>CM057753.1:10190947-12690947 GCA_030064425.1 Trapa bicornis | reverse complement strand
CCAAATTGGAAAATGGAAATGAGAACCATAACAAAAAATTGTAAACTGGGATCGAACTTGATTAAATCAGACTGAATCGATAGAAACCAGTTTAACGATTCATTTTTCGGTGTAACCCAAAATGGGAAAATTGGAAAATTGAGGCCGCCACCATATAGAAAATAAATTTTAAAATTTTTAATTTTTAGAAAATCGATCGAATGGCCTAAATCAACTGATTTTCTATTTCGGGTCACTAAACCAAGTCCAATTGAACTGGTCAATGGTCCATCCAGGTCAATGGACCACCTACCACGTCAACGCCCCATGAGCACGCATGACCAATCACCACGTAATGTGTGGCGACCATACTCGATCAGCTGATAGGTTAGTGTTTAGAAGCACTGACCAATCAAACTGTGACATGTGACTCTAGTAAATGGTCAACCGATGAAAATCCATGTCGGTTGGATTAATCAATTAGAGAGTGGCATATGTTTATAGTCAACAGTCAACTGAAAAAAAATCTACGTTAGTGGAATTGACAAATTAGATGGAAACACATTACAATTAGGCTTGGTCAACAACTAAATTAGATGTCAAAGAACTATTGACAAATCACTAAATGATATGTGGCGATGCCATATTAGAAACCACTGACCAATCTTGAGAGGACAATTGGCCTTGGCAGACGTTGTCAAATGAGAAATTTGACTAAATTAAATCATCTAATCAGAGGACACCATGTGGCAAAGTCTTAATTGTTGTTTAACAGTCAAATTTAGCCAACTGCCATGGTGGTTTAAACGACCAATAAGAGGTCACCATGTGATAGGTAAGACGATCGCCGAATGATATGGACACCTAGTAAGATACCACATCAATAATTCCAACAAATAACATTACGATACGTGGCAGCTCACACATGCGAAGACCACATGCACGGATAATGTTTTCTTCAACCTCTAGACATTTGAATGAGTCGGAGTGGAAAGATTGGCATAATTCTAATGAGTAGAAAATTTCTTCCACAAGGCCTTAAATCTGAGATTTAATGGCCGACAAACAGTAAAATGGATATGACTAAGAGTCCCCGATCTCCCTATATAAAGAACTCCTCCTTCCTTATCTTCCATACATCTCCAAAGATTAGAGAACCCGAACTGCTACAATTTTCAATCACTTATAAATTAGATCTCCATAATCAACCCTTTTCTCCACCTCCAATTGCCAATTTGGGTTACCTAGAATCCTAAGGAAGTCCTTAATCCATCGGTGTACTATATTCAGCTCGAGGGTTACCAAAGAAACTCCGACGAGTTTGCATAGTAACTTTGCTCCTACGCTTGAACACTCCCAAGACAATTCGGCCCCAATTTGAGCTACCTTTGAACCTCCCGCGACTGAGCCAACCCTCCCCCAACCCTACTTAGCGGAACACTATCTCCCATGAATCCTAGTGGTAAGTTCCTACCTCCACCCTTCACCAAAATATTTGAATTACAGAGCAAATTACTAAAAATGTTCTAAAATTGATTTCTCACTACTCAGTCCATCTAAATGTTAGGTTAAAGGATCAAAACCAAGAAACATGGTTGGATGTGATGAGTATCAAATAGAAAGGTGCGACAACACAAAAATGGACTAATGGAGTACCTATCAAGGGAAAGCTAAACCCATAGATAAAAAACACTTAGAAGTGAGCCAAGTAGAATTCGAGGTAAACAATAAAAGTTTCAAAATAATTTTAACAAGAAACAATAACAAATAGTGTTGTTTTGAGGAAAAAACTCCTAAAAATGAAGGGCGTAGTTGTAAGTCCTAAATTTAATTACTAAGAAAAGTCGATAAGAGAATTAGGAAATTTTGAACAAAAGCGAGGTTCAAAGTAAAAAAAAACTAATGAGAGAGATTAAATGAGATACAAATTAAACCAAGTGAGATATAAATTATTTCAAATTATAAGGGAATTAATCCAAGTTGGAAAATGGAATTGAGAACTAGACTAAAAAATAGTGAACTAGCACCGAACCAAATTATATCGGACCGAATTGATAGTAACCAGTTCAAAGATTCATTTCTCGGGGTAATTCAAAATAAGAAAATTGGTAAATTGAGGTCACCACAATGTAGAAAATAAATTTAAATAAATTTAATTTTTTTTTTAATTTTTAGAAATCTAGTCGAATGGGCATAAACTGGCCGATTTTCAATTTTAGGTCACCAAACCTATTCTAATTTAACCAATCAATGGTCCGACCGAATTAATGGTCCGTCCAAGTCAATGGACCGCCTACCAGGTCTATACGTGAGTATAGAATGGGATAAATAAAAGGAACTTAGAAATAACCGTAAGGGATCAAGTAGGAGTGGCAGGTTGATCATGAGGTTCTAACCAAACCGGGTTGGGGTGTGACAACTTCAGGTAATGATGGTCAAGAACAAGTAATGATGGACTAAAAAATGGAAATCCTTAAGTAAGGATGCTATGAAATGTGACGAAGTGAATGATGGAGAAAAATCTTTAGTATGTTGATAGACAAGTCATAAATTGATGAGGAAACCCGATAGTTGAAACGAATAATGACCAATAAAGAGGTTGGTAAAGAACATGTAAATAAGGAAAACCTAAACGATTATGAATGACATGACGTCTAAGTATATGAAAAAGATGTAAGAATCATTGTATAAATGTATCAATAGGAGAATTAATGATGGACTCAAGGATTAACATAAGACCAAATGGACGAAGTTAATGACACCAAGGCAAGAAGAGGTAAGAGCGAAAAGCTCGAAAGGTCGCCCTACTAAAGATGTTTAACGATTAAGAGAAACAACCAAACAATAGAACGGTTAAGCATTTCAGGGCTCCCAATCCTATGATATGGATTAATGTTTGGATGAATACCTCAAGAGGGTGAATTTTAACCATAAGTGACATAATGTTTGGACCCAAGAAAATACCTTTAATAAAGACTCATTAGTAAGTAATGTCATAACTCAAAATCGAAAAATATACTCACATGGCTGTTAGCTCACACACTCCCCAAAATATTTTAGGTATGTGGTAAGGTGCACTAAGATATTTACGCTATACCGAACTTCCAAAACACTGTTACAAGACTCGAAAGGTGTGCACTAAGAATTTGTAGAGTATTTTGGTATGGCACGTATCTAATTTAAGAAACAATTTGTATTTCAACAATATGTATGATTTTGATTAGTTGATAGAAAACTTGTTGGTATAACTTTTTTCATAAGAGAATCATCTGATCGAACTAGGTCCGATAACATGTTAAATTGAATTAATAAATAATGTGTAAATTATATAATATATGCATATATATATATTTATAATAATATAAAAATAGAAAATATAATATTAATATTATATTTAAATTAAATAAACTACTATTATAATTATTAATAATATAATCATAGAGAAGTGTTGTAAGTTTATAAGATAGGAAAGGCTATTAGTTGATAATATTGAAAATATTACATTAACTATAATTAGTAACTTTTAATTAGATATATGTACGATTACTTAATATTTTCAAGACAATACATTTTTACAATAATAATATATTAATAATATTATTAATATTTTCAAGACACCTTAAATTTTATAGAAACTCTATCATATTTTCGCTTAATTAAAATTACACTATATTTTTTCCAATTAGTGGTTATCAAACTAAGTTAAAATAAATATCAACAATATACTAGAATATTTGGTATATTTCATATCCAATTTAAGAAAAAATTTGTATTTCAACCATGTGTATGATTTTGGTTAGTTGCTAGATAAATATTACTAATGGAAAAAAATGAAGAGGGCAAGGCAATTTGGAATTATTATTTCTAGCTCACCAATTTTGACATATTAATTCTCATATTAACTAATTTTTGTGATTAAAATACTATATCATATATAATCCACAACATAACAAAAAAACTCCACATCATTTATTACCCAAAAGAAACAACGGTCCTCAAATCATTATCTAATCTCTAGAGTCCTCATCCACCATTCGTATGAATATAGATAAATTGTCTAGCCACCAACCATTTCGTTGGGTAAAACATTTTTTTTTTTGCCAAAGTGGAGTAAAACTATGTAGTCTATGAATAATTATTAAACATGCAATGCAATGACCAAGGTGTAATGTATCTTTCTTAAAATATATTTTTCTCACTTAAATTATCTATGCATAAGAAATAAAATGAAGGGGTCTTTTTTTTTAATTTATTGATTTAAAAGGGCTATCAAGGATAAAACTGAATTTGGGGTGGGTGGTAGGAAGAGGCAGCTACCATAGCAATTTGTATGATGCACGTGCCAACTGCTACACATTTTTTTTTTGCCCCAAATTCAACTCCTACAGGTCAAGCAGGGCATCTGCGCATTTTTATGGACTCGCAGCTGAAGAATTCTTTCAGCTCCAACTCTCGACTTCTCAACTATGGTAGAGAAGACAAAAGTGTTCACTCTGGCTCAAGTTGCCCAACACAAGTTCAAGAAAGATTGCTGGCTTATCATCAATGGACGGGTATATCTTCCTTCAATCTTCCAAGCTATCATCGGTTGCTTGTCTGAATGTTCGCTTGTTAGCTAACTTAAACTTCTCATATTTACCTCTGTTGTATGTTAGGTGTTGAACGTGACGAGTTTCCTAGTAGAACACCCTGGTGGAGATGAGATCCTCTTGGAATCGGCCGGAAAGGATGCGAGCAAGGAATTCGAGGACATAGGCCACAGCACAACGGCCAAGAACCTGCTGCTGAAGTACCAGATTGGAGTCCTCGAAGGTTTCCATGTTCAGGAGCCTACTGGTGCAAATGCTGATACGAAGCTATCTTCCAAAGGACCTCCACAGAGGAAGGAGATGACTGCATTCGTGATCAAGGATAAGCCCTCCATCAAATATGGTTGTCTTTTTGAGTTCTTCGTCCCATTACTGGTTGCCAGCTCCTACTTCGCCTACCGATACGTTACGGTCATCAGTAAGGTCGATTACTGACGGTATTATCCATGGCTAGTGTGTGCAGTTGGCGTTATTTAAGGGTATCAATCTCTGCAATATGATGTGCAGAATGAGGTTGTCAAAAAAAAATAAAGGAAGCTTGTGTGGGCTGATCATGTTTCCACTGCTTTTTATGGCTCCTTGTTTTGTTTGTAATATGTAATGTTTGCTTACCGCAACTGATGGATGAAGGAAATTCCAGTAGATCCTCAATGATATATTTACTTGGGCATTTTCTAATCGAATGTGTTCGGCAGGAAATTTCAGTAGACCTGTTCACTTATATATGTATATATTCATGAGGCATCATAAAAGCCTCATCACCATTTCTTCCCAGACACCTAGTTTCCATCTTGATCTCCTCACCAAGCTTATCCGCAAAAAAAAAAAAAAAAATCCCCACCAAGCTTATCGAGAATAAACAAATCCCCCAAGCTTTCCCATCCCATCACCTGCCCAAGGTGATGTAGACATAGTAAATATAGGATGGAAGAGAAAATTATACATAATAAAATGTTGTAGTGTACAATGCAACTTTCTCCTTCCCTTATATCTAATTAAGTATTATTTTTTATGAGAAATACCATAATTCATAATGTGATGTCCAATATTGTTTAATTAAACTAGTTGAGTAGCACTCACATATTTCTTCTTATATCTACCATTTCTTACATCATCCCATCATATATGGAGTGGTAAGTGTTAATAAAATCATTGTATAAATATGAATTAATATATTTAAATAAAGTATTATAATACGGCTATGCCTCCATCCCATCCCTCCATCATGTGCTGTCCCGCATCAACTATCTCGTGACCCTCTCCCCAATATTGCCTTGATGGTCATTTCCCTATGTAAACCCTGACTACCAGACACCGTTCCACCAAGATCTGCCAATATTGAAAAAAAGACATCTCTCTCACCATATCCGCTCTAGCTCATCCAACGTTCCATCAGGACAAAATGAAATCCCCCCTTCATTATCGAGTTCGAATTTAAAATATTAGATTTGCACTTTTGTGAAATTATATTAGTGGACATTAGGCTCAGATTCGAGTTAATTAATTAGGACTAGAAAAAAGAGTACAAAACTACTTCGAGTCTGTGTGAGTTTATTTGGAAGGGAACCGTACTCGTACTCCATCTGTAAAATTGTCACCCTACCCACAAAGCTACAACATCGATACATAACAGAATAAGTTTTATTAAATACGTGAAAAGATCTAGCCTAAACTACCATCCGTATGTATGTGGGGTTCATATAATAATCTATCATCTTTGACCAAATATTAAAAATGGATAAATACATTAGAAAACATACTATTGGAACAGAAGTATTATGTGTATATATAAGAAGTTACATTATTATTATTATTATTATTATTATTATTATTATTATTATTATTATTATTATTATTATTATTATTATTATTATTATTATTATTATTATTATTATTATTATTATTATTATTATTAGAGTTATTATTATTATTATTATTATTATTATTATTATTATTATTATTATTATTATTATTAGAGTTTGTTGTTATATTCTATGAATTGACTTGAAGGGAGTTGGGTGCCATTTAGTGCCACGAGTTCCTCATATTATTGTGAATGTTACATTTTGCATCCTTTCCTAGGAGTGAGTATCACTACATTTATGTTCCTTCTAACATTCTAACACATGCTCTCAAGAGGAAAAAAAATCCATCACAATTTATTTAATAGGTAACTTTACACATTCTTCAAGAGTTTGGGGCCCGCTATTACACTTCACAACTCCTCAAGTTAGCACATATTTTAGTATTAAATGGATTTTTTTTTTGTTACTCTTAACTTTTTTGTTACTCTAACTCGACCCGTTTGTATTTTCTTAAAAAATATATCAATTTCGCTATTTTTATATATCGCAATTATATTTTCTTAAAAATATATCAATTTTGCTATTTTCATATATCGTAATTGTATTTTCTTAAAAATATATCAATTTCGCTATATTCATATATCGCAACATTTGATTCCAATACAAATACACCAACATTCTAATTGCATATGTTTAACTATTTAGAATAAAAGCATCTAGCGATTACATGAGAATTCGCCACAATAGAGTTTAAACTCACCCTTCTCAAAAAAATCATGAAATAAGTCAATGCTTATTGTAATATTCAAATCTTTTTAATAAAAGCTATTTAAAAATTTATTGCTAAGGGCAAGATCATAGAATCATTTAAATAAATAAATATGGTTAAATTGTAATATAGAAATGGGTAAGAATTGAGAATATAAAAATTAACATTTCATGCTTTTTATAGGTGATTAATGATACTTAATCTAAAATGTGATGTATGAAATAATTGAAAAAAAATTAGTGTAAAATTATAATAAACAAATCATTCAGATAACATTGGAAAATTGAATTAAAAAACATAAACATATAATTATTAGCTATATAAATTAGGAAAAGTAAAAAATATTTTTAAAATATAAATTAGGTCAATAATCACCTAAATTTTTGGTGAGGAAAGGTAAAAATAGCTAAAATTGGTCAAATTGACTGTAAATTTTGTATGAAACTGATCTAAATAGTATAGGCTAGTTGGTAGGGATCATAATGTCACATTAGTAATTGCGACCAATTATTACATGTCACATGGACTTATGACCAATCGCCACATGTTACGTGGTCATTCGACCAATCATCACATGTCATGTGGCCATACGACTAATTGATGTGCACCGCCTAACATGGCAACTCATTCAGCAATTGATAAGCCACCTCATCAGGTGTGACTAATTATGATGTGCCACATGTTAATATAACATTGTTGCTAATGGTTGCACTATTACATTATTTTAATCGACTCAGATGACCATGTTAGTTGTCTACAACCAATCGAAGTGTTTCACGTGGCAACACATATACGTGTGCAAACAATAACACGTATATGTGTTGACTGTGTAATTTTTCGGTGAAGTTCCAATCGATGGTTAAAACTATCCATTCAATATTTGAATTAATCCTAGAAGGATGAGGGAGATGATAAGGAAATTAGTGGGTGCAAATTTGAAAATTGATGAAACACTAAGTTGGGGATAATTATGAAAAATATGATAAATTAGGAGACCCAAATGTAATAAGTGGAAATTCGAGGACCCAATGAAGATATTATGATGATTGAAGTTCAAAGTTAAGATTTGAAGTTCAAAAAGACCTAAGTAAAATGCTGAAATAAATTAGGGAACTAGTGATGAAAATAAGGGGAGTTGAGAATGGTATAAGGAAATATCGATATTTAAAAAGAAGGGTTTCAACACATAATTTAGAAATGGGGAGATGACCCACATTTTATGATAAAAGGGCAACAATATGTGCTATGATGACACATATTTTGTGAAAGGCGGGATTTAGCTCGTCTTTTAAAAAATGGAGGCGCGACCTACAATTTGGGAAGAAATGACTTCGACCTATATTTTAAAAATGTAATTATGAACTAGAAATTGAGAAAGAATGATTATTGTCCACAATTTATGAAAGCAACTTCAATCCACATTTATAAATGCAAACACAAGCAACTTTTGAAAGATAATCAAAGAAATGTCATCCATAATGGTTCAAACCTTTACGATTGCCTTGATAAGATATCCCTTTCATTATTTCTTTATATTGTTTACGAAATTTGGTTCTTTTGGGGTTATAGTTGATGCTTCTTTTTCAATTCCATCTCTACTACAAAACCGGACATGAGAGTTTCTTCTCATCCGGCTCCTCGCGAATTAAAGGATTCAAATGAAATGAAAATATATTGAATTTTTTATTCTTTTTTTTTTTGAGATTTCATCTAATCTATTAGAAATTTCTATATCTTGTTTGGATATCTACTTAAAACATGTATTTTAGTTTATTAAAAATGTATTTTAATTTATTTCTAGATAATTTTTTTTCTTTTTATTAATATAATTAATGTCTTTTTTTTTATCTTTTATCATATTGGATCAAACAAGATTAACTAAGTCAACATCTATGGCTATACCAAGATTAACATCTATGGTATTTAAGTAAATGTTATACAACTTTAGAGAAATTAACCAAGATAACCTCTATCGTTATTATATATTGTAGCACTCTAGAGTGACAATATAAATAGCAAGTCAACATCTATGGCTATTTTGATGTTTTGATACATGCTTATAATTGATGCGGGCATGATACGATACCGGTAAATGACTTTATGGAGGGGTAGTGTCGAGCACAAATGAATATGTAACACCGTATTTTTGTAACCTGAAAATTTTGATGAGAAATTAAATTGAAAGTGAAATAATTGTGTCGAGTGAAGTATTTTTAATTTTTAAATTTTATTAATTCAATTGGTAATTGAATGTGAATTACATTTACTCTAATTTAATTATGAGATAGGTTAGATATGAACTAATTAAGTTAATACAATTAACTTGAAAGATTAAGTTAAATTAGTAAAATTAAGTTATAATTGAATATTATATATATTCATACATAAAAGAAAAAAATGGGTAAAAATTAGATTTAAATAGAGAGAGAGTCAAATAAAGGCCTAATAATAAACATGTCTTATAATAAACAAGCCTTAAAATGAAATGTGAAAGCCCAAATAAGTGGGTAGTGATTTGAGTATTTCCTAATATAAAATAAAGTAAGCCCAAACAGATGGGCCATAAACAAGGGTACATTCTATTTCAATGCTTAGGTCCAAAGATGTTGGCCTGGAATTGTTACTATACATTTTAATACCCATCAATACTAAGGACATTAGACTCGACTGTTGTCTCTCCTATACAAAAGAAACACCCTTAATCCTACACCATCGAAACCCAATTACAATACAAAGAGCGTTCCTTAAGACTTGGGCTAATCAAACTCTCCAACACATATAATCCTATTAGTAGAGGCACAATAGCATCAAGCCTAACTTCAATGCAATGTGGGATTAACTTGATCCTACAAGAAAATAAACATAAAACATTAGGTTTATATAATCCAAGTGAAGAGAGAAATACATTATTTATAGGAAGGACTAGAAGAGTTATGACTTAAAGAATCTCTAACTATAGGCGGTCGAATTTAGGGGGAGATTCTCCTCATTGACTGAAACCTGTAACTCAGATTAATAGAATAAGCTCATTCCAGCATCATATCGGTCGAATCTAGGGGGAGACAATGTTCTGTGAAGCTTCGTTTGAGCTCATTCTAACATCAAATCATGTGATTCAAAGTGCAATTGAATTGTATAAAGGTGTAAGAACTCCAATCTAACTTCAATTTCAATAATTAAACTCATTTGATCGGTCAATTTGATTAAATTACATTCAGCTGAGTTAGAAGGTTAAAATTGGTGAAAAATTTGGGGGAAAATTGGGAATTTTGAAAATTCGAGGGACTAAAGTGCAATTTCATAAAATTGAGGGCCAATTGGGCATGATAAAAATGTTGGAGGACCAATTGGGCAAATTTTAGAATTTTTGGGGTAAAACTTACCATTTTTGTAAAGTAGGGGCAAAATGGTAATTTTGGAAAAGTTGTGGACCAAATTGAAAATTTGTGAAATTGAACCCCTTTTTGTGAATTCGAATAAATTGAGGTCCCAAGGTGAATTTTAAAAGTTCCAGGACTCAATTTGAGGAAAAACCGACATTAGGAACTTAAAGTTAAAGAAAAATAACTTTACTGATCTAATTACATATAAATGAAAAGTTTGATTTTCTCATTCATTTGGGATGAATGAAGGCTATTAGGCCAAAGGATAATGAAAAAGGGTGTTCATATCGTGTAGAAACACAAAGTACTGGTAATGCTAGCTAAGGCAAAGCTCGCAAGGGACGAAAGCCGATTTAGAGGAAATACACTGCATGATTGGGTGAGTGGGATTTAATATCATACCCGGTTGGGATGATAAGCATCTCAGAAATGAAAACCCACTGCTAAGTGGTATTTTAAACATCACATCTAAGAAGAGTGATGTAGAAATCAAATGAAAAAACTACTTACCAGTTGTAAGTAGATCATACCCGATTGGTATGATGAAACTTCTTGGAAGGAAGTGGAAAACTGCTTATCGATTATAAGTGGAGATGTCCTCATACTTGGTTGGTGTGATGGATGAATGAAAAGTTTATTTTGTCGGAAGTGCTCTCCCCTAACTGTATGCCACTGCTTAAAAATTTTGGGAGACCTTTTTGACGGGAACTCGAATAGCTTAGTTAGTCCGGAGGCCTCGGTTTTGGAAACTTGGGGGCTAATATGCCCAATTTTAAAAATCTCGAACAGTGGGCCCTAGGCTAGTTGGCACAAGTAGGAGCTTGTAAACAAACATGATTATTAAGCCATGAAAACTTGAGTAAATAAGTTGTTTGGCCATGGTACTGAGATAGGAATGACATACTCGATGGACTAGCGGTAGTGCGACATGATAGGTCTACGAATCAGTCAAGACAAACAGTACAGGTCGTATTGAGAGTTGGGGCCGTGGGACTAGTGGCACCACATATTATATGGCTTATGTGAAAAACTGTTGATTTGTGCATGCACTGTGTGACGAGACCTTCAAAATGCCCAAGAGGGGTAGTGATGCGTCCCAGGGCTCTTGATGACCTAGTGGAAATAAGGGCAGTTTGTCATACTAGAAGTCTTGTAAAGCTCGATGCTGCTTCATGCGCATGAGACCGGGGTGGGGATAGGATGAGGTCTTTATCCTCATACGGACACAAAGTTTTATTACGGGATTGAGGGTCGGATGTTGTGTATGTCCACTCATTCTCAAGGTAGAAGTGGACGTGCTTCTATCTAGGTGGCCGGTAAAGTCGCTCCGATGCCACAAGTGGGTACAGTAGACGGTCTGGCTTGCAAATGTGTGTTCCTTCATGATGAAGGGCATGTGTTAGTTGATAAACATACTAGGGTAATGACAAATGGCTATAAAAACCGAGATTTTTAAGGATGAATGGTTTTAAAAGAAAAATAAGGAGTCTGACACACTCCGATTCAAATATTTTTCCTAAAAGTCAAACATTAAAAACCCATTCATTGAGTCGTTGTACTCACCCTCTTCCCTTTATCCCTTTTTCTACCTAAAGACCAAGTCAACTACACCTACAAAATAGTATGTAAAGTTTAAATTTTCATGTTGTTTTGATTAATGTTATTCCAAGAAAGGTACAGGTTTAAAGGACACCTTACTCCTCACGGTTTAAATAAGGGGAAAACCCTTAATACACTGGGAGAGTGGTGGGTTGCTCACGGGAATCCGACCAAACCAGGTCGGGGCGTGACAAGCTAGGTCTCGGTTGCCGAAGTTTTCAATTTGGAAAGCTTATGCATGCCGAGAAGGTCCTTCTAGGATCAATAATTTCTTAAATGGGAGTCCTGAGCATGGAGAATTCAATCAGTGTAGCTTCAATCACTTTCTCTCTCTAGCATTTAACTATTTCGATAAGAGGAGACAGATTGGACTTACTCTCAAGCTTAAGGAGGGTTGGGTGTTAGTCTAGAAGAGCTGGAGGAGGGGTGATTTAGCTGTAGGAGGTCGGGAGTGACCGAAATTTGGCTCGACATGATTTATCTGTATTGCAACTGTCGGAGTAGAGGTACTATGCAAGCTCCCTAATGCTCCTTCGGTGGTCTTCGAGTCGAGTGGAGACTAAGGACTCCAAATTCAACTCTTGAGGTCTCAAAAAGTCAGCTCTAGTTTGTGCCTCATCAGAAAATGGAGTCATTTTTCTTTTGGAGCCACCCGAGCGATGAGGAGGATGGGTGGGAAGGAACCCATTATATAGAGGGCTCGACAAATGCGAGGGCTATAGGCCGATGCAAGACTTGGCGCCAGACTCACCTAATTATGATGGCGGTGGTGGATTTTTTGGTTATTGGATAATCAATCTCTTTCCAACAATCGTGCACTGTTCATCTTCCTAAGGTTGAAGACGACATTGTGTTGCACGTGCGAGCTTGGCACGTGCAAACTACTACATGACATGCTATGATTGGCTGGCTTTGCTAACGTGGCATCCAACTCAGCATCCGAGTCACCCTTTAAGGCATTGACCAGCCACATGGCAATCTCCTATTGGTCACCGGTTCTAGCGTGGTCGCTGACTATACTTGGTGTCATGCCCCGACCCAGTTTGGTCGGATCCTCATGATCAACCTGCCACTCCCTTGGTTAAGATGGGTTTCCTCTTCCTTCAATCAAGAGGAGCCAAGGATAAATTAAAACCTTGTTCCCTGCAATAGCATAAATCAATCAAATGCAAGCTTAAAAGGAACTTTAAACAAACCTAACGAAGGGTACATCTTCACCTTTTCTTTTGTTATATCTCCATACTCCTAAGGGGGTGAGTTCTACAACTTAGTGAGCAGATGTTGGGAGCAAGTTTTCAAAATAGTTTTTATTTATCAAACCATGCCAAGGTTATCATTTCCTTTAAAAAGAAAGGTTTCCTCAAAGTTCGGTTTTCAAAATATTTTCCCATTACCATATTAGGTGTGTTTAGCTCTTTTAGCACATCCCCTTGCCTTGGGAGGCATTTAAGAAACAAACACATGCCCTTCATCAGGAAGGATACATAAATTCACAGGTGCAACCCATCCACTGCACCCACTTGTGGATCAGAGCTTCTTTACTGTCCACTTAGATAGAAGTCCGTCCATTTCTACCCTGGGTCTAAGTGGATGTTCTTGACACTCGACCCTCAAACCCGAATGCCACTCCATGTTTGTATGAGGATAGAGACCTCATCCAGATCTCACCTCGATCTCATGCGCAAGAAGCTACTCCGAGCTTCCAAACAGATTGGCACGATGAACTGCCTTTATCTCCACCATGTCTTCCAGTAGCCCTTAGGACCCATCACTACCCCTAGGTGTCTTTATGATCCCGTACCACAAGTGCATGCATAAAAAATAGTTTTCACATATGGCCATTATCTTTGGTGCTAATGGTCCAACAACCCCAACCCTCAACCCGACTAGTAGCTATTTGTCTAGGCCGGTCTGTTGACCTAGCCCTAACGTAGTACTGCCAGTCCATCAAGTAATGTCGGTCCTAACTCGATACCATGGAAAAATCACACAACCAATTTCATTAGAAATTTCCATGGCTTTCTTTAATTAAGTTTTTTTATGAGCTCCTGCTCGTGCCCGTTGGCCTTGGACCCATTGCACGTGTTTTTCCAAAACCAAGCATTTAGCCCTATGAGTTCAAAAACTGGCCTCTAGCCTATCTAAACTGTTCTAGCTTCCATAAAAAATGTCTCCAAAATATTTTAACATTGAAACACAGTTAGGGAAGAACACTTCTAACAAAAATTTTATTTTTAATTTCATCACACCAATTAGATGTGATGATATCTCTACTTACAACCGGTAAGCGGGTTTCTCCTTTCCTCAAGGAAACTCATCATACCAATCGGGTGTGATTATCTCTACTTACAACCAGTAAGTAGGTTTTATTAGTTAAAGATAGTACTCCTAATTCCAACTGGGTATGAAGTTAGATAATCCCACTCACCCAATGATCGTAATGTGTTCGTCTCTACTCAGTTTCCGAATCCACGATAACTTTTCCTTGTTGCCGTTTTGGTCTCTCGCATCCCTACATGATTTGGGCATTTTTATCAATTAAGGTTTGGCATAATAACCATGGTTTTCTCACGTATGAGCGACTAGGCTAAAAAATGTTGATTAATTGCACTTAGGTCCCTAAATTTCATTTTCCTTAACTTTAAGTCCCTAATGCCAACCTTTCCCCAAATTGAGTCCCAAGGCTTCCAAAATTCCCTTTGAGTCCTCAACTTACTCAAAATTGTATAAGGGGCTCAAGTTTTCCAAATTTCCAATTTGGTCCCCAACTATTCAAAAAATTACATTTTGACCCTACTTTCCAAAAATGACAATTTGACCACAAATGTTCCAAAAATTTACCAATGGGACCTCTAAAATCTTTCTCATGGAGAATTGGCCTTTAATTTTAGGAAATTGTAAAGTGGCCCTCCGTTTTTCAAAATCCCCAAATTTTCCCAAAAAGTTTCCCCAATTTCTCCCCTTCAAACTGGCCGAATTCGATTTCTTCAAATTGTCCATTCAATCGGGGTTAATTGTTTCAATTGAAGGTATGAATCAGTTCCTACACTTCCATACGATTCAATTGAGATTTGAATCACATGATTTGAGTCCAAAACGAACTCAAACGGAGCTTTACTGGAAAATCGTTCGTAAAGAGAGAAATCTTCGAAAGCTTACTGTTGGAGGTGCGATGGTTTGAGCTCTTGGTCTTGGAGGTAGCTCTCATCCTGAGGTTACTTCTAGGATCAAGAATTGGGACAATTGCTGTTAGGGTCAACCAAAAATTGATCAATGATATTTGTTACTTTTTCTCTCTAGAACTGAATTATACCAATGGAGGAGGGGCGAATTGGCTTATCTTTCAGCTCTGTTGTGACCGTGTGAGGGTGGTGGAGATGTCAGGGAGGCTTGGTTTGGTTCGGGGGGGGGGGGCTGAATTTTGCCGAATTAAGCTCGACCAAAATAGGGTAGCTTCGATCCGTCGGAACTGCTTCACAATTTTATTCTGCCAGTGCTTCTCTAGTGGTCCTCAAGTCGAAAGGAAGTTGCTGTCAGGTAGCTGAATTCCTTGAACTCCATAGGACCTGGCCTTTCCTTTTGAGGCTTAGAAAAAGGCCTATGTTAGAGCTCTGGTTTGAGCTTCATCGTAAAATGGTACAGTTGAGAGTGAATGTCGATTTGAGGTGTGTGAAGGATGAATGGAGATGAGCTCTTTATATAGGGAGCTCAGAAACCCTATGCTCGACCACTTTCCATTTTGGTCGAGCTTATCCTCTCCGTGCAACGGCCTGAATGGAGCAATTTCATCTTCTCTAAAGATATACATTTTCTGCATTAATGAAGAATGCTATCATCCCAAGGAAGAAGATGACACTGTTCCGAATCGAACCAGACCGGTCCGATCGGGTTCATTGGTGAAAATTGGCCGGTTTAGGCCTGATTCGACCAGTTTTCTTAAAATTAAAAATTTCTAGATTAACATAAATTCATTTTATCTAATGGTGGCTTCAATTTCCAAATTTGAAAAATTTAAGCCACCAAGAAAAATTAATTTAGAAACCGGTTCAAGAACGGTTCAAACTAGTTCAATCCATTTCATGTCTGGTTTGCCCTGATTCGGTTTGCTTTCCTCTTCCCATTTGTCCCAAGGTTCTTTTCCATGATTTTTATGACTCTTTGAGTCACTCGGGATTTTCCAATTCCCCAATTTACCCTTTCTTTATCGGTTGTGGTTCGTGAACCAGTTCAATTTTCTCTTCTGAAACAACCTGTTTTTTTTCCTAGTTTTTCTTATCTTTAATGGACGGAGTTTATATCTCTCCTCTCCTTTTAGGGGATTTTTCCCCAAAACTAAGTTAGCAATCATTTTCACCGAGAGTGACTTTCCATGATGTCCTCCTAGGTTTGCTTGGTATGTTATCTCTTTGGTTATTCCCTTAACTTAGTCCTTTAGCTATGTACTTGAAAAGCCTTTCTTCCTTTCTATTTTTCACTCACTCCACGGAGTATATCATGATCAGTCATGTCCAAACTACCCATCCCAAGGTACCTCCTTAGGTCTACTTCTTACTCTACTTAGGGTAACACTCTTCTTCTTATGGGTTCTTATTCATGTAATTTGGTTGTACGTTCCATATATATCCGATCATCCCCATTCCCAATCATTTCCTAGATTGTTGATGCTCTTAGTTTAGCATCCTTTAGGACTTTTTGTCCTTAACCCCATGGGTTTGATATAATTTCTTCCTTATCTTATTTTGGTCCTTCCTCCATTTTTGGTTTACTATTACTCTGGTTCCATTTCTTAGGCTTGACTAACGGACTCGGTCTTACTTGGGTCACCTTTCTTGGAACTGTTGGAACTACATGTCCTTTACAACATGACATGTTATGGAAATATCTTTTCCCATTATAGTTCTAGAATGTGTGTCATTAATAGTGGTTCATGCCTTTCCATCTGTTTAGGAGTTGTATGACTTTGTTCCTTCCTATTACCTGGTTGTGTTTCCCAACTACCTTTGGTGTTGTTCTGTAAACCCCGCACATTTGAGTTAAGGAAAATTGGGAAAAAAATCGGTCAAACTTAATAAGAAAACCAAACCGGTTTACATTTGGGAATAAACAATATTGAAATTTACAACTTTTGGGTGATCCAAAAGGTTCATTAAACATTGTAAAAGAAACTTAAAACAAAATAAAAAATAAAAACCAAATTGGTTCAGGTGAACTAGATTCTATAAGAACTTTAAAGTTAAGCGTGCTTACTTGAGAGAAGTGTGAGGATGGGTGACCTCCTAGAAAATATGATTTTTTGTAACCCGAAATTTCGGTTAAAATTTTTTATGCGAGTACAGCTTATCATAAATAGCCATAAATTAATATATATTTAATTATTGAAATTAATACCAATAATTTAATACCTAAATTAAATTATTGGAATTAATATAAATAATTAAATACTGAAATTAAATTATTGGTATTAATACCAATAATTTATGGCAATATTAATACTAGTAATAAATCTCACCCAATTAATACACGGGTTTTACGACTATATAAAGAGGTCATCCCCATTCCATTCTTCTCACACTTGAACACTTCTCTCTCTCTCACTATTGCACCATTTCCCGGTAAAGCTCGAACCAGAGCTTCGACTTCAACAAAGGTCGGGCTCTTTAGAACCGGGGAGAAGACAACTATCTGATAGCAAACTACAGTCAATACGAGAATCGTTGGAGAAGCGCCGGCGTGATAGAATAGTGAAGCAGCTCCGACGGACCGAAGCTGCCCTATTTC
Organism: Trapa bicornis; assembly: GCA_030064425.1. Lineage (NCBI taxonomy): Eukaryota > Viridiplantae > Streptophyta > Magnoliopsida > Myrtales > Lythraceae > Trapa > Trapa bicornis. The sequence goes on along the minus strand of CM057753.1, from coordinate 12,673,045 downwards.
GGCCAAGCTGAAATCAGCCATTTCAAGCCCTGCTCAGGCCAATCCAAGCCCTCCCAACACTTCCTTTATAATTTTCGATTGGTGCTAGAGAGAGAGTCGACCGAATTTCAATGACGAAATTCTAATCCAATTCCGCATCAATTGATATGATTCTTGATTCTAGGATGAACCTCAGGATGAGAGCTATCTGTTCAGATCGAAAGCTCGAACTGTCGTGCCTTCACCGGTGAGTAAGCGAAGCTTTCTCTCTCTATAGTTCATTTTCCGGCGAAGCTCCGTTTGAGCTTGTCCCGGCATTAAAACTTGCGATTCACATTTCTGAAGAATCGTATGAACATGTAGAAACTCAATTTCAACAATTAGAAACGTTTGATGGGTCAATTTGATGAAATAAAATTCAGCTGTGTTAAGAAGTTGGAATTGGGGGAAAATTGGGGATTTTCGAAATTCAAAGGACCAAAATGAAATTTTATGAAATTGAGTGTCAATTGGGCATGAAAATAATGTTAGAGGACCAATTGAGGAAATTTTGAAATTTTTGGGTCAAAATTTACCATTTTTGTAAAGGAAGGGCAAAATGGTAATTTTGAAAAAATTGGAGGACCAAATTGGAGATTTGGGAAATTAAACCCCTTTTTGTGAAATGGAATAAATTGAGATCCTATGATAAATTTTAGAAGTTTCGGGACTCAATTTGAGGAAAAACCGGTATTTGGGACTTAAAGTTAAAGAGAAATAACTTTAGGGACCTAATTGCAAATAAATGAAAGTTCGACTTTCTCATTCATTTGGAATGAATGAAGGCGATTAGGTCGAAGGATAATGAACCAATATGTTCATATCGTGTAGGAACGCGAAATACCGGGAACGCCAGCAAGGACAAGCTCACGTGAATACAAAGAACCAGTCTAGTGGAATTCACGGCATTAACGGGTGAGTGGGTTTACTAACATCATACCTGGTTGGGATGATGAGCACAACTTAAAGATAAAAACCACTTACCGGTTGTGAGTGGAAATTTTATATCATACCCGGTAGGGGATGATAAGTACCTCGATATAAAAACCCACTGTTTAGTGGTATTTTAATCATCACGACTTAGAGAAAGTGATGTGAAAATTATGTGAAAAAAAACTACTTACCGGTTGTAAGTAGATCATACCCGGTTGGTATGATGAGACTTCCTCGAAGGAAGTTGAAAACCCGTTCATCGGTTATGAACGGAGATGTCCTTATATTGGTTGGTATAATGGACAGTGAAAACCTATTTTGTCGAAAGTGTTCTCCCCTGACTGTGTGCCAATGCTTAAACTATTTGGGAGACCTTCTCGACGGGAGCTCGAATAGCTCTGATAGGCTAGGGGCCTTGGTTTTGGAACTTGGGGGCTAAATGCCCGATTTTGAAAATCTCGTACAGTGGGCCCAAGGCCAGTTGGCACGAGCAGGAGCTCGTAAACAAACATGATATATGTGCCATAAAACTTAATAAGTGAATTGTTTGGCCATGGTACCAAGATAGGACCGATATGCTCAGTCAACTAGCGGCAGTGCGACATGACAGGTCGACAGACTAGTCAAGACAAACAGCTGCGGGTTGAGTTGAGAGTCGGGGCCGTTGGACTAATGGCACCACAGATTACATGGTAATATAAGAAAACATTGTTTGTGCATGCACTATGAGTACGGGATCATCAAGACGCCCATGAGGGGTAGTGATGCGTCCTAAGGGCACTGGATGACCTGGTGGCTATAAGGGCAGTTCGTCGTTCCAGGTGTCTGTGCGAAATCTAGAGTAGCACGAAGCACATGAGACCGGGGTGGGGACAGGATGAGGTCTCTGTCCTCATACGGACAGGAAGAAGTGATGTCGGGATTGTGGGTAGGATGTCACGTACATCCACTCATTCCCAGGGTAGAAGTGGTCGTACTTCTATCCGGGTGGCAGGAAAAGTCGCTCCGAAGCCACTAGCGGGTTCAGTATTGATACTGACTTGCGAATGTGTGTAACCTTCATGATGAAGGATGTGTGTTGGGTGATGACACACCGTGGTAACTAAGAAATAATGGAAAAATCCAAATTTTTAAATGATGGGATTTTTGAAAACAAAGGAGTCTGGCACACTCTATATAAATGTTTTTCTTAAAAGTCAAAAGCTTTTAAAAAAACCCATTCACTGAGTAGTTGTACTCACCCCCTCCCTTATATCCCTTTCAGGAAATCCCGGAAAGCCTCCCCTTAAAGACCGTCAACTAAGATGCCTGTAAGACAGGTATGTAAAGTTTTAAATTTCATGCAGTTTTGATTATGCTATTCCAAGAAAAAGGTGCAGGTTAAAGGACGCCTTACTCTTTACGGTTTACAATAAGGGGAAAACCCTTTAATAAACCGGGAGAGTGGCGGGTTGATCTCGGGGATTCGACCAAACCGAGTCGGGGAGTGACATGTTCAATTGTCCTTTGAATTTTGTCATCAAGATCATGTCGTTTTCTCCTTATCTACTCATTCTTTACCAATTTTTCTATGAGTTTTCCTTATGGTTTACCGACACATTGGGATCTTTTCTCACTTATGTCCTTCCTCATTTACAATGACATCTTTTACTCGAGAGCTTTCCTTTCTTCCATCCATCCTTGCTCGCTTGTGACCATTATATCATTCCTTCTTCCGAGTTAACCATTTTTGGTCTACGTATTGATTCCTTATTTGGGGAGGTCTCCCTTTTATGGTTTTCATTCTCTACTATGATGTTTAAGGTAGAGACTTCCATCTTAGTGCTATACCTTTACCATTCTCTGAATGTTCCTTCGCTTTACCTCCTTACACTCTTCCCTATCTTAGGGCATTTGCTTGCTTTTAATCTTTCATCGTCTTGAAGTTTCCATTCCATCCCTTATTCTTTATTTGAGAACTTCTAATTATCAGTCTTATTTCATGTACTCCACCCTATGCACAGCTGTCCAGTCCGTAAGCTTCATTAAGTAAACGTGGACCATGACTAGTCTTGATGTTAGTGGTCATTTCTTAGATGTGCTTTCCTCTAGTTTCTTATTATGGGTAGTCCACCCCTCTCTTACGGCATCTTTTGATGCTATCTTCCTACTTACCCGCTCCTTGGTTTGACTTACTCTTTGGGCCCTTGTAAGTATTTTTCCTTTGTACTTGATCTTCCTAGCTCGACTAGCATTGCATTTGTGAGCTTACCTTATCTACCCACTTTGATTAGGCCCATTGCTACTTCGTTGGGGCATGTACTTCCTTAGGAGTTCTTTCCTAGATTGGTTTCATCCTTCTTCACCCTTACAGATATCCGACCTTAGAGCAACTTTATGATATCCCTAAATATCGTCGTCTTCTGCTTACCCTCTCTTTAGAAATCTTGTAGCACGTCATTTGTACTACATCATCCTTCCGACTTGCATCCCAGTACCAATTTATCTCATTTAGGGAGGCGTTCAAATCCTCCTTATTTCAAGGTCTTTTGATCACCTTGCGAGAGTGGCTCTAATATTGATAATGCTTTCAAGGGAACATGGCTCTAATACCACTCAAGTTGTCACACTTTGAACCGGTTTGGTCAGATCCCTGTGATCAACCCGCCACTCCCTTAGTTTAAGATGGATTTTCCTTTCCTTCAATGAAGAGGATTGAGGCGTAAATTCAAACCTTTTTCCCTAAAATAGCATAAATCAATCAAATGTAAGCTTAAAAGGAACTTTAAGCATATCTGACGAAGGGTACATCTTCACTTTTTCTTTTGTTATATCTCCTTACTCCTGAAAGGGGTGAAAGAGAGGGGGTGAGTTCTACAACACAGTGAACGGGAATTGGGAGTGAGTTTTCAAAATAGCTTTTATTTATCAAACCATGCTAAGGTTATCAGTTTCTTTAAAAAGAAGGGTTTCCTCAAAGTTTGGTTTTCAAAACTTTTTCCCATTACCATATTAGGTGTGTTTAGGTCTTTTAGCCCATCCCCTTGCCTTGGGATGCGTTTAGTAGACAAACACATACCCTTCATCAAGAAGGGTATACACATTTATAGGTGTAACCCATCCACTACACCCACTTCTACATTAATGAATAGTGTTGTCATCCTGAGGAAGAAGATGACATTATTCCGAAAGGGACCGGACCGGTCCGACTGGGCTCAATGGCAAAATTGGCAGGTTCAGTCCCGATTTGACCGGTTTTCTCAAAATTAATTTTTTAAAATTAATGTAAATTCATTTTCTATCTAATGGTGGATTCAATTTTCCAATTTGAACATTTTAAGCCACCAAGAAAAATGAATTTAGAAACTGGTTCAAGTATGGTTCAAATCGGTTCAATTCGATTCAATCTGGTTCATGTCCAGTTCGCCCTTAACCGGTCTGATTTTCTCTTCCCATTTGTTCCAAGGTTCTTTTCCATGATTTTTTAACTTTTTGAGTCACTCGGGATTTGTCAATTCCCTAATTTACCCTTTCCTTATCGGTTGTGGTTCATGAACCAGTTTAGTTTTCTCTTCTAAAACGATCGGTTATTTTCCTGGTTTTTCTTATCTTTAAAGGATAGAGTTTACACTAAGTCAATCTTTGATCATGACACATGGCGTCCTCTAATTGACTTTTTTAAATAAATCAGATTTCCCTCTTCAGGCATAACGCAACTACCACGTGCCAGTTGCTGATTGGTTGAAGCCATCCGAGGTAGCTCTGCCACATGTTGACCTCTAATTGGTCGACCATTTCTCTGACGTGGCATGTTTGACACATGTTTGCTTCCCATTGGCTGGTTTGGCTAACTGGGCTTCTCCGACATTGACTGCGGATAGGGGATATGTGTCGCTATCCTATTGGTCGGTTGTTGCTGATGGAGATTTTCCTCCTCCAACCGTTGACCGAGATACATGTCTCTCTCTGATTGGCCGGTGGTTCAAGGCGCTGATTGAGCATGTGATAGGGTGCATTTCACCACGCGTCATGTGCTAATTATTCATGCATGCTGATTCGGCACTGACCTGGTAGGCGATCTATTGATCAGCTGGACCGTTGATCGGTTCGGTTCGGTGGCCATAATTTTAAAATCGGTTAGTTTAGTTTTGATTGAACCAGTTTTCTCAAAATTAAATAATTCCAAATTTGTGTAAATTTATTTTCTATCTAATGACAACTTCAAATTTTCAGATTTATGTTTTTAAGCCACCAAGAAAAATAAATCTTTAAATTGGTTCTTCAAGGTTTAATCCGGTTCTAGTTTGGTTTACCCTGAACCGGTCTGGTTTTTCACATCCAATTTACTTCATGGTTTTTCTCCTATGATTCTTACGTCTTCATTGGACACTTGAGATTTCTCAAATTCCTGTTTTGATCATCTACTAAATCTAGTTCACTTGGATTCTCGATTTTCTCTTGAAAATTTCTGGTTCCCCTTTCTGGTCCCTTATTTTGAGAGGATGGGGTTTACATTGACAGTTAGAAAAGGATAAATGTCAATAATCAATGAAAAACCGAAATAGATAATAATTATCAGGAAGTTGATAGAGAAGATTACCAGAAACTTCAGCTATTTGTCTCAATTAGTCCACCGACCTGCTTTGTCGCACTGCCACCAGTCCATCGATTATGTCGGTCCTATCTTGGTACCTTGGCCAAACACATCATTCATTAAAGTTTTTATAGCTTAATTTCATGTTTGCTTACGAGCTCCTGCTCGTGCCAACTGGCCTTGGGCCTATTGTAAGAGATTTATAAAATCAGGCATTTTAGCCACCTAAGTTCCAAAACTGAGGCCTCCGACCTATCTGAGCTATTCGAGCTCCCATCAAGAAAGTCTCCCAAAAAGTTTAAGCAGTGGCACATAGTCAGAGGAGAGCACTTCCGACAAAAATAATCTTCCAGTTGTCTATTACACCAACCGGGTATGAGGACATCTACTCTCATAACAGATAAGCGGCTTTTCTACTTCCTTCCAGGAAGTTCATCATACCAACCGAGTATGATCTACTTAAAACTTGTAAGTAGTTTTTCCATGTATTTTCTCACATCACTCCTTCCAGGCGTGATGTTAAAATCCCACATTTGTAAAGATTTTTTATTTCCGAGGTGCTTAACTTTAGGTCTCTAATGCTAATTTTCTCCAAATTGAGTCCTAAAACTTCTAAAATTCAATTTGGGACATCAATTATCCAAAATAACAAAAGGGGTTCAAGTTTCCCAAATTTACAATTTGGTCCTCAACTTTTCAAAAATTACCATTTTGCCCCAACCTTACAAAAATGACAATTTTACCCCAAAAATTCCAAAAATTGACCAATTGGTCCTCCAACAACTTTTTCATGCCCAATGGGCTCTCAATTTTGGAAAATTGCACTTTAGTCCCTCGAATTTTTGGAATTCCCAATTTCCCCCAAAATTTCCCCTAGTTTCCAACCTATCCGAATTTGATTTCATCAAATTGACCAATCAATTGAGGTTAATTGTTGAAATTGAATGTAAAATTGAGTTCCTACACTTCTATGCGATTCAATGGAACTTTGAATTGTGTCATTTGGATCCGAAATGAGCTAAAATGAAGCTTCGTCGGAAAAATGGACTTAGATAGAGAAAGCTTCGAAATCTTACCGTTGGGAGTGTGTCAGTCGAGCATTCAATCTGGGCAGAAAGCTCTCATCCTAAGGTTTGTCCTTGGATCAAGAATCACATCAGTTGATACTAAATTGAGGGAGAATTTGGTTAGTGAAGTTTCGTTGGTTTTCTCTCTAGCACTGATCGGAAATTATAGAGCGGACCCAAATTGGCTTGGTTTTTAGCTCTATTTTAGTCGTATGAGGGTTGTGGAAGTGTTGAGGGAGCTTGGTTTTGCCTGAGAAGGGGTCGAGTTGGCCGTTTTCAGCTCGGACGAAATAGGGCAGCTTCGGTCTACCGAAGCTGCGTCATTTTTCGATCACGCTAGCATTTTTCCGCCAATCCTTCTAGCAAATGGAGACTACCATTGGGTAGCTGACTTATCTTCGAATCTAAAGAACCCGACATTGCCTTATTTGGCTCAGAAAAGTGGCCAAGAAGGAGCTCTGCTTTGAGCTTCACCGAAAAATGGAGCAATAAGGAGAGAGAGGAGTTTTCATGTGTGAGGAGGATGAATGAAGAGGGGTTTTTTATATAGGAAGCTTAGGGACTTCTTGGTTGTCCAATCGATGCCTTTATGGTAGTGATTCATTGATTGAAACTCCCTGGCTGGAGACTTTTCATATTCGTTGTCGCTGTTCAATTTTTTGGCGAGTGAATAGTGTTGTCCTCTAAAAGAAGAAGACAACACTGTTCCGAACCTTACTGGAGTGGTCTGAATCGGGTTCAATGCTTATACCAGCCGGTTCAAGCCAGATTCGACCGAGTCTTTCAAAATTAAAAATTTGCAAATTCATCTAAATTCATTCTCTATCCAATGGTTCAATAGTGGTTCAAACTAATCCAAACCGGTTCAACCTGGTTCGGATCCGGTTCACCTGAACCAATTTGGTGTTCTTTCCCAAATTGTCCTAAAGTCCCTTTCCAAGGTTTTTATGACTATTTAGGTCACTTGGGTGTTGTAAATTTCCAAATTTGCCTGTTCTCTAGTAGTCAGGGTTCGTGAACCTTTTCGGTTCTCTCTCTTGGGTTGACCAGTTCTTTCTCCGGTTTTCTTACCTTGAAGGGGCGGAGTTTATAAATCTCACCTCCTTTTAGGAGTTTTGTCACCAATACTTAATCCGTATATTCCACATCAGGAATACTTTCCCTTAATGTCAACTTGGGTTTGCTTAACATGCTATCAGTTTTATTGTTCTTCCACTTAGCCCTTTATTTTCTTATCTGAGGTATCTTCGATCGTTGGGTTTTATTTCGTGTACTCTTCACCATGCCCATCCTATTGCCCTTCTTAGAGTGTAGTCTCTACTACTCTTGGATCCTTATTAGGACATCCTTGATCATCCCATTGTTACTAGCTTCTCCCTTCTGCTAGGTTCATCTAAAGTCCTTATTTGGCTTCTTTGCTCTTCCTAAACAGGTCACCATTGGCCATTTCGGTATACCCTCATCCACTTATGCTTCTTTATTAGGTTCTTTAACTTGGGAATTCCCCTTTTAAGGTCTCATTCCTACCTTTATCCTTCTACCCATGGACTCCTGTCCCAGTTCAACCTCCCTAACGCTCCTTAGAGGCTTGTTTTTTATTTCCTTATTATGGGTAGTCTACTTGTTATAGCGTCCTTAGATGCCATCTTCCTACTTACCCGTTCCTTGGATTTAGCTTACTCCTTGGGTCTTCCTAGTATGCTTCCTTTGATTCTTTTGCCTAAGTAAGCACGTCATCTCCTCATGCTATATCACTTGGTCCATTACTTCTTAGTTGAGATTTATGTGCCTCCTCAGGGTTTCTTTCTTTAGGAGAATCCTTTCTGTTCTTTCCCAAAATTCCTTTTTATTCATCCTTGAGGGTATCTAACCTTAACTTTTCTGATATCCTCCGATGCCATCCTACTTACTTCACCTTTTTTGGAGGTTTGGCAGGTATGTCCTTAAGATTTTATTTTACTTGTATTTAATCACAAGTTTTATAAGAAATGGAACTTTTATTATTATGATAATGAATTACAGGGTTTTTAGTTATATTGGTCTAGGGGAGCTATGGTAAGTACTTGCTATAGTACTAGGTTCATCCTGTGCTTCCTTTTGGTTGAGATTGTAAATTTGGGTTGGTACCGTTGACGTAGTGGTTATGTCTTGTCCTCCGTCTAGTGCCCTTGGGTTTTCTTGAGGTGTTGATAGTCACTTCATTGAGTATTACCTCAAAGGGCTGGAAAGCTCTTTGCAAAGTATCCGAGTTAGCCTTATTCGAAGTAGGCTCAACATGACCCTTCATGACTTTTCCGACATATAGGGCAAGGGGGTTTTCTCCTTTGTGGGGTTGTACTTGTCTTCCTTTGAGCATGGTAACCGTCATTTCTACTAAAAGACTCCATTCTTGTACCCCATTTTTGTCTACTAGGCTCCTTTTGACTTCTCTAGTTGCTCTGTGTAAACCCCACTATTTGGAGTTAGGGAAAACCAGGAAAAGAACTGGTCATACTAAGTGAGAAAATTGAACCGGTTCACAAACCCGTTATTGGGGAACGGGCAAATTGGAGAAATTTTAACTCCCAAGTGACCCAAAGAGGTTCATAAACCTTGGAAAAGAACTTTAGAACAAATTGAGAGAGAAAAAAATAGATCAATTCGGGTGAACAGGACCTGAACCGGTTTAACAACCGAGCTGATTTATGAACCAGAACCGATAGAAAGAGGGCAAATCGGGAAATTTATGGACCCTAAGTGACTTAAGGAGTCATAAAAGGCATGAAAAAGGAATTTAGGGTGAATTGGAGATGAAAACAAAACTGGTTCAGGTTAACCGGATCCGAACCAGTTTGAACCACTATTGAACTAGATGCTAAATTCATTTTTCTATGTGGCTTAAAAAATTCAAATTTGAAATTTGAGGCCACCATTGGTAAGAAAATAAATTTAGAAATTTTTAGATTTGAAAAATTCGGTCGAATTTGGGGTGAATTGGCCAGTTTAAGCTTTGAATTTGGTTTGGATCGGTCTGGTCTAATTCAGAATAGTGTCGTCTTCTTCCATCAAATGATAGGACTGTTCACTCGCCGAAAAATCAAAGCAGCACCGATGAAGAAGAAACATTTCCATTCAGTATGTTTTAGGCCATTAATGTCTGTCATAAAGGTGCCAAACGGACAATCGATAAGTCCCCGAGCTCCCTATATGAAGAGCCCTCTCCATTCACCCTCTCCACACCTGAGAAGCTCAACTTCTCTCAGTTGCTTAGTTTTCCAGTGAAGCTCGAACCAGTACTATGATATAGGCTCATTTCTAAGCCAAAGAAGGCGAGGTCGGGTTCCTTAGAACCGGGGAGAGGTTAGCTACACGGTGGTGACATCCATTTTCTACGAGAGTTACCGGAGAAGCACCGGCATGATCGAACAGTGAAGCAGCTCTGGTGGACTGCAGCTGCCCTATTTTGGCTGAGCTGAAGTTGGCCGATTCGAGCCCTCCTCAGACTAAACCAAGCTATCCCAACATCTCCTAAGCCCTCCCACGGCCAAATTAGGACTGAAAGGTAAGCCAATTCGGCTCCCCTCTACAATTTCCAACCGGTGCTAGAGAGAGAGCTGATATAATTTCAATGACATAATTCTAATCCAATTCGACATCAATTAATGCCATTCTTGATCCTTGGAGGAACCTCAGGTGAAGAGCTATCTACTCAGATAGAAAGCTTAGACCGTCGTGCCCTCACCCATGAGCAATTGAAGATTTCTCTATCTACTGTCTATTTTCTGATGAAGCTCCGTTTGAGCTCGTTCTGGTGTTAAAACTTACTATTCAAAGTGCTATGGAATCATATGAAGATGTAGAAACTCAATTTCTACTTCAATTTCAACAATTAGAAGTATTTGATCTGTCAATTTGATGAAATCAAATTCGGTTGTGTTAAGGAGTTGAAATTGGGGGAAAATATGGAAAATTGGGGATTTTAAAAAATTCGAAGGACCAAAATGCAATTTTATAAAATTGAGGGTCAATTTGGCATGATAAGAATGTTAGAGGGCCAATTGAACAATTTTAGATTTTTTGGGGTAAAACTTACCTTTTTTGTAAAGAAGGGCAAAATGGTTGTTTCAGAAAATTTGGGGGCCAAATTGGGAATTTGGGAAACTTGAACTTTTTTTTATGAAATTAAGTAAATTAAAGTCCCAAGAGGAATTTTAAAACTTTCGAGACTCAATTTGGGGAAAGACTAGAAATCGAGGCCTAAAGTATATGGAAAAATAACTTTAGGGACTAATCTGTAAATATTGAAAAAAGTTGTGAATTAAGTCATTAATACTGAATGAGGTGACCAAGTCAGATGATAATGTACAACGATGTTCATTACATGTAGGAAAGCGAGACATAGGGAATACTAGCTGAACTTAAGCTTGAAAGGGATGAAAACCTAATCAGTGGAATTTCACTGCATGATCGATTGAATGGGACTATTAACATCATACCCGGTTGGGGTGATGAGCAAATTAAGCTAAAAACCTACTTAACGGTTGTGAGTGAGATTTTTTATATCATACCTAGTTGGGATGATAAGTACCTTGGAAATGAAAACCCACTACTTAGTGGTATTTTAAACATCACAACTTTGAGGAGTGATGTGAAAATGACGTGGAAAAAAACTACTTACGGGTTGTAAGTAGATCGTACCTGGTTGGTATGATGAAGTTTCTCGAGGAAGTGGAAAACTCGTTCATCGATTATGAGCGGAGATATGCTCATACTCAATTGGTATAATGGATAGTTGAAAATTTATCTGTTTCAGAAGTGTTCTCCACTAACTGTGTGCCACTGCTTAAATGATTTGGGAGTCATTCTTGATAGGAAATCGAATAGCTCTATTTCGTCGATGACCTCAGTTTTGGAACTTGGGGGCTCTTTTGTCCAATTTTTGAAAATCTTGAACAATGGGCCATAGGCCAATTTGCACGAGCAAGAGCTTGTAAACAAACATTAATTATATTCCATGAAATCTTGAATAATTGAATTGTTTGGACATGGTACCAAAATAATACCAACAAACTTAGTCAACTAGCGGCAGTGCGATATGACATGTCTTCAGACTAGTCAAGACAAACAGCTGCAGGTTGAGTTGATGGTCGGGACTGTTGGACTAGTGGCACCACAGATTATATGAAATGATGTGAAAATACTAATTGTGCATGAACTGTGTTTCCAGGACCTTTAAGACACCCAAGAGGGGTAGTGATGTGTCCTAGGGCCCTAAATGACTTGGTGGGTATTAGGGTAGTTTGTCGTACTTGGTGACCTTGCGAAGCTTAGAGTAGCTTCAAGCGCACGAGACTGGGGTGGGGACGAGATGAGGTCTCTGTCCTCATACAGACACAGATAGTTGTTACGGGATTGAGGGTTAGGTGTCGTGAACATCCACTAATTCTCAGGGTAGAAGTGGTCGTACTTCTATTTAGGTGGCCGGTAAAGTCGCTCCGAAGCCACAAGTGGGTTTAGTGGATGTACTGGTCTGCGACTATTTGATTGACCTTCATGATGAAGGATGTGTTTTTGAAAAATTGAGATTTTAAAGCGGAGAAAATTTTAATGGAATTAAGGAAACTAGCACACTCCAATTTGAAATCATTTTTTTTAAATTTTCCATTTCTAAAATACCCATTCATTGAGTTGTAGAAACTCACCCCTCTTTTCTATCCCCTTTCAGGAAAAAGAAAATGAATAGGAATAACACCAAGCCTTACCCCCTATCAGGTATGCTTAATTTCTTTTAAACTTGCATTTTATTTGATATGTCTTTCTTGGTAATAAGATTGAAAATACAACTGGCTCCTTTCGAGTAAAAGAAGTGGGAAACTGCTCTTGAATCGAGGTAGCGACAGGTTGTTCATGGGGATTCGACCAAACCGGGTTGGGGCGTGACAACTATAGTGGTATCAAAGCCTAGTTCCTTGAAACATTATCAATATTATGCCTTAACATTAACCTAACTCTAAACTATCGTGTAGGAAGGAGAGTCCCTAGAAAATTAGCGGTGAAATCTAGTCTTCCACCCATAACCTTGAAAAAGACATCCAACCACTAGGGAGGAAGTCGTATAAAGGTTTCTAAAGGGCGAGAAAAGGGTGTCCAAGGACATGGTGGAAGACTATCTGAAACTAGTAGGAGCCTTACTAGAACAAGAAGGCATCATATACCCTCCTCCTAGATAAGAGGAACCAGCATCACCTACTAGAAGTCCAACCCCTCCTCCTCTAGTTCCACAACAACCAGAAGGGAATCCCACCAAGAAAGAGGCCTAGGATAACTATTGGGATGCATATGCCACCTTCAATCCCTCTCAATGGGTGAAGTCGACTTATGAGTGTGAGGTGGAAGTACTAAGGTGGTATGGATTGGAGGCCATACATGAAATTCGTCCTATTAGGAAGTGCGAATGGACCCCAATCAGTTCCTCAGAGCCTTCTGATCAAGAGTCCCATAATCATTCTAGGGTTAACTCTAGTCCTATGACCCTAAGGGATTAAGGGGTAGAGAAATTCTATAATAAGCCAAATTATGGCAAGAAAATATTTCTTGATTAAATAAAAGTAAAAGTTTGTCAAAACTTCTATGTTCTTTGATAAAGTTTAGAAGTATGATAATAAAAATTTTAAGTAAAAGATAGAAATTCACCCAAGGAAGAAAAGATGGGTTATTTATAGTTAAACTCAACACTTAAGACTTACCCTTGGAAAAATAGTAGGGAATAATTTATCTAAAGGAGATAGTAAGAAAAGGAAAAGAAATTGGGGAAGCAACCCTCCAAGAGTACAAATTTTGGATAGTCCAAGAAGTTAAAACTAAGCTCGAAGAATAAAGGATAAAGGGAAACCGGGAGAAGTAGAACATCCCAATGAGAACCACAAGAATAGAAGCAGATCAAGAAGAAAGTAATAAGTATAGGAAAGAAAGTAAAGTAACAGGAAGGTCTAGGTATAACTAAGATACAGTTCCTCAGGAACTCTAAAGGATAAGGAGATATGTTTGAGGCAAAGGTATGAATCAGGAGTAGATAAGTTATACAAGACCCTTAAGTTAGGAGAAGATTTAAGGGAATAAATTCCTAAATAGTGGTAAGATGATTAAACAAAAAGGGAATCCCAGAATGGAAGATACAAGAAGGAGGATAAAAATTGGAAGTTGGGGCGAGGAAGGAGGAAGCTTTAGGTAAAGACAAACAATCTAGGGAAGGTTTCAAACCAGAGAAGTAATACGGTCATCGATAAGGAGCTACTACAAGAAGATCTAGAAACTAAAAATGGAAACTTTAAAAGAATCTGATGTAAGGAAATAACTTAGATGGACCAAATCATTCGGAGGAGTAGACAAAGACTAAAAAGGGATGGGGAGTAGTAAAAGAATACACCCTAACCAAGACAAAAGGGGAATACCAAGGATATGTAGGTGCAAAAGGTTTGGACACAATGAGGATCAAAGGTCCACCTCAAAGGAATAAACAAATACTAAAGCAGGTGGGAATGAAGCAAGATCAATAGAAGATACTCGTGGATTCAAAGAGTGAGAATAAGTTGGTGAAAATATCGGAAAAATGATACTCTAGAATTTAAGGATTTCAATGATAGAACTAGAAGGAAATATCGAGGGAAAGAGAATGTGAAGCTCACTAGAGAAAGAAATATTGGGAAGGCATGGGTGTACCAAGGAGAGAAAATGGAACCAATGGAAATAAGAAAGAGAATAACTCCTCAAAGAACAAAATGGTGGAAAAGAAAGGATCATGTACAAGGTGAAGGAAATTGTAAAGAATCAAGGGACAAGTCAAACCCAGGTAATGTATAGGTAGGATAATGACATCAAAGGATGCCATATGAGTAAGAAAGGAACTAAAGTCAGAATGAATAATAGTGGGAGGAACGTGGATAAGAGCAAGTATGGATTTAGAAAGAGAAGAGATCATAAGGGGGAAGGACACCAGTGGGAATGAAGAATGAAGTAAAAGATCAGAAATTTTAATATGTCATTATGTATCGAGAAATTTAAGGATTTGAAGGCGGAATGACCAAATAAAGAAATTTGGAAAAGACGGGAAGTACAAAAATCAATATTATTATAGGGACGTATAGTTAAGACATCACGAAGAATGTCATGAGGTAAGGGGGCATGTAAATCCAACTAACTCAGAGAAATATGACTTAGGCAAAGAATGGTGTATGACTAAGACATAACGAAGTCAAGCATAAAGGTGATAACCAAAGAATGAGGAAAGAATCCATGTAGGATGAAAAGACAATAAATTCCAGAATCCGTGGAAGAAAATGACCGAAAATTATAGTTCTAAAATTCTGGGTAAAAGAAGCTTGATATGTATAGCGTTGGGAAAGAAGGACGTAACGAAAGTAAATGATCATAGATTTTTAAGGACAATACTCTAGGCTAAGGTAAGTTCCATGGAATGAGGAAATGATGAGAATGAGATGAGAATCTTAAATACGTGATGAAAGGAATGAACATAAATAACCAAGAAGATTGTAGGATGATAGAATAGAAAATTTTATAACAATAAAATATTTAAGCCAACACGCGAATAATGTGAAATAAGTTCTAGGGGACAAAACTCCTAAAAGGAGGGGAGAGTTGTAAACCCCACTCTTTGGACTTAAGGAAAACCAGGAAAAGAACTGGTAATATTGAGTGAGAAAACTGAATCACTTCACAAACCCGTTATTGGGGAACGAGCAAATTGGAGTAATTTTAACTCCTAAGTGACCCAAAGAGGTTCATAAACCTTGAAAAAGAACTTTAGGACAAATTGAGAGAGAGAAAAATAGATCGGTCTGGGTGAACCAAACCCGAACCAGATTGAACCGGTTTAAGAATCGAGCTGGTTTATGAACCGGAATAGATAGAGAGAGGGCAAATCGGGAAATTTATGGACCCTAAGTGACCTAAGGAGTCATAAAAGTCATGAAAATAGACTTTAGGGTGAATTGGAGATGAAAACCAAACCGTTTTAGGTGAACCGAATCCGAACCAGATTGAACCGATTTGGACTGATTTGAACCACTATTTAACCGTATGCTAAATTCATTTGTCTAGGTGTCTTAAAAATTTCAAATTTGAGATTTGAGGCCACCATTGGATAGAAAATAAATTTATAAATTTTTAGATTTAAAAAATTCGGTTGAATTGGGGGTGAACCGGTTGGTTTAAGCTTTGAATCCGGTTCGGAACATTGTCGTCTTCTTCTTTCAGATGACAACACTATTCACTATCCGAAAAATCGAAGCAGCACCGGTGAAGAAGAAACATTTCCGTTCAGTACATTTCAGGCCATCAATGTCTGTCATAGAAGTGCCATACAGACGACCAACGAGTCCCTGAGCTCCCTATATAAAGAGCCCCTCTCCATTCATCCTCTTCACACTTGAAATGCTCACTCTCTCTTAGTTGCTTAGTTTTCTGGTGAAGCTCAAACTAGAGCTCCAATATAGGGTCATTTCTAAGCCAAAGAAGGCGAGGTTGGGTTCCTTAGAACCAAGGAGAGGTCAGCTACACGGGGGTGACATCCATTCGCTCAGAAAGTTGTCGGAGAAGTGCCGGCGTGATCGAACAGTGAAGCAGCTCTGGCGGGCTGAAGCTGACCTATTTTGGCCGAGCTAAAGTTAGCTGATTTGAGCCCTCCTCAGATCAAACCAAGCTCTCCCAACATCTCCTCAACCCTCCCACGACCGAATTAGGATTGATAGCTAAGCCAATTTGGCTTCCCTCTACAATTTCCGATCGGTGCTAGAGTGAGAGTCGACAAAATTTCAATGACAAAATTCTAATCTAATTCAACATCAATTGATACCATTCTTGATCTTAGGAGAAACCTTAGGAGGAGAGCTATCTACATAGATAGAAAGCTCAGTTCGTGGCGCCCTCACCAGTGAGCAATTGAAGCTTTCTTTCTCTATATCTGTTTTCCGGCGAAGCTCCGTTTAAGTTCGTTCCGACATTAAAACTTATGATTCAAAGTGCTATGAAATTGTATGAAGATGTAGAAACTCAATTTCAACTTCAATTTCAAAAATTCGAAGTGTTTGATTGGTCAATTTGATAAAATCAAATTCAACTATGTTAGAGAGTTGAAATTGGGGGAAAATTTGGAAAATTGGGGATTTTTGAAAATTTGAAGGATCAAAATGTAATTTTATAAAATTGAGGGTCAATTGGGTGTGATAAGAATGTTAGAGGGCCAATTGAACAATTTAGAATTTTTGGGGTAAAACTTACCATTTTTGTAAAGGAAGGGCAAAATGGTAATTTTGAAAAATTTGGGGGCCAAATTGGGAATTTGGGAAACTTGAACCCCTTTTTATGAAATTGAGTAAATTGAAGTCCCAAGTGGAATTTTAAAAGTTGCGAGACTCAATTTGGGGAAAAACCGACAATTGGGGCCTAAAGTAAAAGGGAAAATAACTTTAGGGACAAATTTGTAAATATTGGAAAAAGTTGTGATTTAAGTCATTTATACTAAATGAGGTGACCAAGTCGGATGATAATGAACAATGATGTTCATTTCGTCTAGGAACGTGAGACATTGGGAACTCTAGTTGAGGTTAAGCTTGTAAGGGACGAAAACCTACTTAGTGGAAATTTACTGCACGATCTGGTGAGACTTTTAAAATCATACCCGGTTGGGGTGATGAACAAATTAAGCTAAAAACCTACTTACCGGTTGTGAGTTGGATTTTTTATATCATATCTAGTTGGGATGATATGTACCTCGGAAATGAAAACCCACTACTCAGTGGTATTTTAAACATCACAACTTAGAGGAGTGATGTGAAAATGACGCGGAAAAAACTACTTACGGGTTGTAAGTAGATCATACCCGGTTGGTATGATGAAACTTTCTCGGAGGAAGTGGAAAACTTGTTCATCGTTTATGAGCGGAGATATCCTAATATTCGGTTGGTAAGATAGATAGTTGAAAATTTATATTTGTCAGACGTGCTCTCCCCTGACTGTGTGCCACTACTTAAACAATTTGGGAGACTTTCTTGACAGGAGCTCGAATAGCTCTGTTAGGCCGGGGGCCTTAGTTTTTTAACTTGGGGGCTATTATGCCCAATTTTTAAAAATCTCAAACAGTGGGCCATAGGCTAGTTGGCACGAGCAGGAGCTCGTAAAGAAACATGAATTATATGCCATGAAAACTTGAATAATTTAATTGTTTGGCCATAATACCAAGACAAGACGGACATACCCAGTCAATTAGTGGCAGCGTGACATGACAAGTCTCTGGACTAGTCAAGACAAACAGCTGTAGGTTGAGATGAGGGTCGGGGCCATTGGACCAGTGGCACCACACATTATATGGCATGATATGAAAATACTGATTGTGCATGCACTGTGTTTATGGGACCTTCAAGATGCCCAAGAAGGGTAGTGATGTGTGCTAGGGCCCTAGACAACCTGGTGGGTATAAGGGTAGTTCATTGTACCAGGTGACCTTGCAAAGCTCAGAGTATCTTCAAGCACACGAGTCCGGGGTGGGGACAGGATGAGATCTCTATCCTCGTATGGACACGGAGAATTGTTACGGGATTGAGTATCGGGTGTCGCGAACATCCATTGATTCTTAGGGTAGAAGTAGACGTACTTCTATCTAGGTGGTCGGTAAAGTTACTCCGATGCTACAAGTGGGTTCAGTGGATGTATTGGCCTGCAACTGTGTGATTGACCTTAATGATGAAGGATGTGTTTTTGAAAATTCAAGATTTTAAAGTGGAGAAAAATTTAAAGGAATTAAGGAGTCTGACACACTCCAATTTGAAAACATTTCTTTTAAATTTTACATTTCTAAAATACCCATTCATTGAGTTGTAGAAACCCACTACTCTTTTCTATCCATTTTCAAGAAAAAGAAAATGACTAGAAATAACACCGAGCCTTACCCTCTATCAGGTATGATTAATTTCTTTTAAGCTCGCATTTTATTTGATATATGTCTTTCCCGGGAACAAGGTTGAAAATACGCCTGGCTCCTCTCGAGTAAAAGAAGGGGGAAACTTCTCTTGAACCGAGGGAGAGGCAGGTTGTTCACGGGGATTCGACCAAACCAAGTCAGGGCGTGACACTCTTTAATTAGTTAAGCCCTTGTCGGTGTCAGAGGAAATCCTGCTTCTTCTCATTAATTAGATGAGGGTCTTGGTACTCCGCGTATCTCTCCTCAAACTACTCCTAGGAGGGTTTGGAAGTATACAGGCTTCGGACATTGTCCCATCATCTTTGGTGCTATTAGTCCAACAATCCCGACTCTCAACTCGACATGCAACTGTTTGTCTCGACAAGTCCGTCGACCTGTCTTGTCGCACTGCCGCCAGACTATCGATTATGTCGGTCCTGTCTTGGTACCATGGCCAAACACATCATTCTTTAAAGTTTTCATGGTTTAATCTTATGTATGTTTACGAGCTCCTGCTCGTGCCAACTGGCCTTTGGCCCACTATACGAGATTTTTAAAATCGGGCATTCTAGTCCCCATGTTCCAAAATTGAGGCACTTGACCTATCTGAGCTATTTGCGCTCCCATCAATAAGGTCTCCAAAAAAGTTTAAGTAGTGTCACACAGTCAGGGGAGAGCACTTCTGACAAAAATAATATTTCAGCTGTCCATCACACCAAACGGTATGAGTACATCTCTGCTCATAACCAATAAGCGGGTTTTCTACTTCCTTCCTGAAAGTTCATCATACCAACCTGATATGATTTACTTACAACTAGTAAGTAGTTTTTCCGTGTGTTTCCTCACATCACTCCTTCCAGGCGTGATGTTAAAATCCCATATTTGTAGAGGGTTTTCATTTCCGAGGTGCTTATCATCCCGACTGGGTATGATATAAAATCCCACTCACCCGATAAGTGCAATGTACTTTCCCCTAAAGAGGCTATTTACCTCCACGCGAGCTTTTCTTCGTTGGGTATTCCCGGTCCTTTGTGTTCCTACATGATATGAACATACTTGTTCGTTAACATTTGGCCTAATAGCCTTCATTCCTCATAAATGAGCAAAATGCTCAAACTTTTAATTATTTGCATTTAGGTCCCTAAAGTTCTTTTTCTTTAACTTTAGGTCTCTAATGCTAATTTTTCCCCAAATTGAGACTCAAAACTTCTAAAATTCCCTTTGGTACCTCAATTTATCCAAAATCACAAAAGGGGGTTCAAGTTTCCCAAATTTCCAATTTGTTCCCAAACTTTTCAAAAATTACCATTTTGCCCCTACTTTACAAAAATGGAAATTTGACCCCAAAAATTCAAAAAAATGACCAATTGGTCCTCCAAATTTTTTTTCATGCCCAATTGGCCCTCAATTTTGGAAAATTGCACTTTAGTCACTCAAATTATCTAAATTCCCAATTTACCCCAAAATTTCCCCCAATTTTCCCCTTTCAACCTGGTCGAATTTGATTTCATCAAATTGATCGATCAATCAAGGTTAATTGTTGAAATTGAAGGTAAAATTGAGTTTCTACAGTTCCATATGATTCAATGGAACCTTGAACCGCATCATTTGTATCCGAAATGAGCTCAAATGGAGTTTTGTTGGAAAATTGGACTTAGAGAGAGAAAGCTTCAAAAGATTACCGCCAAGTGTGCGGCGGTCCGAGCTTTCCATTTGAGAAGATAGCTCTTGTCTTGAGGTTTCTCCTAGGATCAAGAATCACATAAATTGATGCCGAATTGAGGGAGAATTTGGTCTGTGAAGTTTTACTAGTTCTCTCTCTAGCACTGATTTGAAATTATAGAGTGTAGCCAAATTGGCTTACCTTTCAGCTCTAATTAGTCATATGAAGGCTGTGGAAGTATTGGACGAGCTTGGTTTGGCCTAAGAAGGGTTTGAATTTGCCATTTTCAGCTCGGCGGAAATAGGGGAGCTTCGGTCCATCGGAGCTGCTTCACTGTTCGATCACGTTGGCATTTCTCCAACTATCCTTGGAGAAAATGGAAACTACCGTCGGGTAGCTGACTTCTCCTTGAATCTAAAGAACTTGACCTCACATTGTTTTTCTTAGAAGAGTGCTCAAGTCGAAGCTCTGGTTCGAGCTTCACGGTAAAATGGAGTAGTAGGGAGAGAGAGGAGTTTTCAGGTGTAAGGATGATGAATGAGGAGGGGCTCTTTATATAGGATGTTTGGGGATTTCTTGTCCATTTGATCGATGTCTTTATGGTGGTCATTTATTGCCTAAAACTCCCTAGCCAGAGACTTTTCATCTTCACTTGCGCTGCTCGATTTTTTGGCGAGTGAATTGTGCTGTCATCAGAAGGAAGAAGACGACACTATTTCGAATCGAACTAGACTGTTCTGAACATAAATTAATGCTTAAACCTGCCGGTTCAGGCCTGATTTGATCAAGATCAGCCTCAACTCTCAATTCGACCTAGTTTGGTCAGATCCCCGTGATCAACCTGCCACTCTGCCGGTTTATTAAAGGGTTTCCCCTTATTATAAACCGTAAAAAGTAAGGTGTCCTTTAAACCTTCACCTTTTCCTAGAATAACATAAATCAAAATTGCATAATATTTTAAATTTATCAAACCTGTCTCATAGGCATCTTAATTGATGTTCTTTAAGGGTAGGCTTTCTGCAATTTTCTGAAAGGGATATAAGGGAGGGGGTGAGTACAATGACTCTATGAATGGGTTTTCAAAATTTTAACTTTTAGGAAAAAGATTTATATTGGAGTGTCCCTAACTCATTTCTTCCAAAAATCCTTTCATTTCAAATCTCAGTTTTTCCCACCATTTCTTATTAATCATGGTGTGTCATCACCCAACACACATCCTTCATCATGAAGGACAAACACACATTCATAGGCCAAGTATGTGCACTGAACCCACTTGTGGCATCGAAGCGACTTTACCGACCACCTAGATAGAAGCATGTCCACTTCTACTCTGAGAATGAGCGGATGTTCGCAACATCCAACCCTCAATCCCAAAATTAATTCTTCGTGTCCGTACGAGGACAAAGACTTCATCTTGTCCCCGCCTCGGCACGACAAATTGCCCTTATACCCACTAGGTCGTCTAGGGTCCTTAGGATGCATCACTACCCCTCTTGGGTATCTTGATGGTCCCGTAATCACAGTGCATGCACAATCAGTATTTTCTTATCATGCCATATAATCTGTGGTACCACTAGTCCAGTGGCCTCGACCCTTAACCTATTGCTGTTTGTCTTGACTGGTCCGTCGACCTGTCATGTCCCACTGCCGCTAGTTGACTGAGTATATCGGTCCTGTTTTAGTACCATGGCCAAACAATTCATTTTTTAAAGTTTTATGGCACATATCTCTTGTTTGTTTATGAGCTCTTGCTCGTGCCCACTGGCCTATGGCCCACTGTTCGAGATTTTCAAAACCAGGCATAATAGCCCCCAAGTTCCAAAATCGAGGTCCCCGGCCTATAAGAGCAATTCGAGCTCCCGTCAAGAGGTTCTCCCAAATCGTTTAAGAATTGGCACACTGTCAGGGGAGAGCACTTCTGACAAAAATATATTTTTAACTGTACATCATACCAATTGAGTATGAGGACATTTCCACTCATAATAAATGAACAAGTTTTCCACTTCCTTCGAGGAAGTTTCATCATACCAACCGGGTATGATCTACTTACAACCGGTAAGTAGTTTTTCAGCGTGATTTTCACATCACTTCTCTAATTTGTGATGTTTAGAATACCACTAAATAGTGGGTTTTCATTTCAACGTACTTATCATTCCCAACCGAGTATGATATAAAATCCCACTCGCTTGTTAATGCAGTGAATTCTACTCAACCGGTTCTTGGTATTCACGTGAGCTTGTCCTTGCTGGCGTTCTCGATACTTCATATTCCTACATGATATGAACATCCTTGTTTATTATCCCTCAGCCTAATAGCCTTCATTCATTCTAAATGAATGAGAAAACTAAACTTTCTATTTAATTACAATTAGGTCCCTAAAGTTATTTTTCTTTAATTTTAAGTCCATAATGCTAGTTTTTCCTCAAATTAAGTTCTAAAATTTTTAAAATTGATCTTAGGACCTCAATTTATTCAAATTAACAATAAGGGGTTTAATTTCCCAAATTTCCAATTTGGTCCCCCAACTTTTTGATCTGGATAGATAGCTCTTGTGCTGTGGTTCATCCTAGAATCAAGAATTGCATTAATTGATGCCGAATTGAGTTAGAATTTCATCATCAAAATTTTGTCGTTTCTCTCTCTAGCATTGGCCGAAAATTGTAGAGGGGAGCTAAATTGGCTTACCTTTTTGTCCTAATTCGGCCGTGGAAGGGCTGTGGAGGTGTTGGTAGGGCTTGGTTTGGCCTGAGGATGGCTCGAGTTGGCCAATTTCAGCTCGGCTAAAACAGGGCAGCTTCAGTCTGTCGGAGCTGCTTCATTGTTCCATCATGCCGATGCTTCTCCGGTGACCCTCGGAACTAACGGAGCCTACAGACATGTAGCTGACTTCTCCTTGGTTCTAAAGAACCCAACCTCACCTTGTTTGGCTTAGAAAAGTGCTCAAGTTGGAGCTCTATTTTGAGCATCATCGAAAAATGGAGCAGTTGAGAGAGAATGGAGTTTCAGGTGTGAAGAGGATGAATGGGCAAGGGGTCTTTATATGGGAAGCTCGGGGACTTCTTGGCCATCTGATTGGCACTTTAATAGCGGTCATTCATTGTCTGAAACTCCCTGGCCAGAGACTTTTCAGCTTCACCAGCGCTGCGCAATTTTTTGGCAAGTGAACAGTGTTGTTATCTGAAGGAAGAAAATGACACTGTTCCAAACCCGACCGGACCGGTTCGAACCGGGTTCAAAGTTTAAACTTGTCGGTTCATCCCCCATTCGACTAAATTTTCCAAATCTAAAAATTTCTAAATTCATCTAAGTTCATTTTCTATCCAATAGTGGCCTCAAATCTTAAATTTGAATTTTTTAAAGCCACATAGAAAAATGAATTTTAAATCCTTTTCAATAGTGGTTCAACCCTGTTCAGATCCGATTCACTTGAACCGATTTGGTTTTCATCTCCAATTCATTCTCAAGTCCAATTCCATGTCTTTTGGGACTCTTTGGGTCACTTGGGATTCATAAATTTCCCGATTTTCCCTTTCTCTATTGGTTTCGGTTCATGAACCAACTCGGTTCATAAACCGGTTCAATCCAGTTCGATTTGGTTCATCTAAATCGGTTTGGTTTTTCTCTTCCAATTTGACCTAAGGTTCTTTTCAAGGTTTTATGTACCATTTGGATCACCTGAGAGTTGTAAATTTCCAAAATTGTTTGTTCCCAAATGATCGGGTTTGTGAACTAGTTTAGTTTTCTTACTCGGTTTGACCAGTTCTTTTCTCGGTTTTCCTCAACTCAAAAGGGCGGTGTTTACACTTTGGGTCACTCAGGAGTTGTAAATTTCCCGATTTACCCATTCTCTAGTAGTCAGGGTTCGTGAACCGGTTCGGTTGTCTCTCTTGGGTTGACTAGTTTTTTCTCCAATTTTCTTACCTTGAAAGGGTGGGGTTTACAACTCTTCCCTCCTTTTAGGAGTTTTATCCCCAAAACTCAATCCATATATTCCACACCAGGAATAATTTCCTTGAATGTGAACTTGGGTTTGCTTGACATGTTAACACTTCTATTGTTCTTTCACTTAGCCCCCGTAAATCATTCATTTAAGGAATTTCTTTTCCTTTACATTGCTTACTCCTTCCATGGAGTTTTTCACAACGAGACATGTTTTGCCCATTAATCCAAATGTATATTCTTATGTCCACTTCTTCATATACTTAGGACAAGATTCTTTCTCTTGGGGTTCTTTTCCAAGACTTCAGTTTTGGGAGTTCCAAAATGTCCAATCATTCTAGTGTCTAGTATTTCTCTTAGTCGTTAAAACCCTTAGCTTAGTTTTCTTTTGAGCATTACTTGTTTTCACGGGTTTCTATATTATCACCCTTTTTTTTGTCTTGATTTGACGCTTCGCTCATCTATTATTTATTACTTTTTTGGTCCAAATTCGATGTTGACCATATTATGCTTAATTAATTAGCTCTTACTTAGTTGAGTCATATCCTTCCCTAGGTTGTTGGGCATGCGTGTCTCTTGCAACACAACAATGCTCCAGAATCTGTCTTTAACCATTAAAATTTTAGAACACTTCCTTATTGGGTGTTCCCAACCTTCCAACCTTTTAGGTATTGTATAACTTCATCCCACTTTTCATCGAGTAGTATTCCTTGACTACCTTTACCATTATCCAGTCATCCTTCTTGCCTTGACAAAATGTCTTACACCACCGTGTCGGCTTTCCTTACCCAATCATCCTTTCCCAAGTTCTTTATTGGGTCTTTCTGGTCCCAAATAATTAGATTTCCTAATAACTTATCAACACACTAAAATGCTTCCCTTCTTATGTCTTTCTTCATTTCTGGTGATGTCCTTTACTTAAGGATTTTCATTTCCCCTAAACCCACTCTTACTTGTTTGTGACCATTTCACTATTCCCTTATTTGGGGAGTTCTCTTTTAATGGTTTTCATTCTCTACTATGTCCTTCAAATCAAGAATCCCTCTTGAAGGTTCCCTTCCTATGCATTCTTATACCCTTGAGAGCTTTTGTGAACCTTTAATCATTCACCGACCTTAATTTCCCAGTTCACCCTTTATTTTCTTATTCGAGGTATCTCCGATCGTCATGTCTTATTTCGTGTACTCTTCACCATGCCCATCCTATTGCCCTTTTTAGAGTGCAGTCTCTAGTACTCTCGGATTCTTCTTAGGACATCCTTAATCATCCCATTGTTACTAGCTTCTCACTTCCACTAGGTTCGTCTAAAGTCCTTAATTGACTTCTTTGGTCTTCCTAAACCTGTCACCATTGACCATTTCGGTATACCCTCATCCACTTATGCTTCTTTATTAGGTTCCTTAACTTGGGAATTCCTCTTTTAAGGTCTCCTACCTACCTTTTATCCTTCTATCCAGGGACTCCTGTCCCAGTTCAACCTCCCTAATGCTCCTTGGAGGCTTTTTATTTATTTCTTTATTATGGGTAGTCTAGTTGTTAGAACTTCCTTTGATGCCATCTTCCTACTTACCCGTCATTGAGTTTAGCTTACTCCTTGGATCTTCCTAGTATGCTTCCTTTGATTCTTTCACCTCAGTAAGCATGTCTTCTCCTCATCCTACATCACT
The DNA here is from genome assembly GCA_030064425.1 of Trapa bicornis. Taxonomy (NCBI): domain Eukaryota; kingdom Viridiplantae; phylum Streptophyta; class Magnoliopsida; order Myrtales; family Lythraceae; genus Trapa; species Trapa bicornis. Next base: position 12,647,232 of record CM057753.1, on the reverse strand, counting down.
TGGTCCATTACTTCTTAGTTGAGAAATGTATGCCTCCTCAGGGTTTCCTTCTTTAGGAGAATCCTTTCCCTTCTTCCCCAGAATTCCTTTTTATTCATCCTCGAGGGTATCTAACCTTAACTTTCCTAATAAACTCTGATGCCATCCTTCCTGCTTCACCTTTCTTTGGAGGTTTGGTGGGTACGTCCTGAAGATTTTCTTTTTCTTGCATTTCATCACAAGTTTAATAAGAAATGTAACTTTTATTATAACGATAATGAATTACAAGGTTTTTGGTATTGGTCTAGGGGTGTTATGGTAAGTACTAGCTATAGTACTAGGTTCATCTCGTGCTTCCTTCTGGTTGAGGTTCTATACTGGGGTTGGTACCCTTGACGTAGTGGCTATGCCATGTCCTCTATTTTGTGTCCTTGGGTTTCCTTGAGGTGGTTGATGGTCACTTCGTTGGGCATTACCTCAAAGGACTGGATAACTCTTTGCAATGTGTTCGAGCTGTCCGCATTCGAGTCAGGCTCAACATTACCCTTCATGACTTTTCTGACACCTAGGGCAAGAGGGGTTTCTCCTTTGTGGGGTTGTACTTATCTCCCTTTGGGCATGGTAATCGTCATTTCTCCTAAAAGACCCCATTCTTGTCCCCCATTTTTGTCTACCAGGCTCCTTTTGACCTCTTTGGTTGCTCTGTCCTTCCTCTTCCTTTCAGTTGGCTTGCTCTATCCGACGGCGTCTTGTCTGTACCAGACGTTCATACTCATGGGTCATGCTGATGAAGGCAGCCAAATATGTGGGGCATCCTAGTCCTCCCATCCAGTCTCTTATATCCATGTTGAGACCGTCAAGAACTGTTGGCAGATATCTACTGGTCTAGCTAAATCTGGAGCAAAAGGCCTTAGCTCATTAAATTTAGTTTCATATTCTAATATAGAGTTAAGTCCTTGTCGGTCTCGGAGGAAATCCTGCTTCTTCTCATCAATTAGATGAGGGTCCTGGTACTCTTTCGTGTATCTCTCCTCAAATTGCACCCAGGAGGGTGTGGAAGTATGCAGGCTTCGAACATTGTTCCACCATCTTTTGGCACTACCCTCCAAGAAATATTATGTCAGGATCACAATATCAACTGGAGGGGGATGATTAATAGAAGGTTGACTATCCCCATCAGCTTCTTGATGTTAGCTAGCCAGTCCATGGCGGCTCCCGCATCTTTCTCTCCAAGAAAAGGCTTACACCCCAGTTGACGAAGAGTCTTGAGATACTTGGGAATATCAACTGGAGGGGGATGATTAATAGAAGGAGGATGACTTTGTACTTCCTCTAGTTCAGCCTGATAGTTGGTGCCTGCCTCAGGGATGAGGTTAGGTTGCCTAAATACTCGAGTAAACTCCTCAAACAACCTCTGGTGTTCTGAGATTGGTCTAGGTGGAAATGTTTGGGTTTCTCGAGGAGTTTCTACTGGAAGGGGTGGCTAGGCAGTGTCCAAGACTACAACTGTAGTTCTCTTGATTCCTTTCTTGAGAGCCATCTGAAAATTTTGAAAGTATCCCTATTAATTACTGTGTTCTCTAGTTTTGATAATGTATTTGAGGAAAAATGCTCTAATACCACTCAAGTTGTCACACACCGACCCAGTTTGGTTGGATCCCCATGAACAACCAGCCACTCCCCCGTTTATTAAGGGTTTTGCCCTCTTCTAAACCATAGGGATTAAGGCGTCCTTCTTACATGTACATTTCTTGTTATAACATTAATCAAAACAAAATATCAATTTTACATACCTGCCTTACGTTTCGGCTACCGATATATCATTAAGGTTGGTTTTCCCTTGGTTTCCTGTAAAGGGGTAAAGGGAGGAGATGAGTTTGACAAACCAGTGAATGGGTGTTGGGTGAGAGTTTTGACAAAAATCAATTTTAATCGTAGTGTGCCAGACTTCTCATTTCATTAAAAATAATTTTCTTCAAATTCTAGTTTAACAAAACCTTTTTGGTTTCCCAATTCATTTACAAGGATTCTTAAATCTATTCCATGGTTTTCATAACCTCTTTCCCATTTCCATATTCAGTGTGTTTCACAAACAACACGCGCCCTTCATCATGAAGGGATAACACACATTCGTGAGATGCAGTTACCCCAACTGCACCCACTTGTGGATCGGAGCGTCTTTACCATCCACCCTAATAGAAGTCTTTGACTTCTACCTGAAGTCTGAGTGAACGTCTCTAACGTCCTACCCTTAGACCAAAAATACTTCGTGTTCATATGAGGATATAGACCTTATCCCGACCCCACCCCAGTGTCATCCACATGAAGCTACGTTGAGCTTCCCTGACTGTTGGTACGATAAACTACCCTTATCTCCACCATGTTGTCTAATAGCCTCTAGGATGCATCACTACCACTCTTGGGTGTCTTGATGGTTCTAAACCTTAGTGCATGCACAAAACAATAATTTTCCACATAAGCCATTTAATCTTTGGTGCCATTGGTCCAACGACCCCAACTCTCAACTCGACCTACAGTTGTTTGTCTTGACTAGTTCGTCAACTTGTCTTGTCACACTATTGCCAGTCCATCGATTATGTTGGACCTATCTTGGTACCATGGCCAAACACATCATTCATTAAATATTTCATGGCATAATCTCATGTTTTTTTATGAGCTCCTCCTCATGCCAACTAGCCTTGGGCCCATTGTATGAGATCTTCAAAATCGGACATTCTAGCCCCAAAGATCCAAAATCAAGGCCTCCGTCCTATCTGAGCTATTCGAGCTCCCGTCATGAAGGTCTCCCAAAAAGTTTAAGTAGTGGCACACAGTCAGGGGAGAGCACTTCTGAAAAAAATAATCTTTCAGCTGTCCATCACACCAATTGGGTATGAGGACATTTTCGCTCATAACCGATAAATGGGTTTTCTACTTCCTTCTAGGAATTTCATCATATCAATCGGGTATGATATACTTACAACTGGTAAGTAGTTTTTTCGTGTGTTTTCTCACATCACTCCATCCCAGTGTGATGTTAAAATCCCACATTTGTATAGGGTTTTCATTTTAGAGATATTTATCATCCCAACCGGGTATTATATAAAATCCCACTAACCCGATAAGTGTAGTGTATTTTCCCCTAAAGCGGCTTTTTGCCTCCACGCGAGCTTATCCATGCTAGCATTCTTGGTCCTTTGTGTTCCTATATGGTATAAACATCCTTATTCATTAACATTTGGCCTAATAGCCTTCATTACTCATGACTGAGTAAAATGCCCAAACTTTTAATAATTTGCATTGAGGTCCCTAAAGTTCTTTTACGTTAACTTTAGGTCTCTAATGCTAATTTTACCACAAATTGAGTTCTAAAACATCTAAAATTCACTTTGGGACTGAATTTATCCAAAATCACAAAAAGGGGTTCAAGTTTCCCAAATTTCCAATTTGGTCCTCAACTTTTAAAAAATTACCATTTTGCCCCTACTTTACAAAAATGGCAATTTGACCCCAAATTTTCCAAAAATTGACCAATTTGTCCTCCATCTTTTTCATACCCAATTGCCCTAAATTTTGGAAAATTGCACTTTAGTCTCTCGAATTTTCAAAATTTCAAATTTACCCCAAAATTTTCCCCAATTCCCCCTTTCAACCTGGCCAAATTTTATTTCATCAAATTAATGGATCAATCGAGGTTAATTGTTGAAATTGAAGGTAAAATTGAGTTTCTACAATTTCATACAATTAAATGGAACTTTGAATCTTGTCTTTTGGATTCGGAATGAGGTGAAATGGATCTTCGTCAGAAAACTAGACTTTGAGAGAGAAAGCTTCGAAAACTTACCATCAGAGGGCAGCGGTCTGAGCTTTTGATCTGGGTAGATAGCTCTTGTCTTGAGGTTCGTCCTAGGATGAAGAATCAAATCAATTAATGCCGAATTGAGTGAGAATTTGGTCAGTGAAGTTTCACCGGTTCTCTCTCTAGCACTAACCGGAAATTATAGAGTGGAGCCAAATTGGCTTACCTTTCAGCTCTAATTCAATCCTATGAGGGCTGTGGAAGTGTTGGGGGAGCATGGTTTGGCTTGATAAGGGCTCAAATTGGCCATTTTCAGCTCAGCTTCGGTCCGCTGGGGCTGCTTCACTGTTCGATCACGCCATCGTTTCTTCGGCAATCCTTGGAGCAAATGGAGACTATGGGCGGGTAGCTGACTTCTCCCCAAATCTAAAGAATCCAACCTCACCTTATTTGGCTCAGAAAAGTGCCCAAGTCAAAGCTCTGGTTTGAGCTTTACCATAAAATGGAGCAGTAGGGAGAGAGAGGATTTTTCAGGTGTGTGGATGATGAATGAGAAGGGGCTCTTTATATAGGAAGCTCGGGGAGTTCTTGGCCATCTGATCGACGCCTTTATGACGGTCATTCATTGCCTAAAACTCCCTGTTCGAAGACTTTTCATCTTTGTCAGTGTTGCTTAATTTTCCTACGAGTGAATAGTATCGTCTTATGAAGGAAGATGACGACACTGTTCCGAACCGGGTTTAATGCTTACACCAACCGGTTCAGGAGTGATTTGATCGAGTTTTTCAAAATTAAAATTTTTCAAATTTATCTAAATTCTTTCTCTATCCAATGTTGACCTCAATTCTCCAATTTGAATTTTCTAAGACACATAGAAAAATGAATTTAGCATCCTATTCAATTGTAGTTCAAAGCGCTACAAACCGGTTCAATTCGCTTCTGATCTGGTTCACCTGAACCTATCTAGTTCAAGTCCCTTTACAAGGTTTTTATGACTCTTTGGGTCACTCAGGAGTTGTAAATTTCCTGATTTGCCCATTCTCTAGTAGTCGGGGTTCGTGAACCGGTTTGATTCTCTCTCTTGGGTTGACTGGTTCTTTCTCCAATTTTCTTACCTTGAAGGGGCGGGGTTTATAGTCGATGTAGGTGGGGTTCTATCTAGGTGGCCGGTAAAGTCACTCCGATGTCACCAGTGGGTGCAGTGGATGTGCTACCCTACGAATATGTGATCCCTTCATGATGAAGAGCGTGTGTTGGTTGATAAACACACCGTTTTGTGGTTTATGATGAGAAATGACTATGAAAACCTAGATTTTAAGGATGAGATGTTTTAAAGAAAATAAAGAGTTTGGCACACTCCAATTCAAACTATTTTCTAAAAGTCAAATTTTAAACACCCATTCATTGAGTTGTTGAATTCACCCCCTCCCTTATACCCCTTTACATGTAACCAAGGGAAAGCCAACCCAAAGACCTCAAGTTAACCACACCTATAAGACATGTATGATAAGTTTAAATTTTATGTAGTTTTGATTAATGTTATTCTAGGAAAGGTACATGTTTAAAGGACGCCTTACTCATCACGGTTTAAAAGAAGGGAAAACCCTTAATAATCAGGGAGAGTGTTCGGTTGATCACGGGGATCTGACCAAACTGGGTTAGGGCGTGACAACTTGAGTGGTATCAGAGCCTGTTTCCTCGAATACATTATCAATACTGGAAAACATAGTAACTAATAGAAATGATTTAAAAATTTTCATAATGGCTCCCAAGAAAGGAAGCAAGAGAACAAGAGTCGTAGTCTCCAACACTGCCCAACCATCCCTACCCATGGAAACTCCCAGAGGAGCCCAAACAGCCCCTCCTGGACTTCGCTCAGAACACTAGAGGTTGTACGAAGAGTTCACCCATGTATTTGGGCAATCAAACCTCTTCCCTAAGGCAGGCACCAATTCTCGTGTTGAACCAGTGGAAGTGCAATATCATCCTCCACTTGTTAGCCATTCCCCTCCAGTAGACATCGCTGAAAATCTCAAGACTCTTGATCAGCTGGGGTGTAAGCCTTTCCTCCGAGAGAAAGATGCTAGTGCCGCTATGGATTGGCTGGCAAACATTAAGAAGCTAATGGGAATCGTTAGAATACCACTAGAGTACATGGTGATTCTGATAGAATTCTTCCTAAAGGGAAGTGCTAAACGGTGGTGGGACGATATTTAAAACTTGCATACTTTCACCCCCACCCGTGAGCAATTTAAGGAGAGGTATATAGAGGAATACCTAGCTCCTCATTTGATTATTGAGAAGAAGCAAGAGTTCATTCGACTTTAGCAAGGGCTTAACTCCATATCAGAGTACAAAATGAAATTCAATGAGTTAAGATGCTTTGCTCCAAATCTAGTTGGGCCATCAAATATATGCCAACGGTTCGTGGACGCTCTCTATATGGACATATGAGACCGTACGGGAGTACTAGGATGCCTCACAGACCTGGCGGCGATAATTAGTATGACTTAAGAGTGTGAGCGACTAGTGTAGACCTAACACCATCGGATGGAGCAAACGACCTGGAAGGAGGTTAAGGGTCAAAATCGTCAGGGAGGACAGAAAGAGCATAATGGTCCAAAATGGGGAAATAGAATAGCATTTCAAAGGAGAAAGGACATGTCACCACCTCTCAGAGAGTAATCCCCACCTTGCCTCAAGGAAACCCTCGTTGTCCAAGGTGTCAAAGGAACCACAAGGGAACATGCTTGACCTGCTTTGCATGTGAACAAGTGGGGCATTTTGCAAAGGAATGGCCCACTCGTAGGGAGAACAAGCAGAGGAATACACTTGGACTACCTCAAGGGAACCCTAGGAACCCTAGGCCAGACGCTACATCATGAGTACCAGCTAGGGTATACAACATCACCCAGGAAGAGGATAGAAAAGACCCTAGCACAGTAGCAGATACATCCCAAAACCCTCCCAACTAGTTCTAGAGAATCTTGTAATTGAAAATTTTATTTAATAAAAAACAGCCTATGCCCTCTTTCACTCAGTAGCTAAGAAATCCTTCATCAAGGAAGACTTGATTCCAAGTGTACCCTAAGAACTTACTCCACTAGAACAAAGTCTCAACATCCTCACACCCTTAGGAGAAGGGTTAAAAAGGAATAAGCAACTAAAAGGATGTGAGATAAAGATTGGAGGAATCTAACGTGAAGCAGATTTAATTTCATTACCCTTGAAAAAGGTAGAAGTAATCTTGGGGATGGATTGATTAAGTAACCATTAGGCCAGGATGGACTGTGAAAAGAAAATAGTGACCTTCCACACTCCCGGGACAAGTGGACTAAAGTTCTAAGGAGACCGAAGGAGAGGTGAAGTACAAATGGTGACCCATATGAAAGTCTAGAAAATGATACAAAAAGGTTGTATGGTTTTCCTGGCCATTGTCATCAATGAAGAGTCTGAAGGGAGGAGAATCGAAGACATTTCGGTGGTTAAACATTACCCTAAAGTATTTCCAGAAGAACTACCTGGGCTACCTCCAAGTCGGCAAGTGGAGTTTACCATAGAGATTATCCTTAGAACCAACCCCATATCCCCAAGCCCCCTATCGTATGGCTCTAGCAGAACTGAAGGAATTGAAAGAACAACTGTATGAGCTATTGGAGAAGGATTTTATACGTCCTATCCAGTCTCCATGTGGTGCACCCATCCTATTTGTATAGAAAAAGGATGGAAGCATGAGACTGTGCATAGACTATAGGAAGTTGAACTAGGTCACCATCAAGAATATTTACCCACTTCCGCGGATTGATGACCTATTCGACCAATTAAAAGGGACAACTTACTTCTCTAAAATAGACCTTTGGTTGGGCAATCATCAACTCAGGATACGAGAGGAGGACATTCCCAAAATGACATTCCGATCCCGATATGGACATTATGAGTTCAGAGTGATGCCATTCGGATTAACGAATGCCCTAGCAACCTTTATGGATTTGATGAACCATGTGTTCCAACTACACTTGGACTGGTTCATGATAGTATTCATAGATGACATTCTTATATACTCACAAACCAGGTTGGAGCATGAACAACATTTGGCAATCACCTTTGGAGATATTGAAGGAAAATCATTTATATGCAAAATTCTCCAAGTGTGAGTTTTGGCTGCAGGAAGTAGGCTTTTTAGGATATATAGTGTCTAAGGATGGAGTCAAGGTAGACCTAGCAAAGGTGGAAGCCATATCTGACTGGAAGGCACCCAAGAATCCTTTAGAGATACAAAGTTTCTTAGGTCTGGTAGGATACTACAATCAGTTTGTGCAAGATTTCTCTAAGATAGCAACACCTCTGACTTGGATCACCCGGAAAGGAGTTGAGTATAAATGGGATGAAAGTTGAGAGAAGTCTTTTTTGGCATTGAAGACTCGGTTGATAACCTCATCGATACTCTCCCTTCCTGACCCAAGTGCGGGAGAGTACACCGTCTATAGTGATGCATCAGGACAAGGACTCGGATGTGTATTGATGCAACAAGGGAAGGTTATCGCTTATGCCTCATGACAACTTAAGATACATGAAAGGAACTACTCAACCCATGATTTGGAATTAGCTACGATTGTGTTTGCCTTAAAGATTTAGCGACACAACCTTTACGAGGTTAAGTGTAGGATATACACAGATCGTAAGAGTCTTAAGTACTTCCTAACTCAAAAGGAGTTAAATCTCTACTAGAGGAGATGGCTGGAATTGGTAAAGGACTATGACCTGGTGATAGAGTATCACCCTAGAAAGGTGAATGTGTTGGCAAAAGCCTTAAGTCGCAAATATCAAACCGAGGCGGCACAAATAAAGACAAGCTACATACCCTTGGTGCAACAACTGGGAAGAATGGAGGTGGATCTAAGGATAGATAAATAGGAGAAGTGCTTGTTGGCGAATGTGGTGGTGAGGCCCTATCTAATTAAGTAGATTAAGGCTCAACAACATGCTGATAAGGAACTCCAAACTTATTTGGATCCAGTTAAAAGAGAAACAAAACCAGATTATTGCCTGTGAGGTGATGGAGTGCTAACTTACAAGGGCAGGGTATGTTTGCCTCAAGATAAGGAGCTAAAGAGATTAATCCTGGAAGAGGCACATGATTCGGTGTATGTGATGCATCTAGTAGTACTAAGATGTACCACACCCTCAAACAAGGATATTGGTGGAAGGGAATGAAGAGGGATATTGCATAATACGTAGCCCAATGCTTGTCCAGTCAACAGATAATGGTGGAGCATTAGAAACCATTAGGACTACTCCAACCCTTGCCAATCTCGGAGTGGAAATGGGATCACATTACCATGGACTTTGTCACGAGATTACCTATGACAAGGAAAGGACGAGATGCAATATGGGTCATAGTGGACCGATTAACCAAGTCCGCCCATTTTCTACCAATATGAGTGTTGGATACAGTGGAGCAACTGGCCCTCTTATACATGAGGGAGATAGTAAGACTCCATGGTGTTCGGATGAGTATAGTATCAGATAGAGACCCGAGATTCACTTCAAGGTTCGGGCCAAGTTTATAAAGTGCCATGGGAACTAAGCTCCACATGAGCACGACATTTCATCCTTAGACTAACGGACAGTCTGAGCGAACTATTCAAACCTTGGAGGATATGCTAAAAACGTGCATACTCACCATGAACAAAGGCTGGGAGAAATACTTTTGCCTAATGGAATTTGCTTACAATAATAGCTATCAGACCAGTACTCAGATGATTCCTTATGAGGCCCTTTATGGACGACCATGCCGTACCCTACTATTTTAGGAAGAATTAGGGGAAAAGAGGCTGGAAAGGGCAAAGTTAATCATGGATGCTATAGAGAAAATAAAGGAGTCTCCTTAACACCACTTAGGACATGCAAAAAAATTATGCGGATCATCGAAGGAAAGATCTGGAGTTTGATGTGGGAGATCAAGTATTTCTCAAGGTATCCCCAAGGAGGGGAATACTTAGGTTTCAACAATAGGGAAAGTTGAAACCATGGTATATAGGTCCATATCCCATCATTCAATGGATAGGATCAATGACCTATAAATTGGAACTACTTCCAGACTTGTAGAAAATACACGACATATTCTATATCTCTATGCTTCGGAAGTATCGGCCTGATCCTTGCCATGTATTGAACCGACCTCCACCAGAGTTGAAAAATAACTTGACCTATCAAATAGAACCGGTACGAATCATTGACCGGAGGAATAAGAACTTAAGGAATATGAGAATTCCTATGGTCAAAGTTCTGTGGCAAAACGAACTTGTGCAATAAGAGACTTGGGAAATGGAAAGTGTAACGAGGGAATGTTACCCTCAATTATTTAACATGTAAACTATTTTTTGGAAAAAATCCCTAAAAGGAGGGGAGAGTTGTAAACCCATCCTTTGATAATAAGAAAACCGGGAAAAGAACAGGTCATTTCCAAAGAGAAAATTGAGCCGATTTATAAACCAAAACCGATAGAGAAAGGGAAAATCGGGAAATTTATGGATTCTAAGTGACCTAAAGATTCCCAAAACCAGACCGGTTAAGGTGAATTAGATCTGAACCGGATTAAACCAATTTGAACAGGTTTGAACCGCTATTGAATTGTTTTCTATATTCATTTTTCTAGGTAGCTTAGAAAATTTAAATTGGGGAATTGAGGCCACCATTTGATAGAGAATGAAATTAGATGAATTTACAAAATTTAAATTTTGAAAAACTCGGTAAATTGGGCCTAAATCGGCCGGTTTAACGTTGAACCCGGTTTGGACTGGTTCGATCTGGTTCGGAACAGTGTCGTCTTTTTCCTTTAGATGACAACACTGCTCACTCGCCAGAAAATCGAGCAGCGCCGACGAAGATGAAAAGTCTATGGCCAAGGAGATTCAAGCAATGAATGACCATGATTAAGGCACCAATCGAACGACCAAGAAGTCTTCGAGCTTCCTACATAAAGAGCCCCTCCTCATTCATCCTCCACACACTAGAAAACTCCACTCTCTCCCTATTGCTCCATTTTCCGGTGAAGCTCGAACCAGAGCTCTGACTTGGGCATTTTTCTAAGCCAAAGAAGGCATGGTCGGGTTCTTTAGATTTGGAGAGAATTTTGCTACATGACTATAGTCTCTATTTGCTCCGAGAATCGTCGAAAAAACACTGGCGTGAGAGAATAGTGATGTAGCTTCGACGGACCGAAGATGCCCTTTTTTGGTTGAGCTGAAAACGGTCAATTCGAGCCCTTCTTAGGCCAAACCAAGCCCTCCCAACATTTCCATAGCACTCCTATAGCTGAATTAGATTAGAAAGGTAAGCCAATTTGGTCCCCTATGTGAATTCCGATTAGAGCTAGCGAGAGAACCGATAGATCTTTACTGACCAATGGTCCCTCAATTTGACATGAATTGAGATGATTCTTGATCCTAGGAGGAACCTCAAGACAAGAGCTATTTTCCCAGATTGAAAGCTTGGACCATCACGCCCTGACGGTAAATTTTCGAAGCTTTCTCTCTCTACGTTTAGTTTTTCGACAAAGCTCCGTTTGAACTCGTTCATACATCAATTCATGCAATTCAAAGTGTAATTGAATCATATGGATGTGGAGGACATTAAATCTACCTTCAATTTCAACAATTAACCTCGTTTCATTGGTCAATTTGATAAAATCAAATTTGGCCAAGTTGAAAGGTTGAAATTGGGGAAAATTTGGGGATTTCAAATATTCGAGAGACTAAAGCACAATTTCCTAAAATTAAGGGCCAATTGGGCATGGAAAAGATGTTGGAGGACCAATTGGTCAATTTTGGAATTATTGGGGTTAATTTTACCATTTTTGTATAGTAGGGGCAAAATGGTAATTTTGGAAAAGTTGGGGACCAAATTGGGAATTTGTAAAACTTGAATCCCTTTTTGTAATTTTAAATAAATTGGGATGCCAAAGTAAATTTTTGAAGTTCAGGGACTCAATTTGGGGGAAAATTTGCATTAGGGACCGAAAGTTAAAGAGAAAAACTTTAGGGACCTAATTGCAAATAATTAAAAAGTTTGGGTATTTTATCCATTCGTGATGAATGAAGGCTTTTAGGCTAAAGGATAATAAACATGGATGTTCATATCGTGTAGGAACACAAAGTACCGGGAATGCCAGCCAGGACAAGCTCGCGTGAAGGCAAACGCCGATCAAGGAGAATTCACTACATTATGGGTGAGTTGGATTTTCACATCAAATCCGGTTGGGATGATGAGCACCTCAGAAATGAAAACCCACTACTAAGTAGAATTTTAAACATCACACCTAGATAGAGTGATGCCACAAGTGGGTGTAGTGGACGTGCTGCCCTAAGAATGTGTGATTCCTTTATAATGAAGGGCGTGTGATGGTTGATAAACACACTGTTTGTGGTTTATGATGAGAAATGGCTATGAAAACCGAGATATTAAGGATGAGATATTTTAAAGAAAATAAGGAGTTTAGCACACTCCAATTCAAACTATTTTCTGAAAGTCAAATTTTAAACACCCATTCATTGAGTTGTTGAACTCACCCCTCCCTTATACCCCTTTATAGGTAACTAAGGGAAAGCGTACCCAATGACCTCATGTTAACCACACCTATAAGACAGGCATGATAAGTTTAAATTTCATGCAGTTTTGATTAATGTTATTCTAAGAAAGGTACAGGCTTAAAGGACGCCTTACTCCTCATGGTTTAAAAGAAGGGAAAACCCTTAATAAACCAGGGGAGTAGCGGATAATCACAGGGAACTGACCAAACCGGGTCATGGCGTGACATTTTATTTCACCATATTATTGATTTAGTGGGTTTGTATTAGACAAATAACCAAACACCGTTTGTCTCATAAAAAGGGACCACTCATTCACAAAACAAACCATGTGAGGCTACAACCTCGGTTTGTCTCACTTGTGACCCGGTGCATCTTTATCGTCTACCTTTGTGAGAGGCTACAATCTCTACCATGTTGGTCTGAGGCTACAACCTCTACCATGTTGGTGCAAGGCTATAACATCCACCCTTGGCCTGTGTGAGCACCATTGCCCAACCCCTATACATTATTCAAATGAAGGTGTCAATTATAGAGGGACAGTATGTCTCCTACTTCACCTCAGTCTCAAATGTGCACCGAGACTCACAGAGCCCCATGACATACTGGACCAATGATGACTTCACTTATCATGGCCTTGTTGTTCAGCAGCCCTTAGAACTAATACTACCTCATAGTGGATGTCTCTTTGGTTTCATAAAAGATTCCAATTAAACATAATGGTAGTTTTTAGATTTAGATCCTTTCTCTTTAGGGTGCCAGCCCAACTGGCTTCGACACGACTCCTGGCTTTGCAGCTTAAACACATATTATCCATGTGAGATAATTTTACCAGGATGAAAACTCAAGTTTTATATACAGGACTCTGTCTGTTTCCATTGGCCTTGGCTCACTGTACGAGTTTTAAAAAAAGGTTGCCTTAGGTCCACTAGGATAAAAGAGATTTATCAAAAATAGAATTTATAGTATTCATGCTTCATGTTTGAACGAAAATATCTCCCAAAAAGTATTTTGAGCAGTTTCACATAGTCAAAGGAGATTAATTATGGAAAAGAGGTTTATAGGATTTAATGGGCATTCATCAATCCAACTAAGCCTGATGTCGGAAATCTCACTCACCTGAAATATGTGACTCATTCAACCTGGATGGATTTCTGATGTCTCTGAAAGTTGTCACAGTTGTAGGTTAGGGGTCTTCTCTCTACCCTAACATTGTCACGAATAATGAGCCCATCATTTATCTGAATTTCTAGTTAGGTCACTATATTTTATTTATTTGATATATCAGTCCCTAAGTTTATTTTATTTGTATTAATTTTACAATTATTTACCATAAAATTTTAAGTTACTTTATTTGCAATTCCATCCCCTATAATTTTATCAAAATAAAATTATTCAAAAAATCATTTTAATAATTTTTAATTGCAATTAAATTCCCAAAATTTATTTTTAATTACAATTTAATCCCTTAACTCATCTTATTTAAAAATTGACCTTTAATTGATGTAAATTTCATAAACATCCTTAAATTTCCAAAAATCCACAATTTGCCCAATTTCTTCAAAATAGCTCTTTTGCCCCCAAATCTTCAATTCATCAAATTGCCAACTTAAACTCAGTTAATTCCCGCTATCATGCTACTAATAATCTCTCCTACCTCTCCACGATCATTCCAAGCTTTGAATTGTATAATTTGGGCTAAAATTATTCTCAAACAAAGCTTCATTGGAAAACTTTTCTAGAGAGAGAAAGATTTGTTTTCCTACATGCGAGGGTACGATTGTCGGAGCTCTTATTATGGAGAGTTAGCTCTCATTGAGAGGATCATTTTAAGATTAAACTTCACCACAATTGGTGGCATGGGAAAGGAGAATTTAATTAGTAACATTCTTCTCATTTTCTCTTTGTAAATGTACTATTTCAGTGAAGGGTGGGGGCAATTACTTACCAAAAAGGCTTGAGGAGGATGAGGCTTAGTCATGGAGAGTTGTGTAAGGGTCTGTCCGATCTCAGGATGTCGGAGGTGGTCAGAATAGTGCTCAAATTCTTCTACCTGAATTTGCTTGTTAGAGTATCTATACTATGCGGGCTCACTAGAGCTTTTCCGTTAATCCTCGAGCTAGATGAAGTATGTAGGAAGGTAGAGGACTTCCTCAAGATTCCAGAGAACCCAACTTTATGTTCTAAGGTGAAGAAAAAGGTCGATATCAAAGCTCTAGTCCAGGGATGGTTGGATTTGGGAGCAGTTCACCTTCTTCGAGCTTTGGAGGGATTAGGAAGCAGCTCCGATGGACCGAAGCTGCCATGTTTCGGCCGAGTTGAAATCGGCCAAATTCAGCCCTCCTCCAGCCAAACCAAGCCCTCCCAACACTCCCACGACCCTCATATGACCTCAACTGAGCTGAAAGGTAAGTCAATTCAGTCATACTCTATCGTTGCAGGTCGGAGTTAGAGAGAGAAACTACAAAATTTCACTAATGAAATTCTTCGATTCTAGGTTAATTATAGGAATTCTTGATCCTAGAAGGTACCTCAAGAAGAGAGCTACCTTCCCCGATAGAGAGCTCAGACTGTTGCACCTCCAACGATAAACATTAAAAGCTTTCTCTCTCTATGCATAGTTTTCTAGTGAATCTCCATTTGAGCTCGTTTCGGTCTCCATTCATGCGATTCAAAGCTCAATTGAATCATATGGAAGTGTAGGAACTGATTTACACCTCCAATTAAATAAATTAACCTCAATTGAATGATCAATTTGAAGAAATCAAATTCGGCTAGTTTGAGAGGGGAAATTGGGGGAAAATTTTGGGAATTTTGTAAAATTGAGGGACCATTTTGCAATTTCTCAAAATTGAGGGTTAATTGGCCAAATTTTAATAAATGAGGATGCCCAAATCGTGTATAAACATGAGAGACTGAAACACCTACAAGGATAAGCTAGAGTGGAGGCGAAAACTGACTGGAAAGGAATACACCACGGTTATCGGGTGAGTGTGCTTATTCACATCATACCTGGTTAGGATGATGAACATTTTAGATAGGAAAAACCACTTGTAAGTGAAATTTTGGCATCATACTAGGTTGAGGTGATGGGAAAACAAAGTTAAAACTTACTTACCGGTTGTAAGTAGAGGAAATCATAATTGGTTGGTATGATTGACTTCCTTGAAGGAAGGATAAACTTGCTTTCTAGTTGTAAGCAGATGTATCATCACATCTGGTTTGTGTGTTGAAGTGAAAATTATATTTTTGTTAGAAGTGTTCTCCCCTGACTATGTGCCAATGCTTAAACTCTTTGGGAGATCTTCTTGACGAAAGCTACAACAGCTCAGATAGGCCAGAGGCCTTGGTTTTTGAACTTGTGGGGCTAAATGCCCGATTTTGGAAAATCACGTACAGTGGGCCCAAGGCCAGTAGGCACGAGCAGGAGCTTGTAAATAAGCATGAGTTATGAAAGCCATGAAAACTCTTAATGAAATGATTATATGATTTCGCCATTGTACCAAGTTAGGACCAATAATACTCGATGGACCGGCGGCAGTGCGTCAAGGCTATGTTGATGGACCGACCTAAATAAACAGCTGCAAGTTTAGTTGAGGGTCAAAGTGTTGGACCAGTGGCACCAAAGATAAATGGCTATGTGAAAACTTTGTTTGTGAATACACTTGAGGTACAAGACTATTAAGACTCTGAGGAGGGGTAGTGATGCATCCAAAGGGCTACTGAATGACCTATTGGAGATAAGGGCAGTTCGTCATGCCACGTAGCTTCTTGCGCATGATATCAGGGTGGGGTCACAATGAGGTCTCCGTCCTCATATAGACATGGAGTGATATTCGGGTCTTAGGGTCTGATGTAGCGATTATCTACTTAAACCTAGGGTAGAAATGGATGGGCTTCTATCATGGTGGCTGGTAACGATGCTCCGAGCCACAAGTGGGTGCAGTGGATGGGCTGCACCTACGAATGAGTGTTCCCTTCCTGATGAAGGACGTGTGTTGTCAACTAAACACACCTAATGTGAAATTGAGGAAAAAAGGGTTTTTAAAACAAAAAATTGAGGAGAACCTCATTAGAAGGAAAAATAATATCCTTGGCACATTTAGTTAAAAACTATATGTTTTGAAAATTCATTTCCAACCCCCACTCACTGAGTTGTAGAACTCACCCCCTCTTTTATATATTTTTTAGGAGCAAAGAAGTTATGCCTAAAGAAAACACCAGGATCTACCCTTTATCAAGTATGCTTAAAATTTCTTTTAAGCTTGCATTTTTATCGATTTATGTTATTCCAGTGTACAAGGTCTAAATTTCGCCTAACTCCTCTTGATTAAAGAAAGGGGAAACCCCTCCTTAAACCAAGGGAGCGTCAAGTTGATCACGGGGATCCGACCAAACCGGGTCGGTGCGTGACACCCTGAGCTAAGATAGTAAGCCCCTCCATTGGAAAACACTGTTCACAATGCATTTCTGTAAAAACTTAAATTGAGAAATTCACAATGCTCATGCCACCAATTGAGGCATGGTTTAATCCTAGGAGGATCCCCAGGAGGAGAGCAATTCGGAGAAGGCAAGAGCTCTGGTTACCGGACCCTCACCAATAAGATATTAAAACTTTCTCTCTCTAGACTACAGTTTTTGGCAAAGCTCCATTTGAGCTCATTTTTTTAGCCAAATGAAGTGCTTCAAAGCTCAAAATGATGAGGGAGACATAGGGAAGATGATTCAGATCATGAATGGGGCAATTAACTGAGTTTTAGGGATCAATTGAATGAAATTGTGATTTGGGCACCAAATTGCAATTTTTGAAAAGTTGGGCAATTTGGGGAATTTTGGAAAATTGGGGGTTAATTTTCAATTTAAGGAAATTAGGGGTATTTTAAGGAAATTAACTCATAATTGAGGTCCAAGTGAGCAAATTGAATGAAATTAAAGATTAATTGGCAATTTTGAGGAAGTAAGGGCTAATTGGTAATTTTTGGTAAATTAAGGAGCAATTGGAAATTTAAGGAAAATTGAGGACCAATTGATAATTTTGGAAAAGTTAAGGACCCATGAGGGATAATTGGAAGTCCTAGGGACTTAATTAAGAATAAGTTGAGCATAAGAGACCTAAATTCAAAAACTTTTATCTTTAGGGACCTAATTGCAATAAGGCATAAATCAATGACCAATATGCAAATATATAGAAGTAAGAGGTCTTTTATGCCAAACCATCCTGATGCGAATACTCGAACCATGTAGGAATGGGTCATACGAGTACGGGTGCCAAGAAGCACATTGGAGATTGGAAACCAGCTGGCACGAACCCATCAGAGTACAGGATGAGTGGGATTCTAATCGTTATACAAGGTTACAAATAATGAGAACCGCTTTTAAATTTGAAAATAATTTTTTTAAGGAATGGTCTCCCTTGAATGTATGAAACTACTTAAACATTTTGGGAGACGTTCCTGATGGAGTTAGAATTGCTCTAATAGGCTTGAGGCCTCGAATTCGAAAACAATAGGGCTAAAGGCCTAGTTTTGGAAAAGCTCGTGAAGTGAGCCCAAGGCCAGTGTGCACGGGTTGGAACCCATAGACAAACATCATTATAATAACCATGAAAAATCTCATAAAATAGGAAATGTTGTGTGACTTACCATGTGGCCAAGATAGGACTGACAAAGCTCGATGGGCTAGTGGCAGTGCGCTAGGACTAGGTCGACGGGCCGATCAAGGCAAACAGCTGCATGTCAGGTCGAGTGTTGGGGCCGTTGGACCATTGGCACCAAAAATATGGTTGATGATTCAAAACCATTAGCACCAAAGATCATGGCCTATGAAAATTGACCGATTTCAGCTCGACCGAAACAGGGCAGCCTCTGTCCGTCAGAGCTGCTTCACTGTTTGATCATGTCGGCGCTTCTTCGACAACCCTCGGAGTAAATGGAGACTATAGACGTGTAGCTGACTTCTCCATGGTTCTAAAGAACCTGACCTCGCCTTGTTTGGCTTAGAAAACTGCCCAATTCGGAGCTCTGGTTTGAGCTTCACTGGAAAATGGAGTAGATGAGAGAGAATGGAGTTTTCAGGTGTGGAGAGGCTGAATGAGGAGGGGCTATTTATATAGGAAGCTCGGGGACTTCTTGGCCGTCCGATTGGCATCTTAATGGTGGTCATTCATTGCCTGAAACTTTCTGCGGGAGACATTTTAGCTTCACCAACGCTGCTTGATTTTCTGGCGAGTGAACAGTGCTGTCATCTAAAGGAAGAAAACGACACTGTTTTAAACCGGACCGGATCGGTCCGAATCGTGTTCAAAGGTTAAACCAACCGATTCACACCCCCATTCAACCAAAATTTTCAAATCTAAAAATTTCTAAATTCATTTAATTTTCAAACCAACCAATGGTGGCCTCAAATCTCAAATTTGATTTTTAAGCCACCTAGAAAAATCAATTTAGAATCTGGTTCAACAGTGGTTCAAATTGATTCAAAGCAGTTCAAACAGTTTCAAAGGTGACCAAACATGTTTAATTCAGTTCGGATCTGGTTCACCTAAACCGATTTGGTTTTATCTCCAATTCATTCTCAAGTCCATTCCCATGAGTTTTGGGACTATTTGGGTCACTCGGGATCCATAAATTTTCCAGTTTGCCCTTTTTCTATCAGTTCTGGTTCATGAACTGACTCGGTTCATAAACCAATTCAATCTATTTGGGTCTGGTTCATCTAAACCGGTCCAATTTTTCTCTTCCAATTTGTCCTAAGTTTCTTTTCCAAGGTTTTATGAACCTTTTGGATCACTCAGAAGTTGTAAATTTCTAAATTGCCCATTCCCAAATGATCAGATTTGTGAACTTGTTTGGTTTTCTTATTCAGTTTGACCGGTTCTTTTCCTAGATTTCCTTAACTCAAAAGGGTGGGGTTTACACCTTCCCTTTACCTCCTTACACTCTCTTTATTTTGGGTCATTTGCTCACTTTTAATTCTTCATTGTCCTGAAATTCCCATTTTGTCCTTTGTTCCCTAATGAACTTCTAATTTTCGGGTCTTATTTCATGTATTCCACACTATGCCTAGCCATCATCCTTTAGGCTCCATTAAGTAAGCATGGACTACGACAAGTCTTGATATTAGTGGTTGTTTCCATTATCCATTTTTGAATTGGAGGGCTTACTTCTCCAAGGTTTCTTAGGTAGCCTTTCCTCTATTTCCTTATTATGTGCAATCCACCCCTTTCTTTCTTGTATGGCATCTTTCAATGCTATTTTCCTATGTACCTATTCCTTGGGTTTAACTAACTCCTTGGGTTCTAGGTAAACTACTCTCATAATTGGTCATTTATTCCCAACTTGTACTCACTACAATTTTATTTCTATTAGTGAAGGTTTTCGATCTTTTTCCTTTTGGGGGTTTCTTAATCTCCTTCTAAGAGCTTGCTTCATCCCTTATGTGGCTTGAGTTTGGTCGTGGATTAATTCTCGACCATGTAGTTCTTCAAGGATTTCTTCATTCTTCCTTTCTAATATTTTGGCCTTTACACCTTTCCCTTCCTTGTTGGAGTTTAAATTTATGGTCTTCTCGATGGTCAGTTCATTAACTATCTCGTCCCCACTATTCTTCTGGTTCACTGGTCTTGGAACAATTTTCTTTCGAGTCTACTCGTCCTTAATTACTATCTCATCATCCTTTTTAGGGTGTAGTCTTTACTATTTTTCGGTCCTTCTTAGGGCGTCGTTTATTCTCCTTGACCATTCTATTATTTCTAGTTGTTTCCTACTTGACTACTCTCCTTCTAGGCAAGCGCTTTGTTCCTTTATGGAAACTCCCTTCCTAATCTTTTGTCATGTTGCCTTGTTAGTCTGCGTTTCCTAGTTCTTGTGGGGGAACTATTTAGGTTGGTTATCTTAGGGTTATTGTTAACTAGAGATGACATGTAGTATTTCTCTTTAGATGGCCTTCTCTTCATCTATTACCCCAGTCATAATTGGTATACTCCAATCTGTTAGTTGTACTTGTCATTATTAGGGAGACTAACTTTTAAATAAGGAAAAATGATCATTATTCATTAAATGAGGTAGTATCTTGTTGTACTTGGCTTATTACAGGAATTTTCTCACTACTTCCTAGTCCCTTGGAGTCATAGGCTTGGAGTTAGCCTCTGAATGGTTTTAGGATTCATGGTTTGAGAGGTCTGATTAATTGGTTAATGTCCATCCATACTCCCATCAAGCTTCCATGCAAGGACGAACTTCATGGAATGCCTCCAGTTTGTACCTCCTTAGCACCTCGCCCTCACACTCATATGTCCACTTGATTCATTTGAAGGGGTTAAAGTTGTATTGAGCTAGTGGGGGTGTCTGGTGGACTTTCATAAAGGTTGAGTGGGCATCCCAATAGTTATTCTAGGCCTCCTTCTTAGTTGGAGTCTTTTTTGGCTGTCGTGGGGCTGGAGGGGGTGTCGGGCTCCTTGGAGGAGGGATAGGTTCTCCCTGCCTTGGAGGAGAATACATTATGCCTTCTAGCTCTAACAATGCTCCAACTAGTTTCCTATAGTCTTCGGCCATATCTTTGGGCAATTTCTTTTCGACCACTATGAACCTTTGAACGACTGCCTCATTGGAGGTAGGTGTCTTTTTCACAATCTCGTGTGTGGGTTTCGTTCGCACGGTGAACTTCATAGGAACTCTTCTTCCTACAGGGTAGTTAAGTTTTTGTTAGTCTCATGGCATATGATTGATAATGCTTTCAAGGCAACATTGCTCTGATACCACTCTAGTTGTCATGCCCCGACCCAATTTAGTCGGATCCCAGTGATCAACCCATTGCTCCCTTCTTTTAATCAAGAGGAGCTAGGCATAATTTCAAACCTTGTTCCTTGGAATAGCATAAATCAATCAAATGCAAGCTTAAAAGGAAATTTTAAGCATACTTGATGGGGGATACATCTTCACGTTTTCTTTATTATATCTCCTTATTCATAAAAAGCGGTAAAAGGGAGGGGGTGAGTTCTACAACTTAGTGAGCAGGTGTTGGGAGTGGGTTTTCTTTAAAAATAGCTTTGGTTTATCTAAAACATGCTAAGGTTATCATTTACTTTAAAAACATTTCCTCACTTTGGTTTTCAAAACCACTTTCCATTTCCTTATTAAGTGTATTTAGCTCTTTTTAGCCCATTCCCTTGCCTCAGGAGGCATTTAGCAATCAAACACACGCCCTTCATCAGGAAGGGTACACACATTCACAGGTGCAGCCCATCCATTGCACTTGTGAATTGGAGTGTCTTTATCGTTCACCAAGATACAAGCCCATTCACTTCTATCCTGGGTCTGAGTAGATGTTCTCGATATCCGACACTTAGACCCGAGTGCCACTCTGTGTCTATATGAGGACAAAGACCTCATCTCGACCCCACCCCAGTCTCGTGCGCAAGAAGCTACTCTGAGCTTCTCGAGTAACTGGCATGACAACTTGCCCTTATCTCCACCATGTCGTCCAGTAGACCTTAGGACGCATCACTATGCCTCTTGGATGTCTTGATGGTCCTGTACTGCAAGTGCACACACAATCAATTATTTTCACATATGGCCATTATCTTTGGTGCCAATGATCCAACGGTCCTAACCCTCAACCCAACCTGCAGCTGTATGTAAAGGTTGGTCTGTCAACCTGCCCCTAATGCACTGCCGCTAGTCCATCAAGTACTTTCGGTCCTGACTCAGAACCATGGTGAAATCACACAACCAATTTCATTAGAAATTTTCATGATTTTATTTAATCAAGTTTGTTTATGAGCTCCAGCTCGTGCCCACTGGCCTTGGGCCCACTACATGTGCTTTCCAAAATCGGCATTTAGCCCCATGAGTTCAAACATTAGGCCTCTAGACTATCTGAGCTATTCTAGCTCCGGTCAAGAAGGTCTCCCAAATATTTTAAGCGGTGGCACACAATTAGGGGAGAACACTTCTGACAAAAAGTTTATTTTCAA
The DNA here is from genome assembly GCA_030064425.1 of Trapa bicornis. NCBI lineage: Eukaryota > Viridiplantae > Streptophyta > Magnoliopsida > Myrtales > Lythraceae > Trapa > Trapa bicornis. Next base: position 12,624,893 of record CM057753.1, on the reverse strand, counting down.
CTTCATTATACCTACCGGGTGTGATGATATCTTCATTTACAACCAGTAAACAGGTTTCTCCTTTCCTCAAGGAAGTTCATCATACCAAGTAGGTATGATTATCTCTACTTACAACTAATAAGTAGGTTTTATCAGTTAAAGATGGTACTCCTCATCCCAACCAGGTATGAAGTTAGATAATTCCACTCACCCGATGATAGTGAATTCGTTCCTAGTTGATTTTCATGTCCTGTAGCTTTTCCTTATTGGCATTCCATCTCTAGTGTCCCTACATGTTTTGGGCATATTTGTCAATTAAGGTTTGGCATGGCAGCCTTCATTTTCTCACGTATGAGGTACTAGCCTCAAAATTGTTTGTTAATTGTACTTAGGTCCTTGAAATCCATTTTCCTTGACTTTAGGTCCCTAATGCTAACTTTTTCCCAAATTGAGTCCCAAGACTTCTAAAATTCTCTTTGATTCCTAAATTTACTCAAAATTGTATAAGGCGCTCAAGTTTTCCAAATTTCCAATTTGGTCCCCAACTTTTCAAAAATTACAATTTTGCCCCTACTTCCAAAAATGGCAATTTGACCTAAAAATTTCAAAAAATTGACCAATTGAAACTCTAACATCTTTCTCATGGCCAATTGGCTTTCAATTTTGAAAATTTGCATAGAGGTCACTCAATTTTTTGAAATTCCAAATTTCCACAAAACATTTCCCCAATTTCTCCCCTTCAAACTGACCGAATTTGATTTCTTCAAATTGGACATTCAATGAGAGTTAATTGTTTCAATTGGAGGTATAAATCAATTCTTACACTTCCATATGATTCAATTGAGCATTGAATAGCATGATTTGAGTCTAGAACTAGCTCAAATGGAGCTTCGCTAAAGAATCGTTCATAGAGAGAAAAAGCTTTAGAAGCTTACCATCGGAGGTGCGGTGGCCCGTGCTCTCTATTTGGGAGGGTAGCTCTCATCCTGAGGTTCTTTCTAGGATCAAGAAGTGCTACAATTGATATCCAATCGAGGGAGAATCTCATTAGTAAATTTAACCCTTTCTTTCTCTAACTTCAACCGGTAATGACAAAGGATGGCTAAATTGGCTTACCTTTCAGCTCTATTAAGGCCATGTGAAGGCTATGGATGTGTTGGGGAGGCTTGGTTTGGCCAGAGGAGGGCTGAAATTGGCTAAATTGAGCTTGGACAAGGACAGCTTCGATCCTTCTGAGCTGTTTTACTGTTTGATTCCACTGGCTCTTCTCTAGTGGTCCTTAGGTCGAAAAGAGGTTACTGTCAGGTAGCTGACTTCCCCTGGAGTCTATAGGACCTGACCTTACCTTCAAAGGCTGAGAAAAAGTCCTATGTCGTAGCGCTGTTTCAAGTTTCACTGAAAAATTGAGCAGTTTAGAGAAAATGTAGATTTGAGGTGTGTGAAGGATGAATGGAGAGAAGCTATTTATATAGGGAGCTCGGGGACCCTCTGCCCGACCACTTTCCATTTTGGTCGAGCTTATCCTCGCCCTAAAATGGCCTGAACGGAGCAGTTTCAGCTTTGTCAGCGTTATCCATTTTCTACATTAATGAATAGTGTTATCATCTTGAGGAAGAACATGACACTATTTCGAAATGGACCAGACTGGTCCGTCCGGGTTTAATAGCATAAATCGGCTAGTTGAGGCCTGATTCAACCGATTTTCTGAAAATTAAAAAATTTTAAATTAATCTAAATTCATTTTCTATCTAATGGTGGCTTCAATTTCCCAATTTGAACATTTTAAGCCACCATGAAAAATTAATTTAGAAACCGGTTCAAGTATGGTTCAAACTGGTTCAATCCATTTCATGTCCGGTTCACTTTGAGTCGGTCTGGTTTTCTCTTACCATTTGTTCCATGGTTCTTTTCCATCATTTTTATGACTCTTTGAGTCACTTGGGATTTGTCGATTTCCCATTTTACCCTTTCTTTATCAGTTAAGGTTTGTGAATTGGTTCAGTTTTCTCTTCGGAAACAATCGGTTCTTTTCTTAATTTTCTTATCTTTAAAGGATGAAGTTTACACACTACATAGCCGGACGAGGCATAAGGGAGAGGAGACATTTTACCGTGAGGTTATAAGGGGAGAATTTTGTATTGTTTGTGAGGGAAGGGACATAATGGTGGCACTTGAAGATAGTAAAAAAGAATAGGGAATCACATTGTGTTATGCGTCTTATTACAATTGAGTTTTTCTTTGAATTTAATATATGTGTTTAATAAGTTGTTCTTGTGCATGCATCGATCCTGCTTGGGAACCATGCCTGATTGTGAAATCATAGCCAGAGGGTAAAATACCCTTATGAACCATGTATGTAGAGAGGATTCAGTTGTAATACGCATGACTAAGAAGATAGTGAAATCCCCCTGACTTAGAGGTGACACGAATGTGAAATCCATTACAATGAGACAAAGAAACGAAATGTGCCCTGAACGCTACTAGGTTGGTTGGGGAGAGACATAAGGAGGCCGAGCAAATGACAATGGGGGAATTACAAGAGAAGCCCTGTAGATAAGTGTTTTGAATAAGAAAAGAATTTGAACTAGGGTACCAACCCCCTGATAGATTGATGAGTAAAACACCAAGAAGGAAGAAAGGGGCTAAACTAAGAGTTAAAGGTCGAAGGCTATATTGCCCTTATAACTCGCATCTCTATAGAAGACTCAAAGGAAATGAATACAACCTAAGAAGGGTGTAGATTTTTAAGCCTTAAGTATGGTTTTTAGTAGAGGCAACATCGAGCAAGGAAAGACTTGATGAGTGGTCCTCTCACTCATTAAGCATTAGCTCACCCCCTCCCCAAAGCTATTTTTCAAGGTGATAGGTTAGAACGAAGGAGGAGAGGAAGATCTCGTACACCAGGGAGTGGTTCCAACATAGTCTATAATTGAGGAGGAGGATCTCGAGAGAATAAGCATAAGGATATTCAATTTAGTAAGTCACTACTTTCCCCATGGGTAAACAAATCTACTTTGAGATGTAGATGCTTTGTTAAAGTTTTAAATTTCTGTTGCAAAATTGTAATATTTCTTTATATTCTGAGCCTTAGTCCTATAGATACTTCTTTGGTGATGGTACCCACTAGGATAGTATTGAGAGGATTGGTGGGTTGTCACGCGTATTTGGTTTGGGAAATCGATCCAGGGTATGACACTCAATTGGTTCGCAATGTAGCATAACAGTTGTCATGCCCCAACCTAGTTTGGTCGGATCCTCATGATCAACCAACCACTCTCCCAGTTTACTAAAAGTTTCACCTTGTTTATAAACCGTAAGAAGTAAGGCATCCTTTAAACCTGCACCTTTGCTAGAATAACATAAATAAAAACTGTACAAAATTTTAAACTTTATCATACCTGCCTTACAGGTGTGTTAGCTAGTGTCTTTGGGGTAAGCTTTCTGGGGTTACCTGAAAGGGATATAAGGGAGGGGTGAGTACAACAACCTAATGAATGGGTTTTCAAAATTTAACTTTTAAGAAAAATGTTTGATTCAGAGTGTGTCAGACTCCTTATTTTCTTTTAAAAACTTTTCATCCTCAATTTCGATTTTTATAACCATTTCTTATTACCATGCTGTTTCATCACCCAACACACATCCTTCATCATGAAGGTAAAACACACAATCGTAGGCCAACCCATCCACTAAACCCACTTGTGGTGTCGGAGCGACTTTACTAGCCACCTAGATAGAAGCACGTCCACTTCTACCTTGAGAATGAGTGGATGTTCACAACATCTAAAATGTTTTAGGTGGATAGAGACCTCATCTTGTCTCCACTTCTACCTCAATCCCGTAACAATTCTCCATGTCTGTATGAGGATAGAGACCTCATCTTGTCTCCACCCCGATCTCATGCGCTTGAAGCCACGTCGAGCTTCGCAAGACTTCTGGTACGACTAACTGCTTTTATATTCACCAGGTTGTCCAGAGCCCTGGGACGCATCACTACCCTTCTTGTGCGTCTTGAAGGTCCCATAAACACAGTGCATGCACAATTAATAGTCTTTCACATAATGCCATATAATCTATGGTGCCACTGGTTCAACAGCCCCGACCCTCAACTCGACCTGCAACTGTTTGACTTGACTAGTCCAGAGAACTGTCATGTCGCACTACCGCTAGTCCATTGAGTATGTCGGTCCTATTTCAGTACCATGTCCAAATAACTCATTTACTTAAGTTTTCATGGCATAATAATCATGTTTGTTTATGAGCTCCTACTTGTGCCAACTGGTCTAGGCCCCACTGTTCGAGATTTTCAAAATTGGTCATATTAGCCCCCAAGTTCCAAAACTGAGGCCTCTAGCCTTTATGAGCTATTTGAGCTCCCATCAAAAAGGTCTCCCAAAATGTTTAAGCAGTGGCACACAGATAGGGGAGAGCACTTGTTACAAAATATATTTTTCTACTGTCAATCATAACAACTGAGTATGAGGACATCTCCGCTTATAACCAATATGCGGGTTTTCCACTTCCTACGAGGAAGTTTCACCACCATATGGGTATGATCTACTTACAACTGTTAAGTAGTTTTTCTGTGTGATTTTCACATTACTCCTCTCAGAGGTGATGATTAAAAAATAACACTTAGCAGTGGGTTTTCATTTTCGAAGTGCTTATCATCCCAACTAGGTTTCATATAATAATCCCACTCACCCGTTAATACAATGATTTCCTCTCGACCGGTTTTTTGTATTTCACGCAAACTTGTCCTTGATGGCGTTTCTAGTACTTTGTGTTCCTATATGATATAAACATCCTTGTTCATTATCTCTCGGCCTAATAACCTTCATTCATTTTAAATGAATGAGAAAACCAAACTTTTCATTTATTTGCAATTAGGGCCCTAAAGTTATTTTTCTTGAAATTTAAGTCCCTAATTCGAGTTTTTCCTCAAATTGAGTCCCGAAACTTTTCCAAAATTCACCTTGGGACCTCAATTTATTCAATCTCACAGAAAGGGATTTAATTTCCCAAATTTCCAATTTGGTCCCCCAACTTTTCCAAAATTATAATTTTGCCCCCAAAATTCCAAAATTGCCCAATTAGTCCTCTAACATCTTTATCATGCCCAATTTGTCCTCAATTTTATGAAATTGCACTTTTGTCCCTTAGATTTTTTAAATTCCCAAATTTCCTCTAATTTCAACCTTCTAACTCAATCGAATTTGATTCCATCAAATTGACCGATCAAATGAGTTTAATTGTTGAAATTGAAGTTCGATTAAAGTTCCTACACCTTGATATGATTAAATTGCAGTTTGAATCGCACGATTTAGTGTCAGGATGAGCTCAAACGGAGCTTTGCCAGAAAACTATACTTAGAGAGAGAAAGCTTTGAAAGCTTGTCGTGGGCCGCAACGGTCCAAGCTTTCGATCTGGGCAAATAGCTCTCATCCTGAGATTTCTCCTAGGATCAATAATTGCATCAATTGATGCCGAATTGAGTGAGAATTTTATCATCGAAGTTCTGTTGGTTCTCTCTCTAGCACCGATCGGAAATTATATAGGGGAGCCAAATTGGCTTACCTTTCAATTCTAATTCAGTTGTAGGAAGACTATAGAGGTGTTGGGAGGGCTTGGTTTGGCTTGAGAAGGGCTCGAATCGGCTAATTTCAGCTCTACTGAAATAGGGTAACTTCGGTTCGCTAGAGCTACTTCACTGTTTGATCACATCTATGTTGCTCTAGCAACCCTCGTAGCAAATGGAGACTATATGCGTGTAACTGACTTCTCCTCGGTTCTAAAGAACCCAACCATGCCTTCTTTGGCTTAGAAAAGACCCTATATTGGAGCTCTAGTTTGATCTTCACCGGAAATTGGAGCAATTGAGAGAAAATGGAGTTTTTAGGTGTGGAGAGGATGAATGAGCAGAGACTCTTTATATAGGAAGCACGGGGACTTCTTGGACGTCTGATTGGTACCTTAATGGCGGTCATTCAATGCCCCAAACTCCCTAGCTAGAGACTTTTCATCTTCGCGAGTGCTGCGTGATTTTTTGGTGAGTGAACAGTGTTATCATCTGAAGGAAGAAGACGACACTATTCCGATCTGGACCGAACCAGTTCAAACTGGGTTCAAAGCTTAAACCAGCCGATTCACCCCCGATTTGACCGAATTTTTCAAATCTATAAATTTCTAAATTCATTTTCTATCCAATTGTGGCCTCAAATCTAAAATTTGAATTTTCTAAGCCACCTAGAAAAATGAATTTAGCATCTGGTTCAATAGTGGTTAAAACTAGTCCAAATCGTTTCAATCCGATTTGGATCTAGTTCACCTGATCTGATTTGGTTTTCATCTCCAATTTATCCTAAATCCCCTTTTCCCTAACTTTTGTGACCCTTTAGGACACTCGAGATCCATAAATTTCTCAGTTTGGCCTTTCTTTATCGGATCCAACTGGATTGAACTGGTTCATATGAACCGGTCAAGATTTTCTCTTCCAATTTGTTTTAAGGTTCTTTTCCAAGGTTTTATGAATCCTTTGGGTCACTCGAAGTTGAAATTTCCCAAATTGCCTATTCTCTGATGATTGGTTGGTGAACTGGTTCAGTGTTTCTCACTCGGTTTGACCGGTTCTTTTCCCATTTTTTCATTAATTCAAAAGGGCAGGATTTACACCAGTTACCACCGAATTAATCTAAGAGTTCGACCAATTTTGGTATTTCCTTGGTTTGTTCACCTCCAATTCTCCTGGTTCTTGGCCCAATTTATTGTTTTTAAAATTCTTAATTTGATCCACTTTTATTTGGGCACAATAACTCCCATTTTCCAATTTATATTGTCCATTCTAAAAATAGGGGCGTTTCACTACTCCGTGCTATTTCGATTGATTTTAGCCTACCTTTGGATAGTTCACTTGTGATCCGACAAGTTCTTAGCCTAATTCATTTTCTAAAAATCCTTCATCATATTTCTTGTTGATTGGGCTCAAGAATTTCCAACTCATTTAATACCTCAAAATCGAGGGCTATTTTTTCTTAAATCAGTTTGATATCGATTTGGAGTGTTTTTACATGCACTTTCCCGGATCCTTGATATCATATCAAAGGAGGTCCTTTTAGGGTAATTTCATCCTCAAAACTCTTACATTTTTTTAATTTTGTCCTCAAAACTTGTACTTACGGTGGGGTAAATGATTTCTCCGATAGACCCTTTCTACTAACTCGAATTCACACAGGAATAACACCATTGTGTTTGTCTATCATCTTAAATTCACATTCTTATATCAACATCCTTTTGGTATGATTTTCTTATTAGTCTTAGCCTCATCATTTATCTTAGGCTCTGGATAAAATCTTTCCCCTTATCCTATCAACTGCATGCCTCAATACTTCTCCAAGTTAAATCACAACCATCTATCCAAAAGTGGTTTTTTTTCTATCATGTGTTTGGAGGTATTACACACACGACTATTTCTAGTTGTACATGTTTAAATAGTTGTACTAGTGCTTGGATGCTTACTCCTCTAACACGTCTTATCTTCTCATGTTGGCCATTCGCAACATGAATAAAACAGTGACCATTTGTCTTTTCAAAGCCTTTCTATTTTACCCCCTAAGTTCCTTTTATTTGTTGTACTCACAATCTGTGCCTCTCATATTTCTTCTTAGGTCGAATCCATCTCATGGATTATAATTCCTCGAAACCTATCTTAAGGTTGAGAATATTGACCTAATGTTACTTTGACATAAACATTCCATCATAGTCTCATAATCCAATTCTTGTTTTATACTTTATTTTATCTTCCAAACACATTAAAATAGTTACATGTCTTCACCCTTAACTTCATAGTTATGTCGGTACTTTCGTTATCACCAAAGGGTGGCTCTCTTTCTATTTCCCATGAGTCTCAATTATTATACACAACGAGGTACTTCTCAATAATTGTCTTACTAGTATCCTCATCTACCAGTTCTCAATATTGAGATGAACATTATTTTCTTAATGGTCCTTCCATTTTGGTGGAACCCTCAAATATACCTATCACTTGTTGCTATTCATTTTCCATAAGATCATTTAACAATTTTAAGGTTTAATTCCAGCACATCTCTCCTTACCATGCCCCATCCATCCATGTGGGATTCCATCTTATTTTCTTCATTCCATGATTCCTGTACCTTAACTTGTTGGGTACTTATAGAGTTTCCATTTGGGTTGTGCCACTTGAGGCATCGACTCCTTTTTGACCCCTTTTTTAGACTTAAGAAATCACCCTACTTACTTGTTTGCATAATTATGTCTCGGACTTTCTTAGTAGAAAACATGTTTCTAGGATGGTACCTTACATCCCTTTTTTAATATATGAATTATGGTACATCATGATTACCATTGTCCCATCTAGTTCCTTCTAGATTAATGGAGTGCTTTACATCGTTTTACACATATACCCTTAGGCATGTAACTTTTTTCCATAACTTAGTCAACTATGATACATGAGTGTCTTTTCATCTCACTCTACACCTAATTAAGCATACCTCATGTCATTGTATGTTATATTTAGACATCGTCCGAGGTCTTAATCCAAAGTAAGATTCTTAAATGAACATTTAGCCCTCATCAAAATTAGACTCTTGCCTTAGTAGTCCCACTATTATATTTACATATATCACATGACTGGAGTTGCTCATCCCATCTTTGTCATGCCCCGACCCGGTTTGGTCGGATCCCCATGAACAACCCGTCGCTCCCTTGGTTCAAGAGGGGTTTCCCCCTTTCTTTAATCAAAAGGAGCCTGACGTAATTTAAACCTTGTTCCTTAGAATAATATAAATCACTAAAAATGCAAGCTTAAAATAACTTTTAAGTATACTTGACAAAGGGCAGAACTTAGTGTTTTTTTTAGTCATGTTTATTCCTGAAAAGGGATATAAAAGAGGGGTGAATTCTAAAACTTAGTGAGTGGGAGTTGGAAGTGAATTTTTAAAGATATAGTTTGACTAAATGTGCCAAGGTTGTTGTTTTTTTAATGAGTTTCTCCTCAAAATTCAATTTTCAAAATCCTTTTTTTCCTCAATTCCTCATTAGGTGTGTTTAGCAGACAACATACGACCTTCATTAGGAAGGGAACACACATCCGCAATTGCAGCCCGTCCACTGCACCCACTTGTGTCTTAGAGCGTCTTTACCAACCACCAAGATGGAAGCACATCTGCTTCTACCCTGGGTCTGAGTGGATATTTGCAACATTCGACCCTTAGACCCGAAAACAACTCCGTGTTCATATGAGGACAGAGACCTCATCTCGACCCCACCCTGGCCTCATGCGCAAGAAGCTAAGTCGAGCTTCACAACTGCTGGAATGACAAACTTCCCTTATCTCCACCATGTCATCTAGTAGCCCATAGGAGGCATCACGACCCCTCATAGGTGTCTTAATGGTTATTACCTCAAGTGCATGCACAAATAATAATTTATCCACATAGCCATTTATCTTTTGTGCCACTGGTCTAACGGCCCCTACCCTCAACTCAACCTACAACTGTTTGTCTAGGCCGATCTATTAACCTAACCCTGACGCACTGTCGCTAGTCTATCAAGTATGTTGGTCTTGTCTTAGTACCATGGCGAAATCACATAATCAATTCATTAAGATTTTTCATGGCTTTCATATCCCAGGTTTGTTTACAAGCTCCTATTTGTGCTAATTGGCCTTGGGCCCACTGCACTTGATTTTCCAAAACAGGGCATTTAGCACCACGAGTTCCAAAACCGACGCATCTAGCCTATCCCAGCTAATTTAGCTCCCATAAATAAGGTCTTCCAAAATGTTTAAGCATTGGCACATAATCAGGGGAGAACACTTCTGACAAAAACATCTTTCACTTCATCACACCAACCAAGTGTGATGATATCTCCACTTACAACCGGAATGCGGGTTTCTTCTTCCTTCAAGGTAGTCCATCAAACCAATTAGGTATGATTTCCTCTACTTAAAACCGATAAGTAGTTTTTAACTTTGTTCTCACATTACTCCAACCGGGTGTGATATTATAATCCCTCATAGAAGTGGTTTTTCTTTTATATAGTGCTCACCATCTCAACCGGGTATGATGTGAATAAATCGACTCACCTGATAATCATGGTGTATTCCTTCTGAGTTAGTTTTTGCCTCCAAGCTAGCTTATCCTTGTTGGCGTTCCAGTCCCTCATGTTCCTACATGATTTGGACATCCTTATCTATTAATATTTGGCAGAACGACCTTCGTTTCTCACGTATGAATGACTAGGCTCAAAATTATTAGTTAATTACACTTGAGTCCCTAAAGTTCATTTTCCTTAACTTTTGGTCCCTAATGCTTGCTTTTCCCAAAATTAAGTCCTGAAACATCCAAAAATTCACTTTGGGTCCTCAATTTCCTTAAAATTATTGAAGGGGCTCATGTTTTCCAAATTCCCAATTTGCTCCCCAACTTTTAAAACTTACCATTTTGCACCTACTTTCCAAAAATGGCAATTTGACACCAATTTTTTCAAAAATTGACCAATTGGTCCTACAACACCTTTTTGATGGCCAATTGGCCCTCAATTTTGGGAAATTGCAATTTGGACCCTCAATTTTATGAAATCCCTAAAATTTCCCTCAATTTCATCCTTTCAAATTGGCTAAATTTGATTTCATTAAATTGACCATTCAATCGGGGTTACTTGCTTCAATTGGAGGTGTAATTCAGTTCTTACACATCCATACTATTCATGTGAGCTTTGAATCACATGAATTGAGACCGAAATGAGCTTGAACGGAGCTTTGTCAGAAAAGTGTGGTAGAGAGAGAAAGCTCTGAAAGCTTACCATCGGAGGTGTGGCGGTCTGACCTTTCTATCTCGGCAGGTAGTTCTCATCCTGAGATTCCTTCTAAGATAAAGAATCACAAGATTTCATATCGAATTGTGGGAGAATTTTGTCAGTGAAGCTTTCACACTTTCTCTCTCTAACGTCGACCGAAAATGATAAATGGGGGCTAAATTAGCTTACCTTTCAGCTCAATTGAGGTTGTATGAGGGCCGTAGGGATGTTGGGAGGGCTTGCTTTGGCTGGAGGAGGGCTGAATTCGGTCGACTTCAGCTCAGCCGAAAAAGCGCAGTTTCGTTCTTTTGAAGCTGCTTCACTATTTGATTTCGCTAGTGCTTCTCCAGTGGTCCTCGAGTCGAACAGAGATTACTTTCAAGTAGCTAACTTCCCTCGAAATCTAAAGAACCTTGTCACACCGTGTTTTTAGTAACCTAATACATCGAAACCCATCAAAACTTTGAAGTTGGGAAGTATTAATGTTACACCCCCTTAATAGTTGTCACACCGTGTTTTTTTTAGTAATCCTAAATTTCGATCAAAATTTTCTATGAAATTGCATTATAAGTTTAAAATTCAATTGATATAATTGGAATAAATAAAATAAAAAGTATTATTTTGATCGAAATAAATAAATACCTAGTAAATTCCTTTAGGTGAAAATAATGAGATGATTATGTGAATTTGGTTTAATTAGTATTAATGCTAGGCCCCTATCATAAATGCCCATAAATTAATACCTACATTTAATTATTGGTATTAATACCAATAATGTAATACCTACATTCAATTATGGGAATTAATACTAATAAATACCCATCAATAGCCAATTTAATGAGAATAATGGTAACATTAATACCCATAATGTAGTAATAAATCTTCCCCATTTAATAAATAATTTTACACCTATATAAATATCTCATCCCCATTCATCCTCCTCACACCTCCTAAGGGACAAGTGTGATCGGAACTCCAACAAGAGAAAGCTCGCGTCAACTTGGAAAATCAACCAAGGACAAAATGTCATTGTTAACGTGTGAGTGGGCTAATTTACACTTCATACCCGGTTGGGATGATGACAACGGTGGTATTTTAAACATCACAACTTAGAGGAGTGATGTGGAAACTACGCGAAAAAACTACTTACTAGTTGTAAGTAGATCATACTCGGTTGGTATGATGAACTTCTTGGAAGGAAGTAGAAAACCTGCTTACCCGGTTATTAGTGGAGATGTCATAACATCCGATTGGTGTGATGGACAAATTGAAAAGTTATTTTGTCACAAGTGCTCTCCCCTAACTTTGTGCCACTACTTAAATATTTTGGGAGACCTTCTTGACGGGAGCTCGAATAGTTCTGTTAGGCTAGAGGCCTCGGTTTTTAAACTTGGGGACTATTATACCCAATTTCTTAAAATCTCGAACAGTGGGCCATAGGCCAGTTAGCACGAGCTGGAGCTCATAAACAAACATGAATTATATGGCATGAAAACTTGAATAATTGAATAATTTGGCCATAGTACCAAGATAGGACCGACATACTCAATCAACTAGTGGCAGTGCGACATGATAGGTCTCCAGACTAGTCAAGACAAACAGTTATAGGTTGAGTTGAGGGTCGGGGCCATTGGACTAGTGGCACCACTGATTATATGGCATGATGTGAACATATTGATTATGTATGCACTGTGCTTACGAGACCTTCAAGACGCCCAAGAGGGGTAGTGATGTGTCCTAGGGGCTTGGACAACCTGGTGGGTATAAGGCCAGTTCATCATACTAGGTGATCTTGTGAAACTCAAAGTAGCTTCAAGCGCACAAGACAGGGGTGGGGACGGGATGAGGTCTTTATCCTCATACTAACACGGAGTATTTTTGTTATGAGGGTAGGATGTCAGAGTCATTCACTTAGACTTCGAGTAGAAGTTAGAGACTTCTATCAAGGTGGATGGTAAAGATGCTCCGATCCACAAGTGGGTGTAATCGGCGTAACTGTATCTCGTGAATGTGTGTGTGATCCATTCATGATCAAGGGTGTGTGTGATTTGTGAAACACACTGAATATGGAAATGGGAAAAAGGTTATGGAAAGCTTGGAAAGGATTTGAGATTCATTTGAAAAATAATTAGCAAACCTTGGGAAAAGGTGTTGAAAACCAAAATTTGAGAAAAGAATATATTAAAAGAAAATAAGAAATCTGCCACTCTTCAAATCAAGCATTTTGTTTTCTAAAAGTTAAAATTTGAAAACCCATTCACTGAGTTGTAGAACTCACCCCCTCCGTTTTACTCCTTTCGAGTAACCAAGGGAAAAACCAAACTTAAAGACCTCCCTGTATGGGAACTATAAAGACATTTATGTCTATTTTTCAGTTTTGTATAATGTTATGTAAGGAAATACATGAAAAAGGATGCCTTACTCCTCGTGGTTTAGAAAAGGGCAAAACACTTCATGAACCAAAGGGAGTGAAGGGTTGCTCAAGGGGATCCGACCAAATCGGGTATGTCACGCCCCGACCCGGTTTGGTCAAATCCCCGTGAACAACCCGCCACTCTCCCGGTTTATTAAAGGGTTTCCCCTTATTATAATCAGTAAAGAGTAAGGCGTCCTTTAAACCTGCACCATTTCCTGGAATAGCATAATCAAAACTGCATGAAATTTTAAACTTTACATCCCTATCTTACAGGCATATTAGTTGATGGTCTTTCAAGGTAGGCTTTCCGGGATTTCCTGAAAGGGATATAAGGGAGGGGGTGAGTACGACTACTTAGTGAATGGGTTTTTAAAAGCTTTTGACTTTTAAAAAAAATATTTATATGGAGTGTGCCAGACTCCTTTGTTTTCAAAAATCCCTTCATTTAAAAATTCGGGTTTTTCCATTATTTCTTAGTTACCACGGTGTGTCATCACCCAACACACATCCTTCATCATGAAGGTTACACACATTCGCAAGTCAGTATCACTACTGAACCCGCTAGTGGCTTCGGAGCGACTTTTCCTACCACCCGGATAGAAGTACGACCACTTCTACCCTGGGAATGAGTGGATGTACGTGACATCCAACCCACAATCCCGAAATCACTTCTTCGTGTCCGTATGAGGACAGAGACCTCATCCTGTCCCCACCCCGGTCTCATGCGCTTAGTGCTACTCCAGATTTCGTACAGACACCTAGAACGACGAACTGCCCTTATAGCCACCAGGTCGTCCAATGCCCTTAGGACGCATCACTACCCCTCATGGGCGTCTTGATGATCTCGTACTCACAGTGCATGCACAAACAATGTTTTCTTATATTGCCATGTAATTTGTGGTGCCACTAGTTCAACGGCTCCGACTCTCAACTCAACCCGCAGCTGTTTGTCTTGACTAGTCCGTCGACCTGTCATGTCGCACTGCCGCTAGTTGACTGAGCATGTCGGTCCTATCTTGGTACCATGGCCAAACAATTCACTTATTAAGTTTTATGGCGCATATATCATGTTCGTTTATGAGCTCCTGCTCGTGCCAACTGGCCTTGGGCCCACTGTACGAGATTTTCAAAATTGGGCATTTAGCCCCCAAGTTCCAAAATCGAGGCCCCGGGCCTATTAGAGCTATTTGAGCTCCCGTCGAGAAGGTCTCCCAAATTGTTTAAGCATTGGCACACAGTCAAGGGAGAGCACTTCCGACAATAATGGGTTTTTACTGTCCATCATATCGACCGGTATAAGGACATCTCCGTTCATAACCGAAGAACGGGTTTTCAACTTCCTTCGAGGAAGTCTCATCATACCAACCGGGTATGATCTACTTACAACCCGTAAGTAGTTTTTTTTTTGCATAACTTTCACATCACTTTCTCTAAGTAGTGATGATTAAAATACCACTAAACAATGGGTTTTTATATCGAGGCACTTATCATCCCCAACTGGGTATGATGTTAGTAAACCCACTCACCCGTTAATGCCGTGAATTCCACTAGACCGGTTCTTGGTATTCACGCGAGCTTGTCCTTGCTGGCGTTCCCGGTACTTCGTGTTCCTACACGATATAAACAACCTTGTTCATTATTACTCGGCATAACAACCTTCATTCATTTCCAATGAATGAGAAAACCCAAACTTTTAGTTATTTGCAATTAGGTCCCTAAAGTTATTTCTCTTTAACTTTAAGTCCCTAATGTCGGTTTTTCCTCAAATTGAGTCCCGTAACTTTTAAAATTTATCCTGGGACCTCAATTTATTCAATTTCACCAAAAAGGGGTTCAATTTCCCAAATTTCCAATTTGGTCCCCCAATTTTTCCAAAATTACCATTTTCCCCTTCTTTTACAAAAATGGTAAGTTTTGCCCCAAAAATTCCAAAATTCCACAATTTGGTCCTCCAACATTATTTTCATGCCCAATTGACCCTCAATTTCATAAAATTATATTTTGGTCCTTTGAATTTTGAAAATCCCCAATTTTCCCCTATTTCAACTCTTCAACACTACCGAATTTGATTTTATCAAATTGACTGATCAAACACTTCTAATTATTGAAATTGGAGTTGAAATTGAGTTCCTACATGTTCATACGATTCTAAGAAACTTTGAATCACAGATTTTAACGCCGGAACGAGCTCAAACGGAGCTTCGCCGAAAAATAGACTGTAGAGAGAAAGCTTCGATTTCTCACCAGTGAAGGCACGGTGGTCTGAGCTTTTGATCTGGGCAGATAGGTCTCATCCTGAGTTCATCCTAGAATCAAGAATTTGCATCAATTGATGAGGAATTGGATTAGAATTTCATCATTGAAATTCGGTCGACTCTCTCTCTTGCACCGATCGAAAATTGTAAAGGGGAGTCGAATTGGCTTACCTTTCGGTCCTAATTCGGCCGTGGAAAGACTGAGAAAGTGTTGGGAGGGCTTGGTTTGGCCTGAGGAGGGCTTGAAATGGCCGATTTCAGCTTGGCTGAAATAGGGCAGCTTCGGTCCGCCGGAGTTGCTTCACTATTCCATCATGTTGGCGCTTCTCCAATGATTCTCGGATTGATTGGAGTTTGCTATCAGATAGCTGTCTTCTCCCCGGTTCTAAAGAGCCCGAACTTTGTTCAAGTCGAAGCTCTCGTTCCAGCTTTACCGGGAAATGGAGCAGTAGAGAGAGAGAGAGAGAGAAGTGTTCAGGTGTGAGGAGAATGAAATGGGGATGACCTCTTTATATAGTCGTAAAACCCGTGTATTAAATGGGCGAGATTTATTACTGGTATTAATATTGCCATAAATTATTGGTATTAATTCCAATAATTTAATTTCGGTATTAAATTATTTGTATTAATTCCAATAATTGAATTTATGATAAGGCGTACATACAAATTTTTTACCGAAATTTCGGGTTACAAAAAAATTAATACTTCCCAAGAGGTCACCCATCCTCACATTACTCTCAGGTAAGCACACTTAACTTTAAAGTTCTTATGAAATCTAGTTCACCTGAACCACTTTGGTTTTTATTTTCTAATTTGTCTTAAGTTTCTTTTCCAAGGTTTAATGAACCCTTTGGATCACCCGAGAGTTGTAAATTCCCAACTTGCCCGTTCAGAAATAATCGGGTTTATGAACCGGTTCTGAATCCTCACTTGGTTCGACCGGTTCTTTTCCTGGTTTTCCTTAGCTCAAAAGGGTGGGTTTTACAGGGTAGGGGCGTGACAAACCCGACATTACATTCTGAGGCTCATAAAAATTCCAATGTTGGAGCTCTGGTTCGAGCTTCACTAGAAAATAGAGAAGTTGAGAGAGAATGCAGATTTCTATGTGAGGATGAATGAAGAGGAGCTCTTTATATAAGGAGATCGGGGACACTCTACCCGACCATTTAGCATCTTAGTCAAGCTCATTTATGATGAAAAACGCCCTGAACGGAGGCGTTTTCTCTTCATCAGTGCTGTTCATTCCGACATTGAATGAACAGTGTCATCATCTGAAGGAAGAAGATGATACTATTTCGAACCGATCTGACTGAGTTCAATGTATGAACCGTTCAGTTCAGTCCTGATTCAACCAATTTTCTCAAAATTAAAATTTTCTAAATTCATTATCTATTCAATGGTGGCTTCAATTCTCTAATTTGAATATTTTAAGTCACCTAGAAAATTAATTTAGCAATCGATTTAATGATGGTTCAAACCTGTTCAATCTGGTTCACCTAATCCGGTCTGGTTTTCTCTTCCAATTATTCCCAAAGTCCTTTTCCATGATTTTTATGACTATTTAGGTCACTCGAGATTTGTAAATTTTCCATTTTCCCTTTCTCTATCGGTTAATGTCCATGAACCCATTCGACTCTCTCACTTAGGTTGATTGGTTCTTTCCCCGGTTATCTTATCTTGAAGGGGGTGAGGTTAACAACTCTCCCCTCCTTTTAGGGGTTTTGTCTCTAAAACTAAGTCAGTGGTCACTTGTTTTAGAAGTGACGTCCCATGATATTCTCTTGGGGTTTGTTTGGTGTACTATCTCTTTTGACTACTCCTTTCATCCAGTCCTTTAGCCACGTACTTGAGAAGTCTTTCTTCCTTTATAATATTTTGGTGACTTCTATATCTTTTGTTTACTACAATTCTGATTCTAGTTCTTCAGCTTGACTGTTAGACTTACATGTCCCTTACTACATGACGTGTCCTAAAATTTTCTTATCCATAGTTTTAGAACCTTTTTCTCAATAACAGTTCATGCCTTTCTGACCGTTAGAAGTCATGTGGCTTTGTTCCTTTTTGTTACTTGGTAGTGTTCCCCAACTACCTTCGGTGTTATACACTTGTCTCTTTACAATCTGACATCATGATTTTGTCAATTTTCCTTATCTACTCATTCCTTACCAACTTCCTTATTCATTTGCCCCATGTTTCAACCATCGGCTCTCCCGTTAACTTACTCACACGTTGGGATTCTTTCTTACTCATGTCCTTTACGTTAGTGTCTTTCACTCAAGTGCTTTCCTCCCCTCCATCCTTTATTGCTTGCTTGTGACCATTTACCAACTCCTTATTCCAAGTTGACTCCCCTTCAGTCAATGCATAGATTTTATGTTTGGGGAGGTTTTCCTTTTATGGTTTCCATTCTCTACTATGTCCTTCACAGTAGGGACTTCCACTTGAGGAGTTACATGCTCAACCTTCTTACCATTCCTTGAAGGTTTCTTTCTTCATTTCTTAACACTCCTTTCTATAATGGGACATCTGCCTACTTTGAATCATTCTACATCTAAAAATTTATGTTTTGTCCCTTATTCCTTATTTGAGAAACTTTTGATTTTCGATATTATTTCGGGTACTCCACACTATGTCCACTTGTCCTCTCCTTAGGTTCCATCAAGTGAGCGTGGATTACAACCAGTCTTGATGTCAGTGGTCGTTTACTTTAACTATTTCTTAATTGAAGGATTACTTCTCCCAGGTTTCTTGGATGTGCCTTCATCTATTTTTTTTTATAGGTAGTTCATCTCTTTCTTACTCGTACGACATCTTTTGTTGCTATCTCCCTACTTACCCTTTACTTGGATTTAACTTACTCCTTGGGTCCTCATGAGTACTTTTCTCTTGTACTTGATCTTTCCATCTCAACCAGCAAATCATTTATGATCTTATCATCTTTTCCACTTATGTTGGTTCAATTACCTCTTAGTTGGGACACGTATGTCATTGCAAGGTTTCCTTCTATGGTAGGATTTGTTTGCCATTGAGGCCATCTAACCTAACATGTCATCCTTTGATGCCATCTTTTCCTGCTTACCTTTACTCTTGAAACCTTACGTGCACTTCTTTTATACCCCATCTTAATTCTCACTTGTATCTCAATACACATCTATTTCTTTTAGGGAGAGTTCACATCCTCTTTGTTTCAAGATCTTTTGATCATCTTGTGGAAGTCTTACTTATCCTTCTCATGGCTTTTGGTTGTTAATCTTATCTTAGCCATTGATCTCTTTAAGGTTTTCCTTCATCCTTATTTCCTAAAGATTTTGGCCTTTCTACCTCTTCCTTCTTTACTGGATTTTTTTACCTTCATGAGGGTCGGATCATTAACTGCCTTGCCCCCTTGTTTAATTATCTTGAGACAGTTGTTTCTTGAGTCTTCTTGTCTTTAATGGCCATCTCATTGCCCTATTTATGGTGTAGTCCTTACTACTTCTAGATCCTTCTTAGGGTGCCGTTTATTCTCCTTGACTATCTTGTTATTACTAGTTGCTTCCTTTCGCTAGGTTCATTTGAAATCTCTATTTGGCTTCTCTACTCTTCCATAGCAGGTCACACATGGCCATCCCGGTACATCCTTAACTACATATGCCCTTTAATGAGGTTCCTTATTTTGGGTTAAGCCTCTTATGATTCATCTATCAGTTACTTAGCTTGGAGATTTCCCTTTCCATTGTCCCACTTCCTATCTTTATCCATCTACCTAGGGACTTCCATCCTGGGAGTTTCACGTTCAACCTCCCTAATGTTCCTTGAAGGCTTTTCCTTCTTTCTTTTCTTACACCTTTTTGATATCTGTATGGTTATTCACCCTTGATCCGCCGTTGTCCTCTAATTCCTTTTCATTCCTTATCCTTCCTTCGAGGAGTTCCTGATTATTAGTGAGTTCCCAATAATTTATGTCCTACCTATCACTAACTCTTTTAAAGGTACTTATGTATTCCTCCGAAGTTCTCCTCTTATCACACTCCTTTTCCTCTTCCCACTCTCAGTGTCTTATCCTAAAGTGGCTTAGCACTTTCTGTGCTCCCAATTCTTCCTTACTTTCCTCTTGGTTAGCTTCTATTCCACTAGTTTCCCTTGGGGCAACCCAATTCTTCTTGGTTTCCTAAGTTTTATATATGGGGGCTTTTTCTTAACACCTTATGGTCCTTAGGCGTTTACTATTCCTGCACCTTTTGATGCTTACTTCCTTTACACTGAACTTCATACTCTTTCTCTTCTTCCTACCCTTAGTTAGGGTATGTACTCCCTAGTGAACTCTAGGAAGATTTTCCTCTAGAATTCCTTTCCTAGCCTTATTGCTTTGTTACTCCATACTCCTGATTTTTGTGGAGGAAGTTACTTGACTATCTTAGGTTTAGTGTTTAACTAGAGGTGACCTATAGCTTCCCTCCCCATGTGGTCGTTTCTCCATCTACTACCCTGATCATGATTGGTATACTTTCATTTCTATTAGTTGTACTTGTCATTATCAAGGAGATTAAATTTTAATCAAGGAAAATTGAACTTTCATTCATTCCAAGAGATAGTTTGTCACTAAACTCAGCTTATTACAGGAATTTACTACTTCCTAGTCCCTTGGGTTCATAGGTCAGGAGTTTGCCTCTGAACGGTTGCGAGATTCACGTTCCGAAGGCTCTGATGAAATGGTTGAAGTCCATCCATATTCACTTTGGATTTCCCTTATAGGATGAACTTCATGTATGGCCTAAAGTCCGTACCTTCTAAACACCTCGACTTCACACTCGTATGTCCACTTCTTCCATTGAGAAGGAGTGAAATTGGATTGAGTAGGTGGAGTACTTGGTGGACTTTCATAAAGGTGGCATGGGCATCCCAATAGTTGTCCCATGCCACCTTCTTAGTGTGAGTCCTTTTTGGTTGTTGTGGGGTAGAAGGAGGTGTTGAGCTCCTTGGAGGAGGGTTAGGTTCTTCCTATCTCAAAGGAGGATAGGTGATGCCTTTTGGTTCTAATAAAGCTCCAACAAGTTTCCTATAATTCTCGACCATGACGTTGGGCACTCTCTTCACGCCCTCCAAGAATCATTGAACAATCGCCTCTTTAAGGTTAGGTGTCTTTTTCACGATCATGTGTCTGGGTTTGGATCGTACGACATATTTCATGGGGACTCTCCTTCCTACACAACAATTAAGTTTTCATTAGTGTTAGGGCATAGTATTGATAATGCTTCAAGGAAACTAGGCTCTGATACCACTCAAGTTGTCACGCCCCGACCAGGTTTGGTTGGATCCGCTGCTCCCTTGGTTTAAGAGGGGTTTCCCCCTTTCTTTAATCAAGAGGAGGTAGGCGTAATTTAAACCTTGTTCCCTAGAATAACATAAATCAATAAAAATGCAAACTTAAAATAACTTTTATGCATACCTAACAAAGGGTAGATCCGGGTGTTTTCTTTAGTTATGTCGATTCCTGAAAAAAGGATATAAAAGAGGGGTGAGTTCTACAACTCAGTGAGTGGGGGTTGGAAGTGAATTTTTAAACATATAGTTTTGACTAAGTTTGCCAAGGTTTTTGTTTTTCTTTTAAAAGAGATTCTCCTCATAATTTAGTTTTCAAGATCCTTTTTTCCTCAATTCCACATTAGGTGTGTTTAGTAGACAACACACACGCTTCATCAGGAAGGGAACACACATCCGCAGGTGTAACTTATCCACTGCACCTACTTGTGGCTCAGACCATCTTTACTAGCCCCAAAGATAGAAGCCCGTCCGCTTCTACCCTGAGTCTGAGTGGATGTTCGCGACATTTGACACTTAGATCCGAAAGCAACTTCGTATCCGTATGAGGAAAGACCTCATCCTGACACCACCCCAGCCTCATGCACAAGAAGCTACATCAAGCTTCACGACTGCTGGCATGACAAACTACCCTTGTCTCCACCATATCATCCAATAGTCCTTAGGACGCATTACAACCCCTCTTAGGCATCTTAATGGTCCTGTACCTCAAGTGAATGAACAAACAATAATTTTTCCACATAGCCATTTATCTTTGGTGCCATTGGTCCAATAACCCTGACCCTCAACTCGAACTATAGTTGTTTGTCTAGACCAGTCTGTCGACCTAGCTCTGATGCACTACCTCCAGTCCATCGAGTATGTCGATCCTATCTTGGTACCATGGCGAAATCATATAATCAATTCATTAAGATTTTTCATGGCTTTGATATCTAAAGTTTGTTTACAAGCTCCTGCTCATGTCAACTAGTCTTGGGCCCACTACACGTGATTTTCCAAAACTGGGCATTTGGCCCCACATGTTCCAAAACTGAGGCCTCTAGCCTATCTGAGCTAATCTAGCTCTCATCAAGAAGGTCTCCCAAAAATTTCAAGCATTGGCATACAATCAAGGGAGAACACTTATGACAAAAACATCTTTCTCTTCATCACACCAACCGGGCGTGATGATATCCCTACTTATAACTAACAAGTTGGTTTTTTCTTCATTCAAGGAAGTCCATCATACCAACCAGGTATGATTTGAATAAACCCACTCACCCGATAATCGTGGTGTATTCCTTCTTAGTTGGTTTTCACCTCCATGCTAGCTTATCCTTGCTAGCGTTTCAGTCACTCATGTTCCTATACAATTTGGACATCCTTATCTATTAATATTTGGCATAATAGCCATTGTTTCTCATGTATGAATGACTAGGCTCAAAATATTTAGTTAATTGCACTTAGGTCCCTAAAGTTTATTTTCCTTAACTTTAGGTCCCTAATGCTAGCTTTTCCCCAAATTGAGTCCTGAAACTTCCAAAAATTTACTTTGGGTCCTCAATTTACTCAAAATTATTTAAGGGGCTCAAGTTTTCCAAATTCCCAATCTGGTCCCCAACTTTTCAAAAATTACCATTTTGCCCCTACTTTCCAAAAATGGCAATTTAACCCCAATTATTTCAAAAATTAACCAATTGGTCCTCCAACATCTTTTTCATTGCCAATTGGCCCCCAATTTTGGGAAATTGCAATTTGTCCCTCAGTTTTACAAAATCCCCAAATTTCCCCCTTTCAAAATGGCCAAATTTGATTTCATCAAATTGACCATTCAATCGGGGTTAATTGTATTAATTGGAGGTGTAATTCAGTTCCTAAACATCCATACAATTCAAATGAGCTTTGAATCGGATGAATTAAGGCCGAAACAAGCTCGAATGGAGCTTCATCGGAAAACTATGCATAGAGAGAGAAAGTTTTGAAAGCTTACCATTAGAGGTGCGGTAGTTCGGGCTTTCTATCTGGGCAGGTAGCCCTCGTCCTGAGGTTCCTACTCGGATCAAGAATCACAACAATTCATATTGAATTGAGGGAGAATTTTTGTCAATGAAAATTTCACAGTTTCTCTCTCTAATGTTGACCGAAAATGACAAAGGGTGGCTAAATTGGCTTACCTTTCAGCTCAATTGAGCTCGTATGAGGGCTGTGAGGATGTTGGGAGGGCTTGGTTTGGCCAGAGTAGGGCTGAATTCGACCTATTTCAGCTCAGCTGAAAAAGGGAAGCTTTGATCTTTTGAAGGTGCTTCACTGGTTGATTCCGCCAGTACTTCTCCAGTAGTCCTCGGGTCGAACGAAGATTACCGTCAAGTAGTTGACTCATCGAATGTCCCAAAAATCATTATTACAAAAACTCTCAACCTCACCTTTTGCAGCTCAGAAAAATGCCAATGTCGAAGCTCTGGTTCGAGCTTCACCGAAAAATAGAGCAGTTGAGAGAGAATGTATATTTTTGGTGTGAGAGGATGAATGGAGAGTAGCTCTTTATATAGGAAGCTCAGGGACTCTCTGCCCAACCATTTAGCATTTTGGTCAAGCTCATTCATAACCTGAAATGCCCTGAATGGAGGTGTTTTCTCTTCACTGATGTTGTTCATTCTGACATTGAATGAACAATGTCGTCATCTAAAGGAAGAAGACGACACTGTTCTGAATTGGACCGGACCAGTCCGACTAAGTTCAATACTTGAACCGGCCAGTTCAGGCCCGATTCGATTGATTTTCTCAAAATTAAAATTTTCTAAATTCATTCTCTATCCAATGGTGGCTTCAATTCTCCAATTGAATATTTTATGCCACCAAGAAAAATAAATTTAGCATCCATTTCAATCTTGTTCAGGTTTGGTTCACCTAAACTGGTCCAGTTTTCTCTTCCAATTTATCCCAAAGTCCTTTTCCATGATTTTTATAACTCTTTATGTCACTTGTGATTTGTAAATTTTCCATTTTTCCCTTTCTCTATCACTTAAGGTCCATGAACCGATTTGGTTCACTCTCTTGGGTTGTCCAGTTCTTTCCCCGATTTTCTTATCTTGAAGGGGATGAGGTTGACAATATTACTCATTATACTTGACCCTTAATGCTCATACTCCAATGAGACTTGTCTGTTATCCAGTTCTCCTTAGATTGTTGTACATCCATATCTTTCTTGGGCTTTAGTGGTGTTATCCCCAAATTGTATACTTCTTTCTTCACCCACATATAAAAACCTTGGGCAATTTATCCCTCATTGCCTATTCTCCATTTGGAAAATTCACTATAAATTAGCGTAAGGACATCCCATTCCTTGGTACATTAGACAAACTCCCAAATTATTCCACTAGGTCACTTGTTGTTTCTCATATCCATATACTTAAACACAATCAATCCCCATTATTTCTAAATGGGTTACTCTTTATTTCTCTAAAACCACCTTAGCTCATCCATCTTATTCTTTTAAAATTCTCTAAAACAATGTTTCGCTCCTTATATTGGTATGGAATGTACCAACAAATGGTGGAAATACCATATTCACTCTACTTGTTGCACTTCTATTGTGAGTTAGGACCTTCCTTTCCATGGTCATTGGTTTTGTGCATTCTTCTTCACCTTATATAAGGATGCCATACCTTGATTTTCTGCTATATGGTCTCACGTTGGTCCCTATCGAGTGTTTTGAGTTTCCTTTCTCACAGTCATATGCCTTTCGACGTTTACTTGCTCACACGTAATCATAAATCATATGGTTCTCCCCTTTGTTGGGGCAAGTAGTTTCAAATCATTATTTCCAATATCCATAACTTAAGCCTCACACTCCTTACTCCAAATATTTTACTACATTCTTACTCTTGTGTAATATGTTTCCAAAAACCATTTCAATAATACTTGGCGGACCTTATCTGCGTACTTAATCCAAGAGTTTCCTTACTCATAAATCATTCTTAATCCAAGAAAATGGTTTTTAGATTTACTTGTAGATATTCCTTAGTCTTTATGTGAGTACAACTAAGGGTGTTGCCAATTTGCAAGGCCCAATCACAAGGTTAAATGCCAAAAGAACCAAAGAAGAAATACATGGGCTGATTGGAGTTGTTGTAGAAAGCCAAGCTAGAAGCCTAATAGAATTGTACAACAAGTGCCCAAAAGAAGTATACAATTTGAATGTGAGATTTATTAATATCATAAATCTTCTAGAATATTAAATGAGAAAATAAAATATTTTCTTGATATGTATAAGATAATATGCTAAGTCTAGAATATTTATTATCTTATACATCTCTAAATAAATGAACAAGAAATATATTACCAATATTTTATATATGAATAATTAATGTTTGGCATGTTAACCATAATATTTTATTTCCTTATTTATAGAATAGCTAATATTTATAAGTGCCTACAAAAGGCTAACTTTAGAGTATTGTAAGGATAAATATTTTATTTCAATGATATTGTGAGGTTTTTGTTATATTTCTCTTTTGAGAGAACTTATGAACTTATCAGGTTTTTACTTGTGGCGTTTAAGCAACCAGACTTATCACTAGAGTTTTCTAAAAGCTCTTCTTAAAGGATTTGGGTGTGCCATCAACTTTTATCCATATCTTTTTTCTCAACCAAACTAGGTATATTCCATTATTTTGATTTTTTCCATATTTAGTGTAGGGTGTCGTCAGTATATTGGTTGGGTTCGCATCAGTTGGTATCAAAGCTCACGGTTGCATGAAAAGTTTCATACTATGCTTTTCATATTTTGTATTACTTTTCTTATATTCTACCTATTTCTATTCACTATAAAAAAACCACAAAAAATCTCTTTCGTCTCCTATCAAATTATATTTTCATTATCTTCTTTCAAATTCTAGTCTCCATAAAAAATCTCATATTTTTTATTTACTTTCTTTATAGTCAAAAAAGCCAAATAAAAGAGTCAAAACAAATTATGTAAAAAAAGTAAAAAAAAATAGCAAAACAATTGCAAAAAAAGGCAAAACAAAAATTCATGAAAAAAAGTAAAAAAAAATCGTGCAAAAAAGTTAAAAGAACAAAAAATGCAAAAATATTATTAAAAAAGGCATAAAAAGGCAAAAAAAAAGATTTGTTTTGATTGTTCCTCAAGTTGAATTGCTTCCTAAAAATGATGTGTTTTTAAGTTTAATAAAAATTGAAATAAGACATACGAGAGGAAAAAGGCAAGAGTGTTTGAATCCATAAAAAAAGCCAGTTGAGTGTGAAACATAAGTGATTGGGAGAATAGGTAAGGGAGTGTTGTGAGGTTTTTTTAAAAAACATTTGTAGGAACACATGGCTCAACGAAGAGGAGACGACCCAAATGAAGAGGAGCCCCCACAACTTATTCCAAACTTACAAGTGCAAGCCATAATAAGTGAGATGAGATGGTTGATGAAGTTTCAATTGGTGTCACTTCAGGTGAGGATGGATCAATTGGAGGAAGGAGTGACGGGTTCACATCAACATACCCCTATAGAACAACGACCTTGAAGCTTTCAATCTAGGTATCTTGATCCACAAGATCTCAAGGAGTTTGATGAAATCCAAGGTAATCGCAATAGACTCGGACGTGATTCCATCGATCGATATGCTCATAGAAGATGGATACAAATTGATGACAACATCAAACTGAATATACCCTCTTTTCAAGGAAAAACTGACCCAAAAGCTTGCCTTGAATGGGAAAAATGGATGGAGATGGTTTTTGAATGTTATAATTACTCTTAGATGAAAAAGGTATGACTTGCTACTGTCAAATTTATTGATTATGCTATAATATGGTGGGATTAGTAGGTGAAGGATAGGAAAATAAATCATGAATGCCTTGTGCAATCTTGGGATGAGATGAAAGCAATCAAGCGATGACGATTTGTCCCGATCCACTACCAAGACGATTTATTCAATAAGCTTCAAAGGTTTACCCAAGGATCCAAAAGTGTCGATGAGTACTTCAAGGAGATATAGATTACTATGATTCGAGCAAATGTGGAGGAAGATAGAGAGGCAACCTTGAGATAGCTGATATGGTGGAAATGCAATATCATGTTGAGCTTCAAGACATGGTGCACCAAGCTATCAAAGTTGAACAATAACTAAAGACGAAGAATTTACACAAAAGGGGATTAAACAATGGTCCCTCACACAGATGGAAACCAACCCCTAAGCAAGTTGAGATGTCGTCGACTTAATCTCAGCTTCCAAAGGAGACAACTAAGCAAGTTCTGACCCAAAAACAAGGTAACACTCATATCACAACTCCCAAATATTGTGATATTAAGTGCTTTTGATGCTAAGGCAGGGGTCACGTAACAAGTCAATTCCAAAATAAGCGGGCCATGGTGATCTGTCATGCCCCGACCCAGTTTGGTCAGATCCCCATGATCAACCCACCACTCTCTCGGTTTACTAAGTGTTTCCCCTTATTTATAAATTGTGAAGAGTAAGGCATCCTTGAAAACCTGTACCTTTCCTAGAACACATAAATCAAAACTGCATAAATTTTTAAACAATTAGTACCTATCTTATAGGAGTATTAGTTGAAGGTCCTTTGGAGTAGGCCTTTCTAGATTTCCTAAAAATGAATATAAGGGAGGGGGTGAGTACAACAACTTAGTGAATAGGTTTTTGAAATTTAACTTTTAGGAAAAAGATTTGTTATGCAGTGTGTCAAACTATTTATTTTCTTTAAAAAATCCTTTCATTTCAAATCTCTGTTTTTATCTCAATTTCTTATTAATCACAGTGTGTCATCACCCAACACACTTCCTTCATCATGAAGGTCAATAACACAATCATAGGCCAACCCGTCCACTGAACCCACTTGTGGCGTCAGAGCGACTTTACCAGCCACCTAGATAGAAGCACGTCCACTTCTACCTTGAGAATGAGTGGACAGAGACCTCATCCTGACCCCACCCCGGTCTCGTATGCTTGAAGCTACGTCTTGCTTCGCAAGGTCACCTGGTCCAACGAACTACCCTTATATCCACCAGGTCGTCCAAGGCCCTAGGACACATCACAACCACTCTTGGATATCTTGAAGGTCTCGTAAACACAGTGCATGCACAATCAGTATTTTCACATCATGATATGTAATTTGTGGTGCCACTAGTCAAACGGCCCAGACCCTCAACTCAATCTGCAGTTGTTTGACTTGACTGGTCCATCAACCTGTCATGTCGCACTACCACTAGTTGATTGAATATGTCGGTCCTATCTTGATATCAAGGCCAAACAATTCATTTATTAACATTTTATGGCACATATCTCATGTTTGTTTTTGAGCTTCTGCTCATGCCAACTGTCCTATGGCCCACTATTCGAGATTTTCAAAATCAGGCATATTAGCCCCCAAGTTCCAAAATCAAGGCCCCCAACCTATAAGAGATATTCGAGCTCCCATCAAGAAGGTCTCCCAAATCGTTTAAGCAGTGGCACACAATCAGGGGAGAGCACTTCCGACAAAATGTGTTTTCAAATGTCCATCATGACAACCGAGTATAAAGACATCTCCGCTCATAACTGATGAACGGGTTTTCCACTTCAATCGAGGAAGTTTCATCATACCAACCAGGTATGATCTACTTACATTTCATAAGTAGTTTATCAGCGTCATTTTCGCATCACTCCTCTAAGTTGTGATGTTTAAAATACTAATAAGTAGTGAGTTTTCATTTCGAGATACTTATCATCCCCAACAGGGTATGATATAAAATCCCACTCACCCGATCGTGCAGTGAAATTCCACTTAGTTGGTTTCCATCCCTAGTAAGCTTAACTTCAGTTGGCGTTCTCAATGTCTCGTAACTACATGAAATGAGTATAGTTGTTCATTATTCTTTGGCCTAATAGGCCTCATTCGTTCCAAATTAATGAGAAAAACTAACTTTTCCTTTATTTGCATTTAGGTCCCTAATGTTATTTTTCTTTAACTTCAAGTCCAAAATGTCAGTTTTTCTCAAATTTAGTCCCGAAACTTCTAAAATTCCTCTTGGTATCACAATTTACTCAATTTCATAAAAATGGCTTCAAGTTTTCCAAAATCCTAATTTGGCCCTCTCACATTCTTATCATGCCCAATTGACCCTCAATTTTATAAAATTACATTCTGTTCCTTCAAATTTTCCAAAATCCCCATTTTCCCCAAATTTTCCCCCAATTTCAACTCTCTAACACAACTGAATTTGATTTCATCAAATTGACCAATCAAACACTTCTAATTGTTGAAATTGAAGTTGAAATTGAGTTTCTACATGTTCATACGACTTTGAATCGCAAGCTTTAATACTTGAACGAGCTCAAACAAAGCTTCACTGGAAAATAGACGATAAAGAGAGAAAGGTTCAATTGCTCACCGGTGAGGGTTATGAAGTCTAAGCTTTCTCTCTAGGCAGATAGCTCTCCTCCTGAGGTTCCTCCTAGGATCAAGAATGACATCAATTGATGTCAAATTAGATTAGAATTCTGTCATTGATATTCTGTCGACTCTCTCTAGCACCGGTCGAAAATTCCTAAATGGAGTCGAATTGGATATCTTTCAGTCCTAATTCAGCCATGGGAGGGTTAAGGGAGTGTTGGGAGAGATTGGTTTGGCTTGAGGAGGCTCGAATTGGCCGATTTTAGCTCAACCGAAATAGGGCATCTTCAGCCTGCGGGAGCTGCTTCACTATTCTATCACGCCAGCGTTTCTCCGGCAACTCTGAGAGCAAACGGAGACTACAAGCGTGTAGCTGACTTCTCCCCAGTTCGAAGGAACCCGACCTCACCTTCTTTGGCTTAGAAATGATCGTATATTGGAGCTCTAGTTCGAGTTTCACCGAAAAACTAAGCAATTGAGAGAGAGTGAGCTTTTTAGGTTTGGAGAGGATGAATGAGAAGAGGATCTTTACATAGGAAGCTCAAGGACTTCATGGCCATTCGACTGGCACCTTAACGGCAGTCATTCATTGCTTGAAACTCCCTGGCCGAAGACTTTTCAGCATCACCGGTACTGCACAATTTTCCGGTGAGTGAACAGTGATGTCATCTAAAGGAAGAAGACGACATTGTTCCGAACAAGACCATATCGGTCTAAACTGGATTCAGATCTTAAACTAGTCGGTTCACCCCCAATTCGACCAAAATTTTCAAATCTAAAAATTTCTAAATTTATCTAAATTCATTTTCTATCCAATAGTGGCCTGAAATCTCAAATTTGAATGTTTTTAAGCCACATAGAAAAATAATTTTAGAATCTAGTTTAATAGTGGTTTAAACTGGTCCAAATCGGTTCAATTTAGTTTGAATCTGATTTAATAGTGGTTCAAACCAATTTAATCGAGTTCAGATCCGGTTCACCTGAACCGCTTTGGTTCTATTCCCGTATTCATCCTGAAGTCCTTTTTCATGACTTATATGACTTTTTTGGTCACTTGGTATCCATAAATTTCCTAGTTTACCTTCTCTCTATCAGTTCTGGTTCACATACCGCCTCAGTTCATAAATCGGTTCTATCTGGTTCGGATCCGGTTCACTCGAACTAGTCCAATTTTTCTCCCCCAATTTATCCTAAGGTTCTTTTTCAAGGTTTATGAACTAGTTTGAGTCATATGAGAGTTTTAAATTCTTAAATTTTTCCCATTTCGGGCTTGTAAACTTTAATCGATTTTTTTTTAAATTTAAAACTGACTAGTTTTTTCCCCAGTTTTCTCATTATCAAAGGATGGGGTGTACATGATCAATGTTGATGGAGAGATTGAGACGAGGATGAAGAAGAAGAAAACGATCCTGATATGCCACCAATTGATGATTCTAGTGAGTATGTCGAAGAAGGAGAGTTATTAGTAGCAATGTGAACTCTCAGTGCTCATGCCCAATAAGAAGAAAATAACCAACATGACAACATATTTCGTATTCATTGTTTTATGAAAAATAAGATTTGTTGTGTTATTATAGATGGAGGAAGCTGCACTAATGTAGCTAGTACTGAGCTTATAGAGAAATTGGCATTACCAACATTAAAGTATCCAAAGCCATATCGACTTCAATGGTTGAACGATCAAGGAAAACTCAAAGTAACCAAGTAGGTATTGGTTGCATTTTTTATTCCAAAATATTAGGATAAAATAATATGCGATGTGGTACTAATGCATGCCTGTCATATCCTTTTGGGATGACCCAAGCAGTTTGATCATTAAATTAAGCATGATGGATTCACCAATAAGTAGTCATTTGTGATGAATGAAAGACTAATATCTTTTGCACCATTGACTCCAAAGCAAGTTTTTGAGGATTAAATGAAAAGGAAAAAGGCATATAAAAAAAATAAAGAAGAAGAAAAGAATAGAGTTGAAAAAAGAGCGCAAAGCCTAAATTTGAAAAAAAGAGTAAAAATAATTTTATTGCTAGAAAAATTTAGATTAAGGGAGCTATACATTCACAACAGGCTCTTATTTTACATATGTACAAGGATGCTTTTTTGTTAGCTAACAACCTTTTTGAATCTTTACTGAGCAATATTATTACTGTTTTGCATGAACTTATGGATGTTTTTCCCGAAGAGATACCGTCGGGTTTGCCACCAATTCGAGGAATTGAACATCAAATTGATTTTATCCTTGGAGTGACAATTCCGAACTATTCTACATATAGAAGTAACCCTGAGAAAACAAAGGAACTTCAACGCAAAATCATAAAACTAATGGAAAAAAGGTATGTTTTAGATAGTATGAGCCCATGTGTTGTGCCTGTGCTATTCGTCCCTAAGAAGGATGGAACATGGCAAATGTGCGTTGATTGTTGAGATATTAATAATATCGTTGTAAAATATCGACACCTTATTCCTCATTTGGATGATATGTTAGATGAGTTTTATGGATTTTGTTTATTTTTGAAAATAGATCTTAAAAGTGGATATCATCAAATTAGAATGAAAGGAGATGAATGGAAAACTACATTTAAAACAAAACAAGGTTTATATGAATGGTTAGTTATGCCCTTTGGATTGACTAATGCACCAAGTACGTTCATGGGAAGTTTTTAGTTGTATATTTTGATGACATTCTAATCTACAACAAGACCATGGATGAACATATAAGACACTTAACAACTGTTTTAGAAGCCTTAAGGAAGGATAAGATATTTGCCAATTTAAAAAAAATATGTCTTTTATTCGGATAAACTTGTGTTTCTTGGGTTTGTTATAAGTTTAGAAGGGATTGGCGGTGACGAGGAAAAGATTAAGGCAACTCGAGATTGGCCAACACCTAATTCGGTAAGTCAGGTAATAAATTTTCATGGATGGTCTAGTTTTTATAAACATTTTGTTCCTAATTTTAGTACTTATGTTTCTCCTCTTACCGCTATTATAAAGAAGGATGTAGCATTTAATTGGGGAGTTGAGCAACAAAATGCATTCCAATTGATAAAGGAGAAACCGACAGGTGCTCCATTGCTTGCCTTACCTAATTTTTATAAAACGTTTGAAATTGAGTGTCATGCATCAGGGGTAGGTATTGGAGGTGTATTTGTAAACCCCCCTCCCTTTTGGAGTTAAGGAAAATCAGGAAAGAACCGGTCAACCCAAGTGGGAAAACCAAACTGGTTCACAAACCCTAACCAATAGAGAATGGGCAAATTGGGAAATTTACAACTCCCAAGTGACCCATAGATTCATAAAAACCTTGGTAAGGGACATTAGGACAATTTGGGAGAGAAAACCAGAGCGATTTAGGTGAACCGGATCCAAACTGAATTGAACCCCTATTGATCCAGATGCTAAATTCATTTTTCTAGGTGGCATAGAAAATTGAAATAGCAGAATTGAGGCCACCATTGGATAGATAATGAATTTAGAAATTTTTAATTTTTAAAAACTCGGTCGAATTGCACCTAAACTGGCTAGTTTAAGTGTTGAACCCGGTTCAGACCGATCTAGTCCGGTTCGGAATAGTGTCATCTTCTTCCTTTAGTTGATAGCACTATTCACCTGTCAGAAAATTGAACAGCGCCAGTGAAGAAGATACACTTCCATTCAGTATGTTTCAGGCCATCAATGACAATCATTAAGGTGCCAAACGGATTGCCGAAGTGTAAACATCGCCCTTTTGAGCTAAGGAAAACCGGGAAAAGAACCGGTCAAATCGAGTGAGAAAAATTGAACCAGTTCACAAACCCGATCATTTGTGAACAAACAATTTGGGAATTTACAACTCCTGGGTGATCAAAAGGATTCATAAAAACCTGGGAAAAGAACCCTAGGACAAATTGGAAGAGAAAAATCAAACCGGTTTAGATGAACCGATCCAATTAGATTGAACGAGTTTATGAACCAAGTCGGTTCATGAACCAGAGCCGATAGAGAAAGGGCAAACAGGGAAATTTATGGATCCCCTATGACCCAAAGAGATTTATAAACCTTGGGAAGGAACCTTAGAACAAAGTGGAAGAGAAAAACTGATCGGTTCCGGTGAATCGGACCCGAATCGGATTGAACCGATTTAAGGACTGAGTCGGGTTATGAACCAGAATCGATAAAAAGATGGTAAACAAGGAATTTTATGGACCCTAACTGACCCAAGGATTCACAAAAGACATGGAAATGGACTTGTGAAGGAATTGGGGAGGAAAACCAAACAGGTTCAGGTGAATCGGATTCGAACCGGTTTGGACCGATTTGAACCACTATTGAACCGAATCATAAATTCATTTTTCTAGGTGGCCTACTTAATTCAAATTGGAAATTTGAGGCCACCATTGGATAGAGAATGAATTTAGATGAATTTAGAAATTTTTGGATTTGAAAAACTCGGTCGAATGAGGGGGTGAACCGGTCGGTTTAAACTTTAAACCCGGTTCGGACCGGTCCGGTCTAGTTCGTAACAGTGTCATCTTCTTCCATAGGATGACAGCACTATTCACCCGTCGAAAAATCAAAGCAGCACCGACAAAGAAGAAATATTTTTGTTCAGTACGTTTCAGGCCATCAATGATAGTCATAAAGGTGCCAAACATATGGCCAATGGATCCCCGAGCTCCCTTTATCCCTCCCCATTCACCCTCTCCACACCTGAAAACTCCATTCTCTCTCAACTGCTCCTTTTTTTGGTGAAGCTTGAACCAGAGCTCATATATGGGCACTTTTTCTAAGCCAAACAAGATGAGGTCGGGTTCTTTAGTACCACGGAGAAGTCAGCTACATGCCTGTAGTCTCCGTTTGCTCTTAGGGTCGCTAGAGAAACGACTGCGTGATGGAACAGTGAAGCAGAACCGGTAGAAAAAAGCTGCCCTTTTTCAGCTAAATTGAAATCAGAAATTTTTTAGTCCTCCTTAGGCCAAACCAAGCCCTCCCAACACTTCCTCAACCCTCCCATGGTCAAATTAGGACTGAAAGGTGAGCCAATTCGGCTCCTCTCAACAATTTTCGACTGGTGCTAGAGAGAGAACCGATAGAATTTCAATAATGAAATTCTAACTCAATTCAGCATCAATTGATGTGATTCTTGATTCTAGGATGAACCTCAAGACGAGAACTATCTGCTCAAATTGAAAGCTCGGACCATCGTACCATCACCGGTGAGTAATCGAAGCTTTCTCTCTCTAAAGTCTATTTTCCGGCGAAGCTCTGTTGGAGCTTGTTCCAGCCTTAAAACTCGCGATTCAAAGTTCTAGGAATTGTATGAACATGGAGAAACTCAATTTCAACTTCAATTTCAACAATTAGAGGTGTTTGATCGGTCAATTTGATGAAATCAAATTTGATTGTGTTAAAGAGTTGGAATTATGGGGAAAATTAGGGATTTTCGAAAATTCGAGGGACTAAAATGCAATTTCCTAAAATTGAGGGTCAATTTGGCATGATAAAAATGTTAGAGGCCAATTGAGAAATTTTAGAATTTTTGGGGTAAAATTTACCATTTTGTAAAGGAAGGGCAAAATGGTAATTTTGGAAAAGTTGGGGGATCAAATTAGAAATTTGGAAATTTAAACCTCTTTTGTGAAATGGAATAAACTGAGGTCCTTTGATAAATTTTAAAAGTTTCAGGACTCAATTTAAGGAAAAACCAGCATTAGTGACTTAAAGTTTAAGAGAAATAACTTTAGGTACCTAATTGCAAATAAATGAAAGTTTGACTTTCTTATTCATTTGGAATGAATGAAGGTTATTAGGCCGAAGGATAATGAACCAAGATGTACATATCGTGTAGGAACACGAAGTACCAGAAACGCCAGCAAGGACAAGCTCGCGTGAATAAAAAGATCTGATCTAGTGGAATTCATGGCATTACAGGTGAGTGGGTTTACTAACGTCATACACGGTTGGGATGATGAGCACAACTTAAAGTTAAAAACCACTTACCGGTTGTGAGTGAGATTTTATATCATACTTGGTTGGGGATGATAAGCACATGGAAATAAAAACCCACTACTATGTGGTATTTTAAACATCACCACTTAGATTAGTGATGTGAAAACCATGCGGAAAAACTACTTACTGGTGGTAA
Source organism: Trapa bicornis (assembly GCA_030064425.1). Lineage (NCBI taxonomy): Eukaryota > Viridiplantae > Streptophyta > Magnoliopsida > Myrtales > Lythraceae > Trapa > Trapa bicornis. Next base: position 12,589,605 of record CM057753.1, on the reverse strand, counting down.
GTAGATCATACTTGGTTAGTATGATGAAACTTCCTCGAAGGAAGTTGAAAATCTATTCATCGGTTATGAACGGAGATGTCCTTATATCAGGTCAGTATAATGGATAATGAAAACAAAGTTTTGTCAGAAGTGTTCTTCCCTGACTGTGTGCCAATGCTTAAACAATTTGGGAGACCTTCTCGACAGGAGCTTGAATAGCTCTTAAAGGCTTGGGGCCTCGGTTTTGGGACTTGGGTGTAATATACCCGATTTTGAAAATCTTGAATAGTGGGCCATATGCCAATGGGGACGAGTAGAAGCTCGTAAACGAACATAATATAAGTGCCATAAAACATTAATAAGTAACTTTTATGGTGATGGTACCAAGGCTGGTTCGACATTCTCAGTCAACTGGTAGCAGTGCGACATGACCTGTCTCCGGACCAGTCAAGACAAACAGCTATAGCTTGAGTTGAAAGTCGGGATCGTTGGACTAATGACACCACAGATTACATGGCATAATAAGAAAACATTGTTTGTACATGAACTATGAGTATGGGATCATCAAGACGCCCATGAGGGGTAGTGATGCATCCTAAGGGCCTTGGACGACCTTGGGAGTATAAGGGCAATTTTTCGTTCTAGGTGACCGTGCGAAATTTGGAGTAGCACCAAGCGCATGAGACCCGGGTGGGGACGGGATGAGGTCTCTATCCTCATACGGACACGAAGAATTGATTTCAAGAGTGAGGGTCGGATGTCGCGAACATCCACTCATTCTTAGGGTAGAAGTGGACGTACTTCTATCCAGGTGGCTGGTAAAGTTGCTCCAAAGCCACAAGTGGGTTCAGTGGACGTACTGTCCTGCGAATGTGTGTTTAACCTTCATGATGAAAGATGTGTGTTGGGTGATGACACACCGTGAATAAATAAGGAAATGGTGATAAAACCCTAATTTTGAATGAAATGATTTTTGAAAAAAAAGGGAGACTAGTACACTCTAATACAATTCTTTTTCCTAAAATATAAAAGTCTTAAAAACCCATTCATTGAGTAGTCGTACTCATCCCCACCCTTATATCCCTTTTAGGAAATCCCAGAAAGCCTACCCTTGAAGACCATCAACTAAGATATTTGTGAGACAAGTATGGTGAAGTTAAAATGTGATGCAATTTTTATTATGCTATTCCAGGAAACGGTGCAAGTTTAAAGGATGCCTTGCTCTTTACGGTTTATAATAAGGGGAAGTCCTTTAAGAAACCGGGAGAGTGGCGGGTTGATCATGGGGATCGACAAATAGGGTCGGGGCGTGACAATTAGAGTGGTATCAGAGCCTGTTTCCTCGAATACATAATCAAGACTAGAAAATATAGTAACTAATAGGATTTATCTTAAAATTTTTGGATGGCTCCTAGGAGAGGAACCAAGAAAACTAGGAATGACTCTGCCCAGCACCCTGTCCTCGTAGGAAGACAACTCTAGAAGCTTCCCTAATGCCTGGGGCATGGTAGAAATCCCCAAGGACCAAATGAAAAAGTATCCAAGAGGATGATGCTTGGACTTGTTGAGGTCACACCCTCGAGTACAAAGGGAGCCAAGCCTAAAACCAAGAACACCAGCTAGGGCTTATAACCTTACCATGGAGGATGCTTATTAAACACCCTGTAGCCCTCTATCTATTTCATAACCACCTCTTTGTAATATGGTTAAGACCCTAACATATTGTACTCCTCTATTAATGAAGAATTACAAGTTCCTGAAACCATGTCTAAAAAAATAGATGTAAGCCTACGCCTCAACTGTAGGAAGATTGCCTCAAGAAAGGTAACCAAACAAACCACGGGGAACGAGGAGAATCCCATACCAAATAAGGAAATGAACCAAAAGACTAAAGAGTCTAAGAGAACTCTTAGGGGAAAACTATTAGGTAGAGAAGGCTCGACAAGAAAACCCACAAGTAGACTAAGGAGTGAGAACTCTAGTAGTAACTACTAGGCAAGGAAATGACCTGTTACAAGGTGAGGACAATAGGAACACTACTCGAGAAAGTGTTCAACACTACTAAGGACAAGTATTAAGATAACCTTTTATAGGTGTAAGGGAAATGGGGCATGAAGTGAAGGATTGCCCCACATCGCAAGGATTTAGAACAATACCTTCAAAGAACAGCGCCTCTACAGCTCTACAGCTTCATGAATCTGAAAGTATTCCTCCCCATGAAATATGACTCCTGCTCGAAACTTTAACCATACTAGGAGGAAGCTCTTCAAGATCCTAGCATAGTGGTAGGTACTTCCCGACCCAATCTCCTTTAAGAAAAGCTAAAGCCCCAAGTTGGTACTTGTATTTCGAAAGTAAATTTTGATTTCCTAAAACTTTTTGTCCCTTAATGTTGGTGAAATGGTGTGCCTCAACTAGATGGGGGTGGAAAAGGACTGAAGGTAGGACCTCAATCAACCGCAAATAAATTAAAGGGTAGATAAAGAGAATTCTTCCTTAAGAAGAAATTTCTAGCCATCTGGGAGCAAGGAAGGAAGCACCTCCACAAGAAAAGACAAACTGAGCATTAGACGACAAATGGGATATTTTGGGATGATAAGTACGACTTACTTTGGAAAAGTAGAGAAGTCAAGTTTTGGACCTACATAGCGAAAAGAAGCAAATTGTAACAACAAGGTAGTTAAGGAGAATAAACGAATCTCTAAGGAGGACTGGGAAGTAGTAAAGACTACACCCTTAAAAGGGTAATGGGATGGGCATTAAGGACAACAAGACTCGAGAGACAATTGTCTCAAGATAATTAGACAAGGAGAATAGTAGGGACGAATAAGTTAACGATCTAACTCTCGTGAATGTCATAAATTTAATCTCTAGTAAAGAAGGGAGAGGTGGAAAGGCCAAATATTTGGAAAATAAGGATGGAGGAAATCCTTAAAGAAATCAATGGCCAAGAACGGATTGACAACCAAACTCAAAGCCAGGAGAAGATTGAGTAAGCTTCTCGTAGGATGATTAAGAGATCTGGAAACAAGGAGGATTTAAGCTCTACTTAAACGAAATAGACGTGTACAGAGGTACAAGTTGGAATGAGGATGGGGTACAAAGAATGTACCTGCAAGATTTCAAGAGTAAAGGTAAACGGAAGGGGATGGCATCAAAGGATGTCATTCAAGGATATATACATACAAAAATGAATGAAGAAGGAATTCCAGGAGAAAGGGAAAGAATATCACCAAGGAAGGAAACCTTGAGGAGGGATACATGTCCCAACTAATGAGGAGACAAAATTGCAAATGAAGTGCATGGTGAGGTGAAAGAACCAAGGGAAACATACTAGGAGAACCTAAGGAGTAAGTTAAACCCAAGGAACGAGTAGGTAGAAAGATAGCATCAATAGATGTCGTAACAAGTAAGAATGGGTAGACTACCCATAATAAGAAAATAAAAGAAAGAACGTTCGAAAAACCTTGGGAAAGTAAGCTCCCTAAATAAGAAGTGGTTAAGGGGGAACAACCACTAATATCAAGATGGATTGTGGTCCACACTCGCATAATAGAGGCTAAAGAGTGGATGGCTGGGCATAGGGTGGAGTACACAAAATAAGATTGAAAATCGAAAGCTACTCAAATAAGGAATAAAGGATGGAATGGAAAATTTAAGACAATGGAGGACTGAAAGCGGGCAAATGCCCCAATATAGAAAGGGTGTAAGGACATGAAGAAAGGAAACCTTCAAGAAATGGTAAGAAGGTTGAACATGTAACTCCTAAGGTGAAAGTCTCTACTTTGAAGGAAATAGTAGAGAAGGAAACCGTAAAAAGGGAAACTCCCCAAACCAAGCAAGTCAACATGTAGACCGAAAGGAATCAACTCGAAGTAAAGAAGAGTCGACTAATAAGCATGACAAGGTCGAATATAAAAAAATAAAAAAAAATTGGACCAAAGTTATAATAGACAATGAATGAAGGAAGGGTCAAAATAGGACGAAAAAGTTATAATAAAGAAAAACCATTGAAACAAGTATGAAACGCTCGAAAGAACATCGAGCTAAAGGTTTCAACTACCAAAAGGATAACTAGACATGGGAATGATTAGTTATCTTGAACTTTCCAATCTTGAGTACAAAATCTCAAAGGGAAGAATGTTGCTCTAAACAAAAAAAGAGATAAAATCTAAGAATATACCATTAAGTAAGGTATGTCTAGTTATGATAAACTCTAGGGAGGGAGTAAATAATATACAGGAAAAGGAATTCCTTAAGTGAAGGTTGTAAAAAGGGCTAATTGGAAGGACGAGAGAAGAGTTAGCATGTTAAGCAAACACCAAAGGGGCATCAAAGGAAATGATTCCTCATACAAGGCTGATAATTAAGTTTGGGAACAAAACTCCTAAAAGGAAGGGAGATTTGTAAACCCCACCCTTCTGAGCTAAGTAAAACTGGGAAAAGAACCGGTCAAACCGAGTGAGAAAAACAAAACCAATTCACAAACCCGATAATTTGTGAACGGGAAATTTGGGAATTTACAACTCCCGGGTGATCCAAAGGATTCATAAAAACCTTGGAAAAGAACCCTAGGACGAATTGGAAGAGAAAAATCAGACCGGTTTACATGAACCAGATCTAATTGGATTGAACCGGTTTACGAACCAAATCGGTTCATGAACCAAAGCCAATAGAAAAAGGGCAAACAAGGAAATTTATGGATCCCTTGTAACCTGAATAGATTTATAAACCTTCGGAAGGAACCTTAAAACAAAGTGGGAGAGAAAAACCAGATCGGTTCGAGTAAATTGGACCCAAACTAGATTGAACCAGTTTAAGGACCGAGTCAAGTTATGAACTGGAATCGATAAAGAGATGGTAAACCGAGTATTTTATGCACCCTAAGTGACCAAAGGAGTCATAAAAGACATAGAAATGGACTTGTAATGGAATTGGGGAGGAAAACCAAACTGGTTGAGGTGAACCGCATTCGAACTGGTTTTAACCGGTTTGAACTACTATTGAACTGAATACTAAATTCATTTTTCTAGGTGGATTAATTAATTCAAATTGGAGATTTGAGGCCACCATTGGATAGAGAATGAATTTAGATCAATTTAGAAATTTTTGGATTTAAAAAACTCAGTCGAATGGGGGGTGAATCGGCCGGTTTGGACCGGTCCGGTCTGGTTCAGAAAGTGTCATCTACTTCCTCAGGATGACAACACTATTCACTTGTTGAAAAATCGAAGCAGTGCCAGCGAAGAAGAAACGTTTCCATTTGGTATGTTTCAAGAAATCAATGGCTGTCATAAAGGTGCCAAACGGACGGCCAACAAATCCCCGAGCTCCCTATATAAAGAGCCCCTCCGCATTCATCCTCTCTACACTTAAAAACTCCATTCTCTCTCAACTGCTCCATTTTCCGGTGAAGCTCGAACTATAGCTCTAACAAGGGTACTTTTCAAATCCAAACAAGATGAGGTCGAGTTCTTTAGAACCGAGGAGAAGTCAGCTACATGCCTGTAGTCTCTGTTTGCTCCAAGGGTTGTCGGAGAAACACCGGTGTCATGGAACAGTGAAGCAGCTCCGGCGAACATAAGCTGCCCTATTACGGCCGAGTTAAAATCAGCCAATTTGAGTCCTCCTTAGGCCAAGCCAAGCCCTCCCAACACTTCCTCAACCCTCGCACAGCCGAATTAGGATTGAAAGGTAAGCCAACTCGGCTCCACTCTATAATTTCCAGCTGGTGCTAGAGAGAGAACCGACAAAATTTCAATGATGAAATTCTAACTCAATTCTGCATCAATCGATGCGATTCTTGATTCTAGGATAAACCTCAAGACGAGAACTATCTACCCAAATCAAAAGCTCAGACCGTCGTGCCCTCACCAGTGAGTAATTGAAGCTTTCTCTCTCTACAGGTTGTTTCTCGGTGAAGCTCCATTTGAGCTTGTTTCTGTGTTAAAACTCACAATTCAAAGTTCTATTGAACCATATGAACATGAAGAAACTTAATTTGAACTTCAATTTCAACAATTAGAGGTGTTTGATAGGTCAATTTCATGAAATCAAATTCGACTGTGTTGAAGAGTTGGAATTGGAGGAAATTGAGGATTTTCAAAAATTCAAGGAACTGAAATGAAATTTCCTAAAATTGAGGGTAAATTGGGCATGATAAAAATGTTAGAGGGCCAATTGAGAAATTTTAGAATTTTTGGGGTAAATTTTACCATTTTTGTAAAGGAAGGGCAAAATGGTAATTTTGGAAAAGTTGGGGACCAAATTGGAAATTTGGAAATTTAAACCCCTTTTTGTGAAATGGAATAAATTGAAGTCCTTTGATAAATTTTAAAAGTTTTGGACAGTGAAAATATTTTTTTGTCGGAAGTGTTCTCCCTAACTGTGTGCCAATGCTTAAACAATTTGGGAGACCTTCTTGACAGGAGCTCGAATAGCTCTTAAAGTTCGGGGGCCTCGGTTTTGGAACTTGGGTGCTAATATGCCCAGTTTTGAAAATCTCGAATAGTGGGCCATATGCCAATGGGCACGAGCAGAAGCTCGTAAACGAACATGATATATGTGCCATAAAAATTTAATAAGTAAATTGTATGGTCATGGTATCAAGGCTGGTCTGACATTCTCAGTCAACTAGCAGTAGTGCAATATGACTGGTCTCCAGACTAGTCAAGACAAACAGCTATAGGTTGAGTTGAAAGTTGGGACCATTGGACTAATGACACCACATATTACATGGCATAATAAGAAAACATTGTTTATGCATGCACTATGAGTATGGGATCATCAAGACGCCCATGAGTGGTAGTGATGTGTCCTAAGGGCCCTGGACGACCCGGTGAGTATAAGGGCAATTTGTCGTTCCAGGTGGCCGTGCGAAATTTAGAGTAGCACCAAGCGCATGAGACCTGGGTGGGGACGGGATGAGGTCTCTGTCCTCATACGGATACGAAGAATTGATTTCGGGAGTGAGGGTCGGATGTTGCGAACATCCACTCATTCTTAAGGTAGAAGTGGATGTACTTCTATCCGGGTGGCCGGTAAAGTCGCTCCAAAGCCACAAGTGGGTTTAGTGGACGTTCTGACCTACGAATGTGTGTTTAACCTTCATGATTAAGGATGTGTGTTGGGTGATGACATACCATGAATAAATAAGAAAATGGTGATAAAATTCGAGATTTTGAATAAAATAATTTTTGAAAAATAAAAGGGAGTCTAGCACACTCTAATACAATTCTTTTTCCTAAAATATAAAAGTCTTGAAAACCCATTCATTGAGTAGTCATACTCACCCCCTCCCTTATATTCCTTTCAGAAAATCCCGAAAAGCCTACCCTTAAAGACCATCAACTAAGACGGCTGTGAGAGAGGTATGGTGAAGTTAAAATGTGATGCAGTTTTGATTATGCTATTCCAGGAAAAGGTGCTGGTTTAAAGGATGACTTACTCTTTACGGTTTATAATAAGGGGAAACCCTTTAATAAATCGGGAGAGTGGCGGGTTGATCATGGGGATCCGACCAAACAAGGTTGGGGCATGACACGGAGAGTCCCCAAGCTCCTTATATAAGGAGCTACTCTCCATCCATCCTCCACACACCTCAAAAACTCTCTCTCTCTCTCAGCTACTTAGTTTTCTAATGAAGCTCGAACCAAAGCTCCTACATAGTATCTTTTCTAAGCCAAATAAGGCATGGTTGGTTTCTTTAGACTCGGGGAGAAGTCAGCTACGCGTTGGTGGTCTCCAATTGCTCTGAGGATCGCTGGAGAAGCGCTAGCGTGATCGAACAGTGAAGCAGCTCCGATAGACTAAAGCTATCCTATTTCTATTGAGCTAAAAATAGCAAATTTGATCCCTTCTCAGGCCAAACCAAGCGTCCCCAACACTTCCACAACCCTCCTGTTACTGAATTAGAGTGGAAAGGTAAGCCAATTTGGTTCCACCTTATAATTTTCGATTAGTGTTAGAGAGAGAACCGATGAAACTTCACTGACCAAATTCTTCATCAATTCAACCTAAATTGATGCAATTCTTGATCATAAGAGGAACTTCAGGACGAGAGATATCTGCCCAGATCAAAAGCTCGGACCGTTGAGCCCCCGACGGTATGCTTTCGAAGCTTTCTCTCTCTAAGTCCAATTTTCTGAAGAAGCTCCATTTGAGCTCATTTCGGATCCAAATGACGTGATTGAAGGTTCCATTGAATCATATGGAAGTGTAGGAACTCAATTTTGCCTTTAATTTTAACAATTAACCTTGATTGATTGGTTAATTTGATGAAATCAAATTTAGCCAAGTTGAAAAGGGGGAAATTGGGGGAAAAGCTTGGGAAATTTTGGAATTTCAAAATTTTGAGGAACTAAAGTGCAATTTCCCTAAATTGAGGGCCAATTGGTAATGAAAAAGATGTTTAAGGACCAATTGGTCAATTTTTTGGAATTATTGGAGTCAAATTTACCATTTTTGTAAAGTATGGGCTAAATGGTTATTTTTGAAAAGTTGGGGACCAAATTGGGAATTTGGGAAACTTGAACCCCTTTTTGTGATTTTGAATAAATTGAGGTCCCAAATTGAATTTTAGAAGTTTCAGGACTCAATTTGGGGAAAATTGGCATTAGGGACATAAAGTTAAAGAAAAAAACTTTAGGGACCTAATTACAAATAATTGAAAAGTTTGGGTATTTTATTCATTCGTGATGAAGGAAGGCTATTAGGCCAAAGGATAATGAACAAGGATGTTCATATCGTGTAGGAATACAAAGTATCGGGAATGCCAACCAAGACAAGCTTGCGTGGAGGCAAAAAGCCGGTTAAGAGGACTTCATTACATTAACGTGGGAGTGGAAATTTTCACATCATACCCGGTTGGGATGATGAGTACCTCGGAATTTAAAAAATACTATCAAGTGGCATTTTAACATCACACTTGGATGGGGGTGATGTGATAAAACACGCGGAAAACTACTTATCAGTTGTAAGTAGATCATATCCCATTGCTTTGATGAACTTCCTCAAAGGAAGTAGAAAACCCGCTTATCGGTTATGAGTGGAGATGTTCTCACACCTGCTTGGTGTGATGGATAGCTAAAATGTTATTTTTGATAGAAGATCTCTCCTCTAACTGTGTGCCACCGCTTAAACTTTTTGGGAGATCTTCTTAATGGGAACTCGAATAGCTCAAATAGGTCAGAGGCCTCAATTTTGGAATTTGGGGGCTAGAATGCCCGATTTTGAAAATCTCGTATAGTGAGCCCAAGGCCAATTGGCACAAGCAGGAGTTCGTAAATAAACATGAGATTAAGCCATGAAAACTTTAAAGAATCATGTGTTTGGTCATGGTACCAAGACATGACCGACATACTCGATGGACTAGCGGTATCGATTGCTAAACACACCATTTGTAGTTAGTGATAAGTAATGTTTTTTAAAACTGAGAAATAAAGGAAGAAAGAATTTTAAAGGAAATAAGGAGTCTGACACACTCTAATTCAAAATTTATTTTTATTGATTTTTTTTAAATAGCCATTCACTAAGTTGTAGAAACTCACCCACCATTTTTATCCATTTTTAGGATTAGAGAATGATTAGGGATAACACCGGGATTTACCCTTTGTCGGGTATGCTTAATCTCCTCTTAAGCTTGCATTATTATTGATCTATGTACTAGGGAACTAGGTTGAGATTACACCTGACCCCTCTTGAATTAAAGAAGGGGGAAATCCCTCTTAAACCAAGGGAGCGGTGGGTTGTTCATGGGGATCTGACCAAACCGGGTTGGGGCATGACAACTTGAGTGGAATCAGAGCTAAGTTTCCTTGAAACATTATTAATATTATGCCCTAACATTAATCAAACTTTAACTATCGTGTAGGGAGGAGAATCGTTAGGAAGTTCGCTGTGAAATCCAATCCTCCACCCATAACCCTAAAAAATACACCTAGCCCAAAGGAGGCAGCCATTCAATGGTTCTTTAAGGGCGAGAAAAGAGTACCCAAGGACATGGTAGAAGATTATCAGAAACCTATAGTAGCCTTATTGGAACTAGAAGGTATCACATACCCACCCCAAGGCAAGAGGAACTTATACCTCCCCCTAGAAGCCCAACCCCTCCTCCAGCCCCACAACAACTGGAGAGGAATCGAACTAAGAAAGAGGTATGGGACAACTACTGGGATGCATATGCCACTTTCATGAAGTTTTACCAAGTACCCCCACCTACTTAGTCCAGCTTTAATCCCTCCCAATAGATGAAGTGGATATATGTGTGTGAGGCAGATGTATTAATACAGTATGGATTGGAGGCCATACATGAAATGCGTTCCATAAGGAAATACGAATGGACCCCAACTAGCTCCTTAAGGCCATCTGATCAAGAGTCCCACAACCATTCTAAGGCTAACTCTCGGCCTATGACCCAAACAAAATAGGTGCTAGAAAATTTTTGTAATAAGCCAAGTATGGCAAGAAAATATTTCTTGAATGAATGAAAGTTAATTTTCTTGATAAAACTTCTGAGTCTCCTTGATAAATTCTAACAATAAAAGTATGCTAACAAAGATCAAAGTAAAAGGTAGAAAATCACCTAAGGTAGGAAAAACGGGTTATTTCTAGTTAACCTCAACCTTTAATATTTTCCCTCAGAAGTACAATAAAATTTGGCAAGGAAGAGACTCTTAGTGTTCAACCAAGGGAGACAAATCTTAACTAAGGAAAGGAAGGAGAAGTTTGGAATAAAGGAAGTGAGCATCAAAGAGCATGGGATTGGTGAGAGTTTAAGGAGTTAAGGAAAGGCTTAAAGAATAAGAGTAAGGAAAACAAGTAGGAATAGACTATTCCAAAGGAAACTAAAGGAATGGAAGCTGATCGAGAAGATAGAAAGAAGGTATGGAGAAACACTAAGGATGTTAAGATAATTGAGACAAGAAAGTCCCATGAATAATGCTTACTTGGAAAGAGTTAGGATACAATTTTTAAGAACTCCATAAAATAGGAGGACCTATGGGAAGCGGAGATATGGAACAAAAAGGGAGGAGTTCAGTGTGAATAAGCCATACAAAGATCCGTAAGTATAAGAAAAGAATGAAGGAAAAACTTTTAAGGACTAGCAGGGAGATCGAATGTAAGAATCCCCGAACGGAAGACCCTAGAAGAAGGGTGAGAATAGGAAGTGGGATTGAGGAAGGGGAAAGTTCCAAGTTAAGAAAATCAACAGAGGAAATATCGCAAAACTGAAGCTGAAATAAGGATCTCAGTAAAAAGTACAATGACTAAGTGAGTGCTAGGAGTGGTTAAGTATGTTCTTTTTTTTGCACAAATTTTTTTGCACAATAGGTTAAGTATGATCTACTTGCAAGAAAGTAGGGAAACCAAATAAGGATTCTAGACAGACCCAGTTGAAGGAAATAACTCATAACAACTAAATCATCCGGGAAAATAAACTACACTCTACGAAGGATTGGGGAGTAGTAAGGATCATGCCCTAAATAGGGCAAAGGGATGGATACCAAAGACAAGAAGATTCAAGAGACAATCCTCTCAAAATAATTAAACTAAGAGGATAAAATGAGCGAGACAGTTAACGAATTGACCCTTGTGAAGGTTATAATCCCAGTAAATAAGGAAAAGATGGAAATTCTGAAACCTTTGAGAAATAAAGACAGAGGAAAGCCATAAAGAGATCAATGGCTAAGATAGGAGTAACGATCTAAAAGCTATGAGAAGATTAAATAAGCTTTATGCAGGACGATCAAGAGATTGTGAAATGAAGGAGGATATGAACTCCACCTCTAAGAAATAGATGAATACTGGGAGTAAGTAAGAATGAAGATGAGGTATACAAGAAATAATTGTAAGGTTTCAAGGGTAAAGGGGAGCAGGAGAGGATGACATCAAGGAATGTCATTTAAGGTTGGACATTCACAATGGTAAAACTAGAAGAGAATTGTGGGAGAAAAGGAGTACAAAACTTACCAAAGAAGAAAACCTTGAAAAAACATGTGTTCCAATTAGGAGGAAATGAAACCAATAGAATTGGAAATAAGATAAGCTCCTCAAAGACGAGCTGCTGTAGATGAAAGGATCAAGTGTAAAAGAAATGTAATTGTAAGGGTTCAAGGGATAAGCCAAATATAAGTAACGGTTAAGTAGGAAGATAACATCAAAAGATGTCGTATGAGTAAGAAAGGAACTAACTCGAAATAGAGAATCGTGGAATGATCATGGGTGAATAAGAATGAATTAAGAAAAAAAAAAGAAAAGTCCTTAAGGGAAAGGACGCCACTGGGAATGAGGAATGACGTAAGAAGGGGAGAGTTTCAACACTTTAGAAAGTTAATGGGAAACTCAAAGACTCAAAATTGGGAAGACCCAATAAAGAAGTTGGGAAAAGATGAGTAAGTAAGGAAAACCAATATGGTTATGTGAGATATGACATTAAGGCAAAAAGGGACAATTTGATAATAGTAAAGATAGTTAAGGAATGCTACCAGACAAAAATAGGGATGAAGTTATACTATCCTTGAAAAATAGCAAGGTTGAGAACAATCGTCTTGGAAGTATTTTTTTAAAGATTTCAAAAGGTCAAAGACAGGTTCTAGAGAACGTCGTGCTGTGGGGGGACATGTAAGCCCAATAATCTCAGTGAAATATGACTCGGTTAAGGAAGAATCCGTTAGTTAAGCATGATAAGGTCAGGCATTAAATTTTGAATGAAGTTGTAATAATCAACGAATGAGGGAAGTATCAATGTAGGATGAAAAGGTGATAACACCGACACCTGTGTAAGCATGTAAGTGGTGCCTGAATGGACACTAAGCTAAGGAGGTCAACAATAAAGATAATAACTAGATATATGAATGATTGGGTATTTTAGAACTCCTAATTCTGAAATATTAAGTTAAGAATCTCAGGATGGAGAAATTGTACTTTAAGGAACGAAGGATGTGAATTTAAGGATATGACCTTTATCACGCCCCGACCTATTTTGGTCAGATCCCCGTGAACAACTAACCGCTCTCTTGGTTCAAGAGGGGTTTCCCCCCTTCTTTAATTAAAGAGGAGTCACGTGAAATTTTAACCTTGTTCCTTGGAATAACATATATCAATAAAAATATAACTTAAAATAATTAAGCATACCTGACAAAGAGTAAGGCCTAGTGTTATCCCTAGTCATTTCTTTATTTCCCGAAAAGGGATAAAAAGGGTGGGTGATTTTCTACAAATCAGTGAATGGGTAATTTTAAAAAAATAAAGTTTCAGAAAAATAGTTTTAAATTAGAGTGTCCAGGAATCCTTATTTCCTTTAAGATATTTCATCCTCAAAGTTTCAATTTTCAAAGTCATTTTTCATTATTAACAACAACGGTGTTTTTATCAACCTACACACGTCCTTCATCATGAAGGGAACACACATTTGTAGGACAACACCTCCACTACACCCCCTTGTGGCGTTAAAGCGACTTTACCAACCACCTAGATAGAAGCATGTCCACTTCTACACTGAGAATGAGTGGATGTACGCGATATTTGACCATCAATCCCATAAAACAAACTTTGTATTCGTATGAAGACAAATACCACATCTCGACCCCACCCCGATCTAATGCGCATGAAGCTACGTCGAGCTTTCCTAATTGGTGGCATGACAATCTGTCCTTATCTCCACCATGTCATCCCATAGCCCCTAGGAGGTACCACTACTCCTCTTGGGCATCTTGAAGGTCTCGTACCTCAGTGCATGCACAAAATAGCAGTTTTCATCATAAGCCATTTAATCTTTGGTGCCACTGGTCTAACGGCCCTGACCCTCAACTCGACCTACAACTGTTTGTCTCGATTGGTCCGTCGACCTATCATGTCGCACTACCGCCAGTCCATCATATATGTCTGTCCTGTTTTGATACCATGGAAAAACATATCATTCATTTAAAGTTTTTATGGCTTAAACTCATGTTTGTTTACAAGCCCCTGCTCGTGCCAACTGGCCTTTAGCCTTTTGATAGTTTTCAGGTAGTTACTCCTGTTCTATCCATTGATCTCATTAAGGCTTTCCTATGTCTTTATCTCTCAAAGGTTTTGACCTTTCCATTTTTTCCTTCTCCACTGGGATTATGACCTTCACAAGAGTCAATTCGTTAATTGTCTCACTCATTTTATCCTCTTAGTTATTTATTTTGAGAGGATTGTCTCTCGAATCTCCTTATCTTTGGTATCCATCCCTTTTCCCAATTTTGGGTATGATCCTTAATACTTTCTTATCCTTCTTGGAGTGTTGTTTGTTTCATGGATGAGCTGGTTGTCATGGGTTATTTCCTTCAATCATATCTGTCTAAAATCCCCATCTGGTTCCCTACTCTCTTGCAAGTAGATCATGCTTGGTAATCTAGGTATTTACTTAGTCGCCTATGTCCTTTAATGAGGTCCTAGTTCCTGCTCCAGTTTATGATATCTCATCTATTGATTTACTTAGCTTGGAACTTCCTCCTTCATACAATTCCCCTTCCTATCTACATTAATCTTCTAGTGACTCCCATACTGGGATTTTCATGTTCATTTTCCTTATTGTTCCTTGAAAGTTCTCCATTCTTTCTTATACTTCTTGACCCTTGCATGGTGATTCACTCTGGCTTTCTCTCCTATATTCTATTCCTTTTTGTTTCACATCCTTATCTCCAAACAAAGTCTTTTATTACTATTGAGTTCCTAAGGATGTGTGTCCTAACTCTTTCCAAGTATTGGCATTATTCCTAGAGTTTCTTTCTATCGTACTTCTTTCTCTTCACTTTTCCTTGTCTTGTCTTACCTATCTTAACATCTTTAGTTTTAACCTTCTATATTTCTTCTAGATTAACTTTCATTCATTTGGAATAATCTATTTGTTTACTCTTATCCTTTGAACCCTTCCTAAACTCCTTAGACTAATCCCTGGTTCTTTTAATGCTCACTTCCTTTTCTTTTAACTTATCTTTCCTTCCCTTAGTTTGGATTCATCTTCCTTGGGTGAACTATAAGAGTTTCTTCCTTACCAAATCTCATTGAACTTCTAAGGAAAAATTTTTAATGGTTAAGGTTAACTAGAAATCATCCGTTTTTCCTTTCTTGGGAGATTTTCTATCATTTTATGTTGATCTTAATTAGCATACACTAACTATTTGAATTTATCAAGGAAACTCAAAATTTTTATCATGAAGAATTTAACTTCATTCATTCAAGAAATTTTCTTGCCATACTTGGCTTATTACAAAAATTTTCTACCTCCTAATCCCTTAGGGTCATAGGTCGAGAGTTGGCTTTTGAACAGTTGTGGGATTCTTAATTGGAAGGCATTAAGAAACTAGTTGGGGTCCATTCATATTACCTTAGGTGAGGAATTTCATGTATGGCCTCCAATCCGTACCACCTTAGTACCTCTACCTCGCACTCATATGTCCACTTCATCCATTGGGAGGGATTGAAGTTGGGCTGAGTAGATGGGGGTACTTGGTGGACTTTCATGAAGGTGGCATACGCATCCCAGTAATTGTCCCATTACTCCTTCTTGATTGGATTCTTCTCTAGTTGTTGCGGGGCTAGAGGAGGGGTTGGGCTCCTAGGAAGAGTTACTGATTACTCTTGTCTTGGACGAGGTTATGCGATGCCTTCTGGTTCCCACCAATTTCCAGTAGTTTTCCACCATGTCCTTGGGTACTCTTTTCTCGCATTTTAATAATCTTTGAATGACTTCCTGCTTTGGGTTGGGTTTCTTTTTCAAGGTTATGGATGGAGGATTGGATTTCATAGCAAACTTCCTAGGGATTCTCCTCCCTACATGATGGTTAAAGTTTGATTAACATTAGTGAATAATATTGATAATGTTTCAAGGGAACTTAGCTCTGATACCACTCAAGTTGTCATGCCCCGAACTGGTTTGGTCATATTGCCGTGAACAACCCACCGCTCTCTTGGTTCAAGAGGGGTTTCCCCCTTATTTAATTTAAAAGGAGCCAATCGAAATTTTAACCTTATTCCCTAGAATAACATATATCAATAAAAATGCAACTTAAAATAATTAAGCATACCTGACAAAGGGTAATGCCTAGTGTTATCCCTAGTCATTTATTTATTTCCTGAAAAGGGATTAAAAGGGTGGGCATGTTTCTACGACTCATTGAATGGGTAATTTTAAAAAAATAAAGTTTCATAAAAATAGTTTTTGAATTGGAGTGTGCAGGACTCCTTATTTCCATTAAGATATTTCATCCTCAAAGTTTCGGTTTTCAAAGTCATTTCTCATCATTAACCACAATGGTGTGTTTATCAACCTAGACACGGCCTTCATCATGAAGGGAGGACATATTCGTAGGACAGCACCTCCATTGCACCCACTTGTTGCGTTAGAGCGACTTTACCGACCACCAAGATAAAAGTACATCCACTTCTACCCTAAGAATGAATGGATGTATGCAACATCCAACTCTCAATCCCATAAAGAAAACTTCATGTACGTATGAGGACAGAGACTTCATCCCAACCCTACTTCGGTCTCATGTGCATGAAGCTACGTCAAGCTTCCCTGACTACTGGCACGACAATTTGCCCTTATCTCCACCATGTCGTCCAGTAGCCCCTAGGATGCATCACTACCCCTCTTGGGCCTCTTGAAGGTTCCGTACCTTAGTATATGCACAAAACAAGAGTTTTCCTCATAAGCCATTTAATCTTTGGTGCCACTGATCCAACAGCCCTAAGCCTCAACTCGACCTGCAGCTGTTTGTCCGTCGACCTATCCTGTCGCACTACTGCCAGTCCATTGAGTATGTCGGTCCTATCTTGGTACCATGGCCAAACATATCATTCATTTAAAGTTTTCATATCATAAACTTATGTTTGTTTACAAGCTTCTGCTCTACCAACTAACCTTGGGCCCATTATATGAGATTTTAAAAAATTGGGCATATTAGCCCCCAAGTTCCAAAATCGAGGCCTCCGGCCTATCTAAGCAATTCAAGCTCCTGTCAAGAAGGTCTCCCAAAATTTTTAAAAAGTGGTGCAGTCAGAGAACACTTTTGACAAAAATATATTTTCACTCGTCGATCACACCAATCGGGTGTGATGACATCTTTTCTTACAACCGGTAAATGGGTTTTCCACTTCCTTCCAAGAAGTTCATCATACCAACCAAGTATGACCTACTTACAACCGATAAGTAGTTTTTCCGTGTGTTTTCTCACATCACCCCATTCAGGTGTGATGTTAAAATCCCATAGAGTAGCAGGTTTTTCATTACTGAGGTGCTTATCATCTCAACCGGGTATGATGTGAAAATACCCACTCACCTCTAAATGTCGTGAATCCTTCTTAACTGGCTTTCTTCTCCTCGCAAGCCTTGTCTTAGCTAGCCTTGTTCCCGATACCTCGTGTTCCTACACGGTATGAACATCCTTGTTCATTATCCTTTGGCTTAAAAGCCTTCATTCATTATGAATGAAAAAAATATCCAACTTTTCAAATATTTGCAATTTGGTCCCTAATCCTGATTTTCCCCCAAATTGAGTCCCGAAACTTAAAAATTTAATTTGAGACCTCAATTTATTCAAAATTACATAAAGGGGATCAAGTAGGGGCATCATCTTTATCATCCTAATTGGCCGTCAATTTAAGGAAATTGCACTTTAGTCCAATGAATTTTTGAAATCCCCAAAATTTCCCCAATTTCAACCTTCCAACGCATGTGAATTTGATTTCATAAAATTGACAAATCAAATGAGTTTAATTGTTAAAATTGAAGTTAGTTTTGAGTTCCTACACCTCCATACGATTCAATTGCACTTTAAATCTCACGATTTGATGATGGAACGAGCTCAAATGGAACTTCACCAGAAAACTTAACGTAGTGAGAGAAAGCTTCGAAAGCTTACCATTGGGATGCGTCGGTCTGAGCTTTCAATATGGGTAGATAGCTCTCGTACGGAGGTTCCTCCTAGAATCAAGAATCACCTCAATTCATGTCGAATTGAGTGAGAATTTGGTCAGTAAAAATCAGTCGGTTATCTCTCCAGCACAGATCGAAATTCACAAAGTGGAGCCAAATTAGCTTACCTTTCTACTCTAATTCAGTCGTAGAAGGGCTGAGGAGGTGTTAGGAGAGCTTGTTTAGCTTGAGGAGGGCTAAAATTAGCTGATTTCAAGTGAACCAGATCTGAACGGGATTAAACAGGTTTGAACCACTATTGAACTAAATGCTAAATTCAGTTTTCTAGGTGGTTTAGAAAATTCAAACTGGAGAATTGAGGTCACCATTGGATAGAGAATGAATTTAGAAATTTTTAATTTTGAAAAACTCGGTCGAATTGAGCATGAACCGATCGGTTTAATCGTTCAACCCGGTTCGGACCAGTCCGGTCCAGTTCAGAACAGTGTCATCTTCTTCCATCAGATGACAACACTGTTCACTCGCCAGAAAATCGAACAACGCTAGTGAAGATGAAACATTTTCATTTAGTATGTTTTAGGCCATCAATGATTGCCATTAAGGTGCCAAACAGACGGTTGGAGAGTCCCCGAGCTCCCTATATAATGAGCCCCTCTCCATTCATCCTCCACACACTTGAAAACCTCACTCTCTATCAGCTACTCAATTTTTCGACAAAACTTGAACCAGAGCTCTAGCAAAGGGCCTTTTCTAAATAAAGAAGGCGTGGTCGGGTTCTTTAGACTCGAGGAGAAGTTAGCTACCCGACGATTGTCTCATATTGCTTAGAGGATCACCAGGGAAGCACCAGTGTGATCAAATAGTGAAGCAGCTTCGGTGAACCAAAGCTGCCCTATTTCTTTTAAGCTAAAAACAACTAATTTGAGCCCTTCTCATGCCAAACCAATCTTCCCTAGCATTTCCACAACCTCCTACAACTGAATTAGAGCAGAAAGGTAAGCCAATTTGGCTTCCCTTTGTAATTTCCAATCAGTGTTAGAGAGAGAATCGATGAAACATCAAAGACCAAATTCTCCATCAATTCGACATGAATTGATGTGATTATTGATCCTAGGAGAAACTTTATGATGGGAGCTATCTACCTAGATCGAAAGCTCGAACCATCACACCTCCAACTGTAATCTTTTGAAGCTTTCTCCTTCTAAGTCCAATTTTCTGACGAAACTCTGTTTGAGCTCAATTCGGATCCAAATTACATGATTCAAGGTTCCATTAAATCGTATGGAAGTGTAGGAACTCAATTTTACCTTCAATTTCATCAATTAAACTCGATTGATCGGTCAATTTAAT
Organism: Trapa bicornis; assembly: GCA_030064425.1. NCBI lineage: Eukaryota > Viridiplantae > Streptophyta > Magnoliopsida > Myrtales > Lythraceae > Trapa > Trapa bicornis. Next base: position 12,570,368 of record CM057753.1, on the reverse strand, counting down.
AATATCAAATTTGACCAGGTTGAAAGGGCGAAATTGGGAGAAAATTTTGGAGAAATTTAGGAATTTCAAAAATTCGAGGGACTAAAGTGCAATTTTCCAAAATTGAGAGCAAATTAGCCATGAAAAAGATGTTGGAGAACCAATTGGTCAATTTTTGGAATTATTGGGGTCAAATTTACTATTTTTGTAAAGTAGGGGCAAAATGGTAATTTTTGAAAAGTTGGGGAACAAATTGGGAATTTGGGAAACTTGAACCCCTTTTTGTAATTTTGAATAAATTGAGGTCCTATAGTGAATTTTAGAATTGTTGGGACTAAATTTGGGGAAATTTTGGTATTAGGGACCTAAAGTTAAAGAAAAAGAACTTTAGGGACCTAATTACCAATAATAGAAAAGTTTGGGTATTTTATTCATTAGTGATGAATGAAGGCTATTAGGCCAATCGATAATGAATAAGTATGTTTTATATCATGTAGGAACATGAAGTACCGGGAATGCCAGCCAAGACAAGCTCATGTGGAGGCAAAAGGCTGGTTAAGAGGAATTCACTACATTAACGGGTGAGTGGAAATTTTCACAAACCCAGTTAGGATGATTAGTAACTCATAATTTAAAAACCACTACTAAGTGGCATTCTAACATTACACCTGGATAGGGTGATGTGAGAAAACACGCAGAAAACTACTTACCGATGTAAGTATATCACACTGGTTGGTATGATGAACTTCTTGGAAGGAAGTAGAAAACACGCTTATCACTTATGAGTGGAGATGTCCACACACCCGGTTGATGTGATGGACAGCTGAAAAGTTATTTTTGTCAGAAGTGCTCTCCCTTGACTGTGTGCCACTTTTTAAACATTTTGGGAGACCTTCTTGATGGGAGCTCAAATAGCTCAAATAGGTCAAAGTCCTTAGTTTTGGCACTTGGGGGCTAGAATGCCCAATTTTGAAAATCTCATACAGTGGGCCCAAGGTCATTTGGCACGAGCGGAGCTCATATACAAACATGAGATTAAGCCAAGAAAACTTTAATGAATGTTGTGTTTGGCCATGGTACCAAGACAGGACTAACATACTCGATGGATTGGCAGCAATGCAACAAGAAAGGTCGACAGATAAGTCATGACAAATAGCTGTAGGTCAAGTTAAGGGTCGAGGTCGTTGGACAAGTGGCACCAAAGATTATATGACTTATATGGAAAACTATTGTTTTGTGCATGCATTGAGGTTTGGGACCATCTAGATGCCCAAGTGGGGTAGTGATGCATCCTAGGGGCTACTGGATGACATGGTGGAGATAAGGGCAGTTTGTCTTGCTAGTAGTCAGTGAAGCTCGACGTAGCTTCATGCGCATGAGATCAGGGTGAGGTCGGGATGGGGTCTTTGTCCTCATATAGACATGGAGTTTCTTTTTGGGTTTGAGGGTTGGATGTCATGTATATCCACTCATTCCCAGGGTAGTAGTGGACGGGCTTCTATTTAGGTGGCTGGTAAAGTCTCTTCGACGCCACAAGTGGGTGACGTGGACGGGCTACACTATGAATGTGTAATCCCTTGATGATGAAGGGCATGTGTCAGTTGCTAAACAAACCGTTTGCAGTTAATGATGAGTAATGATTTTGAAAACTGAGAAATTAAGGAAGAAAGAATTTTAAAGGAAATAAGGAGTCTGGCACACTCCACTTCAAAAATTATTTTTTTGAAAGTTTTTTAAAATAACCATTTATTGAGTTGTAGAAACTCACCCACCCTTTTTATCCCTTTTCAGTATTAGAGAATGACTAGGGATAATACTAGGATTTACCCTCTGTCAAGTATGCTTAATCTCCTCTTAAGCTTGTATTATTATTTATCTATGTTATTCTATGGAACAAGGTTGAGATTATGCTTGGCTCCTCTTGAATTAAAGAAGGGGAAAACCCCTCTGAGGGAGCAGCAAGTTGTTCAAAGGGATCTGACCAAACCGGATTGGGGCTTGATAGTATTGTTGTAGAAAGGAAGGCCAATTGCATTTTTTAGTAAAAATTTGAGTAGGGCAACCCTCAATTATCCTACCTACGACAAGTAGATGTATGCCGTAATTCGAACTTTACAAACATGGCAGCACTATCTATGGCCGAAAGAGTTTGTGATTCACACTAATCATGAATCTCTTAAGCACCTCAAGGGGCAACACAAGTTGAACAAGCGTCATGCTAGGTGGGTGAATTTCATTGAGACATACCAATATGTGATCAAGTATAAACAAGGTAAGTAAAATATAGTTGCAGGTGTGGTATCACAAAGGTACACTATGCTTGCAATCCTTGATTCTAAATTGCTTGGGTTTGATTATATTAAGGAATCATATGCAAAATATTCTGATTTTTGTGATGTGATTAAAACTTGTACAAATGGTGGGTTTGGAAAATTTTATTTGCAAAATGTGTTTCTTTTTCAAGAAAACAAATTGTACATCCCTCAATCATCTTTGTGTGAGTTACTTATTATGGAAGCACATGCTAGTGGACTTATGGGACATTTTGGGGTAGCTAAGACTTTGGTAATATTGCATGAACATTTGTTTTTGCCCCACGTGAAAAAGGATGTTGAGAAAATATGTTCCTGATGCATTACATGTAAAGAGTCTAAGTCTAGGCAACAACCTCATGGTTTGTATACACTTCTTCCAATTCCTAGTGCACCTTTGATTGATATAACCATGGATTTTATTTTAGGATTATCAAGGACTAAGAGGGAGAGTAATTTAGTGTTTATGGTTGTTAACAGGTTTTTAAAGATGGCACACTTCATTCCATGTCATAAAACTAGTGATAGCTCGAATGTTGTCAATTTGTTCTTTAGAGAAATTGTTAGATTGCATAGTATGCCTAGAACTATTATTTCTGATTATGATTCTAAATTCTTAAGTTACTTATGGAAGACTTTATAGGGTAAATTGAGAACAAAACTTTTATTTTCAACAGCATATCACCTACAAACTAATGGTCAAACATAAGTAGTCAATAGAACATTAGGTACTTTATTGCGTTCTATAATAAAAAAAAACTTGAAATCATGGGAAGATTATTTGCCACATGTTGAGTTTGTGTATAATCATTCTGTTCATTCTATGACTAAGTTTTCACCATTTGAGATTGTATACGGTTTTAATCCATTGACCACTCTAGATTTAACTCCACTTATTGTTGATGAGTTAGTAAATTTTGTTGGAAAGAGAAAAGTAGAGTTCATGAGACAAATGCATGAGAAGACAAAGATGCATATTGAAAGGCATACTAAAGCATATGAAAACTTCTTTCAAGAGGAGATGGACCATTTTGAGTGTTGGAACGCATCAACAATAATGCTTATAAGTTGGAGTTACTAGGTGAGTATGGTGTTAGCGCAAGTTTCAATGTCGCCGATTTAATGCACTTTGATGTAGGTGACGAGAAAACCAAAGATTTGAGGACAAATCATTTTTAAGAGAGGGATCATGATGTGAGTCCAACTAAGGGTATTGCCAATTCGCAAGGTCCAATCACAAGGTCAAGGGCCAAAAGAACAAAAGAAGAAATGAATGGACTAATTGGAGCGATTGCAGAAAACCAAGCTAGAAGCCTAATAGAAGAGTACAATAAGAGCTCAAAAGAAGGATACAATTCGATTGGGAGATTTATTAATATTATAAATCTTCTAGAATATTAAATAAGAAAATAATATATTTCCTAGATTTGTCTAAGATAATATGATATGTCTAGAATATTTATTATCTTAGACATCTCTAAATAAATGAACAAGAAAATATATTAGCAATACTTTCTATATGAATAATTAATGGTTGGCATGTCAACCATAATATTTTTTCCTTATTTATAGATAAGATAATATACATAAATGACTATAAAATGCTAACTTCAGAGCATTGTAAGGACATATCTTTGATTTCAATAATATTGTGAGGTTTATATCTTCTTTTTCTTTTGAGAGAAATTTTGAACATATCATGTTTTTACTTGTGGCATACAAGCAATTAGACTTATCACCAGAGTTTTCTAAGAGCTCTTCTTAAAGGATTTGGGTGTGGAGTCTACATCTATCTATATGTTTTTTCTCAACTAAACTAGTTATATTCCATTATTTTTACTTGTGTCATGAAATTCTTGGGGTCTTTTCCATATTTAGTGTTGGGTGTCATCAGTATATTAGGGGGTTCACATCAAGTCTGCCATAACTTTCTCATGCATTAGTCTGTGCCCTACCATGGCACTCTTTACTGCACATGGGGTGTCCCCCATTGTATCTCATCATGGGTCGCTACCCCCATGTATTTTCCAATATCCACGTGGATTGTGTTATCTTTTCCCCTTCAAGTATTCTCACCGCAATCCCAAGATAGATGTCATTCATCGGCACTGGTCGACGCATGTCTACACCCGGTGTGGTGCGACGAGTTCACACTTTAATGAACTAGTTTTTGGTGAATTAATTATCTAGTTTGGCCAATTTTGGCCTTTCCTTGACTAGTTTAACTCCAATTTGGTCTGTTCTTGGCCCAGTTTATTTTTTTAAAACTTCTACATCCTATTAACTATCCTTTGGGCACAAGAACTCCCATTTTATATTGTCCTTTCTAAAAATCAGGGAGTTTTACTACTCCATGTCGGTTCGATTAATTTTGCCCTTCCTTTGGTCAGTTCACTTGTGATCGGACTGCTTATTGGCCTAATTCATTTCCTAAAAACTCGCCATCCTATTCCTTTTTGATTGGACCAAAATCTTGCCATTTTCCAATAGATTTAATCTTTCTAAAAAAATTTGGGGAATTTTTGCCTTAAATTAGTTGATCCCAATTTGGATCGTTTTTCACTTGGACTTTTGCCTATCCTTGATATCCTATCAAAGGATGTCCTTTAAGGGTAATTTCTTATGATTACCCATTGTCTAAGTTTTAGATCTAAATCGATTCCCAATTTGATTCGATTCTAAATCTCGAATTTTCATCCCTAATTTATCGTCGATTTAGGTTCAACTAGGCTTAAATCCCATTTTTGGAAATCGCAAGGTTAGAACCCAAGTCAACAATGGAGGTCCAATCATGTTAGAGATCAATTTTCCAATAAAAAAAACAAAGACATGGGAAATAGTTGGTTTTCGACCAACCGATGGTTGGGATTTTATGTTAAATTAATGAATGTGCACGAAAAGGCCAAGAAGGTAATATTTGAGATTTTGGGGTTTTAAAATAAAGAAAATAAACAGGCCATCAAATTCGGCTTTCAGATTTGACCCGACTCACCTGCCCAACATAAACCTGCCACCTTTCACATCATGGTCGAATCCTCCAACGAGGTGCTCAAGGATTTTGATCAAATCGACTCAATTTTTGGCCAAATTGCCCGCCACAACCTATGATTGACTTGAGAATTACCAAGCGGCCTAAATATAAAATCAATTAGCATATCTCTTCAACATTAGATCAAACTTTACATCAAAAGTTTGAAAACCCATTCTCGGACTCGCTCCCGACCCCAAATTATTCATACTCAAAATTGTCCCTCAATCAACAACCAAATGGAGTGATCTTGGTGTCACAATGTTGCTAAGGGACTCCTCTTGAGTTTTATGGCCAGGTCCTCAGTCGTTAGTTACCTAAAAATACCGCACGAGGGTCGAGTTAGCTGACCTACATATGGGACATAAATTTTTTCAGCCAATGAAGCCCTTGTAGGGCCAAATTCAGCCACCACTTTGTTGGCCTGAGGTGCCAAAGTGACTGCCCGCCTCCCCTCTGTCTCTACATGGCAAGGGTCGACCTTCGACAAAAAGTAAATCAAACACTACAAGCTAATTTCAACCAGTGGGTTTGTCGAGTTTCGCCGATCATGGCCAGTCGATAACCCAATTCTCCCAATTCTGATGACCACTTAGCTAACCACCACCATAGAAAGTTTTGCCTAGACCTTGGCTACAAAATGTCTAACCTCCTACCAACTGTAGTGATAATTTCAGACATCTCCCTAAGTAGCTCTATTTTGGGCAGTTTTGGTACTTGGCCAATTTTGACCATATTCAATCGAGGTAAGACCCACTCACTCCACGAATGATCCCTTTGGAGTATAATGAAGGTATTTGGGAGGGATTAGTAAAAATGAAATTTGATTTAGTTGGTTTTTAAAGTTTTAAGATCGATTTGCAATAAGGTGAAAATTATGTAAATGGTCCCCAAGTGTAGCCTAATAGGCTAAAAGGTGATTTTAGGACAAACAAGGACGTTTAAAGTTGTTTTTAGAAATTTAGGTGCTGAAACATAATTTTTGGTAAATTAGGGGCTATAGCATAATTTTTCTTAAAAGTGGTAAAATAGCTATTTATAACCAAGGTAGGTTAAAATAGTTCATGTTGAACAGAGGGCAAAAGTGGGATTTCTTTCAAAGTAAAGGAGGCAAAATGTGATTTTTCCTAATAAGGGAAAATTGTAATTTTGTCCATTTCCGTAACCAAAGTGTAAAGAAATAAATCTTGGGGATTCATAAGTAATATTTGGGAAATTAGAGACCCAAATAAGTGTAAAGGAAATGAGGAACCGTACGAAAGACTTAGGAAGTCTAGGGCTCAAAATGAGAGATTTTGGATAAGTAAAGGTAAAATGATAATTTTGCCCTACTAGAGGACCAAAATGGAACATTAGAAAAGTTAAGTATCCAAGTGAGAATATTGGAGACTTAAGACATTTTGGATAATATGACCAAATATGGATATACCTTCGATAGGTGTAATGAAACCAATAAAGGGGCTTAGTTGAAGCAGATTCATTGACGCGTGAATTGAGCGAACCGAGCCTAAGGGGCAAAATCATAACTTTTGGGAAGTTTTGGAATTGTACTAAAATTAATGTTTAGAACCAAGTTGATATGTGCTATATTATTTGGATATTGTAATGTGCCTGCTATAAGTGGTATGAATGGACTTCTCGAACAGAGATACTTGGAAACATACTAGAACGAACACGTTCTAAATACTAGGGTAAGTGAGTTTATATATGACGAGTCCTATTGGACCGGTCATGGTTCTTATCCAGTTTTTTCTAAAATTGAATATGACTATAAGAGTATGATAGAATTCACATATGGTACATGAGATAATATGAACATGATGTGACAAGAATAGGACTAAGAACCATGTTGAACGCATATGACAAAACCAATTTTTATCTTCTAAACATGAAAATGAGATTAGATCTCACGAGTAAGGCTAAATAGCCAGAAATGAATAAGTTGGCCTAAGGTCAGAGCCATGAAATGCAAACAGATACACATATGATATAAGTTTCTAAATGTGAATGACAAGTGATGGGGTCGGCTGGCTAACATGTTGAACCCCAAGAATTTAAAGAAAGATTGTTTCTTGTTATATTAGTATATGCACGTTAAAGATCATGAGTAGCGGAATAGGATAGATAGTATACCACAGCCATGATTAAGATTGATCATTTTATTATGTATGTATATCATTTTGATATGATTGGGAGGATGCTTATGTAACTGGATGACACCTATTACTAGAGGGGATGCCGAGGGCAACCAGGAAGACTGGAGTGGGTTCAAGGGAAGAGTGGTTCCAAAATATTTTCAAGGACCTAGAGAGGCTTCTAGAAGGGATTCTCTCATCACTTGTGATCTAGGATTTAGAATGCATTTGCATCAAATGATGCATGATGTCAGATAACACATCATCGACATTCGTGTGAGGGGATGGTCATCTGGAGATGTTACTTGGGAGTGTGCTTGACCCACATACCCTCACGTCCTAAATTCTTTACTATAAGAACTCCAGGGATTTTATTCATTCAATTAATGTTTGAAGTTTTGAAATGGGGAAATAAATTTCCTAGTTTTTAAATATGAGATAAAATACCTATGAGATAGAGAAGACTAAGAAAATAATATAAATAAATAATCTTTATAAAAGAATAGGTAGGGACCAGGTCGTAAGCCATATCGTGGCTCAATGTCGGTAAACACATTCACTGAGTTGTGAGCTTACCGGCCTCCCAAAAAAATTACTGGTGTGTGTGAATGGGCATAGAATCTCCTATGACAAATGTTTCATCTGAACACATGCAATCAAGGAATGAGACTCGAATACATGCACGTAGGTCAATTATATATTTGCTTATCAGTTACTATATTCTCGTGGGAAAGATGTACTATTTTTTGGCACACTACTTAATTTTAACAAAATTTTAAATTTATGTTGAATTCTTTAAATTTTTATTCTGAACCATTTGTTCTATCAGTGTTATTTTGGTGAAAGTACCAACTATTTTAACATTAAGGGGATGTGAAGAGATGCAATCATTTCCCCCACCCAAAAAATTGAGCTGAAGCATGATAGAGAAGTTCTCAAGTATTTGTGCTACTCTTGCATAGACTTGTATGAGATCATTCTAACAACATCACACATGATATAATTTGTGTAAGCTCATATAGAATATATTATGCATACCGTAATTTTTTAAAAAATATAATTTTCCCCTATACATAATATTCAAAGTTAAATCTGAAATTTGACATAATTAACTGATAGGAATCCAAATTTAATATAAAATTAATTTACTTGTCTCCAAATTTCTAGAATGTTACATACAAATACGAATCTTGGCGTCATGAAAGTCTAACTCATTTCCTCGAGAATAACTCAATATCCAAATTCCATGATTATTTAAGCTTGTTGATAGAGGTCCAAATATAAAATCCTCCAAAAACCCAACTCACATACATAGAACTCTTTGGGCTAATAGCTAGCAAGCTGAAGTTGAGTCGTCAAACTCGTTGGGATGGTAGTTACCGAGCCAAAGTCGGGTCATCGAACTCGTTGGGCTGGTGGCACCAAAGATAAAGGTCTAAATTAAAAGACTTTTCTTTGTGCATGGTTGAGATACAAAACCATCAAGGCACTTGATATGGGGTAGTCTTGGTTCTAGGGGCTACTGGACGGCCCGAGGAGCATAAGGGAAGCTTTGTCGTGTCATTATGTCAAGAAGCTTGGGGAGATTCATGCACATTGAGACTGAGAAAATAGGGGGAGAGGTCTTAGCCCACAATAGAGGACACGAAGGTTCAATCTAAGTTTGGGGACTGGGCAATTGATGCTCACACAAACTTATGGTAGAAGGCTTAACCTCCTTCCAAGGGTGGACAGTAAAGTTGCATTGGTGTACAAGTAGAACAGTTGGGTACTATTCTATGAACCTATGATCCATGTGATGAAAAAGGGCATGTGTTTGATTATTAAACCAAATACATAAAGGAAAAAGGTTAAATTATCACTTTAAATGATAAAGGGAAATGATGAAGTTTAATTACCCAAGAATGAGTATGAAGATGAAATGTGAAACTTGAACAATCTCTTACCCTTATTACCTTAACTACCCACTGACTGAGTTGTCGAACTCACCCCCACCCTTAAACCCCTTTCAAGGAAGCTTCTACATGAAGAAGAGGGAAAGCCTACGAAATAAGTTGAGATTTCCACAAAGAGGTAAATTTTCATTTAGTTGTTTTGTAAATTTTGTTCTAGAAAACGTATATGTTGGTAGGCCTTTACCTTTCTTGGCCTATCTTGGTAGGAATACCATCTTAGTAATGGAAGGGGTGGTAGGTAGATCATGGGGTTCCAACCAAACCAGGTTGAGGTGTGACACCATCATTGAAAGAGTTAGACTCGTGGCGTATAAGCTCAAACTACCTTCAGACTTGCAACAAATCCATGATGTATTCCACCTATTTGTATTAAGGAAGTATGAGGCTGACCCAAGTCATGTGTTGGAACACCCACAACCCGAACTGGAAGAACACCTATCCTATGAGGTGGAGCAAGTTCAAAACCTTTATGGATGGGAAAGTGTAAACCCCGCACTTTTGAGTTAAGAAAAACTAGGAAAAATACTGGTCAAACCGAGTAAGAAAACCAAGTCGGTTTACATTTGAGAACACGCAAAGGTTCATTAAACCTTGAAAAAGAAATTTAAGAAACTTTAGAAAACAAAAACCAAATTAGTTCGGGTGAACTAGATTTCATAAGAACTTCAAAGTTAAGCATGCTTGCTTGAGAGTAGTGTGAGGATGGGTGACCTCTTGGGAAGTATGAATTTTTTTTGTAACCCCCAATTTTGGTCAAATATTTTTATGTACGCCTTATCATAAATAACCATAAATTAATATATATTTAATTATTGTAATTAATTCTAATAATTTAATACTTAAATTAAATTATTGGAATTAATACCAATAATTTATGCCAATATTAATACTAATAATAAATTTTGCCCATTTAATACACGGGTTTTACGCCTATATAAAGAGGTCATCTCCATTTCATTCTCCTCACACCTGAACACCTCTCTCTCTCTCTCTCTCTCTCTCTCTCTACTGCTCCATTTCCCGGTAAAGCTCGAACCAGAGCATTGACTTGAACAAAGGTCGGGCTCTTTAGAACCAGGGAGAAGACAGCTATCTGATAGCACACTCCAGTCAATCCGAGAATCGTTGGAGAAGCACCGACATGATGGAATAGTGAAGTAACTCCGGCGGACCGAAGCTGCCCTATTTTGGCCAAGTTGAAATTGGCCATTTCAAGCCCTCCTCAGGCCAAACCAAGCCCTCCCAACACTTCCTCAACCTTTCCACGGCCGAATTAGGACCGAAAGGTAAGCCAATTCGGCTCCCCTTTACAATTTTCGATCGGTGCTAGAGAGAGAGTTGACCGAATTTCAATGATAAAATTCTAATTCAATTCCGCATCAATTGATGCAATTCTTGATTTTAGGATGAACCTCAGGACGAGACCTATCTGCCCAGATCGAAAGCTCGGACCGTCGTGCCTTCAGCGGTGAGTAATCGAAGCTTTCAATCTCTACAATTTGTTTTCCGGCGAAGCTCCATTTCAGCTCGTTCCAACAACATGTAGGAACTCAATTTCAACTCAAATTTCAATAATTAGAAGTGTTTGATCGGTCAATTTAATGAAATCAAATTTGGTAGTGTTGAAGAGTTGAAATTGGGGGAAAATTTGGGGATTTTCGAAATTCAAAGGGCCAAAATACAATTTTATGAAACTGAGGGTCAATTGGGCATGAAAATAATGTTGGAGGACCAATTGAGGAATTTTGGAATTTTTGGGGCAAAACTTACCATTTTTATAAAAGAAGGGCAAAAATGGTAATTTTGGAAAAATTAGGGAACCAAATTGGAAATTTGAGAAATTAAACCCCTTTTGGTTAAATTGAATAAATTGAGGTCCCAGGATAAATTTTAAAAGTTACGGGACTCAATTTGAGGAAAAACCGACATTAGGGACTTAAAGTTAAAGAGAAATAACTTTAGGGACCTAATAGCAAAAAACTATAAGTTTGGGTTTTTTTCATTTATTGGAAATGAATGAAGGCTGTTATGCTGAGTAATAATGAACAAGGTTGTTCATATCGTGTAGGAACCTGAAATACTAGGAACGCCAGCAAGGACAAGCTTGTGTGAATACAAAGAACTAGTCTAGTGGAATTAACAGCATTAACGGGTGAGTGGTTTTACTAACATCATACCCGGTTGGGATGATGAGCACAACTTAAAGTTAAAAACCACTTACCGGTTGTGAGTGGGTTTACTAACATCATACCCGGTTGGGATGATGAGCACAACTTAAAGTTAAAAACCACTTAACGGTTGTGAGTGGGTTTACTAACATCATACCCGGTTGGGATGATGAGCACAACTGAAAGTTAAAAACCACTTACCAGTTGTGAGTGGGTTTAATAACATCATACCCGGTTGGAATGATGAGCACAACTGAAAGTTAAAAACCACTTACCGGTTGTGAGTGGGTTTACAAACATCATACCCGATTGGGATGATGAGCACACCTTATAATTTAAAAACCACTTACCGGTTGTGAGTGGGTTTACTAACATCATACCCGGTTGGGATGATGAGCACAACTTAAAGATAAAAACCACTTACGGGTTCTGAGTGGAAATTTTATGTTATTCCCAGTAGGGAATGATAAGTATCTCGGTATAAAAACCCATTATTTAGTGGTATTTTAATCATCACCACTTAGAGAAAGTGATGTGAAAATTATGCGAAAAAACTACTTACTGGTTGTAAGTAGATCATACCCGGTTATTATGATGAGACTTTCTCGAAGGAAGTTGAAAACCCGTTCATCGGTTATGAACGGAGATGTCCTTATACCGGTTGGTATAATGGACAGTGAAAACCTATTTTGTCGGAAGTGTTCTCCCCTGACTGTGTGCCAATGCTTAAACTATTTGGGAGACGTTCTTGACGGGAGCTCGAATAGCTCTTATAAGCCGAGGGACTCGATTTTGGAACTTGTGGGCTAGAATGCCCAGTTTTTTGAAAATCTCGAACAATAGGCCCAAGGCCAGTTGGCACGAGCAGGAGCTCGTAAACGAACATGATATATGTGTCATACAACTTAATAAGTGAATTGTTTGGCCATGGTAGCAAGATAAAACCGACATGCTCAGTCAACTAGTGGTAGTGCGACAAGACAAACAACTACGGGTTGAGTTGAGAGTCGGGGCCGTTGGACCAGTGGCACCACATATTACATGGCTTCATAAGAAAACATTGTTTGTGCATGCACTGTGAGTACGGGATCATCAAGACACCCATAAGGGGTAGTGACGCGTCCTAAGGGCACTAGACGACCTGGTGGCTATAAGGGCAGTTCATCATTCCAGGTGTCTATGCGTAATCTGGAGTAGCACCAAGCGCATGAGACCAAGGTGGGGACAAGATGAGGTCTCTGTCCTCAGACGAACAAGATGAAGTGATTTCGGGATTGTGGGTCAGATGTCACGTACATCCACTCATTCCCAGGGTAGAAGTGGTTGTACTTCTATCCGGGTGGTAGGAAAAGTCGCTCCGAAGCCACTAGCGAGTTCAGTAGTGATACTGACTTGCGAATGTGTGTAACCTTCATGATGAAGGATGTGTGTTGGGTGATGACACACCGATAACTAAGAAATAATGGAAAAACCTAAATTTTTAAATGAAGGGATTTTTTTTTGAAAAGAAAGTAGTCTGGCACACTCCATATAAATATTTTTCTTAAAAGTTAAAAGTAAACCTTTGAAAACCCATTCACTGAGTAGTTATACTCACCCTCTCCCTTATATCCCTTTCAGGAAATCCCGGAAAGCCTACCTTGAAAGACCATCAACTAAGATGCCTGTAAGACAGGTATGTAAAGTTTAAAATTTCATGGAGTTTTGATTATGCTATTTCAGGAAATGGTGCAGGTTTAAAGAACGCCTGTAAGACAGGTATGCAAAGTAGCCGAGGAGGAAACGTGGGAGACTAAGTCTGTAATGAGAGAAAAGTATCCGCAACTATTTAATGTATAGCAAGTTTTGGGGAAAAACTCCTTAAAAAGAGTGGAGAAGTTGTAAAACCCATTTTCTCATTATAAGAAAGTCAGATTGGATTACCAAAAAATTTAAAAATAAAACCAAGATTTCAATTAAACCGAAATTGGTATAGATAAATTAAAAAAAGAATGTGAGTGGTCCTAAATGATCAATGAAGATCCAAAAAAATAATGTAAATGGATCATGAACCAAATTAGATATGAGAACTGGACCGGTTAAAGGTGAATCGAACTTGAACCGAGTTGAAACGGATTGAACCAAGAAGAACCATTTAGAAAATTGAAGTCACAACAAAGTAGAAAATGAATTTAGGAATTTTTAAATTTTAGCAAATAGGTCGAATCGGGCCTAAACTAGTCGATTTTTAATTTCGGGTCACCAAACCCGGTCCAACAAAACTAGTCAATGATCCAGCAAGTCAACAAGCTGCTTGCTAGGTCAGCGCTTAGTTAGAGCGCACGACACATGGTGAAGCGTGTCTAGTTAGCGCTCGATTAGTGTCTAAAAGCATTGAACAATTAGAGCATGACATGTTTCCCCGATCAACAATCTTACGAAGAAAATCCACATTATTGGAAACTAACCAAAGGGAGCGAAACACTTGTCCTTAATTAACAGTAAATTCAGGAGAAGCCCCGTCAGTGGGGTTGACCAATAAGAAGCCAACATGTGGTAAAAGTGCCATGTCATTGGCCGACTAGGATGTTAGAGAATGGTCGGCCAATCAGAAGTCAACACATGGCAAAACCACATCTGATGGCTAAAACCATTTAGAGGCTGACACATGGCAATGGCATAGTGCATCAGGTGGAAAAATAAATGAATTTAAATCAGCCAATCAAAGGACGCCAAATTGGACAATTCAAATCTTGAAATGATCGTGGAGTGGTAGGAGAGATAATTGGCAGCATGATAGGAGGCAATTAACAGAGTTTATTTTATCAATTTAATGAATTGAGGATTCGGGGCAAAAGTGCAATTTTGAAGAAATTGGGCGAATTGGGAATTTTTTGGAAATTTGGAGATTTTTGTGCAACTAGCATAAATTGAGGGTCAATTTGTAAATAAAATGAGTTTAGAGACTTAATTGTAATTAAAAATAATTTTTTTTGGAAATTAATTGCAATTAAAAATAAATATAATGATTTATTTGTAATTTTTGATACTTTTATTTTAAATAAAATTATATGGGGATGAAATTGTAGATAAACTAAATTTAGGAAATTATGACAAATAATTGGAAATTTATTTGTCAATAAAAATTATCTTATTCACTTCTATGATAATGAAAGAAAACATTGGGAAATAAGTGGAAATTTTAGATAATTGATGGATTTGTTATTCGTGATAATGTAGGTGTAAAAAAAGTCTTTTACCTACAACCGCAAGACCATCCTCATACATCGGAAATCCATCCGGACAAACAAGTCATAGATCATGGGTGAGTGGAATTTCTTAAATCGAGTCCGATCGGATCGATAATGTGTTACTACTTGCGAATTCAAAAACTTGCTTACTTAAGAAAACTTATTTTCTATAAATAAAATCCCATGACTGTGTAAAACTGCTCAAACTATTTTGGGATTTAATTATAAAGAAATAATGAGAATGTTAATAGGACTACCCTTGAACGGTGTGGGCACAAGTCCAATGGAAAATGGGTCAAATCTTAAATAAGTTCTAATTTAAGAGCCTGATAAAATTATCACAATTTGATAATATTTGCTTAAATTGCTGAGTCGAAGCCGAGTTGAAGCCCATTGGGCTAGCAATTGAAAGAGAAAGGTCTTAAATCAAAAGATGTCTATTTGTGATTGCAATCACACGGAACCAAGGAGATGCCTAATATGAGGTAGTGTTGGTTTTAAGGGCTACTAGACAGTAAGATCTACATAAGGAAAGTTATGTTGTTCTAGTATGTTGTGAACCTCCGAGAGCTTCGTGTGCATTGCGACTGAGGAAGAAGGGGGAGAGGTCTCTCCCTCAATAGTGAACTGAAGTATCAATAATGTTTGGGGTGGGGTGATGGTACTCACACAAATGATGTGGTAGAGGTTGTAGCATCTCACCAGTGTGGATGGTAAAGACACTCCGAGGGGTTGTAGCCTTAGAGGGGTTGTTCTACAAATGTTTGATCCATTTATTGAGAAAATGTGTTTGTGTGATACAAACCCATGGTAAATCCACTGTGAATAAATTATGAAAATTCTTCCAATGGGGAAGGAATCTACCTTGAACTTGTGGGAAACAAGTAGTGTATGTGAATTAGAAACTATTTTCTAAAAGATAAGATAAGTTGTAGCTTGTTTATAGGGCTATTTAAACCCTTTGTTTAAAGAAAAGACAAATTATGATATTTGAGTACGTGTTGAATTGTGGACAGAAAGTCACAATGTCATTAATAACCAGCTCACTGAGTTATAAACTCACCCCTCTCCCTAAACCCCTTTCAGGAAAATTTTAATTCCATGAAAAGAGACAACTCTGCGAGTTGGTCAAGTTACCAAGGAAAGGTAATTTTTATTTAAGATTATTTTGTTAATTGTGTTATGGAAAACACCCATTTTTATAAGTCTTTACCTTTCCTAGACTACCGTGGTAGAAAAATCATTCTAGTATAGGGAGGGGTGGCAGATTGATCAAGGGGTTTCAACCAAACCGGGTTGGGGCATGACAAAAACTCAATGAGTGGGGTATTAACGTCAATACGTTATTTCCACGAACACATCCCCTAGTAAAATATCAACATGGACTATGTAATCTTTTAAAATATTTTTCTCTTTTAAGGCATGTATATTTTCTCATTAGAGCTTATGTAAACATTGTTCCTTAAAGATAAGAAAACCAGGAAAAGAACATGTTGATTCAAAAGAGAGAACCGAGCCAATTAACGAACCGAAACTGGTAAAGAAAGTGTAAAATTGGAAATTGGAAAGTATGAAGTGGCTCAAATAGTCATAAAATTCATGGAAAAGGACCATGGAGCAAATTGGAAGAGAAAATCGGACCGGTTCAGAGTGAACCAGACCTAAATCAGATTAAATCAGATTGAATCGAATAGTGTCGTCTTCTTCCTCAAGATAACAACATTGTTCATCAGCTCAAAAACCTTCCATTTCTAGCAAGAGGAATATTCCTCTGTTCATGGCATTTTCGGTCGAGGATGAGCTCGACCAAATTGGAAATTGGTTGGGCAGAGGGTCCCCAAGCTCTCTATATAAAGAACTCCATTCCATTCATCCTCCACACACCTCAAATTGCCATTCTCTCTCAAGTCCTCCATTTTCCAGTGAAGTTCAAACTAAAGCTCTGACTTGGGTACTTTTCTTGGCCTCAGAAGAAAAGGCTAGGTCCTACAGACTCTAGGGGAAGTCAGCTACCTAACAGTAACCTCCCTTCAACCCGAGGACCATCGGAGAAGCGCCGATAGAATAAAATAGTCAAGCAGCTCCGATGGACTGAAGCTGCCCTATTTTAGTCAAGCTGAATTCGGCCAAATTCAGACCTTCTCTAGCCAACCAAGCCTCCCCGACGCCCCCACAACCCTCACACGACCTCCACAAAGGTTAAAGATAAGCCAATTTGGCCCTACTCTATTGTTGCAAATAAGTGTTAGAGAGAGAAAATGTTGAATTTCACTGATAAAATCCACCCTCATATGGACTCCAATTGTAGCAATTATTGATCCTAGAAGGAACCTAAGGATGAGAGCTACCTGCCCAAATCAAGAGCTCGGACCGCCGCACCTCCGATGGTAAGCTTTCGAAGTTTTCTCTGTCAACGACCAATTTTTCGACGAAGCTCCATTTGAGCTCGTTTCTTACTCAAATTCTGTAATTCAAAGCTTCATTTGATCAAAGGAACTAGTACATGCCATCAATTGGACCAATTAACCCCAATTAAATAAATAATTTGAACAAAATCAAATTTAGTCAAAAAAAGGGGAAGAAATTGGGGGGAATTTGGGGAAAATTAGGGATTTCAAAAAATTGAGGGACTCCATACAATTTCTCAAAATTGAAGGTCAAATGCACTGAGAAAGATGTTGGACAACCAAATGGCCAATTTTCAAAAGATTTGGGGCCAAATGGCTATTTTTTGAAAGTAGGGGCAAAATCGTAATTTTTGAAAAATTAGGGACCAAATTGGAGATTTGGAAAATTGGAGCCCCTTACACAATTTTGAGTAAATTTAGGATCCAAAGAGGGTATTGGAAATCATGGGACTCAATTTAGGGAAAAGTTAGCATTAGAAACCTAAAGTTAAAAAAAAAGAACTTTAGGGACCTAAGTGTAATAAACTAGAAATATGGGTTGAGTAGACCATACTAAAAAGATGGGAAGCTTTTATACAAAAACCTAATATATAATAAGAGTGACCAAACTCTGTAGGGACTCTTGAAACCAGAACGCTAATAGAGGAGCCAGACTCAGACTTAGAAAATTGCCAAGGGATGAGCGCATCAAAGTCACCGGGTGAGTGGGAATATCTAACGTCATACCCGATTGGGATGATAAGCATTATTTTTAACGGATAAAACCTACTCACTGTTTGTGAGTAGGAATGAACAAACATCATATCTGGTTGGTATGATGAGTTTACTTAAGGAAAGGAGAAACCCGCCTACCAATTGTAAGCGGAGTTATCATCACACGAGGTTGGTGTGATAAAAAGTTAATTTTGTCAGAAGTGTTCTCCCTTGACTATATGACAACTGGTTAAAATATTTGAGAGACCTTCTTGACGTGAGCTAGAATAGCTCAAATAGGCCAGGGGCCTCAGTTTTTGAACTCATAGGGCTCAATGCTTCATTTTGGAAAACACGTGTAGTGGGCCCAAGGCCAGTGGCACAGGCAGAAGCTCGTAAACAAACCTGATTAGGAAGATCCATGAAAACTCCTAATTAAATGGAATGGATTGTGTGTTGCGCCATGGCATCGACTTGGGAACGATAATGCTCGATGGACTGGTGGTAGTGTGTTAGGGCTAGGTTTACAGACTGACCTAAAAAAATAGTTGTAGGTCGGGTTGAGCATCGGGGCCGTTAAACCGTTGGTACCAAAGAGGATGGATAACTATATGAAAACTATTATTTGTGCATACACTTATGGTACAGGACCATCAAGATGTCCTAGGGGGTAGTGATGGGTCATAAGGGCTGCTTGATGACATAGTGGAGATCAAGGTAGTTGATCGTGCCAGTTAGTCATGAAGCTTTGGGAGCTTCTTGCACATGAGACTAGGGTGTGGTCAGGATGAGGTCTCTGTCCTCATATGAACAAGAAGTGGCATTCGGGTCTGAGGGTCAGACGGTCCACTCAGACTAAGGGTATAAGTGGATGGGCTTCTATCATGGTGAATGGTAAAGACGCTCTGATCCACAAGTGGGTGCAGTGGATGTGTTGCACATGCGAATGTGTATACCCTTCCTGATGAAGGGCATGTGATTATTTGCTAAACTCCTCCCGAAGCAAGGGGATGGGCTAAAGAGAGCGAAACACACCTAATATTATGGTAATAGAAAAAGGTTTTGGAGATTTGAATTTGAGCAAACCCTTTTAAAAAGGGGATTTATTAATTATGGTCTGGTTTTGATTAACTAAAGTTATTTTGAAACTCACTCCCAACACCCACTCACTGAGTTGTAGAAACCCACCCCCTCTCTTTACCATTTTTTAAGGAGTAAGGAGATAAATTAAAAGAGAGCATGAAGATGTACCCGCCGTCAAGTATGCTTAAAGTTTCTTTTAAGTTTGTTTTAGATTGATTTATGCTATTCCAAGGAACAAGATTTGAATTTACGCTTGGCTCCTCTTGAATAAAGAATTGGAAACCCCTCTTAAACCAAGGGAGCGACGGGTTGATCATGGGGATCCGACCAAACCAGGTCTGGGTATGACAACTTGAGTGGTATTAGAGCCAGGTTCCCTTGAAAGCAGTATCAATACTAAGCCCTGACACTAATAAAAACTTAATTACTCTATAGGAAGAAGAGTCCCACAAAAGTTCGTCGTACAAACCAAACCCACACACAAAACCTTGAAAAAGGATCCTACCTCCAGTAAGATAGACGTCCAAAAGCTTGTTGAATTCGAGAAGAATGTCCTAGAAGACATCGTCAAGGATTATAGGAAGCTTCTTGGGGAAAAGTTAGAACCAGCTGGCATAATATATCCTCCCCCAAGGCAGTAAGAATCTATACCCTCCCCAAGGTCGGAAGAAGAGTCGAAATAAGATGAAGAGGTGATAACAATGAAACCCATGAAAACATGTATGTAACGCTCGAAAGAACATTGAGCTAAGGGTTTCAACGACCAAGAGAATGACTACACACAAAAATGAGTGGATATCTTTGAACTACCAATCCTAAAATTTTGAGTAAAGAACCTCAAAAGAAAGAATTATACTTTAAGGAAAGAGGGACATGAATTTAAGGATATAGCCTTAAGCTTTCGAGTAAAGTATTCTTAACGTAAGTGAGCTCCATGGAACGGATCATGAGAAGGAAAAGAAATGTATAAGTGTGTTATACCGAGACTAAATGGAAATAATCGAGAAGGTTATAGGGCAACAAGCAACAAGTTAATATCAAGGGAAGTTCAATCTAGTGCGAAGGATGTTGAATAAGTTTTGGCGACAAAACTCTTAAAAGGAGGGGAGAGTTGTAAA
This sequence comes from Trapa bicornis, assembly GCA_030064425.1. Lineage (NCBI taxonomy): Eukaryota > Viridiplantae > Streptophyta > Magnoliopsida > Myrtales > Lythraceae > Trapa > Trapa bicornis. The sequence goes on along the minus strand of CM057753.1, from coordinate 12,550,259 downwards.
CCCTGCCCTCGGAGTAAAGGAAAAACTGGGAAAGAACTGATTAAACCGAGTGAGAAAACTGAATCGGTTCACAAACCCCAACCACCAGAGAATGGACAAATTGGAAAACTTACAACTCCCAAGTGACCCAAAGAGTCATAAAAACCTTGGAAAGGGACTTTAGGACAATTTGGGAAAGAAAACCAGACCAGTTCAGGTGAATTGGATCCGAACCAGATTGAACAGGTTCGGACCGGTTTGAACCACTATTGAACTAGATGTGAAATTCAATTTTCTAGGTGGCTTAGAAAATTCAAATTGGAGAATTGAGGACACCATTTGATAGCGAATGAATTTAGATGAATTTAAAATTTTTAATTTCAAAAAGTCAGTCAAATCGGGCCTGAACCTATTGGCTTAAGCATTGAACCCAGTTTGGGTCGGTCTCGTCTGGTTCGAAGCAGTGTCATCATCTTCCTTCAGATGACAACACTGTTCACTCACCAGAAAATTGAGCAGCGCCGACAAAGATGAAAAGTCTTTGCTAGTAAGTTTCAGGCAATGAATGACTGCCATAAAGGTGCCAACCAGATGGCCGAGAATTCCTCGAGCTTCCTATATAAAGAGCTTCTCCTCATTCATCCTCCTCACACTTAAAAACTCCTCTCTCTCTCCCTACTACTCCATTTTTTGGTGAAGCTTGAACTAGAGCTCTGACTTGGAAAATTTTCTGAGCCAAATAAGGTAAGGTCGAGTTCTTTAGATTTTTGGAGAAGTCAGCTACTCGACGATAGTCTCCATTTGCTTCGAAGATCGCTAGAGAAATGCCAACATAATAGAAAAAGGAAGCAGCTCTAGCGAACCGAAGTTTCCCTATTTCGATCGAGCTAAAAATGGCCAATTCGAGCCCTTCTTAGGCCAAACCAAGCTCTCCCAACAGTTCCACAAACCTCACATGATTGAATTAGAGCTAAAAGTTAAGCCAATTTGGCTTCCCTCTGTAAATTCTGATTAGTGTTAGAGAGAGAACCGACAAAACTTCACTGAACAAATTCTCCCTCAATTCGAAATAAATTGATGTGATTCTTGATCCTAGGTGGAACCTCAAGATGAGAGCTAACTACCCAGATTGAAAGCTTGGACAACCACACCCCCAACGGTAAGCTTTCAAAGCTTTCTCTCTCTGAGTGTAATTTTTCGATGAAGCTCCGTTTGAGCTCAATTCGGGTCCAAATGACGTAATTCAAGGTTCCGTTTAATCGTGTGCAAGTGTAGAAACTCAATTTTTCCTCCAAATTCAATAATTAACCTCGATTCATTGGTCAATTTGATGAAATCAAATTCGACCAGTTTGAAAGGAAGAAATTGGGGAAAATTTTTGGGGAAATTAGTGATTTAAAAAATTCGAGGGACTAAAGTGAAACTTCCCAAAATTGAGGGCCAATTGGGCATGGTAAAGATGTTGGAGAAACGATTGGTCGATTTTTGAAATTATTGGGGTCAAATTTTCCAATTTTGTAAAGTAGGGGCAAAATGGTAATTTTATAAAGTTGGGGACCGAATTGGAAATTTGGGAAACTTGCACCCCTTTTTGTAATTTTGAATAGATTGAGGTCCCGAAGTGAATTTTAGAAGTTTTGGGACTCAATTTGGGGAAAATTGGTATTAGGGACCAAAATTTAAATAAAAAGAACTTTTGGGACATAAATAGAATTAATTAAAATTTTGTGCATTTCATTCATTCGTAATGAATGAAGGCCATTAGACCAAATGTAAATGAACAAGGATGTTCATATCGTGTAGGAACACGAAGTATCGGGAACACCAGCAAAGACAAGATCGTGTTGAGGCAAAGTGCCAATTAAGAGGAATTCACTTCACTATTAGGTGAGTGGGAATTTTCACACCATACCCGGTTGGGATAATGAGTACCTCATAAATGAAAACCCACTATTATGTGGAATTTTAACATCACATTTCGTTAGGGTGATGTGAGAAAACACGCGAAAAAACTATTTACCGATTGTAAGTAGATCATACCCGGTTGGTATGATGAACTTCTTGGAAGGAAGTGGAAAACCCACTTATGGATTATGAGAGAAGATGTCCTCACACCCGGTTGGTGTGATGGATAGATAAAAAGTTATTTTTTTTAGAATTACTCTCACTTGACTGTGTGCCACTGCTTAAATATTTTGGGAGACCTTCTTTACCTCAAATAGGCCGAAGGCCTCGATTTTGGAACTTGGGGGCTACAATGCCAGATTTTTAAAATCTATAAGACAATGCGATAAGACAAGTCGATGTACCAGTCTAGACAAACAGCTTTAGGTTGATTTAAGGGTCGGGGCCGTTCAATCAGTGGCACCAAAGATTAAATGGCATATTTGGAAAATTATTGTTTTGTGCATGCACTGAGGGTCTGGACCATCAAGACGCCCAAGAGGGGTAGTGATGCGTCTTTGGGGCTATTGGACAACATTGTGAAGATAAGGACAGTTTGTCATGCTAGTAGTCAGGGAAGCTCAACGTAGCTTCATGCACATGAGACAGGGGTAGGGTTGACATGAGGTCTCTGTCCTCATACGGACATGGAGTTTCTTTTCATGTTTGAGGGTCAGATGTCGTGTACATCCATTCATTCCCAGGGTAGAAGTGGACGGGCTTCTATCTAGGTGGCCGGTAAAGTCGCTCTAATGCCATAAGTGGATGGGCTGCCCTATGAATGTGTGATCCCTTCATGATGACGGGCATGTGTTGGATGTCAAACACACCACTTGTGGTTAATGATGAGTAATGGTTTTGAAAACTAAGAAATTAAGGAATAATTTTAAAGGAAATAAGGAGTCTAGCACACTCCAATTCAAACTATTTTTCTGAAAATCATATTTCAAACACCCATTCACTGAGTTGTCGAACTCACCCCCCTCCCTTTACCCCTTTTCTGGAAACCAAGGGAAAACCCGACCTAAAGACCTTCAGCTTGCTAAACCTAGAAGACAGGTATGTAAGTTCAAATTCTAGGCAATTTTGATTAATGTTATTCTAGGCAAGGTATAGGTTTAAAGGATGCCTTACACCTCATGGTATAAAGGGGAAAACCCTTAATAAACTAGGAGAGTAGCGGGTTGCTCACAGGAATCCGACCAAACCGTGTCCGGGCATGACAACTTGAGTGGTATCAGAGCCTATTTTCTCGAATACATTATTAAGACTATATAATATAGTAACTAATAGGAATAATTTTAAAAATTTTTAGATAGCCCCAAGAAAAGTAGCCAAACAAACCTTTGCTACCGTAGCCACCCCAGAAACCAGGAAGAACACCATCCCAAAGGAGGAAATGAACTAGAAGTATAAGAGGACTCTTGGAGTAATCTCGGGACAAAGAGGACTCGACAAGACAACCTCCAAGGTGTTCATGCTCAATGATGCAAAACACCGAACCACCAGGAATTCCTTAGAAAGGCCTCCACAATGCTCAATTTATTGGAGGAACCACAAAGGTCCATGCAAGGAGATGACCTGTTATAGATGTGGGCAATGGGGACACTACATAAGAAGATGCCCAACATTTCGGAGGATAAGACCCGAAAGGATCTGTTATGCATGTAGGAGGGTGGGACACATAGCAAAGGACTGTCTAACACAACATGGAATCAAAGTGATACCTGCCAATAAAGATACCTCCATCCCTACAGAAACCCGAAGGGATAACATTACAAGGACCATAATTTCGGCTAGGGATCCCAATCTCACTTAGGAAGAAATCTTTCTAGACCATATAATAGCATTAAGTACTCCCCAAACCATCATTGTAACAATCTCCCTTAAGAGATGTTAAAACCCCAAACTGTATTCTTATGAATAAGGTTTTGAATTCTTAAAAAATATTTTGTCCCTCAATAATACGATTGTGTGCCTCAATTATATAAGGAAGGATCATGAGACGAAATCTAAGGATAGGACCTAAAGAAAACCTCGACAGAGCATAATATGGATAAAAGGGAATTTTTCCCTTAATGAGCATTACAAGCCACCTAGGAGCAAAGAAGGAAGCACCTCATACATAGAAGACAAGCCTCTAATGATGAAATGTCCCGGGATAACAAGGTGTGATCTACTTTGGAAAAGCAGAGGAGCCAAGTAGGATTGTAGATTGAGCTAGCAAGAAGGTGTAACTAGAAACTTTGGGTGAAAACACCCTTGGAAGAACCGGAAAATATTAAGGACTACACCCTAAAAAGGACGATGGGATAGGCATCAAGGACAAGTAAAAATTGAAGGACAACTATTATGAGACAAGTAAACTAGGAGAGTAGAATGGATGAGGCAGTTAATGAACTGACCCTCGAGTATATCATAAATTTAAACCCCAGCAAGGAAGGAGGAGGTGGAAAGGCCATAATAGTGGAAAAGAAGGAGGAAAGAAAACCTTGAAGAAATAAATGGCTGAAAATAAAACGGTGATCACAATCAAGCCATAAGGAGGAGTTAGTAAGTTTCGCACAAAGAAGTCTTGAAGCAGATAGTGCCTAAACCCTTTCCAAGAAAGGAAACCCTGGGGAGGCATACATATCCCAACTGAGAAATAATGGACCAAGTGATGAAGGATGAGGAAATGAAGTGCATACTGAGGTGAAAGAACCTAGGGAATTATACTAGGAGGATCCTAGGAGAGAGTTAAACCCAAGGAATGGGTAAGTAGGAAAATAGTATCAAAGGACGCTGAGACAAGAAAAGATGGATAGGCTACCTGTAACAAGGAAATATAGGAAAGAACATCCGAAAAACCTTGGAGAAGTAAGCCCTCCAATTTGAAAGTGGTTAAGAGGAAACAACTAATACCATCAAGACTAGTCAAGGCCTACACTCGCTTAATAAAGCCCATGGAGTGGACGACTAAACATAAAACAAAGAGATAGGAACCAACCTATCAACAGAAGTTCCTCAAAGAGAGGATAAGAAACAAAAAGGAGATAGAGGACATGGAATGATAAAGAGTGGACAACAATATCGATCTTAGAAAGGTGTAAGAAAGGAAAGAAGGAAAAAGTCTCCAAGGAGAGTTAGGGAGGTTGAACCAGGACAAAAGTCCCTAGGTAGAAGGATAAAAGTAGGAAGTGAGACACGAAAAAGGGAAGCTTCAAAGCTATGGAACCACCAGATGGATCATAAGAGGCTTAACCTGACATAAGGAAACTCATAAAGAACCATAAGTGGTTGAGGGTATATCGGGACGACCAAGTATTACATATTTTGGAAGAGCAAAGAAGCCAAATAGGGATTTTCGACAAACCTAACAGAAGGAAGCAACGAGTAGCAATAGGATGGTTAAGAAGAATAAAAGAGACCCTAAGAAGGACCAGGAAATAGTGGAAACTACACTCTAAAGAATGGTGATAGGATGCAGATAGTGTTGAGTACGTGAAATAAAACCCGACGATTGGAGATACCTTGGGTAGAAAATTAATGGGTGAATTGGGAAATTGTGGTCGACGAATGATTGAAGGTGGGCAAAAGCCCTAATTCAGAAAGGGTGTAAGAATGTGAAGGAAGGAAACCCTCAAGGAGTAGTAGGAAATTCAAACATATAGTGACTAAGGGGGAAAATCTCTACTTGAAGGACATAGTAGAGAATAAAATTTGTGAAAGGAGAACTCTCCAAACAAAGGAATCGTGAAATGGTCACGAGCAAGTAAGAGTGGGTTTAGGGGAAAAGGAAAATGTTTGAGTAAAGGATGCCACCAAAAATGAGGAAGAACATAATAAGTGAAGAATCCCAACGTGTCTGTAAGCCATCAGGAAATCCAATGATTAGAATCGAAAAGACCCAATAAAGAAGTTGGGAAAGGACGAGTAGGTAATAAAAATCTGTACAGTTATGTGAGACATGACGTCAAAGGCAAGATGGATGAGAGGATAACAGTAAATGTAGTTGAGGAATATTACCTAATTAAAAGAGGGTAACGTTATATGATCCCTAAAAGATTGGAAAGCTGAGAACGACCCTCAAGTAGGTGTTCTAGAAATCTAATGGATAGAGACAGGTTCTAGAACATGTCATGCTGTAAGGGATAAGTAAGCCCAATATTCCTAAGGAAAATGTGACTCATAGTAAGGAAGAGTTAGTCAGTAAGCATGACAAGGTCAAAAATAAAATTTGGACTAAAGTTTTAATAAACAATGGATAAAGGAAGAGTTGAAATAGGAGGAAGAGGTGATAGCAAAGATACCCATGAAAACATGTACGTAACGATCAAAAGAACATTGAGCTAAGGGTTTAAACGACCAAGAGAATGACTACATACAGGAATGAGTGGATATCTTGGAATTACCAATCCTGAAATTTTGAGTAAAGAACCTCAAATGAAAGAATTATGCTATAAGGAAAGAGGGACGTGAATTTAAGGATATAGCCTTAAACCCTCGAGTAAAGTATGCTTAGCTTAAGTGAGCTCCATGGAACGGATAATGAGAAGGAAAAGAAATGTATAAGTGTGTCATACTGGGACTAAATGGAAATAACCGAGAAGGTTGTAGAGCTACAAACAACAAGTTAATATCAAGGGAAGTTCATTCTAGTGCGATGGATGTTGAATAAGTTTTAGGGAGAAAACTCCTAAAAGTATGAGAGAGTTGTAAACCTTGCCTTCGGAGTAAAGGAAGAATTGGGAAAGAACCGGTCAAACATAATGATAAAATCGAATAGGTTCATAAACCTCGATCACCAAAGAATGGGCAAATTGGGAAATCTACAACTCTCGAGTGACCCAAAGAGTCATAAAAACCTTGGAAAGGGACTTTAGGAGAATTTGGGAAAGCAAACCAGACCAGTTCAGGTCAACCGGATCCAAACTAGATTGAACCGGTTTGGACCGGTTTGAACCACAATTGAACCGGATGTTAAATTCATTTTTCTAGGTGGCTTAGAACATTCAAATTGGAGAATTGAGGCACCATTGGTTAGAGAATGAATTTAGATGAATTTACAAATTTTTAATTTCAAAAAACTCCGTCAAATCGGGACTGAACAGGTTGATTTAAACATTGAACCTAGTTTTGATTGGTACAGTCCGGTTCAGAATAGTGTCATCTTCTTACTTCAGATGACAACACTATTCACTCACCGAAAAATCGAGCAGCATCGGTGAAAATGAAAAGTCTGCGCGGCTAGGGAAAAATCGAGCAGCATCGGACCGATCTAGTTCGAGCCGGGTTCAAAGCTTAAATTGGTCGGTTCAGGCCCGATTCGATCGAGTTTTTCAAAATTAAAAATTTCTAAATTCATTCTCTATCCAATGGTGGCCTCAAATTTGAATTTTCTAAGCCACCTAGAAAATTGAATTTAGCATTCGATTCAATAGTGGTTCAAACCGTTCCAACCCGGTTCAATCCAATTTAGATCTGGTTCACCTGAACCGGTTTGGTTTTCATCTCCAATTCATCATAAAGTCCTTTTTCATGACTTTTGTGACTCCTTAGATAAGTCGTGATCCATAAAGTTTCCGATTTGCCCTTTCTCTATCGATTCCAATTCATGAACTGACTTAGTTCCTAAATTGGTTCAATCCAGCTCGGATATGGTTCTCTTGAACCGGTCTAGTTTTTCTCACTCGGGTTGATCATTTCTTTCCTCGATTTCCCTGTTTTAAAGGGACAGGGTTTACAACTCTCTCCTCCTTTTATGAGTTTTGTCCCCAAAACTAAATCAACATCTTTTGCATCAGAAATAATTTCCCTTAATGTTAACTTAGGATTTGCATGACAGGCCAACTTTGGTTGTTCTTTCACTTAGCCCTTTTGAATCACGCACTTAAGGAATTTCTTTTCCTTTATATTGTTTAGTCTTTCCATGGAGTTTTATCATAACTAGTATGTCTTGCCCGTGAGTCCAAAGGTATATCCTTAGGTTCACATCTCCCTTTACTTAGGGCAAGATTCTTCCCTTTGGCATTCTTGCTCATAATTACAGGATTCGGAGTTCCAAGGTGCCCAATAGTTCCTTTGTCTAGTTATTCTCTTCATCGTTGAAACCCTTAGCTTGACATTCTTTTGAGTGTTATGTACTTGTTTTCACAGGTTTCAGTGTTATTGTTCCTTTGTCCTAATTTGACCCATCCTTCATCCATCATTGATTAAAGCTTCGGTCAAAATTATATCTGACCTTATTATGCTTACTGACTGACTCATTCTTACTCGAGTCACATTTTACTCGAGACTGTTGGTGCTTAAATGTCCCTTACGACATGACATAGTCGAGAACATGTCTTTGTCCATCAGACTTCTACAACACCTCCTTTGGGGTTGTTCCCAACTTTCCAACCTTTCGGGGATTGTATGGCTTCGTCTCTCTCTTTGACTAGTAGTAATACTTGACTACCTTTAATCATTCGTCGACCTTAATTTCCTAGTTCACCCTTTACTTTCCTATCCGAGGTATCCCTGATTGTCAGGTCTTATTTTGTATACTCCTCATCATGCCCACTCTATTACCCTTCTTTAGAGTGTAGTCTCCACGACTTCTCGGTCCTTCTTAGGGTCTCGTTTATTCTCCTTGACCATCCTATTGCTACTAGTTGCTTCCCTCTTTTCTAGGTTCGTCAAAAATCTCTAATTGGCTTCTTTGCTCTTCCCATTAGGTAATACCTTGGCTATCCCAACATACCCTTAACCACTCATGGTTCTTTATGAGGTTCTTTATGTCGGTTTAAGCCTCTTAGGATCCATTTGGTGGTTCCTTAGCTTTGGAACTTCCCTTTTTGAGGTCTAACTTCCTACTTATCTCCTCTACCTAAGGATTCCCATCCTGGTTCAATCTCTCTAACACTTCTTGGAGGCTTTTCCTTATTTCCTTTCTATGGGTATTCCACTTGTCACGGCGTCTTTTAATGCCACCTTCCTACTTACCCCCTCCTTCGGTTTAGCTTACTCATTGGGTCTTCATAGTATGCTTCCTTAAGGTTTCCTTCTTTAGGAGAATCCTTTCCCTTCTTTCTCGAAATTCCTTTTTATTCGTCCTTGAGGGTATCTAACTTTAACTTTCCTAATATCCTCGGATGCCATCCTCCTATTCACCTTCGAGTTTTGGTGGGTACATCTGTAGGATTTTCTTTTACTTGTATTTCATCACAAGTTTTATAAGAAATGGAACTTTTCTTATAATGATGATGAATTACAGGGTTTTTGGTTATATTAGTCTAGAGGTGCTATCGTAAGTACTAACTATGGTACTAGGTTCATCATGTGCTACCTTATGGTTGAGGTTGTATACTCGGGTTGGTACCCTTAACGTAGTGGCTATGTCTTGTCCTCCATCTAGTGCCCTTAGGTTTCCTTGAGGTGGTGGATGGTCACTTCGTTGGGTACCTCGAAGGGCTGGACAACTCTTTGCAAAGTGTCCGAGCTGTCTGCATTCGAAACAGGCTCGACATGACCCTTCATGACTTTTTTGGCACCTAAGGCAAGAGGGTTTTCTCCTTTGTGGGGTTGTACTTGTCTCTCTTTGAGCATGGTGACCGTCATTTCTCCTAAAAGACCCCATTTTTGTCTATTAGGCTCCTTTTGACCTCTCTGGTTGCTCTATCCTTCCTCTTCCTTCTGGTCGGCTTGCTCTATCCGACGGCGTCATATATGTACTAGACGTTCACACTCATGGGCCTTGCTGACGATTGCAGCCAAATCTGTGGGGTGTCCTAGTACTCCCATTTCTGTCTCTTATATCCATGTTGAGACTCTCCACAAACCGTTAGCAGATATCTGCTAGTCCAGCTAACTTTGGAGCAAAAGGCCTTAGCTCATTAAACTTAGTCTCATATTTCGATATAGAGTTACGCCATTGTCATAGTTGGAGGAAATCCTGCTTCTTCTCATTAATTAGGTGAGGGGCTAGGAACTCCTCCGCATATCTCTCCTCTAACCGCTCCTAGGTGGGTGTGGAAGCATGCAGGCTCTGTATATGCCCCACCATCTTTTGGCACTACCCTCTAAGAAATATTCTGTTAGGATCATCATATCCTCTAGTGATATTCAAACTATCCCCATCAGCTTCTTGATGTTAGCCAGCCAGTCCATGGCGGCTCCCACATCTTTCTCTCTGAAAAAAGGCTTACACCCTAGTTGATGGAGAGTCTTGAGATACTTGGCAATATCAATAGGAGGGGGATGATTAACAGAAGGAGGATGAGTTTGTACTTCCTCAGGTTTAGCCCGAGAGTTGGTGCCTGCCTCAAAGACAAGGTTAGGTTGCCCAAATACTTAAGTGAACTCTTCATACAATCTTCGGTGTTCTAAGCTTAGTCTAGGTGAACTGTCTGGGTTTCTCAAGGAGTTTCTACTGGAAGGAGTGGCTAGGCAAAGTTGGAGACTGTAGCTCTAGTTCTCTTGGTTCCTTTCTTGGGAGCCATCTGAAAATTTTGAGAGTATCCCTATTAATTACTATGTTCTCTAGTCTTTATAATTTATTTGAGGAAACAGGCTCTAATACCACTCAAGTTGTCACGCCCCAACCCGGTTTGGTCGGATCCCCGTGAACAAACCGCCCCTCTCCCGATTTATTCATGGTTTTCCCATCTTCTAAACCATGAGGAGAAAGGCATCTTTCTTACTTGTACCTTTCCTATAATAACATTAATCAAAACTAAATATAAAGTTTACATACCTGCCTTAAGGTTTGGCTACCAATAAATATTTAAGGTTGGTTTTCCCTTGGTTTCCTGAAAAGGGGAAAAGGGAGGGGTGAGTTCGACAACTTAGTGAATGGTTGTTGGGGTGAGAGTTTTCACAAAAATCAATTTCTTTAATCGGAGTGTGCCAGACTCCTTATTTCATAAAAATCCTTTTCTTCAAATTTTAATTTATCAAAACCTTTTTCTAAGGTTTCCCAATTCATTTCCATGGATTCTTAAATCATTTCCACGGTTTTCATAACCTCTTTCCCATTTTCATATTCGATGTGTTTAACATACTACACATGTCCTTCAACATGAAGGGATCACACACATTTGTAAGATGTAGTTACGCCGACTGCACCCACTTATGGATCGGAGCGTCTTTACCATCCATCCTGATAAAAGTCTCTGACTTCTACCCAAAGTCTGAGTGAATGTCTTTGACATCCTACCCTCAGACTAAAAATACTCCATTTCCATATGTGGATAGAGACCTAATCCCGTCCCCACCCCAGTCTCATGCGCAATGAAGCTACGTCGAGCTTCTCAAGACTTCTGGTACGACTAACTGCCCTTATCTCCACTAGGTCATCTAGAACTGCCACGCCCCGACTCGGTTTGATCGAATCCCCGTGATCAACTCACCACTCTCCCGGTTTACTAAGGGTTATCCCTTCTTTATAAATCGTGAGGAGTAAGGCGTCGTTTAAACCTACACCTTTCCTAAAATAACATAAATCAAAATTGCACAAAATTTTAAACTTATTATACCTGCCTTACAGATGCGTTAGCTGGTGGTCTTTAGGGTAAGCTTTCCAAGGTTACTTCAAAGGGATATAAGGGAGGGGGTGAGATTAATGACTCAATGAATGGGTGTTCAAAGATTAAATTTTAGAAAAATAGTTTGAATTTGGAGTGTGCCAGACTCCTTATTTTCTTTTAAAAACATTTCATTCTCAATTCTTAGTTTCCATAACCATTCCTCATCATAGCGGTGTGTTTATCACTCAACACACATCATTCATCATGAAGCAACACACAATCGCAGGCAAGCCCATCCACTGAACCCGCTTGTGGCGTCGAAGCGACTTTACCGGCCACCTAGATAGAAGCACATCCACTTCTATCTTGAGAATGAGTGGATGTTTGCGACATCCGACCCTCAATCCCATAACAAAACTCTATGTCCGTAAGAGGACAGAGACCTCATTTCGTACCCACCCTGGTCTCATACGCTTGAAGCTATGTTGAGCTTCGCAAGACTTCTAGTATGATGATCTGCCCTTATATCCACCAAGTCGTCCAAAGCCCTGGGATGCATCACTACCCCTCTTGGGAATCTTGAATGTCTCTTAACATAGTGCATGCACAATCAATAGTTTTCACACAAGCCATATAATCTATGGTGCCACTGGCCCAACAGCCCCGACCCTTAACTAGTCCTGTAGCTGTTTGTCTTGACTAGTCCGAAGACCTGTCATGTCGCACTACTACTAGTCCATCGAGTATGTCGGTCCTGTCTCGGTACCATGGCAAAACCACTCATTTATATTTTCATGGCTTAAAATTATATTTGTTTACGAGCTCCTCCTCATGCCAACTGGTCTAGGGCTCACTGTACGAAATTTTCAAAATCGGGTATATTAGCCCCCAAGTTCCATAACCGAGGCTTCCAGCCTATATGAGCTATTCGAGCTCCCGTCAAGATGGTCTCCCAAAATGTTTGATCAGTGGCACATAGTCAGGGGAGAGCACTTCTGACAAAATATACTTTTCATTTATTTATCATACCAACTGGGTATGAAGACGCCTCTGCTTATAACTGATAAGCGGGTTTTCCACTTCATTCGAGGAAGTCTCATCATACCAACTAGATATGATCTACTTACAACCGGTAAGTAGTTTTTACACGTGATTTTCACATCACTCCTCTCAGGTGTGATGTTTAAAATACCACTTAGCAGTAGGTTTTCATTTCCGATGTGCTTGTCATCCCAACCGGGTATGATATAAGAATCTCACTCACCCGATAGTGTAGTGAATATCCTTTTAGTTAGCTGGTTGTCCTTACTCGAACTTGTCTTAGCTGGCATTCTTGGTACTTCATGTTCCTACACGATATTAACATTCTTGTTCATTATCCATTGGCCTAATAGCCTCCATTCATTACAAATAAATGAGAAAACCAAACTTTTACTTCATTTGCAATTAGGTACCTAAAGTTATTTTTCTTTAACTTTAAGTCCCTAATGCTGGTTTTTCCTCAAATTGAGTCCCAAAACTTTTAAAAATTCACCTTGGGACCTCAATTTATTCAAATTCACAAAAAGAGGTTTAATTTTCCACATTTCCAATTTGGTCCACAATTTTTCCAAAATTACCAATTTGCCCCTATTTAACAAAAATGGTTAGTTTTGCCCCAAATTTTGCCCAATTGGTCATCCAACATCTTTATTATTCCCAATTGGCCCTCAATTTTATTCAAATTTCCCCCAATTTTATCCCAATTTCAACCTTCTAACCTAGCCGAATTTGATTTCATCAAATTGACGTATCAAATGAGTTTAATTGTTGAAATTGAAGTTAAATTGGAGTTCCTATACCTTCACACGATTCAATTGCACTTTGAATTGCACAATTTGATGTCGGAATGAGCTCAAACAGAGTTTCATGGGAAAACTGGACTTAGAGAGAGAAATCTTCGTAAGCTTACCATCGGGGATGCAGCGGTCCGAGCTTTCAATCTGGGCAGATAGCTCCTGTCCTGAGGTTACTCCTATGATCAAGAATTACATCAATTGATGTTGAATTGAGTGAGAATTTTATCATCGAAGTTCTCTCGGTTCTCTCTCTAGCACCGGTCGAAAATTATAGAAAGGAGCCAAATTGGCTTACCTTTTAGATCTAATTCAGCTGTAGGAGGACTGTGGAAGTATTGGGAGGGCATGTTTTGTCCTGAGAAGGGCTCTAATTGACCAATTTTAGCTTAGCCAAAACAGGGGAGCTTCGGTTCATCGGAGCTAATACATTGTTCGAACATGCCAATGTTTCTCCGACGATCTTTGGAGCTAACAACGACTACAAGTGTGTAACTGACTTCTCCCTGAATCCAAAGAACCCAACCATGCCTTCTTTGGCTAAGAAAAGACCCTATATTGGAGCTCTAGTTCGAGCTTCTCCAAAAATTGGAGCAGTTGAGAGAGAATGTAGTTTTCAGGGGCGAAGAGGATGAATGAGGAGAGGGTCTTTATATAGGATGCTTGGGGACTTCCTGGCCGTCCGATTGGTGCTTTAATGGTGGTCATTCATTGCCTAAAACTCCCTGACCAAAAACTTTTCAGCTTCATCGGCACTATTTGATTTTCTAGCGAGTGAACAGTGTTGTCATCTAAAGGAAGAAGACGACACTATTCTTAACCGGACCGGACCTGTCCAAACCAAGTTCAAAGCTTAAACTGGCCAGTTCAGGCCTGATTCAACCGAATTTTTCAAAATTAAAAATTTCTAAATTCATTATCTATCAAATGGTGGCCTCAATTCTTAAATTTAAATTTTCTAAGCCACCTAGAAAAATTAATTTAGCATCTGGTTTAATAGTGGTTCAAACCGGTTCAATCTCGTTTAGATCTAGTTCAATCTTGTTTAGATCCAGTTCACTTGAATCGATTTATTTTTCATCTTCAATTCATCCTTAGATCCTTTTTCATGAATTTTGGGACTCTTTGGGTCACTCAGGATCCATAAATTTTTCGGTTTGCCCTTTCTCTATCGGTTTCGGTTTGTAAACCGACTCGGTTTTCAAATTGAAATTGACCGGTTCTTTCCCTGGTTTTTTTATTATCAAAGGACGGGGATTACAACATTCCCCTCCTTTTAGGGGTTTTGTCCTCAAAACATTTATATGCTAAATAATTTAGGGTAACTATCCCTCATCACACTTTCAGTTTCCCATATCTCTTCCTAGACGGGTCCGTTCTGCCACAATCAATGATTCCTATTGGTTTCATTTTATAGGCCAGGTTCTCTTCTAGCTCTAATGGAGGTCAGTCCAATACATGGCTAGGATCAGGCTGATACTTCCAAAGCACAGAGATGTGGAATACATCGTGTATTCTCTGCAGGTCTGGAGGTAGTTCCAATTTATAGGCCACCGGTCATATCCTTTAAATGATGGGATATTGACCAATATACCTTGGTTTCAAATTTCCTCTTTGCTGAAACCTAAGTATTCCCCTCCATGGGGACACTTTGAGAAACACTTGGTCTCCCACCTCAAATTCTAGATCTTTCCTTCAATTGTCCGCATAACTCTTTTGCTTGTCTTGTGCGGCCTTAAGGCGACTCTTGACTAGTTTTATCTTCTTTGTGGCATCCTCAATTAGTACTACCCTTTCCAGCCTTCTCTCCCCCACTTCGTCCCAAAATAGAGGGGTACGGCATGGTCGTCCATAAGGGGCTTCATAGGGAGCCATCTGAATACTGGCCTGATTACTATTATGGTAAGCAAATTCCATCAGGCACAAATATTCTTCCCAGCCTTTGTTCATGGTGAGTACGCACGCTCTCAGCATGTCCTCCAAGGTTTGAATGGTTTGCTTGAACTACCCATCTGTCTGAGGATGAAATGTCGTGCTCATGTGGAATATGGTTCCCATAGCACTTTGTAAGCTTGGCCAGAACCTTGAAGTAAATCTTGGATCTCTATATGATACAATACTCATCAGAATGCCATGAAGTCTCAATATTTCCCTCATATATAAGACGACTAGTTGTTCTACTGTGTCTGTCACTCTTATAGGAAAGAAAAGGGGCTGATTTTGTCAATCTATCCACTATGGCCCAGATTGTATCTCGACCCTTCCTTGTCTTCCTGTGACAAAGTCCATGGTAATGTGCTACCATTTCCATTCCGAAATTAGTAAGGGTTGTAGCAGCCCTGATGGTTTCTGGTGCTATGCCTTTATTTGTTAACAAGACAAACATCAGGCTACATATTCTACAATATCCCTCTTCATACCCTTCCACCAATAACCATGTTTAAGGGTGTGGTACATCTTAGTATTGCCCGGATGCATTGCTTACACCGAATCATGTACCTCTTCCAGGATTAATCTCTTCAACTCCTTATCTTGAGCCACACATACCCTACCCTTGTAGGTCAGCACTAAATCACTACGCATGTAAACCCTGTCCTTTTGAGTTAAGGAAAATTGGGAAAAGAACTGGTAAAACCAAGTAAGAAAATTGAATCAGTTAACAAACTCGATCATTTGGGAATGGGCAATTTGAAAATTTACAACTCTCGGGTGATCCAAAGGGTTCATAAAACCTTGGAAAAGAACCTTAGAAGAAATTGGAAAAGAAAAACCATACGAGTTAAGATGAACTAGATCCAATTGGATTGAAGCGATTTATTAATAGATTCGGTTCATGAATCAGAACCGATAGAGAAAGGGAAAATTAGGAAATATATGGATCTCGATTGACTGAAAGAGTCCCAAAAGTCATGGAAATGGACTTGAGAATAAATTGGAGATGAAAACCAAACTGGTTTAGGTGAACCGGATCCAAACCAAATTGAACTGATTTGAACCACTATTGAACCGAATTCTAAATTTATTTTTCTAGGTGGCTTAAAAAATTCAAATTTGAGATTTGAGGCCACCATTGAATAGAAAATGAATTTAGATTAATTTAGAAATTTTTAGATTTTAAAAATTCGGTCGAATAGGAGGGTGAACCAGCTCGTTTAAGCTTTGAACCCGGTTCGGAACAGTGTCGTCTTCTCCCTTGAGATGACAACACTGTCCACTCGCTGGAAAATCATGCACTATGAAGCTAAAAAGTCTCTGGCCAAGGATTTTCAGAATATGAATGTGTAAACCCCACCCTTTTGCGTTAAGAAAAATCAGGAAAAGAACTGATCAAACCGAGTGAGAAACCGAACCGGTTCACAAACCCGATCATTTGTGAACGGGAAATTTGAGAATTTTCAACTCCCGGGTCATCCAAAGGGTTCATAATACCATGGAAAAGAATCTTAGGATGAATTAGAAAAGAAAAACCAAACCGATTTATATGAACCAGATCCTACTATATTGAACAAGTTTATGAATCGAGTCGGTTCATGAACGGAACTAATAGAGAATGGGAAAATTAGTGAAATTTAACTCCCTTATGCTCCAAAGAAATTTATAAACCTTAGGAAGGAACCTTAGAACAAAGTGGGAGAGAAAACCTAGATCGGTTCGGGTGAACCGGACCCGAACCGGATTGAACCAGTTTAAGGACCGAGTCGGTTTATGAACCGGAATCGATAAAGAGATGGTAAACTGGGAATTTTATGGACCCTAAGTGACCCAACGAGTCACAAAAGACATGGAAATGGACTTGTGAAGGAATTGAGGATGAAAACCAAACCGGTTCAGGTGAACCGAATCTGAAAAGATTTGGACCAGTTTGAACCACTATTGAACCGGATCCTAAATACATTTTTCTATGTGGTTTAAATAATTCAAATTTGAGATTTGAGCCCACCATTGGATAGAAAATGTATTTAGATGAATTTAGAAATTTTTTTATTTGAAAAAGTTGGTCGAATGAGGGGTGAACCGGCCGGTTTAAGCTTCGAACCTGGTCCGATCCAGTTCGGAACAGTGTAATCTTCTTCCTCAAGGTGACAGTATTGTTCACTCGCCGAAAAATTGCAGTAGCACCGGTGAAAAAGAAACACTTTCATTTGATATGTTTCAGGTCTTCAATGCCTATCATAACGGTGCCAAACGGACGGCCAGTGGGTTCCCGAGCTCCTTATATACAAAGCCCCTCCCCATTTATCCTCTCCACACCTAAAAACTCCATTCTCTCTCAACTGCTCCATTTTCCAGCAAAGCTCGAACCAGAGCTCCGATATGGGGTCTTTTCTGAGCCAAACAAGGTGAGGTTGGGTTCTTTAGAACTGGGGAGAGGTTAACTACATGCCTGTAGTCTCTGTTTGCTCCGAGGATCGCCAGAAAAGCACCGGCATGATGGAACAGTGAAGCAGCTCTGGAGGACTGAAGCTACCCTATTTCGGTCGAGCCGAAATCGGCCATTTTGAGCCCTCCCCAGGCCAAACCAATCCATCCCAATATTTCCTTAGCCCTCCCACGGCCGAATTAGGACTGAAAGGTAAGCTAGTTCGGCTCCACTCTACAATTTCCGGCAGGTGCTAAAGAGAGAACCGGTAGAATTTTAATGATGAAATTCTAACTCAATTCGGCATCAATTGATGCAATTCTTGATTCTAGGATAAACCTTAGGATGAGAGCTATATGCCTAAATCGAAAGCTCGGACCGTCGTGCCCTCGCCGTGATAACAAGGAAACCCATGAAAACAGGTATGTAATGTTCTAAAGGATTTCGAGCTAAGGGTTTCAATGACCAAGAGGTTAACTAGACACAGGAATGGTTAGGTATCTTGGAATTCCCAATCCTGAGTACGGAACCTCGAAGGGAAAAATGTTGCTCTAAGCAAAGAAAGATGTGAATCTAAGGATATACCCTTAAATAAGATATGTCTAGGTATGATAAACACTATGGAGGGAGCAATAATATAAAGGAAGAGAAATTCCTTTAGTGAATGATGTAAAAAAAGGGTAAATTGAAAGAACAAAATAAGAGTTGCATGTTAAGCAAATACCAAATGGACATCAAAGGAATTGGTTCCTCATGCAAGGTTGCTAATTAAGTTTTGGGGACAAAACTCCTAAAAGGAGGGGAGAATTGTAAACCCCACCCTTTTGATTTAAGGAAAACTGCGAAAAGAACCGGTCAAACCGAGTAAGAAAATCGAACCGATTCACAAACCCGATCATTTGGGAATGGGCAATTTGGAAATTTACAACTCTCGTGTGATCCAAAAGGTTCATAAAACCTTAGAAAAGAACCTTAGGACAAATTGGAAGAGAAAAACTAGACCGGTTTAGATGAACCGGATCCAACGGGATTGAACGGTTTATGAACTAAGTTGGTTCACGAACTGGAACCGATAGAGAAATGGAAAACTAGGAAATTTATGGATCCTGTGTGACCCAAAGATTCCTAAAAGTCATGGAAATGGACTTGAGAATGAATTGGAGATGAAAACCAAAGCAGCTCAGGTGAACCAAATCCGAACCAGATTGAACGGGTTTGAACCACTATTGAACCAGATTATAAATTCATTTTTCTAGGTGGCTTAAAAAATTTTTATTTGAGATTTAAGGCCACTATTGGATAGAAAATGAATTTAGATGAATTTAGAAATTTTTATATTTGAAAAATTCAGTCGAATGGGGGGTGAACCTGCCAGTTTAACCTTTGAACCCGGTTCAGACCAGTCCGGTCCAGTTTAGAACAATGTCGTCTTCTTCCTTCAGATGATAGCACTGTTTACTCACTGGAAAATCACGCAATGCCGGTGAAGATGAAAAGTCTCTGGCCAAGGAGTTTTAGACAATGAATGACCACCATTAAGGTGACAATTAGATGGTCAAGAAGTCCCCGAGCTTCCTATATAAAGAGCCCCTCCCAATTCATCCTCTCCACACCTGAATACTCCATTCTCTCTCAACTGCTCCATTTTCTGACGAAGCTCGAACCAAAGCTCTGACTTAGGCACTTTTCTAAGCCAAACAAGGTGAGGTTGAATTATTTAGAATCGGGGAGAAGTAAGCTACACGCCAGTAGTCTCCATCTGCTCTAGGGGTCACCAAAGAAGCGCTAGCGTGATTGAACAATGAAGCAGCTCCGGAGGACCAAAGCTGCCCTATTTCGAGGGAGCTAAAATCAGCCATTTCGAGCCTTTCTCAGGCCAAACCAAGCCTTCCCAACACCTCCTCAACCCTTCCAGGGCCGAATTGGAATGGAAAGATAAGCCAATTCAGCTCCCCTCTATAATTACCGACCTATGCTAGAGAGAGAACTTGTAGAATTTTGATGATGAAATTATAACTTAATTCAGCATTAATTGATTCAATTCTTGATTCTAGGATGAACCTCAGGATGAGAGCTATCTGCCCAGATTGAAAGCTCAAACCGTCGTGCCACAAACATTGAGTAATTGAAGCTTTCTCTCTCTACAGTATATTTTTTAGCACAGGACCGTTTGAGCTTGTTCTAGCATCAAAACTTGTGATTCAAAGTGCTATTGAATCGTATGAAGATGTAGGAACTCAATTTTCACTTCAACTTCAACAATTAGAAGTGTTTAATCGATCAATTTGATGAAATCAAATTCGGTTGTGTTAGTAAGTTGAAATTGAGGGAAAATTGGGGGTTTTCAAAAATTCGAAGGACCAAGATGCAATTTTATAAAATTGAGGGTCAGTTGGGTATGATAAGAATTTTTTAGGGTCAATTGAGGAATCTTAGAATTTTTGGGGTGAAACTTACCATTTTTATTAAAGGAAGGGCAAAATGGTAATTTTGGAAAAATTGGGGGCCAAATTGGGAATTTGGAAAACTTGAACCCTTTTTTATGAAATTGTGTAAATTGAAGTAATTTTAAAGGTTTTGGGACTAAATTTGAGGAAAAACCTGCACTATGGACTTAAAGTTAAAGAAAAGTAACTTTAGGGACCTAATTGCTAGTGAAGGAACAGTTTGGTTTTTCTCATTCATTTGGAATGAATGAAGGCTATTAGGCCGAGTGATAATGAAAAAGGATGTTAATATCATGTAGGAACACGAAGTACCGGGAACGCCAACAAGGACAAGCTCGCGTGAATATAAAGAACCGGTCGAGTGGAATTCACTACATTAATGGGTGAGTGAGCTTACTAATGTCATACCCAGTTGGTATGATGAGCATAGTTTAAAGTTAAAAATCACTTACGATTGTGAGTGGGATTTTATATCATACCTAGTTGGGGATGATAAGTACCTCAAAATGAAAATTCACTACTTAGTGGTATTTTAAACATCACAACTTAGAGGAGTGATGTGAAAATCACGTGGAAAAACTATTTACTAGTTGTAAGTAGATCATACCCGATTGGTATGATGAAACTTTCTCGAAGGAAGTGGAAAACCCGTTCATCAGTTATGAGCGGAGATGTCCTCTTACTCGGTTGGTATGATGGATAGTTGAAAACATATTTTTGTCGGAAGTGCTTTCCCTTCATTGTGTGCCACTGCTTAAACGATTTGAGAGACCTTCTTGACGGGACCTCGAATAGCTCTTATAGGATGGGGGCCTCGGTTTTGGAACTTGGGGGCTAATATGCCCAATTTTGAAAATCTCGAACAGTGGGCCATAGACCAATTGGCACGAGCAGGAGCTCGTAAACAAACATGAGATATATGACATAAAACTTTAAATAAATGAAATGTTTGGTCATGGTACCAAGATAGGACCGACATATTCAATCAACTAGTGGTAGTGCGACATGCCAGGTCGACGGACTAGTCAAGACAAACAGCTGCAGGTTGAGTTGAGGGTCGGGATCGTTGGACCAGTGGCACCACAGATTATATGGCATGATATGAAAATACTGATTGTGCATGCACTGTGATTACGAAACCTTGAAGATGCCCAAGAGGGGTAGTGATGTGTCTTAGGGTCTTGGACGACCTGGTGGGTATAAGGGCATTTCGTCGAACCAAGTGACCTTGTGAAGCTCAACGTAGCTTCAAGCGCATGAGATCGGGGTGGGGTCAGGATGAGGTCTCTGTCCTCATACTGACACTAAGAATTAATTTTGGGATTGAGGGTTGAATGTCGCGTACATCCACTCATTCACAGGGTAGAAGTGGACGTACTTCTATTTCGGTGGCCGGTAAAGTTGCTCTGACGCCACAAGTGGGTTCAGTGGACATGATGTACTGCGACTGTGTGATTGACCTTCATGATGAAGGATGTGTGTTAGGTGATGACACACCGTGATTAATAAGAAATGGTAATAAAAATAGATATTTTAAATAAAAAGATTTTTGAAAAAAAATAGGGAGCCTAGCACACTCCAAAACGAATCTTTTCCTAAAAGTTAAATTTTGAAAACCCATTCACTGAGTAGTTGTACTCACCCCCTCCCTTATATCCCTTTCAAAAAATTCTAGAAAGGCTACCCTTAAAGACCATCAACTAAGATGCCTGTAAGACAAGTATGATAAATTTAAAATTTTATGCAATTTTGATTTATGTTATTCTAGGAAAGATGCAGGTTTAAAGGATGCCCTACTCTTTACTGTTTAAAATAAAGGGAAACCGTTTAATAAACCGAGAGAGTGGCTGGTTGATTATGGGGATCCGACCAAACTGGGTCGGGGCATGACAACGCAAGTCGTAATCTGGTTTCGTTTCTCTATTGACCGGATCCAAGTACGGTTGAAGCTCCTTATCCGCTTTTTGTTGAGCCTGGATCTGCTCATTTAGACTAGGCCTCAGTATGACGTTAGCCACCAAGCACCTTTCCTGTTTGTCCATTTTTAGGTCCAACTCCATTCTTTCCAATTATTGTAACAGTGGTATGTAACTCGTCTTTACTTATGTTGCCTCAATTTGGTACTGTGACTTAAGGCATTTGCCACCACATTTGACTTTCTAGGGTGATATTCTATCACAATGTCATAGTCCTTAACCAATTCCAGCCATCTCCTCTGGTGGAGATTTAACTCCTTCTGAGTTAGGAAGTACTTAAAACTCTTGTGATCTGTGTATATCCTACACTTAACTCCATAAAGGTAGTATCGCCAAATTTTTAGGGCAAACACTATTGCAGCTAATTCCAAATCATGAGTTGGGTAGTTTTTTTCATATACCTTAAGTTGATGTGAGGCATAAGTGATAACCTTCCCTTATTGCATTAAAACACACCTGAGTCCTTGTCTAGATGCATCACTGTAGACGGTGTACTCTCCCACATTAAAGTCAGGTAAGAAGAGTACTGATGCGGTTGTCAATTGAGTCTTTAACTCCAAGAAAGACTTCTCACAGCTTTCATCCCACTTATACTCAACTCCTTTCCTAGTGAGTCATGTTAGAGAAGATTCTACCTTAGAAAAGTCTTGCATGAACCGTCTATAGTATCCTGCCAGACCTAAGAAACTTCTTATTTCTTTAGGATTCCTTGGAGCCTTCAAATCTAATATGGTTTCCACCTTGGCTGGATCTACTTTAACTACATCCTTATACACAATATGTCCTAAGAATCCTACCTCCTGCAGCCAGAACTCACACTTGGAGAATTTTGCATATAATTGATTTTCCTTTAATATCCCCAAGGTGATTGCCAAATGCTCTTCATGTTCCAACCTGGTTCATGAGTATATAAAGATGTCATCTATGAACACTATCATGAATCTGTCCAAATGTGGTTGGAACATACGGTTCATCAAATCCATGAATGTTGCATGGGCATTCGTTAATCCGAATGGCATTACTCTGAACTCATAATGTCAATATCTGAATCGAAATGTTGTTTTGGGAATGTCCTCCTCTCGAATCTTGAGTTGATGATAGCCCGACCGAAGGTATATTTTGGAGAAGTAAGCTGATCCTTTTAATTGATTGAATAAGTCATCTATCCACGGAAGTGGGTATCGGTTCTTGATGGTGACCTAGTTCAACTTCCTGTAGTCTATGCACAATCTCACAAATCTTGATGGTCGAATCCCATGGAGACTGGCTAGGACATATGAAATCCATCTCCAGTAATTCGTCCAATTGCTCCTTCAATTTCGTCGGAGCCATACGATTTGGGGCTTATGATATGGGGTTTGTTCTCGAAATTATTTCTATAGGGAACTCTACTTGACAACTTGGAGGTAGTACGGGTAGTTCTTCTGGAAATACTTCTGGGTAGTGCCCATGCAAACCCCACTCTTTGGAGTTAAGGAAAACTAGGAAAAGAACCGGTCAAACTGAGTGAGAAAACCGAACCGGTTCACAAACCCGATTATTAGGAAATGAGCAAATTGGAGAATTTTCAACTTCCAAATGACTCAAAATGGTTCATAAACCTTGGAAAAGAACCTTAGGACAAATTGGGAGAGAAAAATCAGACTAGTTCGGGTAAACTGGATCCGAACCTAATTGAACCAATTTAAGAACCGAGATGGTTTATGAATCGGAACTGATAGAGATATGGCAAACCAGGAAATTTATGGACCCTAAGTAAACTAAGGAGTCATAAAAGTCATGAAAAGGGACTTTAGGGTAAATTGGAGATGAAAACCAAACTGGTTCAGGTGAACCGAATCCAAATAGGATTGAACTAGTTTGGACCGGTTTTAACCACTATTGAATAGGATTCTAAATTCATTTTTCAAGGTGGCTTAAAAAATTCAAATTTAAGATTTGAGGCCACCATTAGATAGAAAATGAATTTAGATAAATTTAGAAATTTTTATATTTGAAAATTCGGTCGAATGGGGGGTGAACCAGCCGGTTTAAGCTTTGAACCCAGTTCAGACCAATCCAGTCTGGTTCGGAACGGTGTCATCTTTTTCCTTCAGATGACAGTACTATTCACTCACCGAAAAATCACACAGCACCAGTGAAGCTAAAAAGTCTCCGGCCAGGGAGTTTCAGGCAATGACTGGCCGCCATTAAGATGCCAATCGGACGGCCAAGAAGTCCTCGAGCTTCCTATATAAAGAGCCCCTTCCCATTCATCATCTCCACACCTAAAAAGCTCACTCTCTCTCAACAGCTTAGTTTTCCGACATAGCTCGAACTAGAGCTCCGATATAGGGTCATTTTTTAGTCAAAGAAGGCGAGGTCAGGTTCCTTAGAACTAGGGACAACTCAACTACACTGTGGTGGCATCCATTCGTTACGAGAGTCATCGGAGAAGCATCGGCGTGATTGAATAGTGAAGTAGCTCCCATGGACCAAAGCTACATTCTTTTGGCCGAGCTGAAATTGGCTGATTCGAGCCCTCCACGGACCAAACCAAGCTCTCCCAACACTTCCCCAGGCCTTCCACGGCCGAAATAGAACTGAAAGGTAAGCCAATTTGTCTCTTTTATGCAATTTTCGACCGATGCTAGAAAGAGCCGACAGAATTTCAATGACAAAATTCTAATCCAATTCGGCATCAATTGATGTCATTCTTGATCCTAGGAGGAACCTCAGGAGGAGAGCTACTTGCCTAGATGGAGAGCTCCGACCGTCGTGCATTCTCCGGTGAGCAATTGAAGCTTTCTCTCTCTATAGTATATTTTCCAGCAAAGCTCCATTTGAGCTCGTTCCAGCATTAAAACTTATGATTCAAAGTGCTATGGAATCGTATGAACATTTAGAAACAATATTTCAACTTCCCTTTCAATAATTAGAAGTGTTTGATTGGTCAATTTGATGAAATCAAATTCAGTTGTGTTAGGGAGTTGAAATTGGGGGAAATTTTTGGGAAATTTTGGGAAAATTGTGGATTTTCGAAAATTTGAAGGACCAAAATGGAATTTTGTAAAATTGAGTGTCAATTAGGCATGATAAGAATGTTAGAGGGCCAATTGAGCAATTTTAGAATTTTTGGAGTAAAACTTACCGTTTTTGTAAAGGAAGGGCAAAATGGTAATTTCAGAAAATTTGAGGGCCAAATTAGGAATTTGGAAAACATGAAGCCCTTTTTATGAAATTAGGTAAATTGAAGTCCCAAGAGGTATTTTTAAGGTTTAGGGACTCAATTTGAGGAAAAATCGGCATTATGGACTTAAAGGTAAAGAAAAGTAACTTTAGGGACCAAATTGCAAATAAAGAAATAATTTGATTTTTCTCATTCAATTGAGATGAATGAGGACTGTTAGGCCAAAGAATATTGAATAAGAACATACATATTGTGTAGGAACACAAAGTACCAAGAATGCAAGCTAAGACGAGTTCAAGTAAGGACAACAAAGCCAGCTAAGAGGATATTCACTGCACAATCTGGTAAGTGGGATTTTATATCATACCCGGTTGGGGATAATAAGTACCTCGAAATAAAAACCCACTACTTAATGGTATTTAAAACTTCACAACTTAGAGACGTAATGTGAAAATGATATGGAAAAACTACTTATTGATTGTAAGTAGATCATACTCGGTTGATATGATGAAAATTCCTCGAAGGAAGTGGGAAACCCGTTCATCGATCATGAGCGGAGATATCCTCATACTTAGTTGGTATGATGGATAGTTGAAAATTTATTTTTGTCAGAAGAGCTCTCCCCTAACTATGTGCCACTGCTTAAATGATTTGGGAGACCTTCTTGACGGGAGCGCGAATAGCTCTGTTAGGTTGGAGGCCTCGGTTTTCGAACTTGGGGGCTAATATGCCCGATTTTGAAAATCTCAAACAGTGGGCCATAGGCCAATTGGCATGAGTAGAAGCTTGTAAACAAACATGAGATATATGCCATAAAACTTTAAATAAATGAATTGTTTGGCAATGGTACCAAGACAGGACCGACATATTCAATCAACTAGTGGCAGTGCAACATGATAGGTCTCCGGACTAGTCAAGACAAACAGTTGCAGGTTGAGTTGAGGGTCAAGGCGTTGGACCAGTGGCACCACAGATTATATGGCATGATGTGAAAATACTGATTGTGCATACACTGTTTGTACAGGACCTTCAAGATGCCCAAGAGGGGTGGTGATGTGTCCTAGGGCCCTAAACGAACTGGTGGGTATAAGGGCAGTTCGTGGGACCAGAAGACCTTGCGAAGCTTAAAATAGCTTCAAGAGCATGAGACCGGGGTGGGGTCGGGATGAGGTCTCTATCCTCATAAGTACACGGAGAATTGATTTCGGGATTGAGGGTCGGATGTCGCAAACATCCACTCATTCTTAGGGTAGAAGTGAACGTGCTTCTATTTAGGTGGCTGGTAAAGTCACTCCGATGCCACAAGTGGGTTCAGTAGACATGCTGGCCTACGATTGTGTGTTTGACCTTCATGATGATGGATGTGTTGGGTGATGACACACTGTGATTAATAAGAAATGGCGATAAAAACAGATATTTGAAATGAAATGATTTTTTTAAAGGAAATAAGGAGTCTGGCACACTCCAAAACAAATCTCTCTTAAAAGTTAAATTTTGAAAACCCATTCACTGAGTCGTTGTACTCACCCTCTCCCTTAAATCTGAAATCCCAGAAGGCCTACCCTTAAAGACCATCAATTAATACGCCTATGAGACAGGTATGATAAAATTTAAAATTTTATGCATTTTTTATTTATGTTATTCCAAGAAAGGTGCATATTTAAAGGATGCCTTACTCTTTATGGTTAATAACAAGGGGAAACCCTTAACTGAACCGGGAGAGTGGTGGGTTGATCACAAGGATCCGACCAAATCGGGTCGGGGCGTGACAGCCCAACTACCGGAATGTCTTCAAGCCTCTTCTCTTCGGACTCTTCGTGGATAACCATTGCCAAGAAAGCCGTATAGCCTTTCTATATCATCTTTTGGGGCTTCAAGTGGGACACCATCTGTACTTTTCTTTTCCTTCGATCACCTTGGAACCTTAATACATTTGTCTCGGCAGTGTGGAAGGTCATCGTCTTCTTTCCACAGTCCATCCTAGCCTGATGGTTACTTAACCGATCCATCCCAAGGATTACTTCAACCTCCTTCAAGGGTAATGGAACCAAGTCAGCTTCAAGTTTGATTCCTCTAATCTTTATCTCACATCCTTTTTAATTGCTTATTCCCGCTTAACCCTTCTCCTAAAGGTGTAACGATATTAAGACCTTATTCTAGTGGAGTGAGTTCTAGAGGTACACTTGAAATCAACTCTTCCTTGGTAAAGGATCTCTCAGCTTTGAAGTCGAAGAGGGAATAGACTTGTTCTCCCCATAGTTGTATATATCCTAATTGAAGAAGCGTATATGTTAGAAGAAAGCTTTTCTTTATTAAATAAAAATCTTTAGTTTACATGATTCTCTTGAACTAATTTGGAGGGTTTTGGGGTGTACCCACTACAGTGCTAGGGTCTCTTCTAGCCTCTTCCTGGGTGAGGTTTTATACCCTAGCTGGTACTCGTGTTGTAGCATCTGACCTAGGATTCCTGGGGTTCCCTTGAGGTGGTCCAAGAGTATTCTTTTGTCTGTTCTACCTGAGAGTGGGACTGTCATTTGCAAAGTGTCCCACTTGTCCAAATGCAAAGCAGGTAAAGCATGCTCCCACATGGTTCTTTTGATACTTTATACAGCGAAGGTTTCCTTGAGGTAAGGTGGGGACCACTCTGTGGGGAGGTGGTGGCATGTCCCTTCTCCTTTGAAATGCCATTCTACTTCCCCATGTTGGACTGTTATGCTCCTTCTATTCTCCCTAACGGTTTGGACCCTTATCCTCCTTTCGAGTCATCTGCTCTATCCGACGATGTCAGGTCTGTACCATCCTCCTTTCCGATTTTCATTTTTCTCTCGTCACTCGGTCCCTAAATCCATTTGACAATTCACTTCATTCCCTACAATCAATTTTTTTATCCTTAGTACTTCTAATTCCTCTAATAATTTCCTGAAATTAGTAGCCCCATTTTCCATAACATGAGTTAGAATCCATCTTTCACAAAAAATGTCGTTGAATGCCTCCATTCTAATTTCAGTTCAACCAAATAATTCTAACAAAGATAACACACATTTAAAGTATGTAGAAAGTATATGTCGGTCCAATCTAATCCAAAGTCGGAATCATAATCCCACGCACCTCGACTAGTATCCAATTTCCTCGATGAGCTTCACCATAATTCACATTTTAACGTATGTTTAGCTATTAATATTACAATAGAAAAATCAATACTCAAATCAAGTGTCTCAACTATGTTATATCGGTATTTTCTGATACCGTTTTCCGATTTTCATTTTTCTCTCATCATTCGGTCCCTAAGTCCATTTGACAATTTACTTCGTTCCCTACAATTAATTTTTTTTATCTTTAGGACTTCTAATTCCTCTAATAGTTTCGTTGGGTACTCAAATTTTAACTAATTACATTCGGCTCCCCTAACTTACTACTATTTTTTTAAAATAACCATTTATTCATGTTTTATCAATTCTCATCCTAAATCTTTCGAATTTGCCCCTATAACTTCTTCTATCATCTCCCTGAAATTATTCCACACTTTGATCCAACTGATTTGGCATTATTTAGTATATGATCAAATCTTTGTTAGAAAATTACGTAGTTTACACAATTTATCAAAATCTCCTCAATGACAACAGGTTGTTTGTAACCACTGGCCGAGAAAAATAGAGAACCTCCAAGTAACCTCCTTTAACTTCGTATTTCCCTAATTAACCACCGGAGTAGTATAAAACTTTAGTTGAACTATCCCTTAAAACTAAGCAATAAATTTTAAGGAAAAAATGAAAAAGAATAAGTTAAATTATTTTATTAAATTTATTTATAAAAAATGATAATATATACGCATTTATTGTTGGACCCATACATGCCCCAAACCTGCAACGGGTCTGGAAATCCGAATTGAGATCCACCCCATACAAGCACTAGTGAGGGGCGGGCGGACGGGCAGGTATGGATCAGAACTACGGTACTTGTAATTTTTATCATTATTATATATTATTAATCAAATAAATATTATATTTTTTAATTATCTTCCAACTAGTTTTAACAAATTTAAATAATTTTTTCACAATTTTAATAAGATAAATTTACCAAATGTAAATATTTAAAATATTGTACTTGAAATAGTAGTTATTTCTATATTTAATAAAAGTAAAAGCAATAATCAAGAGAAATCAAATTATATCATCTATTTTGATAACTCAATTGGTATAGTGCTAGAATTAATATGTGGTCGTTGTAATTTGATTTAAAAAAACCTATAGTTCAACTTGGTAATGATATCATGTAAAATTGTATTTATTAATAAATAATAATTATATAATATAACCCCTATTTATAAGATTAGAATAATATAAATATAAAAAATAAATTAATTATATAAAATAGTATCTCATAATTTTATCTAATATATTAGGAAGGTTTCACACAGTGACCACGTTAACTCTCCATCCTTCTTGTGTAATGACGCAAAAAGCCAAGATTCAATTTCGCATAGGATGGTATTTTTTAGCTAATAAAGAATTCTTTAAAAGATTTGTCATAATTAATCAAATTTTCACTGTTTAATCTTATTTGATAGGCAACTAGAATAAACTAGAATGATATGTGGCTCATAAAGGCCAAGAAAAAATTTCACACTTTGCTTTTCGGCCAACTAGATCGGATAAATAGAGTAAGATCATTCCAGAATATCAATTACAACCATCAAGCTACCCTCTTAACAACAATAAAAATGCTCCCTTTAATAAACCCGGGAGCTGGACTTTTAGCCAAACATAATAGGTCCTTGTAAAATATGTATATATTTAACCGGGTCTCCGTCTACCTCAAACTCAACCAATCAAGCCGCCTGCAAGTGAGCACCTGAATCTGATGCCATGGGCAGCAAGGGTTCATTGGCGCCTACTTTCTGCTCTTCGGGAAGATCATCCATATCCGTCTGAGGCTGGCTAATACTCCTCACAAAGGCAGTGAATGAATGAAAATGCTCGGGAGAGAAGAAATAAGCCCCCATTCTCTCATAGATGAACAAGCCGCTACTACAACCATCAGGAATTGAGAGGTTCTCCTTCATTCGATGGAATCCTCCCTCTGGAACTGCAACAGAAGATGAGTTCTGCCCAGAGATATCGATGCCATGTTTGCTACAGGCTGCACGAATCTGCCTGAGAAGTGACTGAGGGCTTGAGAGGGTATTGTTGGGGAAGTCTTCATCCAGGAGGTCCATTCCAGGAAGGATTACTTTGCATGAATTCTTTGCAAAAACTTCTGCTATTGAATCATAACCGTCCCTCTTTTCTGTGTTATAGAACCCAGCAGTCAGTTCTGATGGATGAGCCCTTGACCTGTACCATGAGTGCACCATGGGGACCTTCCCAAAGATTGATACGCCAGTATCGGCAAAAACAGAGGATGCAAGCGAGAGGAGGCGAGATGCATGGGACACCAGCTCCTGGGAGTACCATTTGAGGAAGAAGTCTCCATATGGGGTCTCCCAGGATCCTCCATGATCCTTGAAGAACCTATTTGAGTCAGGCGTCTGGTCGTAGAATGGAGCATCGTGGGGCCCACCAAGCCCCCATAAGGGGTTACCAGAAGCCTCAGCATACAGCTTCAGGAGCCCAAGCATGTTCTTGTCGTAGCACTGAAACTCCCCAACTCCAGGGATTTTGCTGTTCCTCGACCGACCCTGATCAAAAGGATAGCGGAGCTCTCCATTAGGGCCCAGACCAATTGAGATTCCCTGCAAAATAGCCATTTAAAAATTCCAGCATGTCAGTTCTACCTAAAGAATGAACTTCCTCAATGCTGCTGGAACTGACCCAGAACATCATCAAGCTGAGTGGATGGCAACAACTGATTCAATTATTGATAGGGAAATATCAACAATCACTCTGAAATGTCAAATATCAATCTTTGTATTGTTTATCAAAAGCTTCACTAGAATTTTCCAAAAAAAAAGCTTCACTATGTGCCTGGTTCAGACAAGAAAAAAATTTTCCAACAACCAAAGATGACTAAACACATGTAAATTGGTTCCTTTGAAAAAAGTCGCTTCTGCAATAGATTTATATAATAATAACATTGATTTATCATTACCAGTCATTACTCAGCAAGATGCAGAGAAAAGGCTCATACCGTGATTGTGGAATTGATGAATTCGGAGAATGAGAACTTGAAGTTCTCATAGAAATCCCGGTAAATGTCCATTGGGGTCTTCCCACCTAGGACTGGGAGCTCATCAACAGCGAGAGACAGGCAATCTTTATAAAGCAGCCCTGACCGGTCCATGAAATATATACTTGGATCATTTTCTCCAATCTGAGTCACCCACTCAGGGAGGGGAATTTTGGGCTGTTTAGAGGCGTGGAAAAAAAGTGAGATATGAAGCTTGAGGCCTGATTTCTCAACCATTTTCACAAGATCGAGGTAGCCTGAGAAGTTATAGCTCCCATTTTCTTCCTTCTCAGCAACGCCCCACCAGACAGGAAGCTCCACACCTTCCACCCCCAGCAGTTTCAGAGCTTTCAATCCCACAGAAATAGCCCTCGCGTGGTTTATCGTGCCGGTCTCAGAGACAGCATCCAAGGGCAGACCGACATACAACCCAATTCCATTGTTCTACAAAAAAAAAAGGTGCATATTAAGCAACAAAGATGTACCCAACTGAAAAATCGCATAAGAGAGGGTAGGTATCCAGCTCGAGCAATTGGTCTAGATCAAACTGAGACCAAAAAGAGATTTAAATTCAGTAGAGTCTTAAATGCTAATTATAGTCAAGGCATGACTTGTTCAGGGACCTCTCAGGAAAGAACGCATTTAACCAAGAAAGCAAAGTTTCCTCGTTTCATTTAAGATGAAAAATTCTAATATCTTCCAGTGGCACGAAACGGGCAATATCCTTATAACGATGATAAGATATTTCCAATGAATGCAAATATATGCTTCGATTACATTAGTCTATAACTCTTACCAATCTAGGACTTTGATGAACCCCATATTTTCAAGGGAATCGTGTAATCCTGCAAATCTATTTTTCTGGGGAAGTTTCCAAGCTTTCCGGAGCTTGCTTCAGATTAAAAGTGTCAATAAATCCACCAATATATACGAAAAAGTGCTGTCCCGAACTAAAAAACAAACTATTTCCCAATAAGATCCATGAATATACAACTCCAGCAAATCCAACTTTACTAGTAGAATCATCAGACGCTTAGAATAGGGAAAGGGCAAGACAAGAGGTAAAAGAAATGCGAGGGGGAAAATATCCCAAACGGGCAGATCATAATACATCCTGCCGGCACTGATATCACCCTACAAATCAAAGTTTGCTTGAAAAATATAAAGAAACAGATGAAGAACAGAACTTACCGGATGAGATTTTGACAGGGCAGGTGCAGACGGTGGCCTTCGGTCCTGTTCGGGTTGAACGGCTTTAAGGGTTAAACTGGTCGTTGATTTTCTAAGTCTGGTGGAAGTCCGATCGAACCCGATCCTCGACTTCCTTGAGAAAGAAACATCGTTCCTCCTAGAACTGCAGAACCCAAGAATCCTATAAGCAAAAGTGGTCCTCACAGCCTTCTCTTGTGAGCTCCCGATCACAGAGACCTCCATTTGTTTTTTTTTTCCTTCCGCAACAAGCAAACACTCGAACGGCGGCAACAATTTCAGATATAAAGAATCGCCTTATCCGATTGAAATAGAACCGAGAATCTCGGATGGTCGGATCAAAAGCCGCTGAATCAATGAAAAATTGGATAAGGATCTTCCGATTCCGGCGGGAGAATAACTGGATTGATTGCACAATAAAAACGAATGAGCAGTTAAAAATGTTGGATGGTTTGAGAGAGAGGTCTGGTTGATGGATTGGGGGATTCAGAGTGGAAAGCGTTATTTTTATAAAGCATATAGAGAGAGAGGGATGGAGATAGATGTAAAAGGGAACTACGCACTATTCAGTGGATCAGGCTGTAGGGATTGAACAATGGTTGGCGGTCCACGTGGCATCTCAAAGCCACGCGGCCCATGGCCACCGTGCCACGCCAGGTTCCAGCTGCAAAAACTCTGTTCTGCCGTAGGGCATATTCATATGCCAACCAAAAAAACTGTTTTTTTTTGTTATAGCCCAGAAAAAAATATTAGTCAATCTCACCAAATATAAAATTTATGAAATAAATATAATAACGATGAAAGTGAAGGGATTATAATAAAAAACTGGAGAATGCCTCATTCATCTTGGTAATTTCTAGAATCAATAAATGTGTAAAATAATTATTGAATATTATTTTTATTATGAAGATTATTTCTGATTTATTGATAATTTTTTTATTTCATTTATTTTTTATTAATTTAATTCTCTAATTATATTCTACCTAATATTTATTTGCCCTCACCAAATTAAGTGGACGAACAAAGTTTTATTTGAAAATAAAATTGTTAAAAAATGAAATTAATAGATAAATTATTAATAAATAAAGTATTAAAAGTTTTATTATTATTATGGTTGTGGTTGTTGTTATTGTGGATGTCCTTGTCATACATTATAAATTAATTAATTAATCTAATTGATGTGAGGAGTGAATCCAAGTTGTTGTTCTCCTTTGCTTATGGGTCTATCATAGATAAGGTCAACAATTTAATGTTAGCCTTTTGCGCTTTTGCTGACTAAGTGATGATTCATCTCTATCTAACCTTCAATCATTCATAGGACGGACAAAGCTATACCTATAGGAAGCAACCTCTTTTCCACATCACCTTTGTTTGTCTCCAACCTTCTCTCGATACTCATCCACATTTTTTTTTGCCAAAATTGATAATAATCATCCACATTTCAAAACCAATAATTTAGTAGTCACATTTCTTTTTTAATGCGTAGAGTAATAGTCTAATATTCAATTTTTTTATACATTGATATTTAAATTCTCACATTTTAAAATTCAATAATTCTATTAGGCTTTGATTATTTAGAAATTTTAATTCAATTTTGTGTCATGATAACGCATCAACATCATGATATCATCATATTGGTAATATGTCAATTTTCTATTAAAATTTGAAATGAATACCCAAATAATTAAGAAAATATTATAACCAATTTACTGAAATTTGAAATTATATATTCGATAAATCATCTTAATAATTATACTATCCGTCTATTACATGCAAAGTTACTCGTTGAGGGTTCATGGGGAGTTCGATAAGTTTACCCTTTGTGCTAATAAAAGTAAATTAAATTTTACTATTCACTCCAACTTTTAAATATGATGATAACTAATTTCACCGCAAAGTATGCCCTCACCACACTTTGTGACAACCATACTTGGAAGCATGAGAGATTCACGTGAAATATGTAACTAACCATACAAAGTTTTACCCATAACTTACAAAAGGTTTTTATCCTTGAAGCTGAACTAGCCTTCAAGTCCTTTATTTTCCACACCAACAATTTACCAAAAATATTCACCCTTTTTTCCCAACGTTTCCTTATAAAGTCAATTCATTTAGAATAAAGTATTGGTAAATAATTGAATCATTACATAATTAGGATAGTGAAATTAATTAACTAATTTGTTAAAAAATTAATAACCAATATTTTTTTAGCATCAATATTATTAGTCTCCTCTCGTACTTAAATCAATACATTTAAATTTTATAAAGAGTAGGCTCGTATAATCAAAATATGATATATAAATAAAATTGGAGAAGTAAATTATAAAAATTAATAAATAAAATTATTAGTAAGTAATAAATTAAATAATTAAACAATTAAAAATTAAAATTAAAATATTATACACTTTCTTTTACTTGGATAAAAATTATTAAAGGGTAGCCACGGAGTGCGACAAACGCTCGAAAAAACTGTCCATGATGTGTTGAGGATTGGTCCACCACGTGGCACTTTTGTACGTATTGCGTCATATGTGTCTGGTTTTCTGATTTTTCTGGCGACTCGATTTGCGCAATGGCTCCTTTTGTTCCAACCCTTATTTAGACACAGCAATTCCATCATGTTATCTCTGAAAACATATGATAATAAAAGTAATTCGGATTAACACTCACATTCCTCTAAGTCCTTTAAAATTTCACCCTTTTTTGAAATATATAAAATAGATTTTATCAAAATTGGGGATGACCACCAAAGTCCAATATTTTTTAAAATTTGTTCCAATAATAAACGTATGAATTTATTGAACAAGAGATCTCACGTGCCAACTTTACTTTCCTTCATACAACACCTCCCCATGAAATAATTTTCATCATCACCCATTATTGTGAATATCTTCAAATATACATTTTTGTTTGTACTAGTAGTGTCTTTTTAGCACACCGATGTTATAAATGTACACAAGACAATAAATAGAAGATGAAGAGAATTTAATACCTTTCCACTTATCAATGCACTTCTTTCTTCATTATATAATAGTTACAAGGCTCCATACCTTTTAGTTGATCTTTGGTTTCATGGCCCAATGCTCTTCTTTTTCATCTTCATAATTATCACACTAACTATAATTTGGTGGTAACACAATTCTCTCCCTTTCATTAACTTCAAATAGCAAATAGCAACTTTTTTTGGTATCTCAATCTAAATATGACTGTTTTTCATCACTTACCACACATCAAACAAAACAATGAACTCTTTCCGTCCTAGTTCAATTACCCACACTTCCAATCAACATAAATAGTTCCAACTTCTATTTATGAAAAAATAATATAGGTCATCTACAATAAGTATATCATATTCTTCTTGAATATATCATTTACTCTCTACTTGCTCCATTACTTTTAATACATAAGAGTATTCTATAATAAGATTACCTAAAGTTGTCTAATCCAAAATTTAAATTTTGGGATACCCACCATAATTTTAATATTATTGTCATTAACTACTAAGGATAATATACATGGTTACTACAATTATTGAATCATGGTAACAATTTAAAACTCTCTTCAACTCTCAAATTCATACACAAAAATATATATTAGATAAAAAATAGAGGGACTTATGTAAGCTTGATAACTATATGTTTGCCTTACTCTCATCAATAAATACTATCGCCACTAGTTTTGCTTAAATTGTACACCCCAAAATTGAGAAATAGATAAAAAAATCATATCCTTATAAGATTAGGGTATGAATGAAAATTACTTAGCTTAGTTGTCACGCTCGACCGGATTTACTTAGTCGGCAAACCCGTACAACTCGCCAATTCTCTCGGTGCTACAATGGTAGGTACATTCACCAAAGTAAAATCGGTGAGACTAATACTTGTG
Organism: Trapa bicornis; assembly: GCA_030064425.1. NCBI lineage: Eukaryota > Viridiplantae > Streptophyta > Magnoliopsida > Myrtales > Lythraceae > Trapa > Trapa bicornis. Next base: position 12,513,802 of record CM057753.1, on the reverse strand, counting down.
ATAAAAATTCTACTAAGTTTTTCAGTGAAAATTTGAAACTTTTCATTAAAATATAGTGTGTTCCGAAAATAATTTCATAAATGGCCCAAGAATAATACAATTAATAAGTAGTATATACAACCTTCGTGCGCAAATTAAAAGACTTGCCCCAAGCTACGCTTGTTTGAGAACGCTTTCTCACTCGTGTTTCGTTTTCCCTTGGCTTTTAACTACAATGATTTGGGGGAGTGAGTGAGCTCACAGCTTAGTAAATGGGGCTATGGCATCAGACCATTTCAAGGCTTACGAATTAGACAACCCAATTTAACCTCCTACACATATATAATTGTGGGTCCTTAACAATTTCATATATTGGTTTACTTAGCCCCCTGAAACGTCTATTTCATGCCATCCGTAAATGTACTCTATTCCATGGTCGGGTCATTATTAGATTACCCCCACACAAACCAACCAACATATTGTATAAGAATAGTAGAAATTTAACACGCACCAAGTACTCATGGCCCGCATATACATGGGCTACTCATGGCCCCCTTTCTCTTTCATTCATTTTCATTCATAATGGGAGTGTATGTCATAATACCGATTGTGTGATTCTAAGAGTGTGAGTGTAAACCCCGTCCCTTAAAGATAAGGAAACCGGGGAAAGAATCGGTCAACCCGGGTAAGAAAGCCAAACCGGTTCACGAATCCCAACCGTTAGAGAAATGACAAATTAGGAAATTTACAAATACCGAGTGACCTAAAGAGTAATAAAAACCATGGAAAAGAACTTTGTGATGAATTGGAAAAGAAAATCAGACCGATTCAAGTGAACCGGATTTGAACCGAATTGAACCGATTTGGACCAGTTTGAACCATCATTGAACCAGATGCTAAATTCATTTTTCTAGGTGGTTTAAATATTCAAATTAGGGAATTGAAGCCACCAATTGATAGAGAATGAATTTAGAAATTTTTAATTTTGAAAAACTCGATCGAATCAGGCTTAAATCGGTCAGTTTAAGCATTAAACCTAGTTCGAACCGGTAAAATCCAGTTTGTAACAATGTTGTCTTCTTCCTCCAGATGACGACATTGTTCACTCGCTAGAAAAATGAACAACATAGATAGAAATGAAACGTTTCTGTTCATGGCATTTCAAGCCATGAATGAGTGTCATTAAAGTGTCAAATGGTCGGTCGGAGAGTCCCGGAGCTCCCTATATAAAGAGCTTATCTTCATTCATCCTCCTCACACTTGAAAACTCCATTATCTCTCAACTACTCAGTTTTCCGACGAAGCTCAAACCAGAGCTCTGACATAAAGGTTTTTCTAACCCTTAGAAGGCAAGGTAGAGATCCTTAGGTTCCAGGAGAAGTCAATTATGTAAACCCTACCCCTTTAAGGTAAGAAAACCGAGAAAAGAATCGATTAACCCAAGAGTGAGAACCAAACCGGTTCACAAACTGCAACCGTGAGAGAAGGGGCAAATTGAGAAATTTACAACTCCCGAGTGACCCAAATAGTCATAAAAACCTTGGAAATGGACTTTGGGATGAATTGGGAGAGAAAATCAAATCAGTTCAGGTGAACCAAACTTGAACTAGATTGAACTGGTTTGAACCGATTTCTAAATTCATTTTTCTAGGTGGCTTAAAATATTCAAATCGGAGAATTAAAGCCACTATTGGATAGAGAATGAATTTAAAAATTTTTAATTTTAAAAAACTAGGTCGAATCGGGCTTGAACTGGCCGGTTTAAGCATTGAACACGGTTTAGACCGGTCCAGTCTGGTTCAAAATAGTGTCGTCTTCTTCCTTCAGATGACAACATTATTCATTCGCGGAAAAGCGAGCAGCGCCGACGAAGGTGAAAAGTCTCCATTCGGGGCGTTTTAGGCCATGAATGATCGCCATCAAGGTGCCAATCGGATGACCAAAGAGTCCCCGAGCTCCCTATATAAATAGCTCCTTCTCATTCATTCTCCTCACACTTGAAAACTCCTGTCTCTCTCTATTGCTCCAATTTCTAGTGAAGCTCGCACTAGAGCTCTGACTTGGGCATTTTTCTAAGCTAAAGAAGGCGAGGTCAAGTTCCTTAGACTCGAGGAGAAGTCAGCTAATCGACGGTTGTTACCATTCTATCCGAGAATCATCGGAGAAACGCCGACGTAATCAAATAGTGAAGCAGCTCTGGTGAACTGAAGTTGCCCTATTTCGGTTGAGTTAAAAATGACCAAATTGATCCCTTCTCAAGCCAAACCAAGCTCTCCCAACACTCTCACAACCTTCATACGACTGAATTAGTGCTGAAAGGTAAGCCAATTTGGCTCTCCTCTGTAAATTTCGATCAGCGTTAGAGAGTGAAATGGCGAAACTTCACTGACCAAATTCTCACTCAATTCGGCATGAATTGTTGCAATTCTTAATCCTAAAAGGATCCTTAGGACAAGAGCTAACCACCCCAATCAAAAGCTCAGCTCTGTTTGAGCTCAATTTGGACCCAAATGACGCGATTCAAAGCACCGTTGAATTGTGTGGAAGTGTAGGAACTGATCCATACCTTCAATTGGATCAATTAATCCCGATTGAATGGCTAATTTGATGAAATCAAATTTTGCTAGTGAGAAAGGGGGAAAATTGGGGAAATATTTGGGGAAAATTGGGAATTTCGTAAAATTGAGGGACCAAATTGTAATTTCCCATAATTGAGGACCAATTGGCCATGAAAAAGATTTTGGAGGACCAATGTCACGCCTCGACCCAGTTTGGTCGGATCCCCGTGATCAACCCACCACTCTCCCGGTTTATTAAAGGGTTTCCCCTTATCGTAAATCGTAAAGAGTAAGACGTCCTTTAACTTGCACCTTTTTCCTGGAATAACATAAATAAAACTGTATGAAATTTAAAACTTTACATACCTGTCTTACATGCATCTTGGTTGACGGTCTTTAAGGGGAGGCTTTCCGGGATTTCCTAAAAGGGATATAAGGGAGGGGGTGAGTACGACTACTCAGTGAATGGGTTTTTAAAAGCTTTTGACTTTTAAGAAAAACATTTATATGGAGTGTGCCATACTCTGTTTTAAAAAATACCATCATTTAAAAATTTAGATTTTTCCATTATTTCTTAGTTACCACGGTGTGTCATCACCCAACACACATCCTTCATCATGAAGGTTATACACATTCGCAAGTCAGTATCACTACTGAACTCGCTAGTGGCTTCGGAGCGACTTTTCCTACCACCCGGATAGAAGTACGACCACTTCTACCCTAGGAATGAGTGGATGTACGTGACATCCTACCCACAATCCCGAAATCACTTCTTCATGTCCGTATGAGGACAGAGATCTCATTCTGTCCCCACCCCGGTCTCATGCGCTTCGTGCCACTCCAGATTTCGCACAGACACCTGGAACGACGAACTGCCCTTATAGCCACCAGGTCGTCTAGTGCCCTTAGGACGCATCACTACCCCTCATGGGCGTCTTGATGATCCCATACTCACAGTGCATGCACAAACAATGTTTTCTTATATTGTCATGTAATCTGTAGTGCCACTAGTCCAATGGCCCCGACTCTCAACTCAACCCGTAGTTGTTTGTCTTGACTAGTCCGTCGACCTGTCATGTCGCACTACTGCTAATTGATTGAGCATGTCGGTCCTATCTTGGTACCATGACCAAACAATTCACTTATTAAGTTTTATGGCACATATATCATGTTCATTTATGAGCTCCTGCTCGTGCCAACTGGCCTTGGGCCCACTGTACGAGATTTTCAAAATCAGGCATTTAGGCCCCAAGTTCCAAAATCGAGGCCCCCGACCTATTAGAGCTATTCGAGCTCCCGTCGAGAAGGTCTCCCAAATTGTTTAAGCATTGGCACACAGTTAGGGGAGAGCACTTCTGACAAAAATAGGTTTTTACTGTCCATCATACCGACCGGTATAAGGACATCTCTGTTCATAACCGATGAACGGGTTTTCAACTTCCTTCGAGGAAGTCTCATCATACCAACCGGGTATGATCTACTTACAACCCGTAAGTAGTTTTTTTCACATAACTTTCACATCACTTTCTCTAAGTAGTGATGATTAAAATACCACTAAACAGTGGGTTTTTATATCAAGGCACTTATCATCCCCAACCAGGTATGATGTTAGTAAACCCACTCACCCGTTAATGCCGTGAATTCCACTAGACTGGTTCTTTGTATTCACGCGAGCTTGTCCTTGCTGGCGTTCCCGGTATTTAATGTTCCTACACGATATGAACAACCTTGTTCATTATTACTCGGCATAACAACCTTCATTCATTAATGAATGAGAAAACCCAAACTTTTAGTTATTTACAATTAGGTCCCTAAAGTTATTTCTCTTTAACTTTAAGTCCCTACTGTCGGTTTTTCCTCAAATTGAGTCTCGTAACTTTTAAAATTTATCATGGGACCTCAATTTATTCAATTTCACCAAAAAGGTGTTTAATTTTCCAAATTTCCAATTTGGTTCCCCAATTTTTCCAAAATTACCATTTTGCCCTTCTTTCACAAAAATGGAAAAATATTGTTTGTGCATGCACTTGATGTTCGGACCATTAAGACAACCAAGAGGGGTTGTGATGCGTCCTAAGGGCTTCTGGACGACATGGTGGCGATAAGGAAAGAGAAGCTACTGTGATTGAGTTTCTTGTCGTACCAGTTAGTCATGGAGTTACTGTGTTTGGACTCCCTAGAGTTACTGTATTTGGACTCCACGAGGCTACTGTGTTTGAGTTTCTCGTCGTACCAGTTAGTCATGGAGTTACTGTGTTTGGACTCCCTAGAGTTACTGTATTTGGACTCTACGAGGCTATTGTGTTTGGGGCTTCATGAAGTTATTGTGTTTGAGCTTCATGCACACGTGATCGAGATAAGGTCTCTGTCCTCATACGAACATGGAGTTGAATTCGGGTTTTGAGGGTCGGATGTCGCGAACATCCACTCATTCCCAGGGTAGAAGTGGACGGGCTTCTATTTTGGTAGACAGTAAAGTTGGTCCGACACCACAAGTGGGTGTAGAGGATGGGGCTGCCATGCGAATGTGTGATCCCTTCATGATGAAGGGCATGTATTGATTATTAAACACACCGATTGTGGATAATGAGGAAGATGGTTTTCAATAACCAGGAATTTAAAGATAAGAATATTTTCGAAAGAAATAAGAAGTCTGGCTCACTCTAATTAAATATATTTTGAATACTCTCTTCCAACACCCATTCACTGAGTTGTCGAACCCATCCCCTCCCTTTACCCCTTTTTAGGTAACTGAGGGTAAACCTATTTAAAGACCTTCTGATAGCTGATCCTGCAAGACAGGTATGTAAGGTTCATATATTCAGTTTTGATTAATGTTATTCTAGGAAAGGTATAGGTAAAAAGGACGCCATAATCCTCACGATTTAGGGAAGGGGAATACCCTTAATAAATTGAGAGAGTGTCGGGTTGTTCACGGGAATCCGACCAAACCAGGTCGGGTCATGACAAGCTACCTGATGGCAGTCTCCATTTGATCCGAGTACCGCCATAGAAGCATTGGTGTAATCAAATAGTGAAGCAGCTCCGACGGACCAAAGTTGCCTTGTTTCGGCCGAGCTAAAATCGGCCGAATTCAGCCCTCCTCAGGCTAAACCAAGCTCTCCCAACACTACCACAACTCTCACACGACTGAATTATAGTTGAAATGTAAGACAATTCACCCCCTCTATCATTTCTAATCCGCGTTAGAGAGAGAAACTGTGAAAATTTCACTAACCAAATTCTCCCTCAATTCAATATAAATTGTTACAATTCTTTATCCTAGGAGGAACCTTAGGATGAGAGCTACCTACCTGGATAGAAAGCTTGGACTGCTGCACCTCCGACGGTAAGCTTTCGAAGGTTTCACTCTCTTCACATAGTTTTTCGGCAAAGCTCCATTTGAGCTTGTTTCGACATAAATTCATGCGATTCTAAGCTCAATTAAATCGTATGGATGTGTAGGAACTAGATTATACCTTCAATTTCAACAATTAACCTCGATTGAATGGTTAATTTGATGAAATCAAATTCAACCAATTTTAAAGGGGAAATTGGAGGAACATTTTGGGGAAATTTGGGGATTTTGTAAAATTAAGGGGCCAAATTGCAATTTCCAAAAATTGAGAGCCAATTGGCCATTAAAAGGTTGTTGGAGGACCAATTGGTCATTTTTTGAAAATAATTGGGATCAATTGCCATATTTGTAAACTAGGGGTAAAATGGTACTTTTTGAAAAGTTGGGGACCGAATTGGAAATTTAGAAAACTTGAACCCCTTAAACGTTTTTGAGTAAATTGAGAAACTAAAGTGAATTTTTGGAAGCTGCAGGAATCAATTTGGGAAAAGTTAGCATTAGCGATCTAAAGTAAAGGAAAAAGAACTTTAGGGACCTAAATGTAATTAATTGAAAACTTTGAGTTTAGACATTCAATCGTGAGAAACAAAGGTTGTTATGACAAATATTAATAAAAAAGAATGCCCACATCGTGATGTAACATGAAGAACCGGAACGCCAACAAGGATAAGCTAGTGTGAAGGTGAAAATCGATTAAGCAAGAATACACTACGATTATCGGATGAGTGAGTTTATTCACATCATACCCGGTTGGGATGAAGAGCACTTCGTAAATGAAAAAAACACTTCTATGTGGGATTTTAACATCACACCCGATTGAAGTGATGTGAGAACTAAGCGGAAAAACTACTTACTAGTTGTAAGTAGAGGGATCATACCCGATTGGTATGATGGACTTCTTGGAAGGAAGGAAAAAACTTGCTTTATAAGCTGAGATGTCTTCACACCTGGTTGGTGTGATGAGTGGAAAGATTATTTTGTCAGAAATATTCTCCACTTACTGTGTGCCAATGCTTAAAATTTTTGGTAGACCTTCTTGACAAGAGCTAAAAATACTCAGATAGGCCAGAGGCCTGAATTTTGGATCTTGTGGGCTAAAATGCCTGATTTTGGAAAATCACGTACAATGGGCCAGAGGCCAGTTGGTACAAGTAAGAGCTCGTAAACAAACATGTGATATTTATGATATAAAAATTCTAAATGAATGGAATGATTGATTTTTCCATGGTACCAAGACAGGAGCAGCATACTCGATGGACTGACAGTAGTCCGTTAGGGCCAGGTTAACGGATTGGCCTAGACAAATAGTTGCAAGTCTAGTTGAGGGTTGGGGCCGTTGGACCAGTGGCACCAAAGATAAATGAATTTGTGGAAAATTATTATTTGTGCATGCACTTGAGGTTCGAGACCATCAAGACGCCCAAGAGGGGTAGTGATGCATCCTAGGGGCTCAATGTAGCTTTATGCGCATGGTGGAGATAAGGGCAGTTTGTCATGCCAGCAGTCATGGAAGCTCAATGTAGCTTTATGCGCATGAGGCCGAGGTGGGGCTGGGATAAGGTCTCTGTCCTCATATGGACACAAAGTTGATTTTTAGGTTTGTGGGTCAGATGTTGTGAACATCCACTCATACCTAGGGTAGAAGTAGATAGGCTTCTATCTAGGTGGCCGGTAAAAGTTGCTCCGACACCACAAGTGGGTGTAGTGGATGGGCTGCCCTATGAATGTGTGATACCTTCTTGCTGAAGGGCGTGTGTTGACTGTTAAACAAAACTATTGTGAATAATGAGTAAAGAAATTTTGAAAACTGAAATTTGAGGAAGAAATGATCTTAAAGGAAATAAGGAGTCTAACATACTCCAATTAAAAATGATTTTTTTTGAAAACTCATTCCCATCACCCATTCATTGAGTTGTAGAAACTCACCCTCTTTTCTATCCCTTTTAGGAGTAGGGAAAATGACTAAGTAAAACACTAGGACCTACCTTTTGTCAGTATGCTTAAAAGTTATTTTTAAGTTTTCATTTTTATTGATTTATGTTATTCCATGGAACAAGGTTAAATTATGCCTAACTCCTCTTGATTAAAGAAAGAGGGAAATCCCTCTTAAACCAAGGGAGTAACAGGTTGATCACGAGAATCCGACCAAACTAGGTCGGTGCATGACAACTTGAGTGGTATCAGAGCCTAGTTCCCTTGAAGAATTATCAATACTATGCCATAACTCCAATGAAAACTTAATTACCCTACAGATAGGAGAATCCCTAGAAAGTTTGCCATGAAATCCAATCCTCTACACTTGACCTTGAAAAAGATGCCTATCCCCAAGGAGGCGGCTGTTCAACGATTCTTGAAGGGTGAGAAGAGAGTGCCCAAGGATATGGTGGAGGATTACAGGAAATTTGTTGGATCCCTGTTGGAGCTGGATGGCATTAATTATCCTCCTCCAAGACAGGAAGAACCTATCCCTCTCCCATGAAGCCCAACACCTCCTCCAGCCCCACAACAACCAGAGAGGAATCTTGCTAAGAAAGAGGCTTGGTACAACTATTAGGGTGCCTATGCCACCTTCATGAAAGTCCAACAAGTAGCCCCCACCTGCTTAGTCCAGCTTCAATCCTTCTCAATGGATGAAGTGGACATATGAATGTGAGATAGAGGTGTTAAGGCGGTATGGACTAGAAGCCATACATGAAGTTTGTCCCATAAGGGAAATATGGATGGACCTCAACCAATTCCTCAGAGCCATCAGACTGTGAATCCCATAACCATTCTAAGGCTAACTCCTTGCCTACAACTCCATGGGACTAGGGAATACAAAATTGCTATAAATAAGCCGAGTACGACAAGAAACCATCTCTTGGAATGAATAAAATTTAGTTTTTCCTTGATTAAAATGTTTCCTCCTTGATAATGACAAGAACAATTAACATAAATGAAGGTATGGCAATAAGGATCAGAGTAACGGGTAGAGAAAAGATCACCTAAGGAAGGAAAACTATGGGTCACCTCTAGTTAACCCAAACCTTTAAAATAGCCAAGTAAGTTTTCCTTGCCTGGAGAATGGGGAAATAAGAGAACAAGACTTGGTTAGAATTTCTAGAAGAGTCTACCTAGAGTTCACCAAGGAAGACATACCCAAACTAAGGGAAGGTAGAAGAAGAGTGTGAAGTCCGATGCAAGGGAAGTAAGCATCAAAGGGTGTAGGAATAGTGAAAGTCTAAGTACTATAAGGAGTTAAGAAAAGGCCCTATAGATAAAAGTAAGGAAACCAAGAAGGATTGGACTGTTCCAAGGGAAACCAGTGGAATGGAAGTTGACCAGAAGAAAAGTAAGAATGATATCGAAGCATAAAAGATGCTAAGTCACTTTGGGATAAGACATGGAGAAAAGAAAGAGGAAAGAAGTATGGTAGGAAGAAAACTTGGAGGAATAATACAAGTACCTTGAAAGAGTTAGTGATAGGTAGGACACAAATTATTAGGAACTCAACAACAATCACGAGACTTCTTAAAGGAAGGATAAGGAATAAAAAGGAATTGGAGGATAGGGAAGAATCCAAGGTGAGTAACCATACTAATGTTTGAAAGGTGTAAGAAAAGAATAGAGGAAAAACTTTTAAGAAGCATAAGGGAGGTTGAATGTGAAACTCCCACGATAGATGTCCCTAGAAAGAAGGATAAGGATAAGAAGTGGAACCATGGGAGGAGAAAGTTCAAAGCTATGGTAACCGACAGATGAATCATCGTAAATTAGAACTGAAATAAGGATCTCATTAAAAGACATATGTTGTTAAGGACGTACCTGGATGGCTAGGTGTGACATGCTCTAGAAGAGCAGATGAGCTAAATAAGGATTCAGACAGATCTAGTTGAAGGAAATAAATACGTCCCAAGATGGACCGAGAAGTAGTGAGGACTATGACCTAAAAAGGGAAATGAGATGGACATTAAGGACAAGAAGACTCAAGAGACAACAACCTTAAGATAATTTGACAAGGAGAATAATATGATTGAGGCAGTTAATGAATTGACCCTTATGGAGGTCAATACTTCAGTGAAGAAGAGAGAGGTGGAAAGGCCAAAAATATTTGGGAAATAAGGATGAAGGAAAGCCTTAAAAAGATCAATGAATGAGATGGGAGTAACAACCAAAAAGCCATGAGTATGCTAAGCAAAGCCTCCTGTAGGACGATCAAGAGATCTTAAAACAAAGAAGATGTGAATTTCACCTAAAAGAAATAGATGGATACTAGGAACAAGTGGGAAGGAAGATGAGGTACACAAGAAGTAATGAAACCCACAAAAGTGGAAAAGAAGATAAGATCATGAATGATGTGCTGGTTGAGATGGAAAGATAAAGTACAAAGGAAAGGTACTTAGGAGAACATAAGGAGTGAGTTAAATTCAATTAATGTGTAAGTAGGAAAACAACATCAAAAGACATCATGCTAGTAAGAAAGGGATGAAGAACCCATAAAAGAGGAAATAGAAGAGAGCACATCTAAGAACCCTTGGAAAAGTAAACCCTTTAGTAAAGAAGTGATTAAAGTAAATGATCACTGATATCAAGACTGGTGGTGTTCAATGCTCAATTGATGGAGCCTAAGGAGAGGATGACTAGACATAGTATAAAGTACACGAAATAAGATCGAGAATCAAAAGTGTCTCAAGTAAAGAATAAGGGATGAAACTGAAATTTCAGTTAAAGAAGGATTGAAGCTAGACTAAGCAGAAAAAGGGTATGAAGGGAGGAAGGAAAAAAATCTTCAAGGAATGATAAGAAGGTTGAGAATGTTGTTTCTAAGGTGAAAGTCTCTACTATGAGGGACATAGTAGAGAACAAAACCATAATAAGAGAATTTCCCAAACAAGTAATCGACACATAGACGGAAGGGGATTAACTCGTAATAAAGAATTGTGAAGTGATCACGAGTGGATAAGATTGGATTAAGAGAGAGGAAAGTCCTTGAGGAAAGGACGTCACTAAAAATGACGAAGGACATAAGGAGGGCCAAGATTGGACAAAAAAAAGCTAACACCGAAATGTATGAAGGCAAGTACGTAGCATTCGAGAGGACATCGAGCTAAGGGTTTCAATGATAAAGAAATTGACTAGACACATGAATGATTGGGCAACTTGGAACTCTCCATCCTGAAATTATGAGTAAAGAATCTTAAGGGAAAGAATCTTGCCCTAAGCAAAGGAAGATGTGAATCTAAGGATATAACCTTGAACTCACAAGTAAGACATGCTTAGCTAGGATAAGCTCCATGGAATGAGTAAGAAATGGAAAGGAAAATAAATTCCTTAAAGTGCATGTTATAAAGGGGTAAATGAAAATAACCTAAATGTTAGCATGTCAAACAAACTCCAAGTTGACATTAAGGGAAGTTACTTATTATGAAAAGGATACGAAATATGTTTTGGGGACAAAACTCCTGAAAGAATGGGAGAGTTGTAAACCCCATCCCTTAAAGATAAGGAAACCGGGGAAAGAACCGGTCAACCCGGGTGAGAAAATTGAACTGATTCACGAACCCCAACCATTAGACAAAGGGAAATTGGGAAATTTATAAATCTCAAGTGACCTAAAGAGTCATAAAATCCATTTGAAAAGACTTTGGGATGAATTGGTAGAGAAAATCAGACCGGTTTAGGTGAACCGAATATGAACTGGATTGAACCAGTTTGGACCAGTTTGGACTAGTTTGAACCATCATTGAACTAGATGCTAAAGTCATTTTTCTAGGTGCATTAAAATATTCAAACTAGGGAATTGAAGCCACCAATGGATAGAGAATTAATTTAGATAAATTTAGAAAAAAATAATTTGGAAAAACTAGGTCGAATCGAGCCTTAACCGGTCGATTTAAGCATTGAACAAAGTTCAGACCGGTCTAGTTCAGTTCGGAATAGTGTCGTCTTCTTCCTCCAGATGATGACACTATTGACTTGCTGTAAACACGAACAGCGCTGACGAAAATGAAACGTTTCCATTTAGGGCATTTCAAGCCATGAATGAGCGTCATTAAGATGCCAAACGGTCAGCTAGAGAGTCCACGAGCTCCCTATATAAAGAGCTTATAAACCCTGCTCTTTGAAGCTAAGGAAAACTGGGGAAAGAACTGGTGAAATCGAGTGAGAAAAACCAAACTGGTTCACAAATCTGATCATCAAAGAACGAGAAAATTATGAAATTTACAACTCCCAAGTGACCCAAAGGGTCATAAAAACCTTGTAAAGGGACTTTAGGACAATTTGGGGAAGAAAACTAGATTGGTTTAGGTGAACCGGATCCGAACTAAACCGAACCAATTTTGACTAGTTTGAACCACTGTTGAACCGGATGCTAAATTCATTTTTCTAGGTGGTTTAGAAATTTCAAATTGGAGAATTGAGGGCACCATTGGATAGAGAATGAATTTAGAAATTTTTAATTTTGAAAAATTCGGTTGAATCGGGCATGAACCGGCCGGTTTAAGCATTGAACCTGGTCCGAAATAGTGTCGTCTTCTTCCTTTAGATGATAATGCTGTTCACTTGCCAAAACATCGATTAGCGTTGATGAAGATGAAAAGTCTCTAGCTAGGGAGTTTCAGGCAATGAAAGATCACCATTAAGGTGTCAATCGGACGACCAAGAAGTCCTTGAGCTTCCTATATAAAGATCCCCTCCTCATTCGTCCTCCTCAAACTTGAAACTCAATTCTCTCTCAACTGCTTTATTTTCTGGTGAAGCTTGAACAAGAGCCCTAACTTGGGCATTTTTCTGAGCCAAAGAAGGCGTGGTCGTGTTCTTTGGATTCGAGGAGAAGTCAACTACATGCCTGTAGTCTCCTTTGCTTCGAGGGTCACCGGAGAAGCGCCGGCATGATCGAACATTTAGGCAGCTCCGACAAACCGAAGTTGCCTTGTTTTGGCCGACTGAAATCAACCAATTTCAGCCATTCTCAGGCCAAACCAAGCCCTCCCAACACCTCCACAACCCTCCTATAGTTGAATTAGAGCAGAGCCAATTTGGCTCCCCTTTATATTTTCCTACCAGTGCTAGAGAGGGAATCGACAAAACTTCGGTGACAAAATTCTCATAGAATTCAGCATCAATTGATGCAATTCTTAATCCTAGGAGAAACCTTAGGACAAGAACTATATGCCCAGTTTGAAAGCTCGGACTACCGTGCCCCCGACGATAAGCTTTCGAAGCTTTCTATCTCTAAGTCCAATTTTCCAGCGAAGCTCCGTTTGAGCTCATTCCAGCATCTAATCGTGCGATTCAATGTGCAATTGAATCGTATGAAGGTGTAGGAACTCTAATCAAACTTCAATTTCAACAATTAAACTCATTTGATTGGTCAATTCGACTGAGTTAGAAGTTTGAAATTGAGGGAAATTTGGGGATTTCAAAAATTTGAGGGACTAAGGTGCAATTTCATAAAATTGAGGTCCAATTGGGCATGATAAATATGTTGGAGGACCAATTGGGCAAATTTTGGGGGCAAAACTTACCATTTTTGTAAAGTAGGGGCAAAATGGTAATTTTGGAAAAGTAGGGTGACAAGATTGGAAATTTGGGAAACTTGAACCCCTTTTTGCATTTTTGAATAAATTGAGGTCCTAAGGTGAATTTTAGAGTTTCAAGACTAAATTTGGGGGAAAACCGGCATTAGACATTTAAAGTTAAATAAAGAATAACTTTAAGGACCTAATTACAAATAAATGAAAAGTTTGGATTTCTCATTAATTTAGGATGAATGAAGGCTATTAGGCCAAAAAAATAAACAAGAATGTTCGTATTGTGAGGAACACTAAGTCCCGGGAACGCCAGCTAAGGCAAGTTGTCGTGAATGCAACAAGCTAGCTAAGAGGGAATTCACTGCACTATCGGGTGAGTGAGATTTAATATCATACCGGGTTGGGATGATAAGCATCTCGAAAATGAAAACCCACTGCTAAGTGGTATTTTAACCATCACGCCTGATAAGAGTGGTGTGGAAATCACACGGAAAAAACTACTTACCGGTTGTAAGTAGATCATACTCGATTGGTATGATGGAACTTCTTGGAAGGAAATGGAAAACCCACTTATTAGTTATAAGCGGAGATGTCCTCATACTCGGTTAGTGTGATGGACGACTAAAAAGTTTATTTTGTCGGAAGTGCTCTCCCCTGACTATGTGCCACTGCTAAAAAGTTTTGGAAAACCTTATTGACGGGAGATCGAATAGCTCAGTTAGTTCGAAGGCCTCGGTTTTGGAACTTGGGGGCTAATATGCATGGTTTTAAAAATCTCTAACAGTGGGCCCTAGGCTAGATGGTACAAGGAGGAGCTCGTAAACAAACATGATTTTAAGCCATGAAAACTTAAGTGAATGAATTGTTTGGTCATGGTACCAAGATAGGATCGACATACTCGATGGACTTGCAGTAGTTCAACATGACAGGTCTTCGGACTAGTCAAGACAAATAGCTGTAGGTCGAGTTGAGGGTTGGGGCCATTGGACCAGTGGCACCATAGATCATATGGATTATGTGGTAAAATTATTGATTTGTGCATGCACCATGTTATGAGACCTTCAAGATGCCCAAGATGGATAGTGATGCGTCCTAGGGCTCTGGACAACCTAGTGGAAATAAGGGCAATTAGTCGTACCAGAAGTCTTAAGAAGGTCGACGTATCTTCATTGCGCATGAGACCAGGGTGGGGATGGGATGAGGTCTTTGTCCTCATACGGACACAGAGTTTGGTAACGGGATTGAGGGTCAAATGTCACACACATGCACTCATTCTTATGGTAGAAGTGAATGTGCTTCTATCTAGGTGCCAGTAAAGTCACTCTGATGCCACAAGTGGGTACAGTGGACGGTCTGGCCTGCAAATGCGTGTTTCCTTCATGATGAAGGGCATGTGTTGGTTGATAAATACACCATTAAATGAGAAATGGTTATAAAAATTGAGATTTGAGAATGAAATGTTTTTAACAAAAAAATAAGGACTCTTACACACTCCAATTCAAACTATTTTTTAAAGTCATACCCTAAAACACTGTAAACCCTGCTCTTTTGAGTTAAGAAAAATTGGGAAAAGAACCGCTCAAATTGAGTGAGAAAACTGAACTAGTTCACAAACCCAATTATTAGGAAACATGCAAATTGGAGAATTTACAACTTCCAAATGACTCAAAATGGTTCATAAACCTTAGAAAAGAACCTTAGGATAAATTGGGGGAGAAAAACTAGACCGGTTCAGGTGAACCGAATTAGAACATGATTAAATTGGTTTAAGAACCGAACTAGTTTATGAATCAAAATCGATAGAGAGAGGGAAAATTGGGAAAATTATGGACCTTAAGTGACCTAAGGATTCATAAAAGTCATGAAAAAGGACTTTAAGATGAATTGGACCTGAAACCAAACCTATTTAGGTGAACCGGATCCAAACCGGATTGAACCGGTTTGGACTAGTTTGAACCACTATTGAACTGGGTGCTAAATTCATTTTATAGGTGGCTTAAAAAATTCAAATTTTAGATTTGAGGCCACCATTGGATAGAAAATGAATTTAGATAATTTTATAAATTTTTTAGATTTGAAAAATTCGGTCGAATTGGGTGTGAACTGGCCGGTTTAAGCATTGAACCTGGTTTGGAACAGTGTCGTCTTTTTCTTTTAGATGACAGCACTGTTCACTCGCCGAAAAATTGTGCAGCGCCAACGAAGCTGAAAAGTTTCCGGCCAGGGAGTTTCATACAATGAATGACCACAATTAAGCTGCCAATTGGATGAGCAAGAAGTCCTCGAGTTTCGTATAAAAAGAGTCCCTCCTCATTCATCCTCTTCACACTTGAAAACTCCATTCTTGCTCAGTTGCTTAGTTTTCCAGTGAAGCTCGAACCACAACTCTGATATAGGTTCATTTTTTTGCCAAAAAGGTGATGTCGAGTTCTTTAGAACTAGGGAGAAGTCAGCTACACACCTATAGTCTCCATTTACTCTGAGAGTCACTGGAGAAATTCCAGCATGATCGAACAGTGAAGCAGCTCCGTGAGATCGATGATGCCCTGTTTCGGCCGAGCTGAAATCGGCCAATTCAAGCCCTCCTCAAGCTAAACAATGCTCTCCCAATGCTTCCTTAGCCCTCCCATGGCCAAATTAGGACTGAAAGGTAAGCCAATTCGACTCCCCTTTACAATTTCTGACCACTGCTAGAGAGAGAACTGACAGTGAGGATTAAAGCTTTTTCTCTCTACAGTCTGTTTTCCGGCAAAGCTTCGTTTGAGCTCATTCTGACATCAAAACTTGCGATTCAAAGTTCTATTGAATTGTATGAAGATGTAGAAACTCAATTTTAATTTAAATTTCAACAATTAGAAGTGTTTGATTGGCCAATTTGATAAAATCAAATTCGACTGTGTTAGTAGTTGAAATTGGGGGAAAATTGGGGATTTTCAAAAATTCAAGGGACCAAAATGCAATTTTGTAAAGTTAAAGCTCAATTGGGCATGATAAGAATGTTAGAGGACCAATTGAGCAAATTTTAGAATTTTTGGGGAAAAACTTACCATTTTTCTAAAGGAAGGGCAAAATGGTAGTTTTGGAAAATTTGGGGATTAAATTGGAAAATTTAGAAATTAAACCCCTTTTTGTGAATTTTAATAAATTGAGGTCCTAAGATAAATTTTAAAAGTTTCGGGACTCAATTTGAAGAAAAACTAGCATTAGGGATGTAAAGTTAAAGTAAAATAACTTTGGGGACCTAATTGCAAATAAAGGAAAAGTTGGTTTTCTCATTCATTTAGGATGAATGAGGTCTATTAAGCCAAAGAATAATGACAAAGTATGTTCATATTATTTAGGAACATGAAGTACCGAAAACGCCTACAAGGACGAGTTCGCGTGAAATACAAAGAAACGGTTGAGAGGAAATCACTGCATTAACGGGTGAGTGAGATTTTTATATCATATCTAGTTGGGATGATAAGTACCTCCAAAATGAAAACCCACTACTTAGTAGTATTTTAAACATCACAACTTAGAGGAGTGATGTGAAAATGATGCAAAAAAACTACTTATAGGTTGTAAGTAGATTATACCCAGTTGGTATAATGAAACTTCCTCGGAGGAAGTGGAAAATCCATTCATCAATTATGAGCGGAGATATCCTCATACTCGGTTGGTATGATGGAAAGTTAAAATTTTATTTTTTGTCGTAGGTGCTCTCCCTTGACTCTGTGCCATTGCTTGAACGATTTGGGAGATATTCTTGATAGGAGCTCGATTAGCTTTGTTAAGGCGAAGGCCTCGATTTTTGGAACTTAGGGGCTATTATGCATAAATTTTAAAAATCTCGAGTAGTGGGCCATAGATCAGTTGGCAAGAGTAGGAGCTCATAAACAAATATGAATTATATGCCATGAAAACTTGAATAATTGAATTGTTTGGCCAGGTACCAAGACAGGACCGACATACTCATTTAAATAGCGGTTGTGCGACATGACAACTCTTCGGACTAGTCAAGACAAGCAACTGTAGGTTGAGTTGAGGCTCAAGGCCGTTGGACCAGTGGCACCACATATTATATGGCATGATGTGAAAATACTAATTGTACGTGCACTATATTTATGGGACCTTCAAGATGCCCAAGAGGGATAGTGATGTGTCCTAAGGCCCTGGACGACCTTGTGGGTATAAGGTCAGTTTGTCGTACCAGGTGACCTTGTGATTCTCGAAGTAGCTTCAAGTGCACGAGACCGGAGTGGGGATGAGATGAGGTCTCTATTCTCATATGGACACAAATAATTGTTATGGGATTAAGGGTCGGATATCATGAACATCCATTCATTCTTAGGGTAGAAGTGGACGTACTTATATCTAGGTGGCCGATAAAGTCGCTCCGACGCCACAAGTGGGTTCATTGGATGTACTGGCTTGCGATTATGTGATTGACCTTTCTGATGAAGGATGTGTGTTGGGTGATGACACACTGTGATTAATAAGAAATGATGATAAAAACTGAAAATTTAAAAAGAAAGGTTTTGAAAAAGAATAAGGAGTCTGACACACTTTGAATCAAATATTTTTCTTAAAAAAAAAGATGATTTTTACATACCTATTCACTGAGTCATTGTACTCACCCCTCCCTCATATCACTTTTTAGGTAAATCCGGAAAGCCTACCCTTAAAACCACCACTTAATACGCTTGTAAGACATGTATGTTTAGTTTGAAATTTTATGTAGTTTTGATTTATGTGATTCCAGGAAAGGTGTAGGTTTAAAGGATACCTTACTCTTCATGGTTTATAAACAAGGGGCAACCCTTAGTAAACCGGGAGAGTGGTGGGTTGATCACAGGGATCTGACCAAACCGGGTTGGGGCATGAACTTGAGTGGTATCAGAGCCCGTTTCCTCGAATACATAATCAAGACAATAAAATATAGTAACTAATAGGATTTATCTTTAAAATTTTTGAATACATAATGAAGACAACTTTAGTGGTATCAGAACAAAAAAAACTAGGAATGACTCAACTCAACACCGTGTCCTAATAGAAAATAACCCTAGAAGCTTCCCAATGCCTAAGGCATGGTAGAAGTCTCAAAAGTCCAAATGGGGAAGCATCCAGGAGGATGGTGCTAAGACCTTTTGAGTCACCACTCTAAGTACGAAGAAAGCCAAGCATGAATCCATAAATGCCAACAGAGGGCGTATAACCTTACCTAGGAGGATGCTTATCAAGAATCCCGTAGCTCCCTATTTATTATGTGACCATTTTCTGTAATAGGCCTAAATCCCCCAACATATTGTACTCTTATATTAATAAAATACTCCTAATTCCTAAAAACCCTTTCTCTTGAAAGATGTAATCTTACTAGGATGATGGCCCCAAGAAAAATAACCGAAAAAAATCGTGATTTCCTAGACACCACGAAGATAAAGGATAAAGGAATGAATTAAGGAAATTATTAGGCGAAGAAGACATGACAAGAAAATCGTAATGGTCAGGAGTCTATAAGAACCCTTGGAGTAACAATTGGGCAATGAGAGAACCTATTACAAGGTACATGACGCCCTCACAACTATAAGAAATCTGGAAGGATACCATCCCAAGAAACACAACTCCAACTCATAATTTCAACCACAGATAGAAGGAAGCTCTTTAAAATCTTTGCGAAGTGGCAGGAAGGATAAAGGGCTAAATGTAGGATCTTAATAAAACCACAAACAAAACAAAAGGTAGCTGAAGAGAATTCTCCCCTAAAGAAGAAATTTCCAATAATTTAGGAGCAAATAAGGGAGTGCATCCACAAGAAATGACAAGTGAAGCATTTGACAACAAATGGGATGTCTTGAAATTTGCAAGTACAACTTCCTTTGGAAAAAGTAGAGAAGTCAAATTGGAGTTTGGGACCAACATAGCAGAAGTAAGCAAACAGTAACAACAAGATAGTCAAGGAGAATGAACGACACCCTAAGGAGGACTAGGAAGTAGTAAGGAATACACCCTAAAAAGAGCAATGGAAGGGTCATTAAGGACAAGAAGATTCGAGAAACAACTGTCTGAAGAGAATTAGATAGGGTGAACAGTAGAGGCGAGGCAGGTAATGAACTAACCCCCGTGAGGGCCATAGATTAAGCTCTAGTAAAGAAAGAAAAGATGGGAAGTCCAAACATGTGGAAAAGAAGGATAGAGAAAATCCTTAAGGAGATCAATGGCCAAGACCAAATTGACGACTGAACTCAAAGCCAAAAAAAGATTAAGTAAGCCTCACACAAAGAGGTATTGAAACAAATCATGCCAGAACTTTTCCCAAGTAAGAATGAGTGGACTATCCATAATAAGGTAATGAAGGAAAGAACATCCATGAAACGTTGGGAATGTAAGCCCTCCAATATAGATGTAGTTAAGGAGGAATAACCACAATTGGTAAGACATGTCACAATCCACACACACATATGAAGCTTAAAGAGGGGACGACTGAAGATAGTGTGGAATGCACGGAATAAAACCGATAATCGGAAGTATCTCAAGTAAGAAATAAAGGATGAAATAGAAGTTGTGGATAGAGATGGATCCAAAGTGGACAAATGCCCTAACATAGATAGGGGTGTGAGGAAAGGGAGAAAGAACCCTACAAGGAATGATAAGAAGGTTGAGCATGTAGCTTCTAAGATGAAAATCTCTATTATGAGGGACATAGTAGAGAATGAAATCGGAAGAAGGGAACCTTCCCAAGCAAAGAAATAGACAGATAGATCGAAAGTGATTTTTTAGAACGAAGAATCATGAAATGATCATGAGTAAGTAAAAGTGGATTAAGGAATAAGGAAAAATCCTTGGATAGAAAATGCCAAGGACTTAAGAAGGAAAGAATCCCAGCTTGTTGGTAAATTATTGGAAAACCCAATCATTGGAACCGAAAAGACTCAGTAAGGATGTTGAGAAAGGACGTGTGGGTAAGGAGAATCGACACAGTTTTGTAAGTTAATTTGATAATGGTGAAGGTAGTCGAGGAATACTACCAGAAGAAAAGAGGGATAATGTTGCACAACCCTTGAGAGGTTGAAAGGTTGAGAATACCCCTAAAGGAGGTGTTCTAAAAATCAAATGGACAGAGAGACAAGATATAGAAAATGTCATGCTATAAGGGGGCATGTAAACCCTCTAGTCCCGAAGAAAACATGACTCAATATAAGGAAGAGTCAGTTAGTAAGCATGACATGATCCAACATAAAATTTAGACTAAAATTGTAATGAATAATGGATGATGGGTCAAAATTGGATGAAAAGGTGATAACAAGGAAACTCGTGAAAATAGGTATGTAATGTTCTAAAGGACATCGGACATCAATGACCAAGAGGTTAACTAGACATGGGAATGGTTAGGTATCTTGGAATTTCCAATCTTGTGTATAGGACCTCAAAGAAAAAAATGTTGCTCTAAGCAAAGAAAGTTGTGAATCTAAGGATATACCCTTAAATAAGGTATGTCTAGGTATGATAAAACTCCATGAGGGAGTAGATAATACAAAGGAAAAGAAATTCCTTCAGTGAATGATGTAAAAAGGTTTAATTGAAAGAACAAGAGAAGAGTTTGCATGTTAATCAAATACCAAATGGACATCAAAGGAAAAGGTTCCTCATGCAAGGTTGCTAATTAGGTTTTGGGGAAAAAACTCTGAAAAGGAAAGGAGAGATGTAAACCTCGCCCTTTTGAGTTATGAAAAATTGAGAAAAGAATCGGTCAAATCGAGTGAGAAAACCAAAATAGTTCACAAACCCAATTATTAGAAAACGGGCAAATTGGAGAATTTACAACTCCCAAATGACTCAAAATGGTTCATAAGCCTTGGAAAAGAACCTTAGGATAAATTGGGGGAGAAAAACTCAACTGGTTCAAGTGAACCAGATTCAAACCGGATTGAACTAGTTTAAGAACCGAGCTAGTTTATAAACCAGAACCGATAGAGAGACGGTAAACCGGGAAAATTATGGACCCTAAGTGACCTAAGGAGTCATAAAAGTCATGAAAAAGGACTTTAGGATGAATTGGAGGTGAAAACCAAATCGGTTTAGGTAAGCCAGATCCGAACTGGATTGAACTGGTTTGGACCGGTTTGAACCACTATTGAACCAGATGCTAAATTCATTTTTAGGTGGCTTAAAAAATTGAAATTTTAGAGTTGAGGCCACCATTGGATGGAAAATGAATTTAGAAATTTTTATATTTGAAAATTTTAGTCAAATTGGGGGTGAACCGGCTGATGTAAGCGTTGAACTCGGTTCGGACTGGTACGGTCTGGTTCGAAACAATGTCGTATTCTTACTTCAAATGACAACATTGTTCACTCAACAGAAAATCGTACAACGCTGGCGAAGCTAAAAGGTCTCCAGCCATGGAGTTTCAAATTGCCATTAAGACGCCAATCAGACGGCCAAGAAGTCCCCGAGCTTCCTATGTAAAGAGACCCTCCTCATTCATCCTCTCCACATTGAAAACTCCATTCACTCTCAACTGCTTGGTTTTCCGGTGAAGCTCGAACAAGAGCATCGATATAGGGCCATTTCTAAGCCAAAGAAGGTGCGGTCGAGTTCTTTAGAACTGGGGAGAAGTCAGCTTCACGCATATAGTCTCCATTTTCTCTGAGAGTCATTGGAGATATGCCAGCATGATCGAACAGTGAAGCAGCTCCGGTGGACCGAAGTGGCCCTGTTTCGACCAAGATGAGATCAGCCAATTCGAGCCCTCCTCTAGCCAAACCAAGCTCTCCCAACACTTCCTCAGCCCTTCGACGGCTGAATTAGGACTGAAAGGTAAGCCAATTCAGCTCCCCTCTACAATTTTTTACCAGTGCTAGAGAGAACCGATAGAATTTCGATAACAGAATTCTAATCCAATTTCGATAACAGAATTTCACGCCCTTGATGGTGAGCAATTGAAGCTTTCTCTTTCTATAGTCTATTTTTTGGCGCAGCTCCGTTTGATCTTGTTCCGATGTCAAAACTTGCAATTCAAAGTGCTATTGAATTGTGTGTAGAAACTCAATTTAATTTCAATTTCAACAATTCGAAGTGTTTGGTCGGTCAATTTGATGAAATCAAATTCGACTATTTTAGAAAGTTGAAATTGGGGAAAATTGGGGATTTTTGAAAATTTGAGGGACCAAAATGCAATTTTGTAAAATTGAAGGTCAATTGGGCATGATAAGAGTGTTAGAGGACCAAATGAGCTAATTTTAGAATTTTTGGGGTAAAACTTACCATTTTTGTAAAGGAAGGGCAAAATAGTAATTTTGAAAATTTTGGGCAATTAAACCCCTTTTTGTGAATTTGAATAAATTGAGGTCTTAAGACAAATTTTAAAAGTTTCAGGACTCAATTTGAGGAAAAACCGGCATTAGGGGCTTAAAGTTAAAGAAAAATAACATTAGATACCTAATTGCAAATAAAGGAAAAGTTGGTTTTCTCATTCATTTGGGATGAATGAGGGCTATTGGGCCAAAGAATAATGAACAGTTCATATTATGTAGGAACATGAAGTGCCGAAAACGCCTGCAAGGACGAGCTCGCGTGAAATACAAAGAACCGGTCGAGAGAAAATCACTACATTAATGGGTAAGTGGGATTTTTATATCATATCCGGTTGGGATGATAAGTACCTCAAAAATGAAAACCCACTACTTAGTGGTATTTTAAACATCACAACTTAGAGGATTGATGTAAAAATGACACGGAAAAACTACTTACGTGTTGTAAGTAGATCATATTTGGTTGGCATGATGAAACTTCCTCAGAGAAAGTGGAAAACTCGTTTATTGATTATGAGTGTAGATATCCTCATATTCGATTGGTATGATGGATAGTTAAAAATTTATTTTTTGTTAGAAGTGCTCTCCCTTGACTGTGTGCTATTGCTTAAATGATTTGGGAGTCCTTTTTGTCTGGAGCTCGAATAGCTCTATTAGGCCGGAGGCCTCAGTTTTGGAACTTGGGGGCTATTATGCCCAAATTTTGAAAATCTCGAACAGTGGTCCATAGGCCAAGTGGAACGAGCAGGAGCTCGTAAAAAAACATGAATTATATATCATGAAAACTTAAATAATTAAATTGTTTGGCCATGGTACCAAGATAGGACTGACAGACTCAGTCAACTAGTAGTAGTGCGACATGACAGATCTCCGAACTAGTCAAGACAAACAGCTGTAAGTTGAGTTGAGGCTCGGGGCTGTTGGACCAATGGCACCACAAATTATAAGGCATGATGTGAAAATACTAATTGTGCATGCATTGTGTTTATAAGACCTTCAAGACACCTAAGAGGGGTACTAATGCGTGCTAGGGCCCTAGACGACCTGGTGGGTATAAGGGTAGTTTGTCATACCAGGTAACCTTGTGAAGCTTGGAGTACCTTCGAGTGTACGAGATCGGGGTGGGGACAGGATGAGGTCTCTGTCCTCACACGTACACAGAGAATTGTTACGGAATTGAGGGTTAGATATCGTGAACATCCACTCATTCTCAAGGTAGAAGTGGACGTACTTCTATCTAGGTGGCCGGTAAAGTCCCTCCGATGCCACAAGTGGGTTCAATGGATGTACTGACCTGCGATTGTGTGATTGAGCTTCCTAATGAAGGATGTGTATTGGGTGATGACATACCGTGATTAATAAGAAATGTTGAAAAAAACTGAAAATTTGAAAAGAAATGTTTTGAAAAAGAATAAGAAGTCTAGCACACTCTAAATCAAACATTTTTCCTAAAAAAAAGATGAATTTTACAAATTCATTCATTGAGTCGTTGTACTCACCCCTCTTTCATATTCATATCCCTTTTTAGGTAAATCTGGAAAGCATACCCTAAAGACCACCAACAAATATGCCTGTAATACAGGTATGTTCAATTTAAAATTTTATGTAGTTTTCATTTATGTGATTCTAGGAAAGGTGTAGGTTTAAAGGAAATGGAAATGGACTTGAGAATTAATTGGAGATGAAAATCAAACCAGTTCAGGTGAACCGAATCCGAACTAGATTGAACTGGTTTGAACCGGTTTGAACCACAATTGAACTGGATTCTAAATTCATTTTTCTATGTAGTTTAAAAAATTCAAATTTGAGATTTGAGACCACCATTGGATAGAAAATTAATTTAGCTGAATTTAGAAATTTTTAGATTTGAAAAATTCGGTTGAATGGGGGAGGGGGGGTGAATCGGCCAGTTTAATCTTCAAACCCGTTTTGGATCGGTCCGGTCCAGTTTAGAACAATGTCATCTTCTTCCTTTAGATGATAGAACTGTTCACTCTCTGAAAAATCGAAGCAGCACTGGCGAAGAAGAAATGTTTCCGTTCAATACGTTTTCAGCCATCAATACCTGTCATAAAGGTGCCAATCGGACGTCCAAGAAGTCCCCGAGTTTCCTATATAAAGACCCTCTCCCCATTCATCCTCTCTACAACTAAAAAGCTCACTCTCTTTTATTTGCTTAGTTTTCTGGTGAAAGTAGAACCAAAGCTCTGATATATGGTCATTTCTTAGCCAAAGAAGGTGAGGTTAGGTACTTTAGAACTGGGAAGAAGTCAGCTACACGCCTGTAGTCTCTGTTTGCTCCGAGGGTTGTCAGAGAAGCTCGACGTGATGGAACACTGAAATAGCTCCGGCGAACTAAAGCTGCCCTATTTCGACCGATCTAAAATTGGCCAATTCGAGCCCTTCTCAAGCCAAACCAAGCCCTCCCAACACTTCCTTAGCCCTCCCACGGCTGAATTAGGATGGAAAGTTAAGCCAATTCGGCTCCTCTCTGCAATTTCCAGCCGGTGCTAGATAGAGAATCGACAGAATTTTGATGATGAAATTCTATCTCAATTTGGCATCAATTGATGCAATTATTTATTCTAAGATAAACTTCAGTACGAGAGCTATCAGTCTAAATTGAAAGCTCGGACCGCCATGCCCTCGATGGTGAGTAATCGAAGCTTTCTCTCTCTACAGTCTGTTTTCCAACGAAGCTCCGTTTGAGCTCGTTCCGGCTTCAAAACTTGTGATTCAAAGTGCTATTAAATCCTATGAAGATGTAGTATCTCAATTTCAACTTGAATTTCAACAACTAGATGTGTTTTATCGATCAATTTATTGAAATCAAATTCGGCTATGTTAAGAAGTTGAAATTGGGGGAAAATTTGTTGAAAATTGGGGATTTTCAAAAATTCGAAGGACAAGATTAAATTTTATAAAATTAAGGGTCAATTTGGAATGATAAAAATGTTAGAGGACCAATTGAGGAATTTTAGAATTTTTGCGGTGAAACTTATCATTTTTGTAAAGGAAGGGCAAATAGTAATTTTGGTAAAGTTGGGGGACCAAATTGGAAATTTGGAAAATTAAACCCCTTTTTGTGATTTTGAATAAATTGAGGTCCTAAGATAAATTTTAAAAGTTTCGAGACTCAATTTGAGGAAAAACCGACATTTGCGGACTTAAAGTTAATGAAAAATAACTTTAGGAACCTAATTGCAAATAAATAAAAGTTTGGGTTTTCTCATTCATTTGGAATGAATGAAGGCTATTAGGTCGAGGGATAATGAGCCGAGATGTTCATATCATGTAGGAACACGAGGTACCGGGAACGCCAGCAAGTACAAGCTCGGGTGAATATAAAAGAACTAGTGTAGTGGAATTCACTGCATTAATGAGTGAGTGGGCTTATCAACGTTATACTCGGTTGGGATGATGAGTACAGTTTAAAGTAAAAACCACTTACCGGTTATGAGTGGGATTTTATATCATACCTGGTTGGGGATGATAAGTACTTCGAAATGAAAACCCACTACCTAGTGGTATTTTAAACATTACAACTTAAAGGAGTGATGTTAAAATCACACGAAAAAACTACTTACCGGTTGTAAGTAGATCATACCCGGTTGGTATGATGAAACTTTCTCGAAGGAAGTGGAAAACCCCTTCATCGATTATGAGCGGAGATGTCCTTATACCCGGTCTGTATGATGAACAACTGAAAACATGTTTTTGTCGGAAGTGCTCTCCCCTGGCTATGTGGCACTGCTTAAACGAATTGGCAGACCCTCTTGATGGGAGCTCGAATAGCTCTTATAGGCTGGGGGCCTCAATTTTGAAACTTGGGGGCTAATATGCCCGATTTTGAGAATCTCGAACAGTGGGCCATAGGCTAATTGGCACGAGCAAGAGCTCATAAACAAACCTGAGATATATGCCATAAAACTTTAAGCAAGTGAATTGTTTGGCCATGGTACCAAGACAGGACCGACATATTCAGTCAACTAGTGGTAGTGCGACATGACAGGTCTTCGGACTAGTCAAGAAAAACAGCTGCAGGTTGAGTTGATGGTCAAGGCCGTTGTACTAGTGGCACCACAGATTATAAGGCATGATGTGAAAATTCTAATTGTGTATGCACTCTATATACGGGACCTTCAAGATGCCTAAGATGGGTAGTGATGTGTCATAGGGCCCTGGATGACCTGGTGGATATAAGGGCAGTTCATCGGACTAGGTGACCTTGCGAAGCTTGACGTAGCTTCTAGTGCATGAGACCAGTGTGGTGTTGGCATGAGGGTCGGATGTCGTGTACATCCTCTCATTCTCACGGTTGAAGTGGACGTGGATCTATCTAGGTGGCCGGTAAAGTCACTTCGATGCCACAAGTGGGTTCAGTGGACAGGCTGGCTCGCGATTGTGTGATTGACCTTCATGAAGAAGGATGTGTGTTGGGTGATAACACACCGTGATTAATAAGAAATGGTGATAAAAATAGAGATTTGAAATGAAAGTATTTTTGGAAGAAAATAAGGAGTCTGCACACTCCAATACAAATCTATTTCCTAAAAATGAATTTTTGAAAACCCATTCACTGAGTAGTTGTACTCACCCCCTCCCTTATATCCATTTCAGAAAATTTTAAAAAGCCTATCCTTAAAGACCATCAACTAAGACGCCTATGACACATGTATGATAAATTTAAAATATTACGTAGTTTTGATTTATGTTATTCCAGAAAAAGGTGCAGGTTTAAAGTATGCCATACTCTTCATGGTTTATGAACAAGGGGCAACCCTTAGTAAACCAGGAGAGTGGCGGGTTGATCACGGGGATCAGACCAAACTGGATTGGGGCGAGACAACTTGTGTGGTATCAAAGCATTTTTTCTTAAATACATAATCAAGACAATAAAATATAGTAGCTAATAGGATTTATCTTAAAATTTTCAGATGGCTCCTAGGAGAGGAACCAAAAAAAACTATGAATGACTATACTCAACACCCTGTCCTCATAGGAAGATAACCCTAGAAGCTTCCCAATGCTTGAGGCATGTTAGAAGTCTCAAAAGTCCAAATGGGGAAGCATCCAGGAGGATGGTGCTAAGACCTTTTGAGGTCACAACTCTAAGTACGAAGGAAGCCAAGCATGAATCCATAAATGCCAGCAAATGGTGTATAACCTTACCTAGGAGGATGCTTATCAAGAACCTCATAGCTCCCTATTTATTTTATGACCACTTTCTATAATAGGGCTAAAACCACCAATATATAGTACTCCTCGAGTAATAAAGTGCTCGAAATTCATAAAATCCTATCCCTCGATGAAGTGATCTTGCTAGGAAGATGGTTCCAAGAATAGTAAATAAACAAACCCTTCACCATTAAAATTAGGGAGAATCCCATCCCAGTTAAGTAAGCTGAACGAGGGAATCAAGAAATATAGGAGGACTCCTAGAGTGACCATTTTGCAAAGAATACTTAACAAGAAAACCCTAAAGGTGATCACACTCAAGGACGGTGAAGTACCAAACTACCAGTAACCTCTAGAAAGGCTCTACAATTCTCGAAGAAAAGGAGGAACCACAACAGTCAATGCAAGGGAATAACCTATTAAAAGTGTGAACAATAGGGACACTACGTGAAGAAGTACCCAACCCTGCTAAGGACAAGTACCAAATCTATCATACCTCATAGATTTAGGGCAATACCTCCTCAAAGGTCATGAAAAACAGGAAGGACTGGTGACCAAAACCATGGGGCAGGTTAAGTAAGCTATTCACAAGGAGGACAAGAAATAGCGAGGTAAAGGAAGGAAATTCGAACTTCTTCTTAAGAAGGTCAACCATAGAGGAATACCACAAGAATGGAGGTAAGATATATCGGAGGTATGCCTAGAACCCCCCTCAGAAAAGGGAAAATATGGAAAAACGTCCTCCGGAAATGTCAAGGTAGGATACAGTAAGAATGAAGAAGAGAAGAAAGGAGTTACAAAAAGGAACTCAGGAGGGATGTATACGATTAAGTACCCTCTTGAAGGGATCATTGGTTGGCGGATGGACATAACATGGAGTGCAAGGAACCAACCCACATTAGAAACTTCTTGAAGGAAAGATGTATTAGAGGCTAAGTCTAACCTGCTATGGAAGAGAAATAGAGCCAAATAACGATTCTAGGAGAAACTAGTAGAAAGAAGTAATTAGTAACAATAGGATGGGCATGAAAGACAAGTGATAAAGCTATCCAGATAGTTGGATAATAAAAATAGTAGGAACGAGGCAGTTAATGAACTAATCTTTGGGAGAACCATGGATTTAAACCACAAAAAGGAATGGAGATGTGAAAAGGCTAAAATGTTAAAAAAATGGATAAAGGAAATCCTTAAAGAAATCAATGATTAAGACCAGATTTATGATAAAAAAAGCCATGAGATAGTTAAGTGAGCCTCTAAAGGTTGATCAAGGGATTTTGAAAATAGGTGGATGTGAGCTCTCCCTAGAAAGAAATAGAGAGGTACCGGGGTACGAGTGAGAATGAGGATGGAGTACGAAGGATGCACGCATAGGATCTCAAGAGTAATGGTAAGTATGAAAGAATAGAATCAAGGGATGTCATTTAAAGTTAGGTGTTTTCCGGATGAATGAAAAAGAAATTACGGGAGAAAAGCGTATGAATCCTCCCAAATAAGGACATCTTGAGAAAGGATATATGACCCTAATAAAGAAGAAATGGAACCAGGTGATGAGAGGTGAGGAGACGAATTTGCAAATAGAATTCATGCTAAGGTGGAAGAAACCCAGTGAAGCATATTAAGAGAATCTAAGAAGTAGTTAAACTCAAGAAAAAGATAAGTAGGAAGTTAGCATCAAGAGATGCTGTGACAAGTAAGAATGAGTGAACTATCCATAATAAGGTAATGAAGGAGCTTAAAGAGTGGGCGGCTGAGCATAGTGTGAAGTGTACGAAATAAGACCGAAAATTGAAAGTATCTCCAATAAGGAATAAGGGATGAAACAAAAGTTATGGATAAAGAAGAATCAAATACGGGCAAATGCCCTAACATAGATTGGGGTGCGAAGAAAGGGAGAAAGAACCCTATAATTAATGATAAGGAGGTTGAGCATGTAACTCCTAAGATAGAAATCTCTATTGTGAGGGACATAGTAGAGAATGAAACCGGAAAGAGGGAACCTTCCCAAGAAAAGGAATCGACACATAGATCAAAATGATTATTATAGAATGAAGAATCATGAAGTGATTACGAGTAAGTAAAAGTGGATTAAGGAAAAGGGAAAAATACTTGAATAAGGAATGCTAAGGACTTAAGAAGGAAAGAATCCCAGTTTGTTGGTAAACTATCGGGAAACCAAATAATTGGCACTAGAAAGATCCAATAAAGAAGTTGGGAAAGGACGAGTGGGTAAGGAAAACCGAAACGGTTATGTAAGACATGTTGTCAAGATACGAAGGATAATTGGATTACAGTAAAGGTAGTTGAGGAATACTACCCGATGAAAGGAGGGATGAAATTATACAGTCCCTAAAAGGCTGAAAAATTGGAAACCACCCTAAAAAGGGTGTTGTAGATGTCTGATGGACAAATACAGGTTCAGAACTATGTCATGTCATAAGGGACATATAAGCACCAACAGTCCCGAGAAAAATGTAACTCGAGTAAGAAGGAGTTAGTTAATGAACATAATGATGTCAAACATAAATTTGATCGAAGTTGTAATCAATGACGGATGAAGGATGGGTAAAATTAGGATAAAAGAATAATAACACAGAAGTCTTTGAAAACAAGTACGTAATGCTAAAAGGAACATTGAGCTAGGGGTTTCAATGATGAAGGGACTAACTAGACAAAGGAATGATTGGGCACGTTGGAACTCCCAATCCTGAAATCTTGAGTAAGAACCCCGAAAGGAAGAACCTTACTTTGAATAAAAGGAAATGCTAATATAAGAATATACATTTGGATTAATGAGCCAGGCATACCTCGTCATTATAACTCCGTGGAAGGAGTAAGCATGATAAATGAAAAGAAATTCCTAAGATGAATGATTACGGGGACTAAGCGAAAAAGCAATCGAAGTGTTAGCATGTCAAGAAAACCTAAGTTGACATTAAGGGAAATTATTCCCAAGGTGGAATATATTGGTTAGGTTTTGGGGACAAAACTCCTAAAAGGAGGGGAGAGTGGTTAACCCCACCCTTTTGAGTTAAGGACAACCGGAAAAAGAACTGGTTAAACCGAGTAAGAAAACTGAACTGATTCACAAACACAATCATATGGGAACGACCAATTTTGGAAATTTTCAACTCTCGAGTGATCCAAAGGGTTCATAAATCCTTGGAAAAGAACCTTAGGACAAATTGGAAGCGAAAAACCAGACCGGTTTTGATGAACTGGATCCAACTAGATTAAAGAAGTTTATGAACTGATGATCAGCTACACGCCTGTAGTCTTTGTTTTCTTTGAGGGTCGTCAGAGAAGCGCTAGCGTGTTGGAACAGTGAAGCAGCTCCGGCGGATTAAAGCTACCTTATTTCGACCGAGCAGAAATTGTCCAGTTCAAGCCCTCCTCAGGCCAAACCAAGCCCTCCCAACACTTCCTTAGCCCCCCCACAACCGAATTGGGACTAAAAGAAAAGCTAACTCGGCTCCCATTTGTAATTTTCGACCGGTGCTAGAGAGAGAACTGGGAGAATTTTGATAATGAAATTCTAACTTAATTTGACATCAATTTATTCAATTTTTTATTCTAGGATAAACCTCAGGACGAGAGCTATCAGCCCAGATCGAAAGCTCGGACCGCCGTGCCCCAGATGGTGAGTAATCGAAGCTTTCTCTCTCTACAGTATGTTTTTCGGCGAAGTTCCATTTGAGCATGTTCTAACGTCAAAACTTGTGACTCAAAGTGCTATTGAATCATATGAAGATGTAGGATCTTAATTTCAACAATTAGATGTGTTTGATCGGTCAATTTGATAAAATCAAATTCGACTATGTTAAGGAGTTGAAATTGGGTGAAAATTTAGGGAAAATTGGGTATTTTCGAAAATTCGAAGGACCAAGACGAAATTTTATAAAATTAAGGGTCATTTGGGCATGATAAAATGTTAGAGGGCCAATTGTGAAATTTTAGAACTTTTGGGGTGAAACTTACGATTTTTATAAAGGAAGGGCAAAATGGTAATTTTGGAAAAGTTGGGGGACCAAATTGGAAATTTGGGAAATTAAACCCCCTTTTGTGAATTTGAATAAATTGAGGTTCTAAGATAAAATTTAAAAGCTTCAAGGCTCAATTTGAGAAAAAATCAGCATTTGGGGTCTTAAAGTTAAAGAAAAATTACTTTATAAACCTAATTACAAATAAATAAAAGTTTGGGTTTTCTTATTTATTTGTAATGAATGAAGTCTATTAGGCCGAGGGATAATGAGCTGAGATGTTCATATTGTGTAGGAACACGACGTACTGAGAACGCTAGCAAGGACATGCAAGTGTGAATACAAAGAACCAGTCTAGTGGAATTCACTGCATTAACGGGTGAGTCGGCTTAGCAACGTCATACCCGATTGGGATAATGATCATAGTTTAAAGGCCTCGGTTTTGGAACTTGTGGGCTAAAATGGCCGATATTGGAAAATCACGTATAGTGGGCCCAAGGCCAGTTGGCACGAGCAGGAGCTCGTAAACAAACATGTGATATTTATGATATAAAAATTCTAAATGAATGGAATGTATGTTTTCGCCATGGTATCAAGATACAACCAACATACTCGATGGACTAGTGGCAGTACGTTAGGGCTAGTTCGATGGACCGGCCTAAACAAATAGCTACATGTCGAGTTGAGGGTCGGAGCTGTTAGACCAGTGGCACCAAAGATAAATGGCTTTGTGGAAAATTATTGTTTGTGCATGCACTTGTGGTTCAGGACCATCAAGACACCCAAGAGGGGTAGTGATGCATCCTAGGGGCTACTAGACGACATGGTGGAGATAAGGGCAGTTTGTCGTGCCAGCAATCAAGAAGCTCGATGTAGCTTCTTGCACATGAGGCCAGAGTGGGGTTTGGATGAGGTCTCTATCCTCATACAGACACAGAGTTGATTTTCGGGTTTGAGGGTCGGATGTCACAAACATCCACTCATACCCAGGGTAGAAGTAGACGTGCATCTATCTAGATGGCCGGTAAAGTCACTCCAATGCCACAAGTGGATGCAGTGGATCAATTGCCCTACAAATGTGTGATCCCTTATTGATGAAGGGTATGTGTTTACTGTTAAACACACCTATTGTGATTAATGAGGAAAGAAATTTCGAAATCTAAAATTTGAGGAAGAAATGATCTTAAAGGAAATAAGGAGTCTTTCACACTCCAATTAAAACTAATTTTTTTATGAAGACTTATTCCCAACACCCGTTTACTGAGTTGTAGAAACTCACCCCTATTTTCTATCCCCTTTCAGGAGTAGGGAAAGTGACTAAGGAAAACACTAGGACCTATCTTTTGTCAGGTATGCTTAAAAGTTATTTTTAAGCTTACATTTTTATTGATTTATATTATTTTAGGGAATGAGGTTAAATTATGCCTAGCTCCTCTTGGGGGGTCACAACAACCTTTTCCACTGAGAGGCATGCACATGCCTCCTTACACATGTGGCTCAATTGCCACTCCTCATCGCAACAGTTCTAGGATGGTACCTGTATATCAACTGAGTGTCCTAGGAAATCTGAAAGAAATTAGCCATTCTCCCCTTTATCCCCACTTTCCAAATTTCCTCAACATCGATGCTACCTTAGTAGATGTCCTCCAATGCTCTTGCCAATTCATAAAAGTATTTCAAAATCAGAATAAAAACATAATAGTCAATTCCATAGGCAATATTCTAACCTATCTCAATATCTAGCGGGCATGGTCCTCATTCTGACCATTTCTATTCAATTCATTGTGCAATCCACACATCAATCAATTTCAGGAGTTTTGGTCCATTATTTGACCAGCTCCACTCAATGAAACACAATGGAAATAAGACTCTAATGCACAATACTATCATGCGACTAAAATCTGTCACTCCGATCCTCAAGACATTTTCCCCTTTTGATAATCTCTTAAATGGAAAATTTTTTAGTGGATGTGCATTTAAGTCATTTTAAACTTCTTATATCAGTTTCAAAACATAAGCTTCATCTTGCTTTCATGACAACAATAAAAAAGTAAATAAGGTGCTCCGTAGGTCCAATCAGAACTTCTATCATTACTCACTCACAATTTTCATCGAAACTTGTTTGCCCCGATTGTTGTTTCTCCAATCTTTGGTTGTATGATCTGCTACTAGATTCATTCTACATGAATCAAATCGTATAATCGGGGTCATTTTAGATGTCTGTTAAGAACTTATAAATTCTATCCCATAATTTCCCACATATTACAATTTTGCCCATTGGGCTTGGTTCTCCCAACTTACGTGTCGATGAATCCTCATAATTACTAACCCCACTTATGATTTCCTTCTAAATCAAGGTTAAAATCACATTAGATCTTATTTACCAAAATGCCCGAAACGTTTGTAAGTTCCTTAGATAACACAACTTATTCAAGGTTTGCATTTTGGTTATTGAGTTGGGCAAAATTATCATTTTGCCCCTACTCATCAAAAGATTCCTAGTTTGGACCCTAGTCTTCCTAATTTTCTCATTTGTATCCTCACAACTCCTTCAAACACAACTTGGCCCAAAAAATGTATTAATTACATTTTGGCCCCCTAAAATGGGCAAAATTACAATTTCTCCCTTCACTTATAAAAATATCTATTTTTGCATATTTACTTTGGAAAAATTACCAATTTTTCCTCCATAGTTCAAAATTAACTCCTTGACATTTCTTTGGGAATAATTAACCATTTTGTCCCTCCTTTACATAAATTTTACAGTTTTTCCCAAAACTCTTGAAAATGACTTTAAACATCCCCATATTTCTCAAAATCACTTCTAAGCCCCTTGGGCTACTCTTAGGGATATTTTCCATATTTATAATTTGGTCCGCAAACTTTCCATAATTACAGTCCCTAAACTTTGGAACTTAAATCAAATGAACTTATAAATTCACAATTTACCCCCCAAATGGTTTCATCACGCCCTAATGGCTCATGGAAGGAGTGGGGGGCCTTACCCCGACCAACCACTACCAAATTTTGTAATTTTCCAAAACTAAACAAAACTGAGCAACTAAGAGTATTGTCGGAAATTCTCACCGAAGGTGGCCGGAGCTTAGGTGTTTTGTAGCCAAGGTCCATGCAAAGATTTATGTGGTGATGGCCATCTATAAGGCCATTTGAGTTGGGCGAATTTGGCCATCGACTGATCACAATTGTGTTGAACTCGACAAATACACCGAGAGAAATCAGCTCTCACCGACCAATTTCGCCCTCACTAGATTTTGACCCTTGCCATGGAGGGTTTGAGGAGAGGCAAGCAATCACTTTAGCACTGGTGGTCATCGAAGGATGGAGAATTTGGCCCTACAAGGCCATTGATAGCGACTAAAATCTATATCCCGAAGTTGGGTCAACCAAAACGACACTCGTGCAACATTTTTTGGAAACTAGCAAGTGGGGACATGATGATAGAAATCAAGAGGAGTCTATGAGTGGCTTTTGACACCAAGATCACCCCATTTGGTGATAGGATGAGATAAAATTTCCCATTCAAGCATCGAGAGGTCGGGTACCTCTTTGAGATAGGAGGGTTGTACTTTGAATTAAAACATCAAGCAATATAGGATGAGTTAATGCAATTACCTATATAGGGAGACCGATAACCTAGTTCCTAGCCAATCTCTACAATTTGTAGCACTCAATTTTGCTAAAAAATTGAGTGAATTTGATCAACTTATGTGGCTTGCGGGTGAGTTGGGTTGACCTACTTGGTCTGATCCAACCCAACTTCTCTTCTTTTCCTCTTTGTTTTTGAAATTTAATTTACAATTTTTCTCTTTTTGGGTCCTTTCATTAATTAAAATCAAAATCCCAACCCTATTGAGGTGAAAATTGGCTTTCCCCAAAGACCTCGATTTTCGTGCTCTAGAATCTGATCGGATACCTAGTTGTGACATCGGGTTTCCTATCCCATTTCCAACATTGGGTTTTGATCCAAACTTAAATTTCCAAATCCTGACTCGGATTCCCTTCTCGGTCTTGGCTTTTGTTTATAGTTTGGGATGTTGTTTCCTAACTTAGGGTCATCTTCTCAATTTGGGATTATATTCCTAGTTTACCTTCAGTTTTTGGTCCACTTAGATTTAACATGGGTTCCGGTGTTATAGATGCTCCACTCCTGTTAGAAGTTTTGTCCTCCAAACTTAATCACTTACCGGGGAGGGTTTTTCATCACTTATCTAACTCGGTCTTTCCATTTTCTCAAATTCATATGATCTTAATACCATTAGATATTCTTACCACCCTCAATTCTCATTCTTATGCAAAACTCTCTTTTTCTCCAATCTCTTTATTCAACTTAGCCTCATCATTTATCTCAGGTTGGGGTAACCTTTTTCCCTAATCCCTTCAGGAACATCATTCCGTATAAGAATCCTTCTAGAGTCATTATTATTGGAGATTCATGCTAATCACCTTAGATTTGAGATCACCCCATCAGTTTCCCATGTACTATCTCGTTCATGACATTCTGATATCCATGGATATATCTAGATAATACCAATATCTCAGGTAATTGCATAAACTTGCAAATTAACTATCTAAGTACCAATTTCGTACATAACCATTGTGGCATATTCCCCTTTTTCTTCACCCCCTATCACATTTGCACATCCCAATGCTTGTTCCTCAAGTGTCTGCTAGAAATATTGTGTTTGAGTATATAACTACCTCAACTCCATGTTTGGTTGTAGGGATCTACAATCGTACCAGCACTAAGAAGCTTACTCCTTTAATGCATATTTTTCTTATTATGTTGACATCACACAACCCTTACTAATGTGTGATCATGGTCTTTTACCCAGCCTTCTCTTATACCCACTTAATTTCCTTGCCATTATTGCATTCAAAATTTTGTGTGTCTCTTATTCTTCCCTTAGGGTCTAATCTACATCATGGATTATAATTACCTGTCTTAGGTTAGAAAACTTTTCCCTTGTCTCCCTTTGCTATAATCGTCCTATCAAGAACTAGCAATCCAAACCCTCTTCTGGTCTATATTTCATCTTCCCAACCTGAAATTTTACTTAAGTACCTTTACTCGTAACTTCACAGTTACATTGGTACATTCCTTATCACCACAAGGTGATTTTCTTTATATTTTCCTTAAATTCTCGAGTCCTAGTCACTATGAGATCTCACTCAGGCACTTGTCTCACTGGTATTCCTACCAAGACATTCATCCAGACTTTTTCGTATTCATAGTTCAGTGGAGTCTTTCCTTCTCACCCATCACTTGTGAAAATCACGTTTTGGTAAGGACAATCTTAAAAATTCTTGAGTTTTGTGGCTAGAACTTCCCTCCTTATTAAGCCTCATTTATCAATGTGGGGTTTTATCTCCTTTTCTCTTTTCCATGACTGTTATACCCCAACTTATTGGATACTTATAGAGTTAAGCCTCATTTAACAATGTGGGGTTTTATCTCCTTTTCTCTTTTCCATGACTGTTATACCCCAACTTATTAGATATTTATAGAGTTTCTACTTGAGTCATGCCACTGAGGCATCTACCCCTTTATGAACCTATTTGATTATTAAGAAAACATTCTCCTTACTTATTCACCGAACTCTATCGAGAATTTTCTTAGTAGTACACTTGTTTCTAGGACGATACTTTGCATCCTTTAATAACTTCTAGACCACGATCATTCCTTGTGACCATAGTCTAACCTAGTTCCTTCTAGACCTTCCTAATGCACATTCATATCTTACTCGTACACCCCTTGGTGAATACCTCATTACCAAAATCTGGTTATCACTAGTATCTGGGTGTCATTTCTTTTCTAATGGTACTTAATCTGTTCTCCGACCATTGAGGTTTTAAGTCTCCATTTCCTACTTTATTCCACCATGACATGGAACATTTTAATAATTCTCGTTGCTTGGCCCATCTCATGGGATTTGTAGCCATCATAACACATTGCCCTTAATATCTCACCTTTACCTTTGGTTGACCATACCTCATATCCTGGTTGGTTATTTCAATACGTTGTTCGAGGTATTACTCCAAGGTGAGATTTCCTTACTAACTTTCTTGTTTTCGTTCTCTGAGCTTCCTGACTCATTGGTCGACAAACTTCTCTTATGCTCCCTAGGTCGTCCAGTAACCCTTAGAACCATCACTACCCCATACTGGGCACCTCGATGGTCCTGCATGTCATGCCCTATCTTGGTTTGGTTAGAATCCCATGAGCAACCCGCCACTTCCCTTGGCCTAAGAAGGGTTACTCCTTCTTCTAGGCCGTAAGGAATTAGGCGTCATTCTAACCTAGTTTCATGGAATAACATTATACAAAATATTAATAATTAATATAGACTTTTGACATACTTGATTTAATGTTTAACTTCTTGAAGGTCTCTAAGGGGTTGTCTCTTTTTTCCTGAAAAAGGGTTAAAGGGAGGGGGTGAGTTTTTACAACTCAATGAGCGGGTGTTGGGAGTGAGTTATAAAGATTTTAACAAAACCATCCCATAAATCTTTCTTCAAAGCATTGCATCCTTTTCATAATTCCTTTTATATTATGTGTGTTTAGCTCTTTTCAACACTTCCACTTGCTTGGGAGGTGTTTAGCATACATACACATGCCTTTATCATAAAGGGTAAACAGATTCGCAGGGCAGTCCCAAATTGTACCCACTTGGGGATCAATACGATTTTGCTATCCACCTTGATAGAAGTTCGTCCACTTCTACCTTGAGTTTGAGTGATGCTCTAGGCACCCGACCCTCAGACATAAAATCACTTCATGTCCATATGAGGATGGAGACCTCATCCTGCCCTCACCCCAGTCTCATATGCAAGAAGCTTTGACCAGCTTCATGACTAACTGGTACGACAAACTGCTCTTATCGCCACCAGGTCGTCCACCAGTCCTTGGAACCCATCACTACCCCTTATGGGCATCTCGATGTTCCTGAACCAAAGTACATGCACAAACAATAATTTCCATATAATAGCCATCATCTTTGGTGCCAATGGACCAACAGCCTCTACACTCGACTTGACTTGTAGTTGTTTGCTTGATCGGCCTGTCGATCTAATCCTATCGCATTGCCACTAGCCCATCGACCATTATCAATTCTGACTTGGTACCATGGTAGATTACACATAATTTCCATTTTAATGAGAGTTTTCAAGACTCGTTTACTCATGCTTGTCTATGGGCTCCAACCCGTGCCCACTAACTTTGGGCCAACTTCACGAGTTTTTCAAAAAACTAGGCTTTGAGCCCTACAAGTTCAAATGGAGGCCCCCGACCTGTTGGAGCTATTCTATCCTTCATTAGAAAAGTCTCCCAAATAGTTTAAGCATTTACACACAGGGAGAACCTTTCTGACAAAATTGATTTTATCTCAAATGCACTCATTATACCAATCGGGTATGATGAGAGAGCTATGCCCACTCATAACCGGTAAGTAGGTTTTATTTCAAATAGTGTTCATCATACAACCCGGGTATGATGTATAAAGTTTCCCACTAATAGTGGCTTCCAATTTAGAAAAGGTGTTTATCACCCCAATCGGGTATGACATTTCAAATGTCCCACTCACAGTGGTCTTTCAATTTAAAACGTGCTCATCATCCAAATCTGGTATGACATTAGTAAGCCCACTCACCCGATGAATGTGACATGTTCGTCCCCAATCAACTTTCCAAGTCCCATTCGAGCTCCTTTGCTCACATTCTTATCCAAATTCCTTCATACACGGTTTGAGTATCTTTATAAGGAACGATTTGACATGAATAGCCCTTCTATTTCCATGTATTTACATTTAGGCCCTTATTTTTGCCTTATTGCAATTAGGTCCCTCATGTCCATAATCTTTGACTTTAGGTCCCTAATGCTCAATTACTTTCAATAATCATCCAAATCGGGTATGACATTAGTAAGCCCCCTCACCAGATGACTAGGACGTGTTCTTCCCTAATCAGCTTTCAAAGTCCTGTTCGAGCTCCTTTGCTCACGTCCTTATCTGAATTCGTTTGTACACAATTTGAGTATCCTTATAAGGAATAGTTTGGCATAACTCCATTTTAATGAGAGTTTCCATATTGCATTAGGTCCCTAAAGTCCATAATCTTTGACTTTAGGTCCCTAATGCTCAATTATTTTCAATCAAGTCCTTGGGTTTTCCAATATCCGTCTTAGGTCCTTAATTTTCTCAAAATCGAAAATGGAGCTCAAATTTTCCAAATTGGTCCACAACTTTTTTTAAAATTACTGTTTTGCCCCTAACTTTCCATAAATGGCCAATTGGTCCCAATTCTTTAAAAAATTGACCAATTGGTCCTTCAACATCTTCCTCAAGGCAAACTGACCTTCAATTTTTGAAAAATTGCACTGAGGTCCTCCAATATTTCAAAATACCCAATTTTTCCCTAAAATTTTCCCCCAATTTCACCCTTTTGATTGACCTTAATCTATTCACATCAAATTGACCATTTAATTCATGTTAATTGTCCATTGTCATGGTGCTAATCAATTTCCTCACCTCCCTACGATTAGACCAAGCTTTGAATCACCATTTTTTAGTCCGTAACGAGCTCAAATGGAGCTTCGTCGGAAAACTAAGTATTGAGAGAGAGCTTTGAGAACTCACTATCGGAGTTCTTGATCTAGGAAGATAGCTTTCATCCCCATGGTCCATCTAGGATCAAGAATCGCTGCAATTTGTGTTTTGAGCAACGGGAATTTGGTTAGTAAAATTCAACACTTTCTCTCTCTAGAATAGAACTATTCCAATGAGGGAGGACTGAATTGACTTATCATTTTCCTTAGGGAGGTCCAGTGTGAGCTGTAGAGGCTAGGGGAAGGCTTGGTTAGGACAAAGGAGGTTTGAATTGGCCAAATTTTGATTGGCAATAACAGGGCAGCTTCAGGACCGATGAAGGTGTGTCACTATTTGGACCAGCCGGTGCCTCTCTTGTGTTCCTCAAGCGGAATGGAGGAGGGTGCTGTTAGGTATCTGACTTTGTCTAAGAAATATAGGACCCAAATTTACCTTTTAAGGTTGAGAGAAGTGCCCAAGTCAGAGCTCTGGTTTGAGCTTCACTGAAAAATGGAACACTTCTCATTCTTCAAATGTTAGAGGTGTGTGGAGGATGAATGGAGGGGAGCTCTTTATATAGGGAGCTCAAGGACCTCTTTTTGTACTAGTTTCCATATTGGTTGGGCTTATCCTCTTCGGAAAATGCCATAACCAAAGGGAATATTCCCTTGTTGGAAAAGGAAAGTTTTTCTGCCATTGATGAACAGTGCTGTCATGCTCCGACCCAATTTGGTCGGATCCCTATGAGCAATCCACCACTCCCTTTGGTTTATGAAGGGTTTCACCCTCCTCTAAACTGCGATGAGTAAG
This sequence comes from Trapa bicornis, assembly GCA_030064425.1. Taxonomy (NCBI): domain Eukaryota; kingdom Viridiplantae; phylum Streptophyta; class Magnoliopsida; order Myrtales; family Lythraceae; genus Trapa; species Trapa bicornis. The sequence goes on along the minus strand of CM057753.1, from coordinate 12,472,535 downwards.
ACGTCATTTTTCCCATTTTTCCTAGAATAACATTATACAAAACTAAATACATTAAAATAAGTGTACTTGTTCTTATAGTTCGACTACGGAAGGGTCTTTAAGGTTGGTGTTTCTCAGTTACCTGAAAAGGGGTAAAAAGGGAGGGGTGAGCTCTACAACTTAATGAGCAGGCGTTGGGAGTGAGTTTTCAATCAACTTTGGTTTATAAAAAAACCATGCCAAAGTTATGATTTTATTTTTAAAAGGATTTTCCTTTAATTCAAGTTTCCAAAACTCTTTTCCAATTCCATATTAGGTGTGTTTAGCTCTCTTATCCCATCCCCTTGCCTTGGGTGGCGTTTAGCAAACAAACACACTCCCTTCATTAGAAAGGGTACACACATTCTTAGGTGTAGCCCGTCCATTGCACCAACTTATGGATCGGTGCGTCTTTATCGTTCACCATGATAGAAGCCCATCCACTACTACCCCAAGTTTGAGTGGATGTCCCAGACGACCGACCCTCTAACCCAAATGCCACTTCATGTCCGTATGAGGACGAAGACCTCATCTTGACCCCACCCCGGTCTCATGCGCTAGAAGCACCCAAAGCTTCATGACTAAATGACACGGCGAATTGCCCTTATATCCACCGTGCCGTCCAGCAGCCCTTAAAACCCATCACTACCCCCTAGGGTGTCTTGATGGTGTCGTACCATAAATGCATGCACAAATAAGAGTTTTCACATATTCTCCATCATCTTTGGTGCCAACGATCCAATGACCCCGACTCTCAACCCGACTTGTAGTTGTTTGTCTAGGTCGGTCCATCGACCTGACCCTGACGCACTGCCACCAGTCCATCGAGCATTGTCGGTCCTAACTTGATCCCGCCAGCGCTTCTCTAGTGGTCCTCAGTCTAAAGGAGGTTACTGTTAGGTAGTTGACTTCCCCCTTGAGTCTATAGGACTCGACCTTACCTTTTGAGGCTTAAAAAAAGTCCTATGTAAGAGCTCTTGTTTGAGCTTCACCAAAAAAGGGAGCAGTTGAGAGAGAATGGATATTTGAGGTGTGTGAAGGATGAATGGAGAGGAACTCTTTATAGAGGGAGTTCTTGACACTCTGCCTGACAACTTTCCATTTTTGTCAAGCTTATCATCGTCCTGAAACAACTTGATCAGCGCCATTATTCCTTCACTGATGGTATGCATTTTTTGCATTAATGAACAGTGTTGTCATCCAGAGGAGGAAAATGACACTATTCCGAACCGGACCAGTCCGACCAGTTTCATGGCGTAAATCGATCGGTTCAGGCCCGAATCGATCGGTTTTCTCAAAATTGAAAATTTATAAATTAATATAAATTCATTCTCCATCTAATGGTGGCTTTAATTCCCCAATTTTAATATTTTAAGCCATCAAGAAAAATGAATTTATAAATCAGTTCGAGTACGGTTCAAATCGGTTCCATCCAGTTCACCTAAACTCGGCCTAGTTTTCTACTCCCATTTGTCCCAATGATCTTTTCTATGATTGTTATGACTCTTTGAGTCACTTGGGATTTGTCAATTTCTCACTTTATCCTTCCTTTACTGGTTATGGTTCGTGAACCGACTCAATTTTCTGTTTTGAATTGACTAGTTATTTTCCCAGTTTTATTCTCTTTAAAGGACAGGGTTTACAACTCTCCCCTCCTTTTAGGAGTTTTGTCCACAAAACTTAATCAGCACCCTTTGTATCGGGAATAATTTTACTTGATGTCAACTTGGGGTTTGCTTGACATGCTAACACTTCGGTTGTTCTTTCACTTAGCCCCTTTAAATCAACCATTTAAGGAATTTCTTTTTCTTTCCATTGTTTACTCACTCCATGGTGTTTATCATAAATAGGCATGTCATACCCACTAATCCAAAGGTATATCCTTAGGTTCACTTCTTTCTCTGCTTAGGGCAAGATTCTTCCTCTTGAGGGTTCTTCCTCATGATTTTAGGATTGGGAGTTCCAAAAGGTCCAATCTTTCCCATGTCTAGTGATTATCTTGATTGTTGAAACCCTTAGCTTGGTGTTCTTTCTAGTGTTACGTACTTGTTTTCACGAGTTTTATTGTTATCTCCTTTTCATCCTATTTTGACCCTTCCTCCATCCGTTGTTAATTACAACTTCAGTCCACATTTTATGTTTAACCTTATCATGCTTAACTAACGGACTCTTCCTTACTTGAGTCACATTTTTCCCCGGGACTGTTGGGCTTATATTTCCCTTACAGCATGACATATTCTAGAACTTGTCTTTGTCCATTAGAATTCTAGAACACTTCTTTGATGGTTGTTCTCAACTTTCCAATCTTTCGGGGATCGTATAACTTCGTCCCTCTTTTTGTCTGGTTGTATTCCTCGACTACCTTTACTATTATCCAACCATCCTTCATGCCTTTGACGTCGTAACTTACACAACCATGTCGGTTTTCCTTACCCACTCGTCTTTTCCCAACTTCCTTCTTGGGTTTTTTCGGTTCCAATAATTTGGTTTCTCGATGACTTACCGACACACTGGGATTTTTCCTTCTTATGTCCTTCCTTACTTCCAGTGGCGTTCTTTACTCAAGGACTTTCCCTTTCCTTAATCTACTCTTACTCGCTCATAACCGTTTCACTATTATTTATTATGAGTTGATCCCTTTCGGTCTACGTGTCAATTTTTTGTTTGGGGAGTTCCCTTTTTATGGTTTCATTCTCTACTATGTCCTTCAAAGTAGAGATTTTCACCTTCGAAGCTACACGTTCAAGCTTCTTAACATTCCTTGAAGGTTCCCTTTTCTTCATCTCCTTACAGCCTTTTTTATATTGGGGCATCTGTATGCTTTCAATCCTTCATTGTCTTAAAATCTCAATTTTATCACTTATTCTATATCCAAGAACTTCTGACTATCGGGTCTTATTTTGTGTACTTCCCACCATGTCCAGCCGTCCACTCTTTAGGTTCCATTAAGCGAGTGTGGACCACAACCAGTCTTGATATTAGTGGTTGTTTTCCCTTTAACCACTTCTTAATTGAAGGGCTTACTTACCCAAGGTTTCTCGGATATTCTTTCTTTTATTTCCTTATTATGGGTAGTCTACCCATTCTTACTTGTCACAGCATCTTTTGACGATATGTTCCTACTTACTCATTCTTGGGGTTTAACTTACTTCTTGGGTCCTCCTAGTATGCTTCCCTTGGTTCTTTCACCTCAGCATGCACTTCATTTGCAAGTTCATCTGCTCATCCCTCATCACATGGTTCCATTACCTCTTGGTGGGGACGTGTATTCCTCTCTACTGAAATCTGTTTTTTGCCCTTGAGGGCATCTAACCTTAAATCTACATCATGATACTCTAGGATGCCATCCTTCCTGTTTCCCTTTCTTTGGAAATTTGGTGGCTACGTTCTTTGGATTTTATCCTACTTGTATCTCATAACAAGTTTATTTTTCTAAGAAATAGAACTTTCATTATAAAGATAACAAATTACAGGGATTTGGCTATATTTTTCTAGGGGAATTATAATTGTTATTGTACCCAAAGTCCATCAGGCACAAGTATTCCTCCCAACCCTTGTCCATGGTGAGTATGCATGCCCTTAGCATGTCTTCCAAGGTTTGGATCATTCATCAAACTATCCATCAATCTAAGGATGGAATGTCGTACTCATGTGGACTTGGTTCCCAAGGCACTTTGCAAACTAGGCCAGAACCTTGAGGTAAATCTAGGGTCTCTATCCGACACTTGGTTACTCCATCACTCTTATAGGTAGGAAATGGGCAGACTTGGTTAATCTGTCCACAATTATTCAAATTGTGTCTCGTCCCTTCCTAGTTACAGGTAGTCCCGTGACAAAGTCCATAGTGATGTGCTCCTATTTCCATTTCAGGATTGATAAGGGTTGTAGTGGTCTTGATGGTTTTTGATGCTCAGCTTTAATCTATTAGGCTAGGTCTCACCCCTACATTAGCCAGCAAGCATTTCTCCCTCTTGTCCATCTTAAGGTCCACCTCTATTCTTCCCAACTGTTGCAACAAGGGTAAGTAGCTTATTTTTATCTGTGCCACCTCAGTTTGGAACTTGCGACTTAGGGTATCTTCCACTACCTTGGCCTTCCCAGGGTGATACTTTATCACAAGGTCATAATTATTAACCAATTCCAACCATCTCCTTTGGCAGAGGTTCAACTCCTCTAGAGTTAGTAAGTACTTAAGACTCTTGTAATCAATATATATTCTACACTTAACCCCGTATAGTTGGTGTCACCAAATATTTAGGGAAAACACTATTGTAGCAAATTCCAAATCATGGGTAGGGTAGTTCCGCTCATGTACCTTAAGTTGTCACGATGTGGAGGCGATTACCCTTCCTTGTTGCATCAATACACATCGGAGTCCTTGTTCGAATGCATTACTATAGATGGTGTACTCCCCTACACTTGGGTTAGGTAGAAAGAGTACAAGTGCGGTTGTCAAGTGAGTCTTCAACTCCAAGAAAGAGTTCTCACAACTTTCATCCTGTTTATACTTTACTCCATTCTTAGTGAGACGAGTCAAAGGGGTAGCTATCCTAGAGAAATCATGTACAAACCGTCTGTAGTATCCCGCAAAGCCTAAGGATCTTCATATCATCGAGGGATTTCGGGGTGCCTTCCAATCAGATATAGCCTCCACCTTTGTTGGGTCTACCTTAACTCAATCTTTGGCCACTATGTATCCTAAGAACCCTACCTCCTGCAGTCAAAACTCACACTTAGAGAATTTTGCATATACACAGTTTTCTCATAGTATCTCCAAGGTGATAGCTAGATGCTCCTCATGCCCCAACCTAGTTCGTGAGCATATGAGAATGTCATCTATAAATACTATCACAAACTTGTTCAAGTGTAGTTGGAACACTTGGTTCATTAAATCCATGAAGGCTGTCGGTATCAAAACATGGTCTTAGGAATATCTTCCTCTCGGATCTTGAGTTGGTTGTATCCTGACTGAAGGTCTATCTTGGAGAAGTAGGCTGCTCCTTTTAGTTGGTCAAACAGGTCATTAATCCGTGGAAGTGGATACTTGTTCTTTATGGTGACCTAGTTCAAATTCCAATAAACCATGCACAGTCTCATGCTTCATTCTTTTTTCCTAATGAATAGGACTGGTGCACCCAATGGAGACCAACTAGAACGTATGAAGTCTTTCTCCAATAGCTCGTCTAGTCGCTCCTTCAATTCCTATAGTTTTGTTGGAGCCACACGATAAGGGGCATGGAATATAGTGTGTGTTCTTGGGATAACTTCTATGGTGAAATCCAATTGTTGGCTTGGGGATAGTCCAGGTAATTCCTTTGGTTAATGTTTAACAATCGAAATGCCTTCTAATCCCTTTTCCTCTGGCTTCCTATTGATGATTATTGCTAGAAAAGCTTTACAACCTTTCTGTATCATCTTTTGGGCTTTCATATGGGACACCATCTGTATTTCACCCTTCCTTCGGTCTCCTTGGAATTGCAGTCCGAGTGTCTCGGGAGTGTGGAAGGTTACTATCTTCCTTCCATAGTTTATCCTAGCTTGATGGGAACTTAACCAATCCATTCCCACGATTATTTCTACCTCCTTTAGGGTAATGGGATCAAATCTACTTCTAGTTTGATTCCTCCAATCTTTATCTCACATCCCTTCAACTATTTGTCTATATTTAACCCTTCTCCTAAGGGTGTGAGAATGTTGAGACTTTGTCCTAGAAAGGTGAGTTCTAGGAGTAGACTTGGGATTAGATCTTCTATGATGAAGGATCTTTCTACTCATGAGTCGAAGAGAGTGTAGACCTTTCGTCCCCACAAGTGTACGTACCGTGATTGAAGAAACACATATTTTTAGAAGAAATTATTTCCTTTATTGAATGAAATTCAAATTATAGGTTTTTCTCAATCTTAGTTGGAAGGGTTTTGGGAAGTACCTACTACGGTACTATCATCTTTCCTAGCCTCTTCCTAGGTGAGGTTGTATACCCTAGCTGGTACTCTAGTTGTCTGTCCTCCCTAGGAGTCTCGGGGTTCCCTTGGGGTGATCCAAGCATGTCCCGTTGCTTGTTCTCGCTAAGAGTGGAGCATTCCTTTGCAAAGTGCCCCACTTGTCCACATGTAAAACAGGACAAGCAAGCTCCATCGTGGTACCTTTGACACCTAGGACAATGATGGTTTCCTTGTGGTTGGGTGGGGATTACTCTCTAGGGAGGTTGTGGCACATCCATCCTCTTTTGAAAGCCTACTCTATTTCCCCATCTTGGACCATTATACTCCTTCCATCCTCCATGACGACTTTGGCCCTTGTACTCCTTCCGGTTTACCTGCTCCATTCGGCAGTGTCGGGTCTGTACTAGTCACTCACACTCGTGAGCCATATTGATCTCTGCCACCAGATCTGTGGGGTGTCCTATTACCCCTCATCCAGTTTTGTATATCCATATTTAGACCATCCACGAATCGTTGGCATATGTCTGCCGGTCCGACCAGGTCAGAGGCAAAGGGTCTTAACTCGTTAAATTTAGTTTCATACTTTGACATAGAGTTAAGTCCTTGTCAGAGTCGGAGGAAATTGTACATCCTCTTGTTAATCAGATGAGGAGCCAAGTACTCCTCCGCATGCCTCCCCTCGAATTGTTCTCAGTGGGTGTGGAGGTTTGTAGGCTCCAGCCATTATCCCACCATCTTTTGGCACTGACCTCTTGGAAAAATTATTAAGATTTTCCCCTTTTCTAAACCATGAGGAGTAAGACATCCTTTCACTTGTATCTTCCCTAGAATAACATTAAACAAAACTGAATATATTAAATTTTACATACCTATCTTTCAGGTTCGACTACATGAAAGTCTTTAGGAATGTTTTCCCTTGATTACCTGGAAAGGAGTAAAGGGAGGGGGTGAGTTGTGTAACTAAGTTAATGGGTGTTGGGGGTGAGTTTTCACAAACGAAAAAACTTTAATCGGAGTGTATCAAACTCCTTATTTCCTTTAAGAATTTTCTTTCCTCAAATTTCACTTTTTCAAAACCTATTTTCCTTATTTTCCACATTTGGTGTGTTTAACACTCAACACACACCCTTCATCAGGAAGGTATCACACATTCGCGGGGCAGCCCGTCCATTGCACCCACTTGTGGCTCAGAGCGACTTTACTGGACACCAAGATAGAACCTTGTGCACTTCTACCCTGGGTTTGAGTGAATGTTCGCGATATCCGACCCTCATACCAAAATCAACTCTGTGTCCATTAGGACGGATACCTCATCCCGACCCCAACTAGGTCTCGTGTGCATGAAGCTACGTCAAGCTTCCCCTACTGCTGGCATGACAAATTGCCCTTATCTCCATCAAGTCGTCTAGTAGCCCTTAGAACACATCACTACCCCTCTTGGGCATCTTAATGGTCTTGAACTTCAAGTGCATGCAAAAATAATAGTTTTTCTACAAAGCCATTGGTCCAACAACTTCGAACCTCACCTCAACTTGCAGGTGTTTGTTTAGGCCGGTCTGTTTACTGGCCCTGACGCACTGCCGCTAGTGCATCGGGTATGTCAGTCTTGTCTTGGTACTATGGTGAAATCACATAATCCATTTATTAAGAGTTTTCATGTCTTTAATATCTCATATTTGTTTATGAGCACCTGCTCATGCCAATTGGCCTTGGGCCCACTATTCATGATTTTCCAAAAAATCAGACATTTAGCCCCGCAAGTTCCAAAATTGAGGCCTCTAGTCTATTTGAGCTTTTCTAGCTCTTATCAAGAAGGTCTCCCAAAAAGTTTAAGCATTGACACACTATCAGGGGGAACACTTCTGACAAAAACATCTTTCAATTCATCACACCAACCGAGTGTGATGATATCTTCGCATACAACCGACAAGCGGGTTTTCTTCTTCCTTCAAGGTAGTCCATCATATCAATCAGGTATGATTTTCTTTACTTACAACTGGTAAGTAGTTTTCTACTTAGTTCTCACATCACTCCAACTAGGTGTGATGTTAAAATCCCACATATAAGTGGTTTTTTCATTTCTGTGATGCTCATCATCCCAACCGGTATGATGTGAATAAACACTCTCACCCGTTAGCCGTGACGTATTCGTCCTCGGTTATTTTTTCCAAGTTGGCGCGAGCTTCTCTTGTTGGCGTTTCGGTCACACTTGTCCCTACATGAATTGGGCAGCCTTTTCACTTAAGATTTGGCATAATAGCCTAGGCTCATAATTTATCGATAAATTGCATTTAGGTCCCTAAAGTTTATTTTGCTTAACTTTAGGTGCCTAATGCAAACCTTTGCCCAATTCAACTCCCCAATGTTTCTAGAATTCCATTTAATATGTAATTTTACTCAAAATTGTACAAGGGGCTCAAGTTTTCAAAATTTTCAATTTGGTCCCCAACTTTTCAAAAATTACCATTTTGGCCCTAATTTCCAAAAATAGAAATTTGACCCCAAATGTTCCAAAAATCAACCAATTGGTCCTCCAACATCTTTTCCATGGCCAATTGGCCCTGAATTTTGGGAAATTGTAAAATGGTCCCTCAATTTTACGAAATCCCCAAAATTTCCCAATATTTCCCCCCAATTTCCCCATTTCAAACTAGAGGAATTTGATTTCATCAAATTGACCATTCAATTGAGGTTAATTGATCCAATTGGATGTATGGATCAGTTCCTACACTTTCATACGATCTATTGATTAAGGTTAATGAACTGACTCAATTTTCACTTTGGAAATGACTAGTTCTTTTTCCGATTTTTCTTATTTATAAAAGGACGAGGTTTACAATAATGGTACCGAATTACAGGGTTTTGGGTATATTTGTCTAGGGGAATTTTGGTAAATACTAGCTATGGTACTAGGATCCTGGGTGAGGTTATATACTCTGGTTGATACCCTCAACGTAGTGGTTATGTCTTGCCCATCGTCTTGTGCATTTGGGTTCCCTTGAAGTGGTTGAAGGGTACTTCATTGTGTATTGCCTCGAAGGGGGGCAGTTCTTCACATAGTTTCCAAGCTGTTTGCATTCGAAGCATACTCAGCATGGCCCATCATGGCTTTTCTAGCACATGGGGCAATAGGGGCTTCTCCTTTGTGGGGATGCACTTGCCTCCATTTAGGCTTGATAACCTTCCATTATCCTAGGGAACCCTATTCTTGCCCCCATTTCTAGCCACCTAGCTTCTTTTGACCTCCCCAGCTATTTTGGCCTCCTTCTTCATCCTTGTCGGTTTGCTCTATCTAGCAACGTCTCGTCTGTAACGGACGCTCACATTCATGGTCCATGCCGATGATGGCAGCCAAATCTATAGGGTGTCCTAGTACTCCCATTCGGTCTCGTATATCCATATTAAGAACGTTCATAAATCGTTGGCAATCATCTGTAGGTTCAGCCAGGTTGGGGGTAATGGGTCTAAACTTGTTAAACATGGTTTCATACTCCAAGATAGAGTTAAGCCCTTTTTGGAGTCGGAGGAAGTTTTGCTTCTTCTCATTGATTAGATGTGTAGCTAGGTATTCCTCTATATACCTTTTCTCAAATTGCTCCCATGTGGGGGTGGTGGCATGCAAGATTCTAACATTATCCCACCATCTCTTTGCACTAGCTTCCAGAAAAACTCTATTGGGATTACCATATCCTCTAGTGAAATCCTGACTATCCTCATGAGTTTCTTGATGCTAGGCTAGCCAATCTATAGTAGCCCCAACATCTTTCTCTCCTAGGAATGGCTTACGTCCTAGTTATCAGAGGGTTTTGAGGTATTTGGGGATGTCAACTAGAGAAGGAACTTTAGCAGGAGGGGATGAGATTGTACTTCTACGAGCTTAGGGCTCAGCTTGAGGGTTGGTGTCCACCTCAGGGGCAAGGTTAGGCCATCCAAACACTTGGGTGAACTCTTCGTACAGTCTTTAGGGCTCCGAGCATTGTCCAAGTGAAATTGTCTATGCTTCTCAGGGAGTTTCCATAGGAAGGGCTTGTTGGGCAGTGTTAGTGACTACGACCCTAGTTCATTCGGTTCTTCTCTTGGGAGCCATCTATAAATTTTAAAATTTATTCCTCTTATTTACTATGTTATATAGTTATGATAATGTATTTGAGGAAATAAGCTCTGATACCACTCAAGTTGTCATGCTCTTACTCAATTTGGTCAGATCCCCATGATTAACTTGCTACTCACTTTGGTCCTTGAATGGTTTCACCCTTTCTTAAACCGCAAGGAGTAAGACGTCCTTTTTCTTGTATTTCCAGGAATAGCATTATACAAAACCGAATATCTTAAAATAGTCGATTTCCATGTTCGCCCTAGCTTTTCCTTGCTGGCATTCTAATCTCTCGTGTCCCTACATGACTTGGGCATACTTATCAATTAAGGTTTTCGCATGACAACCATCATTTTCTCACGCATGAGCAACTAGGCTCTAAATTGTTGGTTTATTGCACGTAGGTCCATAAAGTTCATTTTCCTTAAGTTTAGGTACCTAATGCTAACTTTCCCCCAAATTGAGTCCCAAAGCATCCAAAATTCCCTTTGGGTCCTCAATTTACTCAAAATTGTATAAGGGGCTCAAGTTTTTCAAATTTCCAATGTGGTCCCCAATTTTCCAAAAATTATGGTTTTGCCCCTATTTTCCAAAAATGGAAAATTTGGAACTAAATGTTCTAAAAATTGACCAATTGGACTCTTAACATCATTCTCATTACCAATTGGCCTTCAATCTTGAGAAATTGCATGAAGGCCTCTCAATTTTTTGAAATCCCCAAATGTCCCCAAAATATTCCCCCAATTTCTCCCCTTCAAACTCACCGAATTTGATTTTTTCAAACTGGCCATTCAATCGAGGTTAATTACTCAAATTGAAGGTATGGATCAGTTTCTACACTTCCATATGATTCAATTGAGCTTTGAACCGCAACATTTGGATCCGAATTGAGCTCAAACGGTGCTTCGCAGGAAAACTATTCGTAGAGAGAGAAAGCTTTGAAAGCTTATTTCGGAGGTGCAGCGGTCCGAGCTCTCGATCGGGGGAGGAAGCTCTCGTCCTGAGGTTCATTCTAAGATTAAGAATTGATGCCATTGATGTCCTTTTGAGGGTGAATTTTATCAGTAAAATTTAACACTTTCTCTCTTTGACTCCGACCGGTAATGACAGAGTAGGGTGCAATTAGCTTAACTTTCAGCTCTGTTGAGGTCATGTGAGGGCCGTAAGGGTGTCGGGGAGGCTTGGTTTGGCCAGAAGAGGGCAGAATTTGTTTGAATTCAACTCATCCAAAATAGGGCAGCTTCGGTCCGATAAAGCTGCTTCATTATTTGATCCCGCTAATGCTTCCACGTAGTCCTTAGGTCGAATGGAGGTTGTTGTCTAGTAGCTGACTCCCCTAGAGTCTATAGGACCCGACCATGCTTTCTGAGGCTTAGAAAAAGGCCTATGTCGGAGCTCTAGTTTGAGCTTTGCTGGAAAATGGAGTAGTTGGGAGAGAAAGGAGATTTGAGGTGTGTGGAGGATGAATGGAGAGGAGCTCTTTATATAGGGAGCTTGGGGACCCTCTGTCCAAAAACTTTCCATTTTGGTCGAGCTTATCCTCGCTCGTGCTTCATTGTGTATTACCTCGAAGGGTTCGGCAGTTCTTCGCAAAGTGTCCAAGCTGTTTGCATTTGAAACATAATCAGCACGGTCCCTCGTGGCTTTTCTAGGACTTGGGGCAACAGGGTCTTCTCCTTTGTGGGGCTGTACTTGCCTCCCTTTGGGCATGATAACCTTCCATTATCCTAGGGAACCCTATTCTTGCCCCCCATTTCTACCCACATGGCTCCTATTGACCTCCCCGACTATTCTAGCCACCTTCCTCCTTCTTACAAGTTTGCTCTATTTGGCGGTGTCTCGTCCGTACAAGATGCTCAGATTCATGGGCCATGTTAATGATGGCAGCCAAATTTGTGGGGCATCCTAGTACTCCCATTTGGTCTCGTATGTCCATATTAAGACCATGCACGAATTGTTGGAAAACATCTGTAGGTCCGGCTAGGTCGGGGGCAAAGGGTCTTAACTCGTTAAACTTGGTTTCATACTCTAAGATAGAGTCAAGCTCTTGTCGGAGTCGGAGGAAGTCTTGCTTCTTCTCGTTGATCAGATGTGGAGGTAGGTATTCCTCCGTAGACCTTTCCTCAAATTGCTCCCATGTGGGGGTGGTGGTATGCAAGCTTCTGACATTATCCCACCATCTGTTCACACTGGCTTCTAGAAAAACTCTGCCACGATTACCATATCCTCTGGTGAAATCCTAACTATCCCCATGAGTTTCTTGATGCTGGCTAGCTAGTCTATAGCAGCCCCAACATCCTTCTCTCATAGGAATGGCTTACGTCCTAATTGTCGGAGGGTTTTGAGCTATTTGGGGATGTCAACTGGAGAAGGAACGTTAACAGGAGGGGTATGAGATTGTACTTCCTCGCAGCTCGAGAGTTGGTGTCCACCTCAGGGGCGAGGCTAGGCTATCCAAACACTCAGGTGAACTCATCATACAGTATCTAGTTCTCCAAGCTTAATCGAGTGGAACTGTCTGGTCTTCTCGAGGATTTTCCACAGGGAGTGGTTGTTGGGCAGTGTTAGTGACTGTGGCTCTATTTCTCTTGGTTCCTCTCTTAGGAGCCATATGTAAATTTTAAAATTTATTCCTCTTAGTTAATACGTTATATATTCTTGATAATATATTCAAGGAAACAAGCTCTGATACCACTCAAGTTATGAAGCTCTAACTCGGTTTGGTCAGATCCCCGTGATCAACCCGCCATTCCCTTTGATCCATGAAGGGTTTCACCCTTTTCTAAATTACGAGGAGTAAGGCGTCCTTTTATTAGTATTTCCTGAAATAGCATTATACAAAAATAAATATTTTAAAACAAACTTACATGTCTTACAGTTCCAATAAAGGAGGTCTTTAAGTTTGGTTTTTCCTCGGTTACCTAAAAGGGGTAAAAGGGAGGGGGTGAGTTCTACAACTGATTGAGCAGGTGTTGGGAGTGAGTTTTCAAGAAAACAACTTTTATTTATCTAAACAATGCCAAGATTATCTTTTCCTTTAAAAGGGTTTTCCTCAATTTTGGTTTTCAAAACCTTTTTCTAAGCTTACCATTTTCTTTTTCCAAGGATTTTCAAATTTTGAAACCTTTTTTTCATTACCACATTAGGTGTGTTTAGCCTTCTTAGCCCATCCCCTTGCCTCAGGAGGCATTTAGAAAATAATCACACACCCTTCATCAAGAAGGGTATGCACATTCGCAGTTGCAGCCCGTCCACTGCACCCACTTTTTGATCGGAGCATCTTTACCATCCACCAAGATAGAAGCCCGTCCACTTCTACCCTGGGTCTGAGTGAATGTTCTCGACATCCAACCCTCAAACCCGAATGCCACTCCATGTCCGTATGAGAATAGAGACCTTATCATGGTTTCATGTGCATGAAGACAAACGCAGTAGCTTTAGGAAGCCCAAACGTAGTAGTTTTGTGGAGTCCAAACACAGTAACTCCATGACTAACTGGTACGACGAGAAACCCAAACACAATAGCTTCTCCTTCCCTTATCGCCACCATGCCATCTATCAGTCTTTAGGACACATCACTACCCCCTAGGGCATCTTGATGTTCCCGTACCACAAGTGCATGAACAAACAATAGTTATCATTTTCTTAGACATTCTATTTGGTGTCAACGGTCTAACGACCCTAACACTCAACTCGACCTGTAGTTGTTTGTCTTACTCCTCCATCAACCTAGCCCTGACGCACTATCGCTAGCCCATCGAGCCTTGTCAATCCTGACTTGTTTCTATGGTGAATCACATAGTTGATTCCACTTTTAATGAGAGTTTTCATGACTCTTCCTATTCATGTTTGTTTACAGGCTACAGCCCGTACCCACTGGCCTTAGGCTCAGTGCACATGTGTTTTCCAAAACTAGGCATCTAGCCCCCATGAGTTCAAAAATCGAGGCTTATATCCTATCTGAGCTGTTCTAGCTTCCGCCAAGAAGGTCTCCCAAATCTTTTAAGTATTAGCACACAGTTAGGGGAGAACACTTCTGACAAAAATATTATTTTTAACTTTATCACACCAACTGTGTGTTGATATCTCCGCTTACACCCAATAAACGGTTTTTTTTCCTTTTCTCAAGGAACTCATCATACCAACCAAGTATGATTATCTCTACTTACAACCAATAAGTAGGTTTTATCCATTAAAATAGTGCTCATCACTCCAACTGGGTATGAAGTATAAATGGTCCCACTCATGCGATGACCGTGGCGTCTTCATCCCTAGTTGTCGTTCCGGTCTCTCATGTCCCTTCACGATTTGGGCATCCTTATCAATTAAGGTTTTGGCATGACAACCATTGTTTTCTCACGTATGAGTGACTAGGCTCAAAATTGTAGGTTTATTGCACTTAGATCCCTAAAGTTCATTTTCCTTAACTTTTAGGTCCCTAATGCTAACGTTCCTCCAAATTGAGTCTCAGGGCTTCCAAAATTCCCTTTAGGTCCTCAATTTACTCAAAACTGTGTAAGGGGCTCAAGTTTTCCAAATTTCCAAATTTGTCGACAATTTTCCAAAAATTAGGATTTTGCCCCTACTATTCAAAAAATGGCAAATTTGGCCCCAAATGTTATGAAAATTGACCAATTGGATACTCAACATGTTTCTTATTGCCAATTGGCCTTCAATTTTGAGAAATTGCATGAATGTCCCTCAATTTTTCGAAATCCTCTAATTTCCCAAAAAGTTTCCTCCAATTTCTCCCCCACATCTCGGTTTAGCCAAAGGAATGTTGAATTTGGCCGAATTTCACTCGGCCAAAATAGGGCAGCTTCGGTTCGACGGAGCTGCTTCACTGTTTGATCCCGCGGACACTTCTCTGGTGGTCCTTTGATCGAAAGGAGGTTGTTGTGAGGTAGCTGACTTCCCTTGGAGTCTATAGGACCCGACCCTGCCTTCTAAGGCTGAGAAAAAGGCCTATGTCAAAGCTCTGGTTTGAGCTTCATAGAAAATGGAGTAGTTGGGAGAGTTGAGGTGTGTAGAGGACGAATGGAGAGGAGATCTTTATATAGGGAGCTCGAGGACCTTCTGCCCGAAAATTTTCCATTTTGGTTGAGCTTATCCTCGCCCTGAAATGACCTTATCGAAGCCATTATTCCTTCATCGTCATTATCCATTTTTTGCATTAATAAATAGTGTTGTCATCCAAAGGAAAAAGATGACACTGTTCCAAATCAGACTGGACTGGTCCGACCAAGTTCATGGCGTAAATCGGTCGTTTCAAGCCTAATTTCACTGGTTTTCTCAAAATTAAAAATTTATAAATTAATCTAAATTCATTCTCTATCTAATAGTATCTACAATTCCCCAATTTCAATATTTTAAGCCATCAAGAAAAATGAATTTAGAAACAAGTTCTAGTATGGTTCAAACTGATTCAATCCGGTTCAGGTCTGGTTCACCCTGAACTAGAGTGGTTCTCTCCTCCCATTTGTCCCCATGTTCTTTTCCTTGACTTTTATGACTCTTTGAGTAACTTGGAATTTTTCAATTTCCCACTTTATTCTTCCTTTACAGGTTATGGTTCGTGAACCGGCTCGGTTTTCTCTTTTGAATTGACCGGTTCTTTTCTTAGTTTTCTTGTCTTTAAAGGACAGGGATTACATAGTCAATTCCATTAATTAAGAGTTTTCATGGCTATTCCTAATCAAGTTTGTTTATGAGCTTTTGCATGTGCCCACTAGCCTTGGTCCCACTACTCGTTTTCTAAAACTTGGCATTTAGCCCTTTTAGTTCAAAGTCGAGGCCCCTGGCCTATCTGAGATGTTCTAGCTCCCATCAAGAAGCTATCCCAAATATTTTAAGCATTGTCACATAGACAAATGCGGGTATGACATTAAATAATCCCACTTAACTAGTGACTATGACGCATTCGTCCATAGTTAGCTTACAAGTCGACGCAAGCTTTCTCTTGCAAGCATTCCGGGCTCACGTGTCCCTACATGATTTTGGTATAATTATCAATGAGTGTTTGGTATAACAACCTTCATTTTCACACGTATGAGTGACTAGGCCCAAATTTTCGGTTTATTGCACTTAGGTCCCTAAAGTTCATTTTTGTTGACTTTTGGTCCCTAATGATAAATTTTACCCAATTTGAATCCCAAGGCTTACATTATCCTTTTTGGGTCATCAATTTACTCAAAATTATGTAAGGGGCTCAAGTTTTACAAATTTCTAATTTGGTCTCCAATTTTCCAAAAATTACTATTTTGCCCCTACTTTGCAAAAATTACAATTTAGCACCTAATATTTTGAAAATTGCCCAATTAGTCCCCCATAATCTTTCTCATTGCCAATTGCTTCAATTTTGAGAAATTGCATGGAGATCCCTTAATTTTATGAAATCCCCAATTTTCCCCAAAATTTTTCCCCAATTTCTCCCCTTTATACTAACTGAATTTGATTTATTCAAATTGGCCATTCAATCGGGGGTAATTGATTCAATTGATGGTATGGGTGAGTTCCTACAATTCTATACGATTCAATTGTGCTTTGAATCGCAGCATTTGGGTCTGAAACGAGCTCAAACGCAGCTTCACCGGAAAACTGTTCGTAGAGGTAGAAAGTTTCGAAAGCTTACCATCGGAGGGGCGGCAGTCTGAGCTCTCAATCTGGGAAGGTAGCTCTCGTCCTTAGGTTTCTTCTGAGATCAACAATTGCTACAGTTGAAGTCCATATAAGGGTGAATTTTTTAGTGAAATTCAGCACTTTATCTCTCTAACACCTATATTTAATGATGGAGGAGGGCCAAATTGGCTTACCTTTCACCTCTATAGGGGTCATGTGACGGCTATGGGGGCATCGGGGAGGCTTAGCTAGTTGGAGGGGGTCTGAATTTGGCCAAATTCAGCTCGGCCAAAATAGGGAAGCTTCGGTCCGTCAGAGCTGCTTCATTGTTTGATTATGCTGGCACTTCTTCAGCGGTCCTCGGGTTGAAGACAAATTACTATTAGGTAGCTGACTTCCCTTGGAGTGTGTAGGACCTAACCTTGCATTCTGAGGCTACGAAAAGTGCTCAAGTTAGAGCTCTTGTAAAACCCACCCTTTTTGAGCTAAGGAAAACAGGGAAAAAGAACCGGTCAAACCAAGTCAGGATACAGAACCGATTCACAAACCCGATCATTTGTGAACGGGCAATTTGAGAATTTATAACTCTCGAGTAATACAAAGAGTTCATAATACCATGGAAAAGAACCTTACGATGAATTGGAAGAGAAATACTAGACTGGTTTAGATGAATCGAATCCAACTGTATTGAACCGGTTTTTAAACCGAGTCGGTTCATGAACCGAAACCGATAGAGAATGGGAAAATTAGAGAAATTCAATTCCCTTGTGCCCCAAAGAAATTTATAAACCTTGGGAAGGAACCTTAGAACAAAGTGGGAGAGAAAAACCAGATCGGTTCGGGTGAACTGGACCCGAACCTGATCAAACTGATTTAAGGACTAAGCTGGTTTATGAACTAGAATTGATAAAGAGATGGTAAACCGGAAATCTTATGGACCCTAAGTGACCCAAGGAGTCACAAAGACATGGAAATAGACTTGTGAAGGAATTGGGGATGAAAACCAAACCAGTTCATGTGAACCGGATCTGAACTGGTTCGGACCGGTTTGAACCACTAATGAAGTGAATCATAAATTCATTTTTCTTGGTGAATTAAATAATTCAAATTGAAGATTTTAGGCCACCATTGGATAGAGAATGCATTTAGATAAATTTAGAAATTTTTAGATTTGAAAAACTCGGTCGAATGAGGGGTGAACCGGCTAGTTTAAGCTTTGAACCCGGTTCGGACCAGTCTAGTATGGTTCGGAACAGTGTCATCTTCTTCCTCAGGATAACAACACTGTTCACTCGTCGGGAAACCGAAGAAACACCGGCGAATAAGAAACGCCTCCGAACGGGTCCCCGAGCTCCCTATATAAAGAGCCCCTCTCCATTCGTCCTCTCCATACCTAAAAAGCTCACTCTCTCTTAGTTGCTTAGTTTTTCGGTGAAGCTCGAACCAATGCTTTGATATAGGGTCAAATCTTAGCCAAAAAAGGCGAGGTTGGGTTCATTAGAACCAGGGAGAAGTTAGCTACACGGTGGTAGCACCCGTTCATCCCGAGAGTCACCGGAGAAGCACCAGCATGATAAAACTATGAAGTAGCTCCGGCGGATCGTAGCTGCCTTATTTCGGCCGAGTTGAAATCAACCAATTTGAGCCTTCCTCAGGCTAAAGCAAGCTCTCTTGACACCTCCTCAACCCTTCCACGGCCGAATTAGGACCGAAAGGTAAGACAATTCGCTCCCCTTTACAATTTTAGATCGTTGTTAGAGAGAGAGTCGGCCGAATTTCGACGAAGAAATTCTAATCTAATTCGACATCAATTGATGTCATTCTTGATCATAGGAAGAACCTCTAGAGGAAAGCTACCTGCCCAGATAGAGAACTTCGACCGCTACGCCCTCACCGGTGAGAAATCGAAGCTTTCTCTCTGTATAGTCTATTTTTCAACGAAGCTCCGTTTGAGCTTGTTCCGGCGTTAAAATATGCGATTCAAAGTTCCTTAGAATCGTATGAACATGTAGGAACTCAATTTCAACTCCAATTTCAACAATTAGAGGTGTTTGATCGGTCAATTTGATGAAATCAAATTCGACACTATTGAAGAGTTAAAATTGGGGATTTTCAAAAATTTGAAGGACCAAAATGTAATTTTCTAAAATTAAGGGTCAATTAGTCATGATAAGAATATTAGAGGGCCAATTGAGAAATTTTAGAATTTTTGGGGCAAAAATTTGTGTGAAAATTATAATTTTGGGAAAATTGAAGGACCAAATTGAAAATTTGGGAAATTAAACCCCTTTGTGTGAAATTAAATGATTTGTGGTCCTAAGATATATTTTAAAAGTTTCGGGACTCGAATTTAGGAAAAACCCGGCAATAGGGACTTAAAGTTAAAGAAAAATAACTTTAGGGACCAAATTGCAAATATATGTAAAGTTGGATTTTCTCATTCATTAGGAATGAATGAGGGCTATTAGGCCAAAGAATAATGAACAATTATGTTAATTTTGTGTAGGAGAGTGAGACATCAGGAACGCCAGTCAATGTCCAGCTTGCTAAGGACGGAACTCGACTAAGTGGAATTTCACTGCACTATCGGGTGAGTGGGAAATTTATATCATACCCGGTTGGGGATGATAAGTACCACGGTATAAAAACCCACTGCTTAGTGTTATTTTTAATCATCACTACTTAGAGAAAGTGATGTGAAAGTTTGGCGGAAAAACTTCTTATGGGTTGTAAGTAGATCATACCCTGTTGGTATGATGAGACTTCCTTGAAGGAAGTTGAAAATCCGTTCATCGGTTATGAACGGAGATATCCTTATACCGATCGGTATGATGGACAGTAAAAACCTATTTTTGTTGGAAGTGTTCTCCCCTGACTGTGTGCCAATGCTTAAACTATTTGGGAGACCTTCTTGACGGAAGCTCGAATAGCTCTTATAGGCCGAGAGCCTCGGCTTTGGAACTTGAGAGTTAAAATGCCTAGTTTTTGAAAATACTCGAACAGTGGACCATAGGCCAATGGACACGAGCAGGAGCTTGTAAAAGAACCTGACATATATATGTGCCATTAAAACTTAATAAATGTTTTGTTTGGTCATGGTACTAAGGCAAGTCCGACATACTCAGTCAATTAGTAGCAGTGCGGCATGACGAGTCTTTGGACCTGTCAAGACAAATAGTTACAGGTTGAGTTGAAGGTTGGGACCGTTGGGACAAATGGCACCACATATTACATGGTAATTTAAGAAAACTTTGTTTGTGCATGCAGCATGAGTATGGGATCATCAAGATGCCCATGAGGGATAGTTGTGTGTCCTAAGGGCCCTGGACGACCCGGTGAGTATAAGGGCAGATTGTCGTTCCAAGTGTCTATGTGAAATTTGGAGTAGCACCAAGCGCATGCGACCATGGTGGGGACGAGATGAGGTTTCTGTCCTCATACGATCACGAAGATGAAAATTTTGGGATTGTGGGTCGGATGTCGCGTACATCCACTCAATCCCAGGGTAGAAGTGGTTGTGCTTCTATCCAGGTGGCAGGAAAAGTCGCTCTGAAGCCACTAGCGGGTACAGTAGTGATACTAACTTGCGAATATGTGTAACATTCATGATGAAGGATGTGTGCTGGTTGATGACACACTGGTAACAAAAAAAATAATGGAAAAACCCAAATTTTTAAAGGAATGGATTTTTTAAAATAAAGGAGTTTGGCACACTCCATATAAATGTTTTTTTAGTTAAAGCAGACCTTTGAAAAACCCATTCACTAAGTTGTAGAAACTCACCCCTCTTTTCTACCCCTTTTTAGGAAAAGAGAAAAATGACTAGAAGTAACACCGAGCCTTACCCTTTACCAGGTATGCTTAAATTTGTCTTTAAACTTGCATTTTATTTGATATATGTCTTCCAAGGAACAAGGTTGAAATTTCGCCTGGCTCCTCTCGACTAAAAGAAGGGGGAAACTTCTCTTGAACCGAGAAAGAGCGGTGGGTTGTTCACGGGGATCCAACCAAATCGGGTTGGGGCGTGACAGCTCTAGTTTGAGCTTCATCGAAAAATGGAGCACTTGAGAGAGAATGGTGATTTGAGGTGTGTGGAGGATGAATGGTGAGGAGCTCTTTATATAGGGAGCTCGGGTACCCTCTGTAAACCCCGTCCCTTGAAGATAAGGAAAACGGGTAAAGAACCAGTTAACTCAAGTGAGAAAACTAAACCGATTCATAGACCCAACCATTAAAGAACGAGTAAAATGGGAATTTTATACATCTTGAGTGACCCAAAGAGTCATAAAAACCATAAAAAGGGAATTTAGGACAATTTGGGAGAGAAAACCAAACCGATTCAGGTGAACCAATTTAAACCGAATTGAACCATCATTGAACCGGATGCTAAATTCATTTTTCTAGGTGGCTTAAAATATTCAAATTGGAGAATTGATGCCACCATTGGATAGAGCATGAATTTAGAAATTTTTAATTTTGAAAAACTTGATCGAATCGGGCATGAACCAGCCAATTTAAGCATTGAACCCGGTTCAGACTAGTTTAGTCCGGTTCGAAATAGTGTCATCTTCTTGCTTCAGATGACAATACTGTTCACTCTCTGAAAAAATGAATTGCGTAGGTGGAAAGGAAATGTTTCCATTCAGGATATTTCATGCCATCAATTAGCGTAATTAAGGAGCCAAATAGACGGTTGTAGAGTCCCCGAGCCCCTTATATAAAGAGCTCCTCTCCATTCATTCTCCTCAGACCTAAAAACTCCACTCACTCCCAGCTACTTAGTTTTATAACGAAGCTCGAAGCAGAGCTCCAGCATAGGAGTTTTTCTGAGACAAAGAAGGTGAGGTCAGGTTCCTTAGACTCCGGGAGTACCTCTAAGACTAAGGGACTAAATTTCCAGGGAGATAAAAGAAAAAGTGAAGTAGAATTTGTGTCCCGCCTGAAGGTTCAAAAGATGATTCAAAAAGATTGTACAGTTGTGCTGGCCATGGTGGTGAATGATGAATTTGATGAAAAGAAAATAGAAGACATTCTGATAGTCAGGCATTTTCCAAAAGTTTTTCCAGAAGAGCTACATGAACTACCTCCGAGTCGCCAAGTGGAGTTTACTATAAAAATAACCCCAGGAACCAACCCCATATCGCATGGCTCTGGCAGAACTGAAAGAACTAAAGGAACAACTGGACGAATTATTGGAAAAGGATTTCATACGTCCAAGTCAGTCCCCATGGGGTGCTCCTGTTTTGTTCGTGAAGAAGAAGGACGGGAGTATAAGACTATGTATTGACTACAGGAAGTTGAATCAGGTCACCATCAATAATCGATACCTACTCCCAAGGATAGATGATCTATTCGATCAATTAAAAGGAGCAGCATACTTCTCAAAAATAGATCTTCAATTAGGCTACCACCAACTAAGGATTAGGGAGGAGGACATGTGTTGTTTCGATCCAGATATGGACACTATGAATTTCGTGTGATGCCATTCGGATTGATAAATGCCCCTGCAGCTTTCATGGACCTAATGAACCATGTATTCCAATCTCATCTGGACAAATTTGTGATAGTATTCATAGACGATATCCTTATATACTCACAAAACAGGTCAGAACATGAAAAGCATCTAGCAATTACATTGGAAATCTTGAAGAAAAACCAATTATATGCAAACTTTTCCAAGTGTGAATTCTGGTTGTAAGAAGGAGGATTCTTAGGGCACATCATATCTAAGGACGGAGTTAAGGTGGATCCAGCCAAGGTGGAAGCTATATCAAAATGGAAAGCTCCAAGGAATCCTACATAAATTAGGAGTTTCTTAGGATTGGCAGGATACTATAGGTGATTTGTGCAATACTTTTCTGAAATAGCAACTCCTTTAACTCTACTCACCAGGAAGGGAGATGAGTATAAATGGGATGAGGATTGTGAAAAGTCTTTTTAGGAATTAAAGACTCGACTAACAACCGCACCAGTACTCTCCCTACCTGATCCCACTGCAGGAGAGTACAAAATCTATAGTGATGTCTCGAGACAAGGACTGGGATGTGTTTTAATGCAACAAGGGAAGGTTATCGCATATGCCTCACGATAACTGAAGATACATGAGAGAAATTACCCGACTCATGACTTGGAATTATCTACCATAGTGTTTGCCTTGAAGATATGGCAACACTACCTTTACAGGGTTAAGTGTAGGATATACACAGATCATAAGAGCCTTAAGTACTTCCTAACTCAGAAGGAATTAAATCTTCATTAGAGGAGATGGCTAGAATTGGTGAAGGACTATGATCTTGTAATAGAATACCACCCCGGAATGGCAAATGTGGTAGCAGATGCCTTAAGTTGCAAGTATCAAACTAAGGCGACACAAGTCAAGACAAGCTACTTACCTTTATTGCAACAATTAGGAAGAATGGAAGTGAGTCTGAGGATGGACCGATAGGAAAAATTCCTGGTGGCGAATGTAGTGATAAGGCCCAATCTAACTGAGAATATAAAGGCCCAACAAAAGATTGATAAAGAACTTCAGTCCTACTTGGATTCAACTAACAGAGAAAGGAAACTAGATTACGATGTGCGAGGTGACAGAGTACTGACATATAAGGGTAAGGTATGTGTGCCTCAAGATAAGGAGTTACAGAGATTAATATTGGAAGAGGCACACGATTCTGTGTATGCTATGCATCCGAGCAGTACTAAAATGTACCGCACCCTTAAACAAGGATACTGGTGGAAGGGTATGAAGAGGGACATTGTGGAATATGTAGCCCAATGCTTGTTCTATCAACAAATAAAAGTAGAGCATCAAAAGCCGTCAGGGTTACTACAACCCTTACCAATTTCGGAATGGAAATGGGAACACATCACCATTAATTTTGTCATGGGCCTGCCGGTGACCAAAAAAGGTCGAGATGTGATTTGGGTAATTGTGGATAGATTGACCAAATCAGCTCATTTTCTTCCTATAAGAGTAACGGACATAGTAGAACAGCTAGCCATCCTATATATGAAGGAAATAATAAGACTCCACGGTGTCTCGGTGAGTATAGTATCGGATAGAGATCCGAGATTTACTTCCAGGTTTTGGCCGAGTCTGCAAAACGCCATGGGAACCAAACTCCACATGAGTACGGCATTTCACCCTCAGACAGATGGTCAATATAAGCGAACCATTCAAACCTTGGAATACATGCTAAGGGCATGTGTACTCACCATGAAAAAAAGCTGGGAGGAATACTTATGTCTGATGGAATTTGCATATAATAATAGTTATCAGGCCAGCATCCAGATGGCTCCCTATGAAGCCCTTTATGGACGAACTTGTCGTACCCCTTTGTTTTGGGAAGAAGTGGGCGAAAGAAAGTTAGAGAAAATTGAGATAATAAAAGATGCCACATAGAAGATAAAATTAATAAGGAGTCATCTTAAGATTGCATAGGATAGGCAGAAGAGTTGTGCAGACAGTTGAAGGAAGGATTTGGAGTTTGAAGTGGACGATCGGGTATTCCTCAAAGTATCTCCATGGAGAGGAATACTTAGGTTTTAGTAAAGAGGGAAGTTGAAATCCAGATATATCAGTCCATATCGCATTATTCAAAGGATAGGACTAGTAGCTTATAAATTAAAAATTGTCCCCTCTTTTCTATCCCTTTTCAGGAAAAGAGAAAATAACTAGGAGAAACACCGAGCCTTACCCTTTATCAGGTATGCTTAATTTTTTTAAGCTTGCATTTTAATTGAGATATGTCTTCCAGGGAACAAGGTTGAAATTGTGCCGGCTCCTCTCGAGTAAAAGAAGGAGGAAGCTCCTCTTGAACCGAGAAAGAGTGGCAGGTTGTTCACGGGGATCCAACCAAACTGCGTTGGGGCGTGACAAGTGTGGACTATGATACGTCTTATCGATTGTGGTTAATCCTCCTTAGCCACATCTTATTTGGAGGGCTTACTTTCCCAATGTTTCTCAAACGTTCTTTCCTTTATTACCTTAGTATGTGTAGTCCACTCATTCTTACTTGTGACAGCATCTTTTGATCATCCTTCGTGAGGTTCACTTACCCTTCTCAAAACATTTAAATTATAAATATGGTTTTGGCCATTAATTTCTTTAAGGGTTTTCCTTCGTCGTTCTTTTCGAATGTTTTGGCCTTTATCACTTCTCCCTTCTTTGTCACAGTTTGAATCCATGGTTCTCTCGAAGTCCAGTTCTTTAACTATCTCATTCTTACTATTTTTCTTGTCTAATTGTCTGGGTAGCTGTATCAGTCATCCTTCATGCCCATCCTATTGTCCTTCATATAGTGTAGTCTTTACTACTTCCCAACCTCTCTTAGGGTTTTGTTTATTCTCTTTGACCATCCCGTTGCTTCTAGTTTCTTCTTTCTACTTGCTTTTCTTGGAATTGTTATTTGGTTCTACTGCTCTCTCCAAAAAAGTCACATTGGTCCATCACGATACCTCCTTCCTTTGAAAAGTTTCCTAATTAAGGGTTTGTTCCTTGCACTCCACATTATGTCCATCCACCCATCAATGATTCCTTCAAGGGTACTTAGTCATATGCATCCCTCCAAAGATTTCTTGAATACTTTTTTACCTCCATTCTTATGGTATCCTTCGCGGCTTGACCTTCTTAAGAAGAAGTTTAAATTTAGTTTTTACCTCGTCATTTCTTGACTTCTTTATGAATCGCTTACTTAACCTACTCCATGGTTTTGGTCAACAGTCCTTCATGTCTTTCATGACCTTTGAGGAGGTATTTCTCTATATCAATGAGGTGTGGAATAGTCCTGCTTTACCTGTCATATTCCCTTATACCTATTACACGTTATCTTGGTACTTGTCTTTAGTAGGGTTGGGCACTTCTTCACGTAGTATTCCTCTCGTTCACACTTGTAATAGGTTATTCCCTTGCGTGAACCATTGTGGTTCCTCCTTTCCTTCTAGTATGGTGGGGCCATTCCAGGGGTTATTAGTGGTTTGGTACTTTGCCGTCCTTGAATACCTTGAGAGTTTTCTTCTTTTTCAAACGGTCACTCTAGGAGTTCTCCTATATTTCTTAATTCCCTGATTCATCTTTCTTTATTGGAATGGGATTCTTCCTAATATTTATGGTAGTGGTGGTTTGTTTGTTTACTATTCTTGGAACCATCTTCTTAGTAATATCACGTCATTGAGAGATAGGATTTTTAAATTTCAAGTAGTTCATTATTGGAGGAGTGCAACAGGTTTGGGTCTTAACCCTATTACAAAAATAGTTATAGGATAGATAGGAAGCTACGGTTTTCTTGGTAAGTATCCTCCTTGGTAAGATTATATGACCGTACTAGCATTCCTAGCTTTAAGCATGGCTCCCTTTGTACACAGCATTGTGACCCTAACATGTCCTGGCACCGTACCCCTTGGTGGTATTTGATACTTCCCCATTTGGTCCTTTGGGGCTTCTACTATGTCTCAGGCATTAAGAAGCTTCTAGCATTGTTTTCCTACAAGGACAGGGTGTTGAGTAGAGTCATTTTTAGTTTTCTTGGTTCCTTTCCTGGGAGCCATTTGAAAATTTTAAGATCAATCCTATTAGTTACTATATTTTCTAGTCTTCATTATGTATTCAAGGAAACATGCTCTAATACAACTCAAGTTGTCACGCCCCGACCCGGTTTGGTCAGATCCCTATGATCAACTGGGCACTCTCCTAGTTTATTTAAGGGTTTCCCCTTGTTATAACCCATAAACAGTAAGGTGTCCTTTAACCTGCACCTTTCCTAGAATAACATAAATCAAAACTGTATAGAATTTTAAAATTTTCATACCTGTCTCACAAGCGTATTAGTTTGTGGTCCTTGAGGGTAGGCTTTCCGGGATTTCCTGAAAAGGGATATGATGGAGGGAGTGGGGGGAGGGGGGTAGGGTGAGTACAACGACTTAGTGAATGGATTTTCAAAATTTGACTTTTAAGAAAAAGATTTGTTTAGAGTGTGCCAGACTCCTTATTTCTTTTCAAAAATCCTTTCATTTCAAATCTCTATTTTATCACCATTTCATATTAATCACAGTGTCATCACCCAACACACATCCTTCATCAGGAAGGTAAAAAACACACAATCGTAGGCCATCCCATCCATTGAACCAACTTGTGGCATTGGAGCGTCTTTACCGACCACCTAGATAGAAGCACATCCACTTCTACCCTATGAATGAGTGGATGTTCGCGACATTCAACCCTCAATCCCGAAATCAATTCTCTATGTCCGTATGAGGACAGAGACCTCATCCCAACCCCATCCCAATTTTGTGCACTTGAAGATATGACGAGCTTCGCATGGTCACCAGGTCCCACAAACTACCCTTATACCCACTAGGTCGTCTAGGGCCCTAGCACACATCACTACCCCACTTGGGCATCTTGAAGTTCCCGTAATCATAGTACATGAACAATCAGTATTTTCTCATCATGCCATATAATCTGTGGTGCCACTTGTCCAATGGCCCTGACCCCTAACTCAACCTATAGCTGTTTGTCTTGATTGGTCTATCGACTTGTCATATCGCACCTCCACTAGTTGATTGAATATATCGGTCTTGTCTTGGTACCAATGCCAAACAATTCATTTATTTAAAGTTTCATGGCATATATCTCATGTTTGTTTACAAGCTCCTGCTCGTGCCAATTGGCCTATGGCCCATCGCTCAAGATTATCAAAATTGGGCATATTAGCCCCGAAGTTCCAAAACCGAGGCCTCCGGCCTGTCAAAGCTATTCGAGCTCCTGTCAAGAAGATCTCCTAAATCGTTTAAGTGGTGGCACACAGTCAGGGGAGAGCACTTCTGACAAAATAAATTTTTAACTATCCATCATACTAACTGAGTATGAGGATATCCCTACTCATAATCGATGAATGGGTTTTCCACTTCTTACAAGTAAGTTCCATCATATCAACCATGTATGATCTACTTACAACTAGTAAGTAGTTTTTCCACGTCATTTTCACATCACTCCTCTAAGTTGTGATGTTTAAAATACTATTAAGTAGTGGGTTTTCATTTCGAGGTGCTTATCATCCCAACCGGGTATGATATAAAAATCCCACTCACCCGATCGTGCAGTGAATTACTCTCGACTGGTTCTCTTTATTCACGCAAGCTTCTTCATACACGATATGAACATCCTTGTTCATTTTTTTCTTGGCCTAAATAGCCTTCATTCAGTCTAATGAATGAGAAAACTAAACTTTTTATTTATTTGCAATTAGGTCCCTAAGGTTATTTTTCTTTAACTTTAAGTCCCTAATACCGATTTTCCTTCAAATTGAGTCCCAAAACTTTTTAAAATTCACCTTGGGACCTCAATTTATTCAATTTCAGAAAAAAGGGTTCAAGTTCCCCAAATTCCCAATTTGGCCCCCAAATTTTCTAAAATCACCATTTTCCCCTTCCTTTACAAAAATGGTAAGTTTTACCACAAAAATTCTAAAATTGCTCAATTGGCCCTTTAACATCCTTATCATGGCCAATTGACCCTCAATTTTACAAAATTGCATATTGGTGCCTCGAATTTTCTAAAATCCCCAATTTTCCCCCTAATTTCAACTTCCTGACACAGCTGAAATTGATTTGAGCTTCACTCGAAAATGGGGCAGTTGAGAAAGAATGAAGTTTTTAGGTGTGGAGAGGATGAATGGGGAGGGGCTCTTTATATAGGAAGCTTGAAGACTTCTTGGTCATCCGATTGGTGCCTTAATGGCAGTCATTCATTATCTAAAACTCCATGGCCAGAGAATTTTCAGCTTCGCCAGCGCTGTGTGATTTTCTAGCGAGTTAACAATGCTGTCATCTAAAGGAAGAAGATGACACTGTTCCAAATCGGACCGGACCGGTCCAAACCGGGTTCAAAGCTTAATCCTGTCGATTCACCCCCCATTCGACCGAATTTTTCAAATTTAAAATTTTCTAAATTAATTTTCTATCAAATGGTGCCCTCAAATCTCAAATTTGAAATTTTTAAGCCACATAGAAAAATGAATTTAGAATCTGGTTCAATAGTTGTTTAATCCGATCCAAACTAGTTCAATCCATTTCGGATCCGGTTCACCTGAATCGGTTTGGTTTTCATCTCTAATTCATTCTCATGTTAATTTCCATGACTTTTGGGACTCTTTGAATCACTCGGGATCCATAAATTTCCTAGTTTGCCCTTTCTCTATCGACTCCGGTTCAAGAACCAACTCGGTTCAATCCAGATGGATCTAGTGTGATTTTTCTCTTCCAATTTGTCCTAAGGTTCTCTTCCAAGGTTTTATGAACCCCTTGGGTCATTCGGGAGTTGTACATTTTCCAAATTGCCCATTTTTTGATAATTGGATTTTTGAACTAGTTCGATTTTCTCACTCGGTTTGATTGGTTCTTTTCCTAGTTTCCTTAACTCAAAAGGGTGGGGTTTATAGGAGTAGTAAGGATCATACCCTAAATAGGGTAAAGGGATGGATACCAAAGACAAGAAGATTCGAGAGACAATCCTCTCAAAATAATTAATCTAAGAGGATAGAACGAGCGAGATAATTAACCAATTGACCCTTGTGAAGGTCACAATGACAGTTAAGAAGGAAAAGATGAAAAGTCCTAAACCTTTGAGAAAGAAGGACAAAGGAAAGCCATAAAGAGATCAATGGCTAAGACAGGAGTAACGACCTAAGAGCGATGATAAGGTTAAATAAGCTTTTTGTAGAATGATCAAGAGATTGTGAAATGAAGGAGGATGTGAACTCGACTTCCAAGAAATAGATGAATACTAGGAGCCAATAAGAATGAAGAAGTAACCGTAGGGTCTCAAGGGTAAAGGTGAGCATGAGAGGATGGCATCAAGGAATGTCATTTAAGGTTAGACATTCACAATGGTAAAACTAGAAGAGAATTCTGGGAGAAAAGGAGTATAAAACTTACCAAGGAAGGGAACCTTGGAAAAACATATGTTTTTCAATTATGAGGAAATGGGAACAATAGAATTGGAAACAAGATAAACTCAAAGATGAGTTGTTGTAGATGAATTGATTAAGTGAAAAATAAAAGTAATTGTAAGGGTCCAAGGGTTAAGTTAAACCTAAGTAACGGGTATGTCACGCTCCGACTTGGTTTGGTCAGATCCCCGTGAGCAACTCGCCACTCTCCCAGCTTATTATGTGTTTTCTCCTTATTTAAATTGTGAGGGGTAAGGCGTCCTTTAAATCTGTAACTTTCTTTGAATAACATTAATCCAAACTACATGAAATTTTAACTTACATACCTGTCTTACAGGTATAGCTAACTGGAGATATTTATTTGGGTTTCCCTTAGTTACCTAAAAAGGGGTATAAGGGAGGGGGTGAGTTTGACAACTTAGTGAATGGGTGTTTAAAACTTGATTTTCAGAAAAATAGTTTGAACTAAAGTGTGTCAGACTCCTTAATTTGTTAAAACCTTTTTCCTCAATTTCTCGATTTTCAAATTCATCATTTCCTCATTAACCACAATGGTGTGTTTAACAATCAACACATACCCTTCATCATGAAGGGATGACACATTCGCAGGGCAGCTCGTCCACTGCACCTACTTGTGGAGTCGAAGCGACTTTACTGGCCACCTATATAGAAGCCCATCCACTCCTACCCTAAGAATGAGTGGATGTATATGACATCCGACCCTCAATCCTGAAAAGAAACTCCATGTTCATATGAGGATAAAGACCTCATCCCGACCCCACCCCAATCTCATGCGCATGAAGCTACGTTGAGCTTCCTTGACTGCTGGCACGACAAACTACCCTGATCTCCACTAGGTCATCCAGTAGCCCCCAAGACGCATCACTAACCCTCTTGAGTGTCTTGATGGTCCCAGACCTCAGTGCATGTACAAAACAATAATTTTCATCATAAGCCATTTAATCTTTGGTGCCACTAGTCAAACGGCCCCGACCCTCAACTTGACTTGTAGCTATTTGTCTCAACTGGTTCATTGACCTATCTTGTCGCACTGCCACCAATCCATTGAGTTTGTCGGTCTAGTCTTCATATCATGGCCAAACACATCATTCATTAAAGTTTTCATGGCTTAATCTCATGTTTGTTTACGAGCTCATACTCGTGCCAACTAGCCTTGGGCCCATTGTATGAGATTTTCAAAATCAAACATTTTAGCCCCCAAGTTCCAAAATTGAGGCCTCCGGCCTCTCTAAGCTATTCAAGCTCCTGTCAAAAAGGTCTTCCAAAATCTTTAAGCAGTTGCATACGGTCAGGGGAAAACACTTCTGACAAAAATATCTTTTCATTCGTTAATCACACCAACCGAGTGTGATGACATATCCGCTTACAACCGGTAAATGGGTTTTCAACTTTAGGTCCCTAATGCTAATATTTTCCCAAATTGAGTCCCGAAACTTCTAAAATTCACTTTGAGACCTCAATTTATTCAAAATTATGAAAAGGTTTTCAAGTTTCCCAAATTCCCAATTTGGTCCGCAACTTTTCCAAAATTACCATTTTGCCCCTACTTTACAAAAATGATAAACTTGATCCTAATAATTCTAAAAATTGACCACTTGGTCCTCCAACATCTTTTCCATGGCTAGTTGGACCTCAATTTTTGGAATTTCTATTTTAGTCCATTGAATTTTCAAAATCACCAAAATTTCGCCCAATTTAAACCTTCCAACCTGACCGAATTTGATTTAATCAAATTGTACAATCAATTGAAGTTAATTGTTGAAATTGAAGGTGGATTTGAGTTCCTAGACATCCATAGGATTCAATTGTACTTTGAATTGCATGACGAAGCTTAAACAAAGATTTGCTAGAAAACTAAACTTAAAGAGAGAAAGCTTCGAAAGCTTACTCTCGAGGGCGTGACGGTCCAAATTGATGGAGAATTTGGTCAGTGAACTTGTGTTGGTTCTCTCTATAACACTGATCGGAATTCACATAGGGGAGCCAAATTGGCTTAGCTTTCCACTCTAATTCGGTTGTAAGACGACTGAGGAAGTTTTAGGAGAGCTAGGTTTGCCTGAGAAGGGCTCGAATTGACCATTTTCAGCTCCATTGAAATAGGGCAGCTTCAGTCCGCTGGAGCTGCTTCACTGTTCTATCATTGTTCTTTCGACCAGGTTGAAAGCAGGAAATTAGGGGGAAATTTTGGGGCAACTTGGGGATTTCAAAAATTCAAGGGACTAAAGTGCAATTTCCTAAAATTAAGGGCCAATTGTGCATGGAAAAGATGTTGAAGGAGCAATGGTTCAAATTTTGCAATTTTTGAGGGTCAAATTCCATTTTTGTAAAGTAGGGGAAAAATGGTAATTTTTGAAAAATTAGGGACCATATTGGAAATTTGTGAAACTTGAACCCTTTTTGAAATTTTGGATAATTTGAGAACCCACAATGAATTTTTGAAAATTTTGGGATTCAATTTGGGGGAAAATTTGGCATTAGTGTTCTAATTTTAAAGAAAAAAACTTTGAGGTCCTAATTACAAATAATTAAAAAGTTTGGGTATTTTATTCATTCGTGATGAATGAAGGCTATTATGCCAAAGGATAATGAACAAGATTGTGTAGGAACACAAAGTACTAGGAATGCTAGCCAAGACAAGCTCGCATGGAGGCAAAAAGTTAGTTAAGAGGAATTCACTGCATTAACGGGTGAGTGGAAATCTTCACATCATAGCTAGTTGGTATAATAAGTACCTCGAAACTTAAAACCCACTATTATCTAGAATTTTTAACATCACACCAGGATGGGGTGATGTGGAAGTTATGTAGAAAAACTACTTAGGGTTTGTAAGGAGATAATACATAGTTGGTATAATGGACTTCCTGGAAGGAAGTGGAAAACCCGTTTATCGATTGTAAGTGGAGATGTTATCACACTCGATTGATGTGATAGACGAATGAAAAGCTTATTTTGTAGGAAGTGCTCTCCCCTAACTGTGTGCCATTGCTTAAACTTTTTGGGAGACCTTCTTGACGGGGAGCTCAAATAGCTCTGATAGGACGGAGGCCTCGGTTTTTGAACAAGGGAGCTAGAATGCCCGATTTTATAAATCTCGTACAGTGGGCCCAAGGCCAATTGGCACAAGCAGGAGCTCGTAAACAAACATGAGATTAAGCCATGAAATCTTTAATGAATGATGTGTTTGGCCATGGTACCAAGATAGGACTGACATACTCGATGGACTAGCGACAGTGCGACAAGATAGGTTGACGGACTAGTCGAGATAAACAGCTGTAGATCGAGTTGAGGGTTAGGACTGTTGGACTAATGGCACCAACAATTAAATGGCTTATGAAGAAAACAATTGTTTTGTCCATGCACTGAGGTTCGGGACCATCAAGACATCCAAGAGAGGTAGTGATTCGTTCTAGGGGCTACTAGATGACATGGTGGAGATAAGGGCAGATGGTCATGCCACTAGTCAGGGAAGCTCGACATAGCTTCATGCGCATGATACTAGGGTGGGATCGTGTCACGCCCCGACTTGGTTTGGTCATATCCCCTTGAGCAACCCGCTAGTCTCTTGGTTTATTAAGTGTTTTCCCCTTCTTTAAACGGTGAGAAGTAAGTCATCCTTTAAACATGTACCTTTCTTGGAATAACATTAATCAAAACTAAATAAAATTTGAAGTTACATACCTGTCTGACATGTTTAGCTAGTTGAAGGTTTTTAGGTCAATTTTTTCCTCGATTTCCTTAAAAGGGGTAAAGGGAGGGGATGAGTTTAACAACTGAGTGAATGGGTTTTGAAACATGAGTTTCTTTAAAAAAATGGTTTGCATTAGAGTGTGCCAGACTCCTTATTTCTTTAAAATCATTCTTTTCTCAAGTCATGGTTTCCAAAATTATTTCCAAGGTTTTCAAACCTCTTTCCTATTTCCAAAATAGATGTGTTTCGCAAATAACACACGCCTTTCATTTGGAAGGGTTCACACACATTCACGAGATGCAGTTACACCGACTGCACCCACTTGTGGATTGAAGCGTATTTACCATCCACCTTGATAGAAGTATCTAACTTCTACCCGAAGTCTGAGTGAACATCTCTGACATCCTACCCTCAGACCCAAAATACTTCGTATCCATATGAGGATGGGGACCTCATCCCGACCCCTCTCTAGTCTCATGCGCATGACGCCACGTCGAGCTTTCCTGACTGCTGGCACAAAAAACTGCCCTTATCTTCACCATGTCGTCCAGTAGCCCCTAGGATGCATCACTACCCCTATTAGGCATCTTGAAGGTCCTGTACCTTAGCGCATGAACAAACCAATAGTTTTCCTCATAAGCCATTTAATTGTTGGTGCCATTGGTCTAACAGCCCCAACCCTCAACTCAATCTACAATTATTTATCTCGACTGGTCCGTTGACCTATCTTTTTGCACTGCCGCTAGTCCATCGAGTATGTCGGTCCTCTCTTAGTACCATGGCCAAACATATCATTCAATAAAGTATTCATGGCTTTATCTCATGTTTGTTTACGAGCTCTTGCTCATGCCAATTGGCCTTGGGCCCACTATATGAGATTTTCAAAATTGGGCATATTAGCCCCCAAATTCCAAAACCAAGTCCTTGAATCAATTTGAGCTATTCGAGCTCCCGTTAAGAAGGTCTCCTAAAAATTTTAAGCAGAGGCACATAGTCAGGGGAGAGCACTTCTGACAAAATAATTTTCCAGCTGTCCATCACACCAATAGAGTGTGAGGACATCTCCGCTCAAAACCAATGAATGGGTTTTCTACTTCCTTCTAGGAAGTTTATCATACCAATCGAGTATGATCTACTTACTATTGGTAAGTAGTTTTTCCATGTGTTTTCTCACATCTCCCCATCCAGGTGTGATATTAAAATCCTACATAGTAGCGGGTTTTTATTACCGAGGTGCTCATCATCCTAACTAGGTATGCTGTGAAAATCCCACTCACCTGATAGTGTAGTGAATTTCCTCTAAAAGCGATTTCTGCCTCCACACGATCTTAGCCTTACTGGCGTTCCCCGTAATTCGTGTTCCTACATGATATGAACATCCTTGTTCATTATCCTCTGGCCTAATAGCCTTGATTCATCACTAATGAATAAAATGCTCAAACTTTTAGTTATTAGCATTTAGTTCCCTAATGTTCTTTTTCTTTAACTTTATGTCCCAAATGCCAATTTTCCCCCAAATTGAGTCACAAAACTTTGAAAATTTCCTTTGGGACCTCAATTTATTCAAAATCACAAAAAGTGGTTCAAGTTCCTCAAATTCTCAATTTGGTCCCCAACTTTTCCAAAATTACCATTTTGCCCCTACTTTACAAAAATGGTAAAATTGACCCCAATAATTCCAAAAATTGACCAATTGGTCCTCCAACATCTTTTTCATGGCCAACTAGCCCTCACTTTTAGGAAATTGCAGTTTAGTCCCTGAAATTTTTGTAATCCCCAATTTTTCTTCCAATTTTATCCTTTCAACCTATTCGGATTTGATTTCATCAAATTGACCAATCAATCGAAGTTAATTGATGAAATTGAAGGTAAATTTGAGTTCCTACATATCCATATGATCCATTTGGACTTTGAATCTCATGAATTGACGTAGGAACGAGCTCAAATGGAGCTTCGCCGAGAAACTGAACGTAGAGAGAGAAAGCTTCAAAAGCTTACCATCGGGGACGTGACGGTTCGAGCTATCAATCTGGGCAGATAGCTCTTGTACTGAGGTTCTTGCAAGAATCAAGAATCACCTTAATTCATGTCGAATTGAGAGAGAATTTGGTCAATAAAAAGTTGTCGGTTCTCCCTAGCACCAATCAGAATTCATGGAGGGGAGCCAAATTGGCTTACCTTTCTAATCTAATTTGGTTGTGGGATGGCTGAAGAGGTGTTGGGAGAGCTTGGTTTAGCCTATGAAGGGCTCAAATTGGCTAATTTCAACTCGATAAAAAATAGGGAAGCTTTGGTCCGCTCGAGCTGCTTCACTGTTTTATCACGTCGGCGTTTCTCTAGCGATCCTTGGAGCAAGTGGAGACTACAGTCGTGTAGCTGACTTCTCCCCAAATCTAAAGAACCTGACTAAGTCAGAGCTCTAGTTCGAGCTTCACCAAAAAATGGAGCAGTAGTGAGAGAGTGGAGTTTTCAGGTGTGAGGAGTATGAATGAGAAGGGGCTTTTTATATAAGAAGCTCGGGGACTTCTTGGCCGTCCGATTGGCACCTTAATGGTGGTCACTCAATGCCTAAAACTCCCTAGCCGAAGACCTTTCATCTTCGCTGGTGCTGCTCAATTTTCTAGCGAGTGAACAGTGCTATCCTCTGAAGGAAGAAGACAACATTGTTCCGAACCAGACTAGACCGGTCCGAACCGGGTTTAACGCTTAAACCAACTGGTTCAAGCCTGACTCGACCGAGTTTTTCAAATTTAAAAATTTGTAAATTCTTCTAAATTCATTCTTTATCAAAAGGTGGCCTCAATTCTCTAAATTGAATTATCTAAGCCATCTAGAAAAATGAATTTAGGAATCAGTTTAATAGTGGTTCAAACCAGTTCAATCCGGTTCAGGTCTGGTTCACCGGAACCGGTTTAATTTTCACATCCAATTCATCCTAAAGTCCTTTCTCATGAATTTTGTCACTCTTTAGGTCACTCAGGATTTGTAAATTTCCTAGTTTACCCTTTCTCTAATGGTTGGGGTTCGGGAACCGATTCGATTTTCTCACCTAGGTTGACCAATTCTTTCCCAAGCTTTCTTATCCCAAAGGGGCAGGGTTTACAGGTCGGGATGAGGTCTCAGTCCTCATACGGACATGGAGTTTCTTTTCAGGTTTGAGGGTCATATGTCGTGTACATCTACTCATTCCCAGGGTAGAAGTGGATGAGATTTTATCTAGGTAGCCGGAAAAGTCGCTCCGACAACACAAATGGGTGGAGTGGATGGGCTGCCCTACGAATGTGTGATCCCTTCATGATGAAGGGCGTGCATTGATTGTTCAACACACTGACTATGGTTAATGAGGAATAATGGTATTGATAATTGAGAAATTGAGGAAATGGTTTTAAGAAAATAGGGAGTCATGCACACTCCAACTCAAAAACTATTTTATTAAAATTTTTTTAAATACCCATTCACTAAGTTGTAGAAACTCATCCACCCTTTTTTTTATCTCTTTTCAGGATTAAAAAATGACTAAGGATGTAAACCCCACACATTTGAGTTAAGGAAAACTGGGAAAAGAACCGGTCAAACCGAATAAGAAAACCAAACCAGTTTACATTTGGGAATAAGCAATATGAAAATTTACAACTTTCGGTTGATCCAAAAGATTTATTAAACATTGGAAAAGAAACTTAAGACAAATTAGAAAACAAAAACCAAATTGGTTCAGTGA
Organism: Trapa bicornis; assembly: GCA_030064425.1. NCBI lineage: Eukaryota > Viridiplantae > Streptophyta > Magnoliopsida > Myrtales > Lythraceae > Trapa > Trapa bicornis. Next base: position 12,435,490 of record CM057753.1, on the reverse strand, counting down.
ATTAGATTCCATAAGAACTTCAAAGTTAAGCGTGCTTACCTCAGAGTAGTGTGAGGATGGGTGACCTCATGAGAAGTATGATTTTTTGTAACCCAAAAATTCGGTAAAAAAATTTTATGTGAACGTACGGCTTATCATAAATAGCCATCAATTAAGATATATTTAATTATTGAAATTAATACCAATAATTTAATACCTAAATTAAATTATTGGAATTAATACCAATAATTTATGGCAATATTAATACTAGTAATAAATCTTGCCCATTTAATACACGGGTTTTACAACTATATAAAGAGGTCATCCCCATTTCATTCTCCTCACACCTGAACACTTCTCTCTCTCTCTCTCTCTACTGCTCCATTTCCCGGTAAAGCTCGAACCAGAGCTTCGACTTGAATAAAGGTCAGGCTCTTTAGAACCGGGGAGAAGACAGCTATCTGATAGCAAACTCCAGTCAATCCGAGAATCGTTGGAGAAGCGCCGACATGATGGAATAGAGAAGCAACTCCGGCGGACCGAAGCTGCCCTATTTCGGCCAAGCTGAAATCGGCCATTTCAAGCCCTTCTCAGGCCAAACCAAGCCCTCCCAACACTTCCTCAGCCTTTCCACGGCCGAATTAGGATCGAAAGGTAAGCCAATTCGGCTCCCCTTTATAATTTTTGATCGGTGCTAGAGAGAGAGTCGACCGAATTTCAATGACAAAATTCTAATCAAATTTCGCATCAATTGGTACAATACTTGATTTTAGGATGAACCTCATGTCGAAACCTATCTGCCCAGATCGAAAGCTCGGACTGTCGTGCCTTCACCGGTGAGTAATCGAAGCTTTCTCTCTCTACAGTCTATTTTCCGGCAAAGCTCCGTTTGAGCTCGTTCTGATGTTAAAATCTACGATTCAAAGTTTCTTAGAATCGTATGAACATACAGGAACTCAATTTCAACTCCAATTTCAATAATTAGAAGTGTTTGATTGGTTAATTTGATGAAATCAAATATAGTAGTGTTGAAGAGTTGAAATTGGGGGAAAATTTGGGGATTTTCGAAATTCAAAGGGGCCAAAATACAATTCTATGAAATTGAGGGTCAATTGGGCATGAAAATAATGTTGGAGGACCAATTGAGGAATTTTGGAAATTTTGGGAAAAACTTACCATTTTTGTGAAAGAAGGGCAAAATGGTAATTTTGGAAAAATTGGGGAACCAAATTGGAAATTTGGAAAATTAAACCCCTTTTTGGTAAAATTGAATAAATTGAGGTCCCATGATAAATTTTTAAAGTTACGGGACTCAATTTGAGGAAAAACCGACATTAGGGACTTAAAGTTAAAGAGAAATAACTTTAGGGACCTAATTGCAAATAACTAAAAGTTTGGGTTTTCTCATTCATTAATGAATGTAGGCTATTATGGCGAGTAATAATGAATAAGGTTGTTCATATCGTGTAGGAACGTTAAATATCGGGAACGCCAGCAAGGACAAGCTCGCGTGAATACAAAGAACCAATCTAGTGGAATTCACGGCATTAACAGGTGAGTGGGTTTACTAGCATCATACCCGGTTGGGATGATGAGCACAACTTAAAGATAAAAACCACTTACCGGTTGTGAGTGGAAATTTTATATCATACTCGGTAGGGGATGATAAGTATCTCGGTATAAAAACTCATTGTTTAGTGGAATTTTAATCATCACCACTTAGAGAAAGTGATGTGAAAGTTATGCAGAAAAACTACTTACAAGTTGTAAGTAGATCATACCCGGTTGGTATGATGAGACTTCCTCGAAGGAAGTTGAAAACCCGTTCATCGGTTATGAACGGAGATGTCCTTATACCGGTTGGTATAATGGACAGTGAAAACCTATTTTGTCGGAAGTGTTCTCCCCTAACTGTGTGCCAATGCTTAAACTATTTGGGAGACCTTCTCGACGGGAGCTCGAATAGTTCTGATAGGCCAAGGGCCTCGGTTTTGGAACTTGGGGGCTAAATGCCCGATTTTGAAAATCTCGTACAGTGGGCCCAAGGCCAGTTGGCACGAGCAGGAGCTCGTAAACGAACATGATATATGTGCCATAAAACTTAATAAGTGAATTGTTTGGCCATGGTACCAAGATAGGATCGACATGCTCAGTCAACTAGCGGCAGTGCGATATGACAGGTCGACGGACTAGTCAAGACAAACAGCTGCGGGTTGAGTTGAGAGTCGGGGCCGTTGGACTAGTGGCACCACATATTACATGGCAATATAAGAAAACATTGTTTGTGCATGCACTGTGAGTACGGGATCATCAAGACACCCATGAGGGGTAGTGATGCATCCTAAGGGCACTGGACGACCTGGTGGCTATAAGGGCAGTTCGTCATTCCAAGTGTCTGTGTGAAATTTGGAGTAGCACGAAGCACATGAGACGGGGTGGGGACAGGATGAGGTCTCTGTCCTCATACGGACACAAAGAAGTGATTTCGGGATTGTGGGTCGGATGTCACGTACATCTACTCATTCCTAGGGTAGAAGTGGTTGTACTTCTATCCGGGTGGCAGGAAAAGTCGCTCTGATGCCACTAGCGGGTTCAGTAGTGATACTGACTTGCGAATGTGTGTAACCTTCATGATGAAGGATGTGTGATGGGTGATGACACATCGGAAACTAAGAAATAATGGAAAAATCTGAATTTTTAAATGATGGTATTTTTGAAAACAAAGGAGTCTGGCACACTCCATATAAATGTTTTTCTTAAAAGTCAAAAGCTTTTAAAAACCCATTCACTGAGTAGTCGTACTCACCCCCTCCCTTATATCCCTTTCAGGAAATCCCGGAAAGCCTCCCCTTAAAGACCGTCAACTAAGATGCATGTAAGACAGGTATGTAAAGTTTTAAATTTCATACAGTTTTGATTATACTATTCCAGGAAAAAGGTGCAAGTTAAAGGACGCCTTACTCTTTACGGTTTACGATAAGGGGAAACCCTTTTATAAACCGGGAGAGTGGTGGGTTGATCACGGGGATCTAACCAAACCGGGTCGGGGCGTGACAAAGGATAACACTAGGATTCACCCTCTGTCGAGTATGCTTAATCTCCTCTTAAGCTTGCATTATTATTGATTTATGTTATTCTAGGGAACAAGGTTGAGATTACGCCTATCTCCTCTTGAATTAAAGAAGGGGGAAACCCCTCTTAAACCAAGGGACATGGCGTGACATCAATTCCCTTCTCTCTCTGAAGTGCTATGTTCTCCGGTGAATCTCAAACCAGAGCTCTGATTTGGACACTTCCTCTAGACTTAGAAGCTGAATTTGGGTCTTATAGACTCGGGAGGAAGTCATCTATCTGATGCCTACCATCAACTGACCTGAGGATCGCCTTGGAAGTGCCGACGAGCTCGAATAGTGAAGTAGTTCCAGTAGAACGAAGTTGCTTTGTTTCAATCGATCAGAATTCAACCAATTCCAACCTCTTACAGCCGAATCAAGCCCTCCCATAGTACCCTTGGCCACCACACGACGTCTCCAGAGGTGAAAGGTAAGCCAATTCGGCCCTCCTCCATCGTTATAGTTTGGTTCTAGAGAGAGAAAGTGATAGAGTTCTTAAAATTGGGAATTTGAAAAACTTGAGCCCTTTTCACAATTTTTAATAAATTAAAGATCCAAGGAGGATATTGGATGTCCTTGGCACTTGATTTAAGAAAATTTTAACACTAGTGACCTAAAGTCAAGGAGTATGAACTTTAGGGATCTAAGTGCGATAAACCAGAAATTTGGGCCTAGTAGCCAATACTGAAAATCTAGAAAGCATTTACACCAAACCCTAACATATAAGAGTGGTTAAACTATATAGGGACTCTTGAGACCAGAACGCTAACAGGGGAGCCAGACTCAAACTTGGAGAACCGGCTAGGGGCAAATGCGTCAAAGTCATCGGGTGAGTGAAAATATTATACATTATACCGGTTGGGGTGATGAGCACTTTTATTAAAGGAAAACCTACTTATCAGTTGTAAGTGGGATTAATTTAACATCATACTCATTGGTATGATGAGCTTCTGCACTGAAAGGAAAAAAAACCACATACCAGTTGTAAAAGAACCTATCATCACAACCGGTTGGTGTGATGAGTTAAAAATGAAGCTTTTGTCAGAAGTGTTCTCCCCTAACTGTGTGCCATTGCTTAAACTTTTTGGGAGACCTTCTTGACGAGAGCTAGAACAACTCTAATAGGCCAGGGGCCTCAGTTTTGAAGTGATAGGGCTCAAGGCCTAGTTTTGAAAAACACGTACAGTGGGCCCAAGGCCAATAGGCACGAGCTGTAGCTCATAAACGAAAATGAATAGGAAGAGCAATGAAAACTATTTTTTAAAATGGGAATTAATTGTGTGATTCACCACGATAGCATGTTAGGACCAACAATGCTTGATAGGATGGCAGTAGTGTGTCTGGGCCAGTTCAACGGACCAACCAGACAAACAGCTGCATGCCAGGTTGAGTGTCAGGGCCGTTAGGCCGTCGACTACAAAGAGAATGGCTAAACTATGAAAATTATTGTTTATGCATGCACCTATGGATTCAAGACCATCAAGACGCCCAAGGGTTGTAGTGATGGGTTTTAAGGGCTTCTGGATGATATGGTGGAGATAAGGGCAATTCGTTGTGTTAGTTAGTCATGAAGCTTTGGTAGCTTCTTGCGCTTGAGACCGGGGTGGGGACAAGATGAGATCTCCATTCTCATACGGATACAAAGTGAATTTCAGGTCTGAGGATCGAATGTTTGGGACATCCACTCAAACTCATGGTAGCAGTCTCAAATTTCTACCAAGGTGGATGGCAAAGGCATGCTCATCCCTAAGTGGGTACAGTTTGGGACTGCCCTGCGAACGTTTGTACCTTGTATGATAAAGGGCATGTGTTTGTTTGTTAAACGCCTCCCAAGGCAAGGTGATGTGCCAATAGAGCTAAACACACCAAGGCTTAAAAAGGATGAAATGTTTTTAAATAACATGTGCTAAGGATTTAAATATACTAAGTATAAATGATTTTTTTTAAACTCACACCCAACACCCACTCATTATATTGTAGAAACTCACTCCACCCTTTATCCCTTTTTCAGGAAAAAGGAGATCAACTAAGAGAGCTTGAGAAGATGAATCCTAAGTTAGGTATGCTTAAAGTTCTTTAAGCTTGATTTAGTTTTGATTTATTCAATTCTAGGGAACAAGAGTTGAAATTTTGCATGGCTTTTCTTGTCTAAAAGATGGGGAAACCCCTCTTGAACTAGGGGAGCGGCAGGTTGCTCATGGGGATCTAACCAAACCGGGCAGGGTGTGACACATGCTGTCAGGTAAATCCTATTTATTGAGTTGTTGAACTCACCCCCTCCCTTAAACCCCTTTTAGGAAAGCTTTTGCACCAAGAAGGGTGAAAACCAAGAAGCATGTCAGAATTACCATAACAAGGTATATGCATATAAAACTTTACCTTTCTTAGTCTATGTCTATAGAAATACCAACTTAGTATAAGAAGGGGTGGCGGGTTGATCACAGGCTTCCAACCAAACTAGGTTGGGGGAAGACAACTTAAGTGGTATCAACATAAAGTTTTCCAAAATAAATCCTTGGAACCTAGCAAATAATAACCCTTAGTTTTGTGGACCCATGCTGCCACATCCAGCATTGGACTTGTAGAAAATGTTATCCTAAAGGAGGAAGTTAGCTCTGGAGTACATGAGTCTAGGGGGACTCAAACTACTACATCTAGAGTAACTCCCGAACAGAAGAAACTCTATGAGTAATTTGTCAAAGTGATCAGGGAATCAAACCTTCTGCAAAGAGAGGACAATTGCCTTACAGGAAGTACACACCTCAAGGAGGATGACGTTCAATGCCCAAATACTACAAATTTAACTCCACTCCTTTTTTATATCCCTAGATCCCTAAAGACACTCTGACAATTGGGGTGTAAAACCTTAAAACAAGAAAAAGATGTTGGAGCTACTATGGATTAGATTGTCAACAATAAGAAGGTATATGCGTATAAACCTTTACCTTTTTTAGTCTATGTTTATAGAAATACCAACTTAGTATAGGAAGGGGTGGCAGGTTGATCACAAACTTCCAACCAATCTAGGTTGGGGCATAACAACTTAAGTGTTATCAAAGTAAAGTTTTCCAAAATAAATCCTTGGAACCTAGCAAATAATAACCCTTAGTTTTGTGGACCCGTGCTGCCACTTCCACCATTGGACCCGTGAAAAATGTTATCCTAAATGAGGAAGTTAGCTCTGGAGTACATGAGTCTAGGGGGACTCAAACCACTACACCTAGCGTTACTCCCAAACAGAAGAAACTCGATGAGTAATTTGTCAAAGTGTTCAGGGAACCAAACCTTCCGCAAAGAGAGGACAATTGCCTTGCAGGAAGTACACACCTCAAGGAGGATGACGTACAATGCCAAAATACTGCAAACTTAACCCCACTCCCTTTTTATATCCCTAGATCCCTAAAAACACTCTAACAATTGAGGTGTGAAACCTTAAAAGGAGAAAAAGATGTTAGAGCTACTATGGATTAGCTTGCCAACAATAAGAAGCTTATGAGATTAATAAGGATTCAGCAAGACGAGATGGGAATCACGGTGGAATTCTTTTTAGAAGGAAGTGTCGAGTGATGGTAGGAGAACCTAAGGAACCTCACCACCACTATACCCTCTTGAGAAGTGTTCTAAGGGAAATTTTCATATGAGTACCTGGCCCTCATTTAGTTAACGAGAAGAAGCAGGAGTTCTTCTATTTACGTCAAGGCTCTAGTATCATATCTGAGTATAAAAATCAGTTTAACGAGTTAAGACCTTTTGCTCTAGACTTAGCTGGACATGCTGACATTTGTCAAAAGTTTGTGGAAAGACTCAACTTGGACATACAAGACCGTATGTTAGTACTTGTGAGACCCACTGATCTGGCTGCTATTAACTCTATGGCACACATATGCAATCTATTGGTCATGGCCAGACATTGGGAGATGGATAACCTAGGCCATGAAGAAGATCGAAATAGCTGTTATTGAAAAATGTGGAATTCTTCTAAATCACGAAAGGGGACCCATAAGTGTTCAAGTTAAGAATGGAGGAGAGGATGTAACCTCCTAGACCAAACAAAGAAAGGATCAATAGGAATCCACAAAAGAGGATTCCCCAATGCCTGAGATGTAGAAGAAACAATGAAAGTACATGAAAGGATGTAACCTATTTCAAATGTGGACAGTTGGGACATTATGCAAAGAATTGTCCAGTACCACCAAGGAATGTGGTACCAACACCTGGTCCTGTCGCACCTACAAATGTGATAGGGCAAGAAGGGGGGAGAGGAACTAACCCAACCCCAAGGATACTAGCAAGGGTTTACAACCTCACCTAGGAGGAAGCTAGCCAAGATCCTAGTGTAGTAGCTAGTACATCCTGACCTCTTGGTTAATTACCACCTATTAGTGGGAATAAAAGGCCAAAATATTTTGTATTCCATTCAAAAAATGAATGAATTTACATGCACCTAATACATACGTCTCTTAAATCAGGATACATCCAATCAGGATTTAAAGTGACTCCAAACCTTGACCAAAGAGCTCATAAATATGAGCAAAGAAAAATCTTTAGAAAAATGTTTGTGAAAGTCATAACATTAGAAAAAGAAAGACGGAGGAAATCCTTAAGGCAATTAAATGCTGAAAGAGACAATACCTCAAGGACTAATACAAAAAACTTGAACTACAAGTTTAAAACTTGAGATGAAATAAGTAAAGCTTTTTGGTACTCTTGACAAGTAAGTTGGGAAATCTCGGAGCGAAATATCTAGAATTCTCCTTAAGGAAGCAAAATTTTAAATGGAATACAAGTGGGAAAAAGGATTGAGTACAAAGGTGTACTCACGAGATTCCAAGAAGGACGCTAACACCAAAGGATGGGTAAATAGGAAAATGACATCAAAAGATATCATAAAATTTTTGATGTTTCAGATACCCTTGATGACGAATTAAAAGAAATCTAGGAGAAGCACATACTTCAACAAAGGAGTGATTGATCTCATTAGTGGAATAATGATGATAAGAACATGTGGACATCTAGGAGAATGGGTTCATTCCACTCACACTTAATGGAGCTTAAGATTGGATGAAGGGGCATAGTGTGGAGTACAAGAAATGAGACCTCGATAATAGGAATTATTGTATAGGAAATTTTAAATGGATAATTTGAACAAGGAAAAGTATTGGACATGGACAAATGCTCTAGTACAAAAGGGTGTAGAGATATGAAGGAAGGAAACCTTCAAGGATTAATAAAAAGGTTGGATGCATAGTTCCATAGGAGGAAGTCTCTACTTTGAAGTGCCAGAGTAGAGAACATGACAAACAAAGCGAACTCCTAAAGAAAAGCCCAAGGAAGTAAAACTTGTCATAAGGGACCCCTCATTAGTAAAAGAGGGAATAATTGGGAAATGGTCACGAATAAGCACAGGTAGGCTGGGAAATAGAAATCCTTAGGGAAGGATATCCCCATCAATAAGATATGTATGATGGAGGATAACCATGAATATGATAGTAGGCAAGTTGGGAAGTGATTAGGAAACCCGATTGTTGGACCAAGAATGACCGATAAGTAGATTAGTAAAAGACATGTAAAGGGGCAATGCCTAAAATTCTTGGAAACCCAAATGGTCATAAAATGCATTATGTCTAAGTAAGTGAATATGTGTAAGGATGGTGTATTACCAAGAGAGGTTAGGTTAAGACCACATTAACTATAGGAGACAAGTGATACCTATACAATATACACCACATCCGAAATGGAATGAAGAGGAAGCCATGGACAAGACCGTCGTCAATGGTAAGAAATGGTGAAGATGAGGAGAGTAGAAGGAATTTATACCATCTCCATTAAACCTAGTAAAAAATAATCCTTATGGAATGGAACTGGTGAGGATCTAATACTAAGAAAATATGAATTACAAAAAATGGACATTTACATAGTAAGTCAGTGCTGACTAAATAATGGAGGTGTATATATATATATATATATAGTGAATGTTTAGATAATGTTCAAGGTAGTTGAGAAATACTACCAAAAGATAAGGAAGGGTTGAAAGGATCCTAGGAGGGGTCTCACCAAATCTTAAAATAAATTTCCGAGGAAAAAGGGGATAGGGAAATATCCCCAAGGAAATGATTTCAAATGGCAAAAGTATACTGACATAGTAGCCATAATGGGGGAGAAAATGAGGAGAAACAAATGGGGTGGAATAGGAAAGTATTCCCCATTTAATCAATAACGAGTTTTGGGGAAAAAACTCCTTAAAAGGTGGGGAGTAGTTGTAAACTCCGTTCTCTCAAAATAAGAAGAAGGGAAGGAGAATAGGAAAATTTCGAGAGAAAACGGATGATCAAAGTGATCTAGAATTGGTAATGAAGGCTCAAAACAGGAATTTGGAAAATCCCAAGTTTGCAATGAAGATCCCAAAGCCATGGAAAAGAACCATGAAGTGAATTGTAGGTGAAAACTAGACCGATTTAGGGTGAACTAGACCTGAACTAGATTAAACTAGATTGAATCGTAAAGAAATAATTCAAAGATTTATTTTTTTAAAAGACTTAAACACATCAATTTGGGAAATTGAAGTCTCCATTGGATAGAAAATGAATTTAGACAAATTTAGAAAATTTTAAATTTTACAAAACCAGTAAAATCGGGCTTGAACCGACCAATTTTCGATTTGGGGTCACCTAATCCAGTCTGACCGAAACGGTCAATGATCCAGCCAATCAACAGACCGCCTGCCAAGTCAGCTCCTTTTTAGTACGTGCAACTAATCAATGCATGATGCATGGAAAAGCGCACTCAGTCAGCTACTTAGTTATGGTCATACGAAAGAAAAGCCACACCATCGATGATTGATCAATGGGAGAATGACACGTATCCTTAATCATTGATCAACTAAGGATAAGCCTCATCAATAGGGCTGACCAATGAGGTGTTAACATGTGGTAACGATGCCACATCAATGACTAACTAAGATTTCAGAGAATGGCCGACCAATTAGAGGTCGAAATGTGGCAGAGCCACGCAGGATGACCACAGCTAATTAGAAGCTGACACATGGCATTTGGCATAGTGTGTAAGGTGGGAAAATGTCAAATTTAAATCGGCCAAGGAGAGGATGCCATGTGTCACTGTCAATGGATGGTCAAATGTCATCAATGGTCACATTAGAACAAACAACCAATGAGAGATTGCCACATGGCTGGTCAACGAGTCAACGGACGACTCGGACGCTAAGTGAGATGCCACATTAGAGAAGCCAGCCAATTATAATGCTACATGTGGCAGCTCGCACGTGCAAAGCATGCACGCATGCGCACAATGTCATCTTCAAGCTTTAATCTAGGTAGATAAGAACAATAGGTTGGTTGCCAAAATTCTAGTGACTGAAAAATCCTCCCAACATGGCGATAAATGGGAGAGATTGTGGTTGAGTGATTGATGATTGGATAGCCCTATCAGTCCTTGAGCTCCCTATATAAAGAGCTCCTCCCCATTCATCCTCCTCATCCCTCAAATGTCTGAACAAGAAGTTCTCCTTTTCCTAATGAAGCATGAACTAGAGCTCTGACTTGGGCTCTTTTCACCACCTCCGAAGGTGAATTTGGGTTTCTTGGAATGTTGAGGAAGTCAGCAACATGACTGAATACTCCATTCAGCTTGAGGATTGCTAGAGAAGCATTGACGAGCTCATAAAGTACTTTCACTCCCTTGACATTCTGCGAATAGAGTTGGTCGAGCTCAATTCGAGCTACTCTCGGGCCAACCCCGACCAAACCAAGCTCCCCAGACCTATCCTAGAGATGTTCGGACCTTCCCTCAACTATAGTGGTAACTTCCCTCCACTGACCTTTGTTGGAAATGACTATTCATAATGTATTTTGCCCATAAGTTAAGTAATTTACACTACTTAGGCCACCAATTGAGGCACGATTTGATCCAAGGAGTATCCTAAGAAGAGAGCAATTCAGTGGAAGCAAAATCTCCAATCGTTAGATTCTCATCAGTGAGTAATAAAAGCTCTCTCTCTAGGATGATATTTCAGTGAAAATCCATTTGAGCTCATTTCTAAGACAAATATAGTGTTTTAAAGCTTGGAATGAATCAGGTGATATAGGGAAGATGATTAATAACGTATTAGAACCCAATTGGGAAGAAATGAAAGTTGAATTAATGAAATTCAAGTTAGATGACTTACCTCTTGTTAGGTATGCAAAAAAGTTTTCTTTTAAGCTTGTATTTTATTGATATATGTTATCACATGGAACAAGGTTGAAATTTTCCTTGTCACCTCTTGATTAAAGAAAGGGGGAAACCCCTCTTGAACCAAAGGAGCAGTAGGTTGATCACGGGGATCTGACCAAATTGGGTCGGGGCGTGACACACCCCCTCCCATAAACCCCTTTCAAGAAAGCTTTTACGCCAAGAAGGGTGAAAATCGAGAAGCAAGTTAGAATTACCACAACAAGGTAATTTTTAATAAGTGGTTTTTGTTAATTTTATTTTGGAAGACGTATATGCTTATATGTCTTTACCTTTCCTAGTCTATTTTGGTAGAAATACCAACTTAGTACAAGAAGGAGTGGCTGATTTATTATGAGGTTCCAACAAAACCAGGTTGGGGTGTGATACCCGTAATTTCCCCATTTTTAATTTATGTCTGACCAACATGGTCTTATTGTGCCTCATTTATTTGTCTTGATAAAGAAGTCATTAGTGGCTGGTTAAAGGGCATAGGGCAATTTCGTCATTTATGTTAGAATGGGATGAGTTGTAACTTATTCCAAAGTGTGGGGGAAAAATTGCCTTATTAGCATTAGGGGAGATAAGGTTATTATTTCATCCTTCACTCTTTTAGCTCGGGGTTTGTTTACTTGCATGACCATCCACGACCTCCTTCACTGACAATCCATAGCTCGGCTAATCTCCATCCTCAATCAAGCTTCGTTTGGGTGCCTCCGTGATTCTGCTACCTCAACCACTTGTTGTCTTCATTTTAGCTTCATTAGTTAAGGCCTCTCGGAGGTTCGTTCCTTCAATTGGCTTCCAAGGAATCAAAGTTTTCATTCAGGCAATCTGTTCTGGCTTCCCTTTTCTTTATGTCATGGTTCATTGATTATCACCGAAGTTTTATCTTCTTCTAATTCCTAACATCATTATCTTCTCACCCTCGCTGAGCAATCTTTCTTGAAGAAGTGATATGTTGTGATTGATCCCTAGCGACGATCTCTCTCCATGGGAAAGATGCATGTAGGAAGTTCCTTCTTCCTCTTTGCTTCATTATGTCCAACTTCACCATACAATTTCATTTTCAGGTCACCCGCAACCCTTAGATCCATTCGTCCGCCTCCTTCTTGCAGGTTCTGAGATTTTGGTTGATCATCAGCTTCTTTTCCTAATGACTGCCTAGGTGACCCCATCTCCTGCTTGTCGTAGAGGCTACGACAACATCTCAATCGTCCCCCCGGCGAGCTCTAATCAATTATCCTCTCTACTCTAATCAAGTTCTTGGTTCCGATTATATTAAGGGTCCTCTATATGTCTTCTAGCATATAGGTGATCTGATTGCTTGTTACTTTGACCATTGTAGCTAATAAGATTGAATTGTGAATGTTTGTAGGTCTCTATGGAGAGAAGGGAGGTTCACTATGTTTCCCTTAGATCACTTATCTTTCTTTTTGTTACTTTTTGTTTTGATGGCTTGCTTGGCTTGTGAGGCCTCATGGTGGATTGACTCCAAGGTCTTGTGATAGATTATGGTTACTCAGTTAACTTAGATAATTTAGGAATCCATGGATTCCTTTCTCTCTCTTGATAAGAGGAGTTTAGGAAAGAATGTAGAATTTGGGAAATTGTAATATTCCTTTTCTAAGTCAAGCATGTGGCTATCTTCCCTCATAATTCCTTTTCTTTGTTATTTTGATAATGGGGATATTCTCTTTTGTTTTTGGCATTTAGGGAGAAGGATGTTGGCATGTTTCCTAAATTATGATTTGCATGATCTATTTTTCTAGTTGATTAATGAGTTAGTTATGTGATTGTTCTTCACTAATCATTAAAATATATTTTGAGTCATAATTGGACCTCAAACGTGTTGTAGGTTGAACTAATTAACAATGGAGGGTCCATGCAGAGAAGTGGCAAATATTCTCAAATGAGTGTTATACCTTGAGTTAAGATTGTCATTCATTCTTAGTTTTTATTAACTGATAGCCCATGAATTGAAGTTTGTGGTATATTTTGGTCATAATTCTTGTCCCGACTCATTTCTAGGGACTTGGAAGTGTTAATTGGTTGAAATGATTAGTATTGTGCATTATGTACTCTCTACATTAAATTAGGATTTGCTCGGTTGAGGATGATGCCCTTGATCCTCTAATGCAGGTTGTTGGATGCCCACACCCTTTTCCACCTACGACTTATTTTTCCTTGACTCTAGGCTCTAGTGTAGTTAAGGTATTTAGGTTTTTGAGTAGCTTTGTCACACCGTGTTTTTAGTAACCAAAAATTTTGATTGAAAATTTTTCTAGAATTGTATTATAAGTTTGGCCAAGCTGAAATTGGCTGAATTTAGCCGTCCTCCAACCAAATCAAGCTCTCCAAACATCCCCACACCTCTCATACGACCTCAACGAAGTTAAAAGGTCAATTGTAGGAATTCTTGATCCTAGAAGGTACTTTAGGAAGAGAGCTACCTTTCTCGATAAAAAGCTTGGACCATCGCACCTCCGACGGGACAAGTGTGATTGGAACACCAGCAAGAGAAAGCTCGCGTCAACTTGGAAAACCAACTGAGGACGAACATGTCATGGTTAACAGGTGAGTGGACTAATTTACACTTCATACCCGGTTGGGATGATTGTCCACAGGCGAAACAGGCATGGCATGCTCCCTCATGATTTCTTTGACACTTCGGATAGCGAGGGTTCCGTTGGGGTAAGGTAGGGACTACTCTGGGAAAGGGTGGAGGCATGTTCCTTCTTCGTTGCAATAACTTTTTGTTTCTTCCCCTTGGGCTGGTATATTCTCTCCATACTCTTTGATGGATTGAATCTTTATCCCCCTTTCTAGTCGTCTACTCCATTCGATGACATTGGGTCTGTACCAGTCGCTCGCATTCATGAGCCATACTAATTACAGCTGCCAGGTCTGTGGGGTGTCCCATTACTCCCATACGGTTTCGAATATCCAAGTTAAGACCATCCACAAACCTCTGGCATATGTCAACTGGTCCAGCTAGGTAAGGAGCAAAAGGTCTTAACTCGTTGAATTTTGGTTCATATTATGCTATGGAACTAATCCCTTGCCGAAGTCGTATGAACACTTGTTTCTTCTCATTTATTAGGCGGGGTGTCAGGTACTCCTCCTAATATCTTTCCCCAAATTTCTCCCAAGTGGAAGCGGTGGCATGTAGGTTTCGGACGTTGTCCCACCATCGTCTAGTGCTGCCTTCCAGAAATAATTCCATAAGGATCACCCTATCCTTTGGTAGTATCTAGACAATTCCCACCAACTTCTTGATATTGGCCAGCCAGTCCATGGTGGTCCCAGCATCCTTTTCTCCAAGGAAAGCTTTACATCCTAGTTGTCAGAGAGTTTTGTGATTTCTAGGTATATCCGTTGGAGTGGTTGGATTAGCAGGGGGAGGGTGGGATTGCACTTCCTCGGGCTTAGCCTGTGAGTTGGTGCCTACCTCAGGAGTAAGGTTAGGTTGGCCAAATACATAGGTGAACTCCTTGATGGTCCCTACTAAGTCCAGGAGGAGTTGTCTGGGCTACTCTGGGAGTTTCTACCGGTAGGGGTGGCTAGGCAGTGTTGGAGACAGAAGCCCTAGTTCTCTTGGTTCCTTTATTTGGAGCCATTCTGTCAAATTTAAAATAATCATATTAGTTACTATATTTTCTAGCCTTAACTATGTATTCGAGGAAATAGGCTCTGATACCACTATAGTTGTCATGCCCCAACCCGGTTTGGTCGGATCCGCGTGATCAACCCGCCACTCTCCCTATTTACTAAAGGGTTTTCCCTTATATTATAAACCATAAAGAGTAAGGCGTTCTTTAGACCTGCACCTTTTTCCAGGAATATCATAAATCAAAATTGCATTGTAATTTAAATTAATCATACCAGTCTTATAGGTGTTTAATTTCGTAAGTCATTTAAGGTTCGACTTTCCGGGACTTCCTTAAAGGGGTATAAGGGAGGGGGTGAGTACAACTACTCAATGAATGGGATTCAAATCTTTTGACTTTCAAGAAAACATTTATATGGAGTGTGCCAGACTCCATTTTTTTCAAAAATCCCTTCATTTAAAAATTTGTGTTTTTCCATTATATCTTAGTTACCGATGTATCATCACCCAACACACATCCTTCATCATGAAGGTTACACACATTCGCAAGTCAGTATCACTATTGAACCCGCTAGTGGCTTCGGAGCAACTTTTCCTGCCACCCGAATAGAAGTATGACCACTTCTACCCTGGGAATGAGTGGATGTACGTGACATCCAACCCACAATGCTGAAATCACTTTTTCGTGTTGGTATGAGGATAGAGAATCATTCCTTCCCCACCCCGATCTCATGCGCTTCGTGCTACTCCAAATTTCGCATAGACACCTGGAACGACGATATGCCCTTATACTCACCGGGTCATCTAGGGTCCTTAGGACACATCACTACCCCTCATGGGCATCTTGATGATCCCGTACTCATGGTGCATACACAAGCAAAGTTTTCTTAAGTTTACCATATAATATGTTGTGCCATATGTCCCAACGGTCCCGACCATTTAGTCAACATGTAGCTATTTGTCTCGACTGGTCTGGAGACCTGTCATGTTGCACTGCTACTAGTTGATAGAGTATGTCAGACCTGCCTTGGTGCCATGACCAAACAATTCACTTATGAAGTTTTAATGGCACATATATATGTCATATTCTTTTACGAGCTTCTACTCGTGTCCATTGTCCTATGGCCCATTGTTCGAGTTTTTAAAAAACTAGCATTTTAGCCCTCAAGTTCCAAAAACGAGGCCCTCGGCCTATAAGAGCTATTCGAGCTCCCATCAAGAAGGTCTCCCAAATAGTTTCAGCATTGGCACACAGTCAGGGGAGAACACTTGCAACAAAAATAGGTTTTTACTGTCCATTATACTGAGTAGTATAAGGACATCTCCATTCATAATCGATGAACGGGTTTTCAACTTCCTTCGAGGAAGTCTCATCATACCAAACGGGTATGATCTACTTACAACCCGTAAGTAGCTTTTTCAAATAACTTTCACATCACTTTCTCTAATTAGTGATGATTAAAAAATAGAACTATGCAGTGGGTTTTTATACCGAGGTACTTATCATCCCCAACCGGGTATGATACATAATCCCACTCACCCGATAGTGCAGTGAAATTCCACTTAGTCGGGTTCCGTCCTTAGCAAGCTGGACCTCGACTGGCGTTCCTGATGTCTCGTTCTCCTATATGAAATGAACATAATTGTTAATTATTCTTTGGCCTAATAGCCCTCATTCGTTCCAAATGAATGAGAAAACCCAACTTTACATATATTTGCTATTAGGTCCCTAAAGCTATTTTTCTTTTAACTTTAAGTCCCTATTGTCGGGTTTTTCCTAAATTTGTGTACTGAAACTTTTAAAATTTATCTTAGGACCTCAAATCATTTGATTTCACACAAATGGGTTTAATTTCCCAAATTTCCAATTTGGTTCTTCAATTTTTCCAAAATTACCATTTTGCCCCTTCTTTAGAAAAATGGTAAATTTTGCCCTAAAAATTCCAAAATTTCTCAATTGGCCCTCTAATATTCTTATCATGACCAATTGACCCTCAATTTTAGAAAATTACATTTTGGTCCTTCGAATTTTCAAAAATCCCCAATTTTCCCCCAATTTCAACTCTTCAACACTGCCGAATTTAATTTTATCAAATTGACCGATCAAACACCTCTAATTGTTGAAATTGGAGTTGGAATAGAGTTCTTACATGTTCATATGATTCTAAGGAACTTTGAATTGCAGATTTTAATGTCGGAACGAGCTCAAACGGAGCTTCGCTGGAAATTCGATTTCTCACCGGTGAGGGCGCGACGGTGGGATCTCTCTATCTGGACAGGTAGCTCTCCTCTAGAGGTTCTTCCTAGGATCAAGAATGACATCAATTGATGTTGAATTGTATTAGAATTTCTTCATCAAAATTCGACTAACTCTCTCTCTAACAATGATTTGAAATTGTAAAGGAGAGCCGAATTGGCTTAACTTTCGGTCCTAATACGGCTGTGGAAGGGCCGAGGTGGTGTTGGGAGAGCTTGGTTTGGCCTGAGGAGGGCTCGAATTGGCCGAATTCAATTCGGCCGAAACAGGGCAGCTTCGGTTCGCCGGAGCTGCTTCACTGTTTGATCATGCGGCGCTTCTCCGGCGGCTCCCGAGACGAACAGGTGCTACCATCATGTAGCTGACTTCTCCCCAGTTCTAATGAACCCGACCTTGCCTTCTTTGGCTTAGAATTGACCCTATATCGGAGCTCTTGTTCAAGCTTCACCGAAAAACTAAGCAACTGAGAGAGAGAGAGCTTTTCATATGTGGAGAGGACGAATGGAGAGGGGCTCTTATATAGGGAGCTTGGGGACCCGTTGCTCATCCGTTTTGCACCGTTATGATAGGAATTGATGACCTGAAACAAACCAAACAAAGGCATTTCTTCGTCAGTGTTTCTTCAGTTTCCCGGCGAGTGAACAGTGCTATCATCCTAAGAAAGAAGATGACACTGTTCCGAACCGGACCAGACTAGTTTGAACCATGTTCAAAGTTTAAATGGGCCAGTTCACCCCTCATTCGACCGAGTTTTTCAAATATAAAAATTTCTAAATTAATCTAAATTCATTTTCTATCCAATGGTGGCCTCAAATATCATATTTAAATTATTTAAACCACCTAGAAAAATGAATTTAGGATTTGGTTCATTAGTGGTTCAAACCGGTCCGAACAGTTTCGGATCCGGTTTGCCTGAATCGGTTTGGTTTTCATACCCAATTCCTTCACAAGTCCATTTTCATGTCTTTTGTGACTCCTTGTTCACTTAGGGTCCTTACAATTCCCGATTTACCATCTCTTAATCGATTTCAGTTCATAAATTGGCTCAGTTCTTAAATCGGTTCGGGTCCGGTTCACCCGAACCGATCTGGTTTTTCTCTCCCACATTATTCTAAGGTTCCTTCCCAAGGATTATAAATCTCTTTGAATTACAAGGCATCCATAAGCTTCTTGGTTTACCCATTCTCTATCAGTTCGGGTTCATGAATCAACTCGGTTCATAAACCGATTTTATCTGGTTCAGACCCGGTTCTCTTGAACTACTTCGGTGTTTCCTCCTTATTTCATCCTAGGGTTCTTTTCCTAAGTTTATGAACCTTTTTGAGTCACACGGGAGTTAGAATTTTTCAAATTTGATCGTCCCCTAACAATCGAGCTAGTAGACCAATTTGGTTTAAAGATTCAAATTTACCGGTTCTTTCCTCGGTTTTCTCATTACTAAAGGACAGGGTTTACAACACGTGCATATGAAGCCTAAAGAGTGGACGACTGAGCATAGTATGGAATGTATGGAATAAAACCAATAATTCGGAAGTATCCCAAGTAAGCAATAAGGGATGAAGCATAAGTTGTGGATAGAGAAGGATCCAAAGCAGACAAATGCCCTAACATAGATAGGGGTGTGAAAAAAAAAAGGAGAAAGAACCCTACAAGGAATGATAAGAAGGTTGAGCATGTAACTCCTAAGATGGAAATCTCTATTTTGAGGGACATAGTAGAGAACAAAATTGGAAGAAGGGAACCTTCCCAAGCAAAGGAAACGACACATAGATCGAAAGCGATTATTGTAGAACGAAGAATCATGAAATGATTATGAGTAAGTAAAATTGGATTAAGGGATAAGGAAAAATCTTTAGATAAAGAAGGCCAAGGACTTAAGAAGGAAGGAATCCCAGCTGGTCGGTAAATTATTGGAAAACCCAATCATTGGAACCGGAAAGACACAATAACAAAGTTGGGAAAGGACGAGTGGGTAAGGAAAATGACACAGTTGTGTAAGTTGATTTGATAACGATGAAGGTAGTCGAGGAATACTACCAGAAGAAAAGAGAGATGAAGTTATATAATTCCTGATAGGTTGGAAAAATTGGGAATAATCCTAAAGGAGGTGTTCTGGAAATATAATGGACATAGAGACAAGATCTAGGAAATGTCATGTTGTAAGGGGGCATGTAAATCCAATAGTCCTGAGGAAAACATGACTCAAAATAAAGAAGAGTCAGTTAGTAAGCATGAAAAGGTCAAACATAAAAATTTAGACTGAAATTGTAATAAATAATGGACGAAGGAAGAGTCGAAATAGGACGAAAAGGTGATAACAAGGAAACCCGTGAAAACAGATATGTAATATTCTAAAGGACATTGAGCTAAGGGTTTCAACGACCAAGAGGTTAACAAGACACAAGAATGGTTAGGTATCTTGGAATTTCCAATCCTGAGTACAATACCTCAAAGGGAAAAATGTGAACCTAAGGATATACCCTTAAGTAAGTTTTGTCTAGGTTTGATAAAATCCATGGAGGGAATAAATAATATAAAGGAAAGAAATTCCTTAGGTGAAGGATGTAAAAAGGGCTAATTAAAAGAACAAGGGAAGAGTTTGCATGTTACGCAAATACCAAATGGACATCAAAGGAAATGGCTCCTCATGCATGGTTGCTAATTAAGTTTTGGGGACAAAACTCCTAAAAGGAGGGGAGAGTTGTAAAACCCACCCTTTTGAGTTAAGAAAACTGGGAAAAGAACCGGTCAAACCGAGTGAGAAAATTGAACCAGTTCACAAACCTGATTATTAGGAAACGGGCAATTTGGGTAATGTACAACTCCCAAATGACTCAAAGAGTTCATAAAACCTTGGAAAAGAACCTTAGGAAAAATTGGAAGAGAAAAATCAGACCAGTTCAGATGAACCAAATCCAACTAGATTGAAACGGTTTAAGAACCGACTCAGTTCATGAACTGAAATCCATAGAAAAAGGGCAAACTGGAAAATTTATGTATCCCGAGTGACCCAAAGAGTCCCAAAAGTCATGGAAATAGACATGAGAATGAATTGGAGATGAAAACCAAACCGGTTTAGGTGAACCGAATTCGAAATGGATTAAACCAGTTTGGACTCGTTTTAACCACTATTAAAATAGATTATAAATTCATTTTTCTATGTGGATTAAAATTTTCAAACTTGAGATTTGAGGCTACCATTAGATAGAAAATGAATTTAGATGAATTTATAAATTTTTAGATTTGAAAACTTCGGTAGAATTGGGAGTGAATCAGCCGGTTTAAGCATCGAACCTGGTTCGGCCCGGTCCAGTCCGGTTCAGAACAATGTCGTCTTCTTCATTCAGATGATAGCATTGTTCACTCACCAAAAAATCATGCAGCACCAGCGAAGCTGAAATGTCTCTGACAAGGGAGTTTTAGGCAATGAATGACCGCCATTAAGGCACCAATCGAACGAATAAGAAGTCCATGAGCTTTCTATATAAAGAGCCCCTCCCTATTCATCCTTTCTACACTTGAAAACTCCATTCTCTCTCAACTGCTCCATTTTTTCATGAATCTTGAACCAGAGCTCTGACTTGGGCACTTTTCTATGCCAAACAAGGTGAGGTCAGGTTCTTTAGAACTGGGGAGAAGTCAGCTACACGCATGTAGTCTCCGTTTTCTCTGAGGGTCGCCGAAGAAGTGCCAGCGTGATGGAACAGTGAAGCAGCTCCGACGGACCGAATCTGCCTTATTTCGGCCGAGCTGAAATTGGCAATTTTGAGCCCTACTCAAGCTAAACCAAATCTTCCCAACACCTCCACAGCCCTCTTACAACTAAATTAGAGCTGAAAGGTAAGCCAATTCGGCTGCCCTCTACAATTTTTGACCGGTACTAGAGAGAGAACCACTAGAAGTTTGATGATAAAATTCTCATCCAATTTGGCATTAATTGATGCAATTCTCATCCTTTTTTTGTGAAATTGAATAAATTGAGATCCCAATATGAATTTAAAAAAGTTTCAAAACTCAATTTGAGGGAAAACCGGCATTAGGGACTTAAAGTTAAAAAAAAAGAACTTTACGGACCTAATTTCAAATAAATAAAAAGTTTAATTTTCTCATTCATTGGAATGAATAAAGGCTATTAGGCCGAGAAAAAAATGAACAAGGATGTTCATATCGTGTAGGAACACGAAGTACCAGGAACGCTAGTAAGGACAAGATCACGTGCTACTATCTAGGTGGCCGGTAAAGTTGCTCCAACACCACAAGTGGCTTCAGTAGATGGGTTGGCCTATGATTGTGTGTTTTTGACCTTGTTGATAAATAATGTGTGTTGGGTGATGACACACCGTGATTAATAAGAAAGGATTTTCTTAAAGAAATAAGGAGTCTGGCACACTCCAAACAAATCTTTTTCCTAAAAGTCACATTTTGAAAACCCATTCACTGAGTCGTTGTACTCACCCCTCCATCATATCCCTTTTTAGGAAATTCTAAAAAGCCTGCCCTCAAAGACCACCAACTAATACGCATGTGAGACAGGTAAGATAAATTTAAAATTCTATGTAGTTTTGATTTATGTTATTCCAGGAAAGGTGCTGGTTAAAGGACGTCTTACTCTTTACGGGTTATAACAAGGGGAAACCCTTAAATAAATCAGAAGAGTGGTGGGTTGATCACGAGGATCTGACCAAACAAGGTCAAGGCGTGACAACTCTACAATCCTTCTTGGAGTGTAGTTTATTTTCCCGGATGATCTGGTTGTTATGGGTTATTTCCTCCAATTGAGCCCTTCTAGAATCCCTATTTGGTTTCCATTCTTTCTTGTAAGTAGATCATACTTAACCTCTCCAAGCACTCACTTAGCCACTTGTACTTTTTACTAAGGTCCTTATTTCGGCTCTAGTTTTGTGATATTTCCTCTATTTCCTCTAACCTCTCCACCCATTTTTCCTTCCTTAGGTGATTTTCTACCTTTTACTTTGATCTTTATTAGCATACTCTTATTGCTTGAATTTATCAAGGAGACTTAGAAGTTTTATCAAGAAAATTAACTTTCATTCATTCAAGAAATATTTTTTTGCCATACTTGACTTATTATAGAAATTTTCTACCCCTTAATCATTTGGGGTCATAGCTCCAGAGTTAGCCTTAGGACGATTATGGGACTCTTGATCAGATGGCTCTGAGGAACTAGTTGGGGTCCATTTGCATTCCCTTAGGGGACAAATTTCATGTTTGAACTCCAATCTGTACCACCTTAATACCTCTGCCTCGCACTCATATGTCCACTTCATCTATTGGGAGGGATTAAAGCTAGACTGAGTAGGTGGGGGTACTTTGTGGACCTTCATGAAAGTGGCGTATGCATCCTAGTAGTTGTCACAACCCTCTTTCTTAGTTGGATTCCTCTCTAGTTGTTCTGGAGCTGGAGGAGGGTTTGGGCTCCTAGGAGGAGGTACAAGTTCCTCTTGTCTTGGAGGAGGGTATGTGATGCCTTCTGGTTCCAATAGGGCTCCCACAAGTTTTCGATAATCTTCTACCATGTCCTTGGTACTCTTTTCTCGCCCGTTAAGAATCGTTGAACAGCTGCCTCCCTTAGGGTAGGTGTCTTTTTCTGTGTTATGGGTGGAGCATTGGATTTCACAACGAACTTCCTAAGGATTCTCCTTCCTATACGATAGTTGAAGTTTTATTAATGTCAAGGCATAGTATTGATAAGGTTTCAAGGGAACTTAGCTCTGATATCACTCAAGCCCCGACCTGGTTTGGTGTCACGCCGCGACACGGTTTGGTCAGATCCCCATGAACTACCCAATTCTCCCTTGGTTCAAGTGGGGATTCCCCCTTCTTTAATTCAAGAGGAGCCAGGCATAATCTCAAACTTGTTCCCTTGAATAACATAAATCAATAATAATGTCGCTAGTCCATGGAGTATGTCGGTCATGTCTTGGTACCATGGCTAAGCACATCATTCATTAATGTTTTCATGGCTTAATCTCATGTTTGTTTATGAGCTCATGCTCATGCCAACTAGCCTATGTTAGATCTCTAGTTTGAGCCTAGTCGGAAAACTGAGTAGTTGAGAGAGAGTGAGGTTTTCAGGTGTGTGGATGATGAATAGAGAGGGGCTCTTTATATAGGGAGCTTGAGGACTCTCCGATCGTCTGTTTGGAACCTTAATGACAGTCATTGATGGCCTGAAACATAATGAATGGAAACATTTCTTTTTTGCCGATGCTATTCAATTTTACGGCGAGTGAACAGTCATGTCATCTAAAGGAAGAAGATGACACTGTTCCGAACTGTACCGAACTGGTCCAAACCTGGTTCAATGCTTAAATTGGTAGATTCAGGCCTAATTCAACCGAGTTTTTCAAAATTAAAATGTTCTAAATTCATCAAAATTAATTCCCTATCCAATGGTGGCCTCAATTCTTCAATTTGAATTTTCTAAGCCACCTAGAAAAATAAATTTAGCATTTGATTCTATAGTGGTTTAAACCGATCCAAACCAGTTCAATCTAGTTCTGATCCGGTTCACCTAAACCGGTTTGGTTTTCTCTCCCAAATTGTCCTAAGGTCTCTTTCCAAGGTTTTTATGACTCTTTGGGTCACTCCAAAGTTGTAAATTTCCCAATTTGCCCGTTCTCTAGTGATCGGGGTTTGTAAACTAGTTCAATTTTCTCACTTGGGTTGACTGGTTCTTTCCCAATTTTTTCTTAACTACAAAGGGAAAGGTTTGTAATTGAGGTGTGTAGAGGATGAATGGAAGGGAGCTCTTAATATAGGGAGCTTAGGGACCCTCTCCCCACCAATTACCATATTAGTCACGCTCATCCTAATTGAAAATTGCCCAAATTAGAGGAAATTTCCTTCACCGAAAAGGGAAAGAAAAATCTTTCCTTGATGAATAGTGTCATCACCGGCCACTTGGCAGCACGTGATTGGTTAGTCCAGCTAACATGGTGATCCGACTCAGCTGCCACTTCAGTCGTT
Source organism: Trapa bicornis (assembly GCA_030064425.1). Taxonomy (NCBI): domain Eukaryota; kingdom Viridiplantae; phylum Streptophyta; class Magnoliopsida; order Myrtales; family Lythraceae; genus Trapa; species Trapa bicornis. The sequence continues at coordinate 12,411,315 of CM057753.1, read as the reverse complement.
GACCCATAAACTAGAAATGTGGCAGACCCTCATTGTGTTGTCATGTCTGCGTGGCGACTGACTAGGCACCCCCTGAGTATTGATCGGCTGATAGAGCGTGCCTTGCCATGCATCGCACTCTAATTGGTCGCACGCATGCTAACTTAGCATTGACTGATCATGTAAACCCTGCCCTTTTGAGTTAAGGAAAATCGGGAAAAGAACCGGTCAAACTGAGTGAGAAACACTAAACCAATTCACAAACCTGATCATCAAAGAATGGACAATTTGGAAAATTACAACTCCGGAGTGTCCAAAAGGGTTCATAAACTCTTGGGAAAGAACCTCAGGGCAAATTGGAAGAGAAAAATCAGGCCAGTTCAGATGAACCAAATCTAACTGGATTGAACCGATTTACGAATCGAGTCGGTTTATGAACTGGAACTGATAGAGAAAGAGCAAACTGAAAAATTTATGGATCTCGAGTGACCTAAAGAGTCATAAAAAAAATGAAGAAAAGGGACTTTAGGATGAATTGGAGATGGAAAACAAACTGGTTCAAGTGAATCGGATCCAAACCGGATTGAACCGGGTTGGACCGGTTTGAACCACTATTAAACCATATTCTAAATTCATTTTTCTAGGTGGCTTAAAAAATTCAAATTTGAGATTTGAGGCCACCATTGGATAGAAATTGAATTTAGATTAATTTAAAAAATTTTAGATTTGTATAATTCAGTCGAATTGGGGCTAAACCGGCCAGTTTAAACTTTGAACCCGATACAAACCGATCTAATATGGTTTGAAATAGTGTCGTCTTCTACCTTCAGATGACAACACTGTTCACTCGCCAAAAAATTGAGCAACACCAGAAAAGCTGAAAAGACTCCGGCCAGGGAGTTTTAGGCAATGAATGACCGCCATTAAGGCGCCAATCGGACGGCCAGGAAGTCCTCGAGCTTCCTATATAAAGAGCTCCTCCTCTTTCATCCTCTTCACACCTGAAAACTTCATTCTCTCTCACTGCTCCAATTTTTGGTGAAGCTCGAACCAGAGCTCCAACTTGGGCATTTTTTTTAGCCAAACAAGGCAAGGTTAGGATCTTTAGAATCAGGGAGAAGTCAAGTGCAAGCTTGTAGTCTCAATTTGCTCCGAGAGTTGCCGGAGAAATGTCGGCGTGATAGAACAATGAAGTAGCTCCGGTGGACCGAAGCTGTCCGGTTTTGGTCGAGCTAAAATAGGCCAATTCGAGCCCAACTCAGGTCAAATGGAGCCTCCCAACACCTCCACAACTTTCCTATAGTTGAATTAGTGTTGAAAGGTAAGCCAATTCATCTCCCCTCACCAAATCATGCTATTCAAAGTGCAATTGAATCGTATAAAGGTGTAGAAACTTCAATTTAACTTCAATTTCAACAATTAAACTCATTTGATTGGTCAATTTAATGGAATCAAATTCGACAAAGTTAGAAGTTTGAAATTAGTGGAAAAATTAGGGGAAATTTGGGAATTTAAAAAATTAGAGCGACTAAAGTGTAATATCATAAAATTGATGACCATTTGAGCATGATAAAGATGTTGGAGAACCAATTGGGCAATTTTGGGGCAAAACTTACCATTTTTGTAAACTAGGTGGAAAATGGTAATTTTGGAAAAGTAGGGGGGCCAAATTAGAAATTTAGAAAATTAAACTCCTTTTGTGAATTTGAATAAATTGAGGTCCTACAATAAATTTTAAAAGTTTTGGTACTCAATTTGAGGAAAAACCGGCATTAGGGACTTTAAGTTAAAGAAAAATAACTTTAGGGACCTAATTGCAAATAGAGGTAACATTGGTTATCTCATTCATTTGGGATGGAGGAGGGCTATTAGGCCAAAGAATAATGAACAAGAATGTTCATATCATGTAGGAACAAGAAGTACTGAGAACGCCAGCTAAGACGAGTTTGAGTAAGGACAATAAGCCGGCTAATAGGAATTTCACTGCACAATCGGGTGAGTGAGATTTTTATATCATACCCAGTTGGGATGATAAGTACCACGAAAATGAAAACCCACTACTATGTGGTATTTTAAACATCACGCCTGTAAGGGATGATGTGAACATCACACGGAAAAACTACTTACTGGTTGTAACTAGATCATACCTAGTTGGTATGAAGAAACTTCCTCGAAGGAAGTGGAAAACCTGTTCATTGGTTATTAGTAGAGATGTCCTCATACTCTGTTGGTATGATGCATCGTTGAAAATATATTTTTGTCGGAAGTGCTCTCCCCTGATTGTGTGTCACTGCTTAAACAATTTGGGAGACCTTTTTGACGGGAGATCAAATAGCTCTAGTAGGCCGGAGGCCTTGATTTTGGAACTTGGGGGCTATTATACACAATTTTGAAAATCTCGAACAGTGGGCCATAGGCCGATTGGCACGAGTAGGAGCTCGTAAACAAACATGAATTATATGCCATTACAACTTAAGTAATTGAATTGTTTGGCCATGGTACCATGATAGGACCGACATACTTAGTCAACTAGTGGCAGTGCGACATGACAGGTCTCAAGACTAGTCAAAACAAATAGCTGCAGGTTGAGTTGAGGGTCGGGGTCGTTGGACCAGTGGCACCATAGATTATATGGAATCATGTGAAAAATGATGATTGTGCACGCACTGTGTTTATGGGACATTCAAAATGCCCAATAGGGGTAGTGAAGTGTCCTAGGGTCCTAGACGACCTGGTGGATATAAGGGCAGTTAGACATACCAAAAGCCTTGCAAAGCTTGACGTAGCTTTAAGCGCACGAGACCTGGGTGGGAGAGTCGCGCATTGATCACAAGGATCCGACCAAACCAGGTCGGGGCGTGACAGGTCAACGGTCTGTTGACCGATTGGATAGTTGAATGTTCTGGTCCGACCAGGTCCAGTGACAAGAAAATGAAAATTGGTTGGTTCAGGCCCAATTCTAATAGATATCTCAAAATTAATTTTTTTTAAATTTGTATAAATTCATTTTCTATTCAATGGTGGCATCAATTTCCCAAATTGATCTTTTTAAGCCACCAAGAAAAATGAATTAAGAGACTGGTTCATGTATAGTTCAACCTAGTTTGATCTAATTCAGTCTAGTTGAGGTCCGGTTCACCCTGAATTGGTCAGGTTTTCTCATCCAATTTCATTCATGACCCTTCCCCATGATTTTTGTGACATCTTGGTCACTTGGGATTTTCAAATTTCCCATTTCAACCATTCTTTATTGTTATCGGTTCATCAAGTGGTTTAGTTTTCTCCTTAATTTGACAGGTTCTTTCCCGGTTTCCTTGATCTGAGGTAACGGGTTTCACAACTCTCCCCTCCTTGTAGGGAGTTTTGTCCCCAAAAACTAAATTTCGCCTCCTTTACTTTTGGAAAAAAAATCTCCCCTTGTTGTGAACTTGGGGTTTACTTGCCATGCTACCCCTTGGTTGTTTCTTTTACTTAGCCCTTTTAAATCCTCGCACTAATGGAATTTATCTTCCATTCCATTAATCACTTACTCTATGGTGGGTATCCTGATTTGGTATGTCTTACCCATTAGTCCAAAAGTCTACCCTTAGGTCCACTTCCTATTCTTCTTAGGGTAAGTTCCTTCCTCTTGAAGGTTTTTATCCATTTCTTTGGGTTGACTGTCCTATAACTGTCCTTTCCCTTAATGGCGGTTCATGCCTTTCCAATCTTCTCAGAGTTACTATAATTCACATCTTCTTGTCATCTGGTAGTGTCTCTCGACTACTCTCAGTGTTGTCCAATCGTACCTTTTCCTTGATGTTGTGCCTTTTAGGTAGCATGTGGTTCTCCTTCTTTACTTGTCCTTCCTCATCTCCATTATTGGGTTTCCCGGTTCTGACCACTATGTTTCCTATCCACCTCTAGGCTTACTGACTTAGTTGTGATCTTCTCTCCCTTCCATTTCCTTCCTTATCTCTAGTGGTATCCTTGTACGAGGACTTCCTTCCTTCCCGTACATCCTCAACCATTTATGCCCCATTTTAGGTTCCTTATTTCGGGTTAAGCCTCTTATTATTCTACTATTGGTTCCTTATATTGGTCCCACTTCCTACATTTATCCATCTACATAGGGACTTCTGCCCTAGCAATTTCAAGTTCAACCTCCCTAGCAGTTTCATGTTCAAACGGGTATGATGTTTAATTAATCTCACTTACAACCGGTAAGTAGGTTTTCCTTTAATAAAAGTGCTCATCACCCCAATCGGTATAATGTATAAAATTCTCAATCACCCAGTGACTTTGACGTGTTTGTAGCCAGCTAGTTCTCAAAGTTTGAGTCTGGCTCCCTTGTTAGCATTCAGGTCTCAAGAGTCCCTACATGGTTTGACCACTCTTATACATTAGGGTTTGGCATAAAAGTTTTCTAGCTTTTCAGTATTGGCTACTATCCCAAATTTCTGCTTTATCACACTTTTGTCCCTAAAGTTCATGCTCCCTGACTTTAGATCCCTAGTGTTAAATTTTTCCCAAATTAAGTCCCAAACACTTCTGATATGATCCTTGGGTCCTTAATTTACATTAAATTGTGAAAGAGGCTCAAGTTTTCCAAATTCCCTATTTGGTCCCCATTTTTCTAAAATTACCATTTTTCCCCTAGATTCAAAAAATAGTCATTTGGCCCTAAATCTTTTAAAAATAGACCAATTGGTCCTCCAACATGTTTCTCATTACCAATTGACCTTCAATTTAGAGAAATTGCATTGAGGTCCCTCAATTTTTCGAAATCCCCAAATTTCCACAAAATTTTCCCCAATTTTGACCCCTCGCTACTGATTCAATTTGATTTCTTCAAATTGGACATTTAATTAGGGTTATTTTCTCAAATTTACGATATGAATCAGTTCCTACACTTCCATAAAATTCAATTGCACTTTAAATTGCAGGATTTGGTTTCGTAACAAGCTCAAACGGAGCTTCGCCAGAAAATGAGATGTAGAGAGAGAAAGATTCGAAATCTTACTGTTGGCAGCATAACGATCCAAGTTCTTGGTCGGGGAAGTTAGTTCTTGTCCTTAAGGTCCTCCTAGTATCAAGAATTGGAGCAATTATTGTTAGGATGAGCAGGAATTTGATCAATGAACTTTGTCACTTTCTCTCTCTACGAACTATAACAACAGAGAATGGCCGAATTGGATTACCTTTCACCTTTGGAGAGGTCGTGTAGTGGCCGGGGGGCTATGAGAGGGCTTGATTCGGTAGCAGGAGGTTAGAATTGGTCGAATTCCAATCTACCGAAATAGAGCAGCTTCAGTCCGTTGGAGGTGCTTCACAGTTCGAGCTTGCTTGCACTTCTCCGACGATCGTCGGTTCAGTTGGTGGTAGGCGTCAGGTTGTTGACTTCCTCCCGAGTTTGTAAAACACAAATTCAACTTCTGAGGCTAGAGGAAGTGCTCAAATCGGAGCTCTGGTTCACCGGAGAATAGAGCAGTTTAGAGAGAGAAGGGAATTGAGGTTTGTGGAGTATGAACAGAGGGGAGTTCTTTATATAGGGAGCTCGTGGAACCTTTGCCTAACCAATTTCCATATTGGTTGCGCTTATCCTGAATAGAAATTGCCAAATTTGAGCAAATTTTCGTTGCTGGAAGATGACAATGTTCCACACATGTGAGTTGGCCACGTGGAAGCACGTGATTGGTCAGTCCAGCTGACATGGCGATCCAACTCAGCCACCACGTCTATCATTGACCCTTTGACCGGACACGTGGCAGCCCCTCATTGGATGGTCATGTCTACGTGGCTGCTGATTGGAAGCCCAGTGTTCGTTGACTATTGACCAGCTAACAAAGTGCGCCTAACCACGCGTCTCGCTCTAATTAGTCGCTCGCGTGCTGACTGGGTGCTGACCGGTCAGCGGTCCGACCGGGTCTAGTGACCAGAAAATGAAAATTGGCCGTTTCAATCCCGATTTGACCAGTTCTCTCAAAATTAAAAATTTCTAAATTTGTTTAAATTCATTTTCTATTCAATGGTGGCATCAATTTCCCAAATTGATCTTTTTAAGCAACCAAGAAAAATGAATTAAGAGACTAGTTCATGTATAGTTCAACTCGGTTCAGGTCCGGTTCACCCTGAACAGTCCGGTCTTCTCATCCAATTTCGTTCATGACCCTTCTTTTATATCTTGGTCACTTGTTATTTTCAAAATTCCTATTTCAACCCTTCTTTATGATTCTCGTTTCATCAAGTGGTTCGATCTTCTCCTTAATTTAACTAGTTCTTTCCCGATTTTTTTGATCCAAGTTGACGGGTTTCACAACATGACTTCCTTTCATTGGTTAAGTATGCACTTAAGCATAGTTTTTTTTTTTAAAAAAAACATATGCAATAAGTAAGCCACTACATATCTTATCTTTTTAATAAAAGGTTTATCATAAAATTTGTAGCTCATTTCATCAAGCTTAGGGTAGAATCCTCCCTAGTTGGAGGGATTTCATTAGTTAAACCTACCAAGGATTGTTTAACACAAATACACAAACACCATTTATCCATAAAGGGGTAAAACAATCGCATAACATACCCTCATAAGCTACAACCTCGATCTCTTCCACTTATGGCCCAGAGCGACTTTATCGTCCACCTTGGTGAGAGGCTACAACCACTACCACATTGGAGCGAGGTTACAACCTTGACCAATTGTCTAAGTGAACACCAATGCCCAACTTTCCAAACTTATTGATACCCTGAAGCCTTAATCTTAGGTTTAAGACCACACTCTTCTATCCACTCGATCTCAATGCGCATAAAACTCCTAGAGTTTCAAGATATACTAAAACAGTGTTTCTGCCCTGATGACACCCTTGATGTCCAACAGCCCTTAGAACCAACACTATTCCATACGAGCATCTCTTGGTTTCATATCTCAGCATGCACAATCAAAAGTCTTTATAATTAAGACATTTATCTTCTATGCTACCAGCCTAACGAGTTCGATGATATGGCCTCAACTCGACATCAAAATCTCACAAATTAACCATTCATGAAAATTTTTCCTTAAGCTCATAAATCTTAATTTGTCTACAGGTTTAAGCTCATTCCCATTGGCCTTGGGCCCACTTCATTTTCAAAATTGTGGCCTTTGGCACACTTTGCACAAGACTAGATCTAGCCTACCATTGTCAATCATGGGCCTCACCCATATCCTACATCATCAGTCAGAGTAGACCATACCCCTTTGGTGTATCCATACACCATCCCTAGGGTGTCCTAATAACATGCTCCATTCTTTCATCACAAATATAATCCCAAATTGTTTAAGAAATTTCACACAATTAGTGGATTATATTTCTGGGAATCCATTTTCAAATTAAGCAAGATCTTACTTATGTGCATGATCGGTCCAATCAGTCCCAATGCCATAAAATCCCACTCGCTCGTATTTCGAGACTTGGTTGTCTCAGAGGTTTCCAAGCTGGAAGTGCATTTCTCTTGCATGAACTTGTAGGTTATTCGCACCTACAATAATTTGGGCAACTAGGTCCCACAAAATAAGGTAATTTTACTTAAAACCCATAATTTTCCAAAAATTACAATTTGGGCCATAAGTTATACCTTAATTTCAAATTAGTCCCTTAAGATTCTCAAATCTTCCATTTGGGTGCTTAATTTACTCAAATTTCCAATTGGGCAAGTATTTTCTTATAAATTATAGAAAACCCCCAATTTTAAAAATTGCAATTAAGTCCCCAAACATTCCAAAAATTGCAATATATAACTTCGACTTGAATTTCATCAATTTGACCTTAATTGCTTCCCAATTGGGTCCAAACATGATATCGATCATCTTTCTTATGTCCCCTAATTCATTTTAAGCTTTAAAACACTAGATTTTGCTAAAAAATGAGCTTAAACGAAGCTTTGCTAGAAAATCGTCCTACAAAGAGAAAGTTTTGATTACTCAACGATGAGGATCTAGCAGCTGGAGCTTTTGTTTCCACTGAATTGCTCTCTACCTGAGGATGCTCCCTATATCAAATCACGCCTCAATTGGTGGCCTGGGTAGTGCAGATTGCTTAACTTAATTTTCGGGCAAAATATACTGTGAATAGTCATTTTCGATGAAGGACGGTGGAGGGGACTTACCACTACAATTCAGGGAAGGTCTCGACATCTCTAGGGTAGGTCTGGGGAGCTTAGTTTGGCAGGGGTTAGCCTGAGAGTAGCTCAAATTGAGCTCGACCAACTCTGTCTGTGAACTATCGACGGAGTAAAAGTACTGTGCAAGCTCGCTGATGCTTCTCTGGAGGTCCTCGAGATGAATGGTGTATGCAGTCATGTAGCTGACTTCCTTAGGATTCTAGGGAACCTGAATTCACCTTTAGAGGTGGAGAAAAGTACCCAAGTCAGATCTCTAGTTCATGCTACATCAAGAAAAGGAGCACATTTAAATGATGAGGAGGATGAATGGGGAAGAAATCTTAATATAGGGAGCTCGAGGACTAACAAGTCTATCAATTCTTCAATAACTCAGCCTCAATCACTCCCATTTATGACCATGTCGGGAGGATTTTCAGGTTGTAGGAATTTTGGCAGCCAACCTATCATTTTTATCAACCTAGATTAGTGGTTGAAGACAACACTATGTGCACACTTACGAACTGCCACAAGGCGCACTATGATTGGTTGGCTTCTCTAACGCAACTTATCACTCATCATTTTAGTCACCCATTGACTTGTTGACCGACAACATGGCGACTCCCATTGGACATTTGTTCCAATGTGGTCGCTAACCACATTTGACCATCCATTAACTAAGACATGTGGTGTCCTATTATTGGCTGATTATTATTTTTGGCATTTTCCCACGTGCCTTGTGCCAAATGCCACATGTGAGCCTCTAATTGGCTACGACCATCCTGTGTGGATCTACCATGTGTCGACCTCTAATTGCTCGGCCATTATACGACATCCTAGTTGGCCACTAACGTGGCACCTTTGCCACGTGTCAGCACCTCATTGGTCAACCCTACTAACGAGCCTTATCCTCTATTGACCGTTGATGGAGGACACTTATCATTCTCCCATTGGTCAGTCATCATTGACATGGCTTTTCTTTCTTCAAACCGTTGACTGAGAACATGTGTCACACTCTCATTGTTCAGTGCTTCCACGTGCTAACTGAGCTGCTAACTAGGCACACTTCGCCATGCGTCTCACGATGATTGGTCACACATAGCAGGTGATCCATTGACTAGCCGAAACGTTGACTAGTTTGGCCGGACCTGGTTCGATGCCCTAAAATTGAAAATCAATCAATTCAAGACTGATTCAACAAGTTTTCTAAATTTTCTAAATTCATTTTCTATCCAATGATGACTTCAATTTCCCAAATTGATATTCTTAAGTCACCTAGAAAAATGAATCTTTGAACTAGTTCTTCATGGTTAAATGTAGATTAATCCAGTTTATGTCTGGTTCACCTTGAACTAGCTCGGTTTTCACCTCCAATTCATTTCATAGTTCTTTTCCATGGTTTCTGGATCTTCATTGCCCACTTTAGATTTTCTAAATTCCCATTTTGACACTTCTTTACCAATTCCGGATAACTTTGATCATTGGCTTTCTTTTGAAATTTTCTTATTTTCCTTCCCACCACCTTATTTTGAGAGAACGGGGTTTATAATGGGAATACCCCTATCCTATGAATTAAATTGAACACCATACAACCAACTCCAGAAATATCGAGGCATGGGAACTCAGGTTGGGAGATTATAGGTCGTCGTGCAGCTGGAGCATGAATACTTGGGAATCCTTCTAGGATGAACATGTACCTAGATAAAGGTGAGTGAGATTTATGTAATCGAGTTTGATTGGATCAATGGCATGATATTTCTCTTTAGCAATAAAAATCCTTTTTCCTAAAATAAATTCATGTGACTGTGTCAACCCCACTTAATACCTTTCTTAGGAAATATTCATGTTATATGCATCAATCCTAAATACCCTCTTATCATGATATCACAGTGGACCCAATGCCATCATTTCCTAAAATGAAGTGGTCCTAGGGCCATATTTTGAAAATACTCAACAAGTGTGCCCAAGGCTAATGGGAATGAGCCTCATCTCATAAATAACAAAACTATTATGTTAAAGTTAGGCATGAATAAAAGTCACGATAATTGGTTGTGTGAAATGGGCCTTATCCAATAAATTTTACTAAGCCAAGATGGGCCTTTACCCGAAGGGATGGTAGAACATAGAAAATGGATTAAATATCAAAATAGATGCATGTCCTTATTAAGCAAGATCACTAGATGCCTGGTATGGGGTAGTGGTAATTCCAAGGGATGCTCGACAACATGGTTGGTACAAGGGAAGTAATGATGGTCTAAATTAGTTGCATTCTAAATAGTTTTCAAAAGTGGCCAAAGGCCCAGTCACACCCTGGCCTGATTCCTAGGTCGACGGTATCATGCCAATCTGCCACATCGTCGTGATACAACCATAATGGGTAACTTCACCAAAGTAGTACCAATAGAACCAATGCTTAAAATATAAAACACATATAAATTTGTAGCAGAATTTAAAACTTTTTATAAATTGATCACTTCTTGAGAGTAGAATTGTTTTAGCACTAGGAAAAGCCATAACTTAATGAAAAATCATCATGTCGACCTTTCAAGGTTCTCTACCTCGATCATCGACTCTATTGGGGCCACTTCTTAATGTACGGGATCTTCCTATCCTCATCTGCTCTTCCCTTACTCCTGGAAAAATGTTTTAGGGGGGGATAAGTCAACACTTAGTGAGTGAGAGGATCACTCAACGAGTCGTTCATGGCTCGATGTCGCCTCTACTAAAAAACATCTAGAACTAATTTCTATACCATTTTGTTTCTTTTTAAAATTCTTCTTCAACATGATCTTAGGGTTTGTACCCCATCCTGGTATCTTTTCAAAACACTTCTCTATAGTGGTTCCTTTTGGAATCCTCCCATTACGGTTCACTTAGCCATTCTACGAGACTTTCAGCTATAGTTGGGCAGAACTTCTTTCTCACACCAACTAACCCATTGGTGTCCATAGACACCACTCATTTCTATGCCTGGTTTCATGTGTATTTCACATATGTGTCATTTCCATTTCTAGAGGATTCACTATCCTCTTCTATCATATTTAACATGACCCCACCACATCTAAAGATGAGGTTTATAAGGGTATTCCACCCTTCGACCATGTTCCACAATCATGCCTAGTTCCAAAGTACAGTCGTGGTTTTCACGGGAACCATTTCATTAGCACATATAATTCAGCTGCAACATAACACAAAACACGTATATATCACATTTTCTTTCCCGGTCATCAAGTGCCACACTTATGTCCCGTCCCTCACAAACAACACATAATTCAAGTGCAAATTAGTCCCCTTATATCTACTCAAATGCAAATGCAATTCATGAATGCAATATATCACAATTCATTATGGAATAGCTTACTATATGGCCAATCCGCTAATGGTTAGCAAAGTTCAGCACTTTCTCTCTCTATAACCAATCTACAACGACGAAGGAGGGCCGAATTGGCTTACCTTTCACCTCCATGGAGGTCATGTGATGGTCGTGGGGACTAAGGAGAGGCTTGGTTTAGCCATAGGATGTCTGAATTGGTCAAATTTTAATCAGCCAAAACAGGGTAGCTTCAAACTAACGGAGCTGCTTCATTGTTCGATCTTGTCAGCGCTTCTTCGATGATCCTTGGGTTGAAGGGAGGTTGCGGTATAGTAGCTGACTTCCCCCAGAGTCTATAGGACCAAAGATTGCCTTCTAAGGTCAAGAAAAGTGCCCAAGTCAGAGCTCTAGTTTGAGGTTCATCGAAAAATAAAGCACTTCAAAGGGGGAGATGATTTGAGGTGTGTGGAGGATGAATGGAGAGAAGCTCTTTATATAGGGAGCTTAGGGACCCTCTACTCTACTAGTTTCCATATTGGCCGAACTTATCCTCTTCTGAAAATGCCCAAATCGAAGGGAATATTCCTTTATCAGAAAAGAATGGTTTTTCTGCCATATGAAATGTGTTGTCATCCAGAGGAAGAAGCGGACACTGTTCTGGACCGTAGCGGACTGGTTCGATCAGGTTCAACGGCGAAAATTGTCTGGTTCAAGTCTGATTCGACAAGTTTTCTCAAAATTAAAATTTTTTAAATTTGTCTAAATTTATTTTTTATCTGATGGTGGCCTCAATTTTTCAAATTGATATTTTCAAGCTAACTAGACAAATGAATTTTTTAATCTGGTTAATTATGGTTCAATACGGTTTAAATTAGATTCACCCAGAATCGATCTAGTTTTCCCATCCAATTTACTTCATGGTTCTTCACCATAATTTTCATGATATTTTGATAACTTGGGATTTTCAAATTTACTATTTTTACCCCTCTTCATCATTTTCGGTTCCTTAAATGGTTCGATTTTCTCATTTAATTGACCGGTTCTTTCCTATTTTTTCTTGATCCGAGGTGACAAGTTTCACAAGTGATGTGTATCATATCCACTCTATTTACCCACAGTGTCCAATTGTACACTAACGTTGGTACCCTATATGTATTCAGGAATACATGAATTATCACTTCTTACATCTTTACCGACCAACCCAATCCCTTAAGTCAAGTATAAAACGGGTACTTTGTTCCTTTCCAAAGTACCTTATCATGAGGTGAAGGCTTCCACCCCATATTTTTCTTATAAAAATGGGTGCCCATCTCTTGCTTGCTTATTTACGTAAGGACCTACTCCATAGTTAAGGTCTTGAGTCATAATCATTGTTTCCTTTGCGCATTTACTAACTTCTCACTATGTCAAGTTGTATCACATTCTCCCTAATACTCTTTACTAGTCTAGAATGCTTATACGCACTTATCATTTGGGACACTGCCCTAAACCTTGTTATGGTTCACATAACAACTTATTCCCATTAACCCTTTGGCCATTGCACTGCTAAGATGCTCAAACATCTTTCTGGTTTCTCAAGTCATCCATTATGGGGACTATATACTTATATTATCTGAATGATTCATCGTCCAAACCTCATTGTGGACTTTACATACTTAAGCACCTTTTCAGTAGTGTCCATCATTGTCCCATATGAGGGTGTTACAGAGGAAGCATGCACTCTTAGTATCTCCTCTTGGTGGTTCCCACCATAGACATCTTACTTTTCATCCCTTGAGGGTATGCCTTTGGTTCATATATAGTTGAGGTATGTTCTTAATATTGGGTTTCCTTATTTGAAACATCCCTTTCCTTATCGTGGTCCTCAAGCCACGTGGCCACCAATTTCTACGATACCACCCACTAGGATATTTGACCATCCGTCAGTTGTACATCTCATGGTACTACCTTAGTACAATTTATATAAGATATATTTTTTATTTTTCTTATGGTATCAACAAAGGAATTATGAATGTTTTTCTCAACTTTCCAACCATCCTAAAAATCATTTTTATTTCCAAAATCCGCCTTTTTGAAAACATAGGCTCTAATGACCTCCCCACTCGTGTCGTAGTTGATGGGACTCATGTCATTCTGACGTCACACCATGTGGCATTGGCACCGTACCCAATGAGAGCTTACACACGAGCAACTTAGGGCTATGAGGGTATGTGTATTATATATCTACACTCATTTGAAACATCCCTTATAAACCATCCATCTCTCCTTATACAAATGTTGATGATGCGTCATCTGACATTTAGCATCATTTGATCCACTTAACCTACATCGAGATCACAAGTGATGCATGAACCCTAACCATAAACCTTCCTAGGTCCTTGGAACTTCCGAAAGCCACTCTTTCCTTATTTATCCAGTTCTATTATTTCATGTACACTGACACCACCTCTTATTTTAGGTGTCATGCCGATGTCATAACTTGTCCACCCAAACAAGTCATATCAAACATGATACAATAACAACAATAGTATTTTATTATGCGTGCAACACATCGAACTATTTTTAATTCATGAGGTTTAATATGCTATTTGACCAATCTTACTACTTATTTTCTCATAATATTTATTCAAGTAATTAATCATTATTTTCCTTTTTTACATAATTGGTAAACATGGAGCCTAGCTCCCATTTTTCTTTTAGTATAATCTCGGCATATTAGCTTTCTTTGGAAAAATCACCCGTGGAACATAGTCCTGATTTTTCTCTAATGTCATCATGGTCATTAATCAAATTCATGGCTTAGCATGCACATCTCATATCTCTACTTATCTTTGCCAAACAAATAATGCTTTCTATGATTTTAAATTTTTTTATGTAAAGCATGTTAAGAAACATGATCGGTCCAATAGTACTCGTTTTCTATAAACCTACCCACAATTATATCAGGGACTTGCTCGTCCCGAAAGGATTTTTAAATACCTCTAGATGTGTGTTGTGAAACACATCATCTCAGATCAAGGAAAACTAGGAAAGAACCGGTCAATTTAACGAGAAAATCGAACCACTTAAGGAATCGAGAATGATAAAGAGGGGCTAAAATGAGAATTTGGAAAATTCCAAGTGACCAAAAACTCATAAAAGTCATGGGAAAGAACCATGAAGTAAAATGGATGGGAAAACTGGACCGGTTCAGGGTGAACCGGTTTGAACTATACATGAACTAGTCAATAAATTCATTTTTCATTGTGGCTTAAAAATATCAATTTGGAAAATTGAAACCACCATTATAGAAAATGAATTTAGATTAATTTAGAAAATTTTAAATTTGAGAAAATCGATCAAATCGGGCCTGAACCAGCCAATTTTCACCTTTGAACCCAGTCAGAAGAGTTCGATCCAGTTCGAAATAGTGCCATCTTCTTCCTTGGGATGACAATACTGTTCATATAGCAGAAAAACTTTCGTTCTCTCGCGAAGGAATATTCCCTCCAATTTGGGCATTTTCTGAAGAGGATAAGCAAGACCAATATGAAAACTGGTAGGGCAGAGGATCCTAGAGTTCCCTATATAATGAGCTTCCCTCCATTCATCCTCTACACACCTCAAATCCTCTCCTCTTCCAATGTACTCCATTTTACGATGAAGCTCAAACCAGAGCTCCAACTCCGGGGGAAGTCAACAACCTGACAACAATCTCCCTTTAACCCGAGGACCACTAGAGAAGCATCGGTAGAATCAAATAGTGAAGGAGCTCTGACGAACTGAAGTTGCCCAATTTTGGTAGAGTCGAATTTAGCCAAATTCAGGCCTCCTCCATCCAAACCAAGCCTCCACAACATCCCAACGACCCTCACACGACCTCCATAGAGGTGAAAGCTAAGCCAATTTAGTCCTCCTCCATCGTTGTAAATCGATGTTAGAGAGAGAATGTCTCAGATTTCACTAAGAAAATTCACCCTCATATGGACTTCAATTGTAACAATTCTTGATCCTACAATGATCCTAAGGATGAGAGCTACCTCCCGAGATCGAAAGCTCGAACCCCCGCACCTTCGACTATAAGCTTTCAAAACTTTTTCTCTCTACAACCAATTTTCTAGTAAAGCTTTGTTTTAGCTCATTTTCGACTCAAATTATAAAATTCAATGCTCCATTTGATCATATGGAAGTGTAGGAACTGATCCATGCCATCAACTAGAGCAATTAACCCCAATTGAATGGCCAATTTGAAAAAATCAAATTTGGTCAGTAAAGGGGGAAGAAATTAGGGGGGAAATTGGGGATTTTGAAAAATTGAGGGACCTCCATGCAATTTCTCAAAATTGAAGGTCAATTGGCAATGAGAAAGATGTTGGGGGAACAATTGGTCAATTTTCAAAAACATTTGGGGCCAAATGACTATTTTTGGAAAGTAGGGGAAAACATAATTTTTGGAAAATTGGAGAACAAATTAGAAATTTGGAAAATCTAAGCCCCTTACACAATTTTGAGTAAATTAAGGATTCAAAGAGAATATTGGAAACCTTGGGACTCAATTTGGGGGGAAAGTTAGCATTAGGGACCTAAAGTCAAGAAAAATGAACTTTCGGGACCTAAGTGCAATAAACTAAGAACTTTGAGCCTAGTCACTCATACGTGAGAAAACAAAGGTTGTCATGTCGAATCCTAATTGATAATGGCACCCAAATCGTGTAGGGATATGAGAGACGAGAACGCCAGCAAGAAAAAGTTAGCGTTGACTTGGAAGCTGACTGGGGACGAACGCGTCATAGTCAACGGGTGAGTGGGCACTTTTATACATCATACCAGTTGAGATGATGAGCACTATTTTTAACTGATAAAACCTACTTACCAGTTGTGATTAGGAAAAAAACATCATACCCTGTTGGTATGATGAGTTTCTTTAAGGAAAGGAGAAAACCGGCTATCGGTTGTAAGCAGATCCATCATCACATCTAGTTTGTATGGTGAGATAAAAATATAATTTTTTTCAGAAATGTTCTCCCCTGACTATGTGACAACTACTTAAAATATTTGGGAGACCCTCTTAATTGGAGCTAGAATAGCTCAAATAGGCCAGGTGTCTCAGTTTTTGAACTCATATGGCTCAAGCCCAATTTTGGAAAACATGTGTAATGGGCCCAAGGCGGGCATGGGTAGAAGCTTGTAAACAAACTTAATTAGGAAAAGCCATGAAAACTCCTAATTAAAATGGAATTGATTGTGTATTACGCCATGGTACCAAGTTAGGACCTACAATGCTCGATGGACTGGCGGTAGTGCATTAGGGTTTGGTCGACAAATCAGCCTAGACAAATAGTTGTAGGTCGGGTTGGACGTCAAGGCCGTTGGACCATTGGCACCAAAAAGGATGGATAAATATATGAAAACTATTGTCTATGCATGCACTTAAGGATCGGGACCATCAAGACACCCAAAAGGGTAGTGATGGGTCCCAAGGGCTGTTGGACGACATGGGGGCGATAAGGGTAATTTGTCGTGTCAGTCAGTCATGAAGCTTTGGGAGCTTCTTGCGCATGAGACTAGGGTGGGGTCAGGATGAGGTCTACATCCTCATATGGACACGAAGTGGCATTCGGGTTTGAGGATCAGATGTGTGGGACGTCCACTCAAACTCAAGGTAGAAGTAGATGGGCTTCTATCAAGATGAGCAGCAAAGTCGTGTTGATCCTCAAGTGGGTGCAATATGGGACTGCCTTGCGAATGTGTGTACCCTTCCTGATGAAGGGCGTGTGTTTGTTTGTTGAATGCCTCCCGAGGCAAGGGGATGGACTAAGAGAGCTAACCACACCTAATATGGAAATGGAAAAAGAAGGGAAAAAGGTTCTAAGATTTGAAATTTGAGAAAAATTCTTGACAAAGGAATGATTAACCTTGGCAATGGTTTTGACAAACAAAGCATGTTTTTGAAAACTTGCTCACAACACCCGCTGAGTGAGTTGTAAAAACTCATCCCCTACCTTTAACCCCTTTTTAGGAGAAAGCAACACCATCCTTAAAGTCCACTCGTAGTTGAACCATAAGACATGTGCGTAAGATTTAATATATTTAGTTTTATATAATGTTATTTTAGGAAAACTTGGTAATAAAAGGACGTCTAACTCCTCGTGGTTTAAAAAGGGGTGAAACCCCTCATAGACCAAAGGGAGTGGCGGGTTGCTCACGGGGATCCGACCAAATCGAGTCAAGGCATGACAACTTGAGTAGTATTAGAGTATGTTTCTTCAAATACATTATAAAGACTATATAACATAGTAACTAAGAGAAAATATTTAAAATTTTTAGATGGCTCCCAAGAGATGAGCTAAGAAAACTAGGACTGACGTCACCAACACCACCCAACACTCTTTCCTCATAGGAAGACATCCTTAGAAGCTCTCCAAAGCCCAAGGAATAGAAGAAGTCTCAAAGGTCCAAATTGGGTTGTATATAGTACCACCAAGGAGTATGGTGCTATGATATGATGGGGTCATAGCCCCAAGTATGAAGGGAGCTAAGCCTAAACCCAGGAGCACCATCAAGGGCTTATTACTTTACCAAGGAAAATACTTATAATGAAACTAGTAGCTCCCAATCTACTTTATGACCACGTTTTTGTAATAGGGCTAAAACCCCAACATATTGTACTCCTTCTCCATTAATGAAGGACTCCAAATTCCTAAAATCCTGTCTTTAAAAAAATGATGTGATAATGTGCCTCAACTGTAGGAAGATTGCCCCAAGAAAAGTAACCAAACAAACATGTGTTACCCTAAACACCACGAAGACCGGGGAGAATCCCATCCCAAATAAGGAAATGAACCAGGGGACTAAGGAGTCTAGGAGAACTCCTGATGGAAGACTAGTGGGCAAAGAAGGCTCGACAAGAAAACCAACAAGGTGACTAAAGAGTCTAGGAGAACTCTTGGAGTAACTACTAGGCTAGGAAGACGTGACGAGAAAATCATCAAGGTGATCAGGCTCAAGGATGACAGAGCACAAAACTACCAACAATTCTTTAGAAAGGCTCCCCAATGCTCAAAGTATTGGATGAACCACAAAGGACCACACAAGGAAACGACTTGCTACAAATGTGGACGATGAGGACACTACGTAAGAAAGTAACCACACTATTTAGCACATGTACTAAGATAAACCATTATAGGAATAGGACATAAGATAAAAACTATCCCACACCACACGGATTTAGGGTAATACCTCCTAAGAACCATGTCGACAACCGGGGACCAAAGGGGCTGAAGGCAAGAAGGATCGAAGGTAGGGCCTGGAGAAAAATCGCAAACGGAGAAAAAGTATAGATAAAAGGAAATTTTCCTTAAGAGGAGTTACAAGTCATCTAGGAGCAAGGAAACACCTCCACAAAAGAAGACCCGAATGTTGGATGCCAATGGAATCTCTCGGGATAGCAAACTGTGACATACCTTGGAAGGATGGTAGAGTCAAGTAAGATTACAGACGAACCTAGCAATGGGAAGTGATAAGTAACCAGGGGGTGATCAAGGAGGATAAAAGATGCCCTAAGAAGGATGGTGAAGTAGTAATGACTACATCCTAAAAAGAGCGATAGGGTGGGCATCAAGGACAAGTAAACTCGAGAGACTACTGCCCCCAAACAGTTCGACAAGAAGAATAATAGGGTCGAGGCAGTTAACGAACTGACCCTGATAAGAAACATTGATTTAAAACCCAAGAAAAGAAGGGAAAAGTGAGAAGGCCAAATGTCAAAAAAGAAGGATGAATGAAATCCTTAAAAAAATCAATGGCCGAAAATGGAATAATGACTAAACTCAAGCCATGAGAAGGATTAAGTAAGCCTCTCGCAAGGTGATCAAGAGTCCTTGAAATAAGGATGACTTAAACCTCCCTAAATAAATAGACTTGTACTGGGATACTAGTGGGAATGTGGATAGGGTACAAAAGACGTGCCGCAAGATTTCAAAAGTAAAGGTAAGATACTCTTGAGGACGAATGAAAAAGTAATTCCTAGAGAAAAGGGAAGAATCCTACCAAAGGAAGGAAGTTTTGAAGAGGAATACATATCCCAACTATGAGGTAATGGAACCAATAGAAGTGGATAAGAAGATAAGATTGCAAATGAAGTGCATGTTGTGGTGAAAAGACCAAGGGAAGCATACTAGGAGGGCACAAGGAGTAAGTTAAAACCAAGGAAAGACTAAGTAGGAAGATAGCATCAAAAGATGACGTAACAAGTAAAAATGGGTGAAATACCCATAATAAGGAAATAGAGAAAAATATATTTGAGAAACCTTGGAGAAGTAAGCCCTTCAATTAAGAAGTGATTAAGGGAAACAACCATAGACATCAAGACTAGTTGTGGTCCACACTCAATTAATGGAGCAAAAGATTGGAAGGTTGGGCATAGTGTGGAGTACACAAATTAAGACCCAATAATCTGAAGTTCTTTGAATAGGGCATAAGGGGCGAAATGTGAATTTTAAGACAATAAAGGATTAAAGACAAGAATGCCCCAATATAAAAAGGATGTATGGAGATGAAGAAAGGAAACCTTTAAGGAATAGTAAGAAGGTTGAACGTGTAACTCCTAATGTGGAAGTCTTTACATTGGAGGATATAGTAGAGAATGAAATCATAAAAATGGAACTCCCCAAACAAAGGAATCGACACATAGACCGAAAGAGATCAACTCAGAATAAAGAATCATGAAATGGTCACGAGCGAGTAAGAGTGGATTGAAGAAAGGAAAGTCCTTGAGTAAAGGACGCCATTGGAAATGTGGAAGGACATAAGAGGGGAAAATCCCAACATGTCGGTAAATCATCGGAAAACCCGATGGTTGGAACCAGGGAAAAACCAATAAGGAAGTTGGTAAAGGATGAGTAGATAAGGAAAAACCTCTACAATCATGATGTCAAAATGTAAAGGGACACTTGGATACTTCCGAAGATAGTTAGGGAACAATACTAGGTAACAAGAAGGAATGAAGCCACACGACTCCTAACGGTTGGAAAGGCATGAACCGTTATCGAGAAAATGTTCTAGAACTATAATGGACAAAGAAATTTCTAGAACATGTCATGTTGTAAGGGACATGTAGGTCCAACAGTCCTAGGAAAATGTGACTCAAGTAAGAAAGAGTCAGTTAGTCAAACATGATGGAGTCAAACCTAAGAACTAGAATCAGAACTGTAGTAAACAAAAGATGAAGGAATGACCAAAAGAATATAAAGAGGAAATCATATCAAAACCCACGAGGTTAAAGACGAAAAGTCCAAAAGGATGCTGAGTTAAAGAGCATCAACGACCAAGGGAATAAATGGAAATGGAGACGATCGGACATATATGGAACATCCAACCCAATGACCTGGATAAGAACCCTAAAAAAGAATAGTCTTACCCTAAGGAGAGTAAGAAGTGGACCTAAGGGTGTACATTTGGACTTGTGGGTAAAACATACCTAATCAAGATACACTCCATGAAGTGAGTAAACAATGGAAAGGAAAAGAAATTCCTTAAGCACATGGTTTAAAGGGCTAAGTGAAGGAACAACCAAAGTAGTAGCATGTCAAGCAAACCCCAAGTTGACATCAAGTGAAATATGTAAACCATGTACCTTTATGGATAATAAAACTAGGAAAAGAACTGATCATTTCAAAAGAGAAAACCAAGCTGGTTCACGAACCACAACCGATAGAGAAAGGGTAAATTGGGAAATTTACAAATCCTGAGTGATCCAAAGAGTCATAAAAACCATGGAAAGGAACTTTGGGACAAATTGGAAGAGAATTCGGCCAAATTCAACCCTCCTCCAGCCAAACCAAGCTCTCTCAACCTCCCCACAGCCCTCATACAACCTCAATTGAGCTGAAAGTTAAGCCAATTTGGCCCTCCTCAATCGTTAAAGGTCGAAGATAGAGTGAGAAACTACAAAAATTCACTAATGAAATTCTCCCTCGATTCGAGGTCAATTATAGGAATTCTTGATCCTAAAAGGTACCTTAGGAAGAGAGCTACATTTCCTGATAGAGAGCTCGGACCACCGTACCATCGACAGTAAACTTTCGAAGCTTTCTATCTCTACGCATAGTTTTCCAACGAAGCTCCATTTGAGCTCAATTCAGACCCAAATGATGTGGTTCAAAGCTCAATTGAATCATATGGAAGTGTAGAAACTGATCCATACCATCAATTGGAACAATTAACCTCGATTGAATGGCCAATTTAAAGAAATCAAATTCGGTCAGATTGAAGGGGAGAATTTTGGGGGAAATTTAGGGATTTTGTAAAATTGAGGGACCATTTTGCAATTTCCCAAAATTGTGGGCCAATTGGCCATGCAAAAGATGTTGGAGGACCAATTAGTCTATTTTTGGAACATTTGGGGTCAAATTGCCATTTTTGGAAAGTAGGGGCAAAATGGTAATTTTTGAAAAGTTGGGGACCAAATTGGAAATTTGGGAAAATTGAGCCCCTTATACTTTTTTTTAGTAAAATAAGGACTCAAAGGGAATTTTGGAAACTTTGGGAGTCAAATTGGGCAAAGGTTTGCATTAGGGGCCTAAAGTTAAGAAAGATAAACTATAGGGACCTAAATGTAATTTATTGATAAATTGTGAACCTGGGCTTTTATGCCAAATCATAAGTGAAAAGGCTGCCCAATTCATGTAGGGACAAGTGTGATCAGAATGCTAGAAAGGGAAAGCTCGCGTCAACTTGGAAAAACCAATTGAGGATGAACACGTCACAATTAATGGGTGAGTGGGTTTATGTACATTATACCCGGTTGGGATGATAAGCAATTTAAAAATGAGAAACCCGATTGGAGTGATGTAGGTGGAATTTTGACATCACACTCGATTAGAGTGATGTGTGAATTGAGCTAAAACCTACTAACCGATTGTAAGTAGAGATCATACCTGGTTGGTATGATGGACTTCCTAGAAAGAAGAAGAAAACCGTAAGCGGAGATATCATCACACCTGGTTGGTGTGATGAAGTGAAAATATGTTTTGTTAGAAGTGTTCTCCCCTAACTTGTGTGCCAATGCTTAAACTTTTCGGGAGACCTTCTTGACGGGAGCTAGAACAGCTCAGATAGGCTAGAGGCCTCGATTTTGAACTTATGGTGATAAAATGCCTTATTTTAGAAAATCACATATAGTGGGCCCAAGGCTAGTGGGCACGAGTAGGAGCTCGTAAACAAATATGTGATATGAAAGCCATGAAAACTCTTAATGAAAAGGATATGTGTTTTTGCCTTGGTACCAAGACAGAGCCGACATACTCGATGGATTGGCGGTAGTGCGTTAGGACTAGGTCGCAGATCGGCCTAGACAAATAGCTACAGGTCGGGTTGAAGGTTAGGGTCTTTGGACTAGTGGCGCCAAAGATAAATGGCTATGTCAAAATTGTTCTTTGTGCACGTACTTGAGGTTCAAGACCATCAAGATACCCAAGAGGGGCAATGATGTGTCCTAAGGGCTACTAGACGATATGGTGGAGATAAGGGCAGTTTGTCGTACCAGCAATCAGGGAAGCTCAACGTAGCTTCATGCGCATGAGATCGGGGTGGGGACAGGATGAGATCTTTGTCCTCATATGGACACGAAGTTGATTTCATGTTTGAGGGTCAAATGTCGCGAACATCCACTCAGACCTAGGGTAGAAGTGGAAAGGCTTCTATCTTGGTGGTCAGTAAAGTCGCTCCGAGCCACAAGTGGGTGCAGTGGATGGGCTACCCTACGAATATATGATCCCTTCCAGATGAAGGGCATGTGTTGACTGTAAAACCATCTCCCATTCACTGAATATTCGAACTCACCTCCTCCCTTTACCCCTTTTTAGGTAACCAAGGGAAAACAAACCTAAAGACTTTCCTATAGCAGAACTTGATAGACATGTATGTAAGATTTAATATATTCAATTTTGTTTAATGCTATTCCAAGAAAGATACAGGTGAAAGGACACCTTACACCTCGTGGTTTAGTAATAAATCGTGAGAGTGGTGGGCTGTTCACGGGGATCCAACCAAACCGGGTCGGGGCGTGACAACTTAAGTGGTATCATAGCCTGTTTCCTCAAATGCATTATCAACACCCATTCACTGAGTTGAAAACCAGAATTTAAGGAAAGAATATTCTTAAAGAAAATAAGGAGTTTGGCACACTCCGATTAAAGATATCTTGTTTATGAAAACTCTCTCCTAACACACATTTAGAGTTGTCAAACTCACCCCCTTCCTTTACCCCTTTTTAGGTAACCAAGGGAAAACAAACCTAAAGACTTTCCTGTAGCCGAACCTGAAAGACAGGTATGTAAGATTTAATATATTCAGTTTTGTTTAATGCTATTCCAGGAAAGATACTAGTGAAAGGATGCCTTACTCCTCGCGAAAGAGAGTTATGCGGAGGAGTACCTAGCTCCTCATCTAATTAATGACAAGAAGTAGGATTTCCTCTGACTCCAACAAGGGATTAACTCTATATTGGAGTGTGAAACTAAATTCAATGAGCTAAGACCCTTTGTCTCTGATTTGGGCAGACTGGTAGACATATGCCATCGATTTGTGAATGGTCTCAATATGAAAATACGAAACCGTATGGGAGTACTAGGATGCCTCACGGATCTGGCGGTAGTAATATGTATCACTCATGAGTGTAAGCAACTGGTGCAAACCCGACATCACCAAATTGAGCAAGCAACCCGTAAGGATGACAAGGGTCAAGGTCATCATGGTGGAGGGAAGGAGCAAAATGGCCCAAGACGGGGAAATAGGGTGGATTTACAAAAGAGAAAGGACGTACAACCACCCCCATGAAGAGTGATGCCCACCCTACCACAAGGAAACTCTCGTTGTCACGCCCCGACCCAATTTGGTCGGATCCCTGTGATCAACCCGCCACTCTCTCGATTTACTAAAGGGTTTCCCCTTATATTATAAACCATAAAAAGTAAGTCGTTCTTTAGACCTGCACCTTTTTCTAGGAATATCAAAAATCAAAACTGCATAGTAATTTAAATTAATTGTACCTGTCTTGTAGGCGTTTCATTGCACAAGTCATTTAAGGTTCGACTTTCCGGCACTTCCTGAAAGGGGTATAAGGGAGAGGGTGAGAACAACTATTCAGTGAATGGGATTCAAATCTTTTGAATTTCAAGAAAAACATTTATATGGAGTGTGTCGGACTCCTTTATTTTCAAAAATTCCTTCATTAAAAAAAATTCAGGTTTTTCCATTATTTCTTAACTACAGGTGTGTTATCATCCAACACACATCCTTCATCATGAAGGTTACACACATTCTAGCCCTCAAGTTCCAAAATCGAGGCCCCCGGCCTATAAGAGCTATTCGAGCTCCCGTCAAGAATGTCTCCCAAATAGTTTAAGCATTGTCACACTGTCAGGGGAGAACACTTCCGACAAAATAGGTTTTCACTGTCCATTATACAACTGGTATAAGGACATCTTCGTTCATAACCGATGAACGGGTTTTCAACTTCCTTCGAGGAAGTCTCATCATACCAACTGGGTATGATCTACTTACAACCGATAAGTAGTTTTTCTGCATAATTTTCACATCACTTTCTCTAAGTGGTGATGATTAAAATACCACTATACTAAGGGTTTTTATACCGAGGTACTTATCATCCCCTACTAGGTATGATATAAAATTTCCACTCACAACCGGTAAGTGGTTTTTATCTTTAAGTTGTGCTCATCATCCCAACCGGGTATGATGTTAGTAAACCTACTCACAACCAGTAAGTGGTTTTTAACTTTAAGTTGTGCTCATCATCCCAACCGGGTATGATGTTAGTAAACCCACTCACCCGTTAATACTCTAAATTCCACTAAACCGGTTCTTGGTATTCACGCGAGCTTGTCCTTGCTGGCGTTCCCGGTACTTCGTGTTCCTACACGATATGAACATCTTGGTTCATTATCCTTCGGCCTAATCGCCTTCATTCATCCCAAATGAATGAGAAAGTCAAACTTTCATTTATTTGTAATTATGTTCCTAAAGTTATTTCTCTTAAACTTTAAGTCCCAAATGCCGGTTTTTCCTCAAATTGAATCTCGAAAGTTCTAAAATTTATCAAAGGACCTCAATTTATTCCATTTCACAAAAAGGGGTTTAAGTTCCCAAATTTCCAATTTGGTCCCCTAACTTTTCCAAAATTACCATTTTTCCCTTCCTTTACAAAAATGGTTAATTTTGCCCCAAAAATTTCAAAATTCCTCAATTGGTCCACCAACATTATTTTCATGCCCAATTGACCCTCAATTTCATAATATTTCATTTTGGCCCTTTGAATTTCAAAAATCCACAAAATTTCCCCAATTCCAACTTCTTAACACAGCCAAATTTGATTTCGTCAAATTGACCCATCAAACGTTTCAAATTGTTGAAATTGAGTTTCTACATGTTCATACAATTCTTTAGAAGTGTGAATTGCAAGTTTTAACGTCGGGACGAGCTCAAATGAAGCTTTGCCGGAAAATGAACTATAGAGAGAGAAAGCTTTGATTACTCACCTATGAAGGCACGACGATCCGAGCTTTCGATCTGGGTAGATAGGTCACTTCCTGAGGTTCATCCTAAAATCAAGAATCACATCAATTGATGTGGAATTGGATTAGAATTTCATCATTGAAATTCGGTCGACTCTCTCTCTCTAGCACTGATCTAAAATTGTAAAGGGGAGCCGAATTGGCTTACCTTTCGGTCCTAATTCGGCCGTGGAAATGCTGAGGAAGTGTTGGGAGGGCTTGGTTTGGCCTGAGGAGGGCTTGAAATGGCCAATTTCAGCTTGACCGAAATAGGGAAGCTTCGGTTCGCCAGAGTTGCTTCACTATTCCATCATGTAGGTGCTTCTCCAACGATTCTCGGATTGACTAGAGTTTGCTATCAGATAGCTGTCTTCTCCCCGGTTCTAAAGAGCCCGACCTTTGTTCATGTTGAAGCTCTGATTTGACCTTCACCGGGAAATGGAGCGGTAGAGAGGGAGAGAGAAGTGTTCAGGTGTGAGGAGAATGAATGGGGATGACCTCTTTATATAGGTGTAAAAATCGTGTATTAAATGGGAGAGATTTATTACTAGTATTAATATTGCCATAATTTATTGGTTTTAATTCCAATAATTTAATTTAAGTATTAAATTATTGATATTAATTACAATAATTAAATATATATTAATTTATGGCTATTTATGACAAGGGTACGTTTGCCTAAAAAGTTTTGACTGAAATTTCGGGTTACAAAAAAAATCATACTTCCTAGGAGGTCAACTTTAGAATTCTTATGGATTCTCCTTCACCTGAACCAATTTGGTTTTTCTGTTCTAATTTGTTTTAAGTTTCTTTTCCACTCTTTGGATCACTCGAAAGTTGTAAATTTCCAAATTGCTTGTTCCCAAATGATCAGGTTTATAAACCGTCTCGGTTTTTTTACTCGGTTTGACCGGTTCTTTTCCCGATTTTCCTTAACTCAAAAGTGCAGGGTTTACAACTCTCCTCTCCTTTTAGGAGTTTTATCCCCAAAACTTAACCAATATATTCCACATCGGGAATAATTTTCCTTAATATCAACTCGGGTTTTCTTGACATACTAACACTTCGATTGCTCTTTTGCTTAGTCCCCGTAATCATTCATCTAAGGAATTTCTTTTCATTTATCATGCTTACTCCTTCCATGGAGTTACAATAATGGGGCATGTATGGCTCATTAATCCTAATGTATATTCTTAGGTTCACATCTCCTTTTATTTAGGATAAGGTTCTTCTTTTTGGGGATTTTACTCAAGATTTCAGGATTGGGAGTTCCAAGGTGCCCAATCGTTCATTTTTCTAGTTATTCTCTTCATCGTTGAAACCCCTAGCTCGACGTTCTTTTGAGCATTACATACCTATTTTCACATGTTTTTGTGTTATTATTCTTTTGTCCCAATTTGACCCATCCTTCATCTGTCATTGATTACAACTTTGGTCAAATTTATGTTTGAACTTGTTATGTTTATTAACTGACTCCTTCTTACTCGAGTTACATTTTACTCGGGATTGTTGGTGCTTATATGTCCCTTACGACATGTCATAGTTCTGAACCTGTCTCAGTCCATCAGATTCCTACAACACCTCTTTTAGGGTTGTTTCCAACTTTCCAGACTTCTAGGGACTATATAATTTCATCCCTCCTTTAACTGGGTAGTATACCTCAACTACCTTTACTGTTACCGAATTATCATTTGTATCTTGATAACATGTCTTACATAACCATGTCAGTTTTACTTACCCACTCGTCCTTTCCCAACTTCTTTATTGGGTTTTTTCTGGTGCCAATTATTTGATTTCCCAATAGTTTACCAACAAACTAGGATACTTTCCTTCTTAAGTCCTTGGCATTCCTTATTCAAGGGTTTTTCATTTTTCCTTTAATCCACTTTTACTTACTCATAATCACTTCATGATTCTTCATTCTACAATAATTGCTTTCGATCTATGTGTCGATTACATTACTTGGGAAGGTTCCCTCCATCCAGTTTTGTTCTCTACTATGTCCCTTACAATAGAGATTTCCATCTTAGGAGTTACATGCTCAACCTCCTTATCATTCATTGTATGGTTCTTTCTCCCTTTCTTCGCCCCCTTATCTATGTTAGGGCATCTATTTGCTTTGGATCCTTCTCTATCCACAACTTTTGTTTTATCCCTTATTCCTTAGATGGGTTACTTCTGATTATTGGGTTTATTCCGTGCATTCCACCCTATGCTCGGTCGTCCACTGTTTAAGCTTCATATGCGCATGTGGACTATGACCCGTCTTACCAATTGTGGTTATTCCTCCTTAGCCACATCTTATTTGGAGGACATACTTTCCCAATGTTTCTCGAACATTTTTTACTTTATTACCTTAGTATGGGTTGTCCACTCATTCATACTTATCACAACATCTTTTTGATACTAACTCATTAACTTATTTTCGTTTAAGGAGGGTTCACATCCTTCTTATTTCAAAATCTCTTGTTAATTATGTGAGAGGCTTGCCTATATTTTTTTTTCTTGGTTAATTTGGCCTTTGGTCCTGTTAAAGATTTCTTTCATCCTTTTCTTTTCAAGTATTTGGCCTTTTTGCCCCTCTCTTCTTTATTGGAACTCAAATTATGGTTTTCCCGTGTATTAGTTTGTTAACTGCCTTGCCTCCACCATTCCATTGGTCTAAGTTTCTTAGGGCATTTGTTTCTCGAGTACTCTTGTCCTTAACGTCCATCTCACTGACCTTTTTATGGTGTAGCCCCTTCTACTTCCCGGTCTTCCTTAGGGTGTCATTTGTTTCTTCTGACTATCTTGTTGTAACGACTTGCTTTCTCTTGTCCTATTGGTCCGAACTTCCTATTTGGCATAGTTGCTTTTTCCAAGGTGATTTATTCCTGTAATCCCAATACGTCCCATTTGTCATCAAATGTTCATCTTGTCTTCTCTTGTGGATGCACTCCTTTCTTTGCTCCTAAATTGTTTGGATTTTCTTCTTAAAGGGGGAATTCTCTTCAGCTATCCTTTGTTCCATTTGTGGTTTTATTAAGGTCCTACATTTACCCCTTTTTCCTTCTTACCACTTTGCTAAGATTTTGAAGGGTTTCCTCTTATCTGTGGTTGCAAATGGAGTCATGTTTCTTGGGATGGTATCCTTTCGAATTTCCTATAGTTGTTGGGTGTTTATTCTTGGAAAATATTGTCTTGACTCCTGGCGATGTGAGACAATTTTTTTTTCACTTCGTGTCCTTTTCCCCTCTAGGTTAACTTGATTCCTGTCCATTGTAGGATTGGGCACTTCTCCACGTAGTGTCCCTATCATTCATGCTTGTAATTACATGAACATAAGTGGTTCCTCCTGGCATTTTCTTGGGAATTGTTAGTTTTGGTGCTCCTTCGTCCTTAAGTCTGGATATCGTGAGAGTTTTTTTTTTCGTTTTGGAGTCTTCCTCGAATATCATATCATTTGAGGGAAAGTGTTTTTAGGAATTTGGAGTACTTCATTAATAGAGTAGTACAGTATGTTGGGGGTTTTGGCCCTATTACAGAAAATGGTCACTAAATAACTAGGGAGCTACGAGATTCTTAATAAGCATCCTCCTATGTAAGGTTATATGCCCCCTTTTATGGCTTCATGCTTGGCTTCCTTTATACTTAGAGTTGTGACCTCAATAGGTCCTGTCACCATTCTCTGGGATACTTCCTCATTTGCTCTTTTGAGATTCCTGCCATGCTTCAGGCATTTGGGAAGCTTCTAGGGTTGTCTTCCTATGAAAATAAGGTGTTAAGTAGAGCCATTCCTAGTTTTCTTGGTTCCTCTCCTAGGAGCTATCTAAAAATTTTACGATAAATCCTATTAGTTACAATATTTTATAGTCTTTATTATGTATTCATGGAAACAGGCTCTGATACCACTCTAGTTGTCATGCCCCGACCTAGTTTGGTCGAATCCCTGTGATCAACCCGCCACTCTCCCGATTTACGAAAGGGTTTCCCCTAATATTATAAACCATAAAGAGTAAGGCTTTCTTTAGACCTGTACCTTTTTCCAGGAATATCATAAATCAAAATTGCATAGTAATTTAAATTAATCATACCTGTCTTCAGGCATTTAATTGCAAACGTCTTTTAAGGTTCGGCTTTTCGGGACTTCCTGAAAGGGGTATAAGGAAGGGGGTGAGTATAACTACTCAGTGAATGGGATTCAAATCTTTTGAATTTCAAGAAAAACATTTATATGGAGTGTGCCAGACTCCTTTCTTTTCAAAAATTCCTTCATTAAAAAAATCAGGTTTTTCCATTATTTCATAATTACCGGTGTGTTATCACCCAACACACATCTTTCATCGTCAAGGTTACACATATTCGCAAGTCAGTATCACTACTGAACCCGCTAGTGGCTTCGGAGCGACTTTTCCTGCCACCTGGATAGAAGTACGACCACTTCTACCCTGGGAATGAGTGGATGTACGCGACACCCAACCCACAATCCCGAAATCACTTCTTGATGTCCGTATGAGGATAGAGACCTCATCATGTCCCCACCCCCGTCTCATGCGCTTGTTGCTACTCTAAATTTCGCACAAACACCTGGAATGACGATCTGCCCTTATACTCACCAGGTCGTCCAGGGCCCTTAGGACACATCACTACCCCCTCATGGGTGTCTTGATGATCCT
Organism: Trapa bicornis; assembly: GCA_030064425.1. Lineage (NCBI taxonomy): Eukaryota > Viridiplantae > Streptophyta > Magnoliopsida > Myrtales > Lythraceae > Trapa > Trapa bicornis. Next base: position 12,380,707 of record CM057753.1, on the reverse strand, counting down.
GTACTCATAGTGCATGCACAAACAATGTTTTCTTATCAAGCCATGTAATATGTGGTGCCACTGGTCCAACGGCCCCGACTCTCAACTCAACTCGCAGTTGTTTGCCTTGACTAGTCCGTCGACCTATCATGTCACACTGCCGCTAGTTGATAGAGCATGTCGGTCCTATCTTATTACCATGGCCAAACAATTCACTTATTAAGTTTTATGGCACATATATCATGTTCGTTTACGAGCTCCTACTTGTGCCAGCTGGCCTTGGGCCCACTATACGAGATTTTCAAAAAATTGGGCATTATAGCCCTCAAGTTCCAAAATCGAGGCCCCCGGCCTATAAGAGCTATTCGAGCTCCCATCAAGAATGTCTCCCAAATAGTTTAAGCATTGTCACACTGTCAGGGGAGAACACTTCCGACAAAATAGGTTTTCACTGTCCATTATACAACTGGTATAAGGACATCTTCGTTCATAACCGATGAACGGGTTTTCAACTTCCTTCGAGGAAGTTTCATCATACCAACTGGGTATGATCTACTTACAACCGATAAGTAGTTTTTCTGCATAATTTTCACATCACTTTCTCTAAGTGGTGATGATTAAAATACCACTATACTAAGGGTTTTTATACCGAGGTACTTATCATCCCCTACTAGGTATGATATAAAATTTCCACTCACAACCGGTAAGTGGTTTTTATCTTTAAGTTGTGCTCATCATCCCAACCGGGTATGATGTTAGTAAACCTACTCACAACCAGTAAGTGGTTTTTAACTTTAAGTTGTGCTCATCATCCCAACCGGGTATGATGTTAGTAAACCCACTCACCCGTTAATACTCTAAATTCCACTAAACCGGTTCTTGGTATTCACGCGAGCTTGTCCTTGCTGGCGTTCCCGGTACTTCGTGTTCCTACACGATATGAACATCTTGGTTCATTATCCTTCGGCCTAATCGCCTTCATTCATCCCAAATGAATGAGAAAGTCAAACTTTCATTTATTTGTAATTATGTTCCTAAAGTTATTTCTCTTAAACTTTAAGTCCCAAATGCCGGTTTTTCCTCAAATTGAGTCTCGAAAGTTCTAAAATTTATCATAGGACCTCAATTTATTCCATTTCACAAAAAGGGGTTTAAGTTCCCAAATTTCCAATTTGGTCACCTAACTTTTCCAAAATTACCATTTTGCCCTTCCTTTACAAAAATGGTAAATTTTGCCCCAAAAATTTCAAAATTCCTCAATTGGTCCACCAACATTATTTTCATGCCCAATTGATCCTCAATTTTATAATATTTCATTTTGGCCCTTTGAATTTCAAAAATCCCCAAATTTTCCCCAATTCCAACTTCTTAACACAGCCAAATTTGATTTCCTCAAATTGACCCATCAAACGTTTCAAATTGTTGAAGTTGAAGTTGAAATTGAGTTTCTACATGTTCATACATTCTTTAGAAATGTGAATCGCAAGTTTTAACGCCAGGACGATCTCAAACGAAGCTTCGCTGGAAAATGAACTATAGAGAGAGAAAGCTTCGATTACTCACCGATGAAGGCACGATGGTCCGAGCTTTCGATCTGGACAGATAGGTCACTTCCTGAGGTTCATCCTGGAATCAAGAATCACTGAGGAACCAAATTGGATTAGAATTTCATCATTGAAATTTGGTCGACTCTCTCTCTCTAGCACCGATCAAAAATTGTAAAGGGGAGCCGAATTGGCTTACCTTTCAGTCCTAATTCGGTCGTGGAAACGCTGAGGAAGTGTTGGGAGGGCTTGGTTTGGCCTGAGGAGGGCTTGAAATGGCCGATTTCAGCTTGACCGAAATAGGGAAGCTTCGGTTCGCCAGAGTTGCTTCACTATTCCATCATGTAGGTGCTTCTCCAACGATTCTCGGATTGACTAGAGTTTGCTATCAGATAGCTGTCTTCTCCCCGGTTCTAAAGAGCCCGACCTTTGTTTAAGTTGAAGCTCTGGTTCGAGCTCCACTGGGAAATGGAGCAGTAGAGAGGGAGAGAGAAGTGTTCAGGTGTGAGGAGAATGAATGGGGATGACCTCTTTATGACAAGGGAGAGATTTATGCCCGAAAAATTGTGTATTAAATGGGAGAGATTTATTTGTATTAATTCTAATAATTTAATTTAGGTATTAAATTATTTGTATTAATTATAATAATTAAATATATATTAATTTATGGCTATTTATAACAAGGGTACGTTTACATAAAAAGTTTTGACTGAAGTTTCGGGTTACAAAAAAATTTATACTTCCCAGGAGGTTACACATCCTCACACTACTCTCAAGTAAGCACGCTTAACTTTAGAATTTTCATGGATTCTCGTTTACCTAAACCAATTTGGTTTTTCTTTTCTAATATGTGTTAAGTTTCTTTTCCACACTTTGAATCATTCAAAAGTTGTAAATTTTCAAATTGCTTGTTCCCAAATGATTGGATTTGTAAACCGTCTCGATTTTCTTACTCGATTTGACTGGTTCTTTTTCCGATTTTCCTTAACTCAAAAGTGCGGGGTTTACACTCGTTGTCCTAGGTGCCAAAGATATCACAAGGGAGCTTCCATGTCCTGTTTTGCATGAGGTTAAGTGGGGCACTTTGCAAAGGAATGCCCCACTCTTATGGAGAATAAGAAACAGAATACGCTTGGACCACTCCAAGGGAACCCAAGGACTCCCCGGTAGGACACCACAACCAAAGTACTAGCTAGGGTATACAATCTCACCTAGGAAGAGGCTGGGAAAGACCCTAGTACCGTAGCAGGTACTTACCAAAACCCTCCCAACTAAGATTTAGATAAACCTGTAATTTGAATTTCATCTAATAAAGGAATGTTTTTTTTAAATGTGTTTCTGTAATCAAGGTACATACACTAGTGGGGATGAAAGGTCTACACTCTCTTTGACTCAGAAGCAGAACGATCTTTCATAAAAGAAGATCTAATGCCAAGTCTTCCCATAGAACTTACCTCGCTAGAACAAAATCTCAACATACTCACACCCTTAGGAGAAGGGTTAAATAGGGACAAACAATTGAAGGGATGTGATATAAAAATTCAAGGAATCAAACTAGAGGCAGATTTGATCCCATTACCTCTAAGGGAGGTAGAAATTATCTTGGGAATGGATTGGTTAAGTACCCATTAGGCTAGGATGAACTGTGGGAGGAAGATAGACCTTCCACACTACCGAAAACTTGGACTGAAATTCCAAGGAGATAGAAGGAAGGGAGAAATGCAAATGGTATCCCACATAAGATTCCAAAAGATGACACAGAAAGGTTGTAAGGCTTTTCTAGCAATGATCATCAACGAGAAGTCTGAAGAGAAGGGACCTAAAGGTATTCCAACAGTTAAACATTACCTAGAAGTATTTGTAGAAGAATTACCTAGATTACCCCCAAGCCAACAATTGGATTTCGCCATAGAAATTATTCAAGGAACACACCCCATATCCCAAGCCCCTTATCACATGGCTCCAACAGAGTTAAGGGAATTAAAGGAGCAAATGGACGAGCTATTAGAGAAGGATTTTATACACCCTAGTCAGTCTACAGGGGGTGCACCAATCCTATTTGTAAGGAAAAAGGTCGAAAGCATTAGACTGTGCATACACTATCGAAAGTTGAACCAGGTCACCATAAAGAACAAGTATGCACTTCCATGGATTGATGACCTGTTTGACCAACTAAAGGGAGTATCATAATTCTCCAAGATAGACCTTCGGTTAGGATACCACCAACTCAGGATCTGAGGGGAAGATATTCCTAAGACCACTTTTCAGTCCCGATATGGACATTACGAGTTTAGGGTGATGCCTTTCGGCCTCACAAATGCCTTGGCACCCTTCATGGATTTAATGAACAGAGTGTTCTAGCCACACTTGGACAAGTTCGTGATAGTATTCATAGACGACATTCTTATATACTCATGAACTAGGCTAGAGCACGTAAAACATTTGGCAATCACCTTAGAGATACTACAAGAAAACCACTTATATGCAAAATTCTCCAAGTGTGAGTTCTAGTTGTAGGGGGTAGGGTTCTTAGGATACATAGTGTCCAAGGATGGAGTGAAGGTAGACCCAACAAATGTGGAGGCCATATCTGATTGGAAGGTACCCAGGAATCCATTAAAGATACGAAGTTTCTTGGGCAGGATTTCTCTAAGATAGCTACCCCTTTGACTCGTCTCACAAGGAAAGGAGTAGAGTATAAATGGGATGAAAGTTGTGAGAAATTTTTCTTTGAGTTGAAGACTCGTTGGACCACAACGCATGTACTCTCTCTAACTAACCCAAGTGCAGGAGAGTACATCGTCTATAGTGACGCATCAGGATAAGGACTCAGATGTGTATTGATGCAACAAAGAAGGGCTATTGCCTTCGCTTCACGACAACTTATGGTAGATGAGCAGAACTATCCTAACCATGACTTAGAATTAACTGCAATAGTGTTCGCCCTAAAGATTTGGTTAAACTACCTATACGGGGTTAAGTGTAGAATATATACTAATCACAAGAGTCTTAAGTACTTCCTAACTCAGAAGGAGTTGAACCTCCACCAAAGGAGATGGCTGGAATTGGTTAATTATTATGACTTTATGATAGAGTATCACCCCGAGAAGGTCAATGTAGTTGCAGATGCCCTAAGTCACAAGTACCAAACCAAGACAACACAAATAAAAACAAGCTACTTACCCTTGTTGCAACAGTTGAGAAGAATGCAGGTAGACCTTAAGATGGACAAGAGGGAGAAATGCTTGTTGGCTGATGTGGTGGTGAGACCCAGCCTAACAGAGCAAATTATGGTCTAGGAAAATGTGGATAAGAAACTCCAACCTATTTGGACCTGGTCAACATAGGGTCAAAACTAGACTATGATCTTTGAGGCGACGGAGTACTAACCTACAAGTGTAGAGTGTGTGTTACTCAAGATAAGGAACTGAAGAAGTTAATTTTGGAAGAGGCACATGACTTTGTTTATGTGATGCATCCAGGCAGTACTAAGATGTATCGCACCCTCAAACAATAATATTGTGGAAAGGGATGAAGAGGGATATTGTGGAATATGTAACCTCATGCTTGTCCTATCAGGAGATTAAAGCTAAGCATCATAAACCATCAAGACTGCTACAACCCTTGACAATCCTATAATGGAAATGGGAACACATCATTATGGACTTTGTCATAGGACTACATGTGACTAGGAAGGGACGAGACACAATTTGGGTCATTGTGGATAGATTGACCAAGTCCGCCCATTTCCTACCTATAACAGTGATGAAATCAATGCAACAACTGGTCGTCCTATACATAAGGGAGACAATGAGACTCCATGGTGTACTAGTGAGCATAGTATCAGATAGAGACCCTAGATTTACCTCAAGGTTCTGGCCTAGTGTGCAAAGTGCCTTAGGAAACAAACTCTACATGAGTACGACATTTCATCCTCAGACCGATGGATAGTCTGAGCGAACGATCCAAACTATCATGCCCTGGCCCGGTTTGGTTGGATCCCCATGAACAACCTGCCACTCTCCCGATTTATTAAGGGTATTCCCCTTCTCTAAACTATGAGGAGTAAGGCGTCCTTTTTACCTGTACCTTTCCTGGAATAACATTTAATCAAACCTTAATATATTAACCTTACATACATGTCTTGTAGGTTCAGCTATCGAAAGGTTTTTAAGTAGGTTTTCCCTTGGTTACCTAAAAAGGGTAAAGGGAGGGGGTGAGTTCAACAACTCAGTGAATGGGTGTTGGGAGAGAGTGCTCAAAACATCTTTAATCAAAGTGTGTCAAACTCATTATTCCTTTAAAAAATATTCTTTCCTTAAATTCATGGTTCATCAATATCATTTTCCTCATTTCCTTACCAGGTGTGTTTAACAATCAACACACTCCGAATCACATATTCGCAGGGCAGCCCGTCGACTACACCCACTTGTGGCATCGGAGCGACTTTACCTACCACCTAGATAGAAGCCAGTCCACTTCTACCCTAAGAATGAGTGGATGTTCGTGACATCTGTCCCTCAAACTCAATATCAACTTCATGTCTGTATGAGGACAGAGACATCATCTCGACACCACCCATATCTCATGCGCATGAAGCTACGTCAAGCTTCTTTCACTACTATCATGACAAACTACCTTTATCTCCACCATGTCATCTAGTAGCCCCTAAGACGCATCCCTACCCCTCATGGTCATCTTGATGCTCCCGAACCTCAAGTGCATGCACAAACAAAAGTTTTTCACAAAGCCATTTATCTTTGGTGCCATTGGTCCAACAGCCCCGACCCTCAACTCGACCTGTAGCTATTTGTCTAGATAGGTTCATCGACTTGGTCTTATCGCACTACTACTAAGCCATCGAGTATGTCATTCCTTTCTTGGTACCATCGCCAAATCACATCAATCATTCATTAAAAATTTTCATGGCTTATCATCATGTTTGTTTACAAGCTCCTACTAGTGCCAACTATCCTTGGGCCCACTATACGTGATTTTCCAAAAATGGGCATTTTAGCCCCCAAGTTCCAAAACCAAGGCCTCTAGCCTATCTAAGCTATTCCAGCTCACGTCAAGAAGGTCTCCCAAAAGTTTTAAGCATTGGCACACCATCACAGGAGACCACTTCTAACAAAATTAATTTTTCCATCCATCACCCCAATCAGGTGTGATGACATCTCTGCTTACAACCAGTAAGCGGGTTTTCTACTTCCTTCCAGGAAGTCCTTCATACCAATCGGGTATAATCTACTTACAATCGGTAAGTACTTTTTCCACATAGTTCCCACATCAATCCAACAAAGTGTGATGTTAAAATTCCACATAGTAGTGATTTTTCATTTACGAGGTGCTTATCATCCCAACCGGGTATGATGTGAATGACCCAATCACCCGATATTCGTAGTGTATTCCTTCTTAATCGGCTTTTTGCCTCCATGCGAGCTTATCTTTGCAGGCATTCCGGTCCTTCGTGTAACTACATGATTTGGACATCCTTATTTATTAATATTTGGCATAATAGCCATCATTCCTTACGTATGAATAAAATGACCAAACTTTTCAGTTATTTGCATTTAGGTCCCTAAAGTTCTTTTTTCTTGACTTTACATCCCTAATGCTAACATTTCCCCAAATTAAGTCCCGAAACTTCTAAAATTCACTTTGGGTCCTCCATTTATTCAAAATTACTTAAGGGGTTCAAGTTTCCCAAATTTCCAATATGGTCCCCAACTTTTAAAAAATTACCATTTTGCCCCTACTTTACAAAAATGGCAATTATTTTTAAAAATCAACCAATTGGTCCTCCAACATTCTTTTCATGGCCAATTGACCCTCAATTTTGGGAAATTTCAATTTGGTTCCTCAATTTTACGAAATTCCCAAATTTTCCCAAATTTTTTCCCTTTCAAATTGGCTGAATTTGATTTGATAAAATTGACCATTTAATCAAGGTTAATTGTTCCAATTAAACATATGGATCAGTTCCTACACTTCCATACGATTCAATAGAGCTTTGAATCGCGTCATTTGAGTCCGAATTGAGCTTAAATAGAGCTTTGTCGGAAAATTGAACATAGAGAGAGAAAGCTTACCGTCAAAGGTGCTGCGGTCCGATCACTTTATCGGGGAAGATAGCTCTCTTCATGAGGTATCTTCTAGGATCAAGAATTTCTACAATTGAATTCGAATTGAAGGAGAATTTTGTTAGTGAAATTTTGTAGTTGCTCTCTCTAACTCCAACCTACAACGACTATGGAAGGCCAAATTGGCTTACCTTTCAGCTCATTTGAGGTCATCTAAGAGTTGAGGAGATGTTGGGAGGGCTTGGTTTTGCCAAAGTAGGGTTGAATTCGGAGGTTTTTTGCTTGGCCTAAACAGGGTAGCTTCGATCCGCTAGAGCTACTTCACTATTAGATTACGCTGGCGCTTCTCCGACAATCCTCAGAGCAAATGGAGTCTACTGTCAGGTAGCTAACTTCTCTCTGAATCCAAGGGACCTGACCTCGCCTTTTAAGGCTTAGAAAAATGCACAAGTTGGAGCTCTGGTTCGAGCTTCACCAAAAATTGGAGCAATAGAGAGAGAGACAGGAGTTTTTAGGTATGATGAGGAGGAATGGAGAGGAGATCTTTATATAGAAAGCTCAGGGACTCTCTAGCCATTCGATTGGTGCCTTTATGGTGATCATTCGTGGCCTAAAATGCCCTAAATGGAGACTTTTCATCTTCACCAGTCATGTTAGCTTTTCCAGTGAGTGAATAGTGATGTCATCTAAAGGAAGAAGATGACACTATTCCGAACCGGATTCAATGCTTAAACCAGCTAGTTTAAGCCAAATTCGACCATGTTTTTCAAAAATGGGCATTTTAGCAACCAAGTGCCAAAACCGAGGCCTTTGGCCTATTTGAGCTATTCCAACTCTTGTCAAGAATGTCTCCCAAAAGTTTTAAGCATTGGTACACAGTCAGGGAAGAACACTTTTGACAAAATAAATTTTTCCATCCATCACCCCAACCGGGTGTGATGACATCTCCACGTACAATCGATAAGCAGGTTTTCTACTTCCTTCCACAAAGTCCATCAAACCAACCAGGTATGATCTACTTACAATCGGTAAGTAGTTTTTCCACGTAGTTCTCACATCACTCCAACCATGTGTGATGTTAAAATTCCACATAGTAGCGGTTTTTATTTTCGAGGTGCTCATCATTCCAATCGAGTATGATGTGACTAACCTACTCACTCGATATTCACAGAGTATTCCATCTTAACTATCTTTTTGCCTCCATGCGAGCTTATCATTGCTGGCATTCCGGTACTTCATGTTCCTTGCCTCCACGCGAGCTTTTCCCACACTTTTCAGTTATTTTCATTTATGTACCTGAAGTTCTTTTTCCTTTAATTAATGTCCCTAATGCTAACTTTTCCCCAAATTGAGTCCTGAAACATCTAAAATTCACTTTGGGTCCTCAATTTATTCAAAATTACTGAAGGGGTTCAAGTTTCCCAAATTTCCAATTTGGTACCCAACTTTTCAAAAATTACCATTTTGCCCAAACTTTACAAAAATGGCAATTTGGCCCTAATTATTTTCAAAAATTAACCAATTGGTCCTCCAACATCTTTTTCATGGCCAATTGACCCTTAATTATAGGAAATTACAATTTCGTCCTCAATTTTACAAAATTCCTAAATTTTTCCCCTTTTAAACTGGTTGAAATTAATTTCATCAAATTGACCATTCAATCGAGGTTAATTGATCTAATTGAAGATATGGATCAGTTCCTGCACTTCCATAAGGTTCAATGGAGCTTTGAATCACATCATTTGAGTCTAAATTGAGCTCAAACAGAGTTTCACCGGAAAATTAAATTCAGAGAGAGAAAGCTTCAAAAGATTACCGTCGAATGTATAGTGGTATGATCTCTTTATCGGGGAAGATAGCTCTCTTCCTGAGGTATCTTCTAGGATCAAGAATTCCTACAATTGACTTCAAATTTAGGAAGAATTTTCTCAGTGAAATTCTGCAGTTTATCTCTCTAACTCCGACCGGCAACAATTGAGGAGGGCTGAATTGGCTTACCTTTCAGCTCAATTGAGGTCGTCTAAGGGTTGAGTGGATGTTAGAAGGGCTTTGTTTGCCCGGAGGAGGGCTGAATTCGGTCATTTTCAGCTCGGCTGAAACATGGACGCTTTGGTTCGCCAATGCTGCTTCACTATTTGATTACGCTGGCACTACTCCAATGATCCTCGGAGCAAATGGAGACTATCGTTGGGTAGCTGACTTCTCCTTAAATCCAAGGAACCCATCCTTGCCATCTAAGGCTCAGAAAAATGCCCAAGCCGAAGCTCTGGTTTGAGCTTTACCGAAAATTGGAGCAATAGAGACAGAGGAGTTTTTAGGTGTGATTTGTACCGGTTCTATTTGATAGGTCAAGTTCTCTTCCAGTTCTGGTGGAGGTCAGTCCATCACATGGCTAGGATTAGGCTAGTACTTCTGAAGTACCAATATATGGGATATATCGTGTATTCTCTAAAAGTTTTAAGGTAGTTCCAATTTATAGGCCATTGGTCCTATCCTTTGGATGATAGGATAAGGACCGATATACCTCGGTTTCAACTTTCCCTATTGTTGAAACCTAATTATTCCCCTCCATGGGGATACCTTTAGAAACACTTGGTCTCCCACATCAAACTATAGATCCCTCCTTCAATGGTCTGCATAACTCTTTGGCCTATCCTAAGTGGCCTTAAGGTGACTCCTGATTAACTTGATTTTCTCTGTGGCATCCTCGATTAGCTCGACCATTTCCAGCTACCTTTCCCCTACTTCGGCCCAAAATAAAGGGTTTACAACAAGGTCTTCCATAAAGGGCTTCATAAGAAGCCATTTGAATACTTGACTGATAGCTACTATTGTAAGCAAATTCCATTAGGCACAAGTATTGCTCCCAACCTTTGTTCATGGTAAGTACGCATGCCCTCAGCATGTCCTCCAAGGTCTGAATCATTCGCTCAAATTGTCCATCAGAATGAGGATGAAACGTCGTACTCATGTGGATCTTAGTTCCCAAGGCACATTGTAAACTTGGTCAGAACCTTAAAGTAAATCTAAGGTCTCTATTCAATACTATGCTCACAGAGACGCCATGGAGTCTTACTATCATGCCCCGACCCAGTTTGGTCGAATCACCAATGTAAACCCCGCCCTTTTTAGTTAAGGAAAACCGGGAAAAGAATCAGTCAAACCAAGTAAGAAAATCAAACCGGTTCACAAACCTGATCTTTTGGGAACGAGCAATTTGGAAATTTACAACTCCTAGGTGATCCAAAGGGTTCATAAAACCTTGGAAAAGAACCTTAGGATAAATTGGAAGAGAAAAACCCGAATAGTTTAGATGAACCGCATCCAACTGGATTAAACTGATTTAAGAACCAAGCAGGTTTATGAACTAAAACCGATAGAGAGATGGTAAACCGAGAAATTTATGGATCCCGAGTGACCCAAATAGTCCCAAAAGTCATGGAAATTGACTTGAGAAAGAATGGGAGATGAAAACCAAACTGGTTCAGGTGAACCGAATTTGAACCGGATTTAACCGGTTTGGACCGATTTGAACCACTATTGAACCAGATTCTAAATTCAATTTTTTATGTGGCTTAAAAAAATTCAAATTTTAGATTTGAGGCTACCATTGGATAGAAAATGAATTTAGATGAATTTAGAATTTTTAGATTTAAAAAACTCAGTCGAATGGAGTGTAAACCGGCCGGTTTAACCTTTGAACCCGATTCGGACAGGTCCGGTCCAGTTCGGAATAGTGTCGTCTTCTTCCTTCAGATGACAGCAATATTCACTTGCTGAAAAAATGAAACAGCGCCAGTGAAAAGGAAACGTCTCCGCTCAATATGTTTCTGGCCGTCAATGTCTGTCATAAAGGTGCTAAACGGATGGCCGACGAATCCCCGAGCTCCCTATATAAAGAACCCCTCCCCATTCATCCTCTCAACACCTAAAAACTCACTCTCTCTCAGCTGCTAATTTTTCCGGTGAAGCTCAAATCAGAGCTCCGATATAGGGTTATTTTTTAGCCAAAGAAGGTGAGTTCAGGATCTTTAGAACCGGGAAGAAGTCACTTACACGTCTGTAGTCTCCATTTGCTCCGAGGGTGACCGGAGAAGCGCCGGTGTAATGGAACAGTGAAGTAGCTCCGGCGGACAGAAGCTGCCCTATTTCGGCTGAGTTGAAATCAGCCATTTTGAGCCCTCCTTAGGACAAACCAAGCTCTCCCAACACTTCCTCAGCCCTCCCACGGCCGAATTAGAATGGAAAGGTAAGCCAATTTGGCTCCCCTCTTCAATTTCCGACCGGTGCTAGAGAGAACCGGCAGAATTTCAATGATGAAATTCTAACTCAATTTGGCATCAATTGATACCATTCTTGATTCTAGGAAGAACCTCAAGATAAGAGCTATCTACCCAGCTCGAAAGCTCGAACCGCCGTGCCCCCTACGGTAACTTTCGAAGGTTTCTCTCTCTATAGTCTATTTTCTAGTGAAGCTCCGTTTGAGCTCATTCCGGCATCCAAACTTGCGATTCAAAGTGCTATTGGATCATATGATGATGGAGGAACTCAATTTTCACTTTAATTTCAGCAATTAGAAGTGTTTGATCGGTCAATTTGATGAAATCAAATTCTGCCGTGTTAAGGAGTTGAAATTGGGGGAAATTGGGAATTTTCAAAATTCGAAGAACCAAAATGGAATTTTATAAAATTGAGGGAAAATTGGGCATTGTAATAATGTTAGAGTACCAATTGAGGAATTTTAGAATTTTTGGGGTAAAACTTACCATTTTTGTAAAGGAAGGGCAAAATGGTAATTTTGGAAAAGTTGGGGAACCAAATTGGAAATTTGGAAAATTAAACCCTTTTTTGTGAAATGGAATAAATTGAGGTCCTAAGATAAATTTTAAAACTTTTAGGACTCAATTGAGGAAAAACTAGCATTAGGGACTTAAAGTTAAAGAGAAATAACAAATATCGGGAATAAATAGGGACCTAATTACAAAAAAGGGTTTAATTTTCTCACTAATGCTATTTAAATTAGGGCCTAATAGCATTAGGGACCTAATTACAAATAAATAGAAGTTTGGTTTTCTCACTCATTTGGAATGAATGAAGGCTATTAGGCCGAAGAATAATGAACCGAAATGTTCATATCGTGTAGGAACACGAAGTATCGGGAACGCCAGCAAGGACAAGCTCACGTGAATACAAAGAACCGGTTTAGTGGAATTCACTGCATCAACGGGTGAGTGGGATTTTATATCATACCCGGTTGGGGATGATAAGTACCTCGAAATGAAAAACCGACTATTTAGTGGTATTTTAGACATCACAACTTAGAGAAGTGATGTGAATATCATGCGGAAAAACTACTTACAGGTTATAAGTAGATCATACCCAGTTGGTATGATGAAACTTCCTCGAAGAAAGTGGAAAACTCGTTCATCGGTTATGAGTGAAGATGTCCTCATATTTGGTTGGTATGATGGACAGTTGAAAACATATTTTGTCAGAAGTGCTCTCCCCTGACCTTGTGCCAATGCTTAAATGATTTGGGAGACCTTCTTGACGGGAGCTCGAATAGCTCTTATAGGTTGGGGGCCTCGGTTTTAGAACTTTGGGGCTAATATACACAATTTTAAAAATCTCGTACAGTGGGCCCAAAGCCAATTGGCACAAGCAGGAGCTCGTAAATAAACATGAGTTATATGCCATAAAACTTTAAATAAATGAATTGTTTGGCCATGGTACCAAGACAGGACCGACATACTTAGTCAACTAACGGTAGTGTGACATGACAAGTCGACGTACCAGTCAAGACAAACAGTTGCAGGTTGAGTTGAGGGTTGGGGCCAATGGACCAGTGGCACCACAGATTATATGGTATGAAGAGAAAATATTGGTTGTGCATGCACTATGATTAGGTACCATCAAGATGCCCAAGAGGGTCAGCGATGCGTCCTAAGGGTACTATTCGACCTGGTGGGTATAAGGACAGTTCGTCATACTAGGTAAACGTGCGAAATTTGGAGTAGCACCAAGCACATGAGACCGGGGTGGGGATGGCATGAGGTGTCTATCCTCAAACGGACACAGAGAATTGATTTTGGGGTTGAGGGTCGAATGTCATGCATATCCACTTATTCTCAAGGTAGAAGTGGATGTACTTCTATTTAGGTGGCCGGTAAAGTCGCTCCTACTCCACAAGTGGGTTCAGTGGACGTACTGGCTTACGAATGTGTGTTTGACCTTCATGATGAAGGATGTGTGTTGGGTGATGACACACAATGATTAATAAGAAATGGTGGTAAAAATTGAGATTTGAAATGAAAGGGTTTTCAAAAGAAAGGAGTCTAGCACACTCCAATACAAATCTTTTTTTTCAAAAATTTAAAAGTTTTGAAAACCCATTCACTAAGTAGTTGTACTCACCCCCTCCCTTATATCCCTTTCAGGAAATTTCAAAAAGCCTACCCTTAAAATCCATCAACTAAGACGCTTGTAAGACAGGTAAGATAAATTTAAAATATTATATAGTTTTGATTTATGTTATTTTAGGAAAAGGTGTAGGTTGAAAGGACACCTTACTCTTTACGATTTATAATAAGGGGAAATCCTTTAATAAACTGGGAGAGTGGCGGGTTGTTCATAGGGATCTAACCAAACTGGGTCGGGGCATGACAACTAGAGTTGTATCAGAGCCTGTTTCCTGAAATACATAATAAAGACTAGAAAATATAGTAACTAATAGGATTTATCTTAAAATTTCAGATGGCTCCTGGAAGAAGAACCAAGAAAACTAGGAATGGCTCTACTCAACACACTATCCTCGTAGGTAGACAGCCCTAGAAGCTTCCCAAATGCCTGAGGCATGGTAGGAATCTCAAAAGACCAAATGAGGAAGTATCTCAGAGAATGGTGCTAGGACCTATTGAGGGCACAACTCTAAGTATAAAGGAAGCCAAGCGTGAAGTTATAAATGCTAGCAAAGGGCGTATAACCTTACCTAGGAGGATACTTGCAAAGAAAATTCTAGCTTCCTTTCTATTCTGCGACTACTTTTTGTGGTAGGCCTAAAACCCCAACCTTTTGTATTCCCCTATTAATGAAGTACTCAAATTATTAATTTTCTATCTCCCAATGATGTGATCTTGCTAGGAAGATGGCCTAAGGCAAATAACCAAACAACCCCATACTATCCTAGAAACTAAGGAAAAGTTACATTTCAGTTATGGAAGATGAATCAAGGAATTAAGAAACCTAGGAGGACTATTACCATGACCCTTTTAGTAAAGGAGATTTAGCAAGAAAATCGTCAAAGTATTCAGTCTCAAGGACGATAAAGTACCAAACCGCCAGTAACCCTGAAAAAGCCCCACAATACTCGAAGGAATGAAGGAACCACAACAATCCATGCAAGGGAATAACCTATTACAAGTATGAATGATGGGGACATTACGTAAAGAAGTGCCCAACCCTACTAAGGACAAGTACCAAGATAACCTATTATAGGTGTAAGGAAAGAAGGAGTGATCCACACCTCATAGATTTAGGGAAATACCTCCCAAAGATCACAAAAGACATGAAGGACTAGAGACCGAAACCATGGAGCATGTTAAGTAAGCAGTTCACAAAGAGGTTAAGAAATGGTGAGGTGAATGCCAAATTTAAACTTCTTTTTAAGAAGGTCAAACCGAGAAGGATACCTCAAGAATAGGGATAAGGTACATGGGAAGTATACCTAGAACCCTCTCATAAGGGGGCAAACGCAGAAAAAAAATGTTCTCCGGAAACTCTATGGGTATGATACAGTAAGAGTAAAGAGGAGAAGAAATACACTATGAAAGTAAACTTTGGAGGGATGCATATGACTAACTACCCTTGAAGGAATCATTGATGGGCGGATGGACATAATGTGGAGTGCAAGGAACCAACCCTTAATTAGGAAATATTTCAAAGGAAGTAAGTATCGTGATGGCCCAGTGTGACCTATTTGGAGAGAGCAGGAGAACCAAATAATAATTTCAGGAGAACCAAGTAGAAAGAAGAAACTATTAGCAACGAGACGGCCAAAGAGAATAAACAAAGCCCTAAGAAAGGCTGAGAAGTAGTAATGACTACACTCTATGAAGGACAATAGGATGGGCATGAAGGACGAGTGATATAGCTGCCTAGACGATTGGACCAAAAAAAAATAGTGAGAAGGAGGCAGTTAAAGAACTAGTCTTCGAGAGAACCATAGATTTAAACCATTACAAGGAAGGGAGATGTGAAAAGGCTAAAATGTTGAAAAAAAATGGAGAAGGGAAATCCTTAAAGAAATCAATGACCAAGACCGAATTTACTATGAAAAGGCCATGAGATGGTTAAGTGAGCCTCTCAAATGATGATCAAGTGATTTTGAAATTAGGTTGATGTGAGCTCTCCCTAGAAAGAAATAGACATATACTAGGGTACAAGTGAGAATGAGGATGGAGTATGAAAGATGTACCCATAGGATCTCAAGAGTAAAAGTAAGCATGAAAGAATAGCATCAAGGGACGTCATTTAAAGTTAGGTGTCTTCAAGATGAATTAAAAAGAAATTACGGGAGAAAAGGGTAATAATCCTCCCAAATAAGCAAATCTTAAGAAAGGATACATGACCTAATGAAGAAGAAATGGAACCAGGTGACAAGAGGTGAGGAGACGAATTTGCAAATAGAATGCATGCTAAGGTGAAAGAAACCTAGAGAATGTAAGGAGTAGTTAAACTTAAGAAAAGGGTAAGTAGGAAGTTAGCATCAAGAGATGCCATGACAAGTAAGAATGAATGAACTATCCATAATAAGGTAATGAAGGAAAGAACGTCCAGGAAACAATGGGAAAGTGAACCCTCCAAATAAGATGTGGTTAAGGAGGAATAACCATAATTGGTAAGACATGTCATAGTCCACATGCGCATACGAAGCTTAAAGAGTGGACGGCTTAGCATAGTGTGAAGTGTACGGAATAAGACCGAAAATCGAAAGTATCTCCAGTAAGGAATAAGGGATGAAACAGAAGTTGTGGATAAAGAAGCATCCAATATGGGCAAATGCCCTAACATAGACAGGGGTGTGAAGAAAGGGTGAAAGAACCATACAATGAATGATAAGGAGGTTGAGCATGTATCTCCTAAGATGGAAATCTCTATTGTAAGGGACATAGTAGAGAACAAAACCGGAAGGAGGCAACCTTCCCAAGCAAAAGTAGATTAAGGAAGAATCATGAAGTGATTACGAGTAAGTAAAAGTAGATTAAGGAAAAAAAATCCTTGAATAAAGAATGCCAAGTACTTAATAAGGAAAAAATCCCAGTTTGTTAGTAAACTATCAGGAAACCCCATAATTGGAACTGGAAAAACTCAATAAATAAGTTGAGAATCGACGAGTGTGTAAGGAGAACCCACATAGTTTTGTAAGTTGGTTGGATAATTGTAAAGGTAGTTGAGGAATACTACCAAATGAAAAGAGGGATGAAGTTATACAATCCCTAAGAGGTTGGAAAGTTGGGAATAACCCTAAAGGAGGTGTTCTACAAATCTAATGGACATCGGGACAAAATCTAGAAAATGTCATGCCGTAAGGGGTAGGTAAACCCAACAGTCCCAAGGAAAACATGACTCAAAATGAGGAAGAGTCAGTAAATAGGCATGACAAAGTTAAACATAAAATTTGGACTGCATTGTAATGAGCAATGGATGAAGGAAGAGTCGAAATAGGACAAAAAGGTGATGACAAGGAAATCCATGAAAACTAGTACGTAATACTCTAAAGGACATCGAGCTAAGGGTTTCAATGACCAAGAGGTTAACTAGACACGGGAATGGTTAACTAGACCTGAGTATAGGTTCTCAAAGGGAAAAATGTTGCTTTAAGGAAAGAAAGATATGAATCTAAGAATATACCCTAAAGTAAGGTATGTCTAGTTATGATAAACTCCATGGAGGGAGTAAATAATATAAAGGAAAAGAAATTTCTTAAGTAAAGGATGTAAAAAGGGTAAATTGAATGAACAAGATAAGAGTTTGCATGTTAAGCAAATACCAAATAGACATCAAAGGAATTGGTTCCACATGCAAGGTTCCTAATTAAGTTTAGTGGACAAAACTCCTAAAAGGAGGGCAAAGTTGTAAACCCTGCCCTTTTTAGATAGGGAATATCGGGAAAAGAACCGATCAAACCAAGTAAGACAACCGAACCGGTTCACAAACTTGATCTTTTGGGAACAGGCAATACAACTCCCGAGTGATCCAAAGGGTTCATAAAACCTTGGAAAAGAACCTTAGGACAAATTGGACAAGAAAAACCAGACCGGTTTAGATGAATCGGAACCGATAGATAGATAGTAGACTAAGAAATTTATGGATCTCGAGTGACCCAAAGAGTCGCAAAAGTCATGGAAATGAACTTGAGAAAGAATGGTTGATGAAAACCAAACTAGTCCAGGTGAACTGAATCCGAACCGGATTGAACCAATTTGGACCGTTTTGAACCACTATTGAACCAGATTCTAAATTCATTTTTCTAGGTGGCTTAAAAAATTCAAATTTTAGATTTGAGGATCCCATTAGATAGAAAATGAATTTAGAAATTTTTTTATTTGAAAAACTCGGTTGAATGGGTGTGAGCCGACTGATTTAAGCTTTGAACCTGGTTCGTACCGGTCCAGTCCGGTTCGGAATAGTGTCATCTTGTTCCTTTAGATGATAGCATTGTTCACTCGCTGGAAAATCAAAGCAGCACCAGTGAGGAAGAATTGTCTCCGTTAAATATATTTCCAGCCATCAATGTCTGTCACAAAGGTGCCAAAAGGATGGTCGACGAGTCCCCGAGCTCCCTATATAAAGAGCACATCCCCATTCATCTTCTCTACACCTGAAAAGCTCACTCTCTCTCATATGCTTAGTTTTTTGGTGAACCTCCAACCAGAGCTCTGATATAGGGTCATTTCTGAGCTAAAGAAGGTGAGGTCAAGTTCTTTAGAACTGGGGAGAAGTCAGCTACACGCCTGTAGCCTCCGTTTGCTCCAAGGTTCGTCGGAGAAGTGCTTGTTTGATGGAACAATGAAGCAGCTCTGGCGGACCGAGGTTGCCCTATTTTGGCCAAGTTGAAATCAACCATTTTGAGCCCTCCTCAAGCCAAACCAACCCCTCTCAACACTTCCTCAGCCCTCCCATAGCCGAATTAGAACGAAAAGGTAAGCCAATTTGGCTACCCTCTGCAATTTCCGACCGGTGCTAGAGAGAGCATTCGTAGTATTTCAATGATGAAATTCTAACTCAATTTGGCATCAATTGATGCGATTCTTGATTCTAGGATGAACCTCAAGACGAGAGCAATCTGCCCATGTCGAAAGCTCGAACCACTGTGCCCCCGACGATAAGTGTAAACCCCGCCCTTTGAGTTAAGGAAACTCGGGAAAAAAACCGGTGAAACCAAGTTAGAAAACTGCACCTATTCACAAACCCGATTATCAAGAAATGGGCAATTTAGAAATGTACAACTCCCGAGTGATCCAAAGGGTTCCCAAAACCTTGGAAAGGAACCTTAGGCCAAATTGGAAGAGAAAAACCAGACCAATTTAGATGAACCGAATCCAACTGTATTGAACCAATTTATGAACCGAGTTAGTTCATGAACCAGAACCGATAGAGAAAGGGAAAACCAGGAAATTCATGGATCCCTTGTGACTTGAAGAGATTTATAAACCTTGGGAAGGAACCTTAGAACAAAGTGGGAGAGAAAAACCAGACTAGTTTGGGTGAACTGGACCAAAACTAGATTAAACTGTTTTAAGAACCGAGCTAATTTATGAACCAGAATTGATAGAGAGATGGTAAACCGGGAAATTTATGGATCCTGAGTGACCTAAAGAGTCCCAAAAATCATGGGAATGGACTTGAGAATGAATGGGAGATGAAAACCAAACCGGTTCGGGTGAACCGGTTTGAACCGATTTGAACCACTATTGAATTGGATTATCAATTCATTTTTCAAGGTGGCTTAAATAATTCAAATTTGAGATTTGAGGCCACCATTGGATAGAAAATGAATTTAGATGAATTTAGAAATTTTTAGATTTGAATAACTTAGTTGAATGTGGGTTGAATCGGTCGGTTTAAGCTTCAAACCCGGTTCGGATCGGTCCAGATCAGATCGGTCAGATCCAGTTCGAAACAGTGTCGTCTTCTTCCTTCAGATGATAGCACTGTTCACTTGCCGGAAAATCAAAGCAGCACCGGTGAAGAAGAAATGTCTCCATTCAATACATTTCTGGCCATCAATTCCTATCATAAAGGTGCCAATCAGATGGCTAACGAGTCCCTAAGCTCCCTATATAAAGAGCCACTCTTTATTTATCATCTTCACACCTAAAAAGCTCACTCTCTCTTAGCTGCTTAGTTTTCCAGTGAAGCTTGAACCAGATTTCCAATATAGGGTCATTTCTGAGCCAAAGGAGGTGAGGTCGGGTTCTTTAGAAGTGAAGAGAAGTCAGCTGCATGCCTGTAGTCTCCGTTTGTTCTAAGGGTCGCCGGAGAAGCGCCGGCGTGATGGAACAGTGAAGCAGCTCTGACGAACCGAAGCTGCCCTGTTTTGGCCGAGCTGAAATCGGCTATTTTGGGTCCCTCACAGGCCAAACCAAGCCTTTCCAACACTTCTTCAGCCCTCCCACGACCGAATTAGGACTGAAAGGTAAGCCAATTTGGCTACCTTATGCAATTTCCGACCGATGCTAGAGAGAGAACCTGTAGAATTTCGATGATGAAATTCTAACTCAATTCAGTATCAATTGATGCAATTCTTGATTCGACGATAAACCTCAGAACGAGAACTATTTTCCCAGATAGAAAGCTCAGACCACCGAGCCCTCACCGATAAGTAATGGAAGCTTTCTCTCTCTAGAGTCCATTTTCCGACGAACCTCCGTTTGAGCTCGTTCAGGCATTAAAACTTGCAATTCAAATTGCTAGAGAATCATATGAACATGTAGAAGCTCAATTTCAACAATTGGAAGTGTTTGATCGATCAATTTGATGAAATCAAATTCGATTGTGATAAGAAGTTGGAATTGGGGGAAACAATTGGGGAAACTAGGGATTTTCAAAAATTCGAAAGACCGAAATGCAATTTCCTAAAATTGAGGGTCAATTGGGCATGATAAAAATGTTAGAGAGCCAATTGAGGAATTTTAGAATTTTTGTGGTAAAATTTACCATTTTTTGTAAAGGAAGGGCAAAATGGTAATTTTGGAAAAGTTGGGGGACCAAATTGGAAATTTGGGAAATTAAACCCTTTTTTTGTGAAATGGAAAAAATTGAGGTCCTATGATAAATTTTTAAAGTTTTGGGACTCAATTTGAGGAAAACCGGCATTTAGGACTTAAAGTTAAAGAGAAATAACTTTAGGGAACCTAGAGGTTCATATCGTCTAGGAATACGAAGTACCGGGAATGCCAACAAGGACAAGCTCGCGTGAATACAAAGAACTAGTATAGTAGAATTCATTGCATTAATGGGTGAGTGGGATTTTATATCATTCCCGGTTAGGGATGATAGGTATCTCGAAATGAAAATCCGCTACCAAGTGGTATTTTAAACATCACAACTTAGAGTAGTGATGTGAAAATCATGCGGAAAAAACTACTTACCAGTTGTAAGTAAATCATAACCGGTTGATATGATGAAACTTCCTCGTTGGAAGTTGAAAAACCATTTATCGGTTATGAGCGGAGATGTCCTTATACCCAGTTGGTATAATTGACAGATGAAAATATATTTTTTTCGGAAGTGCTCTCCCCTTACTATGTGCCAATGCTTAAACGATTTGGGAGACCTTCTTGACGAGAGCTCGAATAGCTCTTATAGGTCGGGGGCCTTGGTTTTGGAACTTGGGGGCTAATATGCCCGATTTTGAAAATCTCGTACAGTGGGCCCAAGGCTAGTTGGTGCAAGTAGGAGCTCATAAACAAACATGAGTTATTTGCCATAAAACTTTAAATAAATGAATTATTTGGCCCTTGTACCAAGACAGGACCGACATACTCAGTCAACTAACGGTAGTGCAACATGACAAGTCGACGGACCAGTCAAGACAAACAGCTGTGGGTTGAGTTGAGAGTCGGGGCCATTGGACCAGTGGCACCACAGATTATATGGCATGATTAGAAAA
Organism: Trapa bicornis; assembly: GCA_030064425.1. Classification (NCBI taxonomy): domain Eukaryota; kingdom Viridiplantae; phylum Streptophyta; class Magnoliopsida; order Myrtales; family Lythraceae; genus Trapa; species Trapa bicornis. The sequence goes on along the minus strand of CM057753.1, from coordinate 12,358,928 downwards.
TATTGATTGTGCATGCACTGTCATTATGAGACCATCAAGATGCCCAAGAGGGGTAGTGATGCATCCTAAGGGCACTAGATGACTTGGTGGGTATAAGGGCAGTTCGTCGTACCAGGTGACCGTGCGAAATTTGAAGTAGCACCAAGCGCATGAGACTAGGGTGGGGACATGATGAGGTCTCTGTCCTCAAACGGACATAGAGAATTGATTTCGGGGTTGAGGGTCAGATGTCGTGCACATCCACTCATTCTCAGGGTAGAAATGGATGTATTTCTATTTAGGTGGTCGGTAAAGTCGTTCCTACGCCACAAGTGGGTTCAGTGAACGTACTGACCCACAGATGTGTGTTTGAACTTCATGTTGAAGGATGTGTGTGGGATGATGACACACTGTGATTAATAAGGAAATTGTGATAAAAACAAAGATTTGCAATGAAAGGATTTTCGAAAGAAAGGAGTCATGCACACTCCAATACAAATCTTTTTTTTTTTTTGAAAAGTTAAAAGTTTTGAAAACCCATTCACTAAGTAATCGGACTCACCCCCTCCCTTATATCCCTTTCAGGAAATTTTGGAAAGCCTACCCTTAAAGACCATCAACTAAGATGACTATGAGACAGGTACGATAAATTTAAAATATTATGCAGTTTTGATTTATGTTATTCTAGGAAAAGGTGTAGGTTGAAAGGACGCCTTACTCTTTATGGTTTATAATAAGGGGAAACCCTTTAATAAACAGGGAGAGTGATGGGTTGTTCATGGGGATCCGACCAAACCGTGTTGGGGCTTGACAACCGTGATCAACATGTCACTCTCCTGGTTTACTAAGGGTTGCTCCTTGTTTATATACCATGAAGAGTATGGCGTCCTTTAACCCTATACCTTTCCTAGAATACTTAAATCAAAACTGCACAAAATTTTAACTTATCATACTTGTCTTACAGGCGTATTAGCTGGTGGTCTTTGGGGTAGGCTTTCTGGGGTTACCTAAAAGGGATATATAGGAGAGGTGAGTACAACGACTCAGTGAATTTGTATTCAAAATTTTAACTTTTAGGAAAAAAGTATGATTCGGAGTGTGCCAAACTCCTTACTTTCTTTTAAAATTTTTCATTTTCAAAATCTCAATTTCATAGCCATTACTCACTTCTCAACCATAATTGATATGTTTATCAACTAACACACGCCATTCATCATGAAGGGAACATACACTCGCAAGCTAGCCCGTCCACTATACCCACTTGTGGCATTGGAGCGACTTTACCGGCCACCTAAATAGAAGTACGTCCACTTCTACCCTAAGAATGAGTGGATGTACACGACATATGATCCTCAATCTCGTGAATAAAACTTCCATGTCCGTATGAGGATGAAGACTTTATCTCGGTCTCCTGTGCATGAAGCTCAAACATATAAGCTTCAAGAAGCCCCAAACATAGTAACTTCGTAGAGTCCAAACATAGAAACTTCATGGAGTATAAACACAGAACTCCGTGGAGTACAAACAAAGAACTCCATGACTGACTCGTATGATGAGAAACACAAACCCAATAACTTCTCTTTTCCCTTATCACCACCATGTTATCCAATAGCTCTTAGGATGCATCACTACACCTCTTGGGCGTCTAAATGGTCTCGAACCTCAAGTGCATGCACAAACAAAGTTTTCCTTAAAAGTCATTAATCTTTGGTGCCACTGGTCCAATGGCTCCGACCCTCAACTCGATCTATAGCTGTTTGTCTCGACTGGTCTGTCAACCTCTCATGTCACACTACAACCAATCCATCGAGTATGTCAGTCCTATCTTGGTACCATGGCTAATCAATTCATTCATTTAAGTTTTATGGCTCAAATTCATATTTGTTTATGAGCTCCTGCTCGTACCAACTAGCATAGGGCCCACTAATAAATTCCACATCACTCCTCTTAGGTGTGATGGTTAAAATACGACTTAATAGTGGGTTTTCATTTCTGATGTGCTTATTATCCCAAACGGGTATGATATTAAATCCCACTCACCCATTAATACAGTGAATTTCCTCATAGTCGCCTTATTGTCCTTACTCGAACTTGTCTTAGTTGGCTTTCTCGGTACTTCATGTTCCTACATGATACAAACATTCTTGTTCAATATTCTCTGGCCTAATAGTCCTCATTGATCCCAAATGAATGAGAAAACCAAACTTTTCCTCTATTTTCATTTAGGTCCCTAAAGTTATTTTTCTTTATCTTTAAGTCCCTAATGACGGTTTTTCCTTAAATTGAGTCCCGAAACCTTTAAAATTCATCCTATGACCTCAATTTATTTAAATTCACAAAAGGGGTTTAATTTCCCAAATTTCCAATTTGGACCCCCAACTTATCCAAAATTACCATTTTGCCCTTACTTTAAAAAAAGGTAAGTTTTGCCCCAAAATATCCAAAAATTGCCCAATTGGTCCTCCCACATCTTTATCATGCCCAATTGGTCCTCAATTTTATGAAATTGCACATTAGTCCCTCGAATTTTCGAAATTCCCAATTTTCCCCCAATTTCAACCTTCTAACTCAATTGAATTTGATTTCATCAAATTGACATATCAAATGAGTTTAATTGTTGAAGTTAAATTGAAGTTCCTACATCTTCATATGATTCAATTGCACTTTGAATCGCACGATTTGGTGCCAGAATGAGCTCAAATGGAGCTTTGCCGAAAAATTGGACTAAGAGAGAGAAAGCTTCGAAAGCTTACCGTCGAGGGAGCTGCAGTCCGAGCTTTTGATCTGGGCAGATAGGTCTTATCCTGAGATTCCTCCAAGGATCAACAATTGCATCAATTGACGCTGAATTGAGTGAGAATTTTATCATCAAAGTTTTATCGGTTCTCTCTCTAGCACTTGTCAGAAATTGTAGAGGGAAGCCAAATTGGCTTACCTTTAAACTCTAATTGAGCAGTAGGAGGACTGTGGAGGTATTGGAAGGGCTTGGTTTGGCCAGAGAAGGGCTCGAATTGGTCAAATTTAGCTCTGCTGAAATAGGGTATCATTGGTCTGCTAGAGCTGCTTCACTGTTTGATCATGCTAGCGCTTCTCTAGCGACCCTCGGAGCAAATGGAGATAACAGGCGTGTAGTTGACTTCTCCCCGGTTCTAAAGAACCCAACCATGCCTTCTTTGGCTTAGAAAATACCCTATATTGGAGCTTTGGTTCAAGGTTCATCAGAAATTGTAGCGGTTGAGAGAGAATGGAGTTTTTAGGTGTGGAGAGGATGAATGAGGAAGGGCTCTTTATATAGGAAGCTCGAGGACTTCTTAGCCGTCTGATTAGCACCTTAATGGGTGGTCATTCATTGCCTTAAACTCCCTAGCCGGAGACTTTTCAGCTTCACTAGTGCTGCATAATTTTTCAGCGAGTGAACAGTGTTGTCATCTGAAGGAAGAAGACGACACTATTTCAAACCAGACCAGACCGGTCTAAATTACGTTCAATGCTTAAACCGGTCGATTCACCCCACAATTCTACCAAATTTTTTAAATCTAAAAGTTTCTAAATTCATTTTCGATCCAATGGTGGCCTCAAATCTCAAATTTGAATTTTTTAAGCCAACTAGAAAAATAAATTTAGCATCCAATTCAATAGTGGTTAAATTTGGTTCAGATCCGGTTCACCTGATCTGATTTGGTTTTCATCCCCAATTCATCATAAAGTCATTTTTTATGACTTTTGTGACACCTTTGGTCACTCAGGATCCATAAATTTCTCGGTTTTCCCTTTCTTTATCGATTCAAGTTCATGAACCGGTTCAATCAAGTTCGGATCCGGTTCTCCTAAACCGGTCTGGTTTTCTATCCCAACTTGTCCTAAGATCCTTTTCCAAGGCTTTATGAACCCTTGGGTCACTCTAGAGTTATGAATTCCCTAAATTGCCCATTCTTTAATGATCGGGTTTGTGAAATGGTTCCATTTTTCTCACTCGGGTTGATCGATTCTTTCCTCATTTTCAATGTTTTAAACGGACGGGGTTTACACTTACTATCTCCCTCATGTATAAGACAGCCAGTTGTTCCACTGTATCTATCACTCTTATAGGGGGGGAAAGGAGCGGATTTGGTCAATCTATCCACGATGACCCAAATTGTGTCTCGACCTTTTCTGGTAATGTGCTCCCATTTCCATTCCGGAATTGGCAAGGGTTGCAGCAGTCTTGATGGTTTATGATGTTCAGCTTTAATCTATTGATAGAACAAGCATCGAGCTACGTATTCTGCAATCTTCTACTTCATTCCTTTCCATCAATACCCTTGTTTGAGTGTGTGGTACATCTTAGTACTGCCCGAATGCATCACATACACAAAATCGTGTGCCTCTTCCAAAATTAACCTCTTTAGTTCCTTGTCTTGAGACACACACACTCTACCCTTGTAGATTAGTACTCCATCGCCTCACAAGTCGTAGTCCGGTTTCATCCCTCTATTAATCGGGTCCAAATAGGATTGGAGCTCCTTATCGGCCTTTTGTTGGGCCTTAATATGCTCGGTTAGACTGGGTTTAACCCCCACATCAGCCAACAAGCATTTCTCCTTCTTGTTCATCTTCAGGTCCACCTCCATTCTCCCCAGCTATTGCGACAAGGGTATGTAATTGTCTTTATTTGTGTCGGTTCGGTTTAGTATTTGTGACTTAGGGCATCTGCCACCACATTTGCCTTTTTGGGGTGATACTCGATCACAAGATCATGATCTTTCACCAATTCTAGCCATCTCCTCTAGTGAAGATTTAACTCTTTTTGAATTAAGAAATACTTAATACTCTTATGATCAGTGTATATCCTACACTTAACCTCGTAGAGGTAGTGTAGCCAAATCTTTAAGGCATACACTATCGCAGCTAATTCCAGGTCATGGGTTGGATAATTTCTCTCATGTACCTTAAGTTGTCGCGAGGCATTAACAATAACCTTTTCTTGTAGCATCAGCATACATCCGAGTCCTTGTCAGGATGCATCACTATAGACGGTGTACTCTCCCGCATTTGGATTAGGGAGGGAGAGTACAGGTGCGGTTGTCAAACGAGTCTTCAATTCTAAGAAAGATTTTTCACCGTTCTCATCCCATTTATACTCTAATCCTTTCCTGTTGAGTTGAGTTAAAGGAGCATCTATCTTTGAGAAATCATGCACAAACCGTCTGTAGTATCCCACCAATCCTAAGAAACTTCGTATCTCTGAAGGATTTTTGGGTGCCTTCCAATCAGATATGGCTTTAACCTTTGCAAGATCTACCTTGACTCCATCATTGGACACTATATGTCATAAGAACCCAACATCTCGCAGCCAAAACTCGCAATTGGAGAATTTTGCAAATAAGTGGTTTTCCCTTAATATCTCCAAGGTGATTACCAAATGTTCTTCGTGCTCTAACCTAGTTCGTGAGTATATGAGAATATCATCTATAAATACTATCACAAACCTATCCAAGTGTGGTTGGAAGACTCGGTTCATTAAATCCATGAAGGTTGCAAGGGCATTTGTCAATCCGAATGGCATCACTCTAAACTCGTAATGTCCATATCGGGACTGAAATGTCATCTTAGGAATGTCCTCCTTTTGAATCCTGAGTTGGTGATAGCCCGACCGAAGGTCTATCTTGGAGAAGTAGGCTACCCCTTTTAGTTGATTGAATAGGTCATCAATCCTTGGAAGTGGGTACTTGTTCTTGATGGTGATCTGGTTCAACTTCCTATAATCTATGCACAGTCTCATGCTCTCATCCTTTTTCTTCACGAATAGGACTGGCGCACCCCATGGACTGGCTAGGATGTATAAAGTCCTTCTCCAATAGCTCGTCTAGTTGCTCCTTCAATTCCTTCAGTTCTACTGGATCCATGCGATAAGGGGCTTGAGATATGGGGTTTGTTACTGGAATAATTTCTATGGTGAATTCCACCTATCGACTTGGCAGTAGTTTAGGTAATTCTTCTGGAAATACTTCTAGATAGTGTTTAACCACCAAGATGTCTTTGGGCCCCTTCTCTTCAGTCTTTTCTTTGATGACCATGGCTAGAAAAACCGTACAACCTTTTCGTATCATCTTTTGGGCCTTTATTTGGGAAACCATCTATACTTCACCCTTCCTTCAGTCTCCTTGGAATTTTAGTCTGTTTTCCTTGAAAGTGTAGGAGGTTACCATGTTCTTTCCACAGTCCTAGCTTGATGGTTACTTAACCAATCTATCCCAAGGATCACTTCTACCTCCTTTAGAGGTAACGAAATCAAATCTGCTTCGAGTTTGATTCCTCCAATCTTTATCTCACATCGCTTAAGTTGTTTATTCCTATTTAACCCTTCTCCTAAGGGTGTGAGAATGTTGAGACTTTGTCCTAGAGGGGTGAGTCCTAGGGGTAAACTTGAAATCAGGTCCTCTTTGAAGAAAGATCTTTCAGCTCTTGAGTCGAAGAGGGCATAGACCTGTGGTCCCCATAGATGCACATACCCTGATATAAGAAATGTATATTTTAGAGGAAAGACTTTCTTTATTGAATAAAATTTTCAATTAAAATTTTTTTAAGCAAATTGGGAGGGTTTTGGGATGTACCGACTATAGTACTAGGGTCTTTCCTAGCCTCTTCCTAGGTGAGGATGTACCGGTACTCTGGCTGTAGTTTCTGGCCTGGGATTCCTAGAGTTCCCTTGTGGTGTTCCAAGCAAATTCCTTTGCTTGTTCTTCCTAAGAGTGGGGCATTCCTTTGCAAAGTGACCCACTTGTCCATGTGTAAAATAGGACAAGCATGCTCCCTCGTGGTGCCTTTTGCACATAGGATAACGAGGGTTTCCTTGTGGCAAGGTGGGGATTACTCTCTGGGAGGTGGTGGCATATCCTTTCTCTTTTGAAATGCCACTTTATTTCCCCATTTTGAACCATTATGCTCTTTTCGTCCTCCGTGATAGTTTTGGCCATTGTCCTCCTTTCGGGTTGTCTGCTCCATCCGATGGCGTCGGGTCTGCATGTCACGCCCCGACCTAATTTGGTTAGATCCCCATGATCAACCTACCACTCTCTTGGTTCAAAAGAAGTTTCCTCCTTCTTTAACTCAAGTTGAGTCAGGCATACGATTAACCTTGTCCCCTGGAAAGACATATATCAAATAAAATGCAAGCTTAGGAGAGATCAAGCATATTTGACAGAGGGTAAGATTTGGTGTTATCCCTAGTCATTTTCTTTATTTCTTGAAAAGTGATAAAAAGAGGGATGAGTTTCTACAACTCAGTGAATGGGTATTTAAAAAAAATAAGTTCAATGAAAATAGTTTCCGAAAATGGAGTGTGCCAGACTCCTTAATTTCCTTGAATTTTTTCATCTTCAATTTCAAAAAAAATCATTTCTTATTACCACGGTGTGTCATCACCTAACACACACCCTTCATCATGAAGGTAAAACATACAATCGCAAGCTAGCCCGTCCACTGAACCCACTTATGGCATCGGAGCGACTTTATCGGCCACCTAGATAGAAGCACATCCACTTCTACCCTGAGAATGAGTGGATGTTCGTGACATCCGACCCTCAATCTCATAATAAATGTCTGTGTCCATATGAGGATAGAGACCTCATCCTGTCCCCACCTTGGTCTCATGCACTTGAAGCTACTCCGAGCTCCGCAAGACTTCTGGTATGACAAACTGCCCTTATATCCACCAGGTCGTCCAGAGCCCTAGGATGCATCATTACCCCTCTTAGGCATCTTGAAGACCCTGTAAACACAGTGCATGCACAATCAACATTTTTCATATAATGCCATGTAATCTGTGGTGCCACTAGTCCAACGGCCCCGACACTCAACTCGACCTACAATTGTTTGTCTTAACTAGTTCAGAGACCTATCATGTCGCACTACTGCTAATCGACTGAGTATGTTAGTCTTGTCCTGATACCATGGCCAAACAATTCATTTACTTAAGTTTTCATGGCATATAAATCATGCTTGTTTATGAGCTTCTGCTTGTGCCAACTAGCCTAGGGCCCAATTGTTCAAGATTTTCAAAATTGGGCATATTAGCCCCCAAGTTCCAAAATCGAGGCCTGCTGCCTATCAGAGCTATTCGAGCTCTGTCAATAAGGTCTCCCAAAATATTTAAGCAGTGGCACACAATCTAGGGAGAGCACTTCTGATAAAATATATTTTTCCACTATCCATCATACTAACCGAGTATAAGGATATCTCTCCTTATAACCGATAAGCGGGTTTTCCACTTCCTTTGAGAAAGTTTCATCATACCAACCAGGTATGATCTACTTACACAAGTAAGCAGTTTTTTCAGGTGATTTTCAAATCACTCCTCTCATGTGTGATGTTTAAAATACCACTTAGCAGTGGGTTTTTATTTTACAGGTGTGTATCATCCCAACCATGAATGATATAAAAATCCTACTCACTCGATCGTGTAGTGTATTTTCTCTAAGTCAATTTTTGTCCCTTGCGAGCTTAATCTCAGCTGGCGTTCCCGATATCTCGTGTCCCTATACGAAATGAAAATTTTATTCATTATCATTTGGCTTGATAGCCTTCATTCAATATGAATGACTAAAATATCCAACTTTTCAATTATTTGCAATTTGGTCCCTAAAGCTCTTTTTCTTTTAAATTAGGCCCCAATTGCCAGTTTTTCCCCAAATTGAGTCCCTAAAAGGGGTTCGAGTTTCTGAATTTCCTAATTTGGCACCCAATTTTTCCAAAATTACATTTTGCCCTTCCTTTACAAAAATGGTTAGTTTTACCCCAAAAATTCTAAAATTTGCTCAATTGGTCCACTAACAATCTTATCATACCCAATGGACCTCAATTTCATAAAATTGCATTTTGGTCCCTTGAATTTTTGAAATCCCCAATTTTTCCGAATTATTTCCCCCAATTTCAACTTTCTAATGCAGCCTTATTTGATTTCATCAAATTGACCAATCAAACACTTTTAATTATTGAAATTGAATTTAAATTAGAGTTTCTACATCTTCATACGATTAAATTGTACTTTGAATCGCAAGTTTTGATGCTAGAACGAGCTCAAACGGAGCTTCGCCGAAAAATAGAACGTAGAGAGAGAAAGCTTCAATTGCTCACCGTCGGGGGCGCAGTGGTCCAAGCTTTCAATTTGGGCAAATAGCTCTCCTCCTGAAGTTACTCTTAGGATTAAGAATTGCATCAATTGATGCCGAATTGGGTGAGAATTCTATCATTGAAATTTTATCGGTTCTCTCTCTAGCACCAGTCAAAAATTATAGAGGGGAGCCGAATTATCTTACCTTTCAGTTCTAATTCGGCCATAGGAGGGCTGATGACATGTTGGGAGAGCTTGATTTGGCCTGAGGAGGGCTCAAATGAGCTAATTTCATCTTGGCTGAAATAGGGCAACTTTGGTCTACTAGAGCTGCTTCACTGTTCCATCACGTCGGCGCTTCTCCGGCGACCCTCAAAGCAAATGAAGGCTACCACCGTGTAGTTAATTCTCCCCAGTTCTAAGGAACCCGACCCTGCCTCCTTTGGCTCAGAAAAGACCCTATATCGGACCTCTAGTTCGAGCTTCACCAGAAAACTAAGCAACTAAGAGAGAGTGAGGTTTTTGGATGTGGAGAGAATGAATGGAAAGGGGCTCTTTATAAAATTGCACTTTAGTCCCTCAAATTTTCAAAATCCCCAAATTTTGCCCCAATTTCAACCCTCAAACTCAACCAAATTTCATTTCATCAAATTGACCGATCAAATGAGTTTAATTATTGAAATTGAAGTTAGAGTGGAGTTCCTACACCTTCATACAATTAAATTGCACTTTGAATCGCACGATTTATCATCGGAACGAGCTCAAACGGAGCTTCACTGGAAAATTGAACGTAGAGAAACAAAGCTTCGAAAGCTTACTATCGGGGGCACGATGGTCCAAGCTTTCAATATGGGTATAGCTCTTGTCCTGAGGTTACTCCTAGGATCAAGAATCGCATCAATTGAAATCGAATTGAGAGAGAATTTGGACAGTTAACTTTCATCGGTTCTCTCTCTAGCAATGATCGAAAAATACAGAGGGGGCCAAATTGGATTACCTTTCCACTCTAATTCAGCTGTAGGAGGGTTGCGAGGTGTTGGGAGGGCTTGATTTGGCCTGAGTAGGGCTCGAATTGGCCATTTTCGGCCCGGCCAAATCAAGTCAGCTTCGGTCCGCTAGCGCTGCTTCACTATTCTATCACACCGGCATTTCTCCAGCAATCCTTGGAGCAAATGGAGACTACAAGCATGTAGCTGACTTCTCCCTGAATCCAAGGAACCCAACCACACCTTCTTTGGCTCAAAAAAATGCCCAAGTCAGAGCTATGGTTCGAGCTTCACTGGAAAATGGAGCAGTTGGGAGAGAGTGGAGTTTTCAGGTGTGAGGAGGATGAATGAGGAGGTGTTCCTTATATAGGAAGTTCAGGGACTTATTAGTCATCTGATTATTGCCTTAATGGCAGTCATTCATTGCTTAAAACTCCCTGTCAAAAACTTTTCATCTTCGTTGGCGCTGCTCGATTTTCCAGCGAGTGAACAGTGCTATCATCTGAAGGAAGAAGATGACTTTGTTTCGAACTGGACTAGACTAGTTCAAATCGGGTTCAAAGCATGAACTGGCCAGTTTAAGCCCAATTCGACCGAGTTTTTCAAAATTAAAAATTTCTAAATTCATCGGAATTCTTTATCTATCAAATGGTGGCCTCAATTCTCCAATTTGGATTTTCTAATCTACCTAGAAAATGAATTTAGAAACTGGTTCAATAGTGGTTCAAACCAGTTCAGGTCCGGTTCACTAGAACCAGATTGGTTTTCAGCTCCTGTAAACCCCGCACATTTGAGTTAAGGAAAACCGGGAAAAGAACCGGTCAAACTGAATAAGAAAACCAAACCGATTTACATTTGGGAATAAACAATATGAAAATTTACAACTTTCGGTTGATCCAAAGGATTTATTAAACATTGGAAAAGAAACTTAAGACAAACTAGAAAACAAAAACCAAATTAGTTCAGGTGAACTAGATTCCATAAGAACTTTAAAGTTAAGCATGCTTACTTGAGAGTAGTGTGAGAATGGGTGACCACTTGGGAAGTATGAGTTTTTGTAACCAGAAATTTCTGTCAAAAATTTTTATGCGATCATAAATAGCCATCAATTAATATATATTTAATTATTGGAATTAATACCAATAATTTAATACCTAAATTAAATTATTGTAATTAATACAAATAATTTAATACTGAAATTAAATTATTGGAATTAATACCAATAATTTATGGCAATATTAATACTAGTAATAAATCTCGCCCATTTAATACACGGGTTTTACGACTATATAAAGAGGTCATCCCCATTTCATTCTCCTCACACCTGAACACTTCTCTCTCTCTCTCTCTCTCTACTGCTCCATTTCCTGGTAAAGCTTGAACCAGAGCTTTGACTTGAACAAAGGTCGAGCTCTTTAGAACCGGGGAGAAGACAGCTATCTAATAGCAAACTCCAGTCAATCTGAGAATCGTTGGAGAAGCGTCGGCAGACCGAAGCTGCCCTATTTCAGCCAAGCTGAAATCGGCCATTTCAAGCCCTCCTCAGGCCAAACCAAGCCCTCCCAACACTTTCTCAGCCTTTACACGGCTGAATTAGGACTGAAAGGTAAGCCAATTCGGCTCCCTTTTATAATTTTCGATCGGTGCTAGAGAGAGAGTCGACCGAATTTCAATGACGAAATTCTAATCCAATTCCGCATCAATTGATACAATACTTGATTTTAGGATGGACCTCCGGACGAGACCTATCTTCCCAAATCGAAAGCTCGGACTATCGTGCCTTCACCGGTGAGTAATCGAAGCTTTCTCTCTCTACAGTCTATTTTCCGGCAAAGCTCCGTTTGAGCTCGTTCCGACGTTAAAATCTACGATTCAAAGTTTCTTAGAATCGTATGAACATACAGGAACTCAATTTCAACTCCAATTTCAATAATTAGAAGTGTTTGATCGGTTAATTTGATGAAATCAAATTCGGTAGTGTTGAAGAGTTGAAATTGGGGAAAAATTTTGGGGATTTTCGAAATTCAAAGGGGCCAAAATACAATTTTATGAAATTGAGGGTCAATTGGGCATGAAAATAATGTTGGAGGACCAATTGAGGAATTTTGGAAATTTTGGGGAAAAACTTACCCTTTTTGTGAAAGAAGGGTAAAATGGTAATTTTGGAAAAATTGGGGAACCAAATTGGAAATTTGGAAAATTAAACCCCTTTTTGGTGAAATTGAATAAATTGAGGTCCCACGATAAATTTTAAAAGTTACGGGACTCAATTTGAGGAAAAACCGACATTAGAGACTTAAAGTTAAAGAGAAATAACTTTAGGGACCTAACTACAAATAACTAAAAGTTTGGGTTTTCTCATTCTTTAATGAATGAAGGTTGTTATGCCGAGTAATAATGAACAAGGTTGTTCATATCGTGTAGGAACGTTAAATACCGGGAACGCCAGCAAGGACAAGCTCGCGTGAATACAAAGAACCAGTCTACTGGAATTCACGGCATTAACGGGTGAGTGGGTTATTCACATCATACACAGTTGGGATGATGAGCACAGTTTAAAGTTAAAAACCACTTACCGGTTGTGAGTGGGTTTACTAACATCATACCTGGTTGGGGATGATAAGTGCCTCGCTATAAAAACCCACTGTTTAGTGGTATTTTAATCATCACTACTTAGAGAGAGTGATGTGAAAATTATGTGAAAAAACTACTTATGGGTTGTAAGTAGATCATACCCAGTTGGTATGATGAGACTTCCTCGAAGGAAGTTGAAAACCCGTTCTTCGGTTATGAACGGAGATGTCCTTATACCAGTCGGTATGATGGACAGTAAAAACCTATTTTTGTCGGAAGTGCGCTCCCCTGACTGTGTGACAATGCTTAAACAATTTGGGAGACCTTCTCGACGGGAGCTCGAATAGCTCTAATAGGCCGGGGGCCTCGATTTTGGAACTTGGGGGCTAAATGCCCAGTTTTGAAAATCTCGTACAGTGGGCCCAAGGCCAGTTGGCACGAGCAGGAGCTCATAAATGAACATGATATATGTGGGACAGGATGAGGTCTCTATCCTCATACGGACATGAAGAAGTGATTTCAGGATTATGGGTCGGATGTCACCTACATCCACTCATTCCCAGGGTAGAAGTGGTCGTACTTCTATCCGGGTGGCATGAAAAGTCGCTGCGAAGCCACTAGCGGGTTCATTAGTGATACTGACTTGTGAATGTGTGTAACCTTCATGATGAAGGATGTGTGTTGGGTGATGACACACCGTGGTAACTAAGAAATAATGGAAAAATCTGAATTTTTAAATGAAGGGATTTTTTAAAACAAAGGAGTCCGGCACACTCCATATAAATGTTTTTCTTAAAAGTCAAAAGCTTTTAAAAACCCATTCACTAAGTAGTCGTACTCACCCCCTCCCTTATATCCCTTTTAGGAAATACTAGAAAGCCTCCCCTTAAAGACCGTCAACTAAGATGCCTGCAAGACAGGTATGTAAAATTTTAAATTTCATACAGTTTTGATTATGCTATTCAAGGAAAAAGGTGCAGGTTAAAGGACGCCTTACTCTTTAAGGTAAGGAGAAACAATTTAATAAACCGGGAGAGTGGCGGGTTGATCACGGGGATCCGACCAAATCGGGTCGGGGCGTGACACCTCCAATTCATCCTAAAGTCCTTCCTCATGACTTTTGTGACTCTTTAGCTCACTCAGGATTCATAAATTTCCCAATTTACCCTTTCTCTATCGGTTGGGGTTCGTGAACTGGTTCGTTTTCTTGCCCGGTTTGACTGGTTCTTTCCCTAGTTGTCTCATCTTAAAGGAGCAGGGTTTACATTTCATCTTCGTCGGTGCTACTCAATTTTTTGATGAGTGAACAGTGCTGCCATCTGAAGGAAGAAGATGACACTGTTCCGAACCGGACCGAACCGGTCCGAATCGAGTTCAATCCTTAAACCGGCCGGTTCAAGCCCGATTCGACCAAGTTTTTCAAAATTAAAATTTTATAAATTCATCTAAATTAATTATCTATCCAATGGTGGCTTCAATTCTCCAATTTGAATTTTCTAAGCCACCTACAAAAATGTATTTAGAAATCGGTTCAATAGTGGTTCAAACTAGTTCAATCCGGTTCATGTTCGGTTCACCTGAACTGGTTTGGTTTTCTCTTCCAATTCATCCTAAAGTCCTTTTCCATGATTTTTGTGACTCTTTAGGCCACTTGGGATTTATAAATTTCCCATTTTTCCCTTTCTCTATCGGTTACAGTTTATAAATCGACTTGGGTTTCTATTTGGAAATGGTCGGTTCTTTTCCTGATTTTTCTTATAATCAAAGGACGAGGTTTACAAGGGACCTAAAGTTAAGAAAGGTAAACTTTAGGGACCTAAATGCAATTAATTGATAAATTGTGAACCAAGGCTTTTATGTCAAATCTTAAGTGAAAAGGCTGCCCAATTCATGTAGGGACAAATATGATTAGAACGCCAGAAGGAGAAAGCTCGCGTCAACTTGGAAAAACCAACCGAGGACAAACACGTCATGGTTAATGGGTGAGTGGGCTTATGTACATCATACCCAGTTGGGATGATGAGCACTTTAGAAAAGAGAAACCACTTGTAGGTGGAATTTTAACATCACACCCGATTGGAGTGATGTGCAAACTGAGCTAAAACCTACTTACCAGTTGTAAGTAGAGATCATACCTAGTTGGTATGATGGACTTCTTGGAAGGAAGGAGAAAACTACTTACCAGTTGTAAGTGGAGATATCATCACACCTAGTTGGTGTGATAAAGTGAAAATATGTTTGTTAAGAAGTGTTCTCCCCTAACTCATGTGCCAATGCTTAAACTTTTTGGACACCTTCTTGACGGGAGCTAGAACAGCTCAAATAGGCCAGAGGCCTCGGTTTTGAACTTGTGGGGCCAAAATGCCTGATTTTGGAAAATCACGTACAGTGGGCCCAAGGTTAGTGGGCACGAACATGAGCTCGTAAACAAATATGTGATATGAAAGCCATGAAAATTCTTAATGAAATGGATTTGTGTTTTCACCTTGGTACCACGATAGGATCGACATACTCGATGGACTCGCGGCAGTGCTTTAGGGTCAGGTCAACAACCAACCTAGACAAACAGCTACAGGTTGGATTGAGGGTTGGGGTCATTGGACCAGAGGCACCAAAGATAAATGGCTATGTGAAAATTATTGTTTGTGCATGCACTTGAGCTTAAGGACCATCAAGATGCCCAAGAGGGGTAGTAATGCATCCTAAGGGCTACTGGAAGACATGCCCAAGAGTTATAAACCCCACCCTTTTGAGTTGAGGAAAATCAGGAAAAGAACAGGTCAAACTGAGTGAGAAAATAGAACCGGTTCACAAACCTAATTATTAGAAATGGACAATTAGAAAATTTACAACTCTCAAGTGAATCAAAGGGTTCATAAAACCAAGGAAAAGAACCTTAGGACAAATTGGAAGAGAAAAACCAGATTGGTTTAGATGAATCAGATCCAACTGGATTGAACCAGTTTATGAACCGAGTCGGTTCATGAATCAGAACCGACAGAGAACGAGCCAATTAGAGAAATTTCAACTCCCTTGTGACCCTAAGAGATTTATAAAGCTTGGGAAGGAACCTTAAAACAATGTGGGAGAGAAAAACCACACCGGTTCAAGGGAACCGGACCCGAACCGGAACTGATAGAGAGATGGTAAAGCAGGAATTTTATGGACCCTAAGTGACCTAAGAAGTCATAAAAGTCATGAAAAAGGACTTTAGGGTGAATTGGAGATGAAAACCAATCTGGTTCAAGCGAACTAGAACCGAACCGAATTGAACTGGTTTGGACCGGTTTGAACCACTATTGAACCAGATTCTAAATTCATTTTTCTAGATGGCTTAAAAAATCATATTTTAGATTTGAGGCTACCATTGGATAGAAAATGAATTTAGATGAATTTAGAAATTTTTATATTTGAAAAACTCAGTTGAATGGGGGGTGAACCTGCCGGTTTAAGCTTTGAACCTGGTTCGGAACAGTGTCGTCTTCTTCCTTCAGATGACAGCATTGTTCACTCACTGGAAAATCAAAGCAGCGCCGGTAAAGAAGAAATGTTTTCGTTTGGTATATTTCAGGCCATCAATTTATGTCATAAAGGTGCCCAACGGACGGTCAACGAGTCCCCGAGCTCCCTATATAAAGAGTCCCCCCATTCATCCTCTCCACACCTGAAAACTCCATTCTCTCTCAATTGCTCCATTTTTCAGTGACGCTCGAACCAGAGCTCTGACATGGGCACTTTTATGAGCCAAATAAGGTGAGGTCGTGTTCTTTAGAACTGGGGAGAAGTCAGCTACATGCCTATAATCTCTGTTTGCTCTGAGGGTCGCCGAAGGAGCGCTGACATGATGGAACAATGAAGCAGCTCCGGCGAACCGAAGCTTCCCTATTTCAATCAAGCTGAAATTAGCCATTTTGAGACCTCCTCAAGCCAAACCAAGCCCACCCAACACTTCCTCAACCCTCCCACGGCCAAATTAGAACTAAAAGTAAGCCAATTTGGCTCCCCTCTATAATTTCCGGCCGGTGCTAGAGAGAGAAGTGACAAAATTTTGATGATAAAATTCTAAGTCAATTTGGCATCAATTGATGCGATTCTTGATTCTAGCATGAACCTCAAGATGAGAGCTATCTACCCAGATCAAAAGCTTGAACCGCTATGCCTAAGACGGTAAGCTTTCGAAGCTTTCTCTCTCTACAGTCTATTTTCTGGTGAAGCTCTGTTTGGGCTTGTTCTTGTGTCAAAACTTGCGATTCAAAGTGCTATTGAATCATATGTAGATGGAGGAACTCAATTTTAACTTCAATTTCAACAACTATAATTGTTTGATCGGTCAATTTGATGAAAACAAATTCGACTGTGTTAAGTAGTTGAAATTGAGGAAAAATTGGGGAAATTTGGGAATTTTGAAAATTTGAAGGACCAAAATGTAATTTTATGAAATTGTGGGTAAATTAGGCATGATAATAATGCTAGACGACCAATTGAGAAATATTGGAATTTTTGGTGTAAAACTTACCATTTTTGTAAAGGAAGGGTGAAATGGTAATTTTGTGAAATTAAACCCCTTTTGTGAAATTGAATAAATTGAGGTCCTAAGATAAATTTTAAAGGTTTCGGGACTCAATTTGAGGAAAAACCAGCATTAGGGACTTAAAGTTAAAGAGAAATAACTTTAGGGAACTAATTGCAAATAGATAAAAGTTTGGTTTCTCATTCATTTGGAATGAATGAAGGCTATTAGTCCGAGGGATAATGAACCGAGATGTTCATATCGTGTAGGAACACGGAGTACCGGAAATGTCAGCAGGGACAAGCTCACATGAAATACAAATAACCAATCTAGTGGAATTCATTACGTTAACAGGTGAGTGGGCTTACTAATGTCATACCCAATTGGGATGATAAGCACCACTTAAAGTTAAAAATAACTTACCGGTTGTGAGTGGGATTTTGTATCATACGCGGTTGGGGATGATAAGTACATCAAAATGAAAACCCAGTACCAAGTGGTATTTTAAACATCATAATGTAAAGGAGTGATGTGAAAATCATGCGGAACAACTACTTACCGGTTGTAAGTTGATCATATCTGGTTAGTATGATGAAACTTCCTCAAAGGAAGTTGAAAACTCATTCATCATTTATGAGCGAAGATGTTCTTATACCCGGTCGGTATAATGAACAGTTGAAAATATATTTTTGTCAGAAGTGCTCTCCCCTAACTATGTGCCAATACTTAAACGATTTGGGAGACCTTCTTGACGGGAGCTCGAATAGCTCTTATAGGCTGAGGACCTCGGTTTTGGAACTTGGGGGCTATTGTGCCTGGTTTTGAAAATCTCGAACAAGTAGGCCATAGGCCAGTGGGCACGAGCAAGAGCTCGTAAACAAACATGAGATATGTGCCATAAAACTTTAATAAATGAATTTTTTGTCCATGGTACCATGACAGGACCGACATATTCAGGCAACTAGTGGCAGTGTGACATGACAGGTCTCCTGACCAGTCAAGACAAATAGTTGTATGTTGAGTTGAGGGTCGGGGCCGTCGGAGCAGTGGCACCACTGATTATATGGCATGAAAAGAAAATATTGTTTGTGCATGCACTATGATTACGGGATCATCAAGAAGCCCATGAGGGGTAGTGATGCATCCTAAGGGCCCTAGACGACCAAGTAAGTATAAGGGCAGTTCATCGTACCAAGTGATCGTGTGAAATTTGTAGTACTAAGCACATGAGACTAGGGTGGGGACGAGATGAGGTTTCTGTCCTCATATGGACACAAAGAATTAATTTCAGGATTGAGGGTCAGATGTCGCGTACATCCACTCATTCTCAGGGTAGAAGTGGACGTGCTTCTATCTAGGTGGCTGGTAAAGTCGCTCCGAAAAGTGGGTTCAGTGGTCATGTTAGCTTGTGAATGTGTGTTTGACCTATATGATGAAGGTTGTGTGTTGGGTGATGACACACCGTGATTAAATAAGGAAATTGTGATAAAACGCGAGGTTTTAAATAAAAGGATTTTTGAAAGAAATGAGTATGGCACACTCCAACAAAATTCATTTCCTCAAAGTGTATTTTTGAAAACCCATTCATTGAGTAGTCGTACTCACCCCTACCTTATATCCCTTTCAGGAAATTTTGGAAAGCCTATCCTTAAAGACCACCAACAAAGATGAATATGCGATAGGTATGACAAATTTAAAATATTATGCAGTTTTGATTTATGTTATTCTAGGAAAAGGTGCAAGTTTAAAGGACGCCTTACTCTTTACAGTTTAAAATAAGGGGAAACCCTTTAATAAACCAGGAGAGTGGCAGGTTGATAATGGGGATCCAAACAAACTGAATCGAGGCATGACACCCGTCATCTCATATCAAGCAAAACCAGGAAAGAACTGGTCAATTTAATGAGAAAATCAAGCCACTTAAGCAACCGAGAATGAAAAAGATGGGCTAAAATGGGAATTTGGAAAATTTCAAGTGACCAAAAAGTCATAATAGTCATGGGAATGATCCATGAAGTAAAATGGATGGGAAAACCGGACTGGTTCTGGGTGAATCAGACCTAAACCAAATTGAACTGGTTTAAACTATACATGAACCAATCTCTAAATTTATTTTTCTTGGTGGCTTAAAATTTTCAATTTGAAAAATTGAGGCCACCATTAGATAGAAAATGAATTTAGATTAATTTAGAAATTTTAATTTTGAGAAAAACCAATCAAATCGGGCCTAAACCGCCTAATTTTTGCCATTGAACCCGGTCGGAGTGGTCCGGTTCGGTTCGGAATAGTGTCATCTTCTTCCTTGGGATGACAGCACTGTTCATATGGCGGAAAAACTTTCCTTCTCTAACAAAGGAATACTCCCTCCAATTTGGGCATTTTCTGAATAGGATAAGCTCGATCAATATTAAAACTAGTAGGGCAGAGGGTCCTTGAGCTCCCTATATAAAGAGCTCCACTCCATTTATCCTCCACACAGCTCAAATCCTCTCCTCCTCCAAAGTGCTCCGTTTTTTGGTGAAGATCAAACCAGAGTTCCAACTTGGTCACTTTTCTCAACCTCATAAGGCAAAGTTGGGTCCTATAGACTACAGGGGAAGTCAGCTACTTGACAGCAATCTCCCGACGGAGAAGCACTGGCAAAATTAAACAGTAAAGCAGCTCCGATGAATCGAAGCTACCCTATTTTGGCTAAGTTGAATTTGGCCAAATTCAGACCTCCTCCAGCCAAACCAAGCCTCCCCAATGTCTCCACGGCCCTCACGTGACCTCCACAGGGGTGAAAGGTAAGTCAATTTGGCCCTCCTCCCTCATTATAGATCAGTGTTATAGAGAGAGAGTGTCGAATTTCACTGAAAAAATTCACCCTCATATGGACTTCAATTGCAGCAATTCTTGATTCTAGAAATATCATAAGGATGAGAGCAACCTCCCCAGATTGAGAGCTTGGACCGTCGCACCTCTAATGATAAGCTTTCGAAGCTTTCTCTTTCTACGACCAGTTTTCTAGAGAAGCTCCGTTTGAGCACGTTTCGGACTCAAATTCTGAAATTCAAAGCTCCATTTGATCGTATGGAAATGTAGGAACTAATTCATACCATCAATTGGAACAATTAAACCCAATTGAAGGGCCAATTTAAAGAAATCAAATTCAATCAATATAGGGGGGAGAAATTAGGGGAAAATTAGGGTGAAATTGGGTCTTTTGAAAAATTGTTTGACCTCCATGCAGTTTCTCAAAATTGAAGGTCAATTGACAATGAGAAATCAGTTGGGGGACCAATTGGTCAATTTTTGAAAACAATTGGGGCCAAATGGCTATTTTTGGAAAGTATGGGGCAAAATCTTGATTTTTGGAAAATTGGGGACCAAATTGGGAATTTGAAAAATCTAAGCCCCTTACTCAATTTTGATTAAATTAAGGATCCAAAAAGGATATTGAAAACCTTGGTACTCAATTTGGGGGGAAGTTAGCATTAGGAACCTAAAGTCAAGAAAAATGAACTTTAGGGACCTAAGTGCAATAAACCAAGAATTTTGAGCCTAGTCGCTCATACATGAGAAAATGAAGGCTATCATGTTGCATCCTAATTGTAATGATAGCCAAATCATGTAAAGATATGAGAGACCGGAACACTGGCAAGAAAAGGCTAGTGTAGACTTGGAAGTTGACTGGGGATGAACACTTCATAGTCAACGTGTAACACAGTGTTTTTAGTAACCAGAATAAAAAAAAGAAAAAAAACTAGATCAGTTCAGATGAACTAGATTCCATCAGAACACCGAAGTTAAGCGTGCTTGCATGAGAGTAGTGCTAAGATGGGTGACCTCCTCAAAGGTATTCATTTTGTATTATCTCAATAGTTGTCAAACCATATTGTTTTAGTAAACCCAAAATTAAATAACATACTAGCACTAATGCATCAGATCCCATCAAAACTACAAGGTCAAGGTTAAGTGTGCTTGGGCTACAGTAGTGTTAGGATGGGTGACCTCAATGTATTCATTTTGCATTCTCTCAATAGTTGTCAACTCATATTATATTAGTAACCCAAAATTAAATAACATACTAGCATGAATGCATTGGATCCTATCAAAACTCCAAGGTTAAGTGTGCTTGGGCTAGGTAGTGTTAGGATTGGTGACCTCTTAGGGAGTAAGTATTCATTTTGCATTCTCTCAATAGTTGTCAACCCATATTGTTTGAGTAACCCAAAATTAAATAACATACTAGCACTAATGCATCTGATCCTATCAAAACTCTAAGGTTAAGTATGCTTGGACGAGAGTAGTGTTAGGATGGATGACTTCGGGAAGTATTCATTTTGACTTCTCTCAATAGTTGTCAAACCATATTGTTTTAGTAACCCAAAATTAAATAACATACTAGCACTAATGCATCGGATCATATCAAAACTCCAAGGTTAAGTTTACTTGGGCTAGACTAGTGTTAAGATCGGTGACCTCCTTGGAAGTATTCATTTTGCATTCTCTCAATAGTTGTAAAACCATATTGTTTTAGTAAGAACTCCAAAGTTAAGCTTGTTTGGGCGAGAGTAGTGCTATGATAGGTGATCTACTGGGAAGTATTCATGTTGCATCCCCTAAACAGTTGTCAAACCATATTTTTTAGTAACCTAAAATTAAATAACATACCAACACCAATGCACAAAGATCTAATTAAAACTCTAAAGTTAAGCGTGCTTAGGCGAGAGAAGTGCTAGGATGGGTGACCTATTGGTATGTATTAATGTAGGGTTGCACCCTTTCAATAGTTGACGAATCATATTTTTTTTTTTGTAATCCAAAATTTAAAATATACCAACAATAATGTAGGATCTTTTTAGAACTTCGAAGTTAAGCGTGCTTGGTGAGAGTAGTGCTAGGACGGGTGACTTATTAGGAAGTATTCATGTTGCATCCACTAAATAGTTGTCAAACCATATTTTTTTAGTAACCCCAAATGTAATAACATACTAGTACTAATGCACCAGATTATATCAAAACATGGAAGTTATTTTTTTTAGTAACCCGAAATTTCGGTCAAAAACAGTTTATGGAATTATATTATAAGTTCAAAATTCAATTGATATAATTTGAATAAATAAAATGAAAAGTATAAATTATTAGGTGAAAATAATGAGATAAATATATATATATATATATATTATTAATCCTACGTCCCTAAAGTAAATATCATAAATACATATATTTATTTATTGAAATTAATACCAATAATTTAATACATATATTTAATTATTAGAATTAATACTAATAAATGCCCATCAATTTGAGAATAATGACAACATTAATACCGTAGTAATAAATCCTCCCCATTTAATACATAATTCTACTCCTATATAAAGATCTCATCCACATTCATTCTCATCACACCTGAAAATTCCTCTCTTTTCTCTAATACTCCATTTCCCAATGAAGCTAGAACCAGAGCTTCAATTTGAGCATTTTTCTTAACCTTAGAAGGAGAGGTCAAGCTCTTTAGATTCCGGGGAAAGTTATTGATAGCAACCTCCATTCAATCCGAGATAATCAAACAGTGAAACAGCTCCGGTAGACCGAAGCTACCTTGTTTCGGCCTAGCTAAAATTAGCCGAATTCAGCCCTCCTCTAGCCAAACCAAGCTCTCCCAACATCCCCACAACCATCATACGACCTCAACAATGCTAAAAGGTCAATAGTAGGAATTCTTGATCCTATAAGGTAATTTAGGAAGAGAGCTACCTTTCCTGATAGAAAACTCAGACCATCACACCTCCGATGGGACAAGTGTGATCGGAACGCCAACAAGAGAATGCTCACATCAATTTAGAAAACCAATCGTGGACGAACACATCATGATTAATGGATGAGTGGGCTTACTAACATCATACCCAGTTGGGATGATGAGCACAACTTAAAGTTAAAAACCACTGACCAGTTGTGAGTGGGATTTTATATCATACTCGGTTGGGAATGATAAGTACCTTGAAATGAAAACCCACTATTTAGTGGTATTTTAAACATTACAATTTAGAGAAGTGATGTGAAAATCACACAGAAAAAATTACTTTCCAGTTGTAAGTAGATCATATCCATTTGGTATGATGAAACTTCCTCGAAGGAAGTGGAAGACCCGTTCATCGGTTATGAGTGGAGATGTTCTCATACTCGGTTGGTTTGATGGACAGTTGAAAACATGTTTTGTCGGAAGTGCTCTCCCTTGTTGTATGCCAATGCTTATATAATTTGGGAGACCTTCTTGACGAGAGCTCGAATAGCTCTTATAGGCCGGGAGCCTCAGTTTTGGAACTTGGGAGCTATTATGCCCGGTTTTGAAAATCTCGAACAAGTTGGCCATAAACAAAATCTTGAACAAGTGAGCAGGAGCTCGTAAACAAACATGAGATATGTATCATAAAACTTTAATAAATGAATTGTTTGGCCATGGTACCAAGACAGGACTGGCATACTCTGTCAACTAGTGGCAGTGCGATATGACAGGTCGACGGACCAGTCAAGACAAACATCTACAGGTTGAGTTGAGGGTTGGGGCCGGTTGACCAGTGGCACCACAGATTATACGGCATGATAAGAAAATACTGATTGTGCATGCACTATGATTACGGGACCATCAAGATGCCCAAGAGGGATAGTGATGCTTCATAAGGGCCTTGGACGACCTGGTGGGTGTAAGGGCAGTTCGTCGTACCAGGTGACCATGCGAAATTTGGAGTAGCATCAAGTGCGTGAGACTGGGGTGGTGATGGGATGAGGTCTTTATTCTCATACGGACATGAAGAATTGATTTTGGGATTGAAGGTCGGATGTCACGCACATCCACTCATTCTCAAGGTAGAAGTGGACGTACTCTAGGTGGTCGGTAAAGTCGCTCGGATGCCACAAGTGGGTTCAGTCGACATACTGGACTATGAATGTGTGTTTTACCTTCATGATGAAGGATGTGTGTTGGGTGATGACACATCGTGATTAATAAGAAATGGTGGTAAAAATCAAGATTTGAAATGAAAGGACTTTTAAAAGAAAGTAGTATGGCACACTCTAGTACTAATCTTTTTCCTAAAAGTTAAAAGTTTTGAAAACCCATTCATTGAGTAGTTGTACTCACCCCCTCCCTTATATCCCTTTCAGGAAATTATAGAAAGCCTACCCTTAAAGACCATCAACTAAGATGCCTATGAGACAGGTATGATAAATTTAAAATATATGTAGTTTTGATTTATGTTATTCCAGGAAAATGTGCAGGTTTAAAGGACGCCTTACTCTTTACGATTTATAATAAGGGGAAACCCTTTAATAAACCAGGAGTGTTGTGGGTTGATCACAAGGATCCGACCAAACCGAGTTGGGGTGTGACACAACAGGTGAGTGGGAACTTTTATACTTCATACTGGTTGGGATGATGAGCACTATTTTTAACAAATAAAACCTAATTACCCATTGTGAGTAGGAATAAACAAACATCATACTCGGTTGGTATGATGAGTTTCTTTAAGGAAAGGAGAAAACCGCCTACCGGTTGTAAGCGGATGCATCATCACACCTAGTTTGTGTGGTGAGATAAAAATATAATTTTTGTCAGAAATGTTCTCCCCTGACTGTGTTCCAACTACTTAAAATATTTGGGAGACCTTCTTGATGGTAGCTAGAACAACTCAAGTAGGCCAAGGGCCTCAGTTTTTGAGCTCATAGGGCTCAAGGCCAGATTTGGAAAACACGTGTAGTAGGACCAAGGCCAATGGGCATGGGCAAAAGCTCGTAAACAAACTTGATTAAGAAGAGGCATGAAAACTCCTAATTAAAATGGAATTGATTGTGTGTTGTGCCATGGTACCGAGTTGGGAAAGCTAGGTTGACGGATCGGCCTAGACAAATAATTGTAGGTTGGGTTAAGCATCTGGGTCGTTGGATCATTGGCACCAAAGAGGATGGATAACTATATGAAAATTATTGTTTGTGCATGCATTTAAGGAACTAGACCATCAAGATGCCCAAGATGGGTAGTGATGGGTCCCAAGGGTTGTTGGATGACATGGGAGCGATAAGGGTAGTTTGTCATGCTAGTCAGTCATGAAGCTCTAGGAGCTTCTTGCGCATGAGACCGGGGTGGGGTCGGGATGAGGTCTCTATCCTCATACGGATACAAAGTGGCATTCGGATTTGAGGGTCGGACGTCTGGAATGTCCACTCAAACTCATGGTAGAAGTGGATGGGCTTCCATCAGGGTGGACAGCAAAGTCGCACTTATCCCCAGGTGGGTGCAGTTTGGGACTGCCTTGCGAATGTGTGTACTCTTCCTGATGAAGGACGGGTGTTTGTTTGTTGAACACCTCCCCAGGGAAGGGGATAGGCTAAGAGAGCTAAACACACCTAATATGGAAATGGAAAAAGAATGGAAAAAGGTTCTGAGATTTGAAATTTGAGAAAAATTCCTTAACAAAGGAATGGTTAACCTTGGCAATGGTTTTGACAAATAAAGCATGTTTTTGAAAGCTCGCTCCCAACGCCAGCTCACTAAGTTGTAGAAACTCACCCCCTCTCTTTAACTTCTTTTCAGGAGAAAGGAACACCAACCTTAAAGTCCCCTCACAGTCGAACCATAAGACAGGTATGTAATATTTAATATATTTAGTTTTGTATAATGTTATTCTAGGAAAAATAGGAAGAAAAAAAAGGACGCATGACTACTCGCAGTTTAGAAAGGGGTGAAACCCCTCATAGACCAAAGAAAGTGGCAGGTTGCTCAAAGGGATCTGACCAAACTGGGTCGAGGCGTGACAAAGGAATGGTTCTGAGATTTGGAAAAATCACACATGGAACATAGTCCCAATTTTTCTCTTATGTCATCATGGTCATTAATCCAATTCATGGCTTAGCATGCACATCTCATACCTCTACTTATTTTAGGAAAATATATCATGGTTTATAGGATTTGAAATTTTTTTATGTAAAGCATGTAAAGAACCATGATTGGTCC
Organism: Trapa bicornis; assembly: GCA_030064425.1. Taxonomy (NCBI): domain Eukaryota; kingdom Viridiplantae; phylum Streptophyta; class Magnoliopsida; order Myrtales; family Lythraceae; genus Trapa; species Trapa bicornis. The sequence continues at coordinate 12,332,793 of CM057753.1, read as the reverse complement.
AATAGGACTCGTCGTCTATATACCTACTCACAGTTATATCCGGGACTTGTTCGTCCCGAAGGGTTTTTTGAATGCCTCTAGATGCGTGTACTCCTGCATTGCTTAGATGACAATTTCACTACACAAATTAATTTACATTAACAACATCAGATTTGGTTTCCTCATGTAACCATAGTGTCACCCCATAATATTTCCAAAATTATAGTTTTGCCCTTGGGTCGGGTTTGCTCAACTTGCGTGTTGATAAAACTCAGTTTAAATAAGCCCCTTTTGTGGTTTCATTCCACCTATGGAAGGTATATCCATATTTATTCTTATTATCCAAAATTCTTGAAGTTTCCAATATTCCCACTTGGATACTCAACTTTTCCAAAGTTAAATTTTTGTTCGCAAGTAGGGTAAAATTACCATTTTCCCTTGCTTATTTAAGCTCTCTCACTTTGGACCCTACACTTTCCAAGTCTCTCATTTAGGTTTTCAACTTTCCATTACACTTATTTGGGTCTCTAAGTTCTCAAATATTATTATGGATCCCACAAATTCATGACTTTACACTTGGGTCCCTAAAATGGGCAAAATTACCATTTTGCCCCTCACTTGCAAAAATCTCATTTTTGCCTCCTTTACTATGAAAAGTTTCCACTTTTTCCCTTCACAAATCAAAATGAATTACGATTTGGGCATAATTATCTATTTTGCTCATTTTTATGCAACATTACGTTTTTGACCATTTTTGGTAAAATTACGATTTTGACCATTTTTTATAAAATTACGATTTTGCCCTTTTTTGAAAAAAAAATATATGATTTTGCCCCTTTGTGCAAAATTATGATTTTGACCCATTTTAGGCAAAATTATGATTTTGATCCAAATTTATGAATAATTAGGCTTTGGACCCTAAACTTCTAAAAATAACTTTAAATATTCTCGTATGTCTCAAAAATCCCCTCCTAGTCCATTATGCGATGGTGATTTCTTGTCCTGAATCAGAGCCAGACAAAACGGCCCTTGTGCAACATTTTTTGGCCACAAAAAGTCAAGACTCGGCCATAAAACTCGAGTAGTCCCTTAGGTGCATCTTAACAGCAAGATCACTTTATTTGGTGGTCGTGTGAGGGAGAATTTTGTGTAGGAACAATCGGGCGTCGGGAGAGAGTTTGAGGACAGGTTTTCGAACTTCCTAAATCAAATTTGATCTGATGAAAAAATGGAAATGCAATTAACTTCACTTGTAGGTCATCTAAAGAGTTGTCATTGCAATGTTAAGTCTAATTGTGTGTAATTTGATGAAAAAATGGGTCAATTTGGTATGTTTCCATAACTTGTCATCTATAGAAATTGTCTATAATGTGTGATGGGGTGAACTCGGGTATATGACCACGAGTTGGATCGAGTCGACCAAAGTGGGGTTGAATCTGACCTAGCGTGGTCCCCCTTCATTTTCAAACCTTCCAAAAATATAAATTACCTTCTTGCCCTCTTCGGCCCCCTTAGTAATTTAATCTGAAATCATAGCCCCGTTCAGGTGAAAACTGACTTTTTCCAAGACTCTCGATTTTCATGCTCGGGAATCTGAACCCTAATCCAATTGGATCCCTATTCCCAACATTTGGTTCCCTTTTCTACTTCCAACATTAAGTTATGATCCGATTTGACTTTCAAATCTCAACTAGGTTCCCTTCCTAGTTTGGGGTTCCATTCTCAAATTTCGGTTCTTATTCTCAATTCAAGATTTCATTCCTGATTAAACTTTGGTTTCCTGATCCGGTTCGACTCCCAGTCCCGTTATAGGGTTTCATTCTCATATCTCGTTGGCATTCTTGGTTCGAGATTTTATTCCCATCTCGATCTCGATTTTCATTCCAAGTGGCTTAAATCTGGTTTTCAAAAATTCCGGTGTAACACCAAAAATGCCAATTTATATGTTGAGATATGAGAATAAGGTATGAAGTGTAGTACTTCCAAGATGTGAGATCCAAGTTAGAGAAATATTACTTGGAGTGGATTTATGTGTGATTAAGCTTTAGAAATACACATGTACAAGTGGATTATCGAAGTATGATGGTAATGATTTATATCAGTGAGACAAAGGGAATAACATCCCCTAGAGATGGAGTTATGAATAAACTACACAATAAAGTTCAATCATAGTTGAGTAAGGGATGGGTATCATTCTTTACTTAAATCATGGATAAATCATTGTGCGAGAAATTATTACAATAAGTATTCATAGAAAGGGAAATGGAAGAAATGATCAAGAAAATTCTGCACCCTTACTTCCCGGTATATAGTTAGAAGTGATAATCACAATTACCCTAGATACTCATCCTACCTATGAGGCTCATACAAGAAAAGAAACAAGAAGCAAGAGTATCTTAAAGAATAGTTAAATGTATGCTCGAAGGAAGTTTTGTATTCTAATGCATCACTCTCTTAAGAGAAGTTTCAATTGTGGTTGTTAAAAAATATGTTGTGCTCATCACTCTCTTAAGCATAAGGTGTGCTCATCATCCTAATCGGGTATGATGTTTGTAAATCCACTCACCCGTTAATGCCATGAATTCCACTAGACTGGTTCTTTGTATTCACGCGAGCTTGTCCTTACTGGGCATTCCCAGTATTTAACGTTCCTACACGATATGAACAACCTTGTTCATTATTACTCGGCATAACAGCTTTCATTCATTAATGAATGAGAAAACCCAAACTTTTAGTTATTTGTAATTAGGTCCCTAAAGTTTTTTCTCTTTAAGTCCCTAATGTTGGTTTTTCCTCAAATTGAGTCCCGTAACTTTTAAAATTTATCGTGAGATCTCAATTTATTCCATTTCACAAAAAGGGGTTCAATTTCCAATTTGGTCTTCCAACTTTTCCAAAATTACCATTTTGCCCTTCCTTTACAAAAATGGTAATTTTTGCCCCAAAAAGATAAATCATTGTGCGAGAAATTATTACAATAAGTATTCATAGAAAGGGAAATGGAAGAAATGATCAAGAAAATTCTGCACCCTTACTTCCCGGTATATAGTTAGAAGTGATAATCACAATTACCCTAGATACTCATCCTACCTATGAGGCTCATACAAGAAAAGAAACAAGAAGCAAGAGTATCTTAAAGAATAGTTAAATGTATGCTCGAAGGAAGTTTTGTATTCTAATGCATCACTCTCTCAAGAGAAGTTTCAATTGTGGTTGTTAAACATCATACCCGATTGGGATGATGAGCATCCTTGAATGACTTTGATCATTTCAAGCTTATGCTTGCAAGGATTAAGGTTTATATTCACTTCTCCTACTTTTCATTATTACATGATAAGATTTCTCTTCTGTTCACTATTGACTAATGACTAAGTAGTCTCCTTAAATTAAACATTGTGAACTAATCTTATTCATATGGTTGGTTGCAGAGGGGTGGATTGATCAGGCAAGAGCTTGCGAAGTTGATGAAGGAAGGTTCTACATAATCTCATAGCATGGAATCATCACTAGATTTTGTTGTAGTTGCTGAACTCTGCAATTCTAAAGTTTATCCTCTTAAATTGGACCGGTACTAAAGTTAAAAGTTGCGTTTCCTATCTCAAATTCACTTCACAAGCCTTCAATTTTAATATGGTTAACAAATGGTGTTTGTTTGTCAGATAAATATTGAAGTTTATATTTTTTTATTCTTACTAATGGATCAACAATGTTGGAATGTCCATTTTTTATTTTTATTTTTATTTTTCCATTATATATCAATTATTGAAAATTTAGTTTATAACATATATTATTTTTTGGATATACACTATGTTATAATGTATAAAAGTTAAGTTTTTATATTGTAATATAATCAGTTTTTTATCTAAACATTTCAGTAACATGTATTGCATGCAACTGAAATAGTATCCTGGTGGTTTTCCATCTCTCTAAGTTTGAGACATTATTTTAAGAGAAAGCAAATGAACTGTTCAAGACTTTGGCTCGTGTAAGATGAGTATGATATATATGAACTATTTGATCCCCGAGAGACAATTTTAAAAAAAATACCAAGGTACATAGTTATACCAAATTCTGACTAATGTTCGTTACATAATAAAGTAACTCCCCTCATTTTTTCACTCATCCTCTTGAGTCTCTGGTATATGAAAATGAACCTCTTCCTTAGTTTCTCAATCGAGCAGCTGTGCAAAGAATTTGAGGTCAGCGCTTTCCCGCAGTTGTAGCAGAACTCCGACCCGCATCTGCATCATCGACCCATGGCACACAAAGTAGGCTAACATTAATTCAGACCAGATCAACTAATACACATGCTATGCATAGATATCCAACTGCAGCTACGAGTGCAATTATGTATTCCTTGGATCAATGGTTTTGCTTACAGATAATTTTATGAGTGTGAATAGAGTGCACTTCAAACCCAGCCCAAAAGTTTATATGGGGATTCATGTGTCATAATTGATCAATTGAATGTCAACATCAACATTCATCACAAGATTAGATGTGAGAATTGTTGTCAGTCTGCACCTCGAACAACAGAGATAGAAACCCTAGAAGAGATGGGGGACAGTTTTCTTACCTGCAAATAATGTCCTTGCAGCCTTCGGTACGATCCACGTAGTTCCTGCAGCCGGGGCACTCCATCCACTTCTTCCTCTCCGCCATCGCTATCACCTGATCGCACCTGTGCCTCTCCTTCACCTCCTCCCACCGGAGCGAGCACCTGAAGCAGCACCCCTTCTTGCAGGCCGGGCATACGATCCTCCTTGCCCTCTGATCCGTCTCCATTAGGTGGCACTCGTCGATGATCAGCTCCCGACAGTTAGGATTCGGGCAGTGGCACCTCCTCAACCCTAGCAGGCTCTCCTCGCAAGCAAGGCGGCACCACTTCTCCAGGAAGTCATCGGAGACAGCGAGGTCCATGCACTCTATCGGATTCAACGGGGTCGGGCAATCTCTGCACAAGAAGGGACAGCCTATAGACGTGCTCCCGGAACTCACGGCCACCTTGATATAGGAAGCCGTGCAGCGGCGGCATATTCTCCGGTCAGGATCCCTGCACTGGTGTAGTGTAGGCTCGACGGTAGCCGTAGGGATGATGGAAGATCATTCAGGCATATTTGACAACAGAATGAGGACGAAGAAGAAGGGTTTAATAGTATTGTTGACGGTGCACGTACGGATCTAGGGTTTGTGGACGCCATACTTTCTACAATATTTGACTTGCGTTTAAAAGGATATGTGGTGTTTGTTCCGCCCTTCTTCGACCCCTTCTCAGTTTAGGTTATATATCGTTTTGGAAATTCAATGGATCAAATATTTGATTAAACTTAATAGTCTATGCTGATAGATAACTAACCAGGAAAGACTGAACCGTTGTAGTTTATTTTCTTAGAGGGCCAAATATATACATATAGAATATAATATATATTATATTATATACCATAAAGCATATAACTTTTAATAATTAATTAATTAATTATTTCATTAATTGATATTTAATTTAGTAAGTGATTTATCATAGTTTCATAATAACTAATACACCCTCATTTATTCTTACCAAATAAATTATACAGTTACCTATAATGAAAAGAATAGGATTTATTAATCATCTTTGAACTATTTGATATATTTTATATTTTAATAATTTAAAAATTAGAGTTATTAATCATCTCTTGGGTTTATTTAATAATTCTTAGATTTTACTAATTGTAAAACACTTTATGATTTAATAATCATTTTAGAGCCTTTTTTATTTTTACATTTTAATTTATAATCCATATCAATCCCTTTAGGTACAACGACTAGGGACCACTAAAAAGCAGTCAAGTTATAAAATAATAATATTATTTTGGTACATTATATAATTTAATTGATTATATTCTCTCTTTTTTTTGCTGGTCAATTATATTCTCTTTTATTGTGGCATACTCCAAAGAAAAATAAGGATATTCATTCCCTTTTAAGGCTGTCTATAGTTGCTTTCCTCCGTCTCCTACCCATCACCTACTAAAAAAATTTCAACTTCTGCACCCCTTTTTGTTGGCCGATCCAATAGAATCTCTTCTCATGTTGTAGAGTGCAACTATTGGGAGATCCATGATGCCAATGTCTTGGAAATTTTAAACCCTTTTAAGTTTCTTCACTTATCAGGTCATCGTGACTATAGTGCTACAATATCATTTGTTAATAGATTCAATTACATTAAATAAGTGGAGGATGATATATTATGTACTTATATATTAATTTAAAATAAAATTTATAATTTCAAACTAAAAATATCATTATAAAAAATTAAAAATATCTCTTTTAAATAATAGTAAAACATGATAATTACGATATAATAATAAATTGTGAAATATTAGTTACTTAACATGCTAATATAATATTTTTGCTATTTAAATATATATTGATTTATATATAAATCTTTTACTTAACTTTAAATACATATATTAAATTTATTTAACAATATATAATATTGACTTAATAAAATTATATATAATAATATTTTATTTAAATATTTTAAAATAATATATTAAATATTATACAAAATTATTTATATTTTTGTGTTATTACTAATATATATAATTAAAGTTAAATAAAATATTTATATAAAAATTATAATAGCATAAAATCATATATAAATAATAATATTATATAAAATATTACTTATAATTTAATTAAGTGAAAATTATATATAATTTATATTTTATATATAATTTACGACATAATAATTTTTATATAAAAGTTTTATTTAAATTAAATTATATATTATTTTATTAATATCTCAATATATATAATTTTTATATTATATTTTTTAAAATATTTAATTTATTATTTTAAATTGATAAACAAAAAATTAATTATATATAAATTTTATTAAGTAAAATTATATATAATTTGTGGTCTTGAAAAAATATATATGTAATTTAAATTAAATAAAATATTTAATTGATCATTTAAAATTAGTCAAATAAATATTAATTATATATAATACATATTTTTAAAATATATATATACCAAATTTAAATTAAATAAGATATTTTTATATAAATTAATTGTGCCTTATTTTCTTCCCTCGAAATTGCAGTATGTTTATAAATGCCTATCCCTTTTTGTTTAAATTTGATAGAATTGCCTCGTCTTTTTTGGAGTGAAGATCGACTCTTCCTGACCAGCTTTTTATACGGTTCTTACACGTGGTCTAAATATTCAAACATATATATAGTAAATGCAGTGAGATATTTAGAGCAAAATGTATAAGCTAATATGGAGTTCTTATGTATAAGCTAATATGGAGTTCTTATGTATAAGCCAATATGGGTTAAGGAAGTTTGAATAAGTACAAGACTTAAAAATGCTAACCGTAAATAGGGTAAACGTGAGTTTGAGAGCCCACACCGTATAACTATATAGACCAAAACGTAATAATAAAATACTTTTGATATCATCTCAGTATTCTAAGTTGAATGACCCAAGTGCCTTTACTTTTATATATTTATAATCAAATAGATCTTACTTACAAATAAGTATTAATACTTAGGATTTCATAACACCCATTTTCAATAAAACCAGTTATACACACCATTAGACAAAAAATAATCCTAATGAATAGGATCCTACACGGATGTGAGGTAACCCTAAAAGGGTAGGTTCTTAAAGTTAATTTAATATAGCTACACTTAATGAAGTAGAGCTCATCCTAGTGATGGATTGGTTATTCACTCCCAAGATTAAGTTAAACTACAAAAATAAAATTATAAATACTTTGGGTCAAGAATACTAAGAAGGTAGTGTTTCAAGGGGAGAAAAATCCATTTAAGTCATATCTAATATATAGTCTAAAGGCCCACAGGATGATACGAAAATGGCGTGAAGTGTTTCTAGCATAAAACACCAGTGCCAAGAAAGAAGGAACAACACTTTTCGACACTCTTGTTGTGCGGGAATATCTGGATGTATTTTTAGAAGACTTACCTGGATTGCCCCAAGATAAACAATTCGACATTGTGATTGACGTTATCCTAGGGACTAACCTGATATTGAAAAAACAATATCAGATGGCACCAGCAGAACTCAGTAGTTAAAAGAACAACTAGAGGAGCTAATGAAAAAATGATTCATCAGACCTAACTACTCTCCTTTGGGTGCCCTTGTCCTATTCATGAAGAAGAAGGATGAGAGCATGAGGCTTTGCATTGACCATAATCGATTGAACCATGCAACAGTAAAACAACCGTTATCCACTCCCTAGGATCGATGACATATTTGACCAACTAATGAGTGTTCCACTTATCCAAGATCGACCTACCACCAAGGCACGGGCTGGGATGTGTGCTAATGCAACAAGGAAAAGTGATCTCCTAGGCATCATTGCAACTAAAGAAGCATGAAGTGAACAACCCAACTCATGAACTAGAGTTGGTAGCCATAATATTTTCTTTCAAGATATGGAGGCATTACCTATAAACCTCGTACTTTAATAATGAGAAAATTGGGGAAAGAACCGGTTATTTTCAAATAGAAAATCGAGTTGATCTACAAACCTGAACCGATAGAGAAAGGGTAAATCGGGAAATTTATGGATTCCAAGTGACCCAAAAAGTCTCAAAAGTCATGGAAATGGACTTAAAAATGAATTAGAGATGAAAACCAAACCAGTTTAGGTGAACCGGATTCGAACCGAATTGAATTAGTTTGAACTGAATTATAAATTCATTTTTCAAAGTGGCTTAAAAAAATTCCAATTTGAGATTTGAGGGCACCATTGGATAGAAAATGAATTTAGATAAATTTAGAAAATTTTAAATTAAAAAAATTTGGTTGAATTGAACCGGCCGATTTAAGCTTTGAACCCGGTTCAGATCGGTCCGATCCGGTTTGGAACAGTATCGTCTTCTTCCTTCAGAGGACAACACTGTTCACTCGTCAGAAAATCACCAGTGTGATCGAACAGTGAGCAGCTTCGACGGACCGAAGCTGACCTATTCTGGTCGAGCTAAAATCAGCCAATTTGAGCCCTACTTAGGCCAAACCAAGCTCTCCCAACACCTCCTTAGCCCTCCCACGGCCGAATTAGGAATGAAAGGTAAGCCAATTTGGCTCCCCTCTATAATTTCCAATCGGTGCTAAAGAGAGAATCGACAGAATTTCGATGATGGAATTCTAATCAAATTCCACATCAATTGATGCAATTCTTGATCCTAGGAGGAACCTTAGAACACAAGCTATCTGCCCATATCGAAAGCTCGGACCACCACGCCCCTAACGGTGATCAATTGAAGCTTTATCTCTCTACATTCTATTTTTCGGCGAAGCTCTATTTGATCTCGTTCCGACATCAAAACTTACAATTCAAAGTGCTATTGACTCATATGAAGATGTAGAAACTCAATTTTAACTTCAATTTCAACAATTAGAAGTGTTTGATCAGTCAATTTGATAAAATCAAATTTGACTGTGTTAGAAAGTTAAAATTAGGGGAAAGTTTGGGGAAAATTGAGGATTTTTGAAAATTTGAGTAAGCAAAATGCAATTTTGTAAAATTGAAGGTCAATTAGGCATGATAAGAGTGTTAGAGGACCAATTGAGAAATTTTAGTTTTTTTGGCGTAAAACTTACCATTTTTGTAAAGGAAGGGCAAAATGGTAATTTTGGAAAAATTTGGGTGCCAAATTGGGAATTTAGGAAACTTGAACCCCTTTTTATAAAATTGAGTAAATTAAGGTACCAAGAGGAATTTAAAAAATTTTGGGACTCAATTTGCGGAAAAACCGGCAATTGGGGCCTAAAGTAAAAGGAAAAATAACTTTAGGGACCAATTTACAAATATTGGAAAAGTTGTGAATTTAGTCATTCATACTGAATGAGGTGATCATGTTAGATGATAATAAATAATGATATTCATTTTATGTAGGAACACGAGACATCAGGAATGCCAGCTGAGGTTAAACTTGCAAGGGACAAAAGTCTATTTAGTGGAATTTTACTACACGATCGGGTGAGTGGGATTTTTATATCTACCCGGTTGGGATGATAAGTACCTTGGAAATGAAAACTCACTAATAAGTGGTATTTTAAACATCACAACTTAGAGGAGTGATGTGAAAATAACGTAGAAAAACTACTTACTGATTGTAAGTAGATCATACACGATTGGTAGGATGAAACTTACTCGAAGGAAGTGGAAAACCCGCTCATCGGTTATGAGCAGAGATGTCCTCATACTCAATTGGTATGATGGACAGTTGAAAAAATATTTTTTGTCAGAAGTGCTCTCCCCTTAATGTGTGCCACTGCTTAAACCATTTGAGAGACCTTCTTGGCGGGAGCTCGAATAGCTCTGTCAGGTCGTAGGCCTCGATTTTAGAACTTGGGGGCTATTATGCCAAAATTTTGAAAATCTCAAACAGTGGGCCATAGTTCAGTTGGCACGAGCAGGAGCTCGTAAACAAACATAAGTTATATGCCATGAAAATTTAAATAAATGAATTGTTTGGCCATGGTACCAAGACAGAACCGACATATTCAGTCAACTAGCGATAGTGTGACATGACAGGTCTTCGAACTGGTCAAGACAAACAACTACATGTTGAGTTGAGGGTTGGGACTGTTGAACCAGTGGCGCCACAGATTATATGGCATGATGTGAAAATACTGATTGTGCATGCACTGTGTTTACGAGACCTTCAAGATGCCTAAGATGGCTTAGTGATGTGTCCTAAGGCCTTGGACAATCTGGTAGATATAAGGGCAATTAGTCGTACCAGGTGACCTTGCGAAGCTCGATGTAGCTTCAAGTACACGAGACCGAGGTGGGGTTGGGATGAGGTCCTTGTCCTCATACGGACACGAAGAATTGTTACGGGATTAAGGGTTGGATATTGCGAACATCTACTCATTCTCAAGGTAGAAGTGGACGTGCTTCTATCTAAGTGGCCAGTAAAGTCGCTCCGATGCCACAAGTAGGTTCAGTGGACGTACTGGCCTGCGATTGTGTGTTTGACCTTCATGATGAAGGATGTGTGTTGGGTGATAACACACTATAGTTAATAAGAAATGGTGATAAAAACTGAAGTTTAAAATGAAAGATTTTAAAGGAAAATATAAAGTCTGGCACACTTTAAAACAAACATTTTACCTAAAAAATTAAAATTTTGAAAATCCATTCACTGAGTCGTTGTACTCACCCTCTCCCTTATATCCATTTAAGGAAATCCCGCAAAGCATATCCCCAAGGACCTTCAACTAATATGCCTATGAGACATGTATGATTTGTTTAAAATTTTATGCAATTTTGATTTATGTATTCAAGGAAAGGTGCAGGTTTAAAGGATGTCTTACTCTTCACGATTAATAAATAAGGGGGAACCATTAGTAAATTAGGAGGGTGACGGGTTGATCACGGGGATTTGACCAAATCGGGTTGGTGCATGACAACTTGAGTCTGTTTCCTCAAATACATAATCAAGACTAGAAAATATAGTAACTAGTGGGATTGATCTTAAAATTTATAGAATAACTCTAAAGAAAGGAACCAAGAGAACTAGGGCAACAGTCTCCAACACTACCTAACCACCCCTACCTGTAGAAACTCCCAGAGAAGCCCAAACAACTCCTCCTAGACTCAGCAGGGAGCACTAAAGATTGTACGAGGAGTTCACCCATGTATTTGGGCAACCTAACCTCATCCCTGAGGTAGGCACCAACTCCTGGGTTGAAAAAGAGGAAGTGCAATCCCATCCTCCCCCTATTAATCATCCCGCTCCAATGGACAATCCCAGAAACCTCAAGACTCTCTGACAACTAGGATGTAAACCTTTACTCGGAGAAAAAGGATGCTGGAGCCACCATGGATTGGCTGGCCAACATCAAGAAACTGATGGGAATCATCAAGATACCACCAGAGGATATGGTGATGCTGACAGAATTCTTCCTAGAGGGAAGCGCTAAACAGTGGTGGGACAATGTCTGAAACCTACATACCACCATCCCCACTTGGGAATAGTTCAAGGAAAGGTACTCGGATGAGTACCTGGCACACCATCTGATAAACGAGAAGAATCAAGAGTTTATTTGGCTTCGAAAAGGGCTTAACTACATATTGGAGTATGAGACAAAATTCAATGAGTTAAGACCCTTTGCTCCTGACCTAGCTGGTCCAGCATACATATGCCAGAGGTTTGTGGATGGTCTCAATATGGACATTCAAGATCGTATGGAGTATTGGGACGCCCCATAGACCTGGCAGCCATAATCAGTATGGCTCATGAATGTGAGTGACTGGTGTAGACTCGACGTCGTCAAATGGAGCAGACGGCCAGAAAGGAGGATAAGGGTCCAAACCGTCAAGGAGGACGAAAAGAGCATAACGGTCCAAGATGGGGAAGCAGAATGGCATTCCAAAGGAGAAGGGATATGCCACCACCCCCTCCTAGAGTAGTCCCTACCTTACCTCAAGGAAACCCTTGATGTCCAAAGTGTCAAAGGAACCATGAGGGAGCGTGCCTTACTTGCTTTGCATGCGGGCAAGTGGGACACTTCATAAAGGATTGTCCCACCCTTAGGGAGAACAAGTAGAGGAATACTCTTGGACCACCTCAAAGGAATCCCAAAAACCCTAGGCCAGACGCTACAGCAAGAGTACCGTCTAGGGTATAAAACCTCACCCAGAAATAGGCTAGAAGAGACCCTAGGACTGTAGCGAGTACATTGCAAAACCCTCCAAATTAGTTTAAGGGAGTCATGTAAACTGAAGTGATTTAATAAAATCAAAATTTTCTTCTAAACAATAAGTTTCTTCAATCAGGGTATATACAACTATGGGGACAACAAGTCTATGTTCTCTTTGACTCCAGAGCTCATAGATCCTTCATCAAGGAAGAATTGGTTTCAAGAGTACCCCTAGAGCTCACTCCACTAGAACAAAGCTTTAATATCCTTACACCTTTAGGAGAAGGTCTAAACATGAATAAACAATTGAAGGGATGTGAGATAAAGATTGGAGGAATCCAACTTAAAGTTGACTTGATCCCATTATCCTTAAAGGAGTTTGAAGTAATCCTGGGGATGGATTAACTGAGTAACCATCAGGCGAGGATGGACTGTAGAAAGAAGACGGTAACCTTCCACACTTCCAAGACAAAGGGATTAAAGTTTTAGAGAGATAGAAAGAAAAATGAGGTACAAATGGTGTCCCATCTGAAAGCTCAAAAGCTGATACAGAAAGGCTGTACAACTTTCCTAGCCATGGTCATAGATGAAAAGTCTAAAGAGAAGAGGCTAGAAGACATTCCGGTAGAGAGACAATACCCAAAGGTATTTCTAGAAGAACTACCCAGACTACCTCAAAGTCGACAAGTGGAGTTCACCATAGAAGTAATCCCTGAAACAAACATCATATCCCAAGCCCCATATCGCATGGCTTTGACGGAGTTGAAGGAATTAAAGGAATAACTAGACGAACTATTAGAGAATGATTTTATACGTCCAAGTCAATCTCCACGGGGTGCTCCTATTCTATTCGTAAAGAAAAAGGACGGAAGCATGAGATTGTGCATTGACTATAGAAAGCTGAACCAAGTCACCATCAAGAATCGATACTCACTCCCGAGGATAGATGATTTATTTAAATAATTAAAAGGAGCAACTTACTTCTCCAAAATAGACCTTCAGTCGGGCTATCACTAACTTTGGATTCGAGAAGAGAACATCCCTAAGATGGCATTTCGATCTAGATATGGACATTATGAATTTAGAGTGATGCTGTTCGGATTAACAAATGCCCTTGTAGCCTTCATGGACTTGATGAACCATATGTTTCAACCCCATTTGGATAGGTTCATGATAGTATTCATAGAAGACATCCTTATATACTCACGAACCAGGTCGGAACATGAAGAACATTTGGCAACCACCTTGGAGACTTTAAAGTAAAATCAATTATATGCCAAAATTTTCAAGTGTGAGTTCTGGCTACAAGAGATAGGATTCTTAGGGCATATCGTGTCCAAGGATGGAGTCAAAGTAGATTCAGCTAAGGTGGAAGCCATATCAGATTGGAAGACTCCAAGGAATCCTACAAAAATAAGAAGTTTCTTAGGTCTAGCAGGATACTACAGACGATTTGTGCAAGACGATTTGTGCAAGACTTTTCTAAGATAGTAGCTCCTCTAACTCGACTCACCAGGAAGGGAGTTGAGTATAAATGGGATGAGAGCTGTGAGAAGTCTTTTTAGGTGTTAAAGACTTGACTAACAACCACACGGGTACTCTCCTTACCTGATCCTAATGCAGGAGAGTACACAATCTATAGTGATGCATCTGAACAAGGACTTGGATGTGTCTTAATGTAACAAGGGAAGGTTATCGCTTATGCCTCACGACAACTGAAGGTACATGAAAGAAATTACCCAACACATGATTTGGAATTAGCTGCAATAGTGTTTGCCCTAAAGATATGGGGACACTACTTTTACAGGGTTAAGTGTAGGATATACCCATATCACAAGAGTCTTAAGTACTTCCTAACTCAGAAAGAGTTAAATCTCTGCCAGAGGAGATGGATGGAATTGGTGAAGTATTATGACCTTGTGATAGAGTATCACCCCAAAAAGTTAAATGTGGTAGAAGATGACTTAAGTCGCAAGTACCAAACTGAGGCGTCACAAGTAAAGACAAGTTATCTACCCTTGTTGCAACAATTGGGAAGGATAGAGGTGGACCTAAGGATGGACAAGCAGGAAAAATGCTTGATGGCTAATGTGGTGGTGAGGCCCAGTCTAACCGAGCATATTAAGTCTCAACAAAAGATTGATAAAGAACTCCAATCTAATTTGGACCCGGTTGACAGAGAAAGGAAATCGGACTACGACTTGCGAGGTGATGAATTACTAACCTACAAAGGTAGGGTATGTGTGCCTCGAGATAAGGAGATGAAGAGGTTAATTCTATAAGAGGCACACGATTCGGTGTATGCAATGCATCCAGGCAGTACCAAGATGTACTGCACCCTCAAACAAGGATACTGGTGGAAAGGCATGAAGAGGGACATTGCAAAATATGTAGCCTGATGTTTGTCCTGTCAACAGATAAAAACATAACATCAAAAACCGTCAGGACTGCTACAACCTTTACCAATTCTGGAGTGGAAATGGGAGCACATCACCATGGACTTTGTCACGGGTCTACCGGTGACAAGAAAGGGTTGAGATGCGATTTAGGTCATCGTGGATAATTTGACTAAATTAGCACATTTCCTTCCTATAAGAGTGACAGACACAATAGAACAGCTGGTCGTCTTATACATGAGGGAATTTGTAAGACTTCATAATGTTCTGGTGAGTATAGTATCAGATAGAGATCCAAGATTTACTTCAAAGTTTTGGCCAAGTTTACAAAATGTCATGGGAACCAAGCTTCATATGAACATGACATTCCACCCTTAGATAGATAGACAGTCTGAACGAACTATCCAAACCTTGGAAGACATGCTGAGAGCGTACGTACTCACCATGAATAAAAGTTGGGAGGAATACTTGTGTCTGATGGAATTTGCTTACAATAATAGTTATCATACCAGTATTCAGATAACTCCCTATGAAGCCCTTTATGGACGACCATGTTGTACCCCTCTATTTTGGGAAGAAGTGGGGTAAAGGAAGATAGAAATGCCAAAAATAATTGAGGTAAAGCTTTCTCTCTCTACACACAGTTTTCCAGTGAAGCTCCATTTTAGCTCAATTCGAACCCAAATGATGCGGTTCAAAGCTTAATTGAATTGTATGGAAGTGTAGGAACTGATCCATACCTTCAATTGGAGCAATTAACCCTAATTAAATGACTCATTTGAAGAAATCAAATTCGGTAAGTTTGAAAGGGGAAATTGGGGGAAAACTTTTGGGGAAATTTGGGGATTTCGTAGAATTGAGGGACTTCTTTACAATTTCCCAAAATTGAGGGTCAATTAGCCATGGAAAAGATGTTAGATGACCAAATGGATGATTTTTTTAACATTTGGGGTTAAATTTCCATTTTTGGAAATTAGGGGGTAAAATGGTAATTTTTTAAAAGTTGGGGACCAAATTGGAAATTTGGGAAACTTGAGCCCCCTATATAATTTTGAATAAAATGAGGACTCAAAGGGAATTTTGAAAACTTTAGGAGTAAAATTGGGCAAAGGTTTGTATTAAGGATCTAAAGCGAAAGAAAATTAAACTTTAGGGACCTAAATGCAATTTATCAATAAATTGTGAGCCTAGGCTATTATGTCAAACCTTAAGTGAAAAGGCTGCCCAATTCGTGTAGGGACAAGTGTGATCGGAATGTCAGCAAGAGAAACTCGCGTCAACTTGGAAAACCAACCGAGGACGAACATGTCATGGTTAACGGGTGAGTGGGTTTATTCACATCATACCCGGTTGAGATGGTGGACACTATGGAAAAGAAAAACCACTTCTATGTGGGATTTTAACTTTACACCTGGTTGGAGTGATGTACGAACTAAGCCAAAAACTACTTACCAGTTGTAAGTCAGCTACACGCATATAGTCTCCATTTGCTCCAAGGGTCACCGGAGAAACGCCAGTGTGATAGAACGGTGAAGCAGCTCTGGCGGACCGAAGCTGCCCTATTTTAGCCGAGCTGAAAATGGCAAATTTGAGCCCTCTTCAGGCCAAACCAAGCCCTCCCAACCCCTCCACATCTCTCCAACAACTGAATTAGAGCAGAAAGGTAAGGCAATTTTGCCTCCTTTGTATTTTCTGATCTGTGCTAGAGAGAGAACCAGTGAAATTTCACTGTCCAAATTCTCCCTCAATTTGACATCAATTGATGCGATTCTTGATCCTTGGAGGAACCTCAGGACAAGAGCTATTTGCTCAGATTAAAAGCTCGGACTGCCGCGCCCCCGGCGGTAAGCTTTTGAAGCTTTCTCTCTATGTCCAATTTTTTGGTGAAGCTCCATTTGAGCTTGTTTCGGCATCAAATCATTCGATTCAAAGTGCAATTGAATCGTATGAAGATGTAGGAACTCAAATATAACTTCAGTTTCAATAATTAAACTTATTTGATTAGTCAATTTGATAAAATTAAATTCGGATGTGTTGGAAGGTAGAAATTGGATGGAAAATTGAGAGATTAAAAAATTTGAGTGACTAAAGTGCAATTTCATAAATTTGAGGGCCAATTGGGCATGATAAAGATGTTGGAGGAACAATTGGTCAATTTTTGGAATTATTGGGGTGAAATTACCATTTTTGTAAAGTTGGGGCAAAATGGTAATTTTGGAAAAGTTGGAGACCAAATTGGAAATTTGGGAGACTTGAACCCTTTTTTTGAGATTTTGAATAAATTGAGGTCCTAAGGTTAAATTTGGAGGTTTCGGGGCTCAATTTGGGGAAAAATCGACATTAGGGATCTTAAGTTATTGAAAAAGAACTTCAGGGACCTAATTGTAATAAATCGAAAAGTTTGAGTATTTTATTCATTCGTGGTGAATGAAGGTTAATAGGCCAAATGATAATGAACAATGATGTTCATATCATGTAGGAACATGAAGTACCAGGAATGCTAGCAAGTACAAGCTCGCGTGGACGCAAAGAGCCAAATAAGAGGAATTTACTGCACAATTGGGTGAGTGAGATTTTATATCATACCCGGTTGGGATGATAAGCACCTCGAAAATAAAAATACACTACTATGTGGAATTTTAATCTTCGCGGAAAAACTACTTATCGGTTGTAAGTAGATCATACTCGGTTGGTATGGTGAACTTCCTATAAGGAAGTAGAAAACCCGTTCATCGATTATTTGCGGAGATATCCTCATACTCAGTTGGTGTGATGCACGGCTAAAAGATTCTTTTTGTTGGAAGTGCTCTCCCCTGATTGTGTGCCACTGCTTAATTTTTGGGAGACCTTCTTGATGGGAGCTTGAATAGCTCAGAAAGGCTAGAGGCCTCGATTTTGGAACTGTGCAGCTAGTATGCCCAATTTTGAAAATCTCGTACAATGGGCCCTAGGCTAGTTGGCACGAGCAAGAGCTCGTAAATAAACATGAGTTTAGGCAATAAAAACTTTAAATGACATGACATGTTTCGCCATGGTACCAAGATAAAACTAACATACTCGATGGACTAGCGGCAGTGCGGCATGACAGGTCCATAGACCAGTCAAGACAAATAGCTACAGGTCGAGTTGAGGGTCGGGGCCATTGGACCAGTGGCACCACAAATTAAATGGATTATGTGAAAAACTGTTGTTTTGTGCATGCACTGAGTTATGGGACCTTCAAGATGTCCAAGAGGGGTAGTGATGTGTCCTAGGGCTACTGGACGACATGGTGGAGATGAAGGCAGTTAGTCGTGCCAGCAGTCTTAGAAGCTTGACGTATCTTCATGCACATGAGACCGGGGTGGGGTCGGGATGAGGTCTCTGTCCTCATACGGACACAGTGTCTTCTTTATGGGATTGAGGGTCGGATATCGCGTATATACACTCATTCTCAGGGTAGAAGTGAATGTGCTTCTATCTAGGTGGCCGGTAAAGTCGCTCAAATGCCACAAGTGGGTGTAGTGGACGTGCTACCCTACAAATGTGTGTTCCCTTCATGATGAAGGGCGTGTGTTGGTTGATAAACACACCGTTGTGATGAGAAATGGCTATGAAAACCGAGATTTGAGAATGAAATGTTTTAAATGAAAATAATGAGTCTCGCAGACTCCAATTCAAACTATTTTTTGAAAGTCACACTTTAAATAGCCATTCACTGAGTCGTTGAACTCACCCCCTCCATTATACCCCTTTTAGGTAACTTGGGGGAAAGCCTACCCAAAGACTACAAGTTAACACACCTGTGAAATAGGTATGATAAGTTTAAATTTCATGTAGTTTTGATTTATGTTATTCTAGGAAAGGTGCAGGTTTAAAGGACGTCTTACTCCTTATGGTTTAAAAGAAGGGAAAACCCTTAATAAACTGGGAGAGTGGCTGGTTGATCATGGGGATCTGACCAAACCGGGTTGGGGCGTGACAACTTGAGTGGTATTAGAGCCTATTTCCTCGAATAGATTATCAAGACTATATAACATAGTAACTAAGAGAAAATTTTAAACTTTTCAGATGGCTCTTAGGAGAGAAACCAAGAAAACTAGGACTGGTGTTACCAACACTACCAAATACTCTGTCCCCGTAGGGAGATTACCCTAAAATACCCGAGAAGTCCCAAAGAACCGAGAGACATTAGTGGGAAGTATCTAGAAGGATGGTGCTAGGATCTGTTGAGGTCACAATCTTGAGTATGAAGGAAGCCAAGCCTAAGGCCAAGAATGCCATCAAGGGCTTATAATCTTACTAAGGAGGACGCTTGTCAAGAATCCAACAACTCCCCATTTGTTTCGTAAACACTTTTTTTTGTAATGAGGCTAAGACCCCAACCTATTGTACTACCTTTCCAATAATTACGAATTTCAAGTTCCTAAAACCATATCTCTCAAAATGATGTGACCTTGTACCTCAGCTATAGGAAGATTTCCCACAGAAAGTAACCAAACAAACCCACTTTACCTTAGACACTATGGAGACCAAGGAGATTCCAATCCCAAATAAAGGAATGAATCAAGGGAATTGTTGGGCAAAGAAGGCACAACAAGAAAAATTGTCAAGGTAATTAAGGAGTCTAAGAGAACTCTTGGAGTAACTGAGCAAGGAAATGACCTATTTACAAGTGTAAGGAAACAAGACATGAAGTGAAGGATTGTCCCACACCACATGAATTTAGGACAATATTCCCCAAGAATAACGCCCCCACAGCTATAGGAAACTTGAAAGGATACTATCCATAGAAATACAACTCTTGCTCGAAATTTCAACTACATCCAGGAGGAAGCTCTTCAAGATCCAAACATAGTGACAGGGAGGAAAAAGGACTGATGGTAGAATCTTGATAAACCGCAAACAAGAACAAAGTATAGCTGAAATTGTTTTCCTTAAGATGAAATTTTCAGCCATTTAGGAGCAAAGACGGGAGCGCCTCCATGAGAGAAGACCAGTCGAGTATTTGACGACAAGTGAAATGTCTCGAGATGGCAAATACGACTCAATTTGGAAAAAGTAGTGAAGCCAAATAGAAGTTTCAGACAAACATAGCAGAAGGAAGATCGAGAAGTAGAAAGTTGTTACAACAAGATAGTCAAGGAGAATAAACGACGCTCTAAGGAAGATCGAGAAGTAGAAAGGACTACACCCTAAAAAGGGTAGTAGGATGGACATTAAGGACAAGAAGACTTGAGAAACAACCGCCCTAAGAAAATTAGGCCAAAGGAATGGTAGAGACAAGATAGTTAACGAACTGATACTAGTGAAAGCTATAATTTAAGCTCTAACAAAGAAGGGAGCGGTGGAAAGGCAAAATATTTGAAAAAAAAAAAGAAGGATGAGTGAAATCCTTAAAAAGAGCAATGGCTAAATTTATAACCAAATTCAAGCCAAGAGAGGAGTAGGCAAGCCTCTCACATGATCAAGAGATATTGAAATAAGGAGGATTTGAGCTCTCCCTAAAAGAAATAGACATGTATTGGGGTACAAGTGAGGATGAGGGTAGAGTACAAAAGATGTGCCTACAAGATTTCATGAGTAAAGGTAAATAGGAGAAGATAACATCAAAGGATATCATTTAAAGGTAGATATTCCCTAGAGAAAATGAAAAAGGAATTTTCGAAGAAATGGAAAGAGTCCTACCAAGGAAGGAAACACTGGAACGACAGATGTAACCTAATTGAAAGTTAATAAAACCAAGTGAAGATGGATAAGGAGATAAACTTACAAATGAAGTGCATGTTGAGGTGGAAGAACCAAGGAAAGCATATTAGGAGGACCCAAGGAGTAAGTTAAACCCAAGGAATGGATAAGTAAGAAGATAGCATCAAAAGATGCCATACAAATAAGAGAGGGGTGGGCTGCCCAAAATAAGAAAAAAGAGAAAAGAACATCTGAGAAACTTTGGAGAAGTAAGCCCTCCAAATAAGAAGTGGTTGAAGGGGGAAACAACCACTAATATCAAGACGGATCGTGGTCCACACTCTCATAAAGTGTGGATGGCTGGGCATAGGGTGGTGTACGCGAAATAAGACTAATAATTGAAAGTTCCTCAAATAAGGAATAAGGGACAAAATGGAATTTTAAGATGAGGAAGGATTCAAAGCGGGCAAATGCCCCAGTATAGAAGGAGATGTAAGGAAATAGAAGAAGAAACCTTCAAGGAATGGTAAGAAGGTTGACCAAGTAGCTCCTAAGATGAAAGTCTCTACCTTGAGGGACATAGTAGAGAATGAATCCGTAAGAAGGGAACTCCCCAAACAAAACAATATACACATAGACCAAAAGGGATCAAACGAGAATAATGAGTTATGAAATGATCATGAGTAAGTAAAAGTGGATTAAGGAAAAGGAAGGTCCTTGAATAAAGAATGTCAAGGACTTAAGCAGGAAAGAATCCTAGCTTGTTGGTAAACCATCGGGAAACCAAATAATTGGAACCGGAAAGACCCAATAAGGATGTTGGGAAAGGACGAGTGGGTAAAGAAAATTGACACGAATATGTAAGTTAATTGGATAACGGTAAAGGTAGTCGAAGAATACCACCAAACGAATAGAGGGATGAAGTTATACAACCCTTGAAAGGTTGGAAAATTGTGAACGACCCTCAAGGAAGTGTTCTAGAAATCTAATGGACAGAGACAAGTTCTAGAAAATGTCATGCTGTAAGGGACATATAAGCCCAACAGTCTCGAGGAAAATATGACTTAAAGTAAGGAAGAGTTAGTTAGTAAGCATGACCAGGTCAAATATAAAAGTTGGACCGAAGTTATAATAAACAATAGATGGAGGAAGGGCCGAAATAGAACAAAAAGGTGAAAACAAATAAACCCGTGAAAACAAGTACATAACGCTCGAAAGAACATCGAGCTAGGGGTTTCAATGACCAGAAGAATAACTAGACACATGAATGATTGGGTATCTTGGAACTCTCAATCCTTAAATTTTGAGTAATGAACCTCAAGAGAAATGATTATACTTTAAGGACAAAGGGATGCAAAATTAAGGATATAGCCTTAAACCCTCGAGTAAAGTATGCCTACTCTAAGTGAGCTCCATGGAATGGATAATGAGAATGAAAAGAAAGTTATAGGGGTGTGTTATACTAGGACTATACAAAAATAACCGAGAAGGTTGTATGTTAATAAACAACAAATTGATATCAAGGGAAGTCCTTTCTAGTACAAAGGATGTTGGATAAGTTTTGGGGACAAAACTCCTAAAAGGAGGGGAGAGATATAAACCCCGCCCTTTGGAGTTAAGGAAAGCCGAGAAAAGAACTGGTCAACCTGAGTGAGAAAACTAAACCGGTTCAAGAACCCCAATTGATAGAGAACGAGTAAACATGGAAATTTATGGATCCCGAGTGACCTAAAGAGTCACAAAAGTCATGAAAAAAGACTTTAGGATGAATTCGAGATGAAAACCAAACCGATTCAGGTGAATCGGATCCAAACCAGATTGAACCAGTTTAGACTGGTTTGAACCACTATTGAACTGGATGCTAAATTCATTTTTCTAGGTAAAGTAGAAAATTCAAATTTGAGAATTTAGGCTACATTGGATAGAGAATGAATTTAGATAAATTTAGAAATTTTTAATTTTGAAAAATTTGGTCAAATCGGGCATGAACCGATCGGTTTAAGCTTTGAACTCGGTTTGATCCGGTCTGGTTCGAAAGAGTGTCGTCTTCTACCTTTAGATGACAACACTGTTCACTCGCAAAAAAATTGAGCAGCACCAGCGAAGATAAAAAGTCTCTGGCCAGGGAGTTTCAGGTAATGAATGACCCACATTAAGGTGCCAATTAGACAGTCAAGAAGTCCCCAAGCTTCTTATATAAAGAGCCCCTCCTCGTTCATAATCCTCACACCTAAAAACATCACTCTATCCCTACTACTCCATTTTCTGGTGATGCTTGAATCAAAGCTCTAACTTGGGCATTTTTCTAAGCCAAAGAAGGCATGATCAGGTTCTTTGGATTTTGGGAGAAGTTAGCTACACGCCTGTAGTCTTCATTTGCTCCGAGGGTCACTAGAGAAATGCCAACGTGATAGAACAGTGAAGCAGCTCCGATGGATCGAAGCTGCCCTATTTTGGCCGAGCTGAAAATGGTAAATTCCAGACCTCCTCAGGCAAAACCAAGCCATCCCAACTCCTCCACATCCCTCCTACAACTGAATTAGAGCAGAATGGTAAGCCAATTTGGCTCCCCTCTATATTTTTCGATCAGTGCTAGAGAGAGAACCGATGAAACTTCACTGACCAAATTCTCCATCAATTCTACATCAATTGATGTGATTCTCGATCCTAACAAGAACCTCAAGACAAGAGCTATCTGCCTAGATTGAAATCTTGGACCGCCACGCCCCCAAGGGTAAGCTTTCAAAGCTTTCTCTCTCTAAGTCTAGTTTTCCGGCGAAGCTCCGTTTGAGCTCGTTCCGGTGTCAAATTGTGCAATTCAAAGTGCAATTGGATCATATGAAGATCTAGGAACTCCAATCTAACTTCAATTTAAACAAGTAAACTTGTTTGATTGGTCAATTTGCTGAAATCAAATTCGACTATGTTGGAAGGTTGAAATTGGGGGAAAATTAAAAAGTTGAAGGATCTAAAGTGCAATTTCATAAAATTGAGGGCCAATTGGGCATGATAAAGATGTTGGAGGACCAATTGGTCATTTTTTGGAATTATTGGGTTGAAATTACCATTTTTGTAAAGTAGGGGCAAAATGGTTATTTTGGAAAAGTTGGGGACCAAATTGGAAGTTTGGGAAACTTGAACCCGTTTTTGTGATTTTTAATAAATTGAGGTCCTAATGTGAAATTTAGATGTTTCGGGACTCAATTTGGGGAAAATCAGTATTAGGAACCCAAAGTTAAAGAAATAGAACTTTAGGGACCTAATTGCAATAAATCGAAAAGTTTGAGTATTTTATTAGTTCGTGGGGAATGGAGGCTAATAGGCAAAATGATAATGAACAAGGATATTCATATCATGTAGGAACATGAAGTACTAGGAACACCAGCAAGTACAAGCTCACGTGGAGGCGAAGAGCCAAATAAGAGAAATTCACTGCATGATGGGGTGAATGAGATTTTATATCATATCTGGTTGGGATGATAAGCACCTAGAAAATGAAAATACACTAGTAAGTGGAATTTTAATCATCACACAGGAATGGAGTGATGTGAAAATTACACGGAAAAACTACTTACCGGTTATAAGTAGATCATACCCGATTGGTATGATAAACTTCCTAGAAGGAAGTAGAAAACCCATTAATCTATTATGTGCGGAGATGTCCCCATACTCGGTTGTTGTGATGGACAGCTAAAAGATTCTTTTTGTCGGAAGTGCTCTCGCCTAATTGTGTGACATTTCTTAAACATTTTGGGAGATCTTCTTGACGGGAGCTTGAATAACTAAGAAAGGCCAGAGGCCTCAGTTTTGGAACTTGAGGGCTGGTATGACCGATTTTGAAAATCTCGTACAGTAGGCCCAAGGCTAGTTGGCACGAGCAGGAGCTCGTAAACAAACATGAGTTTAAGCCATGAAAACTTTAAATGACATGATATGTTTGAACATGGTACCAAGATAGGACCGACATGCTCGATGGACTGGCTGTAGTGCGACATGACAGGTCGACGGATCAGTCAAGACAAACAGCTGTAGGGCGAGTTGAGGGTCGGGGCCGTTGGACCAGTGGCACCATAGATTAATTAGCTTATGTGGAAAACTATTATTTTGTGCACGCATTGAGTTACAGGACCTTCAAGTTGCCCAAGAGGGGTAGTGATGTGTCCTAAGGCTACTAGACCACATGGTGGAGATAAGGGTAGTTCGTCGTGCCAGTAGTCTTAGAAGCTCGACGTAGCTTCATGCACATGAGACCGGGGTGGGGTGAGGATGAGGTCTTTGTCTTCAAATGGACACAAGGTTTTATTTATGGGATTGGGGGTCGGATGCCGCATACATCCACTCATTCTAGAGTATAAGTGGACGTGCTTCTATCTAGGTGGCCGGTAAAGTTGCCCCAATGCCACAAGTGGGTGCAGTGGACATGCTGCCCTACGAATGTGTGTTCCCTTCATGATAAAGGGCATGTGTTGGTTGATAAACACACCGTTGTGATGAGAAATGGCTATGATAACTAAGATTTGAGAATGAAATGTTTTAAAGGAAAATAAGGAGTCTGACACACTCCAATTCAAACTATTTTTTTAAAGTTATACTTTAAACACTCATTCACTGATTCGTTGAACTCATCCCCTCCCTTATACCCCTTTCAGGTAAGCCGAGGGAAAGGCTAGCCAAAGACTACAAGTTAACACACCTGTGAAATAGGTATGATAAGTTTAAATTTTATGCAGTTTTGATTTATGTTATTCCAAGAAAGGTGCAAGTTTAAAGGACACCTTACTCCTTCCAGGTTTAAGAAGGGAAAACCTTGATTAAACCGGGAGAGTGGCAGGTTGCACACGAGAATCCGAGCAAACTAGGTCAGGGCATGACAACTTGAGTGGTATCAGAGTCCGTTTCCTCAAATACATTATCAAGACTATATAACATAGTAACTAAGAAAAAGTTTCAAAATTTTCAAATGGCTCCCAAGAGAGAAACCAAGAAAACTAAAACTGACTCTACTCAAAACACTCGTAGGAGGACAACCCTAGAAGCTTCCTAATGTCCGAGACATTGTAGAAGCCTTAAAGGACCAAATGGGGAAGTATCCAAGGAGTATGGTACCAAGATATGTTAGGGTCAGAGTCCTGTGTATGAAGGGAGACAAGCCGAAGCTAGGAATGCCATCACAAGCGTATAACTTTACCAAGGAGAATGCTTACCAAGAACCATGTAGCTTCCTATCTATTCTGTGACCACTTTTTGTAATTGGGCTAAAACCCCAACATCTTGTACTCCTCTATTAATAACCTAAAACCCTACCTATCAACTGATGAGATCTTGCGAAGAAGATCGCCCCAACAATAGTAAACAAACAAACCCCCACTACCATAGAAATTAGGAAGAATCTCATCCCAGTTAAGGAAACTGAATTAGGGAATTAAGAAATATAGGAGGACTCCTAGATTGACCATTTGGCAAAGAAGACTCAACAAGAAAACTCTCAAGGTGTTTAGAATCAAGGACGGCGAAGCATCAAACCACCAGTAACCCCTGGAAAGGCCCCGTAATACTTGAAGGAAAGGAGGAACCACAACGGTCCACGCAAGGGAATAGCCTATTATAAGTGTGAACGATGGGGACACTACGTGAAAAAGTGCCCAACCCTACTAAGGACAAATACCAAGATAACTTATTATAGGTGTAGGGGAATATAACAGGTAAAGAAGGACTGTTCCACACCTCATAGATTTAGAGCAATATCTCCTCAAAAGACACAAAAGATAGGAAGGACTAGTGACCAAAACCATGGAGCAAGTTAAGTAAGTAGTTCACAAAGAGGTCAAGAAATGGCGAGGTAAGGTGAAATTCAAACTACTTCTTAAGAAGGTAAAACATAGAAGGATACCACAAGAATATAGGTAAGGTATATGGAAAGTACACCTAGAACCCCCTCATAAGGGGCAAATGCGGAAAATGCCCTCTGAAAACTCTAGGGTAGGACACAGTAAGAGTGAAGAAGAGATGAAATATGCTATGAAAGGGGACTCTAGAGGGATACATATGACTAAGTACCCCTTGAAGGGATCATTGATGGGCGGATGGACATAACATGGAGTGCAAGGAACCAACCCTTAATTAAGAACTTCTCGAAGGAAGGATGTATCATGATGTCCCATTGTGACCTTCTTTGAAAGCACAGAAGAGCCAAATAATGATTCTAGGAGAACCTAGTAGAAAGAAGCAATTAGTAGCAATGGGATGGTCAAGGAGAATAAACAATGCCCTAAGAAGGGCTGGGAAGTAGTAAAGACTACACTCTATAAAGGACAATAGGATGTGCATGAAGGACGAGTGATACAACTGCCCAGACAGTTGGACAAGAAAAATAGTAAGGATGAGGTAGTTAAAGAACTAGCCTTCGGAAGAACCATGGATTTAAACCACAACAAAGAAGGGAGAACTGAAAAGGCTGAAACATTGGAAAAGAAGGATGAAGGAAATCCTTAAAGAGATCAATGGCCAAGACCGGAGTTACAATCAAAAGCCATGAGATGGTTAAATGAGCATCTCAAAGAATGATCAAGAGATTTTGAAACCAGAAGGATGTGAGCTCTCCTTAAAAAGAAATAGACAAGTATTGGGGTACGAGTGAGAACGAGGATGGAGTACGAAGGACGTACCCATAAGATTTCAAGAGTAAAGGTAAGTATGAAAGAATGGCATCAAAGGATGTCATTTAAAGTTAGGTGCCTTCAAAGATGAATGAAAAAAGGAATTTCGGGAGAAAAGGGTAAGAGTTCTACCAAGGAAGGAAACCCTAGAAAGGCATATGTATCCCAACTAAGAGGTAATGGAACCAAGTGAAAGGGATAAAGAGATAAACTTGTAAATGAAGCGCAAGCTAAGGTGAAAGAACCAAGGAAGCATACTAGGAGGACCCAAGGAATAAGTTAGATCCAAGGAACTGGTAAATCGGAAATTAGTATCAAAAGATATTGTGACAAGTAAGAATGAGTGGACTACCCATAATAAGGAAATAAAGGAAAGAATGTCCTAGAAACGTTGGGAAAGTAAGCCCTTCAAATAATATGTGGCTAAGGAGGAATAACCACAAATAGTAACGGGTCATAGTCCACACACGCATAATGGAGCCTAAAGAGTGGACGGTTGAGTATAGTGTGGAGTGCACAGAATAAGACTGATAATTAGAAGTATCTTAAGTAAGGAATAAGGGATGAAATAGAAGTTATGGATAGAGAAGGATCCAAAGTAGGCAAATGCCCTAACATAGAAAGGGGTGTGAAGAAAGGAAGAAAGAATCCTTCAAGGAATGATAAGAAGGTTGAGCATGTAGCTCCTTAGATTGAAGTCTCTACTGTGAGGGATATAGTAGAGAACGAAACTGGAAGAAGGAAACCTTCCCAAGCAAAGGAATCAAAACATGGACAGAAAGTGATTAATTTGGAATAAAGAATCATGAAATGATCACGAGTAAGTAAGAGTGGATTAAGGAAAAGGAAAGTCCTTGAATAAAAGATGCCGCTAAAGAAGAGAAAGGACATAAGAAAGGAAGAATCCTCGCATGTCGGTAAGTCATCGGGAAACCCAAATGATTATAATTGGAAAGACCTAATAAAGACATTGGGAAATGATGAGTAGGTAAGAGAAATTTACATGGTTATGTGAGACAAGACGTCAAAGGCAAGATGGATGAGGGAATAACGGTGAAGGTAGACGAAGAATACAACCAAATGAAAAGAGGGATGAAGTTATACGATCCCTAAAAGGTTGGAAGGATTAGAATGACCCTCAAGGAAGTATTCTAGAAATCTAATGGACAGAGACAAGTTCTAGGAAAATGTCATAACTGTAAGGGGCATGTAAGCCCAACAGCCCCGAGGAATAGGTGACTCAAGTAAGGAAGAGTCAGTTGGTATACATGATGAGGTCAGACATAATTTTGACCGAAGTTGTAATAAATGATGGATGAAGGAAAGGTCAAAATAGGACGAAGGGGTAATAACACCGAAACCTATGAAAACAAGTACGAAATGCTCGGAAGAACACCGAGCTAATGGTTTCAATGATAAAGAGAATAACTAGACAAAGGAACGATCAGGCATCTTGGAACTCTTGATCTTGAAATCTTGAGTAATAACCTCAAGGAGAAGAATTTTGCCCTAAGCAAAGGAATAAGTGAACTAAAGGATGTGCCTTGGTGTAAACCATGTTCTTTGAAGTTAAGAAAAACCAGGAAAAGAATCTGTCAAACCATGTGAGAAACACCGAACCAGTTCACAAAATCGATTATCAGAGAACAAGCAATTTAAGAAATTTACAACTCCCAAGTGACCCAAATGATTCATAAAACCTTGTAAAAGAACCCTAGGACAAATTGGAAGAGAAAAACTAGACCAGTTTAGATGAACCGAATCTAATTGGATTGAACTGGTTTGTGAATCGAGTCAGTTCATGAACTAGAACTGATAGAGAAAGGGAAAACTAGGAAATTTATGGATCCAGAGTGATCTAAAGGGTCACAAAAGTTAAGAAAAAGAACTTTAGGATGAATTGGAGATGAAAACCAAACCGGTTCAGGTGAACAAGATCCAAACCAGAATGAACCGGTTTGGATAGGTTTGAACTACTATTAAACCAGATGCTAAATTCATTTTTCTAGGTGGCTTAGAAAATTCAAATTTGAGATTTGAGACCACCATTAGATAGATAATGAATTCAGAAATTTTTAATTTTGAAAAACACGGTCGAATTAGGCCTGAAACGACCAGTTTAAGCTTTGAACCCGGTTCGGACAGGTCCGGTCCGGTTCGTAATAGTGTTTTCTTCTTCATTTAGATGACAACATTGTTCACTCATCGAAAAATTGGGCAGCGCCGGCGAAGCTGAAAAGTCTCTAGCTATGGAGTTTAAAGCAATGAATGAATGCCATTATGGTGCCAATCAGATGGCCAAGAAGTCCCTGAGCTTCCTATATAAAGAGCCCCTCCTCATTCATCCTCTCCACACTTCAAAACTCCATTCTCTCTCAACTGCTCCAATTTCTGATAAATCTTTAACTAGAACTCCAATATAGGGTCTTTTCTAAACCAAAAAAGGTGTGGTCGGGTTCTTTGGTCTTAGGGAGAAGTTAGCTACATGCCTATAGTTTTCATTTTATCCGAGGGTCGCTGGAGAAGAGCTAGCGTGATTGAACAGTGAAGCAACTCCGATGGACCAAAGCTGCTTTATTTCGACCAAGCTGAAATCGGCCAATTCAAGCCCTTCTCAGGCCAAACCAAGCCCTCCCAACACCTCTACTATCTTCCTACAGCTGGATTAGAGTTGAAAGGTAAGCCAATTTGGCTCTACTCTATAATTTTCGACCGACACTAGAGAGAGAACCAGTAGAACTTCGATGATAAAATTCTCACACAATTTGGGATCAATTGATGTAATTCTTGATTCTAGGAGAAACCGCAGGATAAGAGCTATTTGCACAGATTGAAAGCTCGGACCGCTGTGCCCCCGACGGTAAGCTTTCGAAGCTTTCTCTCTCTAAGTCTAGTTTTTCGACGAAGCTCTATTTGAGCTCATTCCGACATCAAATCGTGCGATTCAAAGTGCAATTGAATCGTATGAAGATGTTGGAACTCAGATCTAACTTCATTTTCAACAATTAAACTCATTGGTCAATTTGATGAAATCCAATTTGGCTGAGTTAGAAAGTAGAAATTAGGGGAAAGATTAGGGGACATTTGAGTATTTCGAAAATTTGAGGGGCAAAAGTACAATTTCATAAAATTGAGGGCTAATTGGGCATGATAAAGATGTTGGAGGACTAATTGGTAATTTTGGAAAAATTGAGGACCAAGTCGGAAATTTGGGAAATTGTCTCTTTTTGGGAATTTGAATAAATTGTGGTCCCAAGGTTAATTTTAAAAGTTTTGGGACTCAATTTAAGGAAAAACATGCATTAGGGACTTATAGTTCAAGAAAAATAACTTTAGGGACCTAATTGCAAATAATTGAAAAGTTTGGTTTTCTCATTCATTTGGGATGAATGAAGGCTATTTGGCTAAAGGATAATGAACAGGGATGTTCATATCGTGTAGGAACAAGAAGAACCTGGAATGCCAGCTAAGAGAAGTTCGCGTAAAGGAAACAAGCCGGCTAAGATGAAAATTCACTACATTAACGAGTGAGTGGGAATTTAATATCATATCCGGTTGAGATGATAAGCACCTCGAAAATGAAAATCCACTACTAAGTGGTATTTTAATCATCACACCTGAGAGGAAATGATGTGGAAATCACGTGGAAAAATTATTTACTAGTTGTAAAGTAGATCATACCCGGTTGGTATGATGAAACTTCCTAGAAAGAAGTGGAAAACTCGCTTATCGGTAATAAGCAGAGATGTCCTCATACTTGGTCGATGTGATGGATAAATGAAAAGTTATTTTGTCAGAAGTGCTGTCCCGTGACTGTGTGCCACTGCTTAAAATTTTTGGGAGACCTTATTAACGCGAGCTCAACTAGCTCAGATAGGCTGGAGGCCTCAATTTTGGAACTTGGGGACTAATATACCCGATTTTGAAAATCTCAAATAGTGGACCCTAGGCTAGTTGGCACGAGCAGGAGCTCGTAAACAAACATGATTAATATGGCATGAAAACTTAAGTAAATGGGTTGTTTGGTCATGGTACCGAGACAGGACCGACATACCCAATGGACTAGTGGCAATGCGACATGACAGGTCCTCGGACTAGTCAAGACAAACAGCTATAGGTCAAATTGAGGGAAGGGGCCATCGGACTAGTGGCACCACAGATTATATGGTATTATGTGAAAAACTGTTGATTGGGGATGCACTATGTTACATGACCTTCAAGATGCCCAAGAGGGGTAGTGATGCGTGCTATGGCTTTGGAAGGCTTGGTGGGTATAAGGACAATTAGTTGTACCCGAAGTCTTGTGAAGCTCGACATAGCTTCAAGCACATGAGACCAGTGTGGCGATAGGATGAGGTCTCTATCCTCATACAGACACGAAGTTTTGTTACTCGATTGAGGGTCGGATGTCATGAATATCCACTCATTCTCAGGGTAGAAGTAGATGTGTTTCTATCTAGGTGGTTGGTAAAGTCGCTCCGACGCCACAAGTGGGTATAGTAGATGGGTTGGCCTACGATTGTGTGTTTCCTTCATGATGAAGGGCGTGTGTTGATTGATAAACACACCGTTATGATGAGAAATAGTTATGGAAACCAAGAATTGAGAATGAAATATTTTTAAAAGAAAATAAGGATTCTGGCACACTCTGATATAGACATTTTTCCTAAAAGTCAATTTTGAATACCCATTCATTAAGTCGTTGTACTCACCCCCTCCCTTATATTCCCTTTCAGGTAAACCAAGGAAAAACAACCCAAAGACCCTAGATAACTACACCTGCAAGACATGTATGTTTAGTTTAAAATTTTATACAGTTTTGATTTATTGTATTCCATGAAAGGTACATGTTTAAAGGACACCTTACTCCTCACAATTTAAAAAAGGGGAAAACCCTTAATAAACTGGGAGAGTGGCTGGTTGCTAACGGGTATCCGACCAAACCAGGTCAGGGCGTGACAGTTGGAGTAGCAGGCAAGACATACTAGTTATGATAAAACTCCATGGAAGGAGTAAACAATGTAAAGGAAAAAAAATTCCTTAAGTGCATCATTTAAAGTGAGCTAAGTGAAAGAACAACCAAAGTATTAATATGTCCAATTAGACATCTAGGGAAGTTTATCCCGGAGTGAAAAATGTTGATTTAGTTTTGGGGACAAAACTACTAAAAGGAGGGGAGAGTTGTAAAACCCACTCCTTTAGGATGGGAAATCCAGGGAAAGAACCGGTCAACCTGAGTGAGAAAATTGAACCAGTTCACGAACCCCAACTGATAGAGAAAGGGTAAACTAGGAAAATTTATGGATCCTGAGTGACCTAAAGAGTCATGAGAAAGGACATTAATATGAATTGGAGGTGAAAACTAAACCGGTTCATGTGAACTAGATTGGAACTGGTTTGTACCACTATTGAACCGATTTCTAAATTCAGTTTTCTAGGTGACTTAGAAAATTCAAATTGGAGAATTGAAGCCACCATTTGATAGATAATGAATTTAGATGAATTTAAAAATTTTTAATTTTGAAAAACTCGGTCGAATCGGGCCTGAACCAGCCGATTTAAGCATGGAACCCGATTCGGTCCAGTTTGGAACAATGTCGTCTTCTTCCTACAGATGACATAACTGTTCACTTGCCAGAAAATTGAGCAGCACCAACGAAGCTGAAAAGTCCCCGTTTAGGGAGTTTCAGGCAATGAATAATCGCCATTAAGGCGCCAATCAGACGACCAAAAAGTCCACAAGCTTCCTATATAAAGAGCCCCTCCTCATTCATCCTCCTCACACCTGAAAACTCCAATCTCTCCCCACTGTCTGGATTTAGGGAGAAGTCAGCTATACACTTGTATTCTCCATTTGCTCCGAAGGTCGCCGGAGAAACGCTGACATGATAGAATAGTAAAGTAGCTCTGGTGGACCAAAGCTACCCTATTTCGATCGAGTTGAAATCAGCCAATTTAAGCCATTCTTAGGCCAAACCAAGCCCTCCCAACACTTCGACAACCCTTCTATAGCTGAATAAGGGCGGATAGGTTAGCCAATTTGGCTCACCTCAGTAATTTCTGATCATTGCTAGAGAGAGAACCGACATAAATTCACTGACCCAATTCTCCCTCAATTCGATATCAGTTGATGCAATTCTTAATCCTAGGAGTAACCTCAGGACAAGAGCTACCTGCCCATATCAAAAACTCGAACCGCCACACCCCTAATAGTAATCATTCGAAGCTTTCTCTCTCTAACTCTAGTTTTCCAGTGAAGCTCTATTTGATCTTGTTCTGGCGTCAAATCGTGCGATTCAAAGTAAAATTGAATCGTATGAAGATGTAGGAACACCAATCTAACTTCAATTTCAACAATTAAACTCATTTGATCGGTCAATTTGAAGAAATCAAATTCGGCTATGTTGGAAGGTTGAAATTGGGGCAAAATTTGAGGAAATTTTGAGGAACTAAAGTGCAATTTCATAAAATGGAGGGCCAATTGGGCATGATAAAGATGTTGGAGGACCAATTGGTTGAATTTTGGAATTATTGGGGTGAAATTTACCATTTTTGTAAAGTAGGGGCAAAATGGTAATTTTGGAAAAGTTGAGGGTCAAATTGGAAATTTGGGAAACTTGAACCCCTTTTGTGATTTTGAATAAATTGAGGTCCTAAGGTGAAATTTAGAGGTTTTGAGACTCAATTTGGGGGAAAATCGGCGTTAGGGACCTAAAGTTAAAGAAAAAGAACTTTAGGGACTTAATTGCAATAAATTAAAAAGTTTGAGTATTTTATTTAATCATGGTGAATGAAGGCTAATAGGCCAAAGGATAATGAACAAGGATGTTCATATCGTGTAGGAACACAAAGTATCGGGAACTCCAACAAGTACAAGCTCACGTGGAGGCAATGAGCCAAATAAGAGGAATTGACTACATGATCAGGTGAGTAGGATTTTTATATCATACCCGATTGGGATGATAAGCACATCAAAAATGAAAACCCACTACTAAGTGGTATTTTAGCCATCACACCTGAGAGGAGTAATGTGGAATGTAAACCCCGCCTTTTTTAGTTAAGGAAAATCAGGAAAAGAACCAGTAAAACTGAGTGAGAAAAACCGTACAGGTTCACAAACTCGATCATCATAAAACTGGCAATTGGGGAAATTTACAACTTTCGAGTGACCCAAAGGATTCATAAAGTCTTGGAAAAGAACCTTAGGATAAATTGGAAGAGAAAAATCAAACTGGTTCCAATGAACTAGGTCCAACTAGATTGAACTGGAACTGATAGAGAAAGGGCAAACCGGGAAATTTGTGGATCCTGAGTGACCCAAAGAGTCCAAAAGTCATGAAAAAGAACTTAAGGATGAATTGGAGATGAAAATCAAAGCGGTTCAGGTGAACCAGATCCAAACTGAATTGAACCGATTTGGACCGATTTGAACCACTATTGAACCAGATGCTAAATTCATTTTTCTAGGTGGCTTAGAAAATTCAAGTTGGAGATCTGAGGCCACCATTAGATAGAAAATAAATTTAGATAAATTTAGAAATTTTTAGAATTTAAAATTTTGATCGAATTGGTGGTGAACCGGGCGGTTTAATCTTTGAACCCGGTTCGGACCGGTCTGGTTCGGTTCGTAATAGTGTCGTCTTCTTCCTTCATATGACAACACTGTTCACTCGTCGAAAAATTGCACATCGCTGGCAATGCTGAAAAGTCTATGACCAGGGAGTTTCAGGCAATGAATGACCGCCATTAAGGCATGAATTGGACGGCCAGGAAGTCCCTGACCTTCCTATATAAAGAGCCCCTCCTCATTCATCCTCCCTACACCTTAAAACTCCATTCTCTATCAACTGCTCCAATTTTCAATGAAGCTCGAACCAGAGCTCTGACGTGGGCATTTTTTCTGAGCCAAACAAAGCGAGGTGGGGTTCTTTACAACTGGGGAGAGGTCAGTTACATGCATGTAGTCTTCATTTGCTCTGAGGGTCACCGAAGAAGCACCGGTGTGATCGAACAGTGAAGTAGCTCTGGCGCACCGAAGTTGCCCTGTTTCAGCTGAGCTGAAATCGGCCAATTTGAGCCTTTCTCAGGCCAAACTGAGCGCTCCCAACACCTTCATAGCCCTTCTACAGCTGAATTAGAGCTGAAAGTTAAGCCAATTTGGCTCCCCCTTGTAATTTTCGATCAATGATAGAGAGAGAATCGATAGAAATTCGATGACGAAATTCTCACACAATTCAGCATCAATTGATGCAATTCTTGATTCTAGGAGAAACCTCATGACACGAGCTATGTACCCAGATCAAAAGCTCGGACCGCCGCGCCCCTGACGGTAAGCTTTTGAAGCTTTCTCTCTCTAAGTCTAGTTTTTGGCGAAGCTCTGTTTGAGCTCATTCCAAGATCAAATTGTGCGATTCAAAGTGCAATTGAATCGTATGAAGGTGTAGGAACTCCAATTTAACTTCAATTTCAACAATTAAACTTATTTCTTTGGCCAATTTGATGAAATCAAATTTGACAGTGTTAGAAGGTTGAAATTGAGAAAAAATTGGGGAAATTTTGGGAAGTTCAAAAATTAGAGGGACTAAAGTGCAATTTAATAAAATTGAGGACCAATTGGGCATGATAAAGATGTTGGAGGACCAATTGGGCAATTTTTGAAAATTTTGGGGCAAAACTTACTATTTTTGTAAAGTATGGGCAAAATGGTAATTTTGGAAAAGTTGGGGGACCAAATTGGAAATTTGAGAAATTAAACCCCTTTTGTGAATTTGAATAAATTGTGGTCCTAATATGAATTTTAAAAGTTTCGGGACTCAATTTGAGTAAAAACTAGCATTTGGGGACTTGAATTTAAAGAAAAATAACTTTTGAAACATAATTGCAAATAAAGGAAAATTAGGTTTCTCATTCATTTGGGATGAATGAGGGCTATTAGGCCAAATAATAATGAACAATAATGTTCATATCGTGTAGGAACACGAAGTACCGAGAACGCTAGCTAAGATGAGTTTGATTAAGGACAACATGCTGACTAAAAGGAATTTCACTGTATTAACGGGTGAGTGGGATTTTTATATCATACATGGTTGGGATGATAAGCACCTCGAAAATGAAAACCCACTGCTAAGTGGTATTTTAAACATCACACCTGAGAGGAGTGATGTAAAAATCACGCAAAAAAAACTATTTACCAGTTGTAAGTAGATCATATCCAGTTGGTATGATAAATCTTCCTCGAAGGAAGTGGAAAACCCGTTCATCGGTTATGAGTGGAGATGTTCTCATACTCGAATTGTATGGTGGATAGTTGAAAAATATATTTTTGTCGAAAATGCTCTCCCCTGACTGTATGCCATTGCTTAAACAATTTGGAAGACCTTCTCGATGGGAGCTCGAATAGCTCTGTTAGGCTGAAGGCCTCGGTTTTGGAACTTGACGGAAAATATGCCCAATTTTGAGAATCTCGAACAGTGGGCCCTAGGCCAATTGGCATGAGCAGAAGCTCATAAACAAACATGATATATATATATATATATATATATATGCCATGAAAACTTAAGTAAATGAATTGTTTTGACATGATACCAAGACACGACCGACATACTTAGTCAACTAGCGACAGTGCGACATGATAGGTCTCTAGACTAGTCAAGACAAACAGTTGTAGGTTGAGTTGAGGGTCGGGGTTGTTGGACCAGTGGCACCACATATTATATGGCATCATGTGAAAAATGTTGATTGTGAATGTATTGTGTTTACGGGACCTTCAAGATGCCCAAGAGGGGTAGTGATGCGTCACAGGGCTCTGGATGACCTAGTGGATATAATGGCATTTTGTCATACCAGAAGTCTTGCGAAGCTCGAAGTATCTTCGAGCGCATGAGACCGGGGTGTGGTCAGGATGAGTTCTCTGTCTTCATACGGATACGAAGATTTGTTATGGGATTAAGGGTCAGACGTCGTGAACATCCACTCATTCTCATGATAGAAGTGGACGTGCTTCTATCTATGTGGCTGATAAAGTTGCTATGATGCCACAAGTGGGTTCAGTAGATGGGCTGACCTGTGATTGTGTGTTTTACCTTCATGATGAATTGTGTGTGTTGGGTGATAACACACTGTGGTTAATAAGAAATGGTGATAAAAAAGCAGAATTTGAATTAAGAGGTTTTTAAAAGAGAATAAGTTGCCTGACACACTCCGAATCAAACATTTTTCTTAAAAGATAAATTTTAAAAACCCATTAATTGAGTCGTTGTACTCACCCCTCCCTTATATCCCTTTCAAGTAATCCTGGAAAGCCTACCCCAAAGACCACCAGCTAATATGCTTGTAAGATAGGTATGATCAGTTTAAAATTGTATGTCGTTTTGATTTATGTTATTCCAAGAAAGGTACAGGTTTAAATGACATATTACTCTTTAGGGTTTATAAACAAGGGGCAACTCTTAGTAAACTGGGAGAGTGACAGGTTGATCACAGGGATCTGACCAAACCGGATCAGGGTGTGACAACTTAAGTGGTATCAGAGCATGTTTCCTTGAATACATAATTAAGACTAGAAAATATAGTAACTAATATTGATCTTAAAATTTTCAGATGGCCCCAAGAAAAGTAGCCAAACAAACCCACGCTACCATAACCACCTCAAAGCCAGGGAGAACCCCATCCCAAGGGAGGAAATGAACCAAGAGTATAGAAGGACCCTTGGAGTAACCCCGGGTCAGAGGACTTGACAAGAAAGCCTCCAAGGTGTTCAGACTCAAGGACGACAAGGCATCGAACCACCACCAACCCCTTAGAAAGACCCCATAATGCTCAAAGTTTGGTAGGAACCATAAAGTTTCACATAAGGAGATGACCTGTTATAAGTGTGGGCAATGGGGACACTACAGTAGAAGATGCCCAACATTTCGGAGGACAAGACCCGAGAGGATCTGTTATGAGTGTAGGAAGGTGAGACACATAACAAGAAATTATCCCACACTACTAGGAATCCAAGAGATACCTTCTAATAAAGACACCTCCACCCTTACAGAAGTTCGAAGGGATAACATTACAAGAACCACAATTGCGACTAGGGAACCCAATCTCACACCGGAAGAAATCCCTCTAGACCATAGTTTAATAGTGAATACTCTCCAACCCATCATTGTAACAATCTCCCCCAAGAGATGTTAAAACCCAAAATTGTATTCTTACTTCAATAAATAAGATTTTGGATTTTAAAATTTTCTTTGTTCCCTAA
Source organism: Trapa bicornis (assembly GCA_030064425.1). Taxonomy (NCBI): domain Eukaryota; kingdom Viridiplantae; phylum Streptophyta; class Magnoliopsida; order Myrtales; family Lythraceae; genus Trapa; species Trapa bicornis. The sequence continues at coordinate 12,294,178 of CM057753.1, read as the reverse complement.
TAATACAGTAGCATGCCTCAATAGCTCGAGGAAGGATCATGGAAAGAAGATCAAGGGTAGGACCTTAAGAAAACCCAGAAATATTATAATATAGATAAAGGGAAGTTTCCTTAAAGAGCACTACAAAACCTCCTAGGAGCAAAGAAGGAAATACCTCCTCCATAGAAGACAAGCTGAATGATAAAAGATAACTAGAATGCCTCAAGACAGTAAAGTATCATCTACCTTGGAAAAACAGATGGGTCAAGTAGGGTTGTAGGCTAACCTAGCAAGGAAGGGGGAAGTAGAAAGGATAGAACGGTGGAAAGAAAGAATGAAGAAAACCCTTGAAGAAATAATGGACCAAGTAACGAAGGATGAGGAGATGAAGTGCACACCGAGGTGAAAGAACCAAGGCAAATACATTAAGAGGACCCAAGGGGAAAGTTAAACCCAATGAACGAGTAAGTAGGAAATAGCATAAAATGACACGACAAAAAGTGAAAATGGATGGACTAGCCATCATAAGGAAATATAGAAGAACATTCGAAAAACCTTGGGAAAGTAAGCCCTTAAATTCGGAAGAGGGTAAGGAGAAAACAACCAATGATATCAAGATTGGTCATGGTCCACACTCACTTAATAGAGCCCAAGGAGCGTATAGCTGGACATAAAGGGTGCTAGGAACCAATCTATCAGCAAGAACTCTTCGAAGAGAGGATAAGGAACAGAACGGAAATGGAGGACAGTGAAGGATAAAGAATAGGAAACAATACTGACCTCAAAAGGATGTAAGAAGGAGGCAACTAATAACAATAAGATGGTCAAGGAGAATAAATGAGACCATAAGAAAGACAAGGGAGTAGTGGAGACTACACTCTAAAGATGGGTAATAGAATGGATATAGTGTTAAATACACAAAATAAGACCCAACGATTGGCAAATGATTAAAGGTGGACAAAAGCCCAAATTCAAAAGGGTGTAAGACTGCAAAGGAAGAAAACCTTCAAGGAGTGGTAAGAAATTCAAGTATCTAGCACCTAAAGGGAAATCTTTACTTTGAAGGACATATTAGAGGATGAAAATCATTAAAGGAGAACACCCTAAAAATGACGGAAATTGTGAAATGATCACAAGTAAATGAGAATGAGTTTAAGGAAAAGGAAAATCCTTGAGTAAAGGATGCTAGCAGAAATGAAGAAAGACATAAGAAGGGAAGATTATCAGCATGTTGGTAAGTCATCAGGAAATTCTGGCACTAGAAAGACCCAATAAAAAAAGTTGGGAAAGGACGAGTGGGTAAAGAAAAATTGACACGATTATGTATGACAGTTTGTCAAGACATGAAAAATAATTGTATAATAGTGAAGTAGTCGAGGAATACTACCCGATGAGAGGAGGGATGAAATTATACTATCCCTGAGAGATTGGAAAGTTGGGAATAACCCTAAAGGAGATGTTCTGGAAATCTAATGGACACAAAGACAAGATCAAGAAAATGTCATGTTGTAAGAGGCATGTAAACCCAACAGTCTTGAGGAAAACATGACTCAAGATAAGGAAGAGTTAGTTAGTAAGAATGACAAGGTCAAACATAAAATTTGAACTGAAATTGTAATGAGCAATCAATGAATGAAGAGTCAAAATAGGATGAAAAACTAAAAATAAGGAAACCCATGAAAACATGTATGTAATGCTCTAAAGAACATCAAGCTAAGGGTTTCAACGATCAAGAGGTTAACTTGACATGGGAATGGTTTGGTATCTTGAAACTCCCAATCTTAAGTACAAGACCTCAAAGGGAAAATGTTGCTCTAAGCAAAGAAAGATGTGAATCTAAGGATATACCCTTAAGTAAGGTATGTCTAGTTATGATAAACTCCATGGAGGGAGTAAATAATATAAAGGATAAGAAATTCCTTAAGTGAATGATGTAAAAAGCGCTAATTGAAAGAACAAGAGAAGAGTTTGCATGTTAAGTAAACACCAAGTTGACATCATAGGAAATGGTTCCTCATGAAAATGTTCCTAATTAAGTTTTGGGGACAAAACTCCTAAAAGGAGGGGAGAGTTGTAAACCCCACCCTTTTGAGTTAAAGAAAATCGGGAAAAGAACCAGTCAAACTGAGTGAGAAAAACTGAACTAGTTCACAAACTCAATCATCAAAGAATGGGCAGTTTGGGAAATTTACAACTCTCGATTGACCCAAAGAGTTCATAAAGTCTTGGAAAAGAACCTTAGGACAAAGTGGAAGAGAAAAACCAGACTGGTTCAAATGAACCAGTTCCACCTGGATTGAACTGGTTTCTGAATCGAGTCGGTTCAAGAACCAGAACTGATAGAGAAAGGGCAAACTTGGAAATTTATGGATCCCGAGTTACCCAAACAGCCCCAAAGGTCATGAAAAGGGGTTAAGGATGAATTGGAGATGAAAATCAAACTAGTTTACGTGAACCAGATCCAAACCGGATTGAATCGGTTTGGACTAGTTTGAACCACTATTGAACCGGATGCTAAATTTATTTTTCTAGGTGGCTTAGAAAATTCAAATTTGAGATTTCAGGCCACCATTGGATAAAAAATGAATTTAGATGAATTTAAAAAAATTTAGATTTTAAAAATTCAGTCGAATCGTGGGTGAACCGGGCGGTTTAAGCTTTGAATCCGGTTCGCACTGGTCTGGTCCGATTCGAAACAGTGTCATCTTCTTCCTTCAGATGACAGCACTGTTCACTCGTCAAAAAATCACACAGCGTCGATGAAGCTGAAAAGTCTCTAGCCAGGGAATTTAAGGAAATGAATAACCACCATTAAGGCGGCAAACGGACAACCAAGAAGTTCCTGAGCTTCCTATATAACGAGCCCTCCTCATTCATCCTCTCCACACATGAAAAATCAATTCTCTCTCAACTGCTCCAATTTTCGATGAAGCTTGAGCCAGAGCTCCGAATTGGGCATTTTTCTAAGCCAAACAAGGTGAGGTTAGGTTCTTTATAATCCGGGAGAGGTCAACTACATACCTGTAGTCTTCGTTTGCTCTAAGGGTTGCCGAAGAAGCGCCGACGTGATCAAACACTAAAGTGGCTCTAGTGGACCGAAGCTGCCCTATTTTGGCCGAGTTGAAATTGGCCAATTCGAGCATTTCTCAGACTAAACTAAGCCCTCCCAACACCTCTATAGCCTTTCTTCAGTTGAATTAGAGTTGAAAGGTAAGCCAATTCATCTACCCACTGTAATTTTCGATCGGTGCTAGAAAGAGAACCGATAGAAATTCGATGATGAAATTCTCACTCAATTTAGCATCAATTGAAACAATTCTTAATCCTAGGAGTAACCTAAGGACACGAGCTATCTTCCAAATTGAAAGCTAGGACGCCACACCCCCGATGGTAAGCTTTCGAGGCTTTCTATCTCTAATTCCAATTTTTTGGCGAAGATCCATTTGAGCTCATTCTGGCATCAAATTGTGCAATTCAAAGTGCAATTGAATCGTATGAAGGTGTAGGAACTCCAATTTAACTTCAATTTAAAAAATTAAACTCATTTGATTGGTCAATTTGATTAAATCAAATTCGGCAGTGTTACAAGGTTTAAATTGGGGAAAATTTGGGAATTTCAAAAATAGAGGGACTAAAGTGCAATTTCATCAAATTGAGGACCAATTGGGCATGATAATGATGTTAGAGGACCAATTGAGCAATTTTTGAAAATTTTGGGGCAAAAATTCCCATTTTTGTAAAGTAGGGGCAAAATGGTAATTTTAAAAAAGTTGGGTGACCAAATTGGAAATTTGGGAAATTAAACAACTTTTTGTGAATTTGAATAAACTGAGGTCCTAAGATGAATTTTAAAAGTTTCAGGACTCAATTTGAGGGAAAATCGACATATGTGAACTTAAAGAAAAATAACTTTAGGTACCTAATTACAAATAAAGGAAAAGTTGGGTTTATCATTCATTTGGGATGAATGAGGGTTATTTGGCCAAATAATAATGAACAATAATGTTCATATCATGTAGGAACATGAAGTACAAAAAATGCCAGCTAAGACGAGTTCAAGTAAGGACAACAAGCCGAATAAGAGGAATTTCACTACATTAACAGGAGAGTGGGATTTTTATATCATACCCAATTGGGATGATAAGCAACTCAAAAATAAAAACCCACTGCTATGTGGTATTTTAAACATCACACCTGAGAGGAGTGATGTGAGAATCACATGGAAAAACTATTTATCGGTTGTAAGTAGATCATACTCGGTTGGTATGATGCAACTTCCTCAAAGGAAATGGAAAACCCATTCATCAGTTATGAGCGGAGATGTCCTCATACTCAGATGGTATGATGGACAGTTGAAAAATATATTTTTGTCGGATGTGCTCTCCCCTGACTGTGTGCCACAGCTTAAACAATTTGGGAGACTTTCTTGACGGGAGCTCGAATAGCTTTTTTAGGTCGGAGGCCTCGGTTTTGGAACTTGGGGGCTAATATGCCCAATTTTGAAAATCTTGAATAGTGGGCCCTAGGCCAGTTGGCATGAGCAGGAGCTCATAAACAAACATGATTTATATGCCATGAAAACTTAAGTAAATGAATTGTTTGGCCATGGTACCAAGACAGGATAGACATACTCAGTCAATTAACGACAATGCGACATGGTTTATAAACCATGGTACAAGTTTAAAGGACGCCTTACTCTTCACGGTTTATAAACAAGGGGCAACCCTTAGTAAACTGGTTGAGTGGTGGGTTGATCACGGGGATCCGACCAAAACGGGTCGGGGTGTGACATGGAAATTACTCGAAAAAACCACTTACCGATGGTAAGTAAATCATACTCGGTTGGTATGATGAACTTCGTCGAAGGAAGTAGAAAACCCGCTTATCGGTTATAAGCGGAGATGTCCTCATACATGGTTGGTGTGATGGACAGCTAAAAGTTTATTTTTGGAAGAAGTGATCTCCACTGACCGTGTGCCACTGTTTAAACTTTTTGGGAAACCATCTTGACGGGAGCTCGAATAGCTTAGATAGGCTGGAGGCCTCGGTTTTGGAACTTGGGGGCTAATATGCCTGAATTTGAAAATCTCGTATAGTGGGCCCAAAGCCAGTTGACACGATCAGGAGCTTGTAAACAAACATGAGTTAAGCCATGAAAACTTTAAATGAATGATTTGTTTGGCCATGGTACCAAGACATGACCAACATACTCGATGGACTAGTGGTAGTGTGACATGACAGGTTGATAGACTAGTCGAGACAAACAGTTGAAAGTCGAGTTGAGGGTCGGGGCCGTTGGACCAGTGGCACCACATATTAAATGGCCTATGTGAAAAACTATTGTTTTGTGCATGCAATGAGTTATGGGACCTTCAAGACACCTAAGAGGGGCAGTGATGTGTCCTAGGGCTACTAGACAACATGGTGGAGATATGGGCAGTTAGTCGTGCCAACAGTCATGGAAGCTCGACATAGCTTCATGCGCATGAGACCGGGTGGGGACGGGATGAGGTCTTTGTCCTCATATAGACATAGAGTTTTATTTACGGGATTGAGGGTTGGATGTCACGTACATCCACTCATTCTTAGGGTAGAAGTAGACGTGCTTCTATCTAGGTGGCCGATAAAGTCGTTCTGACACCACAAGTGGAGTGCAGTGGACGTGCTGCCCTGCGAATGTATGTCCTCTTCATGATGAAGGGCGTGTGTTGGTTGATAAACACATCGTTGTGATGAGAAATGGCTAAGAAAATCGAGATTTGAGTATGAAATGTTTTAAAGAAAAATAAAGAGTCTGGCACAATCCAATTCAAACTATTTTCTAAAAGTCATACTTTAAACACCCATTCACTGAGTCATTGAACTCACCCCGCACCCTCCCCCCATACCCCTTTCAAGTAACTCAAGGAAATCCTACCCAAAGACTACAAGCTATAACACCTGTGAGACATGTATTATAAGTTTAAATTTTATGCAGTTTTGATTTATGTTTTTCAAGGAAAGGTGCAGGTTTAAAGGACACCTTACTCCTCCTAGATTAAAGAAGGAAAAACCTTGATTAAACTAGAAGAGTGGCAAGTTGCTCATGGGGATCTGACCAAATCGGGACCCACCATCTTTTGGCACTTCCCTATAAGAAGAATTCTATCAGGATCACCATTTCCTTGTGTGATATCCAAACTATCCCTATCAGCTTCTTGACATTTGCTAGCCAATCCATTGTGGCACCAGCATCTTTCTCTTTGAGAAAAGACTTACACCCCAGTTGATAGAGAGTGTTGAGATTTTTGGGAATGTCAACTAGAGGGGAATGGCTAACAGGAGGAGGATGGGATTGTACTTCCTCTGGTTCAGCTCGAGAGTTGGTGCCTGCCTTAGGGATGAGGTTAGGTTGCCCAACTACATGGGTGAACTCCTCATACATCCTTTGGTGTTCCGAGCTAAGTCCAGGTGGAGTTGTCTAGGCTCCTCGGGGAGTTTCCACAGGTAGGAGTGGTTGCGTAGTGTTAGAGACTACGACTTGGGTTCTCTTGGTTCCTTTTTTTGGAGCCATCTGAAAATTTTTAAAATCATCCATATTAGTTACTATATTCTCTAGTCTTAATAATGTATTTGAGGAAACAGGCTCTGATACAACTCAAGTTGTCATGCCCCGACCCAGATTGGTCGAATCCATGTGAGCAACCCGCCACTCTCCCGGTTTATTAAGGGTTTTCCCCTTCTTTAAACCGTGAGGAGTAAGGCATCCTTTAGAATTGTACCTTTCCTGGAATAACATTAATCAAAACTGCATAAAATTTAAACTTACATACCTGTCTTGCAGGTTTAGCTAACTGAAGGTCTTTAGGTAGGTTTTTCCCTCTATTACTTGAAAAGTGGTAAAGAGAGTGGGTGAGTTCGACAACTCAATGAATGGGTGTTTGAAAGAATAGTTTCCATAAAAATAATTTGAATTAGAGTGCACCAGACTCCTTATTTTCCTCAAAACTATTCTTTCCTTTAATTCCAGTTATTCAAAACCAATTTCCTTAGAATCAACACACACCCTTATCATGAAGGGATCACACATTCGCAGGGCAGCCCATCCACTGCACCTAGATAGAAACCCATCCACTTCTACCCTGTGAATGAGTGGATGTTCATGACATCCAACCCTTAAACCCAAAAAGAAACTCCATGTCCGTATGAGGACATAGACCTCATACCGACCCCACCCTAGTCTCATGTGCATGAAGCTACGTCGAGCTTCCCTAACGATTGGCACGACAATATCCCCTTATCTCCACCATGTCATCTAGTAGCCCCTAAGACACATCACTATCCCTCTTGGGCGTCTTAATGGTCCCGAACCTCACTGTATACACTAGCAATAATTTTCCATAGAAGCCATTAATCTTTAGTGCCATTGGTCCAATGACCCTGACCCTCAACTCGACATGCAGTTGTTTGTCTCGACTGGTCCGTCAACCTATCTTGTCTTACTGCCACCAGTCCATCGAGTATGTCGGTCCTATCTTGGTAAAATGGTCAAATCACATCAATCATTAAAATTTTCATGGCTTAACATCATGTTTGTTTACGAGCTCCTACTCGTGCAAACTGGCCTTGGGCCCACTGTATGAGATTTTCAAAATCGGGCATTCTAGCTCCCATGTTCCAAAACTGAGGCCTCTAGTCTATTTGAGCTATTCGAGCTCTCGTTAAGAAGATATCCCAAAATGTTTAAGCAGTGACACACAGTCAAGGGAGAACACTTCTGAAAAAAATAACTTTTCACCTGTCCATCACACCAACCGGGTGTGAGGACATTTCCTCTCATAACTGATAAGCGGGTTTTCTACTTCCTTCCAGAAAGTTCTTCATACCAACCGGGTATGATCTAGTTACAACCGTTAAGTAGTTTTTCCTCATTTTTCTCACGTCACTCCAACCAGGTGTGATGTTAAAATCCCACATAATAGTGGGTTTTCATTTCCGAGGTACTCATCATCCCAATCGGGTATAATGTGAAAATTCCCACTCATACAATATTCGCAGTGTATCTTTCCTCCAAACTGACTCTTTGCCTCACGCGAGCTTATCCTTGCTGGCATTCCTAGTACTTCTTCTTCTTACACGATATGCACATCATTGTTCATTAACTTTGACTAAATAGCCATTATTCGTCATGAAAATTGAGTCCCAAAACTTCTAAAATTCGCCTTGGGACCTTAATTTATTCAAAATCATAAAAAGGGGTTCAAGTTTCTCAAATTTCCAATTTGGTCCCTAACTCTTCAAAATTTACCATTTTGCCCCTACATTTCCAAAAAGGTAAATTTGATCCCAATAATTCCAAAAATTGACCAATTGGTCCTCCAACATCATTTTCATGGCCAATTGGCCCTCAATTTTATGAAATTCCTAAATTTCCCCAAAAATTTCCACAATTTCCCCCTTTTAAGACTGGCCTAATTTGATTTCATCAAATTGACCGTTCAGTCGGGTTTAATTGTTGAAATTGAAGGTAAGATTGAGTTCCTACACTTCCACACGATTCAATGGAACATTGAATCGCATCACTTGGATCCGAATTGATCTCAAATGGAGCTTCGTCGAAAAATTGGACATAGAGAGAGAAAGCTTTGAAAGCTTACCGTCGGGGGTGCAATGGTCTGAACTTTTAGTCTGGGCAGATAGCTCTCATCCTAAGGTTCCTCCTAGGATCAAGAATCGTATCAATTCATGCCAAATTGAGGGAGAATTTGGTCGGTGAAGTTTCGTCGGTTCTCTCTAACACTAATCAGAAATTATAGAGAGTAGCCAAATTGGCTTACCTTTCCACTCTCATTTAGTTGTATCAGGGCTGTGGAAGTGTTGGGAGAGCTTGGTTTGGCCTGAGAAGGGCTCAAATTGGCCTTTTTAGCTAAGCTGAAATAGGGCAGCTTCGATCCATCGGAGCTGCTTCACTATTCTATCACGTCGACGCTTCTCCAGCATTTATTGGTGCAAATGGAGACTACTGTTGGGTAGCTTACTTCTCCCCAAATCTAATGAACCTGGCCTCACCTTCTTTGGCTCAGAAAAACCGTTGGGTAGCTGACTTCTCCCCAGACTCTGGTTTGAGCTTCACCGGAAAATGGAGCAGTAGGGAGCGAGATGAGTTTTCAGGTGTGAGGAGGATGAATGAGGTGGGACTCTTTATATAGGGAGCTCAAGGACTCCTTGGCCGTCCGATTAGCACATTTTTGGAGGCCATTCATTGCTTGAAACTACCTAAATGGAGACTTTTCATCTTTGTTGGCGTTGTTCAATTTTTCGGCAAGTGAACAATGCTGTCATCTAAAGGAAGAAGACAACACTATTCCAAACCGGACCGGACCAGGTTCAATGCTTAAACCGGTCAGTTCTGGCACAATTCGATAGAGTTTGTAAAAATTAAAAATTTGTAAATTCATATAAATTCATTCTCTATCCTATGGTGGCTTCAATTATCCAATTTGAATTTTTTAAGCTACCTAGAAAAATAAATATAGAAATTGGTACAATAGTGGTTCAAACTAGTTTAGGTCCAGTTCACCTGAATCGGTTTGGCTTTCACCTCCAATTCATCCTAAAGACCTTTCTCATCACTTTTGTGACTCTTTAGGTCACTCGAGATTCATAAATTTCCCAGTTTGCCCTTTCTCTATCGGTTACTATTTATAAGCAGACTCGGTTCTCTATTTGAAAATGACCAATTCTTTTCCAGGTTTTTCTTATTATCAAAGGACGGGGTTTACAACAGGTATGTAAGATTTAATATATTCAGTTTTGATTAATGCTATTCCATGAAAAATATAGGTGAAAGTATTCCTTACTCCTCGTGGTTTAAAAAAGGGGAAACCCTTAATAAACTGTGAGAGTGGCGGGTTGCTCACGAGTATCCGACCAAACCAGGTCGGGGCGTGACAACTTGAGTGGTATCAGAGCTTGTTTCCTCGAATACATTATCAAGACTATATAACATATTAACTAATAGGAATAAATCTTATAATTTCATATGGCTCCCAAAAGATGAACCAAGAGAACAAGAGTCGTAGTCTCTAACACGGCCCAACCACTTCTAGGGAACCAAGCATGTCAACTGGAGAAGGATTGTTAGCATGATGGGTGAGATTGTACATCCTCCAGTTCAGCTTAAGGGTTGGTGCCCACCTTAGGATCGAGGTTAGGTCATTCAAACACTCGGGTGAATTCTTCGTACAATCTCTGGTGTTCCACAGCAATGAGAACAAGCAATGGAACATGCTTGGACCACCCCAAGGGAACCCTAGAACTCCTAGGTAGGACGCCACAGCCAGAGTGCCAACTAGGGTATTCAACCTCACCTAAGAAGAGGCTAAGAAAAACCCTAGTACCGTAGCGGGTACTTCCCAAAACCCTCCCAACTAAGATTTAGATAAACTTGTAATTTTAATTTCATTCAATAAAGGAAATTTTCTTCTAAAAATATGCATTTCTACAATTAGGGTACATACACTTGTGAGGAATAAAAGTCTATGCCCTCTTCGACTCAGGAGTAGAAAGATTTTTCATCCAATAAGATCTAATCCCAAGACATCCCTTAGAACTTACCTCACTAGAATAAAATCTCAACATCCTCACACCCTTAGTAGAAGGGTTAAATAGGGACAAACAGTTGAAGGGATGTGAGATAAAGATTGGAGGAATCAAACTAGAGGTAGATTTGATCCCATTACCTCTAAGGGAGGTATAAATAATCCTAGGAATGGATTGATTAAGTACCCATCAAGCTAGGATGGATTGTGGAAGGAAAATAGTAACATTCCACACTCCCGAAACACTTGGACTAACATTCCAAGGAGATAGGAGGAAGGGAGAAATGCAAATGGTGTCCCACATAAGAGCCCAAAAGATGATACATAAAGGTTGTAAGGCTTTTCTGGCAATGATCATCAACAAGTAGTCTGAAGAGAAGGGACCCGAAGGTATTCCAGTAGTTGAACACTACCCAGAAGTATTTCCGAAAGGATTACCTAGATTGCCCCCAAGCTGACAATTGGAGTTCACCGTAGAAATTATCCCAGGAGCACACCCCATATCCCAAGCCCCTTATCGCATGGCACCCGAGAATCCCTCAGAGATACGAAGTTTCTTGGGCTTGGCGGGATACTACAAATGGTTTATGCAGGATTTCTCTAACATAGCTGCCCCTTTGACTCATCTCACCAGGAAAGGAGTAAAGTATAAGTGGGATGAAAGCTGTGAGAAATATTTCTTAGAGTTGAAGACCCATTTGACAATAGCACTTGTACTCTCTCTGCCTGACCCAAGTGTAGGGGAGTACACCATCTATAGCGACTCATCCGGACAAGAACTCGGATGTGTATTGATGCAACAAGGAAGAGTTATCGCCTACGCTTTGCAAAAACTTACGTACTTCATATCATAGAATTAGCTGCAATAGTGTTCTCCCTAAAGATTTGGCGACACTACCTATACGAGGTTAAGTGTACAATATATACTGATCACAAGAGTCTCGTTCGGTTCAAAACAGTCTGGTTCGGTCCAGTTCGGAATAGTGTCATTTCTTCCTTCAGATGATGACATTGTTCATTCAACGGAAGAACGGACAGCACCGACAACCACCATTCAGGGCATTTTAGGTCATGAATGAGCACGACCAAGACGCTAAACAGTCGAGCAAAGAGTACCCGAGCTCCATATATAAAGAGATCCTCTCCATAGAGAATCCTTGAGTAAAGGATGTCACTAGGAATGAGGAAGGACCTAAGTAAAGGAAGATATGAACCTAGGGAAATATCTTTGAACTCGCGGGTAAGACATACTAATTATGATAAACTGCATGAAAGTAGGAAACAATGTAAAGGAAAGGAACTTCCTTAAGCAAGAAATTTAAAGTGGTCAAAGTGAAAGAATGACCGAAGTGTTAACAATATCAAGTTAACATTAAGGGAAGTTTATCCTGGATTGAAAAATGTTGATTTAGTTTTGAGGACAAAACTCCTAAAAGGAGGGGAGAGTTGTAAACACTGCCCTTTTGAATTAAGGAAAACTAGGAAAGAGAATTGGTCAAACTAAGTGAGAAACATCGAACCGGTTCTTAAACCAGGTCATAGGGGAACGGGCAAATTGGGGAATTTACAACTCCCGAGTGACCCAAAAAGAGTTCATAAACCTTGGAAAAGAACCTTAGGACAAATTAGGAGAGAAAAACTAGATCGATTTGGGTGAACAGGATACGAACCGGATTGAACCGGTTTATGAACCGAGATGGTTTATCAATCGGAACCCAAAGAGAGAGGGCAAACTAGGAAATTTATGGACCTCGAGTGACCTAAGGATTTACAAAAGTTATGAAAAAGGACTTTAGAGTGAATTGGAGATGAAAATCAAACTGGTTCAAGTGAATCGGATCCGAACCAGATTAAATCGGTTTGGACCGGTTTGAACCACTATTAAATTGAATGCTAAATTCATTTTTCTAGGTGGCTTAAAAAATCAAATTTGAGATTTGAGGCCAACATTGGATAGAAAATAAATTTAGATGAATTTAGAAATTTTTAGATTTGAAAAATTCGGTCGAATTGGGGGTGAACCAGCTGGTTTAAGCTTTGAACCCGGTTCGGACCAATCCATCCGATTTGGAATTGTGTCATATTTTTCCTTCAAATGACAGCATTATTCACTCGTCGGTGAATCGCGCAGTGCTGGTGAAGCTGAAAAGACTCTGGCCAAGGAGTTTCAAGAATATAAATGACCACCATTAAGGCGCCAATCGGACGGCCAAGAAGTCCCCTAGCTTCCTATATAAACAGCCCCTTCTCATTCATCATCTACACACCTGAAAACTCCATTCTCTCTAAACTACTCCATTTTCTGGTGAAGCCCAAACCAGAGCTCCGACTTCGGCACTTTTCAGAGCCAAACAAGGCGAGGTCATGTTCTTTAGAACCGGGGAGAAGTCAGCTACATGTTTGTAGTCTCCATTTGCTTCAAGGGTCGCCAGAGGAACACCGGCGTGATCGAATAAAGAAGCAGCTCCGACGGACCGAAGCTACCCTATTTCTGCTTAGCTGAAATTGGCCAATTCAAGCCCTTCTCAAGCCAAACCAAGCCATCCCAAAACCTCAATAGCCCCTCCTACAATAGAATTAGAGCTGAAAGGTAAGCCAATTTGGCTCCTCTCTGCAATTTTCGATCGGTGCTAGAGAGAGAACCAGTAGAACTTTGATGATAAAATTCTCACTCAATTCGGCATCAATTGATGCAATTCTTGATCCTAGGAGGAACCTTAGGACAAGAGCTATCTGTCCAGATCAAAAGCTTAGACCGTCATACCCCGATAGTAAGCTTTTAAAGTTTTCTCTCTATAAGTCCAATTTTCCAGCGAAGCTCCGTTTGAGCTCATTCTAGCACCAAATCGTGCGATTTAAAGTGCAATTGAATTGTATGAAGATGTAGGAACTCTAATTTAACTTTAATTTCAACAATTAAACTCATTTGATCGGTCAATATGATAAAATCAAATTTGACAAACTTAGAAATTGAAATTGGGGGAAATTTGGGAATTTCAAAAATTAGAGAGACTAAATTGTAATTTCATAAAATTGAGGACCAATTGGGCATGACAAAGATGTTGGAGGACCAATTGGGCAATTTTTGGAATTTTGGGGCAAAATTACCATTTTTGTAAAGTATGGGCAAAATGGTAATTTTGGAAAAAGTTGGGGACCAAATTGGAAATTTGGGAAATTAAACCTCTTTTTATGAATTTGAATAAATTGATCCTAAGATAAATTTTAAAAGTTTTGGGACTCAATTTGAGGAAAAACCGGCATTTATGGACTTAAAGTTAAATAAAAATAACTTTAGGGACCTAATTGCAAATTAAGGAAAAGTTGGTTCTCTCATTCAATTGGAATGAATGAGGACTATTAGGCCAAAGAATAATTAACAAGAATATTCATATCGTGTAGGAACATGAAGTATCGAGAATGCTAGCTAAGACGAGTTCGAGTAAGGATAGCAAGCCGGCTAAGAGGAATTTCACTGCACGATCAGGTGAGTGGGATTTTTATATCATCCCCGGTTGGGATGATAAGAACCTCAAAAAAACCCATTGCTAAGTGGTATTTTAAACATCACACCTAAGAGGAGTGATATGAAAATGATGCGGAAAAACTATTTACCGGTTATAAATAGATCATACCCAGTTGGTATGATGAAACTTACTCGAAGGAAGTGGAAAAGCTGTTCATCGGTTATGAGTGGAGATGTCCTCATACTTAGTTAGTATGATGAACAGTTGAAAATATATTTTGTTGAAAGTGTTCTTCCCTAACTGAGTGCCACTACTTAAACAATTTGGGAGACCTTCTTCACGGGAGCTCAAATAGCTCTAATAGGCTAGAGGCCTCAATTTTTGGAACTTGGGGGCAAATATGCCCAATTTTGAAAATCTCGAACAGTGAGCCCTAGGCCGGTTGGCACGAGCAGGAGCTCATAAACAAATATGATTGATATGCCATGAAAACTTAAGTAATTGAATTGTTTGGCCATGGTACCAAGATAGTACCAACATACTCAATCAACTAGTGGTAGTGCGACATGACAGGTCTTCGGACTAATCAAGAAAAACAGTTGCAGGTTGAGTTGAGGATTAGGGCCGTTGGACCAGTAGCACCACAGATTATATGGCATCATATGAAAAATGTTGATTATGCATGCATTGTGTTTACGGGACCTTCAAGATGCCCAAGAGGGGTAGTGAAGTGTCCTAGGGCCTTGGACGATCTGGTGGATATAAGGGCAGATAGTTGTACCATAAGCCTTGCGAAGCTCGATGTAGCTTCAAGAACATGAGATACGGGTGAGGTTAGGATGAGGTCTTTGTCCTCATACGGACATAGAGAATTGTTACGGGATTGAGGGTCGGATGTCGCGTACATCTACTCATTCTCAGGGTAGAAATGGGCGTGCTTCTATCTAGGTGGTTGGTAAAGTCGCTCCGACGCCACAAGTGGGTTCAGTGGACATTCTGGCCTATGATTGTGTGTTTGACCTTCATGATGTTGAATGTGTGTTGGGTGATGACACACCGTGGTTAATAAGAAATGGTGATAAAAATCTAAATTTGAAATTAAAGGTTTATAAAGAAAAAAGTAGTCTGACACACTCCAAATCATACATTTTCCTAAAAATTAAATTTTGAAAACCCATTCACTGAGTCATTGTACTCACCCTCCTCCCCCCTCCCTTATATCCCTTTCAGGAAATCTCAAAAAGCCTACCCTAAGGACCATCAACTAATATGCCTGGGAGATAGGTATGATTAGTTTAAAATTTTATACAGTTTTATTTATGTTATTCTAGGAAAGGTGCAGGTTTAAAGGGCGCCTTACTCTTCACGGTTTATAAACAAGGGGCAACGCTTAATAAACCAGGAGAGTGGTGGGTTGATCACAGGGATCCGATCAAATCGAGTCGAGGTGTGACAGAGAGAGTGGAGTTTTCAGGTGTTAGGAGGATGAATGAGGAGGGGCTCTTTATATATGAAGCTCGGGGACTTATTGGTCGTCTGATTGGCGCTTTAATGGCAATCATTCATTGCCTGAAACTCCCTGGTCGGAGACTTTTCATCTTTGCTGACGCTGCTCAATTTTGCGACGAGTGAACAGTGCTGAATTTGAAGGAAGAAGATGATTGTTCCAAACTAGAACGGACTGGTCTGTACTGGGTTCAAAGCTTAAACCGACGGGTTGAGGCTAGATTCGACCAATTTTTTCAAAATTAAAATTTTCTAAATTCATTCTCTAGCCAATGGTGGCCTCAATTCTCCAATTTGAATTTTCTAAGCCACCTAGAAAAATGAATTTAGCATCTAGTTTAATAGAGGTTCAAGTCGTTCCAAACCGGTTCAATCCGATTTGGATCCAATTCACCTGAACTGGTTTGGTTTTCATTTCCAATTCATCCTAAAGTCCTTTTTCATGACTTTTGTGACTCTTCAAGTCACTCGGAATCCATAAATTCCCTGGTTTACCCTTTCTCTATTGGTTCCGATTTATAAACCGACTCGGTTCATAAACTTGTTCAATCCGACTCAAATCCGGTTCACCTGAACCAGTCTAGTTTTCTCTCCCAAATTGTCCTAAGGTCCTTTTCCAAGGTTTTTGTGAACCCTTTGGTCACTCAAAAGTTGTAAATTTCTCAAATTGCTCATTCTCTAATGATCGGGTGTGTGAACCGGTTCAATTTTCTAACTCGATTTGACCGGTTCTTTCCCCGATTTTCCTTAACTCCAAAGAGTGGGGTTTACAGAAATAGTAAGATATAAGATATGGAATTGTTGGCTAAACTTAGCTTTTTTACGTGTAATGAATTGAAAACATTTTTTTCTCATATTTCTTTTCATATATATACCCAAAGCATATTTATGCAATATTGCAAAAATTTTAGCTACCCTAGATTGTCTAATAAATCCTACAAAATATGATTTCTTAACAAGTAACTTACACAAAGAAAATTGAGAGATCATCCACCTTGCATAATGCTTGTTCAACATGTGTTCCCTCTTATGGTGCAAAACAAATACATGATTCGTGTGAATCATGGACTCTTTTGACCTTAAATAGTGATGTCATCTTTGTAAAGTTTGAGCAAATACAAATATCTCATTGTTGTATGTAGGATAGTTGATGGCTACTTCGCTCCACTTTTCACTAAAATATATAATCAATACACCTTCAATGCCTAATTCTGATGCTTCACAATTAAATTTGAATAATTTAATAAAATTGTATAATGCAAGCAATGGTAATCTAATTAGTTCATCATTTGGATATTTGAATGCATTTTCTTGTAGATCACACAATTTAAATAAAATATTCTTTTCTAAAAGCACAGTGAGAGTTGTATGACAATTATTAAATTTAGGAACATAATGCATATAACAATAAGTTAATCTAAGTAAACTTATCATCTAACTTACCAAATAAGGTGTTATACAATCTTGAATTGTTTTAATTTATTTTTCATTGACAATCCCTTGAAAACTTGCAATATATTTTGGAAATACAAGAATATCCCAACAAAATATATATTTTCTAAAATTGAAAAATAACATATATTTCCTAAAAATATTTAATGCAATTTTTAAATATATTTTATGTTCATAAGGACATGTTATATATTATTATAATATCAAAATATACATCAACCAACTTTTCAATGCAAGCATGTAAAAAATAATAACATAATCTCATAGAAGTATTAGTTATATTAATCAAACAAAAAATCATAATTAACCATTAATATAAATTAGGTTGTCTTTAATGCATTTTTCAATTTATATTTATCATTTATTCGAATTTTATTATATTCACCTTTAAATTTTATTTTTTAAATCAATAAAATCCATACAACTCATTTACCATATTATCTAAATAATAAATAGGGTGACGATGCATTACCCTTTTTTACATATTTACACAATGCATGGATTAATTCTCTTTGGTACTATTCTCTTTTTCACTAGCTTTAGGACTTGGTGTTAAGTTTGATACTTGATCCCTCCGGGAGGCGAAATAAAAATATCTTCTTATGAACATATTTGAATCCCTATAAAAAAATATATAACATTGGTGGAAAATATACGACAATGGGGTTAGTATTTAAAAATATATCATTGTACATAAGTACCCTAAGGACATGTAAATATCTATCTTTTGATCTCACTTTTTTTGTAATAAAATTATTTTTTCTCTCTTTCTTTTCAATTATGACTTTTTCTTTTCTTTTTCAATTTTGGCTTTTCTCTTTTTTGTTTCAACTCTAATTTCTCTTTCTTCTTTTTTAACTTTACCTTTTATAACTTCCTTTTCAATTATGGCTTTTCTTTCTTATTTTTCCAAACTTGACTAGATCATAGTAATCTTCGTCTCTTTGAAGAAATTATCAATTCGTTTACTGGATAATTCCTAATAGTAGTTGCTAGGAACAAATTGTCAGTGCATAATGACTTTCATCTCGCTCCATCACTCCACACAGTGTTCATGATTGCATCTTCTATTTTTCACCAATTGATCCCACCATGTAATTGCACAATCGAAAAATGTAAAGGATGCAACTTAGTACCTTTTTCGCTTTATAGGAATTGTGATATTCAAAAAACTTATCCATCTTATTTTCCCATTGAAAATATTCATCAAGGTCATCCTTTCCTTGGAATAATGATACATTCAAATCATTCAAGTTATCAATCGTTGGTCTTCTTGTTGTATATAGCTCTTGATTCTTTTGTTCCTTCAAATAATCCAATCACGTATGTTCAGACTTCACCATCCATCTCATTTTACTTATCATGTTTTGAACAGGATGAGGGGAATTGTCTTATCTTCATGTGTTTCCTCGTTGTTAGGACTTGTAATCCTTCCAATTGTTAGAAACAAAAAAATCTTGCAACTCTTCCGCACATATTTCTCTCAAACACTCTTGTTTCACACTAAAAGGGCTTTTTCTTATAGATTTAAACACTCTTACCTTTTTCTACTCATATGTCTTCTTTCAATTTTTAATTGAATTAAAGAACAAATCATTTTCATGAAACAATTCAACTTGAAGAATAATCAAGACAAATTAACAAATTTTTAAAAAGTAATTCTAAAATTAATTTAAGTGTGAGGTATAAAAATAATCAAACAGATATAGAAAAAAAACAATAAAAATCTAATATAGTAGGATAAATATGATATTAAGTATAAATTTTTATGCTTATTCTCTTTTTTTTCCTTTTGTTTGCCTTTTTTGCGCTTCTTTTTTTTGCCTTTTTTGTTATTCTTTTTTTTTAACTTAGTTTTTTTCTTTTTTAAAACTTTTTTGCAAGATTTTTTTGGCTCTTTTAGGCTTTTTTATACTTTTTTTTGTTTTTTTACACTTTTTTAATGTAAAGAAAGAAGGTAAAAAAATAAGATGAGATTTTTTATAAAACTAGAAATAGAAATAATATAATGAAAATAGAACTAGATAGAAGAAAATATAGATTTTTTTGTTGGTTTTTTTATATTAATTACAAATAGGTAGAATATAAGGAAAATAAAATCAAATCTAAAATATATAGTATGGAACTTGTCGTGCAATCGTATACTCTGATACCAACTGATGTGAACATTGCCAATATACTTACTAACGACACCATATACCAAATATAGAAATTATCTCAATAATTTCACAATGCAAGTAAAAATAATACAATATATATTATTTGGTTAAGAAACAAGATATAAATAAATATAGAGTCACACTCAAATCCTCTAAGAATAACTCTTAGAAAACCTTGATAATAAGTCTGATTGCTTGAAATTTACAAGTAAAAACCGGATAAGTTTAAAAGTTCTCTTAAAATAAAAAGAATACATAAACCTCACAATATTATTGAAATCAAAGATCTGTTTTTATAATTCTATAAAATTAGTCTTTTTATAGGCACTTATAAATACTAGATATCCTATAAATAAGTAAATAAAATATTATGGCTGACATATCAACCACTAATTATTCATATATAAAATATTTTTAAAATATTTGTTGTACATTTATTTAGAGATGTATAATATAATAAATATTATAAACTTAGTATATTATCAGACATATTTGGAAATTTATTATTTTATTTTTTAATATTATATAAGATTTATTATGTTAATAAATCACAAACTTAAAATTCGAATTTGAATTATCTTTTTGAGATTTTATTAGACTATTCTTTTGGTCTTTCACTTATGTTTCTTGAAGTGCTCCAATCAACTTATTCAATACCAACCAAATCGGGTTAGTGTGTGATACTAACTGTGCGCACTTTGTCACGTGTCGTGCATTGATTGGTCGCATGCGCTGATTGGGCGCTTACGTGGAGGGCGGTTTGGTTGGACCGTGTTCGGTGACCCGAAATCAAAAATTGGCTAGTTAAGGCCTGATTCGACCGATTTTCTAAAAATTAAAAATTTCTAAATTTTTTTCTACACATTGGTGACTTCAATTTCCCAAATTTATATGTTTAAGTCATCTAGAAAAATAAATATTTTAACTGGTTCTTCCTAGTTCAACCCGATTCAGGTCCAATTCACCTTGAATCGGTATGATTCTCACATCCAATTTGGTTCATGATATATTTTTATTGAACATTTAAAATTTTTCAATTTCTCGTTTTGGCTTCTATTTACCAATTTGGATTTACTTTGAACTTTGGTTTTCTCTCAAAAAAATTTTATTCTCATTTTTTATTTTCTTACCATGAAAGAATGAGGTTTACAGGGTAGGCCTTTTAAGGAGACGATAAATGATAAGTTAGACTTTGACCTATGTGTGATATGTGCTGCTAAATATTAGAACTAGGCACAGGGTAGGTTGTGGGACCCAGGTACGAGACATGATATTGGTATCACTTGATATGGGGAGATGGATGTGTAACAAGTCAAGCTCCTAACTTGATTTTTTTGCCATGCTTGCATGCTATGTGGGGCGGTCAAGATAGGGTATAGGCAGTGAGACCGAGTTCGGAGTAAGATGCCCAATGCATATTTTGGGGAGGTGACCTAGGGATAGGTTAGATGCTCGAGTTTTTATTTAAGAACATGGAGAGCCAATCCCTTAAGGACCAAGCTCTCGAGAATATGCATATTATTAGCATGATGGTTGTTGCATGAAGTTATGCTATGTGCATTGGAGAGTCGAGCAAGTGACACCCAAGCTCCATCTAATAGGATGCAATAAACACCATTATGTGACCTAGTCATGAGTGTTAGGGGCATGACCTAAAGTTATAATATTGTTTGTATAGGAGAGTGGGGGTGACCGTTCGATACCTGAGAGATTATGTGGTTGTTCAAGAAAAAAATGGAAAGGAGTTCGGAGAGTGCATTGTATAATATCTTATGTTTTTCCAGACACCCAAGTGATGTACGACTATCGTCGCAGTACACTGTTCCATATCTTGTTTAATTCGATACTTATGAGTAGTTTCTCCACAAGAATTTTGAATGCACTTTTAGGATAAAATTGGCAGCCATGGAACAGCTTGGTGGCATAATATTTATCTGCTCTATTGAAGAAACAAGCAATATCCAGACAAATAGCTTTCTCTTGAGGCTCTAGTTCCTCAAAGCTAATCCTTAGCTGAATTTGTTTTGCTCAATGTCAAATTAGCTGCTTGAAAAAGAGCTAATGGCCACTTCAACAGCTTCTTTGCAGTTGCATGATCTTTATGCCTCCTCAGCATTTTAGCATAGCTTCTATTCTTTTTTCGCATGTCCGAAGGTTCACACGAAAGAAAACCGGGAGGACTCTATCCTTTCAACTCTCTACACTCAAAGATTTCCCTAGCTCATCCAAACACCACCTAGAGGATGCCAAGTTCTGCGAGAAAATGATGATTGCGATCCTCGATCCTTCAATTGCCTCAATAAGCTCTCTCAAGATCTCCTCCCCTCTCTACAAAGGTGGTAATCCATGAAAGTTTTGATCCCCTTTGGGTCAGCGCGTGATGGAGGTGGCTGATGAAGTTGTTTCGTGTATCTTTCACCTCTGAAGCATAGAAAGGCGTCATAGTTCCACCTATCAGAATCGAGGAAGAGGAAGCAGAAGAAGTTGCTTTCTGGGTTGCCATGGAGGACAAAAACTTTATATAACTTGGAACTTAGTGCCTAACATTCCTTGGAGCTCCCAGCCTAGCACACAAGTACAAAGCTAGGGACGGGAGGAGAATAAAATTGTGAAACTTATCTGGCTGCATGTCGACCCAAAATGAATTCAATTCCACCTTAAGAAAACCTCAAAGTAACAATAAAAAAAAAGGAGAAAACCCTTCGCGCTCATTTCAAAACAAAATTTTCAATTGATCCACAGGCCCGCTACCAAATAGATTACAGAAAGCAAATTGAACTTGACAACAGGGCAAGGCAGTTCTTATTATCCTATATCTTGGAAACCTAATGGATTATGAAGACCTCATAAATTCATGCTGAAAATAAAGCTAGAAGTGCGGATCGATAAATGAATTCTTCCATAGAAGAAGCGCTAATCTTTCATGACAGAGGGGGAATCTGCCCCACTCCCATCGTTCTGGCCAGAAGAAGGCATGGGCCCTCTTAGATGCTGCTGCTGTACTTGCTGAAGTTGATGGAGTTGGTGATGTTGCTGCTGCTGCTGTTGTTGCTGCTGAAAATGTTGCTGTTGTTGTTGTTGCTGCTGCTTCTGGGAATGGATCTGCAGCTGTTGGAATTGCTGGGCAGTCAGGAAAGTGTGCATTGCTTGGTTGTTGGGATAGAAATGCTGCCCTGATCCATAGGGAGGGAAGTTCACCACTGGTCCACCATTGGGCATGGCTTGGCCTGTCATTAATTTTAGATGCTGGATCTCCTCTTTCAGTGCATCGTTCAGGGCTGACAAATAAAAATGTTAACATTTCATCTTCTTCTAGTGTACTAGGAACAAGAATTTAAGTAAATATACATAGGTCTGTTTATGATTCCTGTTTGAACTATCCTATGTGAGTCCTAGAAAAACTACCACTGTCCCTACCCTAATATAGTCAAATATGTATCTTCCACATGACATTTAGTTTTGTATGGCTAAGTCAAATGTTCATTAATGAGCAGTAAATTAAAAAGGCTGGATCCAGTGGTGCAAAAGAAAGTTCCATCCTGACTTGGTTAATGTCATAACAGCTCGTCAATCATATACAAATCACCCACTGACAACTCAAACTTAGAAAGGTGCTCACCGTCCTGTAAATGGACCTGCTGCTCTATACTCTGCAACCGCAATTTTAGCTCACTATTCTCTGCATTCAGGCCACTTGTGTCCCTCTGTAAAATACACAGGTGGAAGAAGCGCATTAGGACAGCAAATCATAAAATTGAGACAAACCTTAAACATCACATTATCCAAATAATATCGTAAGTGGAATCTGATGTGACAATCATAATGTGATACCTACCTGCAGCAGGGTTAGTTGAGCAGACAGTGATGTGGCTTCTGTTTGCAGAGTCTTCACTTTCCTTTCAAGTTCCCCTATGTATCGCATCTTCCTCTCCTTGGACCTTGCAGCTGACTGCCTATTAGCCCAGATCCTACACAAGGCAAACACAGAATTCTCCAAGTGAAAACAATGCCAGGATAAAACAGAAGAATTGCATTGAAAACCATTCAAGCTTGTGGATGAAACCAGTTAAGGGAAAGCTAGCAAAGCTTCTAATATGCCAGTAAGAGCCACAATTACATATCATTTCGTATTTGTTAGCATCAATATTTCCATAAAAAAAGCTATAGGAAAACAACTATCAGAAGTTTTCAAGTGTCAAATTAGGTTTCTTAGCAAGAGAATATAGATCACCTCTTTGCTCTCTTTGGATCAATCAATGCGAGCTCAGCAAGTTTGGCAGCAGCAGCCGCCTTCTTTGTCTCTGCAGGAGATGGCTCCTCGGAGCCAGACATTAGCATCTCAGTCTTGATGCTGGTTGATCCATCCATAGATTGGCTATGCTGGTGCCTTATCCGGGGCCTCTCGATCGGCCCTTCTGCCAAAGCCTCAGAAGAAGCATTCCCTGCACCCATACTAGAGACATGCTCCATTGCTACAGGACCAGCTGAAACAGGAGTAGATGAGCTGTCTCCTGCTTGAAATGAGGACACTACCGAAGAATTCAACTTATCCATATCCAGATACATAGATAACAAGTCCTCTTCAGTCTCATCTGAGAGAGAGGGCCCATCGGCCGCACCACCAACGACCCCGAGATCGCTATCAAAGCTAAGATCATCTGGAAGGGTGAGAATCTCCGAGTGGGCGCGACGGTGACCCATATTCCTTGGTGGGTTGTCAGTCATCCTACTTAGATCGGGGCTGAAGTGGCTCATGTCAGGACCTGAAAAAGAACTCAAACCTGATTGTCCATGAGGGGGTGGCATCGGAGGGAGATGCGACGATGAAGAAGATGATGATAATGGCTCCGACTTCAAATTTAATGCATCCCATGAATGCGAGAAGCTAACATGGAAACCACCGCCACCAAGAGCCTGACACTTATCTTCATCCATAGCCCCCACTACCCTAAAGAACTCTACTAAACTAAATCGAGGACAGATGCCGAAACGCTCACCGCTGAACACTAAATAAAGATTGTACAAAGTGGCGAACCACCAAGAACCCTCGAGTCAACAAGATCCAATTTATTCGTCAAGAAAGCGATAAAACTAGAAACATTTAGGGGAACTGAGTAGATGGATAGGGGAAAATGAGAGATTAGGTGATCTGTGGGGGGTGAAACTGAACCAGGATTTACAAGGAAGACGTAATTTAGCAGAAAACTTTGTGAGGGGTGGACAGAGTTCCTCAGCAGTGAAGCACAATGTTGAGGATAAAGAAATTCGAAGAGGAAAATGAATGGAATTGACAGCTTTTTTTTACAGGAGCGAATCAAGAATGAATAGAATCACATGGAGGGAGGGGGAGCTTAAGAAGAAGCTCCCTGTCTTTGTTTGTATTTTTGTTGCAGGTGTGATGGAGATCTGAGCAACAGACAGAGAAGAAGACACTGCAAATGCGATTAGACAGACAAACGGGGAACGATGAGGGTGCCTAATGTAATCACGTACGGCCCATCCGATTTGGAATCTGTCCGCGATTGGACGTATCTCTCGTAAAGCTCACGCTGGCTTATGGAGAAAGAAATTCGTTCTTCTTTTCATTTAAATTTTAAATAAGATATTAATTTTTAAATAATTCTTTTTAATTAAATAAATTTATAATATTTAATTTACCTAATAACTAATTTTTTAATTTCTTTAAAAAGTTAGTCATTTTTAACAAAAAAAAAAAGAATATTATTTGAGATTTTATTAAAAAATTAAAGTACAATTTAAATTTTAAATATTTTATTTTGATCGTGTTTAGGAAGAAAGTGGCGTAATTAATATCGAAAATTTATATTATAATTACTATTTTTATGGGGCTGATTATCTAAAAAGTGATATTTTTGCCCGTATTTTTATTTTTGGCACAAATATTTGTGTTAAAACAATCAAAATGTTAATTTTATATCATAATTGACATACGCTCTACTTTTCATCGGATGAAATGAGTTAGTATCTTCACTAATTTTACATGTCTTATTTAATATTTTATTAGTTAAAAAATTAAGATTTACCAATAATTGATTTCACAATAGCATAACATCGAGTCGAATAACAGAAATATTAGTGACTTTCTTATGCTCTACCAGGTACCCTTAATTTTTTTAGACCAAACTCTAATGTGGAGAACCTTATTTCTAAAACTTTAAACCATAGTCAACATGTTCAATATATAAACCATATCCTAATTATGGCTTTAATTGATTGCAGAGTATTTAATTTATTAGTAAATAATGCTTAATTTTATTCATGCAATATAATCATATAATTAAGATTTGTGTAAGTTTTTAGGAAATTTACATATTCTATCCATAAATATATTATTGAGTATTTAAATATTATTTAATATGCATAATTTTTAAGTCAAATAAAAAGATCCAATATATTACAAATATGATTCCATGGGCTACTGCCCATCACATTTTTTCTTATAATCAGTTTACATTTCAATTTCAAATACCTTATATGCTGACAAAAAAACACATTCAAGTAACCATTTCCAAGTCCTCGTTACCAGTAGAGAGGATATCTCAATATTAAAAAAAATATAATGTTCAAACATTACTCATATTATGAACAAAGGATAAAATTCAAGATAAGGTGTTTGAATAAAAGTTGACAGACATAAATCAAACTACTGACCCAATCTGATGACCATATTTGAGATGTGACCCTTCAATTTACTTTATGGAGCTTCCAAAATTTGTTGAGATAGATTGCCAGGTGGCATAGTCTTCTGTCATGACAACAAATCAGTTTTTCTTTTGCATTCTAATGCTGCCCATAAAAGCTACAGCCAGTATATCCACTCCAAGCTGTAATAGAGGGCAGTCTTTTTCAGCTTCATGTTTCAACCAGTAACCATATTGAATACAGAGATGTCTCTTCATCAGTAAATCAACAGCTCCGACCATCAGTCCAGTAGCTTCCTTATTTCTGCCTTTCATGAAACAAAGGTAATTGTGTATGTGTTGGTTTCACAATAGCCTGCTGAGGGATTTGATTAGTAACTTAAGATTCTTCCTGGTGACCTCATCACCCGTGAAACCCAAGATGTCAGAGCTAATGTTCTGCAATATTAAAAGGAAAGGATGAGACATACACAAAGACCTGATTAGACTGGCAAGTAGAATTGAAAACTGATGCATTATGACAACTCACCTCAACGTTCTTGAGAGTGAAAATGAGCGTGTAGATAGACTTCCTGACAAGCTCGGTGTTCTCAGGAGTCATGATGGAAGAATTCACCCTCCTGTTGAAAGAAAGAGGGTGCAATATCAGTTGAATGTACATGGGAGAGAGACAGAAATGCCATTAAGTACATATCCTCAGTATCTGTAAAAAGGAACTAAAATAAATTCTATGCCTAGACAAAGTGGTGCACCCAGAAAATAAATGTTCCTTTTCTAATACAGCTCACCAGCATTACAGCCACATCTGCTAAGGTCCTGATTAACCAGCAAATTCAAATCCAGGCAGCACTTCTAGGGTTTCAGAGACACTAAGAACATGTGCTCAGTTTCTTTGAAAGGAACAGAGTGGTATCCACCAATAAAAAAAAATCCTCTTTAAATACAGTTCACCAGCATTACTATCACATCTACTGAGGGCGGAAACTCAAGTCCAAGTTGCACTTCTAGGGTTCCAGACACACGGCCTAATATTTGACGAAATTTAGTTGATCAATGGGGAAAATATAGGTCACAACATGGAGAACCGCTAATTCTTTTATTCCCAGAGTATTTTAATCAGTCAGAGAGAATGATGAACTAGGCAGTAATCAGGAAATAGTCAAGTAAAGTGCTAATGAAATAGTTTCCAAGTCTAGATCCATTCAGTATGGGTAACAAAATTATATTTTTTATTCAACTTAGTGGTTATGTGTCATTGCTGTCAAGAGAAAGCACCACAATCAGGTAATTTGAGCAGTAGCAAACGAAATCACCTGAGGTCATCAGATGCTTGTGTGAGGCTTCTTGTTAAACTCTCCACTTCCTTTAGCAGACCACTCTCCTGAACCTCGGCCAACAAAGGTTGCACATCCTCAGCCATGGCTTCTATCTGTGACATCGCTAAAAAGAGGACATTCACATGTAAGCATATATTATAAGCTAACAAAACTGACCAGCTGGAACAGTTTCACAGCAGTTGTTGCATTTTGTTAAGTTCATGCTGAATCAGATAAGATGGTTGTTAGTAGGTCACTCCAAAATATTACCTATTGAGTCTGTCCAATCCGAGTCTTCTACAAGATTAACTTCCATAAACTGATTTATATGCATAAATCGCCCTCCCAGTCTTACCAGATAGAGCCATTCAATCTCTTTTTATAAAAGCAGCAAATTTACATATACTTCAGAATTCAAAATACTTGGGTGCTACAAAGAGAACATGGGTTCAAAGTACTTCTCTAAGCTACATATATTAGAACTTAGTAATCTGCCTGTCATCAAGAACAAGGTCACTAGTGCATGCCTACTTGTCTCAGAATTTCCCAAATAGTGATCCATCTTAACTTAATGCATACAACAATAGACATTTATCAACTGAAAAAGGAGAAGAAAATTTCCTTTAATTTTATCAGCAACAAAAATATAAAAAATAATATATACCACCTTTTCTAGCAGGGGCCTTGCCTCTTGAATAACTGCAGCCACTTGTTCAGCCAGTCTATAAGTTTTCTCAATTCCAAGTTCCTCCATTTCACGTCCGAGTCGTGTGAATATTCCCACCAAGGCATCCAAACTTACTCCCTGGTATCCCTTTATCTTTTGCCTATCACACATAATCAAACCTTCTTTATCACATTCAGCATCAAGAGGACCTGCAGATGGTGTAGGAACGGGGTCTCTAGGAGTAATGTCAATCAATGTCTCCATGAGCAGACCAGACTGGTTAACCTCCACCAGAGAATTCCGAGGTATGATAATTTTATCATCGTCTACCTAAAAGATGGAAAGAAAACTCAGCAATTACTCACAATATAATCAGAATATATCTAATTTACATACAAAATAATTAGTGCAAGGAAAAATTGACAAACCTCAACCACTGCTTCAATATTTCTTAAGGAAGGATTAACACGTATCACATTCCCTACAGTAACGCCTCTAATCCTCACAGGTGTCCCAGTGCAGATACCTGAAGCTTGAGAAAATTCAAAAACAGCTAGATATTTCCGAAACTTGGAGCGCATGTGAAACCCTCTCAACCAAGCCAAGCTAAGAGCTAGAAGAATTGTTCCAGAAACAAGAAACAGTCCAACTCCTCCTTCCCATATACTTCTACGACCAAATCCAAAGTCACTAAGAGGATGCAATGTTCGCTTCCAGAGATTCCATGGAACACCCAGAACAGCTACAATTGGACTCTTTTTTTCTGAAGGATTAGGGGATTGGAGATGTCCTGCCTCCAATGTAGCTTTTATTAAAGCAAACTTTCGTTGGGGTTTAGGGGGACGATAAGGCAGATGGCTTGAAGAATTGCACGGAAGAATATTCAATGGTGAAGAAAATATGGCAGGACTGGTAGAGACTTGTAAAATTGACCTTCCAACCATCTTATACTAGAATCATGAGATCAAAAAGACCTGAAAGAAATTCAATATCCTGAAAATTTTTGACAACCACCTTCAGTACAAGTACTAGAGAACCAAGAGAGATATGAATCTTTCACAATTTGCAATTGGGATCACACACTATAAGCATCCTTTACATGAGAGCCTTCTGTTAGAGAAACTAGCAACAACTATAAAATCAAACAACAGGAGAAAATGATATTGATTTTGCAAAGACGTGACCCACAATCAGCCCATGCGAGAAGCTCAAACAAACAAGACCATCACATGGCAACTCCATGTTTGCTAGTGGATTTTGCTCGAAGAAATATATAGACCAATTGATAACGTGAAGAAAGAATCCATAAAAAGCAAAAGGTAAAATGACCAAGATCTTTCAATAATTTGGTTAATATAATTACACCATTTGTCCAAGAAAAAGGGCTAATTCGATATTGAAATGGCTTCCTGTTTGCGTATAGACTCCATCTCAGACAGCCAAACTATATGTCTAAAACTACTATAAGAAGTAAATGGAGAAATCCGCCATTGTAATCTACAAACACTAAAGCTGACAATCCATATGGTATCTCCTCCAATTAACTAAATGTTCATTTTAGCAGGGAGCTACACAACAACAAACTAGGGAGCATCAAGAGCTCCCCCTCTGACTACAGATGGGGATTCCCGGGAATCAACCGACCTCTCAGGAGTATGAAAGAGTGAAAAACATATTTAGGCACTAACATTGGCAGCTCGAAGTCACATTGCACAGAGCTCGTATACCATAAAAACCCTCATTGGTCAGGGAGCTGAAGAGTCCGATGGAATTCAGATGGTCCACCAAGGAGATGACGAGAATAGGATCCTCTCTCTCTCGTTCCCCTATGTTTTCTCAAGGAAATTTATATCATCAAGTTTCATACTTTTTGCTTTCAAGAGATTCGTCCCTGAACTCCGAGCTTGGCCTTTCAGAAGGCCGGCACAGTGAGGCCATTAATCCGTGACACTCAGAAAAAAAATATTACTAACTTAATTTCAGGATTTCATTTTTCAATAATTTCACTCACGTCCTTCTATTTTATCTAACTATTTATTCGCACCATTATGCGTCCAAATGAAAGCCCAGCCTGAGACGAACGTATAAGCCGCCCACTTGTATCTCAATATACTAAATTGTTGAAAATTAAAATTCATAAACCAAATGAGTAATGTTATTATGCAAATTAGGGGACACAGTAGATCAAAAGGCTCCATGATGAACGAAGACGACAATAGAGCAAAAAAATTAGAAAAATTAACTTTAAAGAAAAAAGAGAGAAAATTCGATCCCTTCTCAATGGAATGAGCTTGTATTAAGAAGTTGAATGCGATAATTTAGAATGTTTGTAAGTTCTTAAAAATACTTCCTCCTTACTTATTACAACAGTAATTTTCCACTGATTTAGACTGTACTTCGAGATGGGACCGACTAACCAAATAAATGTTATTACAACAGTAATTTCTAACTTAATTAGCATCAAGGATCGGTGGCTCATGTCTCAAGAGCGGCTGGTCCGATGGCATTAAATCCCACTTCGAACGGCTTGTGTTCGGAATAGCCGGACCCACTTGTGCATGGATCATTGAAGCGATCACAATAGGAACGGGACGGATGACATTAAATCACCGTTTTAGACCTTGCCTAACTCTTATTGGTGTCCATTCTTATTTTTGTACATAAATTATTCCGTTTAAAAGAGAAATAATAATTAATTTTAAATTTATATGGATTTGGGTGTGCTGATTAGAGCCGCTACTCCCATAATTAGTAATAAATTAGTATTTATTTCAATGATAGTTTCATAGTAGAACAATTTAATGCTTTGTTAATAAGTATTATTTTTTTCATATCAAATTGCCCAACAATCATTAGAAAAGCAGGTAAATTATCATGAACTCTTGCATTAGCTCATGAAGTCCAATCTAGTATAAAGGGTAAATAACCTTCCAAATATACGTTAAAAAATAATAGAAAATGAGAAATTTAGTTATCGAAAATGCGGTAGAAGTTATGATCTACAATATTTCCAACTATAGGTGATTAAACCCGTATTTTTAAGGGATTTTCCTCACTAACTAGAACTTATTATATAAATTAACATAATCAAATTTTAAACAGATAAAGCTAATACCAACATACTCCAGTAACCACTAAATAAAAAAGGAGAAATATAATGGACGCATACCTCAATAAGTGATATAGGGTGGGCAAGGTAAGTAACCCTTACCAGGGAAAAACTCAAGGAAGGGGATTGTCCACCTCATAGTTGCTATAGACATTAACAACAGCCTTAATCAAATCCTAGGTGTTTAGATTGCAATGACAAACCAAACAAAACAAAGCAAAACTCTACTTATCTCAGTGGAGGATCTTAGGGAAAGCCAACAAGAGTTATCTAAAGCCATCACCATCATAGAATAAGATCAAAAGGAGGTTAGGCTTAGATCTAATTCACAATCTTATCCAATACGAATGGAGCTTGAGACAACACAATACAATCATTAGACAGTTTCACATGCAAAAGAGAACCAAATGACTTAATTTAATGAATGAAATATAAATGTCCCTTAATACAAATGATGCGATGAATGAGAATGATGAAAGGTTAGATTCATTCTCATTCGTGACCTACAACAGAAAGGAGTCATTAAACATGGAGCTGAAATTAACAGAAGAGTGGATGAAGCGCTGGTAGCCGAGCTCGATCAGGCAACGTGAAATCACTTCGAGCGTCTGCAGAGGGAGAGGAATGGTGAGAGGAAATGAGCATGCTTCGGATGCTCAAACGCAAGACCTCGATAAACTGAGTTGTTGGGGTGGGTAGCAAACGACGACCATACCCTCCAATTTAGAGAAAATTATAGTGCCCACCCTCCAAGCCAAAAAGACGAAATTGCCCTCCATCCCAAAAAAAACTTACCGCATGTAATCAAGGCCATGTTTGGCGGGAAAAATAATGGGGGCACACGAGGCTGCATTTAGAAGGGATAAAAATAAAATTAAGATGTCAAAATTACGAAAATACCTTTTAGGCCATAATCAGACCAACTCGTATTTTTTCAGTATTAGAATTATATGGGAAGGTACAAAATTATAAATTATTTAAATTTATTATTCAATAATTGTATATTTAATCTTGAAAAATAGGGTATAGAGGCAAAACCTTAATTTTAAAAATATAGTAAATGACTAAATTATGACCCAAAGAATATTTAGGAAATTATGTATGATATACAACAAGCAAAACATACATGTTCGTGTGAGAGGAGCACAAAAACTCATGAATCTCTCTGGAACAAATATGTACTTGTAAAACGATGAGTGAGATTGTAAACACCACCCTTTTGAGCTAAGGAAAATCGGGAAAAAAACTGGTCAAATATAGTGAGAAAACTGAACCGGTTCATAAACCCGATGATCAGGAAATTGACAATTTGGAAATTTACAACTATCGGGTGAATCAAATTGTTTATAAAATCTTGAAAAATAATTTTAAAACAAATTAGAAAAGAAAAACTAAATTGATTCAGGTGAATAAGATCCTATCAGAACTTTGAAGTTAAGCGTTCTTGTTGAATAGTAGTGCGAGGATGGATGATCTCTATACTTAGGAAGTATGTTTTTTTTGTAATCCAAAATTTCGGTCAAAATTTTTTATGCTAACGACGCACTATCATAAATAGTAATAAATTAATATATATATATATATATTTAATTATTGTAATTAATACTAATAATTTAATACCTAAATTAAATTATTGGAATAAATACAAATAATTTAATAACTAAATTAAATTATTAGAATTAATACTAATAATTTATGACAATATTAATACTAGTAATAAATTTTCCCCATTTAATACACAATTTTACACCTATATAAAGAACTCATCCCCATTTATTCTTCTCACACCTAAACACTTCTCTCTCTCTACTTGCTCCATTTCCCGGTGAAGCTCGAACTAGAGCTTAGACTTGAACATTTTTCTTAACCTCGGAAAAAGAGGTTGGACTCTTTAGAAACATGGAGAAGTCAGCTATATGTATGTAGTCTCTGTTTGCTCCGAGGGTCGTCAGAGAAATGCCAACATGATAGAATAGTGAACCAACTTCGATGGATCAAATTTGCCCTGTTTCGGTCGAGTTTAAATCAGCCATTTCGAGCCCTCCTTAAGTCAAACCAAGCCATCCCAACACTTCCTCGGCCCTCCCACGACCGAATTAGGACTGAAAGGTAAGCTAATTCGGCTACCCTCTACAATTTTCGGCCGGTGCTAGAGAGAGAATCAGTAGAATTTCGATGATAAAAATCTAACTCAATTCAACATCAATTGATGCGATTATTGATTCTAAGATGAACCTCAGGACGAGAGCTATATGCTCAGATCGAAAGCTCGGACCGTCGTGCCCTCACCGATGAGTAATCGAAGCTTTCTCTCTCTCAGTTCATTTTCTGGCAAAGCTCCGTTTAAGTTCGTCCCGACATTAAAACTTGCGATTCAAATTACTAAAGAATCGTATGAACATGTAGAAACTCAATTTCAACTTCAATTTCAACAATTGGAAACATTTGATCGGTCAATTTGATGAAATCAAATTCAGTTGTATTAAGAAGTTGGAATTGGGGGGAAAATTGGGGATTTTCGAAAATTCGAATGACCAAAATGCAATTTCCTAAAATTGAGGGTCAATTGGGCATGATAAAAATGTTATAGGGCCAATTGAGGAATTTTAGAATTTTTGGGGTGAAACTTACCATTTTTGTAAAGGAAGGGCAAAATGGTAATTTTGGAAAAGTTGGGGGACCAAATTGGAAATTTGGAAATTTAAACAACTTTTTGTGAAATGGAATAAATTGAGATCCCTTGATAAATTTAAACATACCGGGAATGCTAGCAAGGACAAGCTCGCGTGAATACAAAGAACCGATATAGTGGAATTCACTATATTAACAGGTGAGTGGGTTTACTAACATCATACCTGATTGGGATGATGAGCACAACTTAAAATTAAAAACCACTTACTAGTTGTGAGAGAGAATTTATATCATACCCGGTTGGGGAAGATAAGTACCTCAAGATGAAAACTCACTACCAAGTAGTATTTTAAACATCACAACTTAGAGGAATGATGTGAAAATCATGCGGAAAAACTACTTACCGGTTGTAAGTAGATCATACCCAGTTGGTATGATGAAACTTCCTTGAAGGAAGTTGAAAACCCGTTCATCAATTATGAGCGGAGATTTCCTTATACCCGGTCGATATAATGGACAATTGGAAATATATTTTTGTCGGAAGTGCTCTCCCCTAACTATGTGCCAATGCTTAAACGATTTGGGAGACCTTCTTGACGAGAGCTCGAATAACTCTTATAGGTCGGGGGCCTCGGTTTTGAAACTTGGGGGCTATTATGACCGATTTTGAATATCTCGTACAGTTGGCCCAAGACCAATTGGCACGAGTAGGAGCTCGTAAACAAACATGAGTTATATGCCATAAAACTTTAAATAAATGAATTATTTGGCCATGGTACCAAGACAGAACCGCTATACTTAGTCAACTAGCGGCAGTGCAACATGACAGGTCGATGGACCAGTCAAGACAAACAACTGCGGGTTAAGTTGAGGGTCAGGGCCATTGGACCAGTGGCACCACAGATTATATGGCATGATAAGAAAATACTGATTGTGCATGCACTATGATTACGAGACCATCAAGACACCCAAGAGGGGTAGTGATGCGTTCTAAGGGCACTGGACGACTTGGTGGGTATAAGGGCAATTAGTCGTACTAGGTGACCGTGCGAAATTTGGAGTAACACCAAGCGCATGAGACCGGGGTGGGGACAGGATGAGGTCTTTATCCTCATACGGACACAAATATTAATTTTGTGATTGAGGGTCAGATGTCGCGAACATCCACTCATTCTCAGGGTAGAAGTGGACGTACTTCTATCTGGGTGGCCGGTAAAGTCACTCTAAAGCCACAAGTGGGTTTAGTGGATGGGCTGGTCTACGAATGTGTGTTTGACCTTTATGATGAAGAATGTGTGTTGGGTGATGACACATCTTGATTAATAAGGAAATGGTGGTAAAAACTGAGATTTGATAAGAAAGGATTTTTGAAAGAAAGAGTCTGGCACACTCCAATACAAGTCTTTTTCTAAAAGTTAAAAGTTTTGAAAACTCATTTATTGAGTAGTCGTACTCACCCCCTCTTTTATATCTCTTTCAGGAAATCCCGGAAAGCCTGCCCTTAAAGACCATTAACTAAGACGCCTATGAGACAGGTATGATGAATTTAAAATGTTATGTAGTTTTGATTATATTATTCTAGGAAAAGGTGTAGGTTTAAAGGATATCTTACTATTTACGATTTATAATAAGGGAAAGCCTTTAATAAACCAGGAGAGTGGTGGGTTGATCACGGGGATCCGACCAAACCAGGTCGAGGCGTGACAGAGATTTCTAGCATCGAGTCTAATTTAATCGATGATGTGATATTACTCTCATATTTATTATGTTTGAAATAATTAAAAATAATTTTAGAATGTATTCCCCTTAACTGTCTGAACCCCGCTAAAAAACTTATTTTAATTAGAGCTCGTACCACCACCCCCTCACTGGTAAGAGAATCAAGCTCTCTCTCTAGAAAATTTTTTCGATTAAGCTTAGTTTGAGCTCATTTCTAAGCCAAATGAAGTGTTTTAAAGCTTGACATGACAAGGGGAATATTGGGAAATGATCCCAATCATGAATTGGAGCAATTAACCACGTTTGAGTTTTCAATTGAAGGAAACAAGTTTTCGGGGTCAAATGGCAATTTTGGCAAAAATTGGGCAAATTGGGAATTTTGGAAAAATTGGGGGTCGAACTAAAAAGGGGGTGTGATTGTGTGCCAACCTGAGAAGGGGTAGATAATGGAATACCATGAATATATCGAACCCACATATAATTGCACCCCTATGATTTCCCCCACTCACTGAGTTGTGCAACTCACCCCCTCTACTCAATTTTGATGGAAAAGATTATCCGAGAACTTCCCTTGCCGAGTTTCAAACCCAGGTACAATTTATGCTATCAATTTTGTATAATGTCATTCTAGGGAACATGCAGAAAATAAACCTGACTCTTCATGATCTAGGGGAGTAGCGACTCCTTGAGGTCTAGGAGAGTGGCAGGTTGATCATGGGGTTCCAACCAAACCAGGTCGGAGTGTGACAACTTAGGTGGTATCAGAGCTAGATTTTCCCTCGAGTGCACTGTCAAGACTTTATAACCTAAAGACTAATTAAAAAAATTCAAACACAGCCATGGCACCTACGAGAGGAACCAAGAGAATAAGGGTGGCAGTTACAGACTCTATTGGCAACCCCCTTCTAGAGGAAGAATCCCCGGGGGCCCAGCCAACACCACAAGGACTGTCACACTCCAACCCAGTTTAGTCGAATCCCCGTAAGCAACCCGCCACTCCCTTTGGTTCATTGAAGGTTTCACCCTTTCCTAAACCACGAGGAGTAATGCATCCTTTTACATGTCTTTCATGGAATAACATTATACAAACCGAGTATTTTAAAATAGACATACATGTCTTCTTACTGTTCCAAATTAGAAGGGTTTTTATGTATGGTGTTTCCTTGGTTACCTGAGAATGGGTAAAAAGGGAGGGGGTGAGTTCTACAACTTAGTGTGCGGGTGTTGGGAGTGAGTTTTAAAAAATAGCTTTATTCAACTGTGCCAAAGTTATCATTTCCTTTAAGAAGAATTTTCCTAAATTTCTGGTTTCCAAAACCTTTTACATTAAGGGTGTTTAGCTCTTTTAACTCATCTCATCTTCCTTGGAAGGCATTTAGCAAACAAACACACACTCCCTTCATTAGGAAGGGTACACACATTCGCAGGTGCAACCCGTCCACTCCACCTACTTGTGTATAGGAGCATATTTACCGCCCACCAAGATAGAAGCCCGTCCACTACTACCCTAGGTTTGAGTGGATGTTGTCGACATCTGACCCTCAGACCCGAATGCCACTCTGTGTTCGTATGAGGACAAAGACCTCATCTCGACCCCACCCTAGTCTCATGTGCAAGAAGCTACTCCGAGCTTCCTAACTGACTGGCACGACGAACTATCCATATCTCCACCATGTCGTCCAGTAGCCCTTACGAACCCATCACTACCCCTCTTGGGCGTCTTGATGGTCCTGTACCACAAGTGCATGCATAAACAACAATGTTTCAAATATGGCCATTATCTTTGGTGCCAATGGTCCAACGGCCCCGACTCTCAACCCGACTTACAACTATTTGTCTAGATCGGTCCGTTGACTTGGCCCTGACACACTACCGCCAGTCCATCCAGTACTGTCGGTCCTGATGGCTTTCTTTACTCAAGTTTGTTTACGAGCTCCTGCTCGTGCCCACTAGCCTTAGGCCCACTACATGTGATTTTCCAAAACCGGGCATTTAGCCCAATGAGTTCAAAAATCGAGGCCTCTAGCCTATCTGAGCTATTTTAGCTCACATCAAGAAGGTCTCCCAAATCTTTTAAGCATTGATACACATTCAAGGGAGAACACTTCTGATAAAAAGATTATTTTTATCTCCATTACACCAACCGAGTGTGATAATATCTTCTCTTACAACCGATAAGCGGGTTTCTCCTTTCCTCAAGGAAGTTTATCATACCAACCAGGTATGATGTTAGTTAATCCAACTTACAAGTGGTTTTTTATTTCTAAAGTGCTCACCATACCAAACGGGTATGATGTAATTAAGCCCAATCACCCGTGTTCATCCTCAATTAGTTTTTTCAAAGTTTACGCAAGTTTTCTCTTGCTAGAGTCCCGGTCACACATGTTCCTACATGATTTGGGCATCCTTATTAATTAGGGTTTGGCATAACAACCATCATTTTCTCACGTATGAGCGACTAAGCTAAAAAATTGTAAATAAATTACACTCAGGTCCCTAAAGTTCATTTTCCTTAACTTTAGGTTCCTAATGCCAACTTTTCCCCAAATTGAGTACCAAGGTTTTCAAAATCCCCTTTTAGTCCTCAATTTACTCAAAATTTTATAAGGGGCTCAAGTTTTCCAAATTTCCAATTTGGTCCCAAACTTTTCAAAAATTACAAATTTGCCCCTACTTTCCAAAAATGGTAATTTGGCTCCAAATGTTTCAAAAATTGACCAATTGGTCCCCCAACATCTTTCTCAAGGCCAATGGGCCTTCAATTTTGGGAAATTGTACTTTAGTCCCTCAAATTTTCAAAAGTCCCAATTTCCCCCAAAATGTTTTCCCCAATTTCTCCCCTTGAAACTGTCTAAATTTGATTTCTTCAAATTGGCCATTAAATTGGGGCTAATTACTCCAATTGAAGGCATATATCAGTTCCTACTCTTCCATACGGTTCAATTGAGCTTTGAACTACAACATTTGGGTCCGAATTGAGATCAAATGGAGCTTCGTTGGAAAACTACTCGTAGAGAGAGAAAGCTTTGAAAGGTTACCATCGAAGGTGTGACTGTTCGAGCTCTCGATCGGGGAAGGTAACTCTTGTCCCAAGGTTCCTTCTAGGATAAAGAATTTCTATAATTGAATTTAAGTTGAGGGTGAATTTAGTTAGTGAATTTCAACACATTCTCTCTCTAACCCCACTCTACAATGACTGAGGAGTGCAAAATTGGCTTACTTTTCAGCTCTATTAAGGTCGTGTGAGGGCTGTGGGGGTGTTAGGGAGGCTTGTTTTGGTCAGAGGAGGATTGAATTTGGCCGAATTCAGCTCGACCAAAATAGGCCAGCTTCGATCCATCAGAGCTAGTTCATTGTTTGATTATACTAACGCTTCTCCAGCGGTCTTTAGGTCCAAAAGAAGATGCTATCGGGTAGCTGACTCCCCCCAGAGTCTATAGGACCCGACCTTGCCTTCTAAGGCTGAGAAAAAGGCCTATATCAAAGCTCTTGTTTGAGTCTCACCGAAAAATGGAGCAGTTGAGAGAAAATGAAGATTTGAGGTGTGTGAAGGATGAATGGAGAGGGGCTCTTTATATAGGGAGCACGAGAACTCTCTGCCCGACAACTTTCTATTTTTGTCGAGCTTATCCTCGCCCTAAAATGGCTTGAACGGAGCGGTTTCAGCTTCGTCGGCGTTTATCCATTTTTTGCATTAATGAACAGTGTTGTCATACTAAGGAAGAAGATGACATTATTCCGAATTGAACCGGACCGGGTTCAATGCAAAAATCAGCCGGTTCAGGCCTGATTCGACTGGTTTCTCAAATTTTAAAATTTCAAAATTAATCTAAATTTAGTCTCTATATAATGGTAGCTTCAATTCCCTAATTTGAATATTTTAGACCAACTAGAAAAATGAATTTAGAAATTGGTTCAAGTATGGTTCAAATCGGTTCAATCCGGTTCAGGTTTGGTTCACACAGAACCAGTCTACTTTTCTCTTTCCAATTGTCCAAAGGTTCTTTTTCATGATTTTTATGACTCTTTGTGTCATGCCCCAACCCATTTTGGTCATATCCCCATGATCAACCCGTCACTCTCCCAATTTACGAAGGGTTACCCCTTGTTTATAAACTGTGTAGAGTAAGACGTCCTTTAAACATCCACCTTTCTTGGAATAAAGTAAATCAAAACTGCATAAAATTTTAAACTGAGTATACCTGTCTTACAAGCTTATTAGCTGGTGGTCTTTATGGTATGCTTTTCGGGGTTACCTAAAAGGGATATAAGGGAGGGGGTGAGTACAACGACCCAATGAATATTTTTTTTTAAATTTATCTTTTAGGAAAAATATCTGATTCGAAGTGTACCTGACTCTTTATTCTTTTTTTCAAAACCCTTCTTTTCAAAATTTCCAATTTTTATCACCATTTCTTATTAATCACGATGTGTCATCACCTAACACACATCCTTCATCATGAAGGTTAATCACACAGTCGCAGGCCAGTACGTCCACTGAACCCACTTGTGGCATCGGAGCAACTTTACCGGCCACCTAGATAGAAGTACGTCCACTTCTACCCTGAGAATGAGTGGATGTTCGTGACATCAAACCCTCAATCATGTAACAATTCTCCATTCTATATGAGGACAAAGACCTCATCCTGTCCCCACCCTGGTCTCGTGTGCTTGATGCTAAGTCGAGCTTCGCAAGGTCACCTGGTATGACTAACTGCCCTTATATCCACTAGGTCATCCAGGACCCTAGGACGTATCACTACCACTCTTGGGTATCTTGAAGGTCCCGTATAACACAGTGCATGCACAATCAGTATTTTCACAACATGCCATATAATTTGTGGTGCCACTGGTCCAACGACCCCGATCCTCAACTCAACCTGCAGTTGTTTGTCTTGACTAGTCCGGAGGCCTGTCATGTTGCACTACCACTAGTTGACAAAGTATGTCAGTCCTATCTTGATAGCATGGCCAAACAATTCAATTATTTAAGTTTTCATGGCATATAATTCATGTTTGTTTACGAGCTCCTTCTCGTGCCAACTTGCCTATGGCCCACTGTTCGAGATTTTCAAAATTGGGCATAATAGCCCCCAAGTTCAAAACTAAGGCCTCCCGCCTAACAAAGCTATTCGAGCTCCCATCAAGAATGTCTTCCAAATCGTTTAAGCGGTGGCACATAGTTAAAGAATAGCACTTCCAACAAAAATATATTTTCAACTGTACATCATATCAAACGAGTATGTGGATATCTCTACTCATAACCAATGAACGGGTTTTCCACTTACTCCGAGGAAGTTTCATCATACCAACCGGGTATGATCTACTTACAACCAGTAATTAGTTTTTCCGTGTCATTTTTACACCACTCCTCTAAGTTGTAATATTTAAAATACCACTAAGTAGTGGGTTTTCATTTTCGAGTTACTTATCATCCCAACCGGGTATGATATAAAAATTCCACTCACCCATTAATGTAGTAAATTTCACTCAACCGGTTCTTTGTATTCATGCGAGCTTGTCCTTGTTGGCATTCCCGGTACTTCATGTTCTTACATGATATGAACATCCTTGTTCATTATCTTTCGACCTAATAGCCTTCATTCATTCCAAATGAATGAGAAAATGAAACTTTTTATTTATTTGCAATTAGGTAACTAAATTTATTTTTTTACTTTAAGTCCGTAATGTCATTTTTTCCACAAATTGAGTCCTGAAACTTTTAAAATTCACCTTGGGACCTCAATTTATTTAATTTCACAAAAGGGGTTTAATTTCCCAAATTTCCAATTTGGTCCCCAACTTTTCAAAAATTACCATTTTGCCCCAATTTTACAAAAATGGTAAGTTTTGCCCAATTGGTCCTCCAAAATCATTATCATGCCCAATTGGTCCTCAATTTTATGAAATTACACTTTAGTCCCTCAAAATTTTGAAATTCCCAAATTTCCCCCCAATTTCAACATTTTAACTCTGCCGAATTTGATTTAATCAAATTGACCAATCAAATGAGTTTAATTGTTGAAATTGAAGTTACATTAGAGTTCCTAAACCTTCATACGATTCAATTACACTTTGAATCAGACGATTTGGTGACGGAATGAGTTTAAATGGAGCTCTGCTGAAAAATTGAACTTAGAGAGAGAAAGCTTTTAAAGCTTACCGTCGAGGGCACAGTGGTCCGACCTTTCAATCTGAGTAGGTAGCTCTTGTCCTGAGGTTAATCCTAGAATCAAGAATTGGATCAATTGATGCTGAATTGAGTGAAAATTTTATTGTTGAAGTTCTACTTGTTCTTTCTCTAGCATCGGTCGGGAATTATAGAGGGGAGCCAAATTGGCTTACCTTTCAACTCTAATTCAACTATAGGAGGGTTGTGGAGGTGTTGGAAGGGCTTAGTTTGGCCTAAGAATGGCTCTAATTGGTCGATTTTAGCTCGACCAATATAGGGCAGCTTCGGTCCACCGGAGCTACTTCGTTGTTCGATCACGCAGGCGCATCATCGAAGACTCTCAGAGCAAATGGACACTACATGCATGTAAACCCAGCCCTTTTGAGCTAAGGAAAACCGGGAAGGGAACCGGTCAAACCGAGTGAGAAAATCGAACCGGTTCACAAACCCGATCAATTGTGAATGGGCAATTTAGGAATTTACAACAATGGGTTCATTATACTATGGATAAGAACCTTAGGACGAATTGGAAGAGGAAAATTAGATTGGTTTGGATGAACCAGGTCTTACAAGATTGAACCGGTTTATGAACCGAGTCGATTCATGAACCGGAACCGATAGAGATCGGGCAAAATAGAGGAATTCAACTCCATTGTACTCTAATATCAAGATTTCCCAATTTCAATGTCATGCCACGACCTATTTTGGTCAGATCCCCGTGATCAACCCGCCACTCTCCCAGTTTATTAAGGGTTTTCCCTTCTTTTAAACCGTGAGGAGCAAAGCATCCTTTAAACTTGTACCTTTCTCGGAATAACATAAATCAAAACTATATGAAATTTAAACTTATCATACCTATCTTACAGGTGTGATTAACTTGTGATCTTTGGGTAGGCTTTTCCCTAGGTTACTTAAAAAGGGGTATAAGAGAGGGGTGAGTTCAACAACTCAGTGAATGGATGTTAAAAATATGACTTCTAGAAAATAGTTTAAATTGGAGTGTACTAGACTCCTTATTCTCTTTCAAAATATTTTATCCTCAAATCTCAGTTTTCATAGCCATTTCTCATCATTAATGATAATTCTTGTGTTTATCAACCAACACATGCCCTTCATCATGAAGGGAACACATATTCGCAGGGAAACACGTCCACTACACCCACTTGTGGATGACATTTTCGTCAGCGAGTTGAACGTACGCGAGTGCACTTGAGTGAGTCAGGTTACCCGAGTCGAATCCAGGCAATCCGATTTCCTTTCTTTTCACTTTTACTTTTACAAATTAAATTACATTTTTGTCATTTCTGGGTTCACTCAGTAATTTAATCCGAAATCTCGGCCCCATTCAAGCAAAAATTAACTTTTTTCTAAGAATCTCAATTTTCATATGGGAAAACTGATCCCTAATCCGATTGGATCCATATTCTTGACATTGGGTTTCTTTTTCCACTTCCAATATTGGGTTATGATCCGATTTGACTTTCCAATCCTAACTCAAGTTTCATTCCCAGTTCGGGGTTCCATTATCGGTTTAGGTTTTCATACTCGATTTGGGATTTCATTCCCAATTTCGATTTTCATCCTTGATTTGAGATTTCATTCATGGTTTTGGTTCTTATTCTTAGTGTAAACCTCACCCCTCCAGGATAAGAAAACTTGGTAAAGAACCGGTCAAACCCAAGAGAAAGAACCAAACAGGTTCACAAACCCCAACTGTTAGAGTGGGAAAATTTACAAATCTCGAGTGACCCAAAGAGTCATAAAAGTCATAGAAAAGGACTTTGTGATGAATTGGAAGAGAAAACCAAACTAGTTCAGGTGGATCGGACTTGAACCGGTTTGAACCACAATTGAACCGGTTGCTAAATTTATTTTTCTATGTGGCTTAAAATATTTAAATTGGGGAATTGAAGTCACCGTTGCATAGAGAATGAATTTAGATGAATTTAGATGAATTTAGAAATTTTTTATTTTGAAAAACTTGGTCGAATCGGCCCTGAACCGATAGGTTTAAGCATTGAACCCGGTTCATACCGGTCTGGTCTGATTCGGAATAGTGTCATCTTCTTCCTTTAGATGACAACACTATTAAGTTGCTGGAAAATCTAACAGCACTAGCGAAGATGAAAAGTCTCTGTTCAGGGTGTTTTAAACCATGAATGATCGCCATAAAGGTGTCAATCGGACAGCCAAGGAGTCACATGGCTCCTTATATAAAGAGTTCCTCTCCATTCCTCCTCCTCACACCTGAAAACTCCTCTCTCTCTCTCTCTCTCTCTCTCTCTCTCTCTCTACTGCTCCAATTTTCGGTGAAGCTAGAACTAGAGCTCCGACTTGGGCATTTTTCTAAGCCTTAGAAGGTGAGGTTGGGTTCCTTAGATTCAGGGAGAAGTCAGCTACTCAATGGTAGTCTCCATTTGCTCTGAGCATCGTCGGAGAAGCGCCAACATAATCAAACATTGAAGCAGCTCTGACGGACCGAAGCAGCCATGTTTTGGTCGAGCTGAAATCAGTCGACTTTAGCCCTCCTCCTGCCAAACCAAGCTCTCCCAACATCTTTACAACCCTTAGACGACCTTAATTGAGTTGAAAGGTAAGCCAATTCAGCCCTTCTCAGACGTTGCAGGTCAGAGTAAGATAGAGGAACTACAAAATTTCACTAATGAAATTCTCCCTCAATTCGAAGTTAATTGTAAGTATTCTTGATCTTAGAAGATACCTCAGGAAGAAAGTTATCTTTCCCGATAGAGAGATCGGACCACCGCACCTCCAACGGTAAGCTTTCAAAGCTTTCTCTTTCTAAGTTCAATATTCCGACGAAGCTCTGTTTGAGCTCAATTTGGACCCAAATGACACGATTCAAAGCTTAATTGAATCATATGGAATGTAGGAAATGATTCATACATTCAATTGGAGCAAATAACCTCGATTGAATGGTCAATTTGATGAAATTAAATTAGGCTAGTTTAAAAGGTGGAAAATTTTGGAGTGATTGGGGATTTTGTAAAATTGAGAGACCACATTACAATTTCCCAAAATTAAGGGCCAATTGGCCATAGAAAAGATGTTGGAGGACCAACTGGTCAATTTTTTGAAATAATTGGGGTCAAATTGCCATTTTTATAAAGTAGGGGTAAAATGGTAATTTTTGA
Organism: Trapa bicornis; assembly: GCA_030064425.1. Classification (NCBI taxonomy): domain Eukaryota; kingdom Viridiplantae; phylum Streptophyta; class Magnoliopsida; order Myrtales; family Lythraceae; genus Trapa; species Trapa bicornis. Next base: position 12,249,607 of record CM057753.1, on the reverse strand, counting down.
AAAGTTGGGGACCAATTTAAAAATTTGGGAAACTTGAAACCCTTAAGTGATTTTGAGTAAATTGAGGACCCAAAGTGAATTTTAGAATTTTTGGGACTAAATTTAGGGAAAAGTTAGCATTAGGGACCTAAAGTTAAGGAATAAAAACTTTAGGGACCTAAATGCAATTAATCAAAAATTTTGGGGCATTTCATTCATACATGAGGAGTGAAGGCTATTATGCCAGATATTAATAGATAAGGATGTCCAAATCATGTAGGAACACGAAGGACCGGAATGCCAGCAATGATAAGCTAGCATGTAGGTAAAACTTGACTAAGAAGGAATACACTGCACTTATCGGGTGAGTGGGAATATTTACATCATACTTGGTTGAGATGGTGAGTACTTTAGAAATGAAAAGCCACTTGTAAGTGGGATTATTCACATAATACCCGGTTGGGATGATGAGCACCTCGGAAATGAAAAACCACTACTATATGGAATTTTAACGTCACACCTGGTTAGGGTAATGTGAGAACTACGCGGAAAAAAACTATTTATCGGTTGTAAGTAGATCATACTCGATTAGTATGATGAACTTCCTGGAAGGAAGTAGAAAACCCGCTTACCGATTATAAGCAGAGATGTCATCACACCCAGTTGGTGTGATAGACGAGTTGAAAAGTTATTTTGTCAGAAGTGTTCTCCCCTGACTATGTGCCAATGCTTAAAACTTTTTGAAAACCTTTTTTACAAGAACTGGAATAGCTCAGATAGGTCGGAGGCCTCGGTTTTGGAACTTGAGGGCTAAAATGCCTGATTTTGGAAAATCACGTACAATGGGCCCAAGGCCAGTTCGCACGAGCAGGAGCTCATAAACAAAAATGATGATAAGCCATAAAAAATTTTAATAAATGAATGGTGTGATTTGGCCATGGTACCAAGACGGGGTCGACATACTCGATGGACTGGCAGCAATGCGACAAGACCAGGTCGACGGACCGGTCTAGACAAATAGCTGCAAGTCGAGTTAAGGGTTAAGGTTGTTGAACTAGTGGCACCAAAGATAAATGGCTTTATGAAAAACTTTGTTTGTGCATGCACTTGAGGTACGGAACCATCAAGACACCCAAGAGGGGTAGTGATGCGTACTAGGGACTATTGGATGACATGGTAGAGATAAGGGTAGTTTGTCACGCCATCAGTCAGGGAAGCTCAACGTAGCTTTATGCGCATGAGACCGGGGTGGGGTCGGGATGAGGTCTCCGTCGTCATATGGACACAAAATATTTTGGGTCTGAGGGTAGGACGTCGGAGACGTTTACTCAGACTTCGAGTAGAAGTCAGAGACTTCTATCAGTGCGGATAGTAAAGGCGCTCTGATCCACAAATAGGTGTAGTCGGTGTAACTGCATCTTGCGAATGTGTGTGAACCCTTCCTGATTTAGGGCATATGTTGTGTGTGAAACACACGTAATATAGAAACAGGAAAGAGGTTTGAAAACCTTAGAAAAGATTTGAGAATCATTGGAAAAAATTGGTAAACCTTATAAAAAGGTTTTTGAAAACTAGAACTTAAGGGAAGAATATTTTAAAGGAAATAAGTAGTTTGGCACACTCTAATTAAAGTTGTTTTTGTGAAAACTCGCACCCAACATCCATTTACTGAATTATCGAACTCATTCCCTCCTTTTACCCCTTTTCAGGAAACCAACGTTAAAAATCTATTAGTAGTTGAACCTTAAGAAAAGTATGTAAAATTTATATTTGATTTTGATTAATATTATTACAGGAAATATACAAGTGAAAAGAATGTCTTGCTCCTTGTAGTTTAAAAAATGGTGAAGTCTTTCATAAACCAAATGGAGTGGCTGGTTACTTATGGGGATTCGACCAAACTGGGTTGGGACATGACACTTAATTTATGATTTCATTTTTCGATTTAGAATCTTATTTTTAGTTCAAATTTTCATTCCCTTATTAGGTTCTCATTCTCGATTTAACTTCGATTTCCGATTAAGTTGGACTTAAATTTGATTATGAAAGTTTCGGTGTTACATGTTAACTTTGTGTCCTTTAAGCCCTTATTGTTAACATACAAATCTAACACTAGAGGCTTGTCCCCATTAGTTGTAGTAAAAGAATACTCCATAATCAACATTTGAAGTTGTCTCATTCCGAAGGCTATAGATCCAATATTGGTCGAATACCTCTCTTCCTCAGATTGTGTCATTCAGTTCATTACATGCTCATATTGATTATAGTCAAAACTGGCTTTAAAAATATTTAATTCTTTTCACAGGTTTTTCATTTTTGTTAAATAGTGAGTAATGGTCAAATTCTTCTAGGCTAAGCAACAAACTGTTTGGTTAATCCTCAAAATCTTCATGCTATTATTTTTCTGGTCTTAGTATACTAAATTAATCAATCTAAGAAATAACTTCGAAGTAATTTCTTCTCATAGAATATAAAGTGATTCCATTGTATCAGTGATTTGATTTTTCCTCAAACAAATTCATATTTATTCTTCAATAAAATATTATTAATTCACACCATTATTATAAAAAAGAAGTGATACAAGAATATGAAATGTGTTGTACCATTAATATATATAATAAATCATTTTAGTGATCAAATTCAGTCTATCTGAAATATTTTAATATAAAGTATGGATAGTAGTTGTACAAATACTAATACCATATTACAAAAAAAACACAAAATTCTTTATATTCCGGATGAAATTAACATTTGGACTACTATATAACGAAAACACTCCTATAAATTGCTTTCAAGAGGAAAAATAGGGTTATAGAAATAAACCTTTTTAGGAATTTTATTAATATGGGACAAAAATTAAATATATGCCCTTATATTATATATAAAGGATTATATAAAATAACTTTAATTGACTACTTTTATAATATACACAATAATAACAATTTATAAAATATATATATATAAGCATTTAAACATTTTTATTTATTGTAAAGTACTCCAAAAAAAAATCTGTTCTTCATTACCATGTAGGCATACTCGGCCCCCATTGGATACGAACCACTCCTTGAGGGAACGAACTAGGGTCAAGCCCATGCGCTTTAGCCAGGGGTTGGGCCGGCCCTTCTGGACCCAACCCCAGAAGGTAGCCTAAGTTCCCGCATTGATTCCATGCGATGATGGAATGACTCGCACATATATCATTTTTTTCCCTCGTTCGGGTTTAATTTTTGAAAACTTTAAGCTGTTTAACTAATTTAATCTTTTAACTTTTTATAGAATAAAATTTAAAGCACAAGTTATGAAGGTTAAGCCAAATTTGAGAAAGAAAACAAAGATTAAACATTTTTACTGCCATTAGCCTAATTTATCTTGCACGTTAACAATTAAGCGCTGTTTATAATGGGCAAATGTTCCTATAGATTCAAGGCCGTCTTCAAAGGGCAAATGTTTCTCAACTCTTTCAAAAGATGCCAACAAGCACAGATTATCAATATCATAGACAGGAAAATTGTGATGTTAAGAAGCTGCAACAAATACAAGTTTTCAAAATGTATCAAATGTTCCAGTTCAAACTCAATAAAACTGAACTTCAACATGCAAAGAAACAATGAAAAGGGGCAGCAATGCAACAGATTTAGTTGAACTCGTTCCCTTGCCAAGAAAATAAACTACCAAACTCAGTAGATGTTCATTGCAACTCCAATTCACAGGTCCTGAACACTCAAACCTGCAAGAGGATAAGTTAGAAGCTGGATAAGACACTACAGAGCAAAATAAACTTCTAATCCACTATCCAAATCACATGATGATTCAAATTTCTAAATGCAGTGGTAATCATCCAAAAGTTACTGCTCACAAACAAAGCAGAATTTGTTCAATTGTTATACCAAGACAGTGTTCAATTTATAAATTGATTACATCAGGGGTAGTTGATATTCATAAACATGAAGCAGAATTTACTCAATTTCCATAGGAGGTGCCCTGTGTTACTCTGATTTGAACTAACCTGGAGGAAGAGACTGCTTCAACTTGTTGGCCTTCTCCAAGTCAAACACACAGAGTGTGTAGAGGTACTTAGAGCACCGAACCTTGAACTTGACGACATCTTTACTCTTTTTGATCTTCACAGAGCGTGCATCTTTCCTCCTGGCAGTGAGGAGGAAATCCTTGATCTCATGAATTTGCTTCGGCTGCAAAGCAAATAGTACATAACTTCATGGATTTATTGTGGATAGATTATCAACACATGGATTGAGCAGCTAAGAAGAATATTTCTCTCAAAGAATATCAATGCAATCCCAAATAACACTTTCCCTAAAGCTGATGCAAAAGAGATAATTAGTTTCAACTTTGAAACCATCTTCAATCACCAAAAATACAACAGAATTTGGTTCAACATGATTCCCATTATTTGGTGTTTATGACAGCCACTTTCCGAGTGTTCAGTTCAGATCAAAATAGAATCTATTTTTGTTATCCTTTCTTCCCCAATAATCTACCATTTCAGTTTTTTCAAGTGTATGCAACTGAACTATAGAGGCTCGAGCGATACTCTATTCAGGCACAAGCTATGATTTTCGAGAAAGAGAAACATTTTTTTCTTCTATCCACGATGGTTTCTCGTTCACACTTAAAGCTAGCCCTTCTAGAAATGTTATTTTTCTTTAAATAATTTGTATGATAACCCTCCTAGGAAGGATTGCCAGTTTTCGAAACTGAAGCAGATGCTACAAACCAACATATCGCACCTAGAACACAGATCAATTTTCGAACTATCACCACCAGTAAAATAAATCTCAAAACAATTTCTAGAAATATTATAGAAGCAACCGATAAAATCAAAATCGTGAAGACGTCAAAATAAGAAACATGCTTCAAAAAACATACTGAAAACTATATATATAAGTAGGTAAGAAACAACTAACCATCTTCAACGCGAGACAAGAACAGAGAACGACGGAGGAGCTACTGGAGCACTTTGGACAGTAGAAGCACCAGATTCACTTCAGGCTCAGCCGCACCGCCTCCGATAAATGAATGAACAAACCCTAGAAATTGGGTCATCTCCTGTATTTATACCCCTGGAGGAAAGCAATATTCACGTAAAATGGCACCAGGCTATCTATGGGCTTAGAACTTTCCGTTATTGGGCCAACCCATTAAATTATTGTCCCTTCTTGATGAATTAAATCTAGCGTCCTCCTCTATGTTTGGAGGTAGGAAAGGCCGGACCGACCCGAACAGGGGAGGACCGGATCAAGAATCGGAAAAGTCGGAGTCTCAGGTGACAAGAGTTCAATACAAAGACCATATCAAAAATTGACCTTGTCGGGTTGACTAATGTTCCATGTTGTTTAATTCCTTTCAAAGGGGTAAGAGATTAACACATGACCCATTCCATTTAACCAATCCAACAAAAAAATGATTTTCCCCAAACATCTCAACTCAGCATCTCCACTTGGTGGGACGTGGTCGGCATGGCATCTCCATCGTATACCCTTTCCATTGTCTTCCCCCACACTGCCTATATATTGTATAAATTTGTAGCACTTGGTCCCTCATCAGGCGGACAATGACATATGGCACTTCTGCTCGTGCATTGTATTCCCGATCCATATGAGAACCAGAAACACCATCACCACACCAAGAGCAACCAGGGCTGCCCACACCATGTGGACATACCTCTTCAACGGCCAACAGTGGTGGAGGAGGATGTCTGCGAATGCGTCCTTCACAGACTGGCACTCAATGAGGCTCTCCATGCTGGGGTATGCATTGAGGAGGGTTTGTATCGAGCTCGTGTAGGCCTCCATTGTGTTATAATTGCTTTCAGAGATGAATAATCCTCCATCCCCCTCTGAGCAGTTTCCAGTATTTTCGTCAGAGCAGGTAAAAAACTTCAATACCTGCACATAAGTCATAATTTTCTCTCTAAATTCCTCTTAATTAAATTAGCATGTCAACATTTTTCATCCCTTCAAATAAAAAAATACTAGAACTACTTTGATTTGTTTGCTCAAAAGTCATAATTTTTGGTAGACTACCCATTTTTACTCTAATTATGTTGTTCTAAAACATTGACTTCTATCTAATGTCAAAATTTGTTCTGGGTAAAGGAAACTCTTCAAGCCGCATACCTTAGGAATGTCACCAATGCGAATGGTATTTGGTGGGCAGTTGTCCGGCTCATACAACAACTCTGGTGGTGCTGAGAATGGATTGCAGACGTTGAAGAGATTCGGATACGCTGTCGATTGTAGGAGTGATATGTTAGCGTTCACCTGAGGATCTCAAGATTTTAGTTTCCTTCATGAATCATAAAGACAACCTATGCACCATTGCATTTGTTTGCTTGCATGAATATGATGAGGTGGTTACCTCATTAACAAGGTAATATATGCCTGCACCGACATCGGACAAGATCGACTTTGCAGACAGCAGCTCGTTGCATGGGAGGATCGAGCTCAGGCTGTTGTTATTTGGGTTCTGCTGGAAGTTCTCGAGGGCCATGCAAGTGTCACTTGAGAACCTGAAGTTGTATGATGGATGATGATTCATGAATATTAGATTTTTCAACCTGTTTAGTATGTATCTCAAAAATTAAGAGTATGAGTTATATTATAAACCAAGAAGTTCTCCTTGAAACTAGTAATGATCAGGAAGAGAGTTCAAACTTACTTGCCAAAGAAGTAATGCATCCCGAAGAGGAGCCAGCAAAGGAATGTCAAGGACCAGCATACAGAAATTAGCCTGCAAGAAAGAGCAGTGAATTACGTCACCAAAGGAAACTACTTGTACTAAATGTATGGCTCAGGATGCTCAATAAGGATGCCATAAACTGTAATTTTCGGGATTGTTACCAGTATAATGGCTTCCCTAACTTTAGGAATCCAGCAGCTGCAAGGAAGAACATGAGATGTCTATGTCAATTGTGTAAACCTTGGGCTGCAACTGATTTGGTTTAAATGGAAAAAATGCTAGTTCTCCTGAATTTACTTTAATTTGACATAAAAACGCTGCTCTTAAGTTGAAGAATTACTGTCCAAGCTGTAAAAGCTGCAACTTCCATGGAATCATAGCAGAGGATAATTCAATTTAGTGTATTTTTTTGCTTATCCATTCATTTGAAATTAGATAGAGCTTTATCCTTCCCAGCAACTGACTTGAATAAGATTGTACCTGACAGAGCTATTACTGCAACCAAGTTCATAGATATGGTTACAGAGGTTATTATGTACCTGCAAAATGCAGGTATATTAAGATCAATCATCAATATCCTATCTCCTTAAAAAACGGCATTTCATCCTGTATTGTAGGAAGCAGAAGAGGAGCCTTACACTATCTTCAGGCCTTTGTTGATCAACCGTCTATTTTTTGAGGCCTGTCTTTGAATCTCGTCTGCCTCAGAATCGAGTCTCTGGGAAGTAGACCCGAGGAAGCCTGTAGCACCGTCGCTCAAGTCAGCAATTGAGCCCACTGTGATTCCTTTGGAGATCTCCAAGGTAGCTCTGATCTCTTTCATGGCTCCTGTGGTGTTGCGTATGGTTTCTGTTGCCTCATTTGCTGTTTCCATTATTATGTCCACCACTGTCTTTGCCCTTGAGTGGAACTTGGCATTGCCTCCAAGGACCAATCCCATTGCCACACTGAAGAGTCGTCATTCAGCCACGAGTTGATTAGTAAGATGTTCGAATTTTACTTCATCGAGCACATTGTATTGTGATTAGGACTTACACTGCAACGACCATGAAGACCGTAAGGAGGACAGACCAAAGGTGAAGTTGCATGTCACAGTACGACCTTTGATGATGAAACTTGCTGCTCTTCTTATTTAGAGGAGACCCGCATAAGCTGCTGACTGCTAGAACGATCCCAAGTATGATGCCGAAGAGAAGCCACAACACCCCAATTGCATACCCATAAACACCTGTGAATATTGTTGACTGCATATTTGCATAAACAATTCATTGGCTATCATATTCTTGCCACCTATTTTGTTGATAAAGAGAATGTACACAAAGGAAGTACATGCAACCTTCAATTCACTAGAAGTGGAAATAGAGAAAAAAAGCGTATAGAATTCTGATGTGACAATGATGATTACTTACACTCCAATAGTGCTTATTAGTGAGGTTATAACCTCCCCTGTATTTCTTGAAACTGTCTAATGGATCCACCCTCGCGGTCTCATCCGTGTAGCCCACTGTCTCCAATGTATCGTGGGTTTGTACCAGATGCCTTCCTGTAAAGGTTAACTCTCTTCTTATTTCTACATGATTTTTCAAGTTCTAGGAAAGACATTCTCGTACAATTTACCTATAAATTCAGATCGCAATATAGACGATTGAAGAACCAATGTATGTATATGATATTGAGCTGGTCTAGCATCCTGAGTTGCTGACCTGATAAAGGGGTGGGAAGCTGGTAACTCAGCCCTGCTATGGGAGTGAAGTAGGTAGCCAAAATTAGTAGCCCCATCATCATGCTGATGACGACTGTGGTTGACCGCTCCATTTGTTTTCCACCTGATAGGCCCATTTGATAGCCTCCAAAGCCTGTCCAATAAAGATATCAAGGAAAGAAAATGGGTTTGTTAATTATGACCACACAGAAACCGATCTGAAGTCAATTTTGCCCAAAATTAACTAACCCACTAGGCACTACCTGCAATATACACCTGAAACCTAAACCTCAAACTATGCTGATCTGCCAAACTTTTTCATAACGATGATCCAAGTTCACTTCAGAGCCCGTATGGGATTTAACAAAAAGAAGAAAGCGATTGCTTGCAACGGATGAAAGCTCGCTGATGGCTTTCTCCTGATCATAGCCGCGTATGGGATTAAATAACTAGAGACGCATGAAGAGAGAGATCGCTTTCGTGTTGCTTTTTGGGAACACAGATTTGGACTCGAAGATCATCGGTTTCTTGTACTTTAAGTAGCAAAAAGCAAATCGAAGCTATGCAACAAAGTGCAAAAGCAGTGCAAGAATCTTTCTCAGCTAAAATACCAAGGCTGGAGATAGAAGCCATCCTCTGATCACGCATTATATTCTCTCCTTAAGGTCTTTGCCCTCAGACTATATGACAAAGCTGCGGTCTTTCCACCTAGACATTACAGAGCTTGCGTGCGTTTCATGTGGAAGTCGTGTAATGTCTAACCCTTGACCCAAATTCCGGCAGAGTTTTCGGGCAGAAGGAAAATAAGACCCAAAAAAGACAAAGCGAGATAGAGAAGGAACTCAATGACAAAGGAAAACGGAGAATCCGACAGTTACCCGATAGAGATCAGATCAGACGGGAAATGAGCTTCTCAACGAGAAACTCGAGCAGTGATCGAAAATCTTCGTTCTCTTCCGGCAAGCATGCAGGTCTCTCTGATCATGTGATCATCAATCAGCTTATGAAACTGAAAAAAGTGTGTGTGTGTATATATCCTGAAAACTCGAACTTGTTGACAGCTGCTTCTCGAGCTCTCTCGTCTGGCTACTATACTTGGGTGTTTATTTCATGAGAACTTGATTATTGCAAGAGGGTGATCGATGTGATCCTTCTCTGAATTTGACTATGGCTTCCACATGAGCTGGCGCGCGAACTTGAAGAGGGAGAAGCTCAGGGAGAGAGACATGTATACGTATGTATAAATAGGGGAATCCGCAGAAAGAGTGTGTTTATGAGACTTAGAATAGTGAAGGCTCAGAAAAAATGAGAAATGTTATTTGACTTCCGGTACCAAAATCTATATATAATCATTACGTCCCAATGGTATGGCTGGCTCTTTTTATTCTCTCTATTTTTTTCTTCATCACTTTTTATAATTTTATACATAAATTAAATATTAATAAATGTTGTTAAATTATATTTTTTTTATTTTATCAATAAATTTTAACTTAGATATTGGATTCAATTTCAGTTTTAAGATAAATATCAGCTTAACTTATGTATGGAAATTAAGTGGTCTACTTTTTTGCCTTTAAATAAACCCATTTTATCTCATAGCCTATTTGCAATCCTTTTAGTATCCAAATTACATTTTTTATAGTAAGGTTATTTCCTCCTACTTGACTTAGAGCTTGTCTCACATGATATTCATTTACTATGTTATATAGAATAAAAGAGCATTCTATCAGAAAATGCAATATTAATAAAAATAATTAGTGGTAAATAACAGTGAGATTATTAGGTTTAGAACATTTCCTTGGGCTAAAATAGCCATAAAAGCGGTAAGTTATATTACTTCATAGAGTACACGTTCAGATACTAACAAAACCGTGTCAAACACTCCCTTTAGAAAAACTGTACCAAAATAGAAAATCTTGATTTGTTTCCATTTTTATATCAATATATATATCTGAGGGTGAGCTTAATCTACTAAATTTCTATTTGGTGGTTATAAATATAAAGAGAAGAGAAAATGAATGTAAATGGTATTTTTATTATTCATGGATATTTCTTTATAAATAAATTTGAGTTGCCAAAACTCGCAGAAATAATATAAAAAATATATATTTTATTATTATTTTGATAAAAATTATTATTCCCTAAACTTATTTTACTTTACATAGAGTGAGAATATGATAATATAATTCACTCGTATTTCTTTTTATGACGCATACCCATAAATTCCCAATGCCTCCGGAAGCAGATTAATATAGACTAATATTTGTCTTAGTATTTATAAAATATTAATAATAGTATTTATTAATTTAAAAAAATTCTTCTAATTACCTATGAACATTTCTTGAATTGTTTTTACTATTTTCCCATTAAATTATTAAATTGTTAATATTAATATACAAAATTATTAGTATTTTATAAATTTAATAACCAATGATAGGAAATTTAAAATAAAAATTTACGCTCTAATAGTTATTGAATGTTCGAGTCAAGTGGAAACACAAAAAAATGGAGGATTCTTAGAGTGGAAGGAAAGAGGGCATGCTTATATAATATCACGTGCCAATAGAAGGGTAAGCAAATGCTAGAGCAGGTCAAAATGATACAGCAGCTGGCGAAGAACAAAAGTTCAAGTTTGCACGTGCAAACATAAGTTAGGCATCGCCTAGAAAATATGAGCGCGACGAGGACATCAACCTACAACAACCTAATGACACCTGACTCTTAATTAGAGATGAGTCCCCGAGTTGATAAGCTGGAAGGTAGACGCTAACCTGATATCAAATATTGAGGTACGGACCCTAATACTCCAGTATGAATCGGGTCTGAATATGAGAAACACGTGTTTCGTGTAATTCAAATTGGATTGTTTGTATTAGAGTATGATTTGATATTTGAAAAAAAATATTAAAAAATATTAAAAAAATATTTAAATATTGTATTGGACCCCAATTATTTCACTAATAATAATTGGGGTAAATTAAAATAAACAATTCACATCTATTTACTCTCTCTTCTATTATTTAAATAGTCTAAACCCATCAATAAGAAAATTTATCTCCGTTTATCTATTCACAGCACTACAAAGGGGTAAAAGAAATATCCAAATATTGAACAAGTTAGGTTGATTAGTAATATTTAAAGTCCTGTTGTAAGTGTAGGGCACGCTCTCAATGAAGTGGAGCTTCTCCACGTAGAAAAGTGGAGATATGTATATTTTCTCCAAAGTTGATACATATTAAATGACTAAAAGCTAATAAGAGTTCAAGCATTAAGGGCAATTAACATGTGTACCCCATAAAATATTGACACGTGGTAACAAGTATTTATAAATCTTTTATTTTAACGGGAGAGAGAAGAAAAATATAAGATATCACTCAAAGTTTATGTACTTCGGCTTACAATGGAAATTCGAAATCCTTTGCAATATGGCTTGCTTTATGATGGGGATAAGGCATGTGGAATGGGGAGGATCTGTGGTGAATAGTATATTATACTGTATTATGGCATTATACGCGACATAAAAAAGACAATAAAAAGAAGAGAGTGGAATTTAAGGAAGGAAGCCCCTTGGATTTTTTTTTGTAAATTTTAGATTTGTTGTTGAAAAGAATTACACTAACAAGAAAGGAAAGGAGATCTGACTCAGTAACCTCGCCGCGGCAGCATGAGCGTACCCGCTCCTCCCAGCCCCGCCCCGTCCCCACCGCCGCCATGAATTTTACACTTCCCAGCCAACTTTGATTTGGTTAGCCCGGACCCTAAAATATTAGAACTAATATTTCAATAATTGAAATGACCAAAATATATTAAGTATGAAAATTATACATACATTAAATTCCATGAATATCTTTCGACTATATGTACTTATTATAATAAAACCATCAATTTTTACAGGTGAGTCATTTACTGATTATGGTATCACACCTTAAATTGTTGGACATATATTATTAGCACACTCCTAATAATAAAAAATCGTACTATGTTATATAACCTTATATTATAAGGGTAAATGACCAGAAAAGAAATATAATTCTTTAAGATAATTTTATATTGGATGGTATATAAGTTCCTCAATATATATAGTCAAGAGTATAATTATACACACTTTATATGGAGTTGGTTGACATAACTCTATTACTAAATAATTATAAATTTAAAGACTAAATTGTTATGTTAAAATAGTTAACTCAAAGCTAATTTATAACAACTTTCAACTTCAACACTTCCGTTTAGTATCAATTATATTTTTTCTTTTCTATGCATTAATTTATTTTATGCTCCTTTTTCATGTAAGTATATTATTTTATATTATATTTAAAATTAATGGAGCTTCGCAGGGTTAAAAAAAAGCATGACCGTGTATACTATATTCTATGTATTAGAACAAAAAGTCAAACCAGACTTCTGCCCCCGGACAAAAGGGTGGATGAAGACTAGTATATGCCACAGGAGGCAGCATTCAACAGAAGAACCCACACACTTGACCCACCAACCTTTAACTCACGAAAAGTTTGCATATTCTTCTACAGAAGCCTAGTACCAAGCAGCATTCCAAAAGAGTAAAATCGGACCACAACCGCTACCAACCCTGCAAACTAAAGACCAATACCCATCATTAGCATATTTGAAGCAACCATCTCGTTGGAAATTTGCCATCTCACCAACTGGATATAGGATTTGAGTAACCACAAATGAGATGACCATAGGATGTGCCACCACCACAAATAAGTTGGTGTTGGCATCCCAGAGTTGGAGAAGGCAATCTGAAGTCTGACAAGAGGATGGAGTTCAGATGATCATGGGTGCATTGGAAGTGTTGCCTGAGGAAGTATCGTGTTGGCAAGCTCTTCATTCATCTTTACAGGGATTGGTGGCATCTGCTTCATTGTCTCGGGCTGGTCGTTCAGACTGGGGTAAAGTAGGGAAAACATGCAGTCAGTTGAAAGTGCAAGCTACCAAGAATGGTAAAAGAAGCCCTCAGTTAATGTATTGAAGTGAGCCTTTGAACTGACTGAATTATTATTGCTCATATATGACCAGAATATCACAAAGAACCCTGTAAAGATGTGGCAGAACTCATAGGATTTTCCTATGCTGTATTTAACCTATAGTTGAAAACTCGTAATTCAGACTATCATATAGAAATCTTCTTGCAGATATTGTGATATACACACTGATTATAAGTTAAATATTCCATTAGTAAAAAATTCAAGAAATAATATCTGTTAGTCTCTGGAAGGAAAAAAAAAAAGAGGTCTTCATGAATTCAGCAACTTACTTGTTCATAATTTTCATTATGTTATCACGGGTTTGGCAGAAAAGGCTGATGTTCTCATGTATCTGGAAAACAATAAAGATCCAGGAAAAGTGCAAGATAATGTTATCAGCTACTCATGATCAAGCCTACAAGTGTTAGACATAAAATACCATACTGGGATGATAAGTACAGTGCTCCCATTTCTCCTTTCCCTAAAGAGGAAAAAGATTTAAGTTCTACCAGACTAGACAGTACCATGTACAGCAGCACAAGTCATGTAAACTGACAGCATGTTCCAATGAATTGGTGGATATTTCTGCGCAATCTCAACTACAGAAAGCAATTTACAAACATAATCCCAACCTTCAGAAAACTCCGGCAAACACTACAAACCTCCACAGTTTTTTTCAATCAGTTTTCACCCAGTAAAGTTTCATAAATTTCTTCATAAATCATTCAGTAAAATTTTCATTTATTTTCCCAGATATTACTTGAAACAATCTCAAAATGTCATCACAACACATATACAGTATATTAATTATTATTTATTTTTTTCTCTTTTCCTTGTTTTAGGGATGTGTCCTGAAGCAGACAGTGCCAAATATGCGTAACAAAAAGATTCCCAGCAAAGCAGAAAAATCTACATGTGAATGCAGAATTGGGTTATACACATGCATATGTCTTCATGCTGTTACACAAAAACTTCACCTGAAAAACTGCTAAATTTGCAGAAATCTGATTAAGGGACTGTGCATTTTGCTCCAGTAATTCTCCTGTAGGACCACCAATTGCTGGCAATAGTATGACAATATTTCAGACAAATTCATGGAATAAAAACGAAAAAGAAATTACCAGTAGAAGGTGACACATTTATAATATACAAAGAAAATAACTCATTCCTAAAATAATATGCCCAACAAACTTATTTTGCAAGAGATTTATCTAATTCCCATGATCCTCCACTAGAGCATCCTGACACAAACATCTTAGTATTTGCATTAGTTTCAATACATAATAATTCAGCCCTTCAAAAAAAATAGAGATATGTTTGATCTCTTCTGACTCAAAACAGTGTAATTTATGGGTTTCATTTTTTGTTTAATACCACAATCAAGTATCACTTATAAGTACAATAGCATGTGTCCCTAGAATTGAGTACAAAATTTAGCAGTGTTCCTTGAGAAATAAAGTTTAACTCTAACTCTAAAGAGATGATTTAGATGTAGTTGAACGAGTTTTTTTAATGGAATGAGATACACAAATATCAAAAAGTATAATCAAGTGCCTTCTAATGAAATTAATTTTGCCAGTTATAGTAAAAGAACTGATGCATTTATGTTCTCAAATACTTACAAAGGTATATTATTATCTCATAGAACATAATCATACAAAAGAACCCATTGTTCTAACCTTTATTTGAGATTCCATCATCATGGTCCATAGGAAGCACAGGTGAGGCATATGAAGGAAAATTTGGATGCGCAATAGGTTGTGATGGATTTTCAGTTGCCCTTTCCTGAAAGATACAAGGAATTATATATGCATATATACATGTTTTTATTCAGGGGGAATTGTACTGAAGGAATAAAATAATTTAAATTCTCTTATCCAACAGCCAAAATGAATGAAAATGGAACTTAGAGCATTCGTTCTTCTGAATAACAGTGTCAAGCATACCCTGTTTTCCCATACAACTTATGGAATTTAAAAATTAGCTAGTTAAGTTGACTTTGATTGACACTGAGCAAAGAGAGCCATCAAAAGTATGTCTGCATTTCAAGCTTATCATAACAAGTAACTTAAAACACACTCAATGAAGTTCATATATTTAATAAAGAGGACATGGATATTCACATATGTTAATCTCACAAGAAACACAAACTGACATAGTAAAATTGAGATTATTATAGATGAAGGGTAGAAAAACAGGATTTTTTAAGTAATAATACCTTTTTCTCTTTGCTTTTCCTTGACAAACTGTTCTCCTCCTTCCGTCTCTTGCTACTTTCTTTTTTCTGGATGATGTGGATTATGTCTCATATGAAGCAAAACACATGTAGACAAATGACAAGGGTCTATACTCCACCATAATCAGCATGTCGATGCTTACCGTCATCCATCTGACACGCAATGCCACATCCCTGACTGTCTTGTTCTTTAGCTGTATAGCTATCTTTGCATAGCGAATTATATTAGATTCTGAAGCAAATCTGCAAGAAGGTAACAATCTTCGCATAAGTTATGACTGAGGTATGCTGTATAAGAAATACATGAAAACAGCAGTTACCTGAGATTGCATCTATGGATAAACTGACATAATAGAATAAGCTTGAAGTAATAATAAGTTAAAAATAATATTCCACATCCAAGCTTGGATAAGAATTACTATCACAATAGGATCCAATCTGTCGACCTAATTAGATTTCCTACTTTGATATCATCAAAATTAATGAGTTCAAAAAAATCTAGAAGCCCCTGCTCAATAACTCCATCAGACAATTCATAAACTGGTCAAAATTGCTTTTTTATCCGACATCAAGAGAGCTTCTCATCGATGGGGGAGTCACTAGTATCTCTTTCAAATAGATGGGAAATATGATCGAAATCATGATAAAAAATCTGGCCCAGCACTTGAAGATACCCACGAATGTTACTAAGATACTTGCAGTTAAAAAACAATAACAAGAAGGCACTACCTTCTACATCTATCTGTGAATGTGCGTAGATAAAAAGAGAGTCTGATGTCTATTGTGTTCAAACACAATCACCTGCCTATTAGGCTATTTGACCAAAAACTAATGCCAGGAACCTGTACCTTATGACCAAATGACCACTCTAGTCTTAAAAATGTCAATATTCTTGCTCGTACCCTGTCCACATGATTTCAAGCTTAATTTTACAAACGCCATACCAAAACCACAGAGTTGGAGGCAAGATTCAGATCCAGCTAGAAGTAGTTTGGGGGAGAAACAACTTCACAACAAGACTAGGATGCCAAATAATAAGGTGCATCACGAACTACAATCAGGATGCTATAAGTTGTGACGAATAGCCAATTGAAACCCGCAGTAAAAATCATGCAACCAAAAACCAGGCATGCGATTTCAAGCAACTCACTCTGAAAGGCCACGGTCAAGTACTGCCTGCTCCGCCGCCGTCCACTCCATGGATATTCCAGGGTTGTGCTTCATCGCCAATGCCGTACTAGTAATCTCCGGTGCCAAAATCCCGTTCCCATTAAAAGCGGACGACGACGCTTGAATGGGCTCCTGATGGTTCCCCGGTGGATTCACCATGCCCAGTGTAAGGCTCTGATTATTCAAGAATCCCGGTGGAGATGTTTAACTCCGACTATCCTATCAACCGTATCAACAGCTGTAGACTTGAAGCTAACCAGAATATGCTCAGAATCTTCACAACTGCTGAGCAAGTCGATCCAATCTATCCGCTAACGCCAATCACAACTTCGGCCACGGACTATCTCGATTAAATTCGACACAAATACATAAACTGCATAAAAAAATTAACAGGTTGAGATTGATTAACTTGGTATGTTAGACTGAAGGGAGCTCCGCAGATTCAACGGAGACATGAGAAGTTCCTTCAGAGAGAGAGAGGTTTTCTTTTTGGTAAAAAATAAAGATGTTTTCGAGATGCCAGGAGACATGACACGAGATTTCATCTTTTGTTTTCCTCCCTTTTGGCTCTTTTTTACTTTTTCTCAACCCCTTTCCGCAATTGCTTCTCCTCCTATTTCTTGCACCATGCTTTAATTCTTTTTTTTAAATAAAATCATATTATAATTTATTTTTCCTAGTAAATGAATATTCTAACTTATACATCTTATTTATATTTTATTAATTATTTTACTTTTCTATTACTATACCTTAATATAATTAACTATATTATTATTTTTAAATACATTTACCTTTTCTCATAAATTTTTATTTTGAATTATTAATCTAAAATATCTAAATTTATTATATAATAATGGGATCTGTTTCCTAAGATGCTTTGGTAAAAAAAGAGGCACATGATGTTCCAAGGCTATTGTCTTGTTATTTATAAAGGATCGAGTGGGACAACATTGTCCACTTTAATTTAAACCTCTTCTTCTCAATTTAAAATGAACTTATATTTAAGAATTGGTATACCCTGATTAGTAATGATCTCGGCACAAAAATTAATATATCATAATAAAAAAGAATTAGATGTTGAGTAACTATAAAAAAAGAAAAATATGTTTGGGAGAACAGATTAACCCTCTTTTTTTGTTCGGAAATGATTCAAATAATACTATTATTTTTTTATCCCAATTTTAAATAAACTGCCATTCCTTATTGCCCTCTATTCACTCTCTACATTTTTTTGTCCGGACATTATTACCATGTGTAGTGGGCTTCTAGAAAATTTCAACTTCCAATTCATCTCTCCTCCTTTTTTTTTCTCCAAACATTATTATGACTTGATGGAAAAGTTTTCAACTTTTCTATAGATTCAAACACCCTATAAATTCTGAGTGTTACTGTAATCATTCCATGGTATCATGCACTTCTAGGGGTGTAGCGTGTGCTTAAATGTGATCTACAAGTAAATGTTAGAATCTCATCATTTCTGGTTTTAGTTTTAATTAGAGAATGTAAGTTACTCCACATGTCCTAGAATTTGTTATAATGTGATAAATAGTAGCATTAACTTTAATTATTAATAATTGTTTATTTATGCTTTAATTTGTATGTGTGTTTGAATAATTGTACAAGTAGATTAAATTTTATTTGGTATATAAAACATTTAGATTTCTTATATATATATATATATTATTTTACTAGTACTTAATAAGATAATATATTATTTTATAAAATATGTAATATATAATAAAGTTTATTATATATTTATATTACACATAAAAACTTTTATATCAAACAACATTTTTTTTGTTAAACTTAATTATTATTGATTAAATATTGAATAAATAATAGTTATATTTAAGAAGGTGTCCGATTTCGTTGTAAATTACATATTGTTGATAAATTTTAATTTATTAATTGAACACATAAAATTTCATTCCAAAATTTTGAAATGGACTGTATATATACAAAATCAAAGTAACACCAAATTTAGGTACATGCAACAAGAATAAACCACCTATTTTCTATTTTCCTAGGACAGGGTCACAGGCAAAAGAAGTTCAATCATCATTTTCATTACAACAATTTTAAATGTATTTTCCCATTATAATCATAAATCCTAAATTCTATGTTTGAAATAATGTATAAGTGAATAATTTGTAATAGTAAAAAAATCCCTAATTTATGAAAAAATGAAAGGATTTGTAGAGTAATAATTATCTTTAACTTATTCAATCCCGAAAAGTGGGTGGGTAGGGTATTTAGTGTAACATTTGATTAAATTAATTTAATATTCTAATTTAATATTATATTTATTTATTTATTATTATATATTTTAAATAAATTTATATATTAATAATATTTTAAATAAAATTATATAATACAAATATTATACGTACAAAATATATTTAATTTAATTTAATTATATATATTAGTTAATAAATTATTTAATTTAATTAAATTAATAAATTTATTTTTCTAATTTTTTTATTAATAATTATTAAACTCACTTAATCTCAATTCAACAACAAATTATTAAAAAATTTTAACACATACAAATCAATCAATTTATTTTCATATTTAATCTAAAAAATATTTCACCTACAAATAATTTCTAACTGCTCAATTCAAAAATAGAATAAGTATATGTTTGTATTGAATGTATTCTGATTTATATTAAGTGTTTGGACCTTTTTAGATAGTAAGTAAATTGATGTCTTTAAATTTGTTTAAATTTTTTAATAATTAATAGTTTGAATTAAATAAATTAAATAAATTAAAAAATTAAATTTATTATTTTAATTAAATTAAATAATTTATTAGTTATTATATATAATTAAATTATATTAAATATATTTTGTACACTTCAATTTTTAATTTATAATATTTTTATTATATATTTATTTAATATAATTTTAAATAAAATATTATTAATATATAAATTTATTTAAAGTATATATAAATAAATAAATAATATTATAAATAATAAATAAGTATATTGAAGTAATTTAAAAATTAAATAATACAATTCTCCAAATAACCGAAAAAGTAAGACATTGGGTACTAGGATTTTGTAGGTGATTATCAATCCGCACATACATTTTCCAATCACTTTCCTCCCAATCCATTTATCTAAATATAGCATAAAAGACAAGTGGCACAGATTTAATTTTCACCTTCTTTTTAATATTATTATTATAATATAAAATGTTTTGTTGGTCTCATTTTTTAAAACCTTATAAATCTTCTTTCTCTAAAAAAGACGTAGATTTGTTAACTAAATCAAAATTAAAAAAATGATCAAACCACATATTCAAGTTTGTACATCTCGAGCTTACTTAGGCCTAAGGGCGAGAAAGTTCCAAGGGTGTGATAGTATAAATTAGACTATGCAAAATCTTTTAAAAATATAATTTCTTGGTATAAAAATTTTAAACTATAATATTATTGAAAATAATATTTTATAAGTGTAATGGTATAGTATAAATTATCAATTTTTTACTAATATTATTAATATAAATTCGTGATACTAAATAATAATTAAAAAAGGAACGATGGTCAGTAATGGAGGAGAAAAGGCTCCGGCTCCGGCCCTCCCCCTGTGCCCCTCCGTATGGTCACCCACGAAGCGGCCGAGCACCCTCCATCAGCATAACTCGGAGTAGTGGAAGGGTTGGAGACACCTTTAAGCCTCTGGCCACCTTCTTTTTAATAATTAATTTATTATTATTATTTCAATGTTATATACAATTTACTCGGATGGATATGAAAATTTTGTACCCGATCCGCACCCGTACCCGGTTCAATTGAAGCACTACCAGGTTACCCTTTCATTTTCGCCCAAGTCCCGTCTACGATGTATCTTGTCTCTCCGCCTTTTTCAAGGGTTTTGTGTACACTGTTCTGAGTACCGAGTTCATTCCCTGGTAATTCGCATTCGTCTCCAATGGTACATAATCTTTCCCGTGTGCTGGTATCTCGTCTCTGTTCTGCTTTTCGTGTTGCAAACTCTCTCATGCCGAGGCCCGTTGTCAGCTGCTCGAGGGGCTTCTCTGCCAGTGGCGGCGATGGAGTTGGAAAAGACTGGGGCGAGTCCTTTGGTGCAGGTTCTAATGAAGATTTGGGATGGGATACGGTTTCTTCTTGGTCGACTGGACTGACGAAGGACCATTTTGACGGGGAGGTGGCAGATCAGAGAACAATAGCTCCCGCTACCGCTCCAGGTACAGGTAGAAATCCGTACGAAAATAGGATGATTTCTGATGTGGATCTGGATGAGTTCTATCGGACAATGGAGACCGACATAGATGAGGAGAATAGGAAGAGCAAGGCCTATGTCGACAGCTGGTCTGATCGGTTCAATGAAGTGACGGTGCTTCTGAAGCAGGTATCTCACTCCGGAAGGTCGATATTTTCGATTCAATTAGTCAGTTTTCCCTTACTTTTCGCCTTCCTGCAAACTTCCGCAAAATTCGTGTAATATCATTTCGTTATGCATGTTATCCTAATTCGATTTTTTTATTTAGATGGAATAAGCAAACGTGTTAGATGATGCTATAAAACCTATAATTCAATGTGTGAATGTTGGTTTTTTAATTTGAAGGTCCCAGTGGTTGATGTAGATGATCTCATGTTCTTCCTAGAACTAAAAGATTTTTATTTGATATCAAAGCTGGGGTTTAGCTCATAATGTTTATCAGTTATGGGAGTGGAGCTATTATTCTTAATATGTAGTACAGTACTAGGCAATAAATGATCTTTCTCATCAAATAGTCTTGGCGGCAATTACTAGGTTCAAGAGCCTGGTGCAAGAGGATCATATCTGAGGGACTCAGAGAAGGCCGAGATGTACAAGAAGCATAAGCAGAACCCTGAGGTGTATACAGTTGAGAGGCTTGCAAAAGAATACAGAATCATGAGGCAGAGAGTTCATGCCATTCTTTGGTTGAAGGAGCTTGAGGAGGAGGAAGAGAAAAAGTTGGGCCGTCCCTTGGATAACTCTGTTGAACTCCTGTTGGACACCTGTCCTGAGTAAGATCCTTTGTTTTATCACACTTTTAATTATATATTTAAGATTTAAATGAATGTCTTCAATACAAATGTTAGATTGATATAGTTTGCATAACAGAATGATGAAATGATTTGGTGATTCTTACAACTAATTACTTTTTTTTTTTCTAATTAGTCGATTCAGGAAGGAAGTTTTGTTAGGAGAAGCTTTTTCAAAATCTGATGGTTATAATTAGTATCTGTACATCTCTAGACTCCTATATGTTTGATTCATTAGATGATCTTTTGTAGATGTGAGTTTGTCAAATTAAATGTAGCATTATAAGATTATTAGTCCAATACTAATGAAATTAGATTAGAACAGCCAGTGTGTCAAATTACATATTGACTTCTAGTTTTGCTTAACCAATGATTATCTTCTACTTGGTTTATTTGGTTATTTCAGTTGACTCTAATGGGTGTTATTTCATGATTCCCCAAATGCCTATAGAACATGGATTTTCTTTTTCCTGTTTTATATGTGAATAATATGATTTTCCTTTTATTTTTCAGTAATTTGTCTCCACTTAATCTTTTTATACTCTTTAATGCTATATGTGAGTCTTACCAGGTGATAGCTTTAATATGTTAGTCATGGTTTTGTTGCCAAAAGAGCTCTATCTTTTTAACTAATAATCAATTTTTCTGCATAACATGGCCTTCATGTATAGATGTTTCAGTGGAAAATTATCCTGAATTTACCTTTTTATGCACAAAATAATTACCCTGGATTGTTTACATGGATCAGCACTTGTTTATGATCCTAGGCTGAGCAGGCGGAGATATGTAGTTGAGATGCCTGATCAGAAATTTTACCATGAAAACAACTTTTTAAGTGTCACTATGCCAAAATATAATTGCAAAAATTGTTTTTTTCATGATATAATTATTCACGGTCTGACTTGTTTTGCATTACATCTTCCAGGTTTTTCAATTCCCACTGTAGGGAGTTCCATGTGGCTTCCCTTCCATATAAGCCCGATTTTAAGGTCATGCCAGAGGGATGGGATGGAACTGTAAAAGATCCAGACGAAGTCCACTATGAGATCTCAAAGAAAGAGGATGATATGCTATATCAGGAATTTGTCCAGAGGATGAACTTCAACAAAATGAAGGTAACCTTCAATTTTCTTCCTGTTCTTATATGTCCTTTGAAAGTTGATGAATAATGATGCCAATCTTTACAACTTCCACTGCTAGTCTCTTCTAGGATTGCTTGTAGTATTCTCTCCAGCCCTTTGAGCATTTTTTTGTGGAAGCTCTTTGATGAAATGTAGGAAAAGAAAGGTAACTTTGAAAAAGAATTACTTTGCATATACATGCATCAGAAATTTTCTTGCATAAAACCTGGTGTAGTAACCATAGATTTATTTGGGTTCAAACTTGAATTGCTGAATTGCTGGAAGTATGCTATTTCCAAATCATGTTGACAACCTGTTATTGTTATATCATCCTGGAAGATAGGTTGGGAATGGAACATCAGTAGTAGTGATTAGTTTAGATGAGTCTTTCAACCAAGTTAGACCTTGCCATAACAATAGTGGCATTAAGATAAAAATATCAGACCAACAAAGATCTGCTCTTTGGTGGTTGTGTGTACAGATGGCTGGACATGTGAAATGCCACAAATACAGCAGGAGGCGTCCTTCCCAGGGCTGGAATATAACGGTAGAAAAGCTTGGACCCAGAGGAAAACGGGGAGGTGGTGGAGGTTGGAAGTTCATGAGCTTACCTGATGGATCAAGTCGTGCGCTGAATGAGACTGAGAAGATGTACGTGAGGAGGGAAACTCCTCGACGTCGCAGAAAGATCCTTCCCTGAGGACAAACCAGGAAGTTTTTCTTCAAAACTATTTTTCTTGATGTGTTTATTAGTTCTCATGTAGTTGTTGGGGTTACGGTGGAAGTTCGGAATAAGTACACACGCACCACGGATGTTACTACATGTAATAGGCGTTCATTTTTTTGTTAATATTTTATTTATCTACAAATTTTGCTCATTTTGTCAAAGGTAGAACAAAATTTCTCTTATTCTAAACCAGTACCAATTTAGTTCGATTATTAAATTTAATAGCATATTATTTTTTAATAAAATTGACTACATTACATGTAAAAAGTTCTATTTATAGTAAATAAATTAAGATTAGAGTTCGTAATAAATTTGATAAAATGGATACGTTTGCGCTTAAACTCGTAAATTTTACCTATTTTAGAGCGAACTAATAAATTAAGATTACAGTTGTTTTTAGTCGAAAATCATGATTTAAATATTCGTTTTATTACTCCGAGGAGTTTTTTCTGTAACTTATTGGTAAGAATATGTACTTCTGGGTTCTAATACCCAAATTTAATAGTATGTCTTATTAATGAAGCATCTTATTAGTGAAAAAAACTAACAAGTCTCTTAATAATTTAATATTTTAATAATTAATTTACCTTATAATTTAATAGTTGGAACTGGCCAGTGAGTGGAATGAACATATGCAGAATGTTCAAAATGTAATGAAAGGTTAGTGGGAAGAAGAGACAGTGGATGGACTGAAGATAAATTAAGTAATTTTCTTAAATATTCCTATCAATTATTAACTGAATTTCCGAATGGAGTGAAAATATTAAGGATCTATAAAAACGTTAATATATACTTAAAAAATTAAAATAGATAACACAATAATTATATTATTTATTAAATTATTATCTAATCAACTACTATTTATGCTGCCTATTTAGAAGCACCCACGCTATCAGGCAAATCAAAAGCCACAAGAAACCATGCAGAAACAAGTATGAGAGAAACTGTCTCACGTTTCCATTGCAGGAGCAATGATCTCCTGAGGACGAGGACGAGACCCTTATCTTCTTCCCGCATAGGTAGCAGAACTGCGTCCCGCATCTGCAATAGATCACTCTGCACCCACCGTCTCTCTCCACGAAGTTCTTGCACCCTGGGCACCTCTTCCACTCCGCCGTCCCTATCACCACCTCCACCCGCTCGCACCTGTGCCCCCCGCCAGAGCCGCTCCAGGGCTCAGCGCACTGGAAGCAGAAGCTCCTCTGGCAGCGGGGGCACCTGATCTTCTTGGCCCTGATCAGGCCCCCGCACTCATCCACGATTAGCTCCCGGCAGTCCTGGCTCGGGCAGTAGCACCTCTCGTACCCCAGCAAGGCTGACTCACAGAGCAGGTCGCACCACCGCCCGAAGACCTCTCTGGTCACCAGCTCACGGTACACGATCGGATTGAAGTCCCATCCGCGGCAGCCATGGACGGGGCACCTCACGAGTGACTTACCTGCCTGGACGCTGGATGCGATGTACGAGGCCACGCACTGCCGGCAGATAGATTGACAGTGCCTGCAGCCCCAGTCGCTGCCATCGCCGCTCATGGGGGTGGGGGTGAACAGGAGGCTCGATGGAAGATTTTCCTCCATGCATATCAGGCAGTGAAAGGTAGGAGGACTCGCCTGCGGTGGCGCAGGGTTTCTCTGAGGGACGGTCATCGTCTTTCCTAGTTTTCGGTCTGTAGATGCGATCCTCTGGATTGGGCGCTCTTGCTTATATTATATAGTTATTATGTTTTAGTCCAAACCTTCATATCTGAAATCTATTGCCGTATTTTCCGTAAGATGTGTTGGGTTGTTTCAGTTTACATGTTATAATATCCTATATTATAGGATGATAATTAGATTCCTACATCTATATTTAAATATATATAATTATTTAAATATTACGATTCCAAATATCTCACACCTTCACAGGTACGTCACATATGCATATATATATATATATGTAAGATATCATTAATTAAAGAATAAAATATATGAATATTTATTTTTATAGAAAAATGATATATAGTTATTTTAGGAAGTATTTTTTTCAAAGATATAGAATATATGATAAAATTATATGAAATATAAAACGTGTAAATAATTTTAAAAAGATAAATGAACAATATTGGAAATAAAATATATAGATATAAGTGGTTCAGTTAAGCTAATCAAACTATCTTTAAAAGGTGGGATTTTAATATATAGTTCATTATTGAAGTGGTGAGGTTACACACAAAAATTATCTTTTTACTTTTTATGTAAAATTTTACACTTTTTTTATACAAAAATTACTATTTTGCAAGCAAAAAAAAATTCAACTTTTCACTGTTCATTTAAAATTATCCAATTTACCATCCATTTATAAAAAATAACTATTTTCCTATTTTATGCAAAAATGACAAGTTTATCATTTATTTATAAAAAATGAGTATTTTGCCAACTTCCAAAAATCATATTATTCACATGTAATTTTACCAAAACCACCTCATGGATGAATTAATAACTATTTTCACAAAATTTCTCAATTTTTTAAATTAGTCCTAAAATTTTTTAATTCTCAAACTTTAAAAATAATTTCAAATAATTTTAAATTTCACAAATCTATCCCAAATATTTTTAGTGATTTTTTAGGGCTAGTGGGAGTAGTTTGTGTTGTTACCCTAACCAAATTTGGTTATTTTCCAAAAATTATCAAAAAATTAAGCTATAAGAGATATGGTGAGAAATACTAATGCGAGAATGTATGATCCATGGTTGAAGTGTAGTCAAAATGAAGTAAAGGTCCAGACAAGTTATTTTATGGTGGCCGGTCAAGGGTCTCTGGAGATAGGTGAATTTTGTAATTAAATAGTCACGATCGAAAGTTACAAAGGTGATCTACTATGGGAAAATGATTGAGGGTAGTCGAAAGTTACCTTACCAGAGGTCGGGTAAGCCTTATGGGAGGTAGATGAGAGACATTTCGATCTTTTGGCATTGATACCGATTAGAGTTGTGGCCGAAGGAATCAAAATTTGGCCCTGAAAGGTAGTTGGCACCGTACAACTTTTTTGTCCTGAAAATAAAGTTAGAAAAATGATACCCATGGTGGTTTCTGGCCACTTTCGAGTCGGGACCCAATCACATAATTAAAGAGAAGTTCATAAATTGTATTTTGAGAGAAGAGTCACCTCATTTAATGGTGGAGTGATGAAGATTTTAGAGATCGAAGCTCTGGTGGTCGAGGGTGTGTCCATGAATAATTTTTCTAACTTTGGGAGAGAATTTTGATATGATGAGAAGGAGATATGGCACGACCTGACCCAATTTCTCGAGTTAGGGTCTAATGACAACCCGTCACGTCCAGTCGATGCTACTACGGTGGACAGTTTCATCAAAGTAGAACTGATGCGATAGACTTCAGAATAAAAACTCATAGAATTCAACGGAAATTTAAAACTTTTAAAATCATATACTAACCAAAAATCAAATTCAACTTTTCCTCGAGAAATATACAACTGATAAATAAAATAACTTTCGTGCACACCTTTCGAATTCCATACCTCGGTTGTGTGTGTATGGATATTGAGGATGGTGCTCCTTTCATGTTCCTGAAAAGGGTTACGGGAGGGGGTGAGCTCACAACTTAGTGAACATGTTTACTGATATTGATCCATGATGCAACTTACAACTCGAATATTACCTAATCTTTTTATTTAAGTTTATTGATATCTTACTTGCATCTTTTATGATTACATGCTTATGATTCCTTATAATATTATTTTATCACGTATTCATTATTTGAGGAATTCATTCCCCATTTCTCAATTCACACATTTAAATACACACAAATAATCCACCCAGTTCTTACATATGCGGACTCGGGATGTGAGGGATATGTGCGTCATGGCACACTCCCATGGAACATCTCGTGATGTTTGTCCCCCTCACATGAATACAGATGATTAATCATCTGACATCCCACATCCTTTGATCTATTCGGCTTGAATCTGGATCAAAAGTGATACGTGGGCCCCTGCCATACACTTCCCTTTGGGTCTGTGAGAAGTTTTTGAAGCTGACTATTCCCTTGTATCCCCACTTCCAGTCCCCCCTATATTCACGACATCACCTCTAGTATCATGTGCCATGCCCACATCATCATTGCTTACTTCTTAGCATAGTTAACACATATAGATCCAAGCCCCTTTTTTCTTAGGAAAATCTCGGCTCATTAGCCATACTACTATATCCGACTTAGGCCGTTGGCTTTTCATGATAAAATCACTCACGGAATGTAGTCCCAATTTCTCTCTTATGTAATTGTGGATTCTTAGTTCAATTCATGTTGTATCATGCTCATCATGTTTTATGTTCAATTTGGTGAAGCCTATAATACTCTTCTACTTTCATTAATTTAGTAAAACTTAATAAAGAACCACGATTGGTCCAATAGAACTTGTCATCTATAAATCCACTCACTCGAGTACATGGACATGTGTTCATTCTGGTCGATTTCTGAGTATCTCTGATAGATGATTCCTGCCACACCCCGACCCAATTTTTCAGGCCAAAGTACCAATGCCAACCCGTCACATCCTTTTGATACTACCATGGTTGGTACATTCACTATCATGCCCCAGCCCGGTTTGGATGGAATCCCGTGATCAACCCGCCACCCTTCTATGTGGTCTTTCCACCCCACAATCGTGGAAGGTAAAGGCTTATCGATTTGAGTGTTTTCCATAATAAAATTTACAAAACATACATAAAGGTACCTTTGAAGGATGGTTCTGCTTGTGGGATGCTCTACTCTTCTGAAATGACCGCTTTCTTGAAAGGGGTTTAGGGAGAGGGGTGAAATGACCTCTTAATTTACTTTATTTGAAAATTTCTCCTCAAATAATTTTATTTAATATAAAATTATTTAAAATTATAATTAAAGCATTTTAATTACTTTTAATTTCAATTAAATTCCCCCAAAATTATTTTAATTGTAATTGAGCCTCTGATTTCATTTAAATCCTCAATTGACCCTTAACTAATGTCAATTCCACAAAAATCCCCCAATTGCCCATTTTTTTTCAAAATTGCACTTTGACCCCCTAAATGTCATTTCATCAAATTGACCAATTAAACTTAGTTAATTACTTTCTATCATGCTGCTAATCATCTATCCTACCTCTCTAAGATCATTTCAAGATTTGAATTAATCAATTTGGCCTATAATTGAACTCAAATGAAGATTCGCTAGAAAATATTTCTATTGAGAGAAAGCTTCGAATTCTTACTTGCAAGTACGTGGTTTACGAAGCTCTTGATTTGGGGAACTAACTCTCATTGAGATTCTAGGATCAAGGTTTTCCTTAATTGATGCCCTGAACAAGGAGAATTCGATCAACAAAATTTGAAGAGTTCCTCTATCAAATTTGACTATTCCGACAATGGTGGCAGTAATTGCTTACCTCTAAAGCTCAAAGAGGACTATGCTCGGTCGTGAATAGTTTTTTAGGGTTGACCTGGCCTTAGGAGGTCCGAGATGGCCGAAATTCAGCTCAAACATTTTTGCTACTCCTCTATAGCTGGAGTGACTATACTGTATGAGCTCACTAAGGCTTCTCTAGTGATTTTTAAGTTGAAGGGATTCTGCAGCAAGGTAGAGTACTTCCTTCCAGTTCTAGGGAACTTGAATTCGCATTTGGAGGTGGAGAAAATAGTCGACGTTAGTGCTCTAATTCAGGGATGGTAAAAAATTGGAGTAGTTCGTCTTATTCAGGATTTTGAGGGATGAGAAGGATGAATGGAGCGAAGCTCTTTATATAAGGAGCTCGGGGACTAACCATTCTAGCCATCCATCCATCGGTCGTCTATTAACTCGTTGATTTAAGGCCTTGTTGGAGCCAATTAACACTCACCGAAGTGATGGCATCGGTCTTTCTCCATTCCTATTCAGAAGTCTAAATGAATAAGATGATATTGTGTGCGCGCATGCGAGATTCGCGTGTGCTGGATGCCACGTGTCATACTGTGATTGGCTGGCATCACTAACGGACCGTTCACTCAACATTCGAGTCACTTATTGACCCTTGACTGGACATGTGGCAATTTCTCATTAGCCGCCTAAACCGACATGGCCGTTGACTAAATCTAGCCCTCCGTTGACCTTTACACATGATGTCCTGTTAGTGGCTGATTTAAATTTGTCAATTTTCTCACCTAACGCACCGTGCCTTTGCCACATGTCAGCCACTGATTGGAAGTGACCATCCGTGGCTTTGCTATGTGTCAGCTACTGATTGGGAGTGGTCATCCGACATGGCTTTATGTCATGTCAACCTCTGATTGGTTGACCGTTCTTGGACATCTTAGTTGGCGGCTCATGTGGCACCTTTGCCACGTGTTAACTCATCATTGGTCTGTCCTGCTAATGAGGTTTCTCATTAGTTGACCATTGATTGAATACACATATCGGTCCCTCATTGGCCAACCTTCGGTGACGTAGATTTTCTTCGTATGACCATTGGGCGAGTACATGTGGGACGCTCTGATCGGTCATCACTTCTAGACACTGATTGAGCATGCTTCGCCACACGTCACACACACAGACTAGGCACAGACTTGGCAGACGATCTGTTGATCGGTTCAGTTGGATCGAGATCGGTGACCCAAAATCGAAAATCGGTCGATTAAGGGCCGATTTGATTGATTTTCTAAAAATTAATAATTTCTAAATTAATCTAAATTTATTTTATACACATTGGTGAATTCAATTTTCCAAATTAATATTTTTAAGTCACTTAGAAAAATGAATCTTTGAACCGGTTATTCTCAGTTCATCCTGGTTCAACTTGGTTCAACCTAGTTCAAGTCCGGTTGTCACATCCAATTTGGTTCATGATCCATTTTCACCATTTTTGGATATTTAGTGATCATTTAGGATTGTTTAATTTCTTATTTTGATTTCTTTTTACCAATTTTGATTCAATTTGAACAATAGTTTTCTTAAGAAATTTTTCGTTTCTCATTTCCAACTTTCATAGTATGCAGAAACAGGGTTTACAAATTCTCCACTCCTTTAATAAGTTTTGTCCCAAAAACTTGTTATAAATTCAATAATTAAGGATACTTCTCTTTCATTACAGACTCAATTTCCATGTTTACTACTCAATCTGTGTAAACCTTGCTCTTTGGAGTTAAGGTAAACCAGGAAAAGAACCGGTCAAACTGAATGCGAAAATTGAATCGGTTCAGAGATCCGATCTTTGGGGAATAGGCAAATTAGGGAATTTAAAACTCCCGAGTGACCCAAAAGGGCTCATAAACCTTGGGAAAGAACCTTAAGACCAATTGGGAGAGAAAAACTAGACCGGTTCGGGTGAACCAGAACCAAACCAGATTGAACCAGATTATGAACTGAGCTAGTTTATGAACTGGAACCGATAGAGAGAGGGCAAACTGGGAAATTTATGGATCACAAGTGACCTAAAGAGTCACATAAGTCATGAAAAAGGACTTTAGGATGAATGGGGGATGAAAACCAAACCCGTTCAGGTGAACTGGATCTGAATCGGATTGAACCGGTTTGGATCAGTTTGAACCACTATTGAACTGAATGCTAAATTCATTTTTTAGGTGGCTTAGAAAATTCCAATTTAAGAATTGACGCCACCATTTGATAGATAATGAATTTAGAAAATTTTAATTTTGAAAAACTCGGTCGAATCGAGCCTGAACCGGTCATTTTAAGCTTTGAACCCGGTTCGAATCGGTATAGTCCGGTTTGGAACAATGTCGTCTTCTTCCTTCGGAACTGTTCACTCACCGAAAAATCGAAGCAACGCCGATGAAGAGGAAACGTTTTCGTTTTGTACGTTTCAAGCCATCAATAATTGTCATAAAGGTGCCAAACAGATGGCCGATGAGTCCCCGAGCTCCCTATATAAAGAGCCCCTCTCCTTTCATCCTGTAAACCCCGTCCTTTGATAATAAGAAAACCGGGGAAAGAACCGATCATTTTCAAATTGAAAACCGAGTCAGTCTACAAACCTGAACCGATAGAGAAAGGGTAAACTAGAAAATTTATGGATTTTGAGTGACCCAAAAAGTCCCCAAAGTCATGGAAATGGACTTAAGAATGAATTGGAGATGAAAACCAAACTGATTTTGGTGAACCAGATCCGAACCGGATTGAACTAGTTTGGACCGGTTTGAACCACTATTGAATCGGATTCTAAATTCATTTTTCTAGTGGTTTAAAAAATTCAAATTTGAGATTTAAGGCCACCATTGGATAGAAAATAAATTTAGATGAATTTATAAATTTTTAGATTTAAAAAATTCGGTCGAATTGGGGGTGAACCGACCGGTTTAAGCTTTGAACCCGGTTCGGTTTGGAATAATGTCGTCTTCTTCCTTTAGATGAAATCATTGTTCACTCGCTGGAAAATGACGCAATGCCAGCGAAGCTGAAAAATCACTGGCCAGGGAGTTTCAAGCAATGAATGACTGCTATTAAGGTGCCGATCAGACGTCCAAGAAGTTTCTGTGCTTCCTATATAAAGAGCCCATCCACATTCAAGCTCTCCACACCTGAAAACTCCATTCTCTCTCAGTTGCTTAATTTTCCAATGAAGCTCAAACCATAGCTCCGATATAGGATCTTTTTTGAGCCACAGAAGTAGTGGTCGGGTTCTTTAGAACCGACGAGAAGTCAGCTACATACCTATAGTCTCCATTTGCTTCGAGAGTCACCGGAGAAATGCTGGCGTGATCGAATAGTGAAGCAGCTACGGCGGACAGAAGCTGCACTATTTCAGCCGAGCTGAAATCAGCCAATTCGAGCCCTCCTCAGGCCAAACCGAGCTCTTCCAACAGTTCCTCAGCCCTCCCATGGTCGAATTAGGACTGAGAGGTAAGCTAATTCGGCTCCCCTCTACAATTTTTGATCGGTGCTAGAGAGAGGACTGATAGAATTTCGATGACAGAATTCTAATCCAATTCAGAATCAATTGATGTCATTATTGATCCTAGGAAGAACCTTAGGAGGAGAGCAACCTGCCCAGATAGAAAGCTCAGACCGCCACGCCCCTGATGGTGAACAATTGAAGCATTCTCTCTCTACGGTCTATTTTTCGGCGAAGCTCCATTTGAACTCATTCCGACGTCAAAACTTGTGATTCAAAGTGCTATTGAATCGTATAAAGATATAAAAACTCAATTTTAACTTCAATTTCATCAATTAGAAGTGTTTGTTCGATCAATTTGATGAAATCAAATTTGGCTGTGTTAGGAAGTTGAAATTGGGAGAAAATTGGGGATTTTCGAAAATTTGAGGGTCTAAAATGCACTTTTGTAAAATTGAAGGTCAATTGGGCATGAAAAGAGTGATAGAGGACCAATTGAGCAAATTTTAGAATTTTTGGTTTAAAACTTACCATTTTTGTAAATGAAGGGCAGAATAGTAATTTAGGAAAATATGGTGGCCAAATGGGGAATTTGGCAAACTTGAACCCCTTTTTATTAAATTGAGTAAATTGAAGTCCCAAGAGGAATTTTAAAAGTTTTGGGACTCAATTTGGGTAG
Organism: Trapa bicornis; assembly: GCA_030064425.1. Taxonomy (NCBI): domain Eukaryota; kingdom Viridiplantae; phylum Streptophyta; class Magnoliopsida; order Myrtales; family Lythraceae; genus Trapa; species Trapa bicornis. The sequence continues at coordinate 12,216,409 of CM057753.1, read as the reverse complement.
CAATTGGGGCCTAAAGTAAATGGAAAAATAACTTTAGGGACCAATTTACAATTATTGGATAAAGTTATGAATGAAGTCATCTATACTGAATGAGGTGACCAAGTCAGATAATAATGAACAACGATGTTCATTTTGTCTAGGAACACAAGACATCGGGAATGCTAGTTGAGGTTAGGATCGCAAGGGACGAAAACCTAATTAGTGGAATTTCACTACACGATCGGTTGAGTGAGATTTTTATATCATACTCGGTTGGGATGATAAGTACCTCAGAAATGTAAACCCAATAATTAGTAGTATTTTAAACATCACAACTTAGAGGAGTGATGTCAAAATGACGCGGAAAAACTACTTACTAGTTGTAAGTAGATCATACCCGGTTGGTATGATAAAACTTACTCGGAGGAAGTGGAAAACCTGCTCATCGGTTATGGGCAAAGATATCCTCATACTCGATTGGTATGATGGATAGTTGAAAATATATTTTTGTAGGAAGTGCTCTCCCCTAGCTATGTGCCACTGCTTAAACGATGTGAGAGACGTTCTTGACGGGAGCTCGAATAGCTCTGTTAGGCCGAATGCCTCGGTTTTGGAACTTGGGGGCTGTTATTCCCAATTTTGAAAATCTCGAACAGTGGGCCATAGTCCAGTTGGCACAAGTAGGAGCTCATAAACAAACATGAATTATATACCTTGAAAACTTGAATAATTGAATTATTTGGCCATGGTACCAAGATAGGACGGACATACTCAGTCAACTAGTGGTAGTGCGACATGATAGGTCTCCGGACTAGTCAAGAGAAACAGCTGCAGGTATAGTTGAGGGTCGGAGCCGTTGGACCAGTGGTGCCACAAATTATATGGCATGATGTGAAAATATTGATTGTGCATGCACTATGTTTACGAGACCTTCAAGACGCCCAAGAGGGGTAGTGATGTATCCTAGGCCCTGGACAACTCGGTGGGTATAATGGCAGTTCGTCGTACTAGGTGATCTTGCAACGCTCGGAGTAGCTTCAAGTGCATGAGACTGGGGTGGGGACGAGATGAGGTCTCTGTCCTCATATAGACATGGATAATTTTTACGGGATTGTGGGTCGGATGTCGCGAACAACTAGTTATTCTCAGGGTAAAAGTGGACGTACTTCTATCTAGGTGGCCGGTAAAGTCACTCCGACGCCACAAGTGGGTTTAGTGGACATACTAGCTTGTGACTATATGATTGACCATCATGATGAAGGATGTGTGTTGGGTGATGATACACCGTGATTAATAAGAAATTGTGATAAAATAGATATTTGAAATGAAAGGATTTTTGAAAGTAAATAAGGAGTCTCGCACACTCCAAACAAATTGTTTTCCTAAAAGTTAAAATTTGAAAAATCATTCACTGAGTCGTTGTACTCACCCCATCCCTCATATCCCTTTTCAGGAAATCCCGAAAAGCCTACCCTCAAGGACCACCAACTAATACGCTTGTGAGACAAGTATGATAAATTTAAAATTTTATGTAGTTTTGATTTATGTTATTCCAAGAAAGGTGCAGTTTTAAAGGACGTCTTACTCTTTACAGTTTATAACAAGGGGAAACCCTTAAATAAACTGGGAGAGTGGCGGATTGATCACGGGTATCCGACCAAACCAAGTCAATTAAGGGCTTGTTCCGGTGTCAAAACTTGCTATTCAAAGTGCAATTGAATCGTATGAAGATGTATGAACTCCAATTTAACTTCAATTTCAACAATTAAACTTATTTGATCGGTCAATTTGATAAAATCAAATTCGGTTGTGTTTGAAAGTGGAAATTGGGGGAAAATTTGGGGATTTCAAATATTTGAGGGACTATAATGCAATTTTATAAAATTAAGGGCCTGAGCATGATAAGAGTGCTGGAGGACCAATTGAGAAAAAATTGAAATTTTTGGGGTAAAACTTACCATTTTTGTAAAGGAAGGGCAATATGGTAATTTTGGAAAAATTGGGGACCAAATTGGGAATTTGGGAAAATTGAATGCTTTTTTATGAATTTGAATAAATTGAGGTCCCAAGAGAAGTTTTAAAGTTTCAGGACTCTTTGGGAAAAAATTGGCATTTGGGGCATAAAGTAAAAGAAAAAGAACTTTAGGAACCAAATTACAAATATTTGAAAAGTTATATATTCTAGTCATTCATATTGAATGGTAGCTATCAAGACAAATGATAATTAACAAGGATGTTTATACCATGTAGGAATACGAGATATCGGGAATGCCAACTAAAGCAAAGCTCGTGGGGGACGAAAGTCGATTAAGAGGAAACACACTGCACAATCGGGTGAGTGGAAATTTAATATCAAACCCGGTTGGGATGATAAGTACCTCGAAAATGAAAACCCACTATTAAGTGGTATTTTAATCATCACATCCAAAAAAAAGTGATGTGAAAATCAAGTGGAAAAACTATTTTCCGGTTGTAAGTAGATCATACCTGGTTGGTATAATGAAACTTCCTAGAAGGAAGTGGAAAATCCGCTTGTCGGTTATAAGTAGAGATATCCTCATATTTGGTTGGTGTGGTGGACAGTTGAAAATTTTATTTTGTTGGAAGTGCTCTCCCCTTATTGTGTGCCACTACTTAAAATTTTTTTGATATTTTCTTGATGGGAGCTTGAATAGCTCATATAGGCCATAGACCTAGGTTTTGGAACTTGAGGGCTAATATGCCCAATTTTGAAAATATTGAACAGTGGGTCCTAGGCTAGTTGGCACGATCAGGAGCTAGTAAATGAGTTTTTTGGCCATGGTACTGGACAAGACCGACATACTCGATGGACTAGCGGTAGTGCAACATGACAGGTCTTCGGACTAGTCAAGATAAGTAGCTGTACGGCTAGTTTAGGGTCAGAGCCATTTGACCAGTGGCACCACAAATTATATGGCTTATGCTAAAAACTGTTGATTTGTGCATGCACTGTGTTACGAAACCTTAAAGACGCCCAAGAGTGGTAGTGATGCGTCCCAGGGCTCTGGATGACTTGGTGGAAATAAGGGCAGTTAGTCATACTAGAAGTCTTGTGAAGATCGACGTCGCTTCATGCGCATGAGACTGGGGTGGGGACGGGATGGGGTCTATGTCCTCATATGAACGTGGAGTTTTATTATGAGATTGAGGGTCGGATGTCACGTACATCCACTCATTTTCAGGGTAGAAGTTTACGTGCTTCTATCTAGGTGGCCGGTAAAGTCGTTCCGATGCCACAAGTTGGTATAGTGGACAGGATGGCCTGTGAATTTGTGTTCCTTCATGATGAAGGGCGTGTGTTTGTTGATAAACACACCATTTTGATGATAAATGATTTTGAAAACCAAGATTTGAAAATGTGAAAATTTAAAAAAAATTAAGGAGTCTCATACACTCTGGAGGAGAGCTACCTTCAAAGATAGAAAGTTCAGACCGCTGCACCCTCGATGGTGAGCAATTGAAGCTTTCTCTCTATAAAGTCTGTCTTCCGACAAAACTCCGTTTGAGCTCATTTCGATGTCATAACTTGAGATTCAAAGTGCTATTGAATTGTATGCAGATGTAAAAACTCAATTTTAACTTCAATTTCAACAATTAGAAGTGTTTGGTTAGTCAATTTGATGAAATCAAATTTGGCTGTGTTAGGAAGTTAAAATTGGGGGAAAATTGGGGATTTTCGAAAATTCGGGGGACCAAAATGCAATTTTGTAAAATTGAAGGTCAATTGGGCATAATAAGAGTGATAGAGGACCAATTGAGCAAATTTTAGAATTTTTGGTTTAAAACTTACCATTTTTATAAAGGAAGGGCAAAATAGTAATTTGGGAAAATAAGGTGGCGAAATTTGGAATTTAGGAAACTTGTAACCCTTTTAAAAGTTTTGGGACTCAATTTGGGGATAAATTGGCAATTGGGGCCTAAAGTAAATGAAAAAATAACTTTAGGGACCAATTTGCAAATATTGAAAAAAAATTGTGAATGAAGTCATCACATATTATATGGATTATGTGAAAAATTGTTGATTTGTACATGCACTGTGTTACGGGACCTTCAAGACGCCCAAGAGTGGTAGTGATGCGTCCTAGGGCTTTGGACGACCTGGTGGAAATAAGGGCAGTTAGTCGTACCAGAAGACTTGCGAAGCTCGACGTAGCTTCATGCGCATGAGAGTGGGGTGGGGACGGGATGAGGTCTCTGTCCTCATATGGATGTGGAGTTTTATTACGAGATTGAGGGTCGGATGTCGCGTATATCCATTCATTCTCAGGTTAGAAGTGGACATGCTTCTATCTAGGTGGCCGGTAAAGTCGTTCCGACGCCACAAGTTGGTACAGTGGATGGGTTAGCCTGTGAATTTGTGTTCCTTCATGATGAAGGGCACGTGTTGGTTGATAAAGACACCATTGTGATGAGAAATGATTTTGAAAACAAGATTTGAAAATGAGAAAATTTAAAAAAATTAAGGAGTCTGGCACACTCCAAATTCTGAAAACTAATTTTAGCGAAACTTCTTTTTTGAAAATACCCATTTAATGAGTTGTAAAAACTCACCCCTCATTTTATCCCTTTCTAGGAAATAGTGAAAATGACTAGGGATAACACCAAGCCTTACCCTCTGTCAGGTATGCTTAATTCTTCTTAAGCTTGCATTTTATTTGATATATGTCTTTCTAGGGAACAAGGTTGAAAGTACGCTTCGCTCCCCTTGAGTTAAAGAAGGAGGAAACTCCTCTTGAACCAGGAGAGCGATGGGTTGTTCATGGGGATCTGACTAATCTGGATTGGGGCGTGACAACTTAAGTGGTATCAAAGCCTAGTTCCCTAGAAAAATTATCAATATTTTGCCTTGACATTAAGCCAGGTTTAAACTATCATGTAGGAAGGGGAGTTTCTAGGTAATTCGCGGTGAAATCCAACCCTCCACCCATAACCTTGAAAAAGACACCCAACCTGAGGGAGGAAGCTATACAAAGGTTCCTAAAGGGTGAGAAACGAGTACCCAAGGATATGGTGGATGACTACCAGAAATTGGTAGGAGCTTTATTGGAACTAGAAGGCATCATATACCCTTCTTCCAAATAAGAAGAACTAGTATCACCTCCTAGAAGCCCAACCCCTCCTCCTCTAGTGTCATGCCCTGACTCGGTTTGGTGGGATGCTTGTGATCAACTTGCCGCTCTCCCGGTTTAGGAGGAGTTTCCCCCTTCTTTAACCAGAGAGAAGCTAGGCGTATTTTCGACCTTGTTCCCTGTAAATACATATATCAAATAAAATGCACGCTTAAGAGAAATTAAGCATACTTGACAGAGGGTAAGGCTCGGTGATATTCCTAGTCATTTTCTTTTTCCTAAAAATGGACAAAAAAGAGGGGTGAGTTTCTATAACTTAGTGAATGGGTATTTTAAAAATGGAGTTTAAAAAAATATTTTCAAGTTGGAGTGTGCCAGACTCCTTTATTCCTATAAATTTTCTCCACTTTAAAATGTTGGATTTCAAAATCACATCATTCTTCATGAAGGTTAATCACACAATCATAGGCCAGTACGTCCACTAAACCCACTTGTGGCATCAGAGCGACTTTACCGACCACCTGGATAGAAGTATGTCCACTTCTACCCTAAGAATGAGTGGATGTTCGTGACACCCAACCCTTAATCTCATAACAATTCTCCATGTCCGTATGAGGACATAGACCTCATCCCGTCCCCACCCCAGTCTCCTATGCTTGAAGCTGCGTCGAGCTTCACAAGGTCACTTGGTACGACTAACTGCCCTTATATCCACCAGGTCATCCAAGTCCCTAGGACACATCACTACCCCTGTTTGGCATCTTGAAGGTCCCGTAAAATACAGTGCACACACAATCAATATTTTCACATCATGCCATATAATCTGTGGTGCCACTGGTCCAACGGCCCCGACCCTCAACTCAACATGCAGCTATTTGTCTTGACTATTCCGAAGGCCTATCATGTCGCACTGTCGCTGGTTGACTGAGTATGTCAGTCTTGTCTTGGTACCATAGCCAAACAATTCAATTATTCAAGTTTTCATGACATATTATTCATGTTTGTTGATGAGGTCCTGCTCGTGCCAACTATCCTATGGCTCACTGTTCGAGATTTTCCAAATTGGGCATAATAACCCTCAAGTTCCAAAACCGAGGCCTCCGACCTAATAGAGCTATTCAAGTTTCCGTCAAGAAGGTCTCCAAAATCATTTAAGAAGTGGCACAAAATTAGGGGATAGCACTTCCGACAAAAATTTATTTTTAACTATCCATCATACCAACTGAGTATGAGGTTATCTCCGCTCATAATCGATGAACGGGTTTTCCACTTCATCCGAGAAAGTTTCATCATACCAACCGGGTATGATCTACTTACAACCAGTAAGTAGTTTTCTCGTGTCATTTTCACACCACTACTTTATGTTGTGATGTTTAAAATACCACTAAGTAGTGGGTTTTCACTTTTGAGGTACTTATCATCCCAACCGGGTATGATATAAAAATCCAACTCACCCGATCGTGGAGTGAAATTCTACTTAGTCGGCTTTCGTCACTTGCGAGCTTAACCTCAACTGGCATTCCCGATGTGTTGTGTTCCTACATGAAATGAACATCGTTGTTCATTATCATCTGGTTTGATTACCTCTGTAAACCCCGCACTTTTGAGTTATGGAAAATCGGTCAAACCGAATAAGAAAATCGAGCCGATTTACATTTGGGAATAAGCAATAAGGAAATTTACAACTTGTGGGTGATCCAAAGGGTTCATTAAAACTTGTAAAAGAAATTTAAGACAAATTAGAAAACAAAAACCAAATTGGTTTAAGTGAACTAGGTTCCATAAGAACTTTAAAGTTAAGTGTGCTTGCCTGAGAGTAGTGTGAGGATGGGTGTCCTTCTGGGAAGTATGAATTATTTTTATAAGCCGAAATTTCGGTTAAAAATTTTTATGTGAACGTTAAATTAATATATATTTAATTATTGTAATTAATACAAATAATTTAATACCTAAATTAAATTATTAGAATTAATACAAATAATTTAATATCGAAATTAAATTATTGGAATTAATACTGAAATTAAATTATTAGAATTAATACCAATAATTTATGGCAATATTAATACTAGTAATAAATCTCTCCCATTTAATACATGGGTTTTACACCTATATAAAGAGATCATCTCCATTCATTCTCCTCACACCCGAAGAATTCTCTCTCTCTCTACTGCTCCATTTCCTGGTGAAACTTAAAACAGAGCTTCGACTTCAACATTTTTCTTAACCTCGAAAGGAGAGGCCGCGCTCTTTAGAATGAGGGAGAAGACAGCTATCTGATAGCAAACTCTAGTCAATCCAAGAATCATTGGAGAAGCGTCGACATGATGGAATAGTGAAGCAACTACGGCGGACCGAAGCTGCCCTATTTTGGCAAAGCTGAAATCAGCCATTTCAAGCCCTCCCAACACTTACTCAGCCTTTCCATGGCTTAATTAGGACCGAAAGGTAAGCCAATTCGTCTCCCCTTTACAATTTTTGATCGGTGCTAGAGAGAGAGTCGACCGAATTTCAATGACGAAATTCTAATCCAATTCCGCATCAATTGATGCAATTTTTGATTCTAGGATAATCTTCAAGATGAGAGCTATCTGCCCAGATTGAAAGCTCGGACTGCTGTTCTCTCACCGGTGAGAAATCGAAGCTTTCTCTCTCTACAATCTATTGTTCGGCAAAGCTCTGTTTGAGCTTGTTCCGGTGTTAAAATCTGGGATTTAAAAGTTCCTTAGAATCGTATGAACATGTAGGAACTGAATTTCAACTCCAATTTCAACAATTAGAGGTGTTTGATCAGTCAATTTGATGAAATCAAATTCGACAGTGTTGAAGAGTTGAAATTGGGGGAAATTTGGGGATTTTCGAAATTCGAAGGACCAAAATGAAATTTTATGAAATTGAGGGCCAATTGGGCATGAAAATAATGTTGGAGGACCAATTGAGAAATTTTAAAATTTTTGGGGCAAAACTTACCATTTTTGTAAAGGAAGGGTAAAATGGTAATTTTGGAAAAGTTGGAGGACCAAATTAGAAATTTGAGAAATTAATCCCCTTTTTTGTGAATTGGAATAAATTGAGGTGCTATGATAAATTTTAGAAGTTTTGAGACTCAATTTGAGGAAAAACTGGCATTTGGGTCTTAAAGTTAAATATAAATAACTTTAGGCCATGTTACCAAGATAGGACCGACATGCTCAGTCAACTAGCGTTAGTGCGACATGACAGGTCGACGGACCAGTCAAGACAAACTACTGCTGGTTGAGTTGAGAGTCGAGGCCGTTGGACCAGGGGCACCACATATTACATGGCTTAATAAGAAAACATTGTTTGTGCATGTACTATGAGTACGAGATCATCAAGACACCCATGAGGGGTAGTGATGTGTCATAAGGGCCCTGGACGACCCGGTGAGTATAAGGGCAGATCGTCGTTCCAGGTGTCTGTGCGAAATCTGGAGTAGCACCAAGCGTATGAGACTGGGGTGGGGATAGGATGAGGTCTCTATCCTCATATGGACACGAAGAAGTGATTTCGGGATTGTGGGTTGGATGTCACGTACATCCACTCATTCCCAGGGTAGAAGTGGTCGTACTTCTATCCAGGTGGCAGGAAAAGTCGCTTCGAAGCCACTAGCGGGTTCAGTAGTGATACTGACTTGTGAATGTGTGTAACTTTCATAATGAAGGATGTGTGTTGGGTGATGACACATCGTGATAAATAAGAAATGGTGGAAAAACCTGAATTTTTAAATGAATGGATTTTTGAAAACAAAGGAGTCTGGCTCACTCCATATAAATATTTTTCTTAAAAGTTGAAAGCTTTTAAAAACCCATTCACTGAGTAGTCGTACTCACCCCCTCCCTTATATCTCTTTCAGGAAATCCCGAAAAGCCTCCCCTTAAAGACCGTCAACTAAGATGCCTGTAAGACAGGTATGTAAAGTTTTAAATTTCATGCAGTTTTAATTATGCTATTCCAGGAAATGGTGCAGGTTTAAAGGATGCCTTACTCTTTACGGATTATAATAAGGGGAAACCCTTTAATAAACCGGGATAGTGGCGGGTTGTTCACGGGGATCCGACCAAACCGGGTCGGGGCGTGACAACCTCATTCTGTATGTATGACTAAATTCACAACTTTTCCAATATTTACAAAATGGTCCCTAAAATTATTTTTCCTTTTACTTTAAGCCAAATTACATGTTTTTCCCTAAACTGAGTCCTGAAACTTTTAAAATTCCTCTTGTTACCTCAATTTTCTCAATTTCATAAAAAGAGGTTCAAGTTTTCCAAATTCCCTATTTGACCCCCAAATTTTCCAAAATTACCATTTTTCCCTTCCTTTACAAAAATGGTAAGTTTTTCCCCAAAAATTATAAAATTGCTCAATTGGTCCTCTAATATTCTTGTCATTCCCAATTGATCCTCAATTTTATAAAATTGTATTTTGATCCTTCGAATTTTTGAAAATCCCCAATTTTCCCCCAATTTCAACTCCCTATCACAATAGAATTTGATTTCATCAAATTGACTGATCAAACACTTCTAATTGTTGAAATTATTGTTAAAATCGAGTTTCTACATCTTTATACGATTAAATAGCACTATAATATCCCAATGAGCCCAAGGCCATTATTTTTAAATAGAAGTGGACCCAAGGCCATATTTTGGAAATCTCGTGAAAGTGGGCCCAAGTTCAATGGGAACGGGTTCCATCCCATAAATAAATTTAAGTATATATAGTTAAAAGATTACCATAATTAGTTGATTATAAATTTTAGCTACTGAGTCGAAGTCAGGTCATCGAACTCGTTGGGTTAGTAGCTACTGAATCGAAGTTGGGTCATCGAACTCGTTGGGTTAGTAGCTACTGAGTCGAAGTCGGGTCATTGAACTTGTTGGGCTAGTAGTTACGGAGCAGTAGTCAGGTTGTCGAGCTCGTTGGGCTAGTAGCACCAAAGAGAATAACCATAACTAATAAGATTATTGATTGTGCATGCCATGAGTTCGGAACCATCGAGGTGCCTGGTATGGGGTTCTGGTGGTTCTAAGGGTTGCTGGACAACTTAGGGAGTATAAGGGAAGTTTATCGTCCAGTATGTTTGGAAGCTTCATGCGCACTAAGATCGAGGTTGAAGGGGGAGAGGTCTCATCCCACATTGTGGACACGAAGTATGATGTGGGTCTGAGGGTCGGGTAATTGATGCCCACTCAGCTTCTTGGTAGAAGTCGTGGACTTTTACTAGGGTGTACAATAATGGCGCTCTAGTCCACAAGTGGGACAGTTGGAGACTGTTATGCTAACATGTGATCCCTTTTGTTGATTAAAGGGCGTGTGATTGCTCATTGATATAAACCCTCTGAAATATGATAGGGATCCAACCTTGTGTAATGGGCTAAATTGTAAATATTTATTTGGAAGAGTCTCTTTTATTTTGATTAGAGTATGTACTAAATCATGGACTTGATGTCACGATGTCATCTACTCCATGCATTGAGTTGTCGAACTCATTCCCCTCCAAATACCCCTTTCAGGCAATGTGGTGATGAAGGTCACGTTCAATGCTTGTTCCCGGTATTAATTATGAAGTTTATATTTCCAAACATTTAAATGACTATTTTTGGGAAATAATTGGAGTTGTTTTATTTTATGCCTTACACCCTGTTGGACTTATAATGATGAGGCAGACATTGTAGTAAAGATGGGAGGATATAGCGGGTTGTCTCCAGGCCCAATGGGCCCAAGGCCATGGTTTTTAAAGAGAAGTGAGCCCAAGGCCTTGTTTTGAAAATCTTGTGAAAGTGGGTCCAAGGCCAATGGGAACATGTTCCATCCCATAAATAAATTTAAGTGTATATGCTTAAAAGATTACCATAATCAGTTGATTGTGAAATTTAGCTACTGAGCCGAAGTCAAGTTGTCGAACTTGTTGGGTTAGTAGCTACTAAGCCAAAGCCAGTTCATTGAACCTGTTGGGCTAGTAGTTGCGGAGTCGAAGCCGGGTTGTCGGGCAAGTAGCACTAAAGATAATGGCCATAATTAATCAGACTATTAATTGTGCATGTCATGAGTTCAAAACCATCGAGGTGCCTGGTATATGGTAGTGGTGGTTCTAAGGGTTATTGGATGACCCATGGAGCATAAGGGAAGTTTGTCGTCGAGTATGTGAAACCTGATTTCTTGGACCAATGAAACTACAACAAGAACCAGAAAATACCTATGAGAAAACCAAACCATTTTGTGGGCCAAAAATAGTAAAGGAGAGTTAATAAGTGGAAAATTAGAAATCCAAAGTTATTAAGAATTAATAAAAATCATGGGGAAGAACCATGAAGAAAATTAGATGAGAAAATTGGAATGGTGCCTGAAACCGATTGAATCGGGTTGAATCGTAGTGAACTGATTCAACAATTCATTTTTCTAGGTGGCTTAAAAAGAGCAATTTGGGAAATTGAGGCAACCATTTGGTAGAAAATAAATTTAGATTATTTTAGAAATGTTTAATTTTTAGAAAACCAGTCGAATCGGGCCTAAGTCGGCCGATTTTTGTCTTAAGGTCACCAAACCCGGTCGGACTGGACCGGTCAACAGTCCAACCGGTCAAGAGACCGCTGACTGGTCATCATCCAATCAGCAAGCGTGACCAATCAGTGCACGGCGCGTGGCAAAAATGCCCTGTCAGCCGCTCGATTAGTGCAAGAGAGCATTGACCAATCAAAGAGAGACACATGTCTGGTCAATGATCAATAGTTAACAGATGCTTGAAGCCACACAAACACGAGCAGCCAATGGAAGGCTGCCACATGTCTGATCAACCGGTCAACAGCTAACGTGGTGGCTGAGTAGGATCACCATGTCAGCTGAACCAACCACTCATGTGCCACCACGGGGGTAGGTCTGCACGTGTGAAGCTTGCACGTGTAGAATAATGTCATCTTCCTTCTCCGCCCGATGACACTATTCATCGAGGCAATATTTTTCTTTCCTTTTCTAGTGAGGGAATATTCCCTTTGATTTGGGAAATTTGTAATGAGGATAAACTCAACTAGTATGGAAACTAGTAAAGCAGAGAGACACTTAGCTCCTTATTTAAAGAGCTTTCCTCCATTCATCCTCCACACACCTCAAACCTCCTCCTTCGAAGAAGTGCTCCATTTTCTGGTGAAGCTCAAACTAGAGCTCTGACTAGGGCACTTCTCTCAACCTTAGACTCCGGAGGAAGTCAGCTACTCGACGGCAACCTCCACTTGACCCGAGGATTTCCAGAAAAGAACCGGCGAGCCCAAATAGTGACGCAGATTTTTCGGTCCCAAAGTTGTCCTATTTTGCCTGATTCGGCAATTCAGACATCTTGTGGCTGAATCGAGTCCTCCCTTCACCCCCATAGTTGTCACATGACCTTCCCAGAGGGAAAAGGTAAGCCAATTTGACTCTTCTTCATCAGAGTAGTTTGGTTATAGAGAGAGAAAATATTGAATTTCATTAACCAAATTCCCACGGATCCAGACATCAAGTACAACAAATCTTGATCCTAGAAGGACCTAGAGGATGAGAGCTACCTTCCCAAATCAAGAGCTTAGAGCGCTGTTGTCACGCCCCAATTCAGTTTGGTCGGATCCCCGTGAACAACTTGTCGCTCTCTCGGTTCAAGAGGAGTTTCCCCCTTCTTTAACTCAAGAGGAGTTAGGCGTACTTTCAACCTTGTTCCCTGGAAATACATATATCAAATAAAATGCAAGTTTAAGAGAATTTAAGCATACCTTACAGAGGGTAAGGTTCGATGTTATTTCTAGTTATTTTCTCTATTTTCAGAAAAATAATAAAAAGAGGGGTGAGTTTCTACAATTGTGTGAATGTGTATTTTAAAAATAAGATGAAGTTTTAACAAAAATAGTTTTCAAGTTGGAGTGTGTTTGATTCCTTAATTCTTTTAAAATTTCTCATCTTTAAATTTCAGTTTTTAAAATCATTTCTTATTAACCACGGTGTGTCATCACCTAATACACATCCTTCATCATGAAGGTAAAACACACAATCGCACGCCAGCCCGTCCACTGAACCCACTTGTTGAGTCGGAGCGACTTTACCGGCAACCTAGATAGAGGTACATCCACTTCTACCTTGAGAATGAGTGGATGTTTGCGACATCAGTTCCTCAATCCTGTAACAATTCTTTGTGTCTGTATGAGGACAAATACCTCATCCTGACCCCACCATGGTATCATGCGCTTGAAGCTACGTTGAGCTTCATAAGGCTTCTAGTACGACTAACTACCCATATATCCACCAGGTCGTCCAGGGCTCTAGGACACATCACTACCCCTCTTGGGCATCTTAAAGGTCCCGTAAACACAGTGCATGCACAATCAACATTATTCGTATGATGCCATCTAATCTGTGGTGCCACTGGTCCAATGTCCCTGACCCTCAACTTGACCTGCAGCTATTTGTCTTAACTAGTATGAAGACCTGTCATGTCGCTCTACCGCTAGTTGACTGAGTATGTCGGTCCTGTCTTGGTACCATGACCAAACAATTTGTTTACTTAAAGCTCCTGCTCGTGCTAATTAGCTTAGGGTCCACTGTTTGAGATTTTAAAAATTTGGGCATAATAGCCCACAAGTTCCAAGACCGAGGCCTCTAACCTAATAGAGCTATTAGAGCTCCCGTCAAGAAGGTCTCCCAAATCATTTAAGCAGTGGCACACAGTCTTGGGAGAGCACTTCCGACAAAAATATATTTTCAACTATCCATCATACCAACCGATTATGAGAGTATCTCCGATCATAACCGATGAACGGGTTTTCCACTTCCTCCGAGGAGGTTTCATCATACCAGCCTGGTATGATCTACTTACGACCCGTAAGAAGTTTTTCTGGATCATTTTTCACATCACATCTCTAAGTTGTGATGTTTAACATACCACTAAGTAGTGGGTTTTCCTTTCCGAGGTACTTATCATCCCAATTGGATATGATATAAAAATATCACTCACCCAATCGTGCAGTGAAATTCCACTTAGTAGGTTTTGATCCCTTGCGAGCTTAACCTCAACTGGCATTCTCGATGTCTCGTGTTTCTACATGAAATGAACATCATTGTTCAATATCATCTGAATTGGTCACCTGATTCAGTATGAATGACTAAATTCATAACTTTTCCAATATTTGTAAATTGGTCCCTAAAGTTTTTTTTTCCTTTTACTTTAGTCCCTAATTGCTGATTTTTCCGCAAATTGAACACTGAAACCTTTAAAATTCATCTTGAGAACACAATTTACTCAATTTCATAAAAAGGGTTTCAACTTTCCCAAATTCTCAATTTGACTCCCAAAATTTCCAAAATTACCATTTTGCCATTCCTCTACAAAAATTGTAAGTTTTACCCCAAAATTTCTAAAATTTGCTCAATTGGCCCTCTAATACTCTTATCATGCCCATTTGACCTTCAATTTTACAAAATTGCATTTTGGTCACTCAAATTTTCAAAAATCACAAAATTTCCACAATTTTCTCCCAATTTCAACTTCCTAACACAATCGAATTTGATTTCATCAAATTAACCAATGAAACACTTCTAATTTTTGAAATTAAAGATAAAATTGAGTTTTTACATCTTCATACGATTCAATTGCACTTTGAATCGGAAGTTTTGACGCCGGAACGAGCTCAAACGGAGCTTCGCTGGAAAACTGAACATAGAGAGAGAAAGCTTCAATTGCTCACTGTCGGGGGCGGGACGGTCCGAGCTTTCGATCTGGGCAGATAGCTTGTGTTCTGAGGTTTCTCCTATGATCAAGAATTGCATCAATTAATGCCGAATTGGATTATAATTCTGTCATTAATATTCTGTCTGTTCTCTCTCTAGCACCGATAGAAAATTGCAAAGGAGAGCCGAATTGGCTTACCTTTCAGTCCTATTTTGGCCATGGAAGGGCCGAGGAGGTGTTGCGAGATTTTGGTTTGGCCTGAGGAGGGCTCAAATTGGCCGATTTCAACTCGACCGAAATAGGGCAGCTTCGATTCTATCGGCACTACTTCATTGTTCGATCACACCGGCGTTTCTCCGATGACTCTTGGAGCAACTGGAGACTACATGCATTTAGATGACTTTTCCCTAGTTCGAAAGAACTTGACCATGCCTTCTTTGGTTTAAAAAAGACCCTATATCAGAGCTCTGGTTTGAGCTTCACTTGAAAACTAAGCAGTTGAGAGAGAATAGAGTTTTTAGGTGGGGAGAAGATGAATGTGGAGTGGCTCTTTATATAGGAATCTCGGGGACTTCTTGGTCGTCCGATCGGTGCCTTAATGGCAGTCATTCATTGCCTAAAAGTCCCTGACCAGAGACTTTAGCTTAGCTGGCGTTGCACGATTTTTTGACGAGTGAACAGTGCTATCATCTAAAGGAAGAAGATAACACTGTTTGTCATCTGACGGAAGAAGACGACCAGTCTGAACCAGGTTCAAAGCTTAAACCAGCTGGTTCACACCCAATTCGACTAAAATTTTCAAATTTAACATTTCTAAATTCATTTTCTATCCAATGCTGTCCTCAAATCTCAAATTTGAAAATTTTAAGCCAACTTGAAAAATGAATTTAGAATCCGGATCAATAGTGGTTCAAATCGGTTCAATACGGTTCGGATTCGGTTCACCTAAACCTGTTTGGTTTTCATCTCCAATTAATTCTTAAGTCCATTTCCATGACTTTTGGGACTCTTTGGATCACTTGAGATCCATAACTTTCCTGGTTTACCCTTTCTCTATTGGTTCGGGTTTGTAGACCGACTTGGTTCTCAATTTGAAAATGATCGGTTCTTTCCCTGGTTTTCTTATTATCAAACAATAGGGTTTACAACGCACCCCTCCTTTTAGGGGTTTTGTCCCCAAAATAGTTACATGTTAAATAATTGAGGGTAACTATCCCTCATCGCACTCTCAGTTTCCCATGTCTCTTGTATGGGTCCGTTCTGCCACAAAACCTTGACCATAGGGATACTCTTGTTCCTTAAATTCTTGTCCCTTCGGTCGATGATTCGTACCGGTTTTGTCTGATAGATCAGGTTCTCTTCTAGTTCTAATGGTGGTCGGTCCAATACATGACTAGGATCAGGCTGATATTTCTGAAGCACCAAGATGTGGAATACATCATGTATTCTCTGCAGGTCAGGAGGTAGTTCCAATTTATAAGCTACCAGTCCTATCGTTTGAACGATGGGATATGGACTGATATATCTTGGTTTCAACTTTCCTCTTTGCTGAAGCCTAAGTATTCCTCTCCATGGGGATACTTTGATGACTACTTGATCTCCCACCTCAAACTCCAGATCTTTCCTTTGATTGTCTGCATAACTCTTTTGCCTGTCCTATGTGGTCTTAAGATGACTCCTTATTAATTTTATCATCTTCGTAGCATCCTCAATTAGTTCTGGCCTTTCTAACTTCCTTTCCCCCACTTCTTCCCAAAATAGAGGGGTACAACATGGTCATACATAAAGGGCTTCATAGGGATCCATCTAAATACTGGCTTGTTAACTATTATTTTAAGCAAATTCCATCAGGCACACATATTCCTCCTGGATTTTATTCATGGTGAGTACGAACGCTCTCAGCATGTCTTCCAAGGTTTGAATGGTTCGCTAAAACTATCCATCTATCTGAGGGTAGAATGTCATGCTCATGTGAAGCTTGGTTCCCATGGCATTTTGTAAATTTGGCCAAAACCTTAAAGTAAATCTCAGATCTCTATCCGATACTATACTCATTGAAACATCATGAAGTCTCACAATTTCCCTCATGTATAAGATGACCAACTGTTCTTCTATGTCCATCACTCCTATAGGAAGGAAATGAGCTAATTTGGTCAATCTATCCACGATGACCCAAATCGCATCTCGACCCTTTCTTCTCACCGGTAGACTAGTGACGAAGTCCATGGTGATGTGCTCCCATTTCCACTCTAGAATTGGTAAGGGTTGTAGCAATTCTGATGGTTTCTGATGCTTTGCTTTTATCTATTGACAAGACAAACATTGGGCTACATATTCCACAATGTCCCTCTTCTTGCCTTTTCACCATTATCCTTGTTTGAGGGTGTGGTACATCTTGGTACTGCCCGGATGCATTGCATACACTGAATCATGTGCCTCTTCCAGAATCAAACTCTTCAACTCTTTATCTTGAGGCACACATACCATACCCTTGTAGGTTAGTACTCCATCACCTCGCAAGTCATAAACCAGTTTCCTTTCTCTGTTAATCGGGTCCAAATAAGATTGAAGTTCTTTATCAACCTTTTGTTGAGCCTTAATATGCCCAGTTAGACTGGGACTCACCGCCACATTAGCCACCAAGCATTTTTCCTGCACGTCCATCCTTAGGTCCACCTCCATCCTTCCCAATTGTTGCTACAAGGGTAGGTAACTTGTCTTTACTTGTGCTGCCTTAATTTGGTACTTGAGACTTAAGTCATCTGCTACCACATTTGCCTTTCTGAGGTGATACTCTATCACAAGGTCATAATACTTCACCAATTCCAGCCATCTCCTCTAGTAGAGATTTAACTCCTTCTGAGTTAGGAAGTACTTAAGACTCTTGTGATATGCGTATAACCCCGTGAAGGTAGTGTCACCATATCTTTATACGACCCGTAAGAAGTTTTTCTACATCATTTTTCACATCACATCTCTAAGTTGTGATGTTTAACATACCACTAAGTAGTGGGTTTTTATTTTCGAGGTACTTATCATCCCAATCGGGTATGATATAAAAATCCCACTCACCTGATCCTGTAGTGAAATTTCACTAAGTAGGTTTTCATCCCTTGCGTGCTTAACCTCATCTAGCATTCTCGTCGTTTCGTGTTCCTACATGAAATGAACATCGTTGTTCATTATCATCTGACTTGGTCAACTCATTCAATATAAATGACTAAATTCACAACTTTTCCAATATTTGTAAATTGGTACCTAAAGTTATTTTTCCTTTTACTTTAGGCTTCAATTGCCGGTTTTTCCCCAAATTGAATCCCGGAACCTTTAAAATTCTTCTTATAACCTCAATTTACTCAATTTCATAAAAAGGGGTTCAAGTTTCCCAAATTCACAATTTGGGCCCCAAAATTACCATTTGGCCATTCCTTTACAGAAATGGTAAGTTTTACCCCAAAAATTCTAAAATTTGCTCAATTAGTCATCTAACACTCGTATCATTCCCAATTGACATTTAATTTTACAAAATTGCATTTTGGTCCCTCGATTTTTCAAAAATCCCCAAATTTACCCCAATTTCAACTTACTAACATAACCAAATTTGATTTCATCAAATTGACCGATTAAACACTTCTAATTGTTGAAATTAAAGTTAAAATTGAGTTTCTACATCTTCATATGATTCAATAGCACTTTGAATCGTAAGTTTTGACACTAGAATGAGATCAAACGAAGGTTAACCAGAAAATAGAACGTAGAGAGAGAAAGCTTCAATTGCTCACCGTCAGGGACACGGTGGTTCGAGCTTTCGATCTAGGTAGATAGCTTGTGTCCTAAGGTTCCTCCTAGGATCAAGAATTCCATTAATTGATGCCAAATTGGATTAGAACTTTGTCATCAAAATTTTGCCAGTTCTCTCTCTAGCACTAGTAGAAAATTATAGAGGGGAGCCGAATTGGCTTACCTTTGAGTCCTAATTTCGCTGTGGGAGGGCTGAGGAGATGTTGGGAGAGCTTGGTTTGGCATGAGGATGGGTCGAATTGGCCGATTTTTGCTCGGCTGAAATAGGGCAGCTTAAGTCTGTCGGAGCTGCTTCATGGTTCGTTTATGCTGGCATTTCTCTAGTGACTCTCGGAGCTAATGGAGACTACAAGCGTGTAGCTGACTTCTCCCCAGTTCTAAAGAACCCAACCATGCCTTATTTGGCTCAGAAAAACCCTATATCAGAGCTCTGGTTCAAGCTTTGCCAAAAAACTAAGCAACTGAGAGAGAATGGAGTTTTCATTTGTGGAGAGGATGAATGAGGATGGGCTCTTTATATAGGAAGCTCGGGGACTTCTTGGTCATCCGATCGACGCCTTAATGATAGTCACTGCCTGAAACTCACGCCTTAAACCACCTAGAAAAATGAATTTAGAATCCGGTTCAATAGTGGTTCAAATCGGTCAAAACTAGTTCAATTCGATTTAGATCTGATTCACATGAACTGGTTTGGTTTTCATCTCCAATTCATTCTTAAGTCCATTTCCATGACTTTCAGGACTCTTTAGGTCACTCGAGATACATAACTTTCTCGGTTTACTCTTTCTCTATCGATTCGAGTTTGCAGATCGACTCGGTTCTCAATTTGAAAATGACCGATTCTTTCCCCGATTTTCTTATTATCAAAGGACATGGTTTACATGGGCCTTCCTATCATTCTACTTTCTTCCCATCTTTCCTTGGTGGTCTCTATACTTATTTCTTTTTCTTCTTGATCAGCTTCTATTCTTGTGGTTCCTTTTGTAATGTTCTACTACTCCTCACTGTTCATTCTCTGAGCTTATTCTTGGACATTACATGATTATGTACTACTTGATGATTGCTTCCCTTTGTTCCACTTCTTTTCCCTTAGATGGATTCTTGCTTATCGTATTCTCAAGGGTTGAGATTAACTATGAATAGCCTGCATTTTCTTCTTTAGATGATTTCTTGCCTTTTACTTAGATTTGTATTATCATACGTTTTTGTTTTGATTTTTATCAAAGAACTTAAAAGTTTTAACAAGACTTTTACTTTCATTCATTCAAGAAATATTCTCTTGTCATACTTGGCTTATTATAGGAATTTTCTACCCCCTAATCCCTTGGGGTCATAGGACTAGAATTAACCCTAGAACGGTTGTGAGACTCTTGATCAGAAGGCTCTGAGGAATTGGTTGTGGTCCATTCGTGTTCCCTAATAGGACGAATTTCATGTATGGCCTCCAATCTATAGGTGGAGGTACTTGGTGGACCTTCATGAAGGCGGCGTATGCATCCCAATAATTATCCCAGGCCTCCTTCTTTGTTGGATTCCCCTCGAGTTATTGTGGGACTGGAGGAGGAGGGGTTGGGCTTCTAGGAGGTGATACTAGTTCCTCTTTCCTGGGAGGAGGGTATATGATGTCTTTTGGTTCTAGTAAGGCTCCTACTAGTTTTTGGTTACTTCCACTATGTCCTTGGGCACTCGTTTCTCGCCCTTTAGGAACCTTTGTAGGGCTTCCTCACTTGGGTTGGATGTCTTTTCTAGGGTTATAGGTGGAGGACTGGATTTCACTGTGAAATTCCTAGGGACTCTCCTTCCTACAAGATAGTTTAGAGTTGGGTTAATGTCAGGGCATGATATTGATAATGTTTCAAGGGAACTAGGCTATGATACCACTCTAGTTGTCACTCCCCGACCCGGTTTGGTCGGATCCACATGAACAACCCGCCACTCTCCCGGTTCAAGAGGAGTTTCCCCCTTCTTTAACTCAAGAGGAGCCTGACATACTTTCAACCTTGTTCCTTGGAAAGACATATATCAAATAAAATGCGAGTTTAAGAGAATTTAATCATACCTAATAGAGGGTAAGACTCGGTGTTATTTCTAGTCATTTTCTCTATATCTTGAAAATGGATAAAAAGAGGGGTGAGTTTCTACAACTCAGTGAATTGGTATTTTAAAAACAAAATGAAGTTTTCACAAAAATAGTTTTCAAGTTGGAGTGTGCCAGACTCCTTAATTCCTTTAAATTTTCTCATCTTTAAATTTCAGTTTTAAAAATCATTTCTTACTAACCACAGTGTGTCTTCACCCAACACACATCCGTCATCATGAAGGTAAAACACACAATCGCAGGCCAGCCCATCCATTGAACCCACTTGTGGCGTCAGAGAGACTTTACTGGCCACCTAGATAGAAGCACATCCACTTCTAACTTGAGAATGAGTGGATGTTCGCGACATCCGACCCTCAATCACACAACAATTCTCTTTATCCATATGAGGACAGAGATCTCATCTTAACCACAACTCGGTCTCATGTGGTTGAAGCTGCATCGAGCTTCACAAGGCTTATGGTACGACTAACTACCCTTATATCTACCAGGTTGTCTAGGGCCCTAGGATGCATCACTACCGCTCTTGTGTGTCTTGAAGGTCCCATAAACACAGTGCATGCACAATCAACATTTTTCATGTGATGCCATATAATATGTGGTGCCACTGGTCCAACGGCTCTGACCCTCAACTCGACCTGTAGTTCTTTGTCTTGACTAGTTCAGAGACCTGTCATGTCGCACTGTCGCTACTCCACTGAGTATGTTGGTCCTGTCTTAGTACCATGGCCAAACAATTCGTTTACTTAAGTTTTCAAGGCATATAAATCATGTTTGTTTATGAGCTCATGCTCGTGCCAATTGGCCTAGGGCCTACTGTTCGAAATTTTCAAAATTGGGCATATTAGCACCCAAGTTCCAAAACCAAGGCCTCCGACCTAATAGAGCTATTTGAACTCCCGTCAAGAAGGCCTCCCAAATTGTTTAAGCAGTGGCACGTAGTCAAGGGAGAGCACTTCCGACAAAATATTTTTTTCAATTGTCCATCATACCAAACGAGTATGAGGATATCTCCGCTCATAACCGACGAACGGGTTTTCCACTTCCTTTGAGGAAGTTTCATCATACCAAACGAGTATGATCTACTTACAACCAGTAATTAGTTTTTTTGCATCATTTTTACATTACTCCTCTCAGGTGTGATGTTTAAAATACCACTTAGCAGTGGATTTTTATTTCCAAGGTGCTTATCATCCCAAACGGGTATGATATAAAAATCTCACTCACCCAATCGTGCAATGAAATTCCTCTTAGTTTTCATCCCTTGCGAGCTTAATATCAGCTGGCATTCCCAATGTCTCGTGTTCCTACGCGAAATGAACATTGTTATTCATTATCATTTGGCTTGATCACCTTCATTCAATAGGAATGACGAAATATTAAACTTTTCAAATATTTGCAATTTGGTTCCTAAAGTTATTTTTCCTTTAATTTAGGCCCCAATTGACGGTTTTTCCCCAAATTGAGTCCCGAAACTTTTAAAATTTCCCTTGGGATCACAATCTATTCAATTTCATAAAAAGGGGTTCAAGTTTCCCAAATTCCCAATTTGGCCCCATTTTTCCCAAAAATTCTAAACTTTGCTCAATTGGTCTCCTAACACTCTTATCATGCCCAATTGACCCTCGATTTTATAAAATTGCATTTTGGTCCCTTAAAATTTTGAAAATCCCCAATTTTCCACAATTTTTCCCCAATTTCAACTTGCTAACATAACTGAATTTGATTTTATAAAATTGACCAATCAAATTGTTTTAATTGTTGAAATTGAAGTTAAATTAGAGTTTCTACATCTTCATATGATTCAATTGCACTTTGAATCACATGTTTTGACTCTGGAACAAGCTCAAACGGAGCTTCGCCGAAAAATAGAAAGTAGAGAAAGAAAGCTTCAATTGCTCACCATAGGGGGCGTGACGGTCAAAGCTTCTAATCTGAGCAGATAGCTCTCCTCCTGAGGTTCCTTCTAGGATCAAGAATTGCATCAATTAATACCAAATTGGGTGAGAATTCTATCATCGAAATTTTGTCGGTTCTTCCTCTAGCACCGATCGAAAATTATAGAGGGGAGTCAAATTGGGTTACCTTTCAGTTCTAATTCGACTGTAGGAGGGATGAGGAGGTGTTGGGAGAGATGGTTTGACCCGAGGAGGGCTCGAATTGGCCGATTTTAGCTCAATCGAAATAGGGTAGCTTCAGTCCGGCAAAGCTTCTTCACTGTTCGATCATGTCGGTACTTCTCCAATGACCCTTGGAGCGAATGGATGCTACCGCCATGTAGCTGACTTCTCCCCGGTTCTAAGGAACCTGACCACACCTTCTTTGGCTCTGAAAAGACCCTATATCAGAGCTCTGGTTCGAGGTTCACCGAAAAACTAAGCAAGTGAGAGAGAGTGAGGTTTTCAGATTGGAGAGTATGAAAGGAGAGGGCCTCTTTATATAGGGAGCTCGGGGACTCATCGGTTGTCCATTTGGCACTTTTATAACAGTCATTGATGGCCTAAATCATGCTGAGCAGAAACGTTTCCTCTTCGCCGGTGCTTCTTTGATTTTTCGGCGAGTGAATAGTGCTATCATCTAAAGGAAGAAGATGACACTATTCCGAACCGGATTAGAACGGTCTGAACCGGGTTCAAAGCTTAAATTGGTCAGTTCACCCCTGATTCCACCAAAATTTTGAAATCTAAAAATTTTTAATTTCATTTAAATTCATTTTCTATCCAATGGTGGCCTCAAATCTCAAATTTGAATTTTTTAAACCACCTAGAAAAAATGAATTTATCATCCAGTTCAATAGTGGGCAAACCGGTCCAAACAGGTTTGGTTTTCATCACCCATTCATCCTAAAGTCCTTTTTCATGACTTATGTGACTCTTTAGGTCACTTGGGGTCCATATATTTCCCGGTTTGCCCCCTCTCTATCAGTTCCGATTCATAAATTGGCTTGGTTTATAAACTGGTTCAATCCGGTTCAGGTCCAGTTCATCCGAACCTGTCTGGTTTTTCTCTCCCAATTTGTCCTAAAGTTCTTTTCCAAGGTTTATGAACCTTTTTGGGTCACTTGGGAGTTGAAATTTCTCCAATTTGCTCATTCCCCAAAAAATCGGGTTTGTGAACCGGTTCGATTTTCTCACTCGGTTTGAGCGGTTCTTTCCCAATTTTCCTTAATTTCAGAGAGCGGGGTTTACAGTTGCACCTCTAATAGTAAGTTCTCGGAGTTCTCTCTCTCTACCTTCAGTTTTTTGATGAATCTTCATTTGAACTCGTTTCGGACCCAAAAATCCCAATTCAAAGCTCAATTGGATTGTATGGAAGTTAAGGGAACGATTGACATCATGAATTGGAGCAATTAACCCCATTTGAAATGCTAATTTGAAGAAACCAAATTTGTTGAGTAGAAAGGGGTGAAATTGGGGGAAATTTTAGGGAAAATTGGGGATTTTATAAAATTGAAGGACCTTAGTGTAACTTTCCAAAATTGTGGTTCAATTGGAAAAGATGAAGGTATTGGAGGACCAATTGGTCATTTTTGAAAGAATTGGGACCAATTGGCCATTTTTTGAAAGTTTGGGGCCAATCGGTAATTTTTTAAAATTTGAGGGACATGTTGGAAATTCGGAAAGTATGGAGTCTCGATTACAATTTTGAGGAAATTAAGAACCCAAGGGGTATTTGGAAATCCTAGGGACTTAATAGAAGAGAAATTAGCATTTGGGGACCTAAAGTTAAGGAATATGAACTTCAGGGACCAAAGTGCAATAAAACCAAAGATTTGAACCAAGCTGCCAATATTTGAGAATAAGAAGGCTTTCATGTCGAGCCTATCATGCCCCGACCCGGTTTGGTGAGATCCTTGAGATCAACCCACCACTCTACTGGTTCGTTAAGGGTTGCCCCTTCTTTTAAAACGTGAGTAGTAAGACATTCTTTTAAACTTGTACCTTTCTTAAAATAACATAAATCAAAACTGCATAAAATTTTAAACTTATCATACCTGCCTCACAGGTGTGTTAACTTGTTTTCATTAGGTAGGTTTTCCTCGGGATTACCTGAAAGGGGTATATGGGAGGGCGTGAGTTCAACAACTCAGTTAATGGGTGTTTAATGTATGACTTTTAGAAAATACTTTGAATTGGAGTGTGCCAGACTCCTTATTTTTCCTTTAAAACCTTTCATTCTCAAATCTTGATTTTTCATAGCCATTTCTCATCACTATAGTGTGTTTATCAACCAACACACACTCTTCATCATGAAGGGAATACACAATCGCAGGCTAGCACGTCCAACTCAACCGGTTATGATATTAAATCCCACTCACCCAATAGTGCAGTGAATTTCCTATTAACCAGCTTGTTGCCTTCACGTGTACTTGTCTTAGCTGTAGTTCCTGATACTTCATGTTCCTACATGATGTAAACATCCTTGTTCATTATACTTTGGTATAATAGCCATCATTCATCCTGAATGAATAAAATAACCAAACTTTTCATTCATTTGCAATTAGGTCTCTAAAGTTATTTTTCTTTAGCATTAGGTCCCTAATGCCGGTTTCCCCCCAAATTGAGTCACAAAACTCTAAAATTCACCTTAGGACCTCAATTTATTCGAAAACACAAAAAGGGGTTCAAGCTTTCCCAAATTTCCAATTTGGTCCCCAATTTTTCCAAAATCACCATTTTGCCCCTACTTTACAAGTTTTGCCCCACAAATTTCAAAAATTGCCCAATTGGTCCTCAAACATCTTTATCATGCCCAATTGCCCCTCAATTTTATGAAAATTCACTTTAGTCCCTTGAATTTTTGAAATTCCAAAATTTCCCCCAATTTCAACCTTCTAACTCAACCGAATTTGATTTCATCTAAAATTAACTAATCAAATGCATTTAATTGTTGAAATTTTAGTTAGATTGGAGTTCCTACATCTCCATACGATTCAATTGCACTTTGAATCACACGATTTGATGCCAGAATTAGCTCAAATGGAGCTTCACTAGAAAATTGAACATAGAGAGAGAAAGCTTCGAAAGCTTACCGTCGGGGGCGCGGCGGTCTGAGCTTTCAATCTGGGTAGATATCTCTTGTCCTAAGGTTCTTCCTAGGATCAAGAATCACCTTAATTCTTGTCGAATTGAGGATGAATTTGGTCAGTCAAGTTCTGTCGGTTTTCTTTCTAGCACTGATCGGAATTTACAGTGGTGAGCCAAATTGACTTACCTTTCTACTCTAATTTAGCTGTAGGAGGGTTGTGGAGGTGTTTGGAAGGCTTGGTTTGGCTTGAGGAGGGCTTGAATGGCCCTCTTCAGCTTGGCCAAAATAGGGCAGCTTCAGTCCGTTGGAGCTGCTTCACTATTCTATTACGTCGGTGTTTCTCAGGCGATCGTCGGAGCAAATGGAGACTACAGACGTGTAGCTGACTTCTCCCCGAATCCAAAGAACTTGACCACACCTTCTTTGGTTCAAAAAAATGCCCAAGTTGGAGCTCTAGTTTGAGCTTCACTAGAAAATGGAGCAGTAGGGAGAGAGTGGAGTTTTCAAGTGTGAGGAGGATGAATGAGAAGGAGCTCTTTATATAAGAAGCTCGGGGACTTCTTGGTTGTCCGATTGGCACCTTAATGGTGGTCATTCATTGCCTGAAACTCCTTGGTCGGAGACTATTCATCTTCTCTGGCGTTGCTCGATTTTCCAGCAAGTAAATAGTGTTGTCATCTGAAGGAAGAAGACGACACTATTCTGAACCGGACCGGAACGGTCCGAACTGTGTTCAAAACTTAAACCGGTCAGTTTAGGCCCGAGTCAACCGAGTTTTTCAAAATAAAAATTTTTAATTTTATCTAAATTAATTCTCTATCCAATGGTGGCCTTAATTCTCCCATTTGAATTTTCTAGGCCACCTAGAAAAACCACTTTAGCATCCGGTTGTGGAGTCGGAGAGACTTTATCGATCACCTAGATAAAAGCACGTCCACTTTTACCCTGAGAATGAGTGGATGTACAGGACATCCAACCCTCAATCCCATAACAAAACTCCGTGTCCATATGAGGACAGAGACATCGTCCCGACCCCATCCTGGTTTCAGGCGCATGAAGTTACATCAAGCTTCCAAGACTGTTGGCACGACTAACTACCATGATCTCCACCATGTCATCCAGTAGCCCTAGGACACATCACTACCCCTCTTAGGCATCTTGAAGGTCCCTAACATTAGTGCATGCACACATCAATAATTTTCCACATAAGCCATATAATTTGTGGTGCCACTAGTCCAACGGCCTCGACCCTCAAGTCGACCTGCAGCAGTTTGTCTCGACTGGTTCGTAGATTTGTCATGTCGCATTGCCGCCAGGTCATTGAATATGTCAGTCATGTCTTGGTACCATGACCAAACAATTCATTTATTTAAAGTTTTCATGGCTTAAACTCATGTTTGTTTATGAGCTCCTGTTCGTGCCAACTAGCTTAGGGCCCATTGTACGAGATTTTCAAATTTGGCATAATAGCCCCCCAAGTTCCAAAACAGAGGCCTTCGGCCTATCTGAGCTATTCGAGCTCTCATTAAAAAGGTCTCCCAAAAAGTTTAAGTAGTGGCACATATTTAGGGGAGAGCACTTTTGACAAAAATAAACTTTTAGTCATCCATCACACCAACCAGGTATGAGGACACCTCTACTTATAATCAATAAGTGAGTTTTCTACTTCCTTCTAGGAAGTTTCATCATATCAACAGGATATGATCTTCATACAACTGGTAAGTAGTTTTTTTCTGCGTAATTTCCACATCACTCCTCTCAGGCGTGATGGTTAAAATACCACTTAGTAGTGTATTTTCTTTTTCGAGGTGCTTGTCATCCCAACCAGGTATGAGGACACCTTTGTTTATAATCAATAAGTGGGTTTTCTATTTCCTTCTAGGAAGTTTCATCATACCAACAGGGTATGATCTTCATACAACCGATAAGTAGTTTTTTTCTACGTAATTTCCACATCACTCCTCTCAGGTGTGATGGTTAAAATAACACTTAGTAGTGGATTTTCTTTTCCGAGGTGCTTATCATGCCAACCAGGTATGATATTAAATCCCACTCACCCGATAGTGCAGTGAATTTCCTCTTAACTGGCTTGTTGCCTTCACGCGAACATGTCTTAGCTAGTGTTCCTGGTACTTCATGTTCCTACACGATATGAACATCCTTGTTCATTATTCTTTGGCCTAATATAGCCTTCATTCACCTCGAACGAATGAAATAACCAAACTTTTCATTCATTTGCAATTAGGTTACAAAAGTTATTTTTCCTTAACTTTAGGGCTCTATTGTTGGTTTCCTACAAATTAAGTCCCAAAACTCTAAAATTCACCTTAGGACCTCAATTTATTCAAAATCACAAAAAGGTGTTCAAGTTTTCACAAATTTCAAATTTGGTCCCCAATTTTTCCAAAATTACCATTTTGCCCCTACTTTACAAAAATGGCATGTTTTGCCCCACAAATTTCAAAAATTGCCCAATTGGTCCTCACACATCTTTATCATGCCCTATTGGCCCTCAATGTTATGAAATTACACTTTAGTCCCTCGAATTTTTGAAATTCCAAAATTCCCCCCAATTTTTTCCCCAATTTCAACCTTCTAACTCAACCTAATTTGATTTCATCAAATTGACCAATCAAATGAGTTTAATTGTTGAAATTAAAGTTAGATTGAAGTTCTTACATCTTCATACAATTCAATTGCACGATTTGACGCCAGAATGAGCTCAAAAATTGAACGTAGAGAGAAAAAGCTTCAAAAGCATACCACCGGGGGCGCGGAGGTCCGAGCTTTCAATCTGGGTAGATAGCTCTTGTCCTAATATTTTTCTTAGGATCAAGAATCACCTCAATTCATGTTGAATTGAGGGAAATTTTGGTCAGTAAGGTTATGTCGGTTCTCTCTCTAGCACATAATGAAATTTATAGAGGGGTGCCAAATTGGCTTAACTTTCCGCTCTAATTCAATTGTAGGAGGGCTGTGGAGGTGCTAGGAGGCTTGGTTTGGCCTAAGGAGGGCTCAAATTGGTCATCTTAAGCTCAACCAAAATAGGGCAACTTCGGTTTGCCAGAGTTGCTTCATTGTTCTATCATGTCGGCATTTCTCCGGCGATTCTCGGAGTAAATTGAGAATATAGGCGTGTAGCTAATTTCTTCCTGAATCCAAAGAACCTGAACATGCCTTCTTTGGCTCAGAAAAATGCCCAAGTTGGAGCTCTGGTTCGAGCTCCACCGAAAAATATAGTAGTAGGGAGAGAGTGAAGTTTTCAGGTGTGAGGATGATGAATGAGGAGGGGCTCTTTATATAGGAAGCTTGGGGACTTCTTGGCTGTCCGATTGGCACCTTAATGGCAGTCATTCATTGCCTGAAACTCCCTGGTCGGAGACTTTTCATCTTTGCCGGCGTTGCTCAATTTTTCGATGAGTGAATAGTGCTGTCATCTGAAGGAAGAAGATGACACCGTTCTAAACCGGACCGGACCGGTCCAAATTGGGTACTAAGCTTAAACCGGCTAGTTCAAGTTCAATTCGACCGAGTTTTTCAAAATTAAAATTTTGTGAATTCATCTAAATTCATTCTATATCCAATGGTGGCCTCAATTATCTAATTTAAATTTTCTAAGCCACCTTGAAAAATGAATTTATCATCTAGTTTAATCTAGTTCAAATCCAGTTCACCTAAAGCGGTCTGGTTTTCTTCCCCAAATTGTCCTAAAGTCCGTTTGCAAGGTTTTTATGACCCTTTGGGTCACTCGAGAGTTGTAAATGTTTCAATTTTGCATGTTCTCTAATGATCAGGTTTGTGAACTGGTTTAGTTTTTCTCACTCGGTTTGACCGGTTCTTTCCCCGATTTTCCTTAGCTCCAAAGAGTGGGGTTTACAGAGCCCTTCCTTATAAGGACACTCAAACCATGTAGGGACACTTTTGACTAGAACATGAGCAAAAGGGATCACGACTTGGACTTGGAAAACTGACTGGGGACGAACACGTCACAGTCATCGGGTGAGTGGGCATATTTATACATCATACCCAGTTGGGGTGATGAGCATCATTCTCAAATGAAAAACCACATGTGAGTGGAACCTTTTAAATGTCATACTCGGTTGCTATGATGAACTCCTTTACGGAAATAAAAAACCACTATGAGTGGTAATTTTCTATCATTATACCCAGTTGGTATGATGAGTGCATTTTGAACTTAAAAACCATTTTCCTGAAATATTTTGCCATTAATGTGTTCCAATGCTTAAACTATTTGGGATATTTTTTTGTTGAGAGCTAGGACTACTCCAATAGGTCGAAAGTCATGATTTTGAACTTATAGGGCCCAAGGCACTGTTTTGTGCATGCACTCTAATTTAGGACCATCGAAATGGCTCATGAGGGGTAGTGATAAGGGCAGGTTTTCATGCTAGTTAGTCATGAAGTTGGTTGGAGCTTCTTGCACATGAGAATGGGGTGGGGATAGGATGATGTCTCCATTCTCATACGGATACAAAGTAATTGCAGGCATTTAGGACGTCACTCGGACTCAGGGTAGAAGTGGTCGGGTGTCTAGGACGTCACTCAGACTCAGGGTAGTGGTACCCTTCCAACCTTATAAACACACAACACTTCTCTATTTTTGAAAAACTCGTAAATTGAGCCCAAGGCTAGTGGGCACAGGTTGGAGCTCGTAGACAAAAATGAGTATAAGAGCTATGAAAACTCTCATAAAACTAGAAAGTTTGTGTGGCTTGCCACGATACCAAATTAGGACTGACAAGGCTCAATGGGCTAGTGGCAGTGTGCCAAGAGTAGGTCGACGAACCGATCAGGCAAACAACTATAGGTCGAGTCGTGTGTCGGGGTCGTTGGACCATTGCCACCAAAGATGATGGCTTATATGCTAAGACTATTGTTTGTGCATGCACTCTAATTTAGGACCATCGAAATGGCTCATGAGGGGTAGTGATAAGGGCAGGTTTTCATGCTAGTTAGTCATGAAGTTGGTTAGAGCTTCTTGCACATGAGAATGGGGTGGGGATAGGATGATGTCTCCGTTCTCATACGGATACAAAGTAATTGCAGGCATTTAGGACGTCACTCGGACTTAGGGTAGAAGTGGTCGGGTGTCTAGGACGTCACTCAGACTCAGGGTAGTGGTACCCTTCCAACCTTATAAACACACAACACTTCTCTATTTTATCCAATGTGGGATTTATTCTCAACACCCGTCCTCACGTGTAACGTGGATACACTTGCCACGTGCAATTCTCAACACCTCTCAACATCGCCGGGTATTCCCCTTTCGGTCTCGAGTTGGGTATATTTTCCTCCTCCATCCAACTCGGGCAGACCACGAGCCGAGTTTTCAGTCTCTGATCGGGTCCACGTGCAATTCTCAACACCTCTCAACATCCCCCCTCAATCAACACCTGTCTACGAGCCGGGCATTCCCCTTTCGGTCTCGAGTTGGGTATATTTACCTCCTCCATCCAACTCGGGCAGACCACGAGCCGAGTTTTCAGCCTCTGGTCGGGTACGAGTGCGAGTCCACTGGCTCTGATATCATGTGAGAGAATGTATTATGGACCGATAAGGGGTCAGGCCCATATCTACTTAAAAGCTATGACTTGTAAGTAGTGGTACCCTTCCAACCTTATAAACCCATAACACTTCTCTATATTATCCAATGTGGGATCATATTCTCAACACACACCCTCACGTGCAACGTGGATACACTTGCCATGTGCAATTCTCAACACCCGCCCTCAACAACTGTCTACGAGCCGGGTATTCCCCTTCCGGTCTCGGACGAGGGGGGACAATGGCCTCGAGTTGGGTATTTCTCCTCCATCCAAACTCGGGCAGACCACGAGCCGGGTTTCCAGTCTCGGGTCAGGTACGGGTGCGAGCACACTGGCTCTGATACCATGTTAGAGAATGTATTGTGGACCGATAAGGGGTTAGACCCATGTCTACTTAAAAGTACTTTTAAGTAGACATGGGCCCGACCCCTTATCGATCCATAATACCTTCTCTAACAATCCCCAAGTGGGTGCAGTCTGGGACTGCCCTGCGAATGTGCATAGCCTTTATAATAAAGGGCATGTGCATGTTTGCTAAATGTCTCCCGAGCAAGGGGAAGTGATAAAAAGAGCTAAACACACATAATATGCGAAAATGATAAAAATTTTTTTGAAGAAGGAATTGTTAAATGATTTATTTTTTTAAACTCACACCAAACACCCACTTACTGAGTTGTAGAAACACACCCCTTCCCTTTAAATCCTTTTTCAAGAAAAAGGAGACCCAACTTAGAGAATCCACGAAAATGAATCCTATGTCAGGTACGCTTAAAATTTCTTTTTAAGATATTGAGTTTTTGTATAATGTTATTCTAGGGAATAAGAATAGAAATTTCACCTGATTCCTCACGGTCTTAAGAAGTAGTGACTCTTCTTATACCAAAGGGAGTGGCAGGTTGCTCACAGGAGTCCGACTAAATCGGGTTGGTGTGTGACACAATATGTTCGAAAGCTCGGGGAGCTTCATGTGCACTAAGACTGATGTCGGAGGGGGAGAGGTCTTGTCCCACATTGCGGATACGAAGTATGATGCAGGTTTGAGGGTTGGGTAATTGATGCCCACTCGGACTCTTGGTCAAAGTCGTGGACATCTACTAGAGTGGACGGTAAAAGTGTTCTTGTCCACAAGTGGGATAGTCAGAGACTGTTATGTGAATGTGTGATCCCTTTTGTTGATAAAAGGGCATGTGATTGCTTGTTGATATAAACCCTCTGATATATGATAGGGATCCAACCATGTGTAATAGGATAAATTTAAAATTTTTATTTGGAAGAGTCTCTTTTATTTTGATTAGAGTATGTGTTGAATCATGGACTTAATATCACGATGTCAGCTACTCCACTCACTAAGTTGTGGAACTCATTCCCCTCCAAATACCCCTTTCAAGAAACGTGGTGATGAAGGTCACTTGCATAATAGTAAAGCCATCCAAAACCAAAGGTACGCCTTACGTTCAATGTTTGTTCTCGATATGAATTTTGAAGTTTATATTTCCAAACATTTAAATGAATATTTTTGGGAAATAACTAGAGTTGTTTAATTTTACTCCTCACACCCTGTCAAACTTAAAATGATGAGGCGTCCATTGTTGTAAACCCAGGAGGATGTGACATATCAACCCAATCTCCAAAGAAATGGAAACAGGAAGGATGGCATCTGAAGATGCCAGGAAAGTAAATCTAAGGTTAGATGCCCTAAAGGGCGAATAAAAAGGAATTTTGGGAAAGAAGAGGAAGGATTCTCCCAAGGAAGGAAACCCTGGGGTGGCATACATGTCCCAACTAAGAAGTAATGGACTAAGTGATTAAGGATGAGAAAATGAAGAGCATGTTGAGGTGACAGAACCAAGAGAAGCATACTAGGAGGATCCAATGAGTGAGTTAAACCCAAGGAACAAGTAAGTAGGAAGATAGCAACAGAGGACGCCGTGACAAGTAGGAAAGGGGTGGACTACCCATAACAAAGGAATAAAGGAAAGAACACCTAAGAAACCATGGATAGGTAAGCCCTCCACTTTAGAAGTGAATAAGAGAAACGACCACCGACATCAAGACTGGTCATGGTCCACAGTCTCCTAATGGAGCCCAAAAGAGTAGACGACTGAGCATAGGGTGGAATACAAGAAATAAGACCATTAGTATGAAGTTCTTGGATAGGGAATAAGAAATGAAATGGAGACTTTAATACAATGGAGAATTGAAAGCGAGCAGATGCCCCAATATAAAAGGTGTGAAGAGATGAACAAAAGGGAACTTGCAAGAAATGTTGAGAAGGTTGAATGTGTAGCTTCGACGGTGAAAGTCTCTACTTTGAGGCACATAGTAGATAACGAAATCGTAAGAAGGGAACTTTTCAAATAAAGTAATCGACACGCATACCGAAAGTTATCAACTTGGAATAAATAATTGTGAAATGGGCATGAGTGAGTAAGAATGGATTTAGGGAAAGGGAAAGTCCTTGAGTAAAGGATGCCACTAGGAATGAGGAAGGAACTAAGAAGGGAAGAATTCCAGCATGTCGATAAATCATCTAGAAACCCAATAATTGGAACCGGAAAGACCCAATAAGGAAGTTGGGAAAGGACGAGTGGGTAAGGAAAATCGACACGGTTATGTAAGTTGATGGGATAATGGTATAGGTAGTCGAGGAATACTACCAAACGAAAAGAGGGATGAAGTTATACGATCCATAAAAGGTTGGAAAATTAAGAACAATCATTATGGAAGTGTTATAAAATTTAAAATGGTCAAAGATAGGTTTTAGAGTATGTCATGCTGTAAGGGGCATGTAAGCCTAATAGTCCCGAGGAAAAATATGACCCAAGTAAGGAAGAGTCAGTTGGTAAGTATGACGAGGTCAGACATTATTTTGATCGAAGTTGTAATAAATGACGGATGATGGAAGGGTTAAAATAGGACAAAAGGGTAATAACACTAAAACCTGTGAAAACAAGTATGTAATGCTCGGAAGAACACCAAGCTAAGGGTTTCAAAGATAAATAGAATGAATAACTAAACACATGAACAATTGAGCATCTTAGAACTCCCAATCCTGAAATCTCGAGCAAGAACCTCAATGGGAAGAATCTTTTCCTAAGCAGAGAAAGATGTGAACCTAGGGATATACCTTCGGACTCGCGTGCAAGACATACTAGTTATGGTAAACTTTATGGAGGGAGTAAACATGTAAAGGAAAAGAAATTTCTTAAAGCGTGTGATTTAAAGTGGGCTAAGTGAAAGAATGACCGAAGTGTTAGCATGCCCAAGTTGACATTAAGGAAAATTTATCCCAGAGTGAAAAATGCTAATTAAGTTTTGGGGATAAAACTCCTAAAAGGAAGGGAGAGTTGTAAACCCCGCCTCTTCAGGATAATAAAATCGGGGAAAGAATCGGTAAACCCAAGAGGGAGAATCAAACTAGTTCACGAACCCCAACCATTAGAGAAAGGGCAAATTGGGAAATTTACAAGTCCCAAATGACCTAAAGAGTCATAAAAACCATGCAAAGGGACTTTGGAACAAATTGGAAGAGATAACCAAACCGGTTCAAGTGAATAAGATATAACCGATTTGGATCGGTTTGAACCATCATTGAACCGATTGCTAAATTCATTTTTCTCGTTGGCTTAAAATATTCAAATTGGGGAATTGAAGTGCCATTGGATAGAGAATGAATTTCAAAACTTTTAATTTTAAAAAACTCGGTCAAATTAGGCTTGAACCGACCTGTTTAAGCAATGAACTTGGTTTGGACCGGTTTGGTCCAGTTCGAAATAATGTCATCTTCTTCCTTCAGATGATAACACTGTTCACTCACCGGAAAAATAAATAGTGTCGACGAAGGTGATAAGTCTCTGTTCAATGCATTTTAGGCCATGAATGAGCACCATAAAAGTGCCAAACGAACGGTTAGAGAGTCCCCGAGCTCCCTATATAAAGAGCTCATATCCATTCATTCTCCTCACACCTGAAAACTCCACTCTCTTTCAACTATTTAGTTTTTTGATGAAGCTTGAACCAGAGCTCTGACATTGAAGTTTTTCTAAGTCTTAGAAGGTGAGGTCGAGTTCCTTATATTTGGAGAGAAGTCAGCTACCTGATGGTAGTCTCCATTCGATCTGAAGACTGTCGGAGAAGAGCCGGCGTAATTAAATAGTGAAGCAGCTCTAGCGGACCAAAGCTACCCTATTTTGGCCAAGCTGAAATTGGCCGAATTTAGCCCTCCTTTGGCCAAACCAAGCTCTCCCAAAATCCCCATAGCCCTTAGATGACCTCAACTGAGATGAAAGGTAAGTCAATTCGGCCCTACTCAGTCGTTGCAAGTTGGAGTTAGAGAGAGAAACTTTAGAATTATACTGACTAAATTCTCTCTCAATTCAAGGTCAATTATATGAACTCTTGATCCTAGAAGATACCTTAGGAAGAGAGCTACCTTTCCCAATAGAGAGATCGGACCGCCGCATCTGTGACGATAAGCTTTCAAAGCTTTCTGTCTCTACGTTCAGTTTTTTGGAAAAGCTCCGTTTGAGCTCAATTTGGACCCAAATGACGCGATTCAAAGCTCAATTTGATTGTGTGGAAGTGTAGGAACCGATCCATGCCTTCAATTGGAGCAATTAATCCTGATTGAATGGTCAATTTGATTAAATCAAATTAGGCCAATTTGATAGGGGGAGAATTGGGAAATTTTGGGGATTTCATAAAATTGAGGGACTAAATTACAATTTTCAAAAATTAAGGGTAAATTGGCCATGGAAAAGATATTATAGGACCAATTGGTCAATTTTTGAAATTTATTGGGGTCAAATTGCCATTTTTGTAAAGTTGAGGCAAAATGGTAATTTTTGAAAAGTTGGGGACCAAGTTGGAAATTTGGAAAACTTGAGCCCCTTAAACAATTTTAAGTAAATTGAGGATCTAAAGTGAATTTTGGAAGTTTCAAGACTCAATTTGGGGAAAATTTTGCATTAGGGACCTAAAGTCAAGGAAAATTAACTTTAGGGATCTAAGTGTAATTAACTAGAAATTTTGAGTATAGTCGTTTATATGTGAGGAACGAAGGATATTATGCTAAATATTAATAGATAAGCATGTCCAAATCATGTAGGTGCATGAAGGACTGGAACACCAGCAAGAGAAGCTCGCGTCGACTTTGGAAAACCAACCGAAGATGAGCATGTCAAGGTTCACGGGTGAGTGAGTTTATTCACATCATACCCGGTTGGGATGATGAGCACTTCGGAAATGAAAAACCACTTCTATGTGAAATTTTAACATCACACCCGGTTGGAGTGATATGAGAACTATGCTAGAAAAGTACTTACTAGTTGTAAGTAGGGAGATCATACCCGGTTGGTGTGATGGACTTCCTGGAAGGAAGGGGAAAACCCGCTTACTGGTTGTAAGCGGAGATGTCATCACACCATGTTAGTGTGATGGATGGAAAGTAGTTTATTTTGTCAGAAGTGTTCTCATCTGACTGTGTGCCATTGCTTAAAAATTTTGGGAGACCTTCTTGACGAGAGATAGAACAGCTCAGATAGGCCAGAGGCCTCGTTTTGGAACTAGAGGGCTAATATGCCCTATTTTGGAAAATCATGTACAGTCGCCCCAAGGCTAGTTGGCATGAGCAGGAGCTCATAAACAAACATTTGATATTTATGCCATGAAAATTCTAAATGAATGGAATGTGTTATTTGACCATGGTACAAAGATAGGACCGATAAACTCGATAGACTGGCGGTAGTGCATTAGGGTCAGGTGGACGGACTGGTCTAGACAAACATCTGTAGGTCGAGTTGAGAGTCGGGGACATTGGACTAGTGGCACCAAAGATAAATGGCATTGTGGAAAAATTATTGCTTGTTCATGCACTTGAGGTTCGGGACCATTAAGTTGCCCAAGAGGGGTAGTGATGCATCCTAGGGGCTATTGGACGACATGGTGGAGATAAGGGTAGTTTGTCATGCCAACAGTCAGGGAAGCTTGACGTAGCTTCATTCGCATGAGACTGGGGTGGGGTCGAGATGAGGTCTCCATCCTCATATGGACACGAAGTATTTTTGGGTCTAAGGGTTGATCATCGAAGATGTTCACTCTAACTCTGGGTAGAAGTCAGAGACTTCTATTAGGGTGGATGGTAAAGATGCTCCGATCCACAAGTGGGTGCAGTCGGTGTAACTACATTTTGTGAATATGTGTGTGTACCATTCCTGATGAAGGGCATGTGTTGTTTGTGAAACATACCTAATATGGAAATGGGAAAGAGGTTTTGAAAACCTTGGAAATTATTTGAGAATTCTTGGAAAAGAATTGGTAAACCTTGGGAAAAAGGTTTAAAAAATTGAAAATTGAGGAAATAATATTTTTAAAGGAAATTAGGAGTTTGGCACGCTCCGATTAAAGTTTTTTTTGTGAAAATTCTTACCCAACACCCATTCACCGAGTTGTCGAAAAAACCCCTCCCTATACCCCTTTTCAGTGAACCAAGAGAAAATAAACCCAAAGACTTTCCTGTAGCCAAACCTGCGAGATAGGTGTGTAAGATTTAATATATTTAGTTTTGATTTATGCTATTCTAGGAAAGATACGTGTGAAAGGACACCTTAGTCCTCACGGTTTATAGAAGAGGAAACTCTTAATAAACTGTGTGAGTGGCGGGTTGCTCATGGGGATTCGACAAAACCAGGTCGGGGTGTGACAGTAGGGACCATTGGATCGTTGGCGCCAAAGAGCATGATTAATGGATCAAAACTATTGTATTCATGCATGAGGATTCCAGGAGTATCTAGATGCATGAGAGGGGTAGTCGATGGGTCCCAAGGGCTGTTGGATGACCTGAATGCAATAAGGATAGGTTTATAATTCCAGTTAGTCATGAAGCTCTGATGGCTTTTTGCGCACTGAGACCAAGGCTAGAGGGGAAATAAGGTCTTTTCCCATAAAGTGGACATGATGAAGCTTTGAGACCAAGGCTGGAGGGGAAATGAGGTCTCGAGACCGAGGCTAGAGGGGAAATGAGGTCTCGAGATCGAGGCCATAGGGGAAATGAGGTCTCGTCCCACCAAGCGGACATAATGAGGGTTTGAGAGTCAGATTATTGATGTCCCCTCAAACTTAGGGTAGAGGAATGCACCTCTATTTGGTTGGATGGTAAAGATGCACCAAACCACAAGTGGAACGGTCGGGGACTATTCTGTGAACGTGTGATCCCTTTCTATGATAGAAAGGGCGTGTGATTGTTTTCCAATGGTACTGCTATCAGGTAACTTTTATGTTTTGTAAGCTTAGTTATGGAAAATAGGTACTCTAACACCTTTAGCTTCCTCAGACTATTTAGTAGAAATACTAGATTAGTACGAGGAAGGGTGGCGGGTTGATCACAGGACTCTGACCAAACCGGGTCGGGGTGTGACATGTAGCATGTTATAAATGCTCCTTCATGGTTTGTCAAACACCGGGGGCAGTTTGGGTTTCGCCTTGGAGGGAGTGCATTCATCTCTCTATAGCCATGGTGGCCCTCCTTCCTTCGTGGGAACCATGGTCAATTTCCCCATTGAGGCTGACCCTATTCTCTCGGGCCTCCTTTGCTGCCTTGTCCCCTATCCTCCCTTCGTCCACCCACTTCCATCCTTCGGCGTCTCGTTCAGCCTAGCTATTCATACTCATCGCAAAACCCCCTTTCGGTCTCTTATAACCATATTGAGACCGTCAATGAACTTCTGGCAGAGGTCAGCCGATCCTGACATGTTGGGGGCTAAGGGTCTCAACTCGTTGAATTTGGTCTCATATTCTGAGACCGTGTGTGCTCCATGGCAGAGTTGGAAAAATTCCACCTTCTTCTCATTGATTGGGTGGGGGGCTAGGTACTCTTCGATGTACCTTCTTTCAAACTCTTCCCAGGTAGGTGTGGTCGGGAAGAAGTTCCTTGCATTATCCCACCAACACTTCGCATTGGACTCTTGAAAGAATTCTGCAAGCATAGCTATTTCCTTCGGGGGTATCTTGAAGATACCCATGAATTTCTTGAGGCTCACCAACCAGTCCATGGCGTCCCCAACCGCCTTCTCTTCATAGAAGGGCTTGCACCCCAGTTGTCAGAGCGTCTTGAGGTACCTAAGGATGTCGAAGAGGGGTGGAATAGGTGTAGAAGGAGGTTGGGATTGGACCTCCTACTGGTGGGTTTGGGACTCGTAGTCTAGGTGGGGCTTGTCACTGAGGTGGGGTTCCCAGAACAACCTTGTGAATTCCTCATATAGCCTTTGGTGCTCGGAGCTGATGCACTGTGGGGCTAATGGAGCTCTCGAGAATTCTACCTTCGGGAGGGGGTTCCTGGCGAAATTGGCGGTGGTCGCCCTTGTTCTCTTGACTCCTCTTTTGGATGCCATAGATGGGATGAAATTTTCTTTATTTAGTATTTATGTTATAGAGTCTTTATAATGTTTCTGGGAAAACACAAGCTCTAATACCACCAAAGTTGTCACACCCCGACCCGATTTGGTCGAGATCTTGTGAACAACCCGCCACTCTCTCGAACCTCGAAGAGGGATTCCTCTAAGAGATCGAAGAGAGTCAGGCATAGTACATGTCATGTTTTCCCTGGATAACATTAAAAAAAACTAAAATTTTAAATCTTTATACCTGGGATGGGGTTTGGGGTGGATGATACTAGCGTAGTCGCGTTCCTTTCTAAAAAGGTTTAGAGGGAGGGGGTGAGTTCGACAACTCAATGAGTGGGGAAAATCTTTTAGGAAACATTCAATTTAGCATTTTCATATTATTGAGATTTCAGTAGTTTCTCATCAAGTTTCTCAGTTCACATGATCAACAACCACCCTCCTATCATAGGAGGGATCACACATTCCAAGAAGGATCTCCGATCATTCCATTTGTGGACCGGAGCGCCTTTACCTTCCACCCTGATAGAGGTGCACTGCCTCTACCTGGAATTTGAGTATATCAGTAGTCCGACCTTCAAACTCTGATCACTTCACCATGGTCCCCTTTGTGGGACGATGTCACGCCCCGACCCAGTTTGGTCGAATCCCCGTGAGCAACCTACCACTCTCCTAGTTTATTAAGGGTTTTCCCTTTCTTTAAACTGTGAGGAGTAAGATGTCATTTAAATATGTACCTTTCCTATAATAACATTAATCAAAACTACATAAAATTTAAACTTACATACCTGTCTTTAGGTTTAGCTAACTGAAGGTATTTATGTAGGTTTTCCCTTGGTTACCTTAAAAGAGATAAAGGGAGGGGGTGAGTTTGACAACTCGGTGAATGGGTGTTTGAAACATGCGTTTCTAAAAAATAGTTTGAATTGGAGTGCCAAACTTCTTATTTTCTTTAAAAATATTCTTTCCTCAAGTTATGGTTTTCAAAACCTTTTTCCAAGGATTCTCAAAACCTTTTCAAGGTTTTCATAACCTTTTTCCAATTTCCATATTAGGTGTGTCTCATAAACAACACATGCCCTTCATTAGGAAGGGTTCACACACATTCGCGAGATGCAATTACGCCGAATGCACCCACTTGTGGATCAGAGCGTCTTTACCATCCACCTTGATAGAAGTTTCTGACTTCTACCCGAAGTCTGAGTGAACATCTCCGATGTTCAACCCTCATATCCAAAATACTTCGTGTCCATATGAGCACGGAGACCTCATCCCAACCATACTCCGGTCTCATGCACATGAAGCTACATCGAGCTTCCCTGACTATTGGCACGACAAACTGCCCATATCTCCACCATGTCGTCCAGTAGCGCCTAGGACACATCACTAACCCTCTTGGGCGTCTTGATGGCCCCGAACCTCAAGTGCATACACAAACAAAGTTTTCCAATAAGCCATTAATATTTGGTGCCACTGGTCCAACAGCCCCTACCCTCAACTCGACTTGTAGCTGTTTGTCTAGACCGGTCTGTCGACCTTTCAACTTATCCATCACACCAACTGGGTGTGATGACATATCCGCTTACAATCGGAAAGTAGGTTTTCTACTTCCTTCCAGTAAGTTCATCATACCAACGGAGTATGATCTATTTACAATCGCTAAGTAGTTTTTTCTCGTATTTTCCACATCACTTCAACCAAGTGTGATGTTAAAACTCCATATAGAAGTGGTTTTTCATTTCTGAAGTACTCATCATCCCAACCAGGTATGATGTGAATAATCCCACTCACCCGATAATGCAGTGAATTCTTCCTAACCGACTTTTTACCTCCATGCGAGCTTGTCTTTGCCAGCGTTCCCAGTACTTCATGTTCCTACATGATATAAACATCCTTATTCATTATCCTTTGGCCTAATCACATTCATTCAACATGAATAAATAAAATGCCTAAACTTTTTGTTATTTGCATTTAGGTCTCTAAAATTATTTTTCTTTAACTT
Source organism: Trapa bicornis (assembly GCA_030064425.1). NCBI lineage: Eukaryota > Viridiplantae > Streptophyta > Magnoliopsida > Myrtales > Lythraceae > Trapa > Trapa bicornis. Next base: position 12,174,745 of record CM057753.1, on the reverse strand, counting down.
TAGGTCCATAATGCAAAATTTCCCCCAAATTGAGTCCCGAAACTTCTAAAATTTACTTTGGGACTTCTATTTATCCAAAATCATAAAAGGGATGCAAGTTTCCCAAATTTCCAATTTGGTCCCCAACTTTTCAAAAAATACCATTTTGCCCATAATCCGCAAAAATGGCAAATTTGACCCCAATAATTCCAAAAGTCGGCCAATTGGTCCTCTAACAACTTTTCCTTACCCAATTGGCCCTCAATTTTGGAAAATTGTACTTTAGTCCCATGAATTTTTTAAATACCCAATTTCCCCCAAAAGTTTCCCCCAATTTCCCACTTTCACACTAGCCGAATTTGATTTCATCAAATTGACCAATCAATCGAGGTTAATTGTTGAAATTGAAGGTAAAATTGAGTTCCTACACTTCCACACAACTCAATGAAACTTTGAATCGTGTCATTTGGATCCAATTTGAGCTCAAATGGAGCTTCATCTGAAAATTGGACTTAGAGAGAGAAAGCTTCAAAAGCTTACCATCGGGGGCGCGACTGTCTAAGCTTTCGATCTGGGTAGATAGCTCTCATTCTGATTTTCCTCATAGTATCAATAATTGCATCAATTCATGTCGAATTGAGGAAGAATTTGGTCAGTGAACTTTTGTCGGTTCTCTCTCTAACACTGAAAGAAATTTACCAAGGGGAGCCAAATTGGCTAACCTTTTCACTCTAATTCAGTCGTATGAGGGCTGTGGAGGTGTTGGGAGAGCTAGGATTGGCCTGAGAAGGGCTCAAATTGGCTGTTTTTGGCTTGACTGAAACTAGGTAGCTTCGGTCCGACGGAGCAGCTTCACTGTTCGATCACGTTGGCCTTTCTCCGGTGATCCTCAGAGCAAATTGAGACTACCGTCGTGTAGCTGACTTCTCCTTGAATATAAAGAATCTGACCTCACCTTCTTTGGCTAAAAAAAACAACAATGTCGGAGCTATGGTTTGAGCTTCACCGAAAAATGGAGCAGTAGAGAGAGAGAGAGAGAGAGGAGTTTTCAGCTGTGAGGAGGATGAATGAGGAGGAGCTCTTTATATAAAAAGCTTGGGGACTTCTTGGACGTTCGATTAGCGCCTTTATGGCAGCCATTCATTGCCTAAATCTCCCTGGCCAAAGATTTTTCATCTTTGCCGGCGCTGCTCGATTTTCTGGTGAGTGAACAGTGTTGTCATTTGATGTAAGAAGACAACACTATTTCGAACTGGACGAGTTCGAACCGGGTTCAATGCTTAATTCGGCCAGTTCAGGCCTGATTCGACTATTTTTTTCAAAATTAACAATTTGTAAATTCATCTAAATTCATTCTCTATCCAATGGTGGCTTCAATTCTCCAATTTGAATATTTTAAGCCACCTAGAAAAATAAATTTAGAAACCAGTTCAATAGTGGATTAAACCGTTCAATGCGGTTTAGGTCCGGTTCACCTAAACCGGTCTGATTTTCACTTCCAATTCATACCAAAGTCCTTTTCCATGACTTTTATGACTTTTTAGGCCACTTGGTATTTGTAAATTTCTAGTTTTTCCCTTTCTTTAACGGTTGGAATTCGTGAACTGGCTCGATTTTCTCACATGGTTTGACTGGTTGTTTCCCCGGTTTCCTTGTCTTTAAGGGACGGGGTTTACAACTCTCCCCTCCTTTTAGGAGTTTTGTCCCTAAAACTAAATCAACATTTTTCACTTCGGGATAAACTTCCCTTACTGTTTACTTGAACGTTTTAACACTTCGGTCGTTCTTTCACTTAGACCACTTTTATTTACGCGCTTAAGGAAGTTCCTTTCCTTTACATTATTTACTCCTTCCATGGAGTTTATCATAACTAGTATGTCTTGCCCGCAAGTCCAAAGGTATATCCTAGGTTCACATCTTCCTTTGCTTAAGGGAAGATTCTTCCCCTTAAGGTTCTTACTCAAGATTTCCAGATTGGGAGTTCCAAGATGCCCAATCGTTATTATGTCTAATTATTCTCTTCATTGTTGAAACCCTTAGCTTAGAGTTCTTTCGAGCATTACGTACTTGTTTTCACAGATTTTGGTGTTATTACCCCTTCGTCCTATTTTGACCCTTCCTTCATTCGTCAATTATTATAACTTCGGTCAAAATTTTGTTTGACCCCGTCATGCTTACCAACTAACTCTTCCTTAGTTTAGTCACATTTTTCTTTCGGACTGTTGGGCTTACATGTCCATTACAAATGACATACTCTAGAACCTATCTTTGATCATTTTAAATTTTAGAACACTTCTATAGTGGTTGTTCTCAACCTTCCAACCTTTCAGGGGTCGTATAGCTTCGTCTCTATCTTCGTCTGGCAGTATTTCTTGACTACCTTTACTGTTCTCCTCTCATCCATCTTGCCTTTGACGTCATGTCTTACATAACCGTGTCAATCTCCTTACCCACTCTTGTTTGTTCATGACCATTTCACAATTAATTTTTTCGAGTTGATCCCTTTTTGGTCTATGTGTTGTTTATTTTCTTTGGGGAGTTCCCTTCTTATGGTTTCATTCTCTACTATGTCCCTTAAAGTAGAGATTTTAACCTTAAGAGCTACATTCTCAACCTTCTTACCATTCTTTGGAGATTTCATCCTTCATTTTCTTACACCTTCTTATATGTTGATGCATTTGCCCACTTTGAATCCTTCTTCATCTTAAAATTCCATTTCATCCCTTATTCCTTATCTGAATAATTTCTTATTATTGGCCTTATTTCGTGTACTTCGCACTATATTCATCCGTCCATTCTTTAGGCTCCATTAAGTGAGTGTGGACCATGACCCATCCTAATGTCAGTGGTCTTTTCCTAATTCACTTCTTAATTGAGGGCTTACTTCTCCAAGATTCCCCATACATTCTTCCTTTTATTCTCTTATTATTTTAGTCCACTCATTCCTACTTGTTACGACATCTTTTGATGCTACCATCCTATTTACTCATTCCTTGGGTTTAATTTACTTCTTGGGCCCTCATGAATACTTTTCCTTTGTACTTGATCTTTCCATCTCAACCAACATTTCATTGGTGAGCTTATCTTTCTTTCCACTTCGGTTGGTTCCATTTCCTCTTAGTTGGGATATGTATGCCTTTCCCGGGCTTCCTTCTGTGGTAGGATTCTTTCCCTTTCTCCTGAAATTCCTTTTTCATTCATCCTTTGGAAGTATCTAATCATTAAATGACATCCTTTAATATTGTCCTTCCTGTGCACCCTTCTCGAGAATTCTAGCGGTACGTCCTTGTACCGTTTCCTTAATTCTACTTGTATCCTACACAAGTTTTCTTACTTGAGAAGGGTTCAAACACGGTTTGTTTCAAGACCTCTTCATGTAAGGCTTACTTATTCCTTCTCTCTTCCTCGCCTGGGTTTAAATCCATAATTTCTACAAGGGTCAGTTCATTAACTGTCTCATCCCTACTACTTTCCTTGTTTACTTGTCTTGGGTTAGTTGCCCTTCAAGTTCACTTGTCTTTGGCGCCTATCCTATCACCCCCTTTTTTAGTGTATTCTTTACTAGTTTTTGGTTCTTCCTAGGGCATCTCCTCCCAGAGTTACTAGTTACATCTATTTGCTAGATTCTTCTTTGCTTCTCTACTTTTCCATAGTAGGTTACTCCTTGCTATCCTGAGACATCCTATTTGTCTCTCAACATTCGGTGCTTGTCTTCTCTGGTGGAGGTACTTCCTTCTTTGCTCCTAGATGGCCTGTAGCTCTCTTGTAAAGGTAGATTCCCTTAATCTATATTATATTCTTGTTTGCAATTTCTCAAGGTCCTACCTTTGGTCCTTCCCACCTTTTGTGGCTTTGGATTTTTTGGTGGTCGACGTATTTTCTCGAGAGGTATTACCCTAAATCCATGGAGTTTGGGACAGTCCTCCATTACATGTTTTATCCCCCTACAAGTTAACTTGATTCCCGTCCTTAGTAGGCTTGGGCACTTCTCCACGCAGTGTCTCTATCATTCATACTTGTAATTACGTGGACCTAAGTGGTTCCTCCTAGCATCTTTCTAGGGAATTGTTGGTTTTGGTGCTTCGCCATCATTGAGTCTGGATACCTTGAGAGTCCTCCTAGATTTCTTGATTCCCTAATTCAATTTTTTAACTAGGATGGGATTCTCCTTAGTTTCTATGGTAGCATAGGTTTGTTTGGTTACTTTACTTTGGGCCATCTTCCTAGCAAGACCACATCCTTTGAGAGACAGGGTTTTTAGGAATTTGGAGTATTTCATTAATAGGGTAGTACAATATGTTGGGGGGGGGGGGGGGGGGGGGGAGGTTTAGCCCTATTACAAAAAGTGGTCACATAATAAATAGAGAGCTACGTGATTCTTGATAAGCATCCTCCTAAGTAAGGTTATGCGCCCTTTGTTGGCGTTTCTAGCTTCAGGCTTGGCTTCCTTTGTACTTAGAGTTGTGACCTCAATAGGTCATAGCATCATCCTCTTGGATACTTCACCATTTGGTCTTTTGAGACTTCTACTATGCATCGGGCATTGGGAAGCTTCTAGGGTTGTATTCCTACAAGGACAGGGTGTTGAGTAAAGCCAGTCCTAGTTTTCTTGGTTCCTCTCCTAGGAGGCATATAAAAATTTTGAAACTTTCTCTTAGTTACTATGTTATATAGTCTTGATAATATATTCTAGGAAACATGCTATGATACCACTCAAGTTTTCATGGCCCAACCTGGTTTGGTTAGATCCCTGTGAGCAACCCGCTACTCTCCCAGTTTATTAAGGGTTTTCCCTTTCTTTAAACCGTGAGGTGTAAGGTGTACTTTAAACTTGTACCTTTCCTGGAATAACATTAACCAAATCTGCATAAAATTTAAACTTACATACCTATCTTATAGGGTTAGCTAACTCAAGGTATTTGGGTAGGTTTTCCCTTGGTTACCTGAAAAGGGGTAAAGGGAGGGGGTAAGTTTGATAACTCAATGAATTGGTGTTTGAAACATGAGTTTCTAAAAAATAGTTTGAATTGGAGTGTGCCATACTCCTTATTTTCTTTAAAAATATTCTTTCCTCAAGTTCTAGTTTTCAAAACCTTTTTCCAATGTTTACCAATTCTTTTCCAAGGATTCTCAAATCCTTTCCAAGGTTTTCACAACCTTTTTCCCATTTCCATATTAGGTGTATCAAACAAACAACACATGCCCTTCATCAGGAAGGGTTCATACACATTCGCAAGATTGAGTTACGCCGACTGCACCCACTTGTGGATCGGAGCGTTTTTACCATCCACCCTGATAGAAGTCTTTGACTTCTACTCGAAGTCTGAGTGAACGTCTCTAACATCCTACCCTCAAACCCAAAATGTTCCGTGTCCATATGAGGACAGAGACCTCATCTCGATCCCACGCCGTTCTCATGCGCATGAAGCTATGTTGAGCTTCCCTGACTACTAGCACAACAAACCACCCTTATCTCCACCATGTCATTCAGTTACCCCTAAGACACATCATTACCCCTCTTGGGCATCTTGATGGTCCCGAACCTCAAGTGCATGCACAAACAAAGTTTTCCAATAAGCCATTAATCTTTGGTGCCACTGGTCTAATGGCTCCGACCTTAACTCGACTTGCAGCTATTTGTCTAGACCGGTCCGTCGACTTGGTCCTAATGCACTGCCGCCATCCCATCGAGTATATCAGTCCTATCTTGGTACCATGGCGAAATCACAAAATCCATTTATTAGAAATTTTCAGGGCTTATACATCATGTTTGTTTATGAGCTCCTGCTCGTGCCAAGGTCCTTAGGCCCACTGTACGTGATTTTCCAAAACCAAACATTTAGCCCTACAAGTTCCAAAATTGAGGCCTCTGGCCTATCTGAGCTATTTGAGATCTCGTCATGAAGGTCTGCCAAAATTTTTAAGCATTGGCACATAGTCAGGGGAGAGTACTTTTGACAAAATAACCTTTCATCTTATCCATCACACCAACTGGGTGTGATGACATCTCCGCTTACAACCAAAAAGCGGGTTTTCTACTTCCTTCCAAGAAGTTGATCATACCAATCGGGTATGATCTACTTACAACTGGTAAGTAGTTTTTCCATGTATTTTCCACATCACTCCAACTTGGTGTGATGTTAAATTTTCACATAGAAGTGGTTTTTCATTTCCGAAGTACTCATCATCCCAACTGGGTATGATGTGAATAATCCCACTCACCCGATAATGTAGTGAATTTCTTTTAACCAGCCTTTTGCCTCCAAGCGAGCTTGTCTTTGCCAACATTCCCAGTACTTCATGATCTTACACGATATGAACATCCTTATTCATTATCCTATGGCCTAATAGCCTTCATTCATCATGAATGAATAAAATGACTAAACTTTTTGTTATTTGCATTTAGTTCCCTAAAGTTCTTTTTCTTTAACTTTAGATCCCTAATGGAAAATTTCCCCCAAATTGAATCCCGAAACATCCAAAATTTACTTTAGTACCTCAATTTATCCAAAATCACAAAAAGGGGTGCAACTTTCCCAAATTACCAATTCAGTCCCCAACTTTTCAAAATTACCATTTTTCCCCTACTTTGTAAAAATGGTAAATTTGACACCAATAATTCCAAAAATTGACCAATTGGTCCTCTAACATCTTTTCCATGTCTTGGCTCTCAATTTTGGAAAATTGTACTTTTGTCCCTCTAATTTCCCAAAAATTTCCTCCTTTCACATTGGCCAAATTTGATTTCATCAAATTGACTGATCAATCAAGGTTAATTGTTGAAATTGAAGGTAAAATTGAGTTTCTACACTTCCACATGATTCAATGGAACTTTGAATTGTGTCATTTGGATCCAATTTGAGCTCAAACGGAGCTTTGTTGGAAAACTAGACTTAGAGAGAGAAAGCTTCGAAAGCTTACCGTCGAGGGTGTGATAGTCTGAGCTTTCAATCTGGGCCGATAGCTCTCTTCCTAGGGTTGCTCCTAAGATCAGGAATTGCATCAATTCATGCCAAATTGAGGGAGAATTTGGTAAGTGAAGTTTCACTGGTTCTGTCTCTAACACTGATCAGAATTTACATATGGGAGCCAAATTGGCTTTCCTTTCCGCTCTAATTCATTCGTATGAGGGCTATGGAAGTGTTGGGAAAGCTTGGTTTGGCCTGAGAAGGGCTCAAAATGGCCATTTTTAGCTCAACTAAAATAGTGCAGCTTCAGTCCACTAGAGTTGCTTCACTGTTCGATCACGTCGGTGTTTCTCCGGTGATCCTCAGAGTAAATGGAGATTACCGTCATGTAGCTAACTTCTCCTTGAATCTAAAGAACCCAACCTCGCCTTCTTTCGCTCAGAAAAACCCCAATGTCAAATCTCTGGTTCGAGCTTCACTGAAAAATGGAGCAATAGGGAGAGAGAGGAGTTTTTAGGTGCGAGGAGAATGAATGAGGATGAGCTCTTTATATAGGAAGCTCGAAGACTTCTTGACCATCCGATTGGTGCCTTTAAAGCAGTCATTCATTGCCTGAAATGTCCTGGTTGGAGACTTTTCATCTTCACCGGTGCTGATCAATTTTTCGGGGAGTGAACATTGCCATCATCTGAAGGAAGAAGACGACAGTGTTCGAAACTAGACCAGATTGGTCCGGACTGGGTTCAATGCTTAAACTGGCCTATTCAGGCCTAATTCGACCGAGTTTTTCAAAATTAAAAATTTGTAAATTCATCTAAATTCATTCTCTATCCAATAGTGGCTTCAATTCTCAAATTTGAATATTTTAAGCCACCTAGATAAATGAATTTATAAACCACTTCAATAGTGGTTCAAACCGATTCAATTCAGGTTCACTTGAATTGGTCTGGTTTTCACTTCTAATTCATCCCAAAGTCCTTTTCCATTACTTTCACTTCTAATTCATCCCAAATTTGTAAGTTTCCTGTTTTTCCCTTTCTCCAATGGTTGGGGTTTGTGAACCTATTTGGTTTTCTCATCCGGGTTGACCTGTTCTTTCCTTGGTTTCCTTGTTTTTAAGGAACGAGGTTTACAGACGAGACCTCCTGTCCCCTACTATCTTGGTTTTAGTGTGTAGGAAGCTCCTCGAGCTTTATGACCTACTGAACGACATATTACCCTTAGGCACCCTGGGTCGTCCAATAGTCCTTGGGCTCTATCACTACCTCATGCCAGGTATCCCGATGGCCTGAACATCATAGTGCATGCACAATCAACAGTATTTTAATTATAGCATTTATCTTTAGCCCTCTAGTGCAATGGTCTGTTGGCTTGGCTTTGACCCACGCGTACTTGTCTAATAGGTTCGACGACCTGGCTTCGACAGAGCAGCGGTTTAGCCCCCAACAAGTTCGACAACTCAGACTTGGCTCAATCGGTATAACATAATTTCCCATTATTTGGATGTTTTAGCATCATTCATCATATACTAGTTTGGACGGGTCCACACCCGTATCCATCGGCCTTGGTCCCACTAGCATACTGAGCCTAAGTCCCAAAATTAGCCTATAAATATTTTAAGTAAAGTCACCTAGTCAGGGGAGGCTAACTCCAAGAAAATAATTTTCAAAGTTGAACTGTCATTCCAACTGGAATAGACGTTATAGTGGTTCCCACTCCCCCAATAATCTTGGCGGGGCAATCTCTGCGGAGTTTGGCCTTGCAGTATTCTCCCAAAAGTCGGCGCTTGAGCAGGCTGCTCTTACACAATACGAGTATCCATATTAGGGCACTAGACTAAGGGATCGCGTTTCTTTGAGCATTTGCATATAGGCTCTCATAGTTTGCCTTAATTGCAATTTGGTCCCTAAGTTTGTGCATTTACCCTTAAGTCCTTATTTGCCCCTTCTTTTCAATTTAGCCCTTAGGTTTTCAAATTTGCTTTCTCGGGTCCTTAGTTTTATAAAAATTTGCCAATAGGCTCCTCAATTTTCTAAAATTGCCATTTAGTCCTCAATTCTCCCAAAATTGCTATTTTATCCAATTTTCCCAATTGACCCTCAGGGAGGGAATTTCATGAAAATGACCTCAATTTTAACAATTTTCCATTCGACCCCCAATTTTAAAAAATCCCTAATTTGCCCAAATTTCTCAAAACTTCCATTTTGGCCCCCAAATCTCAATTTCATCAAATTGACCATTAAAACAGGGTTAATTGTCCCTAGTTATGATTTGGATCACTTCCTTTTATGTTCTCCTTGTCATTTTAAGCACCAAACCGCTTCATTTGGCTCGAAAATATGCTCAAAAGGAGCTTCACCGGAAAAAATAGTCTTGAGAGAGAAAGCTTTGATATCTTATTGATGAATGTGCGGTGACCGGAGCTTTGGCTACAAATGCATTGCTCTTGTCATAGGGATCCTCCCTGGATCAAACCACATCTCAATTGATGACTTGAGCAGTGCAAATTTCAGTGTTAAAGTTTTGGTAGAATTTAGCTGTGAACAATGTTTTCCAACGAAGGGCAGCGAAGGGAGCTTACCTTCTTAGCTCAGGGGAAGGTTGGGACACCTCTAGGTGGGATGTAGGGGGTCTGATTTGGCTGCAATTGGCATTGGGAAGCTTGAGGTGGTAGCAGAGGTTGAGCAGTTTCCTGGCGGAGGAGTGGTAGTATTGTTCGAGCTTCCTCGATCCTACTCGCTGGCTCTCAAGCTGAACTGAGGACAGGGCTAAGCACTGGACTTCTTCCCAATTCCAAAGACACCCATTGTGGCTTCGGAGGCAGAGAAAAGTCCCGTTGTTGGAGATCTGGTTTGCTTCTTGCCAAAAAATGCACTCTTCTTCTTCGCTCGATTGTGGGATGTTGAGAAAGAATGTAGGGGTGCTTTTTATATAGGGAGCTCGACAACTGTTCAGGCTACCCACCGACAAAAGACTCTACCTCCGACTCAGCTGCCGACGACCTGACTTGAGAGTTTTTTGAGTTGCCAAAGACTCCATCTTTTCCGGCATCTCTCTCTCCCCTTCATTCTCTCTATTAGTGGCTAAAGGTTGAAGACGATGATGAGGCAGTCATGCCACATGGTACACTATGATTGGCTAGTTTTTCTGATGTACAGGTCCAATTCAGCTACCACATTAGGGGTTGACCCGTTTATCGGATACGTGACAACCTTTCATTGGTTGCCTATGTTTGCATGACATCTTGATCGGTTGCTTGCTTGCCATTGACCGGACACGTGACAAGCTCTCATTGGCTACCTGTGTCTACATGGTTGCTAGTAGGGCACCATTAACCATTGACTGGTTTGACCGTTGATTGGCCTGGCTCGTTAACCAGTGAGATCGTTGACCAGTCTGGTCCGATCGGGTTCGCTATCTCGAATTCGAAAATTGACCGGTTCAGACCCGATTTGACCGGTTTTCTAAAATTTAAAAATTTAAAAATTCTAAATTTATCTAAATTCATTTTCTATCTAATGGTGGCCTCAATTTCCCAAATTTACATTTATAAGCAACCTAGAAAAATGAATTATTGAACCATTTCACTATAATTCATCCCGATTCAATCCGATTCACCCCGAACCAGTCTGGTTCTATTATCAATTCCACTTTCTAATTCTTCCATGCAATTTTTGTGAATTTTTTGGTCACTTGAGATTTTTCAATTTCCCGTGTTAACTATTTTTTGTTCATTAATTGGCTTGTTTCTTCACATATAAGTCTCTACCGGTTATTTTCTCGGTTATCTTTGGTCCCAAAGGACGTGTTTTACATTAATAATTTACTTGTATTTGGCAAGTATATCTCACATACTCGGATATGCATAAGGAGACTTTCCCTTTAATTCCCATTGTGTTGGTAGATCAACTTAATAAGCTAATATTTGTTTTATCATTGAAAATCTTTCACATGATTTTTCTTGTTAATTTAACTGCTTGTATCTCACAAGTTAAAATGTTGTTCCTTCCTACTGGGAAGAACGTTTCACAACTTGTTTATGGTAAACTTTTCATAGGTTTGTATTAGACAAACAAACAAATCAACTACCATTTCTCATTAAATGGGTCATTCATTGCTATAATAGACACTTAGAGGCTACAACCTCGATCTATCCCACTTGTGGCCTAGAGTGTATTTACCGTCCACCTTGGTGAGAGACTACAATCTTTACCACATTGGTGCGAGGCTACAACCTCGATCATTTGATACTACGAGCACCATTGCCCAACCCCTAGACATTTTAGAATGAAATTGTCCGCTATTGAGGAATGAGACCTCTCCCCCTTCTTCCTCTATCTCAATGCACATTGGGACTCCTAGAACCCCGTGACAAACTAGACCAACATAACTTCACTTGTCCCAACCTTGTTGTCCAGTAGCACCTAGAACCACCACTACCCCATACTAGACATCTCTTTGTTTCACACGATTGCAATCACAAACAAGTGTATTATGATTTAAGACCCTTTTCTTTATCTTGCAAGCCCAACGAGCTCTAACCCGACTTCGACTCAATAACTTAAGCAAGCATTATCAATTTGTGATCATTTTATCAGGCTCTTAAACAACACTTATCTACGGGATTTAACCCATTTTCATTGGACTTGGGCCCATTGTATGAGTTTTTAAAACTTGGCCTTGGTCCCACTTCTCTTTCCAAATCGTATCATTGGGCTCACTACCACATTATTAAATCTAACCAATTCTTTGTTGATCATAGGTCCCACTCATATCTTGCATCGACAGTTGGATTAAATTATCCCCTTGAAGTGTGTTCACACACCTTTCATGGGAAATCCTATAATTTGGATTCATGCTCTCAATATAAATATATATCCCAAAATAGTTTGAGAAGTTTCACACAGTAATGAGATTATATTTCTAAAAAGTAATTTTATAAGAAAATCATGCTGTAAATGTTGCAAGTAATATTGCGTCACCGGTCCAATCGGACTCGATGCAAGATATCCCACTCACCATTATCCATGTACATATTTTTCATGGAAGGATTCTTGAATCTTCATGCTACTCTCATACAATCATATATGTTTTGCTCCCTTCCACTAAGAATCTGGTACTAGAAGAATCTAGGGTTAGTCACTGAGGCTCATAATTCCCTCCATACTCCAATTATGCCTTTATGGGCATTTTCATAATTTCTACATCATGGCTTTATTTATCCTCTCAAATATAACATTGATGACATTTTTTATAATTTTTGTCAACTTCACAAGGTCATTTTAGTCATTTAATTTACTTAATGTCATGCTCATAATTTTATCAACCTTAGAAGGGCAAATTTGGTAATTTGTGGGTTAGGGCACAAAATGTAATTTTGCCCTAAATTGGAGGGAAATTATGTCATTTGACCTTAGGGGCATTTTAGTCATTGTCTCTCCCTCCTTCATCTGACCAGGGCCTCAACATTTGGCTTTCATTCACCTGTTCATTCTCTCTTAGTTCACCCCAACACACCAAGCTTCAATCTCCAGCCTCTTGGTTCGTCCCCTCATTCCCGACTATTTCTTTTCAAGTTCTAGATGACGAATCCCATTTTAACTCTCCATCAAAAAGAGTTCAATGGAGCCCCCTTCACCCCCATCGCATGCCATCGACTTCCTCAAGTAGGTTTTCTTATTGTCCTTTTTCATTGGTAGTTATAATCCCATTGCTGGTCATCTTCTTCTATGATGTTCCCTTCTCTAGCATCGGTCCTAATCGATGGTTAACCTCTTGACCATCCTCCCTTAGAATTTCTGAGTCTGGAGCTTCTAACATTTGAAGTTCGTTACACATCATCTCCTTCATCTGCTTGATCGATGATCCTAATGTCACTACTGATGGCAATTTTGCATTGCGCGATAGAGGTTTCTAGTGAGCTTTCTCTTTTTCCTTTCATTTTGATTATCCATTCCCCTAAAATAGCTCACCCTTAGCCCATTGAGCGCCTCAATGAAATCATTTGAGCACCATCAACCCCACCACGATTACTACATTAAAGTGGAGTTCCTTCCTTTTATGCAGGTGTGTCTTTCCTAGCTCAAGCTTGTCTGTGGAGTGGTCAATTTGTGTCCCTACCTTCACTCAAACCTCACCCGATGGAGTTCCGACGTCCCACATTAACTTCAACCAATGTCATCACCCTCGCCACAATATTCTTAAATAAGCTTTCCTCTCGATTGTTAGTCGTTAGTTCATAAGGAGATATTGCCTAGTATTTATATGCAATTTGATGATGTCAATGGCAGGACTCCTTGGAGGAACTCAATTTTATATCAATGGAGGAGGGTTTTCTAGTCTCCTGATGGTGGGTTCCTCTAGTGTTCTACAAGAGGTAGGTCTTGAATTTCTCAAGTAGAATCCTCATCACTCCCTCACATTATGCATCCTTTGGTTTATGCTAACTTTCTTTTATTTCTTGCAGGTTTATTGGAGACTCTTATATATGGGTCAACATGTTCAATCTCCTAAATGTAATTCTTATCCCTTCCCTTTAATGTCTTCATCAGTTACAATTTATTGGGTGTTCTTTGGCTGCTTATATTCATCCTCATGGATGGAGAGTAATTTGACCATTCCTCATTCTCATTCATAGTACCCCTTAATCAATTTTCCTATTAACTAACTTTTAATTCTCTTTCACAAGTCAAATGTTTCCAAAGGATTTCTAATATGGGCTGGTTTTATGGACATAAGGTCTTGGTAAACTCCTTATTCATTAGCTCGAGACTTTCTTTTGAGATTAACCTTAGTCTAGTTAATATTCTGAACTTTGTTTGTAAGAAACTACTGGGTTGCTTTAATTTCATGAAGTAAATATTGACTTAATTACTGGATGGTGTAGGCTTCCGTGCCTTGGAGGTGACTAGTTAGAGGTTCTTGGGCAGTTTTCATGTCTAACATTGTTTGTTATCTTCATGGTTAAATGTGAGTCTCATGTCTCAATATGGTCAGACCACCCATTTAGACTGCCTCTATGCTCAAACGTTGTATTCCAAAGTGGAAATCTAGCCCACCAAGTTAACTCATCTCATTTTAGTTTAACATTATCATAAGGTTAGTCATAAGTTAATCCTTAATGACTCTCAGAGTTCCCCACATTTGTTAAGGTCAATCTGCACATGATTGTTTAAACTTGATACAGGGAATATGATTAACTATGCTATAGGTAGTGTGACTGATTTTCCCTTGGCATTTTCCCAACATTGTGATTATGTAAGGGTAAGAAATTTTTGGGTTCTCTTGATTACTCCTGAAATTGATTAATGATGGGCATAGTTAGCTGCTAGAATGATAGTAGACATATTCCTTGACTTTCCCTTTTGTTACAACATGTTGTAGGTATAAGTTTCCCATAATATTTAGACTTACAACCCCTGAGTTTGCATTTCTTAGATCTCTAAAACTCTTTCCTTTCATGTGCACTTATCTTATTCCAATTCTTTGTATTTACTGTTAGAAGTAATTGAAGGGAATTCAATTCACTGTTGTTAATGCATGACTGCAACTTGTATGAGTTTTTTAGAATACTATAGATTTCAACTATGGGTAGGACCTCTTCATTTCTATTGTTGACTTTGTGATGTTATATCTTATGTTTCTAACTTGCTCCCCTTTGAACTTCCAAGGAGAAAAGAGTGTTAGATGCTTGGGTCCAAGTAATCGCATTGCTCTTGGAAAATTGTAAAACCAAGGAAAATCCCAACTTCATAACTAGGCCGAACCGAACTGAGAAGTGGGATTAAATCAAGAATTGATGGGTAACTGAGGAGTATATTGAACCAGAAGGAGGAAAGAGGTCAATGAGAGGCCCTGAGGGATGAAAAAGGGGCAAGAGAAACCCTTAGGAGAATTGTGGGACTCAGAATCAATGATTGGGAGAAAACCCAGATTCAAGCTAGATGGAGTAACAAAACCCCCCAAAAATTTAAGGGTCAAAACAAATAAAAATTTAGTAGTTTTGAAGTCCATTCAATAGGAAATTAAATTTAGAATTTGTAGGTATTTTTTTATTCTTAAGAATTGGCAGGAAAGAGGGTGAACCAAACCAAAAATCGCTAAACCGACGGTGAAATTTGTCGGAAACCAGTTCGCTAAAGTGTCGAACCGGTCAACATGGAAGTTGGGCACACTCACGCGCTACACGCGCAATCACACACGTGTGTGCTGTCTTCTTCGTTTGACTCCTCACCTATATTCCCCTATTTTAACTGACACCTTATTAGTTGACCCACCAACTCCACCACTTGGGGAAATTAATTCATTGTCACCACCATAGGTTATGAATTAATGAAAGGAAGCCATGGATATAACACAACCATATAAATTGGGGCTACTACCTTGCCGACAAATGCTTAAAAAACCACTAATTGCTCCCAACTCTAGTGACCTTGCTACTAGAAAATATAACTTTGTTATCTAACCACCTCCGATGACATTCTTCGTATCCTTGGAAAGCTGAGGACCTCAGCTTTCCATTGCCATTCTCTCGAACTCCAACTCTTCCTCTACCGGTACTGATGAGATCACAAAATAACCAATCTATGATGAACCGAAATAGAGCACCTATTTTTTGGGCCAATTTTAATGGCCTTGATGGCGCTCGGGAGCTGAGAAAAATTAGGTGAGTCTCTTACACCATCATCTTTTGATAGCCACTAGAGTTGCCTGAATTGATCTAAAATGAGATTGGATTAAATCTTAGAACTATCAGATCATAGGTAAAGTGACCCATATGACTAAAATGTCAATTGTAGGATCTATAGATCACCAATTGCGTCGCTTCAAGTGGTTGTAGACTCTTGGAAGTGTCAACTTTCCAGCCCCACTAGCTTCAATAGTCAATGTGTCACCTCTAGTGTGTTTCTGGTATTGACCCAATTTTCTACGGGTTGGGTTGTCTTTTCTGATCAAGCTTAGTCGGAGCAATTTCGACCGACATTGGGGTAGAGGAAGGCCAAGGGGACCACTCCATTTAATTTGAGAATTTTTGGAGACACTTGAGTTATGGGTCAACAGTGAGGGATCAATTTGTAAAGATTTAAAATTTAGGGGACCCAATTGGGAATATACTTTTTATGGAGTCTTCCTAACAATCTAAATAAGGTGGTAGGGTTGTTTAGGAAGTTTAGTGAAGTGTGGGGACCATTTTTTCCTTTTGAAAAGGCTTAGGAACCTTTTTGTGATAAATGCAAAGTTTGGGGCCAAAGTGAAAATGGGAACTTTTACATGGCCAAAGTAGACTTTTGGGCAATTCAAGGTCCTAAACTTAGTAAAAAAAGCTTAGGGACCTATGGGAGAGAAACTAGGGGTCAAATGGATCCTGAACCTAGGTACAAAATTTGAGGGGCAAAATTGTAATTTGGCAAAAACTTAGGGTCTTTTTGGCAATAAAAAGGGAACCTAAATGAGACCCATATGAACTTTAGGGACTGATTGGAAAGACTTCAGAAAAGTCTTAGGTCTGAAAAGAGGAATCTTAAAAAGTGTAAGGACCATAGGAATGCTACGGTCGGAATAAGTATTGGGGATTACTAGAAAGATAGACCCCAAGTTTACTATACCTTATAGAGAACGTAAGGAGCAATGAACCGGAATTCGTGCAGATTTCAGGCGCATCATAGAACGAACAAGTTCTGTTAATTAGGTGAGTGGGTTTAATTCCATCGTTGACGACACGTCCTATTTGACCGATTGAGCCTGATTGTTTGATTCTATATGGCCTGGCGTGCTATGATATTTAAGGTGTACTTTGAGAGCTTATATAAGAAGTGTGAATCGATAAAAAAGCATACCCACTAAATCAAATATCATTTTAAAAGTAAAAGAAAGAACCTCCCATGAGAACCGAGATGTTGGATGAATGTCGATTTTTGAGAAACCAAGTAAAAACCATATGCTTGGCTTAGTTCCTTGTGTGAAATTGGGGAGAGGGCCACTAAGGTTCGGACTCCCAATATGTGTGCTTGGCTTGCTATGATAGTGATCGGGCTGGATTTATGTTGTGAAACCCAAGCTCGGGGTCATTGGTCTAATTGCTTAAAAAGGGAAATCGACTCAAGTAGAGTCGAGCTCCCGATGTTATGCATTCATCTAATGAAAAGGGGAGACTCTGAATAGGTTTAGCCTCCTATGTGTAAAACATGTTTTTAGCATGAAAATCATGGAATGCATTCGGTATGCTGAGTGATAGGGAGATATCATGTGTTCCACAAACTCCCGGTAACGTTGTGTGTGTGGCACTGTTACAAGGAATGGCCATGAGTGCCATTTTATGATTGTGAGTCATGTTATTTACACCAGTATTGGGGATGGGATGATAGAGGGGCGCATAGAGGCTAAACTCTGAATAGGTTTAGCCTCCTATGTGTAAAACATGTTTTTAGCATGAAAATCATGGAATGCATTCGGTATGCTGAGTGATAGGGAGATATCATGTGTTCCACAAGCTCCCGGTAACGTTGTGTGTGTGGCACTGTTACAAGGAATGGCCATGAGTGCCATTTTATGATTGTGAGTCATGTTATTTACACCAGTATTGGGGATGGGATGATAGAGGGGCGCATAGAGGCTAAACTCTGAATAGGTTTAGCCTCCTATGTGTAAAACATGTTTTTAGCATGAAAATCATGGAATGCATTCGGTATGCTGAGTGATAGGGAGATATCATGTGTTCCACAAGCTCCCGGTAACGTTGTGTGTGTGGCACTGTTACAAGGAATGGCCATGAGTGCCATTTTATGATTGTGAGTCATGTTATTTACACCAGTATTGGGGATGGGATGATAGAGGGGCGCATAGAGGCTAAACTCTGAATAGGTTTAGCCTCCTATGTGTAAAACATGTTTTTAGCATGAAAATCATGGAATGCATTCGGTATGCTGAGTGATAGGGAGATATCATGTGTTCCACAAGCTCCCAGTAACGTTGTGTGTGTGGCACTGTTATAAGGAATGGCCATGAGTGCCATTTTATGATTGTGAGTCATTTTATTTACACCAATATTGGGGATGGGATGATAGAGGGGCGCCTAGAGGCTGCATCATCACCCTAGGGAAATATTGAAAGGAGATGGGGGGAGGTATAGTGTGATACATCCATGTTTTCCCAAGACACCCGGAACTTGTACATATACCGTCCAAGTACACCTTTGTGATAGGTAGATGGTGGTATGAGTCATAAGTGTAGGGGCCATAGGCCAGTAAGAGGCGGTAATGGAGCTATGACCCGGATGCTCAGACACCAACTGTGAGTGTAGAGAAGGTTTGCAACCCCTTCACTCTAGTTTCCTATCTGGTGTCATCCTGAGAGGATGATGCATTCTAGGGAGGTTGTTATGTCTACATGGGACCCAAGTAGTCCCTTTATGTGTGGGCCTTAGTGTCCAAACTGTACAAGAGAATGGCATGAGTTCCGCGAGGACCCCGGGGTGCTAAGGCACTAAGCTGGAAGGCGGCACATGTGAGTTGTCGCTGGTGGGGATGATAGCCTTGGGACCTCCCACACTTTAGCTCCTAGTCTGGGATTTTCTGAATGGCCATCCATTCTAGATTGTGTTTGTGTGTTTAGTGTCATTAGTGCCCATTGTTTTTATGTTGTTTTCATAAGTTGTCAGGTCATAGCACATGTCACGATAACTTAGGAGTGTCGCCCAATCTAGGTCGTATGATTGTGCGGGACTACATCCCATGTTTGAAATATGTGAATTAGATATACGAATGATGATAAGGGTGAGACCGAGAATAACCTGGTTGTAAGATAGAGGCAAGTTGGATGACCTAAGACTATCTGAAATGGGAGGAAGTAAACAATGGGGCTCGTAGGGAGGATACAAGCGATTAGAGTAGACATTGCATGCTATGTGGTTTATGGGAAAGGTCTAGGTCGTAAGCCATGTAGTGGTGCGACGTCCCACTCATTGAGTTGTGAGCTCATCCCCTCCCATAAAAATTTTGCAAATAATCAGAGGAAGCCCAACAAGGTCAAAACTAAGACCCCTTATCACGAGGCAAGCCCACCTCTATTACGAAGGTTTGGATTCCCTATCATGTAATAAATTTACTATTCCCGTGATTTTGAGCCATGCACTCTCCAGAGCCTACTCGAGACTTATTACAAAATGTTTGAAGCTTTCGCTACAGATTTCATGAGTTTCATAGTTCTAGGCCTTGGTCTCGTAGGTGTTACCTTGGTGAAAGTACCTGCCTTTATAACATTGGAGGGATTTGTGAGAGGTTCACAGGTTCTCGACCGAGGAATTCAGGTCAGGGTGTGACAAAAACCCTCTCCAAGCTCCATCCCATTACAACTAATTTAGGTTTATCCTTAGTTAATTGGACTTCTACTCATAGCCTGCAACACTTTAGGTCTTATGGCTTCCATTTAAATTGTCGTTCACATTCATGGAATTTGGGTTGTAATTACATATATGGGCTTATGCCTCTTTCATTGAATTACTCTTATTATTTACAGCCCATCTAGTTAGGTCATGGGCTTATCTGTACACTTCTTATTTTGTGGCTGATTTGGGTTTTATTTAAACATGCCTATTATAAGGCTTTAATCCATTGATATTATGAATTATTCAATGAAACCTCTTTTCTTGTATAAAAATAAATCTTTAGTTAATAACCAATTTACCTCACAATTAAATTAGAGGGCTTCTAATTCATATTCGATTCCCGATCGAATTATTTTAAATTTAAAAAATAAAAATACATTCTCTGACATAATTATTTCACCTATAATTTCATCTATGATAAAAAATTTTCAATTCCAAAAATACGGTGTTACATGTGCCGATAAAATGGACAATGATGGAACCCTGATGGACTTGCTCACAAACAAGATGGAAATAAATTTTAATATGTTTGGTGTGAGCGTGGAAGACGAAGTTGGCTGTGAGATAAATGGTCAAAAGATTATTGCACCACAAGACAAGAGAGTGAGTGAGAGAAATATCGAGTTCTTGAAGAAGAGACTAAAACCATATTAGCTCAGTGGTTGCATTGGCAAGACTTTTATACTCAATCTCATTGTTGGATCAAGTGATTGTTCATTGTTTCTTAGATCTCCAAGAGATAAGATTATGACAAAGAAAAATTTCAAAACCACTAACAGAGTATCGATCAGTCAAATTTATGGCCCAATCAGCATAAGAAAAATAATGAAGATAGGAAGGATGATGACACATGAGAGTAAGACCATGATGAAGTGTCCCTTAAAGATAACAGACGATGCTTAAATTGACAGATTTGATGAACCACATAAGCAATGTCATGACGAGTAAGAGTGATGAACCACATAAGCAAAGTAAGAGAGCCCACAAGTTGATGATACTTAGTGGGATTGAGAAGAGCAAGTCCACCATGTCACAAGTACTCATGGCGACCCAAGAGAGAAGATCACAAATATACTTCTACTGGGTGAGATATAGGCAATGAGAGTGAGGGGTGATCTCAATTCCCAAAAAATGATGAAGGGGACTTGTAAACCCCGTTCTTTGGAGTTAAGAAAAACTAGGAAAAGAACTGGTGAAACCAAGTGAGAAAATTGAACCAGTTCACAAACCCGATCATTAGAGAACGAGCAATTTGGGAAATTTACAACTCCCAAATGACCCAAAGGGTTCATAAAACCTTGGAAAAGAACCTTAGAACAAATTGGGAGAGAAAAACCAGACCAATTCAGGCGAACCGAATCGAAGCCGGATTGAACCGGTTTATGAAACGAGTCGATTTGTGAACCGAAACTATTAGAGGAAGGGAAAACCAGGAAATTTATGGATTTCAAGTGACCTAAATAGTTACAAAAGTCATGAAAGAACTTTAGGATGAATGGGGGATGAAAATCAAACTGGTTTAGGTGAATCGGATCCGAATCTGATTGAACCAGTTTGAACCACTATTGAACTGGATGCTAAATTCATTTTTCTAAATGACTTAAAAAATTCAAATTGGAGAATTGGGGCTACCATTTGATAGATAATGAATAAATATATAAATTTAGAAAATTTTAATTTTGAAAAACTTGGTTGAATCGGGCATGAACCAGCCGGTTTAAGCTTTGAACCCGGTTTGGACCAGTCCAGTCCGATTCGAAATAGTGTCGTCTTCTTCCTTCGGATGTCAATAGTGTTCACTCACCGAAAAATTGAACTAGCGCTGACAAAGAGGAAACATTTCCGTTCAATACATTTTAGGCCATCAATGACTGTTATAAATGTGCCAAACGGACAGTCGATGATTCCCTGAGCTCCCTATATAAAGAGTCCGTCTTCATTCATACTATCCACACTTGAAAACCTCACTCTCTCTTAGCTACTCAGTTTTTCGGTGAAGCTCGAACCAGATCTCTGATATGGGGTCTTTTTTGAGCCAAAAGACGGCATAGTCGGGTTCCTTAGATTCTGGGAGAAGTCAGCTACATGGTGGTAGTCTCCAATTGCTCTGAAGGTCACCGGAGAAGTGCTGGCATGATCGAATAGTGAAGCAGCTCCTATGGACCAAAGCTACCCTGTTTCTATCGGGTTGAAATCAGCCAATTCGAGCCCTTCTTAGGCCAAATCAAGCTCTCCCAACACCTCCGCAGCCCTCCTATGGCCGAATTAGAATGGAAAGGTAAGCCAATTTGGCTCCCCTCTGTAAATTGCGATCAGTGTTAGAGAGAGAACCGACAAATTTTCAGTGACTAAATTCTCACTCAATTCGGCATCAATTGATGCAATTCTTGATCCTAGGAGTAACCTCAAGACGAATGTTATTTGCCCAAATTAAAAGCTTGGACCACCGTGCCCCCGACAGTAAGCAATCGAAGCTTTCTTTCTCCACGTTCAGTTTTCCAGCAAAGCTCCGTTTGAGCTCCTTCTAGCGTCAAATCGTGCGATTCAAAGTGCAATTATATCATATAAAGATGTAGGAACTCCAATCTAACTTTAATTTTAAAAATTAAACTCATTTGATCGATCAATTTGATGAAATCAAATTCGGCTGTGTTGGGAAGTTGAAATTGGGAGAAATTTGTGAAATAATTAGGGATTTCGAAAATTCGAGGGAGTAAAATGCAATTTCATAAAATTGAGGGCCAAATGGGCAATTTTTGGCATAAAACTTACCATTTTTATAAATGAGGGGAAAAATGATAATTTTGGAAAAGTTGGGGACCAAATTGGGAATTTGGGAACCTTGAACTCCTTTATGTAATTTTGAATAAATTAAGTCCTCAAATTATAATTTTGAATTTTTGGGGCTCAATTTGGGGGAAAATTGGCATTTGGGACCTAAAGTAAAAGAAAAGGAACTTTAGGGACCAAATTGTAAATATTTGAAAAGTAGGAAATTTTTATTCAATTATAATGAATGAAGGCTATCAAGCCAAGGGATCATGAACAAAAATGTTCATAATGTATAGGAACACGAGGTATCGGGAACGCCAGCTAAGACAAAGCTCGCTAGGAGACAAAAGCCAGTTAAGAAGGAAATCACTACGTTATCAGGTGAGTGGGATTTAATATCATACCCGATTGGGACGATAAGCACCTCAGAAATGAAAATCCAATATTCAGTGGTATTTTAACCATCACACTTGAGAGGAGTGATGTGGAAATTACGCAGAAAAACTACTAGAAGCGGAGAACTTCCTAGGGAAGTAGAAAACCCGGTTGGTATGATGAACTTCCTAGAAGGAAGTAGAAAACCCGCTTATCGGTTATAAGCGGAGATGTCCTCATACCCGGTTGGTGTGATGGACGTCTAAAAGTTTATTTTTGTTAGAAGTGCTCTCCCCTTACTGTGTGCAACTACTTAAACTTTTTGGGAGACCTTTTTGATGGGAGCTTGAATAGCTCAGATAGGCTGGAGGCCTCGATTTTGGAACTTGGGGGCTGTGTGGAAAACTGTTGATTTGTGCATGCACTCATGTTACAGGACCTTCAAGATGCCTAAGAGGGGTAGTGATGCCTCCTAGGGATACTGGACGACATGGTGGAGATAAGGGCAGTTAGTCATGCTAGCAGTCTTGGAAGCTTGATGTAGCTTCATGCGCATGAGACCGGGGTGGGGTCGGGATGAGGTCTCTGTCCTCATATAGACACTGAGTTTTATTTACGGGATTGAGGGTCGAATGTTGCGTACATCTACTCATTCTCAGGGTAGAAGTGGACGTGCTTCTATCTAGGTGGCTGGTAAAGCCGCTCCGACGCCACAAGTGGGTACAATGGATGTGCTGGCCTGCGAATGTGTGTTTCCTTCATGATGAAGGGAGTGTGTTGGTTGATAAAGACACCAATATTGATTGAGGATTAAGAAATGGCTATAAAAACTGAGATTTCAAGAATGAGATATTTTAAATAAATTAAGGAGTCTAGCACACTCCAATTTAAAAATATTTTATTAAAACTTCATTTTTGAAAATACACACTCACTGAGTTGTAGAAACTCACCCATCATTTTTATCCCTTTTCAAGAAATAGAAAGATAACTAGGGATAATACCAAGCCTTACCCTCTATCAGGTATGCTTAATTTTTCTTAAGCTGATATTTTATTCGATATATGTTATTTTAGGGAAGAAGGTTGAGATTTTGCCAGGCTCATCTTTAATTAAAGAAGGGGAAACCCTTATTGAACCAAGGGAGTGGCAGGTTGTTCACGGAGATCTGACCAAACCGGGTCGGGGCATGACTGGACTGTTGAGAATATGATCCCACATTGGATAAAATAGAGAAGTATTGTGAATTTATAAGACTGGAAATATTCCACTACTTACAAGTTATAACTTTTAAGTAGACATGGATCCAACCCTTTATCGGTCCACAATACCTTCTCACATGGTATCAGAGCCTGCGGGCTCACACCTGTACTCGATCCGAGATTGGAAACCCAAACACTATAAGAATAATACTAGTCTCATAGACAGTTGTTGAGGGTTGGTTTGAACCACGTTGCACATGAGGGCAGGTGTTGAGAATATGATCCCACATTGGATAAAATAGAGAAGTGTTGTGTGATTATAAAGTTGTAAAGATTTCACTACTTAAAAGTCATGACTTTTAAGTAGACATGAGCCCGACCCCTTATCGGTCCACAATACCTTCTCACATGGTATCAGAGCTAGTGGGCTCACACCCATACCAGACCCGAGAATGGAAACCCAGCTCATGGTCTACCCGAGTATGGAGGAAAAATACCCAACTCGAGGCCATTGTTCCCCTCGATCGAGACCAAAAAAATAATACATGGCTCATAGATAGTTGTTGAGGGTGAGTTTGAAATTGCACATGGCAAGTGTATCCACGTTATACATGAGGGTGAATGTTGAGAATATGATCACACATTGGATAAAATAGCTTGTGGGTTTATAAGGTTGGAAAGGTTCCACTATTTATAAGTCATGTCTTTTAAGTAGACATGGGCCCGACCTCTCATCGATCTACAATACCTTCTCATAGGGACCAAGATCCTTTATAAAGATTTTTTTACGAAGGGCATAAATGATGGATCCAATGGATGTAGTAAAAGAATCAATGAGAATAATATCATCAACATATATAAGTAGAAAATGACAAACCCGGTCATGCAATAGATAAATAGAGGGCTATCAGTAGTAGAGCTATAAATGTTAAGGTGATAAAGGTAGGTACTCATATGGAAGAATCAAGCATGAGGAGCTTGTTTCAGGCCATGAAGAGGTTTACGGAAATGAAAACATGGCTAGGAAAGCAAGGATCGACAAACCCGAGGGGTTGATCTATATAGACTTCCTCATTGATATAACCATGAAGAAAAAAACATTATCCACATCAAGCTAACAAATGGACTGATTGAAAGAATTACTCAGCTAGTGATAGGTTTAATGATGGGATTGAAGGCATCATCATAATCAAGACTGTGGCACTAAGAGTTCCCTTGGTGACAAGACGAGCCTTATATCGAGCCGTTAGAATGATGCTTGATTTTGTAAAGTCATTTGTACTCCACAATAGGTCGATTAAGTGGAGCATGCACGAGATCCCAAGTATTGTTGTGAAGAAGAGTGACGAACTCAATATGCATAACCTTGACCTAAAAGGAGTGGCGAGAGGTTTGGGAATAAGTATGGGGTTTCGTAGAGGCAATAAATATTGTAGGATCAATAGTGAAGCATTGGGGGGGAGTGGGGGAGCGATAAACTGCCATCATGAGAGCGAGTCACCATGCACGTAACTATGGGTGGGGTAGGAGGAGGATCCAACATTGGAGAGGAAGAGGGTGTAAAAAGGTCATCCACAACAGGTGAGTCAACCTGTGATTGTACATGAGATTAGGGTAACGTACCTAAGTTTAGAGGTGAAGACAAGACAGGCATGGAGAGGTGCACCACAGTAGGAAAGGAAGGCATATTGGTGGGACCAAAGGAAGCAAATGGAAAAAAAGATTCATCAGAGTGGACTGTGTGACAAATAAATATATGTCCTATGTGAGGATTAAGACAACGATATCTGAGATAATTGGAGTGATATCTAAGAAGCACACATGGAGTAGAATGAGGTTGAAATTTGTGAGAAAGATAGGGATGGAGATAAGGAAAGTAACGGCAACCAAAAACCCGATGTAGTGTATAACTAGGAGAAGAATGGTAAAGTACTTTTTAAGGGGATTAGAAATGGAGAGACCTTGGGGGAAGACAATTGATAAGAAAGACATTAGTCTTAAAGGCGAACGACCAATATTTGATGGGAACATGTGTCATGCCCTGACCCAGTTTGGTCGGAACCCCGTGAGTAACTTGCCACTCCCTTTTGGTTTAGGAAGAGTCTCCACTTCCAAAATCACTAGGAGTCAAGCATATCTTCTATCATTGTTCCCTAGAATAACATTATACAAAACTAATAACAACAGTAAATTATTTGGATTTATAGTCTTGACGTAAGGGTTCCCTAAAGGGTTCTCTTCTTTAGAAAAAGGTTTAAAGTGCAAGTGTGAGTTTCTACAACTCAGTGAGTGGTTATTAAGGTGAGTTTTCAAACAAATTCATAGCATCATTCTTGTTCACAAGTTCATAAGTTTAACTTCACTTGAAAAAAACACTTCAACTATTCCCATAACTCAGGATTTGTTTAGTATTCAATCCCACACACCCTTTAATAAAAAGGGTTCAAACATTCGCAAATGTTGTACACCGACTACATCAACTTGTGGATCAAAGCATCTTTATCATCCACCCTGAGTTTGAGTGCACATCAAAAGTTTGACCCTCAAACCTGAATACTACTACATGTCCACAATGTGGGACGAGACCTCTCCCCCTCCGACCTCGGCCTTAATGTGCATGAAGCTCTCGAAGCTTCTCGACATACTAGACGACAGACTTCCCTTATACTCCTTGGGTCATCTAGCTGCCCTTGGAACCAACACTACCCCATATTGGGCGTCTCGGTGGTTCTGAACTCACAACATGCACAAATAATAGTTTTTGAAATAATCTTCATCATCTTTGGTGCGACCAACCCAACGAGCCTAACAACTCGGCTTAGGCTCCATAACTGCTAACCCAACATGTTTGACGACCTGACTTCGGCTCAACAACTACTAACCCATCGAGTCTAACGGCCCAGCTTCGAGACAGTGGTGATTCATACAATTAACCGGTTATGAAAAAGTTTCTTGAATCATAAATTTATTTTTCTATAGGCATCAGCCCGTTCCCATTGGCCTTGGGGCCACTTCACGAGTTTTCCAAAACTGGGCCTTAGGCCCTATAAGTTCAAAAACCGAGGCCTCCAGCCTACTGAAGTTGTCCTAGCTCTCATCAGAAATGTCTCCCAAAATGTTTAGGTAATTTCATGTAGTCAGGGGATAACATTCTAGGAAAAATGATTTTTAAAATAGAAAATGGTGCTAATCACCCCAACCGGGTATGATGTTAGAAAGTCCCGCTCAATGGATACTATGACGTGTTCTTCTAAGCGGGATTCTGATCGTAAGTGTACCCTTCTACATAAGTACGCGCACAACCAGTTCTTACATGGTTCGTGTATTCTCATAAGGAAAGTTTGGCATAAAGGACCTCTTATTTACATGTATTGACATATAGGTCCTTAATTTTCTAAAATTACCAATAGGTCCTAAGTTTTCTCAAAATTAACAATTGGCGCCCAATTTTCCAAATATTGCCAATTGACCCTCAATTTCATCCAAATTGCTAATTGGCCCTCAATTGAGATTTAATTTCATAAAAACCTCCCAAGTTTCCTTAAATTGAAATTCGGCACTTGATTTTTCAAAAATCCCCAAATATCCCAATTTTGCCAAGAATTGCAATTTGACCCCCAAAATCTTCTCTAGCGATTCTCGAGTTGAATGGAGGTTGTGGTCATGTAGCAGAGTTACTTAGGATTCCAGGGAACCCGAATTTGCCTTTGGAGGTGGAGAAATGTAAACCTTGTCCTTTTAAGAATAAGAAAACTAGGAAAGAACCGGTCAATTCTAAGGAGAAAACTTAACCATTTAACGATCCAAAAATGGTAAAGAAGGGTTAAAATGGGAAGTAGAAAATCCCAAGTGACCAAAAAGTCATGAAAATCATGGGGAAGAACCATGAAGTAAATTAGATGGGAAAACTGGACCGATTCAGGGTGAACCAAACCTGAACTAGGTTAAACCATAATGAACCAGATTAGGTAATTCTTTTTCTAGGTGGCTTGGAAATCTCAAATTGGAAAATTGAAGCCACCATCATATAGAAAATGAATTTAGACTAATTTAGAAATTTTTAATTTTGAGAAAACCGGCCTAATCGGGCCTGAATCGACTGCTTTTCGTCACCGAACCCGGTCGGACCGGTCCAGTCCAGAACTATGTCGTCTTCTTCCTTGGGATGACATCACTGTTCATCAATGCACAAATTTTCCTTTCCTCACGAAGGAATATTCCCTCCGATTTGGGCATTTTCTGGCGAGGATAAGCTTGACCAGTATGGAAACTGCTAGAAAAGAGGGTCTCCGAGCTCCCTATATAAAGATCTCCCCTCCATTCATCCTCCACATACCTCAAATCGCCTCCCTCTCCAAAGTGCTCAATTTTCCAACAAGGCTCAAACTAGAGATCCGACTTGGGCACTTTTCTCGGCCTTAGAAGGCAAACTCAGATCCTACAGACTTCGAGGGAAGTCAGCTACCTAACAGCAACCTCCCTTCGACCCAAGGATCACTGCATAAGTGCCGACGAAATCGAATAGTGAAACAGCTCCGTCGGTTCAAAGCTATCCTGTTTTGGCTAACTTAAATTCGGCCAATTCAGACCTCCTACGGCCAAACCAATCCTTCTCTTAGCCCCCAAGGCCATCACATGACCTCTCTAGAGGATAAAGGTAAGCTAATCTACTCCCCCCTCCCTTCGTTGTTGTAGTTTGGATCTAGAGAGAGAAAGTGTAGCATTTCACTAACCAAATTCACTCTGATCCTGACATCAATTATATCAATTCTTGATCCTAGAAGGACCCTAAAAACGAGAGCTACCTTTCCAAATCAAGAGCTCAGACCGTTGCACCTCCGATAGTATGCATTCAAAGCTTTCTCTCTCTACGTACAATTTTCCGGCGAAGCTCCATTTGATCTCATTTCAGATCTATATTATACAATTCAAAGCTCAATTGGATTGTATGGAAGTGTAAGAACTGATCCAAGACATCAATTTGAGCAATTAACTCCATTTGAATGACCAATTTGAAGAAATAAAATTTGGTCAGTAGAAAGCAGTGAAATTGGGGGGAAGAATTTGCGGGAAATGAGGGATTTCAAAAAAATTGAAGAACCTAAATGTAATTTCTTAAAATTAAAAGTCGGCAATGAGAAAGATATTGGAGGACCAATTAGTCAATTTTTGAAAGAATTGAGACCAATTGGCCATTTTTTGTTCTTAAGGGCAAATTGGTTATTTTGTAAAAGTTGGGGGGACCAATTTGGAAATTTGGAGAAATCTGAGCCCCATATACCATTTTGATAAAATTAAGGACCCAAGAGAGATATTGGAAGCCCAGGGACTTGATTGAAAATAATTGATCATTTGGTGACCTAAAGTCAAAGATTATGGACTTAGGGACCCAATTGTGATAAGACAAAAAATAAGGGCCTAAATGTAAATAAATGAAAATAGAGGGGCTATAAATAAATCCATTACTAATAACAATACTCAAACCATGTAGGAATGAATTTGGATAAGGACGTGAGCAAAGGAGCTCAAACAGGACTTGGAAAGTTGATTGGGGACGAACACGTTACAATCACCGAGTGAGCACACCTTTATTTAATTAAAAACCTACTTACCGGTTGTGAGTAGGCTTAATTATACATCTTACAAGTTGGGATGAAGGGCACCCTTTTTAAGAAAGGAAAAACCTGCTTGCTGGTTGTAAGCGGACCTACATCTATCATCACACTCGGTTGGTGCGATGAGTACTTTAAGGTAAAAGAGATTTTGTCAAAAGTGTTCTCCCCTAACTGTGTGCCATTGCTTAAACTATTTGGGAAACTTTCCTAACGAGAGCTAGCACAACACTAATAGACCCAGGTCCTCAAATTTGAACCATAAGGCTCAAGGATCATTTTTGAAAAACTCATGAAGTGGGCCCAAGGCAAATTGTCATAGGTTGGAGCCCATAAACAAACATGAATAGGAAGAACTATGAAAAAACTCATTAAAAAGTGGAAATGTTTGGGTGATTTACCATAGTACCAAGTTAGGACCGACAAAGCTCAATAGGCTAGTGGCAGTGTGCTAGGATTAGGTCGACAGACTAGTTAGGTAAACAACTACAAGTCGAAGTCAAGTGTCGAGGTTGTTGGACCATTGACACCAAAGATAATGATTATATATGAAAACTATTGTTTATGTATGCACTTTGATTTGGGACCATCAAGATGCCCATGGGGTAGTGATGGGTTCCAAGGACTGCTGGATGACAAGAGGGGCTCTTTATATAGGAAGATCGAGGACTCCTTGGTCGTCTGATTGATGCCTTTATGGCGGTCATTCATTGCTTGAAACTCCCTTAACAGAGACTTTTCATCTTCGTCGATGCTGCTCGCTTTTTTAACGAGTACACAGTGTTGTCATCTGAAAGAAGAAGATGACATTATTCCGAACCAGACCGTACTAGTCTGAACCGAGTTTAATTCTTAGACCGGTTGGTTCATGTTCAATTCATTCTCTATCCAATTCAGGGTTCAATTCTCCAATTTGAATATTTTAAACCACCTAGAAAAATGAATTTAGAAACCGGTTCAATAGTGGTTTAAACCGGTTCTATCACACCTCGACACGGTTTGGTCGGATCCCCTTGAACAACCCGCCACTCTCCCGGTTTATTAAAGGGTTTCCCCTTATTATAAACCGTAAAGAGTAAGGCGTCCTTTAACCTGCATCTTTTCCTGGAATATCATAATCAAAACTACATGAAATTTTAAACTTTACATACCTGTCTTACAGGTGTCTTAGTTGATGGTCTTTAAGGGTAGGCTTTCCGGGATTTCCTAAAAGGGTACAAGGGAGGGGGTGAGTATGACTACTCAGTGAAGGGGTTTTCAAAAGTTTAGATTTTTAAGAAAACATTTATTATTGGAGTGTGCCAGACTCATTTCTTTCAAAAATCCCTTCATTCAAAATCTCGGGTTTTATCACCATTTCCTTATTTAATCACGGTGTGTCATCACCCAACACACATCCTTCATCATAAAGGTTAAACACACATTCGCATGTTAGTACATCCACTAAACCCACTTGAGGCTTCAGAGCGACTTTACCAGCCACCTAGACAGAAGTATATCCACTTCTACCCTAAGAATGAGTGGATTTTCATGACATCCGACCGTCATTCCCGGAATAAATTCTTCATGTCCGTTATGAGGACAGAGACCTCATCCTGTCCCTACCCTGATCTCATGCGCTTGGTGCTACTCCAAATTTCGCACAGACACCTGGAACGACGAACTACCCTTATATTCACTGGGTCGTCCAGTGCCCTTAGGACGCATCACTTCCCCTCTTTGGCATCTTGATGATCTCGTATTCATAGTGCATGCACAAACAATGTTTTCTTATTATTCCATGCAATCTGTGGTGTCATTAGTCCAACGGTCCTGACTTTCAACTCAACTTGCAGCAGTTTGTCTCGACTGGTTTGGAGACTGGTCATGTCACACTACTGCCAGTTGACTAGGAATGTCAGACCAGCCTTGGTACCATGACCATACAATTTCTTTATTTAAACTTTTATAGCAAATATATCATGTTCGTTTACGAGCTTCTACTCGTGCCCATTGGCCTATGGCCCACTGTTCAACATTTTCAAAACCGGGCATATTAGCCCCCAAGTTCCAAAAGCTGAGGCCCCCAGCCTATATGAGCTATTTGAGCTCCCATCGAGAAGGTCTCCCAAATTGCTTAAGCACTAGCACATAGAGGGGAGAACACTTCCGATAAAAATATGTTTTCACTGTCCATTATATCGACCCGATATAAGGACATCTCCGATTATAATCGATGAACGAGTTTTCAACTTTCATCGAGTAAGTTTCATCATACCAACCGAGTATGATCTACTTACAACCGGTAAGTAGTTTTTTTTCGCATGGTTTTCACATCACTACTCTAAGTCATGATGTTTAAAATACCACATAGCAGTGGGTTTTCATTTCGATATGCTTATCATCCCCAACCGGGTATGATATAAAATCTCACTCACAACCGGTAAGTAGTTTTTAACTTTAAGTTGTGCTCATCAACCCAACCGGGTATGACGTTAGTAAACCCACTCACCTGTTAATGCCATGAATTCCACTACACCGATTATTTGTATTCACGCGATCTTATCCTTGTTGGCATTCCTGGTACTTCGTGTTCCTACACGATATGAACATCTCGGTTCATTATCCTTCGAGCTAATAGCCTTCATTCATTCCAAATGAATGAGAAAGTCAAACTTCCATTTATATGCAATTAGGTCCCTAAAGTTATTTCTCTTTAACTTTAAGTCCCTAATGTCGGTTTTTCCTCAAATTGAGTCCCGAAACTTTTAAAATTTATCATTGGATCTCAATTTATTCCATTTCACAAAAAGGGGATTAATTTCCCAAATTTCCAATTTGGTCCCCTAATTTTTCCAAAATTACCATTTTGCCCTTCCTCTTCAAAAATGGTAAGTTTCACTCCCAAAAATTCTAAAATTCCTCAATTGGCCCTCTAATAATTTTATCATGCCCAATTGACCCTCAATTTTAGGAAATTGTATTTCGGTCCCTCGAATTTTCAAAAATCCCCAATTTCCCCAAATTTTTCCCCCAATTCCAACTCTTTAACACAACAAAATTTCATTTCATCAAATTGACCGACAAACACCTCTAATTGTATAAATTGAAGTTGGAATTGAGTTTTTCCATGTTCATACGATTCCATAAAACTTTGAATCGCAAGTTTTAACGTCGAAACAAGCTCAAACGGAGCTTCGCCGGAAAATAGACTATAGAGAGAGAAAGCTTCGATTACTCAACAGTAAGGGCATGACGGTCCGAGCTTTTGATCTGGTTAGATAACTCTCATCCTGAGGTTCATCATAGAATCAAGAATCGCATCAATTGATGCCAAATTGAGTTAGAATTTCATCATTGAAATTTTGCTGGTTCTCTCTCAAGCACCGGCCGAAAATTGCAAAGGAGAGCCGAATTGGCTTACCTTTCAGTCCTAATTCGATCCTAGGAGGGATGAGTAAGTGTTGGGAAGGCTTGGTTTGGCCTGAGGAGGGCTCAAAATGGCTGATTTCAACTCAGCCGAAATAGGGCAGCTTCGGTCCACTGGAGCTGCTTCATTATTTCATCAAGTCGGCATTTCTCTAGCGACCCTCGGAGCAAACGGAGACTACAGGCGTGTAGTTGACTTCTCCCCAGTTCTAAAGAACCCGACCTCACCTTGTTTGGCTCAGAAAAGTGCCCATGTCAGGGCTCTGATTCGAGCTTCACCGAAAAATAGAGCAGTTGAGAGAGAATGGAGTTTTCAGGTGTTGAGAGGATGAATGGGGAGGGGCTCTTTATATAGGGAGCTTGGGGACTCGTTGGCCATCCGTTTGGCACCTTTATGACAGGAATTGAAGACCTGAAACATACCGAATGGAAACGTTTCTTTCTCTCCAGCGCTGCTTTGATTTTCCGGTGAGTGAACAGTGCTGTCATCCTGTGGAAGAAGATGACACTGTTCCAAACCATACCGGACCGGTACGAACCGGGTTCAAAGCTTAAACCATTCGGTTCACCCCTCATTCGACCGAGTTTTTCAAATCTAAAAATTTTTAAATTCATCTAAATTCATTCTCTATCCAATGGTGGCCTCAAATCTCCAATTTGAATTATTTAAGCCATCTAGAAAAATGAATTTTGGATTCTGTTTAGTAGTGGTTCAAACCGGTTCGAACTGGTTCGGATCCGGTTCACCTGAACCAGTTTGGTTTTCATCCCCAATTCCTTCACAAGTCCATTTTCATGTCTTTTGTGACTCCTTGGGTCACTTAGGCTACATAAAATTCCCGGTTTACCATCTCTTTATTAATTCCTGTTCATAAACCGACTCGGTCTTTAAACCGGTTCAATCTGGTTTAGGTCTGGTTCACCCGAACCGATCGGGTTTTTCTCTCCCACTTTGTTCTAAGGTTCCTTCCCATGGTTTATAAATCTCTTCGGGTCACAAGGGATCCATAAATTTTCTGTTTACCCGTTCTCTATCGGTTTTGGTTCATGAACCGACTCAGTTCATAAACTGGTTCAATCTAATTAGATCCGGTTCATCCAAACTGGTCTGGTTTTTCTCTTCCAATTCATCCTAAGGTTCTTTTTCATAGTATTATAAACCCTTTGGATCACCTGGGAGTTGTAAATTCTCAAATTGCCCATTCACAAATGATCGTGTTTGTGAACCAAATAGGTTTTCTCACTTAGTTTGACCGGTTCTTTTTCCCGGTTTTCCTTAGCTCAAAAGGGCGGTGTTTACAACTCTCCCTTCCTTTTAGGAGTTTTGTCCCCAAAACTTAATTATCAGCCTTGTATGAGGAATCATTTCCTTTGATACCCCTTTGGTGTTTGCTTAACATGCAAACCCTTCTCTTGTCCTTCCCATTAGCTCTTTTTAGAACCTTCACTTAAGAAATTCCTTTTCCTTTATATTATTCACTCCCTCCACGGAGTCTATCGTAACTAGACATACCTTATTTCAGGGTATATTCTTAGATTCATATTCTTCTTTGCTTAGATTACATTCTTCCCTTGGAGGTTCTGTACTCAAAATTGGGAATTCCAAGATACCTAACCATTCTTGTGTTTAGTTAACCCCTTGGTCATTGAAACCTTTAGCTCGATGTTCTTTCGAGCGTTACATACTTATTTCCACAGTTTTCTTTATTATCACTTTTAATCCTATTTTAACCTTTCCTCCATTCGTTGTTTATTATAACTTCAGTCCAAATTGTTATATTTGACCTCGTCAGGCTTATTAGCTGACTCTTTCTTACTTTGAGTCATATTCTCCTCGGGGTTGTTGGGCTTATATGCCCTTGCAGCATGGCATTTTCTAGGACCTGTCTCTGACCATTTGATTTCTAGAACATCTCCTAGAGTGTCTCTCTTAGCTTTTATACCTTTCAGGGATCGTATAACTTCATCCCTCTTTTCTTTTGATGGCATTCCTCAACTATCCTTTTTACCATTATCATCTCATCCATCATGCCTTTGAAGTTATGTCTCACATAACTGCATGGATTCCTCTTACCTACTCATCTTTCCCTAACTTCTTTATTGGATCTTTTTGGTTATAATTGATTGGGTTTTCCAATACTATACCGACAAGCTAGGATTCATCCTTTCTTAGGTCCATCCTCGTTCCCAATGACATCCTTTACTCAAGGATTTTACTTTGGCTTTAATCCACTCTTACTTGTTTGTAATCATTTCACAATTCTTTATACCAAGTTGATTCCTTTCGGTCTACATGTCAATTTGCTTGTTGGGGAGTTTCCCTTTTTACGGTTTCATTCTCTACTATTTCCTTCAAAGTAGAGACTTTCACCTTAGGAGTAACATGTTCCACCTTCTTACCATTTCTTGAAGGTTTCCTTTCTTCATCTCCTTACACCCTTTTTATATTGGGGCATTTGCCCACTTTCAGTCATCCATTGTCTTAAATTTTTCATTCCATCCCTTATTCATTATTTGAGTAGATTCCGATTATCGGTCTTATTTCGTGTACTCCACCCTATGCCCAACCATCCACTCTTTAGTTTTTATTATGCGAGTGTGGACCACAATCCATCTTGATATTAGTGGTTGTTCCCCCTTAACCACTTCTTATTTAGGGAGCTTACTTTCCCAAGGTTTCTCGGACATTCTTTCCTTTATTTTCTTATTATGGGTAGTCTACCCATTCTTACTTGTTACGACATCTATTGATGCTATCTTTCTACCTACTCGTTCCTTGGGTTTAACTTACTCCTTAGGTTCTCCTAGTATGTTTCCCTTGGTTCTTTCACCTCACCATGCGCTTCATTTACAAGTTTGTCTCCTTGCCTATCATCACCGGGTTCCACTTCTTCTTTATTATGTCATGTATCATTTCTCAAGATTTCTTTATTTGAGAGGATTCTTACCCCTTTCTCCCATAATTTCTTTTTCATTCATCTTGAAGACACCTTACTTTAAATGACGTCCTTTGATGCTATTCTTTCATGTTTACCTTTACTCTTGAGATCCCACGGGTACGTCTTTCATACACCATCCTCATTATCACTTGTACCCCAGTACATGTATCTTCCTTAGGGAGAGCTCACATACACCTAGTGTCAAAATCACTTGATCGTCCTTCGAGAGGCTCACTTAACCATTTCATGGCTTTTTGATAATAAATCCAATCTTGGTCATTGATTTCTTTAAGGATTTCCATTCTCCATTTATTTTTAACATTTTAGCCTTTTCACTTCTCCCTTCTTTGTCATGGTTTAAATCCATAGTTCTCTCAAATACTGATTCTTTAACTGTCTTTTTCTCTCTATTTTTCTACTCCAATCGTCTGGGCAGTTGTATCACTCGTCCTTCATGCCCATCCTATTGTCCTTCATAGAGTGTAGTCTTTACTACATCTCAGCCTTTCTTAGGGTTTTGTTTATTCTCTTTGGTCATCCCGTTTCTTCTTTCTACTTGGTTCTCCTAAAATTATTGTTTGGTTCTCCTGCTCTCTCCAAGCAGGTCACATTGGGCCATCACGATACTTCCTTCCTTTGAAACATTTCCCAATTAAGGGTTGGTTCCTTGTACTCCACATTATGTCCATCCGCCCATCAAAATTCCTTCAAGTGTAGTTAGTCATATGCATCCCTCCAAAGTTTACTTTCATAGTGTATTTCTTTATGGAGCGTTCAAATCTTCCTTATTTCAAGATTTCTTGACAATTATGTGAGAGGCTTTACTATTCTTTTCTTGGCTTGAGTTTAGTCGTTAATTTGGCCTTTGGTCCTGTTAAGGATTTCTTTCATCCTTCTTTTCCCGAGTACTTGGCTTTTCCGCCCCTCTCTTCTTGGTTGGAACTCAATTTATGGTTTTTCTGTGTATTAGTTCGTTAACTACCTCGCCTCCCCCATTCCTTTGGTCTAAGTTTCTTAGGGTAGTTGTTTCTCGAGTACTCCTATCCTTAACATCCATCCCACTAACCTTTTTAGGGTGTAGTCCCTTCTACCTCCCGGTCTTCCTTAGCCTGTCATTTATTTTCTTTGACAATTTTGTTGTCACAGTTTGCTTACTTCTACTATGCTACTCCAAATCTCTAATTTGACTTCTCTACTTTTTCCAAAGGAAGTCGTATTTTAAATCCCAAGACATTCCATTTGTCATCAAATGCTCGGTTTGTCTTCTCTTGTGGAAGCACTCCCTCCTTTTCTCCTAAATTATTGGAAATTTCTTCTTTAAGGGAGAGTTCTCTTCAGGTACTTTTTTTTATGTTTATGGTTTTATCAAGGTCCTACCTTCAGCCCTTTTTCCTTCCTGCCATATTGTTGTGATCTTGAAAAAGTTTACTCCCGTCTATGGTTGAAATTTCAAGCAGGAGTCATGTTCCTTGGAACAGTATCCTTTCGGATTTCCTGTTGTGGGGTGTTTATTCTTGGAAAATATTGTCCTGACTCCTGGCTATGTGGGACAGTTTTTCACTTCATGTCCTATTCCCCTATAGGTTAACTTGATTCATGTACTTTGTAGGGTTGGGCACTTCTCCATGCAATGTCCCTATCATTCATGCTTGTAATTACATGAACATAAGTGGTTACTCCCAGTGTTTTTCTAGGGAATTGTTAGTTTTGTTGCTCCTTCATCCTTAAGTCTCGATACCATGAGAGTTTTTCTTTTTGGAGTCTTCCTTGAAGATCACATCATTTGAGGGGATAGAGTTTTTAGGAATTTGGAGTACTTCATTAATAGAGTAGTACAGTATGTTGGGGATTTTGGCCCTATTACAGAAAATGGTCACCAAATAACTAGGGAGCTACAGGATTCATGATAAGCATCCTCCTATGTAAGGTTATATGCCCCCTTGCTAGCGTTTATGGCTTCACCCTTGGCTTCCTTTATACTTAGAGTTGTGACCTCAATAGGTCCTGGCACCATTCTCCGGGATACTTCTCTATTTGGTCTTTCAAGATTCCTGCAATGCTTCAGGCATTTGGGAAGCTTCAAGGTTGTCTTCCTACGAAGATAGGGTTCTTGGTTCCTCTCCTAGGAGCCATCTGAAAATTTTAAGATAAATCCTATCAGTTACAATATTTTCTAGTCTTTATTATGTATTCAAGGAAATAGGCTCTAATACCACCCTAGTTGTCACACCCCGACCCGGTTTGGTCGGATCCCCGTGAACAACCTGCCACTCTCCCGGTTTATTAAAGGGTTTCCCCTTATTATAAACCGTAAATAGTAAGGCGTCCTTTAACTTGCACCTTTTCCTGGAATAGCATAATCAAAACTACATGAAATTTTAAACTTTATATACCTGTCTTACAGGCGTCTTAGTTGATGGTCTTTAAGGGTAGGCTTTCAGGGATTTCCTTATTGGGATATAAGGAAGGAGTGAGTATGACTACTTAGTGAATCGGTTTTCAAAGGTTTGGACTTTTAAGAAAACATTTATTATTGGAGTGTGTCAGACTCCTTTCTTTCAAAAATCCCTTCATTCAAAATCTCGGGTTTTATCACTATTTCCTTATTTAATCACAGTGTGTCATCACCTAACACACATCCTTCATCATGAAGGTTAAACACACATTCGCAGGTCAGTACATCCACTAAATCTATTTGTGGCTTTGGAGCGACTTTACCGGCTACCCGGATAGAAATACGTCCACTTCTATCCTGAGAATGAGTGGATGTTTACGACATCTGACCCTCATTCCCAGAATAAATTCTTCGTGTCTGTTATGAGAACAAAGACCTCATCTTATCCCCACCCCGGTCTCATGCGCTCGGTGCTACTCCAAATTTCGCACAGACACCTGGAACGACGAACTGCCCTTATATTCACCGGGTTGTCCAGGGCCCTTAGGATACATCACTACCCCTCTTGGGCATCTTGATGATCCCATATTCATAGTGCAAGCACAAACAATGTTTTCTTATTATGCCATGTAATCCATAGTGTCATTAGTCCAACTGTCCCGACTTTCAACTCAATCTGCAGCTGCTTGTCTCGACTAATCCGAAGACCAGTCATGTTGCACTACTGCTAGTTGACTGAGAATGTCGGACCAGCCTTGGTACCATGACCATACAATTTCTTTATTTAAAGTTTTATGGCACATATATCATGTTCATTTACGAGCTTTCGCTCGTGCCCATTGGCCTATGGCCCACTGTTCGAGGTTTTCAAAAATCGGGCATATTAGCCCCCAAGTTCCAAAAACCGAGGCCCCCCGACCTATAAGAGCTATTCGAGCTCTCGTTGAGAAGGTCTCCCAAATTGTTTAAGTATTGGCACACAGTAAGGGGAGAACACTTCCAACAAAAATATGTTTTCACTGTCCATTATATCGATCTTATATAAGCACATCTCCGTTCATAACCGATGAATGGGTTTTCAACTTCCATCAAGGAAGTTTCATCATACCAACCGGGTATGATCTACTTACAACCGGTAAATAGTTTTTTTTTCGCATGGTTTTCACATCACTACTCTAAGTCTTGATGTTTAAAATACCACATAGTAGTGGGTTTTCATTTCGATGTGCTTATCATCCCTAACCGGGTATGATATAAAATCCCACTCATAACCGGTAAGTGGTTTTTAACTTTAAGTTGTGCTCATCATCTCAACCGGGTATGATGTTAGTAAACCCACTCACCCGTTAATACCGTGAATTCTACTAGACCGGTTCTTTGTATTCACGTGAGCTTGTCCTTTCTGGTGTTCCCGGTACTTCGTGTTCCTACATGATATGAACATCTCAATTCATTATCCTTCGGCCTAATAGCCTTCATTCATTCCAAATGAATGAGAAAGACAAACTTCCATTTATTTGCAATTAGGTCCCTAAAGTTATTTCTCTTTAACTTTAAGTCCCTAATGCCAGTTTTTCCTCAAGTTGAGTCCCGAAACTTTTAAAATTCATCATAGGACCTCAATTTATTCCATTTCACAAAAAGGGGATTAATTTCCCAAATTTCCAATTTGATCCCCCAATTTTTCCAAAATTACCATTTTGTCATTTCTTTACAAAAATAGTAAGTTTCACCCCAAAAATTCTAAAATTCCTCAATTGGCCCTCTAACATTTTTATCATGCTCAATTGATCCTCAATTTTAGGAAATTGTATTTCGGTCCCTCGAATTTTCGAACATCCCCAATTTCCCCTAGTTTTTCCCCTAATTCCAACTCTTTAACTTAACCGAATTTGATTTCATCAAATTGACCAATCAAACACCTCTAATTGTTGAAATTGAAGTTGAAATTGAGGTTCTCCATGTTCATACAATTCCATAGAACTTTGAATCACAATTTTTAACACTGGAACGAGCTCAAACGGAGCTTTACCAGAAAATAGACTGTAGAGAGAGAAAGTTTTGATTACTCATCGGTAATGGCATGCGGTCCAAGCTTTCGATCTAGGCAGATAGCTTTCATCCTGAGGCTCATCCTAGAATCAAGAATCACATCAATTGATGCCGAATTGAGTTAGAATTTCATCATTAAAATTTTGTTGTTTCTCTCTCTAGCACCGTCCAGAAATTGCAAAGGGGAGCCGAATTGGCTTACCTTTCAGTCCTAATTCGGTTGTGGGAGGACTGAGGAAGTGTTAGGAAAGCTTGGTTTGGCCTGAGGAGGGTCATAGTATTTATTCCTTTCCATGTATTTTAAATTTAGGACAATTCTATCAATGTAACACACTTGAGAAGTAATATACAGTTTAGCATATTTTCCCTATTCTTTATCGTAACAGAGCTAAATTGCTCTATAACATCTCGATCCTCAGCTATCAAAAGGTCAATTCAAGGCTAATATCAAATATAAAAATTTCTTTCAAAATTTCTATCGACACCAAGCCACTATTTTAGATTTAGAAGTAGTCTCCGACTATATCAAGTACATTTAATGTGATATTGTCTTTCTACAACATTTATAATTTGAAGTCTCCACAAGACAATTCTCCTAATTTAGTTTTTCTATTTATTGAAGCAATCATCTCCCATGTCTCTACACCAAATATGAGTTCACCAATTATCAATCTTCCAAGCAATATCCTGACTCTACCAATCAAATTTGATGGGACTAACTATTTTTTATGGCGTAACAACACGACGTCGTTGTTGGAGACATATCTACTATTAGGGTATGTTGATAGCACAATCTCAGCACCCTCACGAAACCTTCTTGGCTAGAAAGAAAGCGATTCAACTACCATCATCCATCTTGATTACACTTCTTGGAAGATCTATGATCACCTTTGCTTATCCATGATTTTGGGATCCCTCACTACCTAAGTTAATCTCCAAGTTATTGGCATTCAAAATTTGGCCGACATTTGGGCAAAATTGGAAACCCTCTACTCAAGCCAAGTTCATGCCCAAACCAACATGCTTGATGATAAATGGTGGGATTTATACAAAGGTGATTGCATCATTATTGTTTATCTCACTACAATTGCAAATTTGGCTACTAGTTTTGCTCAAATTGAGCATCTTAATATCAAATCTCAAGTCAAGGATTACATCCTTGTTGGACTAAATGATGAATAGGAGGCACTTTTTCTTACCCACACACCAACTCTCACACACCTTACTTTCGATGAGCTCAAATCTATGTTATTGAGTGTAGAAGCAAATAAATATTACAAGAAAACTTGGGGACTTATTTCAGGCTTAGTATCTGGTCTCCCAAGTGTTGATACTCATCACTTTGCCAATGTTGGATTCCTGTGCAAACACCAACGTGATCAAGTCCCTATGTTCTCACTTAATCTCGACCATGCTCCTCGGGCACTCCCACACAACTCAGATGCAATCTAATATGTAATCGCCACTATGATGGGAGAGATTGCACTTTCAGCCAAAGTCACATGACACGTGGTGCTAATGGGAGTGAAACACACCATTTCACTTACAAAAAAACTTTTCATAGCACAAACCCTTGTGGACCTTGGCAGCGGAAAGAGCCTATCCCACCTCATTAGAATAGGTCTATCACATCATCAACTAGATCTAATGCTACTCCACCCCACACACACAATTTCCAAACTCGAAATTGTACATTTGTCTGCCAAGTTTGTCACAAACCCAAACACATAGCTACAAAATATCTCCAATTCCTGACCAATTATCAGATCACTCAAGTCAATGTTGTTTAGAACACGGATGTCGATGCACACACCCTTGATTGGTACATTGATTTCAAGTGTCTCCAATCATGTAACTAAAAATTTCTCACATTTGTCATTACAAGAGTACATAGCTCATCCAGATCAATTACTCATAGGCGACGGTTCAAGTTTAAAATTTTTCTCTATCGATTCTACTTCATTTTCCACTCCCACTAAATAATTCTCTCTAAATGAAGTACTTTGTGTCCCTACTATAGCCATTAACTTACTTTTAGTTTCTCAATTTACACAATACAATTCTTGCTATTTTAAATTTCACTCTCTTTTTTTTATTGCAAAGGAAGTCTCACCCATCAAGAGTTGTTTCAGGAAGCTTGTAAAGGTGGATTGTACTATATGTATGCGGCATATTTATCAAAAGTTAGTCGTTGTGTATTAAGTGTTCAGTTACCGTGTATTGTTTGGCATGCTAGACTTGGGCATTCTGCCCCTACTATTATTTCACATTTATTGTCTAAGAATTCAATAAAGAGTAACTCCATTGATTCTTATTTTTGTGATTCTTGCTACTTAGGTAAAATCATTCAAAAATATTTTTACTTAACTTATTATAAAAAGCATTCACCCTTTTCAACTTGTACATACTAAT
This sequence comes from Trapa bicornis, assembly GCA_030064425.1. Classification (NCBI taxonomy): domain Eukaryota; kingdom Viridiplantae; phylum Streptophyta; class Magnoliopsida; order Myrtales; family Lythraceae; genus Trapa; species Trapa bicornis. The sequence continues at coordinate 12,132,311 of CM057753.1, read as the reverse complement.
ATTTAGAGACCCACAACAATCAAATTACATATTGGTCATATTTATTATATTTATTTTCTTAATAATTATAGTAAATATTTTTGTTATTTTGTTATGAAAAATCATTTTAATGTTCTCCAAATTTTCCACATTTTTCGCTGACGAGTTGAAAAATTCTTTAATAGAAAAATTAAATATCTTCAAATTGATGGTGCAAAGGAATTTTGGTCATCTACCATTCAAAATGAATTACAGAATCACGGGATTACTCATCAAATTTATTGCCCACAAACACCACAAAAAATGGTTATGCCTAAAGAAAACATAGATATGTTGTTAATATGGAACTTACACTTTTGCTATATTCTCATTTTCTAATGAAATTTTAGGACTTCGCATTTGAAAAAGATGTATATCTCATTAACTGACTACCCACCCGCTCCCTCAAGTTTAATTCTCCTTATCACATCCTTCACCATACATCGACTAATTATCACTCTTTATGAGTTTTCAAGTGTTAGTGTTTTTCATACCTCTGTCCATAGCATGATCATAAACTTTAATCTCGCTCAAATGCATGTGTTTTTCTTGGTTATCCAATTGAATTTTTAAAATATTATTGTCTCGATCCTCAAACGGGACGTATCCTCATTTGTCAAACTATTCACTTTGATGAGACAAGATTTTTTTTTTATAAATGTTCATATGCAGGTAGTGCACCCCTTACCACTCCTAGTGACTCTCTTCCCTCTCTACCTTTATTTCCATACTAATTTTCTTATTTACCTGAACATGTTGCACCAGTGATAGTTTATGATGAGTTGTCTTCCCCAACACCTAGTGTTGCACTACCACCTACATCTCCAAACATAATCTTTGTCAATGTTGATGGGTCTTCTCCGATCTCCTTGCCCCATTGCATGCTCATTGAGTTGCAAGATGGCACCTTACATGCACGACGTTTAAAAATTGATCCTACTTTGTTTCTTGTTTACACTATTTAGGGACCATGAACTTTTAAACAAGTTCAAACACAACTTTGTTGGGTTGATACTATAAATTTTGAATATGCAGATTTTTTGAAGAAACACACATGGGATTTAATGTCACCTCCATCTGGTATACATATTATCGGATGTAAATGGGTCTTCAAACTCAAACACCATCCAAATGGGACTCTTGCATGCTATAAATCTCATTTAGTTGCACAAGGTTTCTCTCAACAAGAAGGACTTGACTATGACGATACTTTCATTCCAGTAATTAAACTAATCACCATTTGGGTCATTTTGTCGCTTGTCATCTCCAATAATTAGCACATTCAATAACTTGGTGTTAATAATGTCTTTCTTCACAACCATCTTAATGAGTAACTTTATTTGACACAACCACCAGACTACACAAATCCACCATCTCATGATCACATCTGTCTTATTCATCGCTTATTATATGGCTTGAAGCAAGCCCCACGGGATTAGTTTCTCTGATTGAGTATATTCTTGTTTACATTTGATTTTTAAGCTTCTGTTGCAAACAACTCTCTTTTTATCTACTGGATACATCAATTTTTCATATTTGTTCTAGTGTATGTGGATGATATAATTTTTGCTGGCTCACCTACTGCTCCTCTAATATCCATTGTGTCTACTCTCAAAAAGAAATTTTATATTAAGTATCTTGGACTCCTTCATCATTTTCTTGTGATTGAGTTATATTATGATTTTGGAGCTCTTATCTTAACTCAACAAAAGTATATTCATGACTGTCATGCCCCGACTCAGTTTGGTCAGATCCCCATGAACAACCTGCTACTCTCTCGGTTTATTAAGGGTTTTCCCCTTCTATAAACTACAAGGAGTAAGACATCCTTTTCACCTGTATCTTTCCTAAAATAACATTAATCAAAAGTGAATACATTAACCTTATATACCTGTCTTGCAGGTTCAGCTTTAAGTGGGTTTTCTCTTGGTTTCCTAAAAAGGGGTAAAGGGAGTGGGTGAGTTCGACAACTTAGTGAATAGGTGTTGGTTAAGAGTTTTCATAAAAATAATTTTAATTAGAGTGTGTCAGACTCATTATTTCATTTAAGAATATTTTTCTTCAAATTCCAGTTTTCAAAATATTTTTCCAAGGATTCTCAAATCCTTTCCAAGGTTTTCAAAACATTTTTTCCATTTTCATATTAGGTGTGTTTCACAAACAACACACGCCTTTCATCAGTAAGGGTACACACATATATTTGCGAGATGCAGTTACACTGACTATACCCACTTATGGATTAGAGCATCTTTGCCATCCAACCTGATAGAAGTCATTAACTTCTACCCGGAGACTGAATGAACATCTCCGATGTTCAACCCCCATACCCAAAAATACTTCATGTTCATATGAGGACGGGTTTCAACCTGACCCCTCCCCGATCTCATGCGTATGAAGCTATGTTGAGTTTCACTGACTACTGGCACAATAAACTACCCTTATCTCCACCATGTCGTCCAGTAACCCCTAGGACGCATCACTACCACTCTTGGGCATCTTGATGGTCTCGAACCTCAAGTGCATGCACAAAAAAAGTTTTCCACAAAGCCATTTATCTTTGGTTCAACTAATCCAACGGTCCTGACCCTCAACTCGACCTGTAGTTATTTTTCTAAACCGGACTATCGACCTAGTCCTATCGCACTGTCGCCAGTCCATCGAGTATGTCGGTCCTGTCTTGGTACCATGGCCAAATCACATAAATCATTCATTAAGAATTTTCATAGCTTATCATCATGTTTGTTTACGATCTCCTACTCATGCCAACTAGCCTTAGGCCCACTGTACGTGATTTTCCAAAAATGGGCATTTTAGCCCCCATGTTCCAAAACCGAGTCCTCTAGCCTATCTGAGTTGTTCTAGCCCTCGTGAAAAAGGTATACCAAAATTTTTAAGTATTGGCACACAGTAAGGGGAGAACACTTCTAACAAAATAAATTTTTCATCTATCATACCAACTGGGTGTGATGACATATGCACTGACAACCAGTAAGTGGGTTTTCTTCTTCCTTCCAAGAAGTCAATCATACCAATAGGGTGTGATCTCTCTACTTACAACTGCTAAGTAGTTTTTCCGCATAGTTCTCACATCACTCCAACCGAGTGTGATGTTAAAATTCCACAAAGAAGTGATTTTTCATTTTCAAATTGCTCATCATTCCAACCGGGTATGATGTGAATAAACTCTCTCACCCGTTAACCGTGACGTGTTCGTTCTCGGTTGATTTTCCCATGTCAACGCGAGCTTCTCTTGCTGGCGTTCCGATTCTTCGTGCTTCTACACGATTTGGACAATCTTATCTATTAATACTCGGCATAACGACCTTCGTTCCTCACGTATGAGCGACTAAACTCAAAACTTCCAGTTAATTACACTTATGCTCCTACAGTTTATTTTTCTTGACTTTAGGTCCCTAATGTAAACTTTTCCCCAAATTGAGTCCCAAAACTTCCAAAATTCAATTTGGGACCTCAATTTAATCAAAATCACTAAAGGGGTTCAAGTTTCCCAAATTTTTAATTTGGTCCCAAACTTATCAAAAGTTACAATTTTGCCCCTATTTTACAAAAATGGCAATTTGACCCCAATTATTTTTAAAAATTGACCAATTGGTCCTCCAACATCCTTTTCATGGCCAATTGGCTCTCAATTTTGGAAAATTACAATTTGGTCTCTCAATTTTACAAATTTCCCCAAAATTTTCTCCAATTTTTCCCCTTTCAAACTGGTCGAACTTGATTTTATCAAATTAACCATTCAATCAGCGATAATTGTTACCAAATTCCTTTTCCATAACTTTTATAACTATTTAGTTTACTCGCTATTTATAAATTTCTCAATTTACACTTTCTTTAACGGTTGGGGTACATGAACCAGTTCGATTCTTTCTCTTGGTTTTGAGCAATTCTTTCCCTTGTTTTTCTTATCTCAAAAAGGTGGGGTTTACAATGACATTCTTATAAAATTATCCATGAGCAACTCCAAACCTGTCTCTACCCCAATTATTATTGGGTCTCGACTATCTCTATATGATAAAACTACAGTCAGATAACCTTCAATTCTATAAAAAAAAAGTTATTAATTCTCTTAACATTCAATTCTATAAAAAAAATTATTGATTTTTTTCCGTATCTAAAATTGACTTTACTAGTGTTCAATCAAGTTTGTCAACTTATTCATAAGCAAACTATAACGAATTGGACTGCAACTAAGAAAATTCTACGTTATCTCTAAGAAACATGCAAATACGAATTATATTTATAAAAAAAACTATTAGTTAAATCTCCATTATTTAATTCCGATTGGGTTAACACATTAATATCCAACCTTCTATCAATGAGTTTTCAATATTTGTTAAAAATAGCTTGATTTCGTGAAGTAATAAAAATTAACATAAGGTTGCCACTTCCGACCCTAAGCAAAATATAAGAGTATTAACAATATAACTGATTAAATCATTTGGATTATTTTCCTAGTTCAAAAGTTTAAATTTAATAATTAATCTCCAACAACTCTCTCATGTAATAATATATTAACAATTTATCTTAACATAATCCAATTTTTCATATTCGTATCAAATAAATTGAAATAAATTATTATTTCGTTGTAGTCGCAAAAAATTTCACATTTGCTTTAAGCTCACATATTTATCAAAAAATCTCACTAATTTAGCACACTACCCATCAAACTCAATATTCAAAATCTTTCATTTTACTTGAATAGTAATTAATAACAAATTTTTTCATATACAGCATTACACTTTTTCAGAGATCATGTACTCTTATAAGATACTCCGAGTTTTCCCGTATTCAAGTACACCTGTTATAAAATATGTACAAATGAAAATATATTATAATACGAAAACATGTTTATACATTAAAAAATATGTTAATAATATTTATAAATTTAGGATAATTATGCAGTTTAGCATATTTCACCCTTTCTCCTTGCAATCTACTCCTTAACAAGTCCGACTAACGAATAGGAACACACATCTCTGTGCAGATATAATAAATTGTCATTATAAAGATAAAGTTAGAGATCAATGAATAAACTATTTTTTTACTGATTTAATTAAATAAAGAGATGAGCATTTCTGCGGGCAAAAATACACTTGTTATTGTCAAATGATTATTAGAGCGAGAGATATGCTACTAGTTGATTACTGCCCTATAACCAACTCGTAGTAATCCTTCAATGGCATTGCCGATACTGTGTAGATGCTTAAATCTAGTAAGAATGCCAACGGGCATAAATGAGATTTGACTCACTTGAATCACCCCTTGAAGATAGCTATTGCTTATGTATTATGCTGAATGATAACAAAGACAGTTAAGCACGGCAATTGAAAGTGGGTAATAATCATAGAGGATGTCAGTTCGACACCATCAACTATCAAGAATATCGGTATCAGTCTTTTTTTTGCCAATGCATATCATAGGTAAAGATAAAAACTGCATAAAGAAGAATAAGCAAGAAATGGAAGCCAAGCAGTATGATAAAACGTGGAGAAACAAATAGCCAACAAGAAAGCCAAGTAAAGAGCAAAGCCATGGCAAGCAAAAAAGGGGAAAGTAGATGTATGAGGCACCATTACTACGTTTGTGACTTAGTACTAATCCATAACAAGTAGAAGCAAACTTAACACAAATTAAACATACCAAAACATGAACTCATCATGCCAGAGTGTTTGGAAAATCGAGTGTGGAAGACATCTGATTGTTACCAGCAGGCTAGCAAATAAGGATGTAAAAGCTATATCATTCTTTTTAATGATTAAAATGGTTGGTAATGGCAACATCAATCACCAACAACAACAGCTACGAAGCTCTCTTTGGAGGAGACATATTGTGGATGAGATAAATTACCGTCTTAACTATAAATAGCTGCAGCAGAAATCCTGTGAAATATAGGTTGCTTTGATTACCAAAAGGATAATGAAATGTTGATGACCTATAAGCTGTAGAGATGTAAAAGATCAAGATTCATCAAGCTCACCAACAAAAACACAAGCCCCTTCTAGCATTTCCAATTTTTTGGTTTCCCAGTCCCAGTTATGTTGATTCTGTATGACCTAAATGGGATAAATACAGCCAAGAATAGGGGTTAGATGAAGATTTTCATTACATGAACCCACAGGTAGAAATCTGGAATCATGTAAGCTCTCAAGAGTCCCTCACCTTCAAGATCAAATTGCTCCTGAAAACACAAACAATCGATAACACTATAGATACAGATGAAGCAACAATATATGCTTTTAATAAACTCGTCCGGCTCCATCTTCGACCTTAACAAAGGAATGCACATTAATAGTTGCACAATAATAGAAAAAAGTTGACTGCCATCAAAGATGGAAAAAGTGTAGATTGTAATTGACCTAATTCTCCGATGAGGATTGAAAAAATGCTAAGTGCGAAAGACAATGCAGAAAGAACATCAAAAGCTTCCCCCTTCAAGACTGATAGGAATAGAGGTAGAGCCGCAACCAACATAATAACAGCCTGCAAACAAAGAAGTATAGAACCCCCTCAAATTTATCCAATCACAAATTACAAAACAATTCATGGTTTGAGAAGGAAAATCAAAAGATTCACAGGCCCTGCTGCTGCCAACCCTGATTGTTGAGATTTCTGCAGAAAATTCATAGGTATCCAGATATCCAACAGTTCTATAAAATCTTCAAATGATTTTTTCTTAAGTTCCACAGTAGAATTTGGTTTCTTGGGGTCAAAACAGCACCCACTCTCCCACTTACAAAGTGATCAAGCATATGAAAATGAGGACGAAAGACGAAAGAGATTGAAAAGCTGGAGCTCACACAAATGTGGCAGAGAATGCAGGTGTGAAACTTCTGATATCTTTTACTAAGCAGAATAATTCGATCACCTGAATCAATATCAATGTGCGAAGGCGAGATCTCCCTCCGGCCACTTTCTGATACCCTGAAACAAATCGTGGATATGAACAACTAGGATATAATATTGAGCTCCTTAGATGATCAAAATAACAAATGTTTATAAGAAAAGATGCAAAGAAAAAGATAGAAGCATACGGGAATCAACAACCATGCGGTAGGAGAAATCAGATCCGTCCGTTCCGGAGGGACGGCCAACCAAAGATCTCCGCTGCTGCATCAGTGCCCTTCTGTTCTTGCTCCTGTAGCTGCTTGACCTGTGCGATGCACAGAAACTGAAGAATCACATAAAAAAGAAGGTATCAAGAGATGCATATGAGAAGACAAACATTGTAGAAGTAAAATCTAGGTACATAGATTCAAATATACTTAGTTAAGATATATCTCATTCAGTTCAGCAAACTAAGAAAATACTATATTTTATAACAAAAATGCTCTATCCTTATCCTACCTTTTAAGACTATGAATCCTGTAAAATGTCCAAGAAATTGACAAATACAAGCTTACTATCCAGGTATCCAACAAAGAATTAGGACATTTTAGCATTCTCTTAAAATTTAGAATCAAATGGGTGGAACATTTTCACTAGCGATTGTTCCTCAATATGATCCAACTACATGAGCCAATTACATTATAATTTTACTTCCAACAATGATCAAAATTTTTTCAGCAACCTACAATTTTTTCTTCCAAATATATCAACTAAGATCTGTCCAGTATAGAACAACAAAAAGAAGCTATAAACTCCAACCAGATCAGGTCGAATGATAAAGTATTAAATTGCCAGTGTAGCCAATAAGGACAGATACATAACAAACTGGCTCAGGCAAAATGAAATAGCATGAAGACTGGCTCAGTCAAAATGAAATGGTTATCTTAAGCTTACTATCCATATTCAAGCTATGTGATACAATCATGCAAATTAAGTTTCCAAAAGTCAAAATCAGTGAAAAGAAAAATGTCATCGCAAATGAAGTTATCAATAGAAAATTGTTGATTCTACAATCTGCTTTTGAACTTAAAAGGCTAAATTAATACTCAGCTATTTCTTAAATCAGATTCAATGCAGAATTATATAACCATCAGCAATGTACGTTACTTTAGTAGAACTAAAGTTTATGCGAGTTATAGTATAAAGTTAGAAATAAATGGCACAACAAATGTGATTGGGGTAGACTAAAAAAATAAATAGTGATATTTAGAATTAACTGAGCAAAACAAAATTGAATAGTTTGAAAAGCAATGTGTACATGAACATTACAAACTTTATATGAAACTGGAGATGTCAGTAATGCAATGTTTCGTGAATATATCTACCACTAGACGAAACAACCGTACTTTGTACTGTAAATAATGTCATAAATAAAATATAATATTATACCTTCAAATGAAAATATAGTATGATGAAAATAGATTTATGTTAGTGAGAGAAGTTAAAATATGGATTAAGAGATTATATTTTATGTCAGCAGTGCAATATTTCATAAATATATCTTCCACTAGATACGACACCTGTACTTTGTACGGAAAATAATATTATAAATAAAATATACTATTATAACTTCAAATTAATATATATTATTATGAAAATAGATTGATCTTAGTGACAGAAGTTAAAAGATGGATGGGAGAGGAGGACGTGTGAGGGAGAAAATATTAGAGATAAGAGATAAAAGTAGCTAACTTATTTAATTAATAATTTATTGACACAGTTTTGGAAGTGAAACCGATACCAAAACTACCGTAGAGCTTTGCACATAATAATAGAAGAAGATAACATGTATCTGATTCAGGGCATCTAACTCATTGCCAGAGAATCACTCACTCTAACTTTAGGGAAGACTGTGAGAAAGAGATTTAACTCAAGATAGGAGATGCATCATCTGTTCTAAATACACAAAGTCTTGATAAGGAGATAACGATGATGCATGTCCTGCAATTTTACAGCAGTACATAAATTATGTTATGGATTTCATTCAATTGATAATGTTCTTAGTTGATTTAGACGATTAAAAAATTTATTCCTTTTTATATCTTAGCTTGTTATGTTAGAATATACGTCATACAAAATGAAAAAGTATACAAATCAACAAAACATATGTAGACTCATTAAATCTTCGTAGGATTCTTGCAGCAATTGTATATTGGATGAATTTATAAAATGTAATCAAAAGCAAAGCAGTTCCATGATGCCAAAGAAAATACTAAGCTTGAAATAGGAAAGTATGTGCAAAGCAAATTATAGGAAATTAAGAATTCTTCAGAAGAAATAGGAATCTATGTGGCTAATGTATATAAAGATTAACTGTCACAAAGAAATAAAAATCCAACTGTATATATCTCGGTGGTAAAAGTACCACTGACTTGGAGAAAATAAATGAGAAAAAAATAAGTATTTTACCATATAACACGCAAGAAATGCAGAAAACGTGGGTACAATAACAACCTCCTTATTACCCTCCATTGTTATTGTACCTACCATCCATTTTAAATATCTAATAAATACTTCCATGGTTCAAATAGCAGTGTAAGAGACTATGTAATACAGGTGATCTTGGATAATCTGGATAACATATTCTCGCTGCTTGAATTCAACTCAGATAATATAGCATTTTATTGATGATCTATATTATATCTAAACAGTTGAAGCAAAAATAAGTTCACCATTCACTCCACTGTTAGTGCTGTTCATTTAGTGAGAGCAATGTGTCAGAGCTAGATCAAGGCAATATTAGCATACCAAATGAATCTCATAATCTCATTTTGATGCTAGGAAGGAAGATCATAGACATAGTGAAATGATCACAGGTAGATTTCTCTGGAATCCAAATAGATCATCAGGAAGAAATTGAAATGCCTCCACAATAAATGTGACAGGCTTCAAATTTCCACCACTGTCTTGGATGCAGAAAATCAAGCACATGGATGACCATGGAGGACATATCTAAGTCATGCATTTAGTCAAACAGATGGTAGATGGGCAAAAAAACACTATTATCTATGTAATAAGCGGGAGGGTATAAATGATGATAGTGCATTTCAACATAAAATAATATAAATATATGGCCATAGAAAAAATCAATGGGACAGCTTATTGACTCGTATAGTTGAATCACGCTACTTAGCAAAGGACATAAATCACGAGAGGTAGGGCGGAGATGGCATAGCAGAATATGAAATGCGTTAAAAGATGCAGGAAGCATGGGATTACCTGGAGCTTCCCGAAATCAGCTAATCCGCTTGCTCAACAAAGAGGACGGTGGCAGATGGGCTAATTCGAAGAGCTGCAGAGGCCAGGTGGAAGTGGTAAAATGGTAAAGGAGGCAAGATCGTAGATAGAGGCGGAGATAGATAGAAGGCTGAGAATCCTCTGAGGGTATGTTTGGATGGAGGAATTGAAAGAGATGAATCTCTTTGTAAAATATTTAGGGAGCATTTTGGTCTGGAGCTGTGAAAACAGTATAACATGGATGAGTCAAGCAAGCTTTCAGCGATTTTTTTTAATTTTTAAATTTTTTTTTTGGAAATAAAAATATGTATAATTAATTTTAAAAAATGTTTTATTGCTATGAGAAATGTTAAAAATGATTTTCGAAAAGCACATTAGTTTCTCTTCCTCTACAAGGCATTCCCTTCTAGCCCAAAGGCCTTCTTTGTTCTCGCTCCACACTCCAGTCTCACTTCAAATCTTCTTTGCCTATAATATGGTATGATTATTGAATTAAAATTTTGAAAAAAATAATTATATATTATTTAATAAGTAATTAATTGGATTAACTTTTCCACGGTGAGCCAAGATGAATAAGCAAATACTGAACTGAAAACGCCTACAACTTGAAGCTCGACACAAAAAATAAACAATAGATTGAGAATCACGACTGACTGCTCTTTACAACCTGCGTCCAAAAAAGCTAGAAAGATGGGAACAAATTATTCAACCAAATTAAATTCTTCAAGAGCATAATCTTTGCTTGATCTATCCATGGATCGAATAATTTAGCTGAATGAACCAGATCAGATCAGCTCGAAGCACCGGGAGATTCAGCTTCTACCCCCTTCATCATATGCCTAAACTCCCTGAAATTCACACGGCCATCGCCGTCAGCATCCACATTCACAATCATCCGCTTGCAGTCCTCCAGCGTCCTCCCCTGCTTCATCCCCAGTGAGGCCATCACTGACCTCAGCTCCTCCACCGTTATGAAGCCGTCGCCGTTCTGATCGAATACATCGAACGCCTCCTTCATGTCCGCCTCCTCCTCCACCTCCCCTTCCATGATGGATGCATAGAGGGACTCGAACTCGCCGGCGTCGACGCAGCCGTCGCCGTTGGCATCAACGTGCCGGATCGTGTCGTCGAGCTCCTTGTCCGGAATGACGATCCCGAGGTTCCCGAGGGAGTCCCTCAGCTCATCCTTGGTGATGAGGCCGTCCCCGTTGCGGTCGAACATCTGGAATAACCGCCTGAGCTCCCTGGGGTCAGTCACTCTGCCGCGAGCTCCAGGAGGGGAGACGGACAGGCCGTACCCAGCGGGGGACGGGACCATGGCCGCAGTGGAGGAGGAGGCGATGATGGGAGGGATGAAGAAGAAGGACCGGAGCTTCTTGGGGACCAGAGACAGGAGGAGGTTGTAAATGAGGAAGATCCTCTTTAAGATTGCTGGCATGGTTCCTTCTTCTTATGATGAGAGTGAGAGGGGGAGAGTTTGAAGGGTACTTAAGAGCGATTAACCCTGCCTGGCCTGAGAAAATGGGTTAGTTGGCTGGGTCCGGCAGTGGAGGACGAGGCGCGGAGGCGCGGTGGGGGAGAAATTTGACAACCAACCAAACGCGCTTTTCATATTAAGATAGAACAGAGTCATTATAACACTTCATTTTAATATAATAAAAATAAAATAGGATAAATATATATGCAGAATGGTTCTTTATTTATTGTCATAATTTTCAAAGACGCGTTGCTCTAGTTGTTGTTTGTTTCCGTTAGCTCCATACTTCCACTCATAAACAAGTAAAAGGAGTGCTCCTGAGTGCAATAATGAAGACATTCTGGTTTTCGACCACTTTATTGACTTGTTTTAGTTTGGTTCCGATCCCACTGTCACGGGAAGGGGAGAAAATGAATGACTTGCAAATGAGACCGTTGCTCACGGATCTGGCCGTAAGAGACGTTGGAAAAGGAGGCTTGCCCCAACATCTAGTAATTACTGCAGTCGACAGATGGGTGCCCATCTAAAATTATTTTTAATGCAACAGCTAGCTTTGGAATATGCTATGCGTGGCTGATCAGCAACTATTTTTAAACAAAATAACTTCTCTCTTATTTTTGCACACAGGACTCTGTTAGTGGTAATAATAAAACTGACAAGACAATTTTTTACAGGAAAATTGCCCATAGTTTTAGTTAGGGCTGCTATTGATAAAAGTTAATAGCTGGATTTTAGCGTATATGACATATTTAATTTTATTTTTAACGGGAAAATTATGTAAATTCACCCTTAATAGCAAATTCTATGAACTCACTATTTTATAGTTTTATTTGCTAAACTTAATTGTATCATTTCAAATAATTTTTAACACCTACAATTAAAGATGAAATTTGGCACCTATAAGGCTAATATTGTAGATTAGGGGCTTTTAGTGGTCGGGCATACTCCGGGAGTTCACGGAATTCATGTCAAGAACAAATCCAAAAGCACTTGTATAGATCTTAGAAGATTGTGAAGAACCTAATTCACAAGTGCTCAATATTTGTAAAAACAAAATGAGATATTGACTATATACAATCACTTAAAAAGTGGACCCAATCAAGGTATCTAGAGAAAGGGAGGCGCTTTAAAATGTCCCCTGCCCCCACCCCAGCTTAGCTGGAGGCAACATTTGTACTAATCACAAACAACCATTTGCCCACTATTCGCGGAACTAATTCCCTTTGAAAAGTGATGAAGAGTCCAAACGGATCAATATACTATTGATCAATTTCCTTTATTTTTATTAATATTAATGTGATTTTTGTATACTAGAATCACTTTTCACCTTCTTCCATTTTCACTTGGATTACGAGGGAGGGACCCTAACTTATAAAGAAAGAAAACCTAATTTAGTATATATTTATTAAAAAAACTTAAACATAATAAAATGAATTTGGTATAATATAAACGGTAAAATAAACAAAACCTTATATGCTCAAAGAGGTCACTGCCTGTCGTTGTGGATTCCATTTAACATTGGTGTCTTTTTTAGTCTCGATCATTTACAACATTTATGTCTTTTTTAGTCTCAATTGTTTACAACATTGACTAATTCTCTTTTGTATCAGTTGCCTTGTAGTACTATCATAGGGTTTGGTCTTGTGAACGTGCATGGTGATACTCATGTCATGTGTGGAGGAGGTGGAGGAGGCAATGGAAAAATAATAAGAGGGACAATGGACGTGTGGTGTAACCCATCCGATTATGAAAAAGGCCAATATTGACTCGGCAAAAAGAGAAGAAAGGTCAGGATAATGTCATCGTGTTCTGTGAGGTTTGATGCCATTCATGGACTAATTTTTTAATACAGGGTACTCAATTTTTTTATATCAACAATGCTCAAATCTATTCCGTTTCTAGGTTAGATTCGTACATTAAGGTAAAAGTCTCTCCAATGTAAATTATTTTCATATTTAACGTATGAAATTGAGATTCCTTGTTAACAAAAATAAAGATAGAATAATCTTAAATCGACCCAAAAAAATGTGTAGATAAATATTGTGAATAATTACAATGGGATGGAAATTTTGAGTGCAAAAATATAAGTTATCACAGCTATAAGAAATGCTAATATTGGGAGTGAACGGCTATGAGGATAACTTAGAAAGGTGAGACAAGACAACCTATAAAGAAAAATTGAGAAAAAGATCCACTAGAAGATATGGAAAGGTATTAAGAAATCTGCTATCAAAACAATTAAAGGGGACATTGCTGTCTTGGAATCTGTAGACAAGACAAGTTTGCGTGTTTCGGTTCTGCCAACTCTTGCTAAGAAATTGGCAAAAAAACCTCTTGCTAATATTTCTAACTACTACTTGCAAGGAGTGAATGGTGGGATGGGATTTTAGAGTGATCTTATATTTATAAAATCTTTGCACATATTATATTATTTTATATAATTTGCCCAAAGAGGTGAAGAGCAAGCCCATAGAAGGTGTAGTATATATAAGTGAGGTAATGACCTCTAAGTGTGGTCATAGGTTGGTCGAATGAGAAGAAAAGTCATCCTAGCTAACATGCCCTAATATTAAGGGTAATTCAAGCAAGTTGAGTTTATATAGTAAATAGTCAAAACAATAAAATGATAAATCTTTGTTAAGAATATTAGTCAATTGTTCATTAGTATCGATGAAATATACATCAAATTAATGTTGATTTATATGTTTTTGGACAAAATAATAGTTGATCTCGATATATTTAGTTTGAGTTTAAAAAATATAAATTGTGATTAAATACATTGCAAAATTATTGTAATACCATAGACTAGAAGTGCTGATTATACCAAAGAGTAGCATAGTAGCAGTGCTGGTTAAAGAAAGCTCAAGTTGTCACGCTTTGACTCGGTTTGGTCAGATCCCTGTGAGCAACCCGCCGTTTCCTTGGTTTAATAGGGGTTTCCCTCTTCCTTAATTCAAGAGAAGCCGGATGAAATCTCAACCTTATTTACTAGAATAACATATATCAATAATAATACAAGTTTAAGAGAAATTAAGCATACATGACAGATGGTAAATCTGATATTATCCCTAGTCATTCTCTATTCCTGAAAATTGATAAAAATGGTGGGTGATTTTCTACAAGTGTATAAAAAATTTCAATAAAATAATTTTTGAATTGGAGTGTGCTAGACTCCTTATTTCCTTTAAAATTATTTCTTCCTCAATTTCTCGGTTTTCAAAACCATTACTCATCATTAACCACAAATAATGTATTTAGAAACCAACACACGCCATTTATCATGAAGGGATCACACATTCGTAGGGCCGCTCATCCACTACACCCACTTGTGGCGTCGGAGCGACTTTACCGACCACTTATGTAAACCCCGCCCTTTTGAGCTAAGGAAAACCGGGAAGGGAACCGGTCAAACTGAGTGAGAAAACCAAACCGGTTCACAAACCCAATCAATTGTGAATGGGCAATTTAAGAATTTACAACTTTCAAGTGATCCAAAGGGTTCATTAAACCTTAGAAAAGAAACTTAAGACAAATTAGAAGAGAAAAACAAAATGAGTTCAAGTGAATAAGATTCTATAAAAACTTTGAAGTTTAGTGTGCAGGTGAAGTATGATTTCTTTTGTAACTTGAAATTTCGGTCAAAATTTTTTTATGCGAACTACGCCTTATCATAAATAGCCATAAATTAATATATATTTAATTATTGTAACTAATACCAATAATTTAATAACTAAATTAAATTATTGGAATTAATACAAATAATTTAATACCGAAATTAAATTATTGGAATTAATACCAATAATTTATGGCAATATTAATACTAGTAATAAATCTCTCCCATTTAATACACGATTTTACACCTACATAAATAGTTCATCCCTATTCATTCTCCTCACACCTAAACACTTCTCTCTCTCTACTGCTCCATTTCCCGGTGAAGCTCGAACTAGAGCTTCGACTTGAAGATTTTTCTTAACCTCGAAAGGAGAGGTCGGGCTCTTTAGAACCGGGGAGAAGACAACTATCTAATAGCAACTCTATTCAATCCGAGAATCGCTAGAAAAACGCTGGCATGATGAAACAGTGTAGCAGCTCCGGCGGACTGAAGCTGCTCTATTTCGGCCAAGCTGAAATCGACCATTTCGAGCCTCCTCAGACCAAACCAAGCCCTCCCAACACTTCCTCAGCCCTCCCACGACTGAATTAGGACTGAAAGGTAAGTCAATTCGGCTCTCTCTACAATTTTCGGTCGGTGCTAGAGAGAGAACCGACAGAATTTCAATGATGAAATTCTAACTAAATTCGGCATCAATTGATGAGATTCTTGATTCTAGAATGAACCTCAGGATGAGAGCTATCTGCCCAAATCAAAAGCTTGGACCATTGTGCCCTCACTGGTGAGTAATCGAAGCTTTCTCTCTCTACAGTCTGTTTTCCAACGAAGCTCCATTTGAGCTCGTTCTAGTGTCAAAACTTACAATTCAAAGTGCTATTGAATTGTAAGAAGATGGAGGAACTCAATTTTAATTTCATTTTCAACAATTAGATGTGTTTGATTGGTCAATTTGATGAAATCAAATTCAGTTGTGCTAAGTAGTTGAAATTGGAGGAAAAATTGGGGATTTTTGAAATTCAAATGACCAAAATACAATTTTATGAAATTGAGGGTCAATTGAGTATGAAAATAATGTTGAAGGACCAATTGAGAAATTTTGGAATTTTTGGGGCAAAACTTACCATTTTTGTAAAGGAAGGGCGAAATGGTAATTTTGGAAAAATTGGTGGGTCAAATTGGAAATTTGGGAAATTAAACCCTTTTTTTAGTGAAATTGAATAAATTGAGGTCCAAGATAAATTTTAAAAGTTACGGGACTCAATTTGAGGAAAAATTGACATTAGGGACTTTAAGTTAAAGAGAAATAACTTTAGGGACCTAATTGCAAATAACTAAAAGTTTGGATTTTCTCATTCATTGGAAATGAATGAAGGCTGTTATGCCAATTAATAATGAACAAGGATGTTCATATCGTGTAGGAACGTGAAATACCGGGAACGCGAGCATGGACCAACTCGCGTGAATACAAAGAACCAGTCTGGTGGAATTCACTGCGTTAACGAGTGAGTGAGTTTACTAACATCATACTCGGTTGGGATGATGAGCACAACTTAAAATTTAAAAACCACTTACCGGTTGTGAGTGAAAATTTTATATCATACCCGGTTGGGAATGATAAGTACCTCGGTATGAAAACCCACTATTAAGTGGTATTTTAAATATCACTACTTAGAGGAAGTGATGTGAAAATCATGTGAAAAAACTATTTATCGGTTGTAAGTAGATCATACCCAGTTAGTATGATGAGACTTCCTCGAAGGAAGTTGAAAACCCGTTCATTGGTTATGAACGGAGGTGCCCTTATACCTAGGCTGTATAATTGATAGAGAAAACATATGTTTTGTCGGAAGTGCTCTCCCTTGACTGTGGGCCAATGCTTAAAAAATTTGGGAGACCTTCTCGACAGGAGCTTGAATAGCTCTAATAGGCCGGGGGCCTCAGTTTTGGAACTTGGGGGCTAAATGCCCAATTTTGGAAATCTGGTACTGTGGGCCCAAGGCTAGTTGGCACGAGCAGGAGCTCATAAACGAACATGATATATGTGCCATAAAACTTAATAAGTGAATTGTTTGGCCATGGTACCAAGATAGGACCGACATGCTCAGTCAACTAGCGGGAGTGCGACATGACAAGTCGACGGACCAGTCAAGATAAACAACTATGGGTTGAGTTGAGAGTCGGGGTCGTTGGACTAGTGGCACTACATATTACATGGCTTGATAAGAAAACATTGTTTGTGCATGCACATGAGTACGGGATCATCAAGATGCCCATAAGAGGTAGTGATGTGTTCTAAGGGCCCTGGACGATCCAGTGAGTATAAGGGCAGATCGTCGTTCCAAGTGTCTGTGCGAAATTTAGAGTAGCACTAAGCGTATGAGACCGGGCTGGGGACGGGATGAGGTCTCTGTCCTCATACGGACACGAATAAGTGATTTCGGGATTGTGGGTTGGATGTCGTGTACATTCCCAAGGTAGAAGTGGTCGTACTTCTATCCGGGTGGTAGGAAAAGTCGCTCCGAAGCCATTAGCAGGTTCAGTAGTGATACTGACTTGCGAATGTGTGTAACCTTTATGATGAAGGATGTGTGTTGGGTGATGACACACCGGTAACTAAGAAATAATGGAAAAAAACCTAATTTTTTTTAAATGAAGGGATTTTTGAAAAGAAAGGAGTCTGACACACTCCAGATAAATGTTTTTCTTGAAAGTCAAAAGATTTGAATCCCATTCACTAAGTAGTTATACTCACTCCCTCCCTTATACCCCCTTTCAGGAAGTTCCGGAAAGCCGAACCATAAAAGACTTGTGCAATTAAACGCCTGCAAGACAGGTACGATTAATTTAAATTACTATGCAGTTTTGATTTATGATATTCCTAGAAAAAGGCGCAAGTGTAAAGAACGCCTTACTTTTTACGGTTTATAATATAAGGGGAAACCCTTTAGTAAATCAGGAGAGTGGCGGGTTGATCACGGGGATCCGACCAAATAGGGTCAGGGCATGAAGACTTGAGTGGTATCAGAGCCTGTTTCCTTGAATGCATTATCAAGAGTAGAAAATATAGTAACTAATAGGATTTGTTCTAAAATTTTCAGATGGCTCAAAGGAGAGGAACGAAGAAAACTTGGAATGGCTCTACTCAACACCCTACCTTCGTAGGAAGACAACCCTAGAAGCTTTCCAAATGCCTGAGACCTAGTAGAAAAGTCGAAAGACCAAATGGGGAAGTATCCTGGAGAATGGTGCTAGAACCTATTGATGGCACAACCCTAAGTATAAAGGATGATGCTTATAAAGAATCTCATAGCTTCCTAGTTAATTTGTGACCATTTTCTATGATAGGGCCGAGAGCCCAACCATTTGTATTCCCATGTTAATAAAATATTCAATTTCTCCAAAACTCTATCTTCTGAGGATGGGACCTTACTAGGAATATGACCTAAAGAAAATAAAACAAGCCCACACTATCCTTGAAACTAAGGAAAAGTCACATCCCAATGATGGGAGATGAATCATGAAACCTAGGAGGACTCTTACCATGACCCTTAGCAAAGGTGATTCTGCAAGAATACTGTCAAAGTGATCAGACTCAAGAACGGTAAAGTACCAAACCACTAGTAATCCTGGAAAAGCCTCGCTTGAAGGAAAGAAGAAACCACAATAATCCATGTAAGGGAATAACGATGGGACATTACCTGAAGAGATGCCCAACCCTACTAAAGGACAAGTACCAAGATGAACTATTATAGGTGTAAGGAAAGAAGGGGTGTTCCACACCTCATAGATTCAAGGCAATACCTCCTCAAAGGCCATGAAGGACATGAAGGGTTGGAGACCGATACCATGGAGCGGGTTACGTAAACGGTTCACAAAGAGGTCAAGAACTGATGAGGTGAATGCAAAAACTTCTTAAGAAGGTTAAACCGATAAGGATACCTCATGAATAGGGATAAGGTACATGAGAAGCATACTTAGAACCCTCTCATAAAGGGGTAAACACAGAAAAATGTCCCCCAGAACTTTAGGGAATGACATAGTGAGAGTAAAGAAGAGAAGGAATACACTGTAAAAGGGGAACTCTAGAGGGATGCATACAACCAAGTGCCTTAAAGGAATCATTGGTTGGCAGATGGACATAACGTGGAGTGCAAGGAGCCAACCCCTCATTAGAAACTACTTGAAGGAAGGATGTATCGGAGGCCAAGACTAACCTGCTTTGGAAAAAGTGATAGAATGTTAGGTATAACTTCCTTTGGAAAATATAGAGAAGTCAAAGTGGAGATTCGGAACAACAAAGCAGAAGTAAGCAAACCATAAAAACAAGATAGTCAGAGGAAATAAATGATACCTTAAGGAAGACCGAGAGGTAGAAAGGACTACAACCTAAAAGGTCAGTGAGATAGATGTTAAGGACAGGAGGACTCGAGAAACAACTACCCTAAGAAACTTATACCAAAGGAATGGATGATTGGATAAGAAAAATTGTGTGAAGGAGGTAGTTAAAGAACTAGCCTTCGAGAGAACCAGGAATTTAAACCACAATAAAGAAGGGAGAAGTGAAAAGGGCAAATCATTGGAAAAGAAGAACGAAGGAAAATCCTTAAAAGAAATCAATGGCCAGAACCGAAACTATAAAGTCTTGAGACGGTTAAATGAACCTCTCGAAGGGTAATCAAAGGATTTTGAAACTAGGTGGATGCGAGCTCTAGACATGTGTTGAGGTGCGAGTGATAATGAGGATGGGGTATGAAAGATGTACCCGTAGGATCTCAAGAGTAAAGTTAAACATGAAAGAATAACATCAAGGGACGTCATTTAAAGTAAGGTGTCTTCAAGGATGCTTGAAAAAGACATTTCGGGAGAAAAGGGTAAGAATCCTCCCAAATAAGGAAATCCTAAGAAAGGATACATGACGTAATAAAGAATCAATGGAACCTGGTGACAAGAGGTGAGGAGAAAAATTCATAGATAAAGGTGCATGCTAAAGTGAAAGAAACTCAAAGGAAGCATATTAAGAGATGTTGTGGCAAGTAAAACCCAAGGAACGAGTATGTAGAAAGATAGCATCAATAGATGCCGTAACAAGTAAGAATGGGTAGACTACCCATAATAAGAAAATAAAGGAAAGAACGTCTGAAAAACCTTGGGAAAGTAAGCTCCCTAAATAAGAAGTGTTTAAGGAGGAACAACCACTAATATCAAGATGGATTGTGGTCCACACTCGCATAATAGAGCCGAAAGAGTGGATGGGTGGGCATAGGGTGGAGTACACGAAATAACACCGATAATTGGAAGCTACTCAAATAAGGAATAAGGGATGTAATGGAAATTTTAAGACAATGGAGGATTGAAAGCGGGCAAATGCCCCAATATAGAAAGGGTGTAAGGAGATGAAAAAAGGAAACCTTCAAGAAATGGTAAGAAGGTTGAACATGTAACTCCTAAGGTGAAAGTCTCTACTTTGAAGGAAATAGTAGAGAATGAAACCGTAAAAAGGGAAACTCCCCAAACCAAGCAAATCGACATGTAGACCGAAAGGAATCAACTCAGTATAAAGAATTGTGAAATGATTACGAACAAGTAAGAGTGGATTAAGGCTAAAGTAAAATCCTTGAGTAAAGGATGTCATTGGGAACGAGGATGGACCTAAGAAAGGATGAATCCCAGCTTGTCAATATAGTATTGGAAAACCCAATCAATTGGAACCGAAAAGATCCAATAAAGAAGTTGGGGAAGGATGAGTAGGTAAGAAGAATCCATGCGGTTATGTGAGACATAACTTCAAAAGCATGATGGAGGAGAGGATAATGGTAAAAAGGATAGTTGAGGAATGCTATCAAAAGAAAAGAGGGATGAAGTTATACAATTCCTGAGAGGTTGAAAAATAAGGAATAACCCTAAAAGAGGTGTTTTGAAGATCTAATGGATATAGAGGCAAGATCTAGAAAACATCATACTGTAAGGGACAAGAAAACCCAACAAGCTCGATGAAAACATGACTCAGAATAAGGAAAAGTCGGTTCATAAGCATGACAAAGTCTAACATAAATTGGACTGATTTGTAATGAGCAACAAATGAAGAAAGAGTCGAAATGGGATGAAAAAGTGATGATAAAGAAATTCATGAAAATAGGTATGTAATGCTCTAAAGGATGTCGAGCTAAGGGTTTCAATGACCAAGTGGTCAATTAGACACGAAAATGGTTAGTTATCTATGAATTTCCAATATTGAGTGCAGAACCTCAAGGGGAATAATGTTGCTCTAAGCAAAAAAAGAGATAAAATCTAAGAACATACCATGAAGTAAGGTATGTCTAGTTATGACAAATTCCATGGAGGGAGTTAATAATATAAAGGAAAAAGGAATTCCTTAAGTGAAGGTTGTAAAAAAGGCTAGTTGAAAGAATGAGAGAAGAGTTTGCATGTTAAGCAAGGCATCAAAGGAAATGATTCCTCATACAAGGTTGCTAATTAAGTTTTGGGGACAAAACTCCTAAAAGGAGGGGAGAGTTATAAACCTCACCCTTTTGAGCTAAGGAAAAATGGGAAGGGAACCGATCAAACCGAGTAAGAAAACTAAATTGGTTCACAAACCCGATCAATTGTGAATGGGCAATTTAGGAATTTATAACTCCCACGTGATCCAAAGGGTTCATTAAACCTTGGAAAAGAAACTTAAGACAAATTAGAAGAGAAAAACCAAATTGGTTCAGGTGAATGGAATTCCATAAGAAATTTGAAGTTAAGCGTGCTTATCCGAGAGTAGTGTGAGTATGGGTGACCTCCTTGGAAGTATGATTTTTTTTGTTTGTAACCCAAAATTTTGGTCAAAAAATTTTTATGTGAACGTATGCCTTATCATAAATAGCCATAAATTAATATTTATTTAATTATTGTAATTAATACCAATAATTTAATACCTAAATTAAATTATTGGAATTAATACAAATCATTTAATACCAAAATTAAATTATTGGAATTGATACTAATAATTTATGGAAATATTAATACTGGTAATAAATCTCTCACATTTAATACACGAATTTTACACTTATATAAAGAGGTAATCCCCATTTATTCTCCTCACACCTGAACACTTCTCTCTCTCTCTACTGCTCCATTTCCCAGTGAAGCTCGAACAATAGCTTCGACTTGAACATTTTTCTTAACCTCGGAAGGAGAGGTTGGGCTCTTTAGAACCGGGGAGAAGACAACTATCTAATAGCAAACTACAATCAATTTGAGAATCACTGGAGAAGAGTTGGCATGATGGAACAGTGAAGCAGCTCTGACGGATCGAAGCTGCCCTATTTTGGCTAAGCTGAAATCAGCAATTTCAAGACTCCTTAGAGCAAACCAAGCCCTCCCAACACTTCCTCAGCCCTCCCACGGCTGAATTAGGATTGAAAGGTAAGCCAATTCGGCTACTCTCTACAATTTTCGGTCATTCCTAGAGAGAGAACTGATAGAATTTCAATGATAAAATTCTAACTCAATTCAGCATCAATTGGTGCGATTCTTGATTCTAGGATGAACCTTAGGATGAGAGCTATCTGCCCAAATCGAAAGCTCGGACCGCCGTACCCTCGCTGGTGAGTAATCGTAGCTTTCTCTCTCTACTGTCCATTTTCCGGTGAATCTCCATTTGAGCTCGTTCCAGAGTCAAAATTTTAAGAAGATGGAGGAACTCAATTTTAACTTCAATTTAAACAATTAGATGTGTTTGATCGGTCAATTTGATGAAATCAAATTCGGCTGTGCTAAGGAGTTGAAATTGATGAAAATTGGGGATTTTCGAAATTGAAAGGACCAAAATGCAATTTTATGAAATTGAGGGTCAATTGAGCATGAAAATAATATTGAAGGACCAATTGAGGAATTTTGGAATTTTTGGGGCAAAACTTACCATTTTTGTAAAGGAAGGGCAAAATGGTAATTTTGGAAAAATTGGGGGACCAAATTTGAAATTTGGGAAATTAAACCCCTTTTTGGTGAAATTGAATAAATTGAGGTCCCAAGATAAATTTTAAAAGTTACGGGACTCAATTTGAGGAAAAACCGACATTAGAGACTTATAGTTAAAGAGAAATAACTTTAGGGACATAATTGCAAATAACTAAAAGTTTGGGTTTTCTCATTTATTGGAAATGAATGAAGGCTGTTATGCCGTGTAATAATGAACAACGATGTTCATATCGTGTAGGAACGCAAAATACCGGAAACGCCAGCATGGACGAGCTCTCATGAATACAAAGAAACGGTCTAGTGGAATTTACTACGTTAACGGGTGAGTGGGTTTACTAACATCATACCTAGCTGGGATGATAAGCACAACTTAAAATTTAAAAACACTTACCGGTTGTGAGAGGAAATTTTATATTATACCCAGTTGGGAATGATAAGTACCTCGGTATGAAAACCCACTATTAAGTGGTATTTTAAACATCATTATTTAGAGGAAGTGATGTGAAAATCATGCGGAAAAACTACTTATTGGTTGTAAGTAGATCATACTCGGTTGGTATGATGAGACTTCCTCAAAGGAAGTTGAAGACTCGTTCATCGGTTATGAACGGAGGTGCCCTTGTACCCGAGCGGTATAATGGATAGAGAGAACATATGTTTTATCGAAAGTGCTCTCCCCTGACTGTGTGCCAATGCTTAAACTATTTGGGAGACCTTCTAAACAGGAGCTCGAATAGCTCTAATAAGCTGGGGCCTCGGTTTTGGAACTTGGGGGCTAAATGCCCGATTTTGAAAATCTCATACTGTGGGCCCAAGGCTAATTGGTACTCGCAGGAGTTCATAAGCGAACATGATATATGTGCCATGAAACTTAATAAGTTAATTGTTTGGCCATGGTACCAAGATAGGACCGACATGCTCAATCAACTAGAGGCAGTGCGACATGATAGGTCGACGGACCAGTTAAGACAAACAACTACGGGTTGAGGTAAAAGCGAAGATATCATCACACCCGATTGGTATGATGAAGTTGAAAATAATCTTTTTTTAGAAGTGTTCTCCTCTGACTATGCGCCAATGCTTAAAAGATTTGGGAGACTTTCATGATGGGAGCTAGAATATTTTAGATAAGCCAGAGGCCTTGGTTTTTGAACTCATGTGGCTAAATGCCCAATTTTGGAAAAACATGTGTAGTGGGCCCAAGGCTAATGGGCACGAGTAGGAGCTTGTAAACAAATTTGAGTAAAGAAAGCCATAAAAATTTCCAATGAAATTGTTGTGTGATTTCGCCATGGTAACGAGTGAGGACCGATAGTACTTGATGGACTGGCGGTAGTGCGTTAGGGCCAGGTCGACGAACCAACCTAGACAAACAATTGTAGGTCGGGTTGAGGGTCGGGGCCGTTAGACCATTAGTACCAAAGATAATGGCCATCTGAGAAAATTGTTGTTTGTGATTGAACTTGTAGTACAAGACCATCAAGATGCCCAAGAGGGGTAGTGATGGATTCTATGGGCTATTGGACGACATGGTGGAGATAAGGGCAAATCGTCACACCAGTCTGTTTGGAAGCTCGGAGTAGCTTCTTGCGCATGAGATCGGAATGTGGCAAGGATGAGGTCTCTATCCTCACATGGACATGGAGTGGCATTCAGGTTTGAGGGTCAGATGTCGAGAACATTTACTCACACCTAGGGTATAAGTGGATGAGCTTCTATCTTGGTGGATGGTAAAGATGCTCCGATCCACAAGTGGGTGCAGTGGACGTGTTACACCTACGAATGTGTGTACTTTTCTTGATGAAGGACGTGTGTTTGTTTGCTAAACGCCTTTTGAGATAAGGGGATGGGCTAAGAGAGCTAAACACACCTAATTTGTGAATGAGAAAAAGTATTTTGAGATTTGAGAATCCTTGGAAAAAGAAATGGTAAACCTTGGAAAAAGGTTTTGAAAACCAAAATTTAGAAAACCTCTTTTTAAAGGAAATGATAACCTTGGCATGGTTTGTTAAACAAAAGCTATTTTGAAAACTCACTCCCTACACCCGATCATTGAGTTGTAGAACTCACCCCCTCCCTTTTGCCCCTTTTAGGTAACCAAGGGAAAACCAAACTTAAAGACCTCCTTATAAGATAGGTATGTTAGTTTTAAGATATTTAGTTTTGTATAATGCTATTCAAGGAAAGACAGGAAAGAAGGATGCCTTACTACTCGCAATTTAGAAAAGGGTGAAACCCTTCATGGACCAAAGGAAGTGGCGGCTTACTCAAGGGGATCCAACCAAACCTGGTCAGGGTGTGACACCAAAGGGAGTGGCAGGTTGCTCACGGGGATCCGACCAAATTGGGTCGGAGCGTGACAGTCTGCATAGCTCTTTTGCATGTCATACCTCCAAGATTATTCTCTTCAGTTCCTTATCCTGAGGGACACACACTCTACCCTTATAGGTTATCACTCCATCGCCTCGAAGGTTGTAATCTGGGTTTGTCCCTTCGTTAACCGTGTCCAAATAGGGCTAGAGTTCCTTATCCTCTTTTTGCTGGACCTTTCTTTGCTCCATTAGGCTAGGTCTTACCACTATGTCAACCAATAGGCATTTTTCTCTCTTGTCTACTTTAAGGTCCACTTCCATTCTTCCCAACTGCTGCATCAAGGGTAAGTAGCCTGTCTTTATCTCCGCCACCTCGGTTTGATACTTACGACTTAGAGTGTTTACCACTACATTGGCCTTTATGGGATGATATTCTATCATAAGGTCATAGTCCTTTACCAACTCCAACCATCTCCTCTGGTGGAGGTTTAACTTTTTTTGAGTTATGAAGTACTTAAGACTCTTGTGATTGGTATATATCCTACACTTAACCCCGTATAGGTAATGTCACCAAATCTTGAGGGCGAACACTATTGTAGCTAACACCAAGTCATGGGTAGGGTAGTTCCTCTCATGTACTTTTAGTTGTCCCGAGGGGTATGCGATAACCTTTCCTTGTTGCATTAATACACATGAGTCCCTGTCCGGATGTGTGACTAAAGACGGTATACTCCCTTGCACTCAGGTTAGGCAGAGAGAGTATGGGTGCCATTGTTAAATGGGTCTTCAACTCCAGTAAGGATTTTTCACACCTTTCACCCCACTTATACTCCACTCCTTTCCTTGTGAGATAGGACAAAGGGACAACTATCTTAGAGAAATCCAGAAAAAACCGTCTATAGTACCCTACCAAGCCCAAGAAACTACGTATATGGGAGGGATTCTTGGGTGCCTTCAAATAAGATATGGCCTCCACCTTTGCCGGGTCCACCTTAACTCCATCTTTGTACAATAGGCGCCCTAAGAACCCTACCTCCTGCAACTAGAACTAACACTTGGAGAATTTCACATAATTGATTATCTCGTAGTGTCTCCAAGGTGATAGCCAAATGTTCTTTGTGCTCCAGCCTAGTTCGTTAGTATATAAGTATGTCGTCTATAAACACAATCACGAACGTGTCCAAGTGTGGCTGGAACACTCAGTTCATTAAATCCATGAAGGTTATAGGGGCATTCATCAGGCCAAAAGGCATCACCTTAAACTCATAGTGTCCGTATCGAGACCGAAAGGTGGTCTTAAGGATATCTTCTTCTCAGATCTTGAGTTGGTGGTATCCTGACTGAAGGTCTATCTTGGAGAAGTAGGCTGCTCCTTTTAGTTGGTCAAGCAGGTCTTTGATTCGTGGAAGTGGATACTTATTCTTTATGGTGACCTGATTCAATTTCCAATAATTTATGCATAGCCTCATACTCCCATCCTTTTTCTTTACAAAAAGGACTGGTGCACCCCATGGAGACTTTCTAGTGCATATGAAACCCTTCTCCAATAGCTTGTCTAGCTGCTCCTTTAACTCCGCTAGAGCCATGTGATAAGGGGCCTAGGATATGGGATGTTTTTCAGGGATTACCTCTATGGTAAATTCTAGTTGTCAGCTTGGGGGTAATCTGGGTAATTCCTTTGGAAATATGTCCAGGTAGTGTTCAACTACCGGGATGCATTCTAGTCTCTTCTCCTCTGACTTCCTGTTGATGATCATTGCAAGGAAAGCTTTACAACCTTTTTGTATCATCTTATGAGCCTTTATGTGGGACACTAATTGCACTTCTCCCTTCCTCCTATCTCCTTGGAAATGTTGTTCGAGTGTTTCGGGAGTGTGGAAAGTTATTACTTTCTTCCCACAATCCATCTTGGCTTGATGGGTACTTAACTAATCCATTCCTAATATTATTTCTATCTCACTTAGAAGCAATTAAATCAAACCCGCCTCTAGTTTAACTCCTCCAATCATGATCTCACATCCCTTTAACTATTTCTCCTTATCCAGTCCTTCTCGTAAGGGTGTGAGGATGTTGGGACTTTATTCTAGGGAGGTAAGTTCTAGTGGAAGACCTGAGATTAGATCTTTCTTGATGAAGGATCTCTCTGCTCTCGAGTCAAAGAGAGCATAGACTTTTTCCCCCCCACAATTGTATGTATCCTAATTGAAGAAACACATGTTTTAAGAAGGTAAGAATTAAATTTCTTATTTAATAAAATTAAATTACAGGTTTTGTCTCAATTTTAGTTAGGGAGGCTTTGGGAAGTACGGTAGTAAGGTCTTTTCTAGCCTCTTCTTGGGTGAGGTTGTATACCCTAGATGATACCCTTGTCGTGGCATCTTGCCTTGGAGTCCTTGGGTTGGTCCAAGCTTGTTCCATTGCTTATTCTCCCTAAGAATGGGGCATTCCTTTGTAAAGTGCCCCACCTGCCCACATCCGAAACAGGATAAGCAGGCTCCCTCATGATATCTTTGGCATCTAGGACAACATGGATTTCCTTGTGGTAAGGTGGGGATCACTCTTCGTGGGGGTAGTGGTACGTCCTTCCTCTTTTGGAAACCCATCATGTTTCCCCATCTCGGACCATTTTACTCATTCCGTCCTCCGTGATGGCCTTGGCCCTTGTCCTCCTTTAGGTTAGCTTGCTCCATCTGACGACGTCAGGTTTGCACCAGATGCTCACATTTGTGGGCCATACTAATTACAACTGCCATATCTGTGGGGCATCTTAGCATTCCCATCCGGTCTTGTATGTCCATGTTGAGACCGTCCACGAATCATTGGCATATATCCGCAGGTCCAGCTAGGTCAGTGGCAAAGGGTCTTAACTCATTAAACTTAGTTTCATACTTTGAGATAGAGTTAAGTCCTTGTCGAAGTCGGAGGAAATCTTGCTTCTTCTCATTAATCAAATGCAGAGCTATGTATTCCTCCATGTACATCTCCTCGAATTGTTCGCAGGTGGGGGTGGTGGTATGTAGGCTTCTGACATTGTCCCACCACCTTTTTGCACTGGCCTCTAGGAAAACTTATGCCAGGATTACCATGTCATCTGGTGAAATCTTGACTATCCCCATGAGTTTTTTAATGCTGGCTAGCCAGTCCATAGCAACTCTAACATCCTTCTCTCCTAGGAAAGGCTTAAATCATAGTTGACGGAGAGTTTTGTGGTATTTAGGGATGTCAACTAGAGGGGGATTGTTAGCAAGAAGGGGATGATATTATGCTTGCTCAAGCTTAGCTCGAGAGTTGATGTCTACCTCAAGGGCGAGGTTAGGCCATCCAAACACTTAGGTGAACTCCTCAAACAGTCTCTGATGTTCCAAGCTTAGTACATGTGTAACTATCTGGGTTTCTCGGGGAGTTTCCACATGGAGGGGTTGTTGGAAAGTGTCAGTCATTGCGACTCTTGTTCTCTTGGTTCCTCTCTTGGGAGCCATTTGAAATTTTAAAATTTATTCCTCTTAGTTACTACATTATAGAGTCATGATAATGCATTCGAGGAAACAAACTCTAATACCACTCAAGTTGTCAAGCCCCGATCTAGTTTGGTCGGATTCCCATGAGCAACCCGCAACTACCTTTGGTCCATTAAGGGTTTCACCCTTTTCTAAACCACGAGAAGTAAGGCATCTTTTAGTTGTTTTTCCTAGAATACTATTATACAAAATTGAGTATTTTAAAATAGACATACCTATCTTCTTACTATTCCAAATTAGGAGGGTCTTTAAGGATGGAGTTTCCTCGGTTACCTGAAAGGGGTAAAAGGGAGGGGGTGGGTTCTACAACAGAGTGAGTGAGTGTATGGAATGAGTTTTAAAAATTGCTTTATCTGAATTGTCCCAAGGTGATCATTTTCTTTAAAAAGGAATTTCCTCAAATTTTGGTTTTCAGAACCTTTTTCCATACCCATATAAGGTGTGTTTAGCTTTCTTAGCCCATCCCCTTGCCTCGGGAGGCATTTAGCAAATAAACACACGCGCTTCATTAAGAAGGGTACACACATTCGCAAGTGTAGCCCGTCCACTACACCCACTTGTGGATAGGACTGTCTTTACCGTGCACCAAGATAGAAGCCTGTACACTTCTACCATGGGTTTAAGTGGATGTTCTCGACATCCGACCCTCAGGCCCAAATGCCACTTCGTGTCCGTATGAGAATAAAGACCTCATCCTAACCTCACCCCGGTCTCATGCACAAGAAGCTAATCTAAGCTTCCAGACTGACCGACATGATGAACTACCCTTATCTCCACCATGTCATCTAGTAGCCCTTAGGACCAATCACTACCCCCTAGGGTGTCTTGATGGTTCCGTACACAAGTGCATGCACAAACAATCAGTTTTCACTTCTGGCCATTATCTTTGGTTCCAATGGTCTAACTACCCCGACTCTCAACCCAACCTATAGCTATTTGTCTAGGCTAGTCCATCGACTTGGCCGTATCGCACTACCGCCAGTCCATCGAGTATTGTTGGTCCTGACTCGGTACCATGGAAAAATCACACAATAATTTCATTAGAAATTTTCATGGCTTTCTTTACTCAAGTTTCTTTGCGAGTTCCTGCTCGTGCCCACTGGCCTTGGGCCCACTACACACAATTTTCTAAAACTGGGCATTTAGCCCCATGAGTTCAAAAACTTGAGGCCTCTGGCCCATTTGAGTTGTTCAAGCTCCTGTCAAGAAGGTCTCCCAAATCTTTTAAGCATTGACACATAGTCAGGGGATAACACTTCTAACAAAAATTTTATTTTCAACTTTATCACACCAATCAGGTGTGATGATTGATATCTCCACTTACAACCGATAATCGAGTTTCTCATTTCCTTAAGGAAGTTCATCATACCAACTGGGTATGATTATCTCTACTTACAACCAGTAAGTAGGTTTTCTTTTCATAAAAATGAGTTCATCATCCCAACCGGCATGAAGTATAAAATTCTCACTCACCCAATGACTGTGACGTGTTGTCCCTAGTCGGTCTTCCAAGTTTATACGAGCTTTCTTTTGTTGGCATTCTGGTCAGACATGTCCCTACACGATATGGGTATCCTTATTATTTAAATAACAACCATCGTTTTCTCACGTATGAGCGATTAGGCTCAAAATTGTTGATTAATTGTACTTAGGTCCGTAAAGTTCATTTTCCTTAACTTTAGGTCCCTAATGCCAACTTTTCCCCATATTGAGTCCCAAGGCTTCTAAAATTCCCTTTGAGTCCTCAATTTACTCAAAATTGTATAAGGGGCTCATGTTTTCCAAATTTCCAATTTGGTCCCCAACTTTTCAAAAATTACAATTTTGCCCCTACTTTCCAAAAATGACAATTTGATCCCAAATGTTCCAAAAATTGACCAATTGGTCCCCCAACATCTTTCTCATGGCCAATTGGCTTTTCATTTTGTGAAAATGCAAAGAGGTCCCTCAATTTTTTGAAATCCCCAATTTTCCCTTATTTCTCCCTTTCAAACTGACTGAATTTGTTTACTTCAAATTGACCATTCAATTGGGGTTCATTGTTCCAATTGAATGTATGGATCAACTCCTACGCTTCCATACAATTCAACTGAGCTTTGAATCGCAGCATTTGGGTCCAAATTGAGCTCAAACAGAGCTTTGCCTGAAAACTGCATGTAGAGAGAGAAAGCTTCGAAAGCACACCGTTGGAGGTGTGGTGGTCCAAGCCCTCGATCGGGGAAGGTTGCTCTTGTCCTGGGGTTCCTTCAAGGATTAAGAATCACTACAATTGAAGTCAAATGAAGGGTGAATTTAGTTAGTAAATTCGACACTTTCTCCCTTTAACCCCGATTTGCAACGATGGAGAAGGGTCAAATTGGCTTACCTTTCAGCTCTATTAAGGTTGTTTGAGGGCTATGGGGGTGTTGGAGAGGCTTGGTTTAGCTGGGGGAGGGTTAAATTTGGCCAAATTCAGCTCAACCAAAATAGGGCAGCTTCGGTTTGTCGGATTGCTTTACTATTTGAATTCGTTGGCGCTTCTCCGATAGTCATCAGGTCGAAAGGAAGCTGTTGTCAGATAGTTGACTTCCTCCAGAGTATATAGGACCCGACATTGCCTTCTAAGGCTGAGAAAAAGGGCTATGTCGGAGCTCTGGTTCGAGCTTCACCGAAACATGGAGCAGTTGAGAGAGAATGGAGATTTGAGGTGTGTGGAGGATGAATGGAGAGGAGCTCTTTATATAGGGAGCTCGAGGACCCTCTCCCTAACCATTTCCCATTTTGGTTGAGCTTATCCTCACCCTGAAATAGTCTGTACAGAGCAATTTCAACTTCATCGGCGTTGTAAACCCCATCCTTTGACAATAAGAAATTTGTGAAAAGAACCAACAATTTTCAAAGAGAAAATTGAGTCGATTTATAAATTGAAACCGATAGAGAAAGGGAAAACTGGGAAATTTATGGATCACAGGTGACCTAAATAGTCACAAAAGTCATGAGAAAGGACTTTAGAATGAATTGGAGGTGAAAACCAAACCGGTTTAGGTGAACTAGATCCGAACTGGGTTGAACCGATTTGAACCACTATTGAATCGGATGCTAAATTCATTTTCTAGGTGGCTTAGAAAATTCAAATTGGAGAATTGAGGCTGCCATTGGATAGAGAATGAATTTAGATAAATTTAAAAAATTTTAATTTAGAAAAATTCGGTTTAATCGGGCTTGAACCGACCAGTTTAAGCATTGAACCTGGTTCGGACCGATCTGATCCGGTTCGAAACAATGTCGTTTTCTTCCTTCAGATTACAGCACTGTTCACTCACAGGAAAATCGAGCAGTGCTAGAAAATATGTAAAGTTTCTGGCTAGGGAGTTTCAGGCAATGAATGACTACAATAAAGGCGCCAAGCAGACAACCAAGAAGTCCCTCAGCTTCCTATATAAAGAGACCCTCCTCATTCATCCTCCTCACAGCTGAAAACTCCTCTATCTTCCTACTACTCCATTTTCTGGTGAAGCTAAAACCAGAGCTCCGACTTGGGCATTTTTCTAAGCCAAAGAAGGCGAGGTTGGGTTCTTTAGATTTAGGGAGAAGTCAGCTACCAGACGGTAGTCTTCATTTTCTTCAAGGATCACAAGAGAAACACCGGCGTGATCGAATAGTGAAGTAGCTCCAACGGACCGAAGCTGCCTTGTTTTGACTGAGCTAAAACTCCCAATTTGAGCCCTTCTCAGGCCAAACCAAGCTCTCCTAACACTTTCACAGCCATCATACAATTGAATTGGAGCTGAAAGTTAAGCCAATTTGGCTCCCCTTTATAATTTCCAATCAGTGTTAGAGAGAGAACTAACGAATCTTCACTGTTTAAATTCTCCATCAATTCGACCTGAATTGATGTAATTCTTGATCCTAGGAGGAACCTCAAGATGAGAGCTATTTGTCCAGATCGAAAGCTCAGACCGCTGCACTCCTGACGGTAAGCTTTCAAAGCTTTCTCACTCTAAGTCCAGTTTTTCAATGAAGTTCCATTTGAGCTCAATTCGGATCCAAATGACGTAATTCAAAGTTCCATTGAATCGTGTAGAAGTGTAGGAACTCAATTTTACCTTAAATTTCAACAATTAACCTCGTTTGATCAGTCAATTTGATGAAATCATATTCGACCAGTGTGAACAGGGGAAATTGGGGAAAGAATGTAATTAAAAATTGGGGATTTCAAAAATTCGAGGGACTAAAGTGCAATTTTCCAAAATTCAAGGCTAATTGGTCATGGAAAAGATGTTGGAGGACTAATTGGTCAATTTTTGGAACTATTGGGGTTAAATTTTCCATTTTTGTAAATTAGGGGCAAAATGGTAATTTTTGAAAAGTTGGGGACCAAATTGGAAATTTGGGAAACTTGAACCCCTTTTTGTAATTATGAATAAATTGAGGTACCAAAGTGAATTTTAGAAGTTTCGGGACTCAATTTAGGGAAAAAAAATAGCATTAGGTACCTAAAGTCAAAGAAAAAAAACTTTAGGGACCTAAATGCAAATAACTAAAAGTTTGGGCATCTTATTCATTTGTGACAAATGAAGGCTATTAGGCCAGATAATGAACAATGATGTTAATATCGTGTAGGAACACGAAGTACTGAGAACACTAGCAAGGCTATGCTCGCATGGAGGCAGAAACTGCTTTAAGAGGAATTCACTGCACTATTGGGTGAGTGGGAATTTTCACATCATACCCGGTTGGGATGATGAGTACCTCAAAATGAAAAACCACTACTAAGTGGCATTTTAACATTACACCTAGATGGGGGTGATGTGAGAAAACACATGGAAAAACTACTTACCACTTGTAAGTAGATCATACCCGGTTGGTATGATGGACTTCCTGTAATGTAGTGGAAAACCCGTTTACCGGTTGTAAGCGAAGATGTCATCACACCCGATTGGAGTGATAGACAAATGAAAAGATTATTTTTGTCAGAAGTGCTCTCCCCTGACTGTGTACCACTGCTTAAAAATTGTTGAAGACCTTCTTGACGGGAGCTCGAATATCTCTGATAGGTTGGAGGCCTTGATTTTTGAACTTGGGGCTAAAATGCCAAATTTTAAAAATGTCGTACAGTGGTCCGAAGTCCAGTTGGCATGAATAGACACTCATAAACAAACATGATGTTAAGACGTGATAACTTTAATGAATGATGTGATGTGGCCAAGGTACCAAGACAGGATCGACATACTTGATGTACTCGTAGCAGTTCGATAAGATAGGTCGACCAACCAGTCGAGACAAACAGCTGCAGGTCGAGTTGAGGGCCGGGGCCATTGGACCAATGGCGCCAAAGATTAAATGGCTTATGTGGAAAATTATTGTTTTGTGCATGCACTGAGGTTCGGGACCATCAAAATTCCCAAGAGAGTTAGTGATATGTCCTAGGGGCTGCTAGATGACATGGTGGAGATAACGGTAGATTGTTGTGCCTGTAGTCAGGGAAGCTTGACGTAGTTTCATGCACATGAGACTAGGTTGGGGTCGAGATGAGGTCTTTCTCCTCACATGGACATGAAGTTTCTTTTCAGGTTTGAGGGTCAGATGTCGCGTACATCCACTCATTCTTAGGGTATAAGTGGACAAACTTCTATTTAAGTGGTTGGTAAAATCGCTCTGACGCCACAAGTATGTGTAGTGGATGAGTTGCCCTACGAATGTGTGATCCCTTCATGATGAAGGGCGTGTGCTGATTGTTAAACACACCGACTGTGATTAATGAGGAATAATGGTTTTGATAACCGAGAAATTGAGGAAGAAATAGTTTTAATGAAAATAAGAAGTTTGAAACACTCCAATTCAAACTATTTTTCTAAAACTCATATTTTAAACACCCATTCACTGAGTTGTTGAACTCACCACCTTCCTTTACCCCTTTTCAGGAAACCAAAGGAAAAACTGACCTAAAGACCATAAGCTAGCTAAACCTGCAGCAGATATATATAAGTTCAAATTTTATGCAGTTTTGATTAATATTATTCCAGGAAAGGTACAAGTTTAAAGGACGCCTTACTCCACACGGTTTAAAGAATGGGAAAACCATTAATAAATTGGGAGAGTGGTGGGTTGCTCACGGGGATCCGACCAAACTGTGTCAGGGTGTGATAGGCGTCATCCATTTTCTACAATAATGAATAGTGTTGTCATCCTGAGGAAGAATATGACACTTTTCTGAATTGGATCGGACTGGTTCAACAGGGTTCAATGGAAAAATCGACTAGTTCAGCCCGATTCGATCAGTTTTCTCAAAATTAAAAATTTCTAAATTAATCTAAATTCATTTACCAATTTGAATATTTTATGCCATCAATAAAAAATGAATTTAGAAACTGGTTCAAGTATGGATCAAACCGATTCAATCTGGTTCAGGTCTAATTCTTCCTGAACAAGTCTAGTTTTCTCTTCCCAATTGTCCCAAGGTTCTTTTACATGATTTTTATAACTCTTTGATTCACTTGGGATTTGACAATTTTCTCATTTGCCCTTTCTTTATCGATTATAGTTCATGAACCAGCTTAGTGTTTTTCTCTTTTGAAATGACCAGTTCTTTTCTTGGTTTTCTTATCTATAAAGGGACGGGGTTTACACTTATGCCACCTTTTTAGGTTGCTTATTTCGAGTTAAGCCTCTCATGATTCTCCCGTAGATTCCTTAGCTTGATCTCACTTCCTACCTTTACCCTTCTACATAGGGACTTCCAATCATTGAGTCTTTTCACTTCTACCCGTATTCCAGGTGCGGGCTTATTTGCTTTTCCCGATTTCGTTGGGTTCATCGTCTCTTTGTTGGGACATGCACTTCCCCACGACTCCTTTCTTTACAGGGCTTCATCCTTTCTTTGCCCTTACAAGTATCCGACCTTATTGTAACTTTATGCCATCCTTTGCTCTCGACCTTCTTGTTTACCCTTCCTTGAAATTCATGTGGGTACGTCCTTGTACCCTTTTGTTAATCATACTTGCATCCCATATAACTTTGCTTCCTTGGAAAGAGTTTGGGTAATGTTTGTTTCAAGATTTCTTAACCACCTTGTGTGAGGCTTATTAATGCTTCTCATGGCCTGAGTGTGGTCGCCAATTTGTTTTTCGGCCATTGATTCTTTAAGGATTTTTTTCTTCATCCTTCTTTCCCAATGTTTATCCTTTCCACTCCTCCCCTCTTCACCAAGTTTACATCCATGATTTTCACGAGTGTTAGTTCGTTAACTGCCTCGTCCCTACTACTCTTCATGTTCAATTGTTTTGAGACAGTCATCTCTAGAGTTCACTTGTCCTTGATGCCCATCTTGTCGCCCATTTTAGGGTGTAGTCATTACTACTTCCCAATCCTTCTTTCCTCCTTCGAGGGGTTCCTTAGTATTGTGTTCATTACGTGTGCTCCATACTATGTCCAATCGTTCAATCATGACTCCCTTGAGTTGTACACATCCTTTTAGGCCTCCTTCCGTTAATACTTTTTCTCCCCTTCTTTGCTCCTACAGATTCCGACCCTAGAATCACTTGATGACATTTCCCATGTTTACCCCTTTCTGGGGATATCCCGTAGGTATGTCCTATGTACCCTATCTTTGTTCTTAGTTGCCCTTCTATCAAGTTGTCCTCCTTAGGGGGAAGTTCAAATCCTCTTTGTCTCAAAATTTCTTGACTCCTACACAAGGGTTCTCTTAATCCCTGTGGGTCATTAGGTTTCTTTCTTATACTAATCCTCCCACTCCTACATGTTATTGCATTATTTAATGCTACCTTTCCTTTTTACCCTTTCCCCAGGTTTATCTCATTCTTTGGACTTGCAGAAGTGTGGTTCCCTTGTACTCGACCTCTTTGTCTTCTACGAGCATATCCTTTTCTCTTTCCATTCAGTTGGGTCATTTGCCTCTTTGTTAGGATATGTCCCTTCCTACAACTCCCTTTCTCGGTAGACTCCTTGTTTTTCCATAGAATTCATCCTTGTGTTTCCTAGCCTTTAACTCGACTTGTCGCCTTTGTCCCATTAGGCTTTTCGTTCTTTGATCCCATTTGAGACTATTCAGGTTTAAGATAGGTAATCTTAGTGTTGTTAGTTAGCACTAACTCCTTGAATTCCTTCCACCCTTCCATTTACGTGGAGGTTTTTCCTGTAGTCTTTCTCCTCGGGTGGTCCGTCATATAATCCATGTACTACCCTGGGTCCATATTGGCATACTTGGGTATATTTCCATCCCTTGTTATTAGTGGTAACTCTTTGTTAATAGGGAGACTAGCGTATAAATAGAAAAAAATTATTCATCTTTATTCATTTAAGGATATAGTTCTTATCGCACTCGGCTTATTACTGATAATTCTTAGTACTTCTCATTCTAATTCCTCGGGGTCATAGGCCGGGAGTTCACCTCTAAATTGTTTCAGGATTCATGGTCTGAGGGTGTTGGGCTTGTGGATGTCCATCCATATTCTTGGTGGGCCTCCCTACTGGGATGGACCCCATGGAATACCTCAAGCCCGTACCTCTCCAACATCTCAGCTTCGCACTGGTAGGCCCAATTTGTCCATTTAGTGGGTTCTAAGTTGTGTTGGGGTGGTGGGGGTTCCTAGAAGATCTTCACGAAGGTTGCGTGAGCCTCCTAATAGCTGTTCCAAGCTTCCCTTCGAGTTGGGGTCCTTTTCGGCTGTCGTGGTGTCGGAGGAGGTGTTGGATCCCTTGGAGGAGGTATGGATTCTTCCTGCCTTAGAGAGGGATATGGTATATTGGTTGGTTTAAATATCTCCCTAAGAAGTTTCCTATAGTCATCGACCATGTCCTTTGGCATCCACTTTTCGAATTCAACTACTTTTTGGTAATTTATCTTACATGAGGTAGGAGCCTTTTTCAATTGTCCGTGAGTGTCGTGGGTTCGCACGGCGAATTTCCTAGGGACTCTTCTTCCTACACGGTAATTGTAAACCCCGCCCTTTGGAGTTAAGATAAATCAGGAAAAGAACTAGATAACCCGAGTGAGAAAACTAAACCGGTTCACGAACCCCCACCATTAGAGAATGGGAAAATCGGGAAATTTACAATTTCTAAGTGACCCAAAGAGTGAAAAAACCTTGGAAAGGGACCTTAGGACAATTTGGGAAAGAAAACTAGGCCGATTCAGGTGAATTGGATCTGAACTGGATTAAACCAGTTTTAGGGACCGATTTGAACCACTATTGAACTAGATGCTAAATTCATTTTTCTAGGTTGCTTAAAAAATCAAATTTGAGAATTGAGGCTACCATTGGATAAAGAATAAATTTAGATGAACTTACAAATTTTTAATTTTGAAAAACTCGATTGAATCGGGCCTGAACCGACCGATTTAATCATTGAACCCAGTTCAGACCTATTCAGAACCATGTCATCTTCTTCCTTCAGATGACAACACTGTTCACTCGACGAAAAATTGAGCAGTGCCGACAAAGATGAAAAGACTATGGCTAGAGAGTTTTAGACAATGAATGACCACTAAAAAGGCACCAATAGGACGACCAAGAAGTCCCCGAGCTTCCTATATAAAGAGCCCCTCCTCATTCTTCCTCCTCACACATGAAAACTCCTCTCACTCCCTACTGCTTCATTTTTTGGTGAAGCTCAAACTAGAGCTCCCACTTTGGAAATTTTTTGAGCCAAAGAAGACGTGGTTAGGTTCTTTATATTTGGGGAGAAGTCAGCTACATGATGGTAGTCTTCATTTGCTCCGAGAATCGCTAGAGAAATGCCGGCGTGATAGAATAGTGAAGTAGCTCTGACGGACCGAAGCTGCCCTATTTCGGCTGAGCTAAAAATAACCAATTCAAGCCCTTCTCAGGCTAAACCAAGCTCTCGCAACACTTCCACAGCCCTCATAAAACTAAATTAGGGCAGAAAGATAAGCCAATTTGGCTCTCCTTTGTAAATTCAGATTAGTGTTAGAGAGAGAACTGGCAAAACTTCACTAACCAAATTCTCCATTAATTCGACATGAATTGATGTGATTCTTGATCCTAGAAGAAACCTCAGAACAAGAGCTATGTGCCCAGATCGAAAGCTTAGACCACCGTGCCACCAACGGTAAGTTTTCAAAACTTTCTCTCTCTAAGACCAGTTTTCCGACGAAGCTACATTTGAGCTCATTCCAGTGTCAATTCATGCGATTCAAAGTGCAATTGAATCATATGGATGTGTAGGAACTCAATTTCACCTTCAATTTCAACAATTAACTTTAATTGATCGGTCAATTTGATGAAATCAAATTCGACAAGGTTGAAAGGGGGAAATTATGGGGGAAATTGGGACTTTCAATAATTCAAGGGACTAAAGTACAATTTCCAAAAAATTCAGGGCCAATTGGGGATGGAAAATATGTTGGAGGACCAATTTTTAGAATTTTGGGGTGAAATTAACCATTTTTGTAATGTAGGGGCAAAATGGTAATTTTGGAACAGCTGAGGACCAAATTGGGAACTTATGAAACTTGAACCCCTTTTTGTGATTTTTAATAAATTGAGGTCCCAAAGTGAATTTTACAAGTTTCGGGACTCAATTTGAGGACAAATTGGTATTAGGGACCTAAAGTTAAAAAAAAAACTTCAGGGACCTAATTGCAAAAAAATTGAAAATTTTGGATATTTTATTAATTAGTGATGAATGAAGGCTATTAGGCCAAATGATAATGAAAAAGGATGTTTATATCATGTAGGAACACGAAGTACCAGGAATGCTAGCCAAGATAAGCTGACCAGGAGACAAAAAGTCCGTTAAGAGGAATTCACTGCATTAATGGGTGAGTGAGAATTTTCACATCATACCCGGTTGGAATGATGTGCACCTCGAAAATGAAAACCCACTACTATATGGGATTTTAATATCACACTTGGATGGGGTGATGTGAGAAAACGCACGAAAAAACTACTTATAGGATGTAAATAGATCATACCCGATTGGTATGATGAACTTCCTAGAAGGAAGTAGAAAACCCGCTTATCGATTATGAGCGGAGATGTCCTCATACCTGGTTGGTGTGATGGACAACTAAAAAGATTATTTTTGTCGAAAGTGCTCTCCCCTAATTGTGTGCCACTACTTAAACTTTTTGGGAGATCTTCTTGACGGGAGTTAGAATAGCTCGGATAGGCCAGAGGCCTTGATTTTGGAACTTGGGGGCTAATATGCCTGATTTTGAAAATCTGGTACAGTGGGCCCCAGGCCAATTGGTACAAGTAAGAGCTCGTAAACAAATCTATAAAGCCATGAAAACTTTAATGAATGACGTGTTTTGCAATGGTACCAAGATTGGACCGACATACTCGATGGATTGGTGGTAGTGCGACAATACAGGTCAACGGACCAGTCGAGATAAAAAGCTACAGGTCAAGTTGAGGGTCAGGGTCGTTGGACCAGTGGCACCAAAGATTAAATGGCTCATTAGGAAAACTATTGTTTTGTGCATGCACTTAGGTTCGGGATGATCAAGACGCCCAAGAGGGGTAGTGATGCCTCCTAGGGGCTACTGGATGACTTGGTAGAGATAAGGGCAGTTTGTCATGCCAGCAGTCAGGGAAGCTTGATGTAGCTTCATGCGCATGAGACCAGTGTGGGGTCGGGATGAGGCCTTTGTCCTCACCTAGACACGAAGTTTTCTTTTTGAGTTTGAGGGTCGGATGTCATGTACATCCACTCATTCCCAAGGTAGAAGTGGACGGGTTTCTATCTAGGTGGCCGGTAAAGTCGCTTCGACACCAAAAGTGGGTGTAGTGGATAGGTTGCCCTACGAATGTGTGATTCCTTCATTATGAATGACATGTTTTGATTGTTAAACACACATACTATGGTTTATGTGGAATAATAGTTTTGAAAACCGAGAAGTTGAGGAAATGATTTTAAGAAAATATGGAGTCTGGCTCACTCCAATTCAAACTATTTTTCTAAAAATCAAGTTTTAATCAACCATTCACTGATTTGTCGAACTCATCCCCTCCCTTATACCCCTTTTCAAGTTACCAAGGGAAAACCTACCTAAAGATCTCTAGTTAGCTACACTTGCTAGATAGGTATGTAAATTTAAATTTCATGCAGTTTTGATTAATGCTATTCCAAGAAAGGTACAGGTTTAAAGGACACCATACTCTTCATGGTTTAAAGAAGGAGAAAACCCTTAATAAACTGGAAGAGTGGCGAGTTGCTCATGGGAATCTGACCAAACCAGGTCAGGGCGTGACAGTAATAAAATTTTATTAGTGTCAAGTCATAGTATTGATAATGTTTTCAAGGGAACCTAGCTCTAATACCACTAAAGTTGTCATGCCCTGCCCTGGTTTGGGCAGATCCAAGTGAGCAACCCGTAGCTCTCTTGGTTCAAGAGGGGTTTCCCCTTCTTTTAGACAAGAGGTGCTAGGCGAAATTTCAATTCTTGTTCCTTGGAACAACATTAATCAAACTAAAGAAAGCTTAAAAGAACTTTAAGCGTACCTAACTTAGGATTCATCTTCTCAAGCTCTCTGGGTTGATCTCCTTTTTCCTAAAAATTGGATAAAGTGAGGGGGTGAGTTTCTACAACTCAGTGAGCGGGTGTTGGGACTGAGTTTAAAAAAATACTTAGTTTATTAAAAATCTCTATTTACAAATCTTTCTTTGAAGCCTTAGTGTGTCTAGTTCTATTAGCACATCCCCTTGCCTCGAAAGGCATTTAGCAAACAAACACATGCCCTTTATCATAAAGGGTATAAACATTAGCAGGGCAGTCCTAGACCGCATCCACTTGGTGATCAGGTGCCTTTTTTGTTCACCCTGATAGAAGTCCCAAACTTCTACCCTAGGTCTGAGTGGACATCCTAGATGACTGACCTACATACCCGAAATTCACTTCGTGTCTGTATGAGGATGGAGATCTCATCCTAACCCCACTCCGGTCTCGTGCACAAGAAGCTCCCAATGTGTAAACCCCACACTTTTGAGTTAAGGAAAACCGGGAAAAGAACCGGTCAAACCAAGTAAGAAAATCGAGCCGATTTACATTTAAGAACACGCAATATGGAAATTTACAACTTTCGGCTGATATAAAGGGTTCATTAAACATTAGAAAAGAAATTTAAGAAAATTTAAAAGACAAAAACCAAATTGGTTTAGGTGAACAAGATTCCATAAGAAGTATGAATTTTTTTTATAACCCGAAATTTTGGCTAAAATTTTTTATGTACGCCTTATTATAAATAACCATTAATTAATATATATTTAATTATTGTAATTAATACCAATAATTTAATACCTAAATTAAATTATTGGAATTAATACAAATAATTTAATACCGAAATTAAATTATTGGAATTAATAACAAAATTAAATTATTGGAATTAATACCAATAATTTATTGCAATATAAATACTAGTAATAAATCTCGCCCATTTAATACACGGGTTTTACGCATATATAAAGAGGTTATCCCCATTTCATTCTTCTCACACTTAAACACTTCTCTCTCTCTCTCTACTGCTCCATTTCCCGGTAAAGCTCAAACCAGAGCATCGGCTTGAACAAAGGTCGAGCTCTTTTGAACCGGGAAGAAGATAGCTATCTGATAGCAAACTCCAGTCAATCTGAGAATCGTTGGAGAAGCGCCGACATGATGGAATAGTGAAGCAACTCCGGTGGACCGAAGCTGCCCTATTTTGGCCAAGCTGAAATCGGCCATTTCAGGCCCTCCTCAGGCCAAACCAATCCCTCCCAACACTTCCTCAGCCTTTCGACGGCTGAATTAGGATCGAAACGTAAGCCAATTTGGCTCCCCTTTACAATTTTCGATCGGTGCTAGAGAAAGAGTCGACCAAATTTCAATGACGAAATTCTAATCCAATTCCACATCAATTGATGCAATTCTTGATTCTAGGATGAACCTTAGGACAAGACCTATCTGCCCAGATTGAAAGCTTGGACCGCCGTGCCTTCACCGGTGAGTAATTGAAGCTTTATCTCTCTACAGTCTATTTTCCGGCGAAGCTCCGTTTGAGCTCGTTCTGGCATTAAAATCTGCGATTCAAAGTTTCTTAGAATTGTATAAACATGCATGAACTCAATTTCAAATCCAATTTCAATAATTAGAAGTGTTTGATCGATCAATTTCATGAAATCAAATTCGGTAGTGTTGAAGAGTTGAAATTGGGGGAAAATTTTGGGGATTTTCAAAATTTAAAGGGCCAAAATACAATTTTATGAAATTGAGGGTCAATTGGGTATGAAAATAATGTTGGAGGACCAATTGAGGAATTTTGGAATTTTTGGGGCAAAACTTACCATTTTTATAAAAGAAGGGCAAAATGGTAATTTTGGAAAAATTGTGGGACCAAATTGGAAATTTGGGAAATTAAACCCCTTTTTGGTAAAATTGAATAAATTTAGGTCCCAGGATAAATTTTAAAAGTTACGGAACTCAATTTGAGGAAAAACCGACATTAGGGACTTAAAGTTAAAGAGAAATAACTTTAGGGACCTAATTGCAAATAACTAAAAGTTTGGATTTTATCATTCATTGGAAATGAATGAAGGTTGTTATGCCGAGTAATAATGAACAAGGTTGTTCATGTCGTGTAGGAACATGAAGTATCGGGAACACCAGCAAGGACAAGCTCGCGTGAATACCAAGAACCGGTCTAGTGGAATTTACGTCATTAACGAGTGAGTGGGTTTACTAACATCATACCCGGTTAGGATGATGAGCACAACTTAAAGATAAAAACCACTTACCGGTTGTGAGTGGAAATATTATATCATACCCGGTAGGGGATGATAAGTACCTCGGTATAAAAACCCACTGTTTAGTGGTATTTTAATCATCACCACTTAGAGAAAGTGATGTGAAAATTATGTGAAAAAAACTACTTACTGGTTGTAAGTAGATCATACCCGGTTGGTATGATGAGACTTCCTCGAAGGAAGTTGAAAACCTGTTTATCGGTTATGAACGAAGATGTCCTTATACCAGTTGGTATAATGGACAATGAAAACTTATTTTGTTGGAAGTGTTCTCCCCTAACTGTGTGCAAATGCTTAAACTATTTGGGAGACCTTCTTGACGGGAGCTCGAATAGCTGTGATAGGCCGAGGGCCTCGGTTTTGGAAATTAGGGGCTAAATGCCCAATTTTGAAAATCTCGTACAGTGGGCCCAAGGCTAGTTGGCATGAGCAGGAGCTCGTAAACGAACATGATATATGTGCCATAAAACTTAATAAGTGAATTGTTTGGCCATGGTACCAAGATAGGACCGACATGCTCAGTCAACTAGCGGCAGTGCGACATGACAAGTCGACAGACCAGTCAAAACAAATAACTACGGGTTGAGTTGAGAGTCGGGGCCGTTGGACCAGTGGCACCACAGATTACATGGCAATATGAGAAAACATTGTTTGTGCATGCACTGTGAGTATGAGATCATCAAGACACCCACGAGGGGTAGTGATGCATCCTAAGGGCACTGGACGACCTGGTGGCTATAAGGGCAGTTCGTTGTTCCAGGTGTCTGTGTGAAATCTGGAGTAGCACCAAGTGCATGAGACCGAGGTGGGACAGGATGAGGTTTCTGTCCTCATACGGACACGAAGAAGTGATTTCGGGGTTGTGGGTCGGATGTCATGTACATCCACTCATTCCCAGGGTAGAAGTGGATGTACTTCTATCCGAGTGGCAGGAAAAGTCGCTCCGAAGCCACTAGCGGGTTCAGTAGTGATA
This sequence comes from Trapa bicornis, assembly GCA_030064425.1. Taxonomy (NCBI): domain Eukaryota; kingdom Viridiplantae; phylum Streptophyta; class Magnoliopsida; order Myrtales; family Lythraceae; genus Trapa; species Trapa bicornis. The sequence continues at coordinate 12,087,541 of CM057753.1, read as the reverse complement.
CTGACTTGCGAATGTGTGTAACCTTCATGATAAAGGATGTGTGTTGGGTGATGACACACTGGTAACTAAGAAATAATGGAAAAGGCCAAATTTTTAAATGAAGGGATTTTTTGAAAAGAAAGGAGTCTGGCACACTCCATATAAATGTTTTTCTTAAAATTTAAAAGTAGACATTTGAAAACTCATTCACTAAGTAGTCGTACTCACCCCCTCCCTTATATCCCTTTCAAGAAATCCCGGAAAGCCTACCTTGAAAGACCATCAACTAAGATGCCTGTAAGACAGGTATGTATAGTTTAAAATTCCATGCAGTTTTGATTATGCTATTCTAGGAAATGGTACAGGTTTAAAGGACGTCTTACTCTTTACGGATTATAATAAGGGGAAACCCTTTAATAAATCAGGAGAGTGGCAGGTTGTTCAAGGGGATCCGACCAAACTGGGTTGGGGCGTGACACAATGCTTCCTGACTAACTGGCATGACAAACTGCCCTTATCTCCACCATGTCATCCAGCAAGACTTTAGAACCTATCACTACCCCTAGGGCATCTTGATGGTACCGAATCCATAAGTGCTTGCACAAATAAGAATTTTCATTATTTAGCATTCTCTTTGGTGCCGACAGTCTAATGACCCTAACACTCTATCCAACCTACAACTGTTTGTCTTGGTTAATTTGTCGACTTGACCTTGACGCACTGCCGCCACCTCATCGAGCATTGTCGACCTTGACTTGGTACTTTGGCAAATCACACAATTAATTTCCATTTTAAGTAATAGTTTTCATGACTCTTCCTATTCATGTTTGTTTACGGGCTTTAGTTCATGCCCACTGGCCTTGGGCCCACTACACATGTTTTTAAAATTGGGCCTTGAGCCCTATGAGTTCAAAATCGAGGCCCCTGTCCTGTTAGAGCTATTCTAGCTCTCGTTAGGAAGATCTCCTAAATAGTTTAAGCAATGTCACACATTCAGGGGAGAACACTTTTAACAAAATCTTCTTTTTCAACACATCACTCCAACCGGATGTGATGATAGGTCCGCTTATAACTATTATGCAAGCTTTTCCTTTCAGTAAAGAAGCTTATCTTACCAACCAGGTATGATGTTTAATTAATTCCACTTACAATATGGTAAGTGGGTATTCCTTAAATAAAAGTGCTAATCATCCCAACTTGGTATGATGTGTGAAGAAGTCCCATTCATGGTGGTCTTTCTTTTCAATTAAAATGTGTTAATCACCCGAACCGGGAATGAAATTTAAAATCTCCAACTCACAACAGATAAGTAGGTTTTTAGCTTTAAAATGGTCCTCATCACCCCAACCGTGTATAATACTTAAAAGTTCCCACTCATAATCGATAAGTAGGTTTTTAATTTTATAAAGGTGTGCTTATCACTCCAGCCGGTATGATGTATAAGATTCTCACTCACCCGGTGACTCTAACGCATTCGTCCCTAGCCGTTTCTCTAAGTCTGAGTCTAGCTCCCTTGTTCACATTCCAATCTCGAGAGTCCCTACATGGTTTGATCACTCTTATATGTTAGGGTTTGGCGTAAAAGCTTTTTAGCTTTTTAGTATTGGCTACTAGGCCCAAATATCTGGTTTATTGCACTTAGGTCCCTAAAGTTCATACTTCTTGACTTTAGGGACCTAGTGTTAAAATTTTCCGCAAATCAAGTCCCAATGACTTCCAATATCCTCATTGGGTCCATAATTTAATTAAAAATTGTGAACGAGGCTCAAGTTTTCCAAGTTCCCAATTTGGTCCCCAAATTTTCTAAAGTTACCTTTTTGCCCCTACTTTCCAAAAATAGCCATTTGGCCCCAAATCTTCCGGAAACTGATCAATTGGTCCTCTAACATCTTTCTCATTACCAATTGACCTTCAATTTTGAGAAATTGCATGGAGGTCCCTCAATTTTCAGAAATCCCCAAATTTCACCAAAATTTCACCCAATTTCTACCCCTCTCTACTACCCGAATTTGATTTCTTAAAATTGGCTGTTCAATTAGGGTTATTTTCTCAAATTTACTATATGAATCGATTTCTAAAGTTCCATAAAATTCAATTGCACTTTGAATATCATCATTTGGGTCTGAAACAAGCTCAAACGAAGCTTCGTCAAAAACTAGAACGTAGAGAGAGATGGGAATTGAGGTGTGTGGAGGATGAACGTATGGAAGCTATTTATATAGAGAGCTCGAGGACCCTGTCACGCCCCGACCTAGTTTGGTCGGATCCCCGTGAACAACCCACCACTCTCACAGTTTATTAAAGGGTTTCCCCTTATTATAATCCATAAAGAGTAAGGCGTCCTTTAAACCTACACCATTTCCTGGAATAGCATAATCAAAACTGCATGAAATTTTAAACTTTACATACCTGTCTTACAGGCATCTTAGTTGATGGTCTTTCAAGTTAGGCTCTCTGGGATTTCTTGAAAGAGATATAAGGGAGGGGGTGAGTACGACTACTCAGTGAATGGGTTTTCAAAGGTCTACTTTTAACTTTTAAGAAAAACATTTATATGGAGTGTGCCAGACTCCTTTCTTTTCAAAAAATCCCTTCATTTAAAAATTTGGGTTTTTCCATTATTTCTTAGTTATTGATGTGTCATCACCCAACACACATCCTTCATCACGAAGGTTACACACATTCGCAAGTCAGTATCACTACTGAATCCGCTAGTGGCTTCGGAGCGACTTTTCCTGCCACCCGGATAGAAGTACAACCACTTCTACCCTGGGAATGAGTGGATGTACGTGACATCCGACCCACAATCCCGAAATCACTTCTTCGTGTCCGTATGAGGACAGAGACCTCATCCTGTCCCCACCCCGGTGTCATGCACTTGGTGCTGCTCTAGATTTCGCACAGACACCTGGAACAACGAACTGCCCTTATAGCCACCAGGTCGTCCAGTGCCCTTAGGACGCATCACTACCCCTCATGGGCGTCTTGATGATCCCGTACTCACAGTGCATGCACAAACAATGTTTTCTTATCAAGCCATGTAATCTGTGGTGCCACTAGTCCAACGGCCTCAACTCTCAACTCAACCCTTAGTTGTTTTCTTGACTGGTCCGTCGACCTGTCATGTCGCACTACCGCTAGTTGACTGAGCATGTCGGTCCTATCTTGGAACCATGGCCAAACAATTCACTTATTAAGTTTTATGGCACATATATCATGTTCGTTTACGAGCTCCTGCTCGTGCCAACTGGCCTTGGGCGCACTGTACGAGATTTTCAAAAAACTAGGCATTCTAGCCCGCAAGTTCCAAAATCGAGGCCCCCGGCTTATAAGAGATATTCGAGCTCCCGTCAGAAAGGTCTCCCAAATAGTTTAAGCATTGGCACACAGTCAGGGGAGAACACTTGCGACAAAATAGGTTTTCATTGTCCATTATACCAACCGATATAAGGACATCTTCGTTCATAACTGATGAACGGGTTTTCAACTTCCTTCGAGGAAGTGTCATCATACCAACCGGGTATGATCTACTTACAACCGGTAAGTAGTTTTTCCGCATAATTTTCACATCATTTTCTCTAAGTGGTGATGATTAAAATACCATTAAATAGTGGGTTTTTATACCGAGGTACTTATCATTCCCTGCCGGGTATGACATAAAATTTCCACTCATAATCGGTAAGTGGTTTTTATCTTTAAGTTGTGCTCATCATCCCAATTGGGTATGATGTTACTAAACCCACTCACTAGTTAATGTCGTGAATTCCACTAGACTAGTTCTTTGTATTCACGCGAGCTTGTCCTTGCTGGCGTTCCCGATATTTCGCGTTCCTACACGATATGAACATCTTGGTTCATTATCCTTCGGCCTAATATCATTCATTCATTCCAAATGAATGAGAAAGTCAAACTTTCATTTATTTGCAATTAGGTCCCTAAAGTTATTTCTCTTTAACTTTAAGTCCCAAATGTCGGTTTTTCCTCAAATTGAGTCTCGAAACTTCAAAAATTTATCATAGGACCTCAATTTAATCCATTTCACAAAAAGGGGTTTAATTTCCCAAATTTCCAATTTGGTCCCCCAACTTTTCCAAAATTACCATTTTGCCCTTCCTTGACTAGAGTTTGCTATTAGATAGTTGTCTTCTCCCCGGTTCTAAAGAGCTCGACCTTTGTTCAAGTCGAAGCTCTGGTTCGAGCTTTACTAGGAAATGGAGCAGTAGTGAGAGAGAGAGAGAGAGAGAGAGAGAGAAGTGTTCAGGTGTGAGGAGAATGAAACGGGGATGACCTCTTTATATAGGCGTAAAACCCGTGTATTAAATGGGTGAGATTTATTACTAGTATTAAAATTTTCATAAATTATTGGTATTAATTCCAATAATTTAATTTCGTTATTAATTCCAATTAATTAAATTTCGGTATTAATTCCAATAATTTAATTTCGATATTAATTCCAATAATTTAATTTAGGTATTAAATTATTGGTATTAATTACAATAATTAAATATATATTAATTTATGGTTATTTATGATAAGGCATACATACAAATTTTTGACCGGATGTCACCCATCCTCACACTACTCTCAGGCAAGCACGCTTAACTTTAAAGTTCTTATGAAATCTAGTTCACCTGAACAACTTTAGTTTTTGTTTTCTAATTTGTCTTAAGTTTCTTTTCCAAGGTTTAATTAACCCTTTGGATCACCCGAGAATTGTAAATTCCCAACTTGCCCGTTCAGAAATAATCAGGTTTGTGAACCGGTTCTGAATCATCACTTGGTTTGACCGGTTCTTTTCTTGGTTTTCCTTAGCTCAAAAGGGCAGGTTTTACAGACCCTCTACCCAACTAGTCTCCATACTGATCATGCTCATCTTGATTAGAAATTGCCCAAATCAGAGTAGATTTCCTTCACCGGAAAAGGAAAGAAAAATCTTTTCTCGATGAATAGTGTCATCAGACAAGGCAGGAAGATGACACTTATCACGACCCGACCCGGTTTGGTCAGATCTCCATGATCAACCCACCACTCTCCTGACTTACTAAGGGTTGCCCCTTCATTTTAAACCGAGAGGAGTAAGACGTCCTTTAAACCTGTACCTTTCCTAGAATAACATAAACCAAAACTGCATAAAAATTTTAAACTTCTCATACCTGCCTTACAGGTGTGTTAGCTGGTGGTCTTTGGGTAAACTTTCCGGGGTTACCAGAAGTGGATATATGGGAGGGGTGAGTACAACGACTCAGTGAATGGGTTTTCAAAATTTAACTTTTAGGAAAAATGTTTGAATCGAAGTGTGTTAGACTCCTTAGTCTCTTTTAAAGACATTTCATTCTCAATTTCAGTATTTATAACCATTTCTTATTACCACAGTGTGTCATCACCCAACACACATCCTCCATCATGATGCAGGTTCTGGACGGGTCCATACCCGTGTCCATCAGTCTTGGGCCCACTTGCATATCTAGCCTAAGCCCCAAAATTAGCTCCTAAACATTTTAAGCAAAGTCACCTAGTTAGGGGAGGCTAATTCTGAGAAAAAAAAACATTTTTAAGGCAAGCCGTCATTCGAATCTAAATGGTCGTTATAGAATTTCCACTCATCCGATAGTCATGGTGGGGTTTTCCCGGCAGAACCTTGCTTCACTGCGTGCATTTCTTGGAACTGACGTTTGGAAAGTTTGGCCCTACACGACACGAATATTTTGAGTATTTGTGTCTAGGCCCTCATACTATGCCTTAATTGCATTTAGGCCCCTATAGTTTGTACTTTTACATTTAGGCTCCTATTTGCCCCTTAGTTTCAATTAAGCCCCTAAGATTTCCAATTAACCTTCTTGGATCCATAATTTTATCAAAATCACCCATTGGCAATCAATTTTCCAAAAATTTCCATTTAGTCCATAATTTCCCCAAAATTTCAATTTGGCCCTAAACTTCTTAAAATTGCTAATCGGTCCTCCATTTTCCCAAATTGACCAATTGGCCCTCAATTGGGAGTGAATTTCATGGAATGCCCTCAATTTCGTCAATTTGCCATTTGGCCCTAAAAATTTTTGAAGAATTGCACAAAAGCCCTTTTTTTCTTGAAAAATCTCCAAATTGTCCCATTTTTCTTCCCCAATTTGAACATTTGCACTTTTGAAACTTACCTCATCCAATTGACGGCCTGTAAGTCCTTAATTTCTTCATTTCTTGCTTTTTTTTTTCACGTCCTCCCACTCCCCCGATCGTCCTACACTTTGAACTTCTAAAATTAGTTGAGTTTGGAGCTTCGTTGGATAATTTACAATAGAGAGAGAAAGCTTGCTTAGCTTACCGATGGAGGGGAGGTGACCAGAGCTTAAAGTGGGGGTAGCTAGTGCTCGTCGAGGGGGTCTGACTAGGACTAGGTCTCATTGCAATTCACCACCACACTGCAAGAATTTGAAGAGAGAAGTTTCGGGGAGGTGAAGTTCTAAAACTTAGAAAATTCGACAAGGGGAGGTGAAATTGAGCTTACCGCGTGTCTATGAGGGGCCGGGGAGGGTCTCAGGCCGTCGGAGGTGGTCAATTGTAGCGGAAGAAAGGCTGGAAGGGTCGGGGTTGGGTTGGTCGAGGGCTTGCTATTCTGGGTTCTTGAGCAACTTCATTGTGCTATCACTCGAGCACTTCTCCGACTATCCTCCAGTCGCTTTAAGGGCTTCTCGAGCTAGTGGACTACTTCCCAGTTCTGATGCCACACTCTAGAGCTTCTTTGGTTGCGAATTTGCCCATCGTTGGAGCCTTGATCGGGGTTTCATCAGAAAGTGAAGGACTAGTCATTAGAGAGCACCTTAGAGGTGATGAGGTCGAGTAAGAGGTTGCTCTTATAGGGAGCTCGACAATTGTTCAGGCTATCGGCCAGCGTGAGACTCGACCCCCACTCACTGACGATCTGACCGAAGGATTTTAGAGTCATTGGAGACTAGACTACATTTGGTACCATTAGAACCAGGAGGATGTCCTCTACACGGCTACACCCTCCATTCCACTAAGAGCCACCGTGGAAGAACGAGGAAGCTCAAACAAGGGAGAGTGGCGGATTGATCACGGGGATTCAACCAAATCGGGTTAGGGCATGAAACATCGGATGACTAGTCAGCATGCCAAGTAGACATGGGTAGCCAATGAAAGGCTGCCACATGTCCGGTCAACTGGTCAATGGCATGGCGGCTGAGTTGGACCTCCACATCAGAAAAACTAACCAATCATAGTGGCACACCTGCCATGTCATCATCTTCAACCTCCAGTCGTTCACAAAGATAAGAGGAAAAAAAGTGTCTTAAAAAATGCTGGAGTCTCCGGTGACTCGAAAAACCCTCTGATCTGGTTGCCGATGGCTGAGTCTTACATCGGCGAGTAGCCAAGCAGTTTTTGAGCTCCTTATATAAAGAGTACCCCTCCATTCAATCTTAGCATCCCACAATCGACCAAAGAAGATATATTGCTCAATTTTTAGGGGTGTAGTAAACCAAAGCTCCGACATCGAGGCTTTTCTCCACTTCTAAGACTACATTCAGAACCATTAGAACCAGAAGGAAGTCCTCTACACAGCTGCACCCTCCATTACGTCCGAGAGACACCGTGGAAAAACGAGGAAGCTCAAACAGTAACGCTGCTCCTCGGCTGTCAACATCCCGAGCTACTCGAGCTCAACTCGAGACATCCCCGGGCCAATTCCAGCCAAACTCAGCCCCCCAAACACCACTTAGAGGTGCCCTGACCTTCCCCCGAGCTAGCACAGTAAGCCCCTCTATTGCCCCTTCACCGGAAAACACTATTCACGGCCAATTTTATTAAAAACTTTAACACTAAAATTTGCACTACTTATGCAACCAATTGAGGCGTAGTTTGATCCAGGTAGGATCCCTGGGAGGAGAGCAATGTAGAGAAAGCAAGAGCTCTGATCGCTGGACCCTCACTGGTAAGATATCGAAGCTTTCTCTCTATAGACAAAATTTTCCGACGAAGCCCCGTTTTAGCTCATTTCTGAGCAAAATCAAATGATTCAAAGCTTGAAATGACGAGAAAAATATAGAAAGGATGATTTAGATTGAGAAGGAGGGCAATTAACCAAGTTTTGGGGGTCAATTGAACAAAATTGTGATTCAGGACCAAAATGCTTGAAAAGTTATCGCAAATTGGAGATTTTTCAAAAATTGGGGACCAAATGGAAAATTGATCAAATTAAGGATCTTTTCATGAAATTCCCTCCAATTTAGGGACAATTGGACAAATTGGATCCAATGAAAGACCAAATTGCAAAATTTGAGAATTTGGGGTCAAATTACAATTTTGGGAAAAATTAGGGCTAAATGGAAATTTTAGAAAATTAAGGGGCCCAAGGGCAATGTTGATAAAATTAAGTACCAGAAAAGATATTTGGAAAACCTCGGGGTCGAATTGAAGAAAAATGGGCAATTAAGGACTTCAAGATAAATGCACAAACCATAGGGACTAAAGTTCAATTAAGGCAAAATATGAGGACCTATATGCAAATATGCAAAGAAATGCAGTCCATTGACTTAATACACTAATGGGGATATTCGTTCCCTATAGGAGCAAACTGCTCTAGCCCTGACTTCCAAGAAAGTGATCATGAGGTCAAACTTCATTGGGGCGACCCCGCCGAATTACTAGGTGAGTGGAAACTAATTATGACCCCGCCGAATTACTGGGAAAAGAACAAGTCAAACCGAGTGAGAAAATCGAACTGGTTCACAAACTCAATCATCAGAGAACGAGAAAATTCAGAAATTTACAATTCCCAAGTGACCCAAAGGGTTCATAAACCTTGGAAAAGGATCTTAGGACAACTTGGGACAGAAAACCTGTAAACCCCGCCCTTTTGAGCTATGGAAAATCGGGAAGGGAACCGGTCAAACCGAGTGAGAAAATTGAACCGGTTCACAAACCCGATCAATTGTGAATGGGTAATTTAGGAATTTACAACTCCCAGGTGATCCAAAGGGTTCAAAATACTATGGAAAAGAACCTTAGGATGAATTGGAGTAGGAAAGTTTAACTAGTTTGGATGAACCAGGTCCAACATGATTGAACCGATTTATGAACCAAGTCGATTCATGAACCGGAACTGATAAAGATCGGGCAAAACAAAGGAATTCAACTCCATTGTACTCCAAAAAAATTCATAAACCTTGGGAAGGAACCATAGAACAAAGTGGGAGAGAAAAACTAGACCAGTTCGGGGTCCGGTTCACCCGAACCGGATTGAACCGATTTAAGGATCAAGCTGGTTTATGAACCATAATCGATAAAGAGATGGTAAACCAGGAATTTTATGGACCCTAAGTGACCCAATGAGTCACAAAAGACATGGGAATGGACTTGTGAAGGAATTGGTAATGAAAACCAAACCGGTTCAGGTGAACCAGAACCGAACCAGTTCGGACCAGTTTGAACCACCATAGAACCAAATCCTAAATTCATTTTTCTAGGTGGCTTAAATAATTCAATTTGTAGATATGAGGCCACCATTGGATAGAGAATTAATTTAGACAAATTTAAAATTTTTTAGATTTGAAAAACTCAGTCGAATGGGGGGGGGATGGGTGAACTGGCCGGTTTAAGCTTTGAACCCGGTTCGGACAGGTCAGGTTCGGTTCGGAACAGTGTCTTCTTCTTCCTCAAGATGACAGCACTGTTCACTCAACGAGAAACTGAAGAAATGCCGGTGAAGAAGAAACGCTTTTGTTCAGGGAGTTTCAGGTCTTCAATGTTAGTCATAACGGTGCCAAACGGACGGCCAACGTGTCCCCGAGCTCCCTATATAAAGAGCCCCTCCCCATTCATCCTCTTCACACTTGAAAACTCCCTTCACTCTCAACTGCTCCATTTTCTGGCAAAGCTTGAACCAGAGCCATGACATGGGGTCTTTTCTGAGCCAAACAAGGTGAGGTCGGGTTCTTTAGAACTAGGGAGGAGTGAGCTACATGTTGGTAGTCTCTGTTCACTACAAGGGTCGTCGGTGAGATGCTAGTGTGATGAAAGAGTGAAGCAGCTCCGGCGGACCGAAGCTGCCCTATTTTGGTTGAGTTGAAATCAGCCATTTTGAGCCCTCCTCAGGCCAAACCAAGCCTTCCCAACACTTTCTCAGCCCTCCCAAGGCCGAATTAGGACTGAAAGGTAAGCCAATTCGGCTCCACTCTGTAATTTCCGGCCGATGCTAGAGAGAGAACCGGTAGAATTTCAATGATAAAATTCTAACTCAATTCGGCATCAATTGATGTAATTCTTGATTCTAGGATGAACCTCAGGATGAGAGCTATTTGTCCAAATCGAAAGCTCAGACTGTCGTGCCCTCATCGGTGAAAATCGAAGCTTTCTCTCTCTACAGTTTGTTTTCCAATGAAACTCCGTTTGAACTTGTTCCGGCGTTAAAATCTGTGATTCAAAGTTGCTTGGAATCGTATGAACATGTAGGAATTCAATTTCAACTCCAATTTCAATAATTAGAGGTGTTTGATCGGTCAATTTGATGAAATCAAATTCGGCAGTGTTGAAGACTTGAGATTGGGGAAAATTTTGGGGATTTTTTAAATTCGAAGGACCAAAATGAAATTCTATGAAATTGAGGGTCAATTGGGCATGAAAATAATGTTGCAGGACCAATTGAGGAATTTTGGAATTTTTGGGGCAAAACTTACCATTTTTATAAAGGAAGGGCAAAGTGGTAATTTTGGAAAAGTTGGGGGACCAAATTGGAAATTTGGGAAATTAAACACCTTTTTGGTGAAATTGAATAAATAGAGGTCCCAAGATAAATTTTAAAAGTTTCCGGACTCGATTTGAGGAAAAACCAACATTTGGGACTTAAAGTTAAAGAGAAATAACTTTAGGGACCTAATTGCAAATAACTAAAAAGTTTGGGTTTTCTCATTCATTTAAAATGAATGAAGGCTGTTATGCCGAGTAATAATGAACAAGGATGTTCATATCGTATAGGAATGCGAAGTACCATGAATGCTAGCATGTATGAGCTGGTGTGAATACAAAGTACCGGTCTAGTGGAATTTACGGCATTAACGGGTGAGTAGCTTTACTAACATCATACCCAGTTGGGATGATGAGCACAACTTAAAGATAAAAATCACTTACAGGTTGTGAGTGGGATTATATATCATACCCGGTTGGGGATGATAAGTAACTCGGTATAAAAACCCACTATTTAGTGGCATTTTAATCATCACCATTTAGAGATAGTGATGTGAAAATTTTACGGAAAATCTACTTACCGGTAGTAAGTAGATCATACCTGATTGGTATGATGAGACTTACTCAAAGGAAGTTGAAAACATGTTCATCGGTTATGAACGGAGATGTCCTTATACCGGTCGATATAATGGACAATGTAAACCTATTTTGTCAGAAGTGTTCTCCCCTAACTGTGTGCCAATGCTTAAACTATTTGGGAGACCTTCTTGACGGGAGCTCGAATAGCTCTTATAGGTCGGGGGCCTCGGTTTTGGAACTTGAGGGCTAAAATGCCCTATTTTTGAAAAACTCGAACAGTGGGCCATAGACCAATGCACATGAGCAAGAGCTCGTAAATAAACATATATATATAAATATATATTTGCCATTAAACCTTAATAAGTGAATTTTTTGGTTATGGTACCAAGGCAGGTCTGACATACTTAGTCAACTAGTAGCAGTACAACATGACCGGTCTCCTGACCAGTCAAAACACACAGCTACAGGTTGAGTTGAAAGTCGAGACCGTTGGGACTAATGGCACGACATATTAAATGGCAATTTAAGAAAACTTTATTTGTGCATGCACTATGAGTACGGGATCATCAAGACGCCCATGTAGGGTACTGATGTGTCCTAAGTGCAGATCATTGTTTCAAGTGTCTGTGCGAAATTTGGAGTAGCACCAAGTGCATGAGACCGGGGTAGGGATAGGATGAGGTCTCTGTCCTCATATGGACACAAATAAGCGATTTCGGGTTTGAGGGTCAGATGTTGCGTACATCCACTAATTCCCAGGGAAGAAGTGGTCGTGCTTCTATCCGGGTGGCCAGTAAAGTCGCTCTGAAGCCACTAGTGGGTTCAGTAGTCGTACTGACCTGCGAATGTGTGTAACCTTCATGATGAAGGATGTGTCTTAGGTGATGACACACCGTTGTAAATAAGAAATGATGGAAAAACCCAAAATTTTAAATGAAGGGATTTTTGAAATAAAGGAGTCTGGCACACTCCATATAAATGTTTTTCTTAAAAGTTTAAAGTAGACCTTTGAAAACCCATTCACTGAGTAGTCGTACTCACCCCCTCCCTTATATCCCTTTCAGGAAATCTCAGAAAGACTACCCTTAAAGACCATCAACTAAGATGTCTGTAAGACTGGTATGTAAAGTTTAAAATTTCATGCAGTTTTGATTATGTTATTCCAGGGAATGGTGCAGGTTTAAAGGACACTTTACTCTTTACGATTTATAATAAGGGAAAACCCTTTAATAACCGAGAGTGTGGCGAGTTAATCATGGGGATCCGACCAAACCGGGTCGGGGCGTCACAACTAGAGTGGTATCAGAGTCTGTTTTCTCGAATACATAATCAAGACTAGAAAATATAGTAATTAATAGGATTTATCCTAAAATATTCAAATGGCTCCCATGAGAGAAACTGAGAAAACTTGGAATGGCTCTACTCAACACCCTATCTTCATAAAAAGACAAATCCTAGAAGCTTCCCAAATGCCCGAGACCTAGCAAGAGTCTCGAAAGACCAAATGGGGAAGTATTCTGGAGAATGGTGCTAAGACCTATCAATGGCACAACTCTAAGTATGAAGGAGGATCCATAGCTCCTTAGTTAATTGTGACCATTTTCTGTGATAAGGCTGAGAGCCCATTTTGTATGCCCCTATCAATAAAATACTCAAATTCTCAAAACTGTACCTTTTGTATGACTCTTATCATGACCCTTTAGCAAAGGAGATTTAGCAAGAAAAGTCAAAGTGATTAGACTCAAGAATGGTAAAGCACCAAACTACTAGTAACCCTGGAAAAAAAACCCCACTCAAAGGAAAGAAGGAACCACAATAATCCATGTAAGGGAATAACAATGGGACATTATGTGAGGAGAGGCCCAACCCTACTAAGCACAAGTACCAAGATAAACTATTAAAGGTGTAAGGAGAGAAGGGGTGTTCCACACCACATAGATTTAGGGCAATACCTCCTCAAAGGTCACGAAAGACATGAAGGACTGGAGACCGAAACCATGGAGTAGGTTACGTAAACGGTTCGCCAAGAGGTCAATAAATGATGAGGTGAATGCAAAATTTCAACTTTTTCTTAAGAAGGTCAAACCGAGAAGGATACCTCAGGAATAGGGAGAGGGTACATGGGAAGTATACTTAGAATCCTCTCATATGGGGCAAACACAGAAAAACGTCCCCCAGGACTCTAGGGAATGACACAGTGAGAATGAAGAAGAGAAGGAATACACTGTGAAAGGGAACTCTGAAGGGATGTGTACAACTAAGTACCTTGAAGAAATCATTGGTTGACAGATGGACATAACGTGGAGTGCAAGGAACAAACCCTTCATTATAAACTACTTGAAGGGAGGATGTATCGGAGGCCAAGACTGACCAGCTTTGGAAAAGTGATAGAATTTTTGGTACAACTTCCTTTGGAAAATATAGAGAAGTCAAAATTCAGAGCAACATAACAGAAGTAAGCAAACCATGACAACGAGATGGTCAAAGAGAATAAACGACACCCTAAAGAGGACCAGGAAGTAGTAAGGAATACACCCTAAAAAGGGCACTGGAAGGATCATTAAGGACAAGGAGATTAGAGAGACAACTGCCTCAAGAAAACTAAACAAGGTGAAAAGTAGGGGCGAGACAAGTAACAAACTACTCTCGTTAGGGTCATAGAGTAAACTCCAGCAAAGAAGGAAGAGGTGGAAAGGCCAAATATTGGAGAAAAGAAGGATAAAAGAAATCCTTAAAAGAACTAATGACCAAATTAGCGACAAAATTCAAGCCAAGAAAGGAGTAGGTAAGCCTTTCACATGATAGTCGGGAAATCTTGAAACAAAGAAAAATTTAAACACTCCCTAAAAGAAATGGATGTGCATTGTGGTATGAGTAAGGATGAGGATAGGGAACCAAAGATATACCTGCAAAATTTCAAGAGAAAGGTTAAATAGAAGAGGATGATAATCAAAGGATGTCATTTAAAGGCAGATATTCCGCAGAACTAGGAAAAAGGGGATAGTCCTACCAAGGAAGAAAATCTTGGAAAGACATATGCATCCCAACTAAGAGATAATGGAACCAAGAGAAAGGGACAAAGAGATAAACTTTCAAATGAAGCGCAAGCCAATTTGAAGGAACCAAGAAAGCATGCTTAAGTGATCTAAGGAAATAGTTTTAAAGGAAGAATGAAGGAAAATCCTTAAAAAAAATTCAATGGCCAGAACCGGGACTATAAAGTCTTGAGATGGTTAAATGAACCTCTCGAAGGGTAATTACAGGATTTTGAAACTAGGTGGATGCAAGCTCTAGACATGTGCTGAGGTACGAGTGAGAATGAGAATGAAGTACGAAAAACATATCCATAGGATCTCAAGAGTAAAGGTAAGCATACAAGAATAACATCAAGGGGCATCATTTAAAGTTAGGTGTCTTCAAGGATGTATGGAAAAGACATTACGGGAAAAAAGGGTAAGGATCCTCCCAAATAAGGAAATCCTAAGAAAGGATATATGATGTAATAAAGAATAAACAAAACCTAGTGGCGAGAAGTGAGGAGACAAATTCATAAATAAAATGCATGCTAAGATGAAAGAAACCCAAGGAAGCATATTAAGAGATGTTGTGGCAAGTAAGATTGAGTGGAGTATCCATAATAAGGTAAGGAAGGAAAGAACGTCTTAGAAATGTTGGGAAAGTGAGCCCTCCAAATAAGATGTGGTTATGGAGGAGTAACCGCGATTGATAAGACAGGCTGTAGTCCACACACGTATAATAAAGCCTAAAGATTGGACAACTGAGCATAATATGAAGTACCCGAAATAAGATTAATAAACTACTCAAATAAGGAATAGGGGGTGGAATGAGAAAATTTTTAGACAAAGGAGGACCAAAAGGGGGCAAATGCCCGAATATGGAAAGGGTGTAAGGAGATGAAGAAAGAAAACCTTTAAGAAATGGTAAGAAGGTTGAACATGTATCTCCTAAGATGAAAGTCTCTACCTTGAAGGAAATAGTCAAGAATGAAATTGTAAAAAGGGGAAACTCCACAAACCAAGCAAACAACATGTAGACCGAAAGAAATCAACTCAATATAAAGAATTGTGAAATGGTTACAAACAAGTAAGAGAGGATTAAGGCCAAAGGAAAACCCTTGAGTAAAGGATATCATTGGGAATGATGATGGACCTAAGAAAGGATGAAACCCAGCATGTCGGTAAAATGTCTGGAAATTTAATTAATTGGAACTGGAAATACTCAATAAGGAAGTCGAAAAGGGATGATTGGGTAAGGAGAACCGACACAGTTGTGTAAATTGAGTTAATAACGCTAAAGGTAGTCGAGGAATACTACAAGAGGAAAAGAGGAATGAAGTTATGCAATCCTTGAGAGGTTGAAAAATAAGGAATAACCCTAAAAGAGGTGTTTTGGAGATCTAATGGATATAGAGATAAGATCTAGAAAATGTCATGCTATAAGGGACAAGAAAACCCAACGTTCCTGATGAAAACATGACTCAAAATAAGGAAGAGTCGGTTCATAAGCATGACAAAGTCAAACATAATTTGGACCGATTTGTAATCCATGGAGCAATGAATGAAGGAAGAGTAGAAATGGGATGAAAAGGTGATGATAAACAAATCCATGGAAATAAGTATAAAATGCTCTATAGGATGACAAGCTAAGGGTTTCAATGACCAAGAGGTTAACTAGACACCAAAATGGTTAGTTATCTTAGAATTTACAATCTTAAGAATAGAACCTCAAGGGGAAGAATGTTGCCCTAAGCAAAGAGAGAGATAAAATCTAAGAACATACCCTGAAGTAAGGTATGTCTAGTTGTGACAAACTCCATGGAGGGAGTAAATAATATAAAGGAAAAAGGAATTCCTTAAGTGAAGGTCGTAAAAAGGGCTAATTGAAAGGACGAGGGAAAACTTTGCATCTTAAGCAAACACCAATGCGGCATCAAAGGAAATGATCACTCATGCAAGGTTGCTAACTAAGTTTTGGGGACAAAACTCCTAAAAGTAGGGGAGAGTTATAAACCCTGCTCTTTTGTGCTAAGGAAAACCGAGAAGGGAACCGGTCAAATCGAGTTAGAAAACTGAACCGGTTTACCAACCCAATCAATTGTGAATGGGCAATTTAAAAATTTACAACTCCCAAGTGATCTAAAAGGTTCAAAATACTATGGAAAAGAACTTAGGATGAATTGGAGGAGGAAAATTTGATCGATTTGGATGAATCGGGTCCAATAGGATTGAACCGATTTATGAACTGAGTCGATTCATGAACTCGAACCGATAGAGATCAGGAAAAACAAAGGAATTCAACTCCATTGTACTCCAAAGAAATTCATAAACCTTGGGAAGGAACCTTAAAACAAAGTGGGAGAGAAAAACTAAACTGGTTCGGATGAACCAGACCCGAACCGGATTGAACCAGTTTAAGGACCAAGCCGGTTTATGAACCAGAATCAATAAAGAGATGGTAAACAGGGAATTTTACGGACCCTAAGTGACCCAAGGAGTCACAAAAGACATGAAAATGGACTTGTGAAGGAATTTAGGGATGAAAACCAAACTAATTCCGGTGAATTGGATCCGAACCGGTTTGAACCACTATTGAACCGAATCATAAATTCATTTTTCTAGGTGGCTTAAATAATTCAAATTGGAGATTTGAGGCCACCATTGGATAGAGAATGAATTTAGATGAATTTATATAGTTTTAGATTTAAAAAACTCGGTTGAATGGGGGCAGAACTGGCCTGTTTAAGCTTTGAACCCAATTCGGACCAGTCCGTTCCAGTTCGGAACAGTGTCATCTTCTTTCTCAGGATGACAGCACCGTTCATTCGCTGGGAAACTGAAAAAACACTGGGGAAGAAGAAATGCTTCTATTCAGAGCATTTTAGGTCTTCAATGTCAGTCATAACGGTGCCAAACGAATGGCCAACAGGTCCCCGAGCTCCCTATATAAAGAGCCCCTCCCCATTCATCCTCTCCACACCTAAAAACTCCATTCACTCTCAACTGCTCCATTTTCTAGTGAAACTCGAACCAGAGCTCTAACATGGGGTCTTTTCTAAGGCAAACGAGGTGAGGTCGGGTTCTTTAGAACTAGGGAGAAGTCAGATACACGTCTGTAGTCTCCGTTCACTTCGAGGGTCACCGGCGAGACGCCGGCATGAAGAAACAGTGAAGCAGTTTCGGAGGACCGAAGCTGGCCTGTTTCGGTCGAGTTAAAATTGGCCATTTTGAGCCCTCGTTAGGCCAAACCATGCCTTCCTAACACTTCCTCGGCCCTCCCACGACCGATTTAAGACCGAAGGGTAAGCCAATTCACCTCTTGTCTGCAATTTCCGACTGATGCTAGAGAGAGAACTAGCAGAATTTTAATTATGAAATTCTAACTCAATTTGGCCTCAATTGATGCGATTCTTGATTCAAGGATAAACCTCAGGATAATTGTATGAACTTGTAAGAACTCAATTTCAACTCCAATTTCAACAATAATTGGTGTTTGATCGATTAATTTGATGAAATCAAATTCGACAGTATTGAAGAGTTGAGATTGGGGGAAATTTTGGGGATTTTTTAAATTCAAAGGACCAAAATGAAATTTTATGAAATTGAGGGTCAATTAGGCATGAAAATAATGTTGGAGGACCAATTGAGAAATTTTGGAATTTTTGGGGAAAAACTTACCAATTTTGTAAAGGAAGGGCAAAGTGGTAATTTTGGAAAAGTTGGGAGACCAAATTGGAATTTTGGGAAATTAAACCCCTTTTTGGTGAAATTGAATAAATTGAGGTCCTATGATAAATTTTAAAAGTTTTGGGACTCGATTTGAGGAAAAACCAACATTTGGGACCTAATTGCAAATAACTAAAAAGTTTAGATTTTCTAATTCATTTGAAATGAATGAAGGCTATCATGCCGAGTAATAATGAACAATGATGTTCATATCGTATAGGAATGCGAAGTACTGGGAACGCTAGCAAGGACAAGCTCGCGTGAATACCAAAAATCAGTCTAGTGGAATTCACGTCATTAATGGGTGAGTGGGTTTACTAACATCATACCCAGTTGGGATGATGAGCACAACTTAAAGATAAAAACCACTTACCGGTTGTGTGTGGAAATTTTACATCATACCCAGTAGGGGATGATAAGTACCTCGGTATAAAAACCCATTGTTTAGTGGTATTTAATCATCACCACTTAGAGAAAGTGATGTGAAAATTATGCAATAAAAAAACTACTTACCGGTTGTAAGTAGATCATAACCAATTGATATGATGAGACTTCCTCGAAGGAAGTTGAAAACCTGTTCATCGGTTATGAACGGAGATGTCCTTATACCGGTTGGTATAATGGACAGTGGAAACCTATTTTGTTGGAAGTGTTCTCCCCTAACTGTGTGTCAATGCTTAAACTATTTGGGAGACCTTCTTGACGGGAGCTCGAATAGCTCTTACAGGCTGGGGGGCCTCGATTTTGGAACTTAAGGGCTAAAATGCCTTGTTTTTGAAAAACTCGAACAGTGGGCCATAGGCCAATGCACACGAGCAGGAGATCGTAAATGAATATATATATATATATGTGTGTGTGTGTGTGTGTGTGTGTGTGTGTGTGTGTGTGTGTGTGTGTGCCATTAAACCTTAATAAGTGAATTTTTTGGTCATGGTACCAAGGCAGGTTTGACATACTCAGTCAACTAATAGCAGTACAACATGACCGGTCTCCGGACTAGTCAAAACACACAGCTACAGGTTGAGTTGAAAGTCGGGACCATTGGGACTAATGGCACCGCATATTACATGGCAATTTAAAAAAACTTTGTTTTTGCATGCACTATGAGTACGAGATCATCAAGATACCCATGAGGGATAGTGATGTGTCCTAAGGGCCCTGGACGACCTAGTGAGTATAAGGGCATATTGTCGTTCCAGGTGTCTGTGCAAAATTTGGAGTAGCACCAAGTGAATGAGACCAGGGTGGGGACAGGATGAGGTCTCTCTCCTCATATGGACACGAAGAAGCTATTTTGGGATTGAGGGTCGGATGTCGCATACATCCACTCATTCCCAGGGTAGAAGTGGTTGTGCTTCTATACTTGTGGCTGGTAATGTCGCTCTGAAGCCACTAGTGGGTTCGGTAGTCGTACTGACCTGTAAATGTGTGTAACCTTCATGATGAAGGATGTGTGTTGGGTGATGACACACTGTGGTAAATACGAAATGATGGAAAAATCCAAATTTTTAAATGAAGCGATTTTTTAAAAGAAAGGAGTCTGGCACACTCCATATAAATGTTTTTCTTAAAAGTTAAAAGTAGATATTTGAAAACCCATTCATTGAGTATTCGTACTCGCCCCCTCCCTTATATCCCTTTCAGGAAATCTCGGAAAGACTACCCTTAAAGACCATCAACTAAGATGCATGTAAGACCGGTATGTAAAGTTAAAAATTTCATGCAATTTTGATTATGCTATTCTAGGAAATGGTGCAGGTTTAAAGGACGCCTTACTCTTTATGGTTTATAATTAGGGGAAACCCTTTAATAAACCGGGAGAGTGGTGGGTTGATCACGGGGATCCGACCAAAGCGGGTCAAGGTGTGACAAAACCAGACCGGTTCAAGTGAACCGGATTTTAGCTAGATTGAATTGGAACCGATAGAGAAAGGGAAAACTAGGAAATTTATGGATTCCAGGTGATCTAAAGAGTCACAAAAGTAATGAAATTGGACTTTATGATGAATTGGAGATGAAAATCAAACGGGTTCAGGTAAACCGGATCTGAACCGAATTGAACCGGTTTGGACCGATTTGTACCACTATTGAACTGGATGCTAAATTCATTTTTCTAGGTAATATATAAAATTTAAATTTGAGATTTGAGGCCACCATTGGTAGAAAATGAATTTAGATAAACTTAGAAATTTTTAATTATGAAAAATCTAGTCGAATCGGGCCTGAACCGGCCAGTTTAATCTTTGAACTTGGTTCGGATTGGTCCGGTCTGGTTTGGAACAGTGTCATCTTCTTCCTTCAAATGACAACACTGTTCACTCGCCGAAAAATTGAGCAGCCCCGATGAAGCTGAAAAGTCTCTGGATTGAGAGTTTTAGGCAATGAATAACCGCAATTAAGGCGCCAATCGGATGGCCAAGAAGTCTCCGGGATTCCTATATAAAGAGCCCCTCCTCTCTCAACTACTCCAACTTTTAGTGAAGCTTGAACTAGAGCTCCAATATAGGGTGTTTTCTGAGCCAAACAAGGCATGGTTAGGTTCTTTAGAACCGAGGAGAAGTCAGATACCCGATGGTAGTCTCCATTTGCTTTGAGGGTCATCGGAGAGACGCCGGCATGATAGAATAGAAAAGCCGCCCTATTTTGGTCGGGCAGAAATCGGCCAATTCGAGCCCTTCTCAAGCCAAACCAAGCCCTCCCAACACCTCCACAACCCTCCTACAAATAAATTAGAATGGAAAGATAAGCCAATTTGGCTCCCGTAAATTTCTATTAGTACTAGGGAGAACCAGTATAACTTCAATGACTAAATTCTCATTCAATTTTGCATCAATTGATGCAATTCTTGATCCTAGGAGTAACCTCAAGACGAGAGCTATCTGCCTAGATCGAAAGCTCGGACGTCGTGCCCCAGATGGTAAGCTTTCGAAGCTTTCTCTCTCTAAGTCTAGTTTTTCAACAAAGCTCCATTTGAGCTCATTTCGACATCAAATCACATGATTCAAAGTGAAATTGAATCATATTAAAGTGTAGGAACTCCAATCTAACTTCAATTTCAATAATTAAACTCATTTGATTGGTTAATTTGATAAAATCAAATTCGGCTGATTTAGAAGGTTTGAAATTGTTGGAAAAATTGGGGGAAATTTGGGGATTTAAAAAATTCGAGGGACAAAAGTGCAATTTCATAAAATTGACGGCCAATTGAGTATGATAAAGATGCTTGAGGATCAATTGGGTAATTTTTAGAATTTTTGGGACAAAAATTACCATTTTTGTAAAGTAGGAGCAAAATGGTAATTTTGGAAAAGTTGGGACCAAATTGGAAATTTGGGAAAATGAACCCCTTCTGTGAATTTGAATATATTGAGGTCCCAAGGTGAATTTTAAAAGTTTTGGGACTTAATTGGAGGAAAACCGGCATTAGGGACTTAAAGTTAAAGAAAAATAACTTCAGGGACCTAATTGCAAATGAATGAAAAGTTTAGCTTCTCTCATTCATTTGGAATGAATGAAAGCTATTAGACCAAAGGATAATGAACAAGTATGTTGATATCGTGTAGTTACATGAAGTATTGGGAAAGCCAACCAAGACAAGTTTACATAAAGGCAAGAAGCCGGCTAAGAGGAAATTCACTGCACTATCGGGTGAGTGGGATTTTATATCATACTTGATTGGGATCATAAGCACCTTGGAAATGAAAACCCACTATTTAGTGGTATTTTAAGCATCACACCTAATAGGAGTGATGTGGAAATCACGTGGAAACACTACTTACTAGTTGTAAGTAGATTATACTTGGTTGGTATGATAAAACTTCTTGGAAGGAATTGGAAAACCCGCTTATCGGTTATAAGCGGAGATGTACTCATACTCGGTTGGTGAGATGGACAACTTAAAAGTTTATTTTGTTAGAAGTGTTCTTTCCTGACTGTGTGCCACTGCTTAAAAATTTTGGTAGACCTTGACAGGAGCTCGAATAGCTCAATTAGGCCAGAGGCCTCAGTTTTGGAACTTGGTGGCTAATATGCCCGATTTTGAAAATCTTGAATAGTAGGCCCTAGGCCAATTGGCACAAGTAGGAGCTCGTAAACAAACATGATTATTATGCCATGAAAACTTAAGTAAATGAGTTGTTTGGCCATGGTACCAAGACAGGACCGACATACTCGATGGACTAGTGACAGTGCGACATGACAGGTCTTCGGACTAGTCAAGACAAACAGTTGCAGGTCGAGTTGAGGGTCGGGGCCGTCAAACTAGTAGCACCACAGATTATATGGCATTATGTGAAAAACTGTTGATTGTGCATGCACTATGATTACGGGACCTTTAAGATGCCCAAGAGGGGTAGTGATGCATCTAGGAGTTAAGGGCAGTTAGTCGTACCAGGAGTCTTGAGAAGCTTGACGTAGCTTCATTGTGCATGAGACTGAGTGGGGATAGGATGAGGTCTCTATCCTCATATGGACATGGAGTATTTTTTATCTGAGGGTAGGACGTCAGAGACGTTCACTCAGACTTTGGGTAGAAATCAAATATGTAAACCCCGCACTTTTGAGTTAAGGAAAAATTGGGAAAAGAACCGGTCAAACCGAATAAGAAAACTGAGCCAGTTTACATTTAGCAACAAGCAATATGGAAATTTACAACTTCCGAGTGATCCAAAGGGTTTATTAAACCTTGAAAAAAGAAACTTAAGACAAATTAAAAGACAAAAACCAAATTGGTTCAGGTGAACAAGATCCCATAAGAACTTTGAAGTTTAGGAAGATGGGTGACCTCTTGGGAAGTATGATTTTTTGTAACCCGAAATTTCGGTCAAAAATTTTTATACGCAGTATGCGCTTTAAATTAATATATATTAAATTATTCGAATTAATACAAAGAATTTAATACCGAAATTAAATTATTGGAATTAATACCGAAATTAAATTATTGGAATTAATACTGAAATTAAATTATTGGAATTAATACCAATAATTTATGGAATTATTAATAATAGTAATAAATCTCTCCCATTTAATACATGGGTTTTACACCAATATAAAGAGGTCATCCCCATTCATTCTTCTCACACCCGAACAATTCTCTCTCTCTCTCTCTCTCTCTCTCTACTGCTCCATTTCCCGATGAAGCTTAAACCAGAGCTTCGACTTCAATATTTTTCTTAACCTTAAAAGGAGAGATCAGGCTCTTTAGAATTGGGGAGAAGACAGCTATCTGGTAGCAAACTCCAGTCAATCTGAGAATCGTTGGAGAAGCGCCGACATGATGGAATAGTAAAGCAGCTCCAGTGGACCGAAGCTGCCCTATTTCGGCCAAGCTGAAATCGACCATTTCAAGCCCTCCTCAGGCCAAACCAAGCCTTCCCAACACTTCCTCAGCCTTTCCACGGCCCAATTAGGACCGAAAGGTAAGCCAATTCGGCTCCCCTTTACAATTTTTTATCGGTGCTAAAGAGAGAGTCGACCAATTCCACATCAATTAATTCGATTCTTGATTCTAGGATGAACCTCAGGACGAGACCTATCTACCCAGATCAAAATCTCGGAACGTCGTGCCTTCACCGGTGAGTAATCGAAGCTTTGTCTCTCTATAGTTCATTTTCCAGTGAAGTTCCGTTTGAGCTCGTCCCAGCATTAAAACTTGCGATTCACATTTCTAAAGAATCATAGGAACATGTAGAAACTCAATTTCAAATTCAATTTCAACAATTGGAAACGTTTGATGGGTCAATTTGATGAGATCAAATTCGGTTGTGTTAAGAAGTTGGAATTGGGGGAAAATTGGGGATTTTTGAAATTCAAAGGAATAAAATTAAATTTTATGACATTGAGGGCCAATTGGGCATGAAAATAATGTTGGAGGATGAATTGAGAAATTTTAGAATTTTTGGGGCAAAACTTACCATTTTTTTAAAGGTTGGGTAAAATGGTAATTTTGGAAAAGTTGGAGGACCAAATTGGAAATTTGAGAAATTAATCCCCTTTTTGTGAAATGGAATAAATTAAGGTCCTATAATAAATTTTAGCAGTTTCAGGACTCAATTTGAGGAAAAAACTAGCATTTGGGACTTAAAGTTAAAGAGAAATAACTTTAGGGACCTAATTACAAATAAATGAAAGTTTAACTTTCTCATTCATTTGGAATGAATGAAGGCGATTAGGCCGAAGGATAATGAACCAATATGTTCATATCGTGTAGGAATACGAAGTATCGGGAACGCTAGTAAGGACAAGCTCGCGTGAATATCAAGAATCAGTCTAGTGGAATTCACGGCATTAACGGGTGAGTGGGTTTACTAACATCATACCCGGTTGGGATGATGAGCACAACTTAAAGATAAAAACCACTTACCGGTTGTGAGTGGAAATTTTATATCATACCCGGTAGGGGATGATACGTACCTCAGTATAAAAACCCATTGTTTAGTGGTATTTAATAATCACCACTTAGAGAAAGTGATGTGAAAATTATGCGAAAAAAAAACTACTTACCGGTTGTAAGTAGAACATACCCGATTGATATGATGAGACTTCCTCGAAGGAAGTTGAAAACCCATTCATCGGTTATGAACGGAGATGTCCTTATACCGGTTGGTATAATGGATAGTGAAAACCTATTTTATCGGAAGTGTTCTCCCCTGACTGTATGCCAATGCTTAAACTATTTGGGAGACCTTCTTGACGGGAGCTCGAATAACTCTTATAGGCCGGGGGGCCTCGATTTTGGAACTTGAAGGCTAGAATGCCCAGTTTTTTGAAAATCTCGTACAGTGCGCCCAAGGCCAGTTGGCACGAGCAGGAGCTTGTAAATGAAGATGATATATGTGCCATAAAACTTAATAAGTGAATTGTTTGGCCATGGTACCAAGATAGGACCGACATGCTCGGTCAACTAGCGGCAGTGCGACATGACAGGTCGATGGACTAGTCAAGACAATCAACTACAGGTTGAGTAAAAGAGTCGGGACCGTTAGACCAGTGGCACCACATATTACATGGCTTGATAAGAAAACATTGTTTGTGTATGCACTGTGAGTACGGGATCATTAAGACGCCATTGAGGGGTGGTGATGCGTCCTAAGGGCATTGGACGACTTGGTGGCTATAAGGGCAGTTTGTCGTTCCAAGTGTCTGTGCGAAATCTGGAATAGCACCAAGCACATGAGACCGGGGTGGGGATAGGATGAGGTCTGTGTCCTCATACGAACACGAAGAAGTGATTTCAGGATTGTGGGTTGGATGTCACTTACATCCACTTATTCCCAGGGTAGAAGTGGTCTTACTTCTATCCGGGTGGTAGGAAAAGTCGCTCCGAAGCCATTAGCGGGTTCAGTAGTGATACTGAGTTGCAAATGTGTGTAACCTTCATGATGAAGGATGTGTGTTGGGTGATGACACACCGTGGTAAATAAGAAATGGTGAAAAAACCCAAATTTTTAAATGAAGGTATTTTTGAAAACAAAGGAGTCTAGCACACTCCATATAAATATTTTTCTTAAAAGTCAAAAGCTTTTAAAAACCCATTCACTGAGTAGTCATACTCACCCCCTCCCTTATGTCCCTTTCAGGAAATCCCGGAAAGCCTCCCCTTAAAGACCGTCAACTAAGATGCCTGTAAGATAGGTATGTAAAGTTTTAAATTTCATGCAGTTTTTATTATGCTATTCTAGGAAAAAGGTGCAGGTTAAAGGACGCCTTACTCTTTATGGTTTACAATAAGGGAAAACCCTTTAATAAATCGGGAGAGTGGTGGGTTGATCACGGGGATCTGACCAAACCAGGTCGGGGCGTGACAACTAGAGTGGTATTAGAGCCCGTTTACTCGAATACATAATAAAGACTAGAAAATATAGTAACTAATAGGATTTATCCTAAAATTTTTAGATGGCTCCCAGGAGAGGAACCAAGAAAACTTGGAATGGCTCTACTCAACACCCTACCTCCGTAGGGAGACAACCCTAGAAGCTTCCCAAATGCTTGAGACCGGGTTGAAATGTCAAAAGACCAAATGGGGAAGTATCCTGGAGAATGGTGCTAGGACCTATTGATGGTACAAGCCTAAGTATAAAGGAGGATGCTTATCAAGAATTCCATATCTCCCTAGTTAATTTGTGACCATTTTTTGTGATAGGGCCGAGAGCCCAACCTTTTATATACCCATGTTAATAGAAGATTCAAATCCTCCAAAACTCTATCTTCTGAGGATGTGATCTTACTAGGAATATGGCCTGAGGAAAATAAAGCAAACCCACACTATCCTGGAAGCTAAGGAAAAGTTACATCCTGGTTATGGAAGATGAATCAGGGAATTAAGAAACCTAGGAAGACTCTTACTGACCCTTTAGCAAAGGAGATTCAGTAAGAAAACTGTCAAAGTGATCAAACTCAAAGAACGGTATAGCACCAAACCAATAGTAACCCTGGAAATTTCCTACTCGAAGGAAAGAAGGGACCACAACAATCCATGTAAAGGAATAACCTATTACAAGTATGAACGATTGAGACATTACCTGAAGAAGTGCCCAACCCTACTAAGGACAAGTACCAAGATAAACTATTATAAGTGTAAGAAAAGAAGGGGTGTTTCACACCTCATAAATTTAGGGCAATAACTCCTCAAAGGCCACAAAGGACCGGAGACCGAAACCATGGAGCTGGCTAAGTAAGCGATTCACCAAGAGATTAAGAAATGATGAGGTAAATGCAAAATTTAAATTTCTTCTTAAGAAGGTCAACCCAAGAAATATACCTTAAGAGTAGGGATAAGGTACATGGGAAGTATATCTAGAACCCTTTCATAAAGGGCAAACACATAGAAACATCCTCTGGAAACTCTAGAGAATGGCACAATGAGAGTGAAGAAGAGAAGGAATACGCTGGGAAAGGGAACTCTGGAGGGATGCATACAACTAAGTACCTTGAAGAAATCATTGAATTGGCAGATGGACATAACATGAAGTGCAAGGCATCGACCCACCATTAGAAACTTCTTGATGGAAGGATGTATTAGAGGCCAATTATGACCTGCCTTGGAAGAGTAATAGAGCCAAATAACGGGATGTATTGGAATGAATCACCTTGGAAAAAGTAATGAAGCCAAATAGGGTCAAGGAGAATAAACAACACCCTAAGAAAGATCGGGAGGTAAAAAGGACTACACCCTAAAAAGGTTAGTGAGATGGATGTGAAGGACAGGAGGACTCGAGAAACAGCTGCCCTAAGAAACTTAGACCAAACAAATGGTGGAGGCAAAGTTGTTAATGAACAAGTACTCGGGAAAGCCATAATGTAAGTTTCGACAAAGAAGAGAGAGGCGGAAAGGTCAAATACTTGGGAAAAGAAGGATGCAAGAAATCCTTAAAGGGACCAAAGGCCAATTAACGACTAAACTCAAGCCAAGAAAGGAATAGGCAAGCCTCTCCTACAATGATCCTGAAACAAGGAAGATTTGTACACTCCCTAAAGAAATAAACAGGTACTGGGTATGAATAAGGATGCAAATGGAGCATAAAAGATGTGCCTACAAGATTTGAGGAGTAAAGGTAAATAGGAGAAGACGACATCAAGGGATGTCTTTTAAGGGTAGAAATTCCCTAGAGCAAATGTAAGAAAAGAATGTCAGGGGAAAGGCAAGGAATCCTACCAAGGAAGGAAGCCCTAGAAAGACATGTATATCCCAATTAAGAGGAAATGGAACCAACCCTTATTTAGGAAATGTTTTCCAAGGAAGTATTGTAATGGTCCAGTATGACCTGTTTGGAGAGAATAGGAGAACCATCTAGAAAGGGGAAAATTAGTAATGGCGGGCAGCCAAAGATAATGAACAAAACTAGAAGGTGTGAACCTTCCCAAGCAAAGTAATCAACACATAGATCGAAAGCAATTATTGTACAATGAAGAATCATGAAGTGATTTATGAGCAAGTAAAAGTGGATTAAGGAAAAAGGAAGTCATTGAATAAGGGATGTCACTAAAGAAGAGAAATGACATAAGAAGGGAAAAAAATCCTCGTATGTCAATAATCATCAGGAAACCCAACGATTGGAATTGAAAGGACCTAATAAAAATGTTTGGAAAGGATGAGTAGGTAAGAGAAATCCATGCGGTTATGTGAGACATAACTTCAAAGGCATGATGGATCAGAGGATAACGGTAAAAAGGATAGTTGAGGAATGCTATCAAAAGAAAAGAGGGATGAACTTATATGATCCCTAAAAGGTAAAAAAAAAAAAAAAAGCTAAGAGAGACCCTTAAGGAGATGTTCTAGAAATCTAATGGAC
This sequence comes from Trapa bicornis, assembly GCA_030064425.1. NCBI lineage: Eukaryota > Viridiplantae > Streptophyta > Magnoliopsida > Myrtales > Lythraceae > Trapa > Trapa bicornis. The sequence goes on along the minus strand of CM057753.1, from coordinate 12,059,256 downwards.
AAAGAAAGGTCCTAAAAAATGCCATGCTGTAAGGGCTATGTAAGCCCAACAATCCCGAGGAGAATATGACTCAAAGTAAGGAAGAGTCGGCTAATAAGCATGACGAGGTCAAATATAAAAATTTGGATTGAAGTTATAATAGACAACGAATGGAGGAAGGGTCAAAATAGGACGAAAAAGTGATAATAAATAAAATCGTGGAAACAAGTACATAACGCCCGAAAGAATATTGAGCTAAAGGTTTAAACGACCAAGGGATTAACTAGACACGGGAATGGTTAGGTATCTTGGAATTTCCAATCTTGAGTACAGAACCTCAAAGGGAAGAATGTGCTCTAAGCAAAAAAAAGATATAAATCTAAGAATATACCCTGAAGTAAGGTATGTCTTGTTATGATAAACTCCATGGAGGGAGTAAATAATATAAAGGAAAAAAAATTCCTTAAGTGAAGGATGTAAAAAAGGACTAATTGAAAGAACAAGAGAAGACTTTGCATATTAAGCAAACACCAAAGGGTCATCAAAGGAAATGATTGCTCATGCAAGGATGTTAACTAAGTTTTTGGGACAAAACTCCTAAAAGGAGGGGAGAGTTGTAAACCCCGCACTTTTGAGTTAAGGAAAAATTGGGAAAAGAACCGGTCAAACCGAATAAGAAAACCGAGCCAATTTACATTTGGGAACAATCTTTATTAAACCTTGAAAAAAGAAACTTAACACAAATTAAAAGACAAAAACCAAATTGGTTCAGGAGAACGAGATCCCATAAGAACTTTGAAGTTAAGTGTGCTTGCGTGAGAGTAGTGTGAGGATGGGTGACCTCTTGGGAAGTATGAGGCCATCCCCATTCATTCTCCTCACACCCGAACACCTCTCTCTCTCTCTCTCTCTACTGCTCCATTTCCCGGTGAAGCTTAAACCAGAGCTTCAACTTCAACATTTTTCTTAACCTAGAAAGGAGAGGTTGGGCTCTTTAGAACTGGGGAGAAGACAACTATCTGGTAGCAAACTCCAGTCAATCCGAGAATCGTTGGAGAAGCGCCGACATGATGGAATAGTGAAGCAGCTCCAGCGGACCGAATCTGCCCTATTTCGGCCCAGCTGAAATCGGCTATTTCAAGCCCTCCTCAGGAGAAACCAAGCCTTCCCAACACTTCCTCAGCCTTTCCACGGTCGAATTAGGACCAAAAGGTAAGCCAATTCGGCCCCCTTTACAATTTTCGATCAGTGCTAGAGAGAGAGTCGACCGAATTTCAATGATGACATTCTAATCCAATTCCGCATCAATTGATGCGATTCTTGATTCTAGGATGAACCTCAGGATGAGACCTATCTACCCAGATCAAAATCTCGGAACGTCGTACCTTCACCGGTGAGTAATCAAAGCTTTCTCTCTCTATAGTTCATTTTCCAACGAAGTTCTGTTTGAGCTCATCCCGACATTAAAACTTGCGATTCACATTTCTAAAGAATCGTAGAAACATGTAGAAACTCAATTTCAACAATTGGAAACGTTTGATGGGTCAATTTGATGAAATCAAATTTGGTTGTATTAAGAAGTTGGAATTGGGGAAAAATTGGGGATTTTCGAAATTCAAAGGAATAAAATTAAATTTTATGTCATTGAGGGCCAATTGGGCATGAAAATAATGTTGGAGGACGAATTGAGAAATTTTAGAATTTTTGGGGTAAAACTTACCATTTTTGTAAAGGAAGGGCAAAATGGTAATTTTGGAAAAGTTGGAGGACCAAATTGGAAATTTGAGAAATTAATCCCCTTTTTATGAAATGGAATAAATTGAGATCCTATGATAAATTTTAGAAGTTTTGGGACTCAATTTGAGGAAAAGAAATGGCATTTGTGACTTAAAGTTAATGAGAAATAACTTTAGGGACGTAATTGCAAATAAATGAAAGTTTGACTTTCTCATTCATTTGGAATGAATGAAGGCGATTAGACCGAAGGATAATGAACCAAGATGTTCATATCATGTAGGAACACGAAGTACCGAGAACGCCAGCAAGGACAAGCTCGCGTGAATACCTCAGTATAAAAATCCACTGTTTAGTGGTATTTAATTATCACCACTTAGAGAAAGTGATGTGAAAATTATGCGAAAAAAAAAACTACTTACCGGTTGTAAGTAGATCATACCCGGTTAGTATGATGAGACTTCCTCGAAGGAAGTTGAAAACCCGTTCATCGGTTATGAACAAAGATGTACTTATACCGGTTTGTATAATGAACAGTGAAAACCTATTTTGTCGGAAGTGTTCTCCCCTGACTATGTGCCAATGCTTATACTATTTGGGAGACCTTTTTAACGGGAGCTCAAATAGCTCTTATAGGCCGGGGGCCTCGATTTTGGAACTTGAGGGCTAGAATGACCAGTTTTTTGAAAATCTCGTACAGTGGGCCCAAGGCGAGTTGGCACGACCAGGAGCTCGTAAACGAACATCATATATGTGCCATAAAACTTAATAAGTGAATTGATTGGCCATGGTACCAAGATAGGACTGACATGCTCAGTCAACTAGCGGCAGTGCGACATGACAGGTCGACAGACTAGACAAGACAAACAACTGCAGGTTGACTAGAGAGTCAGGGCCGTTGGACCAGTGGCACCACATATTACATGGCTTGATAAGAAAACATTGTTTGTACATGCACTGTGAGTACGAGATCATCAAGACGCCCATTAGGGGTACTAATGCGTCCTAAGGGCACTGGACGACCTGGTGGCTATAAGGGTAGTTCGTCGTTCCAGGTGTCTGCGAAATCTAGAGTAGCATCAAGCACATGAGACCGGAGTGGGGATAGGATGAAGTTTTTGTCCTCATACGAACACGAAGAAGTGATTTCGGGATTGTGGGTCGGATGTCACGTACATTCAATCATTCCCATGGTAGAAGTGGTCGTACTTCTATACTGGTGGCAGGAAAAGTTGCTCCGAAGCCACTAGCGGGTTTAGTAGTGATACTGACTTGCGAATTTGTGTAACCTTCATGATGAAGGATGTGTGTTGGGTGATGACACACCGTGGTAAATAAGAAATGGTGAAAAAACATGAATTTTTAAATGAAGGGATTTTTGAAAACAAAGGAGTCTGGCATACTCCATATAAATATTTTTCTTAAAAGTTAAAAGCTTTTAAAAACCCATTCACTGAGTAGTCGTACTCACCCCCTCCCTTATATCCCTTTCAGGAAAGCCTCCCCTTAAAGACCGTCAACTAAGATGCCTCTAAGACATGTATGTAAAGTTTTAAATTTTATGCAGTTTTGATTATGCTATTCCAGGAAAAAGGTGCAGGTTAAAGGACACCTTACTCTTTACGGTTTACAATAAGGGGAAACCCTTTAATAAACTGGGAGAGTGGTGGGTTGATCACGGGGATCTGAGCAAACCGGGTTGGGGTGTGTAAAGACGCTCCGATACACAAGTGGGTACATTTGGCGTAACTGCATCTCGCGAATGTGTGTGATCCCTTCATGATGAAGGGCGTGTTGTTTATAAAACACACTGAATATGGAAATGGGAAAAAGATTATGAAAACCTTGGAAAGGATTTGAGAATCCTTGTAAAAGAATTGTAACCCTTGGAAAAAGGTTTTAAAAACCAGAACTTGAGTAAAGAATGTTTTTAAAGAAAATAAGGAGTGTGGCACACCCCAATACAAACTATTTTATATGAAACTCATGTTTTAAATATCCATTCACTGAGTTGTCGAACTCACCCCCTCCATTTACACCCTTTCAAGTAACCAAGGGAAAAACCTACTTATATACTTTCCGCTAGCTAAACCTACCAAACAGATATGTAAGTTTAAATTATTTAGTTTTGATTAATGTTATTCCAGGAAAGGTGTAGGTATAAATGATGTCTTACTCCTCACGCTTTAAATAAGGGGAAAACCTTTAATAAACTGGGGGAGTGGCGGGTTGCTCAAGGGAATACGACCAAATCGGGTTGGGGTGTGACATATATGATACTAAAAGACCTGAATAATGGGAACCTTGTGTGATACACATCAAGCCAAGCTGAGTTGTCGAGCTTGTTGGGCTAAACCTCTACTTTACCAAAGCTAGGTCATCGAACCTGTTGGGCCGGTACGCGTGGGCTGAAGCAAAGCCGACAGACCATTGTGCAAGAAGGCCAAAGATAAAGGCTATAATTCAAAGTGTGATACGCATCGAGCCAAGTTGAGTTGTCAAGCTTGTTGGGCCAAACCGTTACTCTTCCGAAGACATGTCATCGAACCTGTTAGGCTAGTACTCGTGGCCGAAGCCAAGTCATCGAACCTATTAGGCCAGTACTCGTGGTTGAAGCCAAGTCAACAAACCATTGTGCTAGAGTGCCAAAGATAAAGGCTATAATTCAAAGAGACTTTTGATTGTGCATGCACTGTGACGTTCATGCTATCAGGACACCTAACATTAGGTAGTGATGGAGCCTAAGGACTGCTGGATGACCAAGGGTGCATAAGGGCAATTTTGTCTTTCAGTAGGTCGTCAAGCCAAGTAGATTCCTACGCATGCAAACTAAGGCAGTAGGGGAAATGAGGTCTCATCCCACTAAGCGGACATGATGAAGTGGTTGGGGTTTGAGCATTAGACTATTGAACAAGTGGCACGGTTGATGTCCGTTTTGTGAACGTGTGATCCCTTTCTATGATAGAAAGTGCGTGTGATTGTTTGTTGAGGCATCACCCAAGCAAGGGGAAATATTCAAAAAGAGATGAACTCATATTACAATAAATTAAAAGCATAAAACATTTTCAATAAACTGATTGTTTTGAAAGCTCGCTTCCCAACCCCGACTCACTAAGTTGTGAAAACTCACCCACCACCCATTAACCTTTATCAAGAGAAACACATTGCCACCACAAGTCTAAGCTAGAGAAGAGGCCAATGGTATCACCATCATGTAACTTTTATGTTTTGTAAACTTTGTTATGGAAAACAGGTACTTCAACGCATTTACCTTCCATAAACTATTAGTACAAGGAAGGGTGGTGGGTTGATCACAAAACCCCGACCAAACCGGGTCGGGGTGTGACAACTTAAGTGGTATCAAAGCAAGGTTTCCCAAACAAGGTTTCAAAACTAAAAGCCCTAGAACACTAACTAATGATAAACTTCTCTCAATAGATATGACCACCCCTATAGAAAGCAAACGGACACACATTGTCGTACCCACCCCGGAACTAGGCAGAAATCTTGCCACGTGTGAGGAAATTAGCTTAGGAGCTCAAGAGCCTAGGAGGACCTAATCTATAAACCCCACTCTTTGGAGTTAAGGAAAATCGGGAAAAGAACTGGTCAAACCAAGTTAGAAAACTGAATCGGTTCACAAATAAGATCATCGAGGAATGGGCAAATTGAGAATTTACAACTCTTGAATGACCCAAAAGGGTTCATAAACCTTTGAAAAGAACCTTAGGACAAATTGGGAGAGAAAAACCAGACAGGTTTGAGTGAACTAGATCCAAACCAGATTGAACTGGTTTAAGAACTGAGTCGGTTTATGAACTTGAATTGATAGAGAGAGGACAAACCAGGAAATTTATGGATCCCAAGTGACTTAAAGAGTCACATAAGTCATGAAAAAAAGACTTTAGGATGAATGGGGGATGAAAACCAAACCGATTCAAGTGAACCAGATCCAAACCGGATTGAACCAGTTTGGACCAGTTTGAACCACTATTGAACCTGATACTAAATTTATTTTTCTTGGTGGCTTAGAAAATTCCAATTTGAGAATTTAGGCCACCATTTGATAGATAATGAATTTAGAAATTTTTAATTTTGAAAAACTTGGTTGAATCAGGCCTAAACCAGCCGGTTTAAGCTTTGAACCCGGTACGGATCGGTGCGGTCCGATTCAGAACTATGTCGTCTTCTTCCTTTAGATGACGGCACTATTCACTCATCAGAAAATCAAACTAGCGCCGGTGAAGAGGAAACGTTTCTATTCAATACATTTCAGGCCATTAATAATTGTCGTAAATGTGCCAAACGGACGGCCGACGAGTCCTCGAGCTCCCAATATAAAGAGCCCCTCTCCATTCGTCCTCTCCACACCTGAACACCTCACTCTCTCTCAACTAAGTTTTTTGGTGAAGCTCAAACTAGAGCTCCGATATAGGGTCTTTTTTTAGCCAAAGAAGGTACGGTCGGGTTCCTTAGAACTGGGGAGAAGTCAGCTATTTGGTGGTAGTCTCCAATCATTCCAAGGGTCACTGGAGAAGCACCGGCATGATCGAATAGTGAAGCAGCTCCGGCGGACTAAACCTGCCCTATTTCTATTGAGCTAAAATTGGCCAATTCGAGCCCTCCTCATGCTAAACAAAGCTCTCCCAACACCTTCTTAGCCCTCCTATGGCCAAATTAGAACTGAAAGATAAGCCAATTTCGCTCCCCTCTATAATTTCCGACCAGTGTTACTAAGAGAACCGGTAGAATTTCAATGATAAAATTATCACTAAATTCAGTATCCATTGATGCAATTCTTGATACTAAGAGGAACCTCAGGAAGAGCGCTATTTGCCCAGATGGAAAGCTCGAACCGTCGTGACCCCGATGGTAAGCATTCAAAAATTTCTCTCTCTACGTTCTATTTTTCGATGGAGCTCCATTTGAGCTCATTCCAGCATCAAATCATGTGATTCAAAGTGTAAAAGAACCGTATGAAGATGTAGGAACACCAATTTAACTTTAATTTCAACAATTAAACTTGTTTTATTGGTCAATTTGATGAAATCAAATTTGGCTGTGTTGAAAAGTTGAAATTTGGAGAAATTTTCGAGATTTCAAAATTTTGAGGAACTAAAATGTAATTTTATAAAAATTGAGGGCCAATTGGGCATGATAAGAGTGTTGGAGGACCAATTGAGCAAATTTTGGAATTTTTGCGGTAAAACTTACCATTTTTGTAAAGGAGGGGCAAAATGGTAATTTTGGAAAAATTGAGGACCAAATTGGGAATTTGGGAAACTTGAACCCCTTTTTGTGAAATTAAATAAATTGAGGTCCGAAAGGGAATTTGAAAAGTTTCTGGATTTAATTTGGTGAAAAACCGATATTTGAGGCCTAAAGTAAAGGAAAAAGAACTTTAGGGACCAAATTACAAATATTTGAAAAGTGAGAATTTTTTAGTCATTCATAATGATTGAAGGCCATCAAGCTAAATGATAATGAACAAAAATGTTCATACAGTGTAGGAACACAAGATATCGGGAACTCCTGCTGAGAAAAAGCTCGCAAGGGACGAAAGCCGATTTAGAGGAACGCACTGCGCAATCGGGTGAGTGGGATATTTAATATTATACCATGTTGTAATGATAAGCACCTAAAAAAGGAAGCTCACTGCTAAATGGTATTTTAAACATCACACCTAAGAGTAGTGATGTAAAAATTATGCAAAAAACTACTTACCGGTTGTAAGTAGATCATACCCGATTTGTAAAATGAAACTTCCGTTAATAAAGTGGAAAACCTGCTTATCGGTTATAAGTGGAGATGTCCTCATACTCGGTTGGTGTGATGGACGACTAAAAAGTTTATTTTGTCAGAAGTGCTCTCCCTTGGCTGTGTACCACTGCTTAAAATTTTTGGAAGACTTTCTTCACGATAACTCGAATAGCTCAGTTAGGTTGGAGGCCTCGGTTTTGGAACTTAGGGGCTAATATGCCCGATTTTGAAAATCTCTAACAATGGGCCCCAGGCCAATTAGCACGAGTAGGAGCTCGTAAACAAACATGATTATTATGCAATGAAAACTTAAGTAAATGAGTTGTTTGGCCATGGTTCCAAGATAGGACTGACATACTCGATGGACTAGTGGCAATGCGACATGACAGGTCTTCGAACTAGTCAAGACCAATAGTTGCCAATCGAGTTGAGGGTCGGGGCCATCGGACCAGTGGCACCACAGATTATATGGCATTATGTGAAAAAATGTTGATTGTGCATGCACTATGTTACGGGACCATCAAGACACCCAAGAGGGGTAGTGATGCATCCTAAGGCTCTAGAAAACCTGGTGGAAATAAGGGCAGATAGTCGTACTAGAAATCTTGAGATACTTGAGATTTGAAAATGAGAAAAATTAAAGGAATTAAGGAGTCTTGCACACTCCTATTTGAAAACTTTTTGTTTATCGAAACTTCATTTTTTGAAAATACCTATTCACTGAGTTGTAGAAACTCACCCCTCTTTTTATCCCTTTTCAGGAAATAGAGAAATTGACCAAGGATAACACCAAACCTTACCCTTTGTCAAGTATGCTTATTTCCTCTTAAGCTTGCATTTTATATGATATATGTCATTCTAGGGAACAAGGTTAAAGTACCTCTGGCTCCTCTTGAGTTAAAGAAGGAGGAAACTCCTCTTGAACCAGGAGAGCGATGGGTTGTTCATGGAGATCCGACCAAACTGGGTTGGGGCGTGACATAACCCATGAGGCCAAGTATGTCTCAAAGCCAAGGAGACTTTATGAAGAATTTGTCAAGGTATTCGAGAAACCTTGCTTTGCGCTTAAGAACGGAGACTGTTGCATAGGATGTGCGCACCCGAGGTTGGTGACACGTGGAAACCCCCAGCAAACACCGAGAAAAACTTCCCAAAGCTCGAGATGAAGAAGGAGCTATAAAGGTCCATGCAGGAAGGTCACCTACTACAATTGTAGACAGATGGGACACTATACACGAAAGTGCCTAATACCACTAAGGAATGCGGTGCCCACTCTTGGGAGCCCTACTTCCGTAGGCGGGGAAGGACATCAAAAAAGGAAGAGAAAGGAGAAGAAGGCAGAGGAAGCCTCTTCATCGTGTAATTACCGAAGGACCCACATAGGAACCAATTATGGGATAACCTACTATAGGTGTGGAGGAATAGGACACAGGGTGAAGAAGTGTCCCATGCCACAAGAATGGATGGCAATACCTCCCAAGAGAAATATCTCCCTGACTCACAAAATCCAAAGGAATGGGAGATAGGAGGCCACATAGGAAGCCACAACTCAAGGTAAGGATTTCAGACCCACACCAGAAAGAGTTCCTCAAGATTCTAGCATAGAACTTCCTGGCCTTTCTTTTAACCATCTTCCTTAGAGGGGAGAAATCCCCAACTATATATTATATTCAATTTCCAATAAATAAAACTTCAAGTTTCCAGAAGTTTCTGTCACCAAAATCATAGTGTGTCCAATCCATCTCTTGTGCCTCGAAACAAATAAGAAACGAGGAGGACAAACCACGGATAAGAAGGGTCAGAGAACTAAGACCCAAAGGATTTTTCCAACCTCTTTAAAAACTTTGGAAGGACAAATAACCCCTTTGGATCCCCTAGACTAGGAGGACAAGCACCCGACCTCCCCAAAGGAAGGAGGCCTTTGTAAAGGAAAGATAGGATCATATATAGAGCTAAACCCAAAGAATGGACGAACGAGGAGACAACAACCCTATTAGGATAGGAAAGGTAACCATGACCAGGAAACAAAGGAAATAATTTCTAAGAAGAGAGAAACCTTGGAAGATGTATGCCCACTAACTAAAGAACAACAAACGTCACACTAGTCTCTAACCTCGCCTACTTGAGGAAACCTAGGATCAGAAGATGGGGCGTAATCGGGAGCGCACAAGACGAGGACGAGTACTAGAAGTTAATCAGGTAAGAACATGGAGTTATGGATGGCAAAGTGTAACTAGTTTGGAAAAGCAGAGAAGCCAAGTAGAGTTGCAGACCCACCCAACAAAAGTAAACAACTAGTAACAGTGGGATAACCAAAGGAGACGAAAATGACACCCTAAGTAGGACCGGAAGGAGTGGTGACCCTTGAAGAAGGTGATAGGATGGGCATTAAGTGAACTCGAGAGACAACTATCTTGAGACAAAGAGAGCAATTGGAATAGGGTGATTGAATAAACCCACCCTCGTGAGACTCATGGATTCAAACACCGATAAGGAGGGAAAAGTAAAGAGGGCAAACGTCAGAAGAGAAGAATGAAGGAAATCCTTAGGATGATTCATGGCCGAAAAGAATTTGGCAACTACCATTGTAAACCCATCCTTTGATAATAAGAAAACTGGGGAAAGAACCAATTATTTTCAATTTGAAAACTCAGTCAGTCTACAAATCGAAACCGATAGAGAAAGGGCAAACCAGGAAATTTTTGGATCTCGAGTGACCCAAAGAGTCCCAAAAGTCATGTAAATGGACTTAAGAATGAATTGGAGATGAAAACCAAACCGGTTCAGGTGAACTAGATTTGAACTAGATTGAACCAATTTTGACCAATTCGAACCACTATTGAACTGAATGCTAAATTCATTTTTCTAGGTGGTTTTAAAAATTCAAATTTGAGATTTGAGGCCACCATTGGATAGAAAATGAATTAAGATGAATTTAGAAATTTTTAGATTTTAAAATTTTGGTCAAATTGGCGTGAATTGGCTAGTTTAAGCTTTGAACCTAGTTTGGACCGATCGGGTTCGGTTCGGAACAGTGTCATCTTCTTCCTTCAGATGACAGCACTATTCACTTGCTTGAAAATCAAGCAACGCCGATGAAGCCGAAAAGTCTCTGGCCAGGGAGTTTCAGGCAATGAATGACCGCCATTAAAGCACCAATTAGATGGCCAGAAACTCCCCAAGCTTCCTTTATAAAGAGCCCCTCCTCATTCATCCTCTCCACATTTCAAAACTATATTCTCTCTCAACTACTCCAATTTTCGGCAAAGCTCAAACCAGGGAGAAGCCAGCTATACACCTATAGTCTTTGTTTGCTCCGAGAGTCGTCAGAGAAACGCCGGCTTGATAGAACAGTGAAGCAGCTCCTGTGAATCAAAGCTGCCCTATTTTGGCTGAGCTAAAATTGGCCAATTCGAGGCCTCCTCAGGCCAAACCAAACCCTCTCAACACCTCCACAGCCCTTCTACAGCTGAATTAGAGCTGAAAGGTAAGCCAATTCGGCTCCCCTCTGTAAATTCTGACCGGTGCTAGAGAGAGAACTGATAGAACTTCAATGATGAAATTCTCACTCATTTCGGCATCAATTGATGCAATTCTTGATCTTAGAAGGAACCTTAGGACACAAGTATCTACACAAATCGCCGTGCCCCCGACGGTAAGCTTTCGAAGCTTTCTCTATCTAAGTCAAGTTTTCTGACAAAGCTCCGTTTGAGATCATTCTAGCACCAAATCGTGCAATTCAAAGTGCAATTGAATCGTATGAAGGTGTACGAACTCTAATTTAACTTCAATTTTAACAATTAAACTCATTTGATCGGTCAATTTGATGAAATCAAATTCGGCAAAGTTAGAAGGTTAAAATTTGGGGAAATTTGGAATTTTGAAAATTAGAGGGACTAAAGTGCAATTTCATAAAATTGAGGACCAATTGGGCATGGCAAAGATGTTGGAGGACCAATTGGGCAATTTTTGAATTTTTTGCGGCAAAACTTACCATTTTTGTAAAGTAGGGGCAAAATGGTAATTTTGGAAAAGTATGGTGGCCAAAGTGGAAATTTGGGAAATTAAACCCCTTTTGTAAATTTGAATAAATTGAGGTTCTAAGATAAATTTTAAAAGTTCTATGACTCAATTTTAGGAAAAACCGCCATTAGGGTTTTAAAGTTAAAGAAAAATAACATTAGGGACCTAATTGAAAATAAAGGAAAAGTTGATTTTCTCATTCATCTAGGATGAATGAGGGCTATTAGGCTAAAGAATAATGAATAAGAATGTTCATATTGTGTAGGAAGACAAAGCACCGAGAATGCCAGCTAAGACGAGTTCGAGTAAGGACAATAAGCCGGCTAAGAGGAATTTAACTACACTATTGAGTGATTGGATTTTTATATCATACCCGGTTGGGATAAAAAGCACCTTGATAATGAAAGCTCACTGCTAATTGGTATTTTAAACATCACACCTAAGAGGAGTGATGTAAAAATCACCTGATTGGTATGATGGAACTTACTCGAAGGAAGTGGAAAACCCGTTCATCGGTTATGAGCGGAGATGTCCTCATACTCGATTGGTATGATAGATAATTAAAAATAAATTTTTGTTGGAATTGTTCTCCCCTGATTATGTGCCACTGCTTAAACAATTTGGGAGACCTTTTTGACAGGGGCTCGAATAGCTATGTTAGGCCGGAGGCCTCGATTTTGGATCTTGGGGGTTGTTATGCCTAACTTTGAAAATCTTGAACAGTAGGCCCTAGGCCAGTTGGCACGAGTAGGTGCTCATAAACAAACATGATTTATATGCCATGAAAACTTAAGTAATTGAATTGTTTGGCCATGGTACCAAGACAGGACCGACATACTCAGTCAATTAGTAGCAATGCGACATGACAGGTCTTCGGACTAGTCAAGACAAATAGCTGCAGGTTGTGTTGAAGGACGGGGTCGTTGGACCAATGGAATCATGTGAAAATGTTATGCATGCACTATGATTATGGGACATTCAAGACACCCAAGTGGGGTAGTGATGTCTCCTAGGGCCATGGATGACCGAGTGGATATAAGGGCAGTTAGTAGTACCAGAAACCTTGCAAAGCTCAACGTAGCTTCAAGCCCATGAGACCGAGGTGGGGTCAAGATGAGGTCTCTGTCCTCATACAGACACGGAGAATTGTTATGGGATTGAGGGTCGGATGTCACAAACATCCACTCATTCTCAGGGTATAGGTGGACGTACTTCTATCTAGGTGGCCGATAAAGTTGCTCCGACGCCACAAGTAGGTTCAATGGATGTATTGGCCTACGATTATGTGTTTGACCTTCATGATGAAGGATGTGTCATGGGTGATGACACACCATGGTAAATAAGAAATGGTGATAAAAACTCAAATTTAAAATGAAAGGTTTTTAAAAGAAAATAAAGAGTATAGCACACTCCAAATCAAACATTTTTCCAAAAAATTTAATTTTGAAAACCCATTCGCTGTGTCGTTGTACTCACCCTCTCCCTTATAACCCTTTCAGGAAATCTTAGAGAGTCTACCCCATGCACCATCAATAATACACCTGTGAGACAGGTATGATCAGTTTAAAATTTTATGCAGCTTTGAATTATGTTATTCTAGGAAATGTGCAAGTTTAAAGGACACCTTACTCTTTACGGTTTATAAAAAAAAGGGGAAACCCTTAATAAACCGGGAGAGTGGCAAGTTGATCACGGGGATCAAACCAAACCAGGTTGGGGCGTGACAACTTGAGTGGTATTAGAGCCTATTTCTTCGAGTACATAATCTAGACTAGGAAATATAGTAACTAAAAGGATTGATTTTAAAATTGACAGAATGGCTCCAAAGAATGGAACCAAGAGAACTAGGGTTGTAGTCTCCAACACTGCCCAACCACCCCTACGGGTAGAAACTCCTAAAGAATCCCAGACAACTCCTCTTGGACTCAGTAGGGAGCACAAAGATTGTACGAAGAGTTCACCCGTGTATTTGGGAAACCTAACATCATCCCTGAGGCAGGCACCAACACTCGGGTTGAACGGAAGGAAGTGTTATCTCATCCTCCCCTTGTTAACCATCCCACTCCAATGGACATTCCCAGAAACCTCAAGACTCTCTAACAACTAGTATGTAAACCTTTCCTCGGAGGAAAGGATGTGGGAGCCGCCATGGATTGGCTAGCCAACATCCAGAAGCTAATGGGAATAACCAGGATACCACTAGAGGATATGGTGATCCTGACAGAATTCTTCCTGGAGGGAAGCGCTAAACAGTGGTGGGACAATGTCCAAAAACTACAAACCACCATCCCCACTTGGGAACAATTCCAGGAGAGGTACTCAGAGAAGTACTTGGCACCTAATCTGATAAACAAGAAGAAGGAAGAGTTCATTCGGCTTCGGCAAGGGCTTAACTCCATATCAGAGTTTGAGACAAAATTCCACGAGTTAAGACCCTTTGCTCCTGACCTAGCTGGGCTAGCAATCATATGCCAGAGGTTTGTGGATGGTCTCTGTCATGCCCCAACCTAGTTTGGTCGGATCCCCATGATCAACCCGCCACTCTCTCGATTTAGGGTTTCCCCTTATATTGTAAACCGTAAAGAGTAAGGTGTTCTTTAGACCTACACCTTTTTCCAGGAATATCATAAATTAAAACTACATAATAATTTAATTTAATCGTACCTGTCTTGCAGGCGTTTAATTGTGCTTGTCTTTTAAGGTTTGGCTTCTTGGGACTTCCTGAAAGGGGTATAAGGGAGGGGGTGAGTACAACTACTCAGTGAATGGGATTCAAATCCTTTGACTTTCAAGAAAAACATTTATATGGAGTGTGTCATGCTCCTTTCTTTTCAAAAATTCCTTCATTTAAAAATTTGGGTTTTCCCATTATTTCTTAGTTACCAGTGTGTCATCACCCAACACACATCCTTAATCATGAAGGTTAAACACATTTGCAAGTCGGTATCACTACTGAACCCGCTACTGGCTTCGGAGCGACTTTTCCTGCCACCCGTATAGAAGTACGACCACTTCTACCCTGGGAATGAGTGGATGTACACGACATCCGACCCACAATCCCGAATTCACTTCTTCGTGTCTATATGAGGATAGAGACCTCATCCTGTCCCCACCCCAGTCTCATGCCCTTGGTGCTACTCCAGATTTTGCACAGACACCTGGAACGACAATCTGCCCTTATACTCATCAGGTCGTCCAGGGCCCTTAGTACACATCACTACCCCTCATGGGCGTCTTGATGATCCCATACTCATGGTGCATGCACAAGCAAAGTTTTCTTACATTTTCCATATAATATGTGGTGCCATTTGTCCCAACGGTCCCGACCTTCAAGTCAACATGTAGCAGTTTGTCTCGACTGGTTCGGAGACCTGTCATGTCGCACTGCTACTAGTTGACTGAGTATGTCGGACCTACCTTGGTACCATGACCAAACAATTCACTTATTAAGTTTTAATGGCACATATATATATCAAGTTCTTTTACAAGTTCCTGCTCGTGTCCATTGGCATATGGCCCACTGTTCGAGTTTTTTAAAAACTGTCATTTTAGCCCTCAAGTTCCTAAACCGAGGCCCCCGGCCTATAAGAGCTATTCAAGCTCTCGTCAAGAATGTCTCCCAAATAGTTTAAGCATTAGCACACAATTACGGGAGAATACTTCCAACAAAAATAGGTTTTTACTGTCCATTTATACTAATTGGTATAAGGACATCTCCGTTCATAACCGATAAACAGGTTTTCAACTTCCTTCAAGGAAGTCTAATCATACCAACCAGGTATGATCTACTTACAACCCGTAAGTAGTTTTTTCTCATAATTTTCACATCACTTTCTTTAAGTAGTGATGATTAAAAATACCACTAAGCAATGGATTTTTATATTGAGGTACTTATCATCCCCAACCGGGTATGATACATAATCCCACTCACCCGATAGTGCAGTGAAATTCCACTTAGTTGGGCTTCGTCCTTAGGAAGCTGGACCTCGACTGGCGTTCCCGATGTCTCGTTCTCCCACACGAAATGAACATAATTGTTCATTATTCTTTGGCCTAATAGCCCTCATTCATTCCAAATAAATGAGAAAACCCAACTTTACATATATTTACAATTAGGTCCCTAAAGTTATTTTTCTTTAACTTTAAGTCCCTATTGCTAGGTTTTTCCAAAATTCGAGTCCCAAAACCTTTAAAGTTTATCTTAGGACCTCAAATCATTTCAGTTCACACAAAGGGGTTTAATTTCCCAAATTTCCAATTTTGACCTTCAATTTTCCCAAAATTACCATTTTACCCTTTCTTAAGAAAAATGGTAAATTTTGCACCCAAAATTCTAGAATTTCTCAATTGGCCCTCTAATATTCTTATCATGACCAATTGACCCTCAATTTTATAAAATTACATTTTAGTCCTTCAAATTTTTGAAAATCCCCAATTTTTACCCCAATTCCAACTCTTCAACATTGCTGAATTTGATTTCATCAAATTGACCAATCAAACACCTCTAATTATTGAAATTGGAGTTGGAATTGAGTTCCTACATATTCATACGATTCTAAGGAACTTTCAATCACAGATTTTAACACCGGAACGAGCTCAAAGGGAGCTTCGCAGGTCAGTACAACTACTTAACCCACTAGTGCCTTCGAAGCAACTTTACCGGCCACTCGGATAGAAGCACGACCACTACTACCCTAGAAATGAGTGGATGTATGCGACATCCAACCATTAATCCCGAAATCACTTCTTCGTGTCCATACGAGGATAGAGACCTCATCATGTCCCCACCCTAGTCTCATGCGCTTGGTGCTACTCCAAATTTCACACAAACACTTGGAATGACGATCTGCCCTTATACTCACCGGGTCGTCGAGAGCACTTAGGATGCATTGCTACCACTCATGGGTGTCTTGATGATCTCGTAATCATAGTGTATGTCCAAATAAAGTTTTCTTAAATTGCCATGTAATATGTGGTGCCATTAGTCCCAACGGTCCCGTCCTTCAACTTAACCTGTAGCTGATTGTTTTGACTGGTCCGAAGACCGGTCATGTCACACTACTACTAGTTGGCTGAGTATGTCGAACCTGCCTTGGTACCATGACCAAACAATTCACTTATTAAGGTTTAATGGCACATATATATCATGTTCGTTTACGAAATCCTGCTCGTGTCCATTGGCCTATGGCCCACTGTTCAAGTTTTCAAAAATAGGGCATATTAGCCCCCAAGTTCCAAAACCACGGCCCCCGGCCTATAAGAGCTATTCGAGCTCCCATCAAGAAGGTCTCCCAAATAGTTTAAGCATTGGCACACAGTTAGGGGAGAACACTTCTGACAAAATAGGTTTTCACTGTCCATTATATCGACCGGTATAAGGACATCTTCGTTTATAACCGATGAATGGGTTTTCAACTTCTTTCGAGGAAGTTTCATCATACATACCGGGTATGATCTACTTACAACCAGTAAGTAATTTTTCCACATAATTTTCACATCACTTTCAAAGTTGTGATGATTAAAATACCATTAAACAGTGGGTTTTTATACCGAGGTACTTATCATCCCCAACCGGGTATGATATATAATTCTACTCACAACCGGTAAGTGGTTTTTATCTTTAAGTTGTGCTCATCATACCAACCGGGTATGATGTTAGTAAACTCACTCACCCGTTAATGCCGTGAATTCCACTAGACCGGTTCTTGGTATTTACGCAAGCTCGTCCATGCTGGAGTTCCTAGTACTTCGTGTTCCTACATGAACATACTTGTTCATTATTACTTGGCTTAACAACCTTCATTCATTTCAAATGAACGAGAAAACCAAACTTTTATTTATTTGTAATTAGGTCCCTAAAGTTATTTTTCTTCAACTTTGAGTCCCTAATGCTGATATTTCCTCAAATTTAGTCTCGAAACTTTTAAAATTTATCTTGGGACCTCAATTTATTCAATTTCACAAGAAGGGGTTTTAATTTCCCAAATTTCCAATTTGGTCCCCCAACTTTTCCAAAATTACCATTTTGCCCTTCCATTACAAAAATGGTAATTTTTGCCCCAAAAATTCCAAAATTTCTCAATTGGTCCTCCAACATTATTTTCATGCCCAATTGACCCTCAATTTCATAAAATTTCATTTTGGTCCTTCAAATTTCAAAAATCCCCAATTTTTCCCAATTTTTCCCCCAATTTCAACTCCTTAGCATAGCCAAATTTGATTTTATCAAATTCACCGATCAAACACATCTAATTGTTGAAATTGAAGTTAAAATTGAGTTCCTCCATCTACTTACGATTTAATAGCACTTTGAATTGTAAGTTTTGACGTCGGAAGGAGCTCAAACGGAGCTTCACCGAAAAATGAACTCTAGAGAGAGAAAGTTTCGATTACTCACCGGTGAGGGCACGACAGTCCGAGCTTTCGATCTGAGTAGATTGCTCTCATCCTGAGGTTCATATTAGAATAAAAAATCACATCAATTGATACCGAATTGAGTTAGAATTTCATCATTGAAATTATGTCAGTTTTGTCTCTAGCCCCGGTCAGAAATTGTTGAGGGAACCCGAATTGGCTTACCTTTCAGTCCTAATTCGGCTTTGGGAGGGCAGAGGAAGTGTTGGGAAGGCTTAGTTTTTCCTGAGGAGGGCTCGAAATGGCCAATTTCAGCTCGACTGAAATAGGGCAGCTTCGGTCCGTCGGAGCTACTTCACTGTTTCATCCCGCCGGCATCTCACCGACGACTATCGAAGTGAACAGAGACTACATACGTGTAGCTGACTTCTCCCCAATTCTAAAGAACCCAACCTCACCTTGTTTGGCTAAAAAAAGACCCCATGTCAAAGCTCCAGTTCGAGCTTCATCAGAAACTAGAGCAGTTGAGAGAGAATGGAGTTTTCAGGTGTGGAGAGGATGAATGGGGAGGGGCTCTTTATATAGGGAGCTCGTGGAACCGTTAGCCATCTGTTTGGAACAGTTATAACTGGCATTGAAGACCTGAAAAGCCCAAAATAGAAGCGTTTCTTCTTGGTCGGCATTTCTTCAGTTTCCCGATGAGTGAACAGTGCTGTCATCCTAAGGAAGAAGATGACACTATTCCGAACTGGACCGGACCGGTACGAACCGGGTTCAAAGTTTAAACTGGCCGGTTCACCCCACATTCGACCGAGTTTTTCAAATCTAAAAATTTATAAATTCATCTAAATTCATTCTCTATCCAATGGTGGCCTCAAATCTCCAATTTGAATTATTTAAGCGACCAAGAAAAATGAATTTAGGATTCGGTTGAATAGTGGTTCAAACCGGTCTAAACCGGTTTGGTTTTCAACCCCAATTCCTTCACAAGTCCATTTCCATGTCTTTTATGACTCCTTGGGTCACTTAGGGTCCATAAAATTCCTAGTTTACCATCTGTTTATTGATTATGGTTCATAAACCGGCTTGGTCCTTAAACCGGTTCAATATGGTTTGGGTCTGGTTCACTTGAACTGGTCTAGTTTTTCTCTCCCACTTTGTTCTAAGGTTCCTTCCCAAGGTTTATAAATTTCTTTGGGGCACAAGGGAGTTTAATTTCTATGATTTGCCTGTTCTCTATTGGTTCTAGTTCATGAATCGACTCGATTCATAAACTAGTTCAATATAGTAGGATTCGGTTCATCTAAACCGGTCTGGTATTTCTCTTACAATTCATCCTAAGGTTCTTTTCCATGGTATTATGAACTATTTGGATCACCCAGGAGTTGTAAATTCCCAAATTTCCCGTTCACAAATGATCGGGTTTGTGAACCGGTTCAATTTTCTCACTCGGTTTGACCGGTTCCCTTCCCGATTTTGCTAAGCTCAAAAGGGCGAGGTTTACAACTCTCCCCTCCTTTTAGGAGTTTTGTCCCCAAAACTTAATTAGCAACCTTGTATGAGGAATCATTTCCTTTGATGCCCCTTTAGTGTTTGCTTAACATGCAAACTCTTCTCTCGTTCTTTCAATTAGCCCTTTTTACAACCTTCACCTAAGGAATTTCTTTTTCCTTTGTATCATTTACTCCCTCCATGGTGTTTGTCATAACTAGACATACCTTACTTTAGGATATGTTTTTAGATTTTATCTCTTTGGTTAGAGCAACATTCTTCCCCTTGAGGTTATGTACTAAAGATTGGAAATTCCTAGATAACTAACCATTTTTTGGTCTAGTTAACCGCTTGGTCATTGAAACCCTTAGCTCAACATCCTTTAGAGCATT
Source organism: Trapa bicornis (assembly GCA_030064425.1). Classification (NCBI taxonomy): domain Eukaryota; kingdom Viridiplantae; phylum Streptophyta; class Magnoliopsida; order Myrtales; family Lythraceae; genus Trapa; species Trapa bicornis. Next base: position 12,039,523 of record CM057753.1, on the reverse strand, counting down.
GCGTACCTATTTTCATGGATTTCTTTATCATCACTCTTTCATCCCATTTTGACTCTTTCTTCATTTGTTGCTTATTACAAATCAGTCCAAATTATGTTTGACTTTGTCATGCTTACGAATCGACTCTTCCTTATTCTGAGTCATGTTTTCATCAAGCTTGTTGGGTTTTCTTGTCCCTTACAGTGTGATGTTTTCTAGATCTTGCCTCTATATCCATTAGATCTCCAAAACACCTCTTTTAGGGTTATTCCTTATTTTTTAATCTCTCAGTAATTGTATAACTTCATCCCTCCTTTCTTCAAGTAGTATTCCTCGACTACCTTTACCGTTATTAACTCAATTTACATAACTGTGTCGGTTCTCCTTACCCACTCGTCTTTCTTTGATTTCCTTATAGTATTTTGGTTCCGATTATTTGATTTCCAAATGTTTTACTGACATACTGGTTTTTGTCCTTTCTTAGGTCCATCATCATTCCCAATAACATCCTTTATTCAAGGATTTTACTTCGGCCTTAATCCACTCTTACCTCTTTGTAATCATCTCACCATTCTTTATATCGAGTTGATTTCTTTTGGTTTACATGTCTTTTGCTTGATTTGGGAAGTTTCCCCTTTTTTTACAGTTTCATTCTCTACTATTTCCTTCAAGGTAGAGACTTTCATCTTAGTAGATACATGTTCAACATTCTTACCATTTCTTTAAGGTTTCCTTTCTTCATCTCCTTACACCCTTTCCATATCGAGGCATTTGCCCACTTTTAGTCCTTCATTAACTTAAAATTTTCCCATTCCATCCCCTATTCCTTATTTGAGTAGTTTATTAATCTTATTTCGAGTACTTCATATTATGCTCAGCCATCCACTCTTTAGGCTTTATTATACGGGTGTGGACTACAGCTTGTCTTACCAATCGCGGTTATTCCTACATAACCACATCTTAATTGGAGGGCTTACTTTCCTAACGTTTCTCATATGTTCTTTCCTTCCTTACCTTATTATGGATAGTCCACTCATTCTTACTTGCCACAACATCTCTTAATATGCTTCCTTGGGATTCTTTCACTTTAGCATGCATTTTTATTTGTGAATTTGTCTCTTCACCTCTCGTCACCAGGTTCTGTTTATTCTTTATTATGTCATGTACCCTTTCTTAAGATTTCCTTATTTGGGAGGATTCTTACCCTTCTCTCCTAAAATTTCTTTTTCATACATCCTTGAAGACACCTTACTTTAAATGATGTCCCTTGATGCTATTCTTTCATGTTTACCTTTACTCTTGAGATCCTACGGTTACGTCTTTCATACTTCATCCTCATTATCACTCATACCTCATCACAGGTCTAGAGCTCGCATCCACCTAGTTTCAAAAATCCCTTGATTACCCTTCGAGAGGTTCATTTAACCGTCTCAAGACTTTATAGTTCCAATTCTAGCCATTGATTTCTTTTAAGGATTTTCCTTCATTCTTCTTTTCCAATGATTTGCCCTTTTCACTTCTCCCTTCTTTATCGTGGTTTAAATTACTGGTTCTCTCAAAGGCTAGTTCTTTAACTACCTCTTTCACACTATTTTTCTGGTCCAATCATTTGGGCAGTTGTATCACTCTTCCTTCATGGCTATCCTTTTTTTCATCATATAATTTAGTCTTTACTACATCTTAGCCTTTCTTAGGATTTTGTTCATTCTCTTTGGCTGCCCTCTTCTACCAGTTTCATTTTTCTACATGGTTCTCCTGTTCTCTCCAAATAGGTCACACTAGGCCATTACGATACTTCCTTCCTTGGAAACATTTCCTAATTAAGGGTTGGTTCCTTGCACTCCACATTGTGTCCATCCGTCCATCAACATTTCATTTGTGAGCTTATCATTCCTTCTAATTCGGTTGGTTCCATTCTCTCTTAATCGGGATACACATGTCTTTTTGGGGCTTCCTTCCTTTGTAGAATTCTTTCACTTTCTCTTAACATTCTTTTTTTTTTACATTTGCTGTGGGGGATTTCTACCCTTGATGTTGTCTTCTCCTATTTACCTTTACTCCTCAGATCTTACAGGCACATCTTTTATACTCTATATGCATCCTCATTCATACCCAACACCTGTCTATTTCCTTAGGGAGCGTACGATTCTTCCTTGTTTCAAGATTTATTGATCATTATCTAAGAGGCTTATCAATTCCTTTCTTGGCTTGAGATTAGTTGTTAATTTGGCCTTTTGGTCCCTTTAAGGATTTCTTTCATCCTTCTCTTCCCGAGTATTTGACATTTCCGCCTCTCTCTTCTTTGTCGGAACTTACATTATGGTTTTCCGCATATTAGCTCATTAATTGCCCTGCCTCCACCATTCCTTTGGTTTAGGTTTTTCTTAGGGCAATTGTCTTCTTGAGTACTCTTGTCCTTAACGTCCATCTCACTGACCTTTTTAGGGTGTAGTCCTTTCTACCTCCCGGTCTCCCTTAAGCTGTCATTTATTTTCTTTAATTATTTTTTTGTCACGGTTTGCTTCCTTCTATTATGTTGCTTCGAACCTCCAATTTGACTTCTCTACCTTTTTCCAAAGGAAGTCATACTTGAAATCCCAAGACATCCCATTTGTCGTCAAACGCTTGGCTTGTCTCTCTTGTGGATGCACTCCCTCCTTTTCTCCTAAATTATTGGAAATTTCGTCTTTAAGGGAGAGTTCTCTTTATGGTTTTATCGAAGTCCTACCTTCAGCCCCCCTTTTTTTTTCTTCCTGCCACTTTTGCTGTGATCTCGAAATGTTTCCTCCGATTTGTGGTTAAAATTACAAGCGGGAGCCGTGTTCCTTAGGATGGTATCCTTCTCGGTTTGCCCTTCTTAAGAAGAAGTTTAAATTTGGCATTCACCTCGTTCTTTCTTGACCTCCTTGTGAACTGCTTACTTAACCCGCTCCATAGTTTCGATCTCCAGTCCTTCATGTCTTTAGTGATCTTTGAGGAGATATTCCCCTAAATATACGAGGTGTGGGACACTCCTTCTTTCCTTACACCTATAATAGTTCATATTGGTACTTGACCTTTAGTAGGGTTGGGCATCTTTTCAGGTAATGTCCCATCGTTATTCCCTTATATGGATTGTTGTGGTTTCTTCTTTCCTCCGAGCGGGGCTTTTCCAGGGTTACTAGTGGTTTGGTACTTTACTGTTCTTGAGTCTGATCACTTTGACAGTATTCTTGCAGAATCACCTTTGCTAAGGGTCATAGTAAGAGTCCTCCTAGGTTTCATGATTCATCTCCCATCATTGGGATGTGACTTTTCCTTAGTTTCAAGGATAGTGTGGGCTTGTTTTATTTTCTTTAGGTCATATTCCTAGTAAGGTCACATCCTCAAAAGATAGAGTTTTGGAGAAATTGAATATTTTATTAACATGGGAATACAAATGGTTGGGCTCTCAGCCCTATCATAGAAAATGGTCACAAATTAACTAGCGAGCTATGGGATTCATGATAAGCAACCTCCTTTATACTTAGGGTTGTACCATCAATAGGTCCTAGCACCATTCTCCATGATACTTCCCCATTTGGTCTTTCGACATTTCTGCCAGGTCTCAGGCATTTGGGAAGCTTCTAGGGTTATCTCCTTACGAAGGTAGGGTGTTGAGTAGAGCCATTCTAGGTTTTCTTGGTTTCTCTTCTGGGAGCCATATGAAAATTTTAGGATAAATCCTATTAGTTACTATATTTTCTAGTATTGATTATGTATTCGAGGAAATAGGCTTTGATACTACTCTAGCTGTCACGCCCCGACCCGGTTTGGTCGGATCCCCGTGATCAACTCGCCACTCTCTCGATTTATTAAAGGGTTTCCCCTTATTATAAACCGTAAAGAGTAAGGCGTCCTTTAAACCTGCACCCCGGTCTCAAGCGCTTGGTGCTACTCTAAATTTCGCACAGACGCTTGGAACGACGATCTACCCTTATACTAACCGGGTCGTCCAAGGCCCTTAGGATGCATCGCTACCCCTCATAAGCGTCTTGATGATCTTGTACTCATAGTGCATGCACAAACAAAGTTTTCTTAAATTGCCATGTAATATGTGGTGTCATTAGTCCCAACGGTCTTGACCTTCACCTCAACTTGTAGCTGTTTGTTTCGATTGGTACGGAGACTGGTCATGTCGTACTGCTACTAGTTGGCTAAGTATGTCGAACCTGCCTTGGTACCACGACCAAACAATTCACTTATTAAGGATTAATGGCACACATATATCATGTTTGTTTACAAGCTCCTGCTCGTGTCTATTGGCCTATGGCCCACAGTTCGAGTTTTCAAAAATAGGGCATATTAGCCCTCAAGTTCCAAAACTAAGGTCGTCGGCCTATAAAAGCTATTCGAGCTCCCGTCAAGAAGGTCTCCCAAATAGTTTAAGCAATGGAACACAATTAGGGGAGAACACTTCTGACAAAATAGGTTTTCACTGTCCATTATACCGACCGATATAAGGACATCTCCGTTCATAACCGATAAACGGGTTTTCAACTTCCTTCGAGTAAGTTTCATCATACATACCGGGTATAATCTACTTACAACCAGTAAGTAGTTTTTCCACATAATTTTCACATCACTTTCAAAGTTGTAATGATTAAAATACCACAAAATAGTAGGTTTTTATACCGAGGTACTTATCATCCCCAACCGGGTATGACATATAATTCTACTCACAACCGGTAAGTGGTTTTTATCTTTAAGTTGTGCTCATCATCCTAGCCGGGTATGATGTTAGTAAACCCACTCACCCATTAATGCCGTCAATTCCATTAGACCAGTTCTTTGTATTCACGCGAGCTCGTCCATCCTGTAGTTCCTGATACTTCATGTTCCTACATGATATGAACATACTTGTTCATTATTACTCAGCTTAACAACCTTCATTCATTTCAAATGAATGAGGTAACCCAAACTTTTTAATTATTTGCAATTAGGTCCCTAAAGTTATTTCTCTTTAACTTTAAGTCCCTAATACCAGTTTTTCCTCAAATTGAGTCCCGAAAATTTTAAAATTTATCTTGGGACATAAATTTATTCAATTTCACAAGAAGGGGTTTTAATTTCCCAAATTTCCAATTCGGTCCCCCAACTTTTCCAAAATTACCATTTTGCCCTTCCTTTACAAAAATGGTAAGTTTTACCAAAAAAATTCAAAAATTTCTCAATTGGTCCTCCAACATTATTTTCATACCCAATTGACCCTCAATTTCATAAAATTTCATTTTGGTCCTTCAAATTTCAAAAATCCCCAATTTCAACTCCTTAGCACAGCCGAATCTGATTTAATCAAATTGACCAATCAAACACCTCTAATTGTTTAAATTGAAGTTAAAATTGAGTTCCTCCATCTTCTTACGATTCAATAGCAGTTTGAATCATAAGTTTTAACGCTGGAACGAGCTCAAACAGAGCTTCGCCGAAAAATGAACTGTAGAGAGAGAAAACTTCAATTACTCATCGGTGAGGGCACGACGATCCGAGCTTTCGATTTGGGCAGATTGCTCTCATCCTGAGGTTCATTCTACAATCAAGAATCATATCAATTAATGTCGAATTGAATTAGAATTTCATCATTGATTTTATGTCGGTTCTCTCTCTAGCACCGGTCGGAAATTCTAGAGGGGAGTCGAATTGGCTTACCTTTTAGTCCTAATTCGGTCGTGGGAGGGTTGAGGAAGTGTTGGGAAGGCTTGCTTTGGCCTGAGAATGGCTCGAAATGGCTAGTTTCAGCAAGACCGAAACAGGGTAGCATTGGTCCGTTGGAGCTGCTTCACTGTTTCATCATGTCGGCGTCTTGCCAGCGACTCTCGGAGTGAACGGAGCCTACAAACATGTAGCCGACTTCTTCCCAGTTCTAAAGAACTTGACCTTGCCTTGTTTGGCTCAGAAAAGACCCCATGTCAGAGCTCTGGCTCAAGCTTCATCGAAAAATGGAGCAATTGAGAGAAAATGGAGTTTTTAGGTATGGAGAGCATGAATGGGGAGGGGCTATTTATCAAGGGAGCTCGAGGACTCATTGGTCATCTGTTTGGCACCGTTATAACTCGCATTGAACACCTGAAATGCCCCGAACAGACGAGTTTTTTCTTCATCGGCATTTCTTCAATTTCCTGGTGAGTGAACAATGCTGTCATCCTGAGGAAGAAGATGACACTGTTCTGAACCGAACCGGACCGTTCTGAACTAGGTTCAAATATTAAACCACCCGGTTCACCACCCATTCAACTGAATTTTTCAAATCTAAAAATTTCTAAATTGATCTAAATTCATTTTATATCCAATGGTGGCCTCAAATCTCCAATTTGAATTATTTAAGCCACCTAGAAAAATGAATTTAGGATTCAGTTCAATAGTGGTTCAAACCGGTTCGGATCCGATTCACCTAAACCAGTTTAGTTTTCATCCCTAATTCCTTCACAAGTCCATTTCCATGTCTTTAGTGACTTCTTGGATCACTTAGGGTCCATAAAATTCCTGGTTTACCATCTCTTTATCGATTCTGGTTCATAAATCGGCTTGGTCCTTAAACTGGTTCAATCCGGTTCGAGTCCGGTTCACCTGAACCGATCTAGTTTTTCTCTCCCACTTTGTTCTAAGGTTCCTTCCCAAGGTTTATAAATTTCTTTGGGGCACAATGGAGTTGAATTTCTCTCATTTTCCCGTTCTCTATCTGTTTTAGTTCATGAACCGACTCAGTTCATGAACCGGATCAATCTAGTTGGATTCGGTTCATCTAAATCGATCTAGAATTTCTCTTCCAATTCATCCTAAGGTTCTTTTCCATGGTATTATGAACTCTTTGGATCACCTAGGAGATGTAAATTCCCAAATTGCTTGTTCACAAATGATCGAATTTGTGAATCGGTTCAATTTTCTGACTCGGTTTGACCTGTTCCCTTCTCGGTTTTCCTTAGCTCAAAAGGGCGGGTTTTACAGCTCTATAGTGATGCATCCAGACAAGGACTCGAATGTATCCTAATGCAACAAGGGAAGGTGATCGATTATGCCTCGCGACAATTGAAGGTACATGAAAGAAACTATCTGACTCATGATCTAGAATTAGCTGCAATAGTGTTTGTCTTAAAGATATGGCAACACTAACTTTACGGGGTTAAGTGTAGGATATACACATATCATAAAAGTCTTAAGTACTTCCTAACTCAGAAAGAGTTCAATATCCTTCAGAGAAGATGGCTGGAATTGGTCAAGGATTATGACCTTGTGATAGAATACCACCCTAGAAAGGCAAATGTGGTTGCAGATGCATTGAGTCACAAGTATCAAATTGAGGCTACACAAGTAAAGATAAATTACATACCCCTATTACAACAATTGGGAAGAGGTAGACTTGAAAATGGACAAGCGAGAAGGGTGCCTGGTGGCTAATGTGGTAGTAAGACCTAATCTCACTGAGCAGATCCAGGCTCAACAAAAAGCAGATAAGGAACTTCAACCCTGTCTGGATCCGATAAATAGGGAAACTAAACCGGACTATAACCTGCGCAATGATGGGGTGCTAACCTACAAGGGTAGGGTATGTGTTCCTTAAAGTAAGGAACTAAAGAGATTAATTATGGAAGAGGCACACAATTCAGTCAAAATGTACCACACCCTCAAACAAGGATACTGGTGGAAAGGTATGAAGAGGGACATTACGGAATGTGTAGCCTGATGTTTGTCCTATCAATAGATAAAAGTAGAGCATAAGAAACCGTCAGGACTGCTACAACCTCGACCAATTCCGAAGTGGAAATGGGAGCACATCACCATGGACTTTGTCACGGGACTACCAATGACAAGAAAGGGTCGAGATGCAATTTGGGTCATAGTGGATAGATTGACCAAATTAGCACATTTCCTTCATATAAAAGTGACGGACACAGTAGATGTAAACCCCGCACTTTTGAGTTAAGGAAAAATCAGGAAAAGAACCGGTTAAACCGAGTAAGAAAACCGAGACGGTTTACAAATCCGATCATTTGGGAACAAGCAATTTGGAAATTTACAACTTTCAAGTGATCCAAAGGGTTTATTAAACCTTGGAAAAGAAACTTAACACAAATTAGAATAGAAAAACCAAATTGGTTTAGGTGAACGAGAGTCCTCCTCAGGCCAAACCAAATTGGCCATTTCAAGCCCTCCTCAGGCCAAACCAAGCCCTCCCAACACTTCCTCAGCCTTTCCATGACCGAATTAGGACCGAAAGGTAAGCCAATTCGGCTCCCCTTTACAATTTTCGATCGGTGCTAGAGAGAGAGTCGACCAAATTTCAATGACAAAATTCTAATCCAATTCCGCATCAATTGATGAAATTCTTAATTCTAGGATGAACCTCAGGACGAGACCTATCTGCCCAGATCGAAAGCTCGGACCGTCGTGCCTTCACCAGTGAGTAATCGAAGCTTTCCCTCTCTACAGTCTATTTTCCAGCGAAGCTCCGTTTGAGCTCGTTCCGGCGTTAAAATCTGCGATTCAAAGCTTCTTAGAATTGTATCAACATGCAGGAACTCAATTTCAACTCCAATTTCAATAATTAGAAGTGCTTGATCGGTCAATTTGATGAAATCAAATTCGGCAGTGTTGAAAAGTTGAAATTGGGGGAAAATTTGGGGATTTTCGAAATTCAAAGGGCCAAAATACAATTTTATGAAATTGAGGGTCAATTAGGCATGAAAATAATGTTGGAGGAAAATAGGTACCCAACACCTTTACCTTCCTTGGACTATTAGTACAAGGAAGGGTGACGGGTTGATCATAGAACCTTGACCAAACTGGGTCGAGGTGTGACATCACCCCTCTAATCCCCTTTTCAGGTAACTAAAGAGTAGAAGGAGTACAATGAAATCATAAGAAGTCATGATGACCAAAAGGTATATCTTTTCAGTACTTAAGTCCTAGTATCTTTTATTGGATTTATTTTACAAATAAATATTCTTTAAAAACCATTCTAATGTGTTTTCCTTATTTTAAGCCTTAAGTCCAATCTAGATTACAATGATGAGGCACCCATTATTGTAAAATCGAGAGAATGTGGCGGGTTGTTTGCAGGTCCAACCAGTGAAGTGGGTCAGGGTGTGACACAGAGATTAGTAGCCATACGAATTAATGAGTCAACATGTACTCATGGCATCTTTAGAGAGAAGATCCTAAATATACTTATGTTACATATAATAGACATCATGAGGGTGAGAATGAACTTTAATAAAAAGAAATTGATGTAAAGGTCCTAGATCTTTGAGAGAAAACCCCTGACTAAGCTCCAAGAGGATAGAGTGTAGAGTAGCATTAGGGGAGCTAGTGAGAATGATGCCATCGACATAGATGATCAAAAACATGATAGTATTCATGATGCGATAAATAAAAAGGGAAGAACAAAAAACATAACCTTGGAAGCCAAATTCAAGGATAAAGGAACTAAGGTGGAGGAGCCATGTAAACCCCATCCTCTCGGACCAAGGAAACTGGAAAAGAGAATCGGAAATTTTCAAGAGAAAACTAAGGATCTAAGTGAACCGAAAATTGTAAAAAAGGGTCAAAACGGAAATTTGAAAAATCTCAAGTGCCCAATAAATCCCTAAAATCATGGAAGATAACCATGAAGTGGATTGAATGTGAAAACCAGACTGGTTTAGGGTGAACTGAACTTGAACCGGATTTAACCAAACTAAACTATGAGAATCTGGTTCAAAGATTAATTTTTCTAGGTGGCTTAAAAATGTGGAATTGGAAAATTAAAGCCACCATCAAATAGAAAATAATTTTAGATAAATTTAGAAATTTTTAATTTTTGGAAAATCGGTCGAATCGAGCCTGAACCGGCCAATTTTTAATTTCAGGTCACCGAACCTGGTCGGACCTAACCGGTCAACGGTCCAGTCGGTCAACGGATCGCCGCAAGGTCAGGGCCCAGTCAACAAGACCAGCCAATTAGGATTTGACATGTGGCAAGGATGCCACGTCAGCATCTGACAAGTATGTCAGAGAAATGATCGACCAATTAGAGGTCGACACGTGGCTATGCCACATCGGATGACCTCAACTAATGAGGGGCTAACACGTGGCAGTAGAACTATGCAATAGGAGGGAAATTTGATGATTTAAATTAGCCAATCAGAGGGCGCCACGTGTCACGGTCAACGGCTGACCGAACTAGTCAGTAGCCATGTAGGAACGGATGGCCAATGGTAGGCCATCACGTGTTCGATCAACGGGTCAAATGTTGACTAGGATGCTAAGTAAGAAGTCGCGTTAGCAAAGCTAACCAATCATAGAGTGGCATGTGGCAAGTCCACACGTGCAAAGCTCTCACACGCAACATAGTGTCAACGTTTACCTCCAAACGGTTAAAAGAGAGAAGGCCAAAACGGACGCCATTTCTCCAATGACCAATAAACTCCTCTCATAAGGCCTTAAATTGGAGAGTTAATGGCCAATGGATGGAGTAACATATAGAACGGTCAGTCCCCAAGCTCCCTATATAAAGAGCTCCTCACCATTCATCCTTTTTATCGCTCAAACGCCTAGAGAAGAAGAAGTGTCCATTTTTCGACGAAGCACGAACTAGAGCTCTGACTTGGGCACTTTTCTCCACCTCTGAAGGCGAATTCGGGTTCTCTGAAATCCTGAGGAAGTCAGCTACCTAATGACACCTTCCATTCAGCTGGAGGATCGTCGGAGAAGCATCGGCGAGCTCGCACAATACCGTCGCACCTTAGCGGTCTACAACCTGAACTGGTCAAGCTCAATTTGAGCTACACTCGGACCAATTCTGGACAAACCAAACTCCCCAAGCCACCCTAGAGGTGCCCTGACCTTCCCTAAACTACATTGGTAAGTCCCCCCGCCGCCCTTCACTAGGAAGTACTATTCATAGTGTGTTTTTGCTGAAAATTAAAACATGAAATTCACACTACTCAAGCCACCAATTGAGGCACAGTTTCATCTAGGAAGGATCATCGAGGAGAGAGCAACTCAAAGGAAGTAAGAGCTCCGATCACCGAATCCTCACCGGTAAGAAATCGAACATTTCTCTCTTTAGACCGATTTTCTGACGAAACTTCACTCGAGCTCATTTTTAAGTCGTTTTCAGCATGTTAAAGCTTGAAATGATGAGTGAGATATAGGAAAGATGAATAATATCATGAAAGGGGTCAATTACCTGAGTTTAAGGGGCCAATTGAATGAAATAAGATTTTGGAGGTCAAATTGTAATTTTTGGAAAATTGGGCAATTTGGGAATTTTTGAAAAATTGGGGGCTAAATTGCAATTTAATGACAATTGTGAGGTTTTTTATGAAATTAACTCTCAATTGAGGGTAATTGTCAATTTGGATGAAATTGATGGCCAATTAGCGATTTTTGAAAAATCGGGGACCAATTGGTAATTTTGAGGAGATTAAGGACCAATTAGTAAATTTGGGAAATATGGGGATCTAAGAATGATATTGGAAACTTTAGGAACTTAATTGAAAATAAATTGAGCATTAGAGACCTAAAGTTAAAATTATGAACTTTATAAATCTAAGTGCAAGAAAGGATAAATTAAAGACTTATATGTAAATATTTGGAAATAATAATTATTTTATTCCAAACCTTACTTATGTGAATACTCGAACCATGTATGCAGTGGTTGTACTAGTGGCAAGATAGGCCACTGAGGCTAGATAGCATGTTATAAGTGGAATGAGTTTCTTATGTTCTCATATTCTATAACATCTTGTTGAGCTCGCACCTATGAACTGTAGAGGATTTTGAGTTGAAACCATGCTTCAGAAGCGGTGGTAGCTCCAATCACCTATAAGTTGGCCTCTATGGTTAGGGAAGCTAAAATAGTTATAAGATAAAAATTATCATGAATATCCTAAGTTACGAATTCGGGATTCGGAATTGAAATGTCATTGTCTGAGTCATCCTTGTGAATGAGAGTGGGAGTTGGTGGTAAGGACCCATCTACATAGCTAAGAAGGCGATATACATTAAGAAAATGACTCATGTTGTGCTATCAAATTTGTTAGGGAGAGTGGAAAGGGAGCTTGAAAAGGCCCAGATTAATGATGAACTTATTTTCTTGGTTGTAGAATGTTGATCTTCAAATGCTAAGATAAAAGAGCACAATATTGGAGTTGAGGGGATATTGGATTGCAGAAGGGTGTGTATTGTGAAGATTTACTACTCAGATACCATGTAAAAATAGAGGAAGACAGACTAATGGTATGTAGAGTTTGTGTATACAATTAAATCAAGATGTGTTACAGAAGATTTGCTAGAAATAGGGGACAAATTATATATAAGACAAAATATACAAATTATGATATTTTGTATCATGTGCATAATGAGAAGAAGTTATTACAAATAGTGTATATAAAGGTGGAGTAGTTGTAAGTAAGGTAAGGGCATGCAAGTGTGGTCCCATATCGGTGGAATGAGCGGAAAAGTCATATAAGATGTAGTAATAATTTTAGAATAGCAAAACTTTGAAGATGAAATCATCATTGAACTTCACATCCTTGAAACTTGGACCATATAAAATTCTCTAGAGTTGCCTCATCTTTATATTATCGTAACCTTTGACTAGTCATGCTCTCCTTTTTAGAGTGCCTTCAATCTCTTATCTTTGAGATAGATATACGAAGTTATTGTTTGTTTTGATTGAGTGTGACTCAAATCCTTGCTCCATACTTGAGTCATCATCCCAATAAACCTTGGTAAAAGTAATATAGCCCTAACCAGAGTGCACACCACTTGGACTATGCCTTCTCCATCAACTCTAAGACCTCAATTTGTTTAGCTACATAGGTGACGTTGCAATCTATTCACATGATTGCATCACCCATAATTATCTTCACATTCGTGTATGTAAAGGTGAGAGGGGAGATGAAAAGGAAGTGGTATGGGAAGAATAAAGTAAAATGGAAGAACGTTAATGAAAAAACGGAAGGAAGTGTCATGTGCAAGGAGAATGAGGACTAATGCTAGAATGGTGTCGTGTGATAAAGGGAATTTGGATCATGGCCTCGGCCAGCCTCCGGTGAAAGGAGCATTTGATCCATTCAAAAGTAGCCAAAAAGATTCAAATGTAAATACTGTATAAGAAGGCCCTTAAATTATAATAGGAGAGAGACATCCATAGTAGTAATAATAATAGTTAATAGTTGGGTGTATTAATAGCTAAAATATGCAGACTTTCATAGTTTAAAATTTTGATATTAGTTGATTTTTTTATTTGTATGCTAATTTTAGCATGAATAATATTAATTATTATTAGTATTAGTATTTATAAAATGTTGGTCAAAGGTGGAGAGGCAGCTCACTATACAAACCCCTTTAATTGTCCCATTTTTTAATTTTTAAAATGTTTAAAGATTGTCTTTTTATAAAAATAATAAAAGTAATTGATTATTATTTTATACTTGTTGCCAAATTTGATAAAAAATTGATGCTCATTTCCTTTTAAACCAACCATCAAAATTTAGGTTAAAATTAAGACTACCCAAAAGTTGAGTTATTAGAAAGGAAAATATATAAATCAATAAAGCAACATATACTTTTGCTTGTCTTTTTAGTTGATGTAACAATATGCTAGTGGATTAATATTGAGGCAATTAAATCTCTAATTTTTCACTTTCACATTAAAATTAAATTTAATAAGCATTCGTGTCAATAAAAAAACATAATGCCATAAATTACCGCATCAAACTTTAAATTCATGTTAACGTTTTTTAATATAAGTTAAAATTAACATTAAATAGGTTAATTTTATAAAAAATGTTGTTATATTAAGAAAAAAATAATGTAATATTTTTAAATAATTCACATCAAATTATGAATAACAATAGACAGGATATTGTGTGTACTCTTTGGTCATTCAGGGTTGATATCCTACCCATTACTGTAATTAAGTCATTTTAGAATAAAGTAATAAATTCATATAAATATTAACATAATTAATGTAAAAATGAATTAATTTGATGTAGAATTAAAAAAAATGATATAAAACACCTATGACAAAATATTCTATTTACCTTTAAAAAATGTACAAAACGTCCGAATTCGAATCGCCTACACCCTCTTACCATTCCATCTGCGCTACCAATCGCCTACACCCTCGCTGGAATAGGGGAAAGCTCCCTGCATCCGCAGCACAGGCGACCAACCGCCGCTGCCTATCCGTTACCGTGCTTGCCCAATTAACAGCCAATCAATTCATCATCCTCTCTGTCTCCCTCTAATGTCGGCCGGCAAGCATCACCACCTCCTCCGCCTCGTTCTCTCGTGTCGGAAGATCACGGCCGAGGTGATCAATCCCGCCGATTCCTCCATCATAGCCATGGCGTCCTCCACCGAGCAGGAGTTCCTGGCCCGCACCAGCGTTAAGCTCGGCCGCTTCCCCCGCCCTCGCCAAGGCATCGGCCCCTGGGGCCTCTGGGACGTCAACGTCGCCTCCCGCGTCGGCGAGAAGCTAGGGTTACGCCTGCGCGAGGTAGGCGTCTCTGGAGTCGGGATTGACCTCGCCGAGGAGCTTTCCCGGCCGATCCGCCACCGCTACATGGTCCTGCCGCTGTTCGAATCGGTCCGCCGCGTGGGCGTAGATGTCGATGGAGCCGACAAGCTGGGGGAGATGAGATTTTCGAATGAGACGGCGGCGGTGATTGGATGATCTTTTGGGTTGTAGGATTTCTTTCAACGGGAGGTATACTATGAGACGATTGAGTTTTTTCTCTCAACAATTTTCCTTTTTGTCGGCTCCTTTTTTTTTTCTATCGCTTCATATCGCACGAAATTTAACTATGTAACCTTATTGATCACATTATCCCACTTGTCATTCTATTCTTTTAATTATGTTATGCCATTATTGACCATCCTCTCCTTCTTTGGGCAGACCTTGGATTTAGACCTTAGACTAATTGGGCTTGCCTTCACAAGTTAAAAATGATGAATATGATATATTTAAAGGAAAAGGGAAATTTGTTAATCATGATCATATATTCAAACTTTATAAGAATTGTGAATTATTAATTCTATTGCAAATAATCATTTTAGTCCAAAATTATTGAACTAATATTTTACATGTGAAAGAAAATGGAAGTAAGCCTAATAATATGGTTGTTATGAAATAAAAGTATAAATTTAAATGGTAACTAATAAAATGAATAGGAATAAATTATTGATTTTGCTATATATTTGAGATTAAAATGATAGTTTATTCTTTATTTGATTAAATATAAAATATCATAACATCTTGATACTATGAAAAATATTATATGCTTATAATCATAATAATAAATTATAAATTTATAGTAAATAAACAAATAAATTGTCAATTATTCATAAAAATTTTTAACTTACATCTCTTATTAATCCGATTTATAAATTATCATCCTTGTTGCAAGGGCATGTAAAAGGGAAAAAAGGTAAAAAAAAAGAAAAAAAAGAAAGGAGAAATTAGTAACCGAAAAGAAAGTGCGCGTCCATGTGCCATAATGCATTCAATCATCAAGTCATCCATGTCTTTATGCCTGACTGTCCTACTCCTCCTTATCCAACAGAAAGTACCAAGTATTTTTATTTTTTATTTTTATTTTAATTATACATTTTATATTAATAATAATGATAATAAAATAAAATTTTCATCAATCACTATTT
The DNA here is from genome assembly GCA_030064425.1 of Trapa bicornis. Classification (NCBI taxonomy): domain Eukaryota; kingdom Viridiplantae; phylum Streptophyta; class Magnoliopsida; order Myrtales; family Lythraceae; genus Trapa; species Trapa bicornis. The sequence goes on along the minus strand of CM057753.1, from coordinate 12,023,875 downwards.
ATAAATTTCTACAACTCTTTCAACTTCAATAATAGACTTAATTATTTTTTTTTCCATCTCGAGTACATGTTGAATTTTTTGGGTGAGCTATATATGTATATTATAACTCTTATATTTTATAAAAATATTGTGAAATATAAGAAATTAAATATATATTTAATTAAAATATCGAGTACGTGTTGAATTTTTTGGGTGAGCTATATATGTATATTATAACTCTTATATTTTATAAAAATATTATGAAAGGTAAGAAATAAAATATATATTTAATTAAAATATTGAAACGATAAGATGTACCATATTTTTTCTTTTATATAAATATAATATATAATGAATTATCTAATATATTTTTTAACCATGATATTATCTCCTAAAATGGATAGAAATAGAAAAAAAAACATAAAATAGGTGGAAATTATTTGAAGCAATGCACTTGACCTTAGAGACACAACTAACGGAACGTACCACAAAATTGACGTTATAGCACACGAATATTTTATTATTTTCCAGCTATTCATTACAACGGTTTTTTTTGTCCCCTAAAAGTAATTATATAAAAACTGGGGATAAAGAAATTGTCATTTTCTTTAGCATTGAAAGAAAAAAAGAGAAATATGTTTTTTTTGTAATTTCTTCGATATTAGTTGGGTAGGCAGAAGAGAGAGAGAGAGGCGCCCGAGGAAAATCTTCGAACCTCTGCGCCCCTCCTGATCGACCGTCTTCCCAAGGTAGATTTCATTGAAATTTCGCATAATCTGTCTTTTTGCTGGTCTCGGATAATCCACTAATGGTTGATGTATACCAAAGGGAGGATTCTTCAGTTGTTGCAATTCTTGCTGGAGGGTTAATTTGATAATCTGTTTCGCTGTTTCAGCAACTGATTCGTGACAGGAGCTGCTGTCTCTCGTAATCCACTTGCTGGGTACGTGGTTGCTTCAGGAGACTTCTGCGTGTGTTTGTGTTGATTTCGGTGCCTCTTCTGGGTTTCGTTTACTTCTTTGGCCTCAACTTGGGTGTTTCCGGTTCGTAATGCGTTTTCACAGTCGTGTACTTTTTCTTCCTCTTTTTTTTTCTTTTTTTTTTTTGCTTGGGTGACTCAGGAAGTCCCAAACTACCTCTCAAACCCTACATTTTGCATTGGGATCATTTTTGTATTAGCTGATGTTGTAATTGGGGCCTCTTCTTGGGCCGTGCAATGTGCTAAAGTATCTAATGATTACTGTCCCTGAAAAAAAATCTGCTATCGTTTGGCACTCTTTGCTATATGTCTGATTACTCCATCTTTTCAACCATTGAGTTCCAAATTCCTTTTCTTTCTAGCTAGATAGTTGGACTCTCCCAGAAGAATTATGTCACATACACTAGCAAGATTTTTGTTCACTGTGTACTGATTGAATTGGTGTTTTCTGAAATATCTGAAGGTGACTGTTGAGAAACAGTTTCTGATTTTGAAAATTTTTTGAGACACGGAGCTTGTGGTGATCGATTTGATTGGAGTTTAAATGCAGATACAGAACAAGTTTTAGTTTTCTTGCGTAATGGGGGTCATGTCTAGGCGGGTTGTACCTGCCTGTGGCAGCCTCTGTTTCTTATGTCCTTCATTGCGGGCAAGCTCTCGTCAACCTGTGAAGCGGTACAAGAAGTTGCTTTCTGAAGTTTTTCCTCGTAATCAGGCAAGTTATGTTGGATTCTTCACATATCACCATCCGCCTAGTCCAATTTGATTTTGGCCTCTATTTGTAAGCTTTCATGATGTGATTATTTTTGGCAGGATGTTGAACCTAATGACAGAAAAATTGGCAAGTTATGTGAATATGCCTCAAAAAATCCATTAAGAATCCCCAAGGTCAGGTTATTCCCCTAATTCAGAGTGTTTCTCATAAGTTTCAATAAGTCCCAGGATATCTTCAAATTTAATTGTATGCCTAAGCTTCATGTTTGTCTTGCACAGATAACTGATAACTTAGAACAAAGATTCTACAAGGATTTACGGAATGAGAATTTTGGATCTGTCAAAGTTGTATTATGTGTTTACCAGAAATTATTATCATCGTGCAAAGAACAGATGTAAGTTTTAATATTTTTTGTTAATGTTGGCAATTGGTGCACAACTGTCTCTGTGGTGCATATTTTTATGCTGTAATTTTTGGAGGCAATTTTTTGGTAATATTTCCAGTTTGCGCCATAATTGATTAATACAACTACTGTATGGTGCACTAAGCTGATGGTGTATTATGTGAGATGGAACTATCATATTAATGGTCTTTTACATGAGATCTATTTGCAAGATAAGTTTTAAAATGTTGAACTACAGTTGCAAAAGGGGAAAAAGAAGGATATATTTTTTCATTATCTGTTTCATATGGTTTGCTTCCAGAAATTCTTTTGGCACATTATTTTGAGTTTGGGAAATTGAAGTAACATTTAATCACAGTTCAAGAATCTTGGAGTAACTCCTGTGAAATATTGTTTGGAGGGAAGATACGCTTTGTAGTCAGGTATCATCCATTGATATCTTGATTAGGTTACAAACATAACTCATGAGGACCTTTTCATTCTTGATAAATGCTAACCATCTAGTTGTGCTTTTTGTTAAGATATGTGGTACTCCATTTCTTTGCGCTTTTACTCGTGTTTGCTACTTGTTTTTTGAGGGTTAGTGCTTTTATTTGATTATCAATATTCTTGAGGTTGGATGATGCTTGCAGGTCACTTTTTTCTACTCCATTTCTTTGCACTTTTACTCGTGTTTGCTACTTGTTTTTTGAGGGTTAGTGCTTTTATTTGATTATGAATATTCTTGAGGTTGGATGATGCTTGCAGGTCACTTTTTGCTAGTAGCTTACTAGGCATTGTTCGTACTTTGTTAGAACAAACACGACATGACGAAATGCGGATCCTTTCTTGCATTACCCTTGTTGACTTTATGAATAGCCAGGTAATGTAGCTGTTGTCTTTGAATTAGTTTCTCAAAAGAAAATAGAGTTTCATAAAAGAAATAGAGGGGCACAAAAGTTATAGCCCAAAAGTTTTACTTTTTCACGTGTTATCACCTTTATTTAATTTCTAGCATTTTCAATCATAAGAATATTTGATTAATTTGGTGTTTGTCTCTATCTAACAATTGCAAATAGCTTGTAGTTCATCTCTTCAAGCTTCTATCGTTTGAATGGGTTGTCCTGTGCAACTAATTTTGCAAAGTGAAAATTAGGTGGACAGTACATATATGTTCAACTTGGAAGGTCTTATTTCGAAGCTCTGTCAGATGGCGGGAGATATAAGTGATGATGAAAGAGCCTTAGGTTTACGGTCAGCAGGAATGCAAGCTTTAGCTAGCATGGTAACACTTCATTGAATATATATTCAACATTAAATATTACTTATTCTCCTCTATGCTTCCATAAATCACAAACTGCTATTAATATTAGGTTTGTTGCCTTTGTATCTCATTTGAGTTTCTGCTGCTTTGTTTGAAGAATAATTCATTCCTGCTACCTTAAATGTCCCTGAAGATGTGTGGCTCTCATTATTTGAGAATTGTATCATTTTTTCATAGAGAAATAGAAGCTATATTTTTTTTGGCCAAAAAATAGGAAGCTATACTTAACACAAAATGATAAATCTTCCAAATTGAGGAAAGATACTTTTTTCATGATCTTTTTGTCTTTAATGAAAAGGAATCATGTATGGATTCTGCAAGCGCTCAGTTTTCATGACTTGTTTTATTCCTCTTGACTTTTGATACCGGTATTTATCGGTGGCTCTCTTATTCCAGGTATGCTTCATGGGGGAGCATTCTCATATTTCTATGGATTTTGACAAAGTGAGATCTTTAAATTTATTCAATTGCCTTTTATATTGAGAGTGTCAAATTCAAATATTCTGAAACCCGGAAAATTATGAGACAGATAATATCAGTGATGCTAGAGAACTATACATTCGTACAACCATTGCCTGCAATTGCAAAGGAAGAAATGCAAGAACTTAAAAGTAAGCAACCCACTTTACCAATTGTCTTGAACAATTGTGACATGGACCCAACAATGTAAGGCTCATCCTCCTATATTATGCTTAAACAATCTTTCTTTACTCCATCTTTTTGATACTGAGTCTTTATTGCTTTTAATTATCAGCGATTACTCCAAGAATCCTTCATATTGGTCACGTGTTTGCTTGCGCAACATGGCCTGCTTGGCTAAAGAAGCTGGAACAGTTCGTCGAGTTCTTGAGCCACTTTTTCACAATTTTGATATGGAGGATATGTGGTCCTTGGAGAAAGGTCTAGGTTGTCATGTCTTGATGTACTTGCAGCTACTCTTAGAGGAGTCAGGTTAATTATTGAAACCCAATGAAATTCTAAATCAACACTTCCTGCCTTTACATTGAGAAGGAAAAATTATCTTGATTTGTTTTTTTCATTGGCAGAGGCCAAGTCAGATCAACTTTTTGCGGTTTTGGTAAAACACTTGGATCATAAAAACGTTGTTGGGAGACCTCCGTTACAGATTGATATTCTGAATGTGACCTCACAACTTGCTCACAATGCAAAGCGCGGGGCTTCAGTAACTATTATAGGTGCTATAGGGGACTTAATAAAGCTGTTGAGAAGGTGCCTACAATATTTGACTGAAGGTTCGAATCCTGGAGGTGCATCTGATAAAAAAACCACAGATCTTCAGTTTGCCTTGGAGAGTTGCATCTCTGAACTTGCAAACATAGTAAGTATGTACATTGGATGCTATGTGTTACGTGTCATTTGTTTTACATATTTTCTTTAATATTATTGAGGTCATTGAAGTATTGAACCAAAAACCATCAGCTGAGCAATCAATTTGTTTTTTGGCAATAACATTTTGTATCTGTCATGATCTTTTATTAAACATTTGCTACCTACATTTATTATAACATCATCCAATAACTTGAACTTCTAATGATGTAATACCATTTTTCCAGACTTTACTCCATCCGTTTTTTTCCTGGAGGGCATTTAATTCCATGCTGGGTTGAGGGTCGAACCTATTCACAAACTTCTGAGTTGATCACTAAGCAATTGATCTAAACTGAACTTGATAGGGGAACAGTCATCCACTATTTTAGAACATAAGATGGGGGTGATATAGAAATAGGGGTCACAACTACTGGTGACTGGAATACTTGGATACATGTTAAGTTACCCATTCTGCTGAGTGTTAATTTTTTTATGGGAGTAACACTAGCGTTATATAATGTAACCAGCAATCACATTCTGTCAAATAAAATAACAAATGTGTTTCAGAATAACTCTATATACAATAACTAAATTGTTTTCTTTGATTAACGTAATGGTCCTTGGCAGGTGGGAGATGTTGGACCCATCCTAGATATGATGGCCGTGGTGTTGGAGAGTATCCCAGTTGCTACAGTTTTGGCACGATCACATATTTATGCTGTTTATCGGACAGCAAAAATTATCTCTTCAATCCCCAATGTGTCATATGAGAAGAAGGCAAGTCAACTTCTATCATGATATAATTTTCCATGTATGTAGGCTCTATGGCAGTATTTAACAATTGTTAAGCATACATTTATGATTCAATCAGGCCTTTCCAGATGCCTTGTTCCATCAATTGCTCTATGCAATGGCCCACCCTGACCATGAAACACGAGTTGGAGCCCATAGCATCCTCTCCACAGTGCTTATGCCATCTCTGCTTTGTCAAAGAATGAAGAATTCAGGAACTGTTCCAGTAGGTAAAACAATAAAAGTAATGAATGGAAATCTCCTACTTCAGGAGGAAGGCAAAGAACTAGAGAAGGATAACCATTCAGAATTCCCAGGAGAAAAATTGCAGTATTTTGACTCCCGTAATCAACCGTACAGCTTTAATCATTATGATAGAAAAACGGTAAGCAAAGTTTCTCCATTTTATATGTTTTAACTGCAGGCATCCAAAACTACACAGTTTCATCTTGTATTAAAATTGTTTCAGGAGGGTTCTCTTCGGTTGAGTAGCCACCAAGTGAATCTTCTTCTCTCGTCAATTTGGGTTCAGGCAGCATCAACAGAGAATACCCCAGCAAATTTTGAGGCCATGGCACACACTTATAGCCTGTCATTACTGTTCAGTTGCTCTAAGGTTAGCCATAACTCAATGTATTACTGCTGGCTCTTATATATATATATATATATATATATATATATTTCTTCATATTCATCTGCAGGATGTAAAATATTTCAAATGATCTCACAGTGCGGTTCTTTTGGTGGATGCTTATTCATTTAATTTCTCTAGTTTATTCAGAGCCAAAGGATTCAATCCACATTTATTTACCCTTTAATTTTATATGAATATTATATTGGACATTTCTTGGTTTAAAACACTGTTTGACAGACCTCCAACCACATGGCTTTATCCCGATGTTTCCAACTGGCGCTGTCCCTTCGGAGCATCTCCCTTGAGCAGGAAGGTGTGTACATGATTTATTTTGCAGCAACTCAAATGATGGGTTTTGTGGTAATTGCTGGTATTGATGTATCTACTATCCATCTAGTGCTGTTGTCAATGCCAACAATCAATTTGATCAATGTGACTTGTTTATTTATAGGAAGTGCATGTCCATACCTTTATTTCGTCAATTGCTGACAAATGCAGTTGGGCATAAGAATATTGTGTTCCTTCTCATGATCAGTGATAAATATATTTATAAAGCATGAACTATTATGATTTATTGCTTTCCCTTCTGTGTTTTTCATCATTGAAGGAGGGCTACAACCATCTCGAAGGAGATCACTGTTCACATTAGCATCATACATGCTTTTATTCTCAGCCTGGGCAGATAATCTTCCTGACCTGATTCCTATTGTGAAAAAGTCACTGACAGAGAAAACGGTTATCCTCTCTCTTTCACCCTCTTTTTTTCCCATATAAATATGTTGACAGTAACTAGTTCTACCAGTTAACAATGGGAAACCTGCAGGGTCTACCAATGTGTAAAATGGTTTAAGATCAACAGGCAAGACCTGGACATTATTAGCACCGTAATATGATGTAGGATTTATTTTTACTCCACAGATGGATCCATACCTTGAGCTGATTGATGACATCAAACTTCAAGCTGTGTGTAAGGAAGCCAACGTGGGGAAAATACTATACGGGTCACAGGAAGATGATGCTGCTGCACTGAGATCTCTCACGGCAGTATGTTCTGATGATCAGCAGTTGAAGTATATCATACTGCCTCACTTGACAATTAAGTGCGGGAATCTTTCTGAGGTATACCCAAACTTGCATCTTTAAATGGTGAATCTAAAAAAGTTATACAAGTGTGATTGGGAATTATAGGGTAAGGGGAATTGCTGGAGTGTGAAGAAATACTATTTAGGGAGTCAATTTAAGAGTTAAAATCATTTGCATAATTCAGAATCTAATTTTGAAACATCATAGGATTTTTGTACAATTTAGTTATAGCGGGTCTTTCAGCCTATTCAGGTCAGTTCATGATGCATCAGATAATTACTAGTCTTTAGGAAGTCTCTAGTTTCCTCTCAACTTCTGTGAGTGTCAAACAGTTTATTTGCTAATTGAAATCTAATAGCTAGAATTTATGGATCTCAAACTCTGCACCCTTTGATCTGTATTGCAGGAGGAACTATCAAACTTCAAAAAGCAATTCCTAGAAGCATTTTCACCTGATGAAACCTATCCACTGGCTGCCCCTTTATTCATGGAGACATCAAGGCCTTGTTCTCCTCTTTCCCAAGTGTGTATTCACAATTTTGATGTGGTAAAGGACATTACAAAACCGAGTTACTCTAGTTTGAATCAGCTGGTTTTAATAATTTTAATCTTTCGATATATTGTCTTTGCTCTGTGATATGGTTTTCTGCCAGATGCATCCACCTTGCTTATTGGATGATGATGATGATGATGATGATGATGCATTCCCTGAACCAAGTGGAAGTCAGTCAGATTGTAAAACATCACTTTCTTCCAGTGCTATTGACGTTCTTAGTGTTAATCAGCTCCTGGAATCTGTAAGATACTCAACTTTTGATACACCAGTTCCTTCCTTTCTTTTTGAATCAGAATTGTACACCGTCCTATATATTCATACAAAAGCAATTTTCTGTAGAAATTTTGCTTCACGATACCTTGTGTTATATAAAAAAAGTTTTCTTTTCATACTTAACCAAGTCAATTGTAAACATGATGCTTAGCAAATTAAAATAATTTATTATGCGGTTGTAAAATGCCCCAGCTTTCACTTAGAAAACAAAAGCATTAGTGTAATAAGTGGTGGGTTGCACTTCTGAAAATGGACTTGTGAATGATAGATTGATAACTTTATTACATGAAAAATGAAGTCAAGGAGCAAGACACTTTTTTCACTCAAAAGGAGGACATATTGCCCTCTCACTACAAGAATAGGGATCTCTGGAACTGTTTACATATGAAACATAGACGTTCTTCCCTTATTCTGTATATAAAGAGAGAGATATTTGACATAAGTTATGATGATAATACGGGTGCATCTGCTATGTATGATCACATTCAATAGAGGTTAGTTTTGAAGAAAATAAAAATATATGAAATTAAGACTTGATAAGGAGGGGAAGTTACATTTTCTTTTAATTTATTATTGTGGGTATTCTTCTTGGACAACAATAATAGAGTGGGTACTTGCCTAAAAGGAAGTATGGTGGACATACACATAATTGTACTCTATCCCCAAAATAGTTTTTGGCTAAAAAAACTATAAATAGTTTGATTGGAGATTCTTTTTCCCTTTGCCAAATACTGTGGTATTTTTGGGACATAAGAAAGACACCAAAACTAGCCCTAGTGGTATAAATGAATGGAGATGCACCTATTTTTTGGCATGATTTCATTGGCTCATTTTTTTTCTTTCATCGTCAATAAATAGGTCCTTGAGACAGCTCGGCAAGTAGCAAGCAACCCAGTGTCCTCTACTCCGGTCCCCTATGACCAGATGAAGAGTCAGTGTGAAGCACTTGTTTCAGGTAAACAGAAGAAGATGTTGGTCCTACACAGCTTCAAGAATCCACAGAATTCCAAAGCATTAGTTATTTCTGGTGAAGAAAAAGAAATGGAAGTCCTCACTTCAACATGCTCGGTGAGTCTGCCCATCCCATGGAAAGAGAACATGATTATTCTTGCTTGACCATATGAATGTGATCCTCTGTGACTTAAGACATTTCATCCGTTGAACGAAACTGCCATTTCCACTTTGGAATTTCAGATGCCTGATAAGTTGATTTGTTTTTTCAAGTGCGTGAGTTAATAGGAGATAATATCTATCAAGCTTGGTTAAACCAGTTTTCTGGAAACTGATGCTTGACCCTGAACTGGAAAACTTACTTCTTTGATACTCTTTAAAGAACATAAAACAGGGTCTGTCCTCTGAATTACTGCTTATATTGCTGTTCTGTTTGAAGATTACATCCAAATATCAGGAATGCCATTTTGATCTTGTTTGCTTTGTCTTCCTGTCCTTTTACATTTGCACGCCCTTGCTTGTATAATAAGTTGTTTTCATATCTCTAATTATAAACATAATTTGCTTTTTGGCTTTTTATCTTTCAGAAAAACATGGAGTTCTCAAAATTGGACCTTAAGCTCGTCCAGACCATTGAGCAGCCAAGTGCCCATGCCCTGCCGCTCATTTGTTCTCACGAGTACAACCGAAACTCCTTCAAGCTGCCACCGGCCAGCCCATATGACAAGTTCCTCAAAGCTGCTGGATGCTGAATATCCAAGCTTGGGTCGGTAAATCATTACCACATCCCACTACGATGTATACATATGTTATCTACCCCTTGATTTTTATTCTTTTCATTCATTGCCGCATATAGCGAGAAGATTGAGTTTGTATATTGTGGGTTGAGTGATCCCTGCCTGCCTTCTGCTTCTCTCTTCACTGCGTCCAAATGCACGAGATGAGAAGATAGGGGAAATGGGACCGTTGACAATGACTGCAACGAACCGTGGATCCGAGGGACTTTGGTACTATATTTCGTATATCTTACAGTTGGGGGATTATGTTCATACATGGTGATAAAAAGGGCATATTTAACACTTATAGCTATAACTTGTATTATTCTCTCTAGACAGAATCCCTATCCTAATTCCTAATTAGCTTGATCACAAGGATGGTGGTTTTCATCTTATCGAAAGAATAAAAAATAACCAATTAATCAAATTGAATTGAATAATATGAGCGCAAATAAAGACATAATCTTGGTCGTTTGTCCTATTTTTCAAGACTGTTATTAGTTCGTAGTTTATAAATACCTGTTCAGTATATAATTTCAGGATTATTAAATTATGGGTTTTCAAATTTATAAATTTCATGAGATTTAAAGAATTTTATTATTCATAATAATTTATCATATTTGAAGTTTCGATAATTTTGGTTAATTATATTATATAATATATCCCTCTAATACTCTGATATTTTGACTCATGTATATGAAAATAAAATGAAATATGTGATATGACTTAGTTTAATAGTTTATTAATCTAATTGTTTATTTATTAATATGTGATATGACTTAATTTTATATTTTACATAATATTTAGTTTTTATTTTAATTTTTAATATAATACCCCAATTTCATTTCCATTAATACTTTGGTTAATCTATTTAATTGTATATTTTGAGCGTGGAACTAAAGTATAAAGTAAAAGTGAAATTGGATGTAAATTATTAAAAAATAAAAGTTTGATAAAATTATTAATAAATAAAAATTAGAAGAAAAAAATGTTAAGCACTAAAAAAAGTGGGAATGGTGACTGTTTTTTGTGGTATTTTTTTTTGCACAGAACTGTTGTCATCACGCAGCAAAAGATTGAACCAAAATGATACACGGCATCAAACTCTAGGGACGAATTTAATGCTCACGGAGCTTTGGAGATGCGAAAATAAAATAATTCATGTCGGCTTCGTACTGGTTCGGTTCGCTGCCCCCTTAACATCCCAAAGAAATGTCGCTTCTTCTTCTCCCGAGAAGCTCAGAAGCTCTCCGCTCTGCAATTCCATTTTCTGTGGCCCTGGGAAGAAGGATCAACGGAATGCCGAAAACAAGACTGTCTCCCCGACTCCTCCACCAGTCTAAAACAGAAGTTCTCGCTGCAGATCCCAAACCAGGTCTGTTCATTCGCTCATTAGAAACTGCCCATCGTGCCTGGTTGTGGTCTTTTCCCCCATGATTTTCTCTTCTTCCAATGCGGTATGGACACCCCCCCCCCCTTTCCTTCTCCTTCTACAAGTGCTTTTAACCGAGAAATTGATGGGTATGCATTTCTTTTCGCAGAACTTCGCGTTTTCGAGAGGAAAAAGAGAGCCAAAGAGACGATCGAAGTTGAAGAACATGAACTCAAACCTGAGTCAACTCCAAAAAAGGTGTCATTTTCTGCTTTCCATTTTTGTATATCTTAGGATGATATTTTCTAGCCCATGTGCTGTTCTGTTCGGTGTTGTCTTGAGTGTGATTCTACTTGCGAAAAGACATTTCCCATCTTGATGTTCATTATTCTGGTAAGTATTTATCTTACACGATGGGGGCACGATTATTTTTGTCTTTTATGATCATATGGCTGTCCCATACTCATTTTTTTTTAATTTTTCATATTTGTATGGGATCCAGGGGAGCTTATGAGATAATTAATTGTTTGTATGGGTTTCTTGTCTTAGCAGATCTGTGGGTTACCTGACATTGAAGACTTTGCATATAAGAGTGCGAAAGGTACCTCCATTTTAATTAAACATTTTGATGAGATGAACAAGTCTTGTCAATATATCCTCCTTTCCATGCATATAGAAAGTTTATCTTCCTAAATTTATGTTGCAGGGAAATCAAAACCAATAACTGATGCTGTTCAGGGTGTAAGTGGTGTTGCTGCTCGGATTGACTCCACAGGTTAGAAAAGAAAGCCTAGATTTTGAATAATGCGTTTTTAATTTGATATTTTACATGATGTGAACTTTTTCCTTCCATTGATCATTGATGGACAAATTTTATCAGAATAAAGTGAATAATCTGGTCTAGATAGAGGCTTTGCCTTGTTTGATAGAAGCTCCAATTTTGAAGTGAAAAAGTACATATGTTGCATTTGTCTCTTAAACCTGTCTGTCTTTCTAATTATTGTCATCTACCTGGCTGTGTTACTGAAAACTTCATTTCTCCCTTATTCTTTTTTTTGCACAATGTTTCTCCCTTATTCTGATAGGTTGTTTGACAGTAATTTACTTATGGAGAGATTTTAAAAAATATGAGAAATTGGTGTATATATGATATAGTTCCCTCATATTCATCTATGGGATGCCGAATTGGGTGCTTTTGCCTTAGTTTTGGATTCATTATGTTTCATAATTTGAGACTTAAATAATATTATCTCTTCATTTTTAGGAATCTTTTTCATTATGTATTTGATGGCTATAAAATTATTGCATTTTTAGATTTTGATAAACTTTTTCCTTGTGCTTTGCGCTTGTTCAAAAGAATCATCGGATCAAGTCAAATGTTTTATGGGTGAACCGCCAGCCAACTGGGAGAAAGTCCTAAGTGGGATCCGCACCATGAGGTCTTCTGAAGGTGCACCAGTTGATACTATGGGTTGTGAGAAAGCTGGGGGTACTCTTCCACCCAAGGTATAACTGCGAACTGACATACTGCAGTTTGACAAAATATCAGACGCCATGAGAATAAGATGCTGGGAAACTTATGTTATTCTTCGTTTTCTCCCTTGAGTTTTAACATATAGTCATTCATGTTCTTTCTTTCTATGAAAGGAGAGAAGGTTCGCTGTTTTGGTTTCATCACTTCTATCTAGTCAAACAAAAGATCAGGTTAACCATGGTATGGAAGCATCATCTCATGTTTTATCATATCATAGTAGAATCTGAGCCATAGAATAAAAATCATTTTATAATAGGTAGATGATGGTGATTCACACTGTCAGATCTTGATCACAGGTCAAGAGGGTTTTTTTTTTTGCATATGTTTGGAAGATCCATTTGAATGCATCCAGTTATTGGACTATTTTGAGTATTTTGTTGTGGTACCATAGTCTTATGCCCGATATAGTATCTACTTTGTATTTATAGTGATGACAAAGAAGGAATTTGTAAATACTGTACTGTTATCTTTTACTAAGTGAAGCACTTTGATTAGTTTGCTCATAGGTTCTTTATGGGATGCAGGAGCTGTTCAACGTCTACTTGAGAATGGCTTGCTTACTGCTGAAGCCCTAGACAAGGCTGATGAGACGACCATTAGGACCTTAATTTATCCGGTATGATATCAAATCAGCACTTTGCTTGTTACACTAACAGGATACCTATTGAAGAAGGACAAATCTTCTAGCTAGTCTAGTTTTCGGTTTATCAATAACAATGTATGTACATCAACTGATGGGAATTTTAAACTATTTTCTTTGTATTGAGACAAATGGGGGTAAAGTGAGGGGGATTGGAATGGACAAGAAAACTTCCCCTAATTTGATTTAAGAAAATTTTAATGGATGGAAAAAGTAATTTTACTTCTAATAATTTTAAAAATACTAATTTATCATCTTATCACCATTATCTAATTCCTCTTTATACTCAAAAAGAATTTTCTTTCAAAACAATTAAATATAAACATTGCTATCATACTTGATTAAAATTTAATTTTATGCATTTTTATTCAATGAAAATCATGTGTTTTTAAACTAAATAAATGAAAAGTTATGTTTGTCAAGTTCTATTTATAAGAAATTAAAATTTCCCATTAATCCTCCTTGCTAACTTTTATCCAAATTGGGTTAGTTTTTCCATTCCTTTCCCCTCCTTTCTCTCCTTTCTCTTCCCTTCCCTACCCTCCATTTACTACAATCCAACAAGGGAAAACTGCCCCAGATACTTTTGCTTCTGGATTTGTAACTAAGAAACTGTGCTCATCTTTCTGCTTTATTTTAAACTACTCAGGTTGGATTCTACACAAGAAAGGCAACTAACATGAAGAAAATAGCGAAGATCTGCCTTTTAAAGTATAATGGGGATATTCCAAGTTCATTAGAGGATTTACTGGCTCTTCCAGGGATAGGGCCAAAAATGGCTCATTTGGTGATCTTTTTTGCCTTCACAACTTCCTTTAAAATATCATGGTTAATAGCTTCACAATACCTGAACTTGAGAGGGTCATTTGAACTTTTTTCTTTGACCTAAAAATGGATGAACTCTGATCCTCATACCAATTTTGGCCCAAACTCCTTTCATTGACCTAAAATACCTGACCTTTAGCTATTATTACCAATTTTGGTTCCATGTCTGATTATTTTTAGGTCAAGTTATATCAATTCATCCAAAATTGGTATGGAAGCCAAAGTTTGGGTACTTTTATTATGCCAATAAAAGAAGTTGGGGCCAAATATTGGGAATTATCTTGAAGTTCAGGTTTTTTTGGCTTTATCCCAACATATTATTATGTGTTGGAAAGTAAACTTATATGTGATTCTTTAGGTAATGCATATTGCTTGGGATAATATTCAAGGGATATGCGTTGACACCCATGTGCACCGAATTTGTAATCGGCTTGGTTGGGTAAGGCGTGCAGGCTCAAAGCAGGTACCTTCAAATATCATGTTGTTATAGTGTCAAATCTCTATCATTTGAAGTTCTCTGTACCCTGTAAGACGTTAAGAATATAACACTATCAGTTATTTGAGGTTTCCGGTGTTACTGAAGGATCAACTTTCTGTTTTTTTATCTCATTTCCTCTTGGTCATCCCTTTCCTTTTTCTTTTTTCTGTCTTTAGTATTTGGTGCAGATTGCTCTGCTCACTTTCAGTTTTTGTACAGAAAACTTCATCCCCTGAAGAAACTAGAGTTGCGTTGCAGCTGTGGCTTCCAAAGGAAGAATGGGCTCCCATTAACCCTCTTTTGGTATTGTTAAATTATTTTATGCGGAGAACATAAATTCATATTAACAATGTTGGTATGCTTGAGTGAATGGTTGTGATAATGCTTTGATTTCTTTTTCTATTAAATCATGACATGGTGCGATTGTGAATTACAACAGGTGGGGTTTGGTCAGACTATTTGTACACCTTTACGACCTCGTTGTGATAAATGCGGAGTGAGTGAGTTATGCCCTTCTGCATTCAAGGAAACCAAGATGAAAAAAACATCTCCAGCAAAGAAATCTTAGCTTTACCAGCATGGGATGTTGGTACCTCCTATTGCTTTTTAACTTTTGCTAAATGTTCAATAGCGATTCTAGAATCATTTTGCAGATTTTGAATGTTCCACTCTCAATATGCAAGTCCAGCATTAAGGTCTCTGACTGCTGGCTCTACTGTGGGTATATACAAACAACAATGTTGATGTACGGTACATATACTACACATTCCTAAAATATTAGTAGTGTCAGATGTTCCTCTCTGTGAAGGTTGTACAACGCACCTAAGAAAGGGTAGAGCTTCTCGGACATGGGTTCCACTACTGCATATGTTTTATGAGCAAATGTGAGTCATCCTCCTTGGCCTCATGCTTCAATTGTTAACTTGCACGTACTCTGCTTCATGAAGGTTTCAATAGATTATATATTTTTATGCCAAAGCATCCGCTTTCAGTGCTGATCCACATGTACGTTTCGTTTATGTAAATCCTGAAAATTGTAGCTTCCAGTATAAATCCCTCTAAATACGTTCAGAAAAATTTACCTGAGTTATTAGCTTTCCAAGCCCTTCCAAACCCCAGAACACTATATACTCAATAATTTATGCAAATACCATCTAGTCCTTCATGATTAGTTTATAGAATAAACACCCCATTTGTGTTAATCTTCACATAACTTGGGGATGCACCCATTTTTCCTAGGATGTCTATATATGCCACTTCATTTTCAAAACCCTTGCTTTAATGGGCCTCCTTCCTCCCTTTCTAAATATACAACATATAAAAGCTACTTTTATGAGTAACTTTTTCCTTTGAGTTCCATAAATATAATTTAGCATATTTATAAGCTAAAATAGTTCAATGTTGCTGTATAATAATGGTACATTTATGTGCAAAAAGTACATTAATCTATATTTTTTTGGTGATAGTAATCTTTATTTTATTAATATAATAGATCTCTTTACATTTATTTTTTACTAATAAATTACAATTCCCTCTGTATATATATACATGAAAATATATGTTTTTAATATTTGTAACTCTTCATTTATTATAAATTTATTACAATCAAATTAAAAAAATATACTTAAAAATTAATATATAATTTAAAAATCAATATATAATTTAAAATATTTTTTCTAATTTTTATAATATTAGAAATTTATTTACACTCGAATGAGTTACTCTTCATTACATATATTATTTCTCTACTTATCACTTGTCTATTTCGTTGTAATATTAAGAAATAAAATTATAATTTCTGAGAAAAATTAAACCTAGTTTAATCTTATTCTTTCAAAATTTTAACTCATCTACCTTTCTTTAAATGATTTTAAGACACTTATAATTTTTAACATATTTATTTAGTTTAGTCAAAATTTAGTTAAATATTCAGATATTTTTCTTAATTTTTAATAAATTTCTTATTTTTTTTACCACTCTTATAGTATATATTTTTCTTATTTTAATACTCTTATTTTAAAATAATTACTATTTTCAACATAAATCTAACCAGTTTATAAAAGTCAACTCAATTATTTATTTTTAGAACTTTATAAAAATGACCAATCTTTTTATGTAATATTTATTCAGCTTTAAGACATTATTCTCATTTGGTCAATTTGACCTTCAATGGACTTCTCCCTCTTTTTTACCTTTTATGGACATTCAAATCTACTAAATATGAGTATATTCTTATGGTTTTTAAATATGGATTTCTTATTGATTAAGTCCAAATAATTTTATATATAAGATATTAATTTTTTAATTATTTTATTTATATTAAATCTCAAGTTTCGTTACTTCACTTAAGTTTATGGGATTATAAATTATAAATCACATTGGAGCAACTAGACATCAGTTAACAAAATTAGTTTACAAAAGTTGAGAGATAAAAGTCGAACGAGTAATATCTAGAGATATGAAACTATCTCAATACTAATAAATTTTCCTAAAATTCTTTGCAGTAGATTATCTTTGTAATATTTTAACTTATTGTGTTTATTCATGTAAATATTTTATTAAAATTATATTAATTATCCACACTATATAAATCTAAATCTCTATTCCTCAATATTACAACAATATTACACATATTTTTTCTGTCATTGTTGTTTTATTTTTCATGGTATCATAACAATATTACTCTGCAATATTTGATCATAAACTACCATCATATCCCAATCCAAGGCCATCAAATCCATAAGCTTACCGGAAGAATTTATACGGACACCGAACCCTTAATTAAGAAGTTGTCTCTGACTTTCTCAAGTACAATTAATGTGTTACCATCTTCTTGTAACATTTGTGGTTCAAAGTCTGTTTAAGATATTCTGCCTATTTCACTTTCCCATTTACTGAAATAATCATCTCCCAATTTTGTGCAATAAATATGAGTTCACTCGTTATTAATTTTTCAAGTAATATCTTGACCCTATCATTCAAATTGGACGAAATCAACTATTTTTTATAATCTAACAACATAACATTGTTGTTAGAGATATATCAATTAGTAGAGTATGCTGATGGCACAATCCCAACACTCTCATATAACCTTCATGTATAGAAAGAAAGCGATTCAACCACGTTTTGGAAGGTCTCTACTCTCGCCTTTACTTATCCACAATTCTGTGATCTCTCACTGCCCAAGTCAATCTCTAAGTTATCAACATTTAAAATTTGGTCGACATGTGCACAAAATTTAAAATTCTCTATTACAGCTAAGTTCGTGCCCATACCAACCTACTTGATGATCAATGGTGAGACATGTACAAAGGCGACCATACCATGGTAATTTATCTCACTGCAAACTTGGCTACTAGCTTTGCCCAAATTGGGCGTCCTAAAACTAAAGCCTAAATCAATGATCACATCCTTGCTAGACTAGACGATGAATGAGGGGCACTTTACCTTGATCTCACCCCGACTCTTGTGCACCTCAGTCTTAACGAGCTCAAATCTATGCTATTGTGTACATAAGCAAATAAAAATTACAATAAAACTAAGGGACTTATTTTAGGCTTAGTGTACAGTCTTCTAGGTACTAATACTCATCACTTTGTCATTGTTGCCTTCTCGCACACCCATTGATGAGGTCAATTCCCTTTGTTCTTGCTTGACCAATGATTATGCTCCACATTGGGATCTTCCACACATCTTGGGTGCCATGGAATTCCTAATTGCAACCATGGAAAGTGAGAGAACATACCTTCCTCTAGAGTCACATGCCTTTGGGGTGCTTCTAGGAGTGAAACACACTGTTTCACTCACAAAAGCACTTTTCATAACTCAGGCTCTTGTGGAGGTTAGCAATGGAACAAGCCTAGCCCAACTCAACGCCATCATTTGTTCAACCCTTCATACGACCCCAACTCATCATTAATTGGATCTGACATTCCACTACCCAATGCATACAATGTCCAACCCTGAAACTATACACCCGTCTACCAAGATTGTCTCAAACCCTAATACGTGGCTTCGAGATGTCCCCAATTCCCGACCAATTAGCAAACTCCTCAAGTTAATGTTACCTAGAACATGAATGTTGACCCACACATCCTTGATTGGTACATTGATTTACGTGCCTCAAATAATGTAAGCAACTATTTAGGTTTAAAGATTTCCTATGTCCGTTCTTCTTTCGTTTTCACTTCCACTAAACAATTCTCTAAAGTATTTTATATCCCCATTATAATCATGAACTTACCTTCAATCTCTCAATTTGCCCATGAAAATTCATGCTACTTTGAATTTCACCATCTTTTTTGTTGTTAAGGCCTATCTCACACATTAAGAGTTATTTTGGGAAGCTTGTAATGATAGACTATACTACCTGCACGCAACACATTTATTACAAGTTAGTACTTATCTATTACATGTCTAGTTTCCGCGTACTATTTGGCATGCTAGACCCGGACATTCTACCTATAATGCCCCAATTGGTTATCCAAGCCAGGGCGAATAACAACTCAATACTACGACAGTGTGTATCTTCACCCTTATAGTACCAACATGAAAAAGACTTCGGATATAAAACATACCTCACATTTTCTATACAATTTGAAATTTCCTTCCATAAATATACTGTTTACAAAATGTATACAAAAACCTCAAAAAATAATAATAATTGACAAATATAAGAACCGTCGTATCTACATCTCGAAATTTATACCTTAAGTCCTAGAAGTGACTAGTATGTTGTTTTGATGCTATAGACTTCAATGAAAACTCTTCTTTCACCCAAAAGTGGTTTGGGAAGGGGATGAGCTTACAAGTCACCGAATGAGCTTACTAACGTCGATCCATTTCATGGCCTATACTCTAGCCCATACTCAAAATTTTTAGCATGGAGATTTTTATAAAGTTTACAAAATTACTATTTGTATATTCATCTAAAGATACGTCATTCTTAAACATTTGAAAGATTGTTATTTTCTATAAAGAAAACTAGTTCAAATCACATACACAAGCTAAACAACACATGCTAAACAAACATCATGACTCAACCATGTTCCCGAAGCTCTCATACTTGACCAACCGGGGCTATGAGGGGTATGTGCATTGCATATAGGCACTCACAAAACACATTCTCAGATGGTCGTCCCCCTCATAGGGATGCCAGTGCTATGCCAACGAACATTCACATACTTAATGACAAGTCCCACTACCTCTGGTCATAGGTATACTTAGACCCCACTGTATGTTTTCCTCATGTAAACCCTGCCCTTTTAAGTTAAGGAAAACTGGAAAAAGAACTGGTTAAATTGAGTGAGAAAAATTGTATTGGTTCACAAACTCGATCATCAGAAAATGAGCAATTTGGGAAATTTACAACTCCCGAGTGACCCAAATGATTCATAAAGTCTTTGGAAAGAAACTTAGGACAAATTGGAAGAGAAAAACTAGACTGGTTCAGGTGAACCGGATCCAATGGGATTGAATCAGTTTATGAACCGAGTTGGTTCATGAATCGGAACCGACAGAGAAAGGGCAAATTGGGAAATTTATGGATCCCAAGTGACCTAAAAAGTCACAAAAGCCAAGAAATAATACTTTTAGATGAATTGGAGATGAAAACCAAACCAGTTCAGGTGAATCGGATCCGAATTGGTTTGGATCGGTTTGAACCACTATTGAATATGATGCTAAATTCATTTTTCTAGGTGGCTTAGAAAATTCAAATTTGAGATTTGAGGCCACTATAGGATAGAAAATGAATTTAAAAATTTTTAGATTTGAAAAATTCGGTTGAATCAGGGGTGAACCAGCTGATTTAAGCTTTGAACCCGATTCGGACCGGTCCGGTTCGGTTTAGAACAGTGTCGTCTTCTTCCTTTAGATGACAACACTGTTCACTTGCCAGAAAATTGTGCAGCGCCGACAAAGTTGAAAAGTCTCTGGCCAGAGAGTTTTAGGCAATGAATGATCGCCATTAAAGCACCAATCAAACGACCAAGAAGTCTTTGAGCTCCCTATATAAAGAGCCTCTCCTCATTCATCCTCTCCACACCTGTAAACTCCATTCTCTCTCAACTACTCCAATTTCCAGTGAAGCTCGAACCAGAACTCCGATATAGGGTCTTTTCTGAACCAAAGAAGGTGTGGTTGAGTTCTTTAGAACCGGGGAGAACTCAGCTACACACCTGTAGTCTTCATTTTCTCTAAGGGTTGCCGGAGAAGCGCTGGCATGATCGAATAGTGAAGCAACTCCGGCGGACCGAAGCTACCCGATTTTGGCTAAGCTAAAATTGGCCAATTTGAGCCATTCTCAAGCCAAACCAAGCCCTCCCAACACCTCCACAGGCCTCCTACAGCTGAATTAGAACTGAAATGTAAGCCAATTCGGCTCCCCTCTATAATTTTCGATCGGTGCTAGAGAGAGAACCGACAAAACTACGATGATGAAATTCTTACTCAATTCGGCATCAATTGATGCAATTCTTAATCCTTGGAGAAACCTCAAGACACGAGCTATCTATCCAGATCGAAAGCTCAAACCGTCACGCCCATAATGGTAAGCTTTCGAAGCTTTCTTTCTCTCTATGTACAGTTTTCCTGCGAAGCTCCGTTTGAGCTCATTCTGGCACCAAATCGTGCGATTCAAAGTGCAATTTAATTGTATGAAGTGTAGGAACTCCAATAATTTAACTTCAATTTCAACAATTAAATTTAATTGATCGGTCAATTTGATGAAATCAAATTCGGCAGAGTTAGAAGGTTGAAATTGGGGAAAAATTGGTGGAAATTTGGGAATTTCAAAAATTAGAGGGACTAAAGTGCAATTTTGTAAAATTGAGGACCAATTGGGCATGATAAAGATTTTGGATGACCAATTGGGCAATTTTCGGGGCAAAATGGTAATTTTGGAAAAAGTTAGGGGACCGAATTGAAAATTTAGAAAATTCAACCTCTTGTGAATTTGAATAAATTGTGGTAGTAAGATAAATTTTAAAAGTTTCGAGACTCAATTTAAGAAAAAACCAGCATTAGGGACTTAACATTAAAAAAAAATAACTCTAGTAACCTAATTACAAATAAAGAAAAAGTTTGGTTTTCTCATTCATTTGGGATGAATGAGGGCTGTTAGGCCAAAGAATAATGAATAAGAACGCCAATTGAGACGAGTTCGAGTAAAGACAACAAGCTGGCTAAGAGCAATTTCACTGCACTATCGGGTGAGTGAGATTTTTATATCATACCCGGTTGGGATGATAAGCACCTTGGAAATGAAAACCTACTGCCAAGTGGTATTTTAAACATCACACCTGAGAGAAGTGTTGTGAAAATAATGCGAAAAAACTACTTACCGGTTGTAAGTAGATCATACCCGGTTGGTATGATGAAACTTTCTCGAAGGAAGTGGAAAACTCATTAATCGGTTATGAGTGGAGATGTCCTCATATTTGGTTGGTATGATGGACAGTTGAAAAATATATTTTGTCAAGAGTGCTCTCCCCTGATTGTGTGCCACTGCTTAAACAATTTGGGAGACCTTTTTTATAATAGCTCAAATATCTCTATTACGCTAGAGGCCTCGATTTTGGAACTTGGGGCTAATATGCCCAATTTTGAAAATCTCGAACAGTGGGCCCTAGGCTGGTTGGCATAAGTAGGAGCTCATAAACAAACATGATTTATATGCCATGAAAACTACACGAGCACGAGCGGGACCATCAAGACGCCCAAGAGGGGTAGTGATGCGTCCTAAGGGCCCTGGACGACCTGGTGGGTATAAGGGCAGTTCGTCGTACCAGGTGATCATGCGAAATTTGGAGTAGCATCAAGCACATGAGACTGAGGTGGGGACGGGATGAGGTCTCTGTCCTCATACGGACATGAAGAATTGATTTCGGGATTGAGGGTTGGATGTCGCGCACATCCACTCATTCTCAAGGTAGAAGTGGACGTGTTTCTATCTAGATGGCCAGTAAAGTTGCTCTGACACCACAAGTGGGTGCAATGTGTGATCCCTATATGATAAAGAGTGTGTGTTGGTTGCTAAACACACTGTTTGTGGTTAATGAGGAATAATGGTTTTGAGAACTGAGAAATTGAGCAAGAGATGGTTTTAAAGAAAATAAGGAGTTTGGCACACTCAAATTCAAACTATTTTTTTGAAACTCATATTCAAACACCCATTCACTAGCAACCAACACACACCCTTCATCATATAGGGATCACACATTGCACCCACTTGTGGCATCGGAGCGACTTTACCGGCCACCTATATAGAAGCCCGTCCACTTCTACACTAAGAATGAGTGGATGTACATGCTATTCGACCCTCAAACCCGAAAAGAAAACACTATGTCCGCATGAGGACAAAGACCTCATCCTGACCCCACCCCGGTCTCATGCGCATGAAGCTACGTCGAGCTCCCCTGACTGTTGACATGACAATCTGCCCTTATCTCTACCATATCATCCAGTAGCACCTAGGACGCATCACTACCCCTCTTGGGTGTCTTTATGGTCCCCAAATCTCAGTGCATGCACAAAACAATAATTTTTCATATAAGCCATTTAATCTTTGGTACCACTGGTTCAACGTTCCCGACGCTCAACTTGACCTGCAGCTGTTTGTCTCGACTGGTCCGTCGACATGTCTTGTTGCATTGCCGCCAATCCATTGAGTATGTCGGTCCTGTCTTGGTACCATGGCCAAATCACATCATTCATTAAATTTTCATGGTTTAACATCATGTTTCTTTACGAGCTCCTGCTCGTGCCACTTGGCCTTGGGCCCATTGTACGAGATTTTCAAAACCGGGCATTCTAGCCCCCAAATTCCAAAACCGAGGCCTCCGGCCTATCTGAGCTATTTGAGCTCTCATCAAAAAGGTCTTCCAAAATGTTTAAGCAATGGCACACAGTTAGGGGAGAGCACTTCTGACAAAATAAAATTGTCATCTGTCCATCACACCAACTGGGTGTGAGGACATCTCCGTTCATAACCGATAAGTGGGTTTTCTACTTCATCCCCATAAGTTTATCACACCAACCAGGTATGATCTACTTACAACCGGTAATTAGTTTTTTTTTTGCGTAATTTCCAAATCACCCTATCCAAGTGTGATGTATAAAATTCCACTTAGTAGTGGTTTTTCATTCCGAGGTACTTATCATCCCAACCGGGTATGATGTGAAAATTCCCACTCACTTGAGAGTGTTGTGAATTCCTCTTATATGGCTCCTTGCCTCCACGCGAGCTTGTATTTGTTGGAGTTCCCGATACTTCGTGTTCCTACACGATATGAACATACTTATTCATTATTCATTGGCCTAATAGCCTTCATTCATCACTAATGAATAAAATACCCAAACTTTTAGTTATTTGCATTTAGATCCCTAATGTTCTTTTTCTTTAACTTTAGGTCCCAAATGCAAAATTTCCCCCAAATTGTGTCCCAAAACTTCTAAAATTTATTTGGGATGTCAATCTATTCATAATCACAAAAAAGGGATTCAAGTTTCTCAAATTACCATTTTGCCCCTACTTCACAAAAATGACAAATTTGACCTCAATAATTCCAAAAATTGACCAATTGGTCCTCTAACATCTTTTTCACGCCCAATTGATCCTTAATTTGGGAAAATTGCACTTCAGTCCCTCGAATTTTTGAATTTCCCAATTTCCCCCTTTCAGCCTGGCCAAATTTGATTTCATCAAATTGATCGATCAATCGAGGTTAATTGTTGAAATTGAAGGTAAAATTGAGTTCATACATTTCCACATGATTCAATGGAACTTTAAATCACATCATTTGGATCCGATTTGAGCTCAAATGGTGCTTCGTTGGAAAACTAATGTTAGAGAGAGAAAGTTTCGAAAGCTTACCGTCGAGGGTGCAGCGGTCCAAGCTTTCGATCTGGATAGATAGCTCTCGTCCTGAGGTTGTTCCTAGGATCAAGAATCACACCAATTCATGCCAAATTTAGGGATAATTTGGTCAGTGATGTTTCACTGTTTCTCTCTCTAACACTGATAAAAAATTACTGAAGGGAGCCAAATTGGCTTACCTTTCAGTTCTAATTCATTCATATGAGGGTTATGGAAGTGTTGAGAGGGTTTGGCCTAAGAAGGACTCAAATTGGTCATTTTTAGCTCGGCCAAAACATGACAGCTTTGGTCCGCCGAGGCTGCTTCATTGTTTGATCACGTCAGCGTTTCTCCAGCGATCTAAGAGCAAATGGAGACTACCGTTGGGTAGTTGACTTCTCTCCAAATCTAATGAACCTGACCTCACCTTCTTTGGCTTAGAAAAATGCCCAAGGCAGAGCTCTAGTTCGAGCTTCATCAAAAAATGGAGTAGTAGAGAGAGAGGAGTTTTCAAGTGTGAGGAGGATGAATGAGTAGAAGCTCTTTATATAGGAAACTTGGGGACTTCTTGGCTATCTGATTGGTGCCTTTATGGTGGTCATTCATTGCCTGAAACTCCCTAGCCAGAGACTTTTCATCTGAAGGAAGAAGGCGACACTGTTCCAAATCGGGTTCAATGCTTAAACCAGCCGGTTTAGGCCCGATTCGATTGAGTTTTTTCAAATTAAAAATTTGTAAATTAATCTAAATTCATTATCTATCCAATGGTGGTTTCAATTATCAAATTTGAATTTTCTAAGCCACCTAGAAAAATGAATTTAGAAACCGATTCAATAGTGGTTCAAACTAGTTCAGGTCCAGTTCACTTGAAGCGGTTTGGTTTTCACCTCCAATTCATCCTAAAGTCCTTTCTCATGACTTTTGTGATTCTTTAGGTCACTCAAGATCTATAAATTTCCTAATTTACCCTTTCTCTATCAGCTATAGTTAATAAACCGACCCGATTCTCTCTTTGGAAATGACCGATTCTTTTTCCCGATTTTTCTTATTAGCAAATAATTTGTAAGACAGTGGGTGGAGGGATAAATAGTGTCAAGTCCGTTTTTGGGTCGCAGACCCCCAAGTAAGGTGAGAAAGACAATGCACATGCAGTACACGTGCAAGTCTCGTTGCCCGCTTGCACGCGTGACCGCTTCACACTATAGCAAATTGATTTTTGACAATTAATTTGGTCGGTTCAGCCAATTTTGACTTTTACTTGGTCGATTCACCTTCAATTCGAAAAGTTCTTCGCCTAATATATTTTTTAAAAATCTTTGGTAAATTCCTTACAATCTTGAACTAAGAATTTCTATTTTCCCATTTTTTAGACACTTTGGAAAATAGTAGTGTTTTTGGCCTAAGGCAGTTCAATCCCGATTCAACTCGGTTCTCTCTTAGGCATTTTCCGACACTTGATTTTTTATGAAAGCTACCTCTCTAGAGGGCCGAACTCTCTTTACTGAATTTATTTTATTATATGTTTACTTATTTTTTATTTTTAAATTTCGATCCATATCGATTTTGGATCCTGGTTTGGGTTTTTCTTCCCAATTCAATCTCAATTTTTTGTTTGATTGATCTTGATTTTGTTTATGAAAACTGAGTTTGTTTACCACAACCAATAAAGAAAGGGTAAAAAGAGATATTTACAACTCCCGAGTGACCTAAAGAGTCATAAAAGTTATGGAAAAGAACTTCTGGATGAATTGGAAGAGAAAACTAGACCGGTTCAGGTGAATTAGTTTGAACCGATTTCAAAATTCATTTTTCTTGGTGGCTTAAAATATTCAAGTTGGAGAATTGAAGCCACCATTGGATAGAGAATGAATTTATAGATTTTTTATTTTGAACTTGGTTCGGACCGGTCCGATCCTGTTTGGAACAGTGTTGTCTTCTTCCTTCAGATGACAACAATGTTCGCTCGCCAGAAAATTGAATAGCACTGGTGAAGGTGAAAAATCTCCGTTCAAGGCGTTTCAGACCATGAATGAATGTCATAAAGGTGCCAATTGGATAACCAAGGAGTCCCCGAGCTCCCTACATAAAGAGCTCATCTCCATTCCTCTTCCTCACACCTCAAAACTCCTTTATCTCTCTCTACTGCTCCAATTTTCGGTGAAGCTCGAACTAGAGCTCCAACTTAGGCATTTTTCTAAGCCAAAGAAGGCGAGGTCAGAATACTTATATTCAGGGAGAAGTCAACTACTCGATGGTAGTCTCCATTTACTTTGAGGATTGTTGAAGAAGCGCCGGTGTAATCAAATAGTGAAGCAACTTCGAGGGACCGAAGCTACCCTATTTCAGTCGAGCTAAAAATGGCTAAATTGAGCCCTCCTTAGGCCAAAACAAGCTCTCCCAACACTCTCACAGCCCTCATACGACCGAATTAGAGTTGAAAGGTAAGCCAATTTGGCTCCCCTCTGTAAATTCCGATCAGCGTTAGAGAGAGAAACGGTGAAGAATTACTGACGAAATTCTCACTCAATTTGACATGAATTGTTGCAATTCTTGATCCTAGGAGGAACTTATGAATAAGTGCTACCTGCCTCGATCGAAAGCTCGGACCGCCGCACCTCCGATGGTAAGCTTTCGAATCTTTATCTCTCTAAGTTCAGTTTTCCGACAAAGCTCCGTTTGAGCTCCATTTGGACCCAAATGACGCAATTCAAAGCTCCATTGAATAGT
Organism: Trapa bicornis; assembly: GCA_030064425.1. Lineage (NCBI taxonomy): Eukaryota > Viridiplantae > Streptophyta > Magnoliopsida > Myrtales > Lythraceae > Trapa > Trapa bicornis. The sequence continues at coordinate 11,996,670 of CM057753.1, read as the reverse complement.
GTGGAAGTGTAGAAACTAATCCATACCTTCAATTGGATTAATTAACCCTGATTGAATGACCAATTTAATAAAATCAAATTTGACCAGTGTGAAAGGGGATAATTGGGAAAAATTTTGGGAAATTTTGAGAAATTCGTAAAATTGAAGGACCAAATTGCAATTTCCCAAAATTGAGGGCCAATTGGCCATGAAAAAGATGTTGGAGTACCTATTTGTCAAATTTTGAAATTATTGGGGTCAAATTGCCATTTTTGTAAAGTAGGGGCAAAATGGTAATGTTTGAAAAGTTGGGGACCAAATTAGAAATTTGGGAAACTTGAACCTCTTAAGCGATTTTGAATAAATTAAGGACCCAAAAGTGAATTTTAGAAGTTTTGGGATTCAATTTAGGGAAACGTTAACATTAGAGACCTAAAGTCAAAGAAAAAGAACTTTAGGGACCTAAATGCAATTAATCGAAAAGTTCTGGCATTTTTATTCATACATGAGGAATGAAGGCTATCATGCCAAATGTTAATAAATAAGTATGTCCAAATCATATAGGGTCATGAAGGACCGGAACGCCAACAAGAATAACATCACGTGGAGGCAAAAATCCGACTAAGGAGGAATACACTATGAATATCGGGTTTGTGGGATTATTCACATCATACCCGGTTGGGATGATGATCACATCGGATATGAAAAATCACTACTATGTGGAATATTAACATTACACCTAGTTGGAGTGATGTGAGAACCACGTAGAAAAACTACTTACCAGTTATAAGTAGATCATACCCAATTGGTATGATGAAACTTCATGGAATGAAGTAGAAAACTCGCTTACCAGTTATAAGAGGATATGTCATCACACCCAATTGGTGTGAGAGACGTGTTGAAAAGTTATTTTATCAGAAGTGTTCTCCCCTGACTATGTGTCAATGCTTAAAACCTTTGGAAGACCTTCTCGATGAGAGCTGGAATAGCTCAGATAGGCCATAGGCCTCAATTTTGGAACTTAGGGGCTAAAATGCCTAGCTTTGAAAATCATGTACAGTGGGCCCAAGGCCTATTGGCACGAGCAGGAGCTCGTAAAAAAACATGATAAGCCATGAAAATTCTTAATGAATGAGTTATGTGATTTGGCCATGGTACCAAGACAGGACTGACATACTCGATGGACATGCGGTAGTGCGACAGAACCAAGTTGACGGACCAGTCTAAACAAACAACTGCAAGTTGAGTTGAGGGTCGGGTTCATTGGACCAGTGGCACCAAAGATAAATGGCTTCATGGAAAACTTTGTTTGTGCATGCACTTGAGGTTTGGGACCATCAAGATGCCCAAGAGGGGTAGTGATGCGTCCTAGGGGCTACTAGATGACATGGTGGAGATAAGGGCAGTTTGTCGTGCCAGTAGTCAGGCAAGCTCGATGTAGCTTCATGCGCATGAGACCGGGGTGGGGTCAGGATGAGGTCTCCATCCTCATATGGACACGAAGTATTTTGTGCCCGAGAGTTGAACATTAGAGATGTTCACTCAAACTCTAGGTAGAAGTCAGAGACTTCTACTAGGGTGGATGGTAAAGATGCTCCGATCCACAAGTGGATGCAGTCAACGTAACTGCATCTCACGAATATGTGTGTACCCTTCCTGATAAAGGGTGTGTGTTGTTTGTGAAACACACTTAATATGGAAATGGGAAAGAGGTTATGAAAACCTTGAAAAGGATTTGAGAATGCTTGGAAATGAATTATAAACCTTGTAAAAAGGTTTTGAAAAATCGGAACTTGAAGAAAAGCATTTTTAAATGAAATAAGGAGTCTGGCACACTCCAATTAAAATTATTTTTATGAAAACTCTCACCCAACACCCATTCATCGAGTTGTCGAACTCACCCCCTCCCTTTACCCCCTTTCAGGTAACCAAGGGAAAACCCACTTAAAGTTGAACCTGCAAGACAAGTATGTAAGGTTAATATATTCAATTTTGATTAATGTTATTCTAGGAAAGGTATAGGTGAAAAAGGACGCCTTACTCCTCACGACTTAAAGAAGGGGAAATCGCTTAATAAACCGGGAGAGTGGCAGGTTGTTCATGAGGATCCGACCAAACCAGGTCAGGGTGTGACATGTATTCCCCTCCTTCCGGATTTGGTAACAACAACACTAGTGTCATGGTAAGATGCACCTTTAGCTCTTAAAATCCCATTCACACTTCTCATTCCACTAATAACTCACTCCCTTATGGTTAAGTCAGATCAAAGGAGTAACAAGTATGGTGAAGTTTTCCATGAATTTTCAATAATAATTGGAAAGAATGAAGAAACTCCTTATCTCTCACAAACTAGTGGGTTGTTTCCAACCAGTGATGGCTTTTACTTTGGAGGGATCTACAATTTTGTCTTGCCCTGAAATCACATGTCCTAGAAATCTCACCTCTCGTATCCAAAACTCGCACTTGGAGAATTTGGCATACAATTCATTTTCTTTCAATATCCGTAGTACAATTCTGAGGTGTTCTGCATGCTCTTCTTCCTTTCTCGAATAGACTAGAATATCATCAACGATCATTATTAGGAAGTTATCCACATACCATTGAAATACTTAATTCATTAAGTCCATAAATATTGTTAGGGCATTGCTCAAAACAAATAGCATCACCCGAAACTCATAATGCCCATAGTGGGTTCTAAATGTAGTCTTTTGTTTACTCGGTTTCAGCCAGTTTTGACAAACAACCAAATTCAGTTGTGGATGGCCTGTGTAAGACTCCACACTCCTTCCACGAGCTATTAGGAGTATGATAAGAATAAATGGGGGTAAATTGTGAATTTAGAAGTTAATTTGATTGGAATTTCAAAGTTTAGGGATAAATTGCAATTATGGAAAGTTTGGGGACCAAAATGTAAATATGGGAAAAATATGGAAAATGTCCCTAAGAGTAGCCTAAGGGGCTTAGAAGTGTTTTTAAGACATATGAGAATGTATAAAGTCATTTTCGATAATTAAAGGGTCAAACCGTAAACATAGTGTAAATTAGGGATAAAATAGTAATTTTGCCCAAATAGTAGAAAATGGTCAATTTTGCCCAAAGGGATGTTAAATAGTTAATTTTAAACTATGAATGACAAAATGATAATTTTCCCAAAGCAAATATGTAAAAATAATTATTTTTGCAAGTGAGGGGCAAAATGATAATTTTGCCCATTTTAGGGACCACAATGTAATTAATACATTTTTGGAGTCCGAGTGTGTTTAAGGGAGTTATGAGGCCTAAACGAGAGACTTGAGAAGTCTAGGGTCCCAATTGAGGAAATTTTGATGACTAGGGGCAAAATGGTAATTTTGCCCCACTTAAGGACCATAATGCAAACTATGGAAAAGTTGGGTTATCTAAGTGGAGAACTTATAAACTTTTGAGGTATTTTGGTAAATAAGACCTAATGTGGTCTAAGCTTGATTTGACAGGAAATCATAGGTGGGGTTAGTAGTTATGAAGGGTCATTGACACGCCAATAGAGAGAACCCACCCCGATGGACAAAACCGTAATTTGTGGAAAATTACGGGATAATAGTTATAAGTATTTTGTAAACCTCTAAACTGACTCAGTTGAGCAATTTATTTCATGTAGAATAAATCCTGTAGTGGATCACATGAGTATCGCACAATCAAAGATAAAGGAAATAGTAGTTGGGACAAATGAGTCCCGATAAAAAATAATGAATGGCAGTTTTTTACAGTGCATCTTACTGGACCGACTGAGTTTTGATTATTGATTGCTTGTGTGACCTTGTGTGTTAAAGTAGTAAGCCATATCATGAAAGCTCATATAAGAAGTGTGAATCAGTAATAACATGCCAACTAAATCAAATACAATTTTTTAAATATGAAAAGAACCAAGCATAAGGACCGGTGTATGAAACGAGTAACGATTTTGAGAAACCGAGGAAAACTATTTTGGGTTAGAGCTATTGTGTGAATTGGGGAGAGGGTTAGGCTCCCATATGTGTGCGTTGTTGATATAGTGATCGGGTCGAGGATTATGTGGTGAGATGGGAGTTTCAGGTTGTTGGGCTAGTTATTTAAAAAGAAAAGTCAATTCTTGTAAAGTCGAGCTCTCAGTGTTTGTGCCCACATCATTAAGGGGAGACTATGAGAGAGGGTCCAAACTCTCGATGCTTGTCCATGTTGACACATGTTGATTTTTGTGTGATTCCTTGGGTGCATAATGATGGGTAAAGTCGAGCACGAGTGCACCGAGCTCCCGGTAACGCAATGCCTATAGCACCGTAACGAGTAATGCCCATGAGAACTACGTTTATGACCATGGGTCATGTTATTATTTGCAAATTCTTGTTTGGGAGATGGGGTGATGGATGGATGTCTAAGAGGTTGTGTTGTCACCCAAGGAAAAAATGGAAAGGAGATTAGGGAGTAACAATGAAATCTTCCATGTTTTCCCGTGACACCTGAAATACGTACGAGTATCGTCCCAGTACAACTTTACGAAATGTAGATGGCAGGATGATCCATATGTATAAGGGCCATGGGCTAGTGAGAGGTGGATTATGTGACCATAACCCGGGTGCCGAGACAGCCAACTGCAAGATGACACGTGAAGGTGTCAGCTACGAAGAGGGTTCGCGACCCCCACACACCAGTTTTCCCTGTCTGGTATCATCCAAGAGAGGCGGTACACACAAGGGGTGATATGTTATATGTAGGACCCGAGTAGCCCAATTGATGTGCAGACCCAAGTGCCATGTTGTGCAGGAGAGCGATCGTAATATCGCCAGGACCCTAGGGTGCTGAGGCATCAAGCCGCGAGAAGGCACGAGTGAGGTGCCAGTGGTGGGAAGATCTATTTCGAGCATGTGATTTGATTGGTTTAGGGCCATTAGTTGCTCATGCTTTTGTTTGGACCTAAGTTGTTGGGCTGAGGCACAGGCTATAAGTAGCCTGATAGTGCCGCCCAAGCATATGTCATACTTTTGCTTAGGCATGTGTTGTCGAGTCAAGGCACGAGTTATAAGTAGCCCGGTAGTGCCACCCGAAAGTATGCTATGCTTTTATTTAGGCCTGAGTTGTCGGGTCGAAGTGCGGACTGTGGGTAGTTTGGTAGTTTCGCCCGAGTATAGACCATGCGTGTGTGCAAGAATGGGCTAGATAATTCATAACCAACCGAATTAGAGGTGAACCAAACAAATGATGACCAAGACCGATCGAACAAACTTGTAGTGATAAAACCCCCTATTTTTTAGAATGGGCTAGATAATTCATAAAATGAATATTATTGTGCCCAATTTGTATGAAATTGAACAAATAATTTTTAGAAAAATTAATTGGGCCAAGAAATGATCGAATTGGAGGTGAACCAACGAAGAAACGATAAAAATTAGTCGAATCGGCTCATTTTTGCACAAAAAACTGATTTGCTAGAGTTCAAACCAGTGAACATGTTACGCCAAGTGCTGGTGCATCCACGTACCTACGTGATCATCGTCTTTGCCCAACATCAACCTGAAACTTGCACAATAACCTAATTTTCATGTAATTTCCAACATACTGCTCTAATGAGAATTAAATAGAAAGTGAGGCCTATGTGGTCCAATCCAACTAGCTATGAATATGGGGTGATTGATATTTGGTCCTCCGAGGTCCCTATATAAGATCAGCCCCTCCCTTGTCGGACGATGATTGGAATTCTCTCTAGAAGTGAATATGTTTAATTTTCTTGTACCTTACCAAATTTGATATCTTTTGATTCCAACCACAAAATTTGGCCATTTTGGTGGCCTTAGAACCATGTGGAAGCTAGCTTTCAAATTGTAATTTTTCTTTACCGATGCTGGTGTGATCAAATAGTAATCTTGTCTCCTCGACCTACCTGATGGCCAACACACATATTCCATAGCCCTGAGTTTTTTATGTGTGAGACCTTAGTGTACAGGGCGATAGATATGCCACCATATGAAATTGTATGATTTTGTATGCATACAAGATTATGACATAAGAGATGAGAAATGAGTTTGTTGTGATAATTGACATGTTAAAAAATTGAAAGATTGAATCATCATTATAAAGACGGTATGATTTGTGAATTACTATGTTGAAAGCTTATGTTAAATATTTTAAGAAGAGATCAGTGTCGTAAGTCATAAAGTTATCTAACATCAGTAAACTTATTCATTAATTTGTGACTTCACCTCTCCCCAAAACTATTTCAGGTGTTCAAGGGAGCACGATCCTAGCCATTTTTATCTCTCACACACAAATCGGGGTATGGATCTTGAAGTTCATGCACAAAAGTTTATATGCTTTACTTATCCGTTGTTGAATTATTAATGAAAAATTGTATTAATTTTGGACACATTACTTTAATTAAAGAAAAAATTTAATTTCTGTTAAAATTTATTTATAAATATTTTATTATGAGCCTTGTTAATGTCACTAATATTTTAGTTAATGCTGGTAATACTTAAGTTAATGTACTCACCATGTAATATTGAGTGAAAGTTGTGAGTTATCATTGTACCCTCACTCTGGAAATTGGGTCAGGCATAATAATCGATGTCATTGGTACTGATAGGGCAACTTCACAAGGTAATTGTGAAGTGCAATATGAGAAAGTGAGAGTACGGGAGGAATGTAATAAAGGTTAAAACAGATGGAAGAACAAAAGTCGCACAATATGAGTTGGGATGGTAAGAAAAATATAAGTCATTTCATAAAAAATCCGGGTAGATGTTCAAAAAGATCAATTAATAGTATTTGTCAATAATTTATAAAGTTTATTGAAAGAATATTACAAATGGAAAGAAGTTTCTTAGGTAAGTTACAATCAAATTTCAAAATTGTGTCAAAAAATACAATAAAAACATATTTTATAAACTTATATATAGTTAAAAAGATGCTAATTGAAATTTTTGAAAATATAACTATTTACATAATCATCCGTACTAATATGTGTAGTTGGGAGACACAAAAAAGTATTATATAATAAAACTATTCATTAGTATTACAAATTTGGATATTAAAATATATTTTTAAATATATATATATATAATTTAATTAATATATATTTTATTTTTATTATAATTATAATATTTATTATTTGTTATTTTTATAGGTCATGTGTTATGTTCATAATTTAGTGAAATATTTATAAGTATATTATACGTTCACTAGATTGAAATATAAATTTAAAATTATTTATTGTTAAAATAGATAATTATTCAATAAACTATATATAAATAATTACTAATAAGTTGGATTTTAAATAAATTATATTGGAAAAAATATATTGTATATATATGATATTATAAATATAATTTTAACTTAATTATGTCACAACTATAAGAGACATTAGGAAGTTGAATTAGAAAGTGGAAGGCACATAACTCCAAATTTTAACTAATTTATTTTGTTATATCATTTTATCTTAATTATTTAATTATATTAAGAATTGTTGTGTATGGTTGTATTATTCTTTTATTATAATTATTATATTTTATGAGTTGTAGTTTGTTACTTGAAAAATTGATGTTAAATTACTACATTCTTTGGTTAATATTGAAGTCCCATAAGTTTTTGTGGTATAATAGAGAAAATAAACAAAAATGGTGAAATTAATATGAAATTTTTTTAAAAACTAACAAAATGAATATTAAAAGTGAAGCAAACTAATTAATAAATTAATAATAAATATGATTCATAATTAAAAAAAATATAATCGGATTGAGTATACTAATTACAGTTGGGTTACTCCATTTAGTTCGGTTGACCATTTCAAAATCAAATTAAATCAACGTTCAATAAGTTTGACTAGGTTAACTATTTTGAGTTTGAAATTTGTAATATAGTTTGTTTAGTTTAAACCCAAATCAAAATAATATTGGCTCGGTTTGGTTTGACATTTGTATCGGGTTGATACATATAAGTAGTGTTAACCAATTTGAATTTGAAATTGAAGGTTTTATTTGTGTGTTTTGTACGTACTTGAATAAAACAAATGTTGAGTCACTTTGACCCATTTGAGTTATTATATCATCTCCAGGTATAGTCACTTGTCTATTTATTTTTATGTGGTTATTAGAATTTTATTGTTAAATGTAAATGTGATAAATGGATATATTTCATATTTTATTGTTAAATGTAAATGTGATACATGGATATACTTCATATTTATTCGATTTTTTCTTACTTTAAAGAAATTCGTTCAAATTTATTCACTAGTCACTTAAACTTGGAGATTCACAACATGTTGAATGGTTACAGTTTGGAGATATACTATATGAATTGAATGGAATGGTTTAAACTGTTTGAGGTAGTTTTTTTCTTTTTAATAAACTTTCCACTTTAAACATCAATGATGCCAGGTTATAACCAATATGACAAGAATTTTATATGTTTATTGGCCTTTTTAGGGAGCACCAAGTCCCCAATATATTTTTAGCAATCATTCCACTAAAAAATTACAGTTAATATTATATTTTTTGGCTCATAAAAATTAGATTATATTCTTTTTTTTAAATAGGTTCAATGTAAACTCAAATGCACATCAATTAGTAGGTACACGTTTTTTTTTTTTGCTCAACGTGGGTACAAGTGTTGGCTCCCCTACTATTTGGCTGAAATATTAAAAAAAATAATAATAATAAGACCTTATCACAGATCATTTTCATACGTTTATTGGCTAGTGTGTGGACTCTATTTGACTATATTGTCCAAAATGTTAGCTTTATTCAAGACTTTCTAAAAGGATAGTCCTATAAAAATTAAGACCTTGTTTAACTTCACTAATAGATCAAGGCCCAGTTTAAGATTTCAACCCCATTTTCTGAGTTTTGGCTTTTGTTTTGGGACAGTTAACCTCAACCGTAAATGGCAAACAGTGTTTCACATAAACAAATATTTTGTTGCACACATTCGAGATTGCTCACTGCATCCCGACTTAATCATGGATGGAGAGATCATGGGAAAATGACATGCAAGTTATATATGACACCCACATTTTAAACTAGTCATGAATCTAGGAATCCTGGTGATCATTGGCTAATATTACAGGTAAAGAATGTCACAAGATGGAAAGAGCATCAACAATTGCTGCTGGGGCTGGTAGGCAAAACACTATCCAAACAAGTCCCGGCTACTAGCAGCATTCCCATGTATGACTCGGAACATTTATCATTGTAAGTTATTCATTGATGATGGATTCACTCTATTCCACGCTCAATTAGATAAATGATATTTGAATAAGATGAACAGAAAATGAGGCATGTGCTAATGATCCAATAAGAGATGTGAAAGTTCCATAAAACTTATTAAACAGTGAGGCCGGTATACATGTGATGAAATGACAATCAGGAGTAGAACCCACACACCATGGCAAGAGTATATATGAGAGGTAGTACATGCCTAAAAAAGCATTCAAACTCACCTGCCAAAGAAGATTCTGTTGACCACATCAACGGGTAAAGCGTAAGCTGGATCTATAGCCTTAACACCCGGAAATTCTAGAAGTGAGAGTCCTGAAATTATCAGCAAAGGAGAATGAGATGCTGAAATGCAAGGCATAGAAGTTCTCAAAAGAGAGGAAGCTTCAGAGTTGGGAAAAATCAAACAGCAAACAGTTAGTAAAAATTTTAAATAACTGAATCAGAGTTCTCTTGAGGGGAAAAAGGAGAAAGGAGAGGGGACAATAAACAATCTACTTACCAGCTACACCAAAATATGTATGGTATATATCAACAGCATCATCAGGTCTATCTGAAATTCCTCCATTTTCTGTATCCTGCAAGCAACCACTCTCACCAAGAGTCAAACTTGATTCAAACAGTGTAGATACACAGAATTATAAATCAAAAGAACCAAAAGAAACATGATGTCAAGTGAGTTGGCAATCTGATCCGAATTTACCTGGCATTCCAAAATGAACTTTACAAGTTTCTGCCCATCAATCCAGTCAACTCTATCGATCATGGTCAAGCTAGAGAGAACCCACCAGGAGTAGCATACCTGCATTAACATGCAGTGTCTAGTACTCATACACAGCAGTTTTGTGTCTAAGAGGGAAATAACTTACATCAGGTAGTTTCTCAGGGCGCCCATTCAAACCTCCAGATTTGACTTGTCTTTCACATAACCACCACCCAAGAAGGTCCTTGTCAACATGATGTAGTGATCCAGTAATAGCAAGGGCACCGACACAGCAGAATACTACACTCATGTGAATAAAATCATGACTAAACCTGATTCAGAAAAATGTTAAATTTCAAATAGAAATCCTCTGAAACTTGCAAATAACTGTCCATACTCTGCCCTGCATGAGATTCTCCACCAGGAGTGCAACCAAATCCACCATCTACATTTTTGCAGCTGACAATGTAGTTAACAGCCCTCTCCACATTTATTGAATCCAGGCGTTGTAGTATTGAGATACAGCATATGGCAATATATGAGAACCTATCATAGGAAAGATTTTTCAATAACTTATTTTTTACAGGGGAAAAACATGAGATAAGGTACCTTGTGTCAACTTCACCCCACATATCCCCTGAAAAGGAACCATCCTCATTTTGTAGAGAAGAAATATCTGATTTTCAGATCAAGGAAAAATGTACAGCAATATACTTGTATATCAAAACACCACATAAAAATAAATAGACAAGTGACTATCTCTGTAAAAAGCTGAAAGTTGATGTGGAACTTTAATTTTGATCTTAATTATGCTATCACTTAATCAAGTTTATAGGCTATATTATGATCAGAATAGGCATGTATAAATACATATTTTATCAATAATTGTTTTTTCCAATAAATATAAATAGATATTAGCTAGTTCTTCCACCATATGATATAGCAAATCATAAAAATAAATGTGCTCGCTTATTACCCACAAACCACATCAACAGAAAAATAAAGGTTTAATCATGTAGAGATAAATAAACCATTTTCCCTTTTACTCAAACAAATGTCAAAAGAACCGTATATATGCATGAATCAGGGCATACTAATATGTCATTTGCAGCTGGTGTGTTAAAGACTAAATAACAACAGAATGCATATGAATTAACGATCCTCAGAGCATGAAAAATCAACACACTACAGATATAAAATCCAATAGATAGGATACAGCTAGCAACCTTGTTGACGTCTAGAACATTCAGCTTGTCAAAAAGAGCCAAAACCTGCACTGCACTTAGGGTATAAAGTATGTGTGGGTCATGTCCAATGTTACCACCGAAACCGCCTGCACAAATAGCTTAATCAGTGCACTTAATTGAATATTCAAAATATGGAAACTTGATATTCCTACCTTTAAAAGAAAGGAAGATGGTAGGAAAGGTTATTGTGTTGCAAAGGAGATATATAGTTAATATTTCTTTTTGTATTTCGAAGTAGAAAAGGTTCTTTTTATTATTACACACTCCAACAGTTCATGGTGTTACACACTGTGAATTATATATCAGGAGAAACACATTGTGAATTATAATCAATCAGAAAGTAAAAAAACCATTTCTATGCTAATAACATGACCAGAAAAGTAAAGAATGGTTTTCTTGAAACCTGACTCATGTTGGCATTGCATTATCCATGAAATAACTTCATCAGCATCAACTGCATCAAGTTTTCCCAATAAGTCCAATGTGGTTAGTCCCCAATATGCTCCATTTAGTCTTAAATGCTCCATAACCACGGACTCAAAATCATCTTTCCTCTGAATAAAAGAACCATAACTGATCATTTAAAAAATTCCATACATTATGCAGGTGAAGAGAATGGAGACCCAATACCTTTTCCACAGATAGAATGTACTTAACATGCCTATCAGCAGCAAACTCCCCCATCTCTGAACAACACAACATCATAGACAAATTAACCATTATCCAGAAGTTATCTAATATGCTTTTGTATTTGTCGCATCAGAAAATATTAATCTATAACTCTGTAAATGATGGTGTTTCATTCTCAAGTAACAATGCAGAAGATTTTTTCCCCATTTAGTACACATCATCAAAATGTTCCATAAGTATGAATGTATAAAATTGATTGACTGAATGCATGCTCTCATTTTCCTGGGGATTAGAGATTAAAATATCTTATTGGCAACATGTCTAGGCGTCCCATATGCCCATTATCCCAAATCAAAGGGGAAGAAAGTTGGTTGGTGGTGGAAACAATATTACAAAACTAGGATATCCTCCATAACATCACATAACCTTTAATTCAGGCATCCTATGTAAGAGACAATGCAACTTGCAAGAAATAGAAGAATCATGGAACGACCACTGTGAAGTGAAAATTTGCTACACTAAATATCTGGAAAAAAAATAAGATTTCATATCCAGTAAGTACTGCATTTCATCTCAGTATTAAAACCAATGTGGGAGAAAATTTAAGATATAAATGCATAAAGAGACAAATAGAACCAAAGAGAACTACAAAAATTACAAATTAAAGCTCTGTATATATATTTCTATGTGTATGCATGAAATAACCATAAATAGATGCCCATGCATAAGGACATCAACAATCTATACTCATCTTTGCTAGATTGAATTCTAAGAGGATTTCTCATCTTTGTTAGATTGAATTCTAAGAGGATTTTACTATATGGTAAAACTTCTAAACCATATGAAATTGCAGAAATAGATGCTTATTCAAGACTCGTAAGCATTTAAAGTAACCTATTAACTCAGTGCAAAAACCTTAATGTATGTACTCATACTTTGACAAACAGTATAACCATCCAAACTACAATACCAACCAACTGAGCAAATGCTCCAAATTTGTTTATAAGAAAATAAGTCAAGATTACCAAAATTTACCACTCATAGGGTTGACCATGGTTCGATAAACCAAACCAACATGTTTAAAGTGTGCAGTTCAATTTGGGCGGTATACCCAAACCAATTTCACTTCTGCTGTATTGAACCAAACTGAATCGAACCATTCTTCAGTCCGGTTAACCGGTTCAAATAAGCTTATTTATAATTTCTTTTTTGAAAAAAAAGTTTCCCATGCTGCCATGGGTTGGTTTACAGAACCTCTTCCACAGACCTGATGGTTCAAATGAAAATCTAACATAATCAAAATTATATTCTTAGTATTGTCATTGATAATGAACACAATAGAGTGAGCCTGTTTGAAATCATAAATCTATATAATAAGAAACCATGAATTAATCACTCTGTAACAATGAAGATCCCTTCGGTATGAAAATAATCATCATCAACTGCTCTGATATTTCAACTAGCATATGCAAAAAAATACTACCTTCAGACAGAACCAATAAAAGGACTTTAAGGGAAAGAAAAAAACATTTATTCCAATCTATTAGGATTCATGGTATCTTATGATAACAGAACATGAATTGCCTTCTATTGGATAAAAGATTACTGGAATTTCAACCATCAGAGCCCATAATGCAAAGTGAAAATCGGATCTTCTAAGAAGCTAATGCTAGAAAAATGATCAAACAATAAGAATGCATGACAGAAATTTTAAGGCAATTCCATATGATGATCTGAATGAAAGAATGAACAAAGAAGCCTTCTAGAATATAAACAGATGAAAAAATCCAGATTAACTTGGAACAGGAGGCAGATAGGGGATATCTGAACAACAATGATCACAGGTGAACGAGACAACTTAATAAATCACAATGAACAGGAAAATCTAAGAGAGGCCGGAGTTCGAATCCGTACCTTTCTCACAGAAATTAACAGAGAGATTCGGAAGACTCGAGTCCCGATCGGAAGACCTGGTACTGAAGACGAGTATCGAGCTGAGCCTGAGTGTCGAATGGGATCCCCAGCCGTTGTAGCTGACTGCGGGAAGGAGAAAGGAGACTGCTGTGGGAAGGGATCCGCTGGTCGTTGCTGCTGACTGGGGATGTCAGAGTCAAGCTGAGCCTCACTGTCCAGTCTCAAAGTTGAGGTCAGAGGCCCTTTCTGCTGCTGATTGCCGACGGCCAGTGTCGCTGGGGAGCTGCTAAGAGTGATGGAAGTAGAAGGATCGGGAGTCAAAGAAACATTAGCAGGGACGGGTCAGGCGCGAACCGAGGGCAGAGCAGAGTGGCGAAAGGCTGCGGGCAGGGAAGACGGCCACGGTCAACTGCAAGGGCAGTGGCGCAGATGTGATTTCGGGGGTTGAGGAAAAGATTATGATTTGTATATGAAAATTTTACTTTATTTTTAATATTTGTTTATATCATTAAAAGTTAAGTTATAATTTTTATTTTTTTTTGGAGGGGTAAGTGATAGAAAGATTTAATAAGAGAGATTTTTACACCGTTAGAATCTCATTCTTATTTTTCCAATGCTCTCCAGCCAAATCTTACTACTACAAGCTTCTATTTTGTATGGTTAATTTTTTTTGGATTAATTGAAAGTGGTTTGATTTCATTTGAACTATTTAATATTTTGAATTAATAAAATAAATTATTTTATTAAAAAAATATCACTAAATCAAATGGAAGAAAATTTATGTTTTCAATTGGATTAATTGCTTATTTGTTCATAATGTTCAATCCTAGTTAGCGTATAACCATGTTTTCTCTTTGTACTGAGAATATTAACTATATTTTAAATATTAATTATAGGAATGTTTAAATCAAAAATGTATCTTTCACCTCTATTTACCTAAGTTTGAAAATTAAAAAAATCTAAGAAATTCACCGTTATGTTTTCTCTAAGAAATTCACCAATAAAAAAATAACAAGTGATATATAGCATGATAAGATTAAAATGGTGAGGAATAAAATTGATATTAATATAAAAGATTGTGTCTAGCTATATAACACGAAAACATTTATCCTGAATTTGATAACAGTAAAAAAAAATTATATTTTTCAACATTATTAACCGTTAAAAATGTGTGCAAAAAATTTTTTAAAAATAAGTTTGAGGAAAGTGATGGAGATTAAAATTTCACTTATTTTTTAATTTTTCACTCCGTTAAAATATTAAAAATAAAAGAAATTGATCTCATTTTCTCTTCATTCACCTATTCACCCCAAAATCAAAACGAAGGATTTGAAAAAAAATATTTTAAAAAAATCAAAATAATACCGATTATGCAAAACTTACTAACTACTTATTTTGTGACCAACATACTCATTTAACTAACATTTTTTCCACATATATTAGTTATAAGACACAAATAATACAAAATAATATCATTTTAAATAAGAATTTAACAAAAATTTAAAATATCAATATAAAAAATTCATCATTTCAAGGTTACTAATCTAAAACATTTTCATGTTACTTGAAAAGATACTATAGTTTTTATTAATGATATTTCACCTAAAAAATCTATGTTTATTTTTTAGGCTTTTATTATGTTCTCTTATTTGTACTTATTTACAAATCTTAATAAGTGGGACAGTGTTGATATGACTACCTAATGTTTATAAACACAACCCATACTAAATATCAACATAAATTATAAAAATATTTTAAATTTTTTTCCATTTAAGGTATGTATAATTTTCTCAACAGAGTACTCATATACAAAAGCACACATTATAACATAGAAATGACTTATGCATTATTTTATATACCATATTATGACTATCATCACAATACCCATGTATCAGGGTCATGCCTCTCTTGGTTAGTGCCTAGTGACATATCTTAACTGCTCTCTACTAATCTTCATTGAACTATGTTAAGAAAAGTGCCCTCTAAGATTTGGAGCATCGATGCCTTAGGAATACTATAACCATCTCTAATAATCACTTGGTCAATATCTCGACACTGTCATATAACTCTCATGTTCCAGATATCTAGTATAAAATATATCTCCCTTATTACCTCACCTCCAAATATTCCTTAGTCTACACTACTCCTCCGTACAAGTGTTTTTGGTATCATTTCATATCCGTCACAAACACAAGCAACAGATAACAGCATATCACATATGCCACATAGATTGACTTGCTATCAGGTCAACCTCTCTATGACACAACAAATATACAATGGCATATGGATTGTCATTCAATCTAACCCCTCTAAGCCTATATCATACCTTAGTCATTAAGTCATTGAAGGCACCTCAAAATCTTACAAAAAACATGGATCGAGATCCCTCTTTCCAATCCATGGCTTATAATCTCATTTTCAAAAAAACGCGGGCCAAAACCCCTATTTCATAAAGTATGGGTAGTAGTCACTCTTTTAAAAATATAGCTAAAGCCTTTCTTTTACATAACCATGGTCATAGCCCCACTTTCCAAAAATAAGAGTCAAAGTCCAAGTTTCATAAAAAATATAGGTTGTAGCCCCATGTTCCGAAATATGAGCCAAAATTCATGTTTCATAAAAATACGAGTTGTAACTCATGTTCCAAAATATGAGTCGAAGCCCATATTTTATAAAAATACAGGTTGTATCCCCATGTTCCAAAATTATGAGTCGAATCTCGTGTTTTGTAAAAAGACAGTTGAAGCCTCCATGCTAACCTCAGTTCAAGCAAGTAGTTATAAAACACACAATACAAGCAACTCAAAATAAGTAGCAAGCATAACATTGATCTAACGTGCCTACCACTAGAATCATAATCTCACTTACCTGCACTCATGTCAAATTCCTTGGTGAGTTTCTCATTGATTCTCGTGCTAGTGTGTGTCCAACTATTAACATTACAATATCACTGATCAATACTCGATTTGAGTATTTCAACTATGTTATATCGGTATTTCCTGATCTCGTTCCTTGATTTCCCTTATCCTTATCACTTAGTCCCTAAATCACTTTGGCCTTTCACTTAGGTCCCTACAATTATAATCCTCATCCTTATAACTTCTAATCCTTCTAGTATCTCCATCGATCCCCAAATTTCCACTAATTATATTTGGGTCCCACAATTTACCGAATATTACACAATTTCTCCCCCCATTCGGGATTTCATCAAATTTCACCTTAATCTCTTTCAATTTTCTCCTACAAATTCTCCTATCATCTTCCTCATCCTCTAGTATCACTCCACACTTCGAACAAACCGATTTGACCCTATTTAGCCCCCAATCGGAGCTTCACACAAAAAAAAAATTGCGTAGTTTGTGCAATTTTCCAAAATCTCATCGGCAATAGTGAGTTTGTAACATTAGAATTTTTGGAATCCAAAAATTTTCAATGAGAAATTGAACAAGAACTAGAGTTAATTTGAAACTCAATTAATCTTATTAATAATCTGATGTAAATTGGAACGAAAATAATTGAATTATTTATTGGTAACCAATGTGGTCGAAATAACTAACTTAGAGAATCTAAGTTAGTCCGATGATATTGAGATTAATTAAATACTTTATAAATGAATGTGTAAATATATACATGGGTATATATGTGGATGAAATTAACAAAAGTATATATTAAACTTGCATTGTAACCACCAGGTTGAAAAATTTACAACCGTAAATTAAGTGGACTAAAATGCAGTAAACTGAAAAGAAATAGGTTGAATTCACTCTTGTACATATCAATGATCTCCTTTAAAGCCTAACAAAATAAATTGGGCTCAAATTGTACCAATGTACTAAACAATGTACATGCCAAAATGAGAGCCTAAGAAGATTTCCTTTGAATGGAATATTAATAGTAGTCATCCATACGAGATACCTAATAAAAGCAAAGTGAATTTCATGGATCAAAGGCCTACTATGAATAAATAGAAGTCAACCAAACATTGAGGCTAGAGACTATATCCTCAATGAATGAAATTAAACATCTAACTATTAACAAAATACTCACCTTATGTTAATAGAAATACCCTGCCATATATCCTTGTCAAATTCTCTGAATCTTCTAAATTATTTATGGATTTGGCTACAACTATCTAGCCTTCTCGAACAAAAAAAATCCAATTTAAAATGTTAAGGCCTATCTCAGCCAAAGACAACCTAAGTTTATAAATGCAAACTAAAAAATAATTAAACAGACATTTGGAACATAAGGTGAATCACCACCTAATGAGAACCAAAAAATAATTAAACAGACATTTGGAACATAAGGTGAATCACCACCTAATGAGGAGCCCAACTGTCAGTAATGATGAGAAACTAACCACACGTGAACTTCAATTGGGAAAGAGGCTTGAAAATCAAATCGATTATACTTCATGAATTGAAGAAATGCGATTGATCTTCTTACTAATGAACAAATGCATTTACGAAATAAATAGAACGCCTACAAAAGAAAGAGTGGGCTATTAAACTTTGAGAATGACCCGTCCTAGAGATAAGGCTATGAATGAGATAGGTAGGGAAGATAAAGGCAATTGTGACCTTCAATATTAGTAGTGGTTAAACCATGTAACATGCCCTTCTTTTTGAAATCTTAAAATGCATAAATTGGAAATTTAGTTAGGAGCATATGATAAATATATCACAAGGCTGTACGGAATTAAAGTATGAATCGGGCCATAAGCTTACCAGAGGGGCTAACTTGAAGTCCAACCCATCAGTTGGATTAGGGATATTGGGACAAGAAGCCAAAGGAAGGGCCCACCCACATTGCCCATAACATGCGTCAAGCCCAAATGGTAACATTTTGTTTGATATTACTAAATAGATAAGAACCTAATTAAGATGGGAACCAATTATTCAATGGAATAATAAATTCAACGTTTCCTTTATTCAATCAATAGGAGTGAAACCCAAAGGACTCATCAAAAAGGATAGATATTACATGAGGACAATTTATCCGGGATCTAGCCAAGGGTTCCTGCTATGAAAGGAAGCTGAGGAAGATGGGAGTAGGAGTAGGTTACTTAAAGGAGAAATTGATTCTTAGGAGATACACTTGCGGGCGTCGATTGTAACTCTAACAATAGTATCATTAGGAAAAGAATGAGCATCAGATGATGATCGATAGCGAGGAAATGGGCGTAGGGATTGAACTGCAGAAAAGTGAAGCTTAGATGATCCCAAGCAACATCTCGGGAAAGAAAGAAGTATGCTCGACGATTGGGCGTGCCATGGCTGAAGCTCGGGCAAACCTCAATATCTCAGGGCTCCTACAAAAAAGTCGCAGGGAATAAAAATGACAATGTTAAAGGGAAATGGGCAAACATACCTGAAGCGACGTTGGCAACAGAACAAGAGGAGAATGGAACGGTGGTTCCTTCAGACGCCCTAAAACCTGAGAGGAGTTTTTGAAGAAGTGAAGCTTAGATATTTGAAGATGTAGGTGTTTGGAGGGGGGGAACTAAATGAGAAAGGAAAGACCATTTTGCCTTTACAATATTACAAGTGTGCCCCTCATGCAAAATGACCGAATTACCTCGAGACTTGTAAGTAATTACCATTATGCCACATTAACACAAATTATCGAATTGTCCTCCTAAAGTTTATAAAATTACGAGCATGCCATTGGGTGGATTAAATGACCAAAATGCCCTTGAAAAGTTGACAAAATTACAAAAATGCCATCAAGGCCATATTTGGGAGGGAAAATAAGGTTTGGATTCCAAAATTATGAAAATGTCCCTAAAGGCATAATTGAAGTATAGAGGAAATCTAGGGCCCTAATGATTGATTCTAGATTCTTCAAGTACTTGATTTCGAGTGGAAGGTACAAATGTTAGAAATTATTTTCTTATTAAATATAATATATTTAAATAAGAAAATAAGGTCTAAGGACAAAACTGTAATTTTTGGAAACATTATATTATAATGTGATAAATACCTAGATTACAACTCAAAGAATATTTATGAAACCTTGTATGATATGCATGGAGCAAAACATACATGATCATGTGTGAAGAGCACAAAAATTTGGGAATCCCTTAGGTACGACCATGTCTCCGGATAAGGATGAGTAAGATTTCTAGCATCGAGTCTGATTGTACCGATGACGTGATATTACTTGGAGAATTTACTAAATAATTTGTTTATAAAAGTTTTTTCTAGAAATATAATCCCATAACCGTGTGAAACTATTCAAACTATTTTGGGATATATATTTCTATTGAAAGCATGAATCCTGATTATAGGATTTCTCGTTAAAGGTGTGTGAACACATTTCAAGGGGATAATCTAATTGAACCATCAATGCAGGATATGGGTGGGACCCATGATCGACAAAGAGTTAATTAGATTTAGTTATGTGAAAGTGGGCCCAATGCCATGATTTTGAAAAGGGAAGTGGACGTAAGGTCATGTTTTGAATAACTCGAACAAGTGGGCCCAAGGCCAATGGAAATAGGTCAAATCCCGTAAATAAGTTATAATTTAAGAACATGATAAAATGATCATAATTTGATAATATTTGTTTAAGTTGCTGAGCCAGAGTCGGTTTGGAGCCTGTTGGGCTAACATCACAAAGAGAAAGATCTTAAATCAATAGACACTTGTTTGTGATTGCAATCATTCAAAACCAAGGAAATGCATGGTATGGGAGAGTGTTGGTTCTAAGTGCTTTTATATAGTAAAGTTGAAATAATGGAAGTTGTCACTAGTCTAGTACGTCACATGACTTTGGAAGTCCCAATGCGCATTGAGACCAAGGGGAAGCAGGAGTGGTCTCGTCCCTCAATAGTAGAAAACTTATTCAGAAATGTCTAGGGGATGGGCAATGGTGCTCACACAAACAAATGGTCGAGATTGTAGCCTTGCACCAATGTGGTATAGGTTGTAGCCTCTCACCATGGTGGACGGTAAATGCACTTCGAGCCATAAGTGGGACAAATCAAGGTTGTAGCCTTCGATGGTTTGTTATGCGAATGAATGATCCCTTTAATGAGAAATGGTGGTTGATTTATTTGTTTGTCTAATACAAACCTATGGAACGTTTAACATAAACAAATCGTGAAAAGTTCTTCTGGGTAGAAAGGGATTAATTGAAATAAGTAGTAGCTTGTTAAGGTGATCTCCTAACACAATGGAAATTAAAGGAAAAATGTCCTTATAAATATTATGGTATGTGAGATATACTTTCAAAGTATAAGTAAATTATTAAGACTTGTTATAAATGAACACGATAATAGGTTCTTTCATATGAATAGAACATATTACAAGCTTGCCGTATACAAGTTTATTTCTTTTAAGCACTTAGCTTACTTACAATAAACCCCTGTTTTACCAAACCTCATTGTAAACCTGTTTAGAGTATGTACTGAATTGTGGATATGATGTCATAATGTCAACTAAGCCCTCTTACTAAGTTGTGAACTATCTCCCCTCTAATACCCATTTCAGGAACGAAAATACTTTATGATTACAAGAAGAAGTGGAGATCTTCATATAACTACAAGGTATGCCTTACATTAAGTACTTAGTATAAGTGTGGTTTCCAAACTTTATTATCCAAAAAGTCCAATTTATTATTTTTGGAAAATAATTTGAGTTATCCTATTTTGAGCATTGCTCCCTGTCAGGTTTACAATGATGAGACGCCCATTGTTGTAAAATTGGGAGGATGTGGTGGCTTACCTGCATATTTGATAGGAAAATTGGGTCGGGGTGTGATAGAGTTGGTCAAGGCCATCTACTGGTCAAGTTAGGGTCTTCCCAAGTGACCTCTTTGGACTTGGCCCCACCCTAATTGGCCATAAATGTTTTCTAAAACTCCGATCAAACTACCACACCGATGGATCCTCGGTCACCGATAGACTCCAGTGTGGGTTCATTCATGTAGAGAAGACTCCTAAGAATATTTTGGACTAGGACCGAACTTTCCTTATGCCTTGGTTTGCTCAAGTTCAGAATTCTTCCAAGGTAAAGTTACTCAAATATAATTCAAGGAGATTCCAAGTAGCATATTATTTTGGATTTATATACTATTTTGTAAACTATTGATTTTATGTTTAATGATGTAAATTCCTTTTGAAACTTGATGGTTTTTGTCGGTCCTACCATGATGTGGCACCCACTATTGTCATATCGAGAGTACGTGGCTTTTGTAATGTATATCCGACCTGAGATTAGGTCAGAGCATTACAACTAAATTGGTATAAGAACATTTTTAAAATATATTTTGAAAAAGAAAAAATGGGAAATTTGGGAAAGATATGGGAATGAGTACTTCTTGAAATATTCTATATAACTATAGTAATGACCACATCCTAATGTAGGATTTACTAAAATACATTAAAACTCATGTAGGAAAGAGAACCCTATAAACTAATGGCACCAAAGTGAAGGAATTGTTGTACGACCCTTGAAAATTACACTGTTGAATATGTAGACTAACTGACACATAACCCTAGTGGGCAAGCTAAAATAATTGAGATTGGACAATTCTAAGTTAGGAAATCCCACTCATAGATGACTCTTGAATAATGGAGAGCTTATTAGGATTCCATGAGGGAGTTTGGGATGCAAATTCCTGAGATTCCAAGAGGTGCACCTTCTAAAGGAACAACTAAAGTTCAAGTGCAATAAGAAGCACCACTTTAAGGAATGCCTCCGAGACAAGTTCGTGATATCATGGACTTTGATGTTCTGAAATGTCTAAATACACTACGACAATTGGGTTGTTCACCATTTGGTGGAAAAATGGATGCATGCACAACCATAAAATGGCTAAAGAACACTAAGAGGCTTATGGTTGTAATCAAGGTGCTGAAGGATGAAATGATGACAATGGTAGAATTTCTATTGGAGAGCAATGCAAGGCTATGGTGGGAGAATGTACATGCTACGACCACCATCTAGATATGGTGTGATAAATTTGAACATAAGTTTTCAAAGGAGTACCTAGCCCAACAATTAATCAATGAAAAAGAAGCAGAAATTCTATCAGCTTCGGTAGGGTTCAAGTACGGTAGTTGAGTATGAGATCAAATTCAATGAGTTGCGATTATTCGCACTTAATTTTGCAAGCCTCACTGACATATGTAAACAATTTTTCAGTGGTCTTACCATGGACGTATGAGACCGTATGAAATGCCTTGGATACCCTACAAACTTGGCATATGTGATTGGAAAGTTGTATGAGAGTGAACACCTTTGTCAAACAAGGATACGCAAACTGGAGTGAACTGGAGAACAAAAGGAGATCAATATCCGACAACTCATACCATGGAAGTTTAACACGAGAAATATAACACTGTATTTTTGGAACCGAAAATTTCAACCAAAAATTTAAACAAAAATGAAAAGTGAATCGAAAATGAAAATGATTCAAAATAGAATTTGAAACAATTATTCAATTATTTAGGATTAGATTTAGCATATGGAATAGGTTGAATGATCCTTAATCAAGTCAAGCTAATTAAGCTCAAAGGATCTACTTTAAAGTAGTGGGATTATATAATTATTAAATAAATAAGTATATAAATATATATACATATATGTGTATATATATATAAAGGTGAAACTTGATTTAATTAAAAGGGGCTAAATAGTTTGGGATAAACAATCCATAAATAAAATAGGAAATGAAGCTCTAAGTATTTGGCTAAACAATTTTATTAATACAAAAGAATATGGATTATATTAACAATAGCCCAAGATTCATATAAGCAACATCCACAAGCACTCAACCCAATGATAAGAAAGAAAGGAATAATCCAAACACATTATACATTACCATAAAACCCAAAACAAACACTTAAAACAAAAACCCAATAAGACTTTACTAGATGTGATATGTAGGCCCCAAACCTTGAAGGGGACAATAAGAAAATCACATCCATAAATCATCCTCACTGAAAATAGAAGGAAATCCAATAAGAGGTGAAGGAAAACCTTGTGTATGGCTAGACCAAATAAATAAATGACAGAAACAAGGATCCAAGGAGAACCTGTTGTATGAGCTTAACAAATATTGAATGATCATCAAGGGGTTTTAATCATTTATCCCAACATGCTGAATGTCCACCCATGGGCCTATGAACATGTTAGCTAACATGCATTAAGAACTAAGCAATTACATTAAAGTCTACCAGAATTGGACTACCAATTCCATGACCTGAGGAAATGTGATCCTTAAATGAGAATTCTTGGCAAGGACCTATGGAATTCTAGCATCCCTATAAGACAAAGCTAGAGAAATTAATGCTCTTCCCTAAAATGAAAATAAATAGAATGGAATGAGCCATTTTCTTGATGAAACCTTATGAGTACATAATGTTCCCCCCTTTTTAATTTCACGTTATACTTGCACTAATAATGAATAATCACTAGAAATGAATATTTCTTGTCTATAAATGATGTCGAACCAATTTGAGATGATGAGAACCTACAAATCTATCTTCCCTCGTGAGACATGCAACAAAATTCTCCAAAGGATCTCACCCAAACCAATCCCTTTAGTCAGATCAGATCCACCTCCCCTAAGGATTCCTACAAAAAACAAAAAGAAGATAGAAATCCTTATCCTAGCCATACATTGAACTCCTTTGAGAGAATTCCCAATAAAGTTGCAACGAAAACTAGAGAAGAAGCAAACACCCTCATCCCAAACATGGAGAGGTACTTGTGATGCATATTGGTTGTAAGTGATCAAGGAAGTCGATTGCCATTTCACCCAATTGAGCTAGTTTGGTAAACATCCTTTACACCATATAGAATTCTACAAATCAATTTCTCTTTTAAAATTGTTGCGGAAACCGATAGAAGTTCTTACCCAATTATTTAGAAAATTTGACATTCTTTTAGGAGCATAAGGGATATGTGAATGAAAATGGTAAATTTTCATCTGCCCTATGTAAGAAGACAATTGGTCCCTTTATACCACATACCATGCAACAACAAAATTGCCACACTCGTGTAGGGGTAATGGTTGCTTAAATTTGGGAAACTGAGCATAGATCCCTTGTCGACCCAACAACTAGCACCATCCTACCATGATCATGACTAGACCCTACTGAGTTAATTTCAAGTACTATGAAGTTGCTAACCTAAATGACTAGTTTCCATCACCATAAGAGATACATGAGACAAATCCACAAGTGCCTTTATCGAAAAACTAGTTGTAACATTGAGAAAATTCTAATTCATCAACATGACAATATTAACTAGAGAATGGCATCGACCTAGAAGTAGGAATGTAAACTAGGAGGTATAATCGGACCAGAATTGAAAGGAGGAACCAATAGGGGGGACCCTGAAGGGTGGAAAGGGATCATGAAGACACTACGAAGAGTCTTGGAACAAGGAAATTAGGAT
Source organism: Trapa bicornis (assembly GCA_030064425.1). Taxonomy (NCBI): domain Eukaryota; kingdom Viridiplantae; phylum Streptophyta; class Magnoliopsida; order Myrtales; family Lythraceae; genus Trapa; species Trapa bicornis. The sequence goes on along the minus strand of CM057753.1, from coordinate 11,971,568 downwards.
TTAGAGAAAATCGGGAGAAAATCGGTTTGGGGTGGGAGAAGTCCTAATACCCGCAATTTTTTGAGGGTGCAAAACAAGTCCAAATTAAACTGTTCTTGAGCTCATTTAATAGGAAATTGAATGTAGAATTTTTAAGTATTTTTTTCTCAAGAACCGGTTAGAAAGGGGTGAACCGGGCCAAAAAATAATAAATTGACCGAGAAATTTGTGGAAATCAATTTACTACAGTATCGAACCGGTTAGCTAGGACATCGGGCGCATGCACACATGGTCACCTATGTGCATGTCGTCTTTCTCGCTTGACAACTTACCTAGATTCCCCTGTTTTTACCTGATGACTCACTTAGAGAATCTAAATCCATCGCTTGGGGAAATTAAAACATTCTTGAGGCCTAATACTATGAAATGAAGAAAGAAGCCTATGGCTAGATTGTCACGAAGGTCTAGAGCACCTCCATATAAATTGGTGCCTTTCCCTCATTGAAATTTACTTAGAATCCTTTCACAACCATCGACTACTCCCTTTTTTGATGACCCAACTACCAGAGAGAATTTTTTTGTCGTTCTACCATCTCCGATGATGTTCTTAGTACATCTTGAAAGATGAGGACCTTAGATTTCTATTGCCACCCCTCTAGACCCCCAACTCCACATCTACTATCGCTAGCAAGATCGCACAGTACTTGATTCCGACGACCAGAAATAGAGCAACTATTTCACGAGCTAATTCTAATGGCCACGATGACCCTTGTGCGTTGGGAAAAATTATGTGAGTCCCTTGAGCCTCTAGCTTTCCATAGTTTGCCATTTTGCTCGATTTGAGTAAGATTTTGGGTTGAATTAAATCATCCAATTTCAAATCTTGGGTTTAGTGGTCGGGCTGATTAAAATGCTAATTTCAAGTTCTACAGAACACCATTAAAGGACATTCAAGTTGCTAGATGTTTCTAAGAGAGTTAGCTGTCCAACCCCATCAGCCTCGACGACCGACATGCACCTTCGGTAATATCTTGACTCCGACCCAATTCTAACTTATTTGCATACAGGTTTCTGATCAAGCTCGATCGGTGTGCCTCTAGCCAAACTAACTTTATGACATCCTAGAGGGAGGCTAGGGGGACCTCTTCACTTAGTTTGGTTATTTTTGGAAATACTTTAATCATGGGTCAATGGTCGAGGGCCAAAATATAAAGATTTGAAAGTTAGGGAACCCAAATACAATTGAGGCATTTATGGGGTCTTCCTAAGGGAAAAAATAAATTTTTGGGGCTGGTAGCAAAGTTTTGTGAAGGTTGGGTACTAGGGTTGCCTAAGGTGGAAAAACTAGAGACCTATTTGCAATAAATGCAAAGTTAGGGACTTAAGTGTAAAAATATATTTTGCATGGTTATAAGGCAACCTTTGGGAATCCTAATGACCCAAATTTAATTAAAAGGAGCTTGGGGACCTAAATGAGGAATTTGGGGGTTAAAGAAACCCCAAAACCTAAATTTAAAGGTAATTTCAAGAAAGTATGGCTTGAAATATTTCAAATGGTTATCAATGACCAAAGTAGGACTCATGGGGACCTTGAGGGACTCAATTTGGAAGATTTGGAAAAACATCAAGCCCAAAGAAAAGGAATTTTGAAAGGGTAAGGGGAAAAATGGTAATATTTCCCAAAGTAAGAACCTAATATTAAATTAGGGAAAATGAAACCACTAATTGGTCCAAAAAGATTTGTTGGGAATTTTAAATCAAGTACTTGGCAAAAAGAGCCTAAGTATGAGTTAAGGGCTGACCTTAGAAGGAGTTTTGACCAAGGGTCGGGTTATTGGTTGACAAGTTGAGTAACTCAGGACCCTGGGGAAAAAGCTAAGTGGTAGGATTGTAGAAAGGCATACATTGGTTTGGAATGGAAAAAAGGGTGGATATAAATCTGACCTTACTGTTAATGAACCTTGCAAATAGTGCAAGCAACATCGAGTATAATCAAGAGCTGGATTCTGTAATACTAGACAAGATAGATACGTCCTGTGAATCAGGTGAGTGAGTTTTTGACGACGGGTCCTATTGGACAGATTGTGATTTAATTAACTTGCTTATGAGATTATGTGAAATTAAGTAGAAAGTTGCTCTAAGGCTAGGGTAAGGGTAAGAGGACCTTGAAGGAGACCCTGAAGGGCAAGAGAGGTTCAGACCCAATAGAGTAAACCATAGCGAGCCTAGAAAGGAATAAAGGAAATCATATGAGACAAGCTGGGATAAGGTGCCGTGAGAGGACTCGAAACAAGCCAACGATGTATCAAAGGACAAGGACCCTAGGTAGGAATGCGGTCGACCAAAGTGAGGGTAAGGCAGGTTCAACAAACCAAATAGAGATCGAGGAGCCCGTAATAGGGACTAGGGAGGCGACCACAAAAGATACGAAGGGAGGAAACTGGCTGAAGATAACAATAGGGTGAACGCCTAGTCAAAAAAGGGGGAAGTCCGAGACTATTACCAAACGGAAAAGTGAGAGACGAGCTGGTGGCAAAATGATAAGGAACCCTGACACTAGAAATCAGGAAAAGTGAAATGACAAGGAGAATTGGGTGAACCAGCGTGGAGTCTGAAATAAAGTTGGTTGGAGTGCGCTATAGGGAAAATAATGAGGAGGAATTTGACACCCAAGGGAACCACGAGGGGCATCCTATCCCTTGAGGAGGAAAGCGTCAGAGAACACGCTCTACTTGAACTAGGACTTTCAAGAAAGTGGACACCTATGGGGTAGGTAGACGTTGGGAGAGAGGAGAAGTCTTTGAGAGAGAATTAAATAAGGGCTATGCAAGGTAGCATTCGTAGAAGTGAACACCGAACCTGACCATTGGGAACATGGGAAAGGACTAAGCCCAAGGAGGACAAATTGCTATGGGTCCGCATGCATAATGGTCGAAAGTAGAGGAATGAAAAAAGGAAGATGAGAAGGGGAGAGCCCCGATAGGCCGATGGAACCAAAGGGGGCAAGAAACCTGACAATTGGAGTTGGGAAGACCAAATGAGAAAATAAGGGAGGATGAGTGAAACCTAAACCCTCACAAAGAGCCTGACATCCACATCCAAAGGACATCAAAACCTAGAGGGGAAGTGCGAATCAGAACCTATGTGTGAATCGAAATCGAGTAATGAAGTAATCTTGATAATGCAAGAAGAAAAACAAAGAGAGTACACTCCAATGGAAAGAGTGGAAAGATGCAGTTCAAACCGCAAGGCAAGCCGGGTTTCTGGCCGAAGGAGAAACAACAAAGTGTGAGAGTCATACTGTTAGGGACATGTAGGTCTAACGATTCGACAAAAAGGGTGACTCCAATATGAAATAACGAACTAGAGGACGTGGAAGGGAGATAACACTGAGAACCCATGAAAAGCAAGTGCAAGAGCCCGAAGGGATGACGAGCTAGGGAGTTCCAATGACCAAGGGAGTAAACAAACCTAGGTGCATCTAGACATGTCAGAACCCCCAATTCTGGACAAAAACCCTCCAGGAACAAAGTCTGACCCCAAATAGTCGGAAGTATTAGACCTAAGAAACTTTGTGGATACCGGGGGAACGATAAGTCAAACTAACTAAATCCAAGGGAGTAAGGGGATTTCGTCAAAAAGAGGTAACCAAAGCGGTAGGGTATCAACTCGTACCCTAATTGGACTGATGTGGGATCCATTTCTGACAGAAAGGATGAACAACTGAGTTTTGACGAAGAAACTCCTAAAAGGATGGGAGAGTTGTTGAACCCATCCCCTCGGACCAAGGAAACTAGGAGAAGATCGAAATTTTTTTTAAACTAAGCCAATTAATGAACATAAAATAGTGAAGAAGTGTTAACATGGGAAATTTGAAGATCCGAAGTGACCAAAAATTCACAAACATCGTGAGAAAGAACCATGAAGTGAATTGGATGAGAGAACTTAATCAGTTTGGGGTGAACCAGACCCGAACCAGAATGAACTAGAATGAACCATAGTGAACCAGTTCAATCATTCATTTTTTTAGGTGGCTTAAAAATATCAATTTTGGAAATTGAGGTCACCATAAGATAGAAAATGAAATTAGAAAATTTTAAATTTTAGAAAACCAGTTGTATTGGGTCTGAATCGATTGATTTTTGAATTTGGGTCACCGAACCCAGTCGGATCGGACTAGTCAATAGTCAATAATGCCCAGTCAGTAGCCACGCAGACACGGGCAGCCAATGGGCAGCTACCACATGTCCGATCAATGGTTAGCAGATGACCGTTAGCTTGCCACAAAAATATGAGCAGCCAATGGGAGTCTGCCACGTGTCCGATCAACCGGTCAATGGATGACGTCGCGACTAATTTGGAACACCACGTCAAAAAAACTAGCCAATCATAGTGCACCATGTGGCATGCTCGCCACATCATGATTTTCAACCTCAGTCCGCTGATAGAAAGGAGAGAGAGGCTGGGAAAGAGGGAGTCTTCGACAACTTAATAATTCCTTCGGTCAGGTCACCGTTGAGTGTGGTGGGGGCCGAGTCTCACACCGGCCAGTAGCCTGAACAATTGTCGATCTCCCTATATAAAGAGCAACCTCCCACTTGACCTCCTCACCTCTCAGGTGTTCTCTGGAGACAATTCACTCACTTTCTGATGAAACTCTGATCAAGTCTCTGATGACAGGCCAGTTCACAATAAAAAAAGCTTTGAAGGGTGGCATTAGAATCGGGGAGGAGTTCCCTAGATCGAGTAGACCTCAAAGTGACTGGAGGACATCTAGAGAAGTACCGGAGCGATAGCACAATGAAGTTGCTCTAGATCCTCGGAACAGCGAGCTCTCGACTAACCCAACCCGGACTCTCTTAGCCCTTCTACCCCTAGAATTGACCATCTTCGATTGCTTGAGACCCTCCCTAGCCCCTCATAGACCTAGTAAGCTGAATTTCACCTCTCCTCATTGGATTTTTCAAGCTTCATAGCTCCACCTTCCCAAAACTTCTCTCTTTGAATTCCCACAATACAACGACAAATTGCAGTGGGATTCAATCCTAGTAGGACCCCCTTGACGAGCACTAATTGTCCCCACCCCAAGCTCCGGCCACCACCCCTCCACTGGTAAGCTCAACAAGCTTTCTTTCTCTATTGTAAAGTTTTTGATGAAGATTAATTGATTTATAGTGGTAAAATAATTATCATTTAGTAGAATAAAACGAATTAATTCAAACACTTACAAACAACTCTAATTACAATAATACCAAATAATCATTTAAATTTTAATGTTTTGAAGCCATTGTTTCATTTTTTTTAAAAATTGGTTTAATACTTTCATATTTTATTTGTTTAGATTATCAATTATTTAATTTTATTATTATATATTTTAAATAATATATATTAATAATATTTTATACAAAAGTATATAATATAAATATATAACAAAAATATTATAAATAAAAAAATAATATGTACCATTTATAAAATATAATTTGTTATATATATTTATATTATAATTATAAAATATGTATATTAATTTTTTATTATATTAATTAATTATTTTATATAATTTATTTAATATAAAGTAAATATATATAATAACTAATAAATTATTTAATGAAATGAAGAAATTAAGGAATTTTAGGCCGTCAATTGGATGAGTTAAGACTCGAGAACTCAAACATGCAAATTGGGGAAGAAAAGGGAGGCAATTTGGGGATTTTTCAAAAAGAAGGGACTTTTATGCAATTCTTTAAAACTTTGAAATCCGAACCACAAATTGATGAAATTGAGGGCATTTTTGTGAAATTCACCCCCATTGAGGGCCAATTGGGCAATTTTGGCAAAATGGAGGGCTAGTTAGCGATTTTGAGAAGTTTAGGGCCAAATTGTAATTTTTAGAAAATTTGGGCTTAAATGGTAATTTTTGGAAAATTGAGGGCCAATTGCTAGTTTTGGTAAAAATTAAGGACCCAGGAAGGATAATTGGAGATCTTAGGGGCTTAATTGAAATAAAATTGGCCATTCAATCGGGGTTAATTGCTCTAATTGAAGGTATGGATCAGTTCCTACACTTCCATATGATTCATCCACTATTTAGTGGTATTTTAAACTTCACAATATAGAAGAGGTGATGTGAAAATTTTACAGAAAACTATTTACTGGTTGTTAGTAGATCATACCCAGTTGGTATGATGAGACTTACTTGAAGGAAGTTGAAAACCCATTCATCGGTTATGAATGGAGAAGTCCTTATACTCGATCGTTATAATGGATAGTGAAAACCTATTTTTGTTAGAAGTGCTCTCCCCTGACTGTGTGCCAATGCTTAAACTTTTTGGGAGACATTTTTGACGAGAGCAGAAATAGGTCTTATAGGCCGGGGGCCTCAGTTTTTGAACTTCAGGGCTAATATGCCCTGTGTTTGAAAAACTCGAAGTGCGCCAGGACCAGATCGACAGACTGGTCAAGCAGATAACTATGGAGCCCAAGTCGAGTGTCGGGGCCATTGGAACCAAAGATAATGGCTTAATTATCATAAGAATGTTGTTTGTGCACGCACCATGATACAGGGCCATCAAGATGCCCAAGAGGGGTAGTGTTGGTTCTAAGGGCTACTAGACGACGAAGATGCAATAAGGGTAATTTTGTCATGCTAGTGAGTCATGATGCTCGGAGTAGCTTCTTGTGCACCGAGACCGAGGCAGGTCAGGATAATGTCCCTATCCCCATATCATGGACATAGAGTACTTTTGAGTCTAAGGGTTGGACTTGTAAACATCGACTTAGACTCAAGGTAGAAGTCAAGGACTTCTACCAAGGTGGATGATAAAGCCGCACCAATCCCCAAGTGGGTGCAATTGGAGTATTGCACTTGTGAATGTTTGTATCGTTTATGATAAAGGGAGTGTGCTTGTTTTCTAAACACCTCCTGAGCAAGGGGAAGTGTTAAAAGAGCTGAACTCGCATAACAGTGATAAAAATAATAATTTGGAAGTAGTGTTTTTAAACTCACCCTAACACTCGCTCACTGAGTTATAGAAAACTCACCCCTCCCTTTAACCCTTTTCAGGAAAAGAAGAACACTATTAAGGGAATTTCGAGAATAAGCTTAAGTCAGGTATGTTAAAATTCTTTTAAAGCTATTGAACTTTTTATAATTATATTTCAAGGAACAAGGTCATAAATTACACCTGACTCCTCGCGGTCTTGAGAAGTGGTGACTCTTCTTACACCAAAGGGAATGGCGGTGTCACGCCCCGACCTGGTTTGGTCAGATCCTCGTGATCAACTCGCCACTCTCTTTGGTCCATGAAGGGTTCCGCCATTTTATAAACCGCAATGAGTAAGGCATCTTTTTTCTTGTCTTTCCTAGAATAACATTATACAAAACTAAATATCTCAAAATAGACTTACTTGTCTTACAGTTCCAATAAATGAGGTCTTTAAGTTTGGTTCTTGCTCGAGTACTTGAAAAGGCTAAAAGGGAGGGGGTGAGTTCTACAACTCAGTGAGTGGTTGTTGGGAGTCAGTTTTCAAAATAGCTTTAATTATACAAACCGTGCCAAGGTTACAATTCCTATAAAAGGATTTTTCCTAAATTTTGGTTTTCAAAACCTTTTTCCAAGCTTTAGCATTCCTTTTTCCAAGGAAAAACATTTTTCCCTTTTCCATATAAGGTGTGTTTAGCTTTTTTAGTTCAGAGGAGTTTAGAAAACAATCACATGCCCTTCATTAGGAAGGGTACACACATTCGCAGGTGCAACCCGTCCAACACCCACTTGTGGATCGGAGCATCTTTACCATCCACCAAAATAGAAGTTCATCCACTTCTAGCATGGGTCTGAGTGGATGTCCTAGATGTCTGACCCTGAGACCTAAATACCACTTCGTGTCTGTATGAGGATAGATACCTTATCTCTGTTTTGTGTGCATGAAGCCCAAACACAGTAGTTCTATGGTGTCCAAACACAGTAACTCCATGGAGTCCAAACACAGTAACTCCATGTAGTTCAAACACAGTAACTTCATGACTAACTGGTACGACGAGAAACCAAAACGCAGTAGCTTCTCCTTCCCTTATCACCACCATGTCGTCTAGCAACCCTTATGACCCATCAATACCCCTTAGATCATCTTGATGGTCTCGTACCACAAGTGCATGCACAAAAAATAGTTTTCATTTTCTTAGCCATTCTCTTTGGTGTCGACGGTCTAATGGCCCTGACACTCAACCCGGCCTACAGTTGTTTGTCTGACTAGTCCGTCGACCTAGCCCTGATGCACTACCGCTAGCCCATCGAGCCTTGTCAGTCCTGACTTGGTATTGTGGCGAATCACACAGTTAATTCCACTTTTAATGTGAGTTTTCATGGCTCTTCCTATTCATGTTTTTTTACGGGCTTAAGTCCGTGCCCACTGACCTTGGGCCCACTACACGTGTATTCCAAAATTGGGCATTGAGCCACAGAGTTCAAAAACCGAGGCCCTGGCCTATCTAAACTATTCTAGCTCCCGTCAAGAAGGTCTCCCAAATATTTTAAGTACTGGTACACAGTCAGGGGAGAACACTTTTGATAAAATCGTAATTTTTAACTAATCACACCAACCAGGTGTAATGATATCTTTGCTTACAATCGATAAGTAGGTTTCTCCTTTCCTAAAGGAACTCAACATACCAACCGGGTATGATTATCTCTACTTACAACCCATAAGTAGGTTTTAACCATTAAAAGTAGTGCTCACATTCCAATTGGGTATGACATTAGATAATCCCACTTAACCAATGACCGTGACATGTTCGTCCTCAGTCAGTTTCCCAAGTCCACGCTAGTTGTTCCTTGCTCTTGTTCTGGTCTCTCGTGTCCCTACATGATTTGTGCATTCTTATTAATTAAGGTTTAGCATGAGAACCATCGTTTTCTCACGTATGAGCAACTAGGCTCAAAATGGTTGGTTTATTGCACTTAGGTTCATAAAATTCATTTTCATTAACTTTAGGTCCCAATTGCTAAATTTTCCTCAAACTAAGTCCTGAGGACTTCCAATATCCTCCTTGGGCCCTTGATTTACTTTAGATTGTGTAAGGAGCACAAGTTTTCCAATTTTCCAATTTGGTTCTTTTTTCCAAAAATTATAGTTTTGCCCATGCTTTCCAAAAATAGCAATTTGGACCCAAATATTTTAAAAATTGACCAATTGGTCCCCCAACATCTTTCTCATTACCAATTGGCCTTCAATTTTGAGAAATTGCATAGAGGTCCCTCAATTTTTCAAAATCCCAAAATTTCCCCAAAAATTTCCCCCAATTTCTCACCTTCAAATTGACCAAATTTGATTTCTTCAGATTGGCCATTCAATTAGGGTTAATTGCTCCAATTGAAGTATGGATCAGTTCCTACACTTCCATATGATTAAATTGAGCTTTGAACCACAACATTTAGGTTCAAATTGAGCTCAAACGGAGCTTCGCCGAAAAACTGTTCGCAGATCTGGGGAGGTAGATCTCGTGATGAGGTTACTTCTATGATAAAGAATTACAACAATTGATGTCCAATTGAGGGTGAATTTTATTAGTAAAATTCAGCACTTTCTCTCTCTAACTCCGACTGACAACGACGGAGGAGGGACGAAATGCTATCCTTTCAGCTCTATTTAGGCCATGTGAGGCTGTGGGGGTGTCAGGGAGGCTTGGTTTGGCCAGAAGAGTGCTGAATTTGGCAGAATTCAGCTCGACCAAAATAGGTCAGCTTTGGTCCGATGGAGCTGCTTCACGGTTTGATTTCGCCTGTGCTTCTCCGGTGGTCCTCGAGTCGAAAAGAGGTTGTTGTTAGGTAGCTAACTTCCCCTAGAGTCTATAGGACCTAACCTTGCCTTATGAGGCTGAGAAAATTGCCTAAGTTGGAGCTCTGGTTCGTGCTTCACCTGAAAATGGAGCAGTTGAGAGAGAATGACAATTTGAGGTGTGTGGGGGATAAATGGAGAGGAGCACTTTATATAGAGAGCTCGGGGACCCTCTACCTGACCACTTTCCATTTTGGTTGAGCTTATCCTCGCCTGAAAATGGCCTGATCAGAGCAGTTACATCTTCATTGGAGATATATGTTTTCTACATTAATGAACAGTTTTGTCATCTTGAGGAAGAAGATGACACTATTATGAACCAGACCGGTCTGGTCCTATCGAGTTCAATAGATAAAATCGGTCGGTTCTGGTTTAATTCAACCGGTTATCACAAATATAAAAATTTAAAAATTAATCTAAATTCATTTCTCATCAAATGGTGGTTTTAGTTTCCCAATTTGATCACTTTAAGCCACCACGAAAAATGAATTTAGAATCCGGTTCATGTATAATTCAAACTGGTTCAATCCAATTCAATTCGGTTCATCCTGAACCAGTCTAGGTTTCTCTTCCCATTTGTTCCATGGTTCTTTTCCATGATTTTTATGACACTTTGAGCCACTTGGGTTTTTCCAATTTCCCATTTTACCCTTTCTTTACAGGTTTGGGTTCGTTAATCGGCTGAGTTTTCTCTTTTAAATTGATCGGTTCTTTTCCAATTTTCTTATCTTTAAAGGACGAGGTTTACAAGCGAGTAGTTCACGGGGTTCTGACCAAACTTGGTCAGGGCATGATAACTTGAGTGGTATCAGAGCCATGTTCCATCTAATTCATTATCAAGAATATATAATCAATATCTAAAACAAAAACTATCTACCTTGTAGGATAATGACCCCAAAACTCTCCAATGCCTAAGGTGTAGTAAAAACCACAAAGAACCATGCAGGGAAGTAACCTGTTTTGGATGTGGACGGTGGAGACCTTATGGAGGGAAATGTCTAGTACAACCAAGGAATGTGGTGTCGGCACCTATTGAGGATACATCCACATGTATGATGGAAGCTAACCTAAATGCTAGGGACACCAGCAAGGGCTTGTGACCTCGCCCAGGAGAACACTCATTAAGAACGTAGTGTAGTACCTTTCCAACCTACTACGTAACTATCTATTGTAATGGGGATAATGCCCCAAACGTATTGTACTCCTTCTCAATTAATAAAAAATCGAAATTCCTAAATCTCTGCCTCTAAAATAATGATGCAATCTTGTGCCTTAACTATATGAGTAGGGATCCTGAAAGGCAAGAAGGATTGAAGGTAGGATCTTGAGAAATCGCAAAACGAAGCAGAGCATAGAGCACCAAATAGGATGTCGTGGAATGGCGAAGTGTAACTCACTTGGAAAAAAATGTAGGAGAAACTAGGTAGGGTTACAAACGAACCTAGTGGTAAGAAATGTTTGGCAACTAGAAGATGATCAAGAAGGATAAAGGATGCCCTAAGAAGGACAGGGAAGTAGTAACAACTACACCTTAAATGGCGATATGATGGGCATTAGGAATGAGTGAACTCGTCAAATAATTGTCTCAAAATAATTGGACAAGGAGAGTAGTGGGGACGTGGTAGTTAGCGAACTGACCCTCATGAGAATCATGGATTAAAACCCTAGTGAAGAAGGGAGAAGTTGAAAGCACCAACGTTGAAAAGGAAGGATGAAGGAAATCCTTAATGTAGTCATTAGTCGTGTCACGCCCCTACCTGGTTTGGTCGGATCCCCATGAGGAACCTACCACTCCCTTTGGTTTATGAAGGATTTCACTTTGTTTTAAACTGCGAGGAGTCAGGCAACCTTTTTACCTGATTTTCCTGGAATAACATTATAAAAAACTTATTATGTTAAAAACTTACATACTTTTCCTTCTCTTAAAGGTTTAGCTTTGAGGTATTCCTTAAGGGTTTTGCCTTTCTTCCTGAAAAGGGGTTAAAGGGAGGGGTGAGTTTCTACAACTTAGTAAGTGGGTGTTGGGAAATGAAATCTTTCAAAAAATACTTTTTCTTCATTAAATCTTGGGGTTTCTCTTTATCTTAGAAAAACAAATCATCCCTTTCAAATTATTCACCATTATGTGAGTTAACTCTTTTAACACTTCCCCTTGCCTCGGGAAGTGTTTCACAAAGGACAATCGTACATGCTTTTAAAACCTTTCATCATTTCACTTATTATGTGTGTTTAGCTCTTTTAGCATGCCCCCTTGCCTCAGGAGGCATTTAGCAAACAAACACACGAGCTTTATCATAAAGGATACAAATGTTCGCAGTGCAGTCTCAGACTGCACCCACTTAGGGATCAACGCAACATTGTCGTCCACCTTGATAGAAGTCCCGGACTTCTACCCTGAGTTGAGTGGACATCGCAGACGTCTGACCCTCAAACCCGAAATCCACTTCGGGTTTGTATGTGGATAGAGACCTCATCTGTTCCTACCTTGATCTTGTGCACATGAAGCCCAAACATAGTATATTCAAGAAACACAAACATAGTAGCTTTGTGGAGCCCAAACACGGTAGCTCCATGACTAACTAGTATGATGAGAAGCCCAAACACAATAGCTTCTCCTTCCCTTATCATCACCATGTCGTCTAGTAGTCCTTGGAACCCATCACTACCCACACGGGCCTCTCGATGGTCTCGAATTAAAGTGCAAATACAAACAATAATTTTCATATACTTAACCATTCTCTTTGGTGCCGATAGTAAACGGCCCCAACACTCAACCCGACCTGTAACTGTTTGTATGACCGGTCCATCTACCTAGCTCTGATGCACTATCGCTAGCTCATGGGGCCTTGTTGGTCCTAACTTTAATTCATCACTTCTGACAAAATCTCTTTTAATTCATCACACTAACCGGGTGTGATGATGGATCCGCTTAAAACCGGTATACAGGTTTTTCCTTTCCTTAAGGAAGCTCATCATACAACTTGGGTATGACGTTAGATAATCTAACTCACAACTGGTAAGTAGGTTTTTAGCTTTCAAAATGTGCTCATCATCCTAACAGGATATGAAGTATAAAGTTCCCACTCACGGTGGCTTACAATTTTGAAAAGGTGCTCATCATCCCAACCGGATATGAAGTATATAGTTCTCACTCATAATGGCTTCCAATTTAGAAAAGGTGCTCTTCATCCCAACTGGGTACGAAGTGTAAATTAGCCCACTCACTTTTTACTGTGACGTGTTCATCCCTAGTCAGTTCTAGGTCCACACTAGCTCTCTCTCTTGCTTGCATTCCGGTCTCAAATGTCCATCCACAGTTTGGGTATCATTATCAGTAAGAGTAAGGCATGGCAGCCTTTATTTCCTTACATATGGGCGACTATGCCCAAATCCTTGGTTAATTGCACTTAGGTCCCTAAAGTTCTTATTTAATTACTTTAGGCCCCAAATGCTAAAATTTCCCAAATCAAGTCCCAAGGCTTCCAATATCCTCTTTGGGTCACCAATTTACTTAAAATTGTTTAAGGGGCTCAAGTTTTCCAAATTCCCAATTTGGTCCCAAATTTTTCATAAATTACCATTTTGCCCCTATTTTCCAAAATAGACAATTATCACCAATTCTTTCAAAAATTGACCAATTGGTCCCCAACATCTTTCTCATTGCCAATTCACCTTTAATTTTGAGAAATTGCATGGAGGTACCTCAATTTTTTGAAATCCCTAATTTACCACAAATTTCTACCCCCTTTATTGACCAAATTTGATTTCTTCAAATTGGCCATTCAATTGGGGTTAATTGCTCCAATTGATGGCATGGATTGGTTCCTACACTTCCATATGATCAAATGGTGCTTTGAATAGAAGAATTTGGGTTTGAAATGAGCTCAAAAGAGCTTCGCCAGAAAACTATAAGTAGAGAGAGAAAGCATCGAAAGCTTACCATCAGAGGTGCAGTGGTTCGAGCTCTTGATCTAGAGAGGTAGCGCTCGTCCTTGGGGTCTTTCTATGATCAAGAATCGCTACAATTGATGTGCATATGAATGGAAATTTTGTTAGTGAAGTTTGGCACATTTTCTCTCCAACACAATTTGCAATGACGGAGGAGGGCCGAATTGGCTTACCTTTCACCTCTATGGAGGTCATGTGATGGCCGTGAGGACTTTGGGGAGGCTTGGTTTGGCTAGATGAGGTTTGAATTTGCCGAATTTAGCTAAGTTAAAATAGGGCAGCTTCAAACTGATGGAGCTGCTTCACTATTTGATCCCGTCAGTGCTTCTCCGACGATTCTTGGGTAGAAGGGATCTTGGAGTCTGTAGGACCCAACCTTGCCTTCTAAGGTAGAGCAAAGTGCCCAAGTCGGAGCTCTAGTTCGACCTTCACTGGAAAATGGAGCAATTCGGAGGAGGAGAGGATTTGAGTTGTTTGGAGGGTAAATTTATGTTCAGTATGTTTCAGGCGATTAATGACTGTATTAAAGGTGCTGAACGGACAGCCGACGAGTCCCCATGTTCCCAATATAAAGAGCCCCTCCCCATTCATCCTCTTTACACCCGAAAACCTCACTCTCTCTCAACTACTCAATTTTCCAGTAATGTTCGAAACAGAGTTCCGATATAGGGTCTTTTTTCAGCCAAAGAAGGTGTGGTCAGGTTCCTTGGAACCAAAGAGAAGTCAGCTATACGGTGGTGGTCTCCAATTGCTCTGATGGTCATTGGAGGAGTGCTGACATGATCGAATAGTGAAGCAGCTCCGATGAACCGAAGCTTCCTTGTTTCTATAGAGCTAAAATTGACCAATTCGGGCCATACTCAGGTGAAACCAAGCTCTCATTACACCTCTTAAGCCCTCCTACAACTGAATTAGAACTGAAAGTTAAGCCAATTTGGCTCCCTTCTATAATTTATGACCGATGCTAGAGAGAATTGATAGAATTTCGATGACAAAATTCTCACTCAATTCGACATCAATTGATGCAATTCTTGATCCTAGGAGGAACCTTAGGACGAGAGCTATTTGGCCCGATTGAAAGCTTGGACCGCCGTGCCCTCACCGATAAGCATTAGAAGCTTTCTCTCTCTATGTTCTATTTTCCTGTGAAGCTCCGTTTGAGCTCGTTTCAGCTTCATATCATGTGATTCAAAGTGTAATTGAATTGTATGAAGATGTAGGAACTCCAATTTAACTTCAATTTCAACAATTAAACTTGTTTGATAGGTCAATTTGATGAAATCAAATTCGGCTGTGTTGGGAAGTTGAAATTGGAGGAACAATTGGGGAAAATTTAGTAATTTCTAAAATTCGAGGTAGTAAAATGCAATTTTATTAAATTGAGGGCTAATTGGGCATGATAAGAGTGTTAGAGGACCAATTGAGCAAATTTTGGAATTTTGGGGGTAATACTTACCATTTTTTTAAATGAGGGTCAAAATGGTAATTTTGGAAAAATTGGGGACCAAATTGGGAAATTGGGAAACTTGAACCCCTTTTTGTGAATTTGAATAAATTAAGGTCCTAAGGTGAATTTTTAAAGTTTTGGGACTCAATTTGGAGAAAAATCGGCATTTGGGCCCTAAAGTAAAAGAAAAAGAACTTTAGGTACCAAATTGCAAATATTTGAAAAGTTAGATATTGTTAGTCATTCATAATGAATGAAGGCTATCATACCAAATGATAATGAAAAAGGATGTTCATACCGTGTAGGAACACGAGATATTGAAAATGCTAGCTAAGACAAAGCTCGCAAGGGACGAAAGCCAATTTAGAGGAAATAGATTGCACGATCAGGTGAGTGGGATCTAATATCATACCTGATTGGGATGATAAGTACCTCAGAAATGAAAACCCACTGCTAAGTGGTATTTTAACCATCACACCTGTGAGGAGTGTTGTGGAAATTATGTAGAAAAACTACTTACCGGTTGTAAGTAGATCATATTCGATTGGTATGATGAAACTTCCTAGAAGGAAGTAGAAAACCCACTTATCGGTTATAAGTGGATATGTCCTCATACCTGGTTGGAGTGATGGACAGCGAAAAGTTCATTTTGTCATAATTACTCTCCCCTGACTGTGTGCCACTACTTAAATATTTTGGGAGATCTTATTGACTGGAGTTCAAATAGCTCATATAGTTCGGAGGCCTCGATTTTGGAACTTGAGGGCTAATATGCCCGCTTTTGAAAAACTCTAACAATGGGCCCTAGGCCAGTTGGCACGAGGAGGAGCTCCTAAACAAACATAATTTTAAGCCATGAAAATATAAGTGAATGAATTGTTTGGCCATGGTACCTAGACAAGACCGACATACTCGATGGACTGGTGGCAGTGCGACATGACAGGTCTTCGGACTAGCCAAGACAAACAACTACTAGTCAAGTTGAGGGTCGGGGCTGTTGGACTAGTGGCACTACAGATTATAGGTCTTATGTGGAAAAATTATTTATTTGTGCATGCACTATGTTACGGGACCTTCAAGACACCCAAGAGGGGTAGTGATGCATTCTAGGGCTCTAGATGACCTGGTAGAGATAAGGGCAGTTAATCGTACTAGATGTCTTGAGAAGCTCGACGTAGCTACATTGCGCATGAGACCGGGATGGGAACGGAATGAGGTCTTAGTCCTCATACAGACACAAAGTTTTGTTATGGGATTGAGGGTGGATGTCACGTACATTCGCTCATTCTCAAGGTAGAAGTAAACATGCTTCTGTGTAGGTGTCTAGTAAAGTCGCTCCGACACCACAAGTAGGTACAGTGGATAGGTTGGCCTCCGAATTTGTGTTTTCCTTCATGATGAAGGGCGTGTGTTGGTTGATAAACACATCGTTGAGATGAGAAATGGCTATGGAAAACCATCATTATTAAAATGAGAAATTTTAAATAAAATAATGAGTCTGGCATACTCCAATTTAAAAACTATTTTATTGAAACTTCATTTTTGAAAATACCCATTCATTGAGTTATAGAAATTCACCCACCCTTTTTTATCCCCTTTCAGGAATTAGCGAAAATGATTAGGGATAACACCAAGACTTACCCTCTATCGGTATGCTAAATTTCTCTTAAGCTTGCATTTTATTTGATATATGTCATTCCAGGTAACAAGGTTGAAAGTACTCCTGGCTCCTCTTAAGTTAAAGAAGGAGGAAACCCTTCTTGAACCAAGAGAGCAACGGGTTGTTCATGTGGATCTGACTAAATCGGGTCGAGGCATGACAACTTGAGTTGTATCAGAGGCTAGTTCCCTTGAAACATTATCAAATTTATGCCCTGACATTAATCCAACTTTAAACTATCATGTAGGAAGGAGAGTTCCCAGGAAGTTCGCGTTGAAATACAGTCCTCCATCAATAAACCTGAAAATGACACCTAACCCAAGGGAGGAAGCCGTACAAAGGTACCTAAAGGGAGAGAAAAGAGTACCCAAGGACATGGTGGAAGACTACCGAAAACTGGTAGGAGCCTTATTGGAACCGGAGGGTATCATATACCCTCCTCCCAGACAAGAGGAACTGGTATCTCCTCCTAGAAGCCTAACACCCCCCCCCCCCCCCCAGTCCCACAACAACCGGAGAGGAATCCAACCAAGAAGGAGGCCTGGGATAATTACTGGGATGCATATGCTACCTTCATGAAGGTCCACCAAGTACCTCCACCTACTCAACGAGGCTTCAATCTCTCCCAATGGGTGAAGTTGACCTATGAGTACGAGGTTCAGTTCTAAGGTGGTACGGATTGGAGGCCATACACAAGATTCATCCTATAAGGGAATACGAGTGGACCCCAACTAGTTCCTCATAACCTTCTAATCCAGAATCCCGCTTATGCTTTAGGGTTAACTCTTGACCTATGAGCCTAAGGTATTTGGGGGTAGAAAATTTTTGTAATAAGCCAAGTGTGGCAAGAAAACATTTCTTAAGTTAATGAAAGTGAAATTTTTGATTAAATTTCCGAGTTCCTTGATAAATTCAAAGATTTAATAATTAATATTTAAAAGTAAGAGGTAGGAAATCACCTAAGGAAGATGGGTTTACTAAACCTTAAAGATTTTCCTTAGAAGTATAATAAGAAAGAATTCATCCAAGGGAGATCTTAAGAAAAGGAAAAAGAAGTTGGAACAAAGGGAAGTAAATATCAAAGAGTACAGATTCATGGAGAATTCAAGGTGTTAAGGATAGTCTCAAATAATAAGAGTAAGGAAAAACAAGGAGTAGAATATTCTAAAGTGATCCAAAAGAATGGAAGCTGATCATGAAGAAAATGAAGTAAGTATGGGGGAACACCAAGGATGGCAAGACCACTAAAGAAAGATAAGAAGAAAGTAGAATAACAAGAAAGCCCAAGTATAACAACTACTTGTAAACAACTAAGATACAATTTTTTAGGAACTCCATAAGATAGGGAGACTTGTGGAAAGCAGAGGTATGAGACCAAAAGAGGAAGAAAAGCCGATGTGGATGATCAAACGAAAAGCATACAATATCCTTAAGTTTAAGTGAAGATTAAAAATAGAGATCTTCTAAAGAATGGTTGGGTGATCAAATGAAAGAATCCCAGAATGGGAGACATTAGAAGGAGGATGAGAACATGAAGTTGGATTGAGGAAGGAGAAAGCCGAGGTTAAGAAAAAACAATTGAGGAAGTGTCACAAAATTCGGAGTCGAAATAAGGATCTCAGCAAGAGGTACGAGTAGCTAAGTGAGTGTTTGGGGAGATTATAGTATGATCTACTTGTAAGAAGACATGGAAACCCAAACAGGAATTTAAGACGGATGCGATTGAAGAAAATAATTCCTATTGACCAAAACGTCTGTAGGAGTAAAAAAGAAGAAGCTCTAATAAGAACTGGGGAGTAGTAAGGGAAACATTAAAAAATGAGGCAGAGGGATGAATACCAAGGGCACGAAGAGTGATGTGAGGTCCACTTCAAAGGAATAAACATATACTAGAGTAAGTAAGAATGATGTAAGATAAACGGAAAGTACTCATAGGATCTGAAGAGTAAAGGTAAGCTGGTGAGGATAACGACAAAGAAGGACATTACAGAATGAATAATTGCTATGATAAAACTAGAAGGAAATTCCGAGAGAAAAGGAGCGTGAAACATACAGAGAAGGGAATCTTGGAAAAACATAGGTGTATCAATAAAGAGGAAATGGATCCAACGGAATTGGAAAGAAAATAAGTTTCTCAAGAATAATATGTTATAGATGAAAGGATCAAGTACAAGGGGAAATAAATTGTGAAGATCCAAGGGATAAGCCAAATCCAAGTAACGTGTAAGTAGGAAGACGTCATCAAAAGATGCCATACGATTATGAAAGGAACTAACTCAGAATAAAGGATAGTGAAAGGATCACGATGAGAGTAACAATGGATTTAGAATGAGAAGATACCTTAAAAAGGAATGATGTTAGTGAGAATGAGGAATGAAGTAATAAATGAAGAGTTTTAGTATGTAAGTAAGTTATCAAGAAATGCAAGGACATGAAAGTTGAATGACCAAATAAAGAAGTATAGAAAAGACGAGTAAGTAAGGAAACCAATACGATTATAGGGATGTGAAGTCAAAGACAAGTTCTAAAGAATGTCATGTGGTAAGGGGGCATGTAAACCCAACTATCCCAGGGAAAACATGACTTATGCAAAGAAGAGTTTATGATTAAGACATGACGAAGTCTATCATTAAAAAGTAGAAGGAAGAAGTAATAAGAATGAGGAAAGGATCCATACAAGTTGAAAAGGTGATAAACTCCAAAACCTGTAGAGGAAATTGACCGAAACTTCTAGTCCTAAAATCTTAGGTAAAGGAGTTTGGAATGGAGAAATGGTGCTTTGGGAAAAGAAGGATGTAACTAAAGGAAATGATTCTATGTCTTCTCAGGAGATATGCTTAGCTAAAGTAAGTTATATGGAGTGAGGAAAGGATGAGAATGACATGAGAATATTAGGTATGTGATGTAAGGGATGAACGGAAACAACTGAGAAGGTTGTAAGATGATAGACTAGAAAATTTATATATCAATGAAAAGTTTATTCCCATACAAAGAAAGTGTGAAATATTTTTTGGGGATAAAACTCTTGAAAGGAGTGGAGAGTTGTAAACCTCGTTCTTTGGAGTTAAGGAAAATCGGGAAAAGAACCCTTCAAACCGAGTGAGAAAACCGAACTGGTTCACAAACTTGATCATCGGGGAATAGGTAAATTGGGGAATTTACAACTTCTGAGTGACCCAAAAGGGTTCATAAACCTTGGAAAAAAACCTTAGGACAAATTGGGAGAGAAAAACTAGACCGGTTCGGGTGAACCGGATTGAACCCGGTTCGGAACGATCTGATCTAGTTCAAAATAGTGTCGTCTTCTTCCTTCAAATAACAGTACTATTCACTCGCTGGAAAATCGGACCAGCACCGATGAAGAGGAAAAATTTATGTTCAGTATGTTTCAAGCCATCAATGATTGTCATAAAGTTGCCAAACGGACGATTGATGAGACCCCGAGCTCCCTATATAAAGAGCCCCTCTCCATTCATACTCGTCACACCTAAAAATCTCACTCTCTCTCAGCTACTCATTTTTTTAGTGAAGCTCAAACTAGAGCTTCGATATAGGGTCTTTTCTAAGCCAAATAAGGTGAGGTCGGGTTCTTAGAACTGGGGAGAAGTCAACTACATGGTGGTAGTCTATAATCGCTCTAAGGGTCACCGGAGGAGCGCTAACGTGATGGAATAGTAAAGCAGCTCCAACGAACCAAAGCTGCCCTATTTTTCTCGAGCTAAAATCAACCAATTTGAGCCCTCCTCAGGCCAAACCAAGCTCTCCAAACACCTACTCAACCCTCCTATGGCCGAATTAGAACTGAAAGGTAAGCCAATTTGACTCACCTTTGTAATTTCCGATCGGTGCTAGAGAGAGAACCGACAGAATTTTGATGACAAAATTCTCATTTAATTTGACATGAATTGATGCAATTCTTGATCCTAGGAGGAACCTCAGGATGAGAGCTATCTACCCCGACTGAAAACTCGGACCACCGCACCCCCGTTGGTAAGCATTCGAAGCTCTCTCTCTCTATGTTCTTTTTTCTGGAAAATTTATGGATTTAAATAATTTGAGCGATAAAATGCAATTTTATAAAATTGAGGGCCAATTAGGTATGATAAGAGTGTTGGAGGACCAATTGAGCAAAATTTGGAATTTTTTATGTAAAACTTACAATTTTTGTAAAGGAGGGGCAAAATGGTAATTTTGGAAAAATTGGGGAACAAATTGGGAAATTGGGAAACTTGAACCCCTTTTTGTGAATTTGAATAAATTGAGGTTCCAAGGTGAATTTTTAAAGTTTCGAAACTCAATTTGGGGAAAAATCGACATTTGGGGCCTAAAGTAAAGGAAAAAGAACTTTAGGGATCAAATTGAAAATATTTAAAAAGTTAGATATTGTTAGTCATTCATAATGAATGAATGCTGTCAAGCCAAATGATAATGATCAAGGATGTTCATACTGTGTAGGAACATGAGATATCGGGAGCGCCAACTAAGAGGAAATACACTGTACGATCGGGTGAGTGGGATCTAATATCATACCCGGTTGGGATGATAAGTATCTCGAAAATAAAAACCCACTACTAAGTCGTATTTTAACCATCACACCTGTGAGGAGTGATTTGGAAATTACGCAGAAAAACCACTTACAAGTTTTAAGTAGATCATATCCGGTGGGTATTGTGAAGCTTCCTATAAGGAAGTAGAAAACTCACTTAATGGTTATAAGCGGAGATGTCCTCATACCTGGTTATTGTGATGTACGGCTAAAAGTTCATTTTGTCAGAAGTACTCTCCCCTGACTATGTGTCACTGCTTAAACATTTTGGGAGATCTTCTTGACAGGAGTTCAAATAGCTCATATAGGTGGGAGGCCTCGGTTTTGGAACTTGAGGGCTAATATGCCCGCTTTTGAAAATCTCGAACAGTGGGCCCTAGGCCAGTTGGCACTAGAAGAAACTCATAAACAAACATGATTTTATGCCATTAAATCTTAAGTGAATGAATTGTTTGGCAATGGTATCAAGAAAAGACTGACATACATGATGGACTGGTGATAGTGCGACATGATAGGTCTTCGGACTAGTCAAGACAAATAGCTACAGGTTGAGTTGAGGGTCGGAGCCGTTGGACTAGTGGCACCACAGATTATATGGCTTATGTGGAAAAATTATTGATTTGTGTATGCACTATGTTACCGGACCTTCAAGACACCCAAGAGTGGTAGTGATGCATCCTAGGGCTCTGGATGACTTGGTGGAGTTAAGGGCAGTTAGTCGTACCAGAAATCTTGAGAAGCTCAACATAACTTCATTGTGCATGCAACTAGGGTGGGAACTAGATGAGGTCTCTTTCCACATACGGACACGGAGTTTTGTTACAAGATTGAGGGACGGATATCATGTACATCCACTCATTCTTAGAGTAGAAGTGGACGTGCTTCTATCTAACTGACCGATAAAGTCCTATGATGTCACAAGTGGGTACAGTGGATGGGATGGCCTACAAATGTGTGTTTTTCTTCAAGATGAAGGGCTTGTGTTGGTTGATAAACACACCATTGAGATGAGAAATGTCTATGAAAAACCGTGATTATTAAAATAAGAAATTTTAAAGAACATAAGGAGTCTAGCACACTCCAATTTAAAAAATAATTTATTGAAATTTCATTTTTGAAAATACCCACCCATTGAGTTATAGAAATTCACCCACCATTTTTATCCCTTTTCAGGAATTAGCGAAAATGATTAGGGATAACACCAAGACATACCCTCTGTATAGTATGCTTAATTTCTCTTAAGCTTGCATTTTATTTGATATATGTCATTACAAGGAAGAAGGTTGAAAGTACGCCTGGCTCCTCTTGAGTTAAAGAAGGAGGAAACCCTTCTTGAACCAAGAGAGCAGCGAGTTGCTCACGGGGATCCGACCAAATCGAATCGAGGCATGACAACTTGAGTTGTATCAGAGGCTAGTTCCCTTGAAATATTATCTATTTTATGCCCTGACATTAACCCAACTTTAAACTATCGTGTTGGAAGGAGAGTTCCTAGGAAGTTCGCGTTGAAATCCAGTCCTCCATCCATAACCCTGGAAAAGAGACCTAACCCAAGGGAGGAAGCCATTCAAAGGTACCTAAGGGAGAGAAAAGAGTCCTAAGAACATGGTGGAAGACTACCAAAAATTGGTAAGAGCCTTATTGGAACCGGAGGGCATCATATACCCTCCTACCAGACAAGAGGAACCAGTATCGCTTCCTAGAAGCCCAACCCCTCCTCCTCCAATCCCACAACAATCGGAGAGGAATCCAACCAAGAAGGAGGTCTGTGATAATTACTAGGATGCATATGCCACCTTCATGAAGGTCCACCAAGTACCTCCACCTACTCAACCTGGCTTGAATCCCTCTCAATGGGTGAAGTGGACCTATGAGTGCGAGGTTGAGGTACTAAGGCGGTACGAATTGGAGGCTATACACGAGATTCATCCTATAAGGGAATACGAGTGGACCCTAACTAGTTCCTCAGAACCTTATGATCCAAAATCCCACAATCGCTCTAGAGCTAACTCTCAACCTATGACCCCAAGGGGTTAGGGGTTAGAAACTTTTTGTAATAAGCCAAGTATGGCATGAAAACATTTCTTAAGTTAATGAAAGTGAAATTTTTGATCAAATTTCCGAGTTCCTTGATAAATTCAAAGATCTATAATAAAGATTTAAAAGTAAGAGGTAGGAAATCACCTAAGGAAGATGGGTTAGCTAAACCCTTAAAGATTTTCCCCAGAAGTATAATAAGAAAGTATTCATCCAAGGGAGATCTTAAGAAAAGGAAAAGGAAGTTGGAAAAAAGGGAAGTAAACATCAAAGAGTACATATTAATGGAGAATTCAAAGAGTTACGGATAGGCTCAAATAATAAGAGTAAGGAAAAACAAGGAGTATAATCTTCCAAAGGGAACCAAAAGAATGGAAGTTGATCAAGAAGAAAAGGAAGTAAGTATGGAGGAACACCAAGCATGTCAAGACCACTAAGGAAAGACGGGAAGAAAGTAGAATAACAATAAAGCCCAAGTATAACAACTACTTGTAAAGAACTAAGATACAATTTTTTAGGAACTCCATAAGATAGGGAGACTTGTGGAAAGTGAAGGTATGAGACTAAAAGAGGAAGAAAAGCTGGAGTGGATGAACCATACAAGATCCTTAAGTTTAAGTGAAGATTAAAAAGATAGAACTTCTAAAGAATTGTAGGGTGATCAAAAGAAAGAATTCCATAATAGGAGACATTAGAAGAAGGATGAGAACAAGAAGTAGGATTGAGGAAGGAGAAAGCCCTGGTTAAGAACAAATAATTGAGGAAGTGTTGCAAAAGTCATAACTCAAATAAGGACCTCAACAAGAAGTACAAGTGGCTAAGTGAGTGTTTGGGAAGATTAAAGTATGATTTACTTGTAAGAAGACATGAAAACCCAAGCAGGAATTTTAGACGGATTCGATTGAAGGAAATAATTCCTATTGACCAAAACATCTGGAAGAGTAAAAAAAAAGCTCTAATAAAAACTGGGGAGTAGTAAGGGATACATCCAAAATTGAGGTAGAGGGAGGAATACCGAGGGCATGAAGATACAAAAAAAATTTGACACAAGAGTGATTCGAGGTCCACTTCAAAGGAATAAACAAATGCTGGAGTATGTAAGAATGAGGGAAGATAAACGAAAAGTACTCATAGGATCTGAAGAGTAAAGGTAAGCTGGTGAAGATAACGACAAAGAAGGACATTCCAAAATGAATATTTGCAAATTATAAAACTAGAAGGAAATTCTGGGAGAAAAGGAGTGTGAAACAAACAGAGAAGGGAATCTTGGAAAAACATAGGTGTATAAGGATAGAAAATGGAACCAACAGAATTGGATAGAAAATAAGTTTCTCAAGAACAAGATGCTGGAGGTGAAAGGATCAAGTACAAGGGGAAAGAAATCGTGAAGATCCAAGTGATAAGTCAAACCCAGGTAACGTGTAAGTAGGAAGACGACACCATAAGATGCCATACGAGTAAGAAATGAAATAACTCGGAATAAAGGATAATGAAAGGATCATGATGAGAGTATGAATGGATTTAGAAAGGGAAGGGACCTTAAAAAGGAAGGACGTTAGTGAGAATGAGGAATGAAATAAGAAAGGAAGAGTTTTAATATGTTAGTAAGTTATCTGGAAGTGCAAGGACATGAAGTTGAATGACCAAATAAAGAGGTCCGGAAAAGACAAGTAAGTAAGGAAACTAATACTGTTATAGGGATGTGAAGTCAAAGACAAGTTCCGAAGAGTATCATGTAGTAAGGGGGCATGTAAACCCAACTATCCCATGCAAAGAAACAAAGTCAGGCGTTAAAATGTAGAACGAAGAAGTAATAACCAAAGAATAAGGAAATGATCCATGTAGGATGAAAAGGTGATAAACGCCAAAACCTATGGAAGAAATTGACCGAAAATCCTAGTCCTGATATCTTAGGTAAATGAGTTTAGAATGGAGAAATGGTGCCTTCGGAAAAGAAGGATGTAACTAAAGGAAATGATTCTAAGTCTTCCAAGGAGATATGCTTAGCTAAAGTAAGTTCTATGGAGTGAGGAAAGGATGAGACTGAGATGAGCATCTTAGGTATGTGATGCAAGGGATGGACGGAAACAACTGAGAAGGTTTTAAGACGATAGACTAGAAAATTTATATATCAATGAAAAGTTTATTCCTGTATGCAAAAAGTGTAAAATAAGGAGGGGAGTGTTGTAAACCTCACTCTTTGGAGTTAAGGAAAATCGGGAAAATAATCGGAAAAACCGAGTGAGAAAACCAAACTGGTTCACAAACCCAATCATTGAGGAATGGGCAAATTGGGGAATTTACAACTCCCAAGTGACCCAAAAGGGTTTATAAACCTTGGAAAAGAACCTTAGGACAAATTGGAAGAGAGAAACTAGACCGGTTTGGGTGAACCGGATCTGAACTAGATTGAACCGATTTATGAACCGAGCAAGTTTATGAACCGGAACTAATAGAGAGAGGGCAAACTGGGAAATTTATGGATCTCGAGTGATCTAACGTGTCACAAAAGTCATGAAAAAGGACTTTAGAATGAATGGGGGATGAAAACCAAATTGGTTCAGGTAAATCGGATCCGAACCGGATTGAACCAGTTTGGACCGGTTTGAACTACAATTGAACCAGATGCTAAATTCATTTTTTTGGTGGTTTAGAAAATTCCAAATTGAGAATTGAAGCCCCCATTTGATAGAGAATGAATTTAGATAAATTTTGAAAAAATCGGTCAAATCGGGCCTGAATCGGCCAAATTAAGCTTTGAACCCAGTTCGGACCAGTTCAGTCTGGAACTGTGTTGTCTTCTTCCTTTAGATGATAACACTACTCACTCGTCAGAAAATTGAACCAGCATTGGTGAAGAGAAAACGTTTCCATTCAGTACCTTTCAGGGCATCAATGACTGTCACAAAGGTGCCAAACAAACGACCGACGAATCTCCGAGCTCCCTATATAAAGAGCCCCTCTCCATTCATCCTCTCCACACTTGAAAACGTCACTCTCTCTTAGCTACTCAGTTTTCCGGCAAAGCTCAAACCCGAAATTCGATATAGGATCTTTTCTATGCTAAAGAAGGTGTAGTCAGGTTCCTTAGAACTAGGGAGAAGTCAGCTACACGGTGGTAGTCTCCAATCGCTCCGAGGGTCGTTGGAGGAGCGCTAGCGTGATCAAATAGTTAAGCAGGTTCAGCGGACCAAAGTTGCCCTATTTCTATCGAGCTAAAATTGGCCAATTCAAGCCATCCTCAGGCCAAACCAAGCTCTCCCAACACCTCCTCAGCCCGCCTACGGCCTTATTAGAAATGAAAGTTAAGCTAATTTGGCTCCCCTCTATAATTTTCGACCAGTGATAGAGAGAGAACTGATAGAATTTCGATGACAAAATTCTCACTCAATTCAGCATTAATTGATGCAATTCTTGATCCTAGGAGAAACCTCAGGATGAGAGCTATATGCCCCGATTGAAAGCTCGGACCGCTGCACCCCCGCCGGTAAGTATTCAAAGCTTTCTCTCTCTACGTTCTATTTTCCGGTGAAGCTTCGTTTGAGCTTGTTCTAGCGTCAAATTGTGTGATTCAAAGTGCAATTGAATCATATGAAGATGTAGAAACTCCAATTTAACTTCAATTTCAACAATTAAACTTGTTTGATAGGTCAATTTGATGAAATCAAATTAAGTTGTTTTGGGAAGTTGAAATTGGGGGAATAATTGGGGAAAATTTGGGGATTTTGAAAATCTAAGAGACTAAAATATAATTTAAAAAAAAGGGCCAATTGGGATGATAAGAGTATTGGAGGACCAATTGAGCAAAATTTGGAATTTTTGGGGTATAACTTACCATTTTTGTAGAGGGGTAAAATGGTAATTTTGGGGGAATAATTGGGGAAAATTTGGGGATTTTGAAAATCTAAGGGACTAAAATGTAATTTTAAAAAAAGGGCCAATTGGGCATGATAAGAGTGTTGGAGGACCAATTGAGCAAAATTTAGATTTTTTGGGGTATAACTTACCATTTTTGTAGAGGGGCAAAATGGTAATTTTGGAAAATTTGGGGACTAAATTGGGAAACTTGAACCCCTTTTTGTGAATTTGAATAAATTGAGTACCCAAGGTGAATTTCTAAATTTCATGACTCAATTTGGAGAAAAACCGGCATTTGGGGCCTAAAGTAAAAGAAAAAGAACTTTAGGGACCAAATTGTAAATATGTGAAAATTTAGATATCGGTAGTCATTCATAATGATTGAAGGCTGTCAAGCCAAATGATAATGAACAAGGATGTTCATACCATGTAGGAACATGAGATATTGGGATCGCCAGCTAAGACAAAGCTCACAAGGGACAAAAGCTGATTTGGAGGAATTACACTGCATGATCGGGTGAGTGGGATCTAATATCATACCCAGTTGGGATGATAAGTACCTTGGAAATGAAAACTCACTACTAAGTGGTATTTTAACCATCACACTTGTGAGGAATGATGTGGAATTTACGCAGAAAAACTACTTACCTGTTGTAAGTAGATTATACCCTGTTGGTATGATGAAACTTCTTGAATGGAAGTAAAAAACTCTTTTATCGGTTATATGCGGAGGTGTCCTCATACCTGGTTGGTGTGATGGACAGCTAACTGTTCATTTTGTCAGAATTACTCTCCTCTGACTATGTGCCACTACTTAAACATTTTGGGAGATCTTCTTGACGAGAGCTCAAATAGCTAATAAGGCCAGATGCCTCGCTTTTAGAACTTGAGGGCTAATATGCCCGCTTTTGAAAATCTCAAATTCTGGGCCCTAGGCCAGTTGGCATGAGTAGGAACTCATAAACAAACATAATTTTAATCCATGAAAACCTAAGTGAATGAATTGTTTGGCCATGGTAGCGAGACATGTCTGACATACTCGATGGAATGGCAGTAGTGCGGCATGACAGATCTTTGGACTAGTCAAGACAATTAGCTGTAGATCGAGTTGAGGGTCGGGGCCGTTGGACCAGTGGTACCACATATTATATGGCTTATGTGGAAAAATTATTGATTTGTGCATGCACTGTGTTGCAAGACCTTCAACACGCCAAAGAGTGATAGTGATTTATCCTAGGGCTCTGGACGACCTAGTGAAAATAATGGCAGTTAGTTGTACTAGAAGTCTGGAAAAGCTCGACGTAGCTTCATTACACATGAGACCAGGATGGGGACGGGATGAGTGCAGTTAGTTGTACTAGAATTTTATTACGGGATTGAGGGTCGGATGTCGCGTACATCCACTCATTCTCAGGGTAGAAGTGGACGTGCTTCATTCTAGGTGGTCAGTAAAGTCGCTCCAATGCCACAAGTGGGTACTATGGACGGGCTGGCCTGTAAATGCATGTTTCCCTTCATGATGAAGGGCGTGTGTTGGTTGATAAACATACCATTGAGATTAGAAATGGCTATGGAAAACCGTGATTATTAAAATGAGAAATTTTAAAGAAAATAAGGAGTCTGACACACTCCAATTTAAAAACTATTTTATTGAAAATTCATTTTTGAAAATACCTATTTCACAGAGTTGTAGAAACTCACCCCTCCTTTTGATCCCTTTTCAAGAATTAGTGAAAATGACTAGGGATAATATCGAGCCTTACCCTCTGTTAGGTATGCTTAATTTCTCTTAAGCTTGCATTTTATTTGATATATGTCATTCCGGGGAATAGGGTTGAAAGTACACCTGGCTTCTCTTGAGTTAAAGGAGGAAACCCCTCTTGAATCAAGAGAGTGACAGGTTGTTTACGGGGATCCGACCAAACTGGGTCGAGATGTGACATACACTATGCATCCGGGCAGTAGGAAAATTTATCGCACCCTAAAACATGGATACTGGTGGATGGGAATGAAGAGGGACATCGTGGAATACATGGCTAGATTCCTATAATGTAGCAAATTAAGGCCGGACCCTAGAAACCCTCCGGATTGTTGCAGCCCCTCCCGATTCTATATTAGAAATGAGAGCACATCACCATGGATTTCATGACCGGACTGCCCGTAACAAGAAGGGGTCAGGATGCCATATGGGTTATCATGGACCGACTAACCAAGTCCTCATAGTTTCTACCCATCTGGTGACAAACTCGATAGAAAAACTCGCTACCCTATAGGTGGGGGAAATCGTGCAACTCCACTGAGTTCCGGTAAGCATAGTGTTATACCAGGACCCGCGGTTCACCTCTCAGTTTTGGCCTAGCCTACAAGCGGCCCTAGGAACTCAACTTCACATGAGCATAGCTTTTTAGCCTCGGACAGATGAACAGTCGGAACAGACCATCCAAACTCTAGAAGACATGCTATGAGTGTGCGTTTTGATGATGAAAAGGAATTGGGAGAACCACCTGTGCCTCATGGAATTCACGTATAACAACAACTACCAGGCCAACATTCAGATGGCACCCTACGAGGCACACTACGGACGACCCTGTCGCACAACCTTGTTTTGGGAGGAAGTAGGAGAAAGAAGACTCGAGAAGGTCGAGTTAATAGAGAATGCATCAGAGAAGATCTAGATCATAAGGAGCTGACTTAAGGCAGCCCATGACAGGCAGAAAAGTTATGCCGACCGCCGGAGGAAGGGCTTGGAATTTGAAGTTAGGGATAGAGTATTCCTAAAAGTATCACCTTGGAAAGGGATACTTTGGTTTCAACAAAAAGGGAAGTTGAAACCCATATACATTAGTCCATACACCATAATTCAGAGGGTCGGACCTATAGCATACCAATTAGAGTTGCCTTTAGACCTATAGAGGATCCATGATGTTTTCCACATATCCCGACTACGAAAGTACCAACCCGATCCTAGCCACGTACTGGATGAGCCACCCCGAAAATCGAGGAAAACATGACCTACAAAGTAGAACCTCTCTGGATCCTTGACCGGTGTGAGAAAAACCTCCGGAACAAGAATATTCCCATTGTGAGGATACTTTGACAAAATGGCCAAGTAGAGGAAGAGACATAGGAGGTCGAGTCAATGATAAGGGGTATATATTCACAATTATTTGATATGTAACAATTCTGAGGACAAAACTCCTAAAAGGAGGGGAGAGTTGTAAAACCCGTCATTTAGGACCAAAAAAAACTGGGAAAAGAATCGATATAGGTTTATACATGAAGAAATAAGTCGTTTAATGAACGAAAAATAGCTAACATGGAAAATTAGAAAATCCCAAGTGACCAAAAATTCACAAAAATTACAAGGAAGAACCAAGAAGTGGAATTGAGGAGAGAACCAAACTGGTTCAGGATGAACTGGACTGAACCGACACGAACATAGTGAACTAGTTCACTAATTCATTTTTCTAGGTGGATTAAAAATGTTAATTTGGAAAATTGAGACTACCATTAGATAGATAATGAATTTTTAAATTTTTAAATTTCAGAAAAACGGTCGATCCGGGTTTGAATCGACCAATTTTTGAATTTTGGATAGCAAAGCCGGTCTAACTAGACCGGTCAACGATTAACGAACCGGTCAATGGTCAATGAACTGATAAATGGTCAATGGCCAATGGTCAACGAACTGATAAATGGTCAATGGCCAATGGTCAACGAACTGATAAATGGTCAATGGCCAATGGTCAACGGTCAATGGACAGCTGGCGCCACATCACCTACCATGCAGACACGGACAACAATGGGAGGCTGCCACATGTCCGGTCAACGAGCAGCTAGCGCCCGTCAGCATGCCACACAGACATGGGCAACCAACGAGAGGCTGTCGCGTGTCCAGTCAACGGGTCAATGGCTGACGCGACGGCCGAGCTGGCACTCCACATCAGAAAAATTGACCAACCACAACGCATCATGTGGCACAACCACCACACCATCATCTTCAACCTCCAGACGCTGACAGAGAAGAGGGAGGAGAGAGAGAGTTGCCGTAAAAGCTGGAGTTTTCGGTGACTCGAAAAACTCTCTGATTAGGTCACCAGCGGCCGAGTCGAAGGCAGAGTCTTATGCCGGCAGGTAGCCTAAATAGTTATCGAGCTCCCTATATAAAGAGCACCCCTCATTCGTTCTCAGCATCTCACAATCGAGCGAAGAAGAAAAATAGTACATTTTCCGGAGAGCTGCGAACTAGATCTGCCACATTGGGTGTCTTTGGAATCAGGAGGAAGTTTCTACCCAACCACGCCTTCCATTCAACTTGAGAACCACCGAGGAGGAACGAGAAAGCTCAAACAATGATGCCACTCCTCGTCCGGAAAATAGCCAGCCTCCTGCCACCCACTTTGAGCCCTCCCCCGACCAATTGCGGCCAAGCCAAACCCCGTACGCCCCACCTGGAGGTGTCCCGACCTTCCACCGAGCTAAGAAGGTAAGCTCCCTCAGCCGCCCTTCACCGAAAAACAATGTGCACGGCCGAATTCTGCAAAAAGTTAGACACTAAAATTTGCACTACTCATGCCATCAATTGAATCGAGGTTTGATCTAGGGAGGACCCCCGTGACAAGAGCAACATGGTGGTAGCTAGAGCTTCGATCACCGGACCTCTACTGGTAAGATATCTAACCTTTCTCTCTCTAGATTGTATTTTTCGACAAAGCTCCGTTTGATCTCATTCTCGAGCCATATCGAGCGATTCAAAGCTTGAAATGACGAGAAAAACATAGAGGAGCTACTTTAAACCATGAATGAGGGCAATTAACAATGTTTTAGAGGTCAATTGAATGAAATTGTGATTTGAGACCTAAATGCAATTTTTGAAAAGTTTGGACAAATTGGGTTTTTTTTTAAATGGGGGACCAAATGGCAAATTGATAAAATTTTGGGTTTTTAATGCAATTCCCTTACAATTGAGGGTCAATTGGGAAAATTGGATCAAATGGAAGACCAATTTGCAAAATTTGGGGTCAAGTTGTAATTTTAGGAAAGTTTGGGGCTAAATGCCAGTTTTAGAAAATAGAGGGACCCAAGGGAAAAGTTGATAAAATTAAGGACCCAAAAGGATAATTGGAAAAATTTGAGGGTCGAATTAAAGAAATGAGGGCAATTAGGGACGTAAATATAAATGCACAAACCTTAGGAACTATAGTGCAATTAAGGTAAAATATGAAGGCCTATATGCAAATACGCAAATAAGTGTGATTCAAGAATTCAATGCCCTAACAAGGACATCCATGTCATGTAGAACCAGACTACTCGAGCACTGGCTTTTGGAAGAGAGACCGCAACGCTAGACTCTGTCGGTGCGGCCCTGCCAAAATCATCGGGTGAGTGGGAATCGCTATGACATCCATTCCAATTGGAATGACATTTCAACTTTGAAAATCATTTTATTAGAATTAGCATCCCCTGACTGGGTGACTCTACTTAAACATTTGGGAGATAATTTCATGCTTGGCTCGAGATGCCAATTGGCCCAAGGCCGATGAATACGGGCATGGACCAGTCCAGAACAAACATGTGATATATGATGCTAAAAGACCTGAATAATGGGAACTTTGCATGATACCCATCGAGCCAAGCTAAGTTGTCAAGCTTGTTCAGTACGTTTTCGCTGCTCTGTCAAAGCCAAGTATTCGATGACCTAGGGAGCATAAGAGCGGTTTCATCGTTCAATAGGTCATGAAGCCAAGGAGCTTCCAGCGCATGGAGACTTAAGATAGTAGGGGAAATGTGGTCTCATCCCATTAAGCACACATGGTGAAGTAATTTGGGGTTTGATGTGTCCGACTATTGATGTCCACTCAAACCCCGAGTAGAGGTAGTATCCCTCTATTAGGCTGGATGGTAAAGGCGCTCTGGTTCACAAGTGGCATAATTGATAACCGTTCTATGAACGTGTGATCCCTACTATGATAGGAGGGTGGTTGTTGATTTGAGAAACCCAAGAAGAAACTGTTGAATTATCAGATAATTGAAATTGCTAAATAGAGCCTTTATAAAATAGTTTTCTCTTACTCGCTGAGTTTTTTAACTCACCCCATCCCTATAAACATTTTCAAGAAGGAACGCAACTGTACTAGCTATCCTCCCTAGACCCTGAGCCAGGTACACAATGTAAAAGTTTCTGTTTTTTTATAATGTTGTCCAGGGAAAACATGATAGGTAATACACTTGACTCTCTTGATCTCCTTGAGGAGCCCCTCTTCGAGACTCGAGAGAGTGGTAGGTTGTTCCCCCAACCCCGGCCAAACCGGGTTGGGGCGTGACAGGTTAACAGACTGGACCGGTCAACAGAGCCTAGTCAGTAACCACACAAGCACGGGCAGCCATTGGGATGCTGTCACGTGTTCGGTCAACGGTTAGTGGATGACCGGTCAGCCTGCCACACAAACACGAGCAGCCAATGGGAGGCTGCCACATGTCTAATCAACCAGTCAACGACTGACGCGACAGAGGAGTTGGAACACCACGTTAGAAAAACAGAATAATCAGAGTGTGCCACGTGACACGCCCACCATGTCATCATCTTCAACCTCAATCCCCTGATAGGAAGGAGAGAGAGATAGGGAAAGTGGGAGTCTCTAGTGACTCAGAAATTTCTCCAGTCAGGTCGTCGGTGACCGAGTTGGAGGTCGAGTCTTACGCTGGTCAATTATCGAGCTTCCTATATAAAGAGCACCCCTCCATTTGTTCTAAGCATCCCAAAATCGACCAAAGATGGTGAAGTGCTCAATTTTTCGGTGAGCAGCAAACCAGAGCTCCAATATCAAGGCTTTTCTCTACCTCTGAAGCTGCATTCGGTGTCATTAGAACTTGGAGGAAGTCCTCTACCCAGATGCACCCTCCTTTCAGCTCGAGGATCCACTATAGAGGAGCGAGGAAGCTCAAACAGTGCCGTTGCTCCTTGGCTGTCAGCAGCTCGAGCTGCTCAAGCTCAAGTTGAGCCGTCCCTAGGCCAATTTCGGTCAAAGCAAGCCCTCCAAACCCCACTTATATGTGCCCCGACCTTCCCCTGAGCTAATACAATAAGTCACTCTGCTGAAAAACACTGTTCATAGTGCATTTTTATGAAAACTTAAACTCAGAAATTCACACTGCTCAAGTCACCAATTAAAGTATAGTTCAGAGAAAGCAAGAACTCCGGTCGTCGGACCCCCACCAGTAAGATATCGAAGCTCTCTCTCTAAACTGCATTTTTTGGTGAAGCTTCGTTTGAGCTCATTTCTAAGCCAAATCAAGAGATTCAATGCATGAAATGATGAGTGAAACATAGGGAAGATGATTCAGATCATGAATGGGGGCAATTAATTGAGTTTTAGGGGTCAATTGAATGAAATAGGACGTTGTTTATTCTACTGGATCATTTCATAGCTTGGATATTTCCTTCTTGTGGTTTCACTTCCTACCTTCACCCTTTTTCTTAGGGACTCCCGTCCTGAAATTTTCGTGTTTAACCTCCCTACCGCTCTTGGAAGGCTTTTCCTTCTTTCCTTCCTTACATCCTTCTAGCATCAGTATAGTTATTCGTCCTTAATCGTTTTTCGTCCTCTACTTCCCTTTTTGTTCCTTATCTTTCCTTCAAGGAGTTTCTGATTGTGGACGGGTTTCTAGCACTCTACGTTATGTCCAGCCGCCCATCAATGGTTCCTTCAATGGTATTTATCTCCATTCATTCCTTCAGAGTTCTATTTCCTAACACCATTATTTTCCTCTTCACTCTTACCGTGTCCTATCCCAAAGTTGTCTGAGGAGGTTTTTCGCATTCACCCTTTTTTAGAGCGTTATTGTACCTTACCTCTCCTCTTGGTTATCTTTCATTCAATTGGTTCTTCTTAGAGGCAACCCAATTCCTCTTGGTTTCCTAACTCTTGTATGAGGCTCTCTCAATCCCTTATGGTCCTTAGGCTTTCCACCATTTTTCCTACATCTTTTAATGTTGCCTTCACTTTTCCCAGATTCATCATATTCTTTGACTATGCTTCTCTTATACTGGACCCCTTATGAACACACTCTTTCCCTTCTTCCTACCCTTGGTTAGGGTATGTCTTTTATGGTGACTCCCTTTTTGGACAGACTCTTGGTTCTTCTTTGGAAACTCCTTTCCTAGTCTTATTGCCTTGTTACTCAGCGTTCCTAGTTCTTAGGGTTAGTGTTAACTAGAGGTGACCTGTAGTCTTCCTTCTTAGATAACCTTCCCTCTATTAATTATCACTGGGTCCTGATTAGTGTACCCTAATCTGTTAGTTGCATTTGTTGTTTAACATGGAAAAATTAACTTTTTAAATAAAGAAAATAGTCTTTATTAAAGGAGGTAGTTTATTATCGCACTCGGCTTATTACAAGAATTTCTTACTACTTCCTAGTCCCTTGGAGTCATAGGCCGGGAGTTAGCCTTCGAATGGTTTCGGGATTCGTGGTCCGAGGGCTCTAATGAACTGGTTGACGTCCATCCAAACTCTCATCGGACTTCCTTGATAGGACGAACTTCATGAATTGCCTTGAGTTCGTACCTTCTTAATACCTCAGCCTCACACTCATAGGTCCACCTCATCCATATGGAAGGGTTAAAGTTGGATTAAGCTGATGGGGGTACTTGGTGGACTTTCAAAAAGGTGGCATGGGCATCTCAATAGTTGTCCCAGGCCTCCTTCTTAGTTTGAGTCCTTTTAGGCTATTGTGGGGCTGGTGTGGGTGTCGGGCTCCTTGGAGGGATAGGTTCTTCCTACCTTATAGGAGGATATGTGATGCCTTATGGCTCTAATAAGGCTCCAACAAGTTTCCTATAGTCTTCAGCCATATCCTTGGATACTTTATTTTCGACCTCTAAGAACTGTTGGATGGCTACCTCTCGGGAGGTAGGCGTCTTTTTCACGATCTCGTGTGTAGGTTTGGTTCACACGGCAAATTTCCTAAGAAATCTTCTTCCTATAGGGTAGTTAAGTTTTTATTAGTGTCAGTGCATAGTATTGATAATGCTTTCAAGGGAACATGGCTCCGATACCACTCAAATTGTCACGCCCTGACCCGGTTTGGTCGGATCCCCGTGATCAACCCATCGCTCCCTTGGTTTAAGAGGGGTTTCCACCTTCTTTTAATCAAGAGGAGCCATGTGTAATTACAACCTTGTTCCCTGGAATAGCATAAATCGATCAATATGCAAGCTTAAAAGTGACACTAAGCATACCCGACAGAGGGTACAACTTCGTGTTTTCTTTTGTCATGTTTCCTAAATCCTAAAAGGGGTATAAGAGAGGGAGTGAGTTTTACAAATTAATGAGTGGGTTTTGAGAGTGAGTTTTTAAGAAAAGTAGCTTCATTTAAATTGTACCAAGGTATATCGTTTCTTTTAAAAGAAGTTCTCCTCAAAATTTGGTTTTCAAAACCCTTTTTCCCATTTCCATATTAGGTGTGTTTAGCAAACAACACACGCCCTTTATCAGGAAGGGAACACACATTTACAGGTGCAGCCTATCCACTGCACCCACTTGCGGCTCTTAGCCTCTTTACTAGCCACCAAGATAGAAGTCTGTCCACTTCTACCCTAGGTTTAAGTGGATGTTCTCGACATCCGACCCTTAGACCCGAATGACACTCCGTGTCCGTATGAGGACAGAGACCTCATCCCGATCCCACCCCGATCTCATGCACAAGAAGCTATTTCGAGCTTCCTAAATGACTAGCACAACGAACTACCCTTATCTTCACTATATCGTCTAGTAGCCCTTAGGACCCATCACTACCCCTCTTGGGCATCTTGATGGTCTCGTACCACAAGTGCATGCACAAAACAATAGTGTTCGCATATACCCATTATATTTGGTGCCAATGGTCCAACAACTCCCACCCTCAACCCGACATACAGCTGTTTGTCTAGGTCGGTCAGTCGACCTGACCATAACACACTACCGCTAGTCCATCGAGTATTGTCGGTCCTGACTCAGTACCATGGCAAAATCACATACACAATTTCATTAGAAATTTCATGGTTTTCCTTTACCTAAGTTTGTTTATGAGCTTCCACTTATGCCCACTAACCTTGGGCCCACTGCATATGATTTCCCAAAACCAGGCATTTAGCCCCCCATAAGTTCAAAAATCGAGGCCTCCAGCCTATCTTAGCTATTCTAGCTCCCGTTAAGAAGATCTCCCAAATCTTTTAAGCATTAGCACACAGTCAGAGGATAACACTTTTGACAAAAAGTTGTTTTCAACTTCATCACATAAACCGGGTGTAATGATATCTCTGTTTACTACTAGTAAGTGGGTTTCTCCTTTCCTTAAGGAAGTTTGTCATACCAACCGGGTATGATCATCTCTACTTATGACCAGTAAGTAGGTTTTCTATTCATAAAAGTAAGCTCATCATCCCTAATGGGTAATATATGATTAAGCCCACTCACCCGATGATCGTGACATATTCGTCAATACTCAGTTTTCGACTCCACACTAACTTATCCTTATTGGCGTTCTGGTCTTTCTTGTTCATACACGATTTGGGCATCCTTATTAGTTAAGATTTGGCATAATAGCCATTGTTTTCTAACGCATGAGCGTATAGGCTGAAAATTATTAATTAAATGCACTTATCTCCCTAAAGTTCATTTTCCTTAACTTTAGGTCCCTAATGCCAACTTTTTCCCAATTTGAGTCCCAAAGATTCAAAAATTCCTTTAAGTCATCAATTTACACAAAATTGTATAAGGGGCTCCAGTTTTCCAAATTTCCAATTTGGTCCCCAACTTTTTAAAAATTACAATTTTGCCCTACTTTCCAAAAATGGTTATTTGACCTCAAATGTTCCAAAAATTGACCAATTGGTCCCTCAACATCTTTCTCATGGCCAATTGGCCTTCAATTTTTAGAAATTGTAAAGAGGTCCCTCAATTTTCCAAAATTTCCAATTTTTCCCAAAATTTTCCCCTAATTTCTCCCCTTCAAACTGACCGAATAAGATTTCTTCAAATTGGTTATTCAATTGGGGTTATTTGCTCAAATTGAAGGTATGGATTAGTTCCTACACTTTCATACAATTCAATTGAGCTTTGAATCGCAGCATTTGGGTCCGAATTGAGCTCAAATAAAGCTTCACCAAAAACCTGCTCATAGAGAGAAAGCTTCGAAAGCTTACCGTCGAAGGTGTGGCGATCCGAGCTCTCGACCGGGGAAGGTAGCTCTTATCCTGAGGTTTCCTCTAGGATCAAGAATTGCTACAATTGATTTCAAATTGAGAGAGAATTTTGTCAGTAAAGTTTAGTAAGTTCTCTCTCTAACTTCAATCTGCAACAACTAAGTAGGGATGAATTGGCTTACCTTTCAGCTCTGTTAAGGTCGTATGAGGGCTGTAGGGGTGTTGGGAAGGCTTGGTTTGGCTGGAGGATGGTTGAATTTGGTCGAATTCAGCTAAGCCAAAATAGGGTAGCTTTTGTCAGTTGGAGCTGCTTCATTGTTTAATTCTGTAAGCACTTCTCCGGCAGTCCTTGGAACAAAAGAAAGGTGCTATTAGGTTGCTAACTTCTCCCAAAGTTTGTAAGACCCGACCTTACCTTCTGAGGCTGAGAAAAATGCCTATATCGAAGCTCTAGTTTGAGATTTACCGAAAAATGGAGCAGTTGAGAAAGAATGAAGATTTCAAGTGTGTGGAGGATAAATGGAGAGGAGCTCTTTATATAGGGAGCTTAGGGACCCTCTGCCTGACAACTTTCCTTTTTGGTCAAGCTTATCCTCACCCTGAAACGGTCTAATTGGAGCCGTTTTTCCTTCATTGGCATTATCCATTTCTGCATTGAATGAATAGTAGTCATCTTAAAGAAGAAGATGACACTGTTCCGAACTAGACCAAACCGGTCCAATCGAGTTCAATGCGAAAATTGGTAGGTTCATGCCTAATTCGACCGGTTTTCACAAAATTAAAATTTTCTAAATTAATCTAAATTCATTCTCTATCTAATGTGCTTCAATTCCCCAATTTGAATATTTTAAGCCACCTAGAAAATAAATTTAGAAATTGGTTCAGGTATGGATCAAACCGGTTCAATTTGGTTCATGTCTGGTTCGCCTCAAATCGGTCTGGATTTCTCTTCCCATTTATCCCAATGTTCTCTTCCATGATTTTTATGATTCTTTGAGTCACTTGGGATTTGTTGATTTCCCATTTTACCCTTTCTCTATTGGTTAAGGTTCATGAACCAGTCGGTTCTATTATGAGTTGACCGGTTCTTTTCCCAGTTTTCCTTATATTTAAAGGATGGGGTTTACAAGAAAATAGTAAAGAAGGGTCAATGTGGAAAATTGGGAAATCCCAAGTGACCAAAAATTCACAAAAATTGAGGAACAACCGGGGTGTGGAATTGGGGACAGAACCAGACTGGTTCGGGGTGAATCGGACCCGAACCAGACTGAACTAGGATGAACTATAGTGAATCGGTTCAATAATTTATTTTTCTATGTGGCTTAAAATGTCAATTTGGGAAATTAAGGCCACCATTAGATAGAAAATTAATTTAGACAAATTTAGAAATTTTTAAAATTTTGAAAACTAGTCGAATCGGATCTGAACCGGTCAATTTTCAAATTTGGGATAGCAAACCCGATCAACCGGTCAATGAACCGAACTGGTCAATAGACTAGACCAGTCAATAGTTAATGGCGCCCCATCAGCAGCCACGCAGACATGGGCAGCCAATGGGAGGCTGCCATGTGTCTAGTCAATGGTCAGTGGGTGACCCGTCAGTATACAATGTAGACACGAGCAGCCAATGAGAGGTTGTCATGTGTTCGGTCAACGGGTCAACGGCTGACACGCCGGCCAAGCTAGACCTTCACGTTAGAAAAATCGGCCAATCACAGTGCTTTATGTGGCACGACTGCCACATCATCATCTTCAACCTTCAGTCGTTGACAAAGAAAGTGGAGGAGAGAGAGAGGTCGGAAAAACTGGAATCTCTAGCGACTCAAAAAACTCTCTAGTTAGGTTGCCAACGGACGAGTTGTAAGTTGAATCTCACGTGGGTCGATAGCCTGAATAGTTGTCGAGCTCCCTATATAAAGAGCACCCCTCCATTCGTTCTCAACATCCCACAATCAAGTGAAAAAGAAGAAGTGTGCAATTTTCGACGAGCAGCAAACCAAAGCACTAACGACATGCAATTTATCAACTAGAGAAGCTCCAAAGGTGGCATTGGAACCAGGGAAGAGTGCTCTAGCTCGAGACACACTCAAAATGATCAGATGACGACCATGGAAGTGTAGAAACGATAACACAGTGAAATTGCTTCGGAGCTCGAAATAGCAAACTCCTAACTGACTAGACCCTGACGCTCTCAGCCCTTCCACCACTAACATTGGCCAACTCTAACCGCATAAGACCCTCCACAACCTCGTACAGACCCTTGGTACGCTTAATTTCTCCTCTCCTTGCCGAAATTTTTGAGTTACGGAGATGCACCCCCCGAAACTTATCTCTTCAAATTCCTGTAGGACAACGGTGAATTGCAGCAGGATTCCATCCTGGTAGATTCCCCGCGATGAGCACTAGCTACCCCCACCTCAAGCTCCGGCCACTGCCCCCTCCATAGGTAAGTTAGGCAAGCTTTCTCTCTCTACTTTAAATTTCCCAGCAAAGCTCCGATGAGACTTAAAACTCAACCAAAATTGAAAATTCAAAGTGTTAGACGATCGAAGGGAGCTAGAGGAGACGAATTGAGGCAAGAAACAAAGGAATTAAGGACTTATAGACCATCAATTGTACGAGGTAAGATCTTAATGTCCATTTGCTCAAATTGGGGAAGAAGAGGTCCAATTTGGGGATTTTTTGAGGACTTTTGTGCAATTTTCAAAAATTGTTGTACCGAATGGCAAATCTATGAAATTGAAGGTGGTTTCATGAAATTCACTCCCAATTGAGAGCTAATTGGGCAATTTGGGCAAAATAGAGGGAAAATTGGAGATTTTGAAAAGTTGGGAACTAAATTGTAATTTTTGGAAAACTAAGGACTAAAAGGCAATTTTGGTAAATTAAGGGCCAATTTGTGAAATTAAAATAGTTAAGGACCCAAGAAGGATGATTGGAACCTTAGGGGCTTAATAGAGATTAAGGGAAAATCACGAACCTAAGTACAATTAAGGCAAAGTACGGGGCCCTAGGTGCAAATACGAGAGAATATGTGACGTCTTAGTCAACACAGCCTGATACGAACACTCGTGCCATGCAGGAACAGACTACATGAGTGTCGGCCCCGGGGAGCACACCAAGGAGATATACTTCACCGACACAACCCCACCAAGATCACTGGGTGAGTGGGAATCGCTATAACGTCCATTCTGGTTGGAATGATATTCAACTTTGAAAATGATTTTCTCGGAATTAGCCTTCCCTAACTGGATGGGAGCTAATTCTGGGCTTAGGCTCAGTATGCAAGTGGGCTCAAGGCCGATGGACACGAGTATGGACCCGTCCAGAACTAGCATGTAATAAGTGATGCTAAAAGATCAAAATAACGGGAACTTGTGTGTGATACCCGCCGAGTCAAGTCTGAGTTGTTGAGCTTGTTGAGCTAAACCACTACTTTGCCGAAGCTAAGTCGTCGAATCTGTTGGGAAAGTACGCGTGTGTTGAAGCCTAGCCAACAGACCGTTGCGTTGGAGGGCCCAAGATAATGGCTATAACTTAAAAGACTATTGATTGTGCATGCACTAAGAGATTCGGGCCATCAGGACACCTGGCATGAGGTAATGATAGAGCCTAAGGACTGCTGGACGACCTAAGGTGCATAAGGGCGGTATGTCGTCCAATAGATCGTGAAGCTCGAGTAGCTTCATACGTAATGAGACCAATGCAGTAGGGAAAAGGAGGTCTCGTCCCACAAAGCAGACCAGATGAAGTAATTGAGGCTTGAGGGTTAGACTATTGATGTCCACTCAAACTTCGGATAGAGGCAGTACACCACTATCAAGGTGGACGGTAAACGCGCTCCAATCCAGAAGTGCAACAGTCAGGGAACGTTCTACGAATGTGTGATCCCTCCTATGATAAGAGGGCGATTGATGCATGGTTAATATGTAGAAAATGACAAATGGATAATTTAATGGACAGAAAAATAAATTAAAGTTAACGTTATAGTAGTTTCTCTTAGTTAGTATTATGTACTCATTCTCCTCATCTAACCTTTTCATTAAAGTTACCGGATGAGCTTGGACCATTAAGATACGTTTCATACCCCCAACTTATCGTAAGGGTTTGAACGTAAGTACGTATTTACCTTACTTGTATCATTAGGGTAGAATTAATCGAATGATGCAGAAAATGGTGGCGGGTTAATTACAGAACTCGATCAAACTAGGTAAGAGCGTGATATTATCGAGCTTTTTATAAAAAAAAATTCTCAATTTCTAAAATTTTCAATAATATCTCATATTTCTTAATATTTTCAAATAATTCTCATTTAAGATTTTTTAAGATTTTTCTCTAACAAATCACATTTTCAAG
Organism: Trapa bicornis; assembly: GCA_030064425.1. Taxonomy (NCBI): domain Eukaryota; kingdom Viridiplantae; phylum Streptophyta; class Magnoliopsida; order Myrtales; family Lythraceae; genus Trapa; species Trapa bicornis. The sequence goes on along the minus strand of CM057753.1, from coordinate 11,928,721 downwards.
TAATTCTCATTTACAGGAATATCATCAATTTGTGCATTTTCAAATCTACCCACTATACTTGAGTTTCCTAAAATACTCATAGTTTTTCTTTAAAATGTAAGCTCCTTCTACAAATTTCCCAAAATACCCTACACGTTTCTCTATTTTCCCAAAAAGTCTCTTTTAGTGTGAAATCCTATCCTCCATTTTCTTCTAATTTTTAAAACTAATACAATTTCTTTTTTTATAAATTAATAGTATTGATTTTTATTTAAAAAAAAGTAGAGATGGTCCAACGATAGTAGGAGAGATGAAAGACTGCCGGTGATGGCGGAACAACGAGGAGTGTCCACGTGGTTATGATGGTGTTTGAAACCACCCTAATAGAAATATAATCACACCCAACGTGAAAAATAATAGAAAACTCTTGTTGTTTTTGGGTTGGCCAAGATTTTTTTAGGGATTTTATCTGACATGATGAGCTAGTTACATTCCACAGACTCTTATTCTCTTTACTGTTTTGAAGATTAATTTTGCTAGCATATTTATTTACACAAACAAATTCCCAAAGTTGTTCAATTATGTTTATTTTACAATGAATTGAGCTTGATTCCATTTTTCTTATCAGTTTAGAAACAACACCCTGGGTGGCTCCCCTCTCCCGCCCACACCCATTCCCTTGATTTTTTTTATTTATTTTGTATTTATGCATACAACATTAAAATTTAATTTATATCTCCGATTTGTTATATCAATAAAACGTAACGTTATTAGTAAAATTTAAAGAGTTTATATTTAACTAAAATATTTTGTTGAATATATATTTTTCTAAAAATTTTATAATAAAGAGTAATATTTTTTTATAATATTACAGTAATTTCCTCTTCTTTCTAATTGTTCTGACCTTACCTTCTAGCCCAAGTTTTCAATGGGATGGTCTTGGGCAAGTCAGCCCCTTAGTCTATCTTTTCCTTTTCATTTTCTAATGACTATAGGGCTACAACATACCCTTTTGAAATAATTGGGGTTGCTTTATAGTATATATTATCCCTTCGATGTCTCTCCGAAGTTGTCCTTCAGATTTTGTTAATTTTTCAAATCTAACCCTTTTATTGGATTTACCAAAATATCATCAATTTGTGCATTTTCAAATCTACCCACTCTACTTGAATTTTCTAAAATACTCATAGTTTTTCTTTAAAATGTCAAGTTCCTTATACAATTTTCCCAAAATATTCTACACATTTCTCTATTTTCCCAAAAAGCCCCCTTCACTGTGAAATCCTGAAAATGTCCTTCCATTTTCTTCTAATTTTTAAAACTAACCCAATTTCTCTTTTTACAAATTAATAGCATGTTAATTTTTATTAAAATAAAAGTAGAGATATTCCAACTATAGGAGGGGAGATGGAAGACTCGCGGTGATGGCGGAACAACAACCCGGTGATGATGCTTGAAATCACCCTATTGATGAAGGTTGCACTATTCGGGAAAAATACGATATCGAAAGATAAACTGAGCTTAAAACAACTCGTTAATTATAATAATCGAGAAAATTTTGGTTGAGTGGAAAAATAGTAGATTACTGTCCAATCAACCTCAATTAAGAAAATAAAGGGATATATATATATATATAATCACAACAAATGTGAAATATAATAAAAAATTAAAGGTTATTTTTGGATTGTTCAAGATTTTTTAGGGATTTTTCCTGAGATTGTGAGCTAGTAACATTACTAAGACTTTTATTCTCTTTACTGGTTTGAAGATTAATTTTGCTAACATATTTATTTACACAAGTGAATTCCAAAATTTGTTTAATTATGTTTATTTTACAAAGCATTGAGCTTGATTATGTTTTTCTTATTAGTTAAGAAAAACAACACCCTGGGGTGGCTCCCCTCCCCCGCCCACACCCCAATCCCTTGATTTTTTATTTATTTTCTATTTATGCATATCAACATTAAAATTTAATTTATATCTCCGATTTATTATATCAATAAAACATAATGTTATTAGTAAAATTTAAAGAGTTTATATTTAACTAAAATATTTTGTTGAATAAATATTTTTATAAAGATTTTATAATAAAGTGTAACATTTTATTATTTTTTTATAATATTACAGTAATTTACTCTTCTTTCTAATTGTTCTGACCTTACCTTCTAGCAGAAGTTGTCAATGGGATGGTCTTGGGCAAGTCGGCCCCTTATCTTTCCTTTCCTTTTCATTTTCTAATGACTGTAGGGCTACGGCATACCCTTTTGAAATAATTGGGATTGCTTTATAGTATATATTAATATTTTGATGACTGGTCTCTCCGAATTTGGCCCTGCAACGATCTCTCTCTCATTGCTTCTGATCCAAGAACGTCAACCAGAGAATGTTTCAACGAATCATGAGATGGGGCCTGCCTTGTTTCGGAGCCATTGAAGAGATCATAAGAAACAGCTACCCATGGAGCACGTCGTCATCGCCTCCATCCCAACATGAACATGGATTGATGGTAAATTTCGAGACTCGCGTCTATCCTGTCCTATCCTTGATCTATTCAGTAGTTCAACTTTTTGGCTCACGGCAATGGAGTGTTTATCACTGAAATAACATTTTTGCATTTATGATCATTCTTAAATAATAGGCGGTTCAAAATTCAGCTTCATGTGCTTTGGTGAGTCTTAAGGCCGTGAATTTTAATCTTCTCTAGAATATTACTCGTAGTATATGTAATAATTGTGCTCTTTGATCTATTATCGCGCAGAATCACAACTTCTTTAACTATATTACTTATTGACTGAAATAACCATCAAATAGAAACACAAAAAACCAGACTAAGACCAAGCTAAACTAAACTAGTGGGTTTTTTTTATCTATTTAATAAATTTTAGGTAGTCTTTTGTGTGAATAAAACAAAGCTAGTTGAGGTCGAAACTCATATAAAATTAAAATATTATGCTTAGTTTTATAATTTTCTAACTCTAATTATATATTTGTGTAAAAAAACTCTAATTATATATTTAATAATAGTTTATATTTTTTTTCTTATTTATGATATTCTTATAATTAATTAATAATTAATCATATAATTAAAATATTTTTCTTAATTATTACATAATTATAAATAATTACATTTTAATTTTAAGTTTCCATCAAATACTGGGTACAAAAATCATTTCCAATTCCAAATAGTGACATACCAGTAGAGCAGAGTAAATAATTTCCGTATATGCAAGAGAAATTAAGATAATTCCGCTGAAACTTTTGATTGCCTATGAGGATTAATGTTGATGGATAACCTCGACATCATCAGAGGGCAGGGGTGCTGGATGAGGAAGCCCAGATAATGTTCATGGCCAATTCGGCATGTTGCACTATGAAATGTCGTCTCCCAAGACGTACGGCTTCTTATTGCTCCCTAATGCAGTGGTTGAAGGGAAGAAAAGATGCTGGAATATGGCCGCTGGCTACCGTGGATGTGCCGAGGATGCACACGGGGACTTACGTTCGTGATGAAATCAAGCTCTTGATTAAGTAGGGCTTCATCTTATTTATCTTGCATAAAAGCTTATAGCTGATGCTGTCCTATCTTGCTAGATGAAAGAAAAAAAGCAGGCTTATATGCGGACATCTTACACTATCGTCCATTTTAGTAAAATGATCAGATTACCAAGGCTGACTCATAAAAAGTTACTGATAGTGATAGCTTCTATTCACGGCACATGTAAGTGTTAGATTGTCATAGATCGAGATCACTGTTACTTCTGTTAATCTCTAGGTCGCTGATTCGGTTTATTCAGCACCTCCACCGCCACGGACAGTGCACGACTGGCGGCACTTTTGGACCAAACAATATTGGCGTTGTCGGAGAAGACTTGAAGTTCACCGAATTAAAGCTCAGCGGCTTCACAGAACAACTTCAGGAAGAGAATTACAAGTCTTTATCTCTGGTCATCGAGGAAACCATATTCATGTCAATGACTGCGCAGCTACCCTACGACATGAAAGACTTGTTGGATCTCTTGAAGAATCCCAGGTACAAACGTATGTTTATTTGATCTTTTTTATTGAATAAATACGTAATGATACAGATATGGCATTTGCAATGGTAACTCGTGTTGATGCTGAGATATTTTAGTTTGGTGAAAGTGATGATCATGCTCGTGCCACTATTATTTACAGGTATAGCAATTTTTATACTTGTATGCCAAGTAACATGTCATTTGTGTGTCAGAGTTATAAATTGATTTCTCGTGGTATGTATTACACCATGCTATGACACATGTCTACCACCTATGAATAAGCATATGGCACATGTCTTGCTAAGATTTAAGAGCCATGTACTTGATCGTCGACTTGAACATTGGAGCTTCACCCTTTTCTTCAACAGACCTCCGGTCGACTTGATCAGCAACCATGTGGCCTTGATGAACCCTAACACTTGCAGAGACTTCATTATGAAACTCTCCGACAAGAAAAAAACATTGGACAGCAGGCGCTCCAAGATATGGAAAATTTCAATAGAGGATTTGAATGTCGGCGTCAGATGGGAAGACAACATTCTCCATGATAGTCCTCTCTGGACGATCTATTCTGAAGGGAAGTACAAAAGTACCCACAAGGCTAGCCTCATTCGCTTCCTCAGGAATGCAGCAGCGCATTTGAGTGATCACTCGCGCCGAGTAAGACTCAATTTTGCTTTCTTTTTCTACTATGAATTATACTAGATAGGCAAAATTACAACAAATATGCCAAAAAGAGACAATCTTATACCTGTTTTAAAGTGTCAAATGCTTGCTTAACCAACATATTTAGTGCTAAATTGATTGATGTGAATCAAATAATGTATTTTTATGATAATTATTGTTGTTTCAAATGACATTTTTCTCCCAAAATTTTGAAAAATGTTAAAAATTGATATATTTGTTTTAATTTTAATTTGTTAAAAAGATACGTTTTAATTTATATGATAATCTAGTATCTCCTATCAATTTTTTTATTTTAATTTATATATTTATATTTTTAAAATTATATAATATATATTTACTTAATAAAATTATATATAATTAAAATTTTGATTAATAAAAATGTATATATATTTTAAGTAATTAATAAAAATTATATGTAATTTAAATTATATTAAATATTTATATGTAAATTATGATATTATATGAATTATATATAAATTATATAGATTTGGATGGTACATTATATATAATTTTTATCTAAAAATTTTAATTAAAAATTATATTTTTGTATCTTATTATAATTTATATATAAATATTTTATTTATCTTAAATTACTTATATAATTTAAAAATACAAATTATATATAATTAATATTTTGCATAAAATTTTAAAATAATAAATAAAATATTTTACACAAGTATAATAAAAAATTATATATTTTAAGTTATTAATAAAAGTTATATGTATTTTAATTTAAATAAAATATTTATATATAAATTATAATATTATACAACTTATATATAAATATTTTAATAAACTTAAATTTCATATAATTTTTATTAATAACTTTAATTATATATTTATATTTTTGTAATATATTCAATTTATATTTTAAATTAATTAAACAAAAATACTAATTATATAACTTCTATTTATAATTTTATTGTGGGAAAATTATATATAATATGTATTTTTAACAAATATATATAATTTAAGTTAAAATAAAATATTTATATATAATAAAGATATAGATTAATAGGAAATATAATAAATTATTATATAAACTAAATAACATTTCTTAATTTAATTAATTATTATACTGTAATTAGTATATTTAATATAATAATATAATTTATAATATAAGATCATCCATTCACGTACACACAATAATAAGGTGTTCCATCATTAGCAGCCTATCCTTGTTTTGGCAGGGTAAAAAGTTTAAGTTTGAGGACATAAGCTTGATTATCACGGATAGCTTCCCCAATGTTCTAGCGGACTTGCAAAGGGGGCTTCACAGACGAGGCATATTGGATGAATTCTTGTGAGCTTATCTGTTTCTTCAACTCTTTGAAGAAGGAAGCTCTCAAGTGATCTAGGATGCTCAGATTTGGAGAATACATCACCTGTGCTAATAATAACAGTGATTTGATGGCTTTAATTAGATATTTTTGGCTATATTAAAGGTCAGTTAGCTGGCTATTTGCTGTCTTGGATAAGGTGTTGATGAATGGCACCTAGCAGGTGGTGCTCTTTGGTAATCCTTTCAACGTTTCTTTTTCTTTTTGAGTGGTGAAATGCAAATCAATAAGCAACTGAAATTTCTGGTTGAGTTGTTAGGAAAATTGTTAGGTAGCATGGACTTGCAAATCTATCAATTGTAAATACAATTCAGTCAATGACAAGCATGTTAGCTTGTTTTTTGGGTTTGATTTCTGTATATCAAAATTCTAGGAGATAAAAAGGGAGTAGTAGTTAAGGTTGTAAGTAGTTATTTCTAGCTATTTCATCATGCTATCTTCTTATGAGTGAAGAGATAATCTACATTTTTAGAAGTTTTTTCTCATAATTTTTATTATTTTTTTCTTCTCATCTAAATCTGTAATATTGAAAAATTCCGATTTGATAATCGGATCGAGTTGAACCGGAAATTAGGATCGAATCGGAAGAAAAACTTAAAATGAGAAATAAAATTAAATAGGAAATAAAAATAAAATTTATGGAACCCGTTCATTCGAACCAAGGAGACCGGGAGGAGAATCGACACTATTTTTGAAAATTGGGCTAATTTAATCAATAAAAAATAATAAATAATGGTTAACAAAGGGAAATTAGAAAATTCCAAGTGACAAAAAAATTTACAAAAATCATGGTGAAGAACCATGAAGTGAATTGGGTAGGAGAACCGGACCGGTTCGGAGTAAACCGGACCTGAATTGGACTGAACCGAAATGAACCATAGTGAACCGGTTCGATGATTAATTTTTCTAGTTAGCTTAAAAATATTAATTTGGGAAATTGAGGCCACCATTAGATAGAAAATGAATTTAGATCAATTTAAAAATTTTTAAATTTTAGAAAACCAGTCGATTTTCGAATTCGGATCACTCAATTCGATCGAACCAGACCAGTCAATGGTCCGATCAGTCAAGGAACCAAACCGATTAATGGTCTAGCCGGTCAACAGACCACACTGGTTAATGGTCAACAACACCCAGTCAACAGCCATGCAGACATGAGTAGCCAATGATAGGTTATCACGTGTCCGGTCAATTGTCAGCGGGTGACCCATCAGCCTTCCACGTAGACACGAGTAGCCAATGAGAGGCTACCACGTGTCTGGTCAATTGGTCAACGGTTGATGTAGCGACTGAGTTGGACCTCATGTAAGAAAAACCGGCCAATCATAGCACAACATGTGGCACGCCCGCTATATCATCGTCTTCAACCTCAGTTCGCTGATAAAAAGGAGAGAGAGGCTGAGAAAGCTGGAGTCTCCAACGAGTCAAAACTCTCTCTGGTCAGGTTGCCAACGAGCGGGGCGGGGGCCGAGTCTCACACTGGCCGGTAGCCTGAATAGTTACCGAGCTCCCTATATAAAGAGCACCCTCCTACTCGTCCTCCTCACCTCTCAGGCGCTTTCTGAAGACAAACAGTCCACTTTCCGACGATGGGCCAATTTGCCACCAAAGAAGCTTCGAAAAGTGGCATTAGAACTGGGGAGGAGTTCTCGAGCTTGAGATGCCCTCAAAGCGACCGGAGGACAGCCGAAGAAGTGTCGAGGCGTTAGCACAGTGAAGCAGCTCCGTAGCCCCAAAATAGCTTGCTTCCGACTGACCCAACCCTATCATTCTCAGCCCTTTCACCACTAGAATTGACCAGAGACCCTCCCAAGCCCCTCACAGACCCTCGTAAGCTCAATTTCACCTTTCCTCGTCGAATTTTCTAAGTTTCAGAACTTCACCTCCCCGAAACTTCTCTCTTCAAATTCCAACAGTGCAGCGATAAATTGCAGTAGGATTCAATCCTAGTAGGTTCCCCTCGACAAGTACTAATTGCCCTATCATGCTTCGACCCTGTTTGATCGGATCCTCATAATCAACCCACCGCTCCATTGGTTTAAGAGGGGGTTTCTCTCTTTTTTTTAATCAAGAGGAGCCAGGCGTAACTTTAACCATGTTCATTGGAATAACATAAATTAATAAAAATGTAAGCTTAAAAATAACTTTTAAGCATACTTGATAAAAGATAGGTCCTGGTATTTTCCTTAGTCATTTTTCCATATTCCTGAAAATGGATAGAAAAAATGGGTGAGTTTTACAATTCAGTGAATGGGTGTTAGGAATGAGTTTTCAGAAAAAAATATTTCTAATTGGAGTGTGTCAGACTTCTTATTTCTTTCAAAAATATTCTTTCCTTAAATTCCCGGTTTTTCAAACCATTATCTTCATTTCCACATCAGGTGTGTTTAACAGTCAACACACGCCCTTTATCAGGAAGGAATCACACATTCACAAGGCAGCCTGTCCACTGCACCCACTTGTGGCATCAGAGCGACTTTACCGACCACCTAGATAGAAGTCCGTCCACTTCTAACCTAGGAATGAGTGGATGTTCGCAATATCCGACCCTCAAACCCAAAGTCAACTCCATGTCCGTATGAGGATAGAGACCTCATCCCAACTCCACCCCAGTTTCATGCGTATGAAGCTAAGTCAAGCTTCCCTGACTGTTGGCATGACAAACTGCCCTTATCTCCACCATGTCGTCTAGTAGCCCCTATGATACATCACTATCCCTCTTGGGCAACTTGATGGTCCCAAACCTCAAGTGCATGCACAAACAATAATTTTTCCACAATGCCATTTATCTTTGGTGCCACTGGTCTAACGGCCCTGACCCTCAACTTGACCTGCAGCTGTTTGTCTAGGCCGATCTGTCTACTTGGCCATGATGCATTGCCACCAATCCATCGAGTATGTCGGTCTTGTTTTGGTACCATGGTGGAATCACACATTCCATTAATTTATAATTTTTCATGGCATAACAATCACATTTATTTACAAGCTCCTACATGAGCCAATAGGCCTTGGGCCCAATGTAAGTTATTTTTCAAGACTGGGCATTTTAGCCCATAAGTTTCAAAACCGAGTAATCTGGCTTATCTGAGTTATTCTAGCTCCTATCAAGAAGGTCTCCCAAAATTTTTAAGCATTGGCACATCGTGAGGGGAGAACACTTCTAACAAAATAATTTTTCCACTCATCACACCAACTGGGTGTGATGACATATTCGTTACAAAGCAAGTTTTCTCTGTAAACCTTACCCTCTGGAGTTAAGGAAAATTAGGGAAAGGACCGATCAATCTGAGTGAGAAAATCGAACCGGTTCACGAACCCTGACCATTTGAGAACAGACAAATTGGAAAATTTACAACTCCCGAGTAACCCAAAGAGTTATAAAAACTTTGGAAAGGGACCTTAGGATAATTTGGGGAAGAAAACTAGATCGGTTCAGGTAAACCGGATCCGAACCGGTTTGGACCGGTTTGAACTACTATTGAACTTGATGCTAAATTCATTTTTCTAGATGGCTTAAAAAATTCAAATAGGAGAATTGAGGCCACCATTGGATAGAGAATGAATTTAGATAAATTTACAAATTTTTAATTTTGAAAAACTTGGTCAAATTGGGCATGAACCGGTCGATTTAAGCATTAAACACGGTTCAGACTGGTACGGTTGGGTTCGGAACAGTGTCGTCTTCTTCCTTCAGATGACAACACCATTCACTCACTAGAAAATCAAGCAGTGCCAATGAAGATGAAAAGTCTACAGCCAGGGTCTTTCAGGCAATGAATTACCGCCATTAAGGCATCAATTGGATGGCCAAGAAGTCCTCGAGCTTCCTATATAAAGAGTCCCTCCTCTTTCATTCTCTTCAGACCTGAAAACTCCACTCTCTCCCTACTAGTCCATTTTTTGGTAAAACTTGAACCAAAGCTCTGACTTGGGCATTTTTCTGAGCCAAAGAAGGCAAGGTTGGGTTCTTTAGATTTGGGGAGAAGTCAGTTAAACGACAATAGTCTCCATTTGCTCCGAGGATCACCGGAGAAACACCGACGTGATAGAACAATGAAATAGCTCTAGTAGACCGAAGCTGCCCTATTTCGGCCGAGCTAAAAAATGGCCAATTCAAGCCCTTCTCAGGCCAAACCAAGATCACCCAACACTTCCACAGCCTTCATACGAAAGAATTAGAGCTGAAAGGTAAGCCAATTTAGCCCCCTCTGTAATTTTTTATCAATGCTAGAGAGAGAACCGACAAAACTTCACTGACCAAATTCTCCCTCAATTCAACATCAATTGATGTGATTCTTGATCCCATGAGTAACCTTAGGATGAGAGCTATCTTTCCAGATTGAAAGCTCAGACTGCCGCTTAATTGACGGTAAGCTTTCAAGGCTTTCTCTCTCTAAGTCCAATTTTCCAACGAAACTTCGTTTGAGCTCATTTTGGATCCAAATGATGCGATTCAAAGTTTCATTGAATCATGTGGAAGTATAGGAACTCAATTTTACCTTCAATTTTAACAATTAACCTTGATTGATCAATTAATTTGATAAAATCAAATTCGACCAGGTTGAAAGGGGGAAATTGTTGGAAACATTTGAGGGAATTGGGGATTTCAAAAATCGAGGGACTAAAGTGTAATTTTCCAAAATTGAGGGTCAATTGGGCATGGAAAAGATGTTGGAGGACCAATTGGTCGATTTTTTGAATTGTTGGGTCAAATTTACCATTTTTGTAAAGTAGGGGCAAAATTGTAATTTTTGAAAAGTTGGGGACCAAATTGGAAATTTGGGAAACTTGAACCCCTTTTTTGTGATTTTGAATAAATTATGGTACTAAAGTGAATTTTAGAAGTTTCGGAACTCAATTTGGTGAAAATTTTGCATTAAGGACCTAAAGTTAAGAAAAAGAACTTTAGGGACCTAATTGTAAATAATTGAAATGTTTGGGTATTAAATTGATTTGTGGTGAATGAAGGGTATTAGGCCAAATGATAATGAACAAGGATGTTAATATCATGTAGTAACACGAAGTATCGGGAACGCCAGCCAAGGCAAGCTCGCGTGGAGGCAAAAAGCCGGTTAATAGGAATTCACTACATTAACGGGTGAGTGGGATTTTCATATCATACCCGGTTGGGATGATGAGCACCTCGGTCATAAAAACCTGCTATTATGTGGGATTTTAACATCACACCTAGATGGGGGTGATGTGAGAAAACACACGAAAAAAATACTTACCGGTGGTAAGTAGATCATACCTGGTTGGTATGATGAGCTTACTGTAAGGAAGTGGAAAACCCGTTTACCAATTGTAAGTAGAGATGTCATCACACCTAATTAGTGTGATGGACAAATGAAAATATTATTTTGTCAGAAGTGCTCTCGCCTAACTATGTGCCATTGCTTAAACTTTTTGGGAGACTTTCTTAACGGGAGCTCGAATAGCTCAAATAGGTCGGATGCCTCAGTTTTGGAACTTGGGGGCTAAAATGCCCGATTTTGAAAATCTCGACCAGTAGGCCTATGGCCAGTTGGCACGAGCAGGAGCTTGTAAGCACACATGAGATTAAGCCTTCAAAATGTTAATAAATAAATGATATATTTGGCTATGGTGCCAAGACAGGACCAATATACTCGATGGGCTGGCGGTAGTGCGACAAGATAGGTTGACGGACCAGTCAAGAAAAACAGTTGCAGGTCGAGTTGAGGGTTGGAGCCATAGGACCAGTGGCACCAAAGATTAAATTGCTTATGAAGAAAATTGTTGTTTTGTGCATGCACTGAGGTACGAGACCATCAAGATGCCCAAGAGAGGTAGTGATGCGTCCTAGGGGCTATTGGTTGACATGGTGGAGATACAGGCAGATTGTCGTGCCAACAGTTAGGGATGATCAACATAGCTTTGTACTCACACTGTCACGCCTCGACCCGGTTTGGTCGGATCCCTGTGATCAACCCGCCACTCTCCCGATTTACTAAAGGGTTTTCCGTTATATTATAAACCGTAAAAAGTAAGGCGTTCTTTAGACCTGCACCTTTTTCCAGGAATATCATAAATCAAAACTGCATAGTAATTTAAATTAATCATACCTGTCTTGCAGGCATTTAATTGCACAAGCCTTTTAAGGTTCGGCCTTCCGGGACTTCCTGAAAGGGGTATAAGGAAGGGGATGAGTACAACTACTCAGTGAATCGGATTCAAATCTTTTGAATTTCAAGAAAAAATATTTATATGGAGTGTGCCAGACTCCTTTCTTTTAAAAAAAAATCCCTTCATTTAAAAATTTGGGTTTTTCCATTATTTCTTAGTTACCGGTGTGTCATCACCCAACACACATCCTTCATCATGAAGGTTACACACATTCGCCAGTCAGTATCACTACTCAACCCGCTAGTGGCTTCGGAGCGACTTTTCCTGCCACCCGGATAGAAGTACAACCACTTCTACCCTGGGAATGAATGGATGTACGTGACATCTGACCCACAATCCCGAAATCACTTCTTCGTGTCCATATGAGGACAGAGACCTCATCCTGTCCCCACCCCAGTCTCATGCGCTTGGTGCTACTCCAAATTTTGCACAGACACCTGGAATGACAAACTGCCCTTATAGCTACCAGGTCATCCAGTGCCCTTAGGACACATCACTACCCCTCATGGGTGTCTTGATGATCCCGTACTCACAGTGCATGCACAAACAATGTTTTCTCATATTGCCATGTAATATGTGGTTCCCCTGGTCTAACGGCCCCGACTCTCAACTCAACCCGCAGTTGTTTGTCTTGACTGGTTCGTCAACCTGTCATGTCGCACTGTCGCTAGTTAACCGAGCATGTCGGTCCTATCTTGGTACCATGGCCAAACAATTCACTTATTAAGTTTTATGGCACATATATCATGTTCATTTATGAGCTCCTGCTTGTGCCAACTGGCCTTGGGCCCACTGTACGAGATTTTCAAAATCGGGCATTTAGCCCCCAAGTTCCAAAACTGAGGCCTCCGGCCTATCAGAGCTATTCGAGCTCCCGTCGAGAAGGTCTCCCAAATTGTTTAAGCATTGGCACACAGTCAGGGGAGAGCACTTCCAACAAAACATATGTTTTCTCTATCCATTATACCACCCGTATATAAGGACACCTCCGTTCATAACCGATGAACGGGTTTTCAACTTCCTTCGAGGAAGTCTCATTATACCAACCGGGTATGATCTACTTACAATCGGTAAGTAGTTTTTTCGTATGATTTTCACATCACTTCCTCTAAGTAGTAATGTTTAAAATACCACTTAATAGTGGGTTTTCATACCGAGGTACTTATCATTCCCAACCGGGTATGATATAAAATTTCCACTCACAATCGGTAAGTGGTTTTTAATTTTAAGTTGTGCTCATCATCCCAACCGGGTATGATGTTAGTAAACCCACTCACCCGTTAATACCGTGAATTCCACTACACCGGTTCTTTGTATTCACGCGAACTTGTCCTTACTGGCATTCCTGGTAATTTGTGTTCCTGCATGATATGAACATCTCGGTTCATTATCCTTCGGCCTAATCGCCTTCATTCATTCCAAATGAATGAGAAAGTCAAACTTTCATTTATTTGTAATTAGGTTCCTAAAGTTATTTTTCTTTAACTTTAAGTCCTAATGCCAATTTTTCCTCAAATTGAGTTCCGAAACTTCTAAAATTTATCATAGTACCTCAATTTATTCCATTTCACTTAAAGGGGATTAATTTCTCAAATTTCCAATTTAGTCCTCCAACTTTTCCAAAATTACCATTTTGCCCTTAATTTACAAAAATGGTAAATTTTGCCCCCAAAATTCTAAAATTTCTCAATTGGTCCTCCAACATTATTTTCATGCCCAATTGGCCCTCAATTTCATAAAATCTCATTTTGGTCCTTCAAATTTTGAAAATCCCTAAAATTTCCCCAATTTTCTCCCAAATTTAAACTATTCAACACTACCGAATTTGATTTAATGAAATTGACCGATCAAACACCTCTAATTGTTGAAGTTGGAGTTGAAATTGAGTTCCTACATGTTCATATGATTCTAAGTAACTTTGAAATCACAGATTTTAATGCCGAAACGAGCTTAAACGGAGCTTCTCCGAAAAATAGATTGTAGAGAGAGAAAGCTTCGATTTCTCACCCTTCAATTTCTCACTGGTGATGGCACGACGGTCTGTCTGAGCTTTCAATCTAGGCAGATAGCTCTCATCTCTAGGATCATCCTAGAATCAAGAATCGCATCAATTGATGTCGAATTGAGTTAGAATTTCATCATTGAAATTCTGTCGGTTCTCTCTCTAGCACCGACCGAAAATTGTAGAGGGGAGCCGAATTGGCTTACCTTTCAGTCCTAATTTGGATGTGGGAGGGCTGAGAAAGTGTTGGGAGGGCTTGGTTTAGTATGAGGAGGGCTCGAAATGGCCGATTTCAGCTTGGCCGAAATAGGGTAGTTTCGGTTCGCCGGAGCTACTTCACTATTCCATCATGCTGGTGCTTCTCCAACGATTCTTGCATTGACTAGAGTTTGCTATCAGATAGCTATCTTCTCCCTGGTTCTAAAGAGCTCGACCTCTCCTTCCGAGGTTAAGAAAAATGTTTAAGTTGAAACTCTGGTTCGAGCTTCACCGGGAAATAGAGCAATAGAGAGAGAGAGAGAGAAGTGTTCAGGTGTTAGGAGAATGAATGGGGATGATCTCTTTATATAGCTGTAAAATCATGTATTAAATGGGAGAGATTTATTTCTAGTATTAATATTGACAAACCCCCGTGATAAAACTGTTCATAAACAAATCCAGAGCCTCGAGCCAATAAAGACTAAGAAGATTGACTCAAGAACAAATTTAATGAGAGCTCCATTGTAGAATTCAAACCTAACTATAACTGAAAAGTGATGGGAACGATGAAACCTATGAATACAGAGGATTCTATTGAAAAATGAACTCTACTAATTCATTGGGTGGGATGGCGGAACGAACCGAGACCAATTCATTTATTTCGAGAAATTATGAGCTAACCCTAGAACGGAAATAAATATAAATATTGAATTATTGAATTAGGCATTGTGATGCCTAATTCAAGTCGATACAATAGGCATTGTGAAAGGACAAGTCAATACAATAGGTAAGCGTCTTTATTATGGACGCTTTATTCTGTCTCCACTTATGAAAGGACAAGTCGATACAATAGGGATTGCGATGCGAAGAGCCTTGCTTGGGGAAATAGAAAGAACGTGTATCACTCGTGCAAAATTTGAAAAAAATACCACATGAATATTCTACGATAGTAGGTATTCAAGAATCAGTACATGAAATTTTAATAAATTTGAAAGAAATTGTATTGAAAAGTAATTTGTATGGAAGTTGCAAGGCGTCTATTTTTGTCAAAGGTCCTGGCTGTGTAACTGCTCAAGACATAATCTTACCACCTTTTGTATATAGCTATAAGACACAGTATATAACTAGCTTAATGGAACTAATTAATTTGTGTATTGAATTATAAATTGAGAGGAATCGAGGATATCATATAAAAATACTAAATAACTTTCAAGAGGAAGTTATCCTATAGATGTTGTATTCATGCCTGTTCGAAATGCGAATCATAGTATTCATTCTTATGGGAATGGAAATGAAAAACAAGAGATACTTTTTTTCGAAATATGGACAAATGGAAATTTAACTCCTAAAGAAGCACTTCACGAAGCCTCCCAGAATTTAATTGATTTACTGATTCCTTTTCTACATGCAGAAGAAGAAAACTTATATTTAGAGAGCGTACAAGGTTACTTTACCCCTTTTCATTTTTCATGAAGAATTGGCTAAGTTAAAAAAACGAAAAAAGAAATAGCATTGAAATATATTTTTATTGACCAATTAGATTTGCCTCCGAGGATCTATAATTGCCTCAAAAAGTCCAACATACATACATTATTTGACCTTTTGAAAAAGAGTCAAGAAGATCTTATGAAAATGAAACATTTTCATAGAGAAGATGTAAAAAAAAATTGGGCATTCTAGAAATAGAAAAGGCATTTCACAACCGATTTACCGAACAAAAAATACAATAAATTAGAAATGCATTTATTTCATCTTTTTCTTTAGTTAAAAAAAAAGAATAAAAGGGGCTTTGAATCTTTAGCATAATCTATATCTTTCGAAAAAATTCAGAATTGAATAGAATAGATGTATCTAGGAAAAATTCACTTTAAAGCGACTATTTCCTAGATACAAAAGTCGTGATATTTTATTTCCCAATTGATTTCAATTTAAAAAAGACCTAAGGTTAGGGATTTATCAATAATGTTGCTCCAATACCCAACCAAAGGGCCACTACGGTACCAATAAAAAAACAGTTGTCACTACTGGACGACGAAATGGATTTTGAAATTTATTAACATTTTCCAAAAAAGGTACTGTTAATAATCCCGTGGATACTGAAACCATTAAAAGAACATCCAACAACTTATTGGGTGCTATACGAAGTATTTGAAATACGAGAAAGAAATATCATTCAAGTAATATTTCCAAAGGAGTAGCAAATGGGTCCACGGGTTCGCCAATCATTGATGGTTCTAGAATTGCTAAGCCTACGTTACACGCAATAGTACCTAGAATTACTACCGGAAAAATATATAGAAGATCATTTGGCCATGCGGGTTCTCCGTAATAGTTATGACCCATCCCTTTAGCCAATTTAGTTCTTAATACCGGATCATTCAAGTCAGGTTTTTTTTGTTATTGGGATAGGTGAATTCTTATAGATCCATCCCCCGAAAGAACCGGACATGATAATTTTTCATCATTTGGCTCAAGCAAGAATCAAACAAACCAAATGGATATAGATCCATATCAAATAAATCTATATAGTCAAAATTAATTGATCAATTGTATAATATCTACGCATATATGATGGATCTATGTAAGAAAAAATGGACAAATTCGAATCTTCGCGGTTGAAATCTATCCATTGCAAAGAATTTAGTTCTTACAAGTAAATGTTCAATACCCAAGTAAGCTTACAAAAGTTTATCATAATCAAGTGCTTTTTGGGTTGTCTCAGACCTTGCAATTTGACTTTATCCCCAAAATACCTTGAAACTTTTTCCATTCCATTACATACAAAGGATTTACTTGTTACTAATAAAGTCTAGCCTCTTCTTTTCTTTAGACCCCTTGTTTCACTTCGATAGTATCATAAATCCGGTCAATGCAGAGGAAATGGCTGCATTTCTATACTATTAAGTAAAATAGCTAAAACAAAACCTGTTATAGGCCACATCACTTATTCTAATGGATCTTGCGGAGCCTGCTTATAATCGAATATGGTCTTAGATCATAGAAAAGATTCTCTTCAATCAAACCGGCCTCTCCTCTGTATGGGGCTCATAAGGGGTGGTTGGAACAAAGACACATTTGGTTGTGAATTCCAATGTGGCAGATAAGGGCATCCATCTGCACGGCTTAATCAATAGTTCAAGTCACACACTCCCATAATCCACTTTCTCTTCGGAGAATTCACTTCAACTAAAACTCTTCGTATCAAATATAGATATTGAAGACTGTATATTTGAAGGTAAATATCCAAATACATGTCTTAGTATTTTCAATAATCTATATATGTAGCAATGAAATGCTATTCTTCCTCCTCAAGTGATAAATGATTGATTACAAATATCTACGATCTACATTCTCTATAAAGGACTAGAAATACCTTTCTTACGTATCATTAGGAAATGCATTAACATAAATACGACAGTAAGAAGGGGTAATACAAAAGTGTATAAACTATAAAAATGAGTCAAAGTGGATTATCCCACACTAGAACTTCCGCATAATAACTCTACCAAAGGGATCCTATTATAGGAATAGCTTCTGGCACGCCTGTCACAATTTTAACTGCCCAATAACCAATTTGGTCCCAAGGTAAGGAATAACCAGTTACATCAAAGGATGCGGTCAATATACCTAAAACCACACTTGTAACCCAAGTTAATTCACGGAGTTTTTTAAAACCACCGGTGAGATACACATGAAATACGTGCAAGATCATCATTAGGACCATCATACTTGCAGACCATCGATGAACTGGTTGAATTAACCAACCAAAGTTTGCTTCAGTCATTATGTATTGAACATAAGCAAAAGCCTCAGTAATAGTTGGACAGTAGTAAAAAATCATAACAAACCCCGTAGCTACTTGTACTAAAAAACAAGTAAGCATAATTCCTCCTAAACAATAAAATATATTGACATGGGGAGGAACATATTTACTAGTTATATCATCTGTAATTGCCTGAATTTCTAGACGTTCTTCGAACCTATCATATACTTTATTGAGATAAGTAACCAAATAGTAATCCCCCTCTAAGAACCATATTTGAGAATTTCATCTTGTACGGCTCAAACAAAAACCCAAAATATTATTTTTTTTAGTTGCTTGCAAGGGATATGATATTTAATAGAAAAATTGAAATTTCGCAATCACCTCTCTATCACTTCTCTAAAAATATGAAGAAGTAAAAATTTAGAAAGTTCTTATTTGTAGTTATAATGCCAAAAAATCAAGTTGGCTCAGTTGATTGTTACATGCCTCTTGAATCTTCTCTTTACCTACTTCTTTTTCTTTAATTTACATTTTTTTATGTTTGCTTTTGCTAGTGTTTTCTTTATTATTGATAGGAATTCTCTTGTTAAGACCCTATGAATTGATTGAAACCCTAGATTCATACTAGACCCACGATAATTCATCAATAAAACTTCAATCAAACTAAGCCCAAAGATTCTCTAAGTAAAAACCATTGGATCATCACTTATAAAATGAATATAAAAAGGTATAATGACTAAAAATCCAAAGAAAGTTTTATCCTTTATAAAAAGGGGATTTGAAAAAATAATAAAAATCTTTCGATTTATAACTTAGAACTCTTTGAAAATTTTTTTTTAGTCCCGAGGTCTAACTATTAAGTAGGAATTATAGTTACTTTTTTTTTTAGATCCATTTCATATATTCCGTGCTCCGGATACTAGAATGAACATCTCTATCAAGATGACAGACCCATTCTCTGTACTATCAATAGGATCCATTATAACAAGTCACACACTCATATTCCGGAAATACAGAAAGAAATAAATTTCACGATCAAACTACTAATAAGAAAATAATATAATGAGATCAAAATCCGAAACTAAAATGCTTTACTTTGTATTAAGTATTAAAGTATAAAAGGGTACTTTAGTATATATTTAAGTATATTTTGTATATATTTAAGTATAAAAGTATTAAAAAGTTGAGAATTTGCGGTTCTTGTGAATCTAATTTAATTCGTTAAAATTCCGTCCAATAAAATGAAAGAATTATAAATTTCTAAAATAATAGATAGAAATACTGCAAATTGAGCCATTGCAACACCCATCAAAGGAGTAGTTCCCCACCCGGGAGCTACTTTACCATATTCTGAATTCAATGGTTTTAATAAATTCCCTACAGCAGTTCGTCTTGGTCCAGATCTAGAACTATCCTCAACGGATTGTGTAGCCATAAATCTTATTTTGTATTTATTGAAATCTGTTGACTTTGTATATCATTCCATTGTAAATAAATAATTTTATCATAGATCCATTTTTGTCTTGAAATTATATAATAATGAAAGCAGCAACCCTAGTCGCCATCTCTATATCGGATTTACTTGTAAGTTTTATTGGGTACGTCTTATATACTGCTTTTGGGCAACCCTCTCAACAAGTAAGAGATCCATTTAAGGAAAGGACTAGTTGATGTAAGGAGCCTCCCAATGTTGGGAGGCTCCTTACATCCATTGATATAATGAAAAATCATTTTACCTTTTTATATTTTAGTTGGAACTTTAGGTGGTTCTCGAAAAAAAATAGCGAAAAATATTATCCCTAAAGTGGAGACTAAGAGAAATGTATAAACCAATGCTTCCATAAATTCAATCGTGCTTTACAATTATAGCTTCCATACCTATTTATTTTTGGGGATTATCTCCCGCATAAAGAAAAAAAAAGTAAGAGTAAAAAAAAAATAAAGATTCCAATCAATAATTTTTAATTAACTTAATGAGAAAAATAAAGAAAAAATAACAGAGAAATCTTGTATCAGACTACTTGTCTTCTTGTAATTGGAAATGCTCCAAATTTCACTTGAGTATCCAAATCTGGGTCAATAACAGCAAAAACATCTCTAAACAAGGTTCTAGTACCATGTCAAATGTGCCCAAAGAAGAAAAGCAGAGCAAAAGAAGCATGTCCAAAAGTGAACCAACACCTCGGACTGCTACGAAAAACTCCATCAGATTTTAAAGTAGCACAATCTAATTCAAAAATTTCACCTAATTGAGGTGCAAGTTCATCATCATAGAACTCAACAGTTACGCCCACTTATTTGATTCTGCCTTTCTAAAAGGAATATCAACTCTAACAATTCCATCTCCGTCTTCCAAAACAACCAGAAATGTTTCAAAAAGAGTAGGCATGCGACATACAAAAAGTTCACGCCCTTCTTTATCTCTAAAGATAGGATGTCCTAACCAACCAACGGCTATTCCATCTCCATTGTCCATGAGTCCGCTCTAAATAATCCCCCTTTTGTAGGATTATTGCTGATGTAATCATAAAATGTTAATTTTTCAGGAATTTTAGACCAAGCTTCTGATGAACTTTGATTTTTTGCTAGCCCAGCACCAACTCTTCTATATATTTCTTGCTGGAAGTATCCTTGGTCCCATTGATAACGAATGGGACCAAATAATTCGATAGGGTAGTTGCTGAACCATACCACATAGTTCCAGCAACAACAAAAGCTGCAAAAAAGACAGCAGCGATAGTGCTGGAAAGTACGGTTTTAATATTTCCCATACGTAATCCTTTGTATAGACGTTGGGGCGGACGGACACTAAGATGAAATAGACCCGCTAATATACCAAAAGTACCTGCTGCAATATGATGAGAGGCTATTCCTCCCGAAACAAAGGGATCAAAACTCTCTACAACTCATAT
The DNA here is from genome assembly GCA_030064425.1 of Trapa bicornis. Lineage (NCBI taxonomy): Eukaryota > Viridiplantae > Streptophyta > Magnoliopsida > Myrtales > Lythraceae > Trapa > Trapa bicornis. The sequence continues at coordinate 11,907,677 of CM057753.1, read as the reverse complement.
TGGATTCACAGGTTGTACATTTCCAGTTAGTCCATAAGGATCGGATACCCATATCCTAGGACCATACAACCCTGTTACATGAAATGCGCCAAAACCAAAGCAAGCTACTCCTGAAAGAAATAAATGAATTCCAAAGATCTTGGGCAAATCCAAAGAAGGTTTTCTTGTACGTTCATCACAAAATATTTTTAAATCCCAATACACCCAATGTCAAATAGCTGCCAAGAAGCATAAGCCAAAAAATATAATATGTGCATCGGCTACACCTTCGTAACTCCAAATATCTGGATTAGTTATAGTTTCTCCTGTGATACTCCAACCGCCCCATGAATTGGTTATTCCAAAACGAGTCATAAAAGGTATAATGAACATACCTTGTCTCCACATTGGATCAAGAACGGGGTCAGAGGGATATAAAACAACTAATTCATATAAAGCTATCGAACCAGCCCAACCAGCAACCAAAGATGTATGCATTATATGGATAGAAAGCAAATGACCGGGATCATTCAATATGATGGTATGAACACGATACCAAGGCAAACCCATGTAAATACCCCTTTTTCAATGTAAAATAGATACTATGTAACTTTATTGCATTGAAAAAATTATACTATGGACCTCTCCCTTTTAGTGGATTCTCTAGGAGAAAGTATTTATATTTGTTTTATTCTTATTTTTTTAGTAAAAATGAAACAATTTGATTCGTAGAAACAAAGAGAAACAGATCTATTCTATATCCGATAAGTACCAATATGCAATGGGGGTTGACCCCATTTTCTACGAACGAATGCATATATATTTGTTAATCATTCAAAAGATCTATTCGTAATAATATTTTGGGGGACCAAATTGGAAATTTGGAAATTTAAACCCCTTTTGTGAAATGGTATAAATTGTGGTCCTATGATAAATTTTAAAAGTTTAGGACTCAATTTGAGGAAAAACCGGCATTAGGGACTTAAAGTTAAAGAGAAATAACTTTAGGGACCTAATTGCAAATAAATGAAAGTTTGACTTTCTCATTCATTAGGAATGAATGAAGGCTATTAGGCCAAAGAATAATGAATCGAAATGTTCATATTGTGTAGGAACATGCGGTACCAGGAATGCCAACAAGGACAATCTCGCGTGAATACAAAGAACCGGTCTAGTGGAATTCACGGCATTAACGGGTGAGTGGATTTACTAACGTCATACCCGGTTGGGATGATGAGCACAACTTAAAGTTAAAAACCACTTACCAGTTGTGAGTGGGATTTTATATCATACTCGGTTGGGGATGATAAGCACATTGAAATAAAAACCCACTACTATGTGGTATTTTAAGCATCATGACTTAGAGTAGTGATGTGAAAACTATGCAGAAAAACTAGTTACCGGTGGTAAGTAGATAATACCCGGTTGGTATGATGAAACTTCCTCGAAGGAAATAGAAAACCCATTCATCGGATCGGTATAATGAATAGTGAAACTATATTTTTGTCGGAAGTGTTCTCCCCTGATTGTGTGCCAATGTTTAAACAATTTGGGAGACCTTCTTAACGGCAACTCGAATAGCTGTATTAGGCCAGGGGCCTCGGTTTTGGAACTTGGGGGCAAATATGCCCGGTTTTGAAAATCTCGTATAGTGGGCCATAGGCCAATGGGCACGAGCAGGAGCTCATAAATGAACATAATATATGTGCCATAAATCTTTAATAAGAGAATTGTATGGTCATGGTACCAAGGCTGGTTCGACATTCTCAGTCAACTAGAAGTAGTGCGACATGACCGGTCTCTGGACCAATCAAGACAAACAGCGACAGGTTGAGTTAAAAGTCAGGACCGTTAGACTAATGACACCACAGATTACATGACATAATAAGAAAATATTTTTTGTGCATGCATTATGAATACGGTATCATCAAGACGCCCATGAGGGGTAGTGATGCGTCCTAAGGGCCTTGGACGATCCAGTGAGTATAAGGGCAGTTCGTCGTTCTAGGTGTCCGTGTGAAATTTGGAGTAGTACCAAGCGTAGGAGACTAGGGTGGGGACAGGATGAGGTCTTTGTTTTCATATGGACATGATGAATTTATTTCAAGATTGAGGGTCGGATGTCACGTACATCCACTCATTATCAGGGTAGAAGTGGACGTACTTCTATCTAGGTGGCCGGTAAAGTCACTCTGAAGCCACAAGTGGGTTCAGTGGTCATGCTGACTTGCAAATTTGTGTAACCTTCATGATAAAGGATGTGTGTTGGGTGATGACACACCGTGTTAAATAAGGAAATGGTGATAAAACCCGAGATTTCAAATAAAATGGTTTTGAAAGAAAGGAGTCTAGCACACTCCAAAACTTATCTTTTTCCTAAAGATAATAAGTTTTGAAAAAAAACCCATTCACTGAGTCGTCGTACTCACCCCCTCCCTTATATCCCTTTCAGGAAATCCCGGAAAGCCTACCTGTAAAGACCATCAACTAAGATGTTTGTGAGACAGGTATGGTGAAGTTAAAATGTTATGTAGTTTTGATTATGCTATTCTAGGAAAAGGTGCAAGTTTAAAGGATGCATTACTCTTTACGGTTTTTAATAAGGGGAAACCCTTTAATAAATCGGGAGAGTGGCGGGATGATCACGGGGATCCGACCAAACAGGGTCGGGGCATGACAACTAGAGTGGTATCAGAGCCTGTTTCCTCGAATACATATTCAAGACTAGAAAATATAGTAACTGATAGGATTTATCTCAAAATTTACAGATGGCTCCTAGGAGAGGAACCAAGAAAACTAGGAATGACTCTGCTCAGCACCCTATCGTTGTTGGAAGACAACTCTAGAAGCTTCCTAAATGCCTGGGGCATGGTAGAAATCCCCAAGGACCAAATGACAAAGTATACAAGAGGATGATGCTTGGACCTGTTGAGGTCACATCCCCGAGTACAAAGGGAGCCAAGCCTGAAACAAAGAACACCAGCTAGGGCTTATAACCTTACCATGGAGGATGCTTATCAAACACCAGCCCTCTATCTATTTCATAACCACCTCTTTGTAATATGGTTAAGGCTCTAACGTATTGTACTTCTTCTCCATTAATGAAGAATTCCAAGTTCCTGAAACCATGTCTCTAAAAAAGGATGTACACCTATGCCTCAACTATAGGAAGATTGCCTCAAGAAAAGTAACCAAACAAACCGTGGGGACCGAGGATAATCCCATCCCAAATAAGGAAATGAGCCAAAAGACTAAAGAGTCTAAGAGAACTCTTATGGGAAAACTAGTAGGAAGAGAAGGCTCGACAAGAAAACTGACAAGGAGACTAAGGAGTGAGAACTCTGGTAGTAACTACTGGGCAAGGAAATGACCTGTTACAAGGTGACTACAATAGGAACACTACTCGAGAAAGTGCTCAACACTACTAAGGACAAGTATCAAGATAACCTTTTATAGGTGTAAGGGAAATGGGGCATGAAGTGAAGGATTGCCCCACATCGCAAGGATTTAGAACAACGCCTCTACAGCTACATGAATCCAAAAGTATTCCACCCCATGAAATATGACTCCTGCTTGAAACTTCAACCACACCTAAGAGGAAGCTCTTCAAGATCCTAGCATAGTGACGGGTACTTCCCAACCTAATCTCCATTAAGAAAAGCTAAAGCCCCAAGTTGGTAATCGTATTTCGAAAGTAAAATTTGAGTTCCTAAAACTTTTTGTCCCTCAGTGATGGTGTAATGGGGTGCCTCAACTAGATGAGGGAGGAAAAGGATTGAAGGTAGGACCTTGATCAACCGCAAATAAAACAAGGGGTAGACAAAGAGAATTCTTCCTTAAGAAGAAATTTCTAACCATCTGGGAGCAAGGAAGGAAGCACCTCTACAAGAGAAGACAAGCCGAGCATTAGACGACAAATGGGATGTTTTGGGATGATAAATACGACTTACTTTGGAAAAAACAGAGAAGTCAAGTTTCGGACCAACATAGCGGAAGGAAGCAAATTGTAACAACAAGATAGTTAAGGAGAATAAACGACGCAAGATAATTAGACAAGGAGAATAATAGGGACGAGTCAGTTAATGAACTAACCCTCGTGAAGGTCATAAATTTAATCTCTAGTAAAGAAGGGAGAGGTGGAAAGGCCAAATATTTGGAAAAGGAGGATGGAAGAAATTCTTAAAGAGATCAATGGCCAAGAATGGATTGACTACCAAACTCAAAGCCAGGAGAAGATTAAGTAAGCCTCTCACAGGATGATTAAGAGATCTGGAAACAAAGAGGAGTTGAGCTCTACTTAAAGGAAATATACTTGTACAGGGGTACAAGTTGGAATGAGGATGGGGTACAAAGGATGTACCCGCAAGATTTCAAGAGTAAAGGTAAATGAAAGAGGATGGCATCAAAGGATGTCATTCAAGGATATATACATACGAAAATGAATGAAGAAGGAATTCTGGGAGAAAGGGAAAGAATCTAACCAAGGAAGGGAACCTTGTGGAGGGATATATATTCTAACTAAGAGGTAATGGGACCAAGTGACGAGGGATGAGGAGACGAACTTGCAAATGAAGTGCATGGTGAGGTGAAATAACCAAGGGAAATATACTAGGAGAACCTAAGGAGTAAGTTAAACCCAAGGAATGAGTAGGTAGAATGATAGCATCAATAGATGCTGTAACAAGTAGGAATGAGTAGACTACCATAATAAGAAAATAAAGGAAAGAACGTCCAAGAAACCTTGGGAAAATAAGCTCCCTAAATAAGAAGTGGTTAAGGGGGAACAACCACTAATATCAAGACGGCTTGTGGTCCACACTCGCATAATAGAGCCTAAAGAGTGGATGGTTGGGCATAGGGTAGAGTACACGAAATAAGACTAATAATCGGAAGCTACTCAAATAAGGAATAAGTGATGGAATGGAAAATTTAAGATAAGGGAGGATTGAAAGCGGGCAAATGCCCCAACATAGAAAGGTGTAAGGAGATTAAGAAAGAAAACCTTCAAGAAATGGTAAGAAGGTTGAACATGTAACTCCTAAGGTGAAAGTCTCTACTTTGAAGGAAATAGTAGAGAATGAAACTGTAAAAAAAAAAAAAAAGAAACTCCCCAAACCAAGCAAATCGACATGTAGACCGAAAGGAATCAACTCAGTATAAAGAATTGTGAAATGATTATGAACAAGTAAGAGTGGATTAAGGCCAAAGTTAAATCATTGAGTAAAGAATATCATTAGGAATGAGGATGGACCTAAGAAAGGATGAATCCCAGCTTATCGGTATAGTATTGGAAAACCCAATCAATTGGAACCGAAAAGACCCAATAGAGAAGTTGGGGAAGGATGAGTAGGTAAGAGGAATCAATGCAGTTATGTAAGACATAACTTCAAAGGCATGATGGATGAGAGGATAATGGTAAAAAGGATAGTTGATGAATGATATCAAAAGAAAAGAGGGATGAAGTTATACGATCCCTAAAAGGCCGAAAAACTAAGAGAGACCCTCAAGGAGATGTTCTAAAAATCTAATGGACAGAGATAGGTCCTAGAAAATGCCATGCTGTAAGGGGCATGTTAGCCCAACAATCCCGAGGCGAATATGACTCAAAGTAAGGAAGAGTCGGCTAATAAGCATGATAAGGTCGAATATAAAAATTTTTTTTGACCGAAGTTATAATAGACAACGAATGAAGGAAGGGTCAAAATATGACAAAAAAGTGATAATAAAGAAAAATTGTGGAAACAAGTACGTTACGCTCGAGCTAAAGGTTTCAACTACCAAAAGGATAACTAGACATGGGAATGATTAGTTATCTTGGAATTCCCCGTCTTGAGTACACAATCTCAAAGGGAATAATGTTGCTCTAAACAAAAAAAAAGATATGAATCTAAGAATATACACTAGAATAAGGTATGTCTAATTATGATAAACTCCGTGGAGGGAGTAAATAATATAAAGGAAAAGAAATTTCCTTAAGTGAAGGATGTAAAAAAGGGCTAATAGAAAGACCAAGAGAAGAGTTTGCATGTTAGGCAAACACCAAAGGGACATCAAAGGAAATGATTTCTCATTCAAGGTTGATAATTAAGTTTTGGGGACAAAACTACTAAAAGGAGGGGAGAGTTGTAAATCCCACTCTTTTGAGTTAAGGAGAACCAGGAAAAGAACCGATCAAACTGAGTAAGAAAATTGAGCCGGTTTACAAACCTGATCATTTGGAAACAAGAAATTTGGAAATTTACGACTTACGGGTGATCCAAAGGGTTCATTAAACAATGGAAAAGAAACGTAAGACAAATTAGAAGGAAAAACCAAATTGGTTTAAGTGAACGAGATCCCATAATAACTTTAAAGTTAAGCGTGCTTGGTTGATAGTAGTGTGAGGATGGGTGACCTCTTGGGAAGTATGATTTTTATTGTAACCCAAAATTTCGATAAAAAATTTTTATGGGAACGTACGCTTTATCATAAATAGCCATAAATTAATATATATTTAATTATTGAAATTAATACCAATAATTTATGGTAATATTTATACTAGTAATAAATCCCTCCCATTTAATACACCATTTTACACCTATATAAAGAGATGTCATCCCCATTCATTGTCCTCACACTTCGACACTTCTCTCTCTCTCTCTACTGCTTCATTTCTTGATGAAGCTCAAACCAGAGCTTCGACTTGAACATTTTTCTTAACCTTGGAAGGAGAGGTCGGGCTCTTTAGAACTGGAAAGGAGTCAACTATCTGATAGCAAACTCCAGTCAATACGAGAATCGCTGGAAAAGCGCCGACATGATGGAACAATGAAGCAGCTCCGGCGGACCGAAGTTGCCCTATTTCGGTCAAGCTGAAATTGGCCATTTTGAGCTCTCCTCAGGCTAAACCAAGCCTTCCCAACACTTCCTCAGCTCTCCCATGGACGAATTAGGACTGAAAGGTAAGCCAATTCGACTCCCTGCAATTTCCAGCCGGTGCTAGAGAGATAACTAGCAGATTTCAATGATGAAATTCTAACTCAATTCGGCATCAATTGATGCGATTCTTGATTCTAGGATGAACCTTAGGATGAGAGCTATCTGTCTAGATTGAAAGCTTAGACCGCCGTGCCTTCACCGGTGAGTAATCGAAGCTTTCTCTCTACAGTCTATTTCCCGGTGAAGCTCTGTTTGAGCTCATTCCAGCGTTAAAACTCGCGATTTAAAGTTCTATGGAATTGTATGAACATAGAGACACTCAATTTCAACTTCAATTTCAATAATTAGAAGTGTTTGATTGGTCAATTTGATGAAATCAAATTCGGATGTGTTAAAGAGTTGGAATTAGGGAAAAATTGGGGGGAAATTAGGGGAAATTGGAGATTTTCAAAAATTTGAGAGACCGAAATGTAATTTCCTAAAATTGAGGGTCAATTGGGCATGATAAAAATGTTAGAGGGCCAATTGACAAATTTTAGAATTATTGGGGTAAAATTTACCATTTTTGTAAAGGAAGGACAAAATGGTAATTTTAGAAAAAATTGGGGGGACCAAATTGGAAATTTAAACACCTTTTTGTGAAATGTAATAAATTGAGGTCCTATGATAAATTTTAAATGTTTTGGGACTCAATTTGAGGAAAAACCAGCATAAGGGACTTAAAGTTAAAGAGAAATAATTGTAGGGACCTAATTGCAAATAAATGAAAGTCTGACTTTCTCATTCATTAGGAATGAATGAAGGCTATTAGGCGAAAGGATAATGAACTGAGATGTTCATATCGTGTAGGAACATGAAGTACCTGGGACGCCAGTGAGGACAATCTCGCGTGAATACAAAGAATCAGTCTAGTGGAATTCACGGCATTAACGGGTGAGTGGGTTTACTAACGTCATACCCGGTTGGGATGATGAGCACAACTTAAAGTTAAAAACCACTTACCGGTTATGAGCGGAATTTTATATCATACCCTGTTGGGGATGATAAGCACATCGAAATAAAAACCCACTACGAAGTGGTATTTCAAACATCATGACCTAGAGTAGTGATGTGAAAACCATGCGAAAAAACTAATTACTAGTGGTAAGTAGATCATACCCAGTTGGTATGTTGAAACTTCCTCGAAAGAAGTTGAAAACCCATTCATCGGTTATGAACGGAGATGTCCGTATATCGGATTGGTATAATGGATAGTGAAAATATATTTTTGTCAGAAGTGTTCTCCCTTGACTCTGTGCCAATGCTTAAACAATTTGGTTGATCTTCTCGACGGGAGCTCGAATAGCTCTATTAGGCCGGGAGCCTCGGTTTTGGAACTTGGGGGCAAATATGCCTGGTTTTAAAAATCGTGTACAGTGTGCCCTAGGCCAATGGGCACGAGGAGGAGCTCGTAAATGAACATAATATTTGTGCAATAAATCTTTAATAAGAGAATTGTATGGTCATGGTACCAAGCCTGGTCCAACATTCTCAGTTAACTAGCAGTAGTGCGACATGAACGGTCTCCTGACTAGTAAGGACAAATAGCTGTAGGTTGAGTTGAAAGCCGGGACCGTTAGACTAATGACACCACAGATTACATGGCATAATAAGAAAACATTGTTTGTGCATGCACTATGAATATGGGATCATCAAGACGCTCATGAGGGGTAGTGATGCGTCCTAAGTGCCCTAGACGACCTGGTGAGTATAAGGGCAGTTCATCGTTCTAGATAACCATGCGAAATTTGGAGTAGCACCAAGCGCATGTGACCGGGGTGGGGACGGGATGAGGTCTCTATCCTTATACGGACACGAAGAATTTATTCCGGGATTGAGGGTCGGATGTTGTGTACATCCACTCATTCTCAGGGTAGAAGTGGACGTATTTCTATCTAGGTGGCCAATAAAGTCGCTCCGAAGCCACAAGTGGGTTCAGTGGTCGTGCTGACCTGCGAATGTGTGTAACCTTCATGATGAAAGATGTGTATTGGGTGATGACACACTGTGATTAAATATGGAAATGGTGATAAAACCCAAGATTTCAAATGAAATGGTTTTGAAAGAATGGAGTCTGGCACACTCCAAAATTATCTTTTTCCTAATGATAAAAAGTTTTGAAAAAAAAAACTCATTCATTAAGTAGTCGTACTCACCCCCTTCCTTATACCCCTTTCAAGAAATCCCAGAAAGCCTACCTGTAAAGACCATCAACTAAAATGCCTGTGAGACAGGTATGGTGAAGTTAAAATGTTACGTAGTTTTGATTATGCTATTCCTAGAAAAGGGCAGGTTTAAAGGACACCTTACTCTTTACGATTTTTAATAAGGGGAAACCCTTTAATAAACCGGGAGAGTGGCGGGCTGATCATGGGGATCCGACCAAACAGGGTTGGGGCATGACTTTATCTAACTTCATAATCAGTTGGGATGAGGAGTACCATCTTTAACTAATAAAATCTACTTACTAGATGTAAGTAGAGATAATCATACCCGATTGGTATGATGAGTTTCCTTGAGTAAAAGGGAAACCCGCCTACGGGTTGTAAGCATAGATATCATCACACTTGGTTGGTGTGATGAAGTTGAAAATATTTTTTTGTTAGAAGTGTTCTCACCTGATTGTGTGCCAATGCTTAAAACATTTGGGAGACCTTCTTGATGAGAGCTAGAACAGCTCAGATAGACCATAGGCCTCAATTTTGAACTCATGGGGCTAAGTGCCTAGTTTTGGAAAAATGCATGTAGTGGGCCCATAGCTAGTGGGCACGATCAGTATCTCATAAACAAATTTGATTATGAAGAGCAATTAAAATTTCTAATGAAATTGATTGTGTGATTTCACCATGGTACCAAGTTAGGACTGACAATACTCAATGGACTGGTAGTAGTGCATCAGGGCTAGGTCGACGGATCGGCCTAGACAAACAACTGTAGGTCAGGTTGAGAGTCGGGGCCATTGAACTATTGTCACTAAAGATAATGACTATATGTGAAAAACTTTGGTTTGTGCATGCATTTATGACACAGGACCATCAAGATGCCCTAGGGGTAGTGATGGTTCCCGAGGGCTATTAGACGACATGGGGGGAGGGGGCAATAAGGACAGTTTGTCATGCCAGTCAGTCATGAAGCTTTGGGAGCTTCTTATGCATGAGACCGGGGTGGGGTCAGCATGAGGTCTCTATCCACATATAGACACGAAGTGGCATTCAAGTATGAGGGTTGGACATCTTGGACGTTCCACTCAAACCTATGGTAGAAGTGTACATGCTTCTATCTTGGTGGATGATAAAGACACTCTGATCCACAAGTTGGTGCAGTGGACGGGCTGCACTTGCAAATTGTGTACCCTTCCTGTGGACAGTGCTAACATCTGGAGGAAGAAGATGACACTATTCTGAACCGGACCGGACCGGGTTCGAAGCTTAAACCAGCCGGTTCACCCCTCATTCAACCGATTTTTTCAAATCTAAAAATTTCTAAATTCATTTTCTATCCAATGGTGGCCTTAAATCTCAAATTTGAATTATTTAAGCCCCCAAGAAAATTGAATTTAGGATCTGGTTCAATAGTGGTTCAAACCTGTCCAAACTGGTTCGGATCCAGTTCACCTGAACCGGTTTGGTTTTCATCTCCAATTCCTTCACAAGTCCATTTCCATGACTTTTGTGACTCCTTAGGTCACTTAGGGTCCATAAATTTCCTAGTTTACCATCTCTCTATCGGTTTTGGTTCATAAACCAGCTTTGTTCTTAAACCGGTTTAATCCGGTTCGAGTCTGGTTCACTCGAACCAGTCTAGTTTTTCTCTCCCACTTTATTTCCAAGGTTCCTTCCCAAGGATTATAAATATTTTTGGGTCACAAGGGATTCATAAATTTCCCTATTTTCCCTTTCTCTATCACTTGAAAGGAAACGTTTTGATTTTCCAGCATGTGAACAGTGCAATCATCTGGAGGAAGAAGATGACACTATTTCGAACCGGACTGGACCGGGTTCGAAGCTTAAACCTGCTAATTCACCCCTCATTCGACCAAGTTTTTCAAATCTAAAAATTTCTAAATTCATTTTCTATCCAATGGTGGCCTCAAATCTCAAATTTGAATTATTTAAGCCTCCTAGAAAAATTAATTTAGGATCCGGTTCAGTAGTGGTTCAAACTGGTCCAAACTAGTTTAGATCCGGTTCACCTGAACTAATTTGGTTTTCATCTCCAATTCCTTCACAAGTCCATTTTCATGACTTTTGTGACTCTTTCGGTCACTTAGGGTCCATACATTTCCTGGTTTACCATCTCTCTATCAGTTCCGGTTCATAAACCGACTTGGTTCTTAAACTAGTTTAATCCTGTTCGAGTCCAGTTCACTCGAACTAGTCTGGTTTTTCTCTCCCACTTTATTTCCAAGGTTCCTTCCCAAGGTTTATAAATCTCTTTGGGTCACAAGGGATCCATAAATTTCCCTATTTTCCCTTTCTCTATCTGTTCTGGTTCATGAACCGACTTGGTTCATAAACCGGTTCAATCCAATTGGATCCGGTTCATCTAAACTGGTCTGGTTTTTCTCTACCAATTTGTCTTAAGGTTCTTTTTCAAGGTTTTATGAAAACTTTGAATCACCTGAGAGATATAAATTTCCAAATTGCCCATTTCTTGATAATCCGATTTCTGAACTGGTTTAGTTTTCTCACTTAGTTTGACGGGTTCCTTTCCTGGTTTTCCTTAGCTAAAAAGGATGGTGTTTACAACTCTCCCCTCCTTTTAGAAGTTTTGTGCCCAAAACTTAATTATTAATCTTGCATGAGGAATCATTTCCTTTGATGTCCATTTGATGTTTGCTTAACATGCAAATTCTTCTCTTGTTCTTTCAATTAGCCGTTTTTACATCGTTTAGTTAAGGAATTTCTTTTCCTTTATATTATTTACTCCCTCCATGGAGTTTATCATAACTCGACACACCTTACTTTTGGGTATATTCTTAGATTCATATCTTTCTTTGCTTAGAGCACATTCTTCCCTTTAAGGTTCTATACTCAATATTGGGAATTCCAAGATACCTAACCATTCTCGTGTCTAGTTAACCCATTGGTCGTTGAAACCTCTAGGTTGATGTTCTTTCGAGTGTTACGTACTTGTTTATATGGTTTTCTTTATTATCACTTTTTCGTCCTATTTGGACCCTTCCTCCATCCGTTGTCTATTATAACTTTGGTCCAAATTTTTTTATATTCGACCTCGTCATTCTTATTAGCTGACTCTTCTTTACTTTGGGTCATATTCTTCTCGGGATTGTTGAGCTTACATGCCCCTTATAGCATGGCATTTTATAGGACTTGTCTCTGTCCATTAGATTTCTAGAACATCTCCTTGAGGGTCTCTCTTAGCTTTTCGACCTTTCAGGGATCGTATAACTTCATCCCTCTTTTCTTTTGATAACATTCCTCAACTATCCTTTTTACCATTATCTTCTCATCCACCATGCCTTTAAAGTTATGTCTCACATAACTTCATGGATTTCTCTTACCTACTCCTCCTTTCCCAACTTCTTTATTGGGTCCTTTCGATTCCAATCATTGGGTTGTCCTGATGATTATTAACATATGAGGATTTTTCCCTTTTTATGTCCATTCTCTTTTTTAGTGGCATCCTTTATTCAAGGACATCCCTTTTTCTTTTCTTAATCCACTCTTACTTGCTCGTGACCATTTCACGATTCATTATTTTGAGTTGATCTCTTTTTGGTTGATGTATTGATTGTTTTGTTTGAGGAATTTCCTTCTTACGATTTCATTCTCTACTATATTCCTCAAAGTAGAGGTTTTAATCTTAAGAGTTACATGTTCAACCTTCTTACCATCCTTTGGAGATTCCTTCCTTTATTTCCATACACCTTCTTCTATGTTGAGGCAATTTCCCATTTTGAATCCTTATTCATCTTAAAATTCCCTTTCATTCCTTATCTAAGGAATTTCTGATTGTTGGTCTTATTTCATATACTCTACACTATGCTCATCCGTCCATTCTTTAGACTCCATTAAGTGGGCATGGACCACAACCCGTCTTGATGTCAGTGGTCATTTTTCCCCTAATTGATTTCTTAATTGAGGGCTTACTTCTCCAAGATTCCTCATATATTCTTTCTTTTACTCACTTATTATTATAGTCCACCCACTCCTATTCGTTACGACATTCTTTGATGCTACCATGCTATTTATCCATTCCTTTGGTTTAATTTACTTCTTAGGACCTCATGAGTACTTTTCCTTGGTACTCGATCTTTCCATCTCAACTAGCATTTCATTTGTGAGTTTATCTATAAAACTCGCCCTTTTGAGCTAAGGAAAACCAAGAAAAGAACCGGTCAAACCAAGTGAGGATTTAGAACCGGTTCACAAACCCGATTATTTCTGAACGGCCAAGTTGGGAATTTATAACTCTCGGGTGATACAAAGGGTTCATTAAACCTTAGAAAAGAAACTTAAGACAAATTAGAAAACAAAAACCAAAGTGGTTCAGGTGAACTAGATTCCATAAGAACTTTAAAGTTAAGCGTGCTTACCTGAGAGACAGTTATCTGATAGCAAACTCCAATCAATCCGAGAATTGTTGAAGAATCGCTAGCATGATAGAATAGTGAAGCAGCTCTGGCGGACCGAAGCTACCCTATTTCGGCTAAGCTGAAATCAGCCATTTCAAGCTCTGCTCAGGCCAATCCAAGCCCTCCCAACACTTCCTCAGCCTTTCCACGGCCGAATTAGGACCGAAAGATATGCCAATTCGGCTCCCCTTTATAATTTTCGATCGGTGCTAGAGAGAGAGTCGACCGAATTTCAATGACGAAATTCTAATCCAATTTCGCAACAATTGATGTGATTCTTGATTCTAGGATGAACCTCAGGATGAGAGCTATCTGTCCATATCGAAAGCTCGAATCGTCGTGCCTTCACCGATGAGTAATCGAAGCTTTCTCTCTCTATAGTTCATTTTCCGGCGAAGCTCCATTTGAACTCGTCCTGGCAATAAAACTTGCGATTCACATTTCTGAAGAATCGTATGAACATGTAGAAACTCAATTTCAACTTCAATTTCAATAATTGGAAACGTTTGATGGGTCAATTTGATGAAATCAAATTCGGCTGTGTTAAGAAGTTGGAATTGAGGAAAAATTGGGGATTTTCGAACTTCAAAGGGCCAAAATACAATTTTATGAAATTGAGGGTCAATTGGGCATGAAAATAATGTTGGAGGACCAATTGAGGAATTTTGGAATTTTTGGGGCAAAACTTACCATTTTTGTAAAAGAAGGGCAAAATGGTAATTTTGGAAAAATTGGGGAACTAAATTGGAAATTTGGGAAATTAAACCCCTTTTTGGTGAAATTGAATAAATTGAGGTCCCAAGATAAATTTTAAAAGTTACAGGACTCAATTTGAGGAAAAATCGACATTAGGGACTTAAAGTTAAAGAGAAATTACTTTAGGTACCTAATTGCAAATAACTAAAAGTTTGGGTTTTCTCATTCATTGGAAATGAATGAAGGCTATTATGCCGAGTAATAATGAACAAGGTTATTCATATCGTGTAGGAACGCGAAATACCGGGAATGCCAGCAAGGACAAGCTCGCGTGAATACAAAGAACTAGTTTAGTGAAATTCACGACATTAACAGGTGAGTGGGTTTACTAACATCATACTCGGTTGGTATGATTAGCACAACTTAAAGATAAAAACCACTTACCGGTTGTGAGTGGAAATTTTATATCATACCCGGTAGGGGATGATAAGTACCTCATTATAAAAACCCACTGTTTAGTGGTATTTTAATCATCACTACTTAGAGAAAGTGATGTGAAAATTATGCGAAAAAAAAACTACTTACTGATTGTAAGTAGATCATACCCGGTTGGTATGATGAGACTTCCTCGAAGGAAGTTGAAAACCCGTTCATCGGTTATGAACGGAGATGTCCTTATACCAGTTGGTATAATGGACAGTGAAAACCTATTTTATCGGAAGTGTTCTCCCCTAACTATGTGCCAATGCTTAAACTATTTGGGAGACCTTCTTGACGGGAGCTCAAATAGCTTTGATAGGCTAGGGGCCTCGGTTTTGGAACTTGGGGGCTAAATGCCCGATTTTGAAAATCTCGTACAGTGGGCCCAAGGCCAGTTGGCACGAGTAGGAGCTCGTAAATGAACATGATATATGTGCCATAAAACTTAATAAGTGAATTGTTTGGCTATTGTACCAAGATAGGACTGACATGCTCAGTCAACTAGCGGCAATGCGACATAACAGGTCGACGGACTAGTCAAGACAAACAACTGCGAGTTGAGTTGAGAGTCGTGGCTGTTGGACTAGTGGCACCACAGATTACATGGCAATATAAGAAAACATTGTTTGTGCAGGCACTGTGAGTATGGGATCATCAAGACACCCATGAGGGGTAGTGATGCGTCCTAAGGGCATTGGACGACCTGGTGGCTATAAGGGCAGTTCGTTGTTCCAGGTGTCTGTGCGAAATCTGGAGTAGCACGAAGCACATGAGACCGGGGTGGGGATAGGATGAGGTCTCTGTCCTCATGCATACACGAAGAAGTGATTTCGGGATTGTGGGTCGGATGTCACGTACATCCACTCATTCCAAGGGTATAAGTGGTCGTACTTCTATCCGGGTGGCAGGAAAAGTCGCTTCGAAGCCACTAGCGGGTTCAGTAGTGATATTGACTTACGAATGTGTGTAACCTTCAGGATGAAGGATGTATGTTGGGTAACTAAGAAATAATGGAAAAACCCGAATTTTTAAATGAAGGGATTTTTGAAAACAAAGGAGTCTGACACACTCCATATAAATGTTTTTCTTAAAAGTTAAAATCTTTTAAAAACCCATTCACTGAGTAGTCGTACTCACCCCCTCCCTTATATCCCTTTCAAGAAATCCCGGAAAGCCTCCCCTTAAAGACCGTCAACTAAGATGCCTGTAAGACAGGTATGTAAAGTTTTAAATTTCATGCAGTTTTGATTATGCTATTCCAGAAAAAGGTGTTGGTTAAAGGACGCCTTACTTTTTACGGTTTACAATAAGGGGAAACCCTTTAATAAACTGGGAGAGTCGCAGGTTGATCACGGGGATCCGACCAAACCGGGTCGGGGCGTGACAACTAGAGTGGTATTAGAGCCTGTTTCCTCGAATACATAATCAAGACTAGAAAATATAGTAACTAATAGGATTTATCCTAAAATTTTCAGATGGCTCCCAGAGAGGAACCAAGAAAACTTGGAATGGCTCTACTCAACACCCTACCTCCATAGGAAGACAACCCTAGAAGCTTTCCAAATGCTTGAGACCGGGGTGAAATGTCAAAAGACCAAATGGGGAAGTATCCTGGAGAATGGTGCTAGGACCTATTGGTGGCACAACTCTAATTATAGAGGAAGACGTTTATCAAAATTCCATAGCTCCTTAGTTATTTTGCAACCATTTTCTGTGATAGGGTTGAGAGCCCAACCTTTTATATCCCCATGTGAATAAAAGATTCAAATTCCCCAAAACTCTATCTTCTGAGGATGTGATCTTACTAGGAATATGGCATAAGGAAAATAAAACAAACCCGCACTATCCTAGAAACTAAGGAAGAGTCGCAACCCAGTGATGGAAGATGAATCAGGAAACCTAGGAGGACTCTTACCATGACCCTTAGCAAAGGTGATTCAGCTAGAAAACTGTCAAAATGATCAGACTCAAGAACAGTAAGCACCAAACCAATAGTAACCCTGGAAAAAGCCCCACTTGAAGGAAAGGAAGAATCACAACAATCCATGTAAGGGAATGACGATGGGACATTACCTGAAGAGATGCCCAACCCTACTAAAGGACAAGTACCAAGTTGAACTATTATAGGTGTAAGGAAAGAAGGGGTGTTCCACACCTCATAGATTCAGGGCAATACCTCCTCAAAGGTCACGAAGGACATGAAGGATAAGAGACTGATACCATGGAGCGGGTTACATAAACAATTCAAAAAGAGGTCAAGAAAAGACGAGGTGAATACAAAAACTTCTTAAGAAGGTCAAACCGAGAAGGATACCTCATGAATAGGGATAAGGTACATGAGAATCATGGTAAGAGTCCTCCTAGGTTTCTTTATTCCCTGATTCATCTTCCATGACTGAAATGTAACGTTTCCTTAGTTTCTAGGCTAGTGTGGTTTTGTTTGGTTTATTTGCCTTAGGCCATCTTTCTAGCAAAATCACATCATTGGGAGCTAGAGATTTAAAAATTTTGAGTATTTCATTAACAAGGGGATACAAAAGTTTGAGATTTTACCCCTATCACACAAAGATAGATAGGAAGCTATGGTTTTCTTGACAAGTATCCTCCTTGGTAAGATTATATGCCTGTACTAGCATTCCTGGCTTTAGGCTTGGCTCCCTTTGTACACAGGACTATGATCTAAGTATGCCCTGGCACTGTACACCTTGGTGGTACTGTACACCTTGGTGGTACTGGATGTTTTCCCCATTTGCTCCCTTGAGGCTTCTAATATATCTTGGGCATTGGGAAGCTTCTAGAGTTATCTTCCAATGAGGACAAGGTGTTGAGTAGAATCATTCCTAGTTTTCTTGGTTACTCTCCCAGGAGCCATCTATAAATTTAAGATAAATCCTATTAGTTAATATATTTTATAGTCTTGATTATGTATTCGAGGAAACAGGTTCTGATAACCACTCAAGTTGTCACACCTCGATCCAGTTTGGTCGGATCTCCATGATCAACCCGCCACTCTCCCAGTTTATTAAAGGGTTTCCCCTTATTATAAACCGTAAACAGTAAGGCGTTCTTTAAACCTACACCTTTTCCTGGAATAACATAAATCAAAACTGTATAATATTTTAAATTTGTCATACCTATCTCACAAGTATCTTAGTTGATGGTCGTTAAGGGTAGGCTTTCTGAAGTTTCCCAGAATGGATATATGGGAGGGGTGAGTACAACTACTCAGTGAATGGGTTTTTTTTAAACTTTTACTTTTATGAAAAAGATTTGTATCGGAGTGTGCCAGACTCCTTTCTTTAAAAAATCCTCCCAATTCAAATCTCGATTTTTACCACCATTTCCATATTAATCACGGTGTGTCATCACCCAACACACATCCTTCATCATGAAGGTCAAACACACATTCAGAGGGCAACACGTCCACTAAACCCACTTGTGGCTTCGAAGCGACTTTACCGGCCACCAAGATAGAGGTATGTCCACTTCTACTATCACGCCCCGACTCAGTTTGGTCGGATCCCCGTGAACAACCCGCCACTCTCCTGGTTTATTAAAGGGTTTCCCCTTATCCTAAATCGTAAAGAGTAAGGCGTCCTTTAAACATGCACCTTTTTCCTAGAATAACATAATCAAAACTGCATAACATTTTAAATTCATCATACTTGTCTCACAAGCGTCTTAGTTGATGGTCTTTAAGGGTAGGCTTTCCGAAATCTCCTAAAAGGGATATAAGGGAGGGGGTGAGTGCGACTACTCAGTGAATAGGATTCAAATCTTTTGACTTTATAAAAATATTTATATGGAGTGTGCCAGACTCCTTTCTTTTCAAAATACCTTCATTTAAAAATTCGGGTTTTCCCATTATTTCTTAGTTATCACGGTGTTTCATCACCCAACACGCATCCTTCATCATGAAGGTTACACACATTCGCAAGTCAGTATCACTACTAAACCCGCTAGTGGCTTCAGAGCAACTTTTCCTGCCACCCAGATAGAAGCATGACCACTTCTACCCTGGGAATGAGTGGATGTACACGACATTCGACCCTCAATCCTGAAATTGCTTCTTCGTGTCCATATGAGGACAGAGACCTCATCCTGTCCCCACCCTAGTCTCATGCGCTTGGTGCTACTCCAAATTTCGCATAGACACTTGGAACGACGAACAACCCTTATAGCCACCAGGTTGTCCAGTGCCCTTAGGACGCATCACTACCCCTCGTGGACATCTTAATGGTCTCGTACTCACAGTGCATGCACAAACAATATTTTCTCATATTACCATGTAATCTGTGGTGCCACTGGTCCAACGGCCTCGACTCTCAACTCAACCCATAGTTGTTGTCTTGACTAGTCCATCGACCTGTCATGTTGCATTGTCGCTTGTTGACTGAGCATGTCGGTCCTATCTTGGTACCATGACCAAACAATTCACTTATTAAGTTTTATAGCACATATATCATGTTCGTTTATGAGCTCCTGCTCGTGCCAACCAGCCTTGGGCCCACTGTATGAGATTTTCAAAAACTGGGCATTCTAGCCCTAAAGTTCCAAAACCGAGGCCCCCGCCCTATAAGAGCTATTCAAGCTCCCGTCAAGAAGGTCTCCCAAATAGTTTAAGCGTTGGCACATAGTCAATGGAGAACACTTCTGACAAAATAGGTTTTCACTGTCAATTATACCAACCGGTATAAGGACATCTCCATTCATAACTGATGAACAGGTTCTCAACTTCCTTCGAGAAAGTCTCATCATACCAATCGGGTCTGATCTACTTACAACTGGTAAGTAGTTTTTCCGCATAATTTTCACATCACTTTCTCTAAGTGGTGATTATTAAAATACCACTAAATAGTGAATTTTTATACCGAGGCACTTATCATTCCCAACCGGGTATGATATATAATCCCACTCACAACCGGTAAGTAGTTTTTATCTTTAAGTTGTGCTCATCAACCCAACCAGGTATGATGTTAGTAAACCCACTCACTCGTTAACATAGTAAATTCCACTAAACCAATTTTTTGTATTCACGCGCACTCGTCCATGCTGGCGTTCCCGGTATTTCGCGTTCCTACACGATATGAACATCCTTGTTCATTATTACTCGGCATAACAACCTTCATTCATTTCCAATGAATGAGAAAACCCAAACTTTTACTTATTTGCAATTAGGTCCCTAAAGTTATTTCTCTTTAACTTTAAATCCCTAATGTCGATTTTTCCTCAAATTGAGTCTCGTAAATTTTAAATTTTATTTTGGGACCTCAATTTATTCAATTTCACCAAAAAAGGGTTTAATTTCCCAAATTTCCAATTTGGTCCCCCAATTTTTTCAAAATTACCATTTTTCCCTTGCTTTACAAAAATGGTAAGTTTTACCCCAAAATTCCAAAATTCCTCAATTAGTCCTCTAACATTATTTTCATGCCCAATTGACCCTCAATTTCATAAAATTGCATTTTGGTACTTTAAATTTCGAAAATCCCCAAATTTTCCCCCAATTTCAACTACTTAGCACAGTCAAATTTGATTTCATCAAATTGAACAATCAAACACATCTAATTGTTGAAATTGAAGTTAAAATTGAGTTCCTCCATCTTTTTATGATTCAATAGCACCTTGAATCATAAGTTTTGACACTGGAACGAGCTCAAATGAAGCTTCGCCAGAAAACGAATTGTAGAGAGAGAAAGCTTCGATTACTCACCGGTGACGGCACAGCGGTTTGAGCTTTCAATTTGGACAGATAGCTCTCATCCTGAGGTTCATTCTAGAATTAAGAATCGCATCAATTGATTCCAAATTGAGTTAGAATTTCATCATTGAAATTCTACCTGTTCTCTCTCTAGCACCGGCCGGAAATTGAAGAGGGGAGCCGAATTGGCTTACCTTTCAATCCTAATTCGGCCGTGGGAGGGCTGAGGAAGTGTTAGGAAGGCTTGGTTTGGCTTGAGGAGGGCTCGAAATGACCAATTTCAATTCGGCCGAAACAGGGCAGCTTCAGTCCGTTGGAGCTGCTTCACTATTCCATCATGTTGGCGCTTCTCTAGTGATTCTCAAATTGACTGGAGTTTGCTATCAGATAGTTGACTTCTCCCCAGTTCTAAAGAGCTCGACCTCTCCTTCCGAGGTTAAGAAAAATGTTCAAGTCGAAGATTTGGTTTAAGTTTCACCGGGAAATGGAGCAGTAGAGAGAGAGAAATGTTTGGGTGTGAAGAGAATGAATGGGGATGACCTATTTATATAGGTGTAAAATCATGTATTAAATGTGACAGATTTATTACTAGTATTAATATTTCCATAAATTATTGGTATTAAATCTAATAATTTAATTTATGTATTAAATTATTTGTATTAATTCTAATAATTTAATTTAGGTATTAAATTATTGGTATTAATTACAATAATTATATATATATATATTGCTCTTTATGATAAGGCTTACGTTGGCATAAAAATTTTTGACCGAAATTTTGGGTTACAAAAAAATTCATACTTCTCAGGAGGTTACCCATACTCACAGTACTCTCAAGCAATCACGCTTAACTTTAAAGTTCTTATGGATTCTCGTTCACCTACACCAATTTAGTTTTTCTCTTCTAATTTGTCTTAGGTTTCTTTTCCAAGGTTTAATGAACTCTTTAGATCACCCAAAAGTTGTAAATTTCCAAATTACTTGTTCCCAAATGATCGGGTTTGTAAACTGGTTCGATTTTCTTACTCGGTTTGACCGGTTCTTTTCCTGGTTTTTCCTTAACTCAAAAGTGCATGGTTTACATCTACCCTGAGAATGAGTGGATGTTCGCGACATCCAACCCTCAATCCTGAAATCAATTTTTCATGTCCGTATGAGGACAAATACCTCATCTTGTCCCCACCCCGGTCTCATGCGGTTAGTGATTCTCCAAATTTCGCACGGTCACCTGGTTCAACGAACTGCCCTTATACCCACCAGGTCGTCTAGTGCCCTTAGGACGCATCACTACCCCTCTTGGGCATCTTGATGGTCCTGTAATCATAGTGCATGCACAAATAGTATTTTCTTATCATGCCATATAATCTGTGGTGCCACTAGTCCAACAACCCTGACCCTCAACTCAACCCGCAGTTGTTTGTATTGACTGGCTAGTTGACTGATTGTATCGGTCCTGTCTTGGTACCATGGCCAAACAATTCCTTTATTTAAAGTTTTATGGCATATAACTCATGTTTGTTTACGAGTTCCTGCTCGTGCCAACTGGCCTTGGGCCCACTATACGAGATTTTCAAAATCGGGCATATTAGCCTCCAAGTTCCAAAATCGAGGCTCCCAGCCTATAAGAGCTATTCGAGCTCCTGTCAATAAAGTCTCACAAATCATTTAAGCATTGGCACACAGTTAGGAGAGAGCACTTCCGACAAAAATATATTTTCAACTGTCCAGTATACTAACCAGGTGTAAAGACATCTCCGCTCATAATCGATGAACGAGTTTTCAACTTCCTTCGAGGAACTTTAATCATACCAACCATGTATGATCTACTTACAACCGGTAAATAGTTTTTCTACATGATTTTCACATCACTCCTCTAAGTTGTGATGTTTAAAATACCATTTGATAGTGGGTTTTCATTTCAAGGTACTTATCATCCCCAACTGGGTATGATATAAAATCCTACCCACAATCGGTAAGTGGTTTTTAACTTTAAGTTGTGCTCATCATCCCAACCGGGTATGACGCTAGTAAACTCACTCACCCGTTAATGCTGTGAATTCCGCTAGACCGATTCTTTGTATACACGCAAGCTTGTCCTTGCTAGCGTTATCGGAACTTTGTGTTCTTACACGATATGAACATCTCAGTTCATTATTCTTTAGCCTAATAAGAAAGTCAAACTTTCATTTATTTGCAATTAGGTCCCTAAAGTTATTTCTCTTAAACTTTAAGTCCCTACTGCCAGTTTTTCCTCAAATTGAGTCTCGAAACTTTTAAAATTTATAAAAGGACCTCAATTTATTCCATTTCACAAAAAGGGGATTAATTTCACAAATTTCCAATTTGGTCCCCAACTTTTCCAAAATTACCATTTTGCCATTCCTTTAAAAAATGGTAAATTTGGGAAGTGTTGGGAGGGCTTGGTTTGGCTTGAGAAGGGCTCAAAATGGCCGATTTCAACTCGGCCGGAACAAGGTAGCTTCGGTCCACCGGAGCTGCTTCACTGTTTCATCACGTCGCCCTTTCTCCGGTGACCCTCGGAGCAAACGGAGACTGTAGGCATGTAGCTGACTTCTCCCAGGTTCTAAAGAACCTAACATTGCCTTCTTTGGCACAAAAAAGACCCTCTATCGGAGCTCTAGTTCGAGCTTCGCCAAAAAACTAAGCAACTAAGAGAGAGTGAGCTTTTTAGGTATGGAGAGGATAAATGGAGAGGGGGTCGTTATATAGGGAGCTCGGGGACTCGTTAGCCGACCGTTTGGCACCTTTGTGATAGACATTGATGGCTTGAAATGTATCGAAAGGAAACGTTTCTTCTCTACCGGTGCTGCTTTGATTTTTCGGCGAGTGAACAGTGCTATCATCTAGAGGAAGAAGATGACACTATTCCGAACCGGACTGTACCAGGTTCGAAGCTTAAACTGGTCGGTTCACCCCTCATTCCATCGAGTTTTTCTAATCTAAAAATTTCTAAATTCATCTAAATTCATTTTCTTTCTATTGGTGGCCTCAAATCTCAAATTTGAATTGTTTAATCCTCCTAGAAAAGTAAATTTAGGATCTCGTTCAATAGTGGTTCAAACCGGTCAAAATCGGATCGAATCCAGTTCACCTAAATCGGTTTGGTTTTCATCTCCAATTCCTTCACAAGTCCATTTCCATGACTTTTGTGACTTCTTAGGTCACTTAGGGTCCATAAATTTCCCGATTTACAATCTCTATATCGGTTCCGGTTCATAAACCGACTCGGTTCTTAAACTAGTTTAATCCGGTTCGGGTCCAGTTCACCCGAACTAGTCTGGTTTTTCTCTCCCACTTTGTTTCCAAGGTTCCTTCCCAAGGTTTATAAATCTCTTTGGGTCACAAGGTATCCATAAATTTACCTGTTTTCCCTTTCTCTATGGATTCTGTTTCATGAACCGACTCGGTTCATCTAAAACCTGTCTGGCTTTTCTCTTCCAATTTGTCTTAAGGTTCTTTTCCAAGGTTTAATGAACCCTTTATTCACCCGAGAGTTGTAAATTTCCAAATTTCCCATTTCTTGATAATTGGGTTTGTGAACCAGTTTGGTTTTCTCACTCGGTTTGACCGGTTCCTTTCCTGGTTTTCCTTAGCTAAAAAGGATGGAGTTTACAAACATCCTCTTTGATGCCAACGGTCTAATGGCACTGACACTCAACCAAACTTGTAGCTATTTCTCTAGGTCGGTTCGTCGGCTTGGCCTTGACGCACTGCTGCAAATCTATTGAGTATTGTCGGTCCTAACTCTTTACCATGGAAAATCACACAAACATTTCCATTATAATTAGGAGTTTTTATGGCTCATCCTAATCATGTTTGTTTACGGGCTCCAGCCCTTACCCACTAGCCTTGGGCCCACTACACGTATTTTTCCAAAATTCGGCCTTGAGCCCTACAAGTTTAAAAACTAAGGCTCTTGTCCTATTAGAGCTGCTCCAGTTCTTGTATAGAAGGTCTCTCAAATAGTTTAAGCAGTTGTCACACAGTCAGGGGAGAACACATTTGACAAAATTCTCTTTTAAATCATCACACCAATTGGGTGTGATGATAGATCTGCTTACAACTAGTAGGTGGGTTTCTTCTTTCATTAAGGAAAATAATCATACCATCCAGGTATGATGTTTGTTTATTCCTACTCACAACTGGTAACTAGGTTTTATCCGCTAAAAATAGTGTTCATCATCCCAACTGATATGATGTATAAAAGCCCCACTCACAACTGGTAAGTAGGTTTTTAACCTTAAAATGTGCTCATCATCCCAAACGTGTATAAAGTGTAATTTAACCTTAAAATGTGCTCAATCTCATGTGTCCCTACATGATTTGGATATCATTATCAATAAGGGTTCAACATAATAGCCTTCATTTTCTTACATACGAGCGACTAGCCCCAAATTCTTGGTTTATTGCACTTAGTTCCCTAAAGTTCATTTTTCTTGACTTTAGGTCCCTCATACAAACCTTTTTCCCCAAATCGAATCCCAAGGTTTCCAATATCCTCTTTGGATCCTCAATTTACTAAAAATTGTGTAAGTGGATTATTTTTTTCCAAATTTCTAATTTGGTCCCCAATTTTACAAAAATTACGGTTTCCCGTACATTTAAAAAATAGCCATTTGGCCCCAAATCTTTTGAAAATTGACCAGTTGATCCCCCAACATATTTCTCATTGCCAATTGACCTTCAATTTTGAGAAATTGCATGGAGGTCCCACAATTTTTTGAAATCCCCTATTTATTCACCCTTTTCTGATCGAATTTGATTTCTTCAAATTGGTTATTCAATTGTGGTTAATTCTCTAATTGATGGCATAGATCGGTTTCAGTCCCATACGATCAAATGGAGTTTTGAATTGCAGAATTTGTGTCCGAAATGAGCTCAAATGGAGCTTCATCGAAAAATTGTTCATAGAGAGAAAATTGTTCATAGAGAAAATGAGCTCAAATGAAGCTCAAATTAACATCGGATGTATGGCGGTCTGAGCCCTCGATAAGATCCTTTTAGGATCAAGAATTGCTATAATTGAAGTCCATATGAGAGTGAATTTTGTTAGTGACATTCAACACTTTCTCTCTCTAGCACTAATTTGCAACGATGAAGTAGGGCCAAATTGGCTTACCTTTCACCTCTTTGGAGGTCGTGTGAGGGTTGTGGAGACCTTGGGGAGGCTTGGTTTGGTTGTAGGAGGTCTAAAATGGTCAAATTCCAATTGGCCAAAATAGGGCAACTTCGAACTGACAGAGCTGTTTCATTGTTTGATCTCGTCGACGCTTCTCTGACGATTCTTAAGTTGAAGGGAGGTTCCTGTTAGGTTGTTGACTTCCCCCGGAGTCTGTAGGACCCAACCTTGCCTTCTAAGACTAGGAAAAGTGCCCAAGTCGGAGCAATGGTTTGAGCTTCGCTGGAAAATGGAGCACTTCAGAGGAGGAGAGGATTTAAGGTGTGTGGATAATGAATGGAGACGTCCTCATACTTACAAAGAATAAATGATGATGTTCCATAACCAACCAGCTCGTGACAACTTAAAGTCCCATTTTCGAAGGTCGGCCAAGGTCTAGGAGGTAGAGGAGAGATAGGGGATTATTTTGACACTGGTGTCGGCGAGAGTGGTGGTCGGAGGTGACCGAATTTAGCCTCGAAAAGGCATTGGTGAGGCGCAGATTTTCCATCTTGAATCGGAGTCGGCCAAACCAACACTCATATGGTATTTTTCGGACACTTTCATGTTAGGATCTGGCCACATAACTCAAAATGAGTCTATTAGATTCATTTTGATATAAAAATCACCTCATTTGATAGTCGAGTGAGTGAGAATTTTGGGGTTGACCACTCATGTGCATGGAGTGTATCTATAAACAATTTTGTCAACTTTTGTCAATTAATTTCATAGGTAAAACTCTATAGAAGTTGTCAACTTAATAATAGGATTTGTGGCATCAAATTTGCTAAAAATTGGTTCTCGAGAATAAGAGGGATGTGCACGTAGTCAAGTCGGGAGAGGGAATCGGGTTGAATCTAGTGACTCAACTCGGTGCCTTTTATTATTTTAATATTATATTTTTTTCAAAATTATATTTTTACCATGTTCGGATGCACTCGATAATTTAAGTCAAAATTTAGATCCCACTCGATTGAAAGTATTTTTTTTCTAAAAATCTTGGTTTGTTGATTGTGAAATTAATATGTAATCCGATTGGATTTATATTCCCGACTTGGGTCTTTATTCCCGTTTTTAACATCGATTTTCGATCTAATTCGATTTCTGATATAATTCTATTTTCAATCACAATTTTTAATATAATTCTATTTTCAATCACAATTTTAGATTTTATTCCCGATTTAATTCGATTTTAAATATTATTTTAAGGTTTTATTCAGGATCTAATTCAATTTTCAATCTCAATTTAGTATTATATTCTTAATTTAAATTTTTATTACTCAAGATTATATTTTACATTCAATCTCAAATTTCTATTTAATTAGGCTTATATTCTGGTTTCGAACTTTTAACGTTAAACTTTATTTTCAACTTAGTTTGTTGAATCTCTTCCATTACTACACTAATATTGAGAATGTGTTAAGTAATGGTAACATTCAATTTGGGAATATTCTATTCATTTCTCTTCCTCTCCCTCTAAAAAGTTTCTCATTCCTCTTGCACTGGTTTGGTATCCACGTCGAGTTCCCTAAATCCTTTCATGATTTATATATAGGTAGAACTTGTTGTGCTTAGTTGCATCTCCATTCTTTTTTTCATATATAAACGAAAAAGTTCCTGGGCAGTAGTAATTTTTTCAAAATTGATTGTTTACTTAATTGTATATAGAATTAGTTAAATTTTGGAAAAATGAATTTATACCGAATATATATTTGAATGAAATTACATGTGCATGATATTATTTGCTTTATTAAGATTATTAGGTTTGTGATTTTTAATATTAGTTGGTTCCTTTACAATTTACTAGTGAATTCCATATGCATAAGTTAGGATACCAGCTTTATCCACAAGATATAAAAGGAGATCATATCTTCCTTCCATGCACACACCTGCCGTGTACAACAAAGTCAGCTGTAATTTGTTTTGACCAATTAATAAATAATTTTTTTGAACTGAAAAAATTTATGGCATATATAATTGGGGTGTGACGGATCTAAAATAAAACTCGTGTCGTACACAAGTTCACGTGAGAAGACTTATACCCGCCTAAGGTGGCCCATTGTCATCTTTAATCTAAATTTACCCTAAATATTTTCAATAATTACATTCTAATTGAGCAATAAAATATTCAAAATTTTAAATTACTTTCATTTTAGTATATTTATGGAAATTGAAAAATAGGAATAGAATCAATTAGTTATGTGAATTTCATGTTAGCACCATATAAGAGCTAATTAATGGTTCCATTAACATATCTAAACATAATTAATAGCTCTATTTTATATAATGAAATGGATTAAAGTTATTATTTCAACTGAGTAAAAGAAGTTCGGCTAGATTTTAATACAAAAATAATGTTGTCATTAAATATAAATAGGCTATAAAATCATCATTAAAAATATAAATTGTGAAAAACTTCAAATCTTCCCCGCCCTTTCAGCTGCTTGTGTTTGTCTTTGTCGTGTCCTCCCTCTCTCCTGCTCTGCCTCGGGGACCTTCTCCACCGAGAAGAGAGAAAAGCAGTGAAACCGGAAAAAAGCTCTTTGCATTCCCACCTGTCATTGCTATCTGTAAGGTGAGCTTCCACAAATAGTAGAGAGAAGCTGTACGCGGATTCCCTCCGTTTAGATAGAGCGGAAATTCGAAGGAAAATAGGTAAACTCCTTTTTTTTCTAGTCTATTTTGTTGTCCGTTGTTAACCTATTCGGGCAAATTCCATTTTCTGATCTTTTCCTAATTTAGCTCCCCCTCCCTCTCTGTTGCACCCTTTAATTTAGCACTTCCATAGGGAACACTTCTTTCATTCTGTGAATTTGGCGAATTGGTTAACCATCCTGCTCTCTTTCTCGCGGACATCCGCGAAGGAATTGAGTTGATCTTGTTGGATCGATTTTGTTTCTGGGTTTGGCTTTTTTTTTATTGAATTTGAGTTTATTTTGCCTACCTATCTCGATGGAACGCGACCTCTACCGCAGCCGCTTGCCGGTATGGGTTGCTGGACTTTAGCCTTTTTTATTGTTCTCAGTATGTCGTTTCATGTCCTTCTATGAGGACATTTTCTTTAATTATTTATCAGGAAACAAAAGAAGAGGTTATTGTCTGGGGCAATACGTAATGAATATGTGTCATTCCTGGTGTGATTATGTTCCCTTGTGTTGAATTAAGACGCCAAGGATGCTACATTTCCAGTTTTATTCTAAGAATAAAAAGTATGGGTTATAAGGAATTGGGAAGATTACTTGATGTCTATTTCATATTCTAGTCAGTTTTTATAAAATATATGTCTTTTTTTGTCCTAGGATATGTTTTCCCATTGTATTTTATTGTCTGTGTTTTTCTTATTTCAATTTTCTGGGTTGATTATGATATGGACGTCAGACTTTCCAAGTTGGGCTATCTCAATAAGGACTCAAATTCGACCTTTTGATTTTCAAGTCCAACCACACATGGATATGTCTTTCTTGTCATGTGATGGTCTGTCAACATTGGTTTGATGCAAAGAGAGAACACAGGGTTCTATTAGATGTTTATGCTAAATTACAGGATTGTTTGGATGGCATTCATGCTGTACTGTTACTGAAATCAATTTGGGGGCTGTCAAATGATTTAAATCAGCCTATTACCCCCAGAAATAAATTTAGTCAAGATATAATGGTGACTGGATTATGGAGCTCACTAATCTCTGTAATTTATTGTTCTCAGTTTTGTAGTATAACTCTGCTTATAAACTTTCTTTGAGTATCAATTCACATCCATTTTTTGATAAAATTTTCAAGTGTAAATGGACAATTTGAAATGCTTGATAACTCTGATTTAGAGGCTTCTTTCGTTTTACTTAGGCACATTCATTTTCTCAGAATTATTACGCGTTCCAAGATCCAACTGAAGATTATATGTATATGAGAAAGAAGGGCAGGATGAGGAAGTGGCTCTGCTTCACGTGTCAAGTTGAAGAATCCAGTCCATCTCCAGATCATGAGCCTTATAAGATTCCGAAGAATGATCATGATGGTACATTGTATTAAATTCTTCCTTTCTTTTTACAGTTGTGTTCTTTAATTTATTCTGGCTGGATTAGCCAATACTTTTTACAATTGGTCAGTAATAAGATTGGGTATGAATTGTAGGTCCTGTCAAAATTTCTATTTTGATTGTGTCACATGGATCATTAATGTGTGAATTAGAAGCATGCACTAATAAATTTTTACTTTGAAGTAATAAAACCTGAAACTAACTGAAGCAGATATTGCAATTTGGCCAACTTCTTTCTTGATGGGCACATTTTTTAAAATGTTTTACAGAATTTAGAATACTTCTGTGACCCGAGTTAGTGTGAAAGTGGACTAATTCTCCATCATGTCTTGAAACAGAAATGGTGCATGCTGGCATAAATGATAAAGCTTCATTTGTTTTGTATGATATGAATGTTACATGGTTTGACTAGTTTTTTGGAACTACATGATTTGAATAGCTGCATCCCCTGAATAGTGAATTTGCACACTGTTTGAATTATAGGCTACCATGAAGGCACAAAAACTCCTGCCATAGCGAAGTCACAAGTTCCAAGAGCTCTGACACCTGTTGAAGTGCCTGAGTTATCTTTAGAGGAGTTAAAGAGAAAAACCGATAACTTCGGGACTAGTGCACTTATTGGTGAAGGATCACATGGCAGAGTTTATTATGCTAAAATCAATGAAGGGAAAGCCGCATCTATTAAGAAGCTTGATGTTTCTTCAGAACCTGACTCTAACGCTGGGTTTCTGACTCAGGTTTGAGTCATTGTACTGATCTCTGATTGTTCCACCTAGTTGTTCGAAATTTGAAATTGCATTTGGTTACTTACCGGATTGCTGTTTATAGGTGTCCAGGGTTTCAAAATTGAAGCATGAAAATCTCGTTGAGTTACTTGGTTACTGCGTGGAAGGAAATGTCCGTATACTTGCCTATGAATTCGCTACCATGGGATCTCTTCATGACATCTTGCATGGTATGAGAAACTGATTTCTATTCTGTTTCCAAGAACATTAAATAGTTGCGTGCTTTAAAAGCAACCAAAAGTTTCTTTTGTTGATTTTCAGAAAACCATTTATTGTCTCATAATTGGAGCTTTAAGGTGCTCTCTTACCTGACCAAGTTGTAAGATTTTCTAACACTGTTATTCCCAACTGTTGTAGGAAGAAAAGGTGTCCAAGGCTCTCAACCTGGTCCAGTTCTAGAATGGATGCAGAGGGTGCGGATTGCGGTTGATGCAGCTCGTGGGCTGGAGTATTTACATGAGAAGGTTCAGCCTTCAATTATACACAGAGATGTTAGGTCTAGCAATGTGCTCCTGTTTGAAGACTCGAGGGCTAAGATTGCTGATTTCAATTTGTCCAACCAAGCTCCTGATATGGCTGCACGTCTTCACTCCACTAGGGTCTTGGGAACATTTGGTTACCATGCCCCAGAGTAACATCCTCATCTCTCCTTACCTACAACCTTTTTTTCTGGATCATCTACCTTTGAAGTTTTTCTTGACTAATGTTTCTAGTATTCATATTGTTGTCTTTTCATTTGCCATTTTTACCCAATTCCTGCTTCATTTTGAATATTATAGAGTGAAAAGAGATTGTGTTTTCGTCACATGTAATAAATAGTCTCAATATCCTCTGAACTCCAGCTCAACTTTTCCTTTGTCTTTGTCACTTGGAGAAGAGTGAAAGCTGCCAGATATTTATGCTGTCATGATTTTTATTACTGCTTTATATTAAACTGAATGTCCAGAGATTGTCTTGTTTCCTCATGTGTTTACCTGTTCATTAAAATATCAAATGATTCACCTTATGCTTGAAATGTTCTATCTCTTCAACCTGCTGTTATTGATTTTTTGAAAATTTTTATTTCTTTTGTGGTGAAATACAAACATGAAATTTGCTATATGCTGCAGGTATGCCATGAGTGGACAGTTGACCCAGAAGAGTGATGTGTACAGCTTTGGGGTCGTACTTTTAGAGCTTCTCACCGGTAGGAAGCCCGTGGATCATACTATGCCCCGTGGGCAGCAAAGTCTTGTTACCTGGGTAAAAATGCTCACCTTTCCTCATCCTTGTACTGGAATTTGTAGTCACTTCCATGGCCATTGCTATTATAAAGTATTTCATTGCTTCTTCCCTTTTCTGTTTTTTTTAACTGGAATAAATTTGCTGTGTGAATATTCTCTTATTTCAGGCAACACCAAGACTGAGTGAAGACAAAGTGATGCAATGCGTGGATCCGAGGCTAAAGGGAGAGTGTCCACCAAAAGCAGTTGCTAAGGTAGAGGTTTTGCTTTCCTAGTTCCCTATTACTTGCACCATTAGAAAAAGCTGCATTAAAGGACTTTAATCTAAAGCCCAATAAGACCAAACTTCAAAAGACCTTGTTTTATCCCATGCAAAAATGGGCATTCATTCTCCTGGAGGACATTTCCTAGTCAAATTATGGAGCTCAAACCTGAACGAGTTTTATCTTAGGAGCATGTTTATCATTGATGCCCTGAATATTAATCCTGCTTTCCGTTTTATTTTACTGATATCATCATCATAAAAAAAAAATAAGACTTGATGTTATTTATTCCTGGATACAGTTTGCAGCAGTTGCTGCACTATGCGTGCAGTATGAAGCCGAATTCCGTCCAAACATGAGCATCGTGGTCAGGGCTCTTCAGCCACTTCTCAAGTCTCAGTGCGCTGCTCGTGCTGCCGGGACAAGTTGATGAACCAGTCAAATCTTTCTCAGCATTATCTCTTTCCAGCGCTGGTCTGGATTGAATTGCAAGCAGATGTCAAGAAGAAAAAGGGTTGTTGTTTTTCCTGTCTTTCCAGTATATAATGTCCAATATAGGTGATTGTCAATGGAGAATTCGACTCGTAGACACATTTGCTGGTGTTGACATGATTCACCTGTCTGCCTTTGCTACCTATCTTGCTACTTATTAAAAGAAGCTGGGAAACAAGGAAAAAAACATTATGGGATGTAATATGCATATGGGAAATATACATATTCTTTCATTTTTATAATATTTCGTGTTTCAAATTTGAATGAAATATCTATATTTATTTTTTATACTTGTGTATTAATTGAGTAATTTATTATTGGTCAGTATATTGTATAACATGTAATTTATGGTTAATTGGTTAATCATTTAACATAAACATCCACAAATAAAAGGTGGAGCAATATAATAAATTAAATTCTTGGTAGGTAATAATCCAAAATTAATTCTATGGAATGGGTAGGAATTATTAATTAGAAGCAATGTATGATGGAAGATGAATAGAGAGTTTTGAACTGGACCAGAACAAAAGAGAGCTTTGAACTTAGAGTTAGAGGAGAACTTCAAATTAAAATTAGAGAAGAAAGAAGAGAGAATAGAAGAATTTTGTGGTATGTGGAGATGGCTACATGGTCGTGGGATGAAGGATTCACATTGGATCAAGAATTTCAATATTATGATGGCATGAAATTATGTAGTAAAAATAATATAAAAAAATTGATTGGTACAATTTGGACTAATGAAATGCATTTTTTCTAAATCTCAATCTTTTGTAGGCAAGTGATGATCCAATACATTAAAAATACGTATTAGCATATGTAATAATATTTCTTAATATGGATAATATAACAACTTAGTATTAAAAAAATTTATTCGTAGATAAATATGAAAATATTTTAAAATATACAAAGAGATAACAATAATTTTTATTATTATTATAGTCGAATTTTATAAAGATGTGTAGTAATTTATAGACCTAAAAGTTGGAATTTTGATTGAAAAATGTTGTAAATTAAGTTTTTTTTTAAAAATAATTTTGTAGTTCTCCCACATATTTATACCATAAAATCATATATTTGATTATGGAGGTTAGTTGGGAATTGGACCAATTCTATGATTATTGGATAATGATATGAAAAGTTTTTGAAATGAATTTATAAGAGTATGAAAATGATCGTATTATCAAAATGAAGTGAATAATGTTAGAAGTAGAATGTAATAAAATGAATAATGTTAGAATTAGAATCTTACGATCTATGGCCAAAGTTTTTGAGATTGTGTAACATTTTAATAGTATAATTTATAATAGTGTAAAAATTGGTTAATACTGTTAAAGTGTATATTATTTTTAAAACCTCAACATAAATAATTAAAAGATTAAAAATAATTGACTAAAGTAATCTTAATATTTTGATGTTGGTGGAAAACTAAAATGTGATGGGATGATAAAGGGTGGTATTGGAAATCCCCAATTATGAAGTTGGTTGTGTAGAGTACCATAAAATACTTGTAGCAAAAAA
The DNA here is from genome assembly GCA_030064425.1 of Trapa bicornis. Taxonomy (NCBI): domain Eukaryota; kingdom Viridiplantae; phylum Streptophyta; class Magnoliopsida; order Myrtales; family Lythraceae; genus Trapa; species Trapa bicornis. The sequence continues at coordinate 11,873,774 of CM057753.1, read as the reverse complement.
AACATAAAATTAAATATTATAGAAATATTAATGACCATAAATATACAAACTTTACCCTTTTAAAATAATTATATAAAATATTTTAAATTAATATGAAAAGAATCAAATTTCTAGTTTTTCAATTTATCACATTTAATTTTCTATCTAAATTAAGATAAATATACTATAAAATGTTATTTATTGATCGTATTTTAGAAGATCTAACTAATTTATCGATTTTTTGAATGTACAATAACTGAATACTTAATTGTAGTCCGATTAATATTTCCGTTCACAAAAAATAAATTGTCTATTTTATGTACATAATGTGTGGATAGGAAATAAATTGTAATTATTTTATCTTTGTGGGAATATTTTTCTATTAATTATGTATAGTAAATACACTGTATATTTTATGTACATAAGGGAATACTGTTCTATTAATTGTGTTTTTGGTAGAATCTTAGATGGGGAAGGGGAGTGAGGGAGGGTTTGGATAAAATGGATAAATATATTATTTTTATAATTAATTTAAATAATATATATTCATTTGTATATAATTTAATTAGATTGCATTACTAAAACTTATGTGATATGGTAAAATAAAATATTGATTCAAATTAAAAAATGTATAATACATATTATGTCAAATAATATATATATAATTATTTTGTAATTAATCCATATATGATAAATTATATGTATCTTAATTTTATCATGTAATTGAATAATATAGTATAAATAATTTATTTTATAATAATAAAACAAATAATTATATAATAATATTTATATATAAAGTGTTTAATAATAATGAAAAATAATATATATGATACAATATATTATATATGCAGAACATCTATTTTTATTATCCCATTATAGTTGTATTATATAATATAAATAAATTAATATTATAATAACAAAATAAAATAAATGAATATTATTTATGTAATAATATTTATATATAAATATGATATATAGTAATAAAAAAATTATATATTTATGATAAATTATATTATATATATCATATATATTGTTTTATATATATATATATATATTATATTTTATCATAAATCTATCATATATCTCTATAAAAAAATACTAGTAACACATAAATTTATCTAAAAATATTTGAATATAAAGTAAAATGTAAAAATGAATAAAAATAATATATAAAATGGGACTATAATAATTTTAAATATATAAATTACAATCCTTTCAAATCTCTCTAAAATTGGGCAACTTATCCCTCCAATTACTTTCCTCCACTCTATCCAAATATATAATGATGGAACAAAGAGTGATGTGCATCTTATCAATTTATGAACCACATTTAACGTATTTTAATAAATTTAAGAAAATATATTTTATTTGAAATAAATAAAAAGTAATGTCCATGCACCAACTTAAATTATTATAATATTATATGAATTATATTAAATTATCATGTTAAAGAATTATAATAATAAGTGATAAATATAAATAAAAGTACAATCTTACTAAATCTTGAAAAAGTCCGGTGCAATTTATGTAGTTTTCCCAAGATAAATATATTATTCGTGGATTTAGTTATTTGATAAAATGTCGATTATCTATAAATCGTTTTATTCCTTCTAAAAAGATATGGGTTGGTGAGAAATTGTGGAATTAAAAAATATATTAAAATATTATGTAAATAAATTGAATTATTAAATAATAAATAAAAGAATGTATCGTTTTATAATATTTTGAAAAGATTTTGTATAATTCATGTAATTTTTCCAAGATATATATATATATATATTTATGTGTGTATGTTATTTTTTGGTTTTTTATATAGCCCATCATTGTTAGTTTGGCTCGAAAGGAAATGTATAATCAATCATCGACTCTATGGACTGCGATGAGTTTTGCTCGGCCTCAGATGAAAGACCCAAGGCAAATGGGTAAATTAGAACATGGGGCCCTTTGATGGGGAATGGGCGAACATGCGTGCAAAAGCTCAATAAATTTCAAGTATTTCTCCTTAACCACTACATATCGACATTTAATAACTTATTTAGTTTTTTATATAAAGCCAATACAAACTTTTTATCATAAATTTACATAAGTTTAACCAATAAAGTAAGTACAAACCTTTTAGTTATGTTATGAACCAGACTTATGCATCATCGACATGTAAATATTTATATGATACAATTTTTTAATATAATTATTAAAATTATATTAAACACTAACTAATTTAGTTTCAATACACTACAATTAAATTCTCATAAGTAAAATTTTTTGAAGGCAAATGGAAAGACCGTGAAAATTTTTTAGCTTCCAAGTTTATCTTTGAAATAATGCGGTGATGATGCATTTGTTTTTTGTTAGTAGTTACCATTAACAATGTAAATGGAATCCGAGACCCCACTACCTACCCGACAGGAGAATCTCCTCAAGTTTAGCGGGTGGACCCGAGTCTCAAAGGTGGGTATAATTAAAGTGGATTCGCACTTACTTTATTTCTGTCTTATTTAATTAAACGACGAAAGAAATGCTGAAACAAGTCGATTATTTTTTTTTCACTTGCTTACCCCGCAATCCCTCCACCGATGGATGGCGGTCACCACCGACGGATGGTGATCAGCTCAACAGCACCACTCGCATTCAGCAGCAGCTCCAACGCGGTGGCATGACGAGCTCTGATCTTGTAGTACAAGGTCGCCGGCAGGTAACCCCACCACCTTCACCGCGGCGGTGAAGTCCGTGAGGATGAAGAACAGGAAGACGCTCCTCCATTCTTTCACTGCATCACGTCCCTTTGGAGACCAACACTGAGATAAATCAGAAGCAGGATGTCCATGATGAAAACCTTGGACCTGTCCACCAGCGTCACAGCCGCGGATCGTAACACCAAACACGGTGGCCCCCACGAGGATCATCCCGATCGAGTCGGATATAAACGCCATAAACAGGACCCCAAGAAGTATCCCGCAAATATAGACCTCATCGATAGCCTTGCTTATGGGGTTTGGGCAGCAATGTGGAAGAGAAAAGGTGATGAAGAGGATGAAGATGGCCACAAGAAAGAGAAGAAGGAGAGGGAGATATTCCGGTCTTTGAGGACAAGGCTCACGAAAATGCTAAGCCACATGATAACCTCACTTAGGGTTGTCTGCCCACGAAAATGCTAAGCCACGTGATAACCTCACTCAGGGTTGTCTGCCCGATGTCGGAGTAGAGGAGGTCGAGCACGTCTAGGACGTGGGTCACATGGGGAAAGTGGGAGAGGGACCAAAAGATGATCATTATCGAACTGTGGTCATGCATGAGGGAGAAGGCAGTGGACGTTGATGAAGAGAGGGAGGGTCATGGAAGAGAAGGCGATGGTGCAGGTAGTCTTGTCAAAGCAGATCCACACTAAGTGGACCCAAAGTTCGGGTTTGTTGGGCCTTAACCCAAACGGACCCGAAGGTGAGGTCCTTCAAAAAGAATTCGATTAGTGTCCTTTTCCTTCCCCTTCCAAAAATCGTGTACCTTCAAAAAACACTCAACTCTGGTCCTTCAAAAATTATTTGACTCGGGTTCTTTCCTTTCAAAAGTTCCTAATTCGGGTCCTCCTTAAATACTACAGTACTAGTATTTTTAACAATTTTATATAAAATTTGAATAATTATATTTAAAATAAAAATATTATTTAATCACTACATATTCTAAAAATATTTGACACGAGTTTCGCATTTTTACCGTATTCATAACACTTGTTATACTTAAATTTAATAAAAATAACTTAACAAACTTAAAATATTTAAAATTATAAACTTTAATCGAATTATATTAAATACATATCAATTTTGTAAAATACAATACAAAATAAATTAAAATAATTAAACACTACTTGTTCTCTATTGATCACCCACCACATACATCATTTTTACCAATAAATTTTTATCCGTATCATAATCAATATTATTAATATTAGCTATTGCTGTAAAATTTAATAAATAAAATAAATTATAATAAGAGAAAATGACTACATAAATATAGAAAAGTACAAACCAAGCAAAGAACTTACTGTATACATTTGCTATTAGCTAAATTTGTGTAAAAATAAATGTTTCAACTGTATTATTGGCAAGTCGACTACGGGGCGAACGGATAATGCACTCACTAAAACTAAATGTTGATTTCGAAGCAACCGTTTTAACCGAAATAGTCAATATATACTTAGCCATCCTTGATAATATTGGATATCGAGCATGTAAACCCTACCCTCGAAGTTAAGAAAAATCGAGAAAATAACTGGTCAACCCGAGTGAGAAAACCGAACTGGTTCATAAACCCCGACCACTAAAAAATAGGTAAATTGAGAAATTTACAACTAACGAATGACCCAAAGAGTTATAAAAACCAAATTGGTTCAGGTGAACCGAACCTGAGCCGGATTGAACCGGTTTGAACCATCATTAAACATGATGCTAAATTTATTTTTCTAGGTGACGTAGAAAATTCAAATTGGAGAATTGAGGCCACCATTGGGTAGATAATAAGTTTAGATAAATTTATAATTTTTTAATTTTTAAAAACTTGGTCGAATCGGGCCTGAACCGATCGGTTTAAGCGTTGAACCCAATTTACACCGATTCAGTCCGGTTTGGAACAGTGCCGTCTTCTTCCTTCAGATGACAGCACTGTTCACTCGCTAGAAAATCGAACAGCGCTGGTGGAAAGGAAACGTTTCTGTTCAGAACATTTCAGGTCATCAATGACTATCATAAATATGCCAAACAAACGGCCAGAGAGTCCCCAATCTCCTAATAAAAAGAGTCATTCTCCATTCATCCTCCACACACCTGAAAACTTCATTCTCTCTCAGCTACTCAGTTTTTCGACAAAGCTCGAACCAAAGCTCTGACATAGGGGTTTTTCTAAGCCAAAGAAGCTATGGTCGGGTTTCTTAGACTCGGGAAGAAGTCAGCTACCTGACGGTAATCTCCATTTGCTTTGAGGATTGCCGGAGAAGTGCTAGTGTGATCGAACAGTGAAGTAGCTCCGATAGACTGAAGCTGCCCTATTTTTGTCGAGCTACAATTGGCCGATTTGAGCCCTTCTCAGGCCAAACTAAGCTCTCCCAACACCCTCTCAGCCCTCATACGACCGAATTAGAATGAAAAGGTAAGCCAATTTGGCTCCTCTTGGTAATTTCCAATTAGTGTTAGAGAGAGAATCAGCGAAACTTTACTGACCGAATTCTCCCTCAATTTGACATGAATTGAGGTGATTCTTGATCATAGGAGGAACCTCAAGACAAGTTCTATCTGCTAAGATCAAAAGATCGGACCACCACACCCTCAACGGTAAGCTTTCAAAGCTTTCTTTCTATAAGTCCAATTTTTCGACTAAGCTCCGTTTGAGCTCGTTCTGACGTCAATTCACGTGATTCAAAGGTCAATTGAATCGTATGGATGTGTAGGAACTTGATTTTAACCTCAATTTCAACAATTAACCTCGATTGATTGGTCAATTTGATGAGATCAAATTCGACCAGGTTAAAAGAGGGAAATTGGGAAAAATAGGGGATTTCAAAAAATTGAGGGACTAAAGTGCAATTTTCCAAAATTGAGGTCCTATTGGCCATGAAAAAGATGTTAGAGGACCTATTGGTCAATTTTTGGAATTATTGGGGTCAAATTTTCCATTTTTGTAAAGTAGGGGCAAAATGGTAATTTTTGAAAAGTTGGGGACCAAATTGGAAATTTTGGAAACCTGAACCCCTTTTTGTGATTTTGATTAAATTGAGGTCCCAAAGTAAATTTTGGAAGTTTCGAGACTCAATTTGGGGAAAATTGGCATTAGGGACCTAAAGTTAAAGAAAAAGAACTTTAGGGACCTAAATGTAAATAATTAAAAGTTTTGATATTTTATTCATTCGTGATGAATGAAGGCTATTAGGACAAAGGTTAATGAACAAGGATGTTCATATCGTGTAGGAACACAAATTATCAGGAATGCCAACAAGGATAAGCTCCAGTGAGGCAAAAAGCCGGTTAAGAGGAAAATTACACTGTGAATATTGGGTAAGTGAGAATTTTCACATCATACCCGGTTGGGATAATGAGTACCTCAGAAATAAAAACCCATTACTATGTGGAATTTTAACATCATACCTGGTTGGGGTGATGTGAGAAACACACAGAAAAACTACTTACCGGTTGTAACTAGATCATACTTGATTGGTATGATGAACTTCTTAGAAGGAAGTGGAAAATACGTTTACCGGTAGTAAGTGGAGATGTCATCACACCCGGTTGGTGTGATAAATGAGTGAAAAGTGATTTTTGTCAGAAGTGTTCTCCTCCGACTATGTGCCAATGCTTAAAAATTTTGGGAGACCTTCTTAATGGGAGCTCAAATAGCTCAATTAGGCCAGAGGCCTCGATTTTGAAACTTGAGGGCTAAAATGCTCGATTTTGAAAATCTTGTAGAGTGGGCCCAAGGCTAGTTGGCACGAGCAGGAGCTCGTAAACAAATATGATGTTAATCCATGCAAATTTTATTGAATGATGTGATTTGGCCATAGTACCAAGATAGGACCGACATACTCGATGGACAAGCGGCAGTGTGACAAAACTCGGTCGACATACTGGTCTAGACAAATAGCTGCATGTCGAATTGAGGGTCGAGATTGTTGGACCAATTCATCAAAGATTAATTGCTTATATGGAAAATTTTTGTTTGTGCATGCACTGAGGTTCGGGACCATCAAAGATTAATTGCTTATATGGAAGATTAGTGACGCGTCCTAGGGGCTACTGGACGACATGGTGGAGATAAGGGCGGTTTGTTATCACACCTGGTTGGTGTGATAAACGAGTGAAAAGTGATTTTTGTCAGAAGTATTCTCTCTTGACTGTGTGCCACTACTTAAAAATTTTAGGAGACCTTCTTGATGGGAGCTTGAATAGCTCAATTAGGCTAGAGGCCTCAGTTTTGGAATTTGAGGTCTAAAATGCCCGATTTTGAAATTGTCGTATAGTGGACCCAAGGCAGGTTGGCACGACCAGGAGCTTGTAAACAAACATAATGTTAAGCCATGAAAATTTTAATAAATGATGTGATTTGGCTATGGTACCAAGATAGAATCGACATACTCGATGGACTGGCGACAGTGCGACAAGACTTGGTCGACGTACTAATCTAGACAAACAGCTGTAGGTCGAGTTGAGGTTCAGGGCCGTTGGACCAGTGGCACCAAAAATTAATGGCTTATATGAAAAAGTTTTGTTTGTGCATGCACTGAGGTTTGGGACCATCAAGACATCCAAGAGGGGTAGTGATGTGTCTTAGGGGCTACTAGATGATATGGTGGAGATAAGGGCAGTTTGTCATGCCAGCAGTTAGAGAAGCTTGACATAGCTTCATGCGCATGAGGTCGGAGTGGGGTTGGGATGAGGTCTTTGTCCTCATATGGACATAGAGTTTCTTTTCAGGTTTGAGGGTCGGATGTCGCGTACATCAACTCATTCCCAGGGTAGAAGTGGACAGACTTCTATCTAAGTGGCCAATAAAGTTGTCCCGACGCCACAAGTGGGTGCAGTGGATGGGCTGCCCTACGAATGTGTGATCCCTTCATGATGAAGGGTGTGTGTTGGTTACTAAACACACTATTTGTGGTTAATGATGAGTAATAGTTTTGAAAACGAGAAATTATGGAAGAAATAATTTTAAAGGAAATAAGGAGTCTCCCACACTCCAATCGAAAACTAATTTATTAAAGATTTATTTTTAAACACCCATTCACTGAGTTGTAGAAACTCACCCACCCATTTTATACTTTTTTAGGAATAGAGAAATGACTAGGGATAACACCAGGATTTACCCTCCATCAGGTATGTTTAAATTTCCTTTTAAGCTTGAATTATTATTGATATATGTTATTCTAGGGAACTAGGTTGAGATTTTGCCTAGCTCCTCTTGAATTAAAGAAGGGGGAAACCCCTCTTGAACCAAGGGAGTGGCGGGTTGCTCACGAGGATCTGACCAAACCGAGTCAAGGTGTGACAACTTGAGTGGTATCAGAGCTAAGTTCCCTTGGAACGTTATCAATATTATGCCCTGACACTAATAAACTTTAACTACCGTGTAGGAAGGAGAATCCCTAGTAAGCTCGCCGTAAAATCCAATCCTGCACTCCTGACTCTAGAAAAGATGCCAAACCCCAGGAAGGTAGTTGTTTAACAATTCTTAAAGGGTGAGAAAAGAGTACCCAAGTATATGGTGGAAGATCATTGGAAACTTGTTGGAGCCTTATTGGAACTAGAAGGAATTACCTACCCTCCTCCAAGGCAAGAGGAACCTGTACCTCCTCCCATGAGCCCAACCCCTCCTCCAACCCCACAACAACCGGAGAGAAATCCAACTAAGAAAAAAGCTTGGGACAATTACTAGGATGCGTATGCCACCTTCATAAAGGTCCACCAAGTACCCCTACCTACTCAGTCCAACCTCAATCCCTCCCAATGGATGAAGTGGACATATGAGTGTGAGGCTAAGGTATTGAGGCGGTACGAATTGGAGGCCATACATGAAGTTTGTCCCATAAGGGAATACAAATGGACATCAACTAGTTCCTCAGAGCCATTTAATCAGGAATCCCAAATCATTCCAAGGCTAACTCTCGACCTATGACCCCAAGGGACTAGGGGGTAGAAATCTCTATAATAAGCCAAGAATGGCAAGAAACTATTTCCTGAATGAATAAAAGTACAATTTCTCCTCAAATTTTTGTCTCTTGATAAATACATCTAACGAAAATAGGGGTATACCGATAAAGATCGAAGTAACGGGTAAGGGAAAATTTGAGTTAACCTAACCTCTAAGGTTTCCAAGTAAGTTTTCCACCCGGAGAAGGGAAAATGACTTGGCAAGGAATCCTAAAAGAGTCTACTAAAGTTCACCAAGGATGACAGATCTTAACTAAGGGAAGGAAGGAAAAATCTAGAGTAAGGAAAGTCATTATCAAAGAGCATGAGACGAGTGGAGTTAAGGAAAGACTTGATGGATAATAGTAAGGAAACAAGAAGGATTAGACTATCCCAAGGAAAACCAAAGGAATGGAAGCTGACCAAGGAGGAAGTATGAAGGATATGGAAAGCACTAGCAATGTTAAGATAATTAAGACAAGACAAGGAGAAAGGAAAGAAGTACGATAGAAAAAAACCCTGAGAATGATATCAATACTTGGAAAAGAGTTAGGACACACATCCTTAGGAACTCAATAGTAATAAGGGATTTTGTTTGGAGGTAAGGATGTGGAACAAAAAGGAATAGAAGATAGGGAAGAAATCCAGAGTGAATCACCATACAAGATTGAGAAGTATAAGAAAAGAATGAAGAAAGAACTTTCAAGGAGCAGTAGGGAGAATGAACATGAAAATCCCAGATGGAAGTCCCTAGAATAAGAATGAAGATAGGAAGTGGAAATCATGGAAATGATGAAGTTCCAAGCTAAGGTAATCAACAGATGTAATATCATAAACTGGATCAGAAACCAGGACCTCATTAAAGGACATAGGTGCCTAAGTAAATACTTAGAGTGCCAAGTATGATCTACTTGCAAGAGAGCAGATGAACCAAATAGGGATTTTAGATAGACCTAGTAGAAGAAAATAACTCATAACAACTAGATCATCCGGGAGAAATAAACAACGTCCTAAGATGGACCAGAAAGTAGTGAGGACTACACCATCAAAAGGGAATGAGATGGGTATTAAGAACAATACGACTCAAGAGACGGCGACCTCAAAATCATATGACAAAGAGAATGGTAAGAATGAGGTAATTAATGAATTGACCCTCGGGAAAAATATAAATTTGAACTCCAGTAAAAAGGGAGAGATGGAAAGACCAAACATTTGGAAATTTAAGATGAAGGCAAAATATTTAAAGATATCAATGACCAAGACTGAGTTAACAATCAAATTCAAGACAGGAGAAAATTAAGTAAGCCTCTCACAGGATAATCATGAAATCTTAAAATAAGGCTGATGTGAATCCAATCTAAAAGAAATGGATGGATATAGAAAAGAAAGGAGAATGAAGACGAAGTACATATAAGTTCTCAAGAGTAGTGTAGCAGAAAAATATGGCATCGTAGAATACTTTTTAAGTTAAATATTTTAAATAGCAAGACGTGAAGAGAACCCAAGAGAGAAAAGAACATAAACTACCAAGGAAGGAAACCTTGGAAGGACAAAAGTGTCTCAATTAAAAGGAAATGGGATCAATAGAAATAGAGACTAGATAAATTCGTCCAAGATATGCTGGTCAAAATGGTAAGATCAAGTACAAAGGAAATGTATTCGAGAGGACCCGAGGAGCAAGTTAATTCCAAGTAATGTTTAAGTAGGAAAACAAATCAAAGGAGGTCGAGCGAGTAAGGAGAGAGTGGATTGCCCATAAAAGAGGAAACAAAGGAAACACATCTAAGAACCCTTGGAAAAGTTAACCTCTTAGTTAGGAAGGGATTTAAGTAAAGGATCACTAACATCAAGACTGGTAGTGATTAATGCTCAAATTGATAGAGCCTAAAGAGAGAACGACTACACATAGTGTGGAGTACCCGGAACAAGATTGATAAGTGAAAATGTCTCAGGTAAAGAATAAGGAAGAAGACTGAAATTTCAGCTAGAGAAGGATTCAAAAGGACAAATACCCTATTCTGGGAAGGGGTATGAAGAAAGGAAGGAATTAAAAAAACTTCAAAGAAATGATAATGGGGTTTAATGTGTAGTTCCCAAGGTAAACATCTTTGATGGAAGGGACAGGGTAAAGAGCAAAAATCGAAGTAAGAGGGCAATCACAAGTAAGCAATCAATACATAAAACCAAAGAAGATTAACTCTTATAAGAATTTTGAAGTGATCACAAAAGAATAAGGGTTGTTTAAAAGAAGAGAAAGTTCTTGAGAAAAGGACGTCATTGAAACTAAGGAAGGACCTAGGAAGTGTCCAAACTGGATAAAGGGAGTTAAGACCGAAATCTATGAAGTGAGTAGATGTTGCTCGAGAGGACCCTGAACTAAGGGTATTAATGATAAAGGAAGTGACTATACACAAGAATGAATGGGTATCTTGGAACTACCATTCTTGGAACCCTAAGTAAAGAACCTTAAGATGAAGAATTATGCTTTAAGGAACGAAGAATGTGAATTTAAGGAGTTAACCTTAAACTTTCAAGTAAGGTCTGCTTAACTAAAGTATGCTCCATGGAATGGATAATGGAAAGGAAAAGAAATCTATAAGAGTGCGTTGTGCCGAGGCTAGATGAAAATAACCAAGAAGGTTGTATATCAATAAACAACAAGTTGATATCAAGAGAAGTTCTTTCCAGTACGAAAGATGTTGAATAATTTTTGGGGAAAAAACTCCTAAAAGGAGGGGAGAGTTGTAAACCCCGCCCTCGGAGTTAAGGAAAATCGGGAAAATTACTGGTCAACCCGAGTGAAAAAACTGAACCGGTTCACAAACTCCAACCACTTGAGAGCAGAAAAATTGGGAAATTTACAACTCCCAAGTGACCCAAAGAGTCATAAAAACCTTGGAAAGGGACTTTAGGACAATTTGGGAAAGAAAACCAGACCGGTTCAGGTGAATCGGATCCAAACGTATTGAACAAGTTTGGACTGGTTTGAACCATTATTGAACTAGATGCTAAATTCCTTTTTCTAAGTGGCTTAAAATTGGAGAATTGAGGCCACCATTTGATAGAGAATAAATTTGGAAATTTTTAATTTTAAAAAACTCAGTCGAATCGGGCCTGAACCGGTCGGTTTAAGCGTTGAACCCAGTTTGGACCGGTCCGGTCCGAAACAGTGTTGTGTTCTTCCTTCAGATGACAACATTGTTTACTCGCTGAAAAATTGAACAACGCTAGTGGAAATGGAAAGTTTCCATTCAAGACATTTCTTACCATCAATGACTGTCATAAAATTGCCAAACGAATAACTGGAGAGTACCCGAGCTCCTTATATAAAGAGCCCCTCTCCATTCATCCTCTACACACCTAAAAACTTCACTCTCTTTCAATTGATCAGTTTTTCGACGAAGCTTGAACCAGAGCTCTGACATAGGTATTTTTTCTGATCCAAAGAAGGCATGGTCGGGTTCCTTAGACTTGGGGAGAAGTCAGCTACCCGACGGTAATCTCCATTTGCTTTGAGGATCATCGAAGAAGCGCCGGTGTGATCGAACATTTAAGTAGCTCCAACGGATCGAAGCTGCCCTATTTTTGTTGAGCTATAATTGGTCGATTTGAGCCCTCCTCAAGCCAAACCAAGTCTCCCAACACTCACTCAGCCCTCATACGACCGAATTAGAATAGAAAGGTAAGCCAATTTGGCTCACTTATGTAATTTTCGATCAATGTTAGAGAGAGAACCAATGAAAATTTACTGACTGAATTCTTCCTCAAATTGACATGAATTGAGGTTATTCTTGATCCTTGGAGGAATCTCAAGATGAAAGCTATCTACCTAGATCAAAAGCTCAAACTGTCGCACCTTGACGATAAGCTTTCGAAGCTTTCTCTCTATAGGTCCAGTTTTCTAGCAAAGCTCCGTTTGAGCTCATTCCGGCGTCAATTCATGTTATTCAAAGCTCAATTGAATCGTATGGATGTGTAGGAACTTGATTATAACCTCAATTTCAACAATTAACCTCGATTGATCAATCAATTTGATGAAATCAAATTCGACTAGGTTGAAAGGGGGAAATTGGGGGAACTTGATTTTAACCTCAATTTCAACAATTAACCTCGATTGATCAATCAATTTGATTAAATTAAATTCGGCCAGGTTGAAAGGGGGAAATTGGGGGAACTTGGTTTTAACCTCAATTTCAAAATTAACCTCAATTGATCAATCAATTTGATGAAATCAAATTCAGCTAGGTTGAATGGGGGAAATTGGGGATTTCAAAAAATTGAGGGAGTAAAGTGCAATTTTCCAAAATTGAGGGCCAATCGGCTATGAAAAAGATGTTAGAGGACCAATTGGTCAATTTTTGGAATTATTGGGGTCAAATTTGCCATTTTTGTGAAGTATGGGCAAAATGGTAATTTTTGAAAAGTTGTGTACAAAATTAGAAATTTGGGAAACCCTTTTTTATTGATTTTGAATAAATTGAGGTCCCAAAGTGAATTTTAGAAGATTCGGGACTCAATTTGGGGAAAAATTGTAATTAGGGACCTAAAGTTAAAGAAAAAGAACTTTAGGGACCTAAATGTAAATAATTAAAAGTTTGGGAATTATATTCATTAATGTTGAGTGAAAGCTATTAGGCCAATGGTTAATGAACAAGGATGTTCATATCGTGTAGGAACACAAAGTACCAGGAATATCGGCAAGGATAAGCTCGCGCGATGCAAAGAACTGGTTAAGAGGAAAATTACACTGCAGATATCGACTGAGTGGGAAGTTTCACATGATACTCGATTGGGATGATGGGTACCTCGAAAATAAAAACCAACTACTATGTGGAATTTTAACATCACACCTGGTTGGGTTGATGTGAGAAACATAAAAAACTACTTACATGTTGTAAGTAGATCATACCCGATTGGTATGATGAACTTCCTAGAAGGAAGTGAAAAATCCATTTACCGGTAATAAGCGGAGATGTCATCACACCTGGTTGGTGTGATAGACGAGTGAAAAGTGATTTTTGTCAGATGTGTTCTCCCCTAACTGTGTGCTACTGCTTAAAAATTTTGGGAGGCCTTCTTGACAGGAGCTCGAATAGCTCAATTAGGCTTGAGGCCTCGATTTTGGAACTTGAGGGCTAAAATGCCCAATTTTGAAAATCTCGTACAGTACGCCCAAGGCCAGTTGGCATGACCAGGAGCTCGTAAACAAACATGATGTTAAGCCATGATAATTTTAATGAATGATGTGATTTGGCCATGATACTAAGACATGACAGACATACTCAATGGACTAGCGATAGTATGACAAGACCCGATCGACGAACTGGTTTAGACAAATAGCTACATGTCGAGTTGGGGGTCGGGGTCGTTGGACTAGTGGCACCAAAGATTAATGGCTTATATGGAAAAATTTTATTTGTGCATGTACTGAGGTTCAAGACCATCAAGACACCCAAGAGGAGTAGTGACGCATCTTAGGGGCTACTAGACGACATGGTGGAGATAAGGGCAGTTTGTCATGCCAACAGTGAGGGAATCTCGACGTATCTTCATGTTCATGAGGCCGGGGTGGGGTCGGGATGAAATCTCTATCCTCATATAGACACAGAGATTCTTTTCGGGTTTGAGGGTCGGATGTCACGTACATCCACTCATTCCCATGGTAGAAGTGGATGGGTTCTTTCTAGGTGGCTGGTAAAGTTGCTCTGATGCCACAAGTGGGTGCAGTGAATGGGTTGCCATGTGATTGTGTGATCCCTTTAAGATGAAGGGCATGCGTTGGTTGCTAAACACATTGTTTGTGGTTAATGATGAGTAATGGTTTTGAAAACCGAGAAATTGAGGAAGAAATAATTTTAAAGGAAATAAGGAGTCTAGTACACTACAATCCAAAACTATTTTATTAAAATTTAATTTTTAATCACCCATTCGCTGAGTTGTAGAAACTCACCCACCCTTTTTATCCCTTTTTATGAAGAGAGAAATGACTAGGGATAACATTAGGATTTATCCTCTATCAAGTATGTTTAAATTTCCTTTTAAGCTTGAATTATTATTGATATATGTTATTTTAAGGAATAAGGTCGAGATTTCGCATGGCTCCTCTTGAATTAAAGAAGGGGGAAACCCCTCTTTAACCAAGGGAGTGGCGGGTTGCTCACGGGGATCCGACCAAACTAGGTCGGGGCGTGACAGAGTAAAATTATTTTTCCACCGATAAAGTATATTGAATATATCTAAACTGGGTTCAGTGCTTAAACCGGTTGGTTCATGCCCAATTTGATTGAGTTTTTCAAAATTAAAAATTTCTAAATTCATTATCTATCCAATGGTGGCTTCAATTCCACAATTTCAATATTTTAAACCACCTAGAAAAATGAGTTTAGCAACCGATTCAATGATGGTTCAAGCCATTTCAATCCAGTTTAGGTCTGGTTCACCTGAATCAGTTTGGTTTTTTCTTCCAATTTGTTCCAATGTTCCTTTCCAAGGTTTTTATGACTCTTTGGGTCACTCGAGATTTGAAAATCAATTTACCCTTCCCTTCTTGATTGGGGTTTGTGAACCGGCTCGGTTTTCTCTTTTGAATTGATCGGTTCTTTCCCCAGTTTTCTTTTTTTATAAAAGGACGAGGTTTACAACTCTCCCTTCCTTTTAGGGGGTTTTTCCCCAAAACAATTACGTGTCAAACAAATGAGGGTACCCATCCCTCATAATGCTCTTGGTTTCCCATGTCTTCTCTTGTACGTGTCCGTTCTGCCAAAGAACCTTGACCATAAGAATTCTCTTGTTCCTCAAGTCGATGATTCACACCAGTTCTGCTTGATAGGTCAGGTTCTCTTCTAGCTCTGGTGGAGGTCGGTCAAACACATGGCTAGGATCTGACGGGTACTTCCGGAGTATCGAGATATGGAATACATCATGTATTCTTTGTAACTCCAGAGGTAGTTCTAATTTATATGCCTCCGGTCCTATCCTTTGGACTAT
Source organism: Trapa bicornis (assembly GCA_030064425.1). Taxonomy (NCBI): domain Eukaryota; kingdom Viridiplantae; phylum Streptophyta; class Magnoliopsida; order Myrtales; family Lythraceae; genus Trapa; species Trapa bicornis. The sequence continues at coordinate 11,858,145 of CM057753.1, read as the reverse complement.
TGTGTAGGGACCGATGTACCTTGGTTTCATCTTTCCCCATTGTTGAAACCTAAGTATTCCCCTCCATGGAGATACTTTTAGGAACAGTTGGTCTCCCACATCAAATTCTAGATCTCTTCTCCGATGATCCGCATAACTCTTTTACCTGTCCTGAACAACCTTAAGGCAACTCCTAATTATCTTGATCTTTTCTATGGCATCCTCGATTAGTTTGACCCTTTCTAGCTTCCTTTCTCCCACCTCTTCCCAAAACAAAGATGTACGACATGGTCGTCCATAAAGTGTCTCAAAATGTGGTATTTGAATATTGGTCTGATAACTGTTATTGTACATAAACTCCATTAGGCACAATTATTCCTCCCAAACCTTATCCATGGTGAGTTCGCATGCCCTTAGCATGTCTTCTAAGGTATATATCGTTCACTTAGACTATCTATCAATCTAAGGATGAAATGCCGTACTCATGTGGAGCTTGGTTCCCAAGTAACTTTGCAAACTAGGTCAGAACCTCGAGGTAAATTTAGGGTCTCTATCCAACACTATGTTCACCGGGACGCCATGGAGTCTCACTATCTCCCTCATGTATATGACGACCAGTTGTTCCATTGAATCCATCACTCTTATAAGTAGGAAATGGGCGGACTTGGTAAATCTGTCCATAATGAACCAAACTGCGTCTCATCCCTTCCTAGTCACATGTAGTCCCATAACAAAGTCCATAGTGATGTGCTCCTATTTCTATTATGGGATTGGAAAGGGTTGTAGCAGTCCTGATGGTTTATGATGCTCAACTTTAATATGCTGTCAGGACAAGTATCGAGCTACATATTCCACAATTTCCATCTTCATCCCTTTCCACCAATAACCTTGTTTGAGGGTGCGGTACATCTGATTACTGCTTGGAAGCATCACATAAATAGAGTCATGTACCTCTTTCAAAATTAACTTCTTCAATTCCTTATCTTGAGGCGCACACACACTCTACCCTTGTAGATTAGTACTCCGTCGCCTCAAAGGTAATAGTTCGATTTTGTCCCTCTGTTGATTGGATCCCAGTAGGGTTGGAGTTCCTTATCCCCTTTTTGTTGGACCTTAATTTGCTATGTTAGGTTGGGTCTAACCACCACGTTAGCCAGCAAACATTTCTCCCTCTTGTCCACCTTAAGATTCACCTCCATTCTTCCAATTTGCTGTAACAAGGGTAAGTAGCTTATCTTTATCTGCTACGCCTCAGTTTGGTACTTGCGACTTAGGGCATCTGCCACTATATTGGCCTTCCCGGGGTGATATTCTATCACAAGGTCATAGTCTTTAACCAATTCCAACCATCTCCTTTGGAGGAGGTTCAACTCCTTCTAAATTAGTAAGTATTTAAGACTCTTGTGATCATTATATATCCTACAATTAACCCCATATAGGTAGTGTCGCTAGATCTTAAGGACGAACACTAACGCGACTAACTCAAAGTCGTGGGTAGGTTAGTTCCGCTCATGTACCTTAAGTTGTTGTGAAGCGTAGGTGATAACCCTTCCTTGTTGGATCAATACGAATTCGAGTCCTTGTCCGATTGTATCACTATAGACGGTGTACTCCCCCGCACTAGGGTCAGGCACAGAGAGTAAAAGTGCGGATGTCAAACATGTCTTCTACTCCAAGAAAGATTTCTCACAGCTTTCATTCCATTTATACTCTACTCCTTTACTAGTACGACGAGTAAAATGGGCAACTATCTTAGAGAAATCTTGCACAAACCATTTGTAGTATCCCGCTAAGCCTAAGAAATTTCGTATCTCCCAAGGATTCTTGGGTGCCTTCCAATCAGATATGGTCTCCACCTTAGCTGGGTCTAACTTGACTCCATCTTTGGACACTGTGTGCCCTAAGAATCCTACCTCCTACAACCAGAACTCACACTTAGAGAATTTTGCATATAAGCAGTTTTCTCTTAGTATCTCTAAGGTGATCACTAGATGTTCTTCATGCTCTAGCCTAGTTCGTGAGTATATATAAGAATGTCATCTATATATACTATCATGAACTTGTCTAAGTGTGGTTGGAACACTCGGTTCATTAAGTCCATGAAGGCTGCAGGGGCATTTGTACAGCCAAAAGGCATCACCCTAAACTCATAATGTCCATATCGGGACCGAAATGCGGTCTTAGGAATATCTTCCTTTCTGATCCTAAGTTGGTGGTATCCTAACTAAAGGTCTATCTTGGAGAAGTAGGCTGCTCCTTTTAGTTGGTCAAACAGGTCATCAATCCATGAAAGTGGATACTTATTCTTTATGGTGACCTAGTTCAACTTCCGATAATCTATGCATAGTCTCATGCTTCCGTCCTTTTTTCTTTACGAATAGGATTGGTGCATCCCATGAAGACTCGCTAGGGCATATGAAGTCCTTCTCCAACAGCTCGTCCAACTGCTCCTTCAATTCTTTTAGTTTTGCTGGAGCCATGCGATAAGGGGCTTGGGATATAAGATGTTTTCCTAGGATAACTTCTATGGTAAACTCTAATTGTCGGTTTGGGGGTAGTTCGAGTAATTCTTCTAGGAATACATCTAGGTAGTGTTCAACTACCGGAATGCCTTCAGGTCCCTTCTCATTGATGATCATTGCCAGAAAAGCCTTACCACCTTTCTATATCATCTTTTCGACACTTATGTGGGACACCATTTGCACTTCACCCTTCCTCTAGTCTCCTTGGAATTGTAGTCTGAGTGTCTTAGGAGTATGGAAAGTTACTATCTTCTTTCCACAGTCCATCTTATAGCTTGATAGGTACTTAACCAATCCATTCCCAAGATTATTTCTACCTCCCTTAGAGATAATAGGATCAAATCTACCTCTAGTTTGATTCGTCCAATTTTTATCTCACATCACTTCAACTTTTTGTCCCTCTTTAACCCAACTGCTAAGGAGTCCTTGGGTTCCCTTGGGGTTGTCCAATCGTATTCCGTTGCTTTTTCTCTCTAAGAGTGGGGCATTCATTTGCAAAGTGCCCCACTTGTCCACATGCAAAATAGGACAAGCAAGATCCCTCGTGGTACCTTTGGCACCTAGGACAACAAGGGTTTCCTTGTGGTAGGGTGGGGATTACTCTTTGGGGAGGTGGTGGCACATCCTTCCTCTTTTGAAATCCCAATCTATTTCCCCATATTGGACCATTATGCTCCTTTCGTCTTCCATGATGGCTTTGGCCCTTGTCCTCCTTCTGGTTTGCCTGCTCCATTTGGCAGCGTTGGGTCTGTACTAGTTGCTCACATTCATGAGCCATACTAATCAATGCTGCCAGATCTATTGGGCGTCCTAGTACCCCCATCCAGTCTTGTATATCCATATTGAGACCGTACACGAATCGCTGGCATATGTCTACCAGTCCGGCCAGTTCAGGGCCAAAGGTTCTTAACTATTGAATTTAGTTTCGTACACTGATATAGAGTTAAGCCCTTGTCAGAGTCGGAGGAAATCCTGTTTCTTCTCGTTAATTAGATGAGGAGCTAGGTACTCCTCCACGCACCTCTCCTCAAATTGTTCCCTGGTGGGTGTGAAGGTATGCAGACTCTGGACATTATCCCACCATCTTTTGGCACTGCCCTCCAGGAAAACTTCTGTCAAGATCACCATGTCCTCTGGCGATATCCTAACTATCCCCATTAGCTTCTTGGTATTAGCCAACCAGTCCATGATGACTCTAGCATTCTTCTCTCTGGGGAAAGGCTTACACTCCACTTGATGGAGAGTCTTAAGGTATTTGGGGATGTCAACTGGAGGAGGATGGTTAACATGTAAACCCACCCTTTTGAGCTAAGAAAAACTGGGAAAAGAACTGGTCAAACTGTGTGAGAAACCGAACCGGTTACAAACCCGATCATTTGTGAATGGACAATTTGGAAATTTACAACTCCTAGGTGATCCAAAGGGTTCATAATACCATGGAAAAGAACCTTAGGATGAATTGGAAGAGAAATACAAGACTAGTTTAGATGAACCAGATCCAACTGGATTGAACTAGTTTATGAACCGAGTCGGTTCATGAACCAGAACTGATAGAGAACGGGAAAATTAGAGAAATTCAACTCCCTTGTGCCCCAAAGAAATTTATAAACCTTGGGAAGGAACCTTAGAACAAAGTGGGAGAGAAAAACCAATCGGTTTGGGTGAACCGACCCCAAATCATATTGAATCGGTTTAAGGACCAAGTCGGTTTATGAATCGAAATCGATAAAGAGATGGTAAACCGAGAATTTTATGGAACCTAAGTGACCCAAGAAGTCACAAAAGACATGGAAATGGACTTGTGAAGGAATTGAGGATGAAAACCAAACCGATTCATGTGAACCTGATCTGAATCGGTTTGGACTAGTTTGAACCGCTATTGAATCGGATCGTAAATTCTTTTTCTAGATGGCTTAAATAATTCAAATTTTAGATTTGAGGCCACCATTGGATAGAAAATAAATTTAGAAATTTTTAGATTTGAAAAACTCGGTCGAATGAGGGGTGAACCGATTGGTTTAAGCTTCGAACCCGGTTCGGACCGGTCAAGTCCGGTTCGGAATAGTGTCATCTTTTTTCTCAGGACGACAACACTGTTCACTCGCCAGAAAATTGAAGCTGCGTCGATGAAGAAGAAACGCTTCTGTTCGATATGTTTTATGTCTTCAATGCCTGTCATAACGGTGCCAAACGGACGGCTAACGGGTCCCCGAGCTCCCTATATAAAGAGCCCCTCTCCATTCATCTTCTCCACACCTGAAAACTCCATTCTCTCTCAATTGCTCCATTTTTCGGCAAAGCTCGAACCCGAGCTCCAATATGGCATCTTTTTTGAGCTAAACAAGGTGAGGTCGGGTTCTTTAGAACCGGGGAGAAGTCCACTACATGCCTGTAGTCTCTGTTTGCTCCGAGGGTCACCAGAGAAACGCCAGTGTGATGAAACATTGAAGCAGCTCCGTCGGACCGAAGCTGCCCTATTTCGACCGAGTTGAAATCGGCCATTTCAAGCCCTCCTCAGGCCAAACCAAGCATTCCCAACACATCCTCAGCCCTCCCACGGCTGAATTAGGATTGAAAGGTAAGCCAATTCGGCTCCCCTCTGCAATTTTCGGCCGATGCTAGAGAGAGAACCGACATAATTTCAATGATAAAATTCTAACTCAATTCGACATCAATTGATGCGATTCTTGATTCTAGGATGAACCTAAGGACGAGAGCTATCTACTCAGATTGAAAGCTCGGACCGCCGTGTCCTCACCGGTGAGTAATGGAAGCTTTCTCTCTCTATAGTCTATTTTTCGGCGAAGCTCCGTTTGAGCTCGTTCCGGCATTAAAACTCGTGATTCAAAGTTCTATGGAATCGTATGAACATGGAAAAACTCAATTTCAACTTCAATTTCAACAATTAGAGGTGTTTGATCGGTCAGTTTGATGAAATCAAATTCGGCTGTGTTAAAGAGTTGGAATTGCGGAAAAAATTGGGGAAAATTGGGTATTTTCGAAAATTCGAGGGACCGAAATGCAATTTCCTAAAATTGAGGGTCAATTGGGCACGATAAAATTGTTGGAGGGCCAATTGAGGAATTTTATAATTTTTGGGGGTGAAACATACCATTTTTGTAAAAGAAGGGCAAAATGGTAATTTTGGAAAAGTTAGGGGACCAAATTGGAAATTTGGGAAATTAACCCTCTTTTTGTGAAATGGAATAAATTGAGGTCCTATGATAAATTTTAAAAGTTTCGGCACTCAATTTGAGGAAAAACCGGCATTAGGGACTTAAAGTTAAAGAGAAATAATTGTAGGGACCTAATTGCAAATAAATGAAAGTCTGACTTTCTCATTCATTAGGAATGAATGAAGGCTATTAGGCCAAAGGATAATGAACCGAGATGTTCATATTGTGTAGGAACACGAAGTACCGGTAACGCCAGCGAGGACAAGCTCACGTGAATACAAAGAACCAGTCTAGTGGAATTCATCAAATTAACGGGTGGGTGGGTTTACTAACGTCATACCCGGTTGGGATGATGAGCACAACTTAAAGTTAAAAACCACTTATTGGTTGTGAGTGGGATTTTATATCATACCCAGTTAGGGATGATAAGTACATTGAAATGAAAAATCACTACTATGTGGTATTTTAAACATCACGACTTAGAGTAGTGATGTGAAAACCATGTGGAAAAACTACTTACTGGTTGTAAGTAGATCATACCGGTTGGTATGGTGAAACTTCCTCGAAGAAAGTTGAAAACCTGTTCATCGGTTATGAACGGAGATGTCCTTGTACCCGGGCGGTATAAGGGACAGTGAAAACATATTTTTGTCGAAAGTGCTCTCCCCTGACTGTGTGCCAATTCTTAAACTATTTGAGAGACCTTCTTGACGGGAGCTCGAATAGCTCTGATAGGCCGGGGGCCTCGATTTTTGGAACTTGGTGGCTAATATGCCCGATTTTGAAAATCTCGTACAGTGGGCCCAAGGCCAGTTTTCATGAGTAGGAGCTCCTAAACAAACATGAATTATATGCCATAAAACTTTAAATAAAGGAATTGTTTGGCCATGGTACCAAGATAGGACCGACATGCTCAGTCACCTAGCGGCAATGCGACATGATAGGTTGACGGACCACTCATGACAAAAAACTACGGGTTGAGTTGAGAGTCGGGGCCGTTGGACCAATGGCACCACATATTATATGGCATAATGAGAAAACATTGTTTGTGCATGCAGTATGAATACTGGATCATCAAAACGCCCATGAGGGGTAGTGATGCGTCTTAAGGGCCCTGGACGATCGAGTGAGTGTAAGGGCAGTTCGTCGTTCTAGGTGACCGTGTGAAATTTGGAGTAGCACCAAGCGCATGAGACCGAGGTGGGGACAGGATGAGGTCTTTGTCCTCATATGAACATGAAGAATTTATTCCGGGAATGAGTGTCAGATGTCGCGAACATCCATTCATTCTCAAGGTAGAAGTGGACGTACTTCTATCCGGGTGGCCGGTAAAGTCGCGCCAAAGTCACAAGTAGGTTCAGTGGATGTACTGACCTGCGAATGTGTGTTTAACCTACATGATGAAGGATGTGTGTTGGGTGATGACACACCATGATTAAATAAGGAAATGGTGATAAAACCCGAGATTTTTAATGAAATGATTTTTGAAAGAAAGGAGTCTAGCACACTCTAATACAAATCTTTTTCATAAAAGTAAATGTATTAAAAACCCATTCACTAAGTAGTTGTACTCGCCCCCTCCCTTATATCCCTTTTAGGAAATCTCAGAAAGCCTACCGTTAAAGATCATCAACTAAGATGCCTGTAAAGTAGGTGTGTAAATTTTTAAAATTTCATGCAGTTTTGATTATGCTATTCCAGGAAATGGTGCAGGTTTAAAGGATGCCTTACTCTTTACGGTTTATAATAAGGGGAAACCCTTTAATAAACTGGGAAAGTTGCGGGTTGATCACGGGGATCCGACCAAACCGGGTCGGGGCGTGACATAATAGGAGGGGGATGAGATTGTACTTCCTTCGGCTTAGCCCGAGAGTTGGTGCCCATCTTAGGGACGAGGTTGGGTCCTCCAAATACTCTGGTGAATTCCTTATACAATCTTTGGTGTTCTGAGCTTAATCCAGGCGGAGTTGTCTGGGCTCCTCAGGGAGTTTCCTCATGAAGGGTTTGTTGGGCATTGTGAGAGACTACGACCCTTGTTGTCTTGATTCCTCTCTTGGAAGCTATATGAAATTTTAAGATTTATTTCTATTAGTTACTAAGTTTTATAGTCTTAATAATGCATTCGAGGAAATAGGCTCTGATACCACTCAAGTTGTCACGCTCCAACCTGGTTTGGTCGGATCCTCGCGAGGAACCCACCACACTCATGGTTTATTAAGAGTTTTCCTCTTTTCTAAACCATGAGGAGTAAGACATACCTTCACCTATATCTTTATTGGAATAGCATTAAACAAAACTAAATATATTAAAATTTATATAACTGTCTTTCAGATTTGACTATAGGAAATTTTTTAGGTTTGTTTTCCCTTGATTACCTGAAAAGGGGTAAAGGGAGGGGGTGAGTTCTTCAATTTAGTGAATGGGTGTCGAGAGTGAGTTTTCATAAACAAAATAATTTTAATCATAGTGTGTCAAACTCTTTATTTCCTTTAGGAATACTCTTTCCTCAAATTCGAGTTTTTAAAATCATTTTTCCTCATTTTCAACAATAGGTGTGTTTAATAGTCAATGCACACACTTCATCAAGAAGAGATCAGACATTCGCTGGGCAGCCTGTCCACTACACCTACTTGTGGCTCGGGGCGACTTTACTGGCCACTAAGATACAAGCCCGCCCACTTCTACCTTGGGTCTAAGTGGATGTTTCTCAACATCCGACCCTAAAACTCGAAATCAACTCTGTACCCGTATAAGGATAGAGACCTCATCTCGATCACACCCCGGTCTCATTTGCATGAAGCTACGTCGAGCTTTCCTGACTGTTGGCACAACAAACTGCCCTTATCTCCACCATGTCTTCCAGTAGCCCTTAGGATGCATCACTACCCCTCTTTAGCGTCTTAATGGTCCTATACCTCATGTGCATGCACAAAAAACAATTTTTCACAAAGTCATTTATCTTTGGTGCCACTGGTCCAACCATCCCAACCCTCAATCCGACCTACATCTGTTTGTCTAGGCTGGTCCATCGACTTGGCCCTAACGCACTGCCGCCAGTCCATTGAGTATGGCGGTCTTGTCTTGGAACCTTGGCTAAATCACATATCCATTTCATTAAGAGTTTTCATGGCTTTCATATCTCATGTTTTTTTATGAGCTCTTGCTTGTGCCCACTGACCTTGGGCCCACTGTACGTGATTTTCCAAAATTGGGTATTTTAGCCCTACAAGTTTAAAACCGAGGACTCTGGACTATATGAGCTGTTCTAGCTCCCATTAAGAAGGTATCCCAAAAGGTTTAAGCATTGGCACACAAGTCAAGGGAGAACACTTTTGACAAAAATAACATTTTTACTTCATCACACCAAATGAGTGTGATGATGCCTCCGCTTACAACCGACAAGTGGGTTTCTCCTACCATTAAGGAAGTCCATCATACCAATCGGGTATGATTTCCTCTACTTACAACCATTAAGTAGTTTTTAGCTTAATTTGCACATCACTCCAACCTTGTGTGATGTTAAAATTCCACATATAAGTGGCTTTTCATTTCTAAGTACTCACTATCCCAATTGGGTATGATGTGAATAAACCCACTCACCCATTAACTGTGATGTGTTCGTCCTCGATTGGTTATCCAAGTTGATACAAACTTCTCTTGCTAGCATTTCGATCACACTTTTCCCTACACAAATTTGGCAACCTTTTCTCTTAAGGTTTGACATAATAACCTAGGCTCACAATTTATCGATGAATTACATTTAGGTCCCTAAAGTTTATTTTTCTTAACTTTTAGGTCCCTAATGATAACTTTTGCCCAATTCGAGTCCTAAAACTTCCAAAATTCCTTTTCAGTCCTCATTTGACTCAAAATTGTATAAGGGGCTCAAGTTTTCCAAATTTCCAATTTGTTCCCCAACTTTTAAAAAATTACCATTTTGCCCCTACTTTCCAAAAATGGCAATTTGACCCCAAATGTTCCAAAAATTAACCAATTGGTTCTCCAACATCTTTTACATTGCCAATTGGCCCTTAATTTTAGGAAATTATAATTTGATCCCTCAATTTTAAGAAATCCCCAAATTTCCCCAAAAATTTCCCCCAATTTCCCCCTTTTCAAACTGGATGAATTTAATTTCATCAAATTGACTATTGAATTGGGGTTAATTGTTTCAATTGAAGGTATAATTCATTTCCTACACATTCATATGATTTAATTGAGCTTTGAATCGCATGAATTAAGGCCGAAATGAGTTCAAACAGAGCTTCATCGGAAAACTATGCGTAGAGAGAGAAAGCTTCGAAGGCTTACCGTCGAAGGTGCGATGGTTCGAGCTTTCTATCTGGGCAGTTAGCTCTCATCCTGAGGTTGCTCCTAGGATCAAGAATCACAACAATTCATATCAAATCGAGGAAGAATTCTGTTAGTGAAGTTTTCATTCTTTCTCTCTCTAATGTCGACTATAAATAACAAAGGTGGCCGAATTGGCTTACCTTTCAGCTCAATCAAGGTCATATGAGGGCTGTGGGGATATTGGGAGGGCTTGGTTTGACCCGATGAGTGTTGAATTCGATCGATTTTAGCTTGGCCGAAACAGGGCAACTTCGGTCCGTCGGAGCTACTTCACTGTTTGATTCCGCCGGTGCTTCTCCAGCGGTCCTTGGATCAAATGGAGATTGCCGTCAGGTAGGTGACTTCTTTTAGAATCTAAAGAACCTGACCTCACCTTCTAAGGTTGAGAAAATTGCCCAAGTCAGAGCTCTGGATTGAGCTTCTTCGGAAAATGGAGCAATTGAGAGAGAATGGAGTTTTTAGGTGTGAGGATAATGAATAGAGAGGAGCTCTTTATATGTGGAGCTTGGGGACTTTTTGCCCGACTATTTAGCATCTTGGTCGTGCTCATTCATGACCAAAAATGCCATGAACAGAGGCTATTCATCTTCCTGGTGCTGTCCGTTCTTCCGTTGAAGGAATAGTGCCATCATCTGAAGGAATAAGCCAACACTGTTCTGAACTAGACCGAACCAATCCGACGGGGTTCAATGCTTAAACCGGTCGGTTCAGGCCCAATTTGACTGAGTTTTTTAATATTAAAAATTTCTAAATTCAATATTTATCCAATGATGGCTTCAATTCCCCAATTTGAATAATTTAAGCCACCTAAAAAAATGATTTTAGCAACTGATTCATTGATTGTTCAAATTAGTTCAATCCGGTTCAAGTCCGGTTCACCTGAACTGGTTTGGTTTTCTCTTCCAATTTGTCCCAATGTTCCTTTTCAAGGTTTTTAGGAATCTTTGGGTCACTCGGGATTTGAAAATTTCTCAATTTACCCTTCCCTTCTCAGTTGGGGTTTGTGAACCGGCTCGATTTTCTCTTTTGAATCGACCGGTTCTTTCCCCATTTTTCTTATTTAAATAAGGACGGGGTTTACAACTCTCCCCTCCTTTTAGGGGTTTTGTCCTCAAAACCATTACATGTCAAACAAATGAGGGTACCCATCCCTCATAATGCTCTCGGTCTCCCATGTCACCTCTTGCACGGGTTCGTTTTCCAAAGAACCTTGACCATAGGAATTCTCTTGTTCCTCAAGTTCTTGTCCCTCTGATCGATGATTCGCACCAATTTTGCATGATAGGTCAGATTCTCTTCTAGCTCTAGTGGAGGTGGGTTCAACACATGGCTAGGATCTGGTTGGTACTTCCGGAGTACCGAGATATGGAATACATCATGTATTCTTTGTAAGTTCGGAGGCAGTTCTAGTTTATATGCCACTGATCCTATCCTTTGAACTATTGTGTAGGGACCAATGTACCTTGGTTTCAACTTCCTCCGTTGTTGAAACCTAAGTATTCCTCTCCATGGAGATACATTTAGGAACACTTGGTCTTCCTCATCAAATTCCAGATCTCTTCTCCGATGATTTGCACAACTCTTTTGCTTGTCCTGAGCGGCCTTAAGGGGACTCTTGATTATCTTGATCTTTTCTATGGCATCCTTGATTAGTTCGACCCTTTCCATCTTGCTTTCTCCCACCTCTTCCCAAAACAAAGGGGTACAATATGGTCATTCATAAAGGGCTTCATAAGGAGCCATTTGAATACTGGCCTAATAACTGTTATTGTATGCAAACTCCATTAGGCACAAGTATTCCTTCCAACCCTTATCCATGGTGAGTTTGCATGCCCTTAGAATGTCTTCCAGGGTTTGGATCATTCACTTAGACTAACCATTGGTCTAAGGATGAAATGTCGTACTCATGTGGAGCTTGGTTCCTAAGGCACTTTGCAAACTAAGCCAGAATTTTGAGGTAAATCTAGGGTCTCTATCCGACACTATGTTCATTGAGACACCATGGAGTCTCACTATCTCCCTCATGTATAAGACAGCCAGTAGTTCCACTGAATCTGTAAACTCTGTCCTTTGATAATAAGAAAATCGAGAAAAGAACTGATCATTTCCAAAGAGAAAACCGAGTTGGGTTATAAACTGAAACCGATAGAGAAATGGTAAACCGGGAAATTTATGGATCCCGAGTGACCTAAAGAGTCACAAAAGTCATGAGAAAGGACTTTAGGAAGAATTAGAGGTGAAACCAAACCGGTTCAGGCAAACCGGACCCGAACCGGATTGAATCAGTTTGAACTGGTTTCTAAATTCATTTTTCTAGGTGGCTGAGAAAATTCAAATTGGGGAAATGAGGCCACCATTTGATAGAGAATGAATTTAGATGAATTGAAAAATTTTTAATTTTGAAAAACTCGGTCGAATCGGGCTTGAACCAGCCGGTTTAAGCGTTGAACTTTGTTCGGACTAGTCCGGTTCGGTTCGAAACAATGTCGTGTTTTTCTTTCAGATGACAACACTCTTCACTCGCCGGAAAATCAAGCAGCACCGGCAAAGATGAAAATTCTCTGGCCAGGGAGTTTTAGGCAATGAATGATTGCCATTAAGGCAGCAATATGATGGCCAAGAACTCCCTGAGCTTCCTATATAAAGAGCCCCTCCTCATTCATCCTCTTTACACCTGAAAACTCCACTCTCTCCCTACTGGTCCATTTTCCATTGAAGCTCGTACCAAAGCTCTGACTTGGGCATTTTTCTGAGCCAAAGAAGGTGTGGTCAAGTTCTTTAGATTTAGGGAGAAGTCAACTACATGATAATTGTCTTCATTTGCTTCGAGGATCGCCGGAGGAATGCTGGTGTGATAGAATAGTGAAGCAGCTCTAGCGGACCGAAGCTACCCTATTTCAGCTAAGCTAAAAATGGCCAATTCGAGCCCTTCTCAAGCCAAACCAAGCTCTTCCAACACCTCCAAAGCCCTCATATAACTGAATTAGAGCAGAAAGGTAAGCTAATTTGGCTCCCTTCTATAATTTCTGATCAATGTTAGAGAGAGAATTGGTGAAACTTTACTGACCAAATTCTCCATCAATTCGACATGAATTAATGTGATTCTTGATCCTATGAGTAACCTTAGGACAAGAGCTATCTGCCCATATTGAAACTCGGACCACTGCACCCCCGACAGTAAACTTATGAAACTTTTAAATCTTTCTCTCTCTACATTCAGTTTTCCGGCGAAACTCCATTTGAGCTCGTTCTGACGTCAATTCATGCGATTCAAAGTGCAATTGAATCATATGGATCTATAGTAACTCAAATCCACCTTCAATTTCAACAATTAACTTTGATTGATCGGTCAATTTGATAAAATCAAATCCGGTCAGGTTGAAAGGTTGAAATTGGGGAAAATTTGTGAAAATTTGGGGTATTTCACAAATTCGAGGGACTAAAGTGCAATTTCACAAAATTGAGGTCCAATTGGGTGTGGAAAAGATGTTGGAGGACCAATTGGTCAATTTTTGTAAATTTTGGGGTGAAACTTATCATTTTTTTAAAGTAGGGGCAAAATGGTAATTTTGGAAAAGTTGGGGACCAAATTGAAAATTTGGGAAAGTTGAAACCCTTTTTGTGGTTTTGAATAAATTGAGGTCCGAAGGTGAATTTTAGAAGTTTCAGGACTCAATTTGGGGGAAAATCGGCATTAGGGACCTAAAGTTAAAGGAAAAGAACTTTAGGGACCTAATTGTAATTAATTGAAACGTTTGGGTATTTCATTCATTCGTGATGAATGAAGGCTATCAAGCCAAAGGATAATGAACAAGGATGTTCATATCGAGTAGGAACACAAAGTACCAGGAACGCTAGCCAAGATAAGCTTGCGTGGAGACAAAAAACTGGTTAAGAGGAATTTATTGCATTCACGGGTGAGAGGAAATTTTTACATCATACCCGGTCGGGATGATGAACACCTCGGTAATGAAAACCCGCTACTATGTGGAATTTTAACATCACACCTAGATGGGGCGGTGTGATAAAAACATAGAAAAATTACTTACCGGTTGTAAGTAGATCATACCCAGTTCATATGATGAACTTCCTAGAAGGAAGTAGAAAACCCATTCATCAATTATGAGTGGAGATGTCCTCACACCCGGTTGGTGTGATAGACAACTGAAAAGTTATTTTTGTCATAAGTGCTCTCCCCTGATTGTGTGCCACTACTTAAACTTTTTGGGAGACCTTTTTGATGGGAGCTCGAATAGCTCAAATAGGTCGGAGGCCTCAGTTTTGGAACTTGGGGGCTAAACTGCCCGATTTTTTAAAATCTCGTACAGTGGGCCCAAGGTCAGTTGGCATGAGCATGAGCTTGTAAACAAACATGAGTTTAAGCCATGAAAAACTTTAATGAATGATTTGTTTGGCTATGGTACCAAGATAGAACTAACATACTCGATGGACTGGTGGTAGTGCGACAAGATAGGTCAACGGACTAGTCGAGAAAAACACATGTCGAATTAAGGGTCGGGGCCATTGGACCAGTGACACCAAAGATTAAATGACTTATGAGGAAAACTATTGTTTTGTGCATGCATTGAGGTTCAGGACCATCAAGATGCCCAATAGAGGTAGTGATGTGTCCTAGGGGCTATTGGACGACATGGTGGAGATAAGGGCAATTTGTCGTGCCAGCAGTCAGGTAAGCTCGACATAGCTTCATGCACATGAGACCGGGGTGGGGTTGGGATGAGGTCTTTGTCCTTGTATGGATGCAGAGTTTCTTTTTGGGATTGAGGGTTAGATGTTGTGTACATCCACTCTTTCTCAATGTGTGATCACCTTATGATGAAGGGCGTGTGTTGATTGTTAAACACACCGACTGTGGTTATTGACGAAAAATGGTTTTGAAAACAAAGAAATTAAGAAAATGATTTTAAGAAAATAAGGAATCTAACACACTCCAATTCAACAAATTTTAAACTTTACATATCTTTTCTTGCAGGTGTAATTAATTGGAGGTCTTTGGGTAGGTTTTCCCTGGGTTACTTGAAAAGGGATATAAGGGAGGAGGTGAGTTCAACGACTCATTGAATAGGTGTTTACTGTTTCTTTGACATCATGGTCGGATGTTGACATGACGTCCTTGCCATGTGCAGCTCTTCATTGGTCAATCATCGCTGAGGTGGATTTTTCTCCTTTGACCGTTGACCAATGACACGTGTCATCTTTTGATTGGTCAGCGCTTCTAAGCATTAATTGAGAGGTTGACTAGGCACACTTCGCTATGTGTTGTGAGCTAATTGGTCATGTCTGCTGATTGGGCGCTGACCTAGGAGTGGTCCCTTAACTGACTGAACCGTTGACCGGTCCAACACGACTGGGCTCGGTGACTCGAAATCGATAATCGGCCGATATAGGCCCGATTCACGAGTTTTCCAAAAATTAAAATTTTCTAAATTCTTCTAAATTAATTTTCAATCTAATGGTGGATTCAATTTTCCATTTTGATATTTTTAATCCACCTAGAAAAATGAATATTTGAACCGGTTCTTCACGATTCAATCTAGTTTAGGTCCGGTTCACTCTAAATCGGTCATGTTCTCACATCCAATCCATTTCATGCTTCTTTTCCATAATATTTAGTCTTTTCTAAACTATTTTAAAATTTCCAAATTCTAGTTCTGAACATTCTTTACCAATTCTGTTTCACTTAGATTCTCAATTTTCTCTTGAAAATCTTAGGGTTCACCTTTCCGGCTCCTTATTATGAGAGAATGGGGTTTACATGGTTTGAATCGACTTGAGTCACAAAACCTCCTGGTTTTTAATGTGGGCTAGACAAATTAGAATTTAGTAATTTTTAGCCCATTTAATATGAAATTGAACAAATATTTTTTATAAAATTTTATTGGGCTAAGAACCGATTGAATTAGGGGTGAACCAACCAAGAAATTTGTTAGAAACCATTTCAGAATAGTGTCAAACTGGCTGAGCAGACAAGACATGCACAACTCTACCACGTGTCACACACGTATTGTCCCCATTGCCCGACCGATCAACCCAAACGCAACTTTTAATCCAGATTTTTCCCAGTCACAATCCAAAACCCACCGCACACTAATTGATTTATTTAGAGAGCTACATGCTATGAATTGATAAAATTGGGCTATGATGAGAACGCCAATTAAGTCTAGTTTACGACCATATAAAGCTTGGATATCCCTAGATCGGCTCATGATTAGAATTCTCTCTAAACTCTCATACCTTTGTTTTCCGGTTATCAAACTTGCATATAGCACTACTTCCTCTCTTAATCACCAAAATTAGTGATTTAAGTGTGTACCTAGAAAGCTACTTAAGTCAACTTTCCGACACCACCTCTCTAATACTGAATTTTTTAAACTAAAAAATTTCAATAAAAAAAGTTAATTGGAAAACAAATGAATCGATGATGGACATGATTTAATAATAATGATCCAATTATTTTAGGATGGAAACAAGTAGTTTTGAATTGGGAATCAAGTGAATATATTCAATTGGATCATATTTAGTTTATTAAATAAGTTCCAATGAGACCTAATCAAGTTGGATTGATTAATTCGGGAGAACAAATTTAAATTGGTGAAATAAAATTATTAACATTTTTTTATAAATAAATGAATATATATATATATATATATATAAACTATAAATGACTTATAGTTATTGTATGGAAAGACAAAAACCACCCAATAATGGGTGAAGGTCATTACTGTATTTTATTTTACATATATACAATATAGGACACGTTGCCATAATATAAATTCTCACTTAAATCCAAGCCTAAATAAACCCATCCAAATTACACAAGTACCCCGTATGGATTTTTATTGGACCCACAAATAATCAAATACAAACCTTTACACTCAAATTACAAAGGAAATGGTAGATGACTTTAAAACAACAATTTAAGGTGATGCTCGCCTCCGAGAATCCCATTGAGTTGTGAAAGACTTCATTGCTTCTATGGGGGCAATGTTAATTGGTTACATATCCTAGTCTCACTTAGAATGTACCCATCAAGGCACTCATCTACATGAACGAATGAGTTCTCCATGGGGCACCTCCACCAAAAAGATAATACAATAGTCGGGCCAAACAAAAATAATTTCTAGGTTTTACTTGCCCCAAAATCACATATACCTAAATAAATTAAGATGATATGGAAGGAAAGGGGATATAACCAAATGGTGAAAGTTCAAAACCCGATATTCATGAAATTGATAATTAAAAATTTGCAATCCAATTGCCATCTTCTAGATCTATAGACGGTGCATGTAAATTGTGAAAGGTTATATATAGAGTAGAAATCCACTATGAAATAATTGCATGATTAAAGTGCCAATGGCCATGTAGCATGTCCATTTTCAAAATCTTGAAACATATGGGATAAATGTTGAAAACATTTAAAAATATATGGCAATTAATCCATGATAAAGGTTGAAAACTTTTATAAGTGATAATGAAAAATCATCTATATCATACACTGGCATAAGAGTCTAGTCAATTTAGTCTCATTTGTGAGTTATGAAATGAGTTAATGTACTTTAACATAAAATAGAAGTAATTACATGTAGAATGTGGAGTATGGGAAAGAAATCACTATGTACATTTATTTCCAAGGAGACAACATAAAATAGGAGTAATTGTTGGAATAATGATCATATATTCCTTATCATAAACATCTACTAGATCATCTTTCTAATTAAATGTCAATTCCTAAATGGATCAAAGAAAGTATCAAGGCACTAACATACCAACATTGGATGAATCTTAGTAACTCAACGAAAATTAATTTCCCATCCAATTAAGTTTGAAACTACAAAAACCAACCAGAGAATTACCTAAATGTCATACTTGGGTAATGAAAAGACAAAATTCATTTGCCCAACTTTCTTCCCACATTAATTACATATTTTAATCTCTATCAAGGGGGAATGATCATTAGATATGGAGATGAAAAACCTCATGATCTTTCAAAAAATAGGCAATGAGAATGAGAATAAACTTAAAGACTTAAATAATGTCCTAAATGATGAGCATTAAGGATGGTTACACATTTACTATATAAAGAGCTTGCACTAGTCATCCAATTATACAAAAAAACTACTTCTTAAGAAATTGGAAACCATCATATACAACATGAAGGGATGATATAGGGAAGAATGAAATTAGGTTGTCTAGCAAGTTGGTTCCTTCTATAGATAATCCTGCAAAAGAAAAATGGGATCATTTAATAGATGATAATAGAAAATCCATTCCCTTACCATTAGCAAAAGAATTCACAGCCAACCATCAAGGATACTACTAAAACAATTTAGTAGATGCAAAAGAAAAATTCATGAGAGAAAGGAAGACTTACCTAATGACCTTCTACAGAAATTCGAGGAAAACTCTTCACGTAGAAGCACCAAACGGTAGAACTTTAGAGTCTACAAGCATTGGGAGTAGAAGACCATACCTCCTCCCTACAAAATTCCCAATCTAGAACTATCAACTATAGAGGTTGAGAAAAACACTCCAACAAACAATAATGGGAAAGCATTCTCTATCATTCAGTTTTCCCAATTCCAAACCCAATCGATAAGCTTTTAATAAAAAACAAAGTAGAGGAGATGAGATATGAAATTCACCTCAACCTTGATAAGGATCGGATATGGGTTCCTTTGCATCAATGTCCGTCAAATCAAGAAGCGTGTGAGGAACAAAGAGAACCCCTAATACTGGTGTTATACCCTAGTATGGGAAAAAATGAACAAGCACAATTTAGAAGAGAGGGAAACCTACTCATGATGAGCTAAAAGCTACCACGATGAGATTAAGTTGAAGATGGCAAATCGGGATGCACTTGTAACTTCTAGGAAAAGTAGTTGGATGTAAGGGTTAAATGGAATTGAAGCTTCAAAAGGTAGACAATGGGTAAAACTCCCTCGGAGTTCATCAAGAGGAGCGGATGAGGCAAATGTGGCTTGGGAGGTTAGAGGAATGAGAGACATGGAGATTCCCTAAGGACTACAACGACGACACTAGCAGCAAGTACGTCGGTGAAAGGGAGAATCGTCGACAATCCTACAATGAACGTGGCTTATAGTCACGAGAGTGAAGAAGTAATGGAATGAATAGGATGAAAGAAGTTGTTGATGGTGGTTATTCTTATAAAGGGTGGAAATCAAATGACTAAAATTCCCTCATTTATGAAGGCAAATTACCCAATTACCTTTAAGGCACATTTGGATGGACAAAATTAGGATACCCTTATGCCATGTTTGGCTAATTGGAAAAGGGGGTAAACTTACAAAATTGTCCCTACATCGAAGGATGAATCTAACATCCATATAACTAGCCTCATATTTTTTTCCAAGTACCAGATTTAGAAGAGAAGGTAAAATTAAGAAACTTATTTAGATTTAATTATAAAATCATGGTTCTTGGATAAAACTATAATTTTTGGAATATTACATTACGATATAATTAATACTCTAATTACCAACCCAAAGTGTAATTATTCAGTTCATGTATGATGTGTAGGGAATATATCATACGCGATTATGTAATAAAAGCAAAGAGACTTGGGAATCCCTCTAGGACGAACATATCCCCGGATAAAAGTGAGTGAAATTTCTAGTATCGAGTCTGATTGGACCATAACGTGATATTACTTGCACATCTAATAGCTTGAATTAAATAAAATATTTTTATGTAATATATTTAATTGACTACTTGAACCCCACTTAAATTATTTTTTGGGGAATATATTATTGATATGATTATGAATCTTGCTTAGAAGAATTACCATTTGTTTCTATGTTGTGAAAAATAATTTAAAGTATGGTATATAGATCCATTCCCTGATGCAAGAAATGGGTTAAATCCAAGGTCGAGGAAATGGATTAATTCCATAATTTGAGAAGTGGGACTAAAGCCATGTTTTAAAAAAATAGTGGGCCTAAGACCATTTTTTAAAAACTCATAAAAGTGCACCCAAGGACAATGAAAAAATCCTTATACCGTAAATAATATTGATTGTAAATTTGAGTATGTTAAAGATACTTAAACATATTATTTCATGTAAAATGGGTCATTCCTAGTAAATACTATTGAGCTGGAGGCATGTCTCATCTTGTAGGACTGATAGTACAAAAATAACTATCTTAAGTTAAAAACATGTATGTGTTTGTTTAGAAATAACACCATGAGATGCATGGTACATGGTAGTGATGGTTCTTAAGACTACTTGTCAGCAATGTTAGAACAAAGGAAGTTATAGTTGAACCGATATGTCGAAGGCTCTAGGAGTCATGTGCATATTAGACTTGGTGAATGTGAATGGTCTAGTCCCTCTATAGTGGACAATTCAATCGATATTTCTAGGGGTGTGGCAATGATGCTCACATAAATAATTTGACATGGATATCATGATCTAATAAAACATGTGATCAAGGTTGTAGCCTTATACCAAAGTGATTTGTAAAGTCACTCTGAGCTGCAAGTGAAATAGATGAGACTTCTCTTCTATAAATGTATGATCTTTTCCATGATGGAAAAGATGTGTGTGATGTAGAATATGCTTGTCAAATACAAGTTTTATAAATTAAATCTTTAAGATTTATTATGGATAAACCCTGTGAAAAGTCCTTTAATGATGGAATGGACGTGTTGTATGCTTGTCAAATACAAGCCTCATTTATTAAAACTTTAAACCCCTAAATGGTTAAACCTTATTTCTTAAAATACCCCTTATATCGGTTCTAGAGTATGTGTTGAATCACGGACTTGACATCACGATATCAACAAATCTTACTCACTAAGATGTGAACTCACTCTACTCCAATAGCCTTTCAGGAAACTAAGGTGTTTTAAGGACACATTGAAGACATGAAAACCACAAAATACTAAAGGTATGTCTTACACTCATTACTTGATCTCGATATTATTTATTAAATTTATTTTTCAATTCTGAATGAATATTTTTGGAAAATAACTTGATACGTTTTATTCTGAACATTAAGTCATGTCAGATTTAAAATGATAAGGTACCCATCGTTGTAAAACTTAGAGGATATGGTGGGTTGTCTGCAGGTCCGACCAGTAAAATCGGGTTGAGTGTGACAACTTCAGTGATATTATAGCCTAAGGTTTTTTTTAACTTTTTTTTGAAAGTGAAAACATTTTCAAAAAAATAAAGTACTAGGAAAGTATTGTATAAGGCTACTACAAACCCAAATGAACCTAATATTCAAAACCCCAATTGGATACCAAATTTTGGAAAATAAAACTTTCCTCTTGAGCTAAGATCTAAGTCTACAACCTCATATAATTATGATCTCAGAGAGTAAGGTCTCAAGTGGTTACTGACTTGAGAATGTTGGGGAAAACCAAAAAGGGTGGAAGTAAACTCTCAACACAACAATGAATTGATACAAGAATTTCAGTAAAAATTGAAAGTTACTAAATGAACAAGCTTGACCTAAAGTTTAGGACTAGGTGATAAACATAGAAAATGCTACAAATATTCTTTGCAAGGAAGTCAGAGAATAGAAGGATGGAAAAGAGTACCTGACCCTTACCTTAAAGAATAAACTTGTAAATGGAATACAAGTGGAACCAAGAATATTGCTTGAAGGGAAGTAGTGTACACCTAAAGAAACTTGCCCCAAATAATGGGCAAACTTGCATAAGACATCAAAGGATGACATAAGAGGATTAAAAAGGGAAAGGAACCCAATCAAATACGTAAGAAAATATCAGAAAATTAAATCAAAAGAATAAAGGAAAATAAGTCATACTATAACAACCATCACGCATAAGCATGTCAGTTCTTCAGGTTGGGTCGAGTTTTCGTAGACCCAGACCCAACCCGATATCGGGTCCAATGGACACGTGTTGGAGCGGACCTAAAGTTTAGGTCCACTTGAGTGGGACTGGACCCGACCCGATGTTCGGGTCCGTGTAGGTGGACCCGAACCCGATGCTCGGGTCCTTATAGAAAGAGTGAGATAAGGAACCATGATCAAGTATCTCTACCTTGTTCATTCTCATCCATCATCACACGAGCCCCTGGTGATGAACTTGTTAGGGGGAGCTCTGACAGCCTATAATGAGGCCTATGAGGAGCTGGTGAAGTTTGAACCAGAGGAAGACCAATCTTCATCTAGCCTTTATGATCAAGAATGCTCAAGTACAGGGCAAAGTAGGGTCTAGGAGTTTGATAACATATATTTAATAGGCTACAGTGACAAAAAGCAGATGATGAAAATGAGAGGCTATTGATATAAAGAAGTTACAGATTTAGAGAGAAGAATTAATGAAGGTATGGTTGTTTCATGTGTATTTCCATTCACATGTAGCTATCATTTTATACAAAGTGTAAAAAATTATGTACAACGATATTCAATCTATACAACTTGTAGGTCGTGGTGTTGGTGTCCTTCCTGCAGATCTATTCAGAGAATCATGGAGTAGAAGATTAGGTTGGCTGAGATGGTGATGGCCCCCTCTAGTGTGCATGGTGGTCCCCTGGGTGTGTCTGTATAATTTTACTATTTTTATGCCCCTTCAAGCTCAAGGGGAGTTCATAGAGATTGTGCTTGGAACACAGTCGCGAAAAATGAGAGAATGAAAATCCCTTTGTGAGTAGATCAACAAACAGAGCGTTGGTACCAATAAAATAAATGAGTATTTGACCACTACTGATTTGTTCACAAACAAAATGATAGTATATTTCAATGTGTTTTGTATGAGCATGGAAAACAAGATTGGCTATGAGATAAATGGCAGATAAGTTATCACACGAAAGGATGGGTGGCCAAGAGAGAGGAAGGTGAAATTCCCCAAGAAGAGATTGAGGCTAGATCAACTCAGCAATAGCATTCCCAATATTCTTATATTCAACTTTAGTGCAGGAGCGGGCAATAGTGCATTGCTTTTTAGAGGATTAGGAAAGTAGGTTGTGCCCATAAAAGATCACAAAGCCACTAATGGAGTGACGATCATCAAGATTTCCCACCCAATTAGCATTGGAGAAACAATGAAGGTCAAGAGAGGAGTGATGCCAAAATGTCAGACCAACATGATAAGTGCCCCGTAGGTAACGAAAAATGCATATGACAACAATGTAATGAATATATGTGGAATGATGCATAAATTAGCAAGCCTGATTAACAACATAGGAAATGTCAGGGTGAATGATGGAGAGATATTGAAGGGAGCCCACAATTTGTTGATACAAAATGGGATTAGAAATAGTGTAAACCCCGCCCTTTGAGTTAAGGAAACTGGGGAAAGAATCGGTCAACCCGAGTGAGAAAACCAAACTGGTTCACGGACCCCGACCACTAGTGAATGGGCAAATTGGGAAATTTTCAACTCCCGAGTGACCCAAAGAGTCATAAAAGTCATGAGAAAGGACTTTAGGATGAATTGGAGGTGAAAACCAAATCGGTTCAGGTGAACCAGATGCTAAATTCATTTTTCTAGGTGGCTTAGAAAATTCAAATGGGAGAATTGAGGTTACCATTGGATAGAGAATGAATTTATATGAATTTTTAAATTTTTAATTTTGAAAAACTCGATCAAATCAGACATGAACCGACTGGTTTAAGTGATGAACCCAGTTCGGATCGGTCTGGTCTGGTTCGGAACAGTGTCGTCTTCTTCCTTCAAATAATAGTACTCTTCACTCATAAAAAAATCAAGTAGTGCTAGCGAAGATGAAAAGTTTCTGGCCATGGAGTTTCAGGCAATGAATGAATGCCATAAAGGCACAGATCAGATGGCCAAGTAGTCCCCGAGCTTCCTATTTAAAGAGCCCCACCTTATTCATCCTCCTCACTCCTGAAAACTCCTCTCTCTCCCTACTGCTCCATTTTTCGGTGAAGCTCAAACCAAAGCTTTGACTTGGGCATTTTTCTAAGCCAAATAATGCAAGGCTGGGTTCATTATATACGGGGTGAAGTCAGCTACCCAACGGTAGTCTCCATTTACTCCAAGGGTCGCTAGAGAAATGCCGACGTGATCGAACAGTGAAGCAGCTTCGACGGACCGAAGCTGCACTATTTCGGCCAAGATAAAAATGGCCAATTCGATCCCTTCTCAAGCCAAACCATGCTCTCCAACACTTCCACAGCCCTCATATGACTGAATTAGAGCTGAAAGGTAAGCCAATTTGGCTTCCCTCTATAATTTTCGATCAGTGCTAGAGAGAGAACTGGCGAAATTTCACTGACCAAATTCTCCCTCAATTCAACATGAATTGATATGATTCTTGATTCTAGGAGAAACCTCAAGACAAGTGTTATCTGCCCGGATCGAAAGCTAGGACCGTTGCACCCCTCGACGGTAAGCTTTCAAAGCTTTCTCTTAGTTTAGTTTTTCGACAAAGCTCTGTTTGAACTCAATTCATAACAAAATTAGGCGATTCAAAGTTCAATTGAATTGTATAGAAGTGTAGGAACTCAATCTTACCTTAAATTTCAATAATTAACCTCGATTGATTAGTCAATTTGATGAAATCAAATTCGGCCAGGTTGAATAGGTGAAATTGAGGGGGGATAATTTGGGGGAAATTGGGGATTTCGAAAATTCGAGGGATTAAAGTGCAATTTTCAAAAATTAAGGGTCAATTGGGTACGAAAAATATGTTGGAGGACCAATTGGTCAATTTTTGGGGTCAAATTTACCATTTTTGCAAAGTAGGGGCAAAATGGTAATTTTTGAAAAGTTAGGGGACCAAATTGGAAATTTTGGAAACTTGAAACCCTTTTTATGATTTTAAATAATTGAGGTCCCAAAGTGAATTTTATAAGTTTTGGGACTCGGTTTGGGGAAAACTTTACATTAGGGACCTAAAGTTAAAGAAAAAATAACTTTAGGGACCTAATTGCAAATAGTTGAAAAGTTTGGGTATGTATTCATTCGCGATGAATGAAGGCTATTAGGCTAAAGGATAATGAACAAGGATGTTCATATCGTGTAAAAACATGAAGTACTAATAACGCCAGCAAAGACAAGCTCGTGTGGAGGCAAATAGCTGCCTAAGAGGAATTCACTATATGATTGGGTGAGTGGATTATTCACATCATACCCGGTTGAGATAATGAATACTTTAGAAATGAAAAACCACTTCTATGTGGAATTTTTTTAATATCACACCTGGTTTGAGTGATGTGAGAAATACGCGAAAAAACTATTTATCAATTGTAAGTAGATCAAACCCGGTTGGTATGATGATATTCCTAGAAGGAAGAAGAAAACCTGTTTGTCGGTTGTAAGCAGAGATGTCATCACACATCGTTAGAGTGATGGATGAAAAGCTATTTTATCAGAAGTGGTATCCCCTAACTGTGTGTCAATGCTTAAAACTTTTGGGAAAACTTCTTGATGAAAGCTGGAATAGCTCAGATAGGCTAGAGGCCTCGCTTTTACAACTTGGGGGCTACTATGCTTGATTTTGAAAATCTCATACAGTAGGACCAATGCTAGTTGGCACAAGCAGGAGCTTGTAAACAAACATGAGTTTAAGCCATAAAAATTTTAAATGAATGATATGTTTGGCCATGGTACTAAGACAGGATTGACATACTCGATGGACTGGCGGCAGTGCCACATGATAGGTTGACGGACCAGTCGAGATAAACAACTGCAGGTCGAGTTGAGGGTCAGGGCCGTTGGACCAGTGGCACCACAGATTAAATGGCTAATGAGGAAAATTGTTGTTTTATGCATGCACTAAGGTACGGGACCTTCAAGACACCCAAGAGGGATAGTTATGTGTCCTAGGGGCTACTAGACCACATGGTGGAGATAAGGGCATATTGTCGTGCCAATAGTCAGGGAGGCTTGACATAGCTTCATGTGCATGAGATTAGGGTGGGGTCGGGATGAGATCTATGTCTTCATACAGACACGGAGTTTTCTTTATGGGATTGAGGGTTGGATGTCACGTATATCCACTCATTCTTAGGGTAGAAGTGGACGGGCTTCTATCTAGGTGGCCGGTAAAGTCGCTCCGACACCACAAGTGGGTGCAGTGGATGGGCTTCCCTGTGAATGTGTGATCTCTTCATGATAAAGAGTGTGTGTTAATTGTTAAACACATCAACTATGGTTAATGAGGAAATGATGGTTTTGAAAACTGAGAACTTGAGGAAATAGTTTTAAGAAATTAAGGAGTCTAGCGCACTCTGATTCAAACTATTTTTCTAAAAAATCAAGTTTTAAACACTCATTTGCTGAGTTGTCAAACTCACCCCTCCCTTATACCCCTTTTCAGGTAACCAAGGAAAAAGCCTACCTAAAGACCTCCAGTTAGCTACAAGACAGCTATGAAAGTTTAAAATTTCATGCAATTTTGTTTAATGTTATTCTAAGAAAGGTAAAGGTTTAAAGGATGCTTTACTCCTCACGGTTTAGAGAAGGGGGAAAACCCTTAATAAACCGGGAGAGTGGCAGGTTGCTCATGGGGATCCGACCAAACCGGGTTGGGGCATGATAAAAAGGGACCCCGGTGTGAGAAGAGAGATGAGGACCAAGGGCAACGGTGGTTGTCACACCCCAACCCAGATTGATTAGGTCCCCATGATCAACCCGTTGCTCCCTTGGTTTAAGAGGGGTTTCCCCTTCTTTATTCAAGAGGAGCCAGGTGTAAATTCAAGTCTCGTTCCCTTGAATAGCATAAATCAATCTAAAGCAAGCTTAAAAGAAACTTTAAGCATACTTGACGGAGGGTACATCTTCTCACTCTTTTTAATTTATCTCCTTACTCATGAAAAGAGGTAAAGAGAGGGGTGAGTTTCTACAACTCAGTGACTGGGTGTTGGCAGTGATTTCAAAATAATTTTAGTTAATCTAAACTAGACTAAGGTTAACAAATCCTTTTTAAAAGGAGTTTCTCAAATTCAAATCTCCAAAACCTTTTTCAATTACCATACTATTAGGTGTGTTTACACATCCCCTTGCCTGGGGAGGCATTTAACAAACAAACACATGCCCTTCATCAGGAAGGGTACACACATTCACAAGTGCAACACGTCCACTTCACCCACTCGTGGATCGGAGCGTCTTTACCGTCCACCTTGATAGAAGCCTATCCACTTCTACCCTAAGTCTAAGTGGACGTCCTAAACGTCCGACCTTCATACCTGAATGCCACTTTGTATTCGTATGAGGATGAAGACTTCATCCTGACCCCACCCCAATCTCATGCACAAGATGCTCCCAAAGCTTCAAAATTGTCTGACACGATGAACTACCCTTATCTCTACCACCGTCCAGCAGCCCTTGGGACCCATCACTACTCCCTAGGGTATCTTGATAGTCTCATTACATAAGTGCATGCACAAACAATACTTTTCATATAGTTGCCCATCCTCTTTGGTACCAATAGCCTCGATGCTCAACCCGAACTACGCCTGTTTGTCTAGGCTAGTCCGTCAACCTGGCCCTAATGCACTACCGCCAGTCCATCAAGCATTGTCAGTCCTAACTAGGAACCGTGGCACAACACATAATCAATTCCATTAATTAGGGATTTTCATGTCTCTTCCTAATCAAGTTTATTTACGAGCTTCTACCCGTGCCCACTGGCCTTGGACCCATTGCACATTTTTTCCCAAACTACGCATTAAACCCTATGAGTTCAAAAACCAAGGCCCTTGGCCTATCTGAGCTGTTCTAGCTCCCATCAAGAAGGTTTTCCAAATATTTTAAGCAGATGTCACACAATCAGGGGAGAACACTTTTGACAAAAATCATATTTTTATCTCACCACACCAACCGGGTGTAATGATGAATCCGCTTACAACCGATAGGCAGTTTTCTCCTTTCCTCAAGGAAACTCATCATACCAACCGGGTATGATGTTTATTTATTCCTACTCACAATCGGTAAGTAGGTTTTATCCATTAAAAATAGTGCTCATCATCACAACCGGGTATGACTTTAAATAATCTGATACGCTCGCCCTAGTCAATTCTCCAAGTCTGAGTTTAGCTCCTCTATTAGTGTTATGGTTTCAAGCGTCCCTATAGAGTTTGGTCACTCTTATATATTAGGATTTTATATAAAAGCTTCCCATCTTTTTAGTATGGGCAATTGGGCCCATATTTCTAGTTTATTACACTTAGGTCCCTAAAGTTCATACATTTTTACTTAAGGTCCCTAGTGTAAAATTTTGCTCAAATTAAGTCTCGAGAACTTCCAATATCCTCCTTAAGCCCTTAATTTACTTTAAATTGTGTAAGGGACACAAATTTCCAAATTTGGTCCCTAATTTTCCAAAAATTATGGTTTTGCCCCTACTTTCTAAAAATAGTCAATTAACCCCAAATATTTTGAAAATTGACCAATTAGTCACCCAACATCTTTCTCATTGCCAATTGACCTTCAATTTTGAGAAATTTCATGGAGTTCCCTCAATTTTTCATAATCCCCAATTTCTTCCTCAATTTCACCCTTTTTATACTAACCGAATTGGATTTCTTCAAATTAGCCATACAATTGGGGTTAATTGCTCCAATTGATGGCATTGATCAGTTTCTACATTCCATACGATCAAATGGAGCTTTGAATCACAAAATTTGAGTCTGAAACGAGCTAAAACGGAGCTTCACCAAAAAATTGTTCGTAGAGAGAGAAAGCTTTGAAAACTTACCGTCGGAGGAGCGACGGTCCGAGCTCTCGATCTGGGAGGTAGCTCTCGTCCTTAGGTTCCTTCTAGGGTCAAGAATTGCTACAATTTAAGTCCATATGAGGGTGAATTTTGTTAGTGAAATTCGACACTTTCTTGCTCTAACACCGATCTACAACGATGGAGGAGGACCGAATTGGCATACCTTTTAGCTCTGTGGAGGTCGTGCGAGGGACATGGGGGCATTGGGGAGGCTTGGTTTGGCTGGAGGAGGTCTAAATTTGGTCGAATTCAGCTCGGCCAAAATAAGGCAACTTCGGTCCGTAGGAGTTGCTTCTCTGTTTTATTCCGTCAGTACTTTTTCGGTAGTCCTTGAGTCGAAGTGAGATTGTTGTTAGGTAGCTGACTTCCCTCGGAGGCTATAGGACCTAATCTTGCCATCTGAGGCTAAGAAAAGTGCCCAAGTCGGAGCTATGGTTCAGGCTTCCCCATAAAATGCAGCACTTGAGAGAGAATGGCAATTTGAGGTGTGTGGAGGATGAATGGAGAGAAGCTCTTTATATAGAGAGCTTGGGGACACTCTGCCCAACCAGTTTCCATATTGGTCGAGCACCCTTCCGAAAATGTCGATGCCAAAGAGAATATTCCTTCGCTGGAGAAGGAAAGTTTTTGAACCGATGAATAGTGAGTCATCCTGAGGAGGAAGATGACACTGTTCTGAACTGGACAGGTCTAGTCCGACTAGGTTCAATGGCGAAAATCAGTCGGTTCATGCCCGATTCAACCAATTTTCTCAAATATAAAAATTTCTAAATTCATTTTATATCCAATGGTGGCTTCAATTTTCCAATTTGATCACTTTAAGCCCCCAAGAAAAATGAATTTAGAAATTAGTTTATGTATAGTTCAAACCGGTTCAATCTGGTTCAGGTCCGGTTCACTCTAAACCGATCAGATTTTCTCTTCCAAATTGTTTCATGGTTCTTTTCCATGATTTTTATGACTTTTTGAGTCACTTGGGATTTTCCAATTTCCCATTTACCTTTTCTTTACCAGTTTTGGTTCGTTAATCGGCTCAATTTTCTCTTTTGAATCGACGAGTTCTTTTCCCGATTTTCTTATCTTTAAAGGAACGAAGTTTACAGGGTATTAACGGGCTTGCATTGAGACATGGTAGCCTTGAAGAGAAGATCATGAATGCATTTGCTCTATGTGAGATGAAGGCTCTCAGGAGAAGGCGTGGCTTCAATACCAAGGAAGCAGTAAAGAGAGCCCAGATCTTTGAAGGAGAACTCAGTCTAGAGATCCTCGAGAATGTGGGTTGTGGGAGCATTGGGGGAGCCTATAATAATAAGGTCATCCACATAGATAAGAAGGATGATGATGAATCCTGAGTCGTGGTATATATAGAGAGAGTTGTCGTAGAGAGAGGCACATAATCCCAACTGGTGAAGAAACGTACTTAGACAAATGAACCAAGCACGATGAGCTTGCTTGAGATCGTAAACAGAACGATGAAGGCGACATACATAATCGGGAAAATGGGGGTCAGGAAAACCCGGAGGTTAAGCTATGTAGACCTCCTTAGTGAGATGACTGTGTAAAAATGCATTGTTGGCGTCTAATTGGCAAGTGCTCCAATGTAAAGAGGTGACAATAAAGAGTATTACCCAAATGGTGACAAGCTTGATAATAGGGTTGAAAGTGTCATAATAATCAAGACCATGTTGCTAAGAAAATCCTTTTGCAACTAGGCAAGCTTTATCATGAGCAATCAAGCCATTGGGATGCTCTTTGTTGTGGTAAACCCATTTTCAGCCAATGTTGGGGTGCCAAGTGGTGCAGGAACAAGATCCCATGTGTTATCGAGATGAAGAGTAGAAATTTAAGTGTGCATGGCATTCATCCAATTGGAATCACAATAAGATTGAGGAAAGATGTGAGGTTCCGGAGAAGAAGCCACAAGTAGGGATGAAGAAGCCACATTGGGGAGGTAAAGAACCATCCTGAGAGTGGGTAACCAAGCAAGGGGTGGGCGGAGCATGAACTGCAAGTGCAGGAGGAGCAGCAGGTGGGACCTGAGATGGAGATAACTCATGCATAGATAAGGGAGAGTTGGGCACCATACCTGAGCCTGATGAAGGATCTGAAATAGGAGAAGGAATGGGGAGTATTGAAGGGGAGTGCGACATAGGAGCAGGTGGGACAGAAGTAGTGCGAAGGGAAGGAAAGGAAAGGCAGACTCATGAAACATAATAGTACAACAAACAAAAATGTGCCTAGTATGAGGGTTAAGGATGCGATACCCTAAGAAGTTGGAAAGGTAATCAAGAAAAACACAAGGAAGAGAGCGATGTTGAGGTTTGTGAGAAAGATAGGGGCGTAAGTAAGGAAAATAGAGGCACCTAAAAACACGAAGAGAAGCATAATCAAGAGATTGACTAGTGAGTACCTGAAGGGGGGAACGAAAGTGGAGCGATTTGGTAGGGAGACGATTGATGAGGTGGACAATTGTCTTGAATGCCAAATCCTAGAATTTGGTAGAAAAATGTGAGTGAGTCAGAAGGGTATGTCCCATATCAATGATGTGATGATGTTTGTTTTCAGTAGATCCACTTTGTTGATATGTGTGTGGACAAGAAAGTTGATGAATGATTCATGCAGACTATAATTCAGATTGAAAGGAATGGGACAAAAATTCTTTAGCACCATCAGATTGTAGGTATTTAATTTTGCAGCCAAGTAAATTGTTAACTTGCAGACAAAAAGCTCAAAAGATATGGAGAATATCAAAGCGGTGTTTAATAACAAAGAACCATGAGTACTTACTATAATTAATGAGGAAATGAACGTAGTAGGTATGTCATGTGTGAGACAAAATAGTTGAGGTCCCCAAATATTTGTATGAATTAGGTCAAGAGTATGAAAACTTCTATGATTAGTTAATGAAAGATATTATTGAGTAATATTTCCACAAATACATGATTCACAAAAATGTAAAGTATATATATTTTTTATTAAAATATGCTTAGAAAGCACACGATTGACTAGGGGATGCTAGATGACCTAAGTGTTAATGCGATAGAGGAACATACATAGTATAACTAACATAAGCAATAGGTAAAATAGGAAATGGTGAATGACGAGTACAGAGACAATATAGTCCACCTTTATAGATTTCGTGCAATAGCTCCTAATTTGATAATAAATCTTTGATAAGAAAATAAGTAGAATGAAACTAAAAATAACATGGATTATCTTTGGTAAATTAAGAGACAAATAAAAGATTTTAAAAATTTTGAGAAACATAATAGCAACTCAATACTTAAATTGTGTTGTGTTTCCCGATAGAAGGATTGGTTATAATATATAACTATATTTACAATGTGTTATATGGTAAACTACCGTTGATAATTGTTATTGAATATACTCTCTAGTTGGGTATAGGTACGTGACTTTTAAATAGTTTGGAAAAGTAATTGAAAAAAAGGAAATATTATAAAATTATGTTTTAGTCATTTTGAGTATCGACAACATAAACAATTTGATGAACGATATTCACACTTACTAAGTGTTACTCACCCCATACTCTAGTACATTTCCAAATATCATAGATGAACAAAAGAGAAGAATGAGATTCCAAGCATCGGAAAATAACTCCGATCGAGGTTGATATCAAGATAGAGATACTCAAATAAAATTGCACAAAAACTTTATATTTAGTATGAAATGTTTTTCCATGTTTTTAAATATTTTGTAAATTTGTTAATTAAATTTTATAAAAAGTTTTAATTTCTACAAAAAAAAGTTGTATATTTTTTTAATAAAGTATCTACAATTGCTTTATGTCAAGGTACTTTAGTGAATTTTGTGTTTATTGGATTTTTTATAGTATCATGGAGAGCATTAAATAGTTAATTATGGCAAAATCTACCGTGTAAACAAAATAAGAAACCATAGCTTTTAATTACTTTTGAGTTTCTTTGTATTCATAAGTTATTTATAGAAATTGGTATTAGTGTTACCACTTCTCCGTTAACTCAATTTAGTATAATTGTACTAAGTATATACAATTTGATTATTATTGTGCAAAAAATATATAACTTAATTATTACTTTATAAAGGAAAAGATAAAAGTAGGTTTAGCAAATCTTTTACCTGTAAAGTTAGAATTTTAATTAGCTAATATATTTATAAAATATTAAAGTTATAATAGATTTAATATTTTATTGTCACACTAATTGAATTTTTTAGAAAGAGGTAATGTTCATTTTTTTAATATTGTGTGGATTGCGACCCTAAGAAAAATGATATTCGAGAAGAAGGGCACTATTTTAGTTTTCGAGGGCTTGGATTTGATTTCGTATATCCAGTATACGAGATTTTACTTTTTCTATATCGATTATTGTACTGTATTTCGAGGACAAATTTATCATTTGCTATCATTCGAGTTTTTCCTTTTTCACTTGAAAAATTTCTTACGAAATTCTTGAAAGTCGAAAGCGGATATCCATATCAAAATAAGTCTAAATTTTTTTTCTTTTTATATTCGTATATATTTTTATATAGACGGAAAAAAGTAAAAAAATATAAAAGATATACGCACTCGAAAAAAAAGAGATGCGCACTTAGGCTTTCTCGCCTCCGCTTGCAAGCGTCCTTTCAGACCTTTGCTTACTTCTCCGGCTTTAAAGTCAGCAAGCGTAGGCAAGAAAGTAACAACGTGCTAATACGCGCGTAGTTTTCTCGATTCCAGTTATTTCGGACTACGTAAATTATTTCAGATCTATTCCAGTTATTTCGGACTCCGTCTCCTTTTTTGCACACTTTAAATTATTTCGTACTTATAATTGCTAGCTCATACACCTACGCGCTAACCCACTTTAGTTTTCGAGCCAGGTACAAATAAGCCAAAAGATAAGATGTACCCCCATCAATATTGAGAGTGTTGGAGATATACGTTTATTTGCCTCTCATATGGTTGATAGATAGTCGTGTGGCAAATGCAAAAGTTCTAATGTGCATGCAGTTGGACAAAATTGCAACACTAGGAAAGGTTATGGGAAGAATATGTGAGGAATGATGAAAGACCAAGCTCATGTTGGGCTTGCTTACAACATAAGATACTTTGGAATCTATAAATAAGGTATTATCATTGGCTAAAATGTTATATTTGTTGAATAAACGAATTTGTTTGTATAATAATCATGAATTCTACTTAGCAGATTACTAAAAATTTTAAGCAACCAGAGTGAAAGCAGTATCCAAATAAGCTATTAGGAGATCTCTAGGTGATCAATTCATATCTATATTATAACAAGAATATGCTATGATAGTTCCATAATTGGAGCTCTAGTCAAACTAATGACCCTAGAAGACAAAATTGAAGAATATATATATTCTTTTTATTTGTTAGTCAAGATATATTCAAGAAAAATTGAATAATAATTTTAGGAATTACCAATTTTACTTGCATCTAAGTTGTAAATAAATCTTAATTTTGAGTGCATTAAACTAATTATTATAACTAAAACTATAACAAATTATCTATTTAAACAATAAATTATAAATTGTAACTATCATCACTTTTATATAGCTTTACTTAATCCTAACCTTTCAGGTGTGCTAGAGTAACTTCCAATAAATTTATCAAATTATAAATCATTTACTTTTTCCAATCAACACTAGACAAGTTCAACACTAGACACGTTTGGCCTTCTTATTGGCTACGAAATACCTTCAGCCACTACAGGGTTCATCGCTCACCTCCAGGGTTCGATTCTTAACAGATTGGGAACTTGGTGGATTCTATCATTTTCTCTCATCTTCCCACTAATCTAGCTCACTGGAGTTACTCATACTTGTGTACAACTCCTCTCCATACTTTAAGGAATATCACCTTAGATTATTCAATAATCAGAACCATTATCTCTGCTGAAGGATTGCCTCTCCTCATTGCGTTGCTTCTTGCTTTTATGCTCATCATGGGAACGGTCTTTCCTGTCCCTTGAATGCCTTTTGCTTCGCTTAGGGTCACGATCTTCATCAGTGGACCTCCTCTGATGAGATCTATGATCCCTATCTCTCAGGTTCTTTTGCCTGTGATCCTCCCGAGTCTCGTAACTAGAGTACTTGTCATCCTTCTCAACTGAGGATTTCCTGTTGGAGCTCTGGCGATAGTGATATTCCTCTTCCATACCTGCCTTCTCTTCTATGGAGCTTCTCCTATGGATGTAATCTCCCTGGTCCTTGGAGCTTCCGTGAGAGCATATTTCCTGGCTTACAGAGTGCTTTTCTCTTCTCGGGGGAGATGGGACCTAGCAAGAAATGAATCATGGAAGTATCAAGGCATATTCTTGATCCACTAATGATTTCAAAAGTAACATGTCATTTGCTTTCATATTTATTGCTTAAAAATTTTAAAAATCTCCTAGGAAGAGTTCATCATTATTATACAAATTATCTTTCATATATTCAACAAATACATGTTTTAGCCGCTAATAATACCTTACTACAAGATTCTAAAGAAAGATCAAATTCATTTTCCAACATTAAAAGTAGTACAACTTCTATGGCCCTACTAATGGAAGTAGCATCACAAAAGGAATGATACCTGAGACCTTGACAAGTATCTCCCAACTGGGGGGGGAGGGATGCCCAGTTTCTTCAATTCATCAAATGGTATAGGTCGGCTATGCTCACAATTTATAATGAACTAATCAGTAAAACTCGGAAGCTTCACAATACAATTTCAGTCACCAAAACAGGGAGAGAAGCATTCAACAACTATGAGGCATCTAAGGTAAAAGAACACAATTTATAGGGCTTCTCCACCAAGATCAATTCTGATTTGTGTAAAAAATAAGATGAATTTTAAGTATGAAAAAGGACCTAACCAAAAATAGAATACACACAAATTTACTAGTTAAAATAATTTTCCGTGAGGAATATAAACTACCAGATCATTGATCAACTAGTAGTATAGATTAATTACTGAACCAAGCACGGGAATTTATACTAACATTACATAATCATATTCAATTAAACACTGGCAAAACAAATATTACTTACAGGGGAGCTCGAAATGGTCTTTCTCGTCCTCCAAATCGAAGCTGGCCAGATTCTTTCTTACCACCAAGACCACCTCCTGCATGTATCAGAGCATCACAATATCAATTCTTGTTAGCAGCAAGTAAGAGGAAAGAGACAAGGATGAAGAACTAACCTAACCTTCTAGGAATCCACCCCTGCATCAATTGCTGTCTATTGTAATCAACAATTATCTCAGAGTCATCAAGGAAAGAATGATGAGCATCCTGCTAAGTGGGAAAAATAAACCTGTAAAATTGATAATAGCAGAAAGAGTTTCTAAGGCATTGATATCAATACCTAAAGTAACAAAAACCTGATATGCACGCCTCATTTCTTTTTCCGTTTCAAATTCAACAAAAGCATAACCTCTTGATGCACCTGTCACTGTTAAAAAATGTCCAAGAAGCTCAATATAAGAGTAAACCACATCATTGAAATACATGAGAAAATAGCCAACTGCAACAAATTTATGAAGATAACAGCAGTGCCTAGCGTTAGCATGTATCTAGCACCATTCCCTACTATAGGATGATAATTCCAGTGAATCTAGCAGTACTGTGCACTGTATGTGAAAGGATTTTAAATTTCATGATATTTAATTGCTGGAGAGGAAATTATGGAGAATGAAATCATAATATCTAATCTCCACAACTAATGACTGAAGAATCACATATTTAACATGTAACAATTGGAACAATTTTCAATTATTGGTCTATACTTCTTCAATCATTTTGTATTTTACATATTTTATAAAACCAATAGGATTATCAGATAGTGCAACAAAGCAACCCACCAATGTGCCTCACCAATCTTAGGTTTTTCACTCGACCATATTTGCTCATAGCCTGCAGATAAATGTTCACATTAAAATCCGTGACTTCAGAAGTAACAAACCCAGAGCTATTGGTAATTCATTCAACAATAAAGTTGTGTATGATCAGATAAATAACTAAGTGCCTTTAATATGTTGAAAGATTTGCAGTCTTATATCCGATCAACACATGGAAATTCACTTACAAGTAAATAAGAGATACTGGTTAAAATATTTAGGTACCAAAACCCTCCATCACATCTTCTCAAATTTCAATATTATTCTTGTTCTTTAATTAGCTAGTAATCAACACCCCCAAAACAGGTCCACCTCTAAGTATTCAGGAAAAATTCTGCTCTGCAGAATGAGGGAGAGAAAAACTACAAACAACATGGACAAAAGGTGACTAGTCTATCTAACATCAATTTCCATCAAAATGGATGGAAGGATTATGATATATGCCGAACTTTTTGGATCAAACTCTACTGATTAAAGTAGGCTTTCCAATTTGAAAGATAAGTGAGATCAAACAGAACCTGTTGGAGGGTATCTTCTGTTGTGAAATGGGAGAGGTGCCCAACAAAGAGTGTACAATAAGGGTCTCCAATAACCTTTGGATCACCATGCGGGTCATCTGCAAGGGAATCAGCACTTTATTGAAGATACGTTGAACTCTCAGTAGGCAACAGTATTTCTTGCCACAGAAACTGCATGTGAAGCAAGAATTTCAACATTACATAGGCCAAAGGAGGAGCAGAGGTGTGCGCGGTAGATAGCATTGTCATGAGGGGCAATGTCAGTGCCGTCGATACTCCCTGCTTGAATTGGATGGTATGAGTCAGCATAGAATACTGAGTTGATGCTGCTCATTCTCCTCTTTTCTTCTCTAGCTATTGAAGAAACTGTTAATACTACAAAATGAGGCACCTCAACAAACAATTCAAGCATTGATATAAAGGGTATATATACTGGGGGACAAGAAACAAAGCTAAAATAAATTGACACAATAAAAGGACACTAAAATAGTCAGTAAAGTCAATTAAGCCACTATTATAAACCAAACAAAATCATAAAATATAAATATAAATTACCAAGTATTCAGTAATCAATATTTTGATGAAATAACTTTGAGTTTTGAATACCAAGTATTCCGCATTTCATATGTTTGATGAAGTGCCTTAGTACAAACAGCCTTATCTTTTTGGTCACCTTAGGTAGTTCTATGTTTCATGTCATTAGTTTTTTTCAAGAAAATTCAATAAGATTGCTCATTTATACTTAAAATCATATTAATTTAAAATTTATTTCAAATACAAAGATTAGATCTGTTGTCTCTTATGCTTTGTAGTAAAACATTTATCCAACATGTACATTGCTTTGTCTCTTAGAATAAGGGGAATAAATCATATATAAGTTATAGATATTTACTAAATTTATTACTCTTTTTATTCTAAATCATGTCCTTTTTGTAGATTTCTCATAATATAAAAGGCTCTATTCATCTTAAGTGATCATAGGACATCAAGAATCCCAGGATAACATTTTTTACTCATTCAATCTTTCCCTTGTTGGAGTTTCATTTTCTAATTTTCTTACCCGTATAGTTCTTTATGTGGATTTGAGTGTATCCTGTGAGTGGCCAAAAGGCTGTGCCATAGATGCTGAGAAACAAGCAGGTATTCCCTTCAATAAAAGGTGGGAAAGAAAAAGAAGTCTATGGGGTGTTGATTCTTAGTTACATATCTTCTTTCAAGTTGTATTAGAATTTTAGTTTTTTTATACTTGCAAAGAAATCAACACTAACACATTCTGTTTAGGTTTTGGTTCTAATGGAAATAAAAAAAATCAAAGGAGCAGAAAAGTAAAAGGAAGACTTACCCGAGAGTCAAAGCGGACTTGGAGCCGTGAGAGGAGGCCGATACGGCTGAGGTGCGAGCAGTTGGTATCAGTAGAGGAGCCAAGCTAGCACAACAAGAAACCTACAAGAACGGAAAGGAGACGGAATCGGCATGTAGAAAACTTAAAACAAGGGTAAAGATAATTTCTTGAGCTCATTCACTCAGAAGAGAAGAGGCACATGCCCATAGGCGGAGGCATTGCATCAGGCGGCAGGAAGGAGAGGTGTGGTGGCGGGCCGCATACCTAAGGCAGAGGCAGCAAGTGGTGATAACAGATGGCTACGGCGGAGGCAATAGGTAGGGCAGTTGCTGATGATTTGTGAGAGAGCGAGATGGGCGTGCAAAATGAGAAGGGGGTCGAGCCCGGAGGAATGTTACAGGAGAGGGGGAGTGAAAGCCGGAGGGGAATATGGGAATGGAGGTTGCTGAGGGCAATAGAACGTCGAAATTGCCCTTAGATCTTATTTCTGAAACCTTTTTTATATAGGGGTATATTTGGAATATAAAATAAGACCTTATTATTAAATTATATTTGGAAGATAAAATTAAAACAAGTGAGAGTTGGCCATTCCTATTACCAGCGACTAGCGAAGCACTGGTGATCCCCGCAAGTGATGTTCTGTCCCGCAGCCGACATTCTAAGGGACGATCGGCGTTTGAGGCAGGTGAATATGAAATTCCGCAAGGTGATGTTATTGAGGGAAAAATATGCGAGGAAGCAGTTTTTCTATTATATGAGTAAAACATAATATCAATTATAGATACTCACGGTATACCCAAGGACTTTATCCTCTCCCTTGTTTTTTTATAAAATATTAATTTTAGTAATTAATTATTGTTATATATCTCATCAATAAAGCTAATGGTATTATTAACCATATCCCTAAATTACCCTTTCAAAACAAAATATCGAAAAAAGTTTAAATAAAAATAAGTTTCAATTAGAATTATATGAATTAATATTAAAATTGCTCAAATTTTTAAATTGATTAAATAAATTATAAAATAACAATTATTAAGTACAATTAATATAAAATATTATTTAGAATTTTTAGAAAAATAATTGAGTTAAAAATCGATAAAATAAAAAGTGAATCTATCAAAATCGCTCGAAAAATCTTGTAGTGTTAAAAACTTAATTAAATGGACTTTTGACGAGAAACCCAACTCGGTTTTGTAAATAACCCGATTTATAACACGATTTTTAACACAATATACCAGAGGGAAATTAAATAAATAGTGAGGTATATTATGTCTAATATCATCAATTAAGCACATGGGTGATGGGCATTTGGTCCTCCGAGCTCCCTATATAAGACTTGGTTGTTGCCTTTTCAACTTTTGGCCGAAATTGTCTTTAAAATCAACTTGCTCAGTTTTCCGACAACCTCTAAACCAGTGTTTTTCATTTCTCCATCCAACCACCATACTTAGCCATTTAGGTGTACTTAGAACTAGGTAGAGGTCAACTGTCACGCCCCAACCCGGTTTGGTCGGATCACCATGAACAACCCATCACTCTCCCGTTTTATTAAGAGTATTCCCCTTCTCTAAACTATGTGATGAAAGACTTCATTTTTACCTATACCTCTCCTATAATAAAATTAATCAAAACTGAATATATTAACCTTACATATCTGTTTTGTAGGTTCAGCTATCAAAAGGTTTTTAAGTAAGTTTACCCTCGGTTACCTGAAAAAGGGTAAAGGGAGTGAGTGAGTTCGACAACTGAGTGAATTGGTGTTGGGAAAGAGTATTCAAAACATCTTTAATAGGAGTGTGTCAGACTCCTTATTTCTTTCGAAAATATTATTTTCCTTAAATTCCTAGTTATTCAAAACCATCTTTCTCATTATCCACAATGGATATGTTTAACAATTAATACACTCCCTTCATCATGAAAGGATCACACATTCGCAGGGCAACCCGTCCACTGCACCCACTTGTAGCGTCAGAGCAACTTTGTCGGCCAACTAGATAGAAGCCCGTTTACATCTACCATGGGAATGAGTGGATGTTCGTGACATCCGACCCTCAAACCTGAAATCAACTCCATGTCCGTATGAGGACAAAGACCTTATCATGGTCTTGTGTACATGAAGTTTAAACACAGTAGCATTGTGGAGTCCAAACACAGTAACTCTATAACTAACTGGTACAATTAGAAACTCAAACACAGTAGCTTCTCTTTCCCTTATTGCTATTATGTCGTCCATCAGCCCTTAGGACGCATCACTACCCCTCTTGGGCATCTTAATGGTCATGTTACTCAAGTGCATGAAAAAACAATATTTTTCCACGAAGCCATTTATCTTTGGTGCCTATGGTCCAATGGCCCCAACACTCAACCCGGCCTGCAGTTGTTTATCTGATTGGTCCGTCGACCAAGCCCTAACGCACTGCCGCTAACCCATCAAGCCTTGTCGGTCCTGACTTAGTACCGTGGTGAATTACAAAGTAAATTCAACTTTTAATGAGAGTTTTCATGGCTCTTCCTATTTATGTTTGTTTACGAGCTTTTCTCATGCCCACTAGCATTGGGCCTACTTTACGTGATTTTCCAAAACTAGGCATTTTAGCCCTCAAGTTCCAAAACCGAGGCCTCTGGCCTATCTGAGTTATTCCAGCTCTCATAAAGAAGGTCTCCCAAAAGTTTTAAGCATTGGTACATAGTAAAGGGAGAACACTTCTGACAAAAATAAAATTTTCATCCATCACACCAACTGGGTGTGATGACATATCCGCTTACAACCGGTAAGCGGGTTTTCTAATTCATTCTAGGAAGTCCATCATACCAATCGGGTATGATCTACTTACAATCGAAAAGTAGTTTTTTCGCGTAGTTCTCACATTACTCCAACCGAGTGTGATGTTTAAAATTCCACATAGAAGTGGTTTTTCATTTATGAAGTGCTCATCATCCCAACCGAGTATAATGTGAATAAACCCACTCACCCGTTAACCGTGACGTATTCATTCTCGGTTGGTTTTCCAAGTCAACGCGAGCTTCTCTTATTGGCGTTCCGGTCCCTCGTGCTCTTAAACGATTTGGACAACCTTATCTATTAATACTTGGCATAACAGTCTTCGTTCCTCACGTATGAATGACTAAACTCAAAACTTTTGGTTAATTATACTTAAGTCCTTTAAGTTCATTTTCCTTGACTTTAGCTCACTAATGCAAACTTTTCCCCAAATTGAGTCCCAAAACTTCCAAAATTCACTTTGAGTCCTCAATTTACTATAAATCACTTAAGGGATTCAAGTTTCCTAAATTTCCAATTTGGTCCCCAACTTTTAAAAAATTACCATTTTGCCCTATTTTACAAAAGTGGCAATTTGACCCAAATTAATTTAAAAAATTGACCAATTGGTCCTCTAACATTCTTTTCATGGTAAATTGACCCTTAATTTTGGAAAATTATAATTTGGTCCCTCAATTTTATGAAATCCACAAATTTCCACACAATTTTCCCCAAATTTCCCCCCTTCAAACTGGTTGAATTTAATTTCATCA
Organism: Trapa bicornis; assembly: GCA_030064425.1. Classification (NCBI taxonomy): domain Eukaryota; kingdom Viridiplantae; phylum Streptophyta; class Magnoliopsida; order Myrtales; family Lythraceae; genus Trapa; species Trapa bicornis. The sequence continues at coordinate 11,816,142 of CM057753.1, read as the reverse complement.
TATTGACCATTCAATTAGGGTTATTTGCTCTAATTGAAAGTATGGATCAGTTCCTACACTTCCATATGATTTAATTGAGCTTTAAACCACGTCATTTGGGTCCGAATTGAACTCAAATAGAGCTTCGCCGAAAAATTGAACTTAGTGAGAGAAAGCTTCAAAAGCTTACCATCGGAGGTGCGACAGTCTGATCTCTCTATCGAGGAAGATAACTCTCTTCTTGAGGTATCTTCTAGGATCAAGAATTCCTACAATTGACCTCGAATTGTTGGAGAATTTCGTTAGTGAAATTCTATAGTTTCTCTCTCTAACCCTGACATGTAACGACTGGGGAGGGTGGAATTGGCTTACCTTTCGGCTCAGTTGAGGTCGTCTAAGGGCTGTAGGGATGTTGGAAGGGCTTGATTTGGCCGAAGGAGGGCTACTTCGATCCACCGGAGCTGCTTCACTATTTGATTACACCGGCTCTTCTCCGGTGATTCTCAGATCGAATGAAGGTTACTATCAGATAGCTGACTTCCCCTGGAGTCTAAAGAGCCCGACCTCGAGTTTTGAGGTTGAGAAAAATGCCTAATTTGGAGCTTTGATTCAAGCTTTACCGAAAAATGGAGCTGTAGAGAGAGAGAGAGAGAGAGGAGTTTTCAGGTATGAGGAGGAGGAATGGAGATGAGCTCTTTATATAGGGAGCTTATGGACTCTCTATGTCACGCCCCGGACCGGTTTGGTTAGATCCCCGTGAGCAACCCACCACTCTCTTGGTTTATTAAGGGTTTTCCCCTTCTTTTAACCGTGAGGAGTAAGACGTCCTTTATACCTGCACCTTTCCTAGAATAACATTAATCAAAACTGAATAATTTAAACTTACATACTTATCTTGTAGGTTTAGCTAGCGAAAATATCTATAGGTAGGTTTTTCCCTCTGTTACCTGAAAAGGGATAAAGGGAGGGGGTGAGTTCGACAACTTAGTGAATGGGTGTTTGAAGCATGAGTTTCTTAAAAAATAGTTTGAATTGGAGTGCGCGAGACTCTTTATTTTTTTTAAAAACATTCTTTCCTAAAGTTCTAATTTTCAAAACCTTTTTCCAAGGTTTACTAATTCTTTTCCAAGGATTCTCAAATCCTTTGCAAGGTTTTCATAACCTTTTTCCCATTTCCATATTAGGTGTGTTTAACAAACAACATGCACCCTTCATCAGGAAGGGTTCACACACATTCACGAGATGCAGTTACGCCGACTGCACTCACTTATGGATCAGAGCATTTTTACCATCCACCTTGATAGAAGTCTCAGACTTTTACTAGAAGTCTGAGTGAATGTCTCCGACGTCCTACCCTCAGACCCAAAATACTTTGTGTCCATATGAGGACGCAGACCTCCTCCCAACTCCACCTCAGTCTCATGTGCATGAAGCTATGTCGAGCTTCCCTAACTATTGGCACAGAAAACTGCCCTTATCTCCACCATTTTGTCTAGTAGCCCCTACGACGCATCATTATGCCTCTTGGGCATCTTGATAGTCCTGAACCTCAGTGCATGCACAAAACAATAGTTTTTTCCAAAAGCCATTTAATCTTTGGTGCCACTGGTCCAATAGCCCCAACCCTCAACTCGACCTATAGCTGTTTGTCTAAACTTGTCCGTCGACTTGTTTTGTCACACTGCTCCATCGAGTATATAAGTCCTGTCTTGGTGCCATGCCCAAATCACATCATTCATTAAAGTTTTCATGGCTTAACATCATGTTTGTTTACAAGCTCCTACTTGTGCCAACTGGCCTTGGGCCCACTGTATGAGATTTTTCAAAATCGGGCATTTTAGCCTCCAAGTTCCAAAATCGAGGCATCCGACCTATCTAAGCTATTCGAGCTCCTATCAAGAAGGTCTCCCAAAAAGTTTAAGCAATGGCACATAGTCAAGTGAGAGCACTTTCGACAAAATAATCTTTTCATTCATCTATTACACCAATTAGGTGTGATGACATCTTTGCTTACAATCGGCAAATGAGTTTTTCACTTTCTTCTAGGAAGTCTATCATACCAACCGAGTATGATCTACTTACAATCGGTAAGTAGTTTTTCCGCATAATTTCCATATCACCCTATCCTAGTGCGATGTTAAAAATTCCACATAATAGTAGGGTTTAAGTTTTGAGGTACTCATCATCCCAACCGGGTATGATGTGAAAATTTCCATTCACCCGTTAATGTAGTGAATTCCTCTTAATTGGCTTTTTGCCTACACGCGAGCTTATCTTGGTTGGCATTCCCAGTATTTCATGTTCCTACACAATATGATCATCCTTATTAATTATCCTTTGGCCTAATAATCTTCATTTATCAAGAATAAATAAAATACCCAAACTTTTCAATTATTTGCAATTAGTTCCCTAAAGTTCTTTTTCTTTAACTTTAGGTCCCTAATGCTAATTTTTCCCCAAATTGAGTTCCAAAACTTCTAAAATTCACTTTGGGGCCTCAATTTATTCAAAATCAGGAAAAGGGGTTCAAGTTTCCCAAATTCCCAATTTGATCCCCAACTTTTTAAAAATTACCATTTTGCCCCTACTTCACAAAAATGGCAAATTTAACCCCAATAATTCCAAAAATCGACCAATTGCTCCTCCAACATCTTTTCCATGCCCAATTGGCCCTCAATTTTGGAAAATTGCATTTTAGTCCCTCAAATTTTTGAAACCCCCAATTTCCCCCAAAAATTTCCCCCAATTTCCCCTTTCAACTTGGCCAAATTTGATTTCATCAAATTGACCAATCAATTGAGGTTAATTGTTGAAATTGAAGGTAAAATTGAGTTCCTGTACTTCCACACGATTCAATCGAACTTTGAATCGTGTCATTTGGATCCGATTTGAGCTCAAACGGAGCTTCATTAGAAAATTGGACTTAGAGAGAGAAAGCTTCGAAAGCTTACCATTGGAGGTGTGGCGGTCCGTGCTTTCGATCTGGGCAGATTGCTCTCATTCCGAGATTTCTCCTAGGATCAAGAATTACATTAATTGATGTCGAATTGAGGGAGAATTTGGTCAATGAAGTTTCACTAGTTCTCTCTCTAACACTGATCGAAATTGGCATGAGGGCTACCAGAGAAACATCAGCATTTCCTTGTCTTTAAGGGATGGGGTTTACACTCTAGCCGTCCGATTAGCGCCTTTATGGCGATCATTCATGGCCTAAAATGCTCTGAATGGAGACTTTTCACCTTCGTCAGTACTGTTAGCTTTTCCGGTGAGTGAATAGTGCTGTCATCTGAAGGAAGAAGACAACACTATTCCAAACTGGACCGCACCGGTCTGAATCGGGTTCAATGCTTAAACCATCCAGTTCAGGCCCTATTCGATCGAGTTTTTCAAAATTAAGAATTTCTAAATTTATATAAATTCATTTTCTATCCAATGGTGGCCTCAATTCCCCAAATTCAATATTTTAAGTGTAAACCCCGCCCTTTTGAGTTAAGGAAAACCAAGAAAAGAACTGTTCAAACTGAGTGAGAAAGTCGAACTGGTTCACAAAGCCCGATTCACCATAGAACGTGCAAATTACAAAATTTATAGCTCCGAGTGACTCAAAGAGTCATAAAAACCTTGGAAAGGAAGTTTAGGACAATTTGGGAGAGAAAACTAGATGAGTTTAGGTGAACTGGATCCGAATCGGATTGAGCCAGTTTGGATTGGTTTGGACCACTATTGAACCAGATGGTAAATTAATTTTTTTAGGTGGCTTAAAAAATTTAAATTGGAGAATTGAGGCCACCATTTGATAGAGAATAAATTTAGAAAATTTTATTTTTGAAAAATTTGGTCGAATCAGGCCTGAACCGGTCGATTTAAGCGTTTAACCTGGTTCGGACCGGTCTGGTCTGGTTCGAAATAGTGTTGTCTTCTTCCTTTAGATGACAACACTATTCACTCGCCCGAAAATCGAACCAACACTGATGAAGAGGAACCATTTCTGTTCAGTATGTTTCAAACCATCAATGACTACCATTAAGGTGCCAAACGGATGACCAGAGAGTCCCCGAGCTCTCTATATAAAGAGCCCCTTTGCATTCATACTCAACACATCTAAAAACCTCACTCTTTCTCAGCTACTTAGTTTTTCGATGAAGCCCGAACCACAACTCTGATAGAGGGTCTTTTCTAAGACAAAGAAGTTGTGGTTGGGTTCCTTAGTCTCTAATTGCTCTGAGGATCGTCGAAGAAGCGCCGTCGTGATCGAACAATGAAGTAGCTTCGATAGACTAAAGCTGCCCTATTTTTGTCAAGCTGAAATTAGCCGATTCGAGCCCTACTAAGCCAAACCAAGCTCTCCCAACACTCCATCAGCCTGCCTATGACCGAATTAGAGTGGAAAGGTAAGCTAATTTGGCTTCCCTCTATGAATTTTGATTGGTCCTAGAGAGAGAACCGATAGATCTTTACTGACAATATTCTCCCTCAATTTGATATGAATTGAGATGATTCTTTATTCTAGGAGAAATCTTAGGATGAGAGCTATTTACCTAGATCGAAAGCTCGGACTGCTGCACCCTTGACGATAAGCTTTCAAAGCTTTCTCTCTCTACATCTAGTTTTCCAATGAAGCTCTGTTTGAGCTCGTTCCGACGTCAATTCACGCAATTCAAAGTGCAATTGGATCATATGGATGTGTAGGAACTCAAATCAACCTTCAATTTTAATAATTAACTTCGATTGATCGATCAATTTGATGAAATCAAATCCGATTATTTTGAAAGGTTGAAAATGGTGGACAATTTGGGGAAAATCATGGATTTTAAAAATTCGAGGGAGTAAAGTGCAATTTTCCAAAATTGAGGGCCAATTGGCCATGGAAAAGATGTTGAAGGACCAATTGGTCAATTTTTAGAATTTTGGGGTGAAATTTACCATTTTTGTAAAGAAGGGCAAAATGGTAATTTTGAAAAAGTTGGGGACCTAATTGGGAATTTGGAAAACATAAACCCCTTTTTGAAAATTTTAATAAATTGAGGTCCCAAGGTAAATTTTTGAATTTTCAGGACTCAATTTGGGGGAAAATCGGCATTAGGGACCTAAAGTTAAAGAAAAAAACTTTAGGGACCTAATTGCAATTAATTGAAAAGTTTGAGTATTTCATTGATTGTGATGAATGAAGGTTATTAAGCCAAAGGATAATGAACAAGAATGTTCATATAGTGTAGGAATAGGAAGTAGCGGGACGCTAGCATGGGCAAGCTCACGTGAAGATAAAGAACCGGTTAAGAGGAAATCACTGCATTATTGGGTGAGTAGGATTTTTACATCATACCCGGTTGGGATGATGAGCATCTTAGTAATGAAAACCTGCTACTATGTGGGATTTTAACATCACACCTAGATGAGGTGATGTGAGAAAACACACGAAAAACCTACTTACCAGTTGTAAGTAGATCAAACCCAGCTGGTATGATAAACTTCCTAGAAGGAAGTAGAAAACCCGTTCATCGGTTATGAACGAAGATTTTCTCACACCCAGTTGGTGTGATGGACAATTGGAAAGTGATTTTTGTCAGAAGTGTTCTCACTTGACTGTGTGCCACTACTTAAAATATTTGGGAGACCTTCTTGACAGGAGCTTGAATAGCTCAAATAGGCCGGAGGCCTCGGTTTTGGAACTTGGGGGCAAAAATGCCCGATTTTGAAAATCTCATATAGTGGGCCCAAGGCCAGTTGGCACGAGTAGGAGCTCATAAATACACATGAGATTAAGCCATGAAAACTTTAATAAATGATGTGTTTGGCCATGGTTCCAAGATAGAACTGACATACTCGATGGATTGGCGGCAATGCGATAAGAAAGGTCGATGGACTAGTCGAGACAAACAGTTGCAAGTCGAGTTGAGGGTTGGGGCCGTTGAACCAGTGACACCAAAGATTAAATGCCTTATGAGGAAAACTTTTGTTTTGTGCATGCACTAAGGTTCGGGACCATCAAGACGCCCAAGAGGGGTAGTGATGAGTCATAGGGGCTACTGAACGACATGGTGGAGATAAGGGCAGATTGTCATGCGAGCATTTAGGGAAGCTCGACGTAGCTTCATGCGCATGAGACCGGGGTGGGGTTTAGATGAGGTCTTTGTCTACATACGAACACAAGTTTTTTTATGGGATTGAGGGTCGAATGTCGCATACATTTACTCATTCTTAGGGTAGAAGTGGACGGACTTCTATCTAGTTGGCCAGTAAAGTCACTCCAATGCCACAAGTGCATGCAGTGGACGTGTTTGCGAATGTGTGATCCCTTCATGATGAAGGGCATGTGTTGGTTGTCAAACACACATTTGTGCTTAATGATGAGAATTGGCTTTGAAAATTGAAAATTTAAGAAAGAATTTGAAAGGAAATAAGGAGTTTGGTACACTTAAATTTAAAAACTATTTTATTGAAACTTCATTTTTAAAATACTCATTCACTGAGTTGCAGAATCTCACCTACCCTTTTTATCCCTTTTTAGGAAATAGTGAAATGACTAGGGATAACACCAAGCCTTACGCTCTGTCTGGTATGCTTAATTTTTCTTAAGCTTGCATTTTATTTGATATATGTTTTTCGAGGGAATAAGGTTGAGATTATGTTTGGCTACTCTTGAATTAAAGAAGGGGGAAACCCCTCTTAAACCAAGAGAGCGGTGGGTTGTTCATGGGGATTCGACCAAAATGGGTCGGGGCTTGACAACTTGAGGGGTATGAGAGATAAGTTCCCTTGAAACATTATCAATATTATGCCCTGACATTAATCAAACTTTAACTGTCGTGTAGGGAGGAGAATCTCTAGGAAGTTCGCTGTGAAATCCAATCCTCCACCGATAACCCTAAAAAAGACACCTAACCCAAGGAAGGTCGCTGTTCAATGATTCTTGAAAGGTGAGAAAAGAGTACCCAAGGACATGGTGGATGATTACCAGAAACTGGTGGGAGCCTTATTGGAACCAGAAGGCATCACATACCCTCCCCCAAGAGAAGAAGAACCTTTGCCTACTCTTAGGAGCCCAACCCCTCGTCCAGCCCCATAACAACTGGAGAGGAATCCAACTAAGAAGAAGGCTTGGGATGATTTCTAGGATGTATATGCCACCTTCATGAAGGTCCACCAAGTACCCCTACCTACTTAGTCTAGCTTCAATCCCTCACAATGGATGAAGTGGACGTTTGATTGCGAGGTCGAGGTACTAAGGTGGTACGTACTGGAGGCCATACATGAAATTTGTACCATAAGGGAATACAAATAGACCTTAACTAGTTCCTTAGAGCCATCTAATCAAGAGTCCCATAACCTTTCCAAGGCTAGCTCTCGGCCTATGACCCCAAGGGATTAGGGGATAGAAAATTCCTATAATAAGCCAAGTATGGCAAGAAAATATTTCTTGAATGAATGAAAGTGAAATTTTTGATAAAACTTTTGAGTTTCCTTGATAAATTCAAAGTAATAAGAGTATGCCAATAAAGATCAAAGTAAAAGGTAGAAAATCACCTAAGGAAAAATGGGTTATTTCTAGTTAACCTCAACCTTTAAGACTTTCCCTTAGAGGTACAATAAAATTTGGTAAGGAAGAGTTCATCCAAGGGAGATCTTAACTGAGGAAAGGAAGGAGAAGTTGGAACAAAGGGAAGTAATCATCAAAGAGCATGGAATTATGGAGAGTTCAAAGAGTTAAGGAAAGGCTCAAAGAATAAGAGTAAGGAAAACAAGAAGGAATATATTATTTCATGGGAAACCAAAGGAATGGAAGCTGATCAGAAAGAAAGGAAGTAGGTTATGGGGAAACACCAAGGATGTTAAGACCATTAAGGCAGGATAAGGAGAAAATACGATAGCAAGAAAGCCTAGGAATAACACCTACTTGGAAAGAACTAGGACACAATTTCTTAGGAACTCCATAAAATAAGGAGACTTATGGGAAGTAGAGATATGGAACCGAAAAGAGAGAAATCCAAACTGAATAAACTATACAAAGATCCTTAAGTATAAGAAAAGGATAAAAGAAGAACTTCTAAGGACTAGTAGGGAGATTGAATCTAAGAATCCTCGAACGAAAGACCCTAGAAGAAGGATGAGAATAGGAAGCAGGAAGAAGAAAGCTCCAAGTTAAGAAATCAACAGAGGAAATATCGTAAAACCGGAGCTGAAATAAGGATCTTGGCAAATAGTACAAGTGGATAAATGAGTGCTTGGAGAGGTTAAGTATGATCTACTTACAAGAAAGCAGGGAAATCAAATAGGGATTCTAGATGGCCCCAATAGAAGGTAATAACCCATAACAATCGAATCACCCGGGAGAATAAACTACACTCCAAGAAGGATTTGGGAGTAGTAAGGACTATACTCTAAATAGGGCAAAGGGATGGATACAAAAGATAAGAAGATTCAGGAGACAACCCTCTCGAAATAATTAAACTAAGAGAATAATATAAACAATAGTAAATGAATTGACCCTTGTGAAGGTCATAATTTTCGTAAAGAATGAAAGGATGGAAAGGCCAAAACCTTCGAGAAATAAAGACAAAGAAAAGCCTTTGAGGGATAGATGGCTAAGATAGGAGCAATGATTTAAAAGCTATGAGAAGGATAAATAAGCTTTCTAAAAGACGATCAAGAGTTGTAAGATGGAGGAGGATGTGAACTTCACTTCCAAGAAATAGATGAATACTAGAAGCAAGTGAGAATGAAGATGATGTATACAAGAAGTAACCGTAGGGTTTAACGGTAAATGTGAATAGGTTGGAAGGGAATCAAGGAATGTCATTTAAGGTGGGACCTTTGACATGGTAAAAAAAACTAGAAAAGAATTCCTAGAGAAAAGGAATATAAGAATTTCCAAGGAAGGAAAAACTTGGGAAAAACATATATGTTACAATTATGAGGTAATGGAACCAACAAAATTGGAAAGAAGATAAGCTCCTCAAAGACAAGCTATTGGAGATGAAAGGATTAACAACATAGGAAAAGTAATCGTGAGAGTCCAAGGGGTAAGTTGAACTTAAATAACGGGTAAGTAGAAAGACAAAAACAAAAAGATGTCGTATGAGTAAGAAAGGAATTAACTCGGAATAAAGGATTATGAAATGATCACGAGTGAGTAAGAGTGGTTTAAGAGAAAGAAGAGTCCTTAAGGGAAAATATGCTATTGGGAATGAGGAATGATGTAAGAAAGGAAGAATTTCAGCAAGTTAGAAAGTATCGGGAAACTCAAAGACTTAAAATCTAAAGGACCCAATAAAGAATTTAAGAAAAGACGAGTAAGTGAGGACACCAATATGGTTATAAAGGATATGACATCAAAGGCAAAATGAACGATTGGATAACAATGATGATGGTCAAGAAGTACCACCAGACGAAAAGAGGGATGCCGTTATGCCATCCCTAAAATATATAAAGATTGAGAATAGCCATTTTGGAAGTTCTTTAAAACGTTATATGGTCAAAGACAAGTTCCAGAGAACGTTGTGCTGTGAGGGACATGTAAATCCAACTATCCTAGAGAAATATGACTCATGTAAGGAAGAGTCTGTGATTTGAGCATGACAAGGTCAGACACTAAATGTGGAATGAAGCTGTAATAACCAATGAATGAGGAACATATCAAGGTAGGATGAAAATGTGATAACACCAACACTTGTGGAGATATGTACATGGCGCTTGAATGGACACTTAGATAAGGAGGTCAACAATAAAGAGAATAACTAGATGCCAGAAGGATTGGGTATTTTGGAACTCTCAATCTTGAAATCCTAAGTAAAGGATCTTGGAATGGAGAAATAGTGCTTTATAGAATGAAGGATGTGAATTTAAGGATATGACCTTAAACCATCCAGTGAGATATGCTTAGCTAAAGTAAACTCTGTGGAATGAGAAAGTGATGTAAATGAAAAGAAAATCTTAAGTGTATGTTATATAGGGGATAAACGAAAACAACCGAGAAGGTTGTATGTCGATAGACTACAAATTGATATCAATGAAAGTTCACTCCTGTACATAGGATGTGGAGTAAGTTTTAGAGACAAAACTCATAAACGGAGGGGAGAGTTGTAAACCCCACCCTTTGGAGTTAAGGAAAACTAGGAAAAGAACTGGGAAAAGAATCAGTCAAACCGAGTGAGAAAACTGAACTAGTTCACAAACCCCAATTCACTAGAGAACAAGCAAATTGGGTAATTTACAACTCCCGAGCGACCTAAAGAGTCATAAAAACCTTGGAAAGGGACCTTAGGACATTTTGGGAGAGAAAACCAGATCAGTTTAGGTGAACCGGATCTGAACTAGATTGAACCGATTTGGACTGGTTTGAACCACTATTGAATCGGATGCTAAATTCATTTTTCTAGTGGCTTCGGAGCGACTTTTCCTACCACCTGGATTGAAGTACGACCACTTCTACCCTAGGAATGAGTGGATGTACACGACATCCGACCCACAATCTCGAAATCACTTCTTCGTGTCCGTATGAAGACAGAGACCTCATTCCATCCCCACCCCGGTCTCATGCGCTTGGTGCTACTCCAAATTTCGCACAGACACTTGGATTCCTCTTACTCAACTTCATTCCTCTTACCTACTCATCTTTCCCCAACTTCTTTATTGGGTCCTTTCGGTTCCCATTGATTAGGTTTTCCAATACTATACCTACAAGCTGGGATTCATTCTTTCTTAGGTCCATCCTTATTCCCAATGACATCATATACTCAAGGATTTTACTTTTCCGTTAATCCACTCTTACTTGTTCATAATCATTTCACAATTCTTTATACCGAGTTGATTCCTTTCGGTCTACATGTCAATTTGCTTGGTTTGGGGAGTTTCCCTTTTTTATGGATTCATTCTCTACTATTTCCTTCAAAGTAGAGACTTTCACCTTAGGAGTTACATGTTCCACCTTCTCACCATTTCTTGAAGGTTTCCTTTCTTCATCTCCTTACACCCTTTCTATAATGGGGTATTTGCCCGCTTTCAGTCTTCCATTGTCTTAAATTCTTCATTCCATCCCTTATTCCTTATTTGAGTAGATTCCGATTATCGGTCTTATTTCGTGTACTCCACACTATGCTCAATTGTCCACTCTTTAGACTTCATATGCACGTGTGGACTCTGACCTTTCTTACCAATTGTGGTTATTCCTTCTCAGTCACATTCATTTGGGGAACTTACTTTCACAATGTTTCTCGAACATTCTTTCCTTTATTACCTTAGCATGGGTTATCCACCCATTCATACTTGTCACAACATCTTTTGGGGCTAACCCGTTAGATTATTTCCGTTTAAGGAGGGTTCACATCCTCCTTGTATCAAATTCTCTTGTTCGCCCTTCGTAAGGCTCACTTAATTGTCTTAAAATTATAAACCTAGTTTTGGCCATCGATTGCTTTACGAATTTTCCATCATTCTTCTTTCCCAATGTTTTAGCCTTTTCACTTCTCCCTTCTTTGTTGTGGTTTAAATCCGTAGTTCTCTTGAAGACCACTTCTTTAATTGCCTCTTTCTCTTTATTTTTCTGGTCCTATCATCTGGGTAACTGTATTCATGCCTATCCTATTGTCCATCATAGAGCGTAGTCTTTACTGCATCTCATCCATTTCTTATTTTCTTATTTGTTACACTTGGGGCTTCCCGTCATTGCACTTTCTCTTCATCTTTGCTAAGTGAAATCTTAATATCTTTTCTCTATCGATCATCTTCTATTCTTGTGGTCATACTTCTTCTTGGGTTTCTCAAAAGTTATGTGTCCTTGAATGGTTGCTCTTTCGAATCCATTTTCCTTTCTTTAGGATCTCCACCAAAAAATTTTCTCTTTTTCTAAGTCCTAAGTTTGAGTTTAACTATTCATAATCCATTCTTCCTTAGGAGGATTTTCTTCTCTTGCACCTTCATCTACTTAGATTTTTCTCAAGGAACTCAGGAGTTTTAATAAACCTCTTAATTCATTCCGAAAATATTCTCTTGCCAAAAATTTGGCTTATTACATGACTTCTCTACCCCCTAATCCCTTGGGGTTATAGGACTAGAGTTAACCCTAAAACGATTATGAGACTCTTGGTCGGAAGGCTCTGAGTAATTGATTGGGGTCCATTCGTGCTCCTCAATAGGACAAATTTCATGTGTGGCTTCCAACCTGTACCACCTTAGTACATCTGCCTCACACTTATATGTCTATTTCATCCATCGAGACGGACTGAAATTAGGTTGAGTGGGTGGAGGTACTTGGTGGACCTTCATAAAGGTGGCATAAGCATCCAATTATCCCAGGCCTTCCTCTTGGTAGGGTTCCTCTTCTATGGTTGTGGTACTAGAGGAGGGGTTGGACTTCTAGGAGGTGGTGATGGTTCCTCTTGTTTAGGAGGAGGGTATATGATCCCTTTTGGTTCCAATAAGGCTTTAACTAGCTTTCGGTAGTCCTCCACCTTGTCTTTGGGTACTCATTTTTCGCCCCTTAGGAACCTCTGAACGACTTCCTCCCTTGGGTTGGATTTCTTTTTCATGCTTACAGGGGAAGGACTCGATTTTCTTGCAAATTTTCTAGGGATTCTCATTCCTACATGATAGTTTAGAGTTGGATTAATATCAGGGCATATGATTGATAATGTTTCAAGGGAATTAGGCTCTGATACCACTCTAGTTGTCATGCCCCAACCCTGTTTGGTTGGATCCTCGTGAACAACCCGCCGCTCTTTCTCGGTTCAAGAGGAGTTTCCTCCTTCTTTTAGTCGAGAGGAGCCAGGCGAAATTTCAACCTTGTTCCCTGGAAGACATATATTAAATAAAATGCAAGCTTAAAGACAAATTTAAGCATACTTGATAAAAGGGTAAGGCTCGGTGTTACTTCTAGTCATTTTTCTCTTTTCTTGAAAAGGGGTAGAAAAGAGGGGTGAATTTCTATAACTCAGTGAATGGGTTTTTCAAAGGTCTACTTTAACTTAAAAAAATATTTATATGGAGTGTGCCAGACTCCTTTCTTTTCAAAAATCCCTTCATTTAAAAATTTGGGTTTTTCCTCCATTTCTTAGTTACTGGTCACCCAACACACATTCTTCATCATGAAGGTTACACATATTCGTAAGTCAGTATCACTACTAAACCCGCTAGTAGCTTCGGAGCGACTTTTCCTGCCACCCGGATAGAAGTATGACCACTTCTACCCTGAGAATGAGTGGATGTACGCGACATCCGGCACACAATCCTGAAATCACTTCTTCGTGTCCGTATGAGGACAAAGACCTCATCATGTCCCCACCTCGGTCTCATGCGCTTGGTGCTACTCCAAATTTCGCACAGACACCTGGAACGACGAGCTGCCCTTATAGCCACCAGGTCGTCCAGTGCCCTTAGGATGCATCACTACCCCTCATTGACGTCTTGATGATCCCATACTCACAGTGCATGCACAAACAATGTTTTCTCATATTGCCATTTAATCTGTGGTGCCACTGGTCCAACGGCCCCGACTCTCAACTCAACCCGTAGTTGTTTGTCTTGACTAGTCCGTCGACCTATCATGTTGCACTGCCGCTAGTTGTCTGAACATGTCGGTCCTATCTTGGTACCATGGCCAAACAATTCACTTATTAAGTTTTATGGAACATATATTATGTTCGTTTACGAGCTCCTGCTCGTGCCAACTAGCCTTGGGCCCATTGTAGGAGATTTTCAAAATCGGGCATTTAGCCCCCAAGTTTCAAAATCGAGGCCCCCGACCTATATGAGTTATTCAAGCTCCGGTCAAGAAGGTCTCCCAAATATTTTAAGCATTGGCACATAGTCAGGGGAGAACACTTCTGACAAAAATAGGTTTTTACTGTCCATTATACCGACCGGTATAAGGACATCTCTGTTCATAACCAATGAACGGGTTTTCAACTTCCTTCGAGGAAGTCTCATCATACCAACCAGGTATGATCTACTTACAACCCGTAAGTAGTTTTTCCGCATAACTTTCACATCACTTTCTCTAAGTAGTGATGATTAAAAATACCACTAAATAGTGAGTTTTTATACTGAGGTACTTATCACCCCCAACCGGGTATGATACATAATACCACTCACCCGATAGTGCAGTGAAATTCCACTTAGTCGGGTTCCGTCCTTAGCAAGCTGGACCTCGATTGACATTCCCGACGTCTCATTCTCCTACACAAAATGAACATAATTGTTCATTATTCTTTGGCCTAATAGCCCTCATTCATTCCAAATGAATGAGAAAACCCAACTTTATATATATTTGTAATTAGGTCCCTAAAGTTATTTTTCTTTAACTTTAAGTCCCTATTGCCGGGTTTTTGTTAATTCGAGTCCCGAAACTTCTAAAATTTATCTTAGGACCTCAAATCATTTGATTTCACACAAAGGGGTTTAATTTCCCAAATTTCCAATTTGGTTCTTCAATTTTCCCAAAATTACCATTTTGCCCATTCTTTAGAAAAATGGTAAATTTTGCCCCAAAAATTCAAAAATTTCTCAATTGGCCCTCTAATATTCATATCATGATCAATTAACCCTCAAATTTTGAAAATTACATTTTTGTCCTTCGAATTTTTGAAAATCCCGAAATTTTGCCAAAGTTTTCCCCAATTTCAACTCTTCAACATTGCCGAATTTGATTTCATCAAATTGACCGATCAAACACCTATAATTGTTGAAATTAGAGTTAAAATTGAGTTCCTACATGTTCACATGATTCTAAGGAACTTTGAATCGCAGATTTTAATGCCAGAATGAGCTCAAATGGAGGTTCGTCAGAAAACAGACTGTAGAGAGAGAAAGCTTCGATTTCTCACCAGTGAGGGCACGATGGTCGGAGCTCTCTATCTGGGTAGGTAGCTCTCCTTTAAAGGTTCTTCCTAGGATCAAGAATGACATCAATTGATGTCGAATTGGAATAGAATTTCTTCATTGAAATTCGGCCAACTCTCTCTCTAACAACGATTTGAAATTGTATAGTGGAGCCAAATTGGCTTACCTTTCGGTCCTAATTCGGCCGTGGAAGGGCTGATGAGGTGTCAGGAGAGCTTGGTTTGGCCTGAGGAGGGCTCAAATTGGCCAATTTGAACTCGGCCGAAATAGGGCAGCTTTAGTCCGCCGGAGCTGCTTTACTGTTTGATCACGCCAACGCTTCTCCAGTGACTCTCGGGACGGATGAATGCTACCACCGTGTAGCTGACTTCTCCCCGATTCTAATGAACCCAACCTCATCTTCTTTGGCTCAAAATTGACCCTATATGGGAGCTCTGGTTCGAGCTTCATTATAAAACTAAGCAACTGAGAGAGAGTGAGCTTTTTAGGGTTGGAGAGGACAAATGGAGTGGGGCTCTTTAAATAGGGAGCTCAGTGACTTGTTGGCCATCCGTTATCACTGACATTGATGACCTGAAATGCCCCGAACAGAAGCGTTTCTACTTAGCTAGCATTTCTTCAGTTTCCTAGCGAGTGAATAGTGCTGTCATCCTGAGTAAGAAGATGACACTATTCTGAACCGGATTAGACTAGTCCGAATTGGGTTCAAAGCTTAAATTGGTCGGTTCACCCCCCATTTGATGGAGTTTTTCAAATCTAAAAATTTCTAAATTCATCTAAATTCATTCTCTATCCAATGGTGGCCTCAAATCTCCAATTTGAATTATTTAAGCCTCCTAGAAAAATTAATTTATGATTCAGTTCAATAGTGGTTCAAATCGGTCTGAGTCAGTTCGGATCCAGTTCACCTGAACTGGTTTGGTTTTCTTTCCCAATCCCTTCACAAGTCTATTTCCATGTCTTTTGTGACTCCTTGGGTCACTTAGGGTCCATAAGATTCCTAATTTACCATCTCTTTGTCAATTCTGGTTCATAAACCGACTTGGTCCTTAAACCAGTTCGATTCAGTTCAGGTCCAGTTCACTCGAACCGATCTGATTTTTCTCTCCCACTTTGTTCTAAGGTTCCTTCCCAAGGTTTATAAATTTCATTGGGGCACAAGGGAGTTGAATTTCTCTAATTTACCCGTTCTGGTTCATGAACCGACTTGGTTCATAAACTGGTTCAATCCAGTTGGATTCGGTTCATCTAAACCGGTCTGGTATTTCTCTTCCAACTCATCCTAAGGTTCTTTTCCATGGTATTATGAACTCTTTGGATCATCCAAGAGTTGTAAATTCCCAAATTGTCTATTCACAAATGATCGGGTTTGTGAATCAGTTCTGTATCCTCACTTGGTTTGACCGGTTCTTTTTCCCAATTTTCCTTAGCTCAAAAGGGCGGGTTTTTCATGCTTAGCTAAAGTAAGCTCCATGGAATGAGAAAGTGATAAGGGATAAATGTAAATAACCGAGAAGGTTATATGTCGATAAACTACAAATTAATATTAATGGACGTTCTTTCCAGTGCAAAGAACGTTGAGTAAGTTTTGGGGACAAAACTCCTAAAAGGAGGGGAGAGTTGTAAACCCCGCCCTTTGGAGTTAAGGTAAACTAAAGAAAGAACTGGTCAACCCGAGTGAGAAAATCGAACTGGTTCACGAACCCTGACCATTTGAGAACAGGCAAATTTGAAGATTTACAACTTCTAAGTGACCCAAAGATTCGTAAAAACCTCTAAAAGGGACTTAGGAAAATTTGGGGAAAATAACTAGACTGGTTCATGTGAACCAGATCCGAATATGATTGAACCAGTTTGGACCTTTTTGAACCACTATTGAACTAGATGCTAAATTCATTTTTCTAGGTGGCTTAGAAATTTTAAATTGGAGAATTGATGCCACAATTGGATAGAGAATGAATTTAGATAAATTTACAAATTTTTAATTTTAAAAATCTTGGTCGAATCGAGCCTTAACCAGCTGGTTTAAGCATTGAACTCGGTTTGGACCGGTCCGTTCTGGTTCATAATAGTGTCATCTTCTTCCTTTAGATGACAGCATGGTTCACTCATCGAAAAATCCAGCAGCACCGACGAATGTGAAAAGTTTCCAGCCAGGGAGTTTCAGGCAATGAATGACCGCCATTAAGGCGCCAATCGGATGGCCAAGAAGTCCCCAAGCTTCATATATAAAGAGCCCCTCCCTATTCATCTTCCTCAGACCTGAAAACTCCACTCTCTCCTTACTGCTCCATTTTTTGGTGAAGCTCGAATCAGAGCTTCGACTTGGGCATTTTCTTGAGCCAAAGAAGGCGTGGTTGGGTTCTATAAATTTGGGGAGAAGTTAGCTACACGATGGTAGTATCGATTTGCTCCGAGGATCATTGGAGAAATGCCGGCGTGATAGAACAGTGAATCAACTTCAGTGGACCAAAGCTGACCTATTTCGGTCGAGCTGAAAATAGCCATTTCAAGCCCTTCTAAGGCCAAACCAAGCTCTCCCAACACTTATTCAGCCCTCATACGGCCGAATTAGAGTGAAAAGATCAGCCAATTTGGCTCCACTCTCTATGAATTTTGATCGGTGATTGAGAGAGAACATGTAGATCTTTACTGACCAAAATTTCCATCAATTCGACATGAATTGATACAATTCTTGATCCTAGGAGAAATCTCAAGACAAGACCTATCCGCGTAGATTGAAAGCTCGGACCGCCGTGCCCCTGACGGTAAGCATTAGAAGCTTTCTCTCTCTACATTTAGTTTTTAGGTGAATCACCATTTAAGCTCATTTCAGCATCAAATCTTGTGGTTCAAAGTGCAATTAAATCATATGGATGTGTAAATTGAGAAATTTTGGGGATTTCTAAAGGTCAAGGGACTAAAGTGCAGTTTCCTAAAATTGAGAGCCAATTGATCATGGAAAATATGTTGGAGGACCAATTGGTTAGTTTTTGGAATTTTGGGGGTGAAATTTACTATTTTTGTAAAGTAGGGGCAAAATGGTAATTTTGGAAAAGATGGGGACAAAAATGGGAATTTTCGAAACTTGAAACCCTTTTTGCAATTTTTAATATATTGAGGTACCAAGGTAAATTTTTGAAGTACTGGGACTCAATTTGGGGTAAAATCGGCATTAGGGATCTAAAGTTAAAGAAAAAAAATTTTAAGGACCAGATTGCAATTAATTGAAAACTTTGGGTATTTCATTCATTATGATGAATGAAGGCTATCGAGCCAAAAGATAGTGAACATGAAGGTTCATATCGGGTAGGAACACGAAGTACCAGAAATGCCAGACAAGATAAACTCGTATGGAGACACAAAGCTGGTTAAGAGAAAATTCACTGCATTCACGGGTGAGTGGGATTTTTACATCATACCTGGTTGGGATGATGAGCACCTCAGTAATGAAAACCCGCTACTATGTGGGATTTTAACATCACACCTAGATGGAGTGATGTGAGAAAACACACGGAATACCTACTTACCGGTTGTAAGTAGATGATACCGGGTTGGTTTGATGAACTTCCTAGAAGGAAGTAGAAAACCTGTTCATCGGTTATGAGCGGAGATGTTCTCACACCTGGTTGGTGTGATGGACAATTGGAAAGTGATTTTTGTCAGAAGTGCTCTCCCCTGAATGTGTGCCACTGCTTACACTTTTTGGGAGACCTTCTTGACGTGAGCTCGAATAGCTCAAAGAGGCCAGAGGCCTCGATTTTAGAACTTGGGGGCTAATATGCCCAATTTTGAAAATCTTGTACAGTGGTCTCAAGGCCAGTTGGCACAAGCTGGAGCTCATAAACAAACATGAGATAAAGCCATGAAAACTTTAATGAATGATGTGTTTTTCCATGGTTCCAAGATAGGACCGACATACTCGATGTACTAGCGGTAGTGCGACAAGACTAGTCAACGGACTAGTCGAGACAAACAACTGTAGGTCGTGTTAAGGGTTAGGGTCGTTAGACCAGTGGCACCAAAGATTAAATGGCTTATGAGGAAAAGTATTGTTTTGTGCATGCATTGAGGTTCAGGACCATCAAAATGCCCAAGAGGGGTAGTGATGCCTCTGAGGGGCTATTGGATGACATGGCAGAGATAAGGGTAGTTTGTCATGCCATCAATCAGGAAAGCTCGACGTAGCTTCATGCGCATGAGACCGGGGTGGGGTCGGGATGAGGTATTTGTTCTCATACGGACATGAAGTTTCTTTACGAGATTGATGGTCAGATGTCGCATACATCCACTCATTCTCATGATAGAAGTGGTTGGGCTTCTATCTAGGTGGCTAGTAAAGTCACTCTAATGCCATAAGTGGGTGCAGTGGATGTGCTGCCCTACGAATGTGTGATCCCTTCACGAGGAAGGGCATGTGTTGAATGTTAAACACACCAACCGTGGTTAATGAGGAGTAATGGTTTTGAAAACAGAGATTTTGAGGATGAAATGTCATAAAGAAAATAAGGAGTCTAGCACACTTCAATTCAAACTATTTTTCTGAAAGTTAAGTTTTAAATACCCATTCACTGAGTCATTGAACTCACCCCTCTTTTATACCCCTTTCAGGTAACCTAGGGAAAACCTACCCAAAGACCTTCAGTTAACTATACCTGCAAGATAGGTATGTTAAGTTTAAATTTCATGTAGTTTTGATTAATGTTATTCCAGGAAAGTACAGGTTTAAAGGATGCCTTACTTCTCATGGTCTAAAGAAGGGGAAAACCCTTAAAAATCTAGGAGAGTGGCGGGTTGATCACAGGGATCTGACCAAACCGGGTCGGGGCGTGACTGACAACTAGTCTTGATGTCTGTGGTTCTTTCTCTTAATCACTTCCTAATTGAAGGGCTTACTTCTCCAAGGTTTCTCACATATACTTTCCTTTATTTCCTTATTATGGTTATTCCACCCATTCTTACTTGTTATGACATCTTTTGATGCTATCTTCCTACTTACTCGTTCCTTAGTTTTAACTTACCCCCCGTGCCCTCCTAGTGTGCTTTCCTCGGTTTTTTACCCCATCATGCACTTCATTTGCATGCTGATCTTCTTATCCACTTCAATTGGTTCCATTACCTCTTAGTTGGGATATGTGTGTCTCTCTAGGGCTTCCTTTCCTTGGTAGGATTCTTCCCCTTTTTCCTAGAATTCTTTTTTTCATTTTTCATTCAGAGTATCAAACCTTAAATGACATCCTTTGATGCCATCCTCTCCTACTTATCCTTACTTTTGAAATCTTGTGGGCACGTCTTCTATACCCTATTGTCATTCCCACTTGTACCCCAATACAAGTCTATTTATTTAGGGAGGGGTTCAAATTCTCCTTGTTTCAAGGTCTTTTGATCACCTTGTGAGAGGCCTAGTTAATCCTTCTCATGGCTTGAGTTTGATCGTTAATTCATTTCCGGCCATTGATTTCTTTAAGGATTTCCTTCATCCTTCCTTTCCTAACGTTTGGCTAGTTCACTTCTCCCTTCTTCGTCTTGGTTGTAAATCCATAACTCTTACGAGGGTCTTTTCATTAACTCCCTCATCCCTACTACTCTCCTTGTTCACTTGCCTTGGGACAGTTGTCCCTCGAGTTTACTCGTCCTTGATGCCTATCTCATTCCTCTATTTAGGGTGTAGTCTTTACTACTTTTTTGGATCTCCCTAGGGCGTCTCCTTATTCATCCCATAGTCGCTAGTTGTATCCTTTTGCTAGGTTCGTCTATAACCCTACTTGGCTCCTCTGTTTTTACAATGCAGGTCACACCTTGCTATCTCGAGTCATCCTATTTGCCTTTCAACATTCGGGGCTTATCTTCTCTGGTGGAGGTGCTTCCTTCTCTACTCCTAGATGGCTTTTAGCTCTCCTTAAGGAAAATCCCCTTCATCTATATTATGTTCCATTTTTGTTTACTTAAGATCCTGCCTTTGGTCCTTCTTCTGGTGATTCTTCCTCATGTATTTGAGGCACACAATCACATCATCACTGAGGAACATAAAATTTTTAGGAATTTAGAATTTTCTTTATTCATTATCGAAGTAGGAATGCAGTTTAGGGGCTTTAACTCCTTTTTAAAGGGAGATTATTACAATGATGGGTCAAGAAGTACCCACTACTATGCTAGGGTCTCGAAGAATTTCCTCCTGGGTGAGATTGGAATCCTTAGTCGGAACTGTGGTTTTTATGGTGTTATCCCTTCGGACTTTTGTAGGTGAGGAGGTGTCATTATTGGAAGGTATTGTTTTAAATTCTTGCGATGTGGGATAGTCCTTTGCTATATGTCCTATTCCACTACACCTATAACAAGTTCTCTTGGGACCTGTCCTTAGTAGTATTGGGCACCTTCTCATGTAGTGTCACCATTGTTCACACCTGTAATAGGTCATCTCCTTGCGTGTACCTTTGTGGGTCCTCCAATACATCGAGCATTGGGGGGCCTTTCTTGGGGATTGTACGTAGATCTGTGCTTTACTATCCTTGAGCCTGAACACCTTGATGGTTTTCTTGTCGAGTCTTCCTTGCCCAATGGTTACTACAAGATGCCTCCTAGACTCCTTAGTCCCCTAGTTCATCTCCTTATTTGGAGATGGTATTCCCTCCGGTTTTCGTGGTGTCTAGGGTAGTGCGAGTTCTTTTGGCTACTTTTCTCCAGGCCATCTTCCTACAAAGTAGGTAGTTTTCGTTTAATTCTTATGTTATATAGTCTTGATATTGTATTCAAGAAAACATGCTCTAATACCACTCAAGTTGTCACGCCCCAACCCGGTTTAGTCGGATCCCCGTGAGCAACCCACCACTCCCTTTGGTTCAAGAGGGTTTCACCCCCTTCTAAACCGCGAGAAGTCATGCATCCTTTTTTCCCTATTTTTCCTGTAATAGCATTATACAAAACTTAATATATTAAGAATTTACATACCTATCTTAGGGTTCAACTGCGGGGGAATCTTTAAGGTTAGTATTCCATTTTCCTAAAAAGGGTTAAAGGAAGAGAGTGAGTTTCTACAACTTAGAGAGCAGGTGTTGGGAGCAAGTTTTCAAAAAAATGCTTAGTTTATCAAAACAATGCCAAGGTTTACCATTTCTTTTCAAGGATTTTCTCAAATCTTAAATCTCAGGGCTTTTTCCATTTTAATATTAGGTGTGTTTAGTGCACTTAGTACATCCCCTTGCCTCGGGGGGTGTTTAGCAAGCAAACAAACACAAGCCCTTCATCTAGAAGGGTACACACTCCAGCTCCCCATCTAGGATTTGTCGAATGGTTATCCATTCCGGGTGGATTGTATTTATGCATTTAGGGCAATGAGTGCTTCTTGTTTCATGGTGTTTGCCTAAGTTGTCGAGTTGGGGCACGGATCGCGATAACCCAGGAGTGTCACTCGAGCGTAGGTCATGTGATTGTGTGGGACCTAGTCCCATGTTTGAAATAAGTAAATTGATTTCATGAATATCTGATAAGGGGGAGACTGAGAATATCTTGGTCGTAAAATATAGGCGAGCTGGATGACCTGAGACAATTTCTCAAATGGGAGGAAGGAAATCACGAGGCTCGTACAAAGGATACAAGCGATTAGAGTAAATCTTGTATACTAGGCAGTTTATAGGAAATGTATGGGTCATAAACCATATAGTGGCATGATGTTAGCATCCAACTCACTCAGTTCTGAGCTCACCTCCCCTCCTCCAAACCATGTTGTCTGTAAATCTAAGCAACTCAAGGAAATGATGAGGAGCTAACCCCCAAGGAACCCTACTGCTTAGGTAACCTCATGACCTACACACGAAGTACTTACTTATCATTTTACACATTTCCCTGGGTTTGTAAGGGTGAAAGAGCAAATGGGATCATGTTGCATCTCATATATAAAAAGTTTGAAATTTTCGTTGCTTTCTAAAAGAATTTTGCGGGTTTGATCCTAGGTTCCATTGGTTTTACCTTAGCGAACGAGTCCTCAACCATGGGAAATCGGGCCAAGGTGTGACATGGCCCGTGCCTCATCTCGGGTTACTAAGGCCCTATACATGATAACATGCCTCGGAGTGTGTTGCATGGACGATACCATTCTGGGAAACTGGAGTGTGAGAGTCACGTGAACACTATACCATAACTGACACTTCTCAAGTGTTGTCTTGTATATGGATGTCTCAGCACCCAGGGTCATGGTCGCATTGCCACTGCTCGCTCGCACAAAATGGGCTACTCAAGCCCTAAACATATTGGGCTACTTAGGCCCCTATATAATGGGCTACTCAGGCCTCAAACATCTATCACTATCAGAATGTACTACTGCATGGTCGATACTAGTCTGAGAAACTAGAGTGTGAGAGGTGTGAGAACACTCTATCATAACAAACACTCCTTGAGTATCGTCTCACAACTGGGTGTCTTAGCACCTTGTGTGAAACCTCGTCCTCTCGAACCAAGGAGATCGGGAGAAGAACCGACATTATATTTTTTTTGAAAATTGAGCCAATTAATGGACCAAAAATAGTAAAAAAAGGGTTAATATGGGCCATTGAAAAATCCCAAGTGACTAAAAATTCATAAAAATGATGGGGAAGAACCATGAAGTGGATTGGATGGGAAAATTAGACCAGATCAGGGTGAACTGAACCTTAATAATATTGAACCAAGTTGAACCATAGTGAACCGGTTGAATAATTCATTCTTCTAGGAGGCTTAAAAATGTTAATCTGGAAAATTGAGACATCATTAGATAGAGAATGAATTTATATGAATTTAGAAAATTTTAATTTTAAAAAATCGATCGAATTCGTCCTCAACCGACTAATTTTCGAATTCGGGTAATTGAACCCATTCGAATTGGACCGGTCAACAATCCAGCCACTCAACAGATCAGACTGGTCAATAGTCAATGGTACCCAGTCACAAGCCATGCAGACTCGGGCAACCAATAGGGGGTTGCCATGTGTCCGGTCAATAGTCAGTGGAGGACCAATCAGCTTGCCACGTAGATATGAGTAGCCAATTTGAGGTTGCCATGTGTCCAGTTAACTGGTCAATGGTTGATGAGACAATTGAGTTGGAACGCCACGACAGAAAAACTAGCCAATCACAACATGCCATGTCACTCCCCAACCTGGTTTGGTTAGATCCCCGTGAGCAACTCGTCGATCCCCGTGAAACCTTCTTTATTATTCTTAATTCATCAAGGGTTCGGTTTTCTTGTAAATTTGACCGGTTCTTTCCTGGTTTCCTTGACTCGTGGATGATGGGTTTCCTAACTCTCCCCTCTTTTTAGGAGTTTTATCCCCAAAACTAATTTTGCCTCCTTTTTCCTTGTGAAAATCTCCCTTGGTGTCAACTTGGGTTTACTTGACATGCCATCCTTTGGTTATTCCTTTACTTAGTCCTTTTTAAATCCATGCATTAATGGGACTTCTCTTCCATTCCATTAATCACTCACTCTATGGAGGGTATCTTGATTTTGTGGGTCTTACCCACTATTCTAAAAGTATACCTTTATGCCCACTCCCTATTCTACTTAGGGTAAGGTTCTTCCTCTTGAAGGTTTTCATCCATGTCTTTGAGTTGACTATCCTATGATCATCCCTTTCCTTAAAATCCTAGGTGGCCCCCTTGATGGTGGTTTATACCTTTCCAATCTCCTCGAAGTTACTATGATTGTGCCTTCTTGTCACCCGATAGTGTCTCTTGACTACTCTCGGTGTCATCCAATCATCCTTTTTACTTGATGCCATGACATTTTGGTAGCGCTTGGTTCTCCTTATTTACTTGTCCTTCCTAATCTTCTTTATTGGGTTTCCAAGTTTTGACCACTGTGTTTCCCCTCCACTTTTGGGCTTGTTGCCTCTCTTGTAGTTTGCTCTCCCTTTCGTTTCTTTCCTTATTCCCAGTGATATCATTGCACGAGGACTTCCTTCCTTCCCATACATCCTCAACCACTCTTGCCCCCTTCTTGGGTTTCTTATTTCGGGTAAGCCTTTTGTTGCTTCTTGGCGTGATCTCACTTCCTACCTTTACCCTTCTACGTAGGGATTTTTGCCCTGGGAGTTTCATGTTCAACCTCCATAACATTCCTTGAAGGCTTTTCCTTCTTTTCTTACACCCTTTTATTATCGGTATGGTTGTCGGCACTAAATTCTTCATTTTCCCCCAATTCCCCTTTTTATCCCTTTTCCCCTATACGAGGGATTTTCGGTCATTGGGTCCTTTCACTTCTACCAGTTTTTCAGGAGCGGCTTAATTGTTTTCCCCAGTTCTATCGGGTCCATCATCTCTTTTTTGGGGCACGCCCTTCTCCAGTACTCCTCCCTTTACTAGGCTCCTCCCTCTCTTCTCCTTTACGAGTATCTGACCTTAGAGTAACTTTATGTCATCCTTTGTCGTTGTCCTCCTTATTGACCCTTCCTTGAAAATCTTGTGGTACATCCTTGTACCCATGTTTATTAATCTTACTTGCATGTCGTACAAGTCTGCTTCCTTGGGAAGGGTTTAGGTACAATTTACTTCAGGACTTTTTGGCCTCCTTTTGTGACACTTACTTAATCCTTCTGATGGCTTGAGTGTGGTTGCCAATTCATTTTTAGGCTATTGATTCCTTAAGTGTAGACCCCGTCCTTTAATAATCAGAAAATCGGGGAAAGAATCGGTCAGTTTTGAATTTTAAAACCGAATCAGACTACAAGCTTGATTAATAGGAAACTGGCAAATTGAGAATTTACAACTTCCATGTGACTCAAAATGGTTCATAAATATTGGAAAAGAATATTTATAAAGAGCCCCTCTCCATTCATCCTCTCCACACCTAAAAAGTTCAATCTCTCTCAGTTGCTTAGTTTTAGGGTAAAGCTCGAACTAGAGCTCCGATATAGGGTCATTTCTGAGCCAAAGAAGGTGAGGTCAGGTTCATTAGAACTGGGGAGAAGTCAACTACATGGTGGTGACATCCATTCGTTCCGAGAGTCATCAGAGATGCGTCGGCGTGATTGAACAGTGAAGTAGCTTTGGTGGACCGAAGCTGCCCTTTTTGGGCTGAGTTGAAATCGGCCAATTCGAGCCCCCCTCAAGCCAAACCAAGCCCTCCCAACACTTCATCAGCCTCTCACGGCCTAATTAGGATGGAAAGGTAAGCCAATTTGGCTCCCCTCTACAATTTTTGATCGGTCTTAGAGAGAGTCGACCGAATTTAAATGACAAAATTCTAATCCAATTTGACATCAATTGATGTCAATCTTGATAGTAGGAAGAACCTCAGGAGGAGAACTACCTGCCTAGATAGAAAGCTCAGACCGCCGTGCTCTCACCGGTGAGTAATTGAAACATTCTCTCTCTACAGTTCATTTTCCGGCGAAGCTCCGTTTGAGCTCGTCCTGACGTTAAAACTTGTGATTCAAATTGCTAAAGAATTGTATGAACATGAAGAAACTTAATTTCAACTTCAATTTCAATAAATGGAAATGTTTAATTGGTCAATTTGATGAAATCAAATTTGGCTGGGTTAAAAAGTTGGAATTGGAAGAAAAATTGGGGAAAATTTGGAAATTTTAAAAAATTCGAAGGACCGAAATGCATTTTCCTAGAATTGAGGGTCAATTGGGCATGATAAAAATGTTAGAGGGCCAATTGAGGAATTTTAGAATTTTTGGGGTAAATTTTACCATTTTTGTAAAGGAAGGGAAAATGGTAATTTTGGAAAAGTTAGGGGATCAAATTGGAAATTGGGAAATTAAACCCCTTTTTGTGAAATTGAATAATTGAGGCCCCATGGGGAATTTTAAAAGTTTTGGCATTCAATATGAGGAAAAACCGGTATTAGGGACTTAAAGTTAAAGAAAAATAACTTTATGGACTTAATTGTAAATAAATAAAAGTTTAGGTTTTCTCATTCATTTAGAATGAATGATAGCTATTGGGCTGAGAGATTATGAACCAAGATATTCATATCGTGTAGGAACACGAAGTACCAGGAACGCCAACAAGGACAAGGTCGTGTGAATACAAAGAACCGGTCTATTGGAGTTCACTGCTTTAATGGATGAGTGGGATTTTATATCATACCCGGTTGGGGATGATAATACCTCGAAATAAAAACCCACTACCAAGTGGTATTTTAAGCATCACAACTTAGAGGAGTGATGTGAAAATCATGCGGAAAAACTACTTATCAATTGCAAGTAGATCACTCCCAGTTGGTAATATGACACTTCCTCGAAGGAAGTTGAAAAACAGTTCATCGGTTATGTGTAGAGATGTCCTTATACCCGGTCGGTATAATGGAAAAATGAAAATATATTTTTGTCAGAAGTGCTCTCCCCTAACAATGTGTCAATTCTTAAACAATTTGGGAGACCTTCTTGAGAGGAGCTCGAATAGCTCTTATAGGCCGGGGGCCTTGGTTTTGGATCTTGGGGGCTATTATGCCCGGTTTTGAAAATCTCGAACAAGTGTGTCATAGGCCAGTATGCATGAGCAGGAGCTTGTAAATAAACATGAGATATGTGCCATAAAACTTTAATAAATGAATTGTTTGGCCATGGTACCAAGATAGGACTGACATATTCAGTCAATTCGTGGCAATGCGACATGATAGGTCTCTGGACCAGTCAAGACAAACAGCTTCAAGTTGAGTTGAGGGTGGGGGCCATTGGACCAGTGGCACCACAGATTATATGGCATTATAAGAAAATACTGTTTGTGCATGCACTATGATTACGGGATTATCAAGACACCTATGAGGGGTAGTGATGCATCCTAAGGGCCCTGGACGACCAGGTGAGTATAAGGGCAATTTGTCGTACCAGGTGACCTTGAAAAATTTGGAGTAGCACTAAGCACATGAGATCGGGGTGGGGACATGATGAGGTCTATGTACTCATACGGACACGGAGAATTGATTTTGGGATTGAGGGTCAGATGTCACGTACATCCACTCATTCTCAGGGTAGAAGTGGACGTGTTTCTATCTAGGTGGCCGGTAAAGTCACTCCAATGCCACTAGTGGGTTCAGTGGACGTGCTTACCTACGAACGTGTGTTTGACCTTCATGATGAAGGATGTGTGTTGGGTGATGACACACCATGATTAAATAAGTAAATGGTGGTATAACCTGAGATTTTAAATGAAAGGATTTTTGAAATAAAGGAGTCTGGCACACTCCAATATAATTGTTTTTCTCAAAGTTAATTTTTGAAAACCCCCGCTCACTGAGTTGTAGAACTCACCCCCTCCTTTCTATCCCTTTTTCAAGAAAAAGGAAAATGACTAGGAATAATACTGAGCCTTACCCTCTGTCAGGTATGCTTAAATTTTCCTTAAGCTTGCATTTTATTTGATATATGTCATTCCAGGGAACAAGGTTGAATTTACGCCTGGCTCATCTCGAGTTAAAGTAAGAGGAAACTCCTCTTGAACTGAGAGAGTGGTGAGTTTTTCACGGGGATCCAACCAAACCGGGTTGGGGCGTGACAACTAGAGTGATATCAGAGCCAAGTTCCCTTGAAACATTATCAATATTATGCTTTGCCTATTAACCCAACTCTAAACTATTGTGTAGGAAGGAAAGTCCCTAGGAAATTCGCAGAAAAATCCAGTCCTTCCCCTATAATCGTGATAAAGACATCCAACCCAAGGGAGGATGCCATTCAAAGCTTTCTAAAGGGCAAAAAAAGGGTGCCCAAGGACATGGCAGAAGACTATCGAAAACTAGTTGGAGCCCTATTAGAACCAGAAGGTATCACATACCCTCCTCCTAGACAAGAAGAACCAGCAACACCTCCTAGAAATCCAACCCCTCCTCCTCTAATGCCACAACAACCGAAGAGGAATCCCACCAAGAAGGAGGTGTGGGATAATTATTGGTATGCATATGCCATCTTCATGAAGGTCTACCAAGTACCTCCACCCACTCAACCTAACTTCAACGCGTTTCAATAGGTGAAGTGGACTTATGAGTGTGAGGAGGAAGTACTAAGGAGGTATGAATTGGAGGCCATACATGGTATTCATCCTATTAAGGAGCACGAAAAGACTGCAGTCAGCTCCTCAGAGCCTTCTGATCAAGAGTCCCATAATCATTCTAGGGTTAACTTTAGCCCTATGACCCCAAGGGATTAGGGGATAGAAAATTCCTGTAATAAGCCAAATATTGCAAATAAAATATTTCCTGAATAAATGAAAGTGAAAGTTTATTAAAACTCCTAAGTTTCCTTGAGAAAAGTTAAGGGTAAGATAATAAGAGTTTAAATAAAAAAGGGAACCTCCTTAAGGAAGAAAGGGTTACGGGTAGTTAAACTCAACCCTTAAGACTTACCTTAGAATCACGATAAATTCATCTGATGAAGACCCTAAGAAAAGGAAAAGAGTTGGAGGAGCAACCATCCAAGAGTACGTGACTTTTTGAGAGACCAAGAAGTTCTAAAAATTGAAGATACGGGAAGAAGGATAACACACCAAGAGGAATCACAAGAATAGAAGCGAATTGATAAGGAAAAGAAATTAAGTATAGAGTCCGCCATAGAAAGATGGAGAGAAAGTACAACAACAGAAAGTCCTAGGTGTAACAAACTAAAGAACTAAGATACAAATTCCTTAGAAATTTCAAAGGATAAGAGACATGTGGAAGGTAAAGTATGAGTCAAAGAAGGAAGAAAAACAAGAAGTAAATGAATCATACCCGGTCCTTAAGTTTAGGAGAAAGTTTACAAAGGATAGGGCGATCAAACACCTGAAAGTACGAGTGGTTATGTGAAAGTATAGGGAGGTTGAGCATGATCTACTACAAGAAGGCCTGGAAAACTCAAAATATGAACTTCAAAAAAAATCCTATATAAGGAAATAACTTATCTGGACCAAATTATTTGGAGGAGTAAACACAGTCTAACCAGAGATGGGGAATAGTGGAAGAATACAACCCAACCAAGACAAAAAGAGAAATACTAGGGATATAAAGGTACGAAAGGTTTGGACACGATGAGGATGAGAGACCCACCTCAAAGGAATAGGTGAATTTTGAAGCGAGTGGAAATGAAGCAAGATCAATAGAAGGTACTCATGGATCCAAAGAGTAAGAATAAGTTGGTAAAAATATCGGCAAAATATACTCCATAAATTTAAGGATTTCAATAGTAGATCTAGAAGGAAATATAGAGGGAAAAGAGAATGAAAAGCTCATCAGAGAAAGAAATCTTGGAAAGACATTAGCGTACCAAGGAAAGAAAGTGAAATAAATGGAATAAGCAAGAGGATAATTCCTCAAGAACAAGATAATGGGAAGGAAAGAATCATTTACAAAGAGAAAGAAATTACCCGACTCATGACTGAGAATTAGCTGCAATAGTGTTGCCCTAAAGATATGGCGACACTACCTTTATGGGGTTAAGTGCAGGATATACACAGATCATAAGAGCCTTATGTACTTTCTAACTCAGAAGGAGTTAAATCACCATTAGAGGAGATGGTTGAAATTGGTGAAGGATTATGATCTTGAAATAGAATATCACCCGGAAAGGCTAATGTGGTAGCGGATGCCTTAAGTCACAAGTATCAACTTGAGACAACACAAGTAAAGACAAGTTACCTACCTTGTTACAAAAATTTAAAAGCATGGAGGTAGATCTGAGGGTAGACAAGTAGGAAATATGCTTGGTGGATAATGTGGTGGTAAGACCTAGTTTAACCGAGTATATTGAGGCTCAACAAAGGATCAATAAAGAATTCCAATCTTATTTGGATCTGGTAAACAGAGGAAGAAACGGGACTACGACGTGTGAGGTGATGAAGTACTAACCTATAAGGGTAGGATATGTGTGTGCCTCAAGATAAGGAGTTGAAAAGATTAATTCTAGAAGAGGCACACAATTCGAAGTATGCTATGCATCGGGGCAGTACTAAGATGTATCGCGCCCTCAAAAAAGGATACTGGTGGAAGGGTATGAAGAGGGACATTGCATAATATATAGCTAGATGTTTGTCTGGTCAACAG
This sequence comes from Trapa bicornis, assembly GCA_030064425.1. Classification (NCBI taxonomy): domain Eukaryota; kingdom Viridiplantae; phylum Streptophyta; class Magnoliopsida; order Myrtales; family Lythraceae; genus Trapa; species Trapa bicornis. Next base: position 11,785,337 of record CM057753.1, on the reverse strand, counting down.
ATAAAAGCAGGACATTATAAAATGTTAGGACTACTATAACCCTTACCAATTCCATAATGGAAATGGGAGCACATCACCATGGACTTCGTCACGGGCTTACCGATGACCAAAAAGGGGCCGAGATGCGATTTGGGTCATAGTGGATAGATTGACCAAATCAGCACATTTTATTCCTATAAAAGTGATGGACACGGTAGAACAGCTGGCTGTCCTATACATGAAGGAAATCATAAGACTCCATGGTGTCCCAATGAGTATATTATCGGATAGAGATTCAATATTTACCTCCAGGCTTTGGCTAAGTTTACAAATGCCATGGGGACTAAGCTTCATATGAGCACGTCATTTCACCCACAGACAGATGGTCAATTGGAGTGAACCATCCAAACCTTAGAAGACATTCTGAGAGCGTGCATACTTACCATGAATAAAAGCTGGGAGGAATACTTGTGTCTGATGGAATTCGCTTACAACAATAGTTATCAGACTAGTATTCAGATGGCTCCCTATGAAGCCCTTTATGGACGACTATGTCATTCCCCTCTATTTTGGGAAGGAGTGGGAGAAAGGAAAATAAAAAGGGCATAACTAATTGAGGATGCCACCGAGAAGATAAAATTAATAAGGAGTCATCTTAAGATTGCTCTGGACAGGCAAAAGAGTTATGCGGACAATCGAAGGAAAGATTTGGAGTTCGAGGTAGGAGATCAAGTGTTCCTCAAAGTGTCCCCCTGGAGGGGAATACTTAGGTTCAAGTAAAGAGGAAAGTTGAAATCAAGATATATCGGTCCATATCCCATCATTCAATGGATAGGGCTTGTAGCTTATAAATTGGAACTACCTCCTAACATGTAGAGAATACATGATGTATTCCATATTTCAGTACTTCGGAAATATCAGCCTGATCCTAGTCATGTATTGGATCGACCTCCAATGGAACTAGAAGAGAACCTGACCTATCAGACAGAGCCAATACGAATCATCGATCGGAGAGACAAGAATTTGAGGAACAAGAAAATTCTTATGGTCAAGTTGTTGTGGCAGAACGGACCCGTGTAGGAAAAGACATGGGAAACTGAGTCTATGATGAGGGATAGTTACCCTCAATTATTTAACGTGTAACTATTTTGGGGACGAAACCCTTAAAAGGAGGGGAGAGCTGTAAACCCCGTCCTTTGATAATGAGAAAACCGAGAAAATAACTAGTCAGTTTTGAATTTTTAAACCGAATCGGTCTACAAGCTCGATTAATAGGAAACAGGCAAATTGAGAATTTAAAACTTACATGTGACTCAAAATGGTTCATAAATCTTGGAAAAGAACCTTAGGACGAATTGGGGAAGAAAAACTGGACCAGTTCAAGTGAACTATGTCCGAACTGGTTTATGAACCGAATCCACTCATGAATCGGAATCATAGAGAGAGGGTAGACAAGGAAATTTATGGATCCCAAGTGACCCAAAGAGTCCTAAAAGTCATGTAAATGGACTTGAGAAAGAATTGGAGATGAAAACCAAACCGGTTCAGGTGAACTGGATCTAAACTAGTTTGGACCAGTTTCAACTATTATTGAACCGGATTCTAAATTCATTTTTCTAGGTGGCTTAAAAATTCAAATTCGAGATTTTAAGCCACCATTGGATAGAAAATGAATTTAGAAATTTTTACATTTGAAAAATTCGATAAAATAAGGGGTGAACCGACCAGTTTAAGATTTGAACCCGGTTCGGACTGGTCTGGTCTAGTTCAGAACATTGTTGTCTTCTTCCTTCATATGACAGCACTGTTCACTCACCGGAAAATTGAAGCAGCGCCGAAGAAGAAGAAATGTCTCCATTCAATACATTTCCAGCCATCAATGCCTATCACAAAGATTCCAAATGGACGGTCGATGAGTCCCCGAGCTCCCTATATAAAGAGCCCCTCACCATTCATCCTCTCCACACCTGAAAAGCTCACTCTCTCTTAGTTGCTTAGTTTTTCGATGAAGCTTGAACAAGAGCTCCCATATAGGGTCATTTCTAAGCCAAAGAAGGTGAGCTCGGGTTTGTTAGAACTGTAGAGAAGTCAGCTACACGGTGGTGGCATCCATTCGTTCCGAGAGTTGCCAGAGGAGCACCGACGTGATCGAATAGTGAAGCAGCTCCGGTGGACCGAAGCTACCCTATTTTGGCCGAGTTGAAATCAGCCAATTTGAGCACCCCTTAGGATAAACCAAGCCCTCCCAACACTTCCTCAGCCCTCCCAAGGCTGAATTAAGACAGAAAGGTAAGCCAATTCACCTTCCCTCTACAATTTTCGATCGGTGATAGAAATAGAGTCGACCGAATTTAAATGATGAAATTCTAAGCCAATTCGATATCAATTGATTTCATTCTTGATCCTAGGAAGAACCTTTGGAAGAGAACTACCTGCCCAGATAGAAAGCTCGGACGCCGCACCCTCATCGATGAGTAATCGAAGCTTCCTCTCTCTACAGTTCATTTTCCGGCGAAGCTCCGTTTGAGCTCGTCCCGGCATTAAAACTTGTGATTCAAATTGCTAAAGAATTGTATGAACATGTAGAAACTCAATTTCAACATTTGGAAACGTTTGATCGGTCAATTTGATGAAATCAAATTTGGCTGGGTTAAAAAGTTGGAATTGGGGAAAAAATTGGGGATTTTCGAAAATTCAAAGGACCGAAATGAAATTTCCTAAAGTTGAGGGTCAATTGGGCATGATAAAAATGTTAGAAGGCCAATTGAGGATTTTTAGAATTTTTGGGGTAAAATTTACCATTTTTGTAAAGGAAGGGCAAAATGTTAATTTTGGAAATGTTGGGGGACCAAATTGGAAATTGGAAAATTAAACCCCTTTTTGTGAAATTGAATAAATTGAGGCTCCAAGGGGAATTTTAAAAGTTTTGGGACTCAATTTGAGGAAAAACTAACATTAGGGACTTAAAGTTAATGAAAAATAACTTTAGGGACTAGTCAAGACAAAAAGCTACAAGTTGAGTTGAAAATCAGGGCCATTGGACCAGTATCACCACAGATTATATGCCATGATAAGAAAATTCTGTTTGTGCATGCACTATGATTATAGGATCATCAAGACACCCATGAGGGGTAGTGATGCGTCCTAAGGGCCCTGGACGATCCGATGAGTATATGGTCAGTTTGTCGTACTGGGTGACCGTGAGAAATTTGGAGTAGCACTAAGTGCATGAGACCGTGGTGGGGACGGGATGGGGTATCTATCCTCATACGGACATAGAGAATTGATTTTGGGATTAAGGGTCAAATGTCGTGTACATCCACTCATTATCAGGGTTGAAGTGTACGTGCTGGCCTGCGAATGTGTGTTTGACCTTCATGATGAAAGATATGTGTTGGGTGATGAGACACCATGAGTAAATAAGTAAAATGGTGGCATAACCCGAGATTTTAAATGAAAGGATTTTTGAAAGAAATGAGTTTGGCACACTCCAATACAATTCATTTTCTCAAAGTTAATTTATGAAAGCCCCCACTCACTAAGTTGTAGAACTCACCCCCTCATTTCTATCCTTTTTTCAGGAAAAAGGAAAATGACTAAGAATAATATCGAGCCTTACCCTCTATTAGGTATGCTTAAATTTTCCTTAAGCTTGCATTTTATTTGATATATGTCATTCCAGGGAACAAGGTCAAAATTACGTATGGCTCATCTCGAGTTAAAGTTAGAGGAAACTCCTCTTGAACCGAGAGAGCACCAGGTTATTCATGGGGATCCAACCAAACTAGGTTGGGGTGTGACATTAAGGAATTTCGTCATCCTTCTTCCCTAATGTTTGGCCTTTTTATCTCTCCCCTCTTAGTCGAGTTTGTATACATAATTTCTACGAATGTTAGTTTGTTAACCGTCTCATTCCTACTACTCTTCTCGTTCCACTGTTTTGGTATAGTCATCTCTTGGATTCACTTGTCCTTGATGCCCATCACGTCACCCCTTTTTAGGGTGTAATCATGACTACTTCCAAGTCCGAAACAAGGTAGCATCGGTCTACCACAGCTGCTTCACTATTCCATCACGCCGACGTTTCTCCAGTAACCCTCAGAGCAAACGGAGACTACAGGCATGTAGCTGACTTCTCCTTGGTTCTAAAGAACCCAACCTCGCCTTCTTTGGCATAGAAAAGACCCTATATCGGAGCTCTAGTTCGAGCTTCACCGAAAAACTAAGCAACTGAGAGAGAGTGAGCTTTTCAGGTGTGGAGATGATGAATGGGGAGGGGGTCTTTATATAGAAAGCTTGGGGACTCCTTGGCCATCCGATTGGTGCCTTTTTTACTGGAATTGATGGCCGGAAACGTATTGAACGGAGATGTTTCTTCTTCATCAACACTGCTTCAATTTTTCGGCGAGTGAACAATGCTGTTATCTGAAGGAAGAAGATGACACTACTCCGAATTGGACCAGACCGGGTTCGAAACTTAAACCGGCCGGTTCACCCCTCATTCGACCAAGTTTTTCAAATCTAAAAATTTCAAAATTCATCTAAATTCATTTTCTATCTAATGATGGCCTCAAATCTCAAATTTGAACTATTTATGCCACATAGAAAAATGAATTTAGGATCTGGTTCAATAATGGTTCAAACTGGTCCAAACCGGTTTAGACCCGATTCACCTGAACCGATTTGGTTTTCATCTCCAATTCATTCACAAGTCCATTTCCATGGATTTTATGACTCCTTAGGTCACTTAGGGTCCATAAATTTCCCGATTTACCATCTCTCTATCGGTTCCGGCTCATAAACTGGCTCGGTTCTTAAATTAGTTTAATCCAGTTCGTGTCCAGTTCATCTAAACCAGTATAATTTTCTCTTCCAATTTGTCCTAATATTCTTTTCCAAGGTTTTATGAACCCTTTGGATCACCCGGGAGCTGTAAATTTCCAAATTGCCCATTCCGAATTGATTAGGTATGTGAACTGGTTTGGTTTTCTTACTCGGTTTGACCGGTTCTTTTCCCGGTTTTCCTTAACTCAAAAGGGAGGGGTTTACAACTCTCCCCTCCTTTAAGGAGTTTTGTCCCCAAAATTTAATTAGCAAACTTGCATGAGAAATCATTTCCTTTGATATCTATTTGGTGTTTGCTTAATATGCAAACTCTTCTCTTGTTCTTCCAACTAGCCCTTTTTACATCCTTCACGTAAGAAATTTCTTTTCCTTTATATCATTTACACCCTTCATGTAGTTTAATATAACTAGATATACCTTTCTTAAGGGTATATCCTTAGATTCCTTGCTCTCCACATTATGTCCATCTGCCCATTAATAATTCCTTCAAGGATAGTTAGTCGCATGTATCTCTCCAAAGTTTACTTTCATAGTGTATTTCTTTCTGTAGCATTCAAATCTTCCTTATTTTAAGATTTCTTGACACTTATATGAGAGTTAGAAGAAGAAGAAATGGATCGATCCTCTTATTTTTATTTCTCGAACCGAGAGATCCGTGAATCGGGATCCTAATGCATATAGATACAAATGGTCCAATGGGAACAAGAATTTCTAGGAATATTTTTAGCCTTTCGTTTCTCAGCAGAAGAGTCATTTTCAAGTAGTCTTCAAGGACTTTTTTGGCCTTTGGTCCTTTTAAGGACTTCTTTCATCCATCTTTTCCCGAGTATTTGGCCTTTCCGCCCCTCTCTTCTTTGTTGGAACTCAAATTATGGATTTCCCGTGTATTAGTTCATTAATTGCCTCGCCTCCACCATTCCTTTGGTATAAGTTTCTTAGGGTAGTTGTTTCTCGAGTACTCTTGTCCTTAACGTCCATCTCCTTGACCTTTTTAGAGTGTAGTCTTTTCTACCTCCCGATTTTCCTCAGGCTATCATTTATTTTCCTTGACTATTTTGTTGTCATGATTTGCTTACTTTTGTTACATTGCTCTGAATCTCCAATTTTACTTCTCTACTTTTTCCAAAGGAAGTTGTACATGAAATCCCAAGACATCCCATTTGTCGTCAAACGCTTGGCTTATCTTCTCTTGTGGATGCACTCCCTCCTTTTCTCCTAAATTATTGGAAATTTCTTATTTAAGGGAGAGTTCTCTTCAACTACTTTTTGTTTTGTTTATGGTTTTATCTAGGCTTTACCTTCAGCACTTTTTCCTTCCTACCACTTTGCTGTGATCTCAAAAAGTTTCCTCCTGTCTTTAGTTGAAATTACAAGCAGGAGTTGTGTTCCTTGGGATGGTATCCTTTTGGATTTCCTATAGTTGTGGGGTGTTTATTCTTGGAAGGTATTGTTCTAAATCCTAGTGGTGTGGGATAATCCTTCATTTCATGTCCTATTTCCTTTGTACATTATAATAGGTTGTTCCTTGCTTAGTTACCCCAAAATTCTCCTACACTCCTTACCATGACAGTTTTCTTGTCATGACTTATTTGCATAATAATCTCCTTGATTTATTCCTTTATCCATGATATCCGTGGTGCCTAGAGAATCATAGTTTTGTTTGGTTACTTTTCTTGGGGCCATCTTCCTAACAAGATTACATCCTTCTGGGAGACAAGGTTTTTTTGAATTGGGAGTACTTTATTATTAGAGTAGTACAATATGTTGGGTGTTTTGGCCCTATTATAGAAAATGGTCACAAAATAACTGGAGAGCTATGAGATTCTTGATAAACATCCTCCTATGTAAGGTTATATTCCTCTTTGCTTGCATTTATGGCTTCATGCTTGGCTTCCTTTATACTTAGAGTTGTGCCATCGATAGGTCCTAGCACCATTCTCCAGGATACTTCCCCATTTGGTCTTTTGAGATTCCTGCCATGCCTCAGGATTTTGGGAAGCTTCTAGGGTTGTCTTTCTACGAAGATAGGGTGTTGAGTAGAGCCATTCCTAGTTTTCTTAGTTCCTCTCATGTGAGCCATCTAAAAATTTTATGATAAATCCTGTTAGTTACTATATTTTCTAGTCTTGATTATGTATTCAAGGAAACAGGCTCTGATACCACTCTAGTTGTCACGCCCCAACCCGGTTTGGTCGGATCCCCATGATCAACCCGCCACTCTCCTAGTTTATTAAAGGGTTTTCCCTTATTATAGACCGTAAAGAGTAAGACGTCCTTTAAACATGCACCTTTTCCTAGAATAACATAAATCAAAACTGCATAATATTTTAATTTCATCATACCTATCTCATAGGCGTCTTAGTTGATGGTCTTTAAGGGTAAGATTTCTAGAATATCCTGAAAGGGATATAAGGGACGGGGTGAGTACGACTACTCAGTGAATGGGTTTTTCAAAACTTTTAACCCTTAGGAAAAAGACTTGTATTGGACTGTGCCAGACTCCTTTCTTTCAAAAATCCTTTCATATAAAATTCAGTTTTACCAACATTTCCTTATTAATCAAGGTGTGTCATCACCTAACACACATCCTTCATCATGAAGGTCAAACACACATTCATAGACCGGCCCGTCCACTAAACCCACTTGTAGCTTCGGAGCAACTTTACCGGCCACCTAGATAGAAGTACGTCTACTTCTACACTAAGAATGAGTGGATGTTCGTGACATCCAACCCTCAATTCCTAAAATCAATTCTTCGTATCCGGACAGAGACCTCATCCCGTTTCCACCCCGGTCTCATGCGCTTAGTGCTACTCCAAAGTTCGCCTGGTCAACTAGTACCACGAACTGTCCTTATACCCACCAGGTCGTCCAGTGCCCTTAGGACACATCACTACCCCTCTTGGGCATCTTGATGGTCCCGAAATCCTAGTGCAAGCACAATCAGTATTTTCTTATCATGCCATATAATATGTTGTGCCACTGGTCTAATGGCCTCGACCCTCAACTCAACTCACAGTTGTTTGTCACGACTGGTCCGTCGACCTGTCATGTCGCATTGCTGCTAGTTGACTGAGTATGTCGGTCCTGTCTTGGTATCATGGCCAAACAATTCCTTTATTTAAAGTTTTATGGCATATAACTCATGTTTATTTATGAGCTCCTACTCGTTCCAATTGGCCTTGGGCCCACTGTACGAGATTTTCAAAATCAGGCATATTAGCCCCCAAGTTTCCAAAACCGAGGCCCTTGACCTATAAGAGCTATTCGAGCTCCCGTCAAGAAGGTCTCCCAAATCATTTAAGCATTGGCACACCAGGGGATAGCACTTCTAACAAAAATTGGTTTTCAACTGCCCATCATACCGACCGGGTATAAGGACATCTCCGCTCATAACCGATGAACGGGTTTTCAACTTCCTTCGAGTATGTTTCATCATACCAACCGGGTATGATCTACTTACAATCGGTAAGTAGTTTTTCCGCATGTTTTTCACATCACTTCTCCAAGTTGTGATGTTTAAAATACCCCTTAATAGTGAATTTTTATTTCGAGGTACTTATCATCCCCAACCGGGTATGATATAAACTCCCACTCACCTGTAAATGCAGTGAATTCCACTAGACCGGTTCTTTGTATTCATGCGAGCTTGTCCTTGCTGATGTTCCTTATACTTCATGTTACTACACGATATGAACATCTCGGTTCATTATCCTTCAGCCTAATAGCCTTCATTCATTCCAAATGAATGAGAAAATCAATCTTTCTATTTATTTGCAATTAGGTGCATAAAGTTATTTCTCTTTAACTTTAAGTCCCTAATGCCGATTTTTCCTCAAATTGAGTCCCGAAACTCTTAAAATTTATCATAGGACCTCAGATTATTCCATTTCACAAAAAAGGGTTTAATTTCCCAAATTTCCAATTTGGTCCCCAAAATTTTCCAAAATTACCATTTTGCCCTTCCTTTACAAAAATGGTAAAATTTACCCCAAAAATTTTAAAATTCCTCAATTGGCCCTCTAACATTTTTACCATGCCCAATTGACACTCAATTTTAGGAAATTGCATTTCGGTCGTTCAAATTTTCGAAAATCCCCAAAATTTTCCCCAATTCCAACTTCTTAACACAACCGAATTTGATTTCATCAAATTGACCGATCAAACATTTCCAATTGTTGAAATTGAAGTTGAAATTGAGTTTCTACATGTTCATATAATTCTTTAGCAATTTAAATCACATGTTTTAACGTCCGGACGAGCTCAAACGGAGCTTCGCCGGAAAATGAAATGTAGAGAGAGAAAGCTTCGATTAATCACTGGTGAGGGCATGGCGGTCGAGCTTTCGATCTGGGTAGTTAGCTCTCATCCTGAGGTTCATCGTAGAATCAATAATCACATCAATTGATGCCAAATTGAGTTAGAATTTCTTCATCAAAATTCTACCAGTTCTCTTTCTAGCATCGGCCAGAAATTGCATAGGGGAGCTGAATTAGCTTACCTTTCAGTCCTAATTCATCCGTGGGATGGCTTGGTTTGGCCTGAGGAGGGCTCAAAATGGCCAATTTCAACTCGGCTGAAATAAGGCAGCTTCGGTCCGCCAGAGCTGATTCACTATTCTATCACGCCGGCGTTTCTCCGGTGACCCTCGGAGCAAAAGGAGATACAGGCGTGTAGCTGACTTCTCCTCGGTTCTAAAGAACCTAACCTCACCTTTTATGGCTTAAAAAAGACCCTATATCGGAGCTCTGGTTTGAGCTTCGCCAGAAAACTAAGCAACTGAGAGAGAGTGAGCTTTTTAGGTGTGGAGAGGATGAATGGGGAGGGGGTCTTTATATAGGAAGCTCAAGGACTCCTTGGCCATCCGATTGGATCCTTTATGACAGGCATTGATGGTCAGAAATGTATTGAACGGAGATGTTTCTTCTTCACTGGTGCTGCTTCGATTTTTCAGCGAGTTAGTGCTGTCATCTAAAGGAAGAAGACAACACTGTTCCGAACAGGACGAGACCAGTCCGAATCGGGTTCGAAGCTTTAACTGATCGGTTCACGCCTCATTCGACCGAGTTTTTCAAATCTAAAATTTCTAAATTCATTTTCTATCCAATGGTGGCCTCAAATCTTAAATTTGAGTTATTTAAGCCACATAGAAAAATGAATTTAGGATCCGGTTCAATAGTGGTTCAAACCGGTCCAAACCGGTTCAGATCCAGTTCACCTGAACTGGTTTGGTTTTCATCTTCAATTCCTTCACAAGTCCATTTCCATGACTTTTGTGACTCCTTAGCTCACTTAGGGTCCATAAATTTCCCATTTTACCATCTCTCTCTCGGTTCTAGCTCATAAATTGGCTCGGTTCTTAAACCGATTTAATCTAGTTCGGGTCCGGTTCATCTAAACTGGTTTGATTTTTCTCTTCCAGTTTGTCCTAAGGTTCTTTTCCAAGGTTTTATGAACCCTTTGGATTACCCGGGAGTTGTAAATTTCCAAATTTCCTATTCCCAATTAATCGGGTATGTGAACTGGTTCAATTTTCTTACTCGGTTTGATATGTTCTTTTCCCGGTTTTCCTTAACTCAAAAGGGCGGGGTTTACAACCTCCTTGCTGGGACGGACTCCATAGAATACCTTGAGTCCATACCTTCCCAACATCTCATCTTTTCATTTCTAGGCCCACTTTATCCATTGGGTGGGGTCTAAGTTGCACTGTATCGGTGGGGGTTCCTGGAAAACCTTGAAGAAGGTTGCGTCAGCATCCTTCCAATAGTTGTTCCAGGCCACCCTTCAAATTGGAGTCCTTTTCGTATGTCATGGTGTTGGAGATGGTGTCAGGTTCCTTGGAGGAGGTATGGGTTCTTCCTACCTTGGGGAGGGATATGTTATGTTAGTTGGCTTCAATATCACTCCCAAGAAGCTTTTTATAGTTCTCGACCATGTCATTTGGCATACTCTTCTCGAATTTAGCAAGTTTTTGGACGTTTATCTTGCTGGAGGTAGGAGCCTTTTTCAAGGTTCTGTGAGTGGGGTTGGTTTGCATGATGAATTTCCTAGGGATTCTTCTTCCCATAGGGTAATTTAATCCTCATTAATGTCATGTCATAGTCATGACAATGCTTTCAAGGGAACACAGCTTTGATACCACCAAAGTTGTCATGCCATGACCTTGTTTGGTCAGATCCCCATGAGCAACTCGTCACTCCCTTGGTTCAAGAAGGGCTTTCCCCTTCTTTTATTCAAGTGGAGCGAGGAGAAATTTCAAATCTTGTTACTTAGAATAGCATAAATAAAACTAAAGCAAGCTTAAAAGAACTTTAAGCGTACCTAACAGAGGATATATCTTTCCGAGCTCTCTCAGTTTACTTAAAATTGTGTAAGATGTTCAAGTTTTCCAAATTCTCAATGTGGTCACCAATTTTTCAAAAATAACCGTTATGCCCCTACTTTGAAAAAATAACCAATCGACCCCAATTCTTTCAAAAATTGACCAATTGGTCCTCCAACATCTTTGTCATTGCCAATTGACCTTCAATTTTGAAAAATTGCATGGAGGTCCCTCAATTTTGTAAAATCCCCAATTTTTCGCCTAATTTTCCCCCAATTTCTACCCCCTTAACTGACTGAATTTGATTTCTTCAAATTGGCTGTTCAATTGGAGTTATTTTTTCAAATTGACAACATGAATTAGTTTCTACACCTCCATACAATTCAATTACACTTTGAATTTGATTTCTTCAAATTGGCTGTTCAATTGGAGTTATTTTTTCAAATTGACAACATGAATAAGTTTCTACACCTCCATACAATTCAATTACACTTTGAATTGCAGGATTTGGGTCTGAAACGTCCTCAAACGGAGTTGTGCTGGAAAACTAGATATAGAGAGAGAAAGCTTTGAAAATTACCATTGGATGCGTGGCATATCGAGTTCTTGATCGGGGTAGACAACTCCTATCCCCAGGGTCTTCCTAGGATCAAGAATTGGGGCAATTGCTGTCAGGATTAGTGGGAATTTGATCGAAGAATTATGTCACTTTATCAATCTATAATGAACAGTGATTATGGAGGAGGCTGAATTGGCCAGTTCTGATCGACTAAAATAGAGCAACTTCGGTCCACTGGAGCTACTGCACTTTTTGGGCTCGTCGGTGCCTCTCCCACGATCATCAGGTCGGTTGGAGGTAGTCATTGAGTAGCTTACTTCTCCTGAGTCTATCGAACCCAAATTCGGCTTATGAGGCTAAAAGAAGTACCCTAATTAGAGCTCTGGTTCAAGCTTTGCCAAAGAACAAAGCACTTTAGAGAAAGGACTGTATTGTGTTGTGTAGAGGATGAACGGAGGAGAGCTATTTATATAGAGAGCTTGGGGACCTTTGCCCGACCAGTTTCCATACTAGTCATGCTCATCCTGATTAAAAATTGCCCAAATCAGAGAAAATTTCCATTCGTTGAAAAAGGAAAGAATTTCTTTCCTTGATGAACAATGTCATCAGACGGGGGAGGATGATTACACTATTTTGCACGTGCGAGCCAGCCACGTGGCAGCACATGATTGGTCGATCCTACTAACATGACGTCCAACTCAGCCACCACATTAGTCGTTGACCGGTTGATTAGACACTTGGCTGCCTCTCATTGGCTGGTCGTGTTTGCGTGGCTGCTGACTAGGCACCTGTTGGCCATTGACCATCGATCGATTGACAAGGCGTGCCTTGCCACACGTCACTCTCTGATTGGTCGTGCACGCACTGATTGGGCATTGACCAATCTGTGGTCTATTGACTGGCCCGGTCCGACCGAGTTAAGTGACCAAAAAGTGAAAATTGGCTTTTTCAGGCCCGGTTCGACTAGTTCTCTCAAAATTAAAATTTTTTAAATTTGTATAAATTTATTTTCCATTCAATGTGGCCTCAATTTCCCAAATTGATCATTTTAATCCAACTAGAAAAATGAATTTAGGGACTGGTTCATGTATAGTTCAAACTAGTTCAATCCGATTAAGTCCGGTTCACCTCGAACTAGTCTGATTTTCTCATCCAATTTCCTTCATAATCTTTCCCTAAGATTTATGTGATATCTTGTTTACTTGGGATTTTCCAATTTCCCATTTCAACCGTTCTTTATTGTTCTTGATTCATAAAGGGGTTTGATTTTCTCCAAAATTCGATCAGTTCTTTCCCGGTTTCCTTGACTCGGGGATGACGAATTTCACACGCCATGTGGCCGGCCCGCCACATCATCATCGTCTTCTTTAGTCAGCTAGCATAATGGATAGAGAGAGAGGGAGGTCGATTCCTCTGGTGACCCGGGAAGAGCTCTAGTATGACCGCTGGTGGCTAAGTCATAGGCCGAGTCCTACGTCAGATGGTAGCCCGATCAGTTGCCGAGCTCCCTATGTAAAGAGCACCCCTCCATTCATTCTCTACATCCCACAATCGAGCAAAGAATGTGAAGTATCCCAATTTTCAACGAGCAACAAACTAGAGCTTCGGCCCTAGGACTTTTCTCAACCTTTGAAGCCACATTCGGTACCCTTGAAACCACGAGTAAGTCCTCTACCCAGCTGCACCCTTCTTTCAACGTGAGGGCCAGCGGAGTAGAGCGGGAGAGCTCGCACAGTGTCGCCGCTCCTCGGCTGTCAGCAACCTGAGCTGCTCGAGCTCCAATTGACCCCCCCTCCCCCCCCCCCCCCCCTCCCATTGCCAATTTCAACCAAACTGAGCTTCCTAGACCCCACGTAGAGGTGCCCCCACCTCCCTTGAGCTGAGACGATAAGTCCCATTTACCGCCCTTCGCCAGAAAATATTGTTCACAGTACATTTTTGCAAAATTTTAAATTGCAAAATTCAAACTACTCAGACCGCCAATTGAGGCGTGGTTTAATCTAGGGAGTATCCTCAGGAGGAGAGCAGTTCAGAGAAAGTAAGAGCTTCGGTCGTCGTACCCTCGCCGATAAGATATCGAAGCATTCTCTCTCTAGACTTAGTTTTTCGAGAAGCTTTATTTGAGCTCATTTCTAAGCTAAATGAAGCAATTCAAAGCTTGAATTAATGAGGGAGACAAGGAGAAGATGATTCAAATCATGAATAGGGACAATTAAATGACTTTGATGATCAATTTAATGAATCGAAGTTTCCGAAACCAAAATTTATTTTTTGGAAAATTGGGCAATTTTGGGATTTTAGGAAAATGGGGGGCCTAATTGTAATTTTAGGGAATTCAGGGTATTTTCATGAAATTAACTCCCAATTGAGGTCCAATTGGGCAAAATAGATGAAATGGAGGGTCAATTGGCAATTTTTGAGAAATTAAGGGTTAATTGCCATTTTTTTTAAATTAAGGACCAATTGGTAATTTTGGAAAAATTGCGGGCCAATTGGTGGTTTTGGAAAATTATTGACCCATGAAGTCCCTTACATCAATTTTCTTTTGTGAATGCTCGAACCAGGTTGAAGCAAGTTGCCCAAATCCCTGTGTGAGAAACACACCACCAATCGAGGTTTCACCACCACAGCCACGCCACTATTATCGGGTGAGTGGGAACTCTACAACATCAGTTATGGTTGGAATAATGGCTTTGCCTTAAAAACGATTTTCTCAGAATTTGTTTGCCTTGAATAGGTGACTCTGCTTAAAATATTTGACAGCTAATTTTGGGACGTAGTCTCGGTGATACAAGTGGGCCCAAGGCGGATGGACACGGGTATCGACCCGTTCAAAATAAGCATGTTATGAATTACTAAAAGTCCAAATAATAGGTAATTGTGTGTGATACCCACCGAGCCAAGGTTGGGATGTTAGGCTTGTTGGGCTTAATAGCTCCTAAGCCGAAGCTATGTCATCAAACTTGTTGGGCTAGTGCTCATGGGCCGAAGCTAAGCCAATAGACCCTTGAGCTGGAGGGCCAAATATGATGGCTATTAATGAAAAAGACTCTTGATTGTGAATGCAATATGATGTGGGACCATCAGTACACCTGGCATGAGGTAGTGGTGGTCCCAAGGGCTGCTCGATGACCCAGGGAGCATAAGGGCGATCTCTTGTCCAGTATGTCGAGAAGCTTTGGGAGCTTCCTATGCACTAAGAATCAGGCAGTAGGGTCAACGAAACATCCAACCGAAGGGAGAAGTAAGAGGTGAACCAAGGGTGATGTAATAGGGAATCCTAGCAATAGGAATCAAGGAATAAAATTTGTTAGGGGACGGGAAAGCGAGTAAGTAAAGTACTCCACACATGGTATTTTGAGACAACCAAAGTCGTCAAACAGCGAGAGAACTTGGGAGGAAAAAGCGAGGAGCCTATAATGGAGCTTGTTGAAGGTGCAATATAAGGGAGGTGATGAGGAGAATCGATACTCAATGAAAAAACATCAAAAGAAATGAGGCGGGGATAGTATCCTACCCTTGTAAGAAGGAAATCGTAGGAAGATAACCTCAAATAGAAGAAACGGTAAAGATTCGATGCAGAAAAGTCCAAAATTTCAAGACGGATGCCTACAGGGTAAGGGAGAAAGGATTGAGTCATGAATGTATGCATAAGGTAACTGGATGACCCCCAAGGTAATGAACGAACGCTACCAAGTGATAAAGTGGGGTGGAGCCCAAGATCCCAAGTAAATCGGAGGATTCCGGGAGAGATGTTCCTGAAGATAAGACTTTTCAGCTTTGTCGGCACTACACGATTTTTCGATGAGTGAACATTGCTGTCATCTGAAGGAAGAAGACAACACTTTTCCTAACTGGGTTCAAAGCTTACACCAACCTGCTCACCTCGAATTCAACTGAATTTTTCAAATCTAAAAATTTCTAAATTCATTTTCCATCCAATGGTGGCCTCAAATCTAAAATTGGAATTTTTTAATCTGCCTAAAAAAATGAATTTAGAATTCGATTCAATAGTGGTTCAAATCGGTCCAAACCAGTTCAATCCGGTTTAGATCCGATACACCTGAACCGGTTTGGTTTTCATCACCTATTCACCCAAAAGTCCTTTTTCATGGCTTATGTGACTCTTTATGTCACTTGGTATCCTTAATTCCTCAGTTTACCCTCACTCTATCGGTTCTGGTTCATAAACCAGTTCAACCCAGTTCAGATTTGGTTCACTCGAACCAGTCTAGTTTTTCTCTCCCAATTTGTCCTAAGGTTCTTTTCCTAGGTTTATGAACCATTTTGAGTTACTTGGGAGTTGTAAATTCCCCAATTTTCCTATTTCCTGATAATTGGGTGTGTACACCGACTTGGTTTTCAATTTGAAAATGATCGGTTCTTTCCCTAGTTTTCTTATTATCAAAGGACATGGTTTATAACTCTCCCCTCCCTTTAGGGGTTTTGTCCCCAAAACAATTACATGTTAAATAATTGAGGATAACTATCCCTCATCATACTCTTGGTTTCCCATGTCTCTTCCTACACGGGTCCATTTTGCGACAAAACCTTGACCATAGGAATTCTCTTGTTCCTTAAATTCTTGTCCCTCCGGTTGATGATTCGTACCGGTTCTATTTGATAGGTCAAGTTCTCTTCCAGTTCTAATAGAGGTCGGTCCAATACATGACTAGGATCAAGCTGATATTTCCAAAGCACTGAGAAGTGGTATATATCATGTATTCTTTGCAGGTCAGGAGGTTGTTCCAATTTATAAGCTATTGATCCTATCCTTTGAATGATGGAATATGGACCGATATATCTTGGTTTCAACTTTCTTCTTTGCTGAAACCTAAATATTCCCCTCCATGGGGATACTTTGAGGCATACTTGATCTCCCACCTCAAACACCAGTTCTTTCCTTCAATTGTCTGCATAACTCTTTTACATAAACCGGTTCACCCGGGAGTTGTAAATTCTCAAATTGCCTGTTCACAAATGATCGGGTTTATGAACCAGTTCAGTTTTCTCACTTGGTTTGACTAGTTCTTTTCCTGGTTTTTCCTTAGCTCAAAAGGGTGGGGTTTACAACTCTCCCCTCCTTTTAGGAGTTTTGTCCCCAAAACTTAATTATTAGCCTTGTATGAGGAATCATTTCCTTTGATGCCCCTCTAGTGTTTGCTTAACATGCAAACTCTTCTCTTGTCCTTCCAATTAGCCCTTTTTACAACCTTCACTTAAGAAATTCCTTTTCCTTTATATTATTTACTCCCTCCATGGAGTTTATCATAACTAGACATACCTTACTTCAGGGTATATTCTTAGACTTTATCTCTTTCTTTGTTTAGAGAAACATTCTTCCCTTTGAGGTTCCGTACTAGATTGGAAATTCCAAGATAACTAACCATTTCCATGTCTAGTTAACCGCTTGGTCGTTGAAACCCTTAGCTCGACGTCCTTTAGAGTGTTAAGTACCTTTTTTCACAGGTTTCTTTATCATCACTTTTTCATCCCATTTCACTCTTTCTTCATTCATTGCTCTTTACAAATCAGTCCAAATTTTATGTTTGACTTTGTCATGCTTACAAACTGACTCTTCCTTATTTTGAGTCATGTTTTCATTGGGATTATTGGATTTTCTTGTCCCTTACAGCATGACGTTTTCTAGATCTTGTCTCTATATCCATTAGATCTCCGAAACTCCTCCTTTGGGTTTATTCCTTATTTTTCAACCTCTCAGGAATTGTATAACTTCATCCCTCTTTTCTTCTGATAATATTTATCGACTACCTTCACCGTTATTAACTCAATTTACACCACTGTGTTAGTTATCCTTACCCACTCATCCCTTTTCGACTTCCTTATTGAGTGTTTCCAGTTCTAATTATTTGATTTCCAGATATTTAACTGACATGTTGGGATTCATGCTTTCTTAAGTCCATCATCATTCCCAATGACATACTTAACTCAAGGATTTTCCTTTGGCCTTAATCTACTCTTACTTGTTCGTAATCATTTCATAGTTTGTTACTCCTATTTGACCCTTTTTTAGTTTATTGTTTTGTTCAGGGAGTTCCCTTTTTATGATTTCATTCTCCAATATGTACCTCAAGGTAGAGACTTTCGTTCTAGGAGCTACATGCTCAACCTTCTTACCATTGCTTGATGGTTTCTTTTTCCCCTTTCTTCGTACCCTTATCTATGTTATGGCATCTGTTTGCTTTGGATCCTTCTCCATCGACAACTTTTGTTTTATCCCTTATTCCTTTCATGGGATACTTCCGATTATTAGTTTTATTCTATGCATTCCACACTATGCTCAGTCATCCACTCTTTAGGCTCTATTATGTGAGTGTGGACCACAATCCATCTTGATATTAGTGGTTGTTCCCCCTTAATCACTACTTATTTAGGGAGCTTACTTTCCCAAGGTTTCTCGAATGTTCTTTCCTTTATTTTCTTATTATGGGTAGTCTACACATTCTTACTTGTTACAGCATCTATTGATGCTATCTTTCTACCTACTCGTTCCTTGTGTTTAACTTACTCCTTAAGTTCTCCTAGTATGTTTCCCTTGATTCTTTCACCTCACCATGCACTTCATTCGCAAGTTCGTCTCCTCATCCCTCGTCACTTGGTCCCATTACCTCTTAGTTGGGACAAGTATCCCTCTTCAGGGTTTCCTTCCTTGGTGAGATTCTTTCCCTTTCTCCCGGAATTCCTTCTTCATTCGTTTTCGTATGTATATATCCTTGAATGACGTCCTTTGATGTCATCCCCTTCCGTTTACCCTTACTCTTGAAATCTTGTGGGTACATCCTTTGTACCCCATCCTCCTTCCAACTTGTACTCATGTACACGTCTATTTCCTTTAAGTAGAGCTCAAATCCTCCTTGTTTTTAGATCTCTTAATCATCCTGCAAGAGGCTTACTTAATCTTCTCCTAGCTTTGAGTTTGGTCGTCAATCTATTCTTGGCCATTGATTTCTTTAAGGATTTCCTCCATCCTTATTGTCCAAATATTTGGCATTTCCACCTCTCCCTTCTTTACTAGAGATTAAATTTATGATATTCACGAGGGTTAGTTCGTTAATTGACTTGTCCCTACTATTCTCCTTGTCTAATTATCTTGAGACAGTTGTCTCTTGAGTCTTCTTGTCATTAATGCCCATCCCATTGCCCTTTTTAAGGTGTAGTCCTTACTACTTCACAGTCCTCCTTAGGGCGTTGTTTATTCTCCTTAACTATCTTGTTGTTACAATTTTCTTCTTTCCTCTATGTTGGCCTGAAACTTGACTTCTCTGCTTTTTCCAAAGCAAGTCGTACTTATCATCCCAAAACATCCCATTTGTCGTCTAATGCACGGCTTGTCGTCTCTTGTAGAGGTGCTTTCTTCCTTTCTCCTAGATGGCTGAAAATTTCTTCCTGTGGAAGAATTCTCTTCATCTACCCTTTGTTTTATTTGTGGTTGATTGAGGTTCTACCTTCAGTCCTTTTCCTTCCTCATCTAATTGAGGCACACCATTACACCATTATTAAGGGACAAAAAGTTTTAGGAACTCAAAATTTACTTTCGAAATACGAGTACCAACTTGGGGCTTTAGCTTTTCTTAAAGGAGATTGGGTCGGGAAGTACCCGCTACTATGCTAGGATCTTGAAGAGCTTCCCCCGGGGTATGGTTGAAGTTTCGATTAGGAGTCTTATTTCATGGGGTGGAATACTTTCAGATTCATGTAGCTGTAGAGGCATTGTTCTTGGAAGGTATTGTTCTAAATCCTTGCGATGTGGGGCAATCCTTCACTTCATGCCCCATTTCCCATACACCTATAAAAGGTTATTTTGATAATTGTCCTTAGTAGGTGTTGAGCACTTTCTCGAGTAGTGTTCCTATTGTTCTCACCTTGTAATAGGTCATTTCCTTGCCCAGTAGTTACTACTAGAGTTCTCACTCCTTAGTTTCCTTGTTGGTTTTCTTGTTGAGCCTTCTCTGCCTACTAGTTTTCCCCTGAGAGTTCTCCTAGACTCTTTAGTCTTTTGGTTCATTTCCTTATTTGGGATGGGATTCTCCTCGGTCCCTGCTATTTGTTTGGTTACTTTTCTTGGGGCAATCTTCCTACAGTTGAGGCGTAGGCTTACATCTTTTTTTTTAGACATAGTTTCAGGAACATGGAATTCTTCATTAATGGAGAAGGAGTACAATATGTTAGGGTCTTAACCATATTATAAAGAGGTGGTTATGAAATAGATAGAGGGCTACGGGGTGTTTGATAAGCATCCTCCAAGGTAAGGTTATAAGCCCTAGCTAGTGTTCCTGATTTCAAGCTTGGCTCCCTTTGAACTCGGGGGTGTAACCTCAACAGGTCAAAGCATCATCCTCTTATATACTTTGTCATTTGGTCCTTGGGGATTTCTACCATGCCCCAGACATTTGGGAAGCTTCTAGAGTTGTCTTCCTACGAGGACAGGGTGCTGAGCAAAGTCATTCCTACTTTTCTTGGTTACTCTTCTGGGAGCCATCTGAAAATTTTAAGATAAATCCAATCAGTTACTATATTTTCTAGTCTTGATTATGTATTCGAGAAAACAGGCTCTGATACCACTCTAGTTGTCATGC
The DNA here is from genome assembly GCA_030064425.1 of Trapa bicornis. Classification (NCBI taxonomy): domain Eukaryota; kingdom Viridiplantae; phylum Streptophyta; class Magnoliopsida; order Myrtales; family Lythraceae; genus Trapa; species Trapa bicornis. The sequence continues at coordinate 11,765,035 of CM057753.1, read as the reverse complement.
CCCAACCCAGTTTGGTCGGATCCCCGTGATCAACCCGCCACTCTCCCACTTTATTAAAGGGTTTCCCCTTATTATAAACCGTAAAGAGTAAGGCGTCCATTAACCTGAACCTTTTCCTAGAATAAAATAAATCAAAACTATATAATAATTTAGATTTATCATACCTGTCTCACAGGCATCTTAGTTGATGGTCTTTAAGCGTAGGCTTTCTGAAATCTCCTGAAAGGGATATAAGGGAGGGGGAGTGTACGACTACTCGGTGAATGGATTTTCAAAACTTTTTATTTTTAGGAAAAAGATAAATTTTGGAGTGTGTCAAACTCCTTTCTTTCAAAACCATTTCATTTGAAATCTCGGGTTTTATCACCATTTCCTTATTTAATCACGGTGTGTCATCACCCAACACACATGCTTCATCATGAAGGTTAAACACAAATTCGCATGTCAGTACGTCCACTGAACCCACTTGTGGCTTTGGAGCGACTTTACCGACCACCCAGATAGAAGTACGTCCACTTCTACCATGAGAATGAGTGGATGTTTGCGACATCCAACCCTCAATCCCGAAATCAATTCTTCGTGTCTGTATGAGGACAGAGACCTCATCCCATCCCCAACCCTGATCTCATGCGATTGGTGCTACTCCAAATTTCGCACAGTCACCAGGTACGACGAGCTGCCCTTATACCCACCAGGTCGTCCAGTGCCCTTAGAACGCATCACTACTCCTCTTGGGCGTCTTGATGATCTCATACTCACAGTGCATGCACAAACAATGTTTTCTTATCATGCCATGTAATCTATGGTGCCATTAGTCCAACAATCCCGACCTTCAACTCAACCTGCAGCTGTTTGTCTTGACTGTTCCGGAGACTGGTCATGTTGCACTACTACTAGTTGACTGAGAATGTCGGACCAGCCTTGGTACCCTGACCATAAAATTTATTTATTAAAGTTTTATGGCACATATATGATGTTTGTTTATGAGCTCTTGCTCGTGCCCATTGGCCTATGGCCCACTATTCGAGATTTTCAAAATTGGGCATGTCACGCCCCGACCCAGTTTGGTCGAATCCCTGTGATCAACCCGCCTCTCTCCTGATTTATTAATGGATTTCCCCTTATTGTAAACCGTAAAGAGTAAGGCATCCTTTAACCTGCACCTTTTCCTGGAATAGCATAATCAAAACTGCACGAAATTTAAAACTTTACATACCTGTCATACAAGAATCTTAGTTGATTGTTTTTCAGGGTAGGCTTTCCAGGATTTCCTGAAAGGGATATAAGGGAGGGGGTGAGTACGACTACTCAGTGAATGGGTTTTTAAAGGTCGACTTTTAACTTTTAAGAAAAACATTTATATGGAGTGTGCCAGACTCCTTTCTTTTCAAAAATCCCTTCATTTAAAAATTTGGGTTTTTCCATTATTTCTAAGTTACCGGTGTGTCATCACCCAACACACATCCTTCATCATGAAGGTTACACACATTCGCAAGTCAATATCACTACTAAACTCGCTAGTGGCTTCGAAGCGACTTTTCCTGCCACCTGGATAGAATCACGACCACTTCTACCCTGGGAATAAGTGGATGTACACGACATCTGACCCACAATCCCGAAATCACTTCTTCGTGTTCGTATGAGGACAGAGACCTCATTCCGTCCCCACCCCAGTCTCATGCGCTTGGTGCTACTCCAAATTTCGCACAGACACCTAGAACGACAATCTGCCCTTATACTCACCGGGTCGTCCAGGGCCCTTAGGACACATCACTACCCCTCATGGGTGTCTTGATGATCTCGTACTCACAGTGCATGCACAAACAATGTTTTCTCATATTGCCATGTAATCTGTGGTGCCACTGGTCCAATGGCCCCGACTCTCAACTCAACCCACAATTGTTTGTCTTGACTGGTCCGTCAACCTGTCATGTCGCACTGCCACTAGTTGACTGAGCATGTTGGTCCTATCTTGGTACCATAGCCAAACAATTCACTTATTAAGTTTTATAGCACATATATCATGTTCCTTTACGAGCTCCTTCTCGTGCCAACTAGCCTTGGGCCCACTGTATGAGATTATCAAAATTGGGCATTTAGCCCCCAAGTTCCAAAACCGAGGCCCCCGGCCTATCAGAGCTATTCGAGCTCCCGTCGACAAGGTCTCCCAAATTGTTTAAGCATTGGCACACAGTCAGGGGAGAGCACTTCCGACAAAAATAGGTTTTTACTGTCCATCATACCGACCGGTATAAGGACATCTCCGTTCATAACCGATGAACGGGCTTTCAACTTCCTTCAAGGAAATCTCATCATACCAACTGGGTACGATCTACTTACAACCCATAAGTAGTTTTTCCGCACAATATTCACATCACTTTCTCTAAGTAGTGATGATTAAAAATACCAGCATGCAGTGGGTTTTTATACCGAGGTACTTATCATCCCCAACCGGGTATGATATAAAATTCCCACTCACAACCGGTAAGTGGTTTTTAATTTTAAGTTGTGCTCATCATCCCAATCGAGTATGATGTTAGTAAACCCACTCACCTGTTAATGCCATGAATTCCACTAGACCGGTTCTTGGTATTCACGCGAGCTTGTCCTTGCTGACGTTCTCGATACTTCATGTTCCTACACGATATGAACATCTTGGTTCATTATCCTTCGGCCTAATCGCCTTCATTCATTCCAAATGAATGAGAAAGTCAAACTTTCATTTATTAGCAATTAGGTCCCTAAAGTTATTTCTCTTTAACTTTAAGTCCCTAATGCCGATTTTTCCTCAAATTGAGTCCCGAAACTTCTAAAATTTATCATAGGACCTCAATTTATTCCATTTCACTAAAAGGGGATGAATTTCTCAAATTTCCAATTTGGTCCTCCAACTTTTCCAAAATTACCATTTTGCCCTTCCTTTACAAAAATTGCAAGTTTTGCCCCAAAAATTTTAAAATTTCACAATTGGTTCTCCAACATTATTTTCATGCCCAATTGGCCCTCAATATCATAAAATTTCATTTTGGCCTTTCGAATTTCAAAAATCCCCCAATTTTTTCCCCAATTTCAACTCTTCAACATTGCCAAATTTGATTTCATCAAATTGACCAATCAAACACCTCTAATTGTTGAAATTGAGTTTCTACATGTTCATACGATCTAAGGAAATTTGAATCACAGATTTTAACACCGGAAATTTGAGTTTCTACTAGTATTAATATTACCATAAATTATTGGTATTAATTCTAATAATTTAATTTCTATATTAAATTATTTGTATTAATTCCAATAATTTAATATAGGTATTAAATTATTTGTATTAATTCTAATAATTTAATTTAGGTATTAAATTATTGGTATTAGTTACAATAATTAAATATATATTAATTTATGTCTATTTATGATAAGGCGTACGTTCGCATAAAAAGTTTTGACCGAAATTTCGGGTTACAAAAAGAAAATCATACTTCGCACGCTTAACTTTACAGTTCTTATGGATTCTCGTTCACCTAAACCAATTTGGTTTTTCTGTTCTAATTTGTCTTAAGTTTCTTTTCGAAGGTTTAATGAACTCTTTGGATAACCCGAGAGTTGTTAATTCCCAAATTGCCCGTTTAGAAATGATCAGGTTTGTGAACCGGTTCTGAATCCTCACTTGGTTTGACAAGTCCTTTTCCCAGTTTTCCTTAGCTCAAAAGGGCAGGTTTTACGGGGCATATTAGCCCCGAAGTTCCAAAACTAAGGCCCCTGGCCTATAAGAGCTATTTGAGCTCCCGTCAAGAAGGTATTCCAAATTGTTTAAGCTTTAGCACACAGTCAGGGGAGAGCACTTCCGACAAAAATTTGTTTTCACTATCCCTTATACCGCCTAGGTATAAGGACATCTCCGTTCATAACCAATGAATGGGTTTTCAACTTCCTTCGAGAAAGTTTCATCATACCAACTGGGTACGATCTACTTATAATTGGTAAGTAGTTTTTCCGCATGGTTTTAACATCACTACTCTAAGTTGTGATGTTTAAAATACCACATAGTAGTAGGTTTTTTATTTTGATGTGCTTATCATCCCCAATCGGGTATGATATAAAATTTCACTCACAATCGGTAAGTGGTTTTTAACTTTAAGTTATGCTCATCATCCCAACTAGGTATGACGTTATAAACCCACTCACCCATTATGTCGTGAATTCCACTAGATTGGTTCTTTGTATTCACGCGAGCTTCCCTTGTTGGCATTCTCGGTACTTCGTGTTCCTTCACGATCTGAACGTCTCGGAGAAAGTCAAACTTTCATTTATTTGCAATTAGATCCCTAAAGTTATTTCTTTTAAACTTTAAGTCCCTAATGTCGGTTTTTCCTCAAATTGAGTCCCAAAACTTTTAAATTTTATCAAAGGACCTCAATTTATTCCATTTCACAAGAAGGGATTTAAATTTTCAAATTTCCAATTTGGTCCACCAACTTTTCCAAAATTACCATTTTGCCCTTCCTTTACAAAAATAGTAAATTCTACCTAAAACATTCTAAAATTTCTCAATTGGCCCTCTAACATTTTTATCATGCACAATTGACCCTCAATTTTAAGAAATTTCATTTCGATCCTTCGAATATTTGAAAATCCCCAATTTCCCCTAATTTTTCCCCCAATTCCAACTCTTTAACACAACCGAATTTGATTTCATCAAATTGACCAATCAAACGCCTCTAATTATTGAAATTGAAGTTGAAATTGAGTTTCTCCATGTTCATACGATTCCATAGAACATTCAATCACTAGTTTTAACGCCGGAACGAGCTCAAACGGTGCTTCGCCGGAAAACATACTATAGAGAGAAAAAGCTTCGATTACTCACCGGTAAGGGCACAGCGGTCCGAGCTTTTGATCTGAGCAGATAGCTCTCGTCTTGAGGTTAATCTTAGAATCAAGAATCACATCAATTGATGCAGTATTGAGTTAGAATTTCATCATTGAAATTTTGGCTATTCTCTCTCTAGCACTGACCAAAAATTGTAGAGGGGAGCCGAATTGGCTTACCTTTCATTCCTAATTTGGCCATGGGAGGGCTGAGAAAGTGTTGGGAGGGCTTGGTTTGGCCTGAGTAGGGCTCAAAATGGCCAATTTCAGCTCAGCCGAAACAGGGCAGCTTCGGTCAACGAGAGCTACTTCACTGTTCCATCACACCGGCGCTTCTCTAGCAACCCTCGGAGCAAACGGAGACTTTAGGTGTGTAGCTGACTTCTCCCCGATTCTAAAAAACTTGATCTTGCCTTGTTTGGCTTAGAAAAGACCCCATATCAGAGCTCTGGTTCAGGCTTCACCGAAAATGAAGCAATTGAGAGAGAATGGAGTTTTCAGGTGTGAAGAAGATGAGTGGGGAGGGGTTCTTTATATAGGGAGCTTGGGGACCTGTTGCCGTTCGTTTGACACCTTTATGACAGCCATTGATGGTTTGAAACGTACCAAATGAAAATGTTTCTTCTTCTCCCATGCTGCTTCCATTTCCCAGTGTGTGAACAATGTTCTCATCCTGAGGAAGAAGATGACACTGTTTCGAACCAGGTTCAAAGCATAAACTAGCCGGTTCACCCCCCATTCGACCAAGTTTTTCAAATATAAAAATATTTAAATTCATCTAAATTCATTTTCTATCCAATGTGGTCTCAAATCTCAAATTTGAAATTTTTAAGCCACCTAGAAAAATGAATTTAGCATCCGGTTCAATAGTGATTCAAACCGGTTTGGATCCGGTTCACCTGAATCAGTTTGTTTTTCATCTCCAATTCCTTCACAAGTCTATTTCCAAGATTTTTGTGACTCCTTAGGTCACTTAGGGTCCATAAAATTCTTGATTTACCATCTCTTTATCGATTCCAATTCATAAATTGGCTCGGTTCTTAAACCGGTTTAATCCGGTTCACCCGAACTGGTCTAGTTTTTCTCTCCCACTTTGTTTTAAGGTTCCTTCCCAAGGTTTATGAATTTCTTTGGAGCACAAGGGAGTTGAATTTCTCTGATTTTCCCGATCTCTATCGGTTCTGGTTCTTGAACCGATTTGGTTCATAAATCGGTTCAATCCAGTTGGATCTGGTTCATCCAAATTGGTCTAATTTTTCTCTTCCAATTCCTCCTAAGGTTCTTTTCCATAGTATTATAAACCCTTTGGATCACCTGGGAGTTGTAAATTCCCAAATTTCTCGTTCACAAATGATTAGGTTTGTGAATCGGTTCGGTTTCTCACTCGGTTTGACCGGTTCTTTTCCCGGTTTTTCCTTAGCTCAAAAGGTCAGGGTTTACATGGAATATTCCTTCTCCTTTGGAATACCATTTTGTTTCCCCATCTTGGGCTGTTATGCTCTTTCCGTCCTTCTTGATGGTTTGGACCCTTATCCTCCTTTCTAGTCGTCCACTCCATTCGACTACGTCAGGTCTGCACCAGTCACTCACATTCATGAGCCATACTAATTACGGTAGCCAGGTCTGTAAGGCCTCTCAGTACCACCATACGGTCTCAAATGTTCATATTAAGACCATCCACAAACCTGTGGCATATGTTGGCTGGCCTAGTGAGGTCAGGAGCAAAGGGTCTTAACTCGTTGAATTTTGTTTCGTACTCCGATATGAAGTTAAGCCCTTGCCGAAGCTGGATGAATTCTTGCTTCTTCTTGTTTAACAGATGGGGTGCCAGGTACTCCTCCGAGTACCTCTCTTCAAATTGTTCCCAAGTGGGGATGGTGGTATGTAGGTTTCGGACATTGTCCCACCACCATTTAGCACTTCCCTCCAGGAAGAATTCCTTCAGGATCACCATATCCTCTAGTGGTATCTTGATGATTCCCATCAGTTTCTTGATGTTGGCCAACCAATCCATGGTAGCTCCAGCATCCTTTTCTCTGAGTAAAGGTTTGCATCCTAGTTGTTGGAGAGTTTTGAGATTTCTGAGAATGTCCATTGGAGCAGGTGGATTAGAAGGGGGAGGATGGGATTGCACTTCCTCTGGTTCGACCCGGGAGTTGGTGCCTGCCTCAGGGACGAGATTAGGTTGCCCAAATACATGGGTGAACTCCTCGTACAATCTTTGGTGCTCCCTACTGAGTCCAAGAGGAGTTGTTTGGGCTTCTCTAGGAGTTTCTACAAGCAGGGGTGGCTGGGCAGTGTTGGAGACTACAGCCCTAGTTCTCTTGGTTCCTTTCTTTGGAGCCATTTCTGTAAATTTTAAAATAGATCCTATTAGTTACTATATTTTCTAGTCTTGATTATGCATTCGAGCAAATAGGCTCTAATACCACTCAAGTTGTCACACCCCGACCCAGTTTAGTTGGATCCCCGTGATCAACCCACCACTCTCTTGATTTATTTAAGGGTTTCCCCTTGTTATAAATCGTAAAAAGTAAGGCGTCCTTTAAACCTACACCTTTCATGGAATAACATAAATCAACACTGCATAAAATTCTAAATTTATCATACCTGTGTCATAGGCGTATTAATTGGTGGTCCTTGAGGGTAGGCTTTCCAGGATTTCCTGAAAAGGGATATGAGGGAGGGGATGAGTATAACGACTCAGTGAATGTGTTTTAAAATTTTCACTTTTAGGAAAAAAATTTGTTTGGAGTGTGTCAAGCTCCTTATTTCCTTTCAAAAATCCTTTCATTTCAAATCTCTATTTTATCACTATTTCTTATTAATCACAGTGTATCATCACCCAACACACATCCTTCATCATGAAGGTCAATCACACAATCGCAGGCCGGTACATCCACCGAACTTACTTGTGGTGTCGGATGGACTTTACCGGCCACCTAACTAGAAGTACGACCACTTCTACTATGAGAATGAGTGGATGTTCACAACACCCGACCCTCAATCCTGTAACAATTCTCCGTGTCCGTATTAGAATAGAGACCTCATCCTGTCCCCACCCTGGTCTCATCCGCTTGAAGCTATTCCGAGCTTCGCAAGGTCACCTGGTAAGACAAACTGCCCTTATACCCACCAGGCCGTCCAGGGCCCGAGGACACATCACTACCCCTCTTAGGTGTCTTAAAGGTCCCGTAAACACAATGTATGTGCCACTAGTCCAACAGCCCTGAGACTCAACTCAACATGCAGATGTTTGACTTGACTAGTCCGAAGACTTGTCATGTTGCATCGCTAGTTGACTGAGTATGTCGGTCCTGTCTTGGTACCATGGCCAAACAATTCAATTATTCAAGTTTTCATGGCATATAATTCATGTTTTTTAATGAGCTCTTGCTCGTGCCAACTAGCTTATGGGCCACTGTTCGAGATTTTCAAAAAATTGGGCATAATAGCCCCCTAGTTCCAAAACCGAGACCTTCGGCCTAACAGAGCAATTCGAGCTCCTGTCAAGAAGGTCTTCCAAATCGTTTAAGCAATGGCACACAGTCAGGGGAGAGCACTTCCGACAAAAATATATTTTCAACTATCCATCATACCAACCGAGTATGAGGATATCTCCGCTCATAACCGATGAACGGGTTTTCAACTTCCTCCAAGGAAGTTTCATCATACCAACCAAGTATAATCTACTTACATCCTATAAGTAGTTTTTACGCATCATTTTCATATCACTCCTCTATGTTGTGACGTTTAAAATACCACTAAGTAGTGGGTTTTCCATTACCGAGGTACTTATTATCCCAATCGGGTATGATATAAAAATCTCACTCACCCGATCGTGCAGTGAAATTCCACTAAGTATGTTTTCGTCCCTTGCAAGCTTAACCTTAGCTAGTGTTCCCGATGTCTTGTATTCCTACACGAAATGAACATCGTTGCTCATTATCATCTAGCTTGATCACCTCATTTATTATAAAAGACTAAATTCACAACTTTTCCAATATTTACAAATTGGTCCCTAATGTTAATTTTTTCTTTTTACTTTAGGCCCCAATTGCTGGTTTTTCTCCAAATTGAGTACCGGAACTTTTTAAATTCCTCTTGGGATATCAATTTACTCAATTTCATAAAAAAAAAAGGGTTCAAGTTTCCCAAATTCCCAATTTGGCCGCCAAAATTACCATTTTACCTTTCCTTTACAAAAATGGTAATTTTTACCCCAAAAATTTTAAAATTTATCAATTGGCCTTCTAACATTCTTATCATGCCCAATTGACCCTCAATTTTATAAAATTACATTTTGATCCTTTGAATTTTCGAAAATCCACAATTTCCCCAAATTTTCTCCCAATTTCAACTCTATAACACAACTGAATTTAATTTAATCAAATTGACTGATCAAACACTTCTAATTGTTGAAATTGAGTTTCTACATCTTCATACAATTCCATAACACTTTGAATCGTAAGTTTTAATGCCAGAACGAGCTCAAACGGAGCTTCGCCGGAAAATAGACTGTAGAGAGAAAGCTTCAATTGCTCACCGAAGAGGGCGTGGCAGTCCGAGCTTTCTATCTGAGCAGGTAACTTGTGTCCTAACGTTTCTCCTAGGGTCAAGAATGGCATCAATTGATGCCGAATTGGATTAGAATTCTATTATTGAAATTCTGTCGGCTCTTTCTCTAACATCGGTCGGAAATTGTAGAGGGGAGCCGAATTAGCTTACCTTCCAAACCTAATTCGGTTGTGCGAGGGATGAGGAAGTGTTGGGAGAGCTTGGTTTGGCCTAAGGAGGGCTCAAATTGGCCAATTTCAGCTCGGCCAAAATCGGGCAGCTTCGGTCCGCTGGAGCTGCTTCACTATTCGATCACGTCGGCGTTTCTCCGGTAACTCTCAAAGCAAATGGAGACTATAGGCGTGTAACTGACTTCTCCCCAGTTCTAAAGAACCCGACCATGCCTTCTTTTGCTTAGAAAAGACCCTATGTCTAAGTTCTGATTCGAGCTTCACCAGAAAACTAAGAAGCTGAGAGAGAATGAAGTTTTCAGGTGATGAGAGGATGAATGAGGAGAGGCTCTTTATATAGGAAGATCGGGAACTTCTTGGTCGTCCGATTGGCACCTTAATGGTGATCATTCATTCCCTGAAACTCTTTGGTCGGAGTCTTTTCACCTTCGCTGGCACTGCACAATTTTTCGATGAGTGAACAGTGCTATCATCTGAAGGAAGAAGACAACACTATTTCGAACCAGACCGGACCGGTTCGAAGCTTAAACCGGTCAGTTCACCCCTAATTCGACCGAATTTTTCAAATATAAAATTTTCTAAATTAATCTAAATTCATTTTTCATCCAATGGTGGCCTCAATTCTAAAATTTGAATTTTTTAAGCCACCTAGAAAAATAAATTTAAAATCTGGTTCAGTAGTGGTTCAAACCGGTCCAAACTAGTTCAATCCGGTTCACCTGAACCGGTTTGGTTTTCATCCTAAAGTTCTTTTCCATGGCTTATGTGACTCTTAAGGTCACTTGGTATCCCTAAATTCCCCGGTTTACCCTCTCTCTATCTGTTTCAATTCATAAACTGATTCAATTCGGTTCGAATCTGGTTCACCTGAATCGGATTGGCTTTTCTCTCCCAATTTGTCCTAAGGTTCTTTTTCAAATTTATGACCCATTTTGAGTTACATGGGAGTTGTAAATTCCCCAATTTTCCTGTTTCCTAATAATAGGATTTGTACACTAACTCAGTTTTCAATTTGAAAATGACCAGTTATTTCCTAAGTTTTCTTATTATCAAAGGATGGGGTTTACAACATCTATTTCCCTTATCACCACCATGTCATACAGCAGCCCTTAGGACGCATCACTATTCCTCTTGGGCATCTTAATGGTCCCGAACATCAAGTGCATGCACAAACAAAGATTTTCAACATAAGCCATTTAATCTTTGGTGCCACTGGTCCAATGGCCCCGATCCTCAACTCGTCCTGCAGCTGTTTGTCTTGACTAGTCCGTCGACCTGTCGTGTCGCACTACCACCAGTTCATCGAGTATGTCAGTCTTGTCTTGGTACCATGGCCAAGCATAATATTTATTTAAAGTTTTCATGGCTTAAACTCAAGTTTGTTTACGAGCTTCTCCTTGTGCCATTCGGCCTTGGGCCCACTATATGAGATTTTTCAAAATCGAGCATATTAGCCCCAAAGTTTCAAAATCGAGGCCTCCGACCTATCTGAGCTATTAGAGCTCTCGTCAATAAGGTCTCCCAAAAATTTTAAGTAGTGGCACATAGTCATGGGAAAGAACTTCCCACAAAATAAACTTTTCATTTGTCCATCACACCAACTGGGTATGAGGACATCTTCGCTTATAACCAATAAATAGGTTTTCTACATCCTTCTAAGAAGTTCATCATACCAACCGAGTATGATCTACATACAACCGATAAGTAGTTGTTCCGCATAATTTTCACATCACTCCTCTCAGGCGTGATGGTTAAAATACCATATAATAGTGGATTTTCATTTTCGAGGTGCTTATCATCCCAACAAGCATGACATTGAATCCCACTCACAACAGGTAAGTAGGTTTTCCTTAAATAAAAGTGCTCATTATGCCAACCGGTATGATGTATAAGATTCCCACTCACCCGATCGTGGAGTGAATTCCTCATATTTGGCTCTTTGCCTCCACACAAGCTTGTACTTACTAGCATTCCTAGTACTTCATATTCCTACAGGATATGAACATCCTTGTTCATTGTCCTTTGGCCTATTAGCCTTTATTCACCACGAATGGATAAAATAATCAAACCTTTTGATTTATTGCAATAAGGTTCCTAATATTCTTTTTCTTTAACGTTAGGTCTCTAATGTTGATTTTCCCCCAAATTGAGTCCCGAAACCTCTAATTTCACCTTATGACCTCAATTTATTCAAAATAACAAAAAGGGGTACGAGTTTCCCAAATTTTCAATTTGGTCACCAACCTTTCCAAAATTACCATTTTGCCCCTACTTTACAAAAATGATAAGTTTCACCCCAACAATTCCAAAAAATTGGCCAATTGGTCCTCCAACTTCTTTATCATGCCCATTTGGCCCTCAATTTTATGAAATTGCACTTTAGCCCCTCAAATTTTCAAAATTCCCAAATTGTCCCCAATTTCAACCTTCCAACACAGCCAAATTTGATTTAATCAAATTGACCGATCAAATGAGCTTAATTGTTGAAAATGAATTTAGATTGGAGTTCCTACACTTTCATATGATTTAATTGCACTTTGAATCGCATGATTTGATGACAGAATGAGCTCAAACGGAGCTTCGCTAGAAAACTGGATTTAAAAAGAGAAAGCTTCGAAAGCTTACCATCGAGGGCGCGGTGATCCAAGCTTTCAATCTGGGTAGATAGCTCTTTTCCTGAGGTTCCTCCTAGGATCAAGAATTGCATCAACTAATGCTGAATTGACTGAGATTTTAGTCATTAAAAATCTGTCAGTTCTCTCTATAGCACCAATCGTAATTTATAGAGGCGATCCAAATTAGCTTAACTTTTCACTCTAATTCAGCTGTAGGAGGGTTTTGGTGGTGTTGGGAGGGCTTAGTTTGGCATGAGAAGAGCTCGAATTGGCCAATTTCAGCTCAGTCGAAACAGGGCAGTTTCGGTCCGCCGGAGCTGCTTCACTGTTTTATCACATCGGCATTTTTCTCCGGTGACCCTCATAGCAAATGGAGACTACATGCGTGTAGCTGACTTCTCTCCGAATCCAAAGAACCCAATCACGTCTTCTTTGGCTCAGAAAAGACCCTATATCAAAGCACTAGTTCGAGCTTCATTGGAAATTGGAGTAGTTGAGAGAGAATGGTGTTTTCAGGTGTGGAGAGGATGAATGAGGAGGGGCTCTTTATATAGGAAGCTCGAGGACTTCTTGGTCATCTGATTGGTGCCTTAATGGCGATCATTCATTGTTTGAAACACCCTGGTCGAAGACTTTTCAGCTTCATCGGCATTGCGTGATTTTTCGGCGAGTGAATAGTGTTGTCATCTGAAGGAAAAGGACAGTTTTCCAAACCGGATGAGACCGGTCTGAACCGAGTTCAAATCTTAAATCGGCTAGTTCAGGCCTGATTCGATCGAGTTTTTCATAAATAAAATATTCAAAATTCATTCTCTATCCAATGGCGGCCTCAAATCTAAAATTTGAATTTTGTAAGCCACCAAGAAAAATGAATTAAGCATCTCGTTCAATAGTGGTTCAAACCGGTCCAAACTAGTTCCATCTAGTTCGAATCCAGTTTGGTTTTCATCTCCAATTGATCCTAAAGTCCTTTTCATGAATTTTGTGACTCCTTAGGTCACTTGGGACCCATAAATTTCCCGGTTGCCATTTCTTTATCGGTTTCGATTCATGAATCAACTCGGATAATAAACCGGTTCAATATAGTTAAGATCCGGTTCTCCTTAATCGGTCTAGTTTTTCTTTCCCAAATTATCCTAAGGTCTTTTTCCAAGGTTTTATGAACTCATTGGGTCACTCAGGAGTTGTAAATTTCCTAAATCGCTTGTTCTCTTGATGATTAGTTTTGTGAACCGATTCGGTTTTCTCACTCGGGTTGACCGGTTCTTTCTCCATATTCCTTGTCTTTAAGGGGCGGGGATTACAATCTAATTGGTGACTTAATGGCGGTAATTCATTGCCTGAAACTCCTTGGCCAGAGACTTTTCATCTTCGCCGGCGCTACTCGATTTTTCAACGAGTGAATAGTGTTGTCATCTGAAGGAAGAAGACGACACTGTTCCAAACCGGAACAGACCGGTCCAAACCAGGTTTAATTCTTAAACCAGCCGGTTTAGGCCGGATTCGACCAAGTTTTTCAAAATTAAAAATTTGTAAATTCATCTAAATTCATTCTTTATCCAATGATGGCCTCAATTCTCCAATTTGAAGTTTCTAAGCCACCTAGAAAAATGAATTTAGCATTTAGTTCAAACCGGTCCAAACCAGTTCAATCCGATTTGGATCTAGTTCACCTGAACTGGTCTGGTTTCCTTCCCCAAATTATCCTAACGTCCCTTTCTAAGGTTTTTATGACTCTTTGGGTCAATCAAAGGTTGTAAATTTTCCAATTTGCCCGTTCTCAAATGGTCATGGTTCATGAACCGATTTGGTTTTCTCACTCAACTTGACTGGTTCTTTCCCCAGTTTTCCTTAACTCGAAAGGTGGGGTTTAAAACTTTCCCCTCCTTTTAGGAGTTTCGTTCCCAAAACTTATTCAACGTTCTATGCACTGGAAAGAACTTCCCTTGATATTAACTTGTAATTTATCGACAAACAACCTTTTCAATTATTTCCATTTATCCCTTATATAACATACACTTATGATTTTCTTTTCCTTCTCATCAATTTCTCATTCCATGGAACTTACTTTATCTAAGCATATCTCATTGGAAGGTTTAAGGTCAAATCCTTAAATTAACATTCTTTGTTCTTTAAAGTATAATTTCTCCATCCCGAGATTCTTTACTTAAGATTTTAGAATTGGAAGTTCCAAAATACCTAATCGTTCATGTGTCTAGTTATTCTCCTGGTTGTTGAAACCCTTAGCTTAGTGTTCTTTCGGGCATTATATACTTGTGTTCACGGATTTTTATGTTATCACTATGTTGTCTTATTTTGAGCCTTCCTTCATCCATTATTTATTACACCTTTGGTCCAAATTCGATGTTGACCTTATTATGCTTAACTAACTAACTCTTCCTTAGTTGAGTTATATCCTTCCTTGGGCTGTTGGACTTGCGTGTCCCTTACAGCACGATAATTCTCCAGAATTTATCTTTGACCATTAAAATTTTAAAACACTTTCTTACTTGGTGTTCCCAACCTTCCAGCCTTCCAGGGATTGTATAAATTCATCACTCTATTCATCGGGTAGTATTCCTCGATTACCCTTACCATTATCCAATCATCCTTCATGCCTTGACAAAATGTCTTACACAGTCGTGTCGGCTTTCCTTACCCAATCATCCTTTCCCAATTTCTTTATTGGGTCTTTATGGTGCCAATCATTGGATTTCCTAATGACTTGTTGATATGCTGGAATTCTTCCCTTCTTATGTCTTTCTTTATTTTTGGTGACATCCTTTACTCAGGGATTTTCCTTTCCCCTAAACCCACTCTTACTTGCTTGTGACCATTTCATGATTCCATTGTTTGGGGAGTTCTCCTTTAAAAATTTTCATTCTCTACTATGTTCTTCAAAGTAGAGATTTCCCCTTTAGGTGTTATATGTTCGAATTTCTTACTACTCCTTAAAGGTTTCCCTCCTTCGCATCCTTACACACTTTTGAATTTGGGCTTTTGCCCATCTTTAATCATTTGTCGATCATAATTTCTCAGTTCACCTTTTACTTTCCTACTCAGGGTATCTCCGATTATCGGGTCTTATTTCATGTACTCAACACTATGCCCACTCTATTACCCTTCTTTATAGTGTAGTCTCCACTACTTTCCAGTCCCTCTTATGGTCTTGTTTATTCTCATTGACCATCCTATTACTACAAGTTGCTTCCTTCTACTAGGTTTGTCAGAAATCCCTAATTGGCTTCTTTGCTCTTCCAAATAGGTAACACTTGGCTGGCTGTCTGAGATACCATCAACCACTTATGGTTCTTATGAGGTTCCTTATGTCGGGTTAAGCCTCTTAGGATCCATCTGGCAGTTCCTTAGCTTCGGAACATCCCTTTTTAAGGTCTCACTTTCTACTTTTATGCTTTTACCAAGGGACTCTCGTTCTGGTTCAACTTTTTGAATGCTTCTTGGAGGCTTTTTGTTCTCTTCTTTATTTCCTTATTATGGGTAGCCCACCCATTCTTACTTGTCATTACGTCCTTTGATGTTATTCCCTACTTACCCATTCTTTGGTTTTAACTTTTCCTTGGGTCCCCCTAGTATGCTTCCCTTGATTCTTTCACTTCGGCATGCACTTCACCGCCTCATCCTTCATCACTTAGTCCACTATTTCTTAGTTGGGACATGTATGCCTTCCCAAGATCTCCTTCCTTGGGAAAGGCTCCGACACTATTTGCTCCAAGACCTCTTTGTGTGAGTCTTACTAAATCCTCCTTATGGCTTGAGTGTGGTCATCATTTCATTTTCGGCCATTTATTTCTTCAAGGATTTCCTTCATCCTTCCTTTCCACTATTCTGGTCTTTCCACCTCTCCCTTCCTTGCTGAGGTTTAGATTTATGACTTTCTCGAGGGTCAGTTCGTTAACTGTCTCATCCCCACTATTCTCCTAGTTCATTTGTCTCGAAACATTTGTCCTTCGATTTTACTCATTTTTATGCCTATCCCATCATCCTTTTGAGGGTGTAGTCCTTACTATTTTTCGGTTCTTCCTAGGGCATCTTCTTCCAAAGTTTCTTATTACACCTTCTCAATAGATCAATCTACAACCCTACTTGGTTCCTTTGCTTTTCCATGGTATGTCACACCTTATTATCCTAAGACATCCTATTTGTCTTTCATTGTTAGGGGCTTATTTTTTATAGAGGAGGTGCTTCCTTCTTTGCTTGTAGTGCTCCTTAAGGGAAAATTCCCTTTATTCACATTCTATTTTGTCTAGTTTTCTTAAGATTCTACCCTTGGTCTTCTTCCTGTGATTCTACCCTTGGTCTTCTTGTTACACCTTCTCACTAGATCAATCTACAACCCTACTTGGTTCCTCTGCTTTTCCAAGGTAGGTCACACCTTATTATCATAAGACATCCTATTTGTCTTTCATTATTAGGGGCTTGTTTTTTATAGAGGAGGTGCTTCCTTCTTTGCTCCTAGGTGGCTTGTAGTGCTCCTTAAGGGAAAATTCCCTTTATCCACATTTTACTTTGTCTAGGTTTTCTTAAGATTCTACCCTTGGTCTTCTTCCCGTGATCCTTCCTCATGTAATTAAGGCACGCGATCGTATTATTGAGGAACAAAAAGTTTTTAGAAATACATAATCTTATTTATTATTGAAGTAAGAATACAGTTTGGATTTTTTTAATATCTCTTAAGTGAGATTGTTACAATGATGGTTTGGGAAGTACTCAGTACTATGCTGTAAATCCCGCACATTTGAGTTAAGGAAAACTGGGAAAAGAACCGATCAAACCGAATAAGAAAACCAAACCGGTTTACTTTTGGGAATAAGCAATATGAAAATTTACAACTTTCGGTTGATCCAAAGGATTTATTAAACATTTGAAAAGAAACTTAAGACAAACTAAAAAACAAAAACTAAATTGGTTCAAGTGAACTAGATTCCATAAGAACTTCAAAGTTAAGTGTGCTTACTTGAGAGTAGTGTAAGGATGGGTGACCTCTTGGGAAGTATGATTTTTTGTAACCCGAAATTTCGGTCAAAAACTTTTTATGCAACGTACGGCTAAAGCCATCAATTAATATATATTAAATTATTGAAATTAATACCAATAATTTATGGTAATATTAATAATTAATACCAATAATTTATGCCAATATTAATACTAGTAATAAATCTCGCCCATTTAATGCACGGGTATTACAACTATATAAAAAGTCATCCCCATTTCATTCTCCTCACATTTGAACACTTCTCTCTCTCTCTACTGCCCCATTTCCCAGTAAAGCTCGAACCAGAGCTTCAACTTGAACAAAGGTCGGGCTCTTTAGAACCGAGGAGAAGACAACTATCTGATAGCAAACTCTAGTCAATCCGAGAATCGTTGGAGAAGTGCCGACATGATGGAATAGTGAAGCAACTCCGGCGGACCGAAGCTGCCCTATTTTGGCCAAGCTGAAATCGGCCATTTCAAGCCCTCCTCAGGCCAGACCAAGCCCTTCCAACACTTCCTCAGCCTTTCCACGGCCGAATTAGGACCGAAAAGTAAGCCAATTCGGCTCCCCTTTATAATTTTCGATCGGTGCTAGAGAGAGAGTCGACCGAATTTCAATGACGAAATTCTAATCCAATTCTGCATCAATTGATACAATACTTGATTTTAGGATAAACCTTAGGATGAGACCTATCTGCCCAGATCGAAAGCTCGTACTGTCGTACCTTCACGGTCAGTAATCGAAGCTTTCTCTCTCTACAGTCTGTTTTCCGGCAAAGCTCCATTTGAGCTCGTTCCGACGTTAAAATCTGCGATTCAAAGTTTCTTAGAATCGTATAAACATACAAGAACTCAATTTCAACTCCAATTTCAATAATTAGAAGTGTTTGATCGGTTAATTTGATGAAATCAAATTCAGTAGTGTTGAAGAGTTGAAATTGGGGGAAATTTTGGGGATTTTCGAAATTCAAAGAGGCCAAAATACAATTTTATGAAATTGAGGGTCAATTGGGCATGAAAATAATGTTGGAGGACCAATTGAGGAATTTTGGAAATTTTGGGGAAAAACTTACCATTTTTGTGAAAGAAGGGCAAAATGGTAATTTTGGAAAAATTGGGGAACCAAATTGGAAATTTGGAAAATTAAACCCCTTTTTGGTGAAATTGAATAAATTGAGGTCCCACGATAAATTTTAAAAGTTACGGGACTCAATTTGAGGAAAAACTAACATTAGGGACTGATAGGCCAGGGGCCTCAGTTTTGGAACTTCGGGGCTAAATGCCCGAGTTTGAAAATCTCGTACAGTGGGCCCAAGGCCAGTTCGCATGAGCAGGAGCTCGTAAACGAACATGATATATGTGCCATAAAACTTAATAAGTGAATTGTTTGGCCATGGTACCAAGATAGGACCGACATGCTCAGTCAACTAGTGGCAGTGCGACATGACAGGTCGACGGACTAGTCAAGACAAACAGCTGCGGGTTGAGTTGAGAGTCGAGGCCGTTGGACTAGTGGCACCACAGATTACATGGCAATATAAGAAAACATTGTTTGTGCATGCACTGTGAGTACGGGATCATCAAGATGCCCATAAGGGGTAGTGATGCGTCCTAAGGGCACTGGACGACCTGGTGGTTATAAGGGCAGTTCGTCGTTCTTGGTGTCTGTGCGAAATTTGGAGTAGCACGAAGCGCATGAGACCGGGGTGGGGACAGGATGAGGTCTCTCTCCTCATACGGAAATGAAGAAGTGATTTTGGGATTGTGGGTAGGATGTCACGTACATCCACTCATTCCCGTGGTAGAAGTGGTCGTACTTCTATCCGAGTGGTAGGAAAAGTCGCTCCGAAGCCACTAGCGGGATTAGTAGTGATACTGACTTGCAAATGTGTGTAACCTTCATGATGAAGGATGTGTGTTGGGTGATGACACACCGTGGTAACTAAGAAATAATGGGAAAATCCAAATTTTTAAATGATGGGACTTTTGAAAACAAAGGAGTCTCGCACACTCCATATAAATGTTTTTCTTAAAAGTTAAAAGCTTTTAAAAACCCATTCACTGAGTAGTCGTACTCACCCCCTCCCTTATATCCCTTTCAGGAAATCCCGGAAAGCCTCCCCTTAAAGACCATCAACTAAGATTCCTGTAAGACAGGTATGTAAAGTTTTAAATTTCATACAGTTTTGATTATGCTATTCCAGGAAAAAGGTGCAAGTTAAAGGACGCCTTACTCTTTACGGTTTACGATAAGGGGAAACCCTTTAATAAACCGGGAGAGTGGCGGGTTGATCACGGGGATCCGACCAAACCGGGTTGGGGCATGACATATGCTATGGTCTAGAAGAATTTCTTCTTGAGTGAGTTTGGGATCCCTAGCTAGAATTGTGATCCTTGTGATGTTATCCCTTTGGGCTTCTATAGGGGTGGAGGTATCCTTATTAGAAGTTATCGCTTTAACTCCTTGCAACGTGGGACAGTCCTTTGCTATGTGTCCCACCCTCCTACAATCATAACAGATCCTCTCGGGTCTTGTCCTCCGTAATGTTGGGCATCTTCTTATGTAGTGTCCCCATTGCCCACATCTATAATAGTTCATCTCCTTACGTGGACCTTTGGGGTTCCTCTAATATTTTGAGCATTGTGGGGCCTTTCTAAGGGATTTCTGGTGGTTCGGTGTTTTCTCATCCTTGAGCCTAAACACCTTGGAGGTTATCTTGTCGAGTTCTCATTGACCCAGGATTACTCCAAGACTCCTCATATACTTTTGGTTCATTTCCTTCTTTAGGATGGGGTTCTTCCTAGCTTCCAGGGTAGCACAAGTTTGTTTGGCTTCTTTTCTTGGCCCCGCTTCTATTTGTCTAGATGTGATCCAAGCCGGTTCAAGTGCCTGAAGAGCATATTTACCGAAAGAAATACGATTGCCTCGATAAGATATCCCTTTCATTCTTCCTTTATGTTGTTTATGAAATCTGGTTCTTTTAGGGTTATAGTTGATGCTTAAAATACCACTAAACAGTGGGTTTTTATACTGAGGTACTTATCATCCCCTACCGGGTATGATATAAAATTTTCACTCACCACCGGTAAGTGGTTTTTATCTTTAAGTTGTGCTCATCATCCCAACCGGGTATGATGTTAGTAAACCCACTCACAACTGGTAAGTGATTTTTAACTTTAATTTGTGCTCATCATCCCAACCGGGTATAATGTTAGTAAACCCACTCACAACCGGTAAGTGGTTTTTAACTTTAAGTTGTGCTCATCATCCCAACCGGGTTTGATGTTAGTAATCCCACTCACAACTGGTAAGTGATTTTTAACTTTAAGTTGTACTCATCATTCCAACTGGGTATGATGTTAGTAAACCTACTCACAACCAGTAAGTGGTTTTTAACTTTAAGTTGTGCTCATCATCCCAACTAGGTTTGATGTTAGTAAACCCACTCACCCGTTAATGCCATGAATTCCACTAAATTGGTTCTTTGTATTCACGTGAGCTTGTCCTTGCTGGCGTTCCTGGTATTTCACGTTCCTACACGATATGAACATCTTGGTTCATTATCCTTCGGCCTAATTCATTCATTCCAAATGAATGAGAAAGACAAACTTTCATTTATTTGCAATTAGGTCCCCCTAAAGTTATTTCTCTTTAACTTTAAGTCCCAAATGCCGGTTTTTCCTCAAATTGAGTCCCAAAACTTCTAAAATTTATCATAGGACCTCAATTTATTCCATTTCACAAAAAGGGGTTTAATTTCCCAATTTTCCAATTTGATCCCCCAACTTTTCCAAAATTACCATTTTGCCCTTCCTTTACAAAAATGGTAAATTTTGCCCCAAAAATTTCAAAATTCCTCAATTGGTCCTTCAACATTATTTTCATGCCCAATTGACCCTCAATTTCATAAAATTTCATTTTGGTCCTTTCAATTTCGAAAATCCCCAATTCCAACTTCTTAACACAATTGAATTTGATTTCATCAAATTGACCCATCAAATGTTTCCAATTGTTGAAATTGAAGTTGAAATTGAGTTTTTACATGTTCATACGATTGTTCAGAAATGTGAATCACAAGTTTTAATGCTGGGACAAGCTCAAACGGAGCTTCGCCGGAAAATGAACTATAGAGAGAGAAAGCTTCGATTACTCACCGGTGAAGGCACGGTGGTCCGAGCTTTCAATCTGGGCAGATAGCTCTCATCCTGAGGTTCATCCTAGAATCAAGAATCGCATCAATTGATGCAGAATTGGATTAGAATTTTGTCATTGAAATTTGGTCGACCCTCTATCTAGCACCGATCGAAAATTGCAAAGGGGAGCCGAATTGGCTTACCTTTCGGTCCTAATTCGGCCGTGTAAAGGCTGAGGAAGTGTTGGGAGGGCTTGGTTTGCCTTGAAGAGGGCTTGAAATGGCCGATTTCAACTTGGCCGAAATAGGGCAGCTTCGGTCCGCCGGAGCTGCTTAACTATTTCATCATGCCGCCACTTCTCCAACGATTCTCGGATTGACTGGAGTTTGCTATCAGATAGCTGTCTTCTTCCCGGTTCTAAAGAGCCCGACCTCTCCTTTCGAGGTTAAGAAAAATGTTGAAATTGAAGCTCTAGTTTAAGCTTCACTGAGAAATGGAGCAGGAGAGAGAGAGTGAGAAATGTTCAGGTGTGAGGAGAATGAAATGGGGATGACCTCTTTATATAGGCGTAAAACCCGTGTATTAAATGGGTGAGATTTATTACTAGTATTAATATTACCATAAATTATTGGTATTAATTCCAATAATTTAATTTCGATATTAATTCTAATAAATTAAATTTTGGTATTAATTCTAATAATTCAATTTCGGTATAAAATTATTTGAATTAATTCCAATAATTAAATATATATTAATTTATGGTAAGGCGTACATACAAATTTTTGACCGAAATTTTGGGTTACAAAAAAATTTATACTTCCGAAGAGGTCACCCATCCTCACACTACTATTGGGCAAGCACACTTAACTTTAAAGTTCTTATGGAATCTAATTCACCTGAACTAGTTTTCTAATTTTTCTTAAGTTTCTTTTCCAAAGTTTAATGAACCCTTTGGGTCACCCGAGGGTTGTAAATTCCCAACTTGCCCATTTAGAAATAATCGGGTTTGTGAATCGGTTTTGAATCCTCACTTGGTTTGACCAGTTCTTTTCCTGGTTTTCCTTAGCTCAAAAGGGCGGGTTTTACAAGCTCGAACCAAAGTTTCGACTTAAACATTTTTCTTAACCTCGGAAGGAGAGGCCGAGCTCTTTAGAACCGGAAAGAATATAGTTATTTGATAGCAAACTCCAGTCAATCCGAGAATCGTCAGAGAAGCGCCGGCATGATGGAATAGTGAAGCAGCTCCGGCGGACCGAAGCTGCCCTATTTCAGCCAAGCTGAAATCGGCCATTTCGAGCCCTCCTCAGACCAAACCAAGCCCTCCCAACACTTCCTTAGCCCTCCCACGACCAAATTAGGACTGAAAGTTAAGCCAATTCAGCTTCCCTCTACAATTTCCGATCGGTGCTAGAGAGAGAACCGATAGAATTTCAATGATGAAATTCTAACTCAATTTGGCATCAATTGATGCGATTCTTAATTCTAGGATGATCCTCAAGATGAGAGTTATCTACCTAGAATGAAAGCTCGGACTACTGTGCCCTCACCGGTGAGAAATCGAAGCTTTCTCTCTCTGCAATCTGTTTTCCGGTGAAGCTCCGTTTAAGCTCGTTCCAGCATTAAAATCTACGATTTCAAAGTTCCTTAGAATTGTATGAACATGTAGGAACTCAATTTCAACTCCAACTTCAACAATTAGAGGTAGTGTTGAAGAGTTGAAATTGGGGGGGGAGGGGGGGAATTGGGGGAAATTTAGGAATTTTCAAAATTCAAAGGACCAAAATGAGATTTTATGAAATCGAGGGCCAATTGGGCATTAAAATAATGTTGGAGGACCAATTGAGAAATTTTAGAATTTTTGGGGCAAATCTTACCATTTTTGTAAAGGAAGGGCAAAATGGTAATTTTGGAAAAGTTGGAGGACCAAATTGGAAATTTGAGAAATTAATCCTCTTTAAGTGAAATGGAATAAATTGAGGTTCTATGATAAATTTTAGAAGTTTCGGGACTCAATTTGAGGAAAAACCGGCATTAGGGTCTTAAAGTTAAAGAGAAATAACCTTAGGAACCTAATTGCAAATAAATGAAAGTTTGACTTTCTCATTCATTTGGAATGAATGAAGGCGATTAGGCCGAAGGATAATGAACCGAGATGTTCATATCATGTAGGAACACGAAGTACTAGGAACACCAGCAAGGACAAGCTCGCGTGAATACAAAGAACCGGTCTAGTGGAATTCATGGCATTAACGGGTGAGTGGGTTTACTAACATCATACCCGGTTGGGATGATGAGCACACTTACCAGTTGTAAGTTGAAATTTTATATCATACCTGGTTGGTAATGATAAGTTCCTCGATAAGAAAACCCACTATTAAGTGGTATTTTAAACATTACTACTTAGAAAAAGTGATGTGAAAATCATGCGAAAAAACTACTTACCAATTGTAAGTAGATCCAAGGCATGTTGCAAACTAGGCTAGAACCTTGAGGTAAACCTAGGGTCTCTATTTGACACTATGCTTATTGGGATGCCATGGAGTCTCACAATCTCACTTATGTATAAAATGGCTAATTGGTCTATCGAATCAATCACCCTTATTGGTAAGCAGTGGGCGAACTTGGTCATCTATCCACAATGACCCAAATTGTGTCTCGTCCCTTCCTAGTCACAGGTAGCTCCATGACAAAGTCCATAGTGATGTGTTCCCATTTTCATTTGGGAATTGGTAGGGGTTATAGTAGTCTTTGAAGGTTTCTGGTGCTCAGCTTTAATCTGCTAATAGGACAAGCATTGTGCTACATATTCTACGATATCCCTCTTCATCCATCTCCACCAATAACCATGTTTGAGGGTGCAATACATCTTGGTACTTCCCGGATGCATCACGTAGATAGAGTCATGTACCTCTTCCAATATTAATCCCTTCAATTCCTTATCTTGAGGCACACACACTCCATTTCCTCAAAGGTTATTGTATGGGTTCATCCCTTTATTGACCGGGTCCAAATAGGGCTGGAGTTCCTTATCCCCATTTTGTTGGACCTTCATTTGATCCATTAGGCTGGGTCTTACCACTACGTCAACCAATAGGCATTTTTCTCTTTTGTCTTTTATAAGCTCCACTTTCATTCTTCCCAACTGCTGCAATAAGGGTAAATAGCTTATCTTTATTTGCGCTGCCTCAGTTTGATACTTTTGACTTAGAGCGTTTGCCACCACATTGGCCTTTCCACGGTGGTATTCTATCACAAGGTCATAGTCATTTACAAGCTCCCATCATCTCCTATGGTGGAGGTTCAACTCCCTCTGAGTTAGGAAGTACTTAAGACTCTTGTGATCGAAATACATCCTACACATAACACCATATAGGTAGTGCCGCCAAATCTTGATGGCAAACACTATTGTGGCTAACTCTAAGTCATGGGTAGGGTAGTTCCTCTCATGTACCTTTAGTTGTCGTGATACATAGGTGATGATCTTTCCTTGTTGCATTAATACACATACGAGTCCTTATCTGGATGCGTCACTATAGATGGTATACTCCCTTGCACTTGGGTTAGATAGAGAGAGGATGAGTGTCATTGTCAAACGGGTCTTCAACTCTAGGAAGGATTTCTGACAGTTTTCATCCCACTTATACTCCACTCCTTTCCTTGTGAGAAGGGTCAAAGGGGCAGCTATCTTAGAAAAATCTTGTACAAACCGTCTATAGTACCTTGCCAATCCCAAGAAACTGCATATCTCGGAGGGATTCTTAGGTGCCTTCCAACCAGATATGGCCTCCACCTTTGCCAAATCCACCTTGACTCCATCTTTGGACAGTATGTGCCCTAAGAACCCTAACTCCTGCAACTAGAACTCACACTTGGAGAATTTCGCATATAAATGATTATTTCGTAGTGTCTCCAAGGTGACAGCAGATGTTCTTTGTGTTCTAACCTAGTTCGTGAGTATATAAGTACATCTTCTATAAACACTATCACGAACTTGTCCAAGTACGGCTGAAACACTCAATTCATCAAATCCATGAAGGCCGTAGGGGCATTCAGCAGGCCAAAAGGCATCACCCTAAACTCATAGTGTTCGTATCGAGACCAAAATGCGGTCTTAGGGATATTTGCCTCGCAGATCCCAAGTTGGTGGTATCTTGGCCGAAGATCTATCTTAGGCAAGTAGGCTGCTCCTTTTAATTGGTCAAACAGGTCATCTATCCATGGAAGTGGATATTTATTCTTTATGGTGACCTAGTTCAACTTTCAATAATCTATGCACAACCTTATATTCCCATCCTTCTTCACGAATAGTACTGGTGCACGCCATGGAGACTAGCTAGGGAGTATGAAACCCTTTTCCAATAAATTGTCCAAATACTTCTTTAATTCCTTTAACTCCGTTGGATCCATGCGATAGAGGGCTTGGGATATGGGATGTGCTCCAGGGATTACCTCTATGGTAAATTTTAGTTGTCGGCTTGGGGATAATCTAGGTAGTTCCTCAGGGAATACGTCCAGTAGTGTTCAACCACCGGGATGCCTTCTAGTCCTTTCTCCTTCGACTTCTCATTGATGACCATTGTGAAAAAAGCCTTACAGCTCTTATGTATCATCTTTTGAGCCTTTATGTGTGTTACCAAATGCACTTCTCCCATCCTCCTGTCACCTTGGAAGCGCAGTCTGAGTATTTCGATTGTATGGAAAGTTATTACCTTCTTCCTACATTCCACCTTGGCATGATGGGTACTCAGCCAATCCATTCCCAATATTATTTCTACCACCCTTAGAGGTAATGGGATCAAATCTACTTCTAGTTTAACTTCTCTAGTCTTGGTACTCTGGAAATATCAGCACGATCCCAGCCATGTGCTAGACCGACCCCCACTTAAGTTAGAAGAGAACCTGACCTATCAAGCAGAACTGGTGCAAATCATCGACCGAAGAGACAAGAACTTGAGGAACAAGAAGATTCTTATGGTCAAGGTTCTTTGGCAGAACGAACCAGTACAAGAGGAGACATGGGAAACCGAGAGTATTATGAGGGATGGGCAGCCTCAGTTATTTGATATGTAAATTATTTTGGGGACAAAACCCCTAAAAGGAGGTGATTGTTGTAAACCCCGTCTCTTTAAATATAAGAAAATCGGTTTACAAACCCCGGTCATTTCAAAAGAGAAAACTGAACCAGTTTACAAACCATAACCGATAAAGAAAGGGTAAATTGGGAAATTGAAAAATCACAAGTAACTTAAAGAGTCATAAAAATCCTGGAAAATAACCTTGTAAAATGGGAGGAGAAAACCATGCCGTTTCAGGGTGAACTAGACCTGAACTGGATAGAACAGGTTTGAACCATACTTGAACTGGTTTCTAAATTCATTTTTCTTAATGGATTAAAATATTCAGATTGGGAAATTAAAGTAACAATTTGATAGAGAATGAATTTATATTAATTTAGAAATTTTAAATTTTGAGAAAACTGGTCGAAACGGACCTGAACTGTCTAATTTTCGCCATTGAACCCAGTCGGAACGCTGTCATCTTCTTCCTCAAGATGACAACACTATTAATAAATGCAGAAAACTTCCTTCTCCGGCAAATATGTAACCGCTCCGATCAAGCTATTTTGGGAGAGGATAAGTTTGACCATTCATCGAGCTCCCTATATAAAGAGCTCCTCTCCATTCAAATCGCCATTCTCTTTCAACTACTCGATTTTTTGGTGAAGCTCAAACTAGAGCTCTGATTTTGGCAGTTTTCTTAGCCTCAAAAGGTAAGGTCAGGTCCTACGGACTCCGGGGGAAGATAGCTACCTGATAGCAACTTCCTTTCAACCCGATGACCACCAGAGAAGCATCGGCAGAATCAAACAATGAAGCAACTCCAATGAACCGCAACTACCCTATTTTGACCAAGCTGAATTCAGCCTCAACAGAGCTGAAAGGTAAGCCAATTCGACCCTCCTCCATTGTTGCCGGTCGGCGTTAGAAACATCAATTGTATCAATTCTTGATCCGAGAAGGAACCTTAGGATGAGAGCTACCTTCCCAAATTGAGAGCTTGGGCAGCCGCACCTCCGATGCTAAGCTTTTGAAGCTTTCACTCTTTACGAACAGTTTTCCGACGAAGCTCTGTTTGAGCTCATTTTGGAACCAAATCATGCAATTCGAAGCTTAATTGAATCATATGGAAGTATATGAATTGATCCATGTATTCAATTTGAGCAATTAACCCAAATTGAATGGCTAATTTGAAGAAATCAAATTCAGTCAGTTTGAAGCGTAGAAATTGGGAAAATTTTTTGGGGAAAATTGGGGATTTTAAAAAATTGAGAGACCTCTATGCAATTTCCCAAAATTTACGGCCAATTGGCCATGAGAAAGTTGTTGAGGGACCAATTGGTCAATTCCCAGAATATTTGGTGTCAATTTGCCATTTTTAGAGAGTAGGGGCAAAATTGTATTTTTTGAAAAATTAGAGAAAATTGGAAATTTGGAAAACTTGAGCCCTTTACACAATTTTGAGTAAATTGAGGATCCAAAGGGAATTTTGGAAGCCTTGGGACTCAATTTGGGGAAATGTTAGCATTAGGGACATAAAGTTAAAGAAAATGAACTTTAGGGACCTAAGTACAATAAACCAACACTTTTGAGCCTAGTCTCTCATACGTGAGAAAACAATGGTTTTCATGTCAAATATTAATTGATAAGGATGCCCAAATCGTGTAGGGACGTGAGAGACTAGAACACTAGCATGGAAAAAGCTAGCGTGGAAGTGGAAAACTGACTGGGGATGAACATGTCACGATCATCGTGTGAGTGAGATTATATGTAAACCCCGCACTTTTGAGTTAAGGAAAACCAGGAAAAGAACCGGTCAAATCGAGTAAGAAAATTGAGCTGGTTTACAAACCCGATCATTTGGGAGCAAGCAATTTGGAAATTTACAACTTTCGGGTGATCCAAAGGGTTCATTAAACCTTGGAACCGAAACTTAAGACAAATTAGAAAGAAAAACCAAATTGGTTTAGGTGAACGAGATCCCATAAGTACTTTGAAGTTAAGTGTGCTTAGTCAAGTATGCGAACGTACGCCTTACAAAATTAGGCATAAATTAATATATATTTAATTATGGTAATTAATATCAATAATTTAATACCTAAATTAAATTATTAGAATTAATACCAATAATTTATGGTAATATTAGTACTAATAATATATCTCTCTCATTTAATACACGATTTTACATCTATATAAAGAGAGGTTATCTCCATTCATTCTCCTCACACCTGAACACTTCTCTCTCTCTACTGCTCCATTTCCCGATGAAGCTCGAACCAGAGCTTCGACTTGAACATTTTTCTTAACCTTGGAAGGAGAGGTCGGGCTCTTTAGAACTAGGGAGGAGTCAGCTATCTGATAGCAAATTACAATCAATCCGAGAATTGCTAGAGAGGCACCGACATGATAAAATAGTGAAACAGCTCCGATGGACCGAAGTTGCCCTATTTCGGTCAAGCTAAAATTGGCCATTTCGAGCCCTCCTCGAACCAAACCAAGCATTCCCATCACTTCCTTAGCCCTCCCAAGGGCGAATTAGGACTAAAAGGTAAGCCAATTCGGCTCCCCTCTACAATTTTTGATCAGTGCTAGAGAGAGAACCGGTAGAATTTCAATGATGAAATTCTAATTCAATCCGACATCAATTGATGCGATTCTTGATTCTAGGATGAACCTTAGGATGAAAGCTATATGTCCAGATCGAAAGCTCGGACCGCCATGCCCTCACCGGTGAGTCATCAAAGCTTTCTCTCTCTACATTCTATTTTTTGACAAAACTCCGTTTGAGCTCATTCCAACGTTAAAACTCGCAATTTAAAGTTCTATGGAATCATATTAACATAGAGAAACTCAATTTAAACTTCAATTTCAACAATTAGAGGTGTTTGATTACTCAATTTGATAAAATCAAATTGGCGGAAATTAGAGATTTTCAAAAATTTGAGGGACCGAGATGCATTTTCCTAAAATTGAGGGTCAATTGGGCATGATAAAAATGTTATTGGGCCAATTGAGAAATTTTAGAATTTTTGAGGTAATATTTACCATTTTTGTAAAGAAAAGGCAAAATGGTAATTTTGGCCATCAATATTCCGATAGAGCTCTGCAAATGGCATACAGGAAGCCAGGCATATAGCTTTTACTCATAGATCCAACAATCGGGTTCAAGTTTCCAAAAAAACATGGAGGGAGGGGGGATTATGGGTTAAGTTTCAACAAGAAAAAAGATGGATGAACTGAGTTCCTAGCTAGAATTGCAGGGAAAGGTGTGAAAATGTGAGATGCTTAAATAAGAAGAGACCACTCATTGTAAAAGGTGTGAAAATGTGAGAAACCATGTGAGAATTGAGACCCTATATAGACCAACCAGCTGCTAGAATTACAGGGAAAGAAAGGACCCTTGACGAGTCTTCTTCACTATGATGGGTGTCTTGTGGATGAGCGAAGAGTAGGGGAGGGAGTGATTTGCGAGGGCCTCATCATCATTGCACCCTAAATATAGCCTCTCCAGCCTCCTCAGCCCACCCCTTCATGTTTAGAGAGAGAGACTAACACATCCAACGCCATTAATTTCATGGCGAGGAGAGAGAGTTATACGAACAAGGAGGGGTAGAAGAAGAGCCAATCAAGACTATATTCTTTGTCTCTCTTTACGTGATCTTTCATCTTTCTCCATATGTCTCTTTCTCGTTTTTTTAATTTAATTTAAAAGTAGGGATGTTTGAAGCTTCGGAAGGAAGAAAATGAATTAGGAGAAGCTCTTTCTCCAGCAGACCGCAGAGCTTATCGGGGAGTGCCTGGAAACACATGGAGTCCCCCTCCATTCCCCCTTCCTTCCCACTTCATCTCATGATCTCATCTCACCATTTTCCTCGTTTTCTAAAATCATAAATATATTTACACACACCACACACATACAACTACAAGGACAGCACAATTTCCAAACCCTTCATTGAATGTATATATCTTGCCTACTAATAATTGTATTTCAGCATATATATATGTAAAATTTACACCATTAAAATCTAACCCACTACAATAGAATCATAAGTAAAATTTTCAACACAAATAGACCAGTCTTGAGAGGCAATAGAAAGCAATGAAACATGGGAATAAGAGTATCACAAGATTGGGATGCCATACATCTTAAGTATGACTCATTTAAGAATTCATTTTGTTTGCAACTCTTGGAATCCAATTCGGCTCTTGGGGAAGAAAACCACTTCCTAAGCCTTTGATCTTGATGCATAATAGGTGCAAGTTTCCATGGTCAATCCTGCTCTTGCCAATGATAGATTTAATGCTTCTTTGAGTATACATTTCAACTATAATATCAGTACATTTTGTGATGAACATGCAACTTGATTTCCGTGATTTTCTCCACCCCTTGTTTGGAAAAAGTCGAGATTTTTTTTCTCTTTACTTTTTAATACTACTGCCTTGTCGATGTCGCTACGAGAATCTATTCAGACAAAGGGGTGCAGTTGTACTCATGTCGCCATGCATCACACATATCGAGTTTTATTAGGTTGACATTAAAAAATTACAAACAAGGTTGTCAGATTGGGCTCGTAATGTATTTTTCCATCCTTTTGTCGTGGACTTCCTTGTTTCACTTGCTCATCGTCACATTAGAAAATTTTCATATTTTAGTAAATATAATTATATAGAGTCGCCTGCCCATTCAAGAGGAAGAAGAGTTAGAGGAGGAAGAAAAAGAAGCCATTGGATCTAATTTTTGTTTATTTGGTGTTAAAATTAAGGTCAATTAAGTGGAACATCAAAATAGCACTATACTAATTTTTATTGTTTATTATTGAGAAAGAATAATTTAATATCGATAATTTTAAAAGGGTATTATAATTATATAATATTGAAATATATTAAAATATAATTTTTAAATAAAAATATGTTTGAAATTTATTGACTTTAATATAGTAGCAACTGTTGACTATAGTAAATTAAATTAATGATATTTCAGAATATAAAAGAAAAAATATTTTATTTTAGTTGTTTATATATACTGGTAAGCAAATCATACTCTATTAATATGTAAATTTATATGATTTTACTAATAATAATAATTTTAAATAAAAGTAAAATTGATATCTTCTCGACATACAATATTTGTAATATTTATCTATATACTGACAAATGAGAAATTTTTAATTAACAATATTTATAAGATTTAAAATTTTGAAAAGGTTAAAATTTATTATTTTTTATGATTTTTTGTTGATCTACTTAGTACAAACTATTTATTTTACTTTTTTATTTATAATGAGATTTTATTTTTTATTATATTATAATAACAAGGTTAATTCAGCTTAAATTATTTAATATTATATTAGTTGTATTATTAGTCATTATTATATATTTTAATTAAGATAATTTATAATAAAAATTAAGAGTTTTTGAAAATTTTAACCATAATATAACATTTATCTTGCCTACACACTGTTTATATTAGCTAATATCACCATTTTTATTATCCTTAAAATCTTTTCATTTATAATGCCTAAATTACAAGTTAATAATATTTTAAAATTTTAATAAAAAATAAATTTAACCAGTCCTAATTTGTTATTGACAAAGTTTATGAATTTTTTTTAAATATTTAAATGTAGAGAAATTGATATTTGCATGTTTTTAAAAGAAAAAATAGGTTCTCAAAAACTAAAATTGGTAATTATTAGCAAAATTGAAGATTTTTTTCTTTCAAATAATTGACCAATTGTTTAAAATAAAATTAAACATTTTGATAATGGGAAAAATATTGACATTTTAGCTGTGAAAACCCAAATGTATATTGAAACAAACAAATAAATTGTAGTAGTTTTTTTTTCTTTTTAAACATATTATGTATTTATTAAAAGATATCAAATATAGATCATTTGAATATCATACTAATTTTATGAGGTTGTATCCTACAAACAACCAGACTGGTTCAGAGTGAAGCGTACTTGGACTGGTTTATAAATTCATTTTTCTAAGTGGGTAAAAATGTTCAAATTGTGGAATTGAGGCCACTATTGGATAGGGAATTAATTTAGATGAATTTAGAAATTTTTATATTTGAGAAAACTGGTCGAATCAAGACTGAACCAACTGATTTTCACCATTGAACCTGGTCGGACCGGACCGATCTAGTTCAGAATAGTGTCATCTTGTTCCTTGGGACGAGAACACTGTTCATATGGCAAAAAAACTTTCCTTCTCTAGTGAAGGAATATTCTCTCCGATTTGGGTATTTTCTGAAGAGGATAAGCTCGACCAATATGGAAACTGGTTGGGCAGAGGGTCCTTGAGATCCCTATATAAAGAGCTTGTTTATCATTCTTGGTTCCTTAAGTGGTTCGATTTTCTCATTAAATTGATCGGTTCTTTCCCGGTATTCCTTGACCCGAGATGACGGGTTTCACATTGGGACTTTCCTGCGAATGTTTGTACCATTTATGATAAATGGCATGTGTTTGTTTGCTAAACACTTCCCAAGGCAAGGGGATGTGTTAATAGAGCTAGACACACCAAGGATTTAAGAAAGATTATAAAAAGGGTTTTAATAAACTAAGTATTGTTTTCTTATAACTCACTCCCAACACCCACTCATTGAGTTGTAGAAACTCACCTCCTCCCTTTATCCCTATTTATGGAAAAAGGATATCAACCAGGGAGCTTGAGAAGATGAACCCTAAGTTAGGTACATGTAAGGTTCCTTTAAGCTTGCTTTAGCTTGATAAATGCTATTCGAGGGAAAAAGATTTGAAATTTTGCCTGGCTCCTCTTATCTGAAAGAAGGGGAAACTCCTCTTGAACTAAGGGAGAGGCGAGTTGCTCATGGGGTTCTAACCAAACTAGGTAGGGGCATGACAACTTGAGTGGTATCAGAGCTATGTTCCCATAAAAGTATTATCAAGACTATTACCTAACACAAAAAAGGATTAAATTACCCTATAGGAATAAGAGTCCCTAGGAAATTCACCGTGCGAACCAACCCCACTCACGGACCCTTGAAAAAGGCTCCTAGCTCAAGCAAGATAAACGTCCAAAAACTTGTTAAATTTGAAAAGAGAGTGCCAAAGAACATGGTCGAGGACTATAGGAATCTTCTTGGTGAAATATTGGAAACGGCCAACATACCATATCTCTCCCCAAGACAGGAAGAACCCATACCTCTTCCAAGGGACCCGACACCACCTCCAGCACCATGACAGTTGGAAAGGACTCCAACTCAAAGGAAGGTGTAAACCCCGACCCGTTAAAGATAAGAAAACCAGGAAAAGAACCAGTCATTTCAAAAGAGGAAATCGAGCCGGTTCACAAACCATACCCGATAAGAAGAGGGTAAATTGGTGAATTTACAAATCCCGAGTGACACAAAGAATAATAAAAATCATGGAAAAGAATCTTAGAACAATTGGGAAGAGAAAACCAGACTGGTTTAGGGCGAACCGGACATGAACCTAATTTTACTGAATTGAACTAGATTGAACCGATTTGAACCATACTTGAACCGGTTTCTAAATTCATTTTTCTTGGTGGCTTCAAATATTCAAATTGGGAAATTGAATCCACCATTAGATAGACAATGAATTTAGATGAATTTATAAGTTTTTAATTTTGAGAAAAATGGTCGAATCAAGCCTAAACTAGCCGATGTATGCCATTGAACCCAATCGGACCGATCTGGTTCGGTTCGGAATAGTGCCATCTACTTCCTAAGGATGACAACACAGTTCATTAATGCAGAAAATGAATAACACAAATGAAGAAGAAATTGCTCCATTCAGGGCATTTTAGGGCAAGGATAGGCTTGACCAAAATGGAAAGTGGTCGGGTAGAGGGTCACTGAGCTCCCAATATAAAGAGCTCCTCTCCATTCATCCTCAATACACCTCAAATCGCCATTCTCTCTCAACTACTCTATTTTCCGATGAAGCTCGAACCAAAGTTCCGACATAGGACTTTTTCTCAACCCCAAAAGGCAAGGTCAAGTCCTATAGACTCCTAGGGAAGTCAGCTACCTAATAGCAACTTCCTTTTGACCTAAGGACCACCAAAGAAGCGTCGGCAGAATAAAAAAATGAAGCAGCTCTGATGGACTGAAGCTGCCCTATTTTGGCCGAGCTAAATTCAGCCCTTCCCCGGCCAAACCAAGCCTCCCCGACATCTCCACGACCCTTAAACGACCTTAATAAAGTTGAAAGGTAAGCCAATTCAGCCTTCCTCAATCGTTGTAGATTGGAGTTAGAGAGAAAAAATGTAAAATTTCACTTACAAAATTCACCTTTGATTTGACTTCAATTATAGTGATTCTTGATCCTAGAAGGACCCTCAGGACAAGTGCTATTTTCCCCAATCAATAGCTCGGACCACCGCTCCTCCGACAATACGCTTTCAAAGCTTTCTCTCTTTATAAGCCATTTTTTGATAAAGCTTCGTTTGAGCTCAATTTGGACATAAATGTTGTGGTTCAAAGCTCAATTGAATCATATGGAAGTATAGGAATTGATCCATACAATCAACTGGAGCAGTTAACCCTAACTGAATAGCCAATTTGAAAAAATCACATTCGGTCAATTTGAAGGGGAGAAATTTGGGAAATTTTCGGAAAAATTGGATATTTCAAATAATTGAGGGACCTCTTTGCAATATCCCAAAATTAAAGGCCAATTGGTCATGAGAAAGATGTTGAGGGACCAATTGGTCAATTTTTGGAACAATTGGGTTTGAATTTCCATTTTTTGAAAGTAGGGGCAGAATCATAATTTTTGAAAAGTTGGGGACCAAATGGGAAATTTAGAAAACTTGAGCCCCTTAAACAATTTTGAGTAAATTGATGACTCAAAGGGAAGTTTGGAAGCTTTGGGACTCAATTTGGGGAAAATGTTGGTATTAGGGACCCAAAGTTAAGGAAAATGAACTTTAGGGACCTAAGTGCAATTAATTGATAATATTTTAGCCTTTGCTGTTATGCCAAACTTTAATTGATAAGTATGTCCAAATCATGTCGGGACACGTGTGAACAAAACGCCGGCAAGAGAAATCTCGTGTTAACTTGGAAAAAAAATCCAACTGGGGACGAACACGTCATAGTCATCGAGTGAGTGGGCATACTTACATCATACCCGGTTGGGATGGTGAGCACTTTAAAAATGAAAAACCACTTTTAAGTGGAACTTTAACATCATACTCGGTAGGAGTGATGAGCAATTTAAGCTAAAAACCTACTTATTAGTAGTAAGTAGAGATAATCATACCTAATTGGTATGATGAACTTCCTTGAGGAAAGAAGAAACTTGCTTATCGATTGTAAGCGAAGATATCATCACACCTGGTTGGTGTGATGAAGTGGAAAATATATTTTTTTGTCAAAATTGTTATCCCTTGACTGTGTGCCAATTCTTAAAAGATTTAGGAGACCATCTTGATGGGAGCTAGAACATCTCAGATAGGCCAGAGGTCTCGATTTTTGAACTCATGGGGCTAAATGCCCGATGTTGGAAAATTTCATGCAATGGCCCCAAGCCCAGTGGGCATGAGCAGGACCTCATAAACAAACTTGAGTAAAGGAAGCCATGAAAATTTCTCATGAAATTATTGTGTGATTTTGCTATGGTACCGAGTCAGGACAAACAATACTCGATGCACTGACAATAGTGCGTCTTAGCGAGGTCAATAGACTAGCCTAGACAAACAGCTGTAGGTCGGGATGAGGGTCGGGGCCTCAGACCATTGACACCAAAGATAATGTCCATATGTGAAAAAAAATATTGATTGTGCATGCACTTGTGGTACAGGACCATCAAGATGCCCAAGAGGGGTAGTGATGGGTTCTAAGGGCAACTGGATGACATGGTGGAGATAAGGGCAGCATGTCGTGCTAGTCAATCGAAAAGCTCGGAGTAACTTCTAACGATGAGACTGGGGTGGTGTTGGGATGACGTCTATGTCCTGATACGAACACAGAGTGGCATTCATGTCTGAGGGTCGGATGTCGAGAACATTCACTCAAACCTAGGGTAGAAGTGGATGGGCTTCTATATTGCTGGTCGGTAAAGATGCTTCGAGCCACAAGTAGGTGCAGTGGATGGGCTGCACCTGTAAATGTGTGTGCCCATCCTAATTAAGGGC
This sequence comes from Trapa bicornis, assembly GCA_030064425.1. Classification (NCBI taxonomy): domain Eukaryota; kingdom Viridiplantae; phylum Streptophyta; class Magnoliopsida; order Myrtales; family Lythraceae; genus Trapa; species Trapa bicornis. Next base: position 11,728,492 of record CM057753.1, on the reverse strand, counting down.
GTGTGTTGTTTGTGAAACACACTTAATATGGTATTGGGAAAGAGGTTTTGAAAAAATCAGAATTTGAGTAAAGATCGTTCTTAAAGGAAATGATAATATTGGCACGGTTTGAATAAATCTATTTTCTTGAAAACTCACTCCAAACACCCACTCACTAAGTTGTAGAACTCACCCCCTCCCTTTTACCCCTTTCAGGTAACCAAGGAACGATCCCTCTTAAAGACCCCTCCTAATTTGAACAGTAAGAAGACAGGTATGTCTATTTTAAAATACTTAGTTTTGTATAATGCTATTCTAGGAAATACAGGTAAAAGGACGCCTTACACCTCACGGTTTAGAAGGGGTGAAACCCTTGACGGACCAAAAGGAGTGGCAGGTTGCTCATGGCTAGGCCTTGACACATTGTCGTCAGTCCATCAAGTATTGTCTATCCTGATTCGGTACCACGATGAAATCACACAATAATTTCATTAGCAATTTTCATGGCTTCCTTTACTCAAGTTTGTTTACAAGCTCTTGCTAATGCCCACTGGCCTTGGGCTCCCTGCACATGATTTTCCAAAATCGAGCATTTAGCCTTGTGAGTTCAAAAACTAAGGCCTCTAGCCTATATGAGCTATTCTAGCTCCCGTCAAGAAGGTCTCCTAAATCTTTTAAGCATTGGCACACAGTAAAGGGAGAACACTTTTGACAAAAAGTATATTTTTCACTTCATCTCACCAACCAAGAGTGATGATATCTCTGCTAATAACTGATAAGCGAGTTTTTCCATTCCTTAAGGAAGTTCATCACACCAACCGGGTATGATTATCTCTACTTATGACCGTTAAGTAGGTTTTTAGCTTAAATTGCTCATCACCCCAACCGGGTATGATATTAAAGTCCCACCTACAAGTGGTTTTTTGTTTCTAAAATGCTCACCATCCCAACCGGGTATGATGTAAGTATGCTCACTCACCCGATGAATGTGACGCGTTCGTCCTTGGTCGATTCTCCAAATTCACGTGAGTTTTCTCTTATTGGCATTCCAGTCACACGTGTCCCTACACGATTTGGGCATCCTTATCAATTAAAGTTTGGCATAACAGCCTAGGCTAAAAAGTTATCGATTAATTGCACTTAGATCCCTAAAGTTCATTTTCCTTAACTTTAGGTCCCTAATGCCAACTTTTTCCCCAAATTGAGTACCAAAGCTTCCAAAACTCCCTTTGAGTCCTCAATTTTTTTTCAAAATTGTATAAGGGGCTCAAGTTTTACAAATTTCCAATTTGGTCCCCAACTTTTCAAAAATTACAATTTTGCCCATACTTTCAAAAAATGGCAATTCGACCCTAATTGTTCCAAACATTGACCAATTGGTCCCTTAACATCTTTCTCATGGCCAATTGACCTTCAATTTTGGGACATTGCAAAGAGGTCCCTCAATTTTCTGAAATTCCCTATTTTCCCCAAAATTTCCATCCAATTTCTCCCCTTCAAACTGACCGAATTTAATTTCTTCAAATTGGCCATTCAATCGAGGTTAATTGCTTCGATGGAAGGTATGGATCAGTTTCTACACTTTCATATGATTCAATAGAGCTTTGAACTACAACATTTGTGTTAGAATTGAGCTCAACCAGAGCTTTTCTGGAAAACTGCTCGTAGAGAGAGAAAGCTTCGAAAACTTACTGTCGGAGGTGCGATGGTCCGAGTCCTTGATCGATGAAGGTAGCTCTTGTCCTGAGATTACGTGTAGGATCAAGAATCACTACAATTGAAGTCAAATAGAAGGTGAATTTAGTTAGTGAAATTTGACATTTTCTCACTCTAACTTTGACCTATAATGACTAAGCAGAGCCGAATTGGCTTACTTTTAAGCTTTGCTAAGGTCGTATGAGGGTTGTAGGCATGTTGAGAGACTTGGTTTGGTAGTACAAGTGCTGAATTTGGTCAAATTCAGCTCAGCTAAAATAGGGCAGCTTCGGTCTATCAGAACTGCTTCACTGTTTGATTCCACCGGAGCTTCTCCAGCGATCCTTGGGTCAAAAGAAAGATGTTATCAGGTAGGTGATTTCCCCCGAAGTCTGTAGGACCCGACCTTGCCTTCTAAGGCTGAGAAAAATGCCTATATCGAAGCTTTGGTTCAAGCTTCACCAAAAAATGAAGTAGTTGAGATAGAATGAAGATTTGAGGTGTGTGAAGGATGAATGGAGAGGAACTCTTCATATAGGGAGCTTAGGGACCCTCTGCCCGACAACTTTCCATTTCTGTCTAGCTTATAATCACCCTGAAATGGCATGATTAGAGCCACTTTTCCTTCACCAATGTTATCCATTTTTTGTATTAATGAATAGTGTTGTCATCTTGAAGAAGAATATGACACTATTCCGAATCGGAGAAGACTGGTCCGACCGAGTTCAATGCGTAAATCGGTCAGTTTAGGCCCTATTCGACCGATTTTCTGAAAATTAAAAATTTTAAATTCATCTAAATTAAAACTCCATCTAATGGTGGATTCAATTCCCCAATTTGATCATTTTAAGCCACCAAGAAATTTGAATTTAGAAATCAGTTCAAGTATGGTTCAAACCGATTCAATCTGATTCAAGTCTGGTTCACCTTGAACCGGTCTGGTTTTCTCTTCCCATTTGTCCCAAGGTTATTTTCCATAATTTGTATGACTCTTTGAGTCACTTGGGATTTGCCAATTCCCAAATTTACCCTTTTCTTATCGATTATGTGAACCGGCTTTGTTTACTCTTACAAATTGACCGGTTCTTTTCTCGGTTTTATTAACTATAAAGGGATGAGGTTTACAACTCTCCCCTCCTTTTAGGGGTTTTCTCCCCAAAACAATTTACATGTCAAATAACTAAGGGTACCCATCCCTCATAACACTCTCGGTTTCCCATGTCTCCTCTTGCATGAGTTTGTTTTGCCAAAAAGTCTTGACCATAGGAATTTCCTTGTTCCTCACGTTCTTGTCTCTCCGGTCGATGATTTGCATCAGTTATGCTTGATAATTCAGGTTCCCTTCTAACTCTGGTGGAGGTTAGTCCAGCACATGACTCAGATTAGGCTGATACTTGTGGAGTACCGAGATATGGGATTCATCATGTATTCTTTGTAAGTCCAAAGGTAGGTCTAATTTATATGCCACTGGTCATATCCTTTGGACTATGGTGCGTGCACCAATGTACCTATGTTTCAGCTTCCCCCATTGCTGAAACCTAATTATTCCGCTCCATGGGGATACCTTGAGTAACACTTGGTCTCCCACTTCAAATTCTAAGTCCCTTCTCCGTTGGTCCTCACAACTCTTTTTCCTATCTTGAGCAGCCTTAAGTCGACTCCTTATAATTTTAATCTTTTCTATGGCGTCCTCTATTAATTCGACTCTTTCTAGCCTCCTTTCTCCCACCTCCTCCCAAAATAAGGGGGTACGACATGGTCATCCATAAAGGGCCTCAAAAGGAGCCATTTGAATACTAGTCAGATAACTGTTATTATAGGCAAACTCCATCAAGCACAAGTATTCTTTCCAACACTTATTCATGGTGAGTATGCATGCATGTAGCATGTCCTCTAGGGTTTGGATTGTACGCTCAAACTATCCTTCGGTGTGAGGATGAAATGCCGTACTCATGTGGAGCTTGGTTCCAAAAGAATTTTGGAAACTAAGTCAGAACCTCAAGGTAAATCTAGGGTCTCTATCTGACACTATGCTTATCAGGACGCCATGGAGTCTCACAATTTCCCTCATGTATAACACTGCTAATTGTTCCACCGAATATGTCACTCTTATTGGTAAGAAGTGGGTGGACTTGGTCAATCTATCCACAATGACCCAAATGGCATCTCGTCCCTTCCTAATCACATGTAGTCCAGTGACAAAATCCATAGTAATGTGTTCCCATTTCCATTCGGGGATTGGTAAGGGTTATAACAGCCTTGAAGGTTTATGGTGCTCAATTTTAATCTGTTGATAGGACAAGCATCGGGCTACATATTTCACAATATCCCTCTTCATCCCTTTCCACCAATATCCTTGTTTGTGGCTGCAGTATATCTTGGTACTGTTCGGATGCATCGCAAAGATAGAGTCATGTGCCTCTTCCAAGATTAATCTTTTCAGCTCCTTATCTTGAGGCACACACACTCTACCCTTACAGATTAGCACTCCATCGCCTCAATGGTTGTAGTCTGGATTCATCCCTTCGTTGACCGGGTCCAAATAGGGTTGGAGTTCCTTATCCCCTTTTTGTTGAACCTTTATTTGCTCCATTAGGCTAGGTCTTGCCACTACGTCCACCAATAAGCATTTTTCTCTCTTGTCCACCTTAAGGTCCACTTCCATTCTTCCTAGCTGCTATAACAAGGGTAAGTAGCTTGTCTTTATGTGTGCTGCCTCAATTTGATACTTGTAACTTAGAGCATCTACAACCACATTGGCCTTACCGGTGTGATATTCTCTCACAAGGTCATAATCTTTTACTAACTCCAACCATCCCCTTTGGCAGAGGTTCAACTCCTTCTGAGTCAGAAAGTACTTAAGACTCTTGTGATCGGTATATATTCTACACTTAACCCCATATAGGTAGTGTCGCCAAATCTTAAGGGCAAATATTATTGCAGCTAACTCCAAGTCGTAGGTAGGGTAGTTCCTCTCATGTACCTTTAGTTGTCGCTAGGTGTAGGTGATAACCTTTCCTTGTTTCATTAATATACATCTGAGTCCATGTCTAGATGAGTCACTGTAGACGATATACTCCCCTACACTTGGGTCAGGTAGAGAGAGTACGGGTATCGTTGTTAAACCGGTCTTCAACTCCTAGAAGGATTTCTCACAAGTTTCATCCCACTTATACTCCACTCCTTTCCTTGTGAGACAAGTCAAAGGGGCAGCTACCTTAGAGAAATCCTACACAAACCATCTATAGTATCCTGCCAAGCCCAAGAAACTTTCAATCTCAGAGGGATTCTTGAGTGCCTTCCAATCGTATATGGCTTCCACCCTTATCTAGTCTACCTTGACTCCATCTTTGGACATTGTGTGCCCTAAGAACCCTATCTCCTGTAATAAGAACTCTCACTTGGATAATTTCACATATAAGCAATTATTTCGTAGTGTCTCTAAGGTGATAGCGAGATGTTCTTCGTGCTCCAACCTAGTCTGTGAGTATATACGTATGTCATCTATAAATACTATCACGAACTTGTCCAAGTTTTGCTAGAACACTCGGTTCATCAAATCTAGGAAAGCTGTAGGGCCATTCATCAGGCCAAAAGGCATCACCCTAAACTCATAGTGTCCATATCGAGACCGAAAGGTGGTCTTAGGGATATCTTCCTCTTAGAAGCCTAAGTTGGTCGTATCCTGATCGAAGGTCTATCTTGGAGAAATATGATGCTCCTTTTAGTTGGTCGAACAGGTCATTGATTCGTGGAAGTGGATACTTATTCTTTATGGTGACCTAGTTCAACTTTTAATAGTCTATGCACAACCTCATGCTCCCATCCTTTTTCTTTACAAATAGGACTGGTGCACCCCATGGGACTAACTAGGGCACATGAAACTCCTCTCCAATAGCTCGTCCAGATGCTCCTTTAATTCCTTTAACTCTACTGGAGCCATGCAATAAGGGGCTTTGGGATATGGGATGTATTTCGGGGATTACCTCTATGGAAAATTCTAGTTGTCGGCTTGGGGGTAATCCAAGTAATTCTTCTGGAAATACGCCCGGGTAGTGTTCCACTACCGGGATGCCTCCTGGTCCCTTTTCCTCTAACTTTCCATTGATGATCATTGCTAGAAATGATTTAAAACCTTTATGTATCATCTTTTGAGCCCTTATGTGGGACACTATTTGTACTTCTCCCTTCCTCCTGTCTCCCTGGAAACATAGTTCAAGTGTTTCGTGAGTGTGGAAAGTTATTACTTTCTTCCCACATACCATCTTGGCTTGATGGGTACTCAACCAATCTATTCCCAATATTATTTCTACCTCACTTAGAGGTAATGGAATCAAATATGCCTCTAGTTTAACTCCTTCAATCATGATCTCACATCCCTTCAACTATTTGTCCCTATCCAGTCCTTCTCCTAAAGGTGTGAGGATGTTGAGACTTTGTTTAGAGAGGTAAGTTCTAGGAAAAAACCTGGAATTAGATATTTCTTGATGAAGGATCTCTCTGCTCCCAAGTCAAAGAGTGCATAGACTTTTCTTCCCCATAAATGTATGTACCCTTATTGAAGAAACACATGTTTTAGAAGAAAAAATTTCATTATTAAATGAAAATAAAATTACACGTTTTGTCTCAATCTTAGTTAGGGAGGTTTTAGGAAGTACCCGTTATAGTACTAGGGTCTTTCTAGCCTATTCCGGGGTGAGGTTGTATACCCTTGCTGGAACCCTTGTCGTGGTGTCCTGCCTAGGAGTCCTTGGGTTCCCTTGGAGTGGTCCAAGCATGTTTCATTGCTTATTCAACCTAAGGGTGGGGCATTCCTTTGCAAAGTGCCCCACCTGCCCACATGAGAAAAAGGACAAACATGCTCCCTCTTGGTATCTTTGGCATCTAGGATAGCGAGGGTTTCCTTACGGTAAGGTGGGGATCACTCTCTGTGGAGGTGGTAGCACGTCCTTCCTCTTTTGGAAACCCACCCTATTTCCCCATCTTGGACCATTTTGCTCTTTCTATCCTCTATGATGGCCTTGACCCTTGTCTTCCTTAAGGTTAGCATGCTCCAACCGGCAACGTCGGGTTTGCACCAAATGCTCACATTCGTGGGCCATACTGATTATAGTTGTCAGATACGTAGGTCGTCCTAGAACTTCCATCTGATCTCGTATGTCCATGTAGAGGCTGTCCACGAATCGTTGGCGTATATCTGCAGGTTCGGCTAGATCAGGGGCAAAGGGTCTTAACTCATTAAACTTGGCTCATATTCTAAGATAGATTTAGGCCCTTGTCAAAGTCGGAGGAAATCTTGCTTCTTCTCATTAATCAGATGTGGAGCTAGCTACTCCTCCATGTACCTCTCCTCAAATTTTTCACAGGTGGGCTGGTGGTATGCAGGATTCTGACATTGTCCCACCACCTTTTCGCACTAGCCTCTAGGAAAAATTCTGTCAGGATCACCATGTCCTCTAGTGAAATCCTGACTATCCCCATGAGCTTCTTGATGCTGACCAGTCAATCCATAGTAGTTCTAGCATCATTCTCTCCTAGGAAAGGCTTACATCCCAATTGGTGGAGAGTTTTGAAGTACTTAGGGATGTCAACTGGAGGAGTGATATTAGCAAGAGAGGGTGAGATTGTACTTACTTGGGCTTAGTTTGAGAGTTGTTGTCCACCTCAGGGGCGAGGTTAGGTCGCCCAAACACTCGGGTGAACTTCTCGTACAATCTTTGATGTTCCGAGCTTAGTCCAAGAGGAAATGTCTAGGCTCCTCGGGGAGCTTCCACATGGAGGGTTGTTGGGCAATGTCAAAAACTATAGCTATTGTTCTCTTGGTTCCTCTCTTGGGAGCCATCTAAAATTTTAAGATTTATTCCTCTTAGTTACTATATTATATGGTTTTAATAATGCATTTGAGGAAACAGGGTCTGATATCACTCAAGTTGTCACGCCGCGACCTAATTTGGTCAGAACCCCGTGAACAACCCACCACTTCTTTTTCCAAAATTGGGCATTTAACCCCATGAGTTAAAAAACCGAGGCCTCTAACCTATCTGAGCTATTCTAGCACCCGTCAAGAAAATCTTACAAATCTTTTAATCATTGGCACATAGTCAGGGGAGAACAATTTTGACAAAAAGTATATTTTCAACTTCATCACACCAACCAGGTGTGATGATATCTAACTTACAACCAATAAGCGGGTTTCTCCTTCCCTCAAGGAAGTTCATCACACCAACCGGGTATGATTATCTCTACTTAAGACTGGTAAGTAGGTTTTTAGATTAAATTGCTCATCACACCAACCGGGTATGATTATCTCTACTTAAGACTGGTAAGTAGGTTTTTAGATTAAATTGCTCATCACACCAACCGACTATAATGTTAAAGTCCCACTTACAAGTGGTTTTTCATTTCTAAAGTGCACACCATCCTAACCGAGTATGATGTAAGTATGCCCACTCATCAGATGACTGTGACATGTTCGTCCTCAGTTGGTTTTCCAAGTTTACGAAAGCTTTCTCTTGCTGACATTCTGGTGTCACATGTCCCTATACAATTTGGGCATCCTTATCAATTAAAGTTTGGCATAATAGCCTAGGCTAAAAAATTATCAAGTAATTGCACTTAGATCCCTAAAGTTCATTTTCCTTAACTTTAGGTCCCTGATGCCAACTTTTTCCCCAAATTGAGTCACAAATCTTCCAAAATTTCCTTTGAGTCCTCAATTTTCTCAAAATTGTAGAAGGGGCACAAGTTTTCCAAATTTCCAATTTGGTCCCCAACTTTTTAAAAATTACAATTTTGCCCATACTTTTCAAAAATAGCAATTCGACCCTAGTTGTTCCAAAAATTGACCAATTGGTCCCTCAACATCTTTCTCATGACCAATTGGCCATCAATTTTTGGAAATTGCAAAGAGGTCCCTCAATTTTTTGAAATTCCCAATTTTCCCTAAAAGTTTCCCCAATTTCTTCGCTTCCAATTGACCGAATTTGATTTCTTCAAATTAGCCATTCAATTGGAGTTAATTACTTAAATTGAAGGTATGGATCAATTCATATACTTCCATACGATTCAATTGACTTTGAAGCACAACATTTGGGTGCGAATTGAGCTCAAATGGAGATGCATCGGAAAACTACATATAAATAGATAAAGCTTCAAAAGCTTACCGTCGAAGGTGCGGTGGTCTGAGCTCTCGATTGGGAAGGTAGCTCTTGTCCTGAGGTTCCTTCTAGTATCAAGAATCGCTACAATTGAAGTAAAATCAAAGGTGAATTTAGTTAATGAAATTTGGCACATTCTCTCTCTAACACCGATCTGCAATGACTGAGAAGGGCCGAATTGGCTTACCTTTAAACTCTGTTAAGGTCGTATGAGGGACGTGGGGTTGTTGGTGAGGCTTGGTTTGGCTGGAGAAGGTCTAAATTTTTTCAAATTTTGCTTGACAAAAATAAGGCAGCTTCGATCCGTTGGAGCTACTTCACTGTTTGATTCCATCGGTGCTTCTCCAACTATTCTCGGGTCGAAAGGAAGATGCTATCAGGTAGCTAACTTCCCCCGGAGTCCATAGGACCCGACCTTGTCTTCTAAGGTTGAGAAAAATGCATATATTGGAGCTCTATTTTGAGATTGACCGAAAAATGGAGTAGTTGATAGAGAATGGAGATTTGAGGTGTGTGGAGGATGAATGGAGAGGAGCTCTTTATATAGGGAGCTCAGGGACCTTCTGCCTGACAACTTTCCATTTTGGTCAAGCTTATCCTCGCCATGTAACGACCTAATCAGAGCTGTTTTTTCTTCGTCGGCATTATCCATTCTCTACATTAATGAACAGTGTTGTTATTCTGAGGAAAAAGATGACATTGTTATGAACCAGACCGGGCCGACCCGACCAAGTTCAATACGTAAATCGGTTGGTTAAGGCCCAATTCGACAAATTTTCTCAAAATTAAAAATTTCTAAATTCATCTAAACTTATTCTCCATCTAATGGTGGCTTCAATTCCCCAATTTGATCATTTTAAGCCACTAAGAAAAAATAATTTAGAAATTGGTTCAAGTATTGTTCAAATTGGTTCAAGTCTGATTTACCCTGTACCAGTCTAGTTTTCTCTTCCCATTTGTCCCAAGATTCTTTTCCATGATTTGTATGACTCTTTGAGTGACTCAGAATTTACCAATTTCTCAATTAACCCTTTCCTTAGCAGTTATGGTTTGTGAACTGACTTGGTTTCCTCTTTCGAAATAACCGATTCTTTTCCTAGTTTTATTAACTATAAAGGGACGGGGTATACAACTCGAATATCCATTCTCTCTCAAGTGCTCCATTTTCCAATAAATCTTGAACCAGAGCTCTGACTTGGGCACATTTCTTAGCCTTAGAAGGCAAGGTCTGGTCCTATAGACTCTGGAGGAAGTAAGCTACCTGAAGTAACCTCCTTTCGACCCGAGGATCGCCGGAGAAGTGCCGATGGAATCAAACAGTGAAGCAGCTCCGACAAACTGAAGCTACCCTGTTTTGGCCGAGCTAAATTAGACCAAATTTAAAAATCCTCCGGCTAAACCAAACCTCCCCAATACCCCCCACGACCTCCACAGAGGTGAAAGGTAAGCCAATTTGGCCCTACTACGTCATTGTAGATCGGTGTTAGAGAGAGAAAGTGTCAAATTTCTCTAATAAAATTCACCCGCATATGGACTTCAATTGTAGCAATTCATTATTCTAGAAGGAACCTAAGAATGAGAGCTACCTCTCTAGATCAAGAGTTCGGACCACCGCACATCCGACGGTAAGCTTTCGAAGCTTTCTCTCTACAAATAATTTTCCGGCGAAACTCCGTTTGAGCTTGTTTCAGACCCAAATGTTACGATTCAAAGCTCAATTGGATTGTACAAAGTGTAGGAACTTATCCATACCATCAATTTGAGCAATTAACCATGATTGAATGGCCAATTTGAATAAATCAAATTCGGTCAGTATAAAGGGGAGAAATTGGGGAAAACATTTGGGGAAAATTGAGGATTTCAAAAAATTGAGGCACTCTCATGCAATTTCTCAAAATTGAAGGCCAATCAATTGGCAATGAAAAAGATGATGGAGGACCAATTGGTCAATTTTTTAAACATTTGGAGCCAAATTGCTATTTTTAGAAAGTAAGGGCAAACTCGTAATTTTTGAAAAATTGGGGACCAAATTAAAATTTTGGAAACTTGAGCCCCTTACACAATTTTGAGTAAATTTAGGATCCAAAGAGGATAATGGAAACCTTGGCACTCAATTTCGGGAAAAGTTAGCATTAGGGACCTAAAGTTAAGAAAAATAAACTTTAGGGATCTAATTGCAATAAACCAAGAGTTTTGAGCCTAGTCGCTCATATGTGAGAAAACGAACGTTGTCATGCCAAACTTTAATTGATAAGGATACCCCAATCATATAGGGACATGAGAGACTAGAATGACAACAAGGAAAAGCTATCGTGGACTTGGAAGCTGACTGGGGACGAACACGTCACGGTCACCGGGTGAGTGGGAACTTTATACATCATACCCGTTGAGATGATAAACAATATTTTTAATGAATAAAACCTACTTATCGGTTGTAAGTAGGAATAAATGAGTTTATGAGTTTGATAGGGTCCCAAGTAACAAAAATAGAGACATCTAAAGACACATGAAAATTATAATCAAGAGATGAATTATATGAGATTTGAAATGCAGGCTAATAGTGATGTGACTGAGTGAAAAGATTATTAATAAGATAGACTACAGCTTAAAATGCATAATTCCAATATTTGATTGGTAAATGAGAGTAGGCAAAAAGAGTAAAACACATCTCAACAATATGTCAATATTTTCTTTTATTATAATCATTATGTTAAGGAGTGTGATGACAAGCTATGCCATGAGAAATGCCATTTTGTTGAACTATTGTTTGAAAATTAAAAGAAAGAAATTATTTAACACCAATGAATTGAAGGGTCTTAATTTTGTGATAAAAAACGGTCTCTACTTTGAGACGAAAGGCTCAAAAAATTGATAAGATATCACGAGTTTTCATGACAAAAAGCTATGAATATTTTCTATATTCTTCTAGAAAGTGGATGTAAAAGGAGTGACATGTATGAGTGGTGATAGGAGCTGATACCCATATATCAATATGAATGAGTTGTATAGGGGCAGAGCTTATGTGACAAGTTAAAGGGAATGAATTTTGTGTAATTTTAGCTTGAGTACACGAGTCCTAAAAAGAAAATGATAATATTTTATTAATTAAAGAATACCTAGATAAAACATAATGAATAATTTGTGTGGTAGTGTGATACCACAACATGTTAAATAAAGGGGTAATAACAAAAACATGAGTTATTGAAGTTATAGAACTTATTAGAACTTTAGAATTTATTGAAGTAGAGTGACCCATTTGCAAGTAATACAAGTTGTTTTACTACTCTCGTCAATCATCATTTGGTGGGTATAAATGTCATTAACAAGAACATGTGTTCGGTGAAACTAAAAATAATATGAATTATATCTATTAAATAGAGAGGAGATTCATAAAAATAGTCAAGACGTAAGAAATATTATGAAGATAAAATATATGAGAGGAAGTGAATAGAAAAGTATAACTAATATATAAAATAAGTAAATATGATTTATTATCAATTAGTAGATGTTTAGGAGTACCTTGATCCCTATAATGAAAGATTGGATAAATTATTGTTAACATGATTTGCATAACCTAAATTAATGTATTAATACATAGTAATGGATATGAGAAAAACTCCAATGGCCGTGAAAAATCCAAAAATTCTACGGTAAATGACGGCAATATGCTTTGGAATGTTCTATTTGAAGGCAAAGTTAACAAATGGACTTATAGAAGCCCAAAGATTCTCACGTTTTTCTGATGTACGTGCACCAAAGAGATAATGAGTAGGACTGATGTGGTGAATAGGCCAATTGTGCCATGGTGATTCATATCGAGTACCATATGTTGTTGGGGGTTGTCTTTTAGGACCCTAATGGTTGGGACAAACCCAAGATCATCTAGAGAGCAAAGCTAGTAGATCATCACCTCTAGGAGAGAAATTCCATTTACCCCATGATAATTATAGTTCTTGGGACCAAACTCAAAGAACTGAGAGAAAAAATTGCAGTTCGTCAAGAAGGTTAAACCGCTATGGTGGCTATGTCTATGCGAGGAGGTAGAGACAACAACTATATGTATAAGATCATGTGATGATCATAGTCTATCTAAAGTTGGTGTAGAAGGTGGAACACGATGCTTGAATTTGCATTTTGCGTTGATACTAAGTAAGAGTTAAAAGTCATTTAAAATGTATCACAATTTTCACTACTAAGCCTATATAATATTTTGCCCTTAATATCAACATCTATCATAGGTCTATTGAGTTAAGGAATGCTAGTGTTAATGGTGGATATTGTTTATTAATAAGATCATTTTGTTTAAGCCTAGTCCAAGATTCCACCAATGTTCACATTAGTGGACAAAGATGCGACAATTATGATAAGACAAAATCCATTATACATACATCATTTTTTATATTCATCATTTTTATCCGTGGGTTCCTCATCATCTATTTTCCTAGTGATAATTGGAGGTGGGGCAGATAAGTAATTATTAAAATAGTTCAACAATTGATAAACATTGAGCAAAGTAATCATATTATTCCTCCAACATGTAAAAAATTGCGTTATCCAACTTAATTGCAAGTGTGCACAAAGATAATGGTAGAGACAGAACAATTGAGTTGCTCATTATTTTTTACTAACCGAATAAAATACCCTATGAATTAAGACAAAGGTTGGGGTGCAGCACCCTATTTTGAACTCGTTGGACAGAATAGAGGTAAAGACAATAGACAATTATTTAGAAATTGTTCTTGCCAACAACTAGTTATGTAAAGAGATAGATGATACTTGAGAATAAAACAAGAAGAAACGAAAGATAGATTTGATTATTACTCTTGATTTCTTTGATTTTCTTTGATTCCATGACAATCTAATGAAAATATGAATTACAATATAATGGTTTGTATTATTAGATACATGACATATAAAAGAAGTATTATTAGATACATGATAAAAATGATTATAATGAGTAATACAAATAGTAGTGGTGCATAGAAGTATTCAAAAATATTTTTACTACTATTTGTATTACTCATTATAATAATTTTTATCAACTTTATATATGCACCACTATCCTCTTAATATAATTATTCAAGATTATACTATTTGGCCATTAAATTGGGAGTTACTCCAAAAATATTTTATTTTCGCTTTAAATTTAACATATATCGCTTTTTCAACAAGTTGGATATAGCAAATTAACTATATTAAATCTCTACCGTTAATAATTGATTGTCCTCATCATACCAAAAGTGCTCCTCCCTTATATTGTCCTTCAAGTAACAAAATAGAATAGATTTAAGATGTGAACTAAGTTCATAAATCACACCTATGGAATTTTAAATTAAATCACTGTCGGTGATGGTTACTCCCAGCCCATTTTCCTTGAAATTGATATAGAAAAGGGTTGCCTAGTTTGAATGAAGATAAAGTATATCTGAAAAGACTCGAATTAAAGGAGTTCAAAATAATTCCCATGTGGGAAAGTGTTGCTAATGAAATGGTATTGTATTTTTTTGTTTAAAAACAAATGGTTGTGAGTTGAATTAGCACCATAAAGAGTATATTTCACATAATCCCTAAACTTTTACCTCTATATAATAAAAAACGTAAATTAATTAAAGGATACCAAAAGTATTGGCCCTATTTCTAGAAAAACTTTCCATATTATGTTCAATTGTTACAAAATCTCTTGAAATTGATCTGAATTAGTATAATATCTAAGGATAGGGTCACTCCATTAACAAAAAAAAAGTCATATCCTTCTGTTTAGCTACCTAAATGAGGTCAGGAGCCACTTGAGTGGATGGTTACTTGCGTTGTTATACTTTCTGCAATTTTCAAAAGTGGCAAAATTGGTCAAATGCATTTCTCCATCCCACATATTGATTGGAAGCTAGCCTCTATAGAGCCATATCTAGTTTATTATCGCTAATTATACTATTGAGAGACTTTCACCGAAGTATAGTAGTTAAACAGTCGACGGAGTCCACCGAATTACAATTGTCAATGGGTATAGATATTTTCATCCAGTCTTTAGTATTTTAATGAACCGACCTTGAATAACCATTGCCCATATTAAGAGTCTCTAGAATCCAGAGAAGAGGTGATCAAGACTATGCGCTTTTCTCTGAAAAATATGCATAAAAGAAAGACAAGCATATTCAAATAGATGATACCATATGAAGTGTTTAGATGGCGTTTGGCAGTCATCCACAATATAAAATGATACACGAGAGTAATTATGTAATCCCTCTAAACAATATAAGCTTGGGTCATATAGCTGTATATCTTCTAAGAATTGATTTCCATATGTTAAGTGGAAGAGCCCGCTTAATTAACCCAATATATGACATCAATCTAGGCCTATATTGTCGAGTCATACTCATCTTCATATATAGATTCATAGAGTCATACTCATCTCCATCTTTCCCAAATCTATTCTCATACAAAATAGATATTACCCCATATAAGTTAATTTGAAGGATGGAACACAAACCTCTCAAAATATTTGAAAAATTACATGTAAAATACTTATCATTTATAGTACAATTATTACATGAGTTGTTGTACATTAAATATCAGGAGACTAATATTCTCAACTTTAGATGTTTACATGCTAGATCCTTGTAGAATTTTGAGGTGTCATGTTTTTTCCATCCAATAGAATTATACTCTAATAAATTTCAAAAGAATTTTTATGACATATAATATTTTATAAATTTTTATAATATAAGAATTGTCACATACCGATCCAGTTTAGTCGGAACCTTATTATCAACCTGCCACTCTTCTAGACCTCAAGTAGACACTACTCCCCTAAATTGTGAAGAGTCAGGTGTATTGTCTGCTAGTTTCCCTAAAATAACATTATTCAAAATTGAAAGTATAATTCGTACATGGGTTCGAGACTTGGTGATGGAAACTCTTGGGTGGTCCTTTTCTTCCTGAAAATAAAAAATTTAAGCAGAGTGGGATGAGTTCCACGATTTAGTGAGTGGAGAAAAATATTAATGATGTACTTATTTATGTGTTAATCATATTCGTGGTATTCCATTTTCTACCCCCTCTCGGGTTGGCACACAATCACATTCCCTTTCTATCATAGAAAGTGATCACATGTTTGCAGAACAGTCATCGACTGTTCACTTGTGGACCGTAGCGCATTTACCATCCATCCTAGTAGAGGTCTACGACCTCTACCCTGAGTTTGAATGGACATCATTTGTTCGACCCTCAAACCCTATTCATATTATGTGTCCACTTTGTGGGACGAGACCTCTTTCCCCCTCTTGCCTCGGTCTCCGTGAGCACGAACCTCCTAGAGCTTCTTGACATACTAGATGACTATCCGCCCTTATGCTCCGTGGGACGTCCAACAACCCTTGAAACCACCACTACTGTCACATCATGACTCGGTTTGGTCGGATTCCCGTGATCAACCCACCGCTCGCTTATTTTAAGAGGGGTTTTCCCCTTCTTTTATTCAAGAGCAGCCAGACGAAAATTCAAACCTTATTCCATGTAATCACATAAATCAATTTAATGCAAGCTTAAAAGGAACATTAAGCATACCTGACAGATGATATATCTTCACGCTCTCTTTCATTATATCCCTTACTCCTAAAAATGGGTAAAAGGGAAGGGGTGAATTCTACAACTCAGTGAGCGGGTGTTAGGAGTAAGTTTTAAAAATCACTTTATCCAAACCATGCCAAGGTTAACATTTCCTTTAAAAAGGATTTTCCTCAATTTTGGTTTTCAAAATCATTTTCCTTTTCTATATTAGGTGCGTTTAGCTTTCTTAGCCCATCCCCTTGCCCAAGAGGCGTTTAGCAAACAAACACACACCCTTCATCAGGAAGGGTACACACATTCATAGGTGTAGCCTACCATCTACCAAGATAAAAACCCATCCACTTCTAAGTTAGGTCTGAGTGGAACGTCTCAAACGTCCGACCCTCAGACCCAAATGCCACTTTGTGTCCGTATGAGGACGGAAACCTCATCCTGACCCTAATTCATTGCCGCTAGTCCATCAAACACTGTTAGTCCTAACTTGGTACCATGGCGAAATCATACAACCAATTCCATTAAAAATTTTCATGGCTCTTTCTTAATCAAGTTTGTTTACGAGCTTCTACTTGTACCCACTGGCCTTGTGCCCACTGCACGTGTTTTTCCAAAACTAGGCATTTAGCTCCATGAGTTCAAAAACTGAGGCCCCTGACATATATAAGCTATTCTAGCTCCCATCAATAAGGTCTCCCAAATGTTTTAAGCATTGATAAACAGTCAGGGAAGAACACTTCTAACAAAAATATATTTTCAACGTATCACATCAACCGGGTGTGATGATATCTTCGCTTACAATCCGGTAGGTGGGTTTCTCCTTTCCTTAAGGAAACTTATAATACCAACCGGGTATGATTATCTCTACTTATAACCAGTAAATAGGTTTTATCCTTTAAAGATAATGCTCATCATCCCAATTGGGTATGAAGTTAGATAATCCCACTCACAGTGGCATCCAATTTAGAAAAGGTGCTAATCATCCCAATCGGGATAAAGTGTAAATTAGCCCACTCACACGATGACTGTGACGTGTTCGTCCCTAGTTGGTTTTCCAAGTCGAAGCTAGCTTTTCCTTGCTGGCATTCCAGTCTCTCATGTCCCTACACAATTAGGGCTTCCTTATCAATTAAGGTTTGATATAACAACTATCGTTATCTCAAGTATAAGCGACTAGGCTCAAAATTGTTGGTTTATTGTACTTAGGTCCTTAAAGTTCATTTCCCTAATCTTTACTTCCCTAATGCTAACTTTTCCCCAAATTAAGTTCCATGTCTTCCAAAATTCCCTTTTGGGTCCTCAATTTACTCAAAATTGTGTAAGTGGCTCAAGTTTTCTAAATTTCCAATTTGGTCCCCAACTTTTCAAAAATTATAATTTTGCCCATACTTTCCAAAAATAGCAATTTGACCCCAAATGTTTCAAAAATTGACCAATTGGTCCCCCAACATCTTTCTCATGGCCAATAGACCTTCAATTTTGGGAAATTGCATAGAGGTCCCTTAATTTTTTGAAATCACCAATTTTTCCCAAAAGTTTCCCCCAATTTCTCCCATTTAAACTGTCTGAATGTGTTTTTTTCAAATTGGTCATTCAATCGGGGTTAGTTGCTCCAATTGATGGTATGGATCAGTTTCTACACTTTCATACGATTCAATTGAGCTTTGAATTGCATGATTTGGGTTCGAAATGAGCTCAAACGGAGCTTTACCGAAAAACTATTCGTATAGAGAGAAAGCTTCGAATGCATACCATCGGAGGTACGGCGGTTTGAGATCTCGATCTAGGGAGGTAGCACTTGTCATGAGGTTTCTTCTAGGATCAAGAATTGCTACAATTGAACATCAATTGAGGGTGAATTTGGTTAGTTATATTCGACACTTTCTCTCTCTAACACTGATCTATAACAACGGAGGAGGGCCAAATTGGCTTACCTTTCAGCTCTATTGAGGTCGTGTGAGGGTCATGGAGTGTCCGGGGAGGCTTGATTTGTCCAAAGGAGGGCCGAATTTGGCTGAATTCAGCTCAACCAAAATAGGGGAGCTTCGGTCCGTCAAAATTACTTCATTGTTTGATTCCGTGGGCGCTTCTCTAGCGGTCCTCGTGTTGAAAGGAGGTTGCTGTCATGTTGCTAACTTCCTTCAGAGTTTGTAGGATCCTACCTTGCCTTTTGATGCTGAAAAAAATGCCTAAGTCAAAGCTCTGGTTCGAGCTTCATCGAAAAATGGAGTAGTTGAGAGAGAATGGTGATTTGAGGTGTGTGGAGGGAGCTTGGGATTCCTCTGCTTGACTACTTTCCATTTTAGTCAAGCTTATCCTCACTCGAAAATTCCCTGATCAGAGCGAATATTCCTTCGTCGAAGAAGAAAGCTTTCTACATTAATGAACATTGCTATAATTTTCACGCCCCAACCCGGTTTGGTCAGATCCCCATAATCAACCCACCCTCCCTTGGTTTAAGAGGGGTTTCCCCCTTTCTTTAATCAAGAGGAGCCAGACATAATTGAACTGTGTTCACTGGAATAACATAAATCAATAAAAAAATAAGTTTAAGATAACTTTCAAACATACCTGGCAAAGAGTAGATTTGGTTGTTTTCCTTAATCATTTTCTCTACTCCTGAAAGGGGAAATAAAATACGGGTGTGTTTCTACAACTCATTAAATTGGTGTTGGGAGTGAGTTTTCATAAATAAAACAACTTTTAATCGAAGTATGCCATACTCCTTATTTCCTTTAAGAATAGTCTTTCCTTAAATTCTAATTTTCAAAATTTCTTTCCTCATTATCAACAATAGGTGTGTTTAACAGTCAACACACGCCCTTCATCATGAGGGGATCACACATTCATAGGGCAGCCCATCCACTGCACCCACTGGTGGCGTCAGAGCAACTTTATCGGCCACCTATATAGAACCCCGTCCACTTCTACCTTGGGAAAGAGTGGATGTTCGTGACATCCGATCCACCAACCTGAAATCAACTCTATATCCGTATGAGTACAGAGACCTCTTCCCAACCCCACCCTGGCCTTATGCACATGAAGCTACGTCGAGCTCCCCTGACTACTAGCATGACAAACTGCCGTTATCTCCACTATGTCGTCTAGTTACCTCTAGGATGCATCACTACCCCTAGGACGCATTACTACCCCTCTTGGGCATGTTGATGGTCTCAAACCTCATGTGCATGCATAAACAATAATTTTTTTCCACAATTTCATTTATCTTTGGTGCCATTGGTCCAGTGACCCCGATGCTCAACTCGACCTGTAGCTGTTTGTCTAGGTCGGTCTGTCAACTTGGCCCTGACGTAGTGCGGCTAGCCCATCGAGTATGTCGGTCCTGTCTTGGTACTATAGCGAAATCACACATTTCATTCATTTAGAATTTTCATTGCATAAATATCACATGTTTGTTTATGATCTTTTGCTCGTGCCAACTAGCCTTGGGCCCACTATACGTGATTTTCCAAAACTAGGCATTTTATCCCACAAGTTTCAAAACCGAGGCCTCTGGTCTATCTGAACTGTTCTAGCTCTCGTCAAGAAGGACTTCCAAAATTTTTAAGCATTGGAACACAGTTAGGGGAGAACATTTTGATAAAATAACCTTTCCTTCCATCACACCAACCGGGTGAGATGGCATCTCCGCTTACAACTGATAATCAAGTTTTCTCCTTCCTTCTAGGAAGTCCATTATACCAACCGGGTATGATCCCTCTACTTACAACCGGTAAGTAGTTTTTCCACATTGTCACATTACTCCAACCAGGTGTGATGTCAAAATTACACATAGAATTGGTTTTTCATTTTCGATGTGCTTATCATCCCAACTGGGTATGATATGAATAAACCCAATCACCCGATAATCGTAGAGTATTCCTTAGTCGGTTTTTGCCTCCATGCTTGCTTATCCTTGTTGGCATTCCGGTTTTTTGTGTTCCAACATGATTTGGGACATCCTTATATATTAATATTTGACATGATAGCCTTCATTACTCTCGTATGAACCGAAATGCCCTAAATTTTTAGTTAATTGTATTTAGGTACCTAAAGTTCTTTTTCATTGACTTTAGGTTCCTAATTCTAATGCTTCCCCAAATTGAGTCCCGAAACTTCCAAAAATTCACTTTGGATTTTCAATTTACTAAAAATTATTTAATGGGTTCAAGTTTTCCAAATTTCCAATTTGGTCACTAATTTTTCAAAAATTACCATTTTGCCCCTACATTACAAAAATGGCAATTTGACCCCAATTATTTTTAAAAATCAACCAATTGGTCCTCTAACATCCTTTTCATAGCCAATTGACCCTCAATTTTGGGAAATTGCAATTTGGTCTCTCAATTTTACGAAATCTCCAAATTTCCCCAAAAATTTTCCCCAATTTCCCCTTTTCAAACTAACCGACTTCAATTTCATTCAAATTGACCATTCAATTCGGTTTAATTATTGAAATTTGAGGTATAATTATGTTCCTACACATCCCTAAGATTCAATTGAGCTTTGAATTGCATGAATTGAGGCCAAAAGGAGCTCAAACAGAGCTTCACCAGAAAACTGTGCGTAGAGAGAGAAAGCTTCGAAAGCTTACCATCGAAGGTGCAACGATCCGAGCTTTCTATCGAGGCATGTAGCTCTGGTCTTGAGGTACCTCCTAGGAACAAGAGTTGCAAAAATTCATATCAAATTGAGGGAGAATTTGATTAATGAAGTTTCACATTTTCTCTCTCTAACACTGATTGGAAATGACATAGAAGAGCCAAATTGACTTAATTTTTAGCTTTAATTCGGTCGTGTGAGGGCTGTGGGAGTATTGTAACAGCTTAGTTTGACCTTAGGAGGGCTGAATCAACTGATTTTTTCTTGACCGAAGTAGGGCAGCTTTGTTCTGCTAGAGCTACTTCATTGTTTGATTATGTCGACGCTTCTCTACTGGTACTTGTATCAAATGGAGACTGCCATCAGGTAGCTGACTTCTCCTAGAATCTAAAGAACTCGATCTCACCTTCTAAGGCTAAAAAAGGCCCAATGTTGGAGCTTTGGTTCGAGCTTCATTAGAAAACAGAGTAGTTGAGAGAGAGTGAGGTTTTTAGGTGTGAGAAGTATAAATGGAGAGGAGCTCTTTATATAGGGAGCTCGGGGCTCTCTTATTGACTGTTTGGCACTTTAATGGTGCTCATTCATGGCCCGAAATGCCCTGAATGGAAACATTTCATTTTCGCTGGTGCTGTTCATTTTTCCTGTGAGTGAACACTACTACCATCTCAAGGAAGAAGACAACACTGTTTCGAACCAGACCGGATCGATCCGAATTGGGTTCAATGCTTAAACTGACCGGTTTAGGCCCAATTCGACAAAGTTTTTCAAAGTTAAAAATTTCTAAATTCATTCTCTATCCAATGGTGGCATCAATTCCCTAATTTGGATATTTTAAGCCACCTAGAAAATGAATTTAGCTACCGGTTCAATAATGGTTCAAACTGGTCCAAACTAGTTCGGATCCAGTTCACCTGAACCAGTTTGGTTTTTTCTTCCAATTTGTCCCAAAGTGTAAACCCCGTACTTTTGAGTTAAGGAAAATCGGGAAATTCTATTTAGGAGTCGACCGAATTTCAATGATGAAATTCTAATCCAATTTCGCAACAATTGATGCGATTCTTGATTTTAGGATGAACTTTAGGACGAGAGCTATCTGCCTAGATCGAAAGCTCGAACCGCCGTGCCTTCACCCGTGAGTAATCGAAGCTTTCTCTCTCTATAGTTCATTTTCCGGCGAAGCTCCGTTTGAGCTCGTCCCGACATTAAAACTTGCGATTCACATTTCTGAAGAATCGTATGAGCATGTAGAAACTCAATTTCAACAATTGGAAACATTTGATGGGTCAATTTGATGGAATCAAATTCGACTGTGTTAAGAAGTTGGAATTGGGGGGAAAATTTGGGATTTTCGAAATTCAAAGGACCAAAATGAAATTTTATGAAATTGAGGGTCAATTGAGCATGAAAATAATGTTGGAGGACCAATTGAGGAATTTTGAAAATTTTGGGGCAAAACTTACAATTTTTGTAAAAGAAGGGAAAATGGTAATTTTGGAAAAATTAGGGGACCAAATTGGAAATTTGGGAAATTAAACCCCATTTTGGTAAAATTGAATAAATTGAGGTCCCAGGATAAATTTTAAAAGTTACGGGACTCAATTTGATTAAAAATCGACATTAGGGACTTAAAATTAAAGAGAAATAACTTTAGGGACCTAATTGTAAATAACTAAAAGTTTGGGTTTTCTCATTCATTTGAAATGAATGAAGGCTGTTATACCGAGTAATAATGAACAAGGTTGTTCATATCGTGTAGGAATGCGAAATACCGGGAACGCCAGCAAGGACAAGCTAGCATGAATACAAAGAACCAGTCTAGTGCAATTCACGACATTAACGGGTGAGTGGGTTTACTAACATCATACCCGGTTGGGGATGATAAGTGCTTCGATATAAAAACCCACTGCTTAGTGGTATTTTAATCATCACTACTTAGAGAAAGTGATGTGAAAGTTATGCGAAAAAAAACTACTTACAAGTTGTAAGTAGATCATACCCAGTTGGTATGATGAGACTTCCTCAAAGGAAGTTGAAAACTCGTTCATCGGTTATGAACGGAGATGTCCTTATACTGGTCGGTATGATGGACAGTAAAAACCTATTTTTGTCGGAAGTGCTCTCCCCTGACTGTGTGCCAATGCTTAAACAATTTGGGAGACCTTCTCGACGGGAGCTCGAATAGCTCTAATAGGCCGGGGGCCTCGATTTTGGAACTTGGGGGCTAAATGCCCGATTTTGAAAATCTCGTACAGTGGGCCCAAGGCCAGTTGGCATGAGCAGGAGCTCGTAATTGAACATGATATATGTGCCATAAAACTTAATAAGTGAATTGTTTGGCCATGGTACCAAGATAGGACTGACATGCTCAGTCAACTAGCGGTAGTGCGACATGACAGGTCGACGGACTAGTCAAGACAAATAGCTGCGGGTTGAGTTGAGAGTCGGGGTTGTTGGACTAGTGACACCACAGATTACATGGCAATATAAGAAAACATTGTTTGTGCATGCACTGTGAGTATGGGATCATCAAGACGTACATGAGGGGTAGTGATGTGTCCTAAGGGCACTGGACGACCTGGTGGCTATAAGGGCAGTTCGTCGTTCCAGGTGTCTGTGCGAAATCTGGAGTAGCACGAAGCGCATGATACCGGGGTGGGGACAGGATGAGGTCTCTGTCCTCATACAGACATGAAGAAGTGATTTCGGGATTGTGGGTAGGATGTCACGTACATCCACTTATTCCCAAGGTAGAAGTGGTCGTACTTCTATCTGGGTGGCAGGAAAAGTCGCTCCGAAGCCACTAGTGGGTTTAGTAGTGATACTGACTTGTGAATGTGTGTAACCTTCATGTTGAAGGATGTGCGTTGGGTGATGACACACCGTGGTAACTAAGAAATAATGGAAAAATCCAAAATTTTAAATGATTGGATTTTTGAAAACAAAGGAGTCTGACACACTCCATATAAATGTTTTTCTTAAAAGTCAAAAGCTTTTAAAAACCCATTCACTGAGTAGTCGTACTCACCCCCTCCCTTATATCCCTTTTAGGAAATCCCGGAAAGCCTCCCCTTAAAGACTGTCAACTAAGATGCCTGTAAGATAGGTATGTAAAGTTTTAAATTTCATACGGTTTTGATTTTGCTATTCCAGGAAAAAGGTGCAAGTTAAAGGACACCTTACTCTTTACGGTTTACGATAAGGGGAAACCCTTTAATAAACCGGGAGAGTGGCGGGTTGATCACGGGGATCCGACCAAACCGGGTCGGGGCGTGACAGGTATAATGGATAGTGAAAACATATTTTTGTTGGAAGTGCTCTCCCCTTACTGTGTGCCAATGCTTAAACTATTTAGGAGACCTTCTTGATGGGAGCTCGAATAGCTCATATAGGCTGGGGACCTTGGTTTTGGAACTTGGGGGCTAATATGTTCAATTTTGAAAAATCTCGTATAGTGGGCCCAAGGCTAGTTGGGACGAGCAGGAGCTCGTAAAGAAGCATGATATATGGGCCATAAAACTTAATAAGTGAATTGTTTGGCCGTGGTACCAAGATAGGACCGACTTGCTCAGTTAACTAGCGGCAGTGCGACATGACAGGTCGACAGACCACTCAAGACAAACAATTGCGGGTTGAGTTGAGAGTTGGGGCTATTGGACCAGTGGCACCACAGATTACATGGCAATATGAGAAAACATTGTTTGTGCATGCACCATGAGTACGGGATCATCAAGATGCCCATGAGGTGTAGTGATGCGTCCTAAGGGCCCTGGACAACCCGGTGAGTATAAGGATAGATCGTCGTTCCAGGTGTCTGTTCGAAATTGGGAGTAGCACCAAGTGCATGAGACCGGGGTGGGGACAGGATGAGGTCTCTATCCTCATATGGACACGAAGAAGTGATTTTAGGATTGAGGGTCGGATGTTGCGTACATCCACTCATTCCTAGGTTAGAAGTGGAAGTGCTTCTATCTGGGTGGCTGGTAATGTCGCTCCGAAGCCACTAGTGGGTTCAGTAGTCGTACTGACTTACGAATGTGTGTAACCTTTATGATGAAGGATATGTGTTGGGTGATGACACACCATGGTATATAAGAAATGATGGAAAAACCTGAATTTTTAAATGAAGGAATTTTTGAAAAGAAAGGAGACTGGCACACTCCATATAAATATTTTTCTTAAAAGTTAAAAGTAAACCTTTGAAAACCCATTCACTAAGTAGTCGTACTCACCCCCTCCTTTATATCCCTTTTAGGAAATCCTGGAAAGCCTACCCCTTAAAAACCATCAACTAAGATGCTTGTAAGACAGGTATGTAAAGTTTAAAATTTCATGCAGTTTTGATTATGCTATTCTAAGAAATGGTGTAGGTTTAAAGGACACCTTGCTCTTTACTGTTTATAATAAGGGAAAATCCTTTAATAAACCGGGAGAGTGGCGGGTTGATCACGGGGATCCGATCAAACCGGGTCAGGGCGTGACACAAAATCCCTTTCCATGTTTTTTATGACTATTTGGGTCACTCAGGATGTGTAAATTTCCTAATTTGCCCTTTCTCTAACAGTTGGGGTATGTGAACCGATTCAGTTTTCTCACTTGGGTTGACCGGTTCTTTCCCCAGTTTCCTTATCTCTAAGGGACACGCTTTACAACTCTCCCCTCCTTTTAAGATTTTTGTCCCCACAACTTATTCAACCTCCTTTGCATAGTAAATAATTTCCCCTGATGTCAACATGGAGTTATTTGACATGCTAACATTTTAGTTATTTTTACTTGGCCCCATTTAATACACACTTTCAGGAATTTCTTTTTCCTTCCCATTGATTACTCATTCCATTGAGCTTATACTAGATAAGCATGTCTTATCTGTGAGTTCAAGGGTATATCCTCAAGTTCATATCTTCTTTTGCTTAGGGCAAGATTCTTTCCCTTGAGGTTCTTACTTAGGATTTCAGGATTGAGAGTTCAAAGATGCCCAATCATTCCTGTGCCTAGTAATTCTTCTTTATCCTTAAAATCCTTAGCTTGGTGTCCTCTCAAGCGCTACATTCTTGCTTTCATAGGTTTCAGTGTTAACTCCTTTTGTGTAGTTTTGATCCTCCTTATGTCCTTCCTCATTTTTAGTGGCATCTTTTTCTTAAGGACTTTGTTTTCTCTTAATCCACTCTTACTCACTCGTGATCACTTCACAATTTTTTTCTGAGTAAATCTCCTTTGGTCTAAGTGTCGATTACTTGTTTGGGAAAGTTCCCTTATTACAATTTTGTTCTCTACTATGTCCCTCACAATAGAAATTTTCAACTTAAGAACAATATACTCAACCTTCTTATCATTTCTTGAAGGTTTCTTTCCTTCCTTTATTCACACTCCATTTTATATTAGGGTGTTTGCGCATTTAAATCCATATCTAATTGAAATTTCAGTTTCATCCCATATTCTTTACTTGAGACACTTCCATTTCTTGGTCTTATTCTGTGTACTCCACACTATGTCTAGTCGTTCTCTCTTTAGGCTCCATCAATTGCGTGTTGACCACCACCATTCTTGATGTCAGTGATCATTTACTTAAATCACTTCTTAACCGGAGTGTTAGATTTTCCAAGGGTTCTTAGGTGTGCTTTCCCTAGTTTACTCTTTTATGGATAGTCCACCCCTTTCTTACTCGCATGTCATCTTTTATTGTTGTTTTTCTACTTACACGTTATTTGGACATAACTTACTCCTTGGGTCCCCCTGAGTACCTTTTTCTTTGGACTTGGTATTTCCATCTCAACCACCATATCTTGGACGAGTTTATCTCGTCTCCACTTCAGTTGGTCCCATTATCTCTTAATTAGGACACTTATGTCCTTCCAAGATTTTCTTCTTGGGTAGTTTTATACTCTTTTTCACCAGCGTTCTCTTCTAGTTTCTCCATTGAGAACATCTAGTCTTAAATGACATTCTTTGATGCTACTCTTTCCTTCTTACTTTTACTCTTGAAAACTTACATGTAGTTCTTCTATACATCATCTTCATTCTCACTTGTTCCCAATACTCATCTAATTCTTTTAGGTGAAATTAACATCTTCCTGTTTCTAGATCTCTTGATCATCTTGCAAGGGGTTTGCTTTAACCTTCTCATGGCTTTTTGGTCATTACTCCTGTCTCAGCCATTGATTTCATTTAGGGTTTCCTTCATCCTGATTTACCAAATGCTTT
This sequence comes from Trapa bicornis, assembly GCA_030064425.1. Classification (NCBI taxonomy): domain Eukaryota; kingdom Viridiplantae; phylum Streptophyta; class Magnoliopsida; order Myrtales; family Lythraceae; genus Trapa; species Trapa bicornis. Next base: position 11,701,301 of record CM057753.1, on the reverse strand, counting down.
TAGCCTTTCCACCTCTCACTTCTTTACTAGAGTATTAACCTTCACCAGGGTCCGTTCATTAACTGCCTAGTTCCTATTATTCTCTCTGTCAAGTTATCTTGAGGTCGTTGTCTCTTGAGTCTTCTTGTCCTTAATGTCCATCATATTTCCCATTGTTTTAGGGCATAGTCCACAGTACTTCCTAGTCCATCTTTGGGCTTCACTTATTCTTGCTGATTATTCTATTGTTATTATTTATTTCTTTTAACTAGGTTCATCTAAAATCCTTATTTAGCCCTTTGCTCATTGAGAGTAGGTCACACCTGGCCATCCAGGTATGTCCTTAACAACTTATATCCTTTAATGAGGTCCTTATTTCAGTTCTAGTTGATGATACTTTATATGTCAGTACCTTAGCTTGGAACTTTCTCCTTTCTTGGTCTCTCTTCATATCCTTACCCTTCTTTCTAGGGACTTCCGTCCTAGGAGTTTCACATTCAACCTCCCTTACGTTTCTTGAATGTTTTTCCTCTATTCTTTTCTTACACCTTTCTGACATTAGTATGGTTATTCACCCTGGGTTCTTCCCTATCCTCCAATTTCTTTTTATTCCTTATCCTTCCTTCAAGAAGCTCCTGATTGTTGTTGAGTTCCTAATAATTTGTGTCCTACTTATAACCGACTCTTTCAAGGTACTTGTATTATTATTCTGGGTTTTCTTCCTACCATACTTCTTTCTTGTTTCCTTTCTCCTTGTCTTATCCCAAGTGACTTAGCATCTTCTGCATTCCTATGTCTTTCTTACTTTACTCCTAGTCAGCTTCCATTCCACTGGTTTCCCTTAGAACAGTCCAATCCTTCTTGGTTTCCTTACTTTTATCTATAAGGCCTTTCCTTCATTCCTTATAGTAGTTAGACTTTCACTATTCCTGTACACTTTGATGCTTACTTCCCTTGCACCGGACTTCACTCTGTTCTTCTACCTTCCCTCAGTTAGGGTATGTCTCACTTAGTGAACTCTAGGTAGAATCTTCTAGAATTTCTTTCCAAGTCATGTTGTCTTTTCCCCATTCTCCGGGCAGGGGAAAACTTACTTGGCTATTTTAAAGGTTTTGGGTTACTAGAGGTGACCCATAATTTTCCTTCCTTAGGCGATCATTTCTCTACCCGTTACTCCGACCCTTATTGGTATACCTTCATTTCTGTTAGTTGTTCTTGTCATTATCAAGGAAGTGAAATTTTAATCAAGGAAAAACTAATTTTTTATTCATTCTAAGAGATGGTTTCTTGCTGTTCTTGGCTTATTTATAGGAAAATTTCCATTCCCAAGTCCCTTGGAGCCATAGGTCCGGAGTTAGCCTTTGAACGGTTGCGGGGTTAACGGTCTGATGGTTCTGAGGAACTGGTTGAGGTCCACCCATATTCACTTATGGGACGAACTTCATGTATGGCTTCTAGTTCGTACTGCCTTAACACCTCTGCCTCGCATTCTTATGTCCACTTCATCCATTGGGAAGGATTTAAGCTTGATTGAGCAGATGGGGGTACTTGGTTGACATTCATAAAGGTGGCGTAGGCATCCTAATAGTTGTTCTAAGCCTCTTTCTTAGTGGGATTCCTCTCTAGTTGTTGTGGGACTAGAGGAGCTGTTTGGCTCCTTGGAGGATGGACAAATTCTTCTTATTTGGGAGGAGGATAGGTAATGCCCTTTGGTTCTAGTAGGGCTCCAACGAGTTTCCTATAATCCTCAACCGTATCCTTAGGCACTCTCTTCTCGCCCTTCAAGAATTGTTGAACAAACGCATCCTTGGGGGTAGACATCTTTTTCAAGGTCAAGTGTAGAGGATTAGATTTCACGACGAATTTTCTAGGGATTTTCCTTCCTATACTGTAATTAAGTTTTTATTAGTGATAGGCATAGTATTGATAATGCTTCAAGGGAACAAGGCTCTGATACCACTCAAGTTGTCACACCCTGAATCGGTTTGGCCGGGTGCCTTTGATCAACCCACCGCTCTCTTGGTTTAAGAGGGGTTTCCCCCTTTCTTTAATAAAGAGGAGCGATGTGTACTTTAAACTTGTTCCATGGAGTAACATAAATCAATAAAAATGTAAGATTAAAATAACTTTTAAGCATACTTGAAAAAGAGTAGATCCGGGTGTTTTCCTTAATCATTTTCTGCACTCATAAAAAGGGACATAAAAGAGGGGTGAGTTTCTACAACTCAGTGAATGGGTGTTGGAAGTGAGTTTTCATAAATAAAATAACTTTTAATTGGAGTATGCAATATTCCTTATTTCCTTTAAGAATAATCTTTCCATAAATTATGATTTTCAAAATCTTTCCTCATTATCCACAGTAGGTGTGTTTAACAATGCACACACCCTTTATCATAAAGGGATCACACATTCATCGGGTAGCCCGTCCATCGCACCCACTTATGGCATCGGAGCGACTTTTCCTACCACATAGATAGAAGCCTGTCCACTTCTACCTTGGGAATGAGTGGATATCTGTGACATCCGACCCTCAAACCCGAAATCAATTCCATGTTCGCATGAGAATATGGACCCCATCCTGATCCCACCCCGACCTCATGCGGACGAAGCTATGTCGAGCTTCCCTGACTGCTGGCAGGACAAACTACCCTTACCTCTACCATGTTGTCCAGTAGCCCCTAGCATGCATCACTACCCCTCGTGGGCATCTTGATGGTCTCGAACCTCAAGTGCATGCACAAACAATAATTTTTTTTTGCACAATGCCATTTATCTTTGATGCCACTGGTTGAATGGCACCGACCCTCAACTCAACCTACAACTATTTGTCTAGGCCAATCTATCGACCTGGCCATAACACACTACCGCCAGTCCATCGAGTATGTCAGTTTTGTCTTGGTACCATGGAGAAATCACACATTCCATTCATTTACAATTTTCATGGGATAAATATTGCATGTTTATTCATGAGCTCTTGCTCGTGCCAACTGGCCATGGGCCCAATGTACATGATTTTCCAAAAGTGAGGCCTCTGGCCTATCTGAGCTGTTCTAGCTCTTGTCAAGAAGGTCTCCCAAAATTTTTAAGCATTGGCACACAGTTAGACGAGAACACTTCTAACAAAATAAACTTTTCTTCCATCACACCAATCGAGTGTGATGACATCTCCGCTTACAAACAATAAGTGGGTTTTCTCCTTCTATCTAGGAAGTCCATCATACCAACTGGGTATGATCTCTCTACTTACAACCGATAATAGTTTTTTTGCATAGTTCTCACATCCCTCTAACCGACTATGATGTCAATATTCCACATAGAAGTGATTTTTCATTTCACAAGTGCACATCACCCCAACCATGTATGATGTGAATAAACCCACTCACCCGATAATCGCAGTGTATTCATTCTTAGTTAGTTTTTGCCTCCACACTAGCGTATACTTGCTGGTGTTCCAGTCTTTCATGTTCCTACACAATTTGGGACATCCTTATCTATTAATATTTGACATTATAGCCTTCATTCCTCTCGTATAAACGAAATTGCCGAAAATTTTCAGTTAATTGCATTTAGATCCCTAAAGTTTTTTTCCTTGACTTTAGGACCTAATACTAACTTTTCCCCAAATTGAGTATAGAAACTTCAAAAATTCACTTTGGGTCCTCAATTTTCAAAAAATCGTTTCAGGGGTTCAAGTTTTCCAAATTTCCAATTTGGTCCCCAACTTTTTAAAAATTACCATTTTGCCCCTACTTTACAAAAATGCAATTTGACAACAATTATTTTAAAAAATTGATCAATTGGTCCTCAAACATCCTTTTCATGGCCAATTGACCCTCAATTTTAGGAAATTACAATTTGGTCCCTCAATTTTACTAGATCCCCAAATTTCCACAATGAATTCGATTTTATCAAATTGACCATTCAATCGGGTTTATTTGTTGAAATTTGAGGTATAATTCAACTCCTACACATCCATACGATTCAAATGAGCTTTGAATCGCACGAATTGAGGCATAAACGAGCTCAAAAGGAGCTTCACCGAAAAACTGTGCATAGAGAGAGAAAGCTTCGAAAGATTACCGTCGGAGGTGCGACGGTCTGAGCTTTCTATCGGGGTAGGTAGCTCTTTTCCCAAGGTTCCTCCTAGGATCAAGGATAACAACAATTCATATCAAATTGATGGAGAATTTGATTAGTGAGGTTTCATAGTTTCTCTCTCTAACGCTGATCAGAAATGATAGAGGAGAGCTGAATTGGTTTAACTTTTAGCTCTTATTCGGTTAAGTGAGGGTTGTGGCAGTGTTGGGAGAGCTTGGTTTTTCTTGAGGAGGGAAAAATTCGGTCATAGCGAAGCTTCAATCTACCAGAGCTGCTTCACTATTTGATTATGCCGACACTTCTCCGGCAGTCCTCGGATCAAATGGAGACTGCCGCTAGTTTGTTGACTTCTCTTAGAATCTAAGTAACCTGACCTCACCTTCTAGGGCTCAGAAAAACCCCCAATGTTGGAGATCTGGTTCGTGCTTCATTTAAAAACTAAGTAGTTAAGAGAGAGTGAGGTTTTTAGGTGTGAGGAGTATGAATTGAGAGGAGCTCTTTATATTGGGAGCTTGGGGACTCTCTGGCCGACTGTTTGGCACCTTAATGGTGCTCATTCATAGCTTGAAATGCCCTGAATATGAACATTTCATTTCAGCCGACACTGTTAATTTTTCCAGCGAGTGAAAAGTGCTGTCATCTGAAGGAGGAAGACCACACTGTTTCGAGCCGAACTAGACCGATCCAAACCAGGTTCAATACTTAAACCAACCAATTTAAGCTTGATTCGTCTGAGTTTTTCAAAATTAAATAGTTCTAAATTCATTCTCTATCCAATGGTGGCTTCAATTCACCTATTTGAATATTTTAAGCCACTTAGAAAAATAAATTTAGCAACTTGTTCAATGATGGTTCAAACTGGTTTAATTCGGTTCACATAAATTGGTTTGGATTATTCTTCCAATTTATCCCAAAGTCCCTTTCCATGGTTTTTATGACTATTTGTGTCACTCGTAATGTGTAAATTTCCTTATTTTCCCTTTCTCTAATGGTTGGGGTACGTGAACCGGTTCAATTTTCTCACTTAGGTTGACCGCTTCTTTCCCTAGTTTCCTTATCTCTAAGTAACAGGGTTCACAACTCACCCCTCCTTTTAGGATTTTTGTCCCCAAAACTTATTCAACATGCTTTGCATAGGAAATAATTTCCCTTGATGTCAACTTGGAGTTGTTTGACATGCTAACATTACATTTCCTTTTAACACACAATTTAAGGAATTTCTTTTTCCTTCCCATAGTTTACTCATTCCATGGAGCTTATCCTAGTTAAGCATGTCTTACCTATGAGTTCAAGGGTATATCCTCAGTTTCATATCTTCCTTTGCTTAGGGCAAGATTCTTTCCCTTGAAGTTCTTACTTAAGATTTCAGGATTGGGAGTTCCAAGATGCCCAATCATTCCTATGTCTTGTAATTTTTCTTTATCCTTGAAATCCTTAGCTTAGTGTCCTCTCAAGTGCTACATTCTTGCTTTCATAGGTTTCAATGTTAACTCCTTTTGTCCAGTTTTGATCCTCCTTATGTCCTTCTGCATTTTCAGTGGTGTCCTTTCCTTAAGGACTTTGTTTTCTCTTAATCCACTCTTACTCACTCGTGATCACTTCTCGATTTTATTCTGAGTTAACCTCCTTTGGTCTAAGTGTCGATTACTTGTTTGAGAAAGTTCCCTTATTACAATTTTGTTCTCTACTATGTCCCACAAAATAGAGACTTTCACCTTAGGAACTATATACTCAATCTTCTTATCATTCCTTGAAGGTTTATTTCCTTCCTTTCTTCATACTCCTTTATATATTAGGGTGTTTGCCCATTTGAATCCTTCTCTAACTGAAATTTCAGTTTCATCCCTTATTCTTTACTTGAGACACTTTCGATTCTTGGTCTTATTCCATGTACACCACATTATGTCTAGTCATTCTCTCTTTATGCTCCATCAATTGCGTATTGACCACTACCATTCTTGATGTCAGTGATCATTTACTTAAATCACTTCTTAACTGGAGAGTTAGATTTTTCCTAGTGTTCTTAGGTGTGCTTTCCCCTGTTTCCTCTTTTATGGACAATCCACCCCTTTATTACTCTTATGGCATCTTTTGATGCTGTTTTCCTTCTTACATGTTATTTGGACTTAACTTACTCCTTTGGTCCTCGTGAGTATCTTTCCTTTGTACTTGGTATTTCCATCTCAACCAGCATATCTTGGATGAGTTTATCTCGTCTCCACTTCTGTTGGTCCCATTATCTCTTAATTGGGACACTTATGTCCTTCCAAGGTTTTCTTCCTGGATAGTTTTATACTCTTTTTCTCCCGAGGTTTTCTTTTAGTTTCGCCATTGAGGACATCTAGTCTTAAATGACATTCTCTGATGCTACCCTTTCCTTCTTACTTTTACTCTTGAAAACTTATACATACTTCTTCTATACTTCATCTTCATTCTCACGTGTTCTCAGTACTCATCTAATTCTTTTTGGTGGAATTCACATCTTCTGGTTTCTAGATCTCTTGATCGTCTTGCAAGAGGTTTTCTTTAACCTTCTCATGGATTTTTGGTCATTACTCTAGTCTCAACCATTGATTTCTTTTAGGCTTTCCTTCATCCTGATTTCCCAAATATTTTTAGCCTCTCCACCTCTACCTTCTTTACTAGAGTATTGGCATTCACTAGGGTCCGTTCATTAACTGCCTTGATCCTATTATTCTCATTGTCAAGTTGTCTTGAGGTTGTTGTCTCTTAAGTCTTCTTGTCCTTAATGCCCATCTTATTTCTCTTTTTTTAGGGCGTAGTCCTCACTACTTCCCGGTCCATCTTAGGGCGTCGTTTATTCTTCCTGATGATTCTATTGTTATTATTTATTTCTTTCAACTAGGTCCTTCTGAAATCTTTATTTAGCCTTTTGCTCTTCGAGAGTAGGTCACACCTGGCCATCCAGGCACGTCCTTAACCACTTATGTCCTTTAATGAGATACTTATTTCAATTCTAGTTGATGATGGTTCATATGTTGATACCTTAGCTTGGAACTTTCTCCTTCCTTTATCTCTCTTCCTATCCTTATCCTTCTTTCTAGGGAGTTCCATCCTGGGAGTTTCACATTCAACCTCCCTTACGTTTCTTGAAAGTTTTTCCTCTATTCTTTTTTTACGCCTTTATGACATTAGTATGGTTATTCACCCTGGGTTCTTCCCTATCCTCCAATTTCTTTTTATTCCATATCCTTCCTTCAAGAAGCTCTTGATTGTTGTTGAGTTCCTAATAATTTGTGTCCTATTTATCACCGACTCTTTCAAGGTATTTGTATTATTCCTCCGGGTTTTCTTCCTACCATACTTCTTTCCTCTTTCCTTTCTCCTTGTCTTATCCAAAGTGACTTAGCATCTTCTGCATTCCTATGTTTTTCTTACATTCCTCCTGGTTAACTTCCATTCCACTCATTTCCTTGGAACAGTCCAATCCTTCTTGGTTTCGTTACTTTTATCTATAAGGCCTTTCCTTAATTCCTTATAGTACTTAGATTTTCACTATTCCTATACCCTTTCATGCTTACATCCCTTGCAATGGACTTCACGCTCTTCTTCTACCTTCCCTTTGTTAGGGTATGTCTTCCTTGGTGAACTCTAGGTAGACTCTTCTAGAATTTCTTCCCAAGTCTTGTTGTCTTTTCCCCATTCTCCAAGTAGAAGAAAACTTACTTGGCTACTTTAAAGGTTTTGACTTACTAAAGGTGACCCGTAGTTTTCCTTCCTTAGGTGATCCTTTCTCTACCCGTTACTCTGATCATTATTGGTATGCCTTCATTTCTATTAGTTGTTCTTGTCATTTTCAAGGAAGTAAAATTTTAATTAAGGAAAAACTAAATTTTTATTCATTCCAAGAGATGGTTTCTTGCCGTACTTGGCTTATTTACATGAAATTTTCTATTCCCTTGTCCATTATAGTCATTGGCCTGGAGTTAGCTTGTGAACGATTGCAGGATTCATGGTCTGATGGTTCTTAGGAACTGGTTGAGGTCTATCCATATTCACTTATAGGACGAACTTCATGTATGGCCTTCACTTCGTACCACCTTAACACCTTTGGCTCACATTCTTATGTCCACTTCATCCATTGGGAAGGATTGAAGATGGATTGAGCAGGTAGGGGTACTTGGTGGACTTTCATGAAGGTGGCCTAGGCATCCCAAAAGTTGTCCCAAGCCTCTTTCTTAGTGGGATTCCTCTCTGGCTGTTGTGGGACTAGAGGAGGTGTTGGGCTCCTTGGAGAAGGGACAAGTTCTTCCTATCTTGGAGGATGATAGGTAATGCCCTCTTGGGCATCTTGATGGTCCCGAAACTCAAGTGCATGCACAAACTATAATTTTTTTTACACAATGCCATTTATCTTTGGTGTCACTGGTCCAATGGCCACGACCCTCAACTCAATCTGCAGTTGTTTGTCTAGGCCTATCAGTTGACCTGACCCTAACACACTACCGTTAGTCCATTGAGTATGGCGGTCCTATCTTGGTACCATTGTGAAATCACACATTCCATTCATTTAGAATTTTCATGGCATAAATATCACATGTTTGTTCACGAGCTCATGCTCGTGCTAGCTGGCTTTTGGCCCATTGTACATGATTTTCCAAAACCGGGCATTTTAGCCCACACATTTCAAAAACAAGGCCTTTGACCTATCTGAGCTGTTCTAGCTCTCGTCAAGAAGGTCTCACAAAAATTTTTAAGCTTTGGCACACAGTCAGCGGAGAACACTTCAGACAAAATAAACTTTCCTTCCATCACACCAATTAGGTGTGGTGACATCTACGCTTACAGCCGGTAAGCGGGTTTTCAATTTCCTTCCAGGAAGTCCATAATGCCAACCATGTATGATCTCTCTACTTACAATCAGTAATTAATTTTTTTGCATAGTTCTCACAACACTCCAATCGGGTGTGATGTCAAAATTTCACAAAGAAGTGGTTTTTCATTTTCGAAGTGCTCATCATCCTAACCGGGTATGATTTGAATAAACTCACTCACCCGATAATCGTATTGTATTCCTTCTTAGTTAGATTTTTCCTCCACGCTATCTTATCCTTGCTGGCGTTCTGATCCTTCGTGTTCCAACATGATTTAGGATATTCTTATCTATTAATATTTGATATGATAGCCTTCATTCCTATCATATGAATGAAAATGCATTTAGGTCCCTAAAGTTCTTTTTCCTTGACTTTAGGTCCCTAATGCTAACTTTTCCCCAAATTGAGTCCTGAAACTTCCAAAAATTCACTTTAGGTCCTCAATTTACTAAAAATCATTTAAGGGGTTCAAGTTTTCCAAATTTCTAATTTGGTCCCCAACTTTTCAAAAATTACCATTTTCCCCTACTTTACAAAATGGAAATTTAACCCCAATTATTTTAAAAAAATTGACCAATTGGTCCTCCAACATCCTTTTCACAACCAATTGGCCGTCAATTTTGGGAAATTGAAATTTGGTCCCTCAATTTTATGAAATCCCCAAATTTCCAGAAAATTTTTCCCCAATTTCCCCCTTTCAAATTGGATGAATTCGATTTCATCAAATTGACCATTAAATTGGGTTTAATTATTGAAATTTGTGATATAATTCAGTTCCTACACATCCATACAATTCTATTGAGCTTTGAGTCGCATGAATTAAGGTAGAAATGAGCTCAAACGGAGCTTTGCCAGAAAACTATGCGTAGAAAGAGAAAGCTTCGAAAGCTTACCGTCAGAGTTGTAGCGGTCTGAGCTTTCTATCGAGGCAGGTAGCTCTTTCCAAAGTTTCCTCCTAGGATTAAGAATTTTAACAATTCATATCGAATTGAGGGAAAATTTGATTAGTGTTGTTTCATAGTTTCCCTCTCTAACGCTGATCGGAAATGATAAAGTAGAGCTGAATTGGCTTACCTTTCAGCTCTAATTTGGTCGAGTGAGGGTTGTGGGGGTGTTGGGAGAGCTTTGTTTGGCCTGAGGAGAACTAAATTCGGCCGATTTCAGCTAAGCCAAAATAGGAAAGCTTCAGTTTGCTAGAATTGCTTCATTATTTGATTACATAGACGATTCTCCAACAATCCTCGGATCAAATGGAGACTACCGCTAGGTAGCTGAATTATCCTAGAATCTAAGTAACCCGACCTTGCCTACTAAGGCTCAGAAAAAACCTAATGTCGGAGCTCTGGTTTGTGCTTCGCCGAAAAATTGAGTAGTTGAGAGAGAGTAAGTTTTTCAAGTGTGAGATGTATGAACGGAGAGGATTATGAAGGAAGAAGATGACACTGTTCCGAATCGGTCCGAACTTGGTTCAATGCTTAAACTGGCTAGTTTAGGCCCAACTCAACCAAGTTTTTCAAAATAAAAAATTTATAAATTCATCTATACTCATTCTCTATCCAATGGTGGCTTCAATTCCTCAATTTTAATATTTTAAGCCACCTAGAGAAATGAATTTAGCAACCAGTTCAATAATGGTTCAAACCTGTCCAAACTGGTTCAATTAGGTTCGGATCCAGTTCATGTGAACCAGGTTCGGATCCAATTAGGAAGAAGACAACACCGTTGCGAACCAGACCAGACCGGTTCGACCGGGTTCAATTGTGAAAATCGGCCGGTTCAGGCCCAATTCAACCGATTTTCTCAAAATTAAAAATTTATAAATTAATCTAAATTTATTCTCTATATAATGGCAGCTTCAATTTCACAATTTGAACATTTTAAGCCACTGAAAAAATAAATTTAGAAACTGGTTCAAGTATGGTTCAAACCGATTCAATCTGGTTTGGGTTCGGTTCACCCTAAACTCGTCTAGTTTTCTCCTCCCATTTATTCCAAGGTTCTTTTCCATGATTTTTATGACTATTTGAGTCACTTGGGATTTGCCATTTTCCCGTTTTACCTTTTCTTTACAGGTTTGGGTTCGTTAATCGGGTCGGTTTTCTCTTTTGAATTGAACGGTTCTTTTTCGAGTTTTCTTATCTTTGAAGGGGCGGGGTTTACAACTCTCCCCTCCTTTTAGGGGTTTTGTCCACAAAACTAAGTCAGTGATCCTTTGCATCAGGAGTGACTTCCCTTGATGTCCTCTTGGGGTTTTCTTGGCATGCTATCACTTTGGTTGTTTCCTTCACTTAATCCTTTAACTACACACTTAAGGATATATCTCTTCCTTTCCATTTTCCACTCACTCCATTGAGTGTATCACAATTATTTATGTTCTAACCACCAATCCCAAGGTACCTCCTTAGGTCCAATTGTTGCTCAACTTATGGTAAAACTCTTCTTCTTAAGGGTTCTTATTCATGTCATTGAGTTGGATGTTCCATAAACATCCAATATTCCCCATTTCCATTTATTTTCTTGATTGTTGATGCTCTTTAGCTCATCATCTTTTTAGACTCTTTGTCTTTAACCCTGTGGATTTTTATGTGATTCCTTTTTTTTACCTTATTTGGTCATTCCTCCATCCTTTGTTTATTACATCTCTGGTCCAAGTTTTTATGTTTGACCATTTCATGCTTAACTGACTGACTCTATCTTACTTGAGCCACATTTTCTTGGGTCTGTTGGACCTACATGTCCCTTACAACATGACATGTTCTAGAGCTTATCTTTATCCATTAAAATTCTAGAACATTTCCTAGATGGTTGTTCTTAACCTTCTAACCTTTCGGGAATCGTATCATTTCATCCTTTCTTTTCATCTGGTAGTATTCCTCGATGACCTTCACTGTTATCCAGTCATCCTTTTACCTTTGGCATCATGTCTTTCATAATGGTGTCGACTTTCCATATCTATTTGTCATTTACCGACTTCCTTATTGATTTTTCCTTGGTTCCAACCATTGGGTTTCTCGATGACTTACTAACACGTTGTAATTCTTCCTTTCTTATGTCCTTCCTCATTTCTAGTGGCATTCTTTACTCAAGGACTTTCCCTTTTCTCAATCCACTCATACTCGCTCGTGACCATTTCACGATTCTTTATTTTGAGTTGCTCCCTATCAGTCTACGTGTCGATTGCTTTGTTTGGGGGAATTCCCTTTTTTATGATTTCATTCTCTACTATGTCCTTCAAAGTAGAGATTTCCATCGTAGGAGCTACACGTTCAACATTCTTACCATTTCTTGAAATTTTCCTTTCTTCATCTCTTTACACCCCTCTCTATCTTGGGGCATTTGCCTGCTTTTAATCCTTCATCATGTTGAAATTTCCAATTCATCCCTTATTCCTTATTTGAGGAACTTTCGATTATCGGTCTTATTTCATGTACTCCACCCTATGCCCAGCCATCCACTCTATAGGCTCCATTAAGTGAGCACAGACCACGACCAGTCTTGATGTCTGTGGTCATTTCCTTTAATTGCTCTTTAACTGGAGGGCTTACTTCTCCAAGATGTGCTTTCCTCTATTTCCTTATTGTGGGTAGTCCACCCCTCTCTTACTTGTACATCATCTTTTGATGCTATCTTCCTACTTACCCATTCGTTAGGTTTAACTTACTCTTTGGGCCCTCATGAGTAATTTCCTTTGTACTTGATCTTCCCAGCTCAACTAGCATTGCATTTGCAAGCTGACCTTCTCTTCCTACTTTAATTAGGTCCATCACTTCTTCGTTGGGGCATGTACTTCCCTAGGACTTCTTTCCTAGTTTGATTTCTTCCTTATTCGCCCTTATAGGTATCTGACCTTAGAGCAACTTTATGACATCCCTTAATATCATTCTCTTCAGCTTACCCTCTCTTTTGAAATCTCGCGGCACGTCATTTGTACTCCATCATCATTCCGACTTGCATCCCAGTACCAGTTTATCTCCTTTGGGGAGGCGTTCAAATCCTTCTTGTTTCAAGGTCTTTTGATGATCTTGCGAGAGGCTACTTAATCCTTCTCACGGTTTGAGTTTGGTCATTAATCCGTGTTGGGCCATTGATTTCCCTAAGGATTTCCTTCATCCTTCTTTCTCGATGTTTGACCCTATTCACTTTTCCCTTCTTCGTTTGGGTTTAACCCCATAATTCTTATAAGGATCAGTTCGTTAACTATTCTGTCCGTATCACTCTCCTTGTTCAATTTGTCGAGACTACCATCCCTCGAGTCCTCCTATCTGTAATGTCTATCCCATCGCCCCTAAGTAGGGTGCAATTAAAATTACTTCTCATTCCTTCCTTCCTACTTCAATGGACTCTTGAGCATCGAATCCATTTTGTACGTTCTGTAATATGTCTAATTATGTCCATTATGACTCCCTTTGAGTTGTACATACCCTTTCTAGGCTTTCTTCCCTTGTTCCTATAGCTACTAGTCTTAGAACCTCTAGATGTTGTTTCCCAGGTTTACTTCTTTCTTGGGGATGTCTCGTGGGTACATCTTAGTTGTAGTATTCTTTGTTGTCTTTCTTTTAACTTATCCCTCTTAGAGGCAATTCATTTTTCCCTTTGTTCTGAGATTTCTTGCCTCCTTTATGAGGGCTCGCTTAGTCCCTTGTCAGTCCTTAGGTTTTCTTTCTAGTATTAATCCTCCCACTCCTACTGCATCTCTTGATGCCACCTTTTCCTTTCCCTTTTCCCAGGTTTATCCTATCTTTTGACCCTGTAGAAGTATTGCTTCCCTTACACTCGACCCTTTATGCAGACTCTTTCCTTTTCCCATTTTAGTTGGGTTCTTCGTCTCTTGGTTATGGCATGTCCCTTCTGACTGCTCCATTTCTAGGTAGGCTCTTTGTTCCTTTCTTCCTAGTCTTTTGTCTCGACTTGTTGCCTTATTACTCTATGTTGGGAATTTCTTAGCTCTTGTGGGGGAACTATTTAGGTTGGCCATCTTAGGGTTAGTATTAACTCACGGTGGCATGCAGTCTTCTTTCTCAAGTGGCCTTTTCTCCACCTACTACCCTGAGTTCTTATTGGTATATTCTAATCTGTTAGTGGAACTTGTTGTTAACAAGGAGACTAACATTTAAATGGAAAAAGTTGGTTTCCATTCATTCAAGGAGGTAGTTTCTTGCAGCACTCGACTTATTACAGGAATTTCTCACTACTTCTAGTTCCTTGGGGTCATAGGCCGGGAGTTAGCCTCCAAATTGTTTTGAGATTGGTTGTCTGAGGGCTCTAATGGACAAGTTGACATCCATCCATACTCTCATCAGGCTTCCTTGTAAGGACGGACTTCATGAACCAGCTCGAGTCCGTACCTCCCTAACACCTCTAGTTCACACTCATAGGTCCACTTAATCCATTAGGGAGTGTTAATGTTGTATTGAGCCGGTAGGGGTGCCTGATAAACCTTCATAAAGGTTGCGTGGGGGTTCTAGTAGTTGTTCTAGGCCTCCCTCCAAGTTGGGGTCCTTTTTGGCTGTCGCAGGACTAAAGGGGGTGTCGAGCTCCTTGGAGGAAGGGTAGGTTCTTCCTACCTTGGATGAGGATACGTTATGCTGTCTGACTCTAATAATGCCCCAACAACCAAATGAATGGAAGCTGATCGGGAAGCAAGAAAGAAGGTTATGGGGAGCATTGAGGATTTTAAGACAATAAAGACAAAACAAGGAGAAAATACAATAGCAAGAATGCCCTAGGAATAATACCTACTTGGAAAGAGTTAGGGTACAATACCTACTTGGAAAGAGTTAGGGTACAATTTCTTAGGAACTCCATAAAATAAGGGGACTTATGGGAGGCAGAGATATGGAACAAAAAGGGAGAAATCCAGTGTGAATAAGCCATACAAAGATCTGTAAGTATAAGAAAAAAAATGAATGAAGAACTTTTAAGAAGCAGTCAGGAGATCGAATGTAAGAATCCTAGAATGGAAGACCCTAGAAGAAGGTTGAGAATACGAAGTGGGATCATGGAAGGAGAAAGTTCCAAGTTATGGTAATCAACAGATGAAATATTGCAAAAACTAGAGCCGAAATAAGGATCTCAGTAAAAAGTATAACTATCTACGTAAGTGCCTGGAGAGGTTAAGTGCGATCTACTTGCAAGGAAGTAGAAAAACCAAATGGGGATTTTAGACGGACCTAGTTGAAGAAATAAACCATAATAACCAGATCATCCAAGAGAATAATCTATGCTCTAAGAAGGATAGGGGAGTGGTAAAGACTACACATTAAATAGTGCAAAGGGATGGATACTAATGACAAGAAGATTTGAGAGACGACAATCTCAAAATAATTAAACTAAGAGGATAATACGGACAAGATCATTAATGAACATAACTTATGAAGGTCACAATTCTAGTAAAGAAAGAAAAGATGGAAATGCCAAAACCTTTGGGAAATAAGGACAGAGGAAGGCCATAAAGAGAACAATAGCTAAGACAGGAGTAACGACCCAAAAGCTTTGAGAAGGTTAAATAAGCTTTCTGTAGGATGATGAAGAGATTGCGAAATAAAGGGTCCAAGGGGTTATTATGGTAATTGAAAGGATCAAGTGTGAAAGAAAAGTAATTGTAAGGGTCCAAGGGGTAAGTTAAACCCATGTAACGGGTAAGTAGGAAGACAACAACAAAAGTTGTTGTACGAGTAAGAAAGGAACTAATTCAGAATAAAGAATCGTGAAATGATCACAAGTAAGGAAAACCAATGTGGTTGTATGGGAAATGAGGTCAAAGGTAAAAAGGGACGATTTGATAAAACTAAAGATAATCAAGGAATACCACGAGACGAAAAGAGGGACGAAGTTATACTATTCCGGATAAATAGGAAGGTTATGAACAATCATCATGGAAGTAATTTAAGATGTTTAAAGGTCAAGACGAGTTTTAGAGAATGTAGTGTTGTGGGGGAATATGTAAGCTCAATAGTCTCAGGGAAATATAGCTCAAGTGATGAAGAATCCATTAGTTAAGCATGAAAAGGTCAGACATTAAATTCGAAACAAAGTTGTAATAACCAACGAATGAGGGAAGTATGAATGTAGGATAAAAAGGTAATAACACCGACACCTGTGGAA
The DNA here is from genome assembly GCA_030064425.1 of Trapa bicornis. Classification (NCBI taxonomy): domain Eukaryota; kingdom Viridiplantae; phylum Streptophyta; class Magnoliopsida; order Myrtales; family Lythraceae; genus Trapa; species Trapa bicornis. Next base: position 11,685,285 of record CM057753.1, on the reverse strand, counting down.
GCATGTGCATAGTACTTGAAAGGATATTGAGCTATGGATGTCAACAATAAAGAGAATAATTGGATACATGAATGATTGGACATTTTGGAACTCCCAATCTTGAAATCATAAGGAAAGAATGTCAGGATGGAGAAATTGTACTTTAAGGAATGAAGGATGTCAATTTAAGGATATGACCTTAAGCCTTCCAGTGAGATAGGTGTAGCTAAAGTAAGCTCCATGGAAAGAGAAAGTGAGGGGAAGGAAAAGAAAATCTTAAGTGTATGCAATATAAGGGATAAACGAAAACAAATGAGAAGGCTGTATGTTGATAGACTACAAGCTAATAACAAGAGAAGTTCATTCAAGTACAAAGGATGTGGAAAACGTTTTGGTCACAAAACTCCTAAAAAGAGGAGAGAGTTGTAAACCCTATCCTTTGGAGTTCAGGAAACCAGGGAAAGAACTGGTCAACCCGAGTGAGAAAATCGTACCGGTTCACAAACCACGACCACTAGAGAACAAGAAAATAGGGAAATTTACAACACTCGAGTAACCCAAAGTGTCATAAAAACCTTGGAAAGGGACTTTTGGACCATTTGGGAAAGAAAACCAAATCGATTCAGGTGAACCAGATCCGAATAGGACTGAACCGATTTGAACCACTATTGAACCGGATGTTAAACTCATTTTCTAGGTGGCTTAGAAAATTCAAATTCGAGAATTGAGGCCACCATTGGATAGAGAATGAATTTAGATGAATTTAGAAAATTTTAATTTTGAAAAACTCGGTCGAATTGGGCTTGAACCGACCGGTTTAAGCATTGAACCCAATTCGGACTGATCCGGTCCGGTTCGGAAGAGTGTTGTTTTCTTCCTTCAGATGACATCATTGTTCACTCGCCGAAAAATTGAACAGCACCGACGAAGAGGAAATGTTTCTATTCATTATGTTTCAGGCCATCAATAACTGTCATTAAGGTGCCAAACGGACGGTCAGATAGTCTACGAGCTCCCTATATAAAGAGCTTCTCTCCATTCATCCTTCACAGACGTGAAATATTTTTGTTTAGTATGTTTCAGGCTATCAATGACTATCATTAAGGTGCCAAACAGATGATCAGAGAGTCCTCGAGCTCCCTATATAAAGAGCCTCTCTCCATTCATCCTCCACACACCTGAATACCTCACTATCTCTCAACTACTCAGTTTTTTGACGAAGCTTGAACCAAAGTCCTGACATAAGAGCCTTTTTGAGCCAAAGAAGGCATGGTCAGGTTCTTTAGACTCGGGGAGAAGTCAGCTGTCATGCCCCAACTCAGTTTGGTCGGATCCCCGTGATCAACCCGCCACTCTCCCGGTTTATTAAATGCTTTCCCCTTATTGTAAAACGTAAAGAGTAAGACGTCCTTTAACATGCACCTTTTTCCTGGAATAACATAATCAAAACTGCATGAAATTTAAAACTTTACATACTTGTCTTACAGGCATCTTAGTTGATGGTCTTTAAGGGTAAGTTTCCAGAATTTCCTAAAAGGGATATAAGGGAGGGGCTGAGTACGACTACTTAGTGAATAAGTTTTTAAAGGTCTACTTTTAACTTTTAAGAAAAACATTTATATGGAGTGTGCCAGACTCCTTTATTTTCAAAAATCCCTTCATTTAAAAATTTGAGTTTTTCCATTATTTCTTAGTTACCGGTGTGTCATCACCCAACACACATCCTTCATCATGAAGGTTACACACATTCGCAAGTCAGTATCACTACTGAACCCACTAGTGGCTTCGGAGCGACTTTTCCTGCCACCCGGATAGAAGTACAACCACTTCTACCCTGAGAATGAGTGGATGTACGTGTCATCCGACCCACAATCCCGGCATCACTTCTTCGTGTCCGTATGAGGACAGAGACCTCATCCTGTCCCCACCCCGGTCTCATGTGCTTGGTGCTACTCCAGATTTCGCACAGACAGTTGGAACAACGAACTGCCCTTATAGCCACCAGGACATCTAGTGCCCTTAGGACGCATCACCACCCCTCATGGGCGTCTTGATGATCCCGTACTCACAGTGCATGCACAAAGAATGTTTTCTTATATTCCCATGTAATTTGTGGTGCCACTAGTACAATGGCCCTGACTCTCAACTCAACCCCCAGCTGTTTGTCTTAACTAGTCCGTCGACCTGTCATGTCGCACTGCCACTAGTTGACTGAGCATGTTAGTCCTATCTTGGTACAATGGCCAAACAATTCACTTATTAAGTTTTATGGTACAATGGCCAAACAATTCACTTTACGAGCTCTTGCTCATGCCAACTGGCCTTGGGGCCACTGTACAAGATTTTCAAAATCGGGCATTTAGCCCCCAAGTTCCAAAACCAAGGCCCCTGGCCTATCAGAGCTATTCGAGCTCCCGTCGAGAAGGTCTCCCAAATAGTTTAAGCATTGGTACATAGTCAGGGGAGAAGACTTCCGACAAAATAGGTTTTCACTGTCCATTATACCAACCGGTATAAGGACATCTCCGTTCATAACTGATGAACAGATTTTCAACTTCCTTCGAGGAAGTCTCATCATACCAAACATGTATGATCTACTTACAACCGGTAAGTAGTTTTTTTCGCATAATTTTCACATCACTTTCTCTAAGTGGTGATGATTAAAATAAAACTAAACAGTGGGTTTTTATACCGAGGTACTTATCATCCCCTACCGGGTATGATGTTAGTAAACCCACTCACCCGTTAATGCCATGAATTCCACTAGACTGGTTCTTTGTATTCACGCGAGCTTGTCCTTGCTGGCGTTCCCAGTATTTCGCGTTCCTACATGATATGAACATCTTGATTCATTATCCTTCAGCCTAATCACCTTCATTCATTCCAAATGAATGAGAAAGTCAAACTTTCATTTATTTGCAATTAGGTCCCTAAAGTTATTTATCTTTAACTTTAAATCCCAAATGCTGGTTTTTCCTCTAATTGAGTCCCGAAACTTCTAAAATTTATCATAGGACCTCAATTTATTCCATTTCACAAGAAGGGGTTTAATTTCCCAAATCTCCAATTTGGTCCCCTAATTTTTCCAAAATTACCATTTGGCCCTTCCTTTACAAAAATGGTAAATTTTGCCCCAAAAATTTCAAAATTCCTCAATTGGTCCTCCAACATTATTTTCATGCCCAATTGACCCTCAATTTCATAAAATTTCAGTTTGGTCCTTTTAATTTAAAAAATCCCCAATTTTTCCCCAATTTCAACTTCTTAACATAGCCGAATTTGATTTTATCAAATTGACTCATCAAACGTTTCCAATTGTTGAAATTGAAGTTGAAATTGAGTTTCTACATGTTCATACGATTCTTCAGAACTATGAATTGCAAGTTTTAATGCCGGGACGAGCTCAAACGGACCTTCGCCGGAAAATGAACTATAGATAGAGAAAGCTTTGATTACTCACCGGTGAAGGCACGACGGTTCGAGCTTTCAATCTGGACATATAGCTCTTATCCTGAGGTTCATCCTAGAATCAAGAATCACATTAATTGATGCAAAATTGGATTAGAATTTCGACATTGAAATTCGTTCAACTCTCTCTAGCACCAATAAAAAATTATAAAAGGGAGCCGAATTGGCTAACATTTCGGTCCTAATTCGGCCGTGGAAAGGCTGAGAAAGTGTTGGGAGGGCTTGGATTGGCCTGAGCAGGGCTTGAAATGGTTGATTTCAGCTTGGCCGAAATAGGGCAACTTCGGTCCGCCGGAGCTGCTTAACTATTCTATCACGCCGGCGCTTCTCCAATGATTCTCGAATTGACTGGAGTTTGCTATCAGATAGCTGTCTTCTCCCCGGTTCTAATGAGCCCGACCTTTGTTCAAGTCAAAGCTCTGGTTCGAGCTTTACTGGGAAATGGAGAGTAGTGAAAGAGAGAGAGAGAGAAGTGTTTAGGTGTGGGGAGAATGAAATGGGGATGACCTATTTATATAGATGTAAAACCCGTGTATTAAATGGGCAAGATTTATTACTAGTATTAATATTGCCATAAATTATTGGTATTAATTCTAATAATTTAATTTTGGTATTAATTCAAATAAATTAAATTTCGATATTAATTCCAATAATTTAATTTTGATATTAATTCCAATAATTTAATTTAGGTATTAAATTATTGGTATTAATTACAATAATTAAATATATATTAATTTATGGTTATTTATGATAAAGCGTAAATACAAATTTTTGACCGAAATTTTGGGTTACAAAAAAATTCATACTTCCCAAGAGGTCATCCATCCTTACACTACTCTCGGGCAAGCACGCTTAACTTTAAAGTTCTTATGGAATCTAGTTCACCTGAACCATTTTGGTTTTTTTTTTCTAATTTGTCTTAAATTTCTTTTCCAAGGTTTATTTAACCCTTTGTATCATCTGAGAGTTGTAAATTCCCAACTTGCCCGTTCAGAAATAATCGGGTTTGTGAACCGGTTCTGAATCCTCACTTGATTTTGATCATTTCTTTTCCTGGTTTTCCTTAGCTCAAAAGGGCGGGTTTAACAACTCTCCTCTCCTTTTAGGAGTTTTGTCCCCAAAACTTAGTTAACATCTTTGCATGAGCAATCATTTCCTTTGATGCCACTTTGGTGTTTGCTTAAGATATAAACTTTTCTCTCGTCCTTGAAATTAGTCCCTTTTACAACCTTCACTTAAGAAATTCATTTTCGTTAATATTATTTACTCCCTCCATGGAGTTTTTCATCACTAGACATACCTTACCTTAGGATACGTTCTTAGATTTTATCTCTCTTTTTGCTTAGAGTAACATTCTTCCCCTTTAGGTCCTATACTCAAGATTGGGAATTCCAAGATAACTAACCATTTTCGTGTCTAGTTAAACGCTTGATCATTGAAATACTTAGCTCATCGTCCTATAGAGCATTTCATACTTATTTTCGTGGATTTCTTTATCACCACCTTTTCGTTCCATTTCGACTCTTCCTCCCTTCGTTGTCTATTATAACTTCGGTCCAAATTGTTATATTTGACCTCGTCATGCTTATTTGTCGACTCTTCCTTACTTTGAGTTATATTCTCCTCAGGTTGTTGGGCTTACATGCCCTTACAGCATGGCATTTTCTAGGACCTGTCTTTGTCTATTAGATTTCTAGAACATCTCCTTGGGGGGTCTCTCTTGGCTTTTTTTTTTGACCTTTAAGGGATGATATAACTTCATCCCTCTTTTCTTTTGATAGCATTCCTCAACTATCATTTTTACCGTTATCCTCTCATCCATCATGCCTTTGAAATTATGTCTCACATAACTGCATGGATTTATCTTATCTACTCATCCTTTCCAAACATTTTTATTGGGTCCTTTCAATTCCAATCGTTGGGTTTCCTGATGATTATTGACATACGAGGATTTTTTTCCCTTCTTATGTCGTTTCTCTTCTTTAGTGACATCCCTTATTCAATGACTTCCTTTTTCCTTAATCCACTTTTACTTGCTCATAAATCGCTTCATGATTCTTCATTCTACAATAATTGCTTTCGATCTATGTGTCGATTACTTTGCTTGGGAAGGTTCACTCCTTCTAGTTTTGTTCATTATTTTTGGCTGTCCGCTGTTACTAATTTTCCTCTATCTACATGATTCTTCTATTCTCTCCAAACAGTCATACTAGACCATTACAATACTTCCTTCCTTGGAAAAACATTTTCTAAATAAGGGTTAGTTCCATTTCCTCTTAATTGGATACACATGTGTTTCAGGGGCTTCCTTCCTTAGTAGGATTCCTTGCCTTTACCCTGACATTCTTTTCTTACATTTGCTCTAGGGGATTTCTACCCTTAAATGACATCCCTTGATGTTGTCTTCTCCTATTTACCTTTACTCCTCAAATCTTGTAGGCACATCTTTTATGCTCTATTTGCATCCTTATTCGTACCCAGTACCTGTCTATTTCTTTAGGGAGTGTACAAATCTTCCTTGTTTCAGGATCATTGTGGGAGAGGCTTGCCTATTCCTTTCTTGGCTTGAGTTTAGTTGTTAATTGGCCTTTGGTCCTTTTAAAGATTTCTTGCATCCTTCTTTTCCCAAGTATTTGACCTTTCCACATCTCTCTTCTTTGTCAGAACTTACATTATGGCTTTCCCGAGTATTTGTTCGTTAACTACTTTGCCTCCACCATTTGTTTGGTCTAAGTTTCTTAGGGCAGCTGTTTCTCGAGTCCTCCTATCCTTAACATCCATCTCACTAACCTTTTTATGGTATAGCCCCTTATACTTCCCGGTCTTCCTTAGGGTGTCATTTGTTCCCTCTGACTATCTTGTTGTAACGACTTGCTTTCTCTTGTCCTGTTGGTCCGAGCTTCCTATTTGACATAGTTTCTTTTTTTCTAAGGTGATTTATTCTTGTAATCCCAATACATCCCGTTTGTCATCAAATGTTCGTCTTGTCATCTCTTGTAGATGCACTCCTTTCTTTGCTCCTAAATTGTTTGGATTTTCTTCTTAAATGGGGGATTCTCTTTAGCTATCCTTTGTTCCGTTTGTGGTTTTATTGAGATCCTACCTTTACCCCGAAACTTTAAGTCCCAAATGCCGGTTTTTCCTCAAATTGTGTCCCGAAACTTCTAAAATTTATCATAGGACCTCAATTTATTCCATTTCACAAGAAGGGGTTTAATTTTCCAAATTTCCAATTTGGTCACCCAACTTTTCAAAAATTACCATTTTGTCCTTCCTTTACAAAAATGGTAAATTTTGCCCCAAAAATTTCAAAATTACTCAATTGGTCTTCCAACATTATTTTCATGTCCAATTGACCCTCAATTTCATAAAATTTCATTTTGGTCCTTTGAATTTCGAAAATCCCCAATTTTCCCCCAATTCCAACTTCTTAACACAGCCGAATTTGATTATATCAAATTGACCCATCAAACATTTCCAATTGTTGAAATTGAAGTTGAAATTGACTTTCTACATGTTCATACGATTCTTCAGAAATGTGAATCACAAGTTTTAATGCCGGGACGAGCTCAAACGGACCTTCATCAGAAAATGAACTATAGAGAGAGAAAGCTTCGATTACTCACCAGTGAAGGCACAACGGTTTGAGCTTTCAATCTGGACAAATAGCTCTCATCCTGAGGTTCATCCTAGAATCAAGAATCACATCAATTGATGTGGAATTGGATTAGAATTTCATCATTGAAATTTGGTCGGCTCTCTCTCTAGCACCAATAAAAAATTATAAAGGGGAGCCGAATTGGCTTACCTTTCGGTCCAAATTCGGCCGTGGAAAGGCTGAGGAAGTGTTGGGAGGGCTTGGATTGGCCTGAGCAGGGCTTGAAATGGTTGATTTCAGCTTGGTCAAAATAGGGCAGCTTCGCTCCGCCAGAGCTGCTTCACTATTCTATCACGCCGGTGCTTCTCCAACAATTCTCGAATTGACTAGAGGTTGCTATCAGATAGCTGTATTCTCCCGGTTCTAAAGAGCTCGACCTTTGTTCAATTCGAAGCTCTGGTTCAAGCTTTATGGGGAAATGGAGCAGTAATGAGAGAGTGAGAGAAGTGTTTAGGTGTGAGGAGAATGAAATGGGGATCACCTCTTTATATAGGCGTAAAACCCGTGTATTAAATGGGCGAGATTTATTACTAGTATTAATATTGTCATAAATTATTGGTATTAATTTCAATAATTTAATTTTGGTATTAATTCCAATAAATTTAATTTTGGTATTAATTCCAATAAATTAAATTTCTGTATTAATTCCAATAATTAATACTTCCCAGGAGGTCCCATCCTCACACTACTCTCGGGCAAGCACGCTTAACTTGAAAGTTCTTATGGAATCTAGTTCACCTGAACCACTTTGTTTTTTTTTTCTAATTTGTCTTAAGTTTCTTTTCCAAGGTTTAATTAACCATTTGGATCACCCAAGAGTTGTAAATTCCCAACTTGCCTGTTCAGAAATAATCGGGTTTGTAAACCGGTTCTGAATCCTCACTTGATTTAACCGGTTCTTTTCCTGGTTTTTCTTAGCTCAAAAGGGCGGGTTTTACATCAGCTACCCGACGGTAGTCTCTAATTACTATGAGGATCGTAAAAAAAGCACCGGTGTGATCGAATAATGAAGCAGCTCTGGGAGATCAAAACTCCTTAGGCCAAACCAGGCTCTCCCAACACTCACTTAGCCCTCTTACGATCGAATTAGAGCGGAAAGGTAAGCCAATTTGGCTTTATTATGTGAATTCCGATCAATGCTAGAGAGAGAACTGGTGAATATTTACTGACTAAATTCTCCCTCAATTCGACATGAATTAAGGCGATTCATGATTCTAGGAGGATCCTCCGGACGAGAGCTATCTGCCCAGATCGAAAGCTCGGACCGTCACACCCCTAATGATAAGCTTTTGAAGCTCTCTCTCTCTATAACTAGTTTTCCAGCGAAGCTCTATTTGAGCTTGTCCCAGCGTCGATTCATGCGATTCAAAGTGCAATTGAATCGTATGGATGTGTAGGAACTCAAATCCACCATCAATATCAACAATTAACCTCGATTAATCGGTCAATTTGATTAAATCAAATTCGGCCAGGTTGAAAGGGTGAAACTTTTGGGGGAAATTGGGGATTTCAAAAATTCAAGGGACTAAAGTGCAATTTCCCAAAATTGAGGGCCAATTGACCATGTAAAAGATGTTGGAGGACCAATTAGTTATTTTTTTGGAATTTATGGAGTGAAATTTACCATTTTTATAAAGTAGGGGCAAATGGTAATTTTGGAAAAGTTGGGGACCAAATTGGGAATTTGAGAAAATTGAACACCTTTTTGTGATTTTGAATAAATTAAGGCCCCAAAGTAAATTTTAGAAGTTTTGGGACTCAATTTGGGGGAAAATTGGCATTAAGGACCTAAAGTTAAAGAAAAAGAACTTTAGGGACCTAAATGCAAATAACTAAAAGTTTGGGCATTTTATTCATTCGTGATGAATGAAGGCTATTAGGCCAAATGATAATGAAGAAGGATGTTCATAACGTGTAGGAACACGAAGTACTGGGAATGGCAGCAAGGCTATCCTCATGTAAAGGCAAGAATCACTTTAAGAGGAATTCACCGAACTATCGGGCGAGTGGGAATTTTAGCATCTTACCTGTTTGGGATGATGAGTACATCGCAATTAAAAACCCACTATTATGTAGAATTTTAACATCACACCTGGTTGGGGTGATGTGAGAAAATACGCGGAAAAACTACTTAACGTTTGTAAGTAGATCATACTCGATTGGTATGATGAACTTTCTCGAAGTAAGTAGAAAACCCGCTTATCGATTATGAGCGGAGATTTCCTCACACCCAGTTGGTGTGATAGACAACTAAAAAGTTATTTTTATCCGAAGTACTCTACCCTGACTGTGTGTCAATGCTTAAAACTTTTGGGAGACCTTATTGACGGTGGCTCGAATAGCTCAGATAGGTCGGAGGCCTCAATTTTGGAACTTGGGGGCTAGAATGCTAGATTATGAAAATCTCGTACAATAGGCCCAAGGCCAGTTGGCACGAGTAGGAGCTTGTAAACAAATATGATGTTAAGTCATGAAAACTTTAATGAATGATGTGATTGGCCATGGTACCAAAATAGGATCGACATACTCGATGGACAACTTGCATTATTATTTATTTATGTTATATTAGGGAAGAAGGTTGAGATTACACCTGACTCCTCTTGAATAAAAGAAGGGGGAAACCCCTCTTGAACCAAGGGAGTGGCAGGTTGTTCATGAGGATCTGACCAAACCGGGTTAGGGCGTGACACCTTGGGACCCATCACTACTCCTAGGGCATCTTTACGGTCCCGTAGCATAAATGCATGCATAGACAAGAGTTTTCCACATATATCCATTATCTTTGGCGCTAACAGTCTAATGGCCTGGATGCTCAACCCAACCTACAGTTGCTTGTCTAGGTCTGTCCATCAACCTGGCCTAACGCACTGCCACCAGTCCATCGAACATTGTCGGTCCTAACTTGGTATGGTGGTGAAATCATACAACCAATGCCATTAGAAATTTTCATGGCTATTTCTTAATCAAGTTTGTTTGTGAGCTTCTACTCATTCCCACTGGCCTTGGGCTCCTGCACATGTTTTTCCAAAATTTGGCATTTAGCCCCATGAGTTCAAAAACTGAGCCCACTGGCCTATTTGACCTATTCACATTAACTAGGTATGACGTAATTTCCGCTTACAAGGCGGCAGGCGGGTTTCTCCTTAACTCGAGGAAACTTATCATACCAATAGGGAATGATTGTCTATATTTACAACTAGTAAGTAGGTTTTATCCATTCAATATAGTTCTCATCATCCCAATTAGGTATGAAATTAGATAATCCCACTCATGGTGGCTTCCAGTTTAGAAAAGGTGCTCATCATCCCAACTGGGTATGAAGTGTAAATTAGCCCACTCACCTGATGACCATAACATGTTCATCCCTAGTCAATTTTCCAAGTCCACGCTAGATTTTCCTAGATGGCATTCCGGTCTCTCCTGTCCCTACACGATTTGGGCATCCTTATCAATTAAGGTTTGTATGACAACCATCGTTTTCTCAAGTATGAGCAAATAGGCTCAAAATTGTTGGTTTATTATACTTAGGTCCCTAAAGTTCATTTCCTTAATCTTTAGGTCCCTAATGCTCACTTTTCCCCAAATTAAGTTCCAATGCTTCCAAAATTCCCTTTTGGCTCCTCAATTTACTCAAAATTGTGTAAGGGACTCAAATTTTCCAAATTTCCAATTTCGTCCCCAACTTTTCAAAAATTACAATTTGGCCCCAAATATTTCCAAAATTGACAATTGGTCCCCCAACATATTTCTCAAGGCCAATTGCCCTTCAATTTTGGGAAATTGCATATAGGTCCCTCAATTTTTTGAAATCCCCAATTTTCCCCAAAAGTTTCCCCCAATTTCTCTCCATCAAACTGGCCAAATTTTATTTCTTCAAATCGGCCATTCAATCAGGGATATTTGCACCAATTGATAATATGGATTAGTTTCTATACTTCGATACGATTCAACTGAGCTTTGAATTGCATGATTTGGGTCCAAAATGAGCTCAAACGGAGATTCATTGGAAAATAATTTGTAGAGAGATAAAGCTGCGAAAGCTTCCCGTGGGAGGTGCAGTGGTGCGAGCTCTCGATCTGGGGAGGTAGCTCTTGTCCTGAGGTTCCTTCTACGATCAATAATTGCTACAATTGAAGTCCAATTAAGGGTGAATTTGGTTAGTGAAATTCAATACATTCTCTCTCTAACACCAATCTGTAATGACGGAGGAGGGCTGAATTGGCTTACCTTTCAACTCTATTGAGACTGTGTAAGGGCCATTGGGTTGTAGGGGAGGCTTGGTTTGGTTGGAGGAGGGCTGAATTTTGCTGAATTCAGCTCAGCCAAACTATGGTAGCTTTGGTCCATTGGGGTTGCTTCACTGTTTGTTTCCACCAGCACTTCTCTGACAGTCCTTGAGTTGAAAGGAGGTTGCTGTCAGGTAGCTAAATTCCCCCGATGTCTGTAGGACCTGACCTTGCCTTATGAGGCTAAGGAAAATGTCGAAGTCACAGCTCTGGTTCAGAACTTTCCAAAAAATGTAGCAGTTATGAGAGAATGACAATTTGATGTATATGGAGGATGAATAGAGATGAGCTCTTTATATAGGGAGCTCGGGGACCCTGTGCTCAACCACTTTCCATTATGGTCGAGCTTATCCTCGCCCAAAAATTCCCTGATCGGAGTGAATATTCCTTCACTAGAGAATGAAGTTTTCTACATTATTGAACAATGTTGTCATCCTGAGGAAGAAGACGACATTGTTCCGAACCGAACTAGACCGGCTTGATAAGGTTCAATGGGGAAAATTGGCCAGTTAAGACAAGATTCAACCAATTTTCTCAAAATTAAAAATTTCTAAATTAATCTAAATTTATTATCTATCTAATGGTGGCTTTAATTTCCCAATTTGAACATTTTAAGCCACAAAGAAAAATAAATTTAGAATCTGGTTCAATTATGGTTCAAACCAATTCAATATGGTTCGGATTCGGTTCACCCTGAACCAGTCTGGTTTTCACTTCCCATTTGTTCCAACATTCTTTTCGACAATTTTTATGACTCTTTGAATCACTTGGGATTTGCCAATTTCCCATTTTACTTTTTCTTTACCCGTTTGGGTTTGTTATCTGGCTTAGTTTTCTCTTTTGAATTGACCAGTTATTTTCCCAATTTTCTTATCTTTGAAGGGGTGGTGTTACATCTACCCCATACTAGATGTCTTGATGCCTCTACATCTCACACATGCAATATCAATAGTTTTTGTTTATTATGGTCAATATCTTTTGTGTTATTGGCCCAACGGTCTCGACAACCCGACTTCGGTGTCACGCCCCAACCCGGTTTGGTTGGATCCTCGTGAGCAACCTGCCACTCCCTTTGGTCCATTAAGGGTTTCACCCTTTTCTATACCACGAGGAGTAAGCCATCATTTTATATGTCTTTCTTGGAATAACATTATACAAAACTGAGTATTTTAGAACTGACATACCTATCTTCATACAGTTCCAATTTGGGAGTGTCTTTAAGATTGGTGTTTTCTCGGTTACCAAAAAGGGGTAAAAAGGAGGGGGTGTGTTCTACAACCCAGTGAGCATGTGTTGGGAGTGATTTTCAAAAATAGTTTTATCCAAACTATGGCAAGGTTATCATTTCTTTTAAAAAGAATTTTCCTCATTTTTGGTTTTCAAAACCTTTTTCCAATTCCATATAAGGTGTGTTTAGCTCTCTTAGAGCATCCCCTTCTCTCGGGAGGCGTTTAGCAAACAACACACGACCTTCATCAGGAAGGGTACACACATTCATAGGTACAACCCGTCCACTCCACACACATGTGGATCGAAGTGTCTTTACCATTCAGTAAGATAGAAGCACGTCCACTTCTACCCTAGATCTGAGTGGAAGTCCTTGACATCTGACCCTTAGATCCGAATGCCAATCCGTGTTCGTATGAGGATAGAGACCTCATTCTAATCCCACCCCGTTCTCATGCGTAAGAAGCTTATAGAGCTTCAAGACTGACTAGCATGACGAACTGCCCTTATCTCCACCATGTCGTCCAGTAGACCTTAGGACCCATCACTACCCCTTAGGGCATCTTGATGGTCCCATACCAAAGTACATGCACAAACAAGAGATTTTCATATCATAGCCATCATCTTTGGTGTCAACAATCCAACGGCCCCGACGCTTAACCTAACTTGCAACTATTTGTCTAGGCCGATCCGTCGAAAAGGCCCTAATACACTACCGCCAGTCCATCGAGCACGGGCAGTCTTGACTCGGTACCACAGCAAAATCACACAATCAATTTCATTAGAAATTTTCATGGCCCTTCTTAATAAAACTTGTTTACGAGCTTCTACTCGTGGTCGCTAGCCTTGGGCCCATTGCACGTGCTTTTTCAAAACTGGACATTTAGCTACATGAGTTCAAAAGCTAAGGCCTCTGGCCTATTTGAGCTGCTCTAGCTCCCTTTAAGAAGGTTTCCCAAATATTTTAAGCATTGGCACACAGTCAGGTGAGAACACTTCTGACAAAATTCATTTTCAACTCATCACACCAACATAGTGTGATGATATCTCCACTTACAACTGGTAGACAGGTTTCTCCTTTCCTCAAGTAAACTCATCATACCATCTCGGTATGATTATCTCTACTTATAACCAGTATGTAGGTTTTATCCGTTAAATATAATGCTCATCATCCCAACCGGGAATGACATATAAAGTGTCCCACTCACCCGATGACCGTGACGTGTTTGTCTTCAGTCGGTTTTTTCAAGTCCACGCCAACTTCTCCTTGCTGGCATTCCAATGTCTCGTGTCCCTACATGATTTGTGCATCCTTATCAATTAAGGTTTGGCATGACAACCATCATTTTCTAATGTATGAGAGACTAATCTCAAAATTGTGTATGAATTGAGCTCAAATGGAGCTTCACTGGAAAAAATGTTTGCAGAGAGCGAAAGCTTCAAAATCTTACTATCGGAGGTGCGATGGTCCGAGCTCTTGATCGGGGAGATAGATCTTGTCATTAGGTTCCCTCTAGAATCAAGAATCGCTACAATTGAAGTCCAATTGAGGGTGAATTTAATTAGTGAAACTCAACACTTTCTCTCTCTAACATCGATCTACAATGATGGAGGAGGGCTGAATTGACTTACCTTTCAGCTATCATGAGGACATATGAGGGTCGTGGGGGATCCAACGCAAATCATTGACTGAAGAGACAAAAACTTGAGGCACAAAAAGATTCCCATGGCCAAGGTTCTTTGGCAGAATGGACTAGTACAAGAGGAGATATGGGAAACCAAGAGTGTTATGAGTGATGGGTACCCTCAATTATTTGAGATGTAAATTGTGTTGGAGACAATCCCAAAAAGGAGGGGAGAGTTGTAAACCCCGCCCTTTCAATGATAAGAAAACCGAGAAAAGAACTGGTCGTTTCAAAAAGGGAAAACCGAGCCGGTTAACGAACCATAACATATAAAGACAAGACAAAGTGGGAAATTTGAAATTCCCAAATGAATCAAAGAGTTATAAAAATGATGGAAAGGAACCACGGAGCAAATTGGAGGAGGAAACTAGATCGGTTCCAAGTGAACTGGATTGAACTGGTTTGAACCACTCTTGAAATAGTTTCTAAATTCATTTTTGCTTGGTGGCTTAAAATGTTCAAATTAGGAAATTGAAACCACCATTAGATAGAAAATGAATTTAGATTAACTTACAAATTTTTAATTTGGAGAAAACTGGTCAAATCGGGCCTGAACCGGTCAATTTTCACCATTGAACACGGTCCGACTGATCCAGTCCAGTTTAGAACAATGTTGTTTTCTTCCTCGGGATGACAACACTGTTCATAAATGCAAAATCTTTTCTTCTTTGGTGATGGTGTAACTGTTCCAATCATGCCATTTCCGGGTGAGGTTAAGCTTGACCAAAATGGAAACTAGTCAGGCATAGGGTCCCCGAGCTCCCTATATAAAAGAACTCCTCTTCATTCATATTCCACACACCTCAATTGCCATTCTCTCTCAATTGCTCCATTTTTCGATGAATCTCAAACTAGAGTTTAGACTTGGGGTAGTTTTCTTAGCCTTAGAAGGGAAGGTCAGGTCCTACAGACTCTAGGGGAAGTCAGCTATCTGATAGCAACCTCCTTTCGACCTAAGAACTGCTCGATAAGCGCCGACGGAATCAAACTGTGAAGTAGAGCCAATGGACCAAAGCTGCCCTATTTTAGCTGAGTTGAATTAGGCCAAATTCAGCCCTCTGTTGGCCAAACCAAGCCTGTTCTCTTCTAACTCAGGTGAAGGTCGGTCCACACATGACTGGGATTGGGCTGATACTTCAGGAGTACCGAGACATGGAATACATCATGTATTCTTTGTATGTCCGGAGGTAGTTCTAATTTATAGGCCACTAACCCTATCCTTTGGACTATGGTGTAGGGACCGATGTACCTAGGTTTCAACTTACCTCATTTTCGGAACCTAAGTATTCCCCTCCATGGGCATACCTCGAGAAACACTTGGTCTCCCACACCAAATTCTAAATCCCTACTCCGATGGTTCACATAGCTCTTTTGCTTGTCTTGATCATCCTTAAGTCAACTCCTTATGTTTTTTATCTTCTCTATGGCGTCTTCTATTAGCTCAACCCTTTCTAGCTTCCTTTCTCCCACCTCTTCCCAAAATAAGGAGGTACGATATGGTCGTCCATAAAGGGCTTCATAAAGAGCCATTTGAATACTGGCCTGGTAACTGTTATTATAGGTAAACTCCATCAAGCATAAGTATTCCTCCCAACCCTTGTTCATAGTGAGTACGCATGCTCGTAGTATATCTTCTAGGGTTTGGATCATCCACTCAAACTATCCATCAGTCTAAGGATGGAATGTCGTACTCATGTGGAGTTTGGTTCCTAGGGCACCTTGCAAATTAGGCCAAAAACTTGAGGTAAACCTAGGGTCTCTATCCGACACTATGCTTATTGGGATACCATGGAGTCTCACAATCTACCTTATGTATAAAGTGGCTAGTTGTTCCATCGAATTAGTCACCCTTATTGGTAAGAATTGGGCAGATTTGGTCAATCTATCCACAATGACCCAAATCACCTCTCATCCCTTCCTAGTCACAGGTAGTCTTGTGACAAAGTCCACAGTAATGTGTTCTCATTTTCATTCAAGAATTGGTAGGGGTTGTAGCAGTCCTTAAGATTTCTAATGCTCAGCTTTAATTTGCTGACAAAACAAGCATCGTGCTACCGATTCTGTGATAGCCCTCTTCATCCCTCTCCACCAATAAACCTCTTTAAGGGTGCGGTACATCTTGGTACTGCCCGGATGCATCACGTAGATAGAGTTATGTGCCTCTTCCAATATTAATCCCTTAAGTTCCTTGTCTTGAGAAACACACACTCTACCCTTATAGGTTAGCACTCCATCGCCTCGAAGGTTGTAGTTCAGGTTCGTCCCTTTATTGATCGGGTCCAAATAAGGCTGGAGTTCCTTATCCCTTTTTTGATGGACCTTTATTTGCTCCATTAGGTTGGGTCTCACTACTATGTCAACCAATAGCCATCTTTCTCCTTTGTCTAATTTAAGGTCCACTTCCATTCTTCCCAATTGCTGCAATAAGGATAGGTAGTTTGTCTTTATCTGTGTCGCCTTAGTTTGATACTTGCGACTTCGAGCATCTCCCACCATATTGGCCTTCTCGGGGTGGTATTCTATCACAAGGTCGTAGTCCTTTACCAACTCCATCCATCTCCTCTGGAAGAGGTTGAGCTCCCTCTGAGTTAGGAAGTACTTAAGACTTTTGTGATCGATATATATCCTACACTTAACTCTGTATAGGTAGTGTCGCCAAATCTTGAGGGCGAATACTATTGTAGCTAAATCTAAGTCATAGGTAGAGTAGTTCCTCTCATGTACCTTTAGTTGTCACGAGGCGTAGGTGATGACCTTTTCTTGTTGCATTAATATACATCTGAGTCCTTGTTTGGATGCGTCACTATAGATGGTATACTCTCCTACACTTGGGTCAGACAGAGAGAGCACGAGTGTCGTTGTTAAATGGGTCTTCAACTCTAGGAAGGATCTCTCACAGTTTTCATCCCACTTATACTCCACTCCTTTCCTTATGAGATGAATCAAAGGGGCAGCTATGTTTCTTAGAGGGATTCTTGGGTGCCTTCCAATTAGATATATGGCCTCCACCTTTGCCGGATCAACCTTAATTCCATCTTTAGACACTATGTGCCCTAAGAACCTTACCTCTTGCAACCATAACTCACACTTGGAGAATTTTGCATATAAGTGATTATTTCGTAGTGTCTCCAAGGTGATAGCAAGATGTTCTTCATGCTCCAGCCTAGTTCATGAGTATATAAGTATGTCATCTATAAACGCAATCATGAACATGTCCAAGTGCAGTTGGAACACTCAGTTCATCAAATCCATGAAGGCTGCAGGGGCATTCGTCAAGCCTAAAGGCATTACCCTAAATTTATAGTGTTTGTATCGAGACCGAAAGGTGGTCTTAGGGATATCTTTCTCTCGACTCCTGAGTTGGTGGTATCCCGCCCGAAGGTCTATCTTTGAAAAGGTTGTCGATCCGTGCAAGTGGATACTTATTCTTTATGGTGACCTAGTTCAACTTCCGATAATCTATGCACATGCTCATACTCCCATCTTTCTTCTTCACGAATAGTACTGGTGCACCCCATGGAGACTAACTAAAGCATGTGAAACCCTTCTCCAATAGCTCGTCCAACTACTCCTTTACTTCCTTCAATTCGACTGGAGCCATGCAATAGGGGGCTTGGGATATGGGATGTCTTCCAACGATTACCTCTATAGCAAATTCTAATTGTCGCATTAGGGGTAATCCTGGTAATTCCTTAGGGAATACATTTGGGTAGTGCTCCACCTTTGGGATGTTCTCTGGTCCCTTCTCCCCCGTCTTCTCATTGATGACCATTGCAAGGAAAGCCTGACAACCCATTTGTGTCATCTTTTGGGCTTTTATGTGAGACACTAAGTGCATTTCTCCCATCTTCTTGTCTCCTTGGAAGTGTGGTCCAAGTGTTCCATGAGTGTGGAAAGTTATTACTTTCATCCCACAGTCCAATTTGGCTTGATGGGTACTTAACCAATCCATACCTAGTATTATTTCTACTTCCCTTAGAGGTAATGAGATCAAATCTACCTCTAATTTAACTCCTCCAATTATAATCTCACACCCCTTAATTGTTTGTCCCTCTTCAGTCCTTTTCCTAAGGGTGTGAGGATATTGAGACTTTGTTCCAAGGAGGTAAGTTATAGGGGAAGACCAGGAACTAGACCTACCATGATGAAGGATCTCTCTGCTCCCAAGTCAAAGACATCGTAGACTTTGATCCCCTACAAGTGTATGTACCCTGATCGAAGAAATGCACGTTTTTAGAAAAAAAAATTAAATTTCTTTATTGAATAGAATTAAATTACAGGTTTTGTCTTAATTTTGGTTAGGGAGATTTTGGAAAGTACTCGCTACGGTACTAGGGTCTTTTCTAGCCTCTTCTTAGGTGAGGTCGTATACTCTAGCTGTTACCCTTACTGTGGCGTCTTGCCTTGGAGTCCTTTGGTTCCCTTGGGGGGGGGGGGGGGGTCCAAGCATGTTTCATTACTTATTCTCCCTAAGAGTGAGGCATTCGTTTGCAAAGTGCCCCACTTGCTCACATCTAAAATAGGATAACCAGGCTCCCTTGTGCTACATTTGGCATCTAAGACAATGAGGGCTCCCTTGTAATATGATAGGGATCACCCTCCTTTGAGGTGGTTGCATGTCCTTCCTCCTTTGGAATCCCACCTTGTTTCCCCACTTTGGGTCATTTTGCTCCTTCCATCCCCCATGGCGGCCTTGACCTTTATCCTCCTTTTGGTTGGCCTTCTCCATCCGACGACGTTGAGTTTGCACTAGAGGCTCAAATTCGTGGGCCGTACTAATTATGGTTGCTAGATCTATGGGGCATCCTAGCACTTCCATCTTGTCTCATATGTACATATTGAGATCATCCACGAATTGTTGGCATATATCTGCAGGTCCGGCTAGGTCGGGGGCAAAGGGTCTTAACTCGTTAAACTTAGTTTCATACTCCTATATAGAGTTAAGCCCTTGTCAGAGTCGAAGGAAGTATTGCTTCTTCTGGTAGACCTGATGTGAAGCTAGTTATTCCTCTCTATACCTCTCCTCAAATTGTTCCCATGCAGAGTGGTGGTATGCAAGCTTCTGATGTTGTCCCACCACCTTTTCACGTTGGCTTCTAGGAAAAACTCTACCCGGATTACCATATCCTCTAGTGAAATCCTGACATTCCCCAAGATTTTCTTGATGCTAGCCAACCAGTCCATAGTAGCTCTAGCATCCTTCTCTCTTAGGAAAGGCTTACATCTCAATTGACGAAGAGTTCTGAGGTATTTGTGGAGTTAACTAGAGGGGGAATGTTAGTAGGAGGGGGATGAAATTGTACTTTCTCGGGTTTAGCTTGAGAGTTGGTGTCCACCTCAGGGGCGAGGTTAGGACATCCAAACACTCAGGTGAACTTCTCGTACAGTCTCCGATGTTCTGAGCTTAGTCTAGGTGGAACTGTCTAGGCTTCTTAGTGAGTTTCCACGAGGATAGGTTGTTAGGCAGTGTTAGTGACTGCGACTCTTGTTCTCTTGGTTCCTCTCTTGGGAGCCATCTGTAAATTTTAAATCTTATTCCTCTTAGTTACTATGTTATATAATCTTGATAATGCATTTGAGGAAACAGGCTCTAATACCACTCAAGTTGTCATGCCCCGACCCAGTTTGGTGAGATCCCCATGAGCAACTCACCACTCCCTTTTGTCTATTAAGGATTTCACCCTTTTCTAAGCTGCGAGGAGTTAAACATCATTTTACCTGTCTTTCCTGGAATAACATTATACAAAACTGAGTATTTTAAAACAAACATACTTCTCTTCTTACAGTTCCAATTTAGGAGGGTCTTTAAGATTGGTGTTTTCTCATTTACCTGAAAGTGGTAAAAGGGAGGGGGTGATTTCTACAACTTAGTGAGAGAGTGTTGGGAGTGAGTTTTTGAAAATAGTTTTATCCAAACAGTGCCGAGGTTATCATTTACTTAAAAAAATATTTACCTCAATTTTGGTTTTCAAAACCTTTTTTCCATTTATGTATTAGGTGTATTTAGCTCTCTTAGCCTGTCCACTTGGCTCGGGAGGCGTTTAGCAAACAACACATGCCCCTCATCAAGAAGCGTACACACATTCGCAGGTGCAACCTATCCACTTCACCCACTTGTGGATCGAAGCATCTTTACCATCCACCAAGATAGAAGCCCATCCACTTCTACCCTATATCTAAGTGGAAGTCCTAGATATCTGACCCTCAGAACCGAATTCCACTCTGTGTCCATATAAGGATAAAGACCTCATCTCGACCCCACCCTGGGTCTCATGCGCAAGAAGCTTAAAGAGCTTCAAGACTATCTGGCACAACGAACTGGCCTTATCTTCACCATGTCATCTAGTAGCCCTTAGGACCCATCACTACCACTTAGGGCATTTTGATGGTCATGTACCATAAGTGCATGCACAAACAAGAGATTTTCATATCATAGCCATCATCTTTGGTGCCAATGGTCCAATGGCCCCGACGCTCAACCTGACCTGCAGCTATTTGTCTAGGCCGATCCATCGACCTAGCCCTGATGCACTACCACCAATCCATCAAGCATTGTTGGTCCTGACTCGTTTCCATGGGGAAATCACACAATCTATTTCATTAGAAATTTTTGTTGCTCTTCTTAATCAAATTTCTTTACGAGCTTTTGCGCGTGCCCACTAGCCTTAGGTCCACTGCACGTGTTTTTCCAAAACTGAGTATTTAACCACATGAGTTAAAAAATCGATGCCCCTAGCCTATCTAAGTTGTTCTAGCTCCTGTCAAGAAGGTCTCTCAAATGTTTTAAGCATTGGCACATAGTCATGGTCCCCAATTTTTCCAAAATTATGATTTTACCCCTACTTTCCAAAAATAGCAATTTGGCACTAAATGTTTCAAAAATTGACCATTTGGTCCCCCAACATCTTTATCATGGCCAATTGGCCTTAAATTTTGGGAAATTGCATAGAGGTCTATTAATGTTTTGAAATCCCCAATTATATAAAAAAATTTCCTCCAATTTCTCCCATTCAAATTGACCGAATTTGATTTCTTCAAATTGGCCATTCAATCGGGGTTAATTGCTCCAATTGATGGTATGGATCAGTCCTACACTTCCATAAGATTCAATCGAACTTTGTACCATAGAATTTGGGTCCGAATTTAGCTCAAATGAAGCTTCACTAGAAAAAAGTGTGTAGAGAGAGAAAACTTCGAAAGCTTATCGTTGGAGGTGCAGCGGTCCGAGCTCTCGATCGGGGGAGATACCTCTTGTCTTGAGATTCCTTCTAGAGTGAAGAATCACAACAATTGAAGTCCAATTGAGGGTGAATTTAATTAGTGAAATTCGACACTTTCTCTCTCTAACACTGATCTGCAATGATGGAGAAGGGCCGAATTGGCATACCTTTCAGCTCTGTTGAGGTTGTGTGATGGCTGTGAGGGTGTCGTGGAGGCTTGGTTTGGCTGGAGGAGGGCTGAATTTGGCAGAATTTAGCTGGGCCAAAATAGGGAAGCTTCGGTCCAACGGAGCTACTTAACTATTTAATTCTGTCGGCACTTCTCTGACAGTCCTCAGGTTGAAAGGAGGTTGTTGTCGGGTAGCTAACTTCCCAGGAGTCTGTTGGACTCGACCTTTCCTTCGAAGGCTAAGAAAACTGCCCAAGTCAAAGCTTTGGTTTGAGATTCACCGGAAAATGCAGCAGTTGTGAGAGAATGGCAGCTTGAGGTGTGTGAAGGATGAATGGAGAGGAGTTCTTTATATAGGGAGCTCGGGGATCCTCTGCTTGACCACTTTCCATTTTCGTTAAGCTTATCCTCACCCAAAAATGGCCTAATCGGAGCAGTTACATCTTTGTCAGAGAAGGAAAGTTTCTACATTGATGAATAGTGTTGTCATCCTGAGGAAGAAGACAACATTATTCCGAACGGGACCAATCTGACTGGGTTCAATGGCAAAAATCGGCCGGTTCAGGCTCGATTCGACTATTTTTCTCAAAATTAAAAATTTATAAATTAATATAAATTCATTTTCTATCTAATGGTGGTTTCAATTTCCTAATTTGACTATTTTAAGCCACCAAGAAAAATGAATTTAGGAACCGGTTCAAGTAAGGTTCAAATTAGTTCAATCCAGTTCAAGTTCGGTTTACCCTGAACCGGTTCAATTACCTCTTCCAATTTGCTCCATGGTTCCTTTCCATGATTTTTATTACTCTTTGAGTCATTTGGGATTTTCAAATTTTCCACTTTATTCTTTCTTTATCGATTATGGTTTATTAACCGAATCAGTTTTCCCTTTTTAAAACGATCGTTTCTTTTCAGAGTTTTCTTATCTTTGAAAGGGCAGGGTTTACATATGGCCTCATAACTTACTGACCCAACGAGTTCGATGACCCAACTTCAGCTCAGCAGCTACTAACCCAACGAGTTCGTCTGTTCGGCTTCGACACTATAACCAATACACACACAATTTTCCAATTCTTATTAGAGTTTTTCAAGCACTGCAACTCATCTTTTCTACGGGCCTACTCCCGTGCCTATTAGAATTGGGCCCACTTGAATGGTATAATCTGACATTTGCATGCCTCATGCAATATCTGGACACCCTCCAAAAAGTTTTAAGCTTGTTCAATCAGTTAGGGGAGAGCAGTCCTTGAAAACTCTTTTTTTTTTATTTGGGAATGATGTAATCATTAGCCCAACCAGGCATGACGCTAAACCCACTCATTCGATAAATGAGGCTAGTTTGCCCCAACTAGACTTTTAGTCCTAGTCGTGCCTTCTAGCACACGTTCTAGTTCGATATGCCCATTTAGGGTTCGAACATGTTCATGAGGGAAGTTTCGGCATGAAGGCCTCTCAAATGTTCAAAATTTTCAATTTGGTCTCTAGGATCTCCAACTATCTCTCTAGGGTACTCAACTTTTCAAAAATTAAAAAATTGGCCCTCATTTTTTCCAAAATTGGCAATTGGTCCTCATACTTTCAAAATTTTCCAATTAGCACCCAATTTCATCAAATTGGTCAATTTGTCCTTAATTGGGAGTTAATTTCATGAAACTCCCCCAATTTCCTTTAAATTATAATTTAGTCCAAAATTTAACAAAATTATCAAATTTTGCCCAAATTTCCTCAATTTATTGGAATTTGACCGCCGAAACTTTGATTCATTAAATTGACCGCCCAAACTTAGGCAATTGCCCCCTATTATCCTGCTAATCGTTCCCCACATCTCCTCATGATCATTTTGACCATTGAATCACCTTAATCGGTGTCGATTTGAGCTCAAATTGAGCTTCGTCAAAAAAAGGCTATAGAGAGAGAAAGCTTAGTTTTCTTACAAGTGAGGGGCGACCGTTAGAGCTCTTGATGTGGGCAGATAGTGCTCTCCCAAGGGTTCCTTCTAGGGATATAAGGGAGGGGGTGAGTATGACTACTCAGTGAATGGATTTTCAAAAATTCACTTTTAGGAAAAGAATTTTATTGGAGGGTGCCAGACTCCTTTCTTTCAAAAATCCGTTCATTTAAAATCTCAGGTTTTATCACCATTTCCTTATTTAATCAAGGTGTGTCATCACCCAACCCACAACCTTCATCATGGAGGTTAAACAGACAATTGCAAGCTAGCATGTCCATTGAACCCACTTGTGGCGTCAGAGCGACTTTACTGGCCACCTAGATTGAAGTACGTCAACTTTTACCCTGAGAATGAGTGGATGTACATGACATCCAACCATCAATCCCAAAATCAATTCTCCGTGTTTATATGAGGACATAGACCTCATCCTGTCCCCACCCCGGTCTCATGCACATTGTGCTACTCCAAATTTTGCACGGTCCATTGGTACGATGAACTGCCCTTATACTCACTGGGTTGTCCAGGGCACTTAGGATGCATCACTACCCCTCATGGGTGTCTTGATGATCCCGTGATCATAGTGCATGCACAATCACTACCCCTCATAAGCATCTTGATGATCCTGTAATCATAGTGCATGCACAATTAGTATTTTCTTATCATGCCATATAATCTGTGGTGCCACTGGTCCAACGGCCCCGACTCTCAACTCAACTTGCAGCTATTTATCTAGACTAGTCTGAAGACCTATCATGTCACACTACTACTAGTTGACTGAATATGTCGGTCCTATCTTGGTACCATGGCCAAACAATTCATTTACTAAAGTTTTATGGCACATATCTCATGTATGTTTATGAGCTCCTGCTCGTGCCCATTGGCCTATGGGCCACTTGTTCAAGATTTTCAAAACTGGGCATAATAGCTCCCAAATTCCAAAACCAAGGCCCCCGACCTATAAGAGCTATTCGAGCTCCCATCAAGAAAGTCTCCCAAATCGTTTAAGCATTGGCACACAGTCAGGGGAGAGCACTTTCGACAAAAGTATATTTTCAACTTTCCATTATACTGATCGGGTATAAGGACATCTCCGCTCATAATCGATGAACGGGTTTTCAACTTCCTTTGAGTAAGTTTAATCATACCAACCGGGAATAATCTACTTACAACCGGCAAGTAGTTTTTCCGCATGATTCTCACATCACTCCTCTAAGTTGTGATGTTTAAAATACCACTTGGTAGTGGATTTTCATTTCGAGGTAATTATCATACCCAACTGGGTATGATATAAAATCCCACTCATCCATCAATGCAGTGAATTCTACTAGACCGTTCCCTTGTATTCACACGAGCTTGTCCTTGCTAGCGTTTCCGATGCTACGTCTTCCTGCACAATATGAACATCTTGGTTCATTATCTCTCGGCCTAATATCCTTCATTCATTCCAAATGAATGAGGAAAACCAAACTTTTATTTATTTGCAATTAGATAACTAAAGTTATTTTTCTTTAACTTTAAGTCCCAAATGCTAGATTTTCTTCAAATTGAGTCCTAAAACTTTTAAAATTCCCAGTGGGACCTCAATTTATTCAATTTCACAAAAAGGGGTTTAAATTTCCCAAATTTCCAATTTGCTCCCCAAACTTTTCCAAAATTACCATTTTGTCCTTTCTTTACAAAAATGGTAAATTTTACCCCAAAAATTCTAAAATTCCTCAATTAGCCCTCTAACATTTTTATCATACCCAATTAACCCTCAATTTTAGGATATTGCATTTTGGTGCTTCAAAATTTTTAAAATTCCCAATTTCCCCCCCAATTCCAACTTATTAACACAGCCGAATTTGATTTTATCAAATTGATCGATCAAACATTTCCAATTGTTGAAATTGAGTTTCTACATGTTCGTACAATTCTTTAGCAATTTAAATCACAAGTTTTAACGCCGAAACGAGCTTAAACGAAGCGTCATTAGTGAGGGCACGGTGGTCCAAGCTTTCTATCTAGGCAGGTAGTTCTCCTCCTGAGGTTCTTCCTATTATCAAGAATGAACTAAATTGATGTCAAATTGGATTAGAATTTCGTCATTGAAATTCAGCCGACTCTCTCTCTAACACCAATTGAAACTTATAGAGGAGAGTCGAATTGGCTTACCTTTCCATTCTAATTCGGTCGTGGGAGGGCTGAGAAAGTGTTGAGCGGACTTGGTTTGGCCTTAGGAGGGCTCAAATTGGCTGATTTCAACTCGGCTGAAATAGGGCAGCTTTGGTCCACCTGAGCTGCTTCACTGTTCGATCACATCGACGCTTCTCTAGCGACTCTTGGAATGAATGGATGTCACCACTATGTAGTTGACTTCTCCCCAGTTCTAATGAACCTGACCTCGCTTTCTTTGGCTCAGAAATGACCCTATATCAGAGCTCTAGTTCGAGCTTCATCAGAAAACTAAGCAACTGAGAGAGAATGAGCTTTTTAGGTGTGGAGAGGATGAATGGAGAGGGGCTCTTTATATAGGGAGCTCAGCGACTCGTTGGCCATTCATTTTGGCATCTTTATGGCAGTCATTGATGTCCAAAAACGTTTTGAACAGAGATGATTCTTCTACACTGACCCTGCTTCAATTTTCCGGAGAGTTTACATTGTTGTCATCTAAAGGAAGAAGACAACACTATTCCGAACCGGACCGAACCAATCCTAACCGGATTCAAATCTTAAACCAGCTAGTTCACCCCTCATTCAACCAAGTTTTTCAAATCTAAAAATTTATAAATTCATTTTCTATCTAATGGTGGCTTCAAATTTCGAATTTGAATTCTTTAAGCCACCTTGAAAAATTAATTTAGGGTCTGGTTCAATAGTAGTTCAAACCAGTCCAAACTGGTTCAGATCCGGTTCACCTGAACCGGTTTGGTTTTCATCTCCAATTCCTTCTCAAGTCCATTTCCATGACTTTTAGGACTCTTTAGGTCACTTGTGGTTCATAAATTTCATGGTCTACCCTCTCTCTATCGATTCCGGTTCATGAGTCGATTCGGTTCATAAATCGGGTTTATCTGGTTCGGACCCGATTCACTTGACCCGGTCCAGTTTTTCTTCCCAATTCATCCTGAGGTTTTTTTTTCCAAGATTTATGAACCATTTTGAGTCACATGAAAGTTGTAAATTCTCAATTTGCATGTTTCCTAATAATCAAACTTGTAGACCAATTTGGTTTAGAATTCAAAACTGACCGGTTCTTTCCCCAATTTTCTTATTATCAAAGGATGGGGTTTACGACTCTCCTCTCCATTTACGGGTTTTGTCCCCAAAACAGTTACACATTAAATAATTGAGGGTAACAATCCCTCATCATAGACTCGGTTTCCCATGTCTCTTCTGGCATAACACCTTGACCATAAGAATTTTCTTGCTCCTCAAATTCTTGTCTCTCCGGTCGATGATTCGTACTGGCTCTATCTGATAGGTTAGGTTCTCTTCCAGTTCCATTGGAGGTCGGTTTAATACATGACTAGGATTAGGTTGATATTTTCGAAGTACTAAGATATGGAATACATCATATATTCTCTACAGGACATGCGGTAGTTCCAATTTATAAGCTACCGATCCTATCCTTTGAATGATGGGATATGGACCAATATGCCTTGGTTTCAACTTTCCTCTTTGTTGGAACCTAAGTATTCCCCTCCAAGGGGACACTTTGAGGAAAACTTGATCTCCTACCTCGAACTCCAAATCTTTCCTTCGATTGTCCGCATAACTCTTTTGCATGTCCTGAGCGATCTTAAGATGACTCCTTATTAATTTTATCTTCTCGCTGGCATCCTCAATTAATTCTTCCCATTCTATTTTCCTTTCTCCCACTTCTTCCCAAAATAGAGGGGTACAGCATGGTTGTCATGCCACGACCCGGTTTGGTCGGATCCCCGTGAACAACCCACCACTCTCCTAGTTTATTAAAGGGTTTCCCCTTATTATAATCCGTAAAGAGTAAGGCGTCCTTTAAACCTGCACCATTTCCTGGAATAGCATAATCAAAACTGCATGAAATTTTAAACTCTACAAACCTGTCTTATAGGCATCTTAGTTGATAATCTTTCAGGGTAGGCTTTCCGGGATTTCCTGAAAGGGATATAAGGGAGGGGGTGAGTACGACTACTCAGTGAATGGGTTTTCAAAGGTCTACTTTTAACTTTTAAGAAAAACATTTATATAGAGTGTGCCAGACTCCTTTCTTTTCAAAAGTCCCTTCATTTAAAAATTTGGGTTTCTCCATTATTTCTTAGTTACCAATGTGTCATCACCTAACACACATCCTACATCATGAAGTTTACACACATTCGCAAGTCAGTATCACTACTGAACCTGCTAGTGGCTTCAGAGGGACTTTTCCTGCCACCCGGATAGAAGTACGACCACTTCTACCATGGGAATGAGTGGATGTACCCGACATTCGACCCACAATCCCGAAATCACTTCTTCGTGTCCGTATGAGGACAGATACCTCATCCCGTCCCCACCCCGGTCTCATGCGCTTGGTGTTACTCCAAATTTCGCACAGACACCTGGAATGACGATCTGCCCTTATACCCACCAGGTCATCCAGTGCCCTTAGGACGCATCACTACCCCTCATGGGCGTCTTGATGACCCCGTACTGATAGTGCATGCACAAACAATGTTTTCTCATATTTCCATGTAATCTGTGGTGCCACTGGTCCAACGGCTTCGACTCTCAACTCAACCCACAGTTGTTTGTCTTGACTGGTTCGTCGACCTATCATTTAGCACTACCGCTAGTTGATTGAGCATGTCGGTCCTATCTTGGTACCATGACCAAACAATTCACTTATTAAGTTTTATGGCACATATATCAAGTTTGTTTACGAGCTCCTGCTCATGCCAACTAGCTTTGGGCTCACTGTACGAGATTTTTAAAATCGGGCATTTAGCCCCCAAGTTCCAAAACTGAGGCCCCCGGCCTATCAGAGCTATTTGAGCTCCTGTCGAGAAGGTCTCCCAAATTTTTTAAGCATTGACACATAGTCAGGGGAGAGCACTTTCGACAAAATATATGTTTTCTCTATCCATTATACCGCTCGGTATAAGGACACCTCCGTTCCAATGAACAGGTTTTCAACTTCTTTCAAGGTAGTCTCATCATACCAACTGGGTATGACCTACTTACAACCGGTAAGTAGTTTTTTCGCATGATTTTCACATCACTTCTTCTAAGTAGTGATGTTTAAAATACCACTAAATAGTGGGTTTTCATATCGAGGTACTTATCATTCCCAACCGGGTATGATATAAAATTTTCACTCACAACCGGTAAGTGGTTTTAAAATTATAAGTTGTGCTCATCATCCCAACCGGGTATGATATTAGTAAACCCACTCACCTGTTCATGTCGTGAATTCCATTAGACGAGTTCTTTGTATTCACACGAGCTTGTCCTTGTTGGCGTTCCTGGTACTTCATGTTCCTACACGATATGAACATCTCGTTTCATTATCGTTTGGCTTAATCGTCTTCATTCGTTCCAAATGAATGAGAAAGTCAAAGTTCCATTTATTTGCAATTAGATCCCTAAAGTTATTTCTCTTTAACTTTAAGTCCCTAATGCTGGTT
This sequence comes from Trapa bicornis, assembly GCA_030064425.1. NCBI lineage: Eukaryota > Viridiplantae > Streptophyta > Magnoliopsida > Myrtales > Lythraceae > Trapa > Trapa bicornis. Next base: position 11,656,015 of record CM057753.1, on the reverse strand, counting down.
TTTCCTCAAATTGAGTCCCAAAACTTCTAAAATTTATCATAGAACCTCAATTTATTCCATTTCACTAAAATGGGATTAATTTATCAAATTTCCAATTTAGTCCTCCAACTTTTCCAAAATTACCATTTTGCCCTTCCTTTACAAAAATGGTTAGTTTTGGCCCAAAAATTCCAAACTTTCTCAATTGGTCCTCCAACATTATTTTCATGCCCAATTGGCCATCAATTTCATAAAATTTCATTTTGGTCCTTCGAATTTTGAAAATCCCCAAATTTCCCCCAAATTTTCCCCTAATTTCAACTATTCAACACTGCCGAATTTGATTTAATCAAATTGATCGATCAAACACCTCTAATTGTTGAAATTGGAGTTGAAATTGATTTCCTACATGTTCATATGATTCTAAGGAACTTTGAATCGTAGATTTTAACACTAGAACGAGCTCAAACGGAGCTTCGCCGAAAAATAGATTGTATAGAGATAAAGTTTCAATTTCTCACCGTTGAGGGCACAGCGGTCCGAGCTTTCAATCTGGGCAGATAGCTCTCATCTTGAGAATCATCCTAGAATCAAGAATCGCATCAATTGATGCTGAATTCAGTTAGAATTTCATCATTGAAATTTCGATGGTTCTCTCTTTAGCACCGACTCGAAAATTGCAAGGGGAAGTCGAATTGGCTTACCTTTCAGTCCTAATTCGGCCGTGGAAGGGCTGAGGAAGTGTTGGGAGGACTTGGTTTGGTCTGAGGAGGGCTCAAAATGGCCAATTTCAGCTTCACCGAAATAGGGCAACATCAGTCCGCTGGAGCTACGTCCCTGTTCCATCATGCCGGCGCTTCTAAAGCGATTCTCGGATTGACTGGAGTTTGCTATTAGATAGTTGTCTTCTCCTTGGTTCTAAAGAGCTCAACCCCTCCTTCTGAAGTTAAGAAAAATGTTTAAGTTGAAACTCTGGTTCGAGTTTTACTGGGAAATGGAGTAGTAGAGAGAGAGAGAGAGAAGTGTTCGAGTGTGAGGATAATCAATGGGGGTGACCTTTTTATATAGGTGTAAAACCGTGTATTAAATGGGAGAGATTTATTACTAGTATTAATATTACCATAAATTATTGGTATTAATTCCAATAATTTAATTTCGGTATTAAATTATTTATATTAATTACAATAATTTAATTTAGTATTAAATTATTGGTATTAATTCCAATGATAAGTCGTACGTTCGCATAAAAATTTTTTACCGAAATTTTGGGTTACAAAATAAAAATCACTTTTAAGTAGACATGAGCCTAACCCCTTATCAGTCCACAATACATTCTCTAACATAGTATCAGAGCCAGTGGGCTCGCACCCGTACTCGACTCGAGGTCAGAAACCCAGCTCCTTGGTTCTAAAGAGCTCGACCCCTCCTTCCGAAGTTAAGAAAAATGTTTAAGTTGAAACTCTGGTTCGAGTTTCACTGGGAAATGGAGTAGTAGAGAGAGAGAGAGAGAGAGAGAGAGAGAGAAGTGTTCGGGTGTGAGGATAATGAATGGGGGTGACCTTTTTATATAGGTGTAAAGCCGTGTATTAAATGGGAGAGATTTATTACTAGTCTGAGACTAAAAGGGGAATACCTGGCTCGTAGATAGGTGTTGAGGGCGGATGTTGAGAATTACATGTGGCAAGTGTATCCAGGTTGCACGTGAGGGCAGGTGTTGAGGATAACATCCCACATTACTTCCCAGGAGGTCACCCATCCTCACAGCTTAACTTTAAAGTTCTTATGAAATCTTGTTCACCTAAACCAATTTGGTTTTTGTCTTTTGATTTGTCATAAGTTTCTTTTCCAAGGTTTAATGAACCATTTGGATCACCCGAAAGTTGTAAATTTCCATATTTCTTGTTCCCAAATGTAAATCGGCTCGGTTTTCTTATTCTATTTGACCAGTTCTTTTCCCAATTTTCCTTAACTCAAAAGTGTGGGGTTTACAACTCTTCCCTCCTTTTAGGAGTTTTGTCCCCAAAACTTAACCAATATATTCCACACCAGGAATAATTTCCCTTAATGTCAACTTGGGTTTTCTTGAAATGCTAACACTTCGATTGCTCTTTCACTTAGTCCCCATAATCATTCATCGAAGGAATTTCTTTTCATTTATCATGCTTACTCCTTCCATGGAGTTATAATAAGGAGGCATGTATGGCTCATTAATCCTAATGTATATTCTTAGGTTCACATCTCCCTTTATTTAGAATAAGGTTCTTCCTTTTGGGGATTTTACTCAAGATTTTAGGATTGGGAGTTCTAAGGTGCCCAATCGTTCCTTTGTCTAGTTATTCTCTTCATCGTTGAAACCCCTAGCTCGACGTTCTTTCAAGCATTACATACTTGTTTTCATAGGTTTTTGAGTTATTATTCTTTCGTCCCAATTTGACCCATCATTCATCCGTCATTGATTACAACTTCGGTCAAATTTATGTTTGACCTTGTTATGTTTACCAACTGACTCCTTTTTACTCGAGTTACATTTTACTCGGGATTGTTGGTGCTTATATTTTCCTTATGACATGATATAGTTCTGAACTTATCTCAGTCCATCAGACTTCTACAACACCTCCATTAGGGTTGTTTCCAACTTTCCAACCTTCCAGGTACTATATAATTTCATCACTCATTTCATCGGGTAGTATTCCTCAACTACCTTGAATATTACCCAATTATCATTTGTATCTTGACAACATGTCTTACATAACTGTGTCAATTTTCCTTACCCACTCGTACTTTTTCAACTTCTTTATTGGGTCTTTCTGGTGCCAATTATTTGGTTTCCCAATAGTTTACCAACAAACTGGGATTCTTTCCTTCTCAAGTCCTTGGCGTTCCTTATTCAAGGGTTTTTTTCCTTTTTCCTTAATCCACTTTTACATACTCATATTCACTTCATGATTCTTCATTCTACAATAATTACTTTTGATCTATGTGTCGATTACTTTACTTGGTAAGGTTCCCTTCTTCCGGTTTTGTTCTCTACCATGTCCCTTACAATAGAGATTTCCATCTTAGGAGTTACATGCTCAACCTCCTTATCATTCATTGTATGGTTCTTTCTCCCTTTCTTCGCACCCTTATCTATGTTAGGGTGCCTGTTTGCTTTTGATCCTTCTCTATCCACAACTTTTGTTTTATCCCTTGTTCCTTACATAGGACACTTCCAATTATTAGTTTTATTCTGTGCATTCCACACTATGCTTGGTTATCTACTCTTTAAGCTTCGTATGCATGTGTGGGCTATAACCCATCTTACCAATTGTGGTTATTCCTTCTTAGCTACACCTTATTAGGGAACTTACTTTTCCATCATCTTCTCGAACATTTTCCTCTATTGCCCAAGTATGGGTTATCCAATCATTCATACTTGTCAAAGCATCTTTTGATGCTAACCCGTTAAATAATTTATGTTAAGGAGGGTTCACATCCTCCTTAATTCAAAATCTCTTGTTTGCCCTTCTTGAGGCTCACTTAACCATTCCAAGACTTTAAACTATAAATCTGGTTTTGACCATCGATTTCTTTAAGGATTTCCCTTCATTCTTCTCTTCCTACTTCTTGGCCTTTTCACTTCTCCTTTCTTTGTTGTGGTTTAAGTCCATGGTTCTCTCGAAAACCAATTCTTTAACTGTCTTCTTCTCTTTATTTTTCTGGTCCAATTGGCTAGGCAGCTGTATCACTCGTTCTTCATGCCCATCACATTGTCCTTCAGAGAGTGTAGTCTTTACAGCATCTCATCCTTTCATAGGGTTTTGTTCATTCTCTTTGGTTGTCCACAATTACTAGTTTCTTCTTTCTACTCGATTTTTCTAGAATTATTTCTTGATACTCCTGCTCTTTCTCCAAATAGGTCATTACTGGGACATCACGATACTTCCTTGGTAGGATTCTTTCCTTTTCTCTTGACATTCCTTTTTGCATTTGCTCAAGGGGATTTTTACCCTTAAATGATATCCCTTAATGTCATCTTCTCCTGTTTACCCTTACTCCACAATTCTTGTAGGCACATCCAGTATACTCTATCTGCATCTTCATTCGTACCCAGTACCTGTCTACTTCTCTATGTAGCGTACAAATCTTTCTTGTTTCAAGTTTTCTTGATTGTTATGTGAAAGGCTTGCCTATTCCTTTCTTGGCTTGAGTTTTAGTGGTTAATTGACCCTTGGTCCTTTTAAGGATTTCTTTCATCCTTCTTTTCTCCAATACTTGGCATTTCCACCTCTTCCTTCTTTGCTAGGGTTTACTCTACGACACTTACGAGAGTAGTTCATTACCTGTCTCCCCCTACTTTTCACCTTGTTTTGTTTTCTTGAGATAGTTGTCTCTCTAATCCCCTCATCCTTAATGATCCTTCCATTGCCCTTTTTAGGGTGTATTCAGTACTACTTCCCAGTCCTCCTTAGGGTTCGTTCATTTTCTTTGACCATCTCGTTGTCATGGTTTGCTTACTTATGTTATGCTATTCTGAATCTCCACTTTGACTTCTCTATATTTTTCAAAGGAAGTTGTACCTAATATTCTATCACTTTTCCAAAGTAGGTTAGTCTCGGCCTCCGGTACATCCTTCTTTTAAGTAGTTTCTAATGAGGGTTTGGCTCCTTGCACTCCTAATTATGCCCATCTACCAACCAATGATTCCTTCAAGGCACTTGGTTGTATGTATCCCTCCAGAGTTCCCTTTCATAGCGTATTCCTTCTCTTCTTCACTCTAATTGTGTCATTCCCTAGAGTTCCGGGGGACGTTTTTCTGTGTTTGCCCCTTATGAGAGGGTACTAAGTATGCTTCTCATGTACCATATCCCTATTCATGAGGTATCCTTCTTGGTTTGACCTTCTTAAGAAGTTTTTGCATTGACCTTGTCATTTCTTGACCTTTTGGTGAACCGTTTATGCAAACCCCGCACATTTGAGTTAAGGAAAACCGGGAAAAGAACTGGTCAAACTGAATAAGAAAACAAACCCGGTTTACATTTGGGAATAAGCAATATGAAAATTTACAACTTTCGGTTGATCCAAATGATTTATTAAACATTGGAAAAGAAACTTAAGACAAACTAGAAAACAAAAACCAAATTGGTTCAGGTGAACTAGATTCCATAAGAACTTCAAAGTTAAGCATGCTTACCTTAGAGTAGTATAAGGATGGGTGATCTCCTGGTAAGTATAATTTTTTGTAACCCGAAATTTCGGTCAAAAATTTTTATGCGAACCGTATGGCTTATCATAAATAGCTATCAATTAATATATATTTAATTATTGAAATTAATAGCAATAATTTAATACCTAAATTAAATTATTGGAATTAATACCAATAATTTAATACCTAAATTAAATTATTGGAATTAATACCAATAATTTATGGCAATATTAATACTAGTAATAAATCTCGCCCATTTAATATTTTACGACTATATAAAGAGGTCATCCCCATTTCATTCTCCTCACACCTGAACACTTCTCTCTCTCTCTCTCTCTCTACTGCTCCATTTCCCGCTAAAGCTCGAACTAGAGCTTCGACTTGAACAAAGGTCGGGCTCTTTAGAACCAGGGAGAAGACAGCTATCTGATAGCAAACTCCAGTTAATCCGAGAATTGTTGGAGAAGCGTCGAGATGATGGAATAGTGAAGCAACTCCGGCGGACCGAAGCTGCCCTATTTCGGCCAAGCTGAAATTGACCATTTCAAGCCCTCCTCAGGCCAAACCAAGCCCTCCCAACACTTCCTCAGCCTTTCCACAGCCTAATTAGAACCGAAAGGTAAGCCAATTCGACGCCCTTTATAATTTTCGATCGGTGCTAGAGAGAGAGTCGACCGAATTTCAATGACAAAATTCTAATCCAATTCCGCATCAATTGATACAATACTTGATTTTAGGATGAACCTCAGGATGAGACCTATCTGCCCAGATCGAAAGCTCGGACTGTCGTGTCTTCACCGGTGAGTAATCGAAGCTTTCTCTCTCTACGGTCTGTTTTCCGGCAAAGCTCCGTTTGAGCTCGTTCCGACGTTAAAATCTGCGATTCAAAGTTTCTTATAATCATATCAACATACAGGAACTCAATTTCAACTCCAATTTCAATAATTAGAAGTGTTTGATCGGTTAATTTGATGAAATCAAATTCGGTAGTGTTGAAGAGTTGAAATTGGGAGAAATTTTGGGGATTTTCGAAATTCAAAGGGGCCAAAATACAATTTTATGAAATGGAGGGTCAATTGGGCATGAAAATAATGTTGGAGGACCAATTGAGGAATTTTGGAAACTTTGGGGAAAAACATACCATTTTTGTGAAAGAGGGGAAAATGGTAATTTTGGAAAAATTGGGGAACCAAATTGGAAATTTGGAAAATTAAACCCCTTTTTGGTGAAATTGAATAAATTGAGGTCCCACAATTAATTTTAAAAGTTACGGGACTCAATTTGAGGAAAAACCGACATTAGGGACTTAAAGTTAAATAGAAATAACTTTAGGTACCTAATTGCAACTAAGGTGGGGTCATGATGAGGTCTCTGTCCTCATATGGACACGGAGAATTATTATGGGATTGAGGGTCGGATGTCGCGAACATCCACTCATTCTCAAGGTAGAAGTGGATGTACTTCTATCTAGTTGGCTGGTAAATTTGCTCCGATGCCATAAGTAGGTTCATTGGATGTACTGTCCTACGATTGTGTGTTTGACCTTTATGATGAAGGATGTGTGTTGGGTGATGACATACCGTGATTAATAAGAAATGGTGATAAAAACATAGATTTCAAATGAAAGGTTTTTGAAAGTAAATATGGAGTCTAGCACACTCCAAAACAAATATTTTTCCTAAAAATTAAAATTTAAAAATTCATTCACTGAGTCATTGTACTCACCCCATCCCTTATATCCCTTTTAGGAAATCCCGGAAAGCCTACCCCCAAGGACCATCAACTAATATGCCTGTGAGATAGGTATGATCAATTTAAAATTTTATGCATTTTTTATTTATGTTATTCTAGGAAAGGTGCAAGTTTAAAGGACACCTTACTCTTCATAGTTTATAAACAAGAGGTAACCCTTAGTAAGCCGGGAGAGTGGCGAGTTGATCATGGGGATCCGACCAAACCGAGTTGAGGCATGACAGTCATGCACGTGAAGACTAAGGCAAGAGGGGGAAAGAGGCCTCATCCCACAAAGCGGGCATTAAGCATGGCTAGGGTTTGAAGGTCAGACAATTGATGTGCACTTAAGCTTAGGGTAGAGGCCTCGTGCCTGTATAAAAGTGGACGATAAAGGCACTCCGGTCCATAAGAGGATCAGTCGGGGACTAGTCTATGAAGTTGTGATCCTTTTTTTTATGATATAAAGGACAATTGATGTATGAACCCTATGTAGATCTTGGAAAAGTGAGAAATAATTAAATTTATAAAATCGATCACTATAGAAAATTTCCCCTCACTAAGTGTATACTCATTCCCCTCATTTCACCCCTTTCAGGAACACTTAAGAGGAGTCATGCCAAATTAGGAGTCATAAAAACTCTCATAAATTGGAAATTTATGTGTGACGCACCATGGTGCCAAATCAGGACTGAAAGGCTCGGTGGGCTAGTGGTAGTGTGCTAGGACTAGGTCGATGGACCAGTCAGGCAAATAACTACAGACCAAGTCGAGTGTCAGGGTCATTGGACTGTCGACACCAAAGATGATGGCTAATGATTTACTAAGACAATTGTTTGTGCAAGCACTTTGATTCAGGACCATCGAGACACCCAAGAAAGGGTAGTGATGGGTTCTAAGGACTGCTGGATGACTTAGGGTTCATAAGGGAAGATTGTCATGCCAATTAGCCATGAAGCTTCATGTAGCTTCTTGCGCATGAGATTGGGTTGGGGTCGGGTTGAGGTCTCCATTCTCACATGGGACACAAAGTATTTACGGGTTTGAGTGTCGGACATTTGGGTCATCCACTTAGACTCAAGGTAGAAGTCTCGAAATTCTATTAGGTTGGACGACAAAGTCGCGTTGATCCCCAAGTGGGTGCAGTCTCATACTACTCCTACGAATGTTTGTACACTTTTTGACAAAGGGCATGTGTGTCACGCCTCGACCTGGTTTGGTCGAATCCCTGTGAACAACTTGCCGCTCTCTTAGTTCAAGAGGAGTTTCCCTCTTCTTTTACTCGAGAGGAGCCATGTGTATTTTCAACCTTGTTCCCTAGAAACACATATCAAATAAAATGTAAACTTAAAAAAAATTAAGCATACCTGACAGAGGGTAAGGCTTGGTGTTACTCCTAATCATTTTCTTTTTCCTGAAAACGGTTAGAAAAGAGGGGTGAGTTTCTACAACTTTGTGAATGGGTATTTTAGAAATGGAAATTTTAAAAAAAATGATTTCAAATAGCAGTGTGCCAGACTTCTTAATTCCTTTAAATTTTTCTCCACTTTAAAATCTCGATTCTCCAAAAACACATCCTTCATCATGAAGGTCAATCACATAGTTGCAAGCCAAGTACGTCCACTAAACCCACTTGTGGCATCAGAGCGACTTTATCGACTACCTAGATAGAAGTATTGTAAATCCCGCCCTTTTGAGTTAAGGAAAACTGAGAAAAAAACAGGTCCAACCGAGTAAAAATTGAACCAGTTTACAAACCTGATCATTTGGGAACAAGCAATTTGGAAATTTGCGATTTCCGGGTGATCCAAAGGGTTTATAAAACCTTGGAAAATAACCTTAAGTCAAATTAGAAGAGAAAAATTAGATTGGTTTAGATGAACTAGATCCCATTCATTCTTCTCACACCTGAACACTTCTCTCTCTCTATTACTCCATTTCCCAGTGAAGGTCGAACAAGAGCTTTGACTGGAGCATTTTTCTAAACCTCAGGAGGAGAGGTTGGGCTCTTTAGAACCGGGGAGAAGTAAGCTACATGCTTGTAGTCTCCATTTGATCTGGGGAGAAGTCACCAATAATTTATGGCAACATTAATACTAGTAATAAATCTCCCCCATTTAATACACAATTTTACACCTATATAAAGAGCTCATCCCCATTCATTCTCCTCACACCTTAATACTTCTCTCTCTACTACTCCATTTCCCGGTGAAGCTCGAACTAGAGCTTTGATTGGAGCATTTTTCTTAACCTCGGAAGGAGATATCGGGCTCTTTAGAACTGGGGAGAAGTCAACTATACGCTTGTAGTCTCTATTTGCTCCGAGGGTCACTGGAGAAGCGTCGACATGAAGGAACAGCGAAGCAGCTCCGGCGAACCAAAGCTGCCCTGTTTCAGTCAAGCTGAAATCGGCCAATTCGAGCCCTCCTCAGACCAAACCAAGCCATCCAACATTTCCTTAGCACTCCCACGACCGAATTAGAATGGAAAGGTAAGCCAATTCGGCTCCCTTCTGTAATTTTTGACTGGTGTTAGAGGGAGAATCGATAGAATTTTGATGATCAAATTCTAACTCAATTTAGCATCAATTGATGCAATTCTTGATTCTAGGGTGAACCTCAGGACGAGGGCTATATGTCCAGATTGAAAGCTCGAACCGTCATGCCCCCGACGGTGAGTAATTGGAGCTTTCTCTCTCTATAGTTTGTTTTCCGGTGAAGCTCCGTTTGAGCTCATTCCGACGTCAAAACTTACGATTAAAAGTGCTATTGAATCGTATAAAGATGTAGGATCTCAATTTTAACTTCAATTTCAACAATTAGAAGTGTTTGATTGGTCAATTTGATGAAATCAAATTCAGTTTTGTTAAGGAGTTTAAATTGGGGATTTTCAAATATTCAAAGGACCAAGATGCAATTTTATAAAATTGAGGGTCAATTGGGCATGATAAGAACGTTAGAGGGCTAATTGAGGAATTTTAGAATTTTTGGGGTAAAACTTACCATTTTATAAAGGAAGGGCAAAATGATAATGTTGGAAATTTGGGAAATTAAACTCCTTTTTGTGAAATTGAATAAATTGAGGCCCTAAGGGGAATTTTATAAGTTTTGGTATTGAACTTGAAGAAAAACTGACATTTGGGACTTAAAGTTAAAGAAAAATAACTTTAGGGACCTAACTGCAAGTAAATAAAAGTTTAGTTTTTCTTATTCATTTGGAATGAATGAAGGTAATTAGGCCAAGGGATAATGAACCGAGATGTTCATATCGTGTAGGAACACAAAGTACTGGGAATACCAGTAAGGACAAGCTCACGTGAATACAAGGGACTGGTCTAGTGAAATTCACTACATTGACGGGTGAGTGGGTTATTCACATCATGCCCAGTTGTAATAATGAGCACCTTTTCTAAATTAGAAGTCACCGTGAGTGGGTTTACTAACATTATACCCCGTTGGGATGATGAGCACCTTTTCTAAATTAGAAGTCACCGTGAGTGGGCTTACTAACATGATACCCCGTTAGGATGATGAGCATAATTTAAAGATTAAAAACCTCTTACCAGTTGTGAGTGGGATTTTATATCATACTCGGTTGGGGATGATAAGTATCTCAAAATGAAAACCCACTACTAAGTTGTATTTTAAATATTACAACTTGGAGGAGTGATGTGAAAATCATGCGGTAAAACTACTTACCGGTTGTAAGTAGATCATACCCGGTTGGTATGATCAAACTTCCTCGAATGAAGTTAAAAACCGGTTCATCAGTTATGAGTGGAGATATCCTTATACTTGGTCAGTATAATTGACATTTAAAAATATATTTTTGTCGGAAATGCTCTCCCCTAACTTTGTGCCAATGCTTAAACGATTTGGGAGACTTTCTTAACAAATGGTTTATAAAACCTTGGAAAATAATCTTAAGACAAATTAGAAGAGAAAAACCAGATCGGTTTAGATGAAAACTGCATAATAAGGGTTTCCACTTATTATAAACCATAAAGACAATTTAAATGACGTCTTACTCTTTATGGTTTATAATAAGTGGAAACCCTTTAATAAATCAGTAGAGTGGCGGGTTGATCACGGTGATTCGACCAAACTTGGTAGGGGCATGACAACTAGAGTGGTATTAGAGCCTGTTTCCTCGAATACATAATCAAGACTAGAAAATATAGTAACTAATAGGACTGATTTTAAAATTTTTAGATGGCTCCGAGGAGAGGAACCAAGAAAACTAGGAATGACTCTACTGAACACTCTATCCTCGTAGGAAGACAACGCTAGAAGTTCCCAATGCCTGAGGCATGGTAGTAATCTCAAAAGACCAAATGGGGAAGTATCCAGGAAAATGATGCTAGGACATATTGAGGGCACAACTCTAAGTACAAAGGAAGCCAAGCGTGAAGCTATAAATGCCAGCAAAGGGCGTATAACCTTACCTAGGAGGATGCTTATCAAGAATATTGTAGCTCCCTATTTATTTTATGACCACTTTCTGTAATAGGGCAAAAACCCCCCAAAATATTGTACTATTCTATTAATGAAGAACTCCTAATTCCTAGAAACCTTGTCTCTCAAAGAATGTAATTTTGTTGGGAAGATGGCCCCGAGAAAAGTAACCAAACAAAACCATGATTCCCTAGACACCACGAAGATCAAGGATAAAGTAATGAATCAAAGAAATTATTAGGCAAAGAAGGCTTGACAAGAAAACTATCATGGTAAGGAGTATAGGAGAACCCTTGGAGTCACTAAGTAAGGAACAACCTACTATAAGGTACAAAGGAAATAAGACATGAATTGAAGGACTGTCCTACAACACTAAGATTTAGAACAATACTTTCCAAGAAAGACGCCCTCACAACTATAGGAAATCTGAAAGGATATCATCCCAAGAAACGAGACTCCAGCTCGTAGTTTCAACCACAGATAGGAGTAAGCTCTTCAAGATTTTAGCAAAGTGGCAGGAAGGAAAAAGGGCTAAAGGTAGGATATCAATAAAACCACACACAGAACAAAAGGTAGCTGAAGAAAATTCTCCCTGAAAGAAGAAAATTCCAACAATTTAAGAGCAAAGAAAGGAGTACATCCACAAGAGAAGACAAGCCGAGTATTTAACGACAAATAGGATGTCTTGAGATTGCAAGTACAACTTCTTTTGGAAAAAGCAGAGAAGTCAAAATTGGAGTTTTTGACCAACATAGCAGAAGTAAGTAAACCATAAAAATAAGATAGTCAAAGAGAATGAATGACGCCCTAAGGAGGATCGGGCAGTAGTAAGGAATACACCCTAAACAGGGCACTGGAAGGATCATTAAGGACAAGAAGATTCGAGAGACAACTACCTCAAGATTATTAGACAAGGTGAATAGTAGGGGCGAGGCAGGTAACGAACTACCCTCGTGAGGGTCATAGAGTAAACTCCAGCAAAGAAGGAAGAGGTAGAAAGGCCAAATATTGGAGAAAAGAAGGATGAAAGAAATCCTTAAAAGGACCAATGACCAAATTAACGACGAAATTTAAGCCAAGAAAGGAGTAGGTAAGCCTTTCACATAATGGTTAGGAAATCTTGAAACAAGGAAAATTTAAACTCTCCCTAAAAGAAAAAGACATGTACTATGGTATGAGTAGGGATGAGGATAGAGAACAAAAGATATACCTGCAAAATTTCAAGAGAAAGGATAAATAGAAGAGGACGACCTCAAAGGATGCCATTTAAAGGTAGATATTCCCTAGAACCAAGGAAAAAGGGGAGTGTCCTACCGAGGAAGGAAACCTTGGAAAGGCATATATATCCCAACTAAGAGATAATGGAACCAAGTGAAAGGGACAAAGAGATAAACTTACAAATGAAGTGCAAGCTTAGGTGAAAGAACCAAGAAAGCATATTGGGATAACCCAAGGAAATAGGTTAAAAGGAACGAGGAAATAGGAATTTAGCATCAAAAGATGTAGTGACAAGAAAGAATGAGTGGACTACCTATACTAAGGTAATAAAGGAAAGAACGACCGAGAAACGTTGGGAAAGCAAATCTTCCAAATAAGATGTGGCTAAGGAGAAATAACCATGATTAGTGAGACGGGTCGTAGTCTCACACGCATAATGATGCCTAAAGAGTGGACGGTTGAGCATAGTATGAAGTACGTGAAATAAGACTAATAAAAGTCTCTACCTTGAGGGACGTAGTGGAGAATGAAAGCTTAAAAAGGGAACTACTCGAACAAAACAATAGACAAATGGACCAAAAGGGGTCAAATGGGAATAATGAGCTAAGAAATGATTACGAACAAGCAAGAGTGGATTAAGGATAAAGGAAAATCCTTGAGTAAAGATGTCATTGGGAATGAGGGCGGACCTAAGAAAGGATGAATCCCAGCATGTCAGTAAATCATCTAGAAACCAAATAATTAGAACCGGAAAGACTCAAATAAGGAAGTTGAGAAAGGACCAGTGGGTAAGGAGAACCGACATATTTTTGTAAGTTGATTGGATAACGGTAAAGGTAGTTAAGGAATACTACCAAAAGAAGAGAGGGATGAAGTTATACAATCCCCAAGAGGTTGGAAAGTTGGGAATAGCCCTAAAGGAGGTGTTCTAGAAATCTAATGGACATAGAGACAAGATCTAGAAAATGTCATGTTGTAAGGGGCAGGTAAACCCAACAATCCCGAGGAAAACATGTCTTAAAATAAGAAAGAGTCAGTTAGTCGGCATGACAAAGTCAAACATAAAATTTGGATTGAATTGTAATGAGCAACAAATGAAGGAAGAGTCAAAATAGGATGAAAAGGTGAGGACAAGGAAATCCATGAAAACAGGTACGTAATGCTCTAAAGGATGTTGAGCTAATGGTTTCAACAACCAATATGTTAACTAGACATGGGAATGGTGAGGTATCTTGGAACTCCCAAATCCAGAGTATAGGACCTTAAAGGGAAAAATGTTGCTCTAAGTAAAGAAAGATGTGAATCTAAGAATATACCTGAAGTAAGGTATGTCTAGTTATGATAAACTTCATGGAGTGAGTAAATAATATAAAGGAAAAGAAATCCCTTAAGTGAAGGAGGTAAAAAGGGATAATTGAAAGAACAAGAGAAGAGTTTGCATGTTAAGCAAATAACAAATGGACATCAAAGAAAATGGTTCCTCGTGCAAGGTTGCTAATTATGTTTTGGGGACATAACTCCTAAAAGGAGGGAAGAGTTGTAAACCTTGCCCTTTTGAGTTAAGGAAAATCGGGAAAATAACCGGTCAAACTGAGTAAGAAAACCGAACTGGTTTACAAATTCAATCATTTGGGAACAAGCAATTTGGAAATTTACAACTTCCAGGTGATCCAAAGGGTTTATAAAACCTTGGAAAAGAACCTTAAGACAAATTAGAAGAGAAAAACCAGATTGGTTCAGATGAACTAGATCCCATCATAACACCAAAGTTAAGCGTGCTTACGAGTGAGAGTAAATAGCCATAAATTAATACATATAATTAATTATTAGAATTAATACCAATAATTTAATACCTAAATTAAATTACTGAAATTAATACCAATCATTTATGGCAACATTAATACTTGTAATAAATCTTCCCCATTAAATACATAATTTTACACCTAAAGTTCATCTCCATTAATTCTCCTCACATCTGAACACTTCTCTCTATTTATTGTTCCATTTCCTGATGAAGCTCAAACCAAAGCTATTTTTCTTAACCTCGAAAGAAGAGGTAGGGCTCTTTAGAACTAAGCAGAAGTCAGCTACACGCTTGTAGTTTCCATTTACTTCGAGGGTCGTCGGAGAAGCACCGACATGATGGAACAGCGAAGCAGCTCTGGCGGACTGAAGCTGCCCTATTTCAGTTAATAAAAAATCAGCCAATTTGAGCACTACTCTGTCCAAACCAAGCCATCCCAACATTTTCTCAGCCATCCCACAGCCGAATTAGAATGGAAAGGTAAGCCAATTCGGTTCCACTCTGTAATTTCTGACCAGTATTAGAGAGAGAATTGATAGAATTTTGGTGATGAAATTCTAACTCAATTCGGCATAAATTGATGCAATTCTTGATTCTAGGATGAACCTCAGGATGAGGGGTATCTATCCAGATTGAAAGCTCGGACCGTTGTGCCCCCGACGGTGAGTAATTGAAGCATTCTCTCTCTATAGTCAATTGGGCATGATAAGAATGTTAGATGTCCATTTGAGGAATTTTAAAATTTTTGGGGTAAAACTTACCATTTTTGTAAATGGAAAAATGGTAATTTTGGAAAAGTTGGAGGGACCAAATTGAAAATTTGGGAAATTAAACCCCTTTCGTTGGAGAAGCACCGGCATGATGGAACAGCGAAGCAGCTCTCACGGACTGAAGCTGCCCTATTTCAGTCAATAAAAAATCAGCCAATTTGAGCACTACTCTAACCAGACCAAGCCATCCCAACATTTTCTCAGCCCTCCCATAGCCGAATTAGAACGGAAAGGTAAGCCAATTCGGCTCCCCTCTGTAATTTCTGACCAGTGTTAGAGAGAGAATTGATAGAATTTTGGTGATGAAATTCTAACTCAATCCGGCATCAATTGATGCAATTCTTGATTCTAGGATGAACCTTAGGATGAGGGCTATCTATCAAGATCGAAAGCTCGGACCGTTGTGCCCCCGACGGTGAGTAATTGAAGAATTCTCTCTCTATAGTCTATTTTCTGGCTAATCTCCATTTGAGCTCGTTCCGGCATCAAAACTTGTGATTCAAAGTGCTATTGAATTGTATAATGATATAGGATCTCAATTTTAACAATTAGAATTTGGCTGTGTTAAGGAGTTTAAATTAGGGAAAAATTGGGGATTTTTGAAAATTCGAAGGACCAAGATGCAATTTTATAAATTGAGGGTCAATTGGGAATGATAAGAATGTTAGAGGGCCATTTGAGGAATTTTAGAATTTTTGGGGTAAAACTTACCATTTTTTTAAATGGAAAAATGGTAATTTTGGAAAAGTTGGGGGGACCAAATTGGAAATTTGGGAAATTAAACCCCTTTTTGTGAAATTGAATAAATTGAGGCCCCAAGGGTAATTTTAAAAGTTTTGGGACTCAATTTGAGGAAAAACCAGCTTTTGGGAATTAAAATTAAAGAAAAATAACTTTAGGAACTTAACTGCAAGTAAAAAAATGTTTGGTTTTTCTCATTCCTTCAGAATGAATGAAGTTTATTAGGGCGAGATGATCGTGTATGAACATTAAGTACAGGGAATGGTAGTAAGGATAAGCGCGCGTGAATACAAGGGACCGGTCTAGTGGAATTCCTTGCATCAACAGGTGAGTGGGGTATTCACATCATACCCGGTTGGGATGATGAGCACCTTTTGTAAATTAGATGTCACTGTGAGTGAGCTTACTAACGTCATACCCGGTTGGGATGATGAGCACAATTTAAAGATTAAAAACCCCTTACCAGTTGTGAGTGGGATTTTATATCATAAGCGGTTGGGGATGATAAGTACCTCGAAATGAAAACCCATTACCAAGTGGTATTTTAAACTTCACAACTTAGAGGAGTGATGTGAAAATCATGCAAAAAACAACTTACGGTTGTAAGTAGATCATACCCAGTTTGTATGATGACACCTACCCGAAGGAAGTTAAAAATTCGTTCATCAATTGTGAGGGGAGATGTCCTTATACTCGATATGTATAATGGACAGTTAAAAACATATTTTTGTCGGAAGTGCTCTCCCCTGACTATGTGCCAATGCTTAAACATATGGGAGACCTTCTTGATGGGAGCTCGAATAGCACTTATAGGTTGGGGGCCTTAGTTTTGGAACTTGGGAGCTATTATGCCCAGTTTTGAAAATCTTGAACAACTGGGCCATAGGCCAGTGGGCACAAGCAGGAGCTAGTAAACAAACATGAAATATGTGCAATAAAACTCTAATAAATGAATTTTTTGGCCAAGGTACCAAGACAGGACCGACATATTCAGTCAACTAGTGGCAGTGCGATATGACAGGTCTACGGACCAGTCAAGACAAATAGATGCAGGTTGAGTTGAGGGTCTGGCCATTGGACCAGTGGCACCACATATTTATATGGCATGATATGAAAATACTGTTTGTGCATGCACTATAATTATAGGACTATCAACATCCCCAAGAGAGGTAGTGATGCGTCCTAAGGGCCCTGGATGACCTAGTGAGTATAAGGGCAGTTTGTCTTGCCATGTGACCGTGGGAAATTTGGAGTAGTACTAAGCGCATGAGACCAGGGTGGGGATGGGATGAGGTCTCTGTCCTCATACGGACACGAAGAATTGATTCCGGAATTGAGGGTTGGATGTCGCGTACATCTACTCATTCTTAGGGTAGAAGTGAACGTGCTTCTATCTAGGTGGCCAATAAAGTCGCTCCAACACCACAAGTGGGTTCAATGGATGTGTTGGCCTATAATTGTGTGATTGACCTTCATTATGAAGGATGTGTGTTGGGTGATAACACACCGTGATTAATAAGAAATGGTGGTAAAAACTGATATTTGAAATGAAAGGATTTTTTAAAGAAAGGAGTCAGGCACACTCCAACACAAATCTTTTTCCTAAAAGTTAAAAGTTTTAAAAATCCATTCACTTAGTTGTCATACTCACAACCTCCCTTATATCCCTTTTAGGAAATTCCGAAAAGACTACCTGTAAAGACCATCAACTAAGACGCCTGTGAGACAAGTATGATAAATGTAAAATAATATGCAGTTCTGATTTAAGTTATTCCAGGAAAAGGTGCAGGTTTAAAAGATGCCTTACTCTTTATGGTTTATAATAAAGGGAAAACATTTAATAAACCGGGACAGTGACGGGTTGATCACGAGGATCCGACCAAATTGGGATGGGGCGTGACAACTACGTCCACTTTACCCTGAGAATGAATGAATGTTCGCGACATCTGACTCTCAATCCCATAACAATTCTCCATGTCTGTATGAGGGTAGAGACCTCATCCCGTCCCCACCCCAGTCACGTGCACTTGAAGCTACTCCGAGCTTCGCAAGTTAACCTCATACAACGAACTACCCTTATACCCACTAGGTCGTCCAGGGCCCCAGGACACATCACTAACCCTTTCGGGTGTCTTGAAGGTCCCATAAACATAGTGCATGCACAATTGGTATTTTCACATCATGCCATATAATTTGTGGTGGCACTAGTCCAACGACATCAACCCTCAACTCAACCTGCAGCTATTTGTCTTGACTAGTACGGAGACTTGTCATGTTGCACTACCCCTAGTTGATTGAGTATGTCGGTCCTGTCATGGTACCATGGCCAAACAATTCAATTATTCAAGTTTTCATGGCATATAATTCATGTTTGTTTAAGAGCTCCTGCTCGTGCAAACTGGTCTATGGCCCACTCTTCGAAATTTTCAAAATTAGACATAATAGCCCCTAAATTCCAAAATCGAGGTCTCCGACCTAATAGCACTATTCGAGCTCTTGTTAAGAATGTCTTCCAAATCGTTTATGCAGTGACACACAGTCAGGGGAGAGCACTTCCAGCAAAAGTAGATTTTCAATTATCCATCATACCAATCGAGTATGATGATATCTCCATTCATAAATGATGAACAGGTTTTCCACTTCCTTCGAGGAAGTCTCATCATACCTAACGGGTATGATCTACTTATAACCCGAAAGTAGTTTTTTCGAGTCATTTTCACATCACTCCTCTAAATTGTGATGTTTTGAAATACCACTAAGTAGAGGGTTTTCATTACTGAGGTACTTATCATCCCAACCAGGTATGATATAAAAATCCCACTCACACATTCGTGCACTAACATTCCACTTAGTCAGTTTTTGTCCCTTGCGAGCTTAACCTCAGCTGGCATTCCTGATGTCTCGTGTTCCTACACGAAATGAGCATCGTTGTTCATTATCATATAGTTTGATCACCTCATTTAGTATAAATTACTCAATTCACAACTTTTCCAATATTAGCAAATTGGTTCATAAAGTTATTTTCCTTTTTTATTTAAGGTCTCAATTGCCGGTTTTTCCCCAAATTGTGTCCCAAAACTTTTAAAATTCCTTTTGGGATCATAATTTACTCAATTTCATAAAAAGGGGTTCAATTTTCCCAAATTCTCAATTTAGCCCCTAAATTTTCCAAAATTACCATTTGGCCCTTCCTTTACAAAAATGGTAAGCTTTATCCCAAAGATTCTAAAATTGCTCAATTGGCTCTCTAACATTCTTATCATGCGCAATTGACCCTCAATTTTATAAAATTGCATTTTGGTCCTTCGAAATTTCAAAAATCCCCAATTTCAACTCCCTAACACAGCCAAATTTGATTTCATCAAATTGACTGATCAAACACTTCTAATTGTTGAAATTGAACTTAAAATTGAGTGTCTACAACTTCATACAATTCCAAAGCACTTTGAATCTTATGTTTTAACATCGTAACTAGCTCAAATAGAGATTTGTGGGAAAACAGACTGTAGATAGAGAAAGCTTCAATTGCTCACCGGTGAGGGCACGACGGTCTAAGCTTTCTATCTGGGCAGATAGCTCTCCTCCTAGGATCAAGAATGGCATCAATTGATGTCGAATTGGATTATAATTCTGTCATTGAAATTCTGTTGGCTCTCTCTAGCACCGGACAAAAATTGCAGAGGGGAGTCTTATTGGCTTAGCGGTTCTAAGGAACCCGACCTCACCTTCTTTAGAAAAAAATTACCCTATATAGGAGCTCTAGTTCGAGCTTCGCTGAAAAACTAAGCAGATGAGAGAGAGTGAGCTTTTCAAGTGTGGAGACGATGAATGGATAGGAGCTCTTTATATAGGGGGCTCGAGGACTCGTCAGCCGTTCGTTTGACACCTTTATGACAAACATTGATGGTCTGAAATATTCTGAACAAAAATGTTTCTTCTTCTCCAATGCTGCTTCAATTTTTCGGTGAGTGAACAGTGCTGTCATTTGAAAGAAGAAGACGATATTGTTCCGAACCGGACCGAAATGGGTTCAAAGATTAAATCGGCCGGTTAACCTATGATTCGACCGAATTTTTCAAATCTAAAAATTTCTAAATTCATCTAAATTCATTTTCTATCCATGGTGGCCTCAAATCTCAAATTTGAATTTTTTAAGCCACCTAGAAAAATGAATTCAACATCTGGTTAAATAGTGGTTCAAACCGGTCCAAACTGATTCAATCCAGTTCAAATTCGGTTCACCTGAACCGGTTTGGTTTTCATATCCAATTCACCCTAAAGTCCTTTTTCATGACTTTTATGACTCCATAGGTCACTTAGGGTCCATAAATTTCCTAGTTTGCCCTCTCTCTATTGGTTCCGGTTCATAAACCGACTTGGTTATTAAACCGGTTCAATTCGGTTTAGGTCTAGTTCACCCAAACTGGTCTAGTTTTTCTCTCTCAATTTGTCTTAAAGTTCTTTTCCAAGGGTTATGAACCTCTTTGGGTCTCTTGGGAGTTAAAATTTCTCCAATTTGTGCATTCCCCAATAACGGGTTTGTGAATCAGTTCGATTTTCTCATTATTACCGGTTCTTTTCCAAGTTTTCCCTAACTCCAATGGCGAGGTCTACAACTCTCCCCTCCTTTTAGGTCTTTTGTACCCAAAACTTATTTCACATTATTTTCGTGTTGGCTTAAACTTTTTATTGTTATAAAATTTTCTATCCTATTGTCATACAACCTTCTAAGTTATTTTCGTTCATCCCTTTCATCACGTATTTAAGATTGTTATCTCATTCTCATCCTTTCCTCATTCCATTGAACTTACCTTAGCCTGGAGTATTTTCCTTGAAAATTTATGATCATTTCCTTTCTTTACAACCTTTTCCAAGGCATCATTTCACATCCCAAGCTTCTTTTACCCAAAATTTCAAAACTATAATTTTCGATAATTTTTCTTCCACGGATTCTGTCATTTATTGTGTTTTCATCCTACATGGATTCCTTCCTAATTATTTGGTTATCACCTTTATACTTGACTTCGTTATGTCTTACTCATAGACCATTCCTTGCTTAAGACGTATTTATCTATGTTAGTTGGATTTACATGCCCCCTTACCGCATGACATTCTTTGTAATGTATTAACTTTACATCCCTATAACAGTATTAGTTTGCGTACTTCTCATCTTTTCCAAATTTCTTTATTTGGTCATTCTGCCTTCAAATCTTTAAATTTTCCGATACTTAATGAAATATTAACATTTCTGATCTTTTACTTCACTCTTCATTCCCACTGGTGTCCTTCTCCCTTAAGTTCTCTTCTTTTTCTAAATCTCTACTTGCCCTTATCAAAGTTCCTCCCACTATTATTCATTCTAAGTTTAGTTCCTTTCTTACTCGAATGGCATCTATTGATGTCATCTTCCTACCTATACATTACATGGGTTTGACTTATCCCTTGATTCTTTACAATTTCCTTCTCCTTGAACATGATCCTTTCTTTTCCAACATTTTGTTCTCAAGGAGTTTATTATCATTTTTATTCCGTTGGTTCCATTTTCTCTCCTTGGTACACCCATGTCTTCCCAAAATTACTTTATCTGGTGAGCTTCACATTCTCTTTCCCTCGGTATTTCCTTCTAGTTCAACCATTGAAATCATTAAATTCTTGAGTATATTTTTGCCAATATTTTCACCAACTTACTCTTACTCCTTGGATCCATGAGTACCTGTTGTTGATCCTGCTTCATTCCCACTTGCTTCAGTATTTGTTTATTCCTTTGAGGTGAACCTCTCAACCTCATCGTGTGCAAACCTTTCATACCTTCGCATCCTTGGTATTTCCCTTTTGTCTTGGTTATGCTGTATTCTTTTACTACTCCCCATCTCTTATTAGACTTCGTCTACTCCTCCGAATGATTTGGTCCATATAAGTTATTTTCTCATATCGAATTCTTCTAAAGTTTCCATTTTGAGTTTCCATATCTTCTTGTAGTAGATCACACTCAACCCCCCAATATTTTCACTTAGCCACTCATACTCCTTACCGAGGACCATATTTCTTCTCTAGTTTGCAACCTTCCCTATATTGTTTGTCTTTACCTAAAGCTTCCTCCTCCCTTGCCCTAACTTCCTATTTTTATCCTCCTTGTATCTTCTATTCTGGGATTCCCTTTTTGTTTAATTATCTGACCGCTCTTTAGGAATTTATTCCCTTAAATCTTCTCATGACTTAAGGGTCTTGTATTACTTATCTACTCTTGTTTCCCTTCCTCTTTTGATTCATACCTTTGCCTCCCACATATATCCTTATCCTTTGGAGTTCCTAAGGAACTATATCTTAGTTACACCTGAACCTTCCTCTTACTTTACTTTCTCTCCATCTTTCCTTGGTGTCTTCTCATTGGGATGTTCTACTTCTCCCAGTTTTTCCTTATCCTTATTCTTAGAGCTTACTTTTAACTTCTTGGACTATCCAAAATCTTTACTCTTGAAGGGTCGCTTCCCTAATTTCTTTTTTCTTTTCTTACTATCTCCTTTAGATGAAAGATTCCTTATCGTATTTCTAAGGGTAAGTCTTAAGAGTTGAGTTTAACTATGAATAACCCATCTCTTCTTCCTTGGGTGAATTTTTATCTTGTATTTAATTTTTTTATCATACTTTTAAACTTTTTCAAAGAACTCAAATGTTGTAATCAAACTTTTACTTTTATTTAATCAAGAAATATTTTCTGGCTATAATTTGGCTTATTACAAAATTCTCTACCCCTTAATCCCTTGGGGTCATATGGCTAGAGTTAACCCTAGAACGATTATGGGATTCTTGATCAGAAGACTCTAAGGAATTGATTGGGGTCCATTGCGTTCTCTAATAGGACGAATTTCTTGTATGGCCTCCAATCTGTACCTCTTTAGTACTTCCACCTCACACTCATAAGTCCACTTCACCCATTGAGAGGGATTGAAGTTGGGTTAAGTGGGTGGAAGTACTTGATGAACCTTTATGAAGGTGGCATATGAATCCCAATAGTTATCGCATGCCTCTTTCTTGGTGGGATTCCCTTATAGTTATCATGGGACTGGAGGAGGAGGGGTTGGACTCCTAGGAGGTGATGCTGGTTCCTCTTGTCTAGGAGGAGGATATATGATGCCTTTCAGTTCCAGTAAGGCTCCTACTTGTTTACGATAGTCTTCCACCATGTCCTTGGGCACCCTTTTCTTGCCCTTTAGAAACCTTTGTACGTCTTCCTCCCTTAGGTTGGATGTCTTTTTTAAGGTTATGGGTGGAGGACTAGATTTCACCGCATATTTTCTAGGGTCTCTCCTTCCTAAACGATAGTTTAGAGTTGGATAAATGTTAGGGCATAATATTGATAATGTTTCAAGAGAACTAGGCTGGGATACCACTCTAGATGTCACGCCCGGACCCGGTTTGGTCGAATTCCCGTGAACAACCCGCTGCTCTCTCGGTTCAAGAGGAGTTTCCCCCTTCTTTTACCCGAGAGGCGCCAGGCGTATTATCAACCTTGTTCCCTAGAAAGACATATATCAAATAAAATGCTAGCTTAAAAGAAATTAAGCATACCTGACAGATGGTAAGGCTCGGTGTTATTCCTAATCATTTTCTTTTTCCTAAAAATGGATAGAAAATAGGGGTGAGTTTCTACAACTTAGTGAATGGGTATTTTAGAAATGAAAATTTTTTAAAAAAATGTTTTGAAATTGGAGTATGCCAGACTCCTTAATTTCTTTAAAATTTTCTCCGCTTTAAAATCTAAATTTTCCAAAAATACATCCTTCACCATGAAGGTCAATCACACAGTCACTCACCAATACGTCCATTGAACCCATTTGTGGAGTCAGAGTAACTTCCTCGGTCATCTAGATAGAAGTATGTCCAGCTCTTCTCTAAGAATTAGTGGATGTTCATGACATCCGACCCTCAATCCCGTAATAATTCTCTATGTCCGTATGAGAACAGAGACCCCATCTTGTCCCCACCCCAGTCTCGTGCACTTGAAGCTACTCCGAGCTTCACAAGGTCACCTGGTACGACGAATTGCTCTTATACCCACCAGGTCATCTAGGGCCCTCGGACACATCACTATCCCTCTTGGGTGTCTTGAAGGTCCCATAAACATAGTGCATGCACAATTAGTATTTTCACATCATACCATATAGTATGTGGTGCCACTGGTCTAATAGCCCCGACCCTCAACTCAACCTGCAGTTGTTTGTCTTGACTAGTCCGGAGACCTGTCATGTCGCACTGCCGTAGTTGACTGAGTATGTCAGTCTTGTCTTGGTACCATGGCCAAACAATTCAATTATTCAAGTTTTCGTGGAATATAATTCATGTTTGTTTACGAGCTCCTACTAGTGCCAGCTGGCCTATGACCCACTGTTTGAGATTTTCAAAATTTGGGCATAATAGCCTTCAAGTTCCAAAACCAAGGCCTCTAACCTAATAGTGCTATTCGAGCTCTCGTCAAGAAGGTCTTCCAAATCGTTTAAGCAAAGGCACACAGTTAGGGGAGAGCCCTTCTGACAAAAGTAGATTTTCAGCTATTCGTCATACCAACCGAGTATGAGGACATTTCTGGTCATAACTGATGAATGTGTTTTCCACTTCCTTCGAGAAAGTTTCATCATACCAATCGGGTATGATCTACTTACAACCCATAAGTAGTTTTTTCACGTCATTTTCACATCACTCCTCTAAATTGTGAAGTTTAAAATACCACTAAGCAGTGGGTTTTCATTACTGAGGTACTTATCATCTCAACTGGGTATGATATAAAAATCATACTCACCTGTTCGTGCATTGACTTTCCACTTAGTCAGTTTTTTACACTTGCGAGCTTAACCTCAGCTAGCATTCCTGATGTCTCGTGTTCCTACACAAAAAGAACATCGTTGCTCATTATCATCTAGCTTGATCACCTCATTTAGTATAAATGACTCAATTCACAACTTTTCCAATATTTGCAAATTGATTCCTAAAGTTATTTTTCCTTTTTACTTTAGGCCCTTATTGCCGATTTTTCCCCAAATTGAGTCCCAAAACTTTTAAAATTACTCTTGGGATCTCAATTTACTCAATTTCATAAAAAGGGGTTCAAGTTTCCCAAATTCTCAATTTGGCCACCAAATTTTCCAAAATTACCATTTTCCCCTTCCTTTACAAAAATGGTAAGTTTTACCCAAAAGATTCTAAAATTGCTCAAATTATCCTCTAACATTCTTATCATGCCCAATTGACCCTCAATTTTATAAAATTGCATTTTGGTAATTCTAATTTTTGAAAATCCTCAATTTCCCCAAATTTCCCCCAATTTGAACTACCTAACACAGTCAAATTTGATTTCATCAAATTGACCAATTAAACACTTCTAATTTTTTAAATTGAAGTTGAAATTGAGTTTCTACATCTTCATACGATTCCATAGCACTTTGAATCATAAGTTTTAATAGCCGTAATGAGCTTAAACGGATCTTCGCTGGAAAATAGAGTGTAGAGAGAGAAAGCTTCAATTGCTCACTACTGAGAGCACGATGGTTTGAGCTTTCTATCTGGGCAGATAACTCTCCTCCTGAGTTCCTACTAGGATCAAGAATGGCATCAATTGATGCCAAATTGCATTAGAATTCTGTCATTGAAATTCTATCGGCTCTCTCTCTAGCACCAGTTAGAAATTGTAGAGAGTAGCCGAATTGGCTTACCTTTTAGTAGCCGTGGGAGGGCTGAGGAGATGTTGGGAGAGGTTGGTTTGATCTATGGAGGGCTTGAATTGGGAAATTTTAGCTCAACCAAAACATGGCAACTTCAATCTGCTATAGCTGCTCCACTGTTCAATTACGACGGCACTTCTCTGGCGACTCTCGAAGTGAATGAATGTCACCACCATGTAGCTGACCTCTCCCCGGTTCTAAGGGACCCGACCTCGCCTTCTTTGGCTTAGAAATGACCCTATATCACAACATTGGTTCAATCATCGTTGGAAAACTAAGTAGCTGAGAGAGAGTGAGCTTTTCAGGTATGGAGAGGGGCTCTTTATATAAGGTGCCTGGGGACTCATCAGGCGTCCGTTTAGCACCTTTATGACAAAACTTGATGGCCTAAAACGTTATGAATGGAAACGTTTCTTCTTCGCCGGTGCTACTTCGATTTTCTGGTGAGTGAACAGTGCTGTCATCTGCAGGAAGAATACGACACTATTCCGAACTAGATGAGACCGGTCTGAACCGAGTTCAAAGCTTAAACCGGCCGGTTCGCCCCCGATTCGATCAAAATTTTCAAATCTAAAAATTACTAAATTCAATTTCTATCCAATGGTGGCCTCAAATCTCAAATTTAAAATTTTTAAACCACCTAGGAAAATGAATTTAGCATCCGGTTCAATTGTGGTTCAAACTGATCCAAACCAATTCAGATCTAGTTCACCTGAACCGGTTTGGTTTTCATCTCCAATTCACCCTAAAGTCCTTTTTCATGACTTTAATGACTCCTTAGGTCACTTAGGGTTCATAAATTTCCCGATTTGCCCTCTCTCTATTAGTTCCGGTTCATAAACCAGCTCGGTTATTAAATCGGTTCCATCTGGTTCACCTAAACCAGTATAATTTTTCTCTTTCGATTTGTCCTAAAGTTCTTTTCCAAGGGTTATGAACCTTTTTGGGTCACTTTGAAGTTAAAATTTCTCCAATTTGCCCATTCCCCAATAACGGATTTTCTCAGTTAGTATGACCGATCCTTTTCCTTGTTTTCCTTTACTCCAAAGAGCGGGGTTTACAGTGTGAATGTTTGCTAACTGCCTTTCGAGTAAAGGAAGCATTGAAATATATTTTTCAAGATAAAGAAAAATTCCAACATGTTGTAAAGAAAGAAAGAAAGATACGATAATGTAAAGAAAAATTATTTTCAAAAACTCACCTCGATACCCACTTACTGAGTTGTAGAAACTCACCCTCTCTCTTGAATTGTTTTTAAAGGAAAAGAGGTGACCAACCTTAGAGAATCCACGAAGATGAACTCTAATTGACGTGCGCTTAAATTTCCTTTAAGTTGTTGAGTTTTGTATAATGTTATTACAGGGAATAAGGATACGAATTTCGCCTGACTCCTTGCGGTCTTAGAAAGTGGTGACTCTTCCTAGACCAAAGGGAGTGGCAGGTTGTTCACAGAGTTTCGATCAAACTAGATCGGGGAATGACACCTCTGGCTTCCTACAGCTAAAAACGACCTCCCACAATTGCCCTAAGATGCCTCTTGATCCCTTTCAGTCTCCAGGTAAGCCATTCCACCTCTAATTTGCATGAGTCCTACAATTCTAGAGAGAGAAAGTGGTTACTAAGGAAATATCCCCTGCTTAGGACACCAATTTGGGTGAATTATGATCCTTAGAAGATACTCCTGGCAAAGGCTATCTCCACAAATCTTGAGCTCCTACAACCGCACCTCCATCAGTAAGAATTTGAAGTTCTCTCTCTAAGTATAGGGTTAAGCTAACTTGTAGGAAGAAATTCATATCCTTAAAACCAACATGGAGATGCCAAACTTGTTGAACCTATAATTGGTTCTATGATAAATTAGTTATGTAGAAGTAACTATCCATACCCTTACATCAGTAATCTTGCAACTAGAGTTATTCCTATTGTCTCAAATAAGCTAATAAAAGTAATAAATCAATAATTAGCTATAGACTAGATAGAAAGAATTAAAGAGGAACTTCCTACCCATAAAAAATATTAGAAATGAATGAAAGAATGGAGGATGATTACATGGGGATTTTTGCGTGACTTCCTTGCCTATGATATAGTCTTGCAATAGTTGATTCCAAGGGACCTTCAAGGAAATTAAAACCTTACATGGATTACAAAAGTAAAAGCCTAGAATGATAACTCTCATATAATAGGAAGAAGATGAGAACCTTGAGCAAAGACCATATCTAATGGTCAACGTCAACAGTAAAGGTCGGACAAGCCCTGTTAGTGAAGATCGACCAATGGGGATCCGACACATGGCAAAGGTGCCACTCAGCATCTGACTTGGACGTCCGTGAATGGCCAACCAAACAAAGGCCGACACGTGACACCATGGCTAATCAGAATCTAACATGCGGCACATGCACTTTGTGTTAGGGGAAATCTGACGTATTTAAAAATAGCCAATTAGAAAGCGCTATGTGTCATGGTCAATAGTCAATAGGGATTGGTCAGTAGCCACGTAGGAAGGAACAACCAATGGGGGGCTAACACGTGTCCGACCAGCAAGTATAAGTCTGACTAGGCTTCTAATGGGAATGCTACATCAACAAAACCAACAAATTACGTTGCACCACATGTCAAGCCGACATGTGTGAAGCTCTCACGCGCACCACAAGTTTGTCTTCCTCAGACGACTGATAGGGAGAAGAGGATAAGGAAGTGGGAGAAAGTCTCTAGTGACTCGACCGTTTGAGGACCGAGTCTTACACCGACACTACTGTCTTTGATCCAGTTGCGGACGAGTGAGGCGAGGACCGAGTCTTACACCGACATGTAACCTGGATAGTTGTCGAGCTCCCTATATAAAGAGCACCCCTCTTCTCACATTCCCCATCCCACCAACGACTGAAGAACCTGAAGAGGTCCAATTTTCAACGAAGCTTAAACCAGAGCTTCAACGTCGAGCTTTTTCTCAACCTCTGAAGCTCCCACCAGTGCCATTGGGACTCAGAATAAGTCCTTTTCATGACTACCACCTCGGTTTGGTCTAAGGACCACTGCCTGAGCTCTAGCGTGATCAAACAAGATCCTTGCTCTTTTAGTCAAGAAGGAGCCAAACACTTCGAGCTGCACCCCAATGGCCCCCAGCCTCAGGCAGCTAAACCGACCCTTCCTTAGCCCTCCTTCACTCACACCAGACCCTGCACCACCATTGATGTAAGCTAATTTCGCCCTACGTCATCGTAGTGTTAAAGTTGTAGAGGCTAACCTCCCTAAAATTCTCTCATCAAATTCACGGTGATCCTGCAGGCAATTGACCAACACATTGATCATAGAAGGACCACTTAGGAGAGCACTAGCTGGCCACATCAAGAGTTTTGACCGTCGCCCCCTCACCAGTAATAAAACCGAGCTTTCTCTCTCTATAGCCTTTTTCTGATGAAGCTCCATTTGAGCTCAAATCAGTAGTGATTAAGGTGATTCAAAGGTCAAAATCATTATAGGAAGATGGGGGGCACAATTAGCAGCATGATAGGGGCAATTGCTCAAGTTTGGGCAATCAATTTGATAAATCCAAGATTCGGGGGTCAAATTGCATTAAATTGAGGGAATTTGGGCAAATTTCGAGAATTTTGGAAAATTGGGTGATTTCTAGGAAATTAACTCCCAATTAAGGACCAATTGGCCAATTTAATGAAATTGGGGGCCGATTGGAAAATTTTTTAACTTTGAGGACCAATTGGCAATTTTGGAAAAAATTGATGGCCAATGGGTAATTTTGGAAAAGTTAAGGACCCTCGAGGGATAGTTGGAGATCCTAGGGACCAAATTAAAAATTTTGAATGTTCGAGAGGCATTCGTGCTGAAACTTCCCTCATGAACATGTTCAAACCCTACAGAGACATATTAAACCGGAATGTGTGCAAGAAGGCACGACCAGGACTGGAAGTCCAATTGGGGCAAACTAGCCTCATTTATCTAGTGAGTGGGTTTAGCATCACGCCCCGTTGGGCAGATGATTACAGCATTCCCGAATAAACAAAAAGGTTTTCTAGTACTGCCCCTCCCTTGACTGATTGAACAAGCTTGAAACTTTGGTAGGGTGTCCTGATATTGCTTGAGGCATGCAAAGGTCGGATGATAATGTTCGAGTGGGCCTAAGGCCAATGGACACGGGCGTAGGCCCATAGACAAGATGAGTTGCATGTGCATAAGAAACTCACATAAGCATTGGTAAATTGTGTGTCTATTGGTTACAATGTTGAAGCCGAACATTCAAACTCATTAGGTTAGTAGCACCTGAGCCGAAGTTGGGTCATCAATCTCGTTGGGCCAGTAAGTTATGAGGATAAAGCCGGGTTGTTGTGTCCGTTGGGCCAGTAACACCAAAGATTATGGCCTTAATAAATGAAAATTGTTGATTTTGTATACATGAGATGTGGAGTCATTGAGATGCCCGGTATGGGGTAGTGGTGGTTCCAAGGGCTGTTGGATGACCAAGGGAGCATAAGGACGGATCGTCATCCTGTATGTCAAGAAGCTCTGGGAGCTTTGTGCGCATGGAGATTGAGGCGGGAGGGGAAAAGAGGTCTCATTCCTCAAAGTGGGCATGGAGTATGAATAGGGTTTAAGGGTCGGACAAATGATGTCCACTCAAACTCAAGGTAATGTGTGCGAACCTCTATTAGGGTGGACGGTAAAGGCACTTTGGTCCACAATTAGAATAGTCGGGGACTGTTCTACGAAAATGTGATCCTTTCTATAATAGAAAAGGCATCTAATTATTTTCCAACATGAGAAGTGGTAGAAAATGGAATATCGTGAATATGACGAACACATAAATAAATTCATCCCTAAGATTTTTTCCCACTCACTAAGTCATGCAACTCATCCCCCTCTCATTAAATTTTTTTCTTTTCAGGAAGAAAAGGACTTCACGAGAATTTCCCTTGCCAAGTCTCAAACCCATGTATGAATTATACTTTAAGTTTTGAATAATTTCATTCATGGGAACCTAGCAGGAAATATGCCTAACTCTCACCTAGGAGGAATTCAAAGAAAGGTACTTGAAGGAATACCTGGCTCCCCACTTAATCAACGAGAGGAAATTGGAGTTCTTCTGGTTAAGACAAGGAGCGAGTATAGTCTTGGAATATGAAACCAAGTTTAATGTGTTAAGACCCTTTTTCCCCCGACATGGTGAGACCGATAGATAACTGCCAGAAGTTTATCGAGGGACTCACTATGGACGTGAGAGACCAGGTGGGGGTATTGGGACACTCCCACCAACTTGGCCACCATCATCAGCATGTCCCACGAGTGCGTGCATCTAATTCAAATGAAATGCCACCGGGTGGAGCAGAGCATGCGAAGGGAGGAAAGGGGCCAAAATGGAAAGGGAGTTCAGAGAGAGTAAGGGGGACCATGGTGGGGGACCAAGGCAAGGTTCCCGAGAAGAGGGGAGGGTTATCAACCACACAGGGAAGTGAACACACCCCCTCATAGGAAGGGCCCCTACTGCCTAGGTGCCAAAGGACCCATGAAGGGGCGTGCCCAATGTGTTTTGGGTGCGGACAACTTGGCACTAAGTAAGGAATTGCCCGACACTATGAGGTAATGCTTAGAAAAATGCCCCGCAGCCACTACTCGGAAATCAGAGGGCACCTAATGGGGAATGGTGGCACCCGCCTAAGTCCCTGCCAAAGTATGCAACCTCACCTAGGAGGAAGCCCAGAAGGACCTCAGCATAGTAGCTGGTACGTCCCAACCACTCCCTTAAGACGAGCCTGTAATCCTGAGTCGTGTAGTCCCTTTTCTCGAATTAATAAAGCCTGTTCTATCAAGGCATTCTATTAAATCACACTCAGGTCACATACAAATATTTGGGAAGGAGGTATACGTCATCTTCAACTTAGTGGTCGAACAATCCTTCGTCTAAGTGACCCTAGTTTTCAGTCCTACCTAGGAAGCTCACACCCCTCACACCACCTCTCAACATTCTTACACCACTAGGAGAGGAGCTAGCCTAACACAAGCTCCTCGAGGCATGTTAAGTCCAGATTGAGGGGATATCCTTGGAAGGAAATCTAATTCCCCTACTACTAATGGAGGTGGAAGTTATCATTTGCATGAACTGGCTAAGCATGCACCAGGCCAAGGTAGACAGTGGGAATAAGTGAATAACATTCCATGCTCCAGGAAAGGAGGGGGCACTATTTGAAGGGGACAAGGGAAGAGCAAGGATACACCTAGTGTATTGCATGGAGGAGCAGGACTTGTTGCGAAAGGGAAATAAGTTGTTCCTCACATAGATCACTTGCAAGGATTCACCGGGGAAAGGATTGGAAGAGATCCTGATAGTAAACCGTTACCTCAATGTGTTCCTGGAAGAGCTACCCGACCTACCCCCAAATCGCCAACTAGAATTCGTAATTGAGGTAGTATCAAGGACCCACCCCATATTGCAAGCTCCCTACTGTATAGTGCCTGCAGAACTTAAGGAGCTTAAAGAACAATTGGATGAGCTACTAGAAAAGGGCTTATGTAATCTCCCCCTTTCAGAGTTAAGGAAAACCAAGGAAAGAACAGGTCAAACCGAGTGAGAAAATTGAACCAGTTCACAAACCCCAATCACTAGATAATGGGAAAATTGGGAAATTTCCAACTCCTGAGTGACCCAAAGAGTCATAAAAAGCTTGGGAAGGGACCTTAGGATAATTTGGGAGAGTAAACCAGACCAGTTCAGGTGAACCGGATCCGAACCGAATTGAACTGGTTTGGACCGGTTTGAACCACTATTGAACCGAATGTTAAATTCATTTTTCTAGGTGGCTTAGAAAATTCAAATTGGAGAATTGTGGCCACCATTAGATAAAGATTGAATTTAGATGAATTTAGAAATTTTTAATTTTGAAAAACTTGTTCGAATCGGGCATGAATCAGCCGGTTTGACCCCTTTAACTGGGTTCATACAGGTCTGGTTCAGTTCGGAACAATGTCTTCTTCTTCCCTCAGATGACAGCATTGTTCACTCATTGAAAATTTTAAAAATTCCGGCGAAGAAAAAACATTTTTGTTTTGTACGTTGCATGCCATCAATGATTGTCTTTAAGGTGCCAAACGAACGGCCAGAGAGTCCTTGAGCTCCCTATATAAAGAGCCCATCTCCATTCATCCTCCACACACCTGAAAAACACACTCTCTCTCAACTACTCAGTTTTTCGAAGAAGCTCGAACCAGAGCTCTAACATAGGGTCTTTTCTAAGCCAAAGAAGTCTTAGTCAAGTTCATTAGACTCAGGGAGAAGTCAGCTACACAGTGGTAGTCTCCAATTGCTCCCAGGATCACCAGAAAAGTGCTGGCGTGATCGAACAGTGAAGCAGCTCCGATGGACCAAAGCTGCCCTATTTTTGTCAAGCTGAAATCGGCTAATTCGAGCCCTCCTTAGGCCAAACCAAGCTCTCTCAACACTCTCTTAGCCCTCCTACTACCGAATTAGAGCGAAAAGGTAAGCCATTTTGGCTCCCATATCTGAATTTCAATCGATACTATAGAGAGAACTGACATATCTTTAATTATCCCTCAATTCAACATGAATTGTGTTGATTATTGATTATAGGAGGAACCTCAGGATAGGAGCTACCTGCCAAGATCGAAAGCTCGGACCACCGCACCCCCAACGGTAATCTTTCGAAGCTTTCTCTCTCTATGTCTAGTTTTTCAGCGAAGCTCAGTTTGAGCTCGTTCCGAAGTCAATTCATGCGATTTAAAGTGCAATTTAATCATATGGATGTGTAGGAACTAAAAACCTCCTTCAATTTCAATAATTAACTTCAATTGATTGGTCAATTCGATGAAATCAAATCCAATAAGTTTGAAAGGTTGAAATTGGGGGAAAGTTTGAGAATTTCAAAATTTTAAGGGACTAAAGTGCAATTTCCTAAAATTAAGGTCCAATTGGGCATGGAAAAGATGTTGGAGGACCCATTGGTCAACTTTTGGAACTTTGGGATTAATTTTAACATTTTTGTAAAGTAGGGGCAAATTGGTAATTTTGGAAATGTTGGGGACCAAATTGGGAATATGGGAACCTTGAACCCCTTTTTGTAATTTTGAATAAATTGAGGACCCAAAGTAAAATTTTGAAGTTTCAAAACTCAATTTGAGGAAAACTAGCATTAGGGACCGAAAGTTAAAGGAAAAGAACTTTAGGGACCTAATTACAAATAATTGACAAGTTTGGGTATTTTAGCCATTCGTGGTGAATGAAGGCTATTAGGCCAAATGATAATGAATAAGGATGTGCATATCGAGTAGGAACACAAATTACCGAGAATGACAGTCAAAACAAGCTCGCGTGAAGGCAAAAATTTGGTTAAGAGGAATTTACTGCATTAATTGGTGAGTGGGATCTTTCACATCATACCCAGTTGAGATTATGAGCACCTCGGTAATGTAAACCCGCTACTATGTAGGATTTTAACATCACACCTGGATGGGGTGATGTGAGAAAATGCACAAAAAAACTATTTACCGGATGTAAGTAGATCATACCCTGTTTGTATGATGAAATTCTTGGAAGTATGTAGAAAACCTGCTTATTACTTATGAGCATAGATGTCTTCACACCCAGTTGGTGTGATGGATAGCTGAAAAGATTATTTTGTCAGAACTGCTCTTCCCTGACTGTGTGCCACTGCATAAAGTTTTTGGGGGACCTTCTTGATGGGAGCTCGAATAGCTTAGATAGGCCAGATACCTTGATTTTAAAACTTGAGGGCTAAAATGCCCGATTTTGAAAATCTCATACAGTGGGCCCAAGGCCAGTTGGCATGAGCAGGAGCTCATAAACAAATATGAGATTAAGCCATGAAAACTTTAATGAATGTTGTGTTTGGCCATGGTACCAAGACAGGACCAACACACTTGATGGATTGGTGGTAGTGCGACAAGGCAGATCAACAAATAGTTGTAGATCGAGTTGAGGGTAGGTGTCATTGGACTAGTGGAACCAAAGATTAAATGGCTTATAAAGAAAACATTTGTGTTGTGCATGCACTGAGGTTTGGGACCATTAAGATGCCCATGAGGGGTAGTGATGTGTCCTAGGGCTACTAGACGAGATCGTGGAGATAAAGGCAGTTTGTCGTGCCAGCAGACAGGAAGCTCGACATAGCTTCATGCGCATGAGACCGAGCTCGGGTCGAGATGAGGTCTCTGTCCTCATACAGACACGAAGTTTTCTTTCGGGATTGAGGGTTGGATGTCACACACATCCACTCATTCTTAGGGTAGAAGTGGATGGGCTTCTATCAAGGTGGTCGGTAAAGTCGCTCCAATGCCACAAGTGGCTGCAATGGATGTGATGCCCTGAGGATATGTGATCCCTTCATGATGAAGGGCATGTGTTGGTTGCTAAGCACACTATTTGTGGTTAATGATGAAAAATGGCATTAAAAACCGAGAAATGAAGGAAAAAATAATTTTAAAGAAAATAAGGAGTTTGACACACTCCAATTAAAAACTACTTTATTGAAACTTTATTTTTTTTTAAAATGCCCATTCACTGAGTTGTAGAAACTCACCCACCCTTTCTACCCCATTTCAGGAAATATAGATATGACTAGAGATTACACTAGGCCTTACTCTCTATCAAGTATGCTTAATTATCTTGAGCTTACATTTTATTGATATATGTTATTCCAGGGAACAAGGTTGAAATTACGCATGGCTCCTTAATTATCTTGAGCTTACCTAACTTATCCCCGGTTCTAATGAATTTGACCTTGCCTTCTTTGACTTAGAATTGACCCTTTATTGGAGCTCTGGTTCAAGCTTCACCAGAAAACTAAGCAACTGAGAGAGAGTGAGCTTTTCAAGTGTGGAGAGGACGAATGGGGAGGGGCTCTTTATATAGGGAGCTTGGGGACCCATTGGCCATCCATCTGGCACCGTTATGACAGGAATTGATGACCTGAAATGTACCAAATGGAGGCGTTTCTTCTTCACTGGCATTTTTTCAGTTTCTCAGCGAGTGAACAGTCTTGTCATCCTAAGGAAGAAGATGACACTGTTTTGAATCGGACGGGATCGATCCGAACCGGGTTCAAAGCTTAAACCGGCCGGTTCACCCCTCATTCAATCGATTTTTCAATTCTAAAAATTTCTAAATTCATTATCTATCCAATGATGGCCTCAAATCTCCAATTTGAATTATTTAAGCCACCTAGAAAAATGAATTTAGGATTTGGTTCATTAGTGGTTCAAACCGGTTCGGATTCGATTCACCTGAACCGGTTTAGTTTTCATCCCCAATTCCTTCACAAGTCCATTTCTATGTCCTTTGTGACTCCTTGGGTTACTTAGGGTTCATAAGATTCCTGGTTTATGATCTCTTTATCGATTCTGATTCATAAACCAGCTTGATCCTTAAACCGATTTGATCTGATTTGGGTCCGGTTCACCAGAACCGATCTGGTTTTTCTCTTCCACTTTGTTCTAAGGTTCCTTCCCAAGGGTTATAAATTTCTTTGGGGCACAAGGGAGTTGAATTTCCCTGTTTTGCCTGTTCTCTATCGGTTCTGGTTCATGAACCAACTCGATTCATAAACTGGTTCAATCTTGTTGGATTCGGTTCATCTAAACCGGTGTGGTATTTCTATTCCAATTCGTCCTAAGGTTCTTTTCCATGGCATTATGAACTCTTTGGATCACTTGAGAGTTGTAAATTTCCAAACTGCTCGTTCACAATTGATTGGATTTGTGAACCGGTTTTGTATCGTCACTTGGTTTAACCGGTTCTTTTTTCAATTTTCCTTAGCTCGAAAGGGTGGGTTTTACACTGAGTGTTCCTCAAGGTGTCACTATGGAGAGGAATACTTAGGTTTCAACAGTGAGGAAAGATGAAACCAAGGTACATAGGTTTGTACGTCATAATTCAAAGGATTGGACCGGTGGCATACAAGATGGAGTTGCCTCCGGATCTACAGAGGATACATTACATATTCCACATGTTAGTACCACGAAAATATGTGCCTGACCCCAGCCATGTACTAGATCAGCCACTACAAATCCTCGACCGATAAGAGAAGAATCTATGGAACAAGAGGACTCCAATGATAAAAGTCCTTTGGCAAAATGGCGAAGTAGAAGATGAGACGTGGGAAACAGAATTGGTCATGAGGAATATATACCCTCAACTATTTAGGATGTAAAACTTTTGGGGACAAAACTCCTAAAAGGTGGGGAGAGTTGTAAACCTCATCCCTTTAAAGTAAAGAACTAAACTGAGGGAAAGTCCAAATACTTCCGAAAGAAAAACTGGTTGTTTATCGAAACCAAAAAGGGCTAAAATAAGCCATAAGATGAAGATTTCGACATTTCAAGTGGCCAATAAATTACAAGAATCATGAAGAAGAAACCTAAAGTGGATAGGATGTTGAAACATGACCGGTTCAACATGAACCAGACTTGAACCGGGTCGAATCGGAGTAAATTAGGTTGAACCATGAAGAATTGAATCAAAGATACAATTTTCTAGATAGCTTAAAAATGTCAAATTGGAAAATTGAAGCCACCATTAGATAGAGAATTAATTTAGAAAAATTTACAAATTTTTAATTTTCAGAAACCTAGTCGAATCAATCTTGAACCAACCAATTTAAGATTTTGGGTTGCTAGACCCAGTCGAATCACACCGGTCAACGGACCGCTGCCAAGTTAACGTCCAGTCAACTAGCACAACCAATCAGCGCACGACGAGTGGCGAAGTGTGCCCAGTCAGCCGCTTGGTCAACACCTGAAAGTTCTGACCAATTAGAGCATGACGCGTGTCCCTGGTCAACGGTTAGAGTAGGAAAATCCACCTCAGCAATGACTGACCAATGGAAAATGACACATGTCCCAGTTAATGGCCAATGGGGTTTCGACACATGGCAAAGGTGCCATGTCAGCATCCCACTGGACGTTAGGGAACGACCGGCCAATTAGAGGCCGACATGTGGCAATGCCATGTTGGATGACCTCGACCAATCAGAAGGTGATATGTGGCACTGACACTATTTGTTAGGAGGGAAATCTAACACAATTAAAATAGTCAATCAGAAAGCACCATGTGTCACAGTCAATACCAATGTAGGAAGGAGCAGCCAATGGGGGGCTGCCACATGTTTGGTCAGCAAGTCAAAGGCTAACTAGGCTACTAATTGGATGTTGCGTCAACAAAACTAACCAATCACATTGTGCTACATGGCAAGCCCACACGTGCGAAGCTCACATGCATGCCACACTGTTGTCTTCCTTAGATGACTGATAGGGAGAAGAGGATAAGGAAGAGGGAAAAAGTCTCCTATGACTCGTAAAAAGCTTCGGTCCGGTTGTTGGCAAACGAGGCGAGGGCCAAGTCTTATGTTGATAGGAAGCCCAGAGAGTTGTCAAGCTCCCTATATAAAGAGCACCCCTCTCCTCGCATTTCCCATCCCATTAGTGACCGAAGAACCTGAATAGGTCCAATTTTTTACAAAGCTTAAACCAGAGCTTTGGCGTCGAGTTTTTTCTCAACATTTAAAGCTCTCCCCTCCCCCTCACCCCTTCCTACCCCTCCCCCACCCCCCCCTCCCGCCCCCTAGTGCCATTGGGACCGGGAAGAAGTCCTCTACATGACTACCACTCGGTCTGAGGACCACCACCCGAGCTACGACAAAATCAAATAGGATCCTTTCTCTTTCGGTCGAGAAGCAGCCAAATACTTCGAGCTGCAATGTAAACCCCATCCTTTGATAATGAGAAAACCAGGGAAAGAACTGGTCAGTTTTGAATTCTAAATCGAATTGGTCTACAAGTTCGATTATTTGGAAACAAGCAAATTGAGAATTTATCGGTTCAAGTGAACCTTAGGATGAATTGGGAAGAAAAACTGGACCGATTCAAGTGAACCGGGTCCGAACTGAATAAAACCAATTTATAAACCAAATTGACTCATGAACCGAAATAGATAGAGAGAGGGTAGACTTGGAAATTTATGGACCCCAAGTGACCCAAAGAGTCCTAAAAGTTATGGAAATGGACATGAGAAGGAAGTGGAGATGAAAACCAAATCGGTTCAGGTGAACTGGATCCAAACCGGTTTGAACTACTATTGAACTAAACCCTAAATTCATTTTTCTAGGTGGCTTAAGGAATTCAAAATCAAGATTTGAAGCCACCATTAAATAGAAAATGAATTTAGAATAATTTAGATTTGAAAAATTCGGTCAAATGTGGGGTGAATCGACCGGTTTAAGCTTCGAACCCGCTTCGGAATAGTGTCATCTTCTTTCTTCATATGGCGACATTGTTCACTCGCCGAAAAATCAAAGCAGCGCCAACGAAGAAGAATCGTCTCCATTCAATATGTTTTCGGACATCAATACCTATCATAAAGATGCCAAACGGATGGCCGATGAGTTCCCGAGCTCCCTATATAAAGAGCCCCTCTACATTCATCCTCTCCACACTTGAAAAGCTGACTTTCTCTTAGTTGCTTAGTTTTTCGATGAAGATCAAACTAGAGACTCGATATAGGGTCATTTCTGAGCCAAAGAAGGTGAGGACGAATTCATTAGAACTAGGGAGAAGTCATCTACATGGTGGTGACATCCATTTGTTTTGAGAGTCATCGAAGAAGTGCCGGCGTGATCGAACAGTGGAGCAGCTCCAGCGGACCGAAGCTGCCCTACTTCGACCGAGTTGAAATTTTCCAATTTGAGGCCTCCTCAGGCCAAAACAAGCCTTCCCAACACTTCCTCAGCCCTCCCATAGCTGAATTAGGATGGAAAGGTAAGCCAATTCGGCTCCCCTATGCAATTTTCGATTGGTTTTAGAGAGAGAGTCGACTGAATTTCAATGACAAAATTATAATCCAATTTGACTTCAATTGATGTCATTCTTAATCCTAGGAAGAATCTCAGGAGGAGAAATACCTACCCAGATAGAAAGCTCGGACCATCGTGCCTCGCCGGTGAATAATTGAAGCTTTCTCTCTCTACAATTAATTTTCTAGCAAAGCTCCGTTAGAGCTCATTCCGGCATTAAAAATTCCAATTCAAATTGCTAAAGAATCGTATGTACATGTAGAAACTCAATTTCAACTTCAATTTCAACAATTGGAAACATTTGATTGGTCAATTTGATGAAATCAAATTCAGCTCTAATAAAAAGATGGAATTGGGGGGAAATTGGGAATTTTCAAAATTTCGAAAGACCAAAATGCAATTTCCTAAAATTGAGGGTCAATTGGGCATGATAAAAATGTTAGAGGGCCAATTGAGGAATTTTAGAATTTTTAGGGTGAAATTTACCTTTTTTGTAAAAAAAAGGCCAAAATGGTAATTTTGGAAAAGATTGGGGACCAAATTAGAAATTTGGGAAATTTAAACCTCTTTTTGTGAAATTGAATAAATTGAGGTCCCACTGAGAATTTTAAAAGTTTTGGGACTCAATTTGAGGAAAAACCGGCACTTGGTACTTAAAGTTAAAGAAAAATAACTTTAGGTACCTAATTGCAAATAAATAAAAGTTTGGTTTTCCTCATTCATTTGGAATAATGAAGGCTATTAGGCCAAGAGATATTCATATTGTGTAGGAAGACGTAGCACCGGGAACGCTAGCAAGGACAAACTCGCATGAATACAAGGGACCAGTCTAGTAGAATTCACTACATTGAAGGATGAGTGGGATTTTATATCATACCCGGTTGGGGATGATAAGTTCCTCGAAATGAAAACCTAATACCAAGTGGTATTTTAAACATCACAACTTAAAGGAGTTATGTGAAAATCATGCAGAAAAACTACTTACCGATTGTAAGTAGATCATACCCGATTGGTATGATGAAACCTCCTCAAAGTAAGTTGAAAGCACGTTCATCTGTTATGAGTGGAGATGTCCTTATATCTGGTCGGTATAATGGACAGTTGAAAATATATTTTTATCAGAAGTGCTCTCCCCTAACTATGTGCCAATGCTTAAATGATTTGGCAGACCTTTTTGACGGGAGCTCGAATAGCTCTTATAGGCTGGGGGCCTCGATTTTGAACTTGGGGGCTATTATGCTCGGTTTTGAAAATCTCGAACAAGTGGGCCATGGGCCAGTGGGCACGAGCAGGAGCTCATAGACAAACATAAGATATGTGCCATAAAACTTTAATAAATGAATTGTTTGGCCATGGTACCCTCCAATAAAATTATTTTCCTCAAAGTGAATTTTTGAAAACCCATTAGTAGTCGTACTCACCCCCTCCCTTATATCCCTTTCAGGAAATTCCAGAAAGTTTATGAGATAGTTATGATAATATTAAAATATTATGCAGTTTTGATTTTTGTTATTTCAGGAAAAGTGCAGGTTTAAAGGACGTCTTACTCTTTATGGTTTATAACGAGGGGAAACCCTTTAATAAATCGGGAGATGTGGCGGGTTGATCATGGGGATCTAACCAAACCAGGTCAGGGTGTGACAAATTTAGTGGTATCAGAGCCTGTTTCCTTGAATACATAATCAAGACTAGAAAATATAGTAACTAATAGAAGTTATTTTAAAAATTTACAGAAATGGCTCCGGAGAAGGGAACCAAGAGAACTAGGGTTGTCGTCTCCGACACCGCTCAACCACCCCTACCTGTAGAAACTCTCAGAGCAGCCTTGACAACCCCTCATGGATTCAGCAGGGAGCATCAAAGATTGTATGAGGAATTCACCTGTGTATTTGGCTAACCTAACCTCACTCCTGAGGCAGGCACTAACTCGCGGGTTGAACCAGAAGAAGTACAATCCCACCCTCCCTCTGTGAATCCAACCGCTCCAACGGACATTCCTAGAAATCTCAAAACCATCTGACAAGTAGGATGTAAACCTTTCCTCAAAGAAAAGGATGCTTGAGCTGCCATGGATTGGTTGACCAATACCAAGAAGTTGATGGGAATTGTCCGGATACCACTAGAGGAAAAGGTGATCCTGATGGAGTTCTTCCTGGAAGGAAGTGCTAGACGGTGGTGGGACAATGTCTGTAACCTACATACCACCACCCCCACTTGGGAACAATTTGAGGAGAGGTATTCGGAGGAGTACCTGGCACCCCACCTAATAAATGAGAGGAAACAAGAGTTTATCCGGCTTCGGCAAGGGCTTAACTCCATGTCAGAGTATGAAACAAAATTCAACGAGTTAAGACCCTTTGCTCCCGACCTAGCTGGGTCAGCTGACATATGCCAGAGGTTTATGGACGGTCTCAACATGGACATTAGAGACCGTATGGGAGTACTAAGACGCCCCATAGACTTGGTAGCTGTAATTAGCGACTGGTACAAACCTGACACCGTCGAGTGGAGCAGACAA
The DNA here is from genome assembly GCA_030064425.1 of Trapa bicornis. Lineage (NCBI taxonomy): Eukaryota > Viridiplantae > Streptophyta > Magnoliopsida > Myrtales > Lythraceae > Trapa > Trapa bicornis. The sequence goes on along the minus strand of CM057753.1, from coordinate 11,614,073 downwards.
CCAAAATGGGGGATAAGGATCCAAACCGTCAAGGAGGACAGAAAGAATATACCAGCCCAAGAGGAGGAAACAAAATGGTATTCCAACGAAGAAGGGGCATGCCATCACCTCCTCCTAGAATTGTCCCTACCTTATCCCAAGGAAACCCGCGCTGCCCGAAGTGCTAAAGGAACCATGAGGGAACATGCCATCCCTGTTTCGCATGCGAACGAGTGGGACACTTCGTAAAGGATTGTCCCACCCTTAGGGAGAAGAGACAGGAATACTCTTGGACCACTTCAAGGAAATCCTAGAAATCTCATACTAGAAGCTACAACAAGAGTACCAGCTAGAGTATACAACCTCACTCAGGAGGAGGCTAGAGGAGACCCTAGTACTATAGCGGGTACATCCCAGAACCCTACAAATTAGTCCAAAGAATTCATGTAAACTAAACATCTATTGATTTAATAAAAGAGAATTCCTTCTAAACCATATGTTTCTTAAATTAGGGTATATACAACTATGTGGACAACAAGTCTATACCCTCTTTGACTCCGGAGCAGATAGATCATTTATCGAGGAAGAGTTGGTTTCGAAAGTATCCATGGAGCTCACTCCACCAGTACAAAGCCTAAACATCCTCACCCCTTTCGGATAAGGTTTATACAGGAATAAACAATTAAAGGGATGTGAGATAAGAATTGGAGGAATCAAACTTGAAGTTGACTTGATCCCGTTACCCCTAATGGAGGTTGAAGTAATTCTAGGAATGGACTGACTGAGTAATCATCAAGCAAGGATGGACTGTAGAAGGAAGACGGTAACTTTCCACACTTCCAAAATGAAAGGATTAAAGTTCCAAGGAGATAGAATGAAAGGAGAAGTACAATTGGTGTCCCACCTAAAAGCTCAAAGAATGATACAAAAAGAATGTACAGCCTTTCTGACCATGGTTATAGGCGAGAAGTCTGAAGAAAAAGAACTAGAAGACATTCTAGTAGTTAGACATTATCCAAAGGTTTTTCTAGAAGAGTTACCCAGACTACCTCCTAGTCGACAAGTGGAGTTCACTAAAGAAATAACCATAGGAACAAACCCTATATTGCAAGCCCCATATTGTATGGCTCTAGTAGAGCTGAAGGAATTAAAAGAATAGCTAGACGAATTATTGGAAAAGAATTTCATACGACCAAGTCAGTCTCCATGGGGTGCTCCTATTCTATTTGTAAAGAAAAAGGATGAAAGCATGAGATTGTGCATCACCTATAGAAAGCTAAACCAGATCACCATCAAGAATTGATACCTACTCCCAAGGATAGACAATTTGTTTGATCAATTAAAGGAAGCAGCTTACTTCTCTAAAATAGACCATCGGTCAGGCTATCACAAACTCAGGATTAGAGAAGAGGACATCCCTAAGACAGCGTTTTGATCCAGATATGGACACTATGAGTTCAGAGTGATGCTATTTGGATTGACAAATGCCCCTACAGCCTTCATGGACTTAATGAACCGCATGTTCCAACCTCATTTGTACAGGTTTGTGATAGTATTCATAGATGACATCCATATATACTCACGAACCATATCAGAACATGAAGAGCATTTAGCAATTACATTGGAAATATTGAAGAAAAGCCAATTATATGCAAAATTTTCCAAGTGTGAGTTTTGGCTGCAGGAGGTAGGGTTCTTAGGGCACATCGTATCTACGGACAGAGTTAAAGTGGATCAGGATAAGGTGGAAGCCAGGTCAGGTTGGAAAGCTCCAAGGCATCCTACATAAATAAGAAGTTTCTTGGGATTTGCAGGATACTATAGGCGGTTTGTGCAAGATTTTTCTAAAATAGCAGCTCCGCTAACTCATCTCACCAGGAAGGGAGTTGAGTATAAATGGGATGAGTGTTGTAAGAAGTCCTTCCAAGAGTTAAAGACTCAACTAACAACCGCACTCGTACTCTCCTTACCTGATCCTAATGAAGGAGAGTACATAGTCTATAGTGATGACTTTGGACAAGGGCTTGGTTGTGTCCTAATAGGGGAAGGTTATCGCATATGCCTCATGACAACTGAAGGTACATGAGAGAAATTACCCAACTCATGACTTGAAATTAGCTACAATATTGTTTTCCCTAAAGATATGGCGACACTACCTCTACAGGGTTAAGTGCAAGATATACACAAATCACAAGAGCCTTAAGTACATTCTGACTTAGAAGGAGTTAAATCTCCATTAGAGAAGATGGCTAGAATTGGTGAAGGATTATGATCTTGCGATAGAATATCACCCCAAAAAGGCTAATGTGGTAGCAGATGCCTTAAGTCGCAAGTATCAAACTAAGGCGGCACAAGTAAAGACAAGTTACCTACCTTTGTTACAACAATTAGGAAAGAAGGAAGTGAATCTAAGGATATACAAGCTAGAAAAATGCTTGGTGGCAAATGTGGCGGTAAGACCCAGTCTAACCGAGCATATTAAGGCTCAACAAAGAATCGATAAAGAATTCCAGCCTTATATGGATCTGGTAAATAGAGAAAGGAAACCAGACTACGACGTACGAGGTGACGGAGTACTAACCTATAAGGGTAGGGTATGTGTGCCTCAAGATAAGGAGATGAAAAGATTAATTCTAGAAGAGGCACACGATTCGATTTATGCTATGCATCCGGGCAGTACTAAGATGTATCACACCCTCAAACATGGATACTAGTGGAAGGGTATGAAGAGGGACATTGCGGAATATCTAGCCCGATGTTTGTCTTGTCAATAGATAAAAGAACATCATAAACCGTCAGGACTACTACAACCCTTACCAATTCCAGAGTGGAAATGGGAGCACATCACCATCGACTTCGTCACGAGCATACCAGTGACCAAAAGGGGACGAGATGCAATTTGGGTCAGAGTGTATAGATTGACCAAATCAGCACATTTCCTTCCCATAAAATTGACGGACACAGTAGAATAGCTAGTCGTCCTATACATGAAGGAAATCATAAGACTCCATGGTGTCCCAATGAGTATAGTATCAGATAGAGGTCCGAGATTTACCTCCAGGTTTTGGCCCAATTTACAAAATGCCATGGGGACTAAACTTCATATGAGCACGGCATTTCACCCACAGACAAAAAATCAGTTGGAGTGAACCATCCAAACCTTAGAAGACATGCCGGGAGCGTGCATACTCACCATGAATAAAAAAATGGGAGGAATACTTATGTTTGGTGGAATTCGTTTACAACAATAGTTATCAGGCCAGTATTCAGATGACTCCCTATGAAGCCCTTTATGGACAACCATTATAAACCCCGCACTTTTGAGTTAAGAAAAACTGGGAAAAGAACTGGTCAAACCGAGTAAGAAAACCGAACCGATTTACATTTGGGAACAAGCAATATGGAAATTTACAAATCTCGGGAGATCCAAATGGTTAATTAAACCTTGTAAAAGAAACTTATGACAAATTAGAAGATAGAAACCAAATTTATTCAGGTGAACAAGATTTTATAAGAACTTTGAAGTTAAGCGTGCCTACTCAAGAGTAGTGTGAGGATGGGTGACCTCCTGGCTTATCATTGGAATTAATACTAATAATTTAATACCTAAATTAAATTATTAGAGTTAATATAAATAATTTAATACCAAAATTAAATTATTGGAATTAAAACCAATAATTTATGGCAATATTAATAATAGTAATAAATCTCTCCCATTTAATACACGGTTTTACACCTATATAAAGAGGTCCTCCCCATTCATTATCCTTACACCTGAACACCTCTATCTCTCTCTACTGCTCCATTTCCCAATGAAGCTCGAACTAGAGTTTCGACTTAAACATTTTTCATAACCTTAGAAGGAGAGGTCGAGCTCTTTAGAACCAAGGAGAAGACAACTATCTAATAGCAAACTCCAATCAATCCGAGAAGTGCCGGCATGATGGAACAGTGAAGCAACTCCGACAGACCGAAGCTGACCTATTTTGGAGAAGCTAAAATCGGCCATTTTAATCCCTACTCAGACCAAACCAAGCCCTCCCAACACTTCCTTAGGTCTCCCACGGCCGAATTAGGAATTAAAGGTAAACCAATTTGACTCCCCTCTATAATTTCTGGCTGGTGCTAGAGAGAGAACCGGCGGAATTTCAATGATGAAATTCTAACTCAATTCAACATCAATTGATTCGATTCTTGATTGATGATCCTTAAGATGAGAGCTATCTGCCTAGATCGAAAGCTCGGACCGCCATGTTCTCACCGATGAGAAATCGAAGATTTCTCTCTCTACAATCTATTTTCCGACGAAGCTCCGTTTGAGCTCGTTGTCGTGTTAAAATCTACAATTCAAAGTTCCTTAGAATTGTATGAACATGTAGAAACTCAATTTCAACTCCAATTTCAACAATTAGAGGTGTTTGATCGGTCAATTTGATAAAATCAAATTCGGCAGTGTTGAAGAGTTGAAATTGGGGGAAAAATTAGGGGAAATTTGGGGATTTTCGAAATTTGAAAGACCAAAATGAAATTTTATGAAATTGAGGGCCAATTGGGCATGAAAATAATGTTAGAGGACCAATTGAGAAATTTTGGAATTTTTGGGGCAAAACTTACCATTTTTGTAAAGGAAGGGCAAAATGGTAATTTTGGAAAAGTTGGAGGACCAAATTGGAAATTTGAGAAATTAATCCCCTTTTAGTGAAATGGAATAAATTGAGGTCCTATGATAAATTTTAGAAGTTTTGGGACTCAATTTGAGGAAAAACCGGCATTAGGGACTTAGAGTTAAAGAGAAATAACTTTAGGGATCTAATTGCAAATAAATGGAACTTTGACTTTCTCATTCATTTGGAACGAATGAAGGCGATTAGGTCGAAGGATAATAAACCTAGATGTTCATATCATGTAGGAACACGAAGTACTAGGAATGCCAGTAAGGACAAGCTCGCGTGAATACAAAGAACCGGTCTAATGGAATTCACGGCATGAACGGGTGAGTGGGTTTACTAATATCATACCTGGTTGGGATGATGAGTATAACTTACAATTTTAAAACAACTTACCGGTTGTGAGTGGAAATTTTATATCATACCCGATTGGGAATGATAAGTACCTCGATATGAAAACCCACTATTTAGTGGTACTTTAAACATCACTACTTAGAAGAAGTGATGTGAAAATCATGCGAAAAAACTACTTACCGATTGTAAGTAGATCATACCAACCAGGTATGATGAGACTTCCTCGAAGGAAGTTGAAAACTCGTTTATTGGTTATGAACGGAGGTGTCCTTATACCGGGCAGTATAATGGATAGAGAAAACATATGTTTTGTCGAAAGTGCTCTCCCCTGATTGTGTGCTAATGCTTAAATAATTTGGAAGACCTTCTCAACGGGAGCTCGAATAGCTCTGATAGGTCAAGGGCCTCGGTTTGGAACTTGGGGGCTAAATGCCCGATTTTGAAAATCTCGTACAGTGGGCCCAAGTCCAATTGGCATGAGCAGGAGCTCATAAACAAACATGATATATGTGCCATAAAACTTAATAAGTGAATTGTTTGGCCATGGTACCAAGATAGGACTGACATGCTCAATCAACTAGCGACAGTGTGACATGACAGGTCGACCGACCTGTCAAGACAAACAACTGTGGGTTAAGTTGATAGTCGGGGCCGTTGAACCAGTGGCACCACAAATTACATGGCAATATGAGAAAATATTATTTGTGCATGCACTGTGAGTACGGGATCATCAAGATGCCCATGAGGGGTAGTGATGCGTCCTAAGGGCATTGGACGACCTGGTGGCTATAAGGGCAGATCTTCGTTCCAGGTGTCTGTGCGAAATTTGGAGTAGCACCAAGCGCATGAGATCGGGGTGGGGACGGGATGAGGTCTCTGTCCTCATACGGACATGAAAAAGTGATTTCAGGATTGTGGGTCGGATTTCACGTACATTCACTCATTCCTAGGGTAGAAGTGGTTGTACTTCTATTCGGGTGGCAGGAAAAGTCACTCCAAAGCCACTAGCGGGTTCAATAGTGATACTGACTTGCAAATTTGTGTAACCTTCATGATGAAGGATGTTTGTTGGGTGATGACACACCGGTAACTAAGAAATAATGGAGAAACCCAAATTTTTAAATGAAGGGACTTTTGAAAAGAAAGGAGTCTGGCACACTCCATATAAATGTTTTTCTTAAAAGTTAAAAGTAGACCTTTGAAAACCCATTCACTGAGTAGTCGTACTCATCCCCTCCCTTATATCCCTTTCAGGAAATCCCAGAAAGCCTACCTTGAAAGATTATCAACTAAGATGCATATAAGACATTTATGTAAAGTTTAAAATTTCATGCAGTTTTGATTATGCTATTCCAAGAAATGGTGCAGGTTTAAAGGACGCCTTACTCTTTATGGATTATAATAAGGGGAAATCTTTTAATAAATTGGGAGAGTAGCGGGTTGTTCATAGGGATCCGACCAAACTAGGACGAGGCGTGACAACTAGAGTGGTATCAGAGCCTGTTTCCTCAAATACATAATCAGGACTAGAAAATGTAGTAACTAATAGGATTCATCCTAAAATTTACAGAGGAACCAAGAAAACTTGGGATGACTCTTCTCAGCACCCTGTCCTTGTAGGAAAACAACTCTAGAAGCTTCCCAAATGCCTGGGGCATGGTAGAAATCCCCAAGGACCAAATGAGAAAGTATCCAAGAGGATGATGCTTGGACTTGTTGAGGTCACACCCCGAGTACAAAGGAAGCCAAGCCTAAGAGTTAGGGCTTATAACCTTACTGTGGAGGATGCTTCATACACACCTCGTAGTCCTCTACCTCTTTGTAATATGATTAAGACCCTAACATATTGTACTCCTTCTCCATTAATGAAGAATTCCAAGTTCCTAAAACCATGTCTCTAAACAAGGATGTAAGCCTGCATCTCAACTGTTGGAAGATTACCTCAATAAAAGCAACCAAACAAACCTCGAGGACCGAAGAGAATCCCATCCCAAATAAGGTAATGAACCAAAAGACTAAAGAGTCTAGGAGAACTCTTAGGGGGAAACTAGTAGGCAGAGAAGGCTCGACAAGAAAATCGAAAAGGAGACTAAGGAGTGAGAACTCCGGTAGTAACTAGTGGGCAAGGAAATGACATGTAATAAGGTGAGGACAATAGGAATACTACTTGAGAAAGTGCTCAATACTATTAAGGACAAGTACTAAGATGGACTAGTATAAGTATAAGGAAAGAAGGGGTGTTCCACACCTCATAGATTCAAGGCAATACCTCCTCAAAAGTCACGATAGGCATGAAGGATTGGAGACTGATACCATGGAGTGGGTTACGTAAACTGTCACGCCCCGACCCGGTTTGGTCAGATCCCCGTGATCAACCCGCCACTCTCCCGGTTTATTAAAGGGTTTCCTCTTATTGTAAACCGTAAAGAGTAAGGCATCCTTTAACTTGCACCTTTTTCCTGGAATAGCATAATCAAAACTGTATGAAATTTAAAACTTTACACACCTGTCTTACAGGTATCTTAGTTGATGGTCTTTAAGGATAGGCTTTCTGGGATTTCCTGAAAGGGATATAAGGGAGGGGGTGAGTACGACTACTCAGTGAAAGGGTTTTTAAAAGCTTTTGACTTTTAAGAAAAACATTTATATGGAGTGTGCCAGACTCCTTTGTTTTCAAAAATCCTATCATTTAAAAATTTGGATTTTTCCATTATCTCTTAGTTACCACGGTGTGTCAACACCCAACACACATCCTTCATCATGAAGGTTACACACATTCGCAAGTCAGTATCACTACTGAACCCGCTAGTGGCTTCGGAGCGACTTTTCCTGCCACCCGGATAGAAGTACGACCACTTCTACCTTGGGAATGAGTGGATGTACATGACATCCTACCCACAATCCCGAAATCACTTCTTCATGTCCGTATGAGCACAGAGACCTCATCCTGTCCCCACCCCGGTCTCATACGCTTCGTGCTACTCCAGATTTCGCACAGACACCTGGAACGACGAACTGCCCTTATAGCCACCAGGTCGTCCAGTGCCCTTAGGACGTATCACTACCCCTCATAGGCGTCTTGATGATCCCGTACTCATAGTGCATGCACAAACAATGTTTTCTTATATTGCCATGTAATTTGTGGTGCCATTAGTCCAACGGCCCCGACTCTCAACTCAACCCGCAGCTGTTTGTCTTGACTAGTCCGTCGACCTATCATGTCGCACTGCTGCTAGTTGACTGAGCATGTCGGTCCTATATTGGTACCATGGCCAAACAATTCACTTATTAAGTTTTATGGCACATATATCATGTTCGTTTATGAGCTCCTGCTTGTGCCAACTAGCCTTGGGCCCACTGTACGATATTTTCAAAATCGGGCATTTAGCCCCCAAGTTCCAAAACTGAGGCCCCTAGCCTATCAAAGCTATTCGAGCTCCCGTCGAGAAGGTCTCCCAAATAGTTTAAGCATTGGCACACAGTCAGGGGAGAACACTTCCGACAAAATAGGTTTTCACTATCCATTATACCAACCGGTATAAGGACATCTCCGTTCATAACCGATGAACGGGTTTTCAACTTCCTTCGAGGAAGTCTCATCATACCAACCGGGTATGATCTACTTACAACCGGTAAGTAGTTTTTTTTCACATAATTTTCACATCACTTTCTCTAAGTGGTGATGATTAAAATACCACTAAATAGTGGGTTTTTATACCGAGGTACTTATCATCCCCTACTGGGTATGATATAAAATTTCCACTCACAACCGGTAAGTGGTTTTTATCTTTAAGTTGTGCTCATCATCCCAACAGGGTATGATGTTAGTAAACCCACTCACCCGTTAATGCCGTAAATTCCACTAGATTGGTTCTTTATATTCACGCGAGCTTGTCCTTGTTGGTGTTCTCGGTATTTAACGTTCCTACACGATATGAACAACCTTGTTCATTATTACTCGGCATAATAGCCTTCATTCATTAATGAATGAGAAAACCCAAACTTTTAGTCAACATCAATTGAGGCAATTCTTGATTCTAGGATGATTCTCAGGACAAGAGCTATCTGCCCAAATCGAAAGCTCGGACCGTTGTGCCCCCGACAGTGAGTCAATGAAGCTTTCTCTCTCTACAGTCTATTTTCCGGCAAAGCTCCATTTGAGCTCATTCCGGCATCAAAACATACGATTCAAAGTGCTATTGAATCGTATTAAGATGTAGGAACTCAATTTTAACTTCAATTTCAACGATTAGATGTGTTTAATTGGTCAATTTGATGAAATCAAATTCGGCTGTGTTAGGAAGTTGAAATTAGGGGAAATTTTGGGGGAAATTGGGGATTTTCAAAAATTTGAAGGACAAAGATGTAATTTTATAAAATTGAGGATCAATTGGGCATGATAAGAATGTTAGAGGGCCAATTGAGGAATTTTAGATTTTTTGGGGTGACCAAATTGGAAATTTGGGAAATTAAACCCCTTTTCATGAATTTGAATAAATTGAGGTCCCAAGATAAATTTTAACAATTTCAGGACTCAATTTGAGGAAAAACCGACATTAGGGACTTATAGTTAAAGAAAAATAACATTAGGAACCTAATTGCAAATAAATAGAAAGTTTGGTTTTCTCATTTATTTGGAATGAATGAAGGCTATTAGGCTAAGGGATAATGAACAAGGATGTTCATATCGTGTTGAAATACAAAGTATCAGGAATGCCAACAAGGACAAGCTCACGTGAATATAAAGAACCGGTTGAGTGGAAACCACTACATTAACGGGTGAGTGGGATTTTATATTATACCAGGTTGGGGAAAATAAGTACCTCAAAATGAAAACCCACTATTTAGTGGTATTTTGAATATCATAACATAGATAAGTGATGTGAAAATGATGCGAAAAAAAAAACTACTTACAAGTTGTGAGCAGATCATACCCAGTTGATATGATAAAGCTTTCTTAGAGGAAGTGAAAAATCCATTCATCGATTATGAGCGTTGATATCCTCATACTCGATCGGTATGATGGATAGTTGAAAACATATTTTGTTAGAAGTACTCTCCTTTGACTGTGTGCCACTGCTTAAATGATTTGGGAGACCTTCTTGACGGGAGCTCGAATAGCTTTGTTAGGCTATAAGCCTTGGTTTTTGAACTAGGGGGCTAACATGCCCGATTTTGAAAATCTCGTACAGTGGGCTTAAGGCTAGTTGGCACAAGTAGGAGATCATAAACAAACATGAGTTATATGCCCTAAAAATTTAAATAAATGAATTGTTTATTCATGATACCAAGACAAGACCGACATATTCAGTCAACTAGCGGGCGTGCGACATGACAGGTCGACAGATAAGTCAAGACAAACAACTGCAGGTTGAGTTGAGGGTTGGGGCCGTTGGACCTGTGGCACCACAGATTATATGGCATGATGTGAAAATACTGATTGTGCATGCACTATGGTTACGGGGCCATTAAGACAACCAAGAGGGGTAGTGATGCGACCTAAGGGCCTTGGACCTAGTGGGTATAAGGGTAGTTTGTCTACTAGGTGACCATGTAAAATTTGGAGTAGCATCAAGCGCATGAGACCGTGGTGGGGACGTGATGAGGTCTCTGTCCTCATACGGACATGGAGAATTGATTTTGGGATTGAGGGTCGGATGTCACGTACATCCACTCAATCTAAGGGTAGAAGTGGATGTGCTTCTATCTAGGTGGTTGGTAAAGTCGCTCTAACGCCGCAAGTGTGTTCAGTGGATGAGCTGGCGTGCGAATATGTGTTTGACCTTCTTGATGACGGATGTGTATTGGGTGATGACACACCATGATTAATAAGAAATGGTGGTAAAAGCCGAGATTTGAAATGAAAAGATTTTTGAAAGAAAGGAGTCTGGCACACTCCAATACAAATTTTTTTTTCTAAATGTTAAAAGTTTTGAAAACTCATTCCTTGAGTAGTCGTACTCTCCCCCTCCCTTATATCCCTTTCAGGAAATTTCAGAAATCCTACCCTTAAAGACCATTAACTAAGATACCTGTGAGACAGGTATGAAAATTTTTTAAATATTATGCAGTTTTGATTTATGTTATTCTAGGAAAGGTGCAGGTTTAAAGGACGTCTTACTCTTTATTGTTTATAATAAGGGGAAACCCTTTAATAAACATGGAGAGTGGCGGGTTGATCACGGGGATCCAAGCAAACCGGGTCGGGGTGTGACAACTAGAGTGGTATTAGAGCATATTTCCTCGAATACATAATAAAGACTGGAAAATATAGTAACTAATAGGATTTATCTTAAAATTTTTAGATGGCTCCAAGGAGAGAAACCAAGAAAACTAGGAATGACTCTACTCAACACCCTGTCCTCGTAGGAAGACAACTCAAGAAGCTTCCCAATACTCGAGACATAGTAGAAGCCCTAAAGGACCAAATGGGGAAATATCCAGTACCACCAAGGAGTACGGTGCCAGGACATGTTAAGGACACAGTCCTATGTACAAAGGGGGCCAAGCCTAAAGCCAAGAATGTTAGTACGAACATATAATCTTACCAAGGAGGATACTTGCCAAGAAAACCGTAGCTTCCTGTCTATTCTGTGACAACTTTTTGTGATAGGGCTAAAACCCTAACCTTTTGTATTCCCCTATTAATGAAGTACTCAATTCTTAAATTCCTATTACTCAATGATGTGATCTTGCTAGAAAGATTTTCCCAGGGAATGTAATCAAACAAACCCACGCTACCATAAAAACTAGGAAAATTTTCCATTTCAGTTAAGGAAATTGAATCAGGGAATTAAGAAACCTAGAAGAACTATTAGAATGATCCTTAGCAAGGGAGACTCAGCAATGAAACTATCAAGGTGTTCAACTCAAGAACAATGAAGCACTAAACCACCAGCAACCCTAGAAAGACCCGGAAATGCTTGAATTCAAGATGGAACCACATCGGTCCATGCAAGAAATAACATAATATGGAATAACAGAATAAGACAGGTAGTCAAGGACAGTTCCATACCCCGTGGACTGAGGGCAATGCCACCTAAGGACTATGCTGACTAACAAAGTCCAAGGACATGGAATACTTGTAGGACCAAAGGCCAAAAACTATGGAGCGAGTTAAGTAGGCTATTCACGAGGAGGACAAGAAATAGTGATGTAAAGGAAGGAAATTCGAACTTCTTCTTAAGAAGGTCAACCATAGATGAATACTGCAAGAATAGAGGTAATGTATATAGGAGGTACGTCTAGAACCCCCTCAGAAAGGGGCAAACATGAAAAACGTCCTTTGGAAATGTCTGGGTAGGATACAGTAAAAATGAAGAAGAGAAGAAAGGAGTTATAAAAAGGAACTCTGGAGGGATGCATACGATTAAGTACCCTCTTGAAAGGATCATTGGTTGGCGGATGGACATAACGTGGAGTGCAAGGAACCAACCCATCTTTAGAAACTTCTTGAAGGAAGGATGTATCGTAGGCCAAGCCTGACCTACTTTAGAAGAGTAATAGAGCCAAATAACGATTCTAGGAGAAACTAGTAGAAAGAAGTAATTAGTAACAATAGGATGGGCATGAAAGGCAAGTGATACAACTATCCAGACAGTTGGATAATAAAAATAGTAGGAACGAGACAGTTAACGAACTAACCTTCAGGAGAACCATGGATTTAAACCACAACAAGGAAGGGAGATGCTAAAATGTTAAAAAAATGGATAAAGGAAATCCTTAAAGAAATCAATGACCAAGATCGGATTTACAATAAAAAAAAGTCATGAGATGGTTAAGTGATCCTCTCGAAGGATGATCAAGGGATTTTGAAACTAGGTGGATGTGAGCTCTCCCTAGAAAGAAATAGACATGTATTGGGGTACGAATGATAATGAGGATGGAGTACGAAAGACATAACCATAGGATCTCAAGAGTAAAGGTAAGCATGAAAGAATGGCATCAAGGGACATCATTTAAAGTTATGTGCCTTCAAAGATGAACGAAAAAGAAATTACGGGAGAAAAGGGTAAGAATCCTCCCAAATAAGGAAATCCTAAGAAAGGATACATGACCTAATAAAGAAGAAATGGAACCAGGTGACGAGAGGTGAGGAGACGAATTTGCAAATAAAATGCATGCTAAGGTGAAAGAAACCCAGGGAAGCATTTTAAGAGAATCTAACGAGTAAGTTAAACTCAAGAAAAGGGTAAGTAGGAAGTAACATCAAGAGATGTTGTGACAAGGAAGGATGAGTGGACTATCCATAATAAGGTAATGAAGGAAAGAACATCCAAGAAACATTAGAAAAGTAAGCCCTCCAAATAAAGATGTGGTTGAGGAATAACCACAATTGGTAAGACAGGTCATAGTTCACACGCACATACGAAGTTTAAAGAGTGGACGATTAAGCATAGTATGAAATGCATGGAATGAGATTGAAAAATTGAAAGTATCTCCAGTAAGGAATAAGGGATGAAACAGAAGTTGTGAATAAAGAAGGACCCAATACGGGAAAATGCCCTAACATAGATAGGGATGCAAAGAAAAGAAGAAAGAACCCTACAAAGAATAATAAGAAGGTTGAGCATGTAGCTACTAAAAGGGAAGTCTCTATTGTGAGGGACATAGTAGAGAACAAAACTGGAAGAAGGGAACTTTTCCAAGCAAAGGAATCGACACATAGATCCAAAGTGATTATTTTAGAATGAAGAATCATGAAATGATTGCGAGTAAGTAAAAGTGGATTAAGGAATAAGGAAAAAAAATCCTTGGATAAAGAATGCCAAGGACTTAAGAAGGAAAGAATCCCAGCATATCAGTAAATCACCTAAAAACCAAATAATTGGAACCAGAAAAGACGAGTGGGTAAGGAGAACCCATACAGTTTTGTAAGTTGATTGGATAACAGTAAAGGTAGTTGAGGAATACTATCAAAAGAAAAGAGGGATGTAGTTATACAATCCTTAAGAAGTTGGAAAGTTGGGAATAACCCTAAAGGAGGTGTTCTAGAAATCTAATGGACATAGGGACAAAATCTAGAAAACATCATGCTGTAAGGGGTAGGTAAACCCAAGAGTCCCAAGGAAAGCATGACTCAAAATAAGGAAGAGTTAGTTAATAGGCATGATAAAGTCAAACATAAAATTTTGCACTAAATTGTAATGAGCAAAGAATGAAGGAAGAGTCAAAATAGGATGAAAAGGTGATGACAAGGAAATCCGTGAAAATGGGTACATAATGCTCTAAAGGACATCGAGCTAAGGGTTTCAACGACCAAGAGGTTAATTAGACAAGAGAATGGTTAGGTATCTTGGAACTCCCAATCCTGAGTATAAGACCTCAAAAGGAAAAATGTTGCTCTAAGCAAAAAAAGATGTCTATCTAAGAATATACCCTTAAGTAAGGTATGTCTAGTTATGAGATAAACTCTATGAAGGGAGTAAATAATATAAAGGAAAAGAAATTCCTTAAGTAAAGGATGTAAAAAGGGTAAATTGAAAGAATAAGATAAGAGTTTGCATGTTAAGCAAATACCAAAAGGACATCAAAGGAATTGGTTTCTCATGAAAGTTACTAATTAAGTTTTTGGGACAAAACTCTTAAAAGGAGGGGAGAGCTGTAAACCTCGCCCTTTTGAGAGGAAAACCGGGAAAAGAACATGTCAAACCAAGTAAGAAAACCAAACCAGTTCACAAACCCGATCATTTGGGAACAGGATATTTGGGAATTTACAACTCCCGGGTAATCCAAACGGTTCATAAAACCTTGGAAAAGAACCTTAGGACAACTTGGAAGAGAAAAACAAGACTGATTAAGATGAACTAGATCCAACTAGATTGAACCGAATTATGAACCGAGACGGTTCATGAACCGGAACCGATAAAAAAAGGGAAAATCGGGAAATTTATGGATTCCAAGTGACCCAAAGAGTCCCAAAATTCATGGAAATGGACTTGAGAATGAATTGGAGATGAAAACCAAACCAGTTCGGGTGAACCAGATATGAACCAGATTGAACCGGTTTAGACCGATTTAAACCACTATTGAACTAAATTCTAAATTCAATTTTCTAGTTGGATTAAAAAATTTTAATTTGAGATTTGAGACCACCATTGGAAAGAAAATGAATTTAGAAATTTTTAGATTTGAAAATTTTGATCGAATGAGGGGTGAACCGGCCAGTTTAAGCTTTGAACACGGTTCAGATCGATCCGGTTCGGTTCGAAATAGTGTCATCTTCTTCCTTCATATGACAGCACTATTCACTTGTCGTATGGCTAAGAAGTTTCAGGAAATGAATGACCACCATTAAGGTGCCAATCGGATGGCTAAGAAGTCCCCGAGCTTCTTATATAAAGTCCCCCTCCTCATTCACCCTTTGAAAACCAGAAAAGCTCACTCTCTCTCAGCTACTTAGTTTTTTGGTGAAGCTCGAACTAGAGCTACGACATAGGGTCATTTCTAAGCCAAAGAAGGTGAGGTCGAGTTCTTTAGAATCGGTGAGAAGTCAGCTACACACATGTAGTCTCTATTTACTCTAAGGGTAGTCGGAGAAGCACTGACGTGATGGAACAGTGAAGCAGCTCCAGCGACCGAAGCTACCCTATTTCAACAGAGCTAAAATCTACAATTTGAGACTTCCTCAGGCCAAAACAAGCCCTCCCAACACTTCCTCAGCCATCCCACGGCCGAATTAGGACTGAAAGGTAAGCCAATTCGGCTCCACTCAACAATTTCTAATCAGTGCTAGAGAGAGAACCGACAGAATTTTGATAATGAAATTCTAACTCAATTCGCCATCAATTGATGCAATTCTTGATTCTAGGATAAACCTCAAGATGAGGGCTATCTTCCCATATTGAAATCTCGAACCGTCGTGCCCCCGACGGTGAGTAATTGAAGCTTTCTCTCTCTACAGTATATTTTCCGATGAAGCTCCGTTTAAGCTCGTTCCAACGTCAAAACTTACGGTTCAAAGTGCTATTGAATCGTATGAAGATGTAGTAACTCAATTTTAACTTCAATTTCAACAATTAGAAGTGTTTAATCGGTCAATTTGATGAAATCAAATTTGGCTATGTTAGAAAGTTGAAATTGGGGAAAATTTGAGGAAAATTAGGGATTTTCAAAAATTCGAAGGAGCAAGATGCAATTTTATTAAATTGAGGGTTAATTGGGCATGATAAGGATGTTAGAGGGCCAATTGAGGAATTTTAGAAATTTTGGGGTGAAACTTATCATTTTTGTAAAGGAAGGGCAAAATGGTAATTTTGAGAAAAATTGGGTATTTTCAAAAATTCAAAGGACCAAGATGCAATTTTCTTAAATTGAGGGTCAATTGGGCATGATAAGAATGTTAGAGGGCCAATTGAGGGATTTTAGAATTTTTAGGGTCAAACTTATCATTTTTGTAAAGGAAGGGCAAAATGGTTTTTTTGTAAAAGTTGGGGGACCAAATTGGAAATTTGGGAAATTAAACACCTTTTTGTGAATTTGAATAAATAGAGGTCCCAAGAAAAATTTTAAAATTTTCAGGACTCAATTTGAGGAAAAACCGGTATTAGGGACACAATGTTAAAAAAAATAATTTTAGGGACCTAATTACAAATAAATAGAAAGTTTGGTTTTCTCATTCATTTTCAATGAATGAATGCTATTAGGCCGAGGGATAATGAACAATAATGTTCACATCATGTAGAAATACAAAGTACCAGGAACACCAGAAAGAAAAAGCTCGCGTGAATATAAAGAACCGGTTAAGTGGAATTTATTGCATTAACGAGTGAATGGGATTTTATATCATACCTGGTTGGGCATGCTAAGTACCTCGAAATGAAAATCCACTACTAAGTGGTATTTTAAGCATCACAACATAGAGGAGTGATGTGAAAATGACGTGAAAAAAAACTACTTACAAGTTGTGAGTAGATCATACCCGGTTGGTATGATGAATCTTCCTCGGAGGAAGTGAAAACCCCATTCATCGGTTATGAACGAAGATATCCTCATTCCCGGTCGGTATAATGGATAGTTGAAAACATATTTTGTCAGAAGTACTTCCCCCTTACTATGTGCCACTACTTAAATGATTTGAGAGACCTTCTTGACGGGAGCTCGGATAGCTCTGTTAGGCTATAAGCCTCGGTTTTGGAACTTGGGGGCTAATATGCCCAATTTTGAAAATCTCATACAGTGGGCCCAAGGCCAATTGGCACGAGCAGGAGCTCATAAACAAACATGAGTTAAATGCTATAAAACTTTAAATAAATGAATTGTTTGACCATGGTACCAAGACAGGACCGACATACTCAGTCAACTAGTGTAGTGCAACATGATAGGTCAATGGGCTAGTCAAGAAAAACAGTTGCAGGTTGAATTGAGGGTCAGGGCCGTTGGACTAGTGGCACCACAGATTATATGACATGATGTGAAAATACCGATTGTGCATGCACTATGATTATAGGACCATCAAGATGCTCAAGAGGGGTAGTGATGCGTCCTTAGGGCCTTGGACGACCTGGTAGGTATAAGGGCAGTTCGTCGTACTAGGTGACCGTGCGAAATTTTGAGTAGCATCAAGCGCATGAGACTAGCGTGGGGACATGATGAGGTCTCTGTCCTCATACGGACACAGAGAATTGATTTCGGGATTGAGGGTCAAATGTCACACACATCCACTCATTCTTAGGGTAGATGTCGACGTACTTCTATCTAAGTGGCCGGTAAAGTCGCTCCGATGCCACAAGTGGGTTCAATGGATGTACTGACTTGCGAATGTGTGTTGGGTGATGACACACTGTGATTAATAAGAAATGGTGGTAAAAACTGAGATTTGAAATGAAAACATTTTTGAAAGAAAGGAGTCTGGCACACTCCAATACAAATCTTTTTTTCAAAAGTTAAAAGTTTTGAAAACCCATTCATTGAGTAGTCATACTCACATCAACTAAGACACATGTGAGACATGTATGAAATTTTTAAAATATTATATAGTTTGATTTATGTTATTCCATGAAAGGTACATGTTTAAAGGATGTCTTACTCTTTACGGTTTATAATGAGGGGAAACCCTTTAATAAACCTAGAAAGTGGCGGGTTGATCACGGGGATCCGACCAAACTAAGTCGAGGCGTGACATCTATTTTGGAGAAGTAAGTTGCTCCTTTTAATTTATCAAATAGATCGTTTATCGCCAGTAAGCATAGTGTCGGATAGAGACCCTAGGTTTACCTTAAGGCTCTAGCCTAGTTTGCAAAGTGCCTTAGGGACCAAGCTCCACATGAGTACAACATTTCATTCACACACCGATGGACAGTCTAAACAGATGATCCAAACCTTGGAGGACATGCTACGAGCTTGTGTACTCACCATGAATAAGGGTTGGGAGGAATACTTGTGCCTATTGGAGTTTTCCTATAATAAAAGTTATCAAGTCAGTTTTCAAATGGCTCTTTATGAGGCCCTGGAAGCTAGAAAGGGTCGAGCTAATAGAAGACGCCACAGAAAAGATTAAGATCATAAGGAGTTGACTTAAGGTTGCTCAAGACAAACAAAAGAGCTTTGCGAACCATCGAAGAAGGGACTTAGAATTTGATGTGGGAGACCAAGTATTTCTCAAGGTATCTCCATGGAGGGGAATACTTAGGTTTCAGCAATGGAAAAAGTTGAACAATTATCTAACTTCATACCCGATTGGGATGAAGAGTACCATATTTTAAAACCTACTTACCGGTTGTAAGTAGAGGTAATCATACTTGGTTGATATGATGAAATTCCTTGAGGAAAGGAGAAACCTACTTATCGGTTGTAAACGGAGATATCATCACACCCGATTGGTGTGATGAAGTTGAAAATAACATTTTTTGTCAAAAGTGTTCTCCTCTAACCATGTGCCAATGCTTAAAATATTTGAGAGACCTTCTTGATAGGAGCTAGAACAGCTTAGATAGGTTAGAGGCCTTAGATTTTGAACTCATAGAGCTAAATGCCCGATTATGCAAATCACGTGTAGTGGGGCCCAAGGCCAGTGGGCACAAGGAGGAGACATAAGCAAACTTGAGTTAAGAAAGCCATGAAAATTTTCTAAGGAAATTGTTGTGTGATTTCGTCCTAGTACCAAGTCAGACGGCCTAGACAAATAGTTACAGGTCGGGTTAAGGGTTGGGGTCATTGGACCATTGGCACCAAAGATAATGGCCATAGGTTAAAATTATTATTTGTGCATGCACTTGTCGTACAGAACCATCAAGACGCCCAAGAGGGGTAGTGATGGGTCCTAAGGGCTACTGGACAACATGATAGAGATAAGGGCAGTTCGTCATGCCAGTCAGTCGTGAAGCTCAGAGTAGCTTCTTGTGCATGAGACCGGGTTGGGATCGAGATGAGGTCTCTATCCTCATACGGACACGGAGTGGCATTCGGGTCTAAGGGTCGGATGTCAAGAACATCCACTCAAACCCAATGTAGAAGTGGATGGTAAAGATGCTACGATGCACAAGTGGGTGCAGTGGATGGGCTGCACATGTGAATGTGTGTACCCTTCCTGATGAAGGGCATGTGTTTGTTTGCTAAAACGCCTCTCGAGGCAAGGGGATGGGCTAAGAAAGCTAAACACACCTAGTATGGAAATGGGAAAAAGTTTTTTTGAAATCCTTGGAAAAATGAATGGTAAACCTTGGAAAAAGGTTTTTGGAAAAAGAAACCGAAATTGAGTAAACCCTTTTTAGAGGAAAAATGTCACCTTTGGCAGGGTAAAGGTTTTGAAAACAAAAAGTGAGGAAATCTTTTTAAAAAGAAATGATAACCTTGGCGTGGATTGGATAGATTAAGGCTATTTTAAAAACTCACTCCAAACACCCACTCACTGAGTTGTAGAACTCACCACCTCACTTTTACCCATTTCAGGTAACCAAGGAAAAACCAATCTTAAAGACCCCGACAAGTATGTCAGTTTTAAGATATTTAGTTTTATTTAATGCTATTCCAGGAAAGATAGGAAAGAAGGACACCTTACTCCTCGCATTTAGAAAAGGGTGAAACCCTTCATGTACCGAAGGGAGTGGCGGGTTGCTCATGAAGATCCGACCAAACCGGGTTGGGGTGTAACAATCTAGCCATAGGCTTCAATCTTCATTTCTTAGCCTAAAACCTCAAAAATTGATTAATTTCCCTAAGCAGTGGATTTGGGTTATCAGGGTGAGCTGTGGGGTAAAAATAGGGGAATTCAGGTAAGTTGTCGGGTGAGGAATACGACACTCGCATGCGTGGTCGTGCGTGCGTGTGCCCGACGTCCTAGCTAACCAGATCAGCACTATAAGGAACCGGTTTCTACCAAATTTCTCGGTTGGTTCAATGGTTTTTGGACTGGTTCATCCCCTTTCCAACTGGTTCTTGAGAAAATAAAAATATCTAAAAATTTCACATTCAATTTCCTATTGAATGGATTCAAGAACCATTCCATTTGGATTTGTTTGGACTCCTTAAAAATTTGGGGGGTTTGTGACTCCCCTCAGCCCGAATCCGATCTAAATAGGTTTCCTCTCAGTTTCTTTCAATCCCTTATCCTCATGTTCCATGGCACTCTCAATCATATTGCATGCTCCAATTTACCCCTCTTAGTTCCTCCATTAATCTCTCTCCTCCATTCTAGTTTAGCTCCATTCCTCGGTTGGCTTTCTAGCTCTCGGATCGATCCTCTTCCCCAATTCATCTCTTGCTGGTTTGTGCCTCGGGGAATTTTTTGTGTTACACTATGTGTGCACATGTGAGCTTTGCAAATGCAAGCTACCACATGACGTACTATGATTGGTTGGAGTTGTTAACATGATATCTGAATCAATATCTTTGTCATCCTCTGATTATTTGACTTGACACATTTAATTCGATGTGACTGTTTACCAAATTTAAATGTGAGACAACTATTAAGACTTTACCGCATGGCATCGTTTGATTGATTTATTTAAATAAGTCAAATTTCCCATCTAATATCATGTGTTATTGCCACGTGTCCTTCCAAGATTTCTTGTGGATTATAATGTGGCTTAGCCACGTGTCATTTGCTGATTAGTCATGTCACCGCCTGACCTAGTTTGGTCGGAACCCTGTGAACAACCCACCACTCCTCTCAATACTATAATAGAGACTATAACCATTACTATATTATTGACAAGAGCAAGGCTCAAAATAACAATACAACCACTCATCAATTTATTTTTCTAAAATATGTTGGAACATAAAAAGTTGTACATAAATCTGTAAGAGGGATTCACAAACAAAATAGGGAGTTCATCTTCTAATGTCCTTCTTGAATCATTAAGACCTGAAAGGGATAAGGAAAGGTGTGAGTCTACAACTCAGTGAGAGGGGTTAAGTGACATTGTAACTTCCTATACACAATTCATTACATACACAAAAGGGTATATGGATGCTTTTTCTTAGATCAAAGGAGTTTGGATGCTCAAATAAACAAGTTATTAATTGTTTTATCCTTGAAAAATCTTCCACAAGATTTTTCGGTTAAAATTACTACTTGTATCTCACAAGCTAGAGATTATGTTTGTTCCTACACGAAAGAACTTTAATAATTTGTTCAAGGTAAATTTTTCATGGGTTTGGATATTCAAATAAACAAGCAACTACTTGTTTTACCATTAAAAACTATTTCACATGATTTTGTAATTAAACTTACTGCTTGTATCTCACAAGCTAAAGGTTATTTTCCTCTCTACCCAAAAGAGCCTTCATAATTTGTTCAAGGTAACATTTCCATAGGTTTATATATGTAAAACAATCAAATACCCTTTGTCATTAAAGGGATCATTCCTTTATAGAATAGACCCTATGAGGCTACAACCACGATTTGTCCCACTTGTGGCCTAGAGTGCCTTTTTTGTCCACCTTGGTGAGAGGCTATAACCTCTACCACATTGGTGTGAGCCTACAACATCGACCATTCCTCTATGTGAGCCAAGGAAACTAGGAGAAGAACCAACAATATTTTGAAAATCGAGCCAAATTAATCAATAGAAAATAGTAAAGAAGGGTTAATGGTGGAGATTGGAAAATTCCAAGTGACCAAAAATTCACAAAAATCATGGAGAAAAACCATGAAATGAATTGGATGGGAAAACTAGACCGGTTCGGGGTGAACCGGACCCGAACCGAACTGAATTGAGTTGAACCATGGTGAACCAGTTCAATGATTCATTTTTCTAGGTAGTTTTAAAATTTCAATTTGGGAAATTGAGGCCACCATTAGATAGAAAATGAATTTAGATAAATTTAAAAGTTTTTAAATTTTAGAAAACTAGTCGAATCAAGCCTGGACCGACCAATTTTTGAATTCGGGTTAACGAACCTGGTCAGACCGTTCCGGTCAAAGGTCCAATCGGTCAACAAACCGAACCAATCAACGGTCAATCGCTCCTAGTCAGCAGCCATGCAGGCACGGACAGCTAATGGGAGGCTACCACGTGTCCAGTCAAACGATCAGTGGACAACCTATCAGCTAGCTATGTAGACACAAGCAACCAATGGAAGGCTGCCATGTGTTCGGTCAACCGGTTAATAGCTAACACGGTGGCTAAGTTGGATCACCACATTAGAAAAATTAGACAATCACAGTATGTCATGTAGCACGCCCGCCACATCATCATCTTCAACCTCAGTCCGCTGATAGAAATGAGAGAGAGACCGGGAAAGAGGGAGTCTACGGCGACTAGAAAATTGCTTAGATCTGGTCGTCGGCGAGCGGGGCGGGGCCGAGTCTCATGCCGATAGGTAGCCCGAACAATTGTCGAGCTCCCTATATAAAGAGCACCCTCCCACTCGACCTCCTCACCTCTCAGGCACTCTTTGAAGACAATTTACTCATTTTCCGATGAAACTCCGATCAAGGCTCTGACAACAGGCCAATTTACAACCAAAGAAGCTTCAATGGGTGGCATAATAACTAGGAAAGAGTCCCCTAGCTCAAGAAACCCTCAAAGTGACAAGAGGATAGCCAGAGAAGTGCTGGAGCGATAGCACAGTGAAGTTGTAAACCTCATACTTTAAAGATAAGAAAAAACGGGAAAATAACCTATTAATTCAAAATAGAAAACTGAGCAGGTTAACGCACTCAAACTGGTAAATAAAGGGTAAAATGGGAAATTGGCAAATCCCAAGTGACTTAAAGATTCATACAAATCATGTAAATGAACCTTGGAACAAATGGGAAGAGAAAACCAGACCGATTCAGGATGAACCAAACCCAAACCAGATTGAACCATACTTGAATTGGTTTCTAAATTCATTTTTCTTGTTAGCTTAAAATATTCAAATTGGGAAATTGTAGCCAAAATTGGATAGAGAATGAATTTAGATTAATTTAGAAATTTTTTATTTTGAGAAAATTGATCGAATCGAGCCTGAACCAGTCGATTTTCTCCATGAACCTAGTAGGATCGAACCGATCCAGTTCGAAATAGTGTCATCTTCTTCCTCAGGATGATAGCACTCTTCCTAAATGCAGAAAACTTCCTTCTCCGGCGAAGGTGTAACAGCTCCAACCAGGACATTTTCGGGTGAGGATAAGCTCAACCAAAATGGAAAGTGGTCAGGCAGAGAGTCCCTGACCTCCCTATATAAAGAGCTTTTCTCCATTCATCCACCACACACCTCAAATCATCATTCTCTCTCAATTGCTCTATTCTTAGGTAAAGCTCGAACCAGAGCTCTAACTTAGGCCTTTTTCTTAGCCACAAAATACAAGGTCGGGTGTTATAGACACCGAGGCAAGTCAACTACCTGACAGCAACCTTTTTTCGATCTGAGGACCACTGGAGAAGTGTTGGCATAATCAAATAGTGAAGCAGCTCCGAAGGACCGAAGCCCTATTTTGACCGGCTAAATTTAACCAAATTCAGCCCTCCTCCGACCAGACTAAGCCTCCTCAATACCCCCACAGTCCTCACATGGCCTCAATAGAGCATAGAGGTAAGCCAATTCGACACTCCTTCGTCATTGCCGGTCGGAGTTAGAGAGAGAAAGTGCTAAATTTTACTGCTAAAACTCTCCCTTGATTTGACATCAATTGTAGCAATTCTTGATCCTAGAAGGAACCTTAGAATGAGAGCTACATCCCCAGATCAAGAGGTTGGACCACTGCACCTCCGACGATAAGCTTTTGAAGCTTTCTCTCTCTACAAATAGTTTTACGGCGAAGCTCCATTTTAGCTCATTTCGGACACCAATCATGTTATTCAAAGCTCAATTGAATCGTATGGAAGTGTAGGAATTGATTCAAACCTTCAATTGGAACAATTAACCCCGATTAAATGACCAATTTGAAGAAATCAAATTCAATTAGTTTAAAAGGAAGAAATTGGGGAAAATTATGGGGGAAAATTATGGGGGAAAATTAGGGATTTCAAAAAATTGAGGGTCCTATTTGCAATTTCCCAAATTTTAATGCAAATTGGCCATGAGAAAGATATTGAGGGACCAATTGGTCAATTTCCATAACATTTGCGGTCAAATTGCCATTTTTGGAAAGTGGAGGCAAATTTGTAATTTTTTAAAAGTTTGGGACCAAATTGAAATTTGGAAAACTTGAGCCCCTTACACAATTTTGAGTAAATTAAGGATCCAAAGGGAATTTTAGAAGCGTTGGGACTCAATTTGGGGAAACGTAAGCCTTAGGGGCCTAAAGTTAAGGAAAAATGAACTTTAGGTACCTAAGTGCAATAAACCAACAATTTTGAGTTTATTCGCTCATACGTGAGAAAATGATGGTTGTCATGCCAAACCTTATTTGGCAAGGTTGCCCAAATCATGTAGGGACACGAGAGACCGAAACACCAACAAAGAAAAGCTAGCATGGAATTGGAAAACCGACTAGGGACGAACACGTCATGGTCATCGAGTGAGTGGGCTTAATTATACATCATACCAGGTTGGGATGGTGAGCATTTTGGAAATGAAAAACAACTTGTGAGTGGGATTATTTTACATCATAACTAGTTAGTATGATGAGGAAAGGAGAAACCCGCTTACCGATTGTAAGCGGAGATATCATCACACCCGGTAGGTGTGATAAGATGAAAAATGATTTTTTATCAGAAGTGTTCTCCCCTTACTGTGTGTCAATGCTAAAAATATGTGGGAGACCATCTTAACAAGAGCTAGAATAGCTCAAATAGGCATGAGGCCTCAATTTTTGAACTCATGGGGATAAATACCTAGTTTTGGAAAACATGTGCAGTGGGCCCAAAGCTAGTGGGCATGAGCAGGAGCTTGTAAACAAATTTGACTAAGAAAAATCCATGAAAATTCCTAATGAAATTGCTTGTATGATTTCGCCAGGTACCATGTCAGGACCGATAGTGTTCGATGGACTGGTGGTAGTGCATTAGGGCTAGGTCGACAAACCAGCCTAGACAAACAGCTATAGGTGGGGTTGAGCATCGGGGTCGTTGTACTAGTGGCACCAAACATAATGGCTATAATATGAAAAAATATTGTTTGTACATGCACTTGTGGTATAGGACCACCAAGATTTCCTAGGGGTAGTGATGGGTCCTAAGGGCTACTAGACGACATGGTGGAGATAAAGGCAGTTTGTCGTGCTAGTCAGTCGGGAAGCTCGGAGTAGCTTCTTGCGCGTGAGACTGAGATGGGGTCAGGATGAGGTCTCTGTTCTCATATGGACATGGAGTGGCATTCGGGTCTGAGGGTCAGACGTTTGGGTCATTCCACTCAGACCCAGGGTAGAAGTGGACCGGCTTCTATCTTGGTTGACGATAAAGATGCTTCGATCCACAAGGGGGTGCAGTGGGCGAGTTGCGCCTGCGAATGTGTGTACCCTTGTTAATGAAGGGCTTGTATTTGTTTGCTAAACGCCTCCTAAGGCAAGTGGATGGGCTAAAAGAGCTAAACACAGCTAATATGGGAATGGGAAAAAATTTTGAAACCAAACTTTGAGGAAACCCTTTTTAAAGGAAATGATAACTTTGGCACAGTTTGAATGAAGCTGTTTTTCTTGAAAACTTACTCCCAATACCCGCTCACTAAGTTGTATAACTCACCCCTCTCTTTTTAATCCTTTTCACAAGTAAGGAGATAAAAAGAAAGAGAGTGCAAAGATGTATCCTCCATTAGATATGCTTAAAGTTCCTTTTAATCTTGCATTGGATTGATTTATGTTATTCTAGGGAACACGGTTTGAATTTACGTCTGGCTCCTCTTGATTAATAGAAGGGGAAACCCCTCTTAAACCAAGGGAGCAGTGGATTGATCACGGGGATCTAACCAAACAGGTTTAAGGTGTGACAACTTGAGTAGTATCAGAGCCATGTTCCCTTGAAAGCATCAGAGTTGACCACCGATAGATGGTGAAATTCTTCCTCTGAAAATCTAGAAGTTGATTCCATTTTCTTTGGAGGGACATGGGCCTCATGGTACTTCCCACACCAGGTATTCATGTTGCATTCCTTATATTATGAGGAAGAGTTTTGATTTTGGGAGTTTGGAAGTTCAGCCCTCCTGGATATTAAAACTTAATATCTCCTCATTACTATGGCTTCATACTCATAGGCCTATTTGATGAGAGTGACAAGTCTAGACACTTTGTTAGTTTGTACCAGTGGGAGCTTCTTAAACACTCTTACATAATTAGCATAAGCTTTCCAAAAGTTGTTCTAGTCTCCTACTGAGTAAGTGTTGGATTAGAACTTCCAATCCCCAAGTTCGATTGATTATTAGGTTGTAGAGTTGTTTTATCCTCAATTGACTTGGGTGGAATTATTCTTTTGGGAATTATCTTATATAATCAAATTTTCTATTAGTTTAATAATATTTATGTAGTAATTATTTTCAACATTTGTTTAAAACTTTTTTCCCAAAACTCCGGATTTTCAAAACCCATTTTTCTTCTAAAATTTAGGTTTGAAAACCTTATACTCTAATACCACTTAAGTTGTTAAACCACAACCCAATTTTGACGGAACTTTGTGAACAATCCGCCACTTCTCCAAATACTATAATGGACTCCACATCCGTTATCATAGTATTGACAGAATAAATCTTAACACAACGAGTAATATAGTGTATGAGATATGTTTTCCAAAAGTTTATTAAAATAAATTATGCAGTATATAAACATTATAAAAAAATGCATACCATGTTAGTAATTCGTTCTCTAACACCAATCTCGACATGTTTAGTACTTGAAAGGGATAAGTGAGGGGTGAATTTATAACTCAGTGATGGTTTCTATTAATTTCGTGAATTAATGTACACAATTTATCACATACTCAAAATATATGAAATTTTTATTTTATTAAAACAAAGGATTTAGTTTACCCAATAAACAAACTATAACTTATCTTATTATTTAGAAAAGTATTATCAAATAAATTTACTGCTTGATTCTCACAAACTCAAAGCAAGTTTCTTACTGGTTGGAATAATTTTTATAGTTCATATATATTAGATTTTATATAGGTTTGTATCACTCAAATACTCTTTTTTAATAAAAATATTAAAATACTACAATATCGATATATTCTACTAATAGTTCAAATTATTTTTAGGGTTTTTTAAGATTCAAATTATTTTTACTGTATAAGAGATTACAATCTCTACCGCATGTTACAACTATCAAATATTATCGATACTTATTACAGCTATTGAGTAACGAGACATCTCACTTGTACAAATACTCTATATATTTACGATATATTATAATAGCATAACTTTCATTATACCGAACTTGTTATATAATAATTATTAAAACCAAACCTAACTTGTACCAACAGCCAACTTCCCTATCTCTATGATTATAATTACAAGTAGATTTTACTTTATTTAAAACTTTTATATTTACATTGGATAGAGTTTCTTGAGATACAATAAAATGTTAATGATGTATAAGAATCATAAAGAAGAAAATAAAAATACTCAAGAAAACTAAATAATTTATTCACTAACAAGGATGTTAAAGGACAAATACACTTTTAATTAGAGAAATTAAAGGGGCAATTTCCGCTTAAGCTACAATAGGATTGGCTTAGTTTTTAGTAGAGGAGTGTAGCAAATATTTCGAGGAAATCCTCGGTAGAAGGATTATGCAATTAAAACCCCAAAAGTGACAAAAGCAGGAAAACTCCCAGACCAATGTAAAATCGTATGAATGAAAGACTCGCAACCAGGGCGGTAGGACATGTAAAACGTTGTCGTTCTCCAAGCATTTACAGGGAAGTGGAAACGTCATCGTTTATCTTCCATGTAGATAAAACAATGTAGGATTGATTTTACTAACGGAAAATATTTTTCCTTTCTTGAAACAGCTTCAAAAAAACATGAGATCAAATTCATCATCCGCAAACAAGTTCACTCCATCCTGGGGTCTGCCAGGAATTCAGAAGCATATACCGGGCTAGAGTTTTTTCCATAAAAAATAACACCCAACAGAATTCAAACAAGTATTAATAAATAACTAGTTTTTTAAGTTGAATATAGGGTTAGGAAGGATCAATTAAAAAATATAGGGTGTGAATTCAAAGGGAGTGAAAACCTAAACAGGTATGTATGATATCATTGGATGAAGAGAGATTTTTTAAAATACTTATCTGTCATTCATTGGACATTCTTTCTAGAGCGAGAGAGAGCTGCTTTCAAATCACCTTGAAAATCTATTTCAATAAATGAAATAAAGATATATGTATTACGTGAGTTGTAGACTCTCGGCCGCAAGCTTCAAGCTCTCAACTTCATTACTGAACATCTCTTTCCCTTCTATCTCCATCAGCCTCTCTCCCATCTTCCTAATTTCTACCTCCACACGGGTTTGCTCTCCCTCGGCCAGTTCGTACCTCCGCTCAGCAATCTCAGAATCAAAGTTGAGGGACATGAGCCGCTTCACCCGCTAACACAGGAAGCCCACGTTCATTCCCAACATCTCCAGGGCCTTCAAAGTCCTGTCCCATGCGGTGGTGTAACACGGGCTGTCCTGGGCGCACATGCTCTTACGGCATCCGCAATACTTACCGTCTCGGGTACCGAGCTCTTATGCCTTTAGGAGCATCGGGCATGGAAAACCAATCGCTCTCGGATTGGACCATCTAATCGTCGGGATTATAAGGCATCTGGCATTGGACAATCAAATATTCCAAATGAGCAACGTCAATGTCCCGCTCGAAGGCTAAGTGAAGGCCAACCAGGAGGAAGAGAGAGGGCAGACGAGGACAGAGCTGAGAATTTTCTCGATTAAGATTAACTCTGTAAACTAACTTGGGTAAATCCTTGTTTTGACGGCCGAATTTCAATTGCAATATGATTCAATTAGATTTAATAAGTTTGGCAAGTTCGAACAAAACTTATCTTTAAAATAATATCCCGTAAACTCGAAATAAGATCGGTAGATCATGTGGTCATCCCGAACTAAAAAGGCGAGTGAAAACTTGCATTTGTAGTAAGAAGAGTGAGCACATTACGGTCAAAACTTTTGAGGCTTTCATTATTTCAAAGGCCATCTGACTGCCATCACAGCATACATCCAAAGTCAGACAGACCTAGCAGTTCCTTAATAAATCTTATCTTTTTAAGTCACTCGTGCGCAAAGTAAACAATGGGTTTAGTTAGTAGTGATACTGCTAGAAGATGGGTACAATGACATAGAGAAGTCAAGGAGAGGTTTAACTCCGTGCACTTTCCCCTTTCCCTCGGTAGACTACCTCCAAGCATTCCTTTGCCCTGTGAACCTTCGACTGAAGGTAGAAGCTCCCATTCTTGGCATTCCTCTCAAACAGCACATCATATTTCTGCAAGAAATATCAGGCTATATATCAGGTACGGCTAGCTATTCCTACAAATATGAGAAAGGGAAAAAGAGAGGTAGCTCATGAAAATAGAAAATCAGAATGAGCAAGCCTAGTATTTCTGGACCTTCAGTATCTCTTCCCATGCAGCTCCTTCTTGTATACCAAGAATCTGCCTAGCCTCTTGCTCTGTCATGGCCTTGCTTGCCCGCCGTATGGTGTTCTGCATTGCTTCTTGTGCAGTTCCATTTTTTGAGGCATCTAGATCGAATATACTGATACTTTCAGATTGGACGCACCAATATACAAGTCATATATGCAAGTAAAATGAGATGCCATATAGTCATTTTTCTTTGAAAACTAGGTACATTATGAGACAGCTGATGAAGGCACATACATGTTTTAAAGTACTATCAGTAACAAGGAAAAACTGCAAAAAAAAAAAACGTAAGAACAATGACTAAAAAGAAATCCCTAACTTCAGGAAAGTGACCATAGAATATGTTCATATAGTAAGCCTAAAGAAAATAACTTATACCAGACTAAGAAAAAGTAAAACATGAGCTACACCAAATTGGCAATTCAAAGGGTGAATGATATTGTTGTCATCAAAGAAAATAACTAATACCCTTCATAATAACAATACCTAATACAATGCAGCTGTTTCTGCCAAATAAAATAATACATTACAACAGGAATAGAAAATATCATTTCCATTCCATGGCTCAATTATGGAAAATTCACTCTAATTCTGATTATTGTTGAGAAAAGGATCCCCTAAAACAATTATGGTACATCAAAGCAGACCAGGTCATAATTACTAACACTAAATTATATTAATAATAGCAAAAGAGGACTATGCAAGATCAAGAAGCTATCAAGTCTCGTAGGCAATGGTACTTTCAAGTATGCTTTCACAATTCTTCTACTCACTCCATCCTTAGAAATAAAATATTAACTTGCATATCAAGACGCAAATACAACACCAGCCTTTTATTCAACATCCCTATGGATGAAGCCGCCTTCATTGATCAGTTGCACTATTACATAGAGATAAAAAAAAATGAGTAAAAAAATTAAAAGCAGCTTTCACTTATTTTGTAAAGAATTCTTGGCATTAAACTGACAATGAATACATTCAGATGGAGATGCTCCATGGCTGACTTACTGGCAAGTGCCTGCCGATAAGCTTGAACGAATGCTCTTGCTAGAATACCACCACCCATAACAATCAAGTTGGCAAGAATTCTAGCAGCCTGAATATTAACACAAAACATTTAGCTGTTTTTACAAGAGAATTGTAAGCAAAATATACAGAGAAAAAGAAAGATTAAAAATTTAACCACGTATGACTTGAGAAAAAACAAGCTTCTATTTAGAAAGAAGGAAAACAAATAGGAGATCATTTCCTTCTAACAAACAAGAAGCAATCACTCGATATGATGAGAATATTCTGATGATTATTGCACAATACACTTCAAGAATGACTAATCATTGCATTCTTAGTTTATTCTCAAGTTGAAGAGCTCCTACTTCTCGCAATTTCTCTAAGCAACTACCTAGAGAGATCTACAACATTTCTGAGATCCAGGTGAATATTCTAAATGAGTATGAAAAATATGTTCCAAATCCTCTTTTGCTAATATTTATCTATTTTCTGTGCACGATTTCCAGCCATAAGGCTAGCTAATAATATCTATTGTGTCCATTAACAAAGTTTTCTTCAGGTAATAATGATTATATAAAGAAATTCCCATAAGTTGCTTCAAGGAAAAGGTCATTTTCCTCGCTGACCCACTTCCATTCTCTCATAAATGAACTGCCTAGTACTAGAGCTGGAAAACTTCAGTTTTTTCTGACTTATTCTAAAAGAAATATATTTGGTGAAGCTAACTTATACACCATCAGAGATTAGGAAAAGCTTCAAAGATATATCATAATATTGAGAGATGCAGCCAAGTAAAAAAATACAAACATTTACAATATGATTGAACATGCCCTTTAAACCACTGATGAAAGAGAAAACGCCTGTCAAACATTTATGCTATGATTGAACATGCGCTTAAACAATTGATCAAAGAGAAAATGTCCATCAGTAAATAGGAATGCATAGCGAGCCTATACAACTCCACTTATTGGATATCACAAATCGTAAATTCAACTGTTGCAAATAGTTATTAATTCAATTGCGAATTCTCCTTGGAAGAGGTCAATCAAACCCAACATCATAGGATCCTATCAGGATTAATCAAACCCTAGCCCCTCAAGCAAAGGATGAAATATCATATCAAAGAAAATAATTTCTACTAAGGCCGAACGAAACTCGGATCGCGTATACAGCGTCAGAAAGGATCCCATATGGCAAAAGGCTAACAAAAACGAATTGACATAAAGGGTGGCGTACCATAACTAGGGACTTTACAGAGGCTCCTATGCCCAAAAATGACTTCTCTCTTCTATGGCAGAGCTTTTCGATCAATCCAATGGAAGAAAAGAGGAGTAAGTACTTGAGGCCAAACTCGATTAGGTCAGTAGCGTTGGAAGGGGTGATGAAAGGTGAGGTAGGAACAGGTTGCCGCCGCCCCGGCGGCTTATAGAGGGGGCTTAACTACATTCAAGAGTCTAGATTTCATCATCGATATTTCCCTTACAAAATAATTTTATCATAAATATTTTTAAGACATATTTGGCTATTAATTAATTATTTATATATGTAGTACCATCTAAATATTTTTTTATATAAAATTTAACAATATATATTAATAAAAATAATAAAATAAAGTTAAATATCTTAAATTCAAAATATAAAAATGTGGACTATATTTTTATGATATATATTATTGATTAATATATTATGCTAATTATATTTGAATACTATAAGAGTTAAATACCCTAAATTGAAAAAATAAAAATATAGATAATATTTTTATGATATATATTATTGAATAATATAATATATTTTAAGTAAATATATTTAACCAATATAAAATACACCATTAAAACATATAAAATATGGATTAAAGATTTTTAATATGAAATTTTAAAATTTTAATATTGTAAACTGATACAGAATGAATAAATTATATCAATGGATATTAATAAATCGTAAAAATTATCAAGAAAAAATATTAGTGGATAATTAGAGTGTTAGTTATCTTTTTATATATTTAAAAAAAGTTTAAATGATTCTTATTAGTTATTAAATACCAAGGGTTACTTAATCTATTATTACCAAATACCAAGGGTTTCATTTTCATCTCACTTTTTTATTTCCATATTTAACCTTTATTTAAAAATTTATAAAAGATGACAAAGGGTAAATCAGTCTTTTCGCCTCTCTATATTTTAACCTTCCCATGCTCCCTCTTCTCCCATGTGTTCCTTCCTACTCCCATGCATTTGGCTTTTCCCTTACACCCAACTGCTTCTCCGTTTTTTCAAGCAAAAGAGAAAACTACATCTTCAGTTTTCAATTTATGTTTTTTTTTCTTTACTCAATCTCAGCTCCATTTCTTCCTATCTTCATTCATCTTCCTTTTCTACTTTCAACCAATTATTTTTTTTGGGTTTGTCTAAAATAACTTAAATTTTTGAGTTGTTGGATTTAATGTAGACGATGCCTTTTCTATGCTCTTTTTGGGTTGACTTGCTTCAAAGTAGGGAGTCATCAAAAAATAGTCATGTCAGAAAAAGAAAAAAATAGAAAAAAAACTAAATCTAATAAAAGTAACGTACATGAGAAAAAAAATATTAGGGAATCCAAAATATGAAGTTGAGGGAGGGATGCTTAATGGATCATTTTCTTTCCTTATGCCATATTTTTCCCCCATTTTATTTGGAAGGAACCTTTTATAGTACCTACAAAAACTTTAAGATAAGTAATATTTGTGTACAAAACCTTAAAAATTGGTGCACAAATGTGTAGCACTATCATACAAATCCATCAAAATCATACTAATGTTTATTGATATGACAATGTGAACATCAATTAATTTATCGTTGTTTTAATGTTGTAATATTTAGAATGTGATCAATGTTTAATTCTTCTTAATATTTATGTTGAGTATATTGTTATTTCATATTTTGCCATTATGGAACAACCCTAAAAGGACAAATATTGGAAGCAAATTAAAAAAATAAACTTCAATTTTGAGCAAATATGATTTGATCAATATATAAATTCCTCATGGTTCAAGTGGCACGGTTCTATGGTGGGATTTGCCTCACATTATACTGATGGTATGCTATATCTTATTAGGTCTATTGCCTATTTGAATACAATTATTATCCATACCCAACATATTCCAAACTAAGTGTGAAGTACTTGTATTTCTGCCGAGAATCTATTATTGATGTACATGTTGTTAAATGAACTTTTGTATTTGAATTGAGGTTTGGCATGATTGATATAAAAATCTTGTTCACACACACATATATATATATATATATGAGATAATTCCCCAATAAAACTTGAACTTTAATGGTCGTCTCAAACATGAACTTTGATTTTTGGTCTAAAAATATCCAAACTTTGATTTTAAAATAATTTGACTTGTCCATATAGCTTTACCATTGCATCCACATCATCGTGCAAAATTTTGAGGGTGCACAATAAAACATAAATTATTTTAAAGAAATCAAATATAAATAGTATTGGATTTTGTTTGCACCAATAAATTATATTCTTTAAATCAACCTAATAGTTATAGACCCAACTAGGGTTACATAATAAGGATAGTTTTATTCTAAATAAGTTCGTAACCACGTAAAGTAGAAATAATGCTACTTGAACTTTGACGAAACCTAT
Source organism: Trapa bicornis (assembly GCA_030064425.1). Taxonomy (NCBI): domain Eukaryota; kingdom Viridiplantae; phylum Streptophyta; class Magnoliopsida; order Myrtales; family Lythraceae; genus Trapa; species Trapa bicornis. Next base: position 11,579,484 of record CM057753.1, on the reverse strand, counting down.
ACTTGTGCGTGCTATAGGATAAACTCATGAATTTGCAACTCTATTCACTTAACTGAGAGTGAATGAGGAATCAACTCGTGAATCTTTTGTATGTGAGCTATCATCGGCTATCGGCAAACCACCCTCCCTTTTGTCAATGATTCGTAGAGGATGGAAGAGTCTCTCTCCAATGTCATCGCAGTAAAATCCAGCTCTTGTCCCGCTTGGATGACAAGCATTACACTATTAGCATCAACCTCCAACAGCTTGAATTTGGGAACCTCGTCCTACCAATGGCCCCTCATAATTCCTTGCAATATAACAACTAGAGATGGGATCAAAAGAAGCATCATTATTACATTTGATAACACCTATCCTTTAAAGAATTCAAGAGGACTCATCGTTTCCCGCCGGAGGGTTGGGCCGAGTAAACGCACCTCGCTTTAAAAACTTTTGTAAGGGCTCGCTATATTTTAAATATAGTGGGTACAAGATAGTAAGCTATCAAATTTGGAACTATTTTGTTCATTCCATGTAGTCCATCAAGTATGTACAAAGATAGTAATTCTCTCGTGAAAATGTATTTAATTCTTTTTTATATCAACAAAAAAAAGTCACACATCCAACTAGAAAAATTTATACTCTAAATATATGTTTAATATATTTAACTTTTTCACAAATATGAGAGAGATTAGACTTTCCTAATGTATGCGAAAATAAATTAGCTTGAACAGGTAATGCATTCATGTGAGAAGTGTCACCTCCTATTACAACCTACTATACCTACCAAAAACTATATCATAACATAATATAGTGCTAAATATAAATCTATTAAAAAATTGGTAGGGTACGTATTAGGCTAATAACTCAATTTTTAGATATTATTTTCGTTATTTTAACTATTTAAAATGTATTTTAAAGAAGAGTAGTGAGTTTACAACTTAATGGATAGTACTAACTAATATTAATATTATGTTTAAATTAAAAAATCAAATAAGTTTGTATGAAAATATGATATATTTTTATCCATATTAATTTAAGGGAAAATAATCTTATTATTTAGTTTTTAGATTTATTCATATAATCATTGTATATAATTCATCATCACATGGTTGTAGAAGATAATTTCTCTATTTTTCACTTTATACCAACTTTACTAACCACGCTAATACAATGATATATCCTTGAATACATGTCTCTACGAACTAATGTATTTTTGATAGATCGTCTAGGGGAGCACCATTGTCCAACTCTCAAATATACAGAATGGATTGCCCATGTAAAACTAGAAAAAAAAAACATGAACTAGGACCTAAACCCGAGTGGAGTAAGAAAGTTGAAATGGATACTGGCAAATTAATATGTAAATCAAATTGGATGAAGAATCCGTACAAAACCCCAAACTTGGGAGTGAAAAGTGCATCCAACAAACCTTAAAGAAACCTTCCCTGATCATGGATAAAAGACCGGGAGAAACTCAAATAGAAATCGAGCCAAAAATGGGTATTTAATGAATTAAGAAAAAAAAGGCCCCAATTTTTAAGAAGGGTTAAACAAATCTAAAAAAGTAATTTTTGAGCCCAATCAACTTATAATGGGATATAGTATTTCTAGAAAAAGAATTGGGTCAAGAATTGGTCATATCGAAGGTGACCAATCAAATGGAGGACAAAACCGATCAAACTGGCTCAAAGTAGTAAAACCCCCCGATTTTTAGAAGGGGCAACTTAAATTAAAAAATGGTTGTTCTTGAAATTAAATGAATAATTTTTAGAAATTTAGGTTGGGCTAAGAACCGGTTGAATTGGGGAAAAATCAGCTAATAAAATGTCGAAATTATATGAATCGACTAAGAAATTCACTAGAAATTGGTTCGCTATAGTGCAAATCGGTCAACGTGCCACACCAAGTGCACGGGCACACACGTGTCATCTTCTCCACCCGACTGTCCGACCCGAATCCATATAAAACTTAGAAATAACCTGGGTGTTGGGGTAGATTTTCTAACTTGTTTCCGCCAAAAAGATAAAAAGAAAAGTATGGCCTAAGAAGTCTCATCTGCTTAGCTATGAGCATGTCCAATTAGACAACTCAATCCCCGACCTCCCTATATAAGGGTCAACACTCATCTCGTTGAATAATCATTGAAATTCTCTCTAAAAGCCGGACACATGTAGTTTCTTGTGACCTTTGAACCAGATATTCTCGTTTTCACTTTTGGCCACCAAACTTTGTAATCTATGTGTCCTTATAACTGAACCCTACCCCTCTTGGCCATCGACACTCTCTCTTCTGATGGTAAACCAATGGAATAGTAACCTTGCTCCGTTGGCCAAAAAGAACCTATATATTATAAGTGATGTGAAGAACCTATTCTTTTGAATTCTTTAAAAAATACAAAAAAAATATATCAACAAGTTCATCTTATTTTAGCATTCTCCATTTACATGATTTGAACTTAGATCTTAATTAAAAATGACATCTTATTCATCTCAACAAGTTCATTAGTGATGTGAACCATGCTAATATGCTTACAATACCCTACACCAAATATGGTAACGACCCAAGACTTTCACGACGCAAGAATGAAAATATGGAATGTACCTTGTTTATCAAAATAAACAAGGTATGTGATATGTAGACGCCACACCCAAATCCTCTAAGAAAAACTCTTAGAAAACCCTGGTAATAAGTCTTGAATTACTTGAACGTTACCGGTAAAAACTTGATAAGTTCAAAATCTCTTTCAAGAAAAAAAAAACTCACAAAATTGAAATTTCAAAATGTGTTCTCCCTGTGGATTATGCATTTTATAAGCACAGATAACAATCAAATAGCCTAAAAAATAAGGAAAATATATCTTATATTATATGCCAACCATATCTAATCTAAATATTTAGGATATTTTAATAACTACTTTAAAATCTAAATTTAACTAACTAAATATCTAATATTATCATTTAATATCTTAAAAGATTTATTATATTAATAAATCTCTACTCATTAATTAAATCGGGATCTTCTCGTGGGCTTTTCTTGTACTCTTTAATTGTGCTTCCTTCTCGTGGTTTTTCTTAGACTCTTTAATTGGGCTTCCACTTAGATTTTCTACAATCTATTTAATCAGTCCATATAAATCTTCTTTGAATATAGCCCTTAACCTTGTGATTGGGCCCTCTTGCCATCTCAAATGATTATTCATCTCATTTTGTGACAAACTGTTCAGCTCCATTATAGGTTCGGTTGATTGGACTTGTGAATTTATAATCTATTTAGTTGAATTCACATCATTCTCCCCCTCTTGAAAATGATTTACCCTCAAATCTTCTATTTCTTCACCTACATCAAATAGCATTAAATTAGTAACATTGAGACTTTCATTAACGCTATACTCACCAGGTAACTCTAGCTTGTAAATATTATTATTAATGTGTTCCAACACTCGAAATGGTACATCTCCTCTAGGAAGAAGTTTTGATTGTCTTTGTTTCGGAAATCGTTCTTTCCTCATTTGAAGCCAGACCCAATCGTTGGGTTCAAAAATGACACTTTTGCGGCCCTTGTTTGCTTGTTTTTCATAAACTTTAGTCATCCGTTCAATGTGCATCTTTATCTTCTCGTGCAGTTCTTTCACGAATTCTACTTTTCTCTTTCCATCAAAATTCACTAACTCACCTACAGTAAGTGGAGTTAGATCTAGAGGGGTTAATGGATTGAAATCATAAACAATCTCAAATAGTGAAAACTTAGTTGTAGAATGAACAGAACGATTATAAGCAAATTCAACATGTGGTAAGCAATCTTCCTATGATTTCAAATTCTTGTTTATTATGGAACGTAATAAAGTACCAAATGTCATATTTACTACTTCTGTTTGACCATCAGTTTGTGGGTGACATATTATTGAAAACACAGTTTTGTTCCCAATTTACCCCATAAAGTTTTCCAAAAGTAACTCAAGAATTTAGAATCACGATCAGAAACAATAGTTCTAGGCATACCATGCAATCTGACAACTTCTCTAAAGAACAAATCAGCAACATTCGATACATCATCGGTTTTATAACATGGAATGAAATATGTCATCTTCAAAAACCTATCAACTAGCACAAACACATAATCCCTCCCCCTCTTAGTTCTTGGTAATCCTAAAATGAAATCCATGGAAATATCAATCCAAGGTGCATTAGGAATCGGAAGAGAAGTATACAGGCCATGAGGTTGTTGCCTAGACTTAGACTCCTTATATGTAATGCATCGAGAACAAATTTTCTCAACATCATTTTTCATGTGTGGCAAAAAAAAATACTCGTGCATTATCGTCATAGTCTTAGCTACCCCCAAAATGTCGCATAAATCCTCTAGCATGTACTTCCCTAACAAGTAACTCACGTAAAGAAGACTGAGGGATGCATAATCTGTTTTCCTAAAAAATAAATCTATTTTGTAAATAAAATTTTCCAAACTTACCACTTCTACAACTTCTAAACACTTCACAGAAATCAAGATCGTTTGCATACAAATCCTTGATATAATCAAAACCAAGCAATTTAGAATCAAGCATTGAAAGCATAGCATACCTTAGCGATAGAGCATCTGCAACTATATTTTCCTTATTTTGTTTGTACTTGATCACATATGGGAATGTTTCAATGAACTCCAACCAACTTGCATGGTATTTGTTCAACTTGTGTGGTCCTTTGATATGCTTAAAAGATTCATTATCTGTGTAAATGATAAACTCTTTCGGCCATAGATAGTGTTGCCATTTTTGGAGAATTCGAAGTATGGCATACATCTCATAGGTAGGGTAGTTAAGGGTTGCTCTATTCAACTTTTCACTGAAATATACAATTGGTCTTCCTTCCTGCATTAATACACCTCCAATACCTACTCCTAATGCATCACACTCAATTTCAAATATTTTCGAAAAATTAGGCAATGAGAGCAATGGGGCAGTAGTTAGTTTCTCCTTTATCAATTGAAATACATTTTGTTGCTCAATACCCCATTTAAAAGGTATGTTTTTCTTTATAACAGCAGTAAGAGGTGCAATATAACTACTGAAATTTGGAACAAAACACCTATAAAAACTAGCTAATTCATGAAAACTTCTTACCTGACTTACCGAATTAGGTGTCGGCCAGTCGCGAATTGCCTTAATCTTTTTCTCATCAACTCCAATTCCTTTTGAACTTATAATATATCCAAGAAACACAAGTTTATCTGGAAAAAAAGACACATTTATTCAAGTTGGCAAACAACTTATGTTGCCTTAAAGCTTCTAACACAACTCTTAAATGTGCTACATGTTCATCCATGGTCTTACTGTAGATTAGAATGTCATTAAAATATACAACTACAAACTTCCCAATAAAAGCACGTAATACATAATTCATTAACCTCATGAAAGTGCTAGGTGCATTAGTCAATCCAAAGGGCATAACTAGTCATTCATATAATCCTTGTTTAATTTTAAATGCAGTTTTCCATTCATCCCCTTCTTTCATTTGAATTTGATGATATCCACTCTTAAGATCTATTTTCGAAAATAAACAAGAACCATGCAACTCATCTAACATGTTATCCAAATGAGGAATAGGGTGGCGATACTTTACCATGATGTTGTTGATGGCTCGACAATCGACGCACATTCGCCAAGTTTTGTCCTTCTTAGGTACGAGTAGCACCGGCACAGCACATGGACTCATACTCTCTCGAAGATACCCCTTTTCCATCAGCTCTAGGACTTGGCATTGAAGTTCCTTTGTTTCCTTAGGGTCACTTTTATATGTTGGTCGGTTGGGAATCATCGCTCTAGGGATGAAATCAATTTAATGTTCAATTCCTCAAATTGGTGGCAAACCTAGTGGTATCTCATCAGGAAAGACATCCATAAATTCCTACAAAATAGTAATAATATTGCTCGGCAAAGATCCAACAAGATCATTAGTACTCAAAAAGGCGTCCTTGTACATAAGTATAATAAGAGCCTGATATGAAAGTAAAGCTCGCTTGATCTCACTTTTTCTTGCAATAAAATTATTTTTACTCTTTTTTTCCACTTTTAGCTTTTCCCTTTTTTTCAAGTCTGATATTTCTCCTTTCTTTTTTTCCTTCTATTTTTTGTTCATTTGCCTTTTTGTTTTTCAATTGATCCTCAAAACTTGTCTTGGAGTCAATGGTACAAGAGATATTGGTCTCTCATTCATCACAAATGAGTATCTATTAATGAATCTATCATACATAACTTGTCGATCAAATTACCAAGGTCGTCCCAAAAGAATATGGCATGCATGCATTGGTACCACATCACATAGTATTTTATCTTGATATTTTCCAATAGAAAATGCAACCAACACTTATTTGGTTACCTTGAGTTCACCTTGGTCGTACAACCATTATAGTTGATAAGGCTTCAGATGCCTTAAGGTTGGTAATGCCAATTTCTCCACCAGCTCAGTGCTAGCTACATTAGTGAAGCTTCCCCCATCTATAATAACACAACAAACCTTATTTTTCACATAGCAACGAGTATGAAATAAGTTCTCACGTTGGTTGTTTTCTTCTTCTTGGGCTTAAATACTAAGAGTTTGTCGTGTAACCAACAATTCCCCTTCTTCTGCATATTCATCAGTATCATCAAATGGTTGCATCTTCATATCAATATCTTCTTCTTCTTCATCGGTCTCAATTTCACCATTAGCATTGATCACCATTGCCCACTTATTTGGGCATTGACTTGCAATGTGACTCCTGCCTTGGCATCAAAAACACTTAATATCACGAGTTTTAGGAGTTGTGATATGGGTGTTACCTTGATTTTGAGCCACAACTTACTTGGTTGTCTCTTTTGGTGGAGCATGCTAAGGTTGAGTCGACTGAATCTCAAATCGTCTTGAGGATGGTTTTCAAGAGTTCGAGAGACCAGTGTTTAATCCCCTTTTGTGTAAACTCTTTCTCTTTAGTTGTTGTTTGACTTTGATAGTTTGATGTACCATATCTTGGAGTTCAACGTGATATTGCATTTCCACAACGTCAGCTATCTCATGGTTTAGACTATGCAAAAATATAGTCATTGTTGCCTCTCTATCTTCCTCTACATTTGCTCGAATCATCGCAATTTCCATCTTATTTAAGTATTTGTTAACGCTTTTTGATCCTTGGGTAAGCCTTTGGAGTTTGTTGAATAACTCCTTGTGATAGTGGCTGTGAACAAATTGTCGTCGCATGATTGCTTTTATTTCATCCCAAGACTCCACATGGCGTTCATGATTTCGTTTCCTTTCCTTCACCAACTGATCCCACCATATTATAGCATAATCAGTAAATTCGACAGCAGCAAATCGTACCTTTTTCATCTGCGAGTATTTATGATAATCAAAAACCATATCCATCCTATTTTTCATTCAAGATACGTTTTTGGATCAGTTTTTCCTTGAAAATAGGGTATCTTCAACTTGATATTATCCATGTTATCATCAACTCAGGGTCATTTTCTATGAGCATATCAATCGAACTCCTAAATATTTATGGTTACATACCAACCATATCTAATCTAAATATTTAAGATATTTTAATAACTACTTTAAAATTTTAAATTTAACTAATTAAATATCTAATATTATTATTTAATATCCTAGAATATTTATTATATTAATAAATCTCTACTTATTAATTAAATATTGACCTTATTATGGACTTTTCTTATACTCTTTAATTGGGTTTCTTTCTCGTGGGCTTTTCTTGTACTCTTTAATTAGGTTTCCATTTGTATTTTCTGTAATCTTTTTAATCAACAGCCTATATAAAGATTTTTTGAATCTTTTAGCTCTTAAATTTGTGATTGTGCACTATTGCAGTATCAAATAATTATTTATCTAATTTGGTGATAAACTGTTCAGTTCTACGGATTCGGTTGATGTGAATTTATAGTATTTTTAGTCGGATTCATATCAATTAGTCTATAAAAATATTTTAAATATATATATATATATATATTTTTATACAACCAATAATTTTATTAAATTTTCATGTAAAATTGATAAACCCTATTTTTGGAGCTTTTGTGGTCCTAATTTATTTTTATGTAATGTGTAATGGCCCAACACCTTCAGGCAAAGATATGGCCCAAAATCTTAACCGATGCACTTTTCTACTGTGGTTCGGAGGATGGCTATCGGGTCGGCTCATTTTTGCCACCTCTTTCATTTCCATACAATTCCATAAAACAATTTCATACTCCGCACAATCACATGTATAAATAACACAACTATCTATTAGGAGGATATTTATGAACATAGTTGCCTACCTTCTATTTTTTTCTCAATTTTGTTCCAATTTTTCAATTGGCTCAAAATTACTTGAACTTTGACCCTATCTAATTTTACACCATGTTACAATGAATGATGATCAAATTAAATTAGTATTAAATATATTTTTTATTATTTGTCAAGAATAGAAGATGAAAATAATGGTGCAGTGCAGTCCGAGTAAGGAATCCGGATATCCTCTCGGAGTGCTTTTTTTTTTGTTTTTTTCATTTGTTTATTATTTAATAATAATAATATTTAAATTTATTTTATAGCATATTTTTTATTGGACCAGAATTGAAATCCCTTCGACGCAGCCTTATAATATTGATTTGATTTAACGATACTAATCCTAAGAGAAAAAACATCCTCCGACATGAGAATGGAAGCGTTCTCCTTATTTCCAACACGATTTAATCTTGTGGCGCAAAACACGAGACGCTACGATCCAACGAACAAATCTTACTTTTGACAAATCACATACCAACCCCTCAAGGAACACTATACACACAATCAATTAAGTCTGCAGCTCAAGGAAAATATCTGATAGTTAAAAGGCAAACAACATAGTGAATATGAGGACATCCATGCACCAGAAAAGCTCCCTACCATGCTTGCTTTTGCTTTCCTTTCTCATGGGACTTGATGAGACAAAACACAAGGTGCAACATAGCCACGAGCAGAGACGAAGAAGCCAAAGAAACATCTGGATCCGGTTCTAAAATGTTGAGTCTGGAGAAAATTCTCGGATCCTTATTTTGCATACCTACGTGCTCATTACTCTCTTCAATGGAACCCTCCTTTATTGACATATTCTTTAAACTAAAACCTGCAAGAATATGGAGATACCAGTTAGCACTTGATTGCCAAGATTCACTGTTCGAAATAGCGGGTTCAAATTGATGTGAGAACCCCTAAAAGTTTTTTGATAACTTACATGACTCCTGTTGATTTGTGGGTAAGCTTCTCGAGCTTAGTAGTGTGTGGGAGGTGGGGGCGACGAATAGACATAGACCGGGGGAGGAGGTGATGAGTAGAGGTAGGCTGGAGGTGGTGGGGACTTGTAGTGGTAAGGTGGAGGAGGAGATGGTGAAGGAGGGGGTGGGGATAGATAGTGGTAAGGAGGTGGCGGTGAGTGTGATGGTGGTGGTGGAGATTTGTAGTAGTATGGTGGCGGTGGAGATGGAGATGGTGGTGGTGGTGACTTGTAGTAGTATGGTGGCGGTGGAGACGGGGATGGAGGTGGAGGGGACTTGTAATAGTATGGTGGTGGATGAGATTCCACTGGTGGTGGTGGGGGTGACTTGTAATAGTATGGAGGAGGTGGGGATGGTGATGGAGGTGGTGGGGACTTGTAGTAGTATGGTGGTGGTGGAGAGGGAGACGGAGGTGGAGGGGACTTGTAATAGTAAGGTGGTGGATGAGATTTCACCGGTGGCGGGGGTGACTTGTAGTAGTACGGAGGATGTGGGGTTGGTGATGGAGGTGGAGGAGACTTGTAGTAGTAAGGTGGTGGAGGAGATGGAGATGGTGGCGGGGGTGACTTGTAGTAGTACGGAGGATGTGGGGATGGTGATGGAGGTGGAGGAGACTTGTAGTAGTAAGGTGGTGGAGGAGATGGAGATGGTGGTGGTGGGGACTTGTAGTAGTATGGATGTGGTGGAGATGGGGAAGGTGGAGGAGGTGACTTGTAGTAGTACGGCGGAGATGGATGCTTAATTGGTGGAGGAGGAGACTTGTAATAGTATGGCGGTGGCTTCACCACAGGTGGAGGAGGTGACTTGTATACATATGGGGGTGGAGGAGGGGACTTGTAGATGTAAGGAGGAGGAGGTGGCGACTTGTAGACATAAGGCACTGGTGGTGGTGGTGGTGGAGACTTGTAGACGTATGGAGGTGGTGGCGGGGACTTGTAGACGTAAGGTGGCGGTGGAGGTGGCGACTTGTAGATATACACAGGCGGTGGAGGTGGCGGCGACTTGTACACATAAGGCGGTGGTGGAGGAGGTGACTTGTACACATAGGTTGGTGGTGGAGGTGGCGGTGAGGTGTAGTAGTAGGGGGCGGGTGGCAGTGGCTTGGGCTTCTTGCACTCCTTGTAGGGAGTCTTAGGGGCATAGGCGAAGGGCTTGGCGTAGAGGACAACCTCGTGTTTTTCCTCCGACTTCACCTTCAAGGCTGCACCCTTCTTGCCCCAGTGCAGGTCTGTGGCGATGTTGCAGGGGGAGCCCTTAGGCGGCGCGTGGAGCTTCGCCTTGCATGCCTCGGCCCCATACTTGCCGTACTCGAAGCCCTCTACCGTGATGCTGTATTTGCCGTTGATCTTGGTCTTTCCGTAGGCCTTGATCTCCTTCTCGCCCACCTTGCACGTAACCTCCACGATAGCTCCTGTGTGATAATTCAATTAATTAGCACGGTAGGCTTCTAGCACATATAATATGTGTAGGGGTTAAACTGGAAATATTTCAAATGTAAAGGACCAAGTGGAATTTAGGTTTAGAGCATGTTTTATTGTTGTAGTCCAAGATGCATGAACAGTAGTCGCCACCTACTCCAACAACTGTGTCCCTCTCCCATTTATATCACTGCTTATTTGACTTTTTTTCAACGAGGGTTCCTTTAGTGTCCAATACTAATAATCGAGAGGGAAAAAATAATAGTTAATATTTTTAAAAATATTTAAATTGTCCAACTGACATAATATTTATGCAAGGAATATCAGCACGTGTTTGAGTGAAATCCAGCCGTGAATACACTATCCTTTTAAAAATTTTCAGTAAAAGGAAAAATTAAGATATTCTTATTTAAAAAATGTGTTTTATTTATTGTGATTAATGAAATTTATTTTTCATTTTTAAAATAAAAGCTTGCTGGGTTTTAGTGAAGATAAAATTGAGAATAATGTCAATTATAGAATTGAATCAAACTAAAGATATATTAATTTCAAATAATTATTAATAGTAATTAGTTTACACGCCTACTATAATTCACACCTTCCGCAAAGAAAAAGTTCCAAATCTACCAGCATCTACTCATTGTACTAACAAATTGTGGTATTTATACTGTCTATGTTAACAAGAAAAAATGAGTTTAACACAGTAAATGGGGGTGGGGGTGGAAAATCAGCAGCGTGGCTCTAATAAATTCTAAAACCTTATTTCTGGGATCTAAAGTCTAATAATTTGTGTACCTTTGAGATGCTTCTTGTCGTGAGATTTCTTAGGATAGTCCCAATCGTAGCATCTGTAGCAGTACACTTTTCCGACTACCTTGACCACTAAGTGATGGTGGTGATGAGGACCATGCGATGGTGGAGAGTGGTGGTAGGGAGGTGGGAGAGACTTTGGTGGTGGAGGAGGAGATGTGTAGTAGTATGGAGATGGGACGTGAGATTTCTTAGGGGGAGGTGGGGATGAGTAGTAGTAAGGTGGATGAGGAAGTGGGTGCTTAGGTGGGGGTGGAGATGAGTAGTAATATGGAGGATGTGGAGATGGTGATGGTGGTGGTGGAGACTTGTAGTAATATGGTGGATGTGGATGTGGAGATGGTGGTGGTGGGGACTTGTAATAGTATGGCGGTAGAGGAGAGTGCTTGGGCGGTGGTGGTGAGGTGTAGTAGTAAGGTGGGTGAGGAGATGGTGAGGGTGGAGGAGGTGACTTATAGTAGTAATAATGAGGAGGGGACTTCACTGGAGGAGGTGGAGACTTATAGTAGTAAGGTGGTAGCGGTGATGGAGAGGGTGGTGGTGGGGACTTGTAGACGTATGGAGGATGTGGGTGTGGCCATGGTGATGGTGGAGGAGGGGATTTGTAGACATATGGAGGATGTGGGTGCGGCAAAGGCGATGGTGGTGGAGGAGACTTATAGATGTATGGAGGTTGTGGGTGTGGCCATGGTGATGGTGGAGGAGGAGATTTGTAGACATATGGAGGATGTGGGTGCGGCAAAGGCGATGGTGGTGGAGGAGACTTATAGATGTATGGAGGTTGTGGGTGTGGCCATGGAGATGGTGGAGGGGGAGATTTGTAGACGTATGGAGGATGCGGGTGCGGCAAAGGCGATGGTGGCGGCGGAGACTTATAGAGGTAAGGTGGTGGTGGTGGTGGAGACTTATAGACATATGGAGGATGTGGGTGTGGGTGTGGGTGGGGTGGTGGTGGTGGAGGAGACTTGTAGATATAAGGAGGTGGAGGTGACGGTGAAGGTGGTGGTGGGGATTTGTATTCATACGGTGGTGGTGGTGGAGGGGACTTGTAGATGTATGGAGGATGTGGGTGTGGGTGTGGCGGGGGTGGTGGCGGTGACTTGTACACATAAGGGGGCAATGGTGAAGGTGGTGGTGGTGGAGGAGATTTATATACATATGGAGGATGCGGATGTGGGTGAGGTGGTGGTGGTGGTGGAGATTTATACTCATATGGTGGTGGCGGCGAAGGTGACGGTGGAGGAGGAGATTTATATACATATGGAGGGTGTGGGTGTGGATGCGGCAAAGGTGATGGTGGTGGTGGAGAGGTGTATACATACGGAGGCGGTGGTGATGGTGAAGGTGGTGGTGGTGACTTGTATTCATAAGGTGGTGGCGGTGGTGGAGACTTGTACAAATATGGAGGATGCGGGTGTGGGTGCGGTGGAGGTGGTGGAGGAGAATTATATACATAAGGAGGTGGCGGTGATGGTGAGGGTGGCGGGGGTGACTTATATTCGTAAGGAGGCGGTGGTGGAGGAGACTTATACACATATGGAGGATGGGGATGGGGGTGCGGGTGTGGCGATGGTGGTGGTGGTGATTTGTACTCATAAGGCGGTGGTGGTGAAGGTGAAGGTGGTGGTGGTGACTTGTACTCATACGGTGGAGGTGGTGAAGGTGAGGGTGGTGGTGGTGACTTGTACTCATAGGGTGGAGGTGGTGGAGGAGACTTGTAGATATATGGAGGATGTGGGTGTGGGTGAGGTGGTGGAGGTGGAGGTGATTTGTATTCATAAGGTGGTGGTGGTGAAGGTGATGGCGGTGGTGGCGACTTGTACTCATAAGGTGGCGGTGGTGAAGGTGAGGGTGGTGGTGGAGACTTATAGATATATGGAGGATGCGGGTGTGGGTGCGGTGGTGGTGGTGGTGGTGATTTGTATTCATATGGCGGTGGTGGAGAAGGCGAAGGTGGCGGCGGAGACTTGTACTCGTAAGGTGGTGGAGGCGAAGGAGAAGGAGGCGGGGGCGAACTGTACTTGTAGGGTGGTGGAGGAGAGCTGTAAGGATAGGCATCGGCAGAGGCCGAACCTACACTGCTGGCCACCACTGTCAGGGCCAATGCCACGGCGTATGCAGGCCATCCACGGCCACGGGGCCGGCGGCCGCCCCCAGAGGGCTTCATAATCAGCGACTGCTCTCCCTATTCACGGCCAATGACTTAAAATCTGGAAAAAGAAGACCCAGTGGGGGACTCAGGGAGAGAGAGAGTCGAGTGGGAATGGGTGGGGACTGAGAGCTACTGGTTCTTGCCGCTAATATTTATAGTCGAAAAAGTGGACTTTAGGACAGCTGTCACGACTAGTCTAAAAATCATCACTCTTACCATACGCCACTAGTTCATTTAAATGAATATTTAATCGATCAATTTTACACGTAAAAAAATATCTATTAAATGTCTAATTTCTTATTTTAATTTCTGAAAAAAAAAGAGGAATCATTTTTCTTTTTCCTTTTTTTAATTTGGCAAATTAGGTTTATCTAGCTGGCCTTCACATATCATAAGGGACTTTCTGGATAAGTCAATTAATTTGGCAGCGTGTATTTGGTTTTGAACTGGTAAGGAGTTGATACGGTTTAAAGCGACATTTATTTCACTTTTTATTCCTTTTTATGATAATGATTTTTTATTTTAAAATTCCTGTGAAAATATTACTCCATTTTTAATTTATCAGTAAAATAATAAATGTTAATACAATATTTTTTCTTAATATAAAGACTATTAAATTATATGTTTAATTTTCATAGTAATGGAAATGAAATTTCAAATATGTATTATTGCAATTTGTATAAGATCATTGCTGGTGATGAGGGTCTGAAAAGTCAAAAAAAAAGTTTGACAATTTCCAAAAATTAATTTGAATATTTAAGTATTTAAATACTCCATCTAACCTTATTTATAGATATCTATATTTAGACTTTGGAAGCGGGAGGTTACATTGGTCATCATCTAATTCATAGCATTCAATTTTTATAAATAGTTGAAATAGAGGATTTAATATAGTATTATTTAACTTACTAAAGGCAAAATAATGATAATATTAAATTTCCATTAATGCCCTTTCCCTGTACACAAAAAAAAAAAAGCTAACTTCAATACTTAATATAAATGGTACTGCATATGTACAAGCTCCTTTGAGCAAGTACGACTATTAGCTAATTGGTGGTTCTTTGGTCCTCTAGAATTAGAGGACCCATGGACCGTTCAAGCATCCGTATTAAATGGATTAATCTTGAGCATATCCTAAATTTATCATGTAAAGTTTTATTATTAAAAAATTATATATTTCATTAGATTAAATTGAACTGAATTTGTTAAATTAGTCTACAAGAATAAAGCTTATAGGGATGGGTAGGACATATATATTAATGCATGAATATGATGGTAATTAATTTAATAGATAAGCTGTTATTTTTACCCAAAAATATGTTGCCATAATTATTTATTTATTTATTTTTCATATATTTGCTTGATAGAGCCCTAAAAAATGCAGAAGTGGAATGGCCCTGGTTAATATTCACCAATAGAGGCTGCAGCTTTTATTGGAGGAATAAAATTGAAATGCCCTTAACAGATATCGAGAAAGTGTATAAAAAAAGTAAAAGGGGTGTGGAATTGAATCATTGAAAATTAAAAAGACAAAGTGAAATAACATAATGAGTTCCTTTAAGTCAATTTTCATTTCTTGCATTGACCCCACAAAAAATTATTATCATTATATTACTTTATAATTTGGTTTAATCATTATTATTATTTTTGTCAATAAAAAATTATTATGCTTTAATCCAATTTAACAACAAATGCACGTTATGGCTCCATTTTTTTGCTTTGCTTGAACAAAGGGTGACCCACAAAAAAATACGACCTTTTTTGTATTGTGTTGCCTTTTGGACCACCCGCGAGTCGCGACCTTCTTTATCTTGATGCACGTTAGCAGAAATAGATGCAAGCTCAGCAGTAGTCACATCTTATCTTACCGGAGACGACTCCATTCAACATCTACCCTAAGGGGCTGCTTAGCAGTAATATCTTGGTTGGCCATTTTTGCAAAAAAATGCACTCCCCAAGTGGGTATGTATAATCCTCCTAGCTACGTAGGTTCAAGTTTCGCATGCTAGTTTTATTGCCCAACAAGGGAATGTAATGTGCTACGGATGTGTGCGCTAAAAATTTCCGGTCGGATCGGTACTTAGAATAAGGTGATTTGTTATATATACATGTACAAGTGGAGATGCAAATGTTTTTTAACTAAATTTATTAAAAAAATGTCCTTATGTTTTTAGTATGTAAACGAAAAAAAAGTTTAAAATTAATATTTATAATAAATTATATTATAAATAAAATTAAATTCTTTTATTTACCTAAAATATTATATATATAATTAAAAAGTTTTAATTATAGTAAAATTTTTTATATAAATAAATTTTAATTATAGTAATTTTCCGTACATAATATAAACTTATAAGAAACATTTACTATATTATAATATTGATATATTGGACATGATTTTACTAAATAATTTAATTTATATAAATTGATTTTATTAAATATAAAATTATTAATATATATGAAAAAATTATTATAAATTATTTTATATACACAAATATTATTTTATATAAAAAATAACTTGTACATAAAACTAAAAATTTTTAATTATAAAAAATATATATGGTATATAACTTAATATATTATAATATGATACATAATTATTTTAAAATATTTAATTTTATAAATTGATTTTATTACCATAAAATAATTATTATAAATAAAATTTTAAAAATAATTATAATAAATTATTTACTGTTATAAATTAATATTGTCCTATATAAAATAAGTTGCATATAAAATTATATTTTTTACTTATATAAAATAGGTTGATATATTATAAATAATTAGATTAAACTATTTAATTTACATAAATTAATTTTATTGTATATAAAATAAATATGGTAAATAAAATTAAAAAATAATTATAGTAAATAATTTATTTTTAAAAAATTGATATTTTTGTATATAATATTTTACATACTTTTGACAATTTTTAATTATATAATATATTCATCTTGATAAAATTGTACTAATATAAAAAATTGATTATATATAATTATATTAAATTAAAATTTTTAATTATAATAAATTATTTATTGTACTAAATAAAATAATTTATGCATAAAATTAGAATTTTTTAATTATATAAAAAATATATATTAAATAATATGTTACTTGTTACCGTAAATAATTATTTTAAATTATTTAATATAGTAATCTATTGAACTAAAATGACTATTTTTTATAAAAATTAAAAAAGAAAAAGGATTAGGGTGGTGAGTCTTGAACGCGGTGAAATCCTGAGATCCGAACTTGGTCCAACTAATATAGCCGTGCATATCTTTTCTCACCCCTATATGTTAAAATTCAGATATCAAGAAAGTGATTCACCTGTTATGTGATTTCATAGTCTTAAATTAGAACTTCAATGGCTTTACCGCCTATGAATTGATCTCACGAGCTGGACCATACCATTCAACGAATTAGTATAAACAATTATGTATGGTGATCGATCGCTCGTATACTTACAAAATGACAGTGGCACTCATCTAGCCAAGTGAGACACATGTCAAGATGACGATCAAGGTCTTCCTAGAGAGCGATTTGTGCGGAAAAAAGTAACTTTATTTACTGCAAAATGACAATGGCCATCATTAATGTGACAATAAATTTATGCCTGTGAGAGGGAGATGACAGAGTCTCAGCCTTCAATAATTACCTTTCCTAGCTCGGAATCAAGCCATGGCGTTAATGGGTCAACCTAAACGTGCCAATCACCACCACCACCTTTAATTCAACCACCCCCTTTGGAAAATGGTTGATTCCCCCACCTCAATATTCCTAAAGCAAAATTACAAAGAAATGGACTACCTTTTCCACCTGCAGCCTCTTTCTTGGTTTGCTCAAAGCTGTACGATAGAAGAGGACAAATTATAAATGGAGGATGAATATGTGAATTACCTTGATCACTACACATATAATTAAAGCATTATTTCTTTCTAGAATCATGTATGAGACAACAATACCTCCAAGATGTAGGCGGCTTCCCCGACTATCCTATGTTAAATAGTAGCCTGTTAATACATTATACAAGATGCCACATATATACTTATAAAGAGAAAGGTGTCATATACATAGGTATATATAATATGACCGACATCTTCACTAACAAAAACACTCAAACTCTCAAATTAGGTTATGGGTTTCAAAAATATTAGAGACCAATATTTAAAAAATAATTAGCGAGTTTTATCATGTACAATATAGTGTTTAAAAATTAGTCATTTATGATTGCATCCAAACATTATTGATATACGTTTATTGATGTGTGGCAGAACAGCCCTATCAGCTCAATGGGTACTATTCTTTCTCGTTGGAACTCATCAGTCATACATGCCATATACGCACTGCCAATCGTTTTTTATGCATTTCCGGCAGGTTACAGACTATTCTAAAAACTGCATATTACGACCGTTTTGAGCAAAAGCATTAATTAGATCCAACAGCAACAACATGAGGTCAAGGTTAGATGGGCTGTCAGTGTTACTATATTGATGAGATGAACAACCATGGCTTGTTTTTAATTAAGCTAATCACACCATAAACCAATAATATTTCAAGCTAACTCATGAATACATTCCAGTGCAAAAAAACATGAATACATTTATGAGCAATTTTCCTTTTTTTTTTTACTTAGGAGGTTGCCCATGAATCTAGACGAAAATCTGAGATACAGGGAATGCACGAGTAAGATAGTGCACTAAGAAGACCCACTTCTTCTATTTCAGCATTTTATGATACAGCAATCAGCACTGACAGCAAGGTAGACCCAATAACAGTAAAAGCTCTTTAGGGATGGACATATATGTGTAACAGTCACTGCACGTACTGCTCTCCTAATGAGTCAATGGCGTGGGATCCCAAATTTGAGCTGTGAAGGTTCTGGGTAAGGTGGGGCAGAAGGTGACAAAATAATGAGTTGTTTTTTTGCATATAAAATAATAGAGTTGTTGGGTGAGGCTTTATATTATATATATATATATACATGTGTGTAAATTTATTGAATCAATTAATTTGGGAACCCTATTTGGCATATGGTTGATTAATTACAATATCACGCTCAATAGCTAGATAGAGAAAGAGACACTACAAGAAAATTTAGTGCGGGAAATATTAATAGGGTTTTACTGTAAATAATAATATTTTTTAACATCAAATTATTCTTATTCAATCCTATCAAATCAATTATATATATGACATTATTATTTAAAAATTATATAAGAGGAAAATATAACAATATTTTTATATTACAAATGCATTTTGATTGTATATTTAGTAATTAATTAGGTCACCCTCTATTTGATTTTTGTATTTTTTAAATAGATATTATCAACAAAAATATTAAATAAAAATATAATAAAATAATACATTATGAAATTATTAAGATCTATAAATAATAAATATATAGGAATTAATAAAATCTATTTTTTAAAATTATAAAAAATATTCAATAAAGCACAGTGGAATTAATAATGATAAGTTAAAAAGATTCCCTTTTCACTATACACAAATGTTTAATTTATTGGGTAAAAGTAAATGATGATCCCTTGTATATATTATAAATTTGTGAAAGAGTATTAATTGAGTTAAAAATTAAATAATAATAATAAAAGTATTAATAACAAATTTAAAAATTATTAATTACTTATGCTAATATAGTACAAATATAAATAATGGTAGAGAGATAAAAGAGGGTAGCTAGAGTTAGGAACCTTTGGGGAATGAATGACATACTAAGTGGCAAGCAAAAGTAGCTTCAATGTGGCACATATAATTTCCATTAGAGAAATCTGGATTCCAATCAAATTTGTTCTTATACGTCTCGTTTTTTACTCTTACAGGTCTATATTTCTTGATGGTGACATATTTTCCTTCTAAATAAGGAGCTAATCATGTGAGAAAAAGTTGTTGATGTTTCATCATCACTAATAATATTTGGGCTAGTGTGGGATAAAGATGTATTGAAAAATGATAAAGTCGTTAGACTGATTACGTGCACGTAAGCGAGCCTTGAATACTATGATTCTTAGTAAATATATGTGAATGGAAAAAATTAAAATGTTGTAAACTCAAATTTCAAAATTATTTAGAACTCTGAACGTCTCTTTTGAACATTTTTCTTGGGATAGACTCTATCTTTTGAACGTTGCAACTTTAAATCCGAATTTTGACTTGCATGGATATTATTTTTTAATTAATGGAGTCAGGGAGTGATTGATGGAGGGGAGCGGATGATGTCAGCATCTCTTAATACACACGGTGAATGAATGAATAGATAGCATAGTAAATAAGTTGATTTAATTTGCATATGGATTAATTATAATATATTCATAAAAAGGAAGGTAACTCGAATGACAATTTTATCCATTTGAAAATATTCATTTTTTTAATGTTCGCGTGCACATACTATAATGCTTGTTGGCTTTCCCCCAAAATTTTGCCTAAATAATAAAATATTTCAAGATGCTGATTGGATACAGTTGTTAGCCTAGTTAAATTTCGAATCCCCATTTGTAGGTTTACCAGAAGGAGGAGGAAGCTCGTTCCATTTCCTTTTTCCATTTTGACCCATTCCTTTCTTCTGCGGGGAAATCGAGTTTCTTGGCAACATTTATCAAATGGATATAAATCCCAGTAGGAGCATCAACCACAAGTCCACGAACCAACACTCCATGTTATCTTCTTTCGTCTTCGTGTCTCTCGTGCATTGGTCCCGTACCACGAACAAAATTGATGAATGAGCACAACCTTGGGACAGAATGGTCTCCAATAATTTTAAATATATAAAACTCAAATATTAAAAAAATATAACTGAGTATCCTTATTGGTCTACGTGTATATATATATATATATATATATGTATACTTATTATAAATCTCATAGGGAAATGGACAGGAGAAAAGAACAAGTGGACGTCGCATTAGAGGAGCAGGGCAATTTGATTGGTCTTTCTTTTGTCCGAAAATGAATGTCCCCAGAATATTTTTGCTTGGTGACTGTTAATGGCCACATAGACATTTGGTTTTTGCTTCTTGAAGGTTAATCCAATTATCCACCATCTCCCTTCACAAACACTTCATCCAAAAACCATATGCAAGGAAACAAATGATCTGCCTTCGTCCAATGGAATAAAAATTAAGGGGTTGAAATCAAAACTATTAACAACCGGAAACTATGCTCAAACAATTGAAAGCCCGTTGAGTGAGTTGTTCGAAACAATTAACCATTGAGATTCACGCTGTCAGTATCACTTGAACGCTAGCCAATTCTTTTTTGTTTTACTTTTTGTACCACTTACTTTTACTTATACTTCATATTAGTCCAATTATGTTTCCAATAATATTTCCTATGAGAAAGGAATGTTGATTTAGATATGAGAACTTGTACTTATCAAATTGCATGAAAATAGATTTTGAACCATAAAATTAAGATTAATATTAATATTAAATATATGGTTTTTATTTTATATATATAGAGAGAGGGGGGGAAACTTCCCTGAAAACTTCCATGAATTATGTGAAGGTAAATGAGGGGGGGAAACTTCCATGAATTATGTGAAGGTAAATGAGGGGGGGAAACTTCCATGAATTATGTGAAGGTAAATGAGGGGGACAAGAGGACGCTCCCTCACATGCATCGTTATCCAATTAATATAATATAACATTTTCTGTGCTTTCTTTTCTCTTAAAATTATTTTTTTTGCCGGGCGCAATGTCAACGTAAAAGATGCTCCGATGGCCTGGAGAAGCAGCAAATAACATTGGAAAACACGTGCCCATCTATCTCAATGAAACAGCACGCCATGTGAACCGATCACACATATGCATAACATATATATGGGAAGTTATTTTGCAATCATATGTCCATTCGCATGTGCCGTGAATATCGGACGTGGCGCCACAAGTTGTGCTGCCCGTGAAGAGGCAGGCTATGAGCAAGTTATATCGACTAGGCGGAGGTAGTGTATCAATGAAGACATGGAGCATCGGATTCCATAAGGTGTTTTTGAGAAATTATTTTATAATTAATTATACTTATATTCACTTAAAAATAATTATTAACTATTAGTATTCAATATGGGATCATATTTTTATTATGTGATATTAACTTAAATATTTACCATTTTAAATATACTATCAATAAATATTTACAAAATGAATATAATTATTTTGATACGAATAAATGAAAATAATTTTAAATTAAATATTTTTTTTATTAATATTAGTGAATAATAGGAACCCATTTCGACATCAGCGTCCAACAAATTCTAATAAAATATAAAAAAATAATGAACATATTATAACCATATTTATTTAAAAGTAATTAAATTAAAAAAACAAGATTTAACTAATATAATTATTTTTATTTAATTTGATATAATATTAGATCCACTCAATAGAGGATACGGTTTGACCAAGTAGAGGATAGTAGGTATTGTTACGTTATAAAACCTAAAAATGGGTGAATTACTTCTATATGCATATGTGGTTCGTAGTGCATGGGTTGATCAAGACGACAGCTACGATGACTTGTTTGACTTTTCACGGAAGTACAATCATTGCTCGAGACAAGACGCATTGCGTTGCCGCCTGGCCTCCCACACCAAAAAGAATTTAAAAGCTTTATTCGCATCGAAAAAGGATAAATAAAAGGTTTTTGCCTCGGCAAAAAAGAAAAAAAACACTTCTCTGGACCACGAAAAGATGCCATTTGCCAGCCATTACGAGGGACAACAGCAAGTTTGCATGCCCTTGTGGCCACAGATATTGGAGGGTTATTTATTTTTATTATATTGCTGCATTATAGTTTAAATTTGTAACGAAGAACATAATTTAAAATTAACTTGTAAAATAATTACTTTCATTTTTCGTTCAGATCAACTCATATATTCTTTTGTTTGATAAATTGTTTAGTATACATAAACTTACTCGTACTTGATTAATTCATATTACTGATATAAAAACTCTTATTCCAACATGAATTTTCTCTTAACGTGAAGATAGCTTATTTGTTTTATTCCATTCATGTTGCCCTTTTTGTTTATTTATTAGACCTATAAAACTTGTATATACCCAGGCAAAAAAATATGAAGAAATTCCATTATGTCTGAGAAAAAAATAGGCATCTTATACTTAAGATATGACTATAGTGTGTCATTTAGTAATAGTATATATAGCAAGAGAGTGATATGTATCTGCCTTCTCCTTGTCCTTTCCCCTTTATTCGTTTCCCCAACCTCCCCTGTGTCTACCTTACCTACAATTTCTAATAATAATACTATGACTGACGTATAATGGTAATACCAATAGCAATACTGCTATGCTATGCTATGCTATACTATACTATACTATACAATAGCTCTAACTAAGGCCAATTATTCGAGCATTCAAGATAGAGTATCGCTTTCAGTTCGAACTTGCAATCTATATCGATTGAACCATCCGACGGACAGCAATGCTTCAAGATTATTGTACTGGAAGCCCCATCTCTACTACATAGCTTATTATTTTCCTAACTCTACTCTTTGAGGAATAATGGTCTAAGCTAAGCCTATATATATATATTTATATGACAAGATCGAACTAATATATTGAAAGTGTTCACGCATCTCTTGGACCTTGTAAATTATGAATGCCAATCGTTGAATTCAATAATTTTCTTTCGTGATTGTCCAGCTCAAGTCCCTAGAAAGTCAATTTTAAGTTACTCTAGTTAACTTAAATGGATGACCCCAAAGGCAAGAAGGGGATATTATGATTGATGATGAACCAACCCATAAGTTATATGGAGTAGTGGCAAAAATCGAGGTGACTTACAAGGACCTTTCTGAATAGACACATACATTTTGAGGATTAAATTGAAACCCCTCATATTATCACGTGGGCGGCCAATCAACAACGACAAAGGAGCTGGACCATACAAGCATATCTAGGTCTCTTCCACGCCCTTCGGCCATAAGAAAAAAAAAGGGTCTCTTCCCCTCCATGTATATAATAATGATATAAACTAAAGTAGGTATGGTATTTGTAATTTATCAAAAAAAAGAAAGGTTTTGGCCGACAAAATGATAATATTTTACTCTTTTGTCCATGCATGTACATGGATGGCCATCTGCATAATTTCTCCACCAATTATTGTGCAGATTTTTTTGGTGAAAGGAGTCCCTTTCTTTTTCGATGATAAGGGTTTCGCTTTCTCTGTCTTTATGTACATATATATGGGCATCTTTGTCATAGTTGAATCCCTTGAACTTTTCCATTCTTCAATCAAATTCTCATATTTAAATGTAGTAAATTGAAACAACTTTTATAATGGAAGTTTGAACTTTCATTGATTAATCTTGTTATTTTTCGCCCAATCATTAACCCTTTTATGAATTACCCATACTCTAGAGATGTATGGATGTAAATTAATTTGCTCAAAACATACCAATTTAATTTATTTTGATTCATTGTTAATATAATATATATGAATTGATATGTTTTGTATTATTATAAGTAAATTACATATTTGCCCTTTTCACGCCGGTGACAATGAATATAAATGCTGGCACGGGATGACAAATAAGCCATTCAAAACAAGAAAACACCCAAATATGAAATGTTATCCGGGATGGCAAATAAGCCATTCAAAACAAGAAAACACCCAAATATGAAATGTTATCCGGGATGGCAAATAAGCCATTCAAAATAAGAAAATAGCCAAATATGAGATGTTATATTACCACCGCCATATCCTAGTAAGATTGCGTTCAGACTATGGTGGGTGAACTAATCTCCTAACTAATAAACCCCCAATATAAATTTTTTTGTTTCGCATAATTCACCTAACCTAGGTATATCGTATAGCCAAAGGACGGTCAAGGAAAGCGGGGACTTCCTTTTCTTGGTTTTATTTCATCGGTGAGTACGCATTAGAAATATTAGTGATGATAGTTAAACTCTTACCTTATATACTTTATCCTACCTCGGATTAGCTTCTAATTCATAGGAAGGTTTATTAGATTCGAATTAAATAAATTAAAAATTAAATCCGATATTCTCCATTCGGTTCTACTTATATTAGTACGATTCTAACAAATAAATTTAAATTTGTTATATGTATACAATGTTCCACTTCATTCGAGTTTGGATTAAATACAAGTTCGATTTGACAAATTCAACATATAGATCTATTTGAGCTTTAGTTTGCGTATTCAAAATAAATTAGAAGATATTGATAAAATAAAAAATTATGAATATTATGATATAAAATATATATGAGACCGTGCATAAAAATTTAGGATTTATGTTAGATTTGATTGTTTGTTTTCATGTTTATTTTTGGCTTACAAATATTTATTTATGTTTTACTGGTTTTATTTTCTATGCTTTACTTTCCATAAGTTTTCATTTTTTACAATTTGCTTTCAACCACAAATACCCATATTCTATACTTGTTTTTGATAGAGTATCATCCTCATTTCAAATCACAACATAAAAGCTACGAAGCTGGTTTTTTGATAGAGTTATGACTACATGCACGATGCACAATTGGATGGGTGAAATCCCTTGGAAAGACACCAATTTTGAGGATTTCACCACCTCAAGTTGGTGACCTCATCCTTAGGTAGCCTGTTACCCAAAATTTGGGGTCATGGACCTTATCAAACAATCCAAATGTTCATCGAATCACACGTGACACTATTGTCCCATTATTTGATTTGTATTTTGTGAGGATATCATGTATATAGGAGAGAAAATGTGATATATTATGTAAATACCTCTCTTAGGTCATGAACACTTATTTGTTACATATAGCGGCACATCATACATTTTCATAAAAAAAATAGGATATCATTTTACATCAACAAATTTTAAGATCACGGTCATTCATCTAGGTAAAGATGATATGTCCTAGTTTTTTTTTTCCTTTCCTCCCTCAACTACGTCATACTAGAATGTGAGTTGCACGAGTTATGTGATAGCTTGACGACCAAAGTCTTCCATGGACTGAATCACCCATATTTGCACAACTTCGTTGGGCATGAGCAAGAAATTGATCATATTAATGCTACATTAATGAGCTCCATTAATTATCTTAGGATAGACACTCCCTAATTGCTTTTATTAGTGATATATTTTTATATTAACTTGAACTATCAATTTTATAGCACCAACAATATATATTCATGAACTATTTCACATAATATTTTCAACGTTCTTTTACTACACTTATACATCTAAAAAGTTTCTAGGAGGTCATCTATATCAATATTACTCCAAATTAAATATACTTTAACTTACCAATCAATTCTTTTATATTGAAGTCAAAGGACTTAAGTGCGCATAATATTACATTTAGGGATAATTAGGCAAATATTATAAATTAAGGACGAAAATAGTAAGCATGTATGTTGTCGAGTGAGAAATTGACTTATTAGGTTGGATGAATGGAGAAATTTATGTAGTTAATATAGATATAAAGGATAAGAAATGAGTTAATTTAAAAAAAAGTGGAGTTAAGTTGGTTTATTGTTGTACATTCACCATTAGATGTTCCTCTTCCCTCTTCTGTTACTAGTATTGAGCGTAAATTTACTGTTGGAGTGAGTTGCCACTATTCCCGATGGTTTGATCAAACTGTCCACTTTTTTTCCTTTGTAACTCCTTTTTTGTCCGTACTACTTCCGATAATAATACACATCTAACATAAAATTATTTTCATTTTTAGTAATACATTAAATAAGTTTCACAAAATTATATATATTATATAAAAGTTATCTTTACAAAATCTTATATCCCCAAATTTTTACTACTTGAAAAAGTTCTTCAATTCTGATGGAGGTAAGATAACTTGAATGCTTTCCTTTGCTTCTAAAACATATGTTGCCATTACTCTAATTTATACCAGAATAAATTAGGGAGAGATGAGCTGCAATCCTCATTAAATGGACCTTCCGTATTTCATTACACGAGGACTATCAAAATAGCATAATGAAGTACTAAAATCTTTTTGAAATTTTACTCTAAAAATCATCACATCACATTAGGATGTCATTTACTCCATCACTAATGAGGATAGGAAAGGGCAGAATAATATACAGTGTACTTGGTGTGGAAAGTCGCGTCAAGTTTATTTTGAATAAGATGGAAAAAAAATCAAGAAACTTAGACCTTGGTGGTAGGATAACAAACATTCCAAAGAGGAAGTTTTGAATATAAGAAAAATCGGGGAAGGAATCGTCCGACTCAGGAGAGAAAACTAAACCTGTTTATAAATCTTAACCAATAGAGAAAAGGTAAAATGAGAAATCCACAAACCCAAGTGACTCAAAGAATCATAAAAGTGATGAAAAAGGATATTGGGACAAATTGGAAGAGAATACCAGATTGGTTTGGGTGAACCGGACCTAAACTAAATTGAACTAGTTTGAACCGGTTTGAACCATTATTGAACCGGTTGCTAAATTCATTTTTCTATGTGGCTTAAAATATTCAAATTGGGGAATTGAAGCCACCATTGGATAGAGAATGTGTCACGCCCCAACTCGGTTTGGTTGGATCCTCGTGAACAACCCGTCGCTCTCCCAGTTCAAGAGGAGTTTCCCCCTTCTTTAACTCGAGAGAAGCCAGACATACTTTCAATCTTGTTCCCTGAAAAGACATATATCAAATAAAATGTAAACTTAAAAGAAATTAAGCATACCTGATAGAGGATAAGGCTCGGTGTTATTCCTAGTCATTATTGTTCCTGAAAAGGGATAGAAAAGAGAACTGAGTTTCTACAACTCAGTGAATGAGTATTTTAAAAAAAATGAAGTTTCTATAAAAATAGTTTTCAAGTTGTAGTGTGCCATACTCCTTAATTCCTTTAAATTTTCTCCTCTTCAAATCTCGGTTTTCAAAACTCATTTCTTATTACCACGGTGTGTCATCACCTAACACACATCCTTCATCATGAAGTTCAAACACACAATCATAGGCCAACCCATCCACTGAACCCACTTGTGGCGTCGAAGTGACTTTACCGACCACCTATATAGAAGTACGTCCACTTCTACCTTGAAAATGCGTGGATGTTAGCGACATCCAACCCTCAATCCCATAATAAATCTCCGTATCTGTATGAGGACAGATACCTCATCCTGACCCCACCTCGGTCTCATGCGCTTGAAGCTACGTCGAGCTTCGCAAGACTTCTGGTATGACAAACTACACTTATATCCACCAGGTCGTCCAGAGCCCTAGGACGCATCTCTACTCCCTCTTGGGCATTTTGAAGGTCCCGTGAATATAGTGCATGCACAATCAACATTTTTCACATGATGCCATATAATCTATGATGCCACTGGTCCAACGGCCCCGACCCTCAACTCAACCTACAGCTGTTTGTCTTGACTAGTCTGAAGACCTGTATTCTTCCTTCAGATGACAACACTATTCATTTAATGCATAAAATGGGTAGAGTTAATGAAGGAAAAATGTCTCCGTTTAGGGCAAGGATAAGCTTGACCAAGATGTGAAACAGTCGGGCAGAGAGTTCTTGAGCTCCCTATATAAAGAACTCCTCTCCATGCATTCTCCTCACACCTAAAATCTCCATTCTCAACTGCTCCATTTTCTGACTAAGCTTGAACTAGAGCTCTGACATAGGCATTTTTCTCAGCCTCATAAGGCAAGATTGGGTTCTTTAGACTCTAGGGGAAGTCAGCTACTTGACCTTAACTTCCGTTCGACCCGACTAGTGCGGGAGAAGTGCCGACGAAATAAAAAAATGAAGCAGCTCCGAAGGACCGAAGCTGCCCTATTTCAGCCGAGCTGAAATTGGCCAAATTCAGCCCACCTCCACCCAAACCAAGCCCTCTCGACACCCCTACGACCCTCAAACGACCACAACAGAGTTGAAAGGTAAGCCAATTCGGCCCCCTCTATCATTTCTGGTCGGAGTTAGAGAGAGAAACTATGAAATTTCACTGACAAAATTCTCACTCGATTCAAGGTTAATTGTAAAAATTTTTGATTCTAGGAGGTACCTGAGGATGGGAGCTACCTACCTAGATAGAGAGCTTAGACTGCCGCACCTTCGATGGTAAGCTTTCGAAGCTTTATCTCTCTACGCACAATTTTCCGGCGAAGCTCTGTTTGAGCTTGTTTCAGCCTCAATTCATGCGATTCAAAGCTCAATTGAATCGTATGGAAGTGTAGGAATTGATTTACACCTCCAATTTAAGTAATTAACCCTGATTGAATGATCAATTTAAAGAAATCAAATTCGGCCAGTTTGAAAGGGGGAAATTGGGGATTTCGTAAAATTGAGGGACCTCTTTGCAATTTCCCAAAATTGATGACCAATTGGGCATGAAAAAGATGCTGGAGGACCAATTGGTTGATTTTTGAAACAATTGGGGTCAAATTGCCATTTTTGGAAAGTAGGGGCAAAATGGTAATTTTTGAAAAGTTGGGGACCAAATTGGGAATTTTGAAAACTTGAGCCGCTTAAATAATTTTGAGTAAATTGAGGACCCAAAGATTGGAAGTTCGGGACTCAATTTGGGGAGAAGTTAGCACTAAGGACCTAAAGTCAAAGAAAACGAACTTTAGGGACCTAAGTGCAATTAACTAACAATTTTGAACCTTATAGCTAATGTGTGAGAAACGAAGGCTGTTATGCCAAACTTTAATAGATAAGGGTGCCCAAATTGTGTAGGAACATGAGAGAGTGGAACATCAGCAAGGATAAACTAGAGTGGAGGCAAAAATTGACTAGAGAAGAATATGCCACAATCATCAGGTGAGTGTGCTTATTTACTTCATAGGCAGTTGGGATGATGAGCACTTTAGATACGAAAAATCACTTGTATGTGGAATTTTAACATCATACCCGATTGGGGTGATGTATAGACGAAGCTAAAACTCGCATATCGGTTGTAAGTAGAAATCATACTCGGTTGGTATGATGTACTTCCTTGAAGGAAGGTGAAACCCGCTTGCTGGTTGTAAGCGGACGTATCATCACACCCGGATGGTGAGATGAAGTAAAAATACATGTTTTTGTTAGAAGTGTTCTCCCCAACTGTGTGCAAATGCTTAAATCTTTTGGGAGACCTTCTTGACGAGAGCTAGAATAACTCATATAGGTCAGATGCCTCGATTTTAAACTTGTGGGGCTAAATGCCCAAATTTGAAAAAATCACGTGTAGTGGGCCCAAGGCCAATGGGCATAAGGAGGAGCTTTTAAACAAACTTGAATTGAGAAAGCCATGAAAACTCTAATGAAACTGATGTGTGATTTCACCATGGTACCAAGTCAGAATCGACAGTACTCGATTAACTGGCGGTAGTGCATCAGGACCAGGTCGACAGAGCAGTCCAGACAAACAACTATAGGTCGATGTGAGGGTTGAGGCCGTTGGAGTAGTGGCACCAAAGATAAATGGCTATGTGAAAACTATTGTTTTGTGCATAAACTTGAGGTACATGACCATCAAGAAGCCCATGAGAGATAGTGATGCATCCTAAGGGCTACTGGACGACATGGTGAAGATAAGGGTTGTTCGTCGTGTTAGCAGTCGGGAAGCTCGGAGTAGCTTCTTGTGCATGAGACTGGGGTGGGATTAGGATGAGGTCTCTATAATCATACGGGCACCTAGTGATATTCGGGTTTGAGAGTCAGATGTCGTGAACATTCACTCAAACCCAGGGTAGATGTGGACATGCTTCTATATTGGTGGCCGGTAAAGATGTTCCGAGCCACAAGTGGGTGCAGTGGACGGGCTGCACCTGTGAATGTGTGTTCCCTTCTTGATGAAGGGCGTGTGTTGTCTACTAAACACACTTAATGTGGAATTGAGGAAAAAGGTTTTGAAAATCGAAACACGAGAAAAACTTTCTTTGAAAGAAAACAACAACCCCGACACAATTTAGTTAAAAACTATTGGTTTTGAAAATTTACTTCCAACCTCAGCCACTGAGTTGTCGTACTCACTCCATCTTTTATATCACTTTTCAAGATTAGGGGAAAACATAACTAAAGAAAACACTAGGATCTACTCTTTGTCAGGTATGCTTAAAAGTTTTTTTAAGCTTGCATTTTATTGATTTATGCTATTCTGGGGAATAAGGTTTAAATTGCACCTGACTTCTCTTAATTAAAGGAAGGGGAAACCCCTCTTAAACCAAGGGAGTGGTAGGTTGATCACGGGGATCTGATCAAATTGGGTCGGGGCATGACAACTTGAGTGGTATTAGAGCCATGTTCCCTTGAAAGCATTATTAATACTATGCCCTAACACTAATAAAAACTTAATTATCCTATAGGAAGAAGAGTCCCTAGGAAGTTTTCCATGCGAACCAAACCCCCACGAGGTCGTGAAAAAGACACCTACCTCTAGAGAGGCATCCGTTCAAAGATTCCTAGAGGGCGAGAAGAGAGTGCCCAATGACATGTCGAGTACTATAGGAAACTTGTTGGAGCCCTATTAGAGTGAGTAGGCATCCTATATCCTCCTCCAAGGCAGGAAGAACCCATCCCTCCTCCAAGGAGCTCGACATCCCCTCCAGCCCCACAACAGCCAAAAAAGACTCCAACTAAGAAGGAGGTCCGGGACAACTAATGGAATGCCCACGCCACCTTTATGAAAGTCCACCAAGTACCCCCACTAGCTCAATCCAACTTCAACCCTTCCCAATGGATGAAGTGGACCTATGAGTACGAGGCTGAGGTTTTGAGAAGGTACGAACTCGAAGTAGTCCATGAAGTTTGACCTATCAGGGAAATTCGACGGGAGTATGGATGAACATCAACCAGTTCATTAGAACCTTCGGACCATGAATCTCGAAACCATTTGGAGGCTAACCCCTGACCTATGACCCCAAAGGACTAGGAAGTAGTGAATTCCTTTAATAAGCTGAGTACAACAAGAAATTACCTCTTTGAATGAATAAAAGCTCAATTTTTCTTAAAACAAGTTAATCTTCCTGATAATGACAAGTACAGATTGTAAGTATGCCAATCATGATCGAGGTAGTAGATGAAGATAAGACCACCTAAGGAGAAAAACTCTAGTGAAACACTAACCCTAAGATAGTCAACCTAAATAAATTCCCCCACAAGAACTAGGAACGTGGAGTAACAAGGCAATTAGGCTGGGAAAGGAGTTTCTTGAGAAGGACCAAGAGTTTGCCTAGAATCGCCTCAAAGGATGTACCCTAACCAAAGGGTAGGAAGAAGATAAAAGAGTGTGAGTCCCGTGTGAAGGAAGTAAGCATAAAAAAAGTGTAGGGGTAGTAAAGGAAAACCTAAGGTCCATAAGGGATTGAGAAAGATATGAGAGTTAGGAAATCAAAAGGAATTGAGTTACCTCTAAGAAGAACCTAGAATATGAGAGATAACCAAGAGGAGAGGTAAGATACAAGAACTCCTAAAAAGGGTGAACGCGGAAAACCTCTTCAGGCAACTCGGGAGGAATGTATAAGTACCCATGAAAGAACCCTTGATAGGCAAATGGACAGAACGTAAGGCGCTAGGAACTCCTCGAATGAAGGATAAGGAACAAAAAGGGAATTAGAGGACAGAAAGGAATAAAGTGCAGATAACCATACCAATGTTGGAAGGGTGTACAAAAGGAAAGAAGGAAAACCTTCAAGAAGCGTTAGAGAGGTGAATAGGAAAATCCTAGGATGGGAGTCCTTAAGAAAAAGGGCAAGGGCAAGAAGTGAGACCATAAAAAGGGAAATCCCAAGCTAAGGAACTGAAGAGTGGATCATAAGAGGCATAACCCGAAATAAGATCAACAAGAAGGAGCATAAGTAGGTAAGGATGTCTCTCAATGATAGGTTCGACTTACTTTGGAAAAAGGAAGTGGGAGGTAACTAGAAATAACAAAATGATCATGGTAAACAAATGATGCCCTATGAAGGACCGGAAAATATTAGGGATTACACCCTAGAAAGGGCAATGGGAGAGGCCTTGATCACAAGTAAACTTAAGGACAATTGTTCCAAGATAAGTGGACCAGTAGAGGAGTGGGAACGAGGCATTTGATGAACTGACCCTGACCATAAATTTAAATTCCAACAAGGAAGGGAAAGGTGGAAAGGCTAAAACATTGGAAAAATAAGGATGAAGAAATCCTTGGAGAAATAAATAGCCGAGAACTAATCGATAACCAAACCCAAATTATGGAAAGGATTAAGTAAGCTCTCAAAAGGGGATGAAATAACTTCGGAGGGAAAAAAGATCGAGTACCCTTGTAAACCCCGCACATTTGAGTTAAGGAAAACCGGGAAAAGAACCGGTCAAACCGAATAAGAAAACCAAACCGGTTTACATTTGGGAATAAGTAATATGAAAATTTACAACTTTCGGTTGATACAAAGGATTTATTAAACATTGGAAAAGGAACTTAAGACAAACTAGAAAACAAAAACCAAATTGGTTCAGGTGAACTAGATTTTATAAGAACTTCAAAGTTAAGTGTGCTTACCTAGAGTAGTGTGAGGATGGGTGACCTACTGGGAATTTTGATTTTTTGTAACTCGAAATTTCGGTCAAAAATTTTTATGCGAATCGTACGGCTTATCATAAATAGTCATCAATTAATATATATTTAATTATTGAAATTAATACCAATAATTTAATACCAGAATTAAATTATTGTAATTAATACCAATAATTTATGGCAATATTAATACTAGTAATAAATCTCACCCATTTAATACACGGGTTTTACGACTATATAAAGAGGTCATCCCCATTTCATTCTCCTCACACCTGAACACTTTTCTCTCTCTCTCTCTCTCTACTGCCCCATTTCCCGGTAAATCTCGAGCCAGAGCTTCGTTTTGAACAAAGGTCGAGCTCGTTAGAACTGGGGAGAAGACAGCTATCTGATAGCAAACTCCAGTCAATTCGAGAATCGTTGGAGAAGCACCAACATGATGGAATAGTGAAGCAACTCCGGCGGACCGAAGCTGCCCTATTTTGGCCAAGCTGAAATCGGCCATTTCAAGCCCTCCTCAGGCCAAACCAAGCCCTCCCAACACTTACTCAGCCTTTCCACGGCCGAATTAGGACCGCAAGGTAAGCCAACTCGGCTCCCCTTTATAATTTTCGATTGGTGCTAGAGAGAGAGTCGACCAAATTTCAATGACGAAATTCTAATCCAATTCTGCATCAATTGATACAATACTTGATTTTAGGATGAACCTCAGGACGAGACCTATCTGCCTAGATCAAAAGCTCGGATTGTCGTGCCTTCACCGGTGAGTAATCGAAGCTTTCTTTCTCTATAGTCTGTTTTCCGACAAAGCTTCGTTTGAGCTCGTTTCGACGTTAAAATTTGCGATTCAAAGTTTCTTAGAATCGTATGAACATACAGGAACTCAATTTCAACTCCAATTTCAATAATTAGAAGTGTTTGATTGGTTAATTTGATGAAATCAAATTCGGTAGTGTTGAAGAGTTGAAATTGGGGGAAAATTTGGGGATTTTCGAAATTCAAAGGGGCCAAAATACAATTTTATGAAATTGATGGTCAATTGGGCATGAAAATAATGTTGGAGGACCAATTGAGGAATTTTGGAAATTTTGGGGAAAAACTTACCATTTTTATGAAAGAAGGGCAAAATGGTAATTTTGGAAAAATAGGGGAACCAAATTGGAAATTTGGAAAATTAAACCCCTTTTTGGTGAAATTGAATAAATTGAGGTCCCACGATAAATTTTAAAAGTTACGGGACTCAATTTGAGGAAAAACCGACATTAGGGACTTAAAGTTCAAGAGAAATAACTTTAGGGACCTAATTGCAAATAACTAAAAGTTTGGGTTTTCTATTCATTAATGAATGAAGGCTGTTATGCCGAGTAACAATGAACAAGGTTGTTCATATCATGTAGGAACATTAAATAGCGGGAACGCCAGCAAGGACAAGCTCGCGTGAATACAAAGAACCAGTGTAGTGGAATTCACGGCATTAAAGGGTGAGTGGGTTTACTAACATCACACCCGGTTGGGGATGATAAGTGCCTCGATATAAAAACCCACAGTTTAGTGGTACTTTTATCATCACTACTTAGAGAAAGTGATGTGAAAGTTATGCGAAAAAACTACTTACGGGTTGTAAGTAGATCATACCCGGTTGGTATGATGAGATCTCCTCGAAGGAAGTTGAAAACCCGTTCATCGGTTATGAACGGAGATGTCCTTATACCGGTCGGTATGATGGACAGTAAAAACGTATTTTTGTCGGAAGTGCTCTCCCCTGACTGTGTGCCAATGCTTAAACAATTTGGGAGACCTTTTCGATGGGAGCTCGAATAGCTCTAATAGGCCGGGGGCTTCGATTTTTTTAGAACTTGGGGGCTAAATGCCCGATTTTGAAAATCTCGTACAGAGGGCCTAAGGCCATTTGGCACGAGCAGGAGCTCATAAATGAACATGATATATGTGCCATAAAACTTAATAAGTGAATTGTTTGGCCATGGTACCAAGATAGGACCGAGATGCTCATTCAACTAGTGGCAGTGCGACATGACGGGTCGACGGACTAGTCAAGACAAACAGCTGCGGGTTGAGTTGAGAGTCGGGGCTGTTGGACTAGTGGCACCACATATTACATGGCAATATAAGAAAATATTGTTTGTGCATGCACTGTGAGTACGGGATCATCAAGACGCCCATGAGGGGTAGTGATGCGTCCTAAAGGCACTGGACGACCTGGTGGTTATAAGGGCAGTTCGTCGTTCCGAGTGTCTGTGCGAAATCTGGAGTAGCACGAAGCGCATGAGACCGGGGTGGGGACAGGTTGAGGTCTCTCACCTCATACGGACATGAAGAAGTGATTTCAGGATTGTGGGTAGGATGTCACGTACATCCACTCATTCCTAGGGTAGAAGTGGTCGTAGTTCTATCCGGGTAGCAGGAAAAGTCGCTCCGAAGCTACTAGCGGGTTCAGTAGTGATACTGACTTGCGAATGTGTGTAACCTTCATGATGAAGGATGTGTGTTGGGTGATGACACACCGTGGTAACTAAGAAATAATGGAAAAATCCAAAATTTTAAATGATGGGATTTTTGAAAATAAAGGAGTCTGGCACACTCCATATAAATGTTTTTCTTAAAAGTCAAAAGCTTTTAAAAACCCATTCACTGAGTAGTCATACTCACCCCCTCCCTTATATCCCTTTCAGGAAATCCCGGAAAGCCTCCCCTTAAAGACCGTTAACTAAGATGCCTGTAAGACAGGTATGTAAAGTTTTAAATTTCATACAGTTTTGATTATGTTATTCCAAGAAAAAGGTGCAAGTTAAAGGACGCCTTACTCTTTATGGTTTACGATAAGGGGAAACCCTTTAATAAACCGGGAGAGTGGCGGGTTGATCATGGGGATCCGACCAAACCGGGTCGGGGCGTGACAACCCTTCACCTATGGGAAGAAAAATCATAGTAAATAACAAGTTGGAATAAAAGACATGGATAAGGATTGTGCTAGCAAAATTCTCAATATAAGGATAAGTTTGATGGATGACATCAATGATGTCAAGAAGTCAACTTAAGATAGATAATCAAGAATATGAAGGAAAGAGGAAATACCTGAGAAAGAGGAGGAAGTCTACTAAAGAAAGGAACCCTGTAGAGGCATACACATTCCAACAGAGAAGTAATGAACCCAACTAAAGGGGAATAGAAGAGAAAAGTTCAAATAGGATGCAAGTGGGCAATAAAAGACCTGTTACAAAGAAAGTTTACCCAGAACCCAACGAGTAAGTTAAAACTCAAGGAACGGGTAGAGAATGAGATAGCCTTGAAAGATGCCGTATAAGTAACAAAGGGGTGGATTGCCCATAATAAGGTCATAGAGGAAGGACTAACTAAAATATCTTGGGAGAAATAAGCCTCAAACTAAGAAGTGGATGATGAAATGACCATAGACATGAAGACTTGTTGTGGTGCACATTCACTTAATGGAACCTAAAGAATGATGGCTGGGTATAGTGTGGAATACAAAAAATAAGACTCGAAAACCTGAAGTTCATTGGATAGGTAATGAGGGATGTAATGGGAATTTCAAGACAAAGGAGAAATTAAAAGTGGGTGAATGCCCCAAAACAATGAGAGTGTAGGGAGGTCAAGGGAAGGAACCTTCAGGGAATGGTAAGAAGATCAAAGCTATCGCCCTAAAATGAAATTTCTAAGAAGATCAAAGGTATCGCCCTAAAATGAAATTTCTACTTTAAAGGATATAGTAGAGAATGAAAACCATAAAAGGGAGACCATCCCAAACAAGGAATCAATACGTAGACCTAAAAGGGGTCAACTCGGAATAAGGAGTTGGTGAATGGTCACAATGAGCAATGAAGGATGGAGGAATGGAAAGCCTTGAGTGAAAGACGCTGATGTAAAGGACATAAGTGAGAAAGGATCCCAATGTGTCGATTAGCTATTAGGAAGATCGACGGTTGGAAACGGGAGAAAACTCATAGAAAAGTTGGTAGAGAATGAATAGATAAAGGGAAACCGACACGGATCTGGTATTAAGAAATTTAAAAGACAATTGGACAACATAAAAGATAATTGAGAAACATCACTAGGTAGTGGGAAGGAATGGAGCCATACGACTCATAAATAGGATGGAAAGGCATGAAACGTTATTGATGATACATATTTTGAAACCATAATAGGCAAAGATAATTCAAGAACTGAGCCTACTATAAGAAACATGTAGTGCCAACAATTCCAAGAAAAGTGGCCCAAGTAGGACCGAGTCCAGTGTTCAAACCTA
The DNA here is from genome assembly GCA_030064425.1 of Trapa bicornis. NCBI lineage: Eukaryota > Viridiplantae > Streptophyta > Magnoliopsida > Myrtales > Lythraceae > Trapa > Trapa bicornis. The sequence goes on along the minus strand of CM057753.1, from coordinate 11,542,074 downwards.
AGAAATGGAACCATAATTATGCTAAACCAAAATGGAGGAAGGACCAAAATAAGATAAAGAAGGAAGTATGTCCAAACTCACGGGATTAAGGACAAAGAGTCAGAGATGATACTAAACTAAAAGCATCAATAATCTAGGGAATGAAGGGAAGAAATGGACGATCAAATGTATATGGAACATCTAACCCAATGACACGAATAAGAACCCTTAAGAAAAAAAGTCGTACCTTGAGTGGATTAAGAAGGAGGCCTAAGTAAGTATCTTGGGATAGGTAATTTGAACATGACTAGTCATGATACACTCTATGGAGTGAACGGAAGATATAAAGGAAGAAAGACTTCTCAAGTACGTGGCTAAAGTACTAGATGATAGGAGTACCCAAAGAGATAGCACACCAAGCAAACCCCAATAGGATATCAAGGAAAGTCAATTTTAAAGCAAATGATGGCTGACTTAGTTTTGGAGACAAAACTCCTAAAAGGAGGAGAGAGTTGTAAACCCCATCCCTTGAAGACAAGAAAAACCGAGGAAGGAACCGACCAACTTAGGAGAGAAAATCGAACCGGTTCATGAACATTAACCAATAGAGAATGGGTAAAATGGTAAATTTACAAACTCCAAGTGACTCAAATAGTAATAAATATGATGAAAAAGGATATCGGGACAAATTGGAAGAGAAAACTAGATCGGTTCAGGTGAACCAGACATGAACCGGATGCTAAATTCATTTTTTAGGTGGCTTAAATTATTTAAATTGGTGAATTGAAGCCACTATTGGATGGAGAATAAATTTAGAAAATTTGAATTTTGAGGTTTGAAATAGTGTCATCTTCTTCCTTCAGATGATAGTACTGGGTTTGTGTTTCTTGTCAAACTAGTTAGTCATGGAGTTTTGTGTTTGTACTCCATGGAGTTTTTATGTTTGGACTCCACGAAGCTACTATGTCTGGGGCTTCCTGAAACTTCTGTGTTTGAGTTTCATGCGCACAAGACCGGGATATGGTCTCAAAGTATTTTTGGTTCGAGGGTAGGACGTTAGAGACGTTAACTTAGACTTTGGGTAGATGTCAGAGACTTCTATTAGGGTGGATGGTAAAAACGCTCTGATCCACAAGTGTGTGTAATCGTCGTAACTGCATCTCATGAAATGTGTGTGATTACTTCATGATTAAGGGCGTGTTGTTTGTGAAACACACCGAATATGTAAATGGGAAAAAGGTTATGAAAACCTTGGAAAGGATTTGAGAATCCTTGGAAAAGAATTGATAAACCTTGGAAAAAGGTTTTGAAAACCAAAACTTGAGGAAATAATGTTTTTAAAGAAAACAAGGTGTCTGGCACACTCCAATTTAAACTATTTTACAAGAAACTCATGTTTCAAACACCCATTCACAGTGTTGTCTAACTCACTCCCTCCCTTTACCCCTTTCAGGTAACCAAGGGAAAAACCTACCTATAGACATTTCTCTAGCTAAACCTGCAAGACATGTATGTAAGTTTAAATTATTTAGTTTTGATTAATGTTATTCCAAGAAAGGTGCAGGTATGAAAGACGCCTTACTCCTCACAGTTTAAAGAAGGGAAAAACCCTTAATAAATCGGGAGAGTGGCGGCTTGCTCACGGGGATTCGACCAAACCGGGTCGGGGCATGACACTTTGGATCAATAAATTTCTTGGTTTGTCATTTCTCTATTGGTTTCAGTTTATAAACCAACTCGGTTTTCTCTTTGGAAATGAGTGGTTCTTTTCCCAGTTTTCTTATTATCAAAGGACGGGGTTTACAACTCTCCACTCCTTTTAGGGATTTTGTCCCCAAAATAGTTACATGTTAAATAATTGAAGGTAACCTTCCCTCATTACACCTTTAGTTTGCCATGTCTCTTCTTGTACGAGTCTGTTTTACCAAAGAATCTTAACCATAGGAATTTTCTTATTCCTCAAATTCTTATCCCTCCGGTCGAGGATTTGTACCGGTTCTGTTTGATAGGTCAAGTTCACTTCCAGTTCTGGTGGAGGTTAGTCCAACACATGGCTTGGGATCAGGCTGGTACTTCCGAAGTACCGAAATGTGGAATACAACGTGTATTCTCTGCAGGTCTGGAGGTAGTTCCAATTTATAGGCCACCGGTCTTATCCTTTGGATAATGGGATAAGGACTGATATACCTCGGTTTCAACTTTCCCTATTGTTGAAACCTAAGTATTCCCCTCCATGGGGATACCTTTAGAAATACTTGATCTCCCACTTCAAACTCCAGGTCTTTCCTTCGATGGTCAGCATAACTCTTTTGCCTGTCCTAAGCAGCCTTAAGGTGACTCCTAATTAACATGATCTTTTCTGTGGCGTCTTTGATTATTTTTGCCCTTTCGAGCTTCCTTTCCCCCACTTCTTCCCAATATAAAGGGGTACGACATGGTCGTCCATAAGGGGTCTCATAAGGAGCCATCTTAGTACTGGCCTGATAGCTATTATTGTAAGCAAACTCCATTAGGCACAAGTATTCCACCTAACCTCTATTCATACTGAGTACGCATGCCCTTAGTATGTCCTTCAAGGTCTGAATCATTTGCTTAAATTGTCCATTGGTTTGAGGATGAAACGTCGTGCTTATGTGGAGCTTGATTCCCATGGCACTTTGTAAGCTTGGCCAGAACTTTGAAGTGAATCCGAGGTCTCTATCTGATACTATACTCACCAGGACACCCTAGAGTCGTACTATTTCCTTCATGTATAAGACGACCAGTTGCTCCACTGTATCTGTCACTCTTATAGGGAGGAAATGAGCAAATCTGGTCAATCTATCCATGATGACCCAAATTGCGTCTTGACCCTTTCTTGTCACAGGTAGCCCTATAACAAAGTCCATGGTAATGTGCTCCCATTTCCATTCCGAAATTGGTAAGGGTTGTAGTAGTCTTGATGGTTTTTGTTGTTCAACCTTTATCTGTTGACAGGACAAGCATTAGGCTACGTATTCCGCAATGTCCCTCTTCATTCTCTTCCACCAATATCCTTGTTTGAGGGTGCGATACATCTTAGTATTGCCCGGATGTATTGCATACACCGAATCGTGTGCCTCTTCCATAATTCGCCTCTTTAACTCCTTATCTTAAGGCACACATACCCTACCTTTGTAGGTTAGTACTTCATCACCTCGCAAATCTTAGTCCGATTTCATTTCTTTGTTAACTGGGTCCAAATAAGATTAGAGATCCTTATCAGCCTTTTGTTGAGCCTTGATTTGCTCAATTAGACTGGGTCTTACCACCACATTAGCCAACAAGCATTTCTCCTACTTGTCCATCCTCAGATCCACCTCCATTCTCCCTAGCTATTGCAACAAGTGTATGTAACTTGTCTTTATCTGTGCCACCTCAATTTGGTATTTGCGACTTAAGGCATCTGCCACCACATTTGCCTTTCTGGGGTGATACTCTATCACAAGGTCGTAGTCCTTTACCAATTCCATCCATCTCCTCTGGCGGAGATTTAACTCTTGTGATCAGTGTATATCTTACACTTAACCCCGTAGAGGTAGTGTCTCCAAATCTTTAAGGCAAACACTATCGCAACTAATTACAGATCATGGGTTAGGTAGTTTCTCTCATGTACCTTAAGTTATTGCGAGGTATAAGTAATAACCTTCCCTTGTTGCATTAGTACACATCCGAGTTCTTGTCCGGATGTATCACTGTAGATGGTGTACTCTCCCGCACTTGGGTCAACAAGGAAGAGTACTAGTGTAGTTTTTAATCAAGTCTTCCATTCCAAGAAAGACTTCTCACAGCTTTCATCCCATTTATACTCGACTCCTTTCCTAGTGTGCCGAGTTAGAGGGGTTTCTATCTTAGAAAAGTCATGCACGAATCGTTTATAATATCCTGCCAGTCCTAAGAAACTTCATATTTTTGAAGGATTCTTGAGTGCCTTCTAATCTGATATGGCTTCCACCTTTGTTAGGTCTACTTTGATTCCATCCTTGGACACTATATGTCATAAGAAGCCTACCTCCTGTAGCTAGAACTCACACTTGGAGAATTTTGCATATAATTGATTTTCCTTTAATATTTCCAAGGTGATTGCCAGATGTTCTTTGTGCTCCAACCTAGTTTGTTAGTATATAAGAATATCATTTATGAATTCTATCATAAACCTATCCAAGTGTGGTTGGAACACATAGTTCATTAATTCCATGAAGGCTGTAGGGGCATTCGTTAATCCGAATGGCATCACTCTAAACTCGTAATGTCCATATCGGGATTAGAATGCTGTCTTGGAAATGTCCTCCTCTCGGATCCTGAGTTGGTGATAGCCCGATTGAAGGTCTATTTTGGAGAAGTAAGCTGCTCCTTATAGTTGGTCGAATAGGTCATCAATCTGTAGAAGTGGGTATCTGTTCTTGATTGTGACTTGGTTCAACTTCGTATAGTCTATGCACAGTCTCATACTTTTATCCTTTTTCTTGACGAACAGGACGGGTGCAGCCCATGGAGACTGGCTATGATGTATAAAATCTTTCTCCAATAGTTCGTCCAATTGCTCCTTCAATTCCTTCAGTTCTGCTGGAGCCATGCAATAAGGGGCTTGGGATATGGGGTTTGCTCCTGGGATAATTTCTATGGTGAACTCCATTTGCTGACTTGGAGGTAGTCCATGTAGTTCTTCCGGAAATACTTCTGGATAGTGTTTAACCACTAGAATGTCTTCGAGTCTCTTCTTCTTTGACTCTTCGTTGATGACATGGCCAGGAAAGCCGTACAACCTTTTTGTATCATCTTTTGTGCTTTCATATGTGACACCATTTGTACTTCACCCTTTCTTCGGTCTCCTTGGAATTTTAATCCATTTGTCTTAGGAGTGTGGAATGTCACTATCTTCTTTCCACAGTCCATCCTATCCTAATGGTTACTTAACCAATCCATTCCAAGGATTACTTCTACTTCCTTGAGGGGTAATGTAATCAAATCCGCTTCATGTTTGATTCTCTCAATCTTTATCTCACATTCCTTTAATTGTTTGTTCTCATTTAACCCTTCTCCTAAGGGTGTGAGGATGTTAAGATTTTGTCCTAGAGGAGTGAGTTCTAGGGGTAAACTTGGAATTAAGTCTTCCTTGATGAAGGATCTCTCAGCTCCTGAGTCGAAGAGGGCATAAATTTGTTGTCCCCATAATTGCACATATCCCTATTTAAAGAAATTAATATTTTTAGAGGAAAGTCTTTTCTTTGTTGAATAAAATTTTCAATTACAAGATTCTTTTGAACTAGTTGAGAGTGGGGCATTCTTTTCCAAAGTGACCCACTTGTCCGCATGCAAAGCATGTCAAACATGCTTCCTCGTGGTGCCTTTGGCTCTTAGGACAGCGAGGGTTTCCTTGGGGCAAGGTGAGGATTACTCTCTAGGGAGGTGGTGGCATGTTCTTTCTCTTTTGAAATGCCATTCTATTTCCCCATTTTGGACCATTTTGCTCCTTCCGCCCCCCTTGACGGTTTTGACCCTTATCATCCTTCCGGGTCGTTTTCTCCATTTGATGACGTCGGGTTTGCACCAGTCGCTCACACTCATGAGCCATACTGATTACCGCTGCCATGTCCGTGGGTCATCCTATTACCCCCATACGGTCTCGTATGTCCATATTGAGACCACCCACGAACTGCTAGCATATGTCTGCTGGCCCGGCTAGGACGGGAGCAAGGGGTCTTAACTCGTTGAATTTTGTTTCATACTCCAATATGGAGTTAAGCCCTTGTTGAAGTCTAACAAATTCTTGTTTCTTCTCGTTAATCAAATGAAGAGCTAGGTACTCATCTGAGTACCTCTCCTCAAACTGTTCCTAGGTGGGGGTGAAGGTATGTAGGTTTTGGACATTGTCCCACCACCATTTGGCACTTCCCTCCAGGAATAATTTTGTCAAGAACACCATGTGCTTTGGTGGCATCCTGATGATTCCCATCAGCTTCTTTACATTTGGCAACCAATCCATGGTGGCTCCAACATCTTTCTCTTCGAGGAAAGGCTTACACCCTTGTTGACGGAGAGTCTTGAGATTCCTGGGAATGTCTACTGAAGGAGGATGGCTAACATGAGGAGGATGGGATTATACTTCCTTTGGTTCAACCTGAGAGTTGGTGCATGTCTCTGCGATGAGGTTAGGTTACCCTAATACATGGGTGAACTACTCATACAACCTCTGGTGTTTTGAGCTAAGTCTAGGAGGGGTTGTCTGGGCTCCTCGAGGAGTTTCCATAGGTAGGGGTGGTTGAGCAGTGTTGGAGACTACGACTCTAGTTCTCTTGGTTCCTTTCTTGGGAGCCATTATGAAAATTTTAAAATTATTCCAATTAGTTACTATATTATCTAGTCTTGATAATGTATTCGAGGAAACAAGCTCTAATACCACTCAAGTTGTCACGCCCCGACCCAGTTTGGTCGGATCCCCGTGAGCATCCCGCCACTCTCCCAACTTATTAAGGGTTTTTTCCCTTCTTTAAACCGTGAGGAGTAAGACGTCCTTTAAACCTTTACATTTTATAGAATAACATTAATTGAAATTGCATGAAATTTTAACTTACATACCTGTCTTGCAGGTGTAGCTAACTGGAGATCTTTATGCATGCTTCCCTTAGTACCTAAAAAGGGGAATAAGGGAGGGGGTGAGTTCAAAACTCAGTGAATGGATATTTGAAAATTTGATTTTAAAAAAAATAGTTTAAATTGGAGTGTTCCAGACTTCTTAATTTCTTAAAATCATTTTCCTCAATTTTTTAGTTTTCAAATTCATCATTTCCTCATTAACTATGGTTGGTGTGTTTAACACAAGCCCTTCATCATGAAGGGATCACACATTCGGAGGGCAACCCGTCCACTGCACCCACTTGTGGTGTCGGAGCGACTTTACTGGCCACCTAGATAGGTTTAGCTAGCTGAAGGTCTTTAAGTAGGTTTTTCCCTTAGTTACCTGAAAAGGGGTAAAAGGAGGGGGTGAGTTCAACAACTCGGTGAATGAGTGTTTGAAATAAGAGTTTTTATAAAATAGTTTGAATTGGAGTGTGCCAGAGTCCTTATTTTCTTTAAAACCATTCTTTCCTTGAATTTTTGATTATTCAAAACCAATTTCCTCATAATCGGTGTGTTTAACAATCAACACACGCCCTTCATCATGAAGGGATCACACATTCGCAGGGCAGCCCATCCACTGCACCCACTTGTGGCGTCAGAGCGACTTTACCGGCCACCTAGATAGAAGCCCGTCCACTTCTACCTTGGGAATGAGTAGATGTTCGCGACATCCGATCCTCAAACCCGAAAAGAAACTCCATGTCCATATGAGGACAAAGACCTCATCCCGACACCACCCTAGTCTCATGCGCATGAAGCTACGTCGAGCTTCCCTGATTGCTGGCACGACAATCTGCCCTTATCTCCACCATGTCGTCCAGTAGCCCTTAGGACGCATCACTACCCCTCTTGGGTGTCTTAATGGTCTCGAACCTTAGTGCATGTGCAAACAAAGTTTTCCATATAAGTCATTAATCTTTGGTGCCATTGGTCCAATGGCCCCGACCCTCAACTCGACCTGTAACTGTTTGTCTAGATAGGTCTGTCAACCTGTCTCGTCGCACTGTTGCCAGTCCATCGAGTATTTTAGTCCTATCTTATTACCATGGCCATATCATATCATTTATTAAAATTTTCACTTCTACCCTAAGAATGAGTGGATGTACGTGACATCCGACCCTCAATCCTGAAAAGAAACTCTATGTCCATATGAGGATAGAGACCTCATCCCTACCCACCCCGGTCTCGTGTGCATGAAGCTACGCCGAGCTTCTCTGACTATTGGCACGACAAACTACCCTTATCTCCATCATGTTGTCCAGTAGCCGCTAGGATGCATCACTACCCCTCTTGGGCGTCTTGATAGTCCCAAACCTCAATGCATGCACAAAACAATAGTTTTTCTCATAAGCCATATAATTTGTGGTGCCACTGGTCCAACGACCTTGACTCTTAACTTGACTTGCAGCTGTTTGTCTCAACTGGTTTGTATACGTGTCATGTCGCACAGCCGCCCATCCATCGAGTATGTTGGTCCTATCTTGGTACCATGGCCAAACACATCATTCATTAAAGTTTTTATGGGTTAAACTCATGTTTGTTTACGAGCTCTTGCTCAAGCCAATTGGCCTTGGGTCCACTATGGTATCAACCCCATCCTCTACTCAAAATATCTAGTATGAAGAATTTTTATGAGGTTTCTAAATACTATTTACATATTCTTCAAAAACAAGCTTATTTTTTAACATTTGACGTAAGGTTTCCGTGGTGAAACCCCAATTTAGATTGCATGCAAGAACTAAAGAACACATGCTCGATAATCAATCATGACATAGCCATATGCTTGAGTTTCTCACACAATCCATTAGGGCTAATGAGGGTATGTGTATTGAATTTATGCACTTACTCGGTACCATAAAGGTATGTTCATTCATATGGATGTCCATACAATGCCATCAAACATCTGTATACCAATTACGATATCCCGCCAACTCTATACACTTACTGTACGTATCATAGGGGTCCCGAGTGATCTGAAAGCTATCATCACCTTCTCTTATTCTTTTACTTCTAGTATACCCTAAATATTGACACTAACTCTAAATAGGTGTCATCTCGATGACTTGTTGTTCACATAAAGTATATTACAAGCATACATTCATTCAACAAGCATAGTAAACTTTGATTTCTTGAAGTTCGGTGTGCTAACTAATGGACCTTGTTACTCGTGTTTTTTAAGTAAGTTCACCACTTACTTACAAATCACATAAAATTAGTCCACTTCTATTTAAATAATATGGCATGAGCCCCCTTTCTTTATAAAAAATGTATTTTTAGCTCATTTTCTTTAGAATAACAATTATGGGTCTTAACTCATTTTTTTATAAACATTATATGTGGGTCTTAGCCCATTTATTTATAAAGAATATTTATGTGTAGTTTTTCTCAAATTTTCATAATATTTTCAAAACACACGCATATTCATGTAATTTTTTTGAAACCGTAAAATATAGTAGTCTGTCCAATCAAACTAGTCGTCAATAAACTCACTCACTCATTATTCGAGAATTATTTATCTCATAAGTATTACAAGTATTCATGTTTCATTGGCATAATTATTTGATATAAATATTCCTAAAAATATTATACATATATATATCATTATAATATCACAATTATGTAAATTTGGTAATATTGATATATTACATATAGTTTAATAATTTCTTATAATTACAATTTTGTTTTTAATACACCTATCAAAAAACCATTTTTAGCTATCCTTTTCTTGATTTACTCTCATTTATAAGATTTTTCAATATTTTGTCCAAATAAAACTTATGTTCTTATTTTCCAAAAATACTATTAAAGCCCTCCTTTACAAAATTATAATTTTGTCATTTTCTTTCAAAAACTTCCAATTTTGCATCATTATTTTTTAAAATTATTGTTTTCACCAATCATTTTCGTGGCAATTATACCACTCATTATGCAAAATGATGATTTTGTCCCAATTTAAGAAAAAATTATCATTTTTCCATCATTTATATAAATTGACCATTTAGCCCCATTTATAAAAAAATGACAATTTTGTCCCTTAGAATTATCCACTCTCAAAAATAACATTTTCACATTTTTTTCAAAATAATTTATAATCCCTTAGAATTATCTTAGGAGCTATTTTCACAAATTTTACTATTTTTGTAAATTATCCACAAATTTTTAAAATTTTACAATTTAGTTCATAAAATTTGAAAACCGCTCCAACCAACATCAAATTTCACAAATACACCTCAAACATATCTTTTAAGGGCTCTTTGGAGGAATTATGGGTCTTACCCATGTCAAATGTGGACGAATTTGACCATTTTTCAAAAATGACTAAATTGAACTACCATAGGTGTCATGCCCCAACCCGTTTTGGTTGGATCCCCGTGAACAACCTGCCGCTCTCTCGATTCAAGAGAAGTTTCCTCTGACTTTAACTCGAGATGAGTCAGGCATAATTTCGACCTAGTTCCCTAGAAAGACATATATCCAATAAAATGCGAGTTTAAGGAAAATTTAAGCATACCTGACAGAGGGTAAGGCTCAGTATTATTCTTAGTCATTTTTTCTTTTCTTGAAAAATGCATAAAAAGGAGGGGGTGAGTATGACTACTTAGTGAATGGGTTTTCAAAAATTCACTTTGAGGGAAAGAATTGTATTAGAGTGTGCCAGACTCCTTTCTTTAAAAAATCCTTTCATTTAAAATCTCAGGTTTTATCACCATTTCCTTATTTAATCACGGTGTGTCATCACCCAACACAAACCTTCATCATGGAGGTTAAACACACATTTGCAGGCTAGCACGTCCACTGAACCCATTCGTGGCATTGGAGCGACCTTACTAGCCACCTAGATAGAAATAGAAGCACGTCCACTTTTATCCTGAGAATGAGGGGATGTACGCGACATCCAACCCTCAATCTCGAAATCAATTCTTCGTGTCCAAATTAAGATAGAGACCTCATCCTGTACCCACCCCGGTCTCATGCGCTTAGTGTTACTCCAAATTTCGCACGGTCACTTGGTACGACGAATTGCCCTTATACTCACCGGGTCGTCCAGGGCCCTTAGGACGCATCATTACCCCTCAAGGGCGTCTTGATGATCCTGTAATTATAGTGCATGCACAAACAGTATTTTCTTATCATGCCATATAATCTGTGGTGCCACCGGTCCAACAACCCCGACCCTCAACTCAAACTACAGTTGTTTGTCTTTACTGGTTCGAAGACCTATCATGTCGCACTGCCACTAGTTGACTGAATATGTCGGTCCTGTCTTGGTACCATGGCCAAACAATTCATTTATTAAAGTTTTATGGCACATATCTCATGTTTGTTTACGAGCTCCTCCTCGTGCCCACTGGCCTATGGCCCACTTGTTCAAGATTTTCAAAACCAAGCATAATAGCCCTCAAGTTCCAAAACAGAGGCACCCGCCCTATAAGAGCTATTCGAGCTCCCATTAAGAAGGTCTCCCAAACTATTTAAGCATTGGCACACAATCAGGGGAGAGCACTTCCGACAAAAATATATTTTCAACTGTCCATTATATTGACCGGGTATAAAGACATCTCCGCTCATAACCGATGAACAGGTTTTCAACTTTCTTCAAGGAAGATTCATCATACCAACTCGGTATGATCTACTTACAACCGATAAGTAGTTTTTCCGCATGATTTTCACATCACTCCTCTAAGTTTTGATGTTTAAAATACCACTTGGTAGTGGGTTTTTATTTCGAGTTACTTATCATCCCCAACCGGGTATGATATAAAATTTCACTCACCCGTAAATGTAGTGAATTCCACTAGACCGGTTTCTTGTATTCACGTGAGCTTATCCTTGCTGGCGTTCTCGGTACTTCGTGTTCCTACATGATATGAACATCTTGGTTCATTATCGCTCGGCCTAATAACCTTTATTCATTCTAAATGAATGAGAAAAACCAAACATTTATTTATTTGCAATTAGGTCCCTAAAGTTATTTTTCCTTAACTTTAAGTCCCAAATGCCGGTTTTTCCTCAAATTGAGTCCCAAAACTTTTAAAATTTCCCCCGAGGCCACAATTTATTCAATTTCACAAAAAGAGTTTAATTTCTCTAAATTTCCAATTTGGTCCCCCTAACTTTTTCAAAATTACCATTTTGCCATTCCTTTACAAAAATGGTAAATTTTACACCAAAAATTCTAAAATTCCTCAATTGGCCCTCTAACACTTTTGTCATGCCCACCCTCAATTTAAAGAAATTGCATTTTGGTCCTTCAAATTTTCAAAAATCCCCAATTTTTCCCCCAATTCCAACTTCTTAACTTAGTCGAATTTGATTTCATCAAATTGACCGATCAAACGTTTCCTATTGTTGAAATTGAAGTTGAAATTTCATTTCTACATGTTCATATGATTCTTTAGCAATTTGAATCACAAATTTTAACAACGGGACTAGCTTAAATGGAGCTTCGCCGGAAAATGAACTGTAGAGAGAGAAAGATTCAATTACTCATCGGTGAGGGCGTGGAGGTCCGACCTTTCTATCTAGGCAGGTAGTCCTCCTCTTACAATTCTTCATAGGATCAAGTATGACATCAATTGATGTCAAATTGGATTAGAATTTTGCCATTCAAATTCGGTCGACTCTCTCTCTAACACCTATCGAAAATTGCATAGAGGAGCCAAATTGGCTTACCTTTCCATCCTAATTAGGCTATGGGAGGGCTGAGAAAGTGTTAGGAGGGCATGGTTTGGCCTAAGTAGAACTCAAATTGGCTGATTTCAACTCGACCAGAATAGGGCAGCTTCGATCTGCCGAAGCTGCTTCACTGTTCGATCACGTCGGCGCTTCTCCAACGACTCTCGGAATGAACGGGTGTCACCACTATGTAACTGACATCTCCCTAGTTCTAATGAACTCGATCTCACCTTCTTTGGCTCAGAAATAACCTTATCTCGGAGCTCTGGTTCGAGCTTCACCGGAAAACTAAGCAACTAAGAGAGAGTGAGCTTTTCAGATGTTGAGAGGATGAATGGAGAGGGGCTCTTTATATAAGGAGCCGTCCGTTTGGCATCTTTATGATAGGCATTGATGGCCGAAAACATATTTAATGGAGACATTTCTTCTTAACTGGCGTTGCATCAATTTTCCGGCGAGTGAACAGTGTTGTCATCTAAAGGTAGAAGACGACATTGTTCCGAACCGGACTGGACCAGTCCGAACCGGGTTCAAAGATTAAACCGGCCGATTTACCCCTCATTTGACCGAATTTTTAAAATCTAAAAATTTCTAAATTCATTTTCTATCTAATGGTGGCTTCAAATCTCAAATTAGAATTCTTTAGGCCACCTATTAAAATGAATTTAGGATGTAGTTCGATAATAGTTCAAACCAGTCCAAACAGGTTCGGATCCGATTCACCTGAACCGGTTTGGTTTTCATCTTCAATTCCTTCTCAAGTCCATTTTCATGACTTTTAGGACACTTTGGGTCACTTGGGATCCATAAATTTCCCAGTCTATCCTCTCTCTATCGATTCCGATCCATGAGTCGATTCGGTTCATAAACCGGTTCTATCCAGTTCAGACCCAGTTCACTTGAACTGGTCTAGTTTTTCTTCCCCAATTTATCATAAGGTTCTTTTCCAAGATTTATGAACCATTTTGAGTCACATGGAAGTTGTAAATTCTCAATTTTCCAGTTTTCTAATAATCGAGCTTGTAGACCGATTCAGTTTAGAATTCAAAACTAATCGATTCTTTTCCCCAGTTTTCTCATTATTAAAGGACGGGGTTTACAACTCTCCCCTCCTTTTAAGGGATTTATCCCCAAAACAGTTACACGTTAAATAATTGAGATAACTATCCCTAATCATAGACTCAATTTCCCATGTCTCTTCTTACAATGGTCAGTTCTGCCACAACACCTTGACCATATGAATTTTCTTGTTCCTCACATTCTTGTTTCTCCGGTCGGTGATTCGTACCGACTCCGTCTAATAGGTTAGGTTCTCTTCTAGTTCCATTGGAGGTCGGTCCAATACATGACTAGGATCGGGCTGATATTTTTGAAGTACAAAGATATGAAATATATCGTGTATTCTCTGTAGGTCCAATTTATAAGCTACCAGTCCTATCATTTAAATGATGAGATATGGACCGATATACGTTGGTTTCAACTTTCCTCTTTGCTGGAACCTAAGTATTCCCATCTAGGGGGACACTTTGAGGAACACTTGATCACCTATCTCGAACTCCAAATCTTTCCTTCAATTGTCTGCATAACTCTTTTACCTATCCTGAGCGGTCTTAAGACAACTCCTTATTAATTTTATCTTCTCGGTGGCATCCTCAATTAATTCTTCCCTTTCTATTTTCCTTTCTCCCACTTCTTCCCAAAATAGAGTGGTACAGCATGTTCATCCATAAAGGGCTTCATAAGGAGCCATCTGAATATTGGCATGATAACTATTGTTGTAAGTGAATTCCATCAGACACAAGTATTCCTCTCAGTTTTTATTCATGGTAAGTACGCATGCTCTCAGCATGTCTTCTAAGGTCTGGATGGTTCGCTCTAACTAACTATCTGTCTGTGGGTGAAATGTCATGCTCATAGGAAGCTTAGTCCTCATGGCATTTGTAAACTTGAACAAAACCTGGAGGTAAATCTTGAATCTCTATCCGATACTATACTTATTGGGACACTTTGGAGTCTTATGATTTCCTTCATATATAGGACAGCCAGCCGTTCTACCGTGTCCATTACTTTTATAGGAATGAAATGTGTTGATTTGGTCAATCTATACACAATGACCCAAATCGCATCTCGACCCCTTTTTTTGGTCACCGGTAAGCCCGTGACGATGTCCATGGTGATGTGCTCCCATTTCCACTCCAAAATTGGTAAGGGTTGTAGTAATCCTGACGATTTCTGATGTCCTGCTTTTATCTGTTGACCTTACAACATCGGGCTACATATTCTGCAATATCCCTCTTCATACCCTTCCACCAGCATCCTTGTTTGAGAGTGAGATATATCTTAGTACTACTCGGATGCATAGCATACTCCCGAATCGTGTGCCTCTTCTAGAATTAATCTTTTCAACACCTTATCTTGAGGCACACACATACCCTACCCTTATATGTTAGTACTCTGTCACCTCGCACATCATAGTCCCATTTCTTTCTCTATTTTCTAGATCCAAATAAGACTGAAGTTCTTTATCGGTCCTTTTGTTGAGCATTAATATACTCGGTTAAACTAGGTCTTACCGCCACATTAGCCACCAAGCATATTTCCTGCTTGTCTACCCTCCTATCTACCTCCATCCTTTTCAATTGCTATAACAAGGTATATAACTTGTCTTTACTTGTGTTGTCTCAGGTTGATACTTGCGACTTAAGGCATCTGCTACCACATTAGCCTTTCTGGGGTGATATTCTATTTCAAGATCATAATCCTTCACCAATTTCAGCCATCTCCTCTAATGGTGATTTAACTCTTTCTCAGTCAGAAAGTACTTAATGCTCTTGTGATCTGTGTATATCCTACACTTAACCTAGTAAAGGTAGTGTCGCCATACCTTTAGAGCAACACTATTGCAACTAATTCTCAGTTATGTGTCGGGTAATTTCTCTCTTTGTACATGATTCTTTCCTTCCCATTATCTTGTTCTTGATGAATTATCCTCTTACTTATTCTGTTTATTTCACTTTCTTTCCTTGGTACGCCAATGTCTTTATAAGATTTCTTTCTCTGATGTGCTTTTCATTCTCTTTTCCCTCAGTATTTCCTTCTAGATCTACTATTGAAATCCTTAAATTTCTGAAGTATATGTTGTTGATATGTTTACCAACTTATTCTTACTCTTTGGATCCAGGAGTATCTTCTGTTGATCTTGTTTCATTTCCACTCGCTTCAATATTCGCCTATTCCTTTGAGGTGGTCTCTCATCCTCATCGTGTCCAAACCTTTCGTACCTTTATATCCCTATTATTTCTCTTTTTGTCTTGGTTGGGGTGTATTCTTCCACTATTCCCCCCACCTCTAGTTAGCCTACGTTTACTCCTCCAAATAATTTGGTCCAAATAAGTTATTTCCTTATATAGGATTCTTTTGAAGTTCCTATTTTGAGTTTTTCAGGCCTTCTTGTAGTAGATCATGCTCAACCTCTCTATACTTTCACCTAACCACTTGTACTTTCTAGTGTTTGATCGCCCTATCCTTTTTAAACTTTCTCCTAAACTTAAAGACCTGGTACAATTCATCTACTTCTTGTTTTTCTTCCTTCTTTGACTCATACTTTACCTTCCACATGTCTCTTATCCTTTGAAATCTAAGGAATTTGTATCTTAGTTCTTTAGTTTGTTACTCCTAGAACTTTCTGTTGTTGTACTTTCTCTCCATCTTTTTGTGGTGGACTCTATACTTAATTCCCTTTCCTTATCGATCAGCATCTATTCTTATGGTTCCTTTTGGGATGTTATACTTCTTCTCGAATCTTCAATTCTCAGAACTTCTTGGTCTCTCAAAAAGCCACGTACTCTTGGATGGTTGTTCCTCCAACTCTTTTCCTTTTTCTTAGGATCTCCATCAGATGAATTTATCGTGTTAATAAGGTAAGTCTTAAAGGTTGAGTTTAATTATCCATAACTCATTCTTCCTTAAGAGAGTTCCCTTTTTATTTAAACTCTTATTATCTTACACTTAATTTTTCTCAAGGAAACTTAGGAGTTTTAACAAACTTCACTTTCATTTATTTAGGAAATATTTTCTTGCCAAAATTTGGCTTATTACAGGAATTCTCTACCTCTAATCCCTTGGGGGCATAGAGATAGAGTTAACCCTAGAACAATTATGGGACTCTTGATCAGAAGGCTCTGAGGAACTGATTGGGATCTTTTCGTGCTCATTAATAGGACAAATTCCATGTATGGCCTCCAATCCATACCGCCTTAGTACTTCCACCTCACACTCATAAGTCCAATTTACCCATTGAGACAGGTTGAAGTTAGGTTGAGTGGCTGGAGGTACTTGGTGGACCTTCATGAAGGTGGCATATGCATCCCAATAGTTATCCCAGGCCTCCTTTTTGGTGGGATTCCCCTTCAATTATTGTGGCATTGGAGGAGGAGGGGTTGGACTTCTAGGAGGTGTTGCTAGTTCTTTTTGTCTAAGAGGAGGGTATATGATACCTTCTGGTTCTAATAAGGTTCCAACTAGTTTCCGGTAGTCTTCTACCATGTCATTGGGCACCCTCTTTTTGCCCTTTAGAAACCTTTGAACGGCTTCCTCCCATGGGTTGGATGTCTTTTTCACGATTATAGGGGAAGGACTGGATTTTTTCACGAATTTCCTAGGGACTTTCCTTCCTACACGATAGTTTAGAGTTGGGTTAATATCATGGCATAGTATTGATAATGTTTCAAGAGAACTTGGCTCTTATACCACTCTAGTTGTAACACCCCAACCCGGTTTGGTTGGATCCCCGTGAATAACCCGCCGCTCTCTCGATTCAAGAGGAGTTTCCTCCAACTTTAACTTGGGATGAGCCAGGCGTAATTTCAACCTTGTTCCCTCGAAGGACATATATCCAATAAAATGCGAGCTTAAGGAAAATTTAAGCATACCTAACAGAGGGTAAGGCTCGGTATTATTTTTAGTCATTTTTCCTTTTCCTGAAAAAGGGATAGAAAGGAGGGGCTGAGTACGACTACTCAGTGAATGGGTTTTCAAAAATTCAATTTGAGGAAAAGAACTGTATAGGAGAGTGCCAGACTCCTTTCTTTCAAAAATCCTTTCATTTAAAATCTCGGGTTTTATCACCATTTCCTTATTTAATCACAGTGTATCATCACCCAATACACTACCTTTATCATGAAGGTTAAACACATATTCGCAGGCCAGCACGTCCATTGAACCCACTTATGGCATCGGA
The DNA here is from genome assembly GCA_030064425.1 of Trapa bicornis. NCBI lineage: Eukaryota > Viridiplantae > Streptophyta > Magnoliopsida > Myrtales > Lythraceae > Trapa > Trapa bicornis. Next base: position 11,524,541 of record CM057753.1, on the reverse strand, counting down.
GCGACTTTTCCGGCTACCTAGATAGAAGCACATCCACTTCTACCCTAAGAATGAGTAGATGTACGCGACATCCAACCCTCAATTCTGAAATCAATTCTCTGTATCTGTATGAGGACAGAGACCTCATCCCGTCCCCACCCTGGTCTCATACGCTTAGTGCTACACCAAATTTTGCACGGTCACCTGGTATGACAAATTGCCCTTATACTCACCGGGTTGTCCAGGGCCCTTAGGACGCATCACTACCCCTCATGGGCATCTTGATGATCACGTAATCGTAGTGCATGCATAATCCTGTAATCCCACTCACGCGTAAATACAGTGAATTCCACTAGACCAATTCCTTGTATTCACGCGAGCTTGTCCTCGCTAGCGTTCCCAGTACTTTGTGTTCCTACACGATATGAACATCTCGACTCATTATCTCTCAGCCTAATAGCCTTCACTCATTCTAAATGAATGAGAAAAACTAAACTTTTATTTATTTGCAATTAGGTCCCTAAAGTTATTTTTCCTTAACTTTAAGTCCCTAATGCCGGTTTTTCCTCAAATTAAGTCCCAAAACTTTTAAAATTTCCCCTGGGGCCTCAATTTATTCAATTTCACAAAAAGGGGTTTAATTTCCTAAATTTCCAATTTGGTCCCCCAACTTTTCCAAAATTACCATTTTGACATTCCTTTACAAAAATGGTAAATTTTACCCCAAAATTTCTAAAATTCCTCAATTGGCCCTCTAACATTTTTATCATGCCCAATTGACCCTCAATTTTAGGAAATTGCATTCCGGTCCTTCAAATTTTCGAAAATCTCCAATTTTTCCCCTAATGCAACTTCTTAACCCAGCCGAATTTGATTTCATCAAATTGACCGATCAAACATTTCCTATTGTTGAAATTGAAGTTGAAATTGAGTTTCTACATATTCATACGATTCTTTAGCAATTTGAATGGCAAGTTTTAACAACGGGACGAGTTCAAACAGAGCTTCATTGAAAAACGAACTATAGAGAGAGAAAGCTTCTATTATTCAACAGTGTGGGTGTGGCGGTCTGAGCTTTCTATCTGGGCAGGTAGTTCTTCACCTGAGGTTCTTCCTCAGATCAAGAATGACATCAATTGATGTTGAATTGGATTAGAATTTCATCATTCAAATTCGGTCGACTCTCTCTCTAACACCGATCAAAAATTGTAGAGAGGAGCCGAATTGGCTTACCTTTCCATCCTAATTCGGCCATGGGAGGGCTGAGGAAGTGTTGTAAGGGCTTGGTTTAGCCTGAGGAGAGCTCAAATTGGCCAATTTTAACTCTGCCGAAATATGGCAGCTCCAGTCCGCCGGAGCTGCTTCACTATTCGATCACGTTGGTGCTTCTCCAATAACTCTTAGAACGAACGGATGTCACCATAGTGCAGCTGACTTCTCCCCGGTTCTAATGAACCCAAACTAGCCTTCTTTGGCTCAGAAATAACCCTATATTAGAGCTCTGGTTTGAGATTCGCCACTAAGCAACTGAGAGAGAGTGAGCTTTTCAGGTGTTGAGAGGATGAATGAAAAGGGGCTCTTTATATAGGGAGCTCGAGGACTCGTCGACCGTCCATTTGGCATGTTTATGATAGGCATTGATGGCCGAAAACATATTGAACAGAGACGTTTCTTCTTCGCCAGCACTGCTTCGATTTTTCGGCGAGTGAACAGTGTTGTCATCTGAAGGAAGAAGACGACATTTTTCCGAACCGGGTTCAAAGCTTAAATCGGCCGGTTCATCCCTCATTTGACCGAATTTTTAAAATCTAAAAATTTCTAAATTCATTTTCTATCTAATGGTGGCTTCAAATCTTGCATTGAAATTCTTTAAGCCATTTAGAAAAATGAATTTAAGATCCGGTTCGGTAGTAGTTCAAATCGGTCCAAACCGGTTCGGATCCGGTTCACATAAACCGGTTTGGTTTTCATCTCCGATTCCTTCTCAATTCCATTTCCATGACTTTTAGGACTCTTTAGGTCACTTAGGATCCATAAATTTCCCGGTCTACCCTCTCTCTATCAATTCCAATTCATGAGTTGATTTGGTTCATAAATCGGTTATATCCGGTTCGGACCCGGTTCACTTGAACCGGTCTAGTTTTTCTTCCCTAATTCATCCTAAGGTTCTTTTCCAAGATTTATGAACCATTTTGTCTGTTTCCTAATAATCGAGCTTGTAGATGGATTCAGTTTATAATTCTAAAGTGACCGGTTCTTTTCCCCAGTTTTCTCATTATCAAAGGATGAGGTTTACAATAGATGTGGTTAGAAATAGTAATTGGAGAAGGCACCAATGACGACCAAAGAGTAGGTGAAATGTTGCTAAGGTCTAAGAGAGGCATTCTACGGTGGTGGTCGATCGAGGGGTCGTTGGAGCTAGCAGAATTTTGTCCTCAAAAAGTCATGGTCGAAGATTATAAAACTAACTAATTATTAGGAAATGACTCGAGGTGACCAAGATTTGCCTCACTAGAGGTTGGGCAATGTCTATGGGAGTTAGAGGAGAGGTAAATTGACATTTTGGCATCGGTGTTGACCAAAGGAGTGGCTAGATGTGGTATAATTAAGCTTGAAAGGTCATCGGCATCACGTGTTTTCACTATCTCGAAAATAGAGTCGGAAAAATGCCACTCCTGCATAGTTTTCGGTCACTTTTGAGTTGGAACCCGAACACATAAATCAAAGAGTCTATTAGTGACATTTAAAGATAAAAATCACCTAATTTGGTGGTCAAGCGGAAAAATTTTTTTGGATCAATCCTTCGAGAGTCTAGAGTACCTAGCACAATTTTTCTTAATTTTGGGAGAGATATTTTATCTAAAAATGATGAGATATCTCGATTAATTTCAATAAGAGACCATATGGGAGTTGTCAACTCAGTAATTGAAATTGTTATATGCAATTTGATCTAATTTTTCAAAGGCATGCAAGAGTGATTATCGGCGGAGTAATTGGAGAAAAGGGGCACCCGATCAAGTAGATTGAGTAACTTGCGAGTTGTTGAATTTGTTAGGTATAGAGAGAATATCGCTCATTTAATTTTAAGAAAAAATTGTATAGGAGTTGCTAACTGTTTGTGAGATTTATTAAATGTAATTTGATCCGATTTTTCAAAGGCGTGCATGGAGAACTTATGATTCGGAACACTTGACTAAGTAATATTTAAATATTTTTTAATTCAAAATATTATACAAATTCTCATGTACTCTTGATAATTTAAATCTGGTTCCTTAATATTAACTTTTCTAAACCAATTTTTCAAATATTTCAATTTCCTTCGTAATTTAAACCACATTCCTTAATATTAACTTTCTCAAACCAACTTTTCAAATATTTCAATTTCCTTACTCCAATAATCTATTTACGATCTTATTCAAGTTAATTTCCTGATTTTAAATTAATTTTATGATTTTATATTTCTTCTAATTCAATTTAATTAAATTTTATTTTTAAATTTTTTGGTGTGATAATAGGTACTCCCATCAAAGGTTTATATATATATATATGAAAACTCAAACGAATATAAATATACTCCAATTGATTTTGATTAACCTTAGATGATGATCATTATAATACACTTATAATCATACTATAATTTTATTTATTTGTTCGGCAGTAACTTTATCAACTAACTCATACTTCTCACTAGGAGGATGGGTAATTGACTACAGATCAAGCCACTACAACATCAGAATCGTTCTACTAGAATAGATGTGGTGCTTGTGTTGAGTAGGCGGTGTTGGTTCCTTCCCGGAGAAAATTAAGGTTAATTGAAGTCAAATTAAACTTCCAATCAAGCACGATGTTATAATAAAGAGAAGAAAGGGACACTTGCGCGGTTAGGAATGGGAGATAAAGTAGTAATTAATGTGTAAGGGCTGACTCCGTCAAGTCACATGAAGATGTTTTGGGAACATGTCATGGTCAGCAATAATGCTAACGGAGGGTTCTAAAGCTCGATTTGTAGTGGATTGGAACATATGCCACGATCCCGTCATTTGTTTATTACTCGTATTTTATTTTATTTTATTTTTGGAGAAAATGGGAAGGAAATGTTTGAGAATGGAAACTCGAACAAAATTCAATAAATATGATAGTAAATAAAGAGGAAAGGAGACGAATTGATTAGTCAAAATTATATGAAAGGTGAAAACGAGTTAATTTTCATCTTTTATCTGATTTTCATAATTTTTTTATATATTATTTATTATTTGTGAAAAAAATCCGACAGCAACTCAACATCTATTCACACTTAGTAACACAAATAATTTTTATTCACCCACGCAGTTTTTACTCACCCTTACTTGGGTAACATAATAAAAAAGATGTATTAGGAAATTCTTATGTTTGCTAATAATAGTTATTAAGAATGATAATACGGATTGTTGCAATTTTAAAAATTAAGTGTTAAAATTTTAAAAATTACTTACTAAATATTACAAATTTGTCTTTTTAATAATCAAGGTAATGTTATTTTTATATTTAATATATGATTTAAAAAATTTTAGCACTTAACTGATATATTTATCAAAATTTTAGTATTTAATAAGTCAATTTGAATTTTTTGACTAAATCTATTTCATATTTTTTTTATAATTTAAGTAATATTAGGGGAAACTCATAATAATTTAACATAAGATCTATAATTTAATAGTTTGGTACACAATATTTATAACTAGGTATAAAATCAAGTGTAAAGTGGTCATGCAAATAGTCAAAATACATTTTAACACTGTTAGCAAAAACTAATGTACTGCAAATAATTTGAGTTAATGCGACACTAAAGTAATAATAAATTTTTATTTTTTTATTAAAAAAATCAGTCTAAGCCCGGATGATGCTAAGAGCACCAAGCGTACGATGATCGAAATCCATTAAAAGCTTGAGGAGGGGAGGATCACGTCACCCCTTCACCCACTTCATCGGAAGGTGGTCCATTAATGGGTGATGAGACGGGAGACTTGGAGACGGGAGTCAGTCCTACGAAGGGCCGCTAGAGGGAGGGGCGGCCGAGAAGAGCCTAGAGCAAGTTGTAAGTAAGGTTTTTTTAGTGTCTAATAAGTCAAAATCATGGAGGTTAATACTGTATTTGATTCTACAACGTAACACTGCTAAATGTAACACTTTATTAATCATTAGGTATTACATTACTCCATTTTTAAAAAAAAAAACTACAAGAGCAAACTGAAATCCTGGTTTAGTGCCATACATATAGCATTACACGCGACTCCGACTCGAGTGCTAGTAAACTGGGCAGTTACTACTGTAACAAGGTGAAAGGATATCTTCATAATTGGCTCAATGGCCCCAGCATCATAATGGCGAGAGCACAACTGCGGTAAGGAGCCAATTGAAATGTCCAAGCAATGAAAGATTGATGTGCTCTTTATGCTATGGTGGGGGGTCTACATTAGGACAGTTTCATAGTGCAATATGAAGACACGGGCCACGCAAACTCATGAACGGACAGCGTTTAGAATGTGGGGTATGATGGATAGTGCGTGCCTCAGCTGGGGCAGCTTTCATATTATCCTCATGAAATAAAATTGTACTGACCACTTTAAATATTAATGTATTTTATCTCTAGCTTACCTAAAAATTTGAAGGTAATAAATGTTGATCGGATCCCAAAATATATATTTCTTTATTTTTTAATTTGGAATAAATTATCTTAGTTGGCCCCCTTTAATTTACATAGTTAAATTTCACTACACTTCAATAAAATTCCTAAATTAAACCATGTTTGATGATAGGATGATGGAGTACATACAATGTGAAGGCACGAACACATGGCAACGTGTGGAGATATAATAGGAGCTTTTTATGTTGTATCGTTATATAAGTGTGCAAGGCATATTGCTATTTTAGTAAAGGTAGATTTATTGTAAACTTTCACTATTAATAATTAGCAAGACATGTTGATTTAGCAACAAATTGTTATCCTAATAGGGAGTTTTCTAGGATAAGATATAATACATACATTTTGATAGTGTAATCATATAATAAAATTTTGGTAAATATTTTATTTAAATTAATGGTTAATAATATAATATCAAATTAATAAAATTATTCAATATATAAGTATTATTTATTTATAAAATTGTAAATATTGTACTATTTAAAAATTATAAATTTTAAGTACAAGTATGTTATATCTATTATTATTAGATAATATTTGTTTCACATGTATCAAAATACTGTACCTAATCCGACACTGAAACTTTACTAGTCTTCACCCGAAAAAAATAACCAACTTGAGATTATTATTTCTACTTGTACGAGACCGGAAAAGTTATATTCGAATAGTAAACTGTTATTAAATGCGAGTTTAAATTAATATTTTAGGTGAGTGCGAATTTTGATAATATAGTCCCAAATTAAATAATATAGAGAAATATTATGAATTTATAAAATTATAAATGTTTGACTATTTAAAATTAATTATTTTTAAATATAAGTAGTTTTAAAAATATAAAATAAATTAAAAATAAAATAATAAATATTACCTAAAACCCTATATATATATATATATATCACATGTGATCTATGCCATTTCTCGTATAGATCACATGCACAAAAAGTCCTGATGTATCGTGTCACGTCAACATACTTGATGAAGCTTATATTTACAAATAAAGATCACATGCACAAGAAGTCTTGATGCATCGTATCACATCAACATACTTGACGAAGCTTATATTTACAAATGAACGTTGAGATCCTTCCCATTATTAGGTTTCCTCTCACGACGACAGCTGGCCATAAAATGCCAGGATATGTTCGTTGATTTAACATAATTCTTAGTATGTTGTTGATTCGGTGAATTAACAGAGACATTTTGCATGTGATTTACCAAGTTTTACTGATAACATACATCCTCAGGTGTTATGTCATTAGTAATAACACTATACAAATCACATGTTATTATATATTGCTTTGTTAGTTTATGGTATTTTTGGAAAATTGTGTCAAAATTACATGATATGTCACGAAAATTCCTTTAAATTTGGATAGTTAGGTACTTCCCACGTGCTACGAACATGGCCTTCCCATCTTTGAAAAGTATTTTAGATGTGCCCAATTCAAATAATCTTAGCCAGGTTGTTCAACAAACAAAGGGTATCAATTAGGTTGGGAAGCCATCTCTTTGATGTGTCAAGTTGCAAGGCTGGCTGGCTGGCTAGCTATCAATATATATACACGATTAAATAATTGATCATTAATTTTCAGAAGAAAAAAAATGGTCCTCAATTCCTTCAAGTATGTAAATGGCTAATCTTAATGTCAAGCACCACAACAATATGATGAAGAGGAATGGACGAGAGCATGATCGATCCATACATTAACATTCACTCTTAGGTATGATTGAAATTATTGATAGTGACTCCCGTGGATCCACTTGTAGTTGATGTCCCTGCAAAGAAGAGAAGTGGGGATCTAGAACGGAAGGTGACGAGAACCAAAGGAAAAAGAGGAAAAGGGTCGAGTGTAAAACGACAAAACATGATAAATTAACATGAAAGAGACCATCGCATTATTCCCTCGCACTTATGTCCATGGCGCAGAGAGCGGCCATCACGGGAAGAGTAGAAGTGCATAAACCCTAACCCAAAATCATAAACTTGGCCGCATCATTCTCGCTTTCGATTTTTTTCTTGTAAAAACATAGAAAAATGATGCTAAGGCTTAGAGAGTTGGAGAACTGATTAGTCAAACCGAGAAGATCCATTGGCTCGGGAAATTACATCTTTGCATTCTAGCATATTCCAATTCAAAATCTGTAAAACTTTTGTAGATGTAATCGTACTCAATAACATTGTAACACTAGCTTAAGAGAGACCACAAAATGTATAGTGGACTTAATTAATGGCCGTTTCTTTTATATTGGAGGAACGTACCTACTTGTAGTATTCACGACCTACTAATTAAATTGAGATAACCAATGATTATGACATCCGAACTAACCACTTCATTAGAGAGATAAATCCACATGGATGAATCGAAATGGATGAACCGCTCAAATACGGTGATGTGAACTAATAAGGAAGACAACAAATCCCCTTTTCCCTTTGTGGTTTCACACTATCTTTTAAGACAAGTTGAGTTTCATACACTAAGCACAACTTGCTCCCGTGAGCCAGCTAGTCGAGCTCACCTTACATGGACCCCCACAGAAGAGGTAAAGTTGTCTCACTTATCATTTTTCATTCATAAAATTTAAACCCCAGATTTTACATAGAAAATTAATCATTTAATTACCACCATCAAAGTTATGTGGGTAAATTTGCTATTGTTTTCCTCAATTAAGACTTACTCATACAATATGGCCTTGCAATAGATTAATAATTGACAAGCTATAAATCCAATATATTATAGTATTTTTTTCCAACCTCTTATGCAATTCAATGATTCAAGCATGGATAGAAATGTCCTTTATATTAAAAGCGGTCGGCTTCCTATCTTGGATTTTGCCTAAATTGTAATTGCGTGACTATCTAAGGATTCTTCACCGCCTAATCAAGTAGAAATTTCCTCTCTACATTTTTAATTCATCTATTATAATAATTAGTGATTGATCCTTTGATTTTCAAATGTATAAAAAGTAGATAAATTATTGTCATTTCGACTAAATAATTAAAAGAAAATAATACTACCCTACCTATTAATTCCGCATCACTTAAACAGGATCTCATGGTCGTAATACATACATCTCATCCTTGGCTATGGTCCTTTTACGTGGAGACAAAACCTTACGATGGATGTACGAACCTCACATGTTGGTTGGATGCCACCGTCTTCTCCTTCACACAAGCATATTCCACTGGAGAAGTCGGGACTAGTGGAAGTTTTCAATTAACACCAACGGCTTAGGGTCGTTTAATGCCTTTTTTTTAAATTTTAAATAGTATATTGCATAGTACGGTAAAATGATGAAACAATTCAGCACTCAGATATTCCTTGGATCAACCGGGTGGGTAAATTGGAATCCTTGAAGTTGTGACGTTATGCAAGATGCATCAAAGATGTGCAATTGGTTTGGTACAAGTGTCACCTGACTATTCATCAGCGCCCAAGTGGGATGCATTCATTTGACTTTATGTGATTAAGTGGGCGATTTTAATATGTGACAGTTAGGACATGTGATGTCAAGTTGCACCCAAGTGGTACCAAAGACTTCGACTTTTGCAATAAGCAGGTAATTAGTTTTGCCTTGTCCTTTTGTCCCCATTCCGCTGCCTTATCTAGTGTTCGCTCCAGTTCATAAGCTTAAAGACTTTTTATTGTTTATAAATAAATTATTGAATTCGGAAATAATAAGCAAAAAATTCATTTTTAAATATTATTTTGTTTTATGATTAAATGCTTGATCATGACATATCTGGTGCCCCACCGTGATTTTCAATTATAGCATACTATTTTGATTATTCATAATTAAAGTATTTATCCTTCAAGGCCATGTTGGATAAATTAAAGAAAGAAATGAACTCTGTGATAGAATTGGTATATTGCCATGTGATGGGCGGTTGAAAACGCCATTAAAAATCGTATTTTGTTGATATATTTATATCTTTTTATGTTACCTTATTAGCAAGAAATCATTTTTATGATAAAAAAAAGTGCAACTAGCAATTTTGCGTTTGTAGTGCGATGGTGAGTGCAGTCCCTCGCTGTAAAGTTACTCGGTCTGACGCAATCTTTTTTCTTTATGGGAGTGACCATAAATAGATGATAGATGCATTTCGGAATAAAAATGGGTCAAAGTTTGATCTCTTTTTTTCCATTGGGAGATTATATTTGGTGCCAAATTGATGGATGCTTGGTTACTTTCATGGTAAATTCTAGAGCACACACAGTCATGTTTTGATGGAGACCATTGATGTTGCTCAATCCCCACTTACTGAAAGTCATGCCGATTTAATCTATTAAGGGTCGTAATATATATTATTCCATTCATAAGATTTGAGCCCCTTTTGCCGAATTCACTTGATTCTCCCCCACCATCTGAATTCTAGAAACCCTAGATTCTCCATGATGTGGCATGCATGAAGAACCCCCTCCCGTTGTGAGAAACGAAGCATTCTCATGGCTGCAAGATATAAGCATGCTGCATACCGTCAATCAAATGAATATTCCATGAAATTGTCACTTGGGCACACCCTGCTAAAAAATTATAGTCAAATAATGAAACAAGAGTCGAACTCGTCACATTTCGACGTGGACTTACTGTGAAGGCAAGGCATGGATATAATGGCGAATGAATGATAACACTAGGCCGAGCATGGTCAGGCCCAAAAGTACTAATCCTTCTTTTAACTCATAGGGCTTATGAAGTTATGACTGATCTTTCGTGACCTGATGCGGCCCGATAAGCAACCCACACAAGCACTGTGTGTGTGAGACCGGCCTCGGTCGAAAATTGACATGGGGTCGAAAATTGACATGGCTATGACGTTGGATTCAGTTTCATGCATGCATCTAAAACTGCCTGCCTGCAGAGTTCCGACCAGGATCCAATAGTGGCCGGTACTTGTAGTGTCGAGGAAAGGATGACGACGAACAATTTGACGGTTTGTCGAGCCCACAAATAATGAGCAAACCCATTATGGTTATCCTCTCTTGGACCGCGACCGCCATGGGAGATAGAAGGAAGAGCCCGAATAAGATGTCCGATGCCTACTCTAGTTTAATTTTTAAAATTCTATATAATTATAAATGAAAATATTTGGGCCGAAATTAACTTTTGAGAAAAAGAATACAAACTGTTGGGCCATTGCTGGGCTTCAAAATATGAAAGCTCACAGTCTAATCTTTAAAAACTGAAAGCTGCTCCGTGCTTCCCATTGGAACCCTAGCAGCCTCCACCGCCCATCCGCAGAGGGAGACCGAGAGAGAGACAGCGAGAATGGTGAAGTTCCTGAAGCCGAACAAGGCTGTGATCGTGCTCCAGGGCCGCTACGCTGGTAGGAAGGCGGTGATCGTTCGCTCCTTCGACGACGGCACGAGGGACCGGGCCTACGGCCACTGCCTGGTGGCCGGCATTAAGAAGTACCCGAGCAAGGTGATCAGGAAGGATTCGACGAAGAAGGCGGCAAGGAAGTCACGCGTCAAGTGCTTCGTCAAGATCATCAACTACCGCCACCTGATGCCCACCCGTTACACCTTAGACGTTGATCTCAAGGACGTCATCACTGGTGATTGCCTGCAGAGTAAGGATAAGAAGGTGAGCGCTTCTAGAGAGACGAAGAAGCGCTTCGAGGAGCGTTTCAAGACCGGGAAGAACAAGTGGTTTTTCACCAAACTCAGATTTTGAAATCTTAGATGGAAAATTCTGTTTTGGGATATTTGGTCATCTTTTCACAGCATTCCTACTATCTTTAGTGCCTTTTACTGTCTGAGGATTTGGATCTATTCGAAAAATTAATTGCATTAAGCAGTATTCACATACTCTTTCCCGTATTTACATTGTGTCCAGATTTTCCTACAGTTTGTTGGATATGCCTCTGGGTAATTGAGATTTTGCCTTGTCCTTTATTGTGATTGTTTGCATTGATGATCCAACCTCTCTATATATCTGAGATATCTGTCCCAGTATCATATTGAGGTATTTCGGGCTAGGAGGGAAAGAGAAGTCAAGACTTGATGCTAGTGCTTAGTTAATATCAGTTGAGGTTTTTGGTGAATATCTGGTTTGATATTGAACATTCTTTTTTTTTCTCTTTTGTTATTTTGGAATTATGGCTGAGTGAATCCTCTTTATTTGTGAGTTGATTGTGTTTGAACAACAATTGACTGCTTCTGCATGCGGGTAATACAGTGTTTCTTGCTTTTAATATGCCTTACGCCAGTTTCTGGAAAACAGTTTGAAATTGGCACAAAGTTAGATGCTTGATATTTTGTGGAGACATCAGATTTCAGGTTAAATCTGATACCATAGCCCATTTTATGTTCAGTGGTTCACCTTCTGTTTGTGCTGGTGGTTTCTTTGATTGTCTGGGTTGTTTTAGCTTCTTAACTGATTGTTATGAGTAACATCTCTAGTTCTATATTGTTTGGATGCCTCATATAGCATCAGTTTACATAGTAAATTGTATTATCTGAAGAATGTTTGAAGGAATTACTTGTTTAATCCAGAATCTAGTTTCTTGTTAATCCTAAGCATATGAGCTTGGTTTTGTCTTCTTGTTTGCATCATTGTCCTACGCATAAAAAATATTGTTTAGATTTTACCCGTCTTGGTATGAAGAAGATAGGGTTGTACTTGTTATATCCAGAATCTTTGTTTATCCTATCCTACCAAATGGTTGAATGTTTTAACTTCTTTCCTACTGCATCTTTTGATCACTTCTGAAATAGTGGGAGCTCTTTATTCCAGTGCTCTTCCTCGCAATTGCTAATGGGGAAAATCTTGGGCATGTAAGATGCTATGCATGTTTGGCATATATGGGCAAGGGTTAACTCGATGATTGAATTAAACATTTGAGAGTAGGTATACTTGGTACTTAAATCACATTAGTAAAGGTGCATTGGTTTAGAGAATGACAATATTTTTTGAAAATTTTTATATATACAAAATCTTTATCAATAGTTTAGAGAAGTTTTATTTTAAGGTAATTTCCCCTATATTTTTTAGCAAAAAAGAATTTCCCCTCCATTCTTTCTGACAAACTTCTTTCAACATCCACCCTTTCTTTTCTTTGAAGGGAAACCTATTGAACATGTGAATTTTACTAAATTTTCATTATATATTCCTGAATGAAAGTTTTATGTACACCCATGCCCTCAACTATTTCACACTGTCTAGTGGGGGACTCTTGTAACATGGCCAAGTGATCCAAACAATACGAACATTGCATCTTTTAACACAATCTAGAATAAACTTTCATTTATCCCCATTTGGCACATCATTTGATTTTGGCTATATATTTTAATGGAGGGTCTATATAGCACATTTTCTCTATATGGCCACGTTTGCGCGATTGGCATGTCAATTATATTAGGATTTATCTTGCTGGCTTCTAGCATTTTTGGTCGCATGGCAGTCAGATTTAGGGGTCGAAAAGCTGACTTGGTAATACAAAATCTACATGAGTTCTAGTCCTTAGAATCCATGTAAACAAAAAAAGTAAAGGTCATAAGTGGGTGTGGCCATTTCTTCTGCAAACTCACACCTCCTGAAGACGGCAACTCTTCCTTGAAAAATTGGTTCACCCTCAATCCCATGCCTTGCTAGGGATTTATCATGATGTGTGAGGCAACTTCTTTTCCCAAGGCCAGGTATGAATAATGGAATACATTAACTTATACAAAAATGACAACACAGGCCAATCTTAAGGGACTTCTGAATATCAACAGGAGGTTGAGTTGTATATATATGCCATGTGCAAGAATGTAACTATATGCTCGGAGATGAGAGATCCTGATCCACCTTGTTCTCCTGGCACTTTTTGAGAAGGTATAGCTGACGCCTTAAATGCAATATCTGCAAAGAACAGGATTACAAAGAAGTGTTAGAACAAGTTTCCTCACCTACAATCTGTTTGGAGGAATAATGATAATGCGTATTCAAAAGAGTATGACACCCTGTAATCCTGACATACAGGTTCTGATCCTTATTTGGCATCATTATCACTTGAATGATAAGTTACCACCTAGTTGATGCAACTTTTTTTATCAGATAAGTCAAATGGCATGCCATCCCAGGTATCTCAGTGTTCCAAAAATGATTCAGATACAGTGAAAATCGAAAAGCTTACCAGCCTGTTCATGGGTTAGAGAAGCGTTCTACAGGGTAAGTCCAATCAATGCACAAAAAATAACTAGTAGGAAACCTGAAGCCACTAGAATAGATATTAAGGGACAGCTTATAAAAATGGGACCTGCTAAAGCAGTTCATTTGAAAAAAGTAGCTTGTTTGAGTGGTGGCTCTAGGCAAGGAATGTACCCACTTCCATATCAGATTTTCTACGAGGACCCAACAAGGAAATGGTCTATTTACCAATCATGCCCAAGTTATCTGTCGAGAGGTCCAAAGTGAAGATGCAAATGTTCATGTCAGATCCACATCTGTGATCAGCTCAGAGTAACATCAATATTCCCAAATTGAATGGCAGGTCGAGTAAAAAACTCGGAGAACACACACATATGCCAATATTAGATGTGTCAAACAATCACATAGAGAAGATAATCACCTCTTCCTGCAGCAAAGGTGGGAGATTGTCAATGGAAACAAGCCCATTCATCTCTTGCAAAAGTTTCTGATCTCTGATACCAGACCACGTCTGAGGCGGCAATGCAAGCAAAAGAGCAGTGAAGATGTTGCTTGCTGATGGTTGCTGCAACTTAATACAACCACTACCCATGTTGTTGGAGTTGCCACATCCGACTTTCACAAAAGAGGGAGGAACAAGCACATCAACCTTCTCTTCATTTCGACCATTCGTTACCGTCCCACTTAAAACTGCTACAGGTTTATTATCATTGTCGTCAGCCTTCAAACACTTGATGCAGGTTTCCTTGCAGCAAGAGCAACCTGTAGAACCACCTTTCCCTGCTAAAATATCTGCCCCTTGGCAGCATATACTAGCAGCAATTTTCCTAAAATTGTCATCGTCAGTGAGAAATGAGACTCTTCTACAACAAGTTGACGAGGACAAGAAATTGAGAACATAATTGTGGAGACCCGTCTCCTGCACTTGCTTTAGCACCTCATCCTGCAACAGAAGATCCATTTGACATGGTGTGATGTACATAAAGAAAGAACCAGTTCATATGAATTTGTCCATTATTGAGTCAATCCATCCAGTTTTTTTTTTTAATTCAAAAAATATGTTAATAGTCTCAATCCCTTGCCCACACTATACCTTGTTTAGGAATACACATTCAACAGTGGACATATTAAATAAATTTAACCAACATTCAATACAATCCCGGTTAGTGTAGCAGCATCAAGGACCTAGTATAGCTCAAGCTAGTATTCTCCGCACTCAAAGAATCAAAAGTAACACAAGCTTCAAGCAATGATAGAAGGAATTGAACCTACATCACCACCCTCGATGGTGGTCAATGAGTTTAGCTCTTATAGGCTTTCACATCTTATTTTAATGCCAACAGCACTAATGGTAGCATACCCACAATCAAGTAAAAAAATGAATGAATTCGGAAGTTTCTTGTTGGAATTGAGCCAAATTATAAACTCCTGGAAACTGGACTCATTACAACCTAGCCTGAAACAGCCATATAAACTATCAATAACATTTTCCGCTTCATGAACTCAAGGCTAACTGTTCTTGAAAAGAGTCTTCTTGTCATATAATGTTTCCTTTTTTCAAAATCACTGATATAGAATTTCATTCAACATACCTTCAGAGATAATCTTCCTTTCTCCTCTTGGCTTATACTCATGCCAGCATCCTCTGCTCTACGAACTTCAGCAACCCACTGAATGAACTTCTCAAAATCAGATGGGAGAGATGAGCAAACAGCACCAATAACCATATCTATATCTTTTATGTCTTGATTCTTCAAGAGAAGAGGGACATCATCCACTAAGTACCTTGCAGTACCATTCCAGCTCTCATTTCTACAACTCTGCAGGGGCATTTTCCACATTGGGCACTTATTCCACATTATACAGAAACAGGAAGTAGAAAGACTGGGCTCTACCAACAAAGTAACTAAGAACAAACTTAAAGAAATCGGATTATAAAATGGCGTATAGCATCTGGGGAGAATCAAACAGTGGGAGTACACATCTTAACCTTTTGCAAGATGCACTTTATCACATATTTATGGCTTCTTAACATTTATTTTGGAATAACGGGCAAAGAAACATTTTTTTGGAACAACTTATTTTGTTGATTTAAAAACAAAGCATGATTATTCTTCATCTAGTTAACTCACAGAATTTTTTAACTTCCAAAGGTGAAAAGGGCTGTCAAGTTTATCAATACTTCAGCTAGTTAAAAATGTACCATGCTATGAAAATAGAGAATCGCCAGAAAAAAGAAATAAAAGCCATGGACTATCAATATGCTGTAATAATTGGAAGTGTATCCCAAAAATGGTAGTTTCTCTGATATGTACCAGTGTATAAAGGAGTCCTGGGTCCCTCTGGGGCCTAGATATCAACATGAACCTAGTAATCAATCAGAAGATAGAGTCAATACATGTTCATGAAACCCTTCCCCAACATTATAAAATATCAGTAATTCAAAGAGACAGGGACAGGCTTAGGAATATGCCAGCCCAAAGGATGTTGAATGTCTATTTACATTCATGAAGTAAGAAAGTCTAAATCTGAGCAACATTGGACAAACTTGATTTTGGGCTGGTAAGAAATATTAACTTCAACTGACAGGCTAGAAGAAAATATTTCACTTTCAGCTGCTCTACAAAGAATTTCTGCAAAGTTCATTAACACTTCAGTTGTTAAAAATTCATAACAGTCCGACCATACTATCAGGTGTACAAAATGTTAGAGAAAAATAAGGAAGACTTAAAACAAATCCTAGGTAATTACCTGCAGAATAGTATTATAATCAACTGAAAGATAACTAATAAGACATGAGCATTTGGAGAGAAGCTCCAACACAGAATAATGAATTTTTACTAATAATGCCAGGGTAACTCCAAAAGAAATTAAGTTTTTTCATGAATAATGGAATTTGATTATTAAAACTATATGTTACCCTCTCTGTTGTCCTGTTGTCTCATCAGTGGTATCCATGGCTTCCCAAAGAAGAGTAAGAGGCACCCAATGGGGAGGATACTTGAATCGTGCAACATCCAGTATCAATACCATGTCACTTTCCACATGATAACCACCAATAGGTGAGAAATGACCAGTACCAGTCTGCAATCGAAGTAATATATGTAGTAATCAAGCACTCGGTAGAGCAACCATACATTACCAACATTGAATCTATGATGTTCGTGTCTACCTGTTTAAAAGTGGCTCTGTGATAAGATGAAACAACATGACAAACATCTGAGGCAGAGCATCTCTTTACAAAGTGACGAAACTGATCAACATTAGTTTCAGTAGTGCGAAAAGCTCTAACTTCAGCTCCAGCACATTGAGCCAGACATACCACCTTTCCAAAGGAGATACCTTCAGCTTTAACTTTTTCAAGAGGCTCACAGCAATCTAGCATTGACTCATCAAACCATCTCCATGGACCTGACAAAGTTTACATAGAGAAATAATTGAGAAACATATGAAAATATACAAATAGCCTGAGAATGTGCAAAAGGATCAGCATAATCCTGGACTTGAAGGTTATTACTTCGATTTACTGAGAGAAACTCATGGATCAGAAAGAAGAGTTTCATCCCAGTAAAAAGAAAGAAGGGAAGACAGAAGAGAACCAATGACAGCCTATCAGCCAACTTGAGAAAAAGAATTTGCCTAAAATCATTGAGTAATTTGGCATTAAAGCCAAATCTCATGCCTCACTCAGTCTGGTATTGATATAAGCAAACAATTTTCTATAGTTACTCATTACAACAGTGTAAACCGACTGGTTTCACTAAATTTAAGACAGCTAGATTATTATGTTATCAATTGAAATTCCCACAATTGAACGGAAATATATGTAGGGTCTATCCATCAAAAGATGGTACTCTGCTTATAAATTCAACAAATATCACGACAACAAATATCATGACGACAAATACCTTTCCACTTTCTTTTGGGGTCAATGGCAAGAGCATTCAAGACCATCGACAGAGTAGCTAACCCACAATATGCTGGCTCAGACTGGGTTTGGAAATATGATATTAGCTTATAGAACCCTTCCATAGTTCCAGCTTGAATGGCATCAATAAACAGCTTCTGCAATGCCAAAGAAGGAAAAACTAAATCTTGATGCATAAAAGGATATTATTCTCCAAGGTTAAAAACACCTATTAATCGCAACTTTAGTTTCCCCGGTGATCATCTGTTACTTGAACAACAATCTTCTTTCCCAAATGAAAAAAAAAAAAACGATCTTCCATTTAAAGTATAAACAAGCTGCCCTAGTACTCAGGAGTCAAAAGAGAAAAACTTTCCCATCAAATTCATCAAAATTTATGATCCGTTCTTCATCTTCTTCAATTGTACGCCTACTATAATGACTTTACCGACCTCGAGATAGAGATAGAAACATTAAGCAGCATGGTACCTTCCCTTCGTTAGAGGCGAAGTCAATCGCTGGAGGAGAAGGGAGGACTCGCCTGTACAGACCCGCGAGCGCCATAATCCTGGGTTGCTAATTTCCTCAGAGGCTCAGCAGCTAAAATAAGAGATTCCCCGCGTTCTTCTAAGAACTTCAACACGAAGGGATCCAACTCCAGTGGGCCTTGATTCCGCAAATGTAATATGAATGAAGCCCCAATAGCAAGTCAAACGTGCTTCCAAGTTTATAATACCCATCTTTTAGAAATGACGGAAGATCACCTTTCTTCTGAATTCTCTCTGCCGATTACATTTTTAATTATTTTCTATTATTTTATTATATACAAATTAATAAAGTAAAATAATAATATCTATCCGACAATAACCCTCAATCCCATTTTCCTCTTGGTCTTGGACAAGTCTCTCAACCCAATATTTACTGAATGCACCCTTACATCGTGTTGGACTTTACTAGTTAACGAGGATCTCCCTCTCTCACTCTCACGTCATTCTCATATCCCATGTCGATGCTTATCTTCATGTGACAACAAATCTTTAGTTCGAAACCTGTTTTAAAGAGTCAAATGCCAACATAACAGAGTTGGAGGGTGGGAGTGTTGTGGGATGGACCTGAGACTTCAATCCCTCATTGATGGTGTCATTTATGTGTCCATCTTATTCTCCCATTGCATTATAAATTTACAACGATAAGACTCATGCCACTCGCATTAATATTATTTTTTAGTACATAGGAGAACGGCAAACTCGGGAATATATGAATATGATTAATTGGGCACAAATCTCCTATAGAGATAAATGACAACATCACATCAAATCCTCTTATTTGTCATCCAAGAAGCAAGGATAAAGGTCCATGTATGTCCATCTTTCTTTCCCATTCAGCAATGCCCGGGATTAGGGAGTCCACACTTTCCGGGGATCAGCATAGCAAGGTTAGGGTCGACTCCATGAGACCGCAATTCCGATGAGACCCTTTGGGAGCAGAGGCAGCCGTAGTTGGCATTTACCAGCGAGTTGCAGCATGCAGCCGTTGGTGGTGGTGGGTTGGGTGGCGTGGCCGCCGGCATACACGCGTATAGGCCAGAAACAGGCACATTACAGATCCTCTGCACATATTCCTTTATGAAAGAGATGAAAAAGCACAGAGAATAAATCATTATAAAGAATTAATTTGCTACTTTTCCATTACAATAACAATGATAAGGGCATATAGTGAACTGTAATTATATGGACTTTAAAAGTCAAAATTATGATACTACAATATATAGTTTGCTATATATTATTTGCACTCCAAGGATTTCTTTAACTATCATATGATGATGCTCACCGGGGGATAGTAGCCCCGGGCATGGCAGCGCCCGAAGATGGCAGCAATCAGCATGAAGACAAGTAGGAGCCTTCCACCTATCTCCATCTGATTATCAGACTGAGGTACTACAGATCCCTTTCTTCTTTGGTGATGACTCTCTTGATATGACCTATAGGAGTTGGGTGCCTCTCTATTTATTTATAGTAGGGGGATGTGGGAATGTAGATGGAATGGAAGCTACTTTCAAGTCCACTTGGACTTGAAAGTTTTTTTCCTTAAAAAAAGGGGCTTCTTACATACATATAGCTGCCTACAGGCTACCCTAAGTATTAATTTCTTAAAATTTGACGAGGCTAATTGTTAGTTTTCTTAAATTTTGTATAAACAATTTTGTCAGACAAAAATTAATTGCAATTTTGTATTAAATTTATTATTTTTACAATTACATTAGCTTAAATCCATTGTAGCATATTAATTTATTTCTGGGTCTAACCAAAGAAATATGTTATTGGACCACATTTCATTTAAGATAACAAAAACATTATTAATTTGAATATAAACAGTAAAAAAACTATTTCTTGAATGACCCACGTGAGGAGAAGGTTGAAGGAAACACAAATAAATTGAATTAAATGCCATTTCGAGACCAATCATCACAGCATGCCCTTCAAGGGCCTACTCCCAAATAACAAAAGGTTACCACCACTTGTATTGCCGGCCTTATCTCAATCATAAATTGCTCACTTTGATTAGATTTACTTACTTATATGCAGATTTTATTTCTATATGAGAAAAAAGGGGAATTAATAGAGTGACTCTATCATAATCTTAACTGTGAAGAGGCCGGTAGATTCAATTTACCACTACGATTTTCGATGCAACTTTAATCCCTAAATTACTTTATTTTTCTCAAGTTAACGATTCTTTACGTAAGAAAAGGGAAGAAAAATGATGGCATAAAAGTCTTTCAGGTCCACGGGACCTTTTTCAAGTCGTCTCCACTTTGGTTTGCACCGTGACTTATCTCAATCACTTTGGATCATGCCAATCATTTTCAAGGGGTTACCTTTGAATATATTTTGAATATATATATATATGCACAAATATAAACAAGAGAAAAATATGTCACTCCATCTTCATCTTCTCACAATGGTTTCCTCAAAGCAATGAATGTTTTATTAGACATTCATATTCACAGTGACAGAATCTATTACAAAAATAAAAAGGCTAAATGGTACAAGTAGTGCCAAACATTTTCTTGGTTTCACACATCAAACACATGTTAAAGGGACATTTCATTGTTAAATATTTATAAAAATTAAGTAACAAAATATAATAACAATTTAAAATTTTCTGAAATGGCAATAATTTTTGAAAAGATTTTAAATAAAGTTTCTGCTAAAAAAATTGTAAATAATTACAAAGTCTCCACTCAAATAGTATAATGGAAAAGTCTAAAGCTCATCAAACATACACTGTCATATAATTGTTTATCATTTTAGGCTTAATTGTTTCTTTGAATTTTTATTTAATATTTTGAGTATTTATTAATTACAATGCATTTATCATAATTTGATTAAATAGTTATATTATATTATCATATCACACGTAATATGTCTAGTATACTAGACATATCTCATCCCATAAAAGCCCTCTTTGGAAAGGTCGCCAAAATCGATCATGCCATTTCTTTTTTCCGGCGACTTTTCTTTCTTGCTCACATGTAGCCGCCCAATTAGTACAAACTAGAAAAAAATAAAAATTTAAATAAATTAACATAATATATTATTTATCTTTCCATAAAAAATACACAAATTACTAAAAAAATATCATAAATCAATAAAAATACAACAATAGATAATATAAGTTTAATGATTAAACTTTTTGTTAAAACTTAAATAACATCACTTTTCAGAATTTCATATCAAATAACTTTAAGCCCCGATAATATTAAAAGAACCACCCAAACACACATTACTTTGAGGGGCGTGAGGAGATGTTGTAAAGAACAGAGAAATAATGAGCTAGTGATCTTGGAAAATTGGTGAAGTTGGTGTGCATATATTATATATTTATCGATATTATGATTGTAAATAATGGAAGGATTAAATTAAATTGAATTGAATTGAATAAAATAATAAAATTGATGTAAAAGGTTAGAGAAGATGTCACCCTTTTCTCATAGGATCGAGGATGGTAAAATTAATGTAAATAAATACGAAATTAATTTTAAATATGATGAAATTAATGTAAATAATCATTAAACTAATGTAAAAGTTAGTAAAATTGATGTAAAATCATAAAATGATGAAACACTTTTATTTACTCGAATATAATTTAATAAATATATATCATTTTGAACTTAAATACACTTTTACTTTTATACATTAGATGTGATTTGAATGATGTTATATTAGAAAATTTCACCAGCATTTAGTGTCAACTCATTCATTACAGTGAAGGTCCAATCACAATCAAAACCTATTTCAATTGATATTACGAAAAGTGATTATTGAGACGGGTGAAATAAAATTAGAGACTTATAAATGATTTTTAGAAATTTTATGGAGTAGTTTTAAAGAAAAAATAAGTTGGAGATTAAAATATAATTTTTAAAAAGACCAGGGTCAAATTACTATTTAAAAAAAATAGAGACCAAAATGAGACTAAATATAAGTATAGAGATCTGAAAAGAGGTTTTAAAAAGTTCACCGACCAAATAAGTTGCTTGGAATAGGTTGTGAACCCAAATTAAACTTTCAAAAAAGTTTTGGTAAAAAATTATAAATACTGTAAAGTTGGGTTAAAAAGAGAATTTTTGAGAAATTTAAAAACCCAAATGAGACTAAGGGATGTACATGGATCTAAAAGAAAAACTTGATAAGTTTAGGGTTCTAAAAGTGAGATGTTTTATGGGTAAGAACAAAATGATATTTTTGCCTATATTTAAGAACCAAAATATAAAATTTAAAAAATTTAAGCATTTAAGTTGAAAACCTAGAAACTTTTGAAAAATTTGGAAAATATGACCCAACATGATTATTACCTTAGATAGATGAATTGAATGGAGCAAACATTTGAAGAACAAAATGAGTTCATCCATGTGTGGGAATGGAGTAAACATTTGAAGATAAGAATCATCTTATTTGGTGGTTGAGTGAAAGAGAATTTTGGGATCAATCCTTTGGGAGTCAAGAGTGTATCTAGGACGGTTTTTCTTGACTTTGGAAGAGAAATTTTATCTAAAAAGGAGGATATATCTCGATTAATTTTAAGGAGAGACTGTATGAGAGTTGTATCTTAGTTATGGAATTTGTCATATGCAATTTTATTTAATTTTTCAAAGGCCTCCAAGAGTGATTGTCGACCGAGTGGTTGGGGAAAAGGGGCACCCGATCGAGTAAAGGGGGTAAATTGCGAGTCAGTTGGGTATAGGGCGGAGATAGCTCAATTAATTTCGAGTAGAGATCGTATGGGAGTTACTAAATTAGTTATTAGATTTGTTACATGTAATTTGATATGGTTTTTCAAAGGCGCCCGACAGTGATTGTTGGCAGAATGGTTGGGAAAAGGGGTACCCAATCGAGTAAAGGGTTAACCTACGAATTAGGCAAGGTGACCTAACTTAACAATATTTTAATATTTTTTAATCCAAAAAATTACAGATTTGATATTCTCGTGTCCTCTCGACTTTCCAAATATTTTGGTTTCCTTACTCGAGTAATATATTGATCTGATTCAAGTTCACCTCCTAATTCAGAATTTCCTTCCCAATTTCATCTTGGTTTCTATCATTAGATTTTATTTTCAAAGTTTTTGGTGTTATACTAGGTACTCTCCATTAAATCTTTGTATACCATGCTAGTACGTAAAAACTCGGACAAATATAAATTCAATCCAATTGATTCTATTTTCAATTGATCAACCTTAGACCATGACCATTTTAATACTCTTATATACTACAATTTTATTTACTTGTTTAGCCATAATTTTACCAACTAGCACATACTTCTTACTACGAGCTCGAGTAATTGACTATAGACCAACTACGTCAGTTTTGGCCAAGCCACTACAACAACGAGAGTGATCTACCGGAAAAGGTCTGGTGCTTGTGTTGAGTAGGCTGTGTTGGTCCCTACTAGGAGAAAATCAAGGTTAATTGATGTCACACCCTGGCCTGGTTTGATCGGAGCCCTATGATCAATTCGACATCCTTCATTGAGCCACAATGGTATTTTTATCAAGATAGTTCAAGAAAAGTAAAACGTACCGCTACATACATTTTCCATAACAAATAAATCAATATGTCATAGTATCGGGTTTACCTTGAGGGTTCGACCCTTACTTCAAACTCTAACTCTACTTGGCTCGACCTTCCCTAAAAGGGGATTTAAGGGAGGGGAATGAGTTCATGGCTCACTAAGAGGAACTTTCTACAACAAAATTTTATGAGTTCATGGCTCACTAAGAGGAACTTTCTACAACAAAATTTTTAGTCAAACATTTTTATTCGTTTACAATCATGACCCATGTTATTGTTCATTCAACAACCGCCTTTTGTTCATAAAAGGGTTCTCTTAGTCGCAGAGCAATCTCCGACTACTCCACTTGTGGTCTCGAGTGCCTTTACTAGCCACCCTGGTAGAAGTCCTTGAATTCAACCAGGAGTCTGAGTGGGAATCAATTACTTGACCCTCAAACCCGCATCATACTTCGTGTATGTGAATGTGGGAAGAGATCTCTCCCCCTCCCCGACCTCGGTCTCAATGTGCACAAAGCTCCCTAAGCTTCTTGGCTCCCTGAATGACATACTACCCTTATGCTCCATAAGTCATCTAGTAGCCCTTAGAACCACCACTACCCCAAACTGGGTGCCTTGATGGTTCCGTATGTCATCATGTATAACCACAAGTCGTTTTAAATTAAGACCTTTATCTTTGGGCTACCGGCCCCACGGATCTGTTGGCTCGGCTTTAGCCCCTTGCCCACCAACCCAACGGGTTTGACGATCGGGCTTCGGCGTGGTAGCTGATGGCCTAACAAGCCCAACAACCAGGCCTTGGCTTGGTAGTTGTAACACACAATTTATCCAATTTTATGAAAAATTTTGAGGGTTCATTACTCAATAGATTTTTAATGAGTCTGAACTTGTGCCCATTGACCTTGGATCCACTAGAGTAGCTCTAGCTCACCCTCAGAATTAGCTCACAAATTGTTTAAGTAGTTCACGTAGTCAGGGGAGACTAACTCTAGGAAAAATGGTTTTTAATGTAAAAGCATGACCATCGTCCCAATTGGAACTGATGCTGGAAGTTCCCACTCACCCGGTGTGCAGTGCCTTGTCCTTTCCCAGTCTGGCTTGTTTGTGCTCTTAAGGCGTTCTAGGGTCGTATGTCAATGGACCCCTCTCACACCTGCATGATTTTAGATAAGGATTATTAAGTCCTGATTCACTTCTATGTTTCTCGAATTTAGTTTGAATTGGATTGTGTCAGACTCCTTATTTTTTAAAAATATTTCATAATCAAAATCCCTATTTTCAAAATCATTATTTTTCATTAACCACAGCCGGTGTATTTAACAATCAACACACAACCTTCATCATGAAGGGATCACACATTCACAAGGCAGCATGTCCACTTCACTGTGTCGGAGCGACTTTACCAGCCACCTAGATAGAAGCCCGTCCACTTCTACCCTAAGAATGAGTGGATGTATGCAACAATCGACCCTCAATCCCGTAAAGAAACTATGTGTCTATATGAGGACAAGGACCTCATCCCAACCCCACCTTGGTCTCATGTGCATGAAGCTACGTCAAGCTTCCCTGACTGCTGGCACGATAAACTACCCTTATCTTCACCATGACATCAAGTAGCCCTTAAGACGCATCACTACCCCTCTTGCGTATCTTGAAGGTCCTGAACCTCAATGCATGCACCAAACAATAGTTTTCCTCATAAGCCATTTAATCTTCGGTGCCACTAGTCCAACGATCCAAACCCTCAACTCGACCTGTAGCTATTTTTCTCGATTGGTCTATAGACCAATCTTGTCGCATTGTCACCAGTCCATCTAGTATGTCGGTCCTGTCTTGGTAACATGGCCAAACACATAATTCATTTAAAGTTTTCATGGCTTAATCTCATGTTTGTTTACGGGCTCTTGCTCATGCCAATTGGCCTTGAGCCCACTGTATGAGATTTTCAAAATTGAGGCCTCCGACCTTTCTAAGCTATTTGAGCTCTCGTCAATAAGGTCTCCCAAAAAGGTTAACCATTAGCACACAGTCAGGGGAGAGAACTTCTCAAAAAAAATAACTTTCTAGTTGTCCATCACACCAACTGGGTGTGAGGACATCTCCACTCATAACTGATGAACGGGTTTTCTACTTCCTTCCAGGAAGTTCATCATACCAACTGGGTATGACCTACTTACAATCGATAAGTAGTTTTTCCTCGTAATTTACACATCACTCCATCCAGGTGAGATGTTTAAAATTCCACTTGTTAGTGGGTTTTCATTTCTGTGGTGCTTATCATCCCAACCCAGTATGATTTGAATAATCCCACTCACTCGTGAATGCAATGAATCCTTTTTAACCAGCTTTTTGTCTCCTCGTGAGCTTGACTTAGCTGGCGTTCCCACTACTCCACGTTCCTACATGATATGAACATACTTGTTCATTATACTTTGGCTTGATAGCCTTCATTCATCGTGAATGAATAAAATACCCAACTTTTCAATTAATTATAATTAAGTCCCTAAAGTTCTTTTTCTTTAACTTTAGGTCACTAATGCCAAATTTTCACCAAATTGAGTCTTGAAACTTCAAAATTTTACTTTCCCAAATTCCCAATTTGGTCCACAACTTTTCCAAAATTATAATTTTACCCATACTTTACAAAAATAGTAAAATTGACCGTAAAAATTCCAAAAAAAATTATCCAATTGGTCCTCCGACATCATTCACATGCCCAATTGTCCTACAACATCATTTTAATGCCCAATTGGCCCTCAATTTTAGAAAATTACACTTTATTCCCTCAAATTTTTGAAATCCCCAATTTTTCCCCAATTTCAACCTTTCAACTTGGCTGAATTTTATTTCATCAAATTATTTAATAAAACAAGGTTAATTGTTGAAATTGAAGGTGGATTTGAGTTCCTACACATCCATAAGATTCAATTGCACTTTGAATAGCATGAATTGATGCCAGAACTAACTTAAATGGAGCTTCGCCGAAAAACTGAACGTAGAGAGAGAAAATTTTGGAAGCTTACTGTTGGAGGTGTGGCGGTCTGAGGTTTCGATATGGGTGGATAGCTCTTGTCCTGAGGTTACTCCTAGGATCAAGAATCACCTCAATTCATGTCGAATTAAGGGAGAATTTGGTTAGTAAATATATGTCAGTTCTCTCTCTAGCATCGATCGAAATTTATAGAGGGGAGCCAAATTGGCTTACCTTTCTGCTCTAATTCAGCTGTATGAGGGCTGTGGAAGTGTTGGGAGGGCTTGGTTTGGCTTGAGAAGGGCTTGAATTGGCCATTTTCAGCTCGGCCGAAATAGGGCAGCTTCGGTCTGCCGGAGCTGCTTCACTATTCTATCACATCGGCATTTCTCCTATGATCCTCGAAGCAAATGGAGGCTACCATTGTGTAGCTGAGTTCTCTTTGAATCTAAAGAATTCAACCACACCTTCGTTGGCTTAGAAAAATGCCCAAGTTAGAGCCCTAGTTTGAGCATCACCAGAAAATGGAGTAGTGGAGAGATATTGGAGTTTTCAAGTGTGAGGAGGATAAATGAGGAGAGGTTCTTTATATAGGAAGCTCGGAGACTTCTTGGCCATATGATTGACACCTTAATGGCAGTCATTTATTGCCTGAAACTCCCTGTCCAGTGACTTTTCATCTTCGCCCGCACTGCTCGATTACCGGGCGAGTGAACAGTGCTGTCATCTGAAGGAAGAAGACGACATGTTCCGAACCGGGTTCAATGCTTAAACCGACCGGTTCAAGCCCAATTTGACCGAGTTTTTCAAAATTAAAATTTTTTAAATTCATCTAAATTCATTATCTATCCAATAGTGGCCTAAATTCTCAAATTTGAATTTTCTAAGCCACTTAGAAAAATGAATATAGAAACTGGTTCAATAGTGGTTCAAACCGGTTCAATCTAGTTAAAGTCTAGTTCACCTGAACTGATTTGGTTTTCTCCTCTAATTCATCCTCATGTCTTTTTTCATGACTTTTGTGACTCTTTAGGTCAATCGAGATCCATAAATTTTTCGGTTTGCCCTTTCTCTATCGGTTCGGGTTTATAAACCGACTCGATTTTTTCTTTGGAAATGACTGGTTCTTTTCACGTTTTTCTTATTATCAAAGGATGGGGTTTACAAAGAAGGTCTTCTAGATGATTTAAACATTGGCACTCAGTTAGGGGAGAACATTTCTGACAAAAATGTTATTTTTAACTTTATCACACCAACCAAGTGTGATGATATCTCCGCTTACAACGGTAAGCGAGTTTCTCCTTTTCTCAAGGAAACTCATCATACCAACCGGGTATAATTATCTCTACTTACAACCAGTAAGTAGGTTATCTCAGTTAAAGATGGTACTACTCATCCCAATCGGGTATGAAGTTAGATAATCCCACTCACCCGATGAGAGTGACGTGTTCGTCCCCAGTCGGTTTCTGAGTCCAAAGCCACGCTAGCTTTTTCTTGATGGCATTCCATCTCTCGTCTTCCTACATGATTTGGGCATCTTTGTCAATTAAGGTTTGGCATGACAGCCTTCGTTTTCTCACAATGAGCGGCTAGGCTCAAAATTGTTAGTTAATTGTAGTTAGGTCCCTAAAGTTCAGTTTTCTTAACTTTAGGTCCCTTGTGCCAACTTTTCCCCAAATTGAGTCCCAAGACTTCCAAAATTCTCTTTGAGTCCTCAATTTACTCAAAATTATATAAGGGGCACAAGTTTTCCAAATTTCCAATTTGGTCCCCATCTTTTCAAAAATTACAATTTGCCCATACTTTCCACAAATGGCAATTTGACCCCAAATGTTCCAAAAAATGACCAATTGGTCCCCTAGCATCTTTCTCATTGCCACTTGGCCTTCCATTTTGGGAAATTACAAAGAAGTCCCTCAAATTTTCAAAATCCCCAATTTTCCCCAATAGTTTCACCAATTTCTTCCCTTTAAACTGACCAAATTTGATTTCTTCAAATTGGCCGGTCTATATCGATTAGTTCCTACATTTCCATAAGATTCAATTGGACTTTGAACTGAAGCATTTGGGTCCAAATTGAGCTCAAATAGAGCTTCGTTGGAAAAGTACTCATAGAGAGAGAAAGCTTCAAAAGCTAACCGTCAGAGATGTGGCAGTCTGAGCTCTTGATCGGGGAAGTACCTCTTGTCCTAAGTTTCCTTCTAGGATCAAGAATCGCTTCAATTGAAGTCAAATCGAGGGTGTATTTAGTCAATGAAATTTAGCACTTTCTCTATCTAACCCTGAACCGTAGTGATTGAGAATGGCAGAATTGACTTACCTTTCAACTCTGTTTAGGTCGTGTTAGGGTGTTGGAGAGGTTCGTTTGGTTAGAGGAGCGTTAAATTTGGCTAAATTCTACTTGACCAAAATAGGGTAGCTTTGGTCTGTCGGAGCTGCTTCACTGATTGATTTCGCTGGTGCTTTTCTTACAGTCCTCAGGTCAAAAGGAAGTTGCTACCAGGTAGCTGACTTCCCCTGGAGTCTATAGGACCTAACCTTGCCTTCTGAGGCTGAGAAAAAGGCCCATGTCGGAGATGTGGTTCGAGCTTCACCGAAAAATGGATCAGTTGAGAGAGAATAGTGATTTGAGGTGTGTGGATGATGAATGGAGAGGAGCTCTTTATATAGGTAGCTTGGGGACCCTCTATCCGATTGCTTTCCATTTTGGTCAAGTTATCCTTGCCCTGAAACGGCCTGAATGGAGTGGTTTCATCTTCATTGGAGATATACATTTTCTACATTAATGAATAGTATTGTCATCTTGAGGAAGAAGATGACATTGTTCCGAACTAGACCGGACCGGTCCGACTGGATTCAATGGCAAAAATTGGCCGGTTCAAGCTTGATTCAACCAGTTTTCTCAAAATAAAAAATTTCTAAATTAATATAAATTCATTTTCTATCTAATGGTGGCTTTAATTTCCCAATTTAAATATTTTAAGCCTTAAAAAAATGAATTTAGAAATTGGTTCAAGTATGGTTCAAACTAGTTCAATCCGGTTCATATTTGGTTCGCCCTGAACCGGTTTGGTTTTCTCTTCTCATTCATCCCAAAGTTCTTTTCCTTGATTTTTATGACTCTTTGATTCATTCGAGATTTGTCAATTCCCCAATTTACCCTTTCCTTATCAATTATGGATCGTGAACCAACTTAGTTTCCTCTTTTGAAATGACTGGTTCTTTTCCCGAATTTTCTTATCTTTAATGGGATGGGGTTTACAACTCTCCCATCCTTTTAGCGATTTTGTCCCCAAAAATATGTGAGCAATCCTTTGCATTGGGAGTAATTTTCCATTGGCATCCTCTTGGGTTTGTTTTACATGTTGTCACTTTGGTTGTTCCATCACCTCGCCCCTTTTCAACCATGTTCCTAAGAAATTCTTTTCCTTTCATTGTTTACTCACTCCTTGAAGTTTATCATGATTAAACATGTCTTTCCCACTGGTCTAAATGTACATCCTTGGGTTCACTACTTACGTTGCTTAGCGTAAGGCTCTTCTTCTTACAGTTTATTATCCTTACATTAGGTTGGATGTCCCATAAACGTCCGATCTTCCCCGTTTCTATTTATTTTCCTTGGTTGCTAATGCTCTTTAGCTTAGCATCCCTTCAGACTCTTCGTCCTTAAACCTATGGGTTTTTTATGTGATTTCTTCCTTATCTTATTTTGGTCCTTTCTCTATTTTTGGTTTACTACGACTCCGGTTCCATTTCTTAGGTTTGACTAACGCACTTGGTTTTACTTGGGTTACCTTTCCTTGGGACTGTTGGAACTACATGTCCTTTATAGCATAACATGTTCTAGAAATGTCTTTGTCTATTATAGTTCAAGAATGTGTATCCTTGATAACGGTTAATGCCTTTCCATCCATTTAGGAGTCGTATGGCTTTATTCCTTCTTATTACCTGGTAGTGTTTGCCAACTACCTTCTATGCTGTCCAATTGTCCTTTAAATTTTTAACATAAGGATCTTGTTGGTTTCACCTTACATACTCATTCTTTACCAAATTTTCTATGGGATTTCCCCCAGTTCCAACCACCAGTGTTTCTGATAGCTTACCGACACATTTAGATTGTAAACCCCATCCTTTAAGGATAAGAAAAACTTGGGAAAGAACTAGTCAACTCAAGAGAGAAAATCGAGCCAGTTCACAAACCATAACCGATAAGAAAAGGGTAAAGTGGGAAATTGACAAGTCCCAAGTGACTTAAAAAGCCATAAAAAGAATGGAAAAGAACCTTGGGACAATAGGGAAGGAAAAACCAAACCGGATCAAGGTGAACCGGACTTAACCGGATTGAACCAATTTCTAAATTTATTTTTCTAGTAGCTTAAAATATTCAAATTGGGGAATTCAAGCCACTCTTAGAGAGAAAATGAATTTAGAAATTTTTAATTTTGAGAAAACCGGTTGAATCGGGCCTGAACCGGCCAATTTATGGATTGAACCGGTCGGATCGGTCTAGTCCAGTTGGGAACAGTGTCTTCTTCTTCCTTAAGATGACAGCACTATTCATTCAATGCAAAAAATGGTAACTCTAACGAAGGAAAAATGGCTCTAATCAGGTCGTTTCAGGAAGAGGATAAGCTTGACCAAAATGTGAAACGGTCGGGCAGACAGTCCCCGAGCTCCCTATATAAAGAGCTCCTCTCCATTCATCCTCCACACACCTGAAATCTCCATTCTCTCTCAATTTCTCCATTTTCGTTGACGCTAAAAACCAAAACTCCAACTTGGGCAGTTTTCTTAACCTCATAAGGCGAGGTCAGTCCTTTAGATTTCGAGGGAAGTCAACTACTTGATAGCATCTTCCTTTCGACCTGAGGACCGTGGGAGAAGCACTGGTGGAATCAAACAGTGAAGCATCTTCGACATATCGAAGCTGCCTTATTTTGTCTAAGCCGCATTCAGCCGCATTCAGCCCTCCTCTGCCCAAACCAAGCCTTCCCAACACCCCTACAACACTCATATGACCTCCACATAGTTGAAAGGTAAGTCATTTCAACCCTTCTCAATCGTTGTAGGTCGGGGTGAGAGAGAGAAACACTAAAAATTTACTAATGAAATTCTCCTTCAATTTAATGTCAATTGTTGCAATTCTTGATAATAGAAGGAACCTTAGGACAAGAGTTATTTTCCCCGATAGAGTGCTAAAAGCACCGCCCCTCTGACGGTAAAATTTTGAAGCTTTCTCTCTCTACGCACAATTTTCCCGTGAATCTCCGTTTGAGCTCAATTCGAACCCAAATGACACAGTTCAAAGCTCAATTGAATCATATGGAAGTTTAAGAACTGATCTATACCTTCAATTGAAGCAATTAACCCTGATTGAATGACCAATTTGAAGAAATCAAATTCGGTCAGTTAACGGGGAGAAATTTGTGGAAAATTTTGGGGAAAATTAGGGATTTCATAAAATTGAGGGACCTTTTTGTAATTTTCCAAAATTGAAGGCCAATAGGCCATGAGAAATATGTTGAGGGACCAATTGGTCAATTTTTGAAACATTTGGGGTAAAATTGTCATTTTTTGAAAGTAGGGGCAAAATGGTAATTTTTAAAAAGTTGGGGACCAAATTGGAAATTTAGAAAAATTGAGCCCCTTATCCAATTTTAAGTAAATTAATGACTCAAAGAGAATTTTTGGAAACCTTGGGAATCTAATTGGGAAAAAGTTGGCATTAGGGACCTAAAGTTAAGAAAAATGAACTTTAGGGACCTAAGTACAATTAATCAACAATTGGTGAACGTAGGCTTTTTTGCCAAACCGTAATTGATAAGGCTGCCCAAATCGTATAGGGACAAGTGTGATTGAAATGCAAGCAAGAGAAAGGTCAGGTCAACTTGGAAACCAACCGAGGATGAACACGTCAGAGTTATCGAGTTAGTGGGCTTATTTACATCATACTCGGTTGGAATGTTGAGCACTTTATAATCGAAAAGCCACTTGTGAGTCGAACTATAACATCATTCCCGATTGAGGTGATGGGCAAACTAAGCTAAAACATAATTACCAGTTGTAAGTATAAGAAATCATGCATGGTTGGTATGATGAGCTTTCTAGAAGGAAGGAGAAACCCGCTTACCGGTGGTAAGTAGAGGTATCATCACACCCGATTGGTGGGATGAAGTGAAAATATATTTTTGTCAGAAGTGCTCTCCCCTAACTATGTGATAATGCTTAAACCATTTGGGAGCTAGAACCGCTCAGATAAGCCAGAGGCCTCAGTTTTTGAACTTGTGGAGCTAAATGCTAGGTATTGGAAAATTACGTGCAGTGGGCACGAGCAGGAGCTCGTAAACAAAACTTGAATTGAGAAATACATGAAATCTCTAATGAAACTTTTGTGTGATTTCGCCACGGTATAAAGTCAGGACCAACAGTACTCGATGGACTAGCGGTAGTGTGTCAGGGCCAGGTCAATGGACTAGCACAGACAAACTGTTGCAGGTCAGGTTGAGGGTTGGGGCCGTTGGTCTAGTGGCACCAAAGAAAAATGACCAAATGTTAAAATTATTATTTTGTGCATGCACTTGGGGTACAGGACCATCAAGACACCTAAGAGGGGTAGTGATGGGTCCTAAGGGCTACTGGACGACATGGTGGAGATAAGAGTAGCTTGTTATGCTAGTCAGTCTTGAGCTCAAAGTAACTTCTTGCCCATGAGACCAGGGTGTGGTTGGAATGAGGTCTTTGTCCTCATACGGACACGAATTATTTTGGGTCTAAGCATCAAACGTCTAGGACATTCACTCATACTTCTGGTAGAAGTCAGGGACTTCTATCATGGTGGATGGTAAATACACTCTGATCCACAAGTGGGTGTAGTCGTCGTAATTGCATATCACGAATGTGTGTACATTTCTTGATGAACGACGTGTGTTGTTTGCTAAAGCGCCTCCCGAGGCAAGGGTATGGGCTAAAAAAGCTAAAACACACCTTATATTGAAATGGGGAAAAAGGTTTTGAAAACCTTGGAAAGGATTTGAGAATCCATGGAAAAAGGAATGGTAAACTTTGGAAAAAGGTTTTTTTTAAAGAAATGGAAATTAAGGAAACCACTTTGAAAAGGAAAATGTCACCCTTTTCGGGGTAGTTTTTGAAAACCAAATTTGAGGAAAAATCCGTTTTCAAGGAAATAATAATCTTGGCACAGTCTAGTTAAAGTTATTTTTAACTCACCCCCAACACCTACTCACTAAGTTGTAAAACTCACCCCCCTCCCTTTTACTCCTTTCAAGTAACCAAGAAAAAAATCAAACTTAAAGGCCTCCCTGTATGACAGGTATGTCCATTTTAAGATATTCAGTTTTGTATAATACTATTCCAGGAAAGACAGAAAAGAAGGATGCCTTACTCTCCAGAGTTTAAAAAAGGGTGAAACCCTTCATGGACCAAAGGGAGGGGTGGGTTGCTCACGGGTATTCGATCAAACTGAGTCGGGGCATGACAACTTTAGTGGAATCAGAGTCAGGTTCCTTGAATGCATTAACAAGACTATATAACATAGTAACTAAGAGGAATTAATCTTAAAATCTCAGATGGCTCCCAAGAGAGGAACCAAGAGAACGAGAGTTGCAGTTTCTGACACTATCTAGCAACCCCTTTCGGTGAAAACTCCCTAAGAAGCCTAGACAGTTCCTCTTGGATTAAGCTCGAAACATCAAAGACTGTACAAGGAATTGACTCGAGTGTTTGGACAGCCTAACCTCACTCTTGAGGTGGACATGAACTCTCGAGCTGAGCCTGAGGAAGTACAATCTCATCCCTCTCCTATTAATGTTCCTCCTCTAGTTGACATCCCGAAATACCTCAAAACCCTCCAACAACTAGGATGTAAGCCATTCCTAGGAGAGAAGGATGCTGGAGCTGCTATGGACCGGCTAGTCAGCATCAAGAAACTCTTGGGGATAGTTAGGATCTCACCAGAAGATATGGTAATCCTGATAGAAGTTTTCCTAGAAGTTAGTGCAAAGAGGTGGTGGGATAACATCAGAAGCTTGCATGACACCACACCCACCTAGGAACAATTCATAGAGAGGTATTTAGAGGAATACTTAGCTTTACACCTGATCAACGAGAAGAAGTAAGAATTCTTCCGACTCTGACAAGGATCCCACACCATCTCGGAGTATGAGACTAGATTTAATGAGCTAAGACCTTTTGCTTCATACTTAGCTGGACTGACAGATATCTACCAACGGTTCGTGGAAAGCCACCTAGAAAAATGAATTTAAGATTCAGTTCAATAGTGGTTCAAACCAGTCCGAACCGATTTGGATCCGATTCACCTGAACCGGTTTGGTTTTCATCCCCAATTCCTTCACAAATCCATTTCCATGTCTTTTGTGGATCCTTGGATCACTTAGGGTCCATAAAATTCTCGGTTTACCATCTCTTAATCGATTCCGGTTCATAAACCAGCTCGGTTCTTAAACTAGTTTAATCTGGTTCAGGTCTGGTTCACCCGAACATATCTGATTTTTCTCTCCCACATTGTTCTAAGGTTCCTTCCCAAGGATTATAAACATCTTTGAATCACAAGGGATCCATAAGTGTCTTGGTTTACCCATTCTCTATTAGTTTAGGTTTAATGAATCAACTCGGTTCATAAACTAGTTCTATCTGGTTCAGACCCGGTTCTATTGAACTTGCTTCGATTCTTTCTTCGTCATTCCGTCCTAGGGTTCTTTTGCCCAAGTTTATGAACCTTTTTTAGTCACATGGGAGTTAGAAATTTTCAAATTTCCTCATCCCCTAACAATCGGGTTTTTAGACCAATTCGGTTTAAAGATTCAAATTGATCGGTTCTTTGCACGGTTTTCTCATTACTAAAGGACGGGGTTTACAGACCAATTCAGATGAACTGGATCCAACTAGATTGAACCGCTTTATGAACCGAGTCGGTTCATGAACCAGAACTGACAAAGAAAGGGAAAACTAAGAAATGTATGTATCCTGAATGACCCAAAGAGTCCCAAAAGTCATGTAAATGGACTTGAGAATGAATTGGAGATGAAAACCAAATCGGTTTAGGTGAACCAGATCCGAACTAGATTGAACCGGTTTGGACCGGTTTGAACCACTATTGAACCGGATGCTAGATTCATTTTTCTAGCTGGCTTAAAATATTCAAATTTGAGATTTGAGGCCACCATTGGATAGAAAATGAATTTAGAAATTTTTAGATTTGAAAAAATCGGTCGAATGGGGCGTGAACTAGCCAATTTAAGCTTTGAACCCGGTTTGGACTAGTGCGATCCGTTTTGAAACAGTGTCGTCTTCTTCCTTTAAATGACAACACTGTTCACTCACCAGAAAATTGCACAGCACTGATGAAGCTGAAAAGTGTTCGGCCAAGGAGTTTCAGCAGAGTGAGAATGTTGAAATTGGGGGAAATTTGGGAATTGCAAAAATTAGGGGGACTAAAGTGTAATTTCATAAAATTGATGACCAATTGGGCATGATAAAGATGTTGGAGGACCAATTGTAAAAATTTTGGAATTTTTTAGAGCAAAACCTACCATTTTTGTAAAGTAGGGGCAAAATGGTAATTTTGGAAAAGTTGGGGAACCAATTTAGAAATTTGGGAAATTAAACCCCTTTTTGTGAAATTGAATAAATTGAGGTCCCAAGGTGAATTTTAAAATTTTTAGGACTCAATTTGAGTAAAACCCGGCATTAGGGACTTAAAGTTAAAGAAAAATAACTTTAGGGACCTAATTGTAAATAAATAAAAAGTTTGGTTTTCTCATTCATTTGAAATGAATGAAGGATATTATGTTGAGGGATAATGAACAAGGATGTTCATATCGTGTAGGAACACGAAGTACCGGGAATGCCAGTAAGGACAAGCTCGCGTGAATAGAAAGAACCGGTCAAGTGAAATTCACTACATTAACAGGTGAGTGAGATTTTTATATCATAACTAGTTGGGATGATAAGCACATCGGAATGAAAACCCACTACTTAGTGGTATTTTAAACATCACAACTTAGAGGAGTGATGTGAAAATAATGTGAAAAAACTATTTATTGGTTGTAAGTAGATAATACCCAATTGGTATGATGAAACTTCTTCAAAGGAAGTGGAAAACCCGTTCATTGGTTATAAGTGGAGATATCCTCATACTCGGTTAGTATTATGGATAGTTAAAAATATATTTTTGTCAAAAGTACTCTCCCCCTGACTATGTGCCACTACTTAAACGGTTTGGGAAACCTTCTTGACGGGAGCTTGAATAGCTTTGTTAGGTTGGAGGCCTCAGTTTTAGTACTTGGGGGCTAATATGCTTGGTTTTGAAAATCTCGAACAGTAGGCCATAAGCCAGTTGGCACGAGTAGAAGCTCATAAACAAATATGAGTTTTATGTCATAAAACTTTAAATAAATGAATTATTTGGCCATGTTACCAAGACATGACCGACATATTCAGTCAACTAGTGGTAATGCAACATGACAGGTCTTCGGACTAGTCAAGACAGACATCTGCAGTTTGAGTTGAAGGTCCGGTCTGTTGGACCAATGGCACCACAAATTATATGGCATGATGTGAAAACATTGATTGTGCATGCACTGTGTTTACGAGACCTTCAAGATGCCCAAGAGGGGTAGTGATGTGTACTAGGGCCTTGGACGACCAGGTGGGTATAAGGGTAGTTCGTCGTACTAGGTAACCTTCCGAAGCTTTAAGTGCATGAGAATGGGGTGGGGTTGGGATAAGGTCTCTATCCTCATATGGACACGGAGAATTATGACGAGATTGAGGGTCGGATGTTGTAAACATTCACTCATTCTCAGGGTAGAAGTGGACGTACTTCTATCTAGGTGGCCGATAAAGTCGCTCTGACACCACAAGTGGGTTCAATGGACGTACTGGCCTGCGATTGTGTATTTGACCTTCATGATGAAGGATGTGTGTTGGGTGATGACACACCGTGATTAATAAGAAATGGTGATAAAATAGAGATTTGAAATGAAAGGTTTTTGAAATGAAACAAGGAGTGTGGGACACTCCAAGACAAATGTTTTTCCTAAAAATTAATATTTGAAAACTCATTCACTGAGTCGTTGTACTCACCCCTCCCTTATATCCCTTTCAGGTAAACTAAGGAAAAGCTACCAAGACTTCCCGTTAGTTACACCTACAAGACAGGTATGTAAAGTTAAAATTTTATGCAAGTTTTGATTTTGTTATTTTAGGAAAGGTACATGTTTAAATGACTCCTTACTCCTACTAGGTAAAAGAAGGAGAAACCCTTAATAAACTGGAAGAGTATTGGGTTGTTCATGGGGATCCGACCAAACCGGGTTGGGGCATGACAAACCACTTGTGAGTGGGAGTTTAATATCATACCTAGTTGGGGTGATGAGCGATTTAATCTAAAAACCACATAACGGTTGTAAGTGGGATTTTTTAACCTAGTTGGGATGAAGAGTACCATCTCTAACTGATAAAACCTACTTATCGATCCTATGTAGAGTTAATCATACCCGATTGGTATGATGAACTTCCTTGAGGAAATGAGAAACCTGCTTACCTGTTGTAAGCGTAGATATCATCACACCCGGTTGGTGGGATGAACTGAAAATGTACTTTTCGTTAAAAGTGTTCTTTCCTGACCGTGTGCCATTGCTTAAAAGATTTGGGAGACCCTATCGATGGGACCTAGAACAGCTCATATATGCATAGGCCTTAGTTTTTTGAACTCATAGGGCTAAATGCCTGGTTTTGGAAGACACGTGTAGTGGGTCCAAGGCTAGTGGGCATGAGCAGGTGCTCGTAAATAAACTTGAGTGAAGGAAAGCCATGAAAATTCCTAATGAAATTATTGTGTGATTTCACCATGGTACCCAGTTAGAATCGACAATACTCGATGGACTGGTGGCAGTGCGTCAAGGCCAGGTCAACGGATTGACCTAGACAAATAGCTGCAAGTTGAGTTGAGGATCAATGTTGTTGGACTAGTGGCAGTGCGTCAAGGCCAGGTCAACGGATTGACCTAGACAAATAGCTGCAAGTTGAGTTGAGGATCAATGTTGTTGGACTAGTGGCACCAATGATAATGGCCATATGTGAAAAATTATTATTTGTGCATGCACTTGTGGTACAGGACCATCAAGATGCCCAAAAGGGGTAGTGATGGGTCCTAAAGGCTACTCGATGACATGATGGAGATAAGTGTAGTTCGTGGTGCCCGTCAGTTGGGAAGCTCGGAGTAGCTTCTTACGCATGAGACTAGGGTGGGGTCGGGATGAGGACTCTGTCCTCATACGGACACGGAGTGGCATTTGGGTCCGAGGGTCGGATGTCGAGAACATCCACTCAGACCTAGGGTAGAAGTGGACATGATTCTATCTTGTTGGACGGTAAAGATGCTCCTATCCACTACTAAGTGTAGTGGACGGGCTACACCTATGAATGTGTGTACCCTTCCTGATGAAGGGCATGTGTTGTTTGCTAAACGCCTCCCGAGGCAAGGGGATGGGCTAAGAAAGCTAAACACACCTAATATTGAAATGGGAAAAAACTTTTGAAAACGTTGGAAATGATTTGAGAGTCCTTGGAAAAAGAATGGTAATCCTTGGAAAAAGGTTTTTCCTTTTTAAAGGAAATGATAATCTTAGCATGATTTGGATAAACTAAAAATATTTTTGAAAACTAACTCTCAACACTTGCTCATTGAGTTATAGAACTCACCCCCTTCCTTTTACCCCTTTCAGATAACCAAGGAAGAACCAAACTTAAAGACCTCCTTTATTGGAACTATAAGATAGGTAAGTCTATTTTAAGACATTCAGTTTTGTATAATGATATTCCAGGAAAGATAGGAAAAAGGACGTCTTACTACTCGTGGTTTAGAAAAGGGAGAAACCCTTTATTGACCAAAGGGAGTGGCGGTTTGATCACGGGGATCCGACCAAACCCGGTCAGGGTGTGATAACTTGAGTAGTATCAGAGCCTATTTCCTCGAATACATTGTTGACACTATATAACATAGTAACTAAGAGAAAGTTTCAAAAAATTTTCAGATGGCTCCCAAGAGAGGAACCAAGTAAACTAGGGCTAACATCATCAACACCACCCATCACTTTATCCTCGTAGTAAGACAACCTTATAAGCTCTCCAATGCCCAAGGCATGATAAAAGTACCAAATGACCAAATGGGTAAGTATCTAGTACCACCAAGGGGTATGGTGCCAGGATATGCTGGGGTCACATCCTCGAGTACGAAGAGGAGCTAAGCTTGAAGACAGGAATGCGAACAAGGGCTTATAACCCTACATAGGGAAAACACTTATCAAGAAACCAGTAGCTCCCAATCTACTTTATGACCACCTTTTTGTAATAGGGCTAAGACCCCAACGTATTGTACTCATTCTCCATTAATGAAGAACTCCAAAGTTACTAAAATTGTGTCTCTAAAAATTGATCTTGCACCTCAGTTGTAGGAAGATTGCCCCAAAAGTAACCAAACAAACCCGTGTTGCCCTAGACACCTCGTAGACCAAGGAGATTACCATCCCAAATAAAGAAATGAACTAGGATAATTATTGGGTAAAGAAGGCATGACAAGAAAACCGTCAAGGTGATTAAGGAGTCTGGGAGAACTCTTGGAGAAATAATTGGGTAAGGAAATGACTTATTACAAGGTGGGGACAATAGGAACACTACTTGAGAAAGTGCCCAACACTACTAAAGACAGGTATCAAGATAACATGTTATAGGTATAAGGGAAATGGGGCATGAAGTGAAGGACTGTCCCACACCACGAGGATTTAGAGCAATACTTTCTAAGAACAACACCTCCACAACTACATGAATCTGAAAGGATACCACTCCAAGAAACACGACTCCCCGACCTAAGATCCTACAACTACATGAATCCAAAGGAAGCTCTTTAAGGTCCCAACATAATGGCGGGTACTTCCCGACCTAATCTCCCTTTAAGAAAAGCTAAAGCCCCAAGTTGCTAATCCTATTTCGAAAGTAAACTTTGAGTTCCTAAAACTTTTTTTGTCCCTCAATGATGGTGCAACAAGGTGCCTCAACTACATGAGGAAGGAAAAAGGACTGAAGGTAGGACCTCGATAAACCACAAACAGAACAAATGGTAGATGAAGAGAATTCTTCCTTAAGAAGAAATTTATAGCCATCTAGGAGCAAGGAGGGAAGCGCCTCCACAAGAGAAGACAAGTCGAGCATTAGACGACAAATGGGATGTCTCGGGATGGAAAGTGCGACCTGATTTGGAAAAAGTAGAAAAGCCAAATAGGAGTTGTGGACCAACATAATGGAAGGAAGCAAATCGTAATAAGAAGATAGTCAAGGAGAATAAACGATGCCCTAAGGAGGATCGGGAAGTAGTAAGTACTACACTCTAAAAAGGGCAACATGATGGACATTAAGGATAAGAAGACTCAAGAGACAATTGTCTCAAGATAATTAGACAAGGAGAATAGTAGGGACAAGGCAGTTAACGAACTAACCCTCGTGAACGTCATAAATTTAATCTCTAGTAAAGAAGGGAGAGGTGGAAAGGCCAAACATTTGGAAAAGAAGGATGGAGGAAATCCTTAAAGAGATCAATGGCCAAGACCAGATTAATGACCAAACTCAAGCTGGGAGAAGGTTAAGTAAGCCTTTCGCAGGATGATCAAGAGATCTTGAAACAAGGAGGATTTGAGGATAAACCATTTATGATGAATAAATGGAAATATTATCTTGTCAAGTTATGACAATATCAATTTTTTGCGTGGTCCCAACCAGGAAGGATCAATTCTCCTTAAAAGAAATAGACATGTACTAGAGTGAAAGTGGGAATGAAGATGGGGTACAAAGCATGTGTCACAAGATTTCAAGAGTCAAAGGTAAGCGGGAGAGGATGGCATCAAAGGATGTTATTCAAGGTCAGATACTTTTGAAGACGAATGAAAAAGGAATTTCGAGAGAAAGGGGAAGAATCCTACAAAGGAAGGAAACCCTAGAAATGCATACGTATCCCAACTAAAAGGTAATGGAACCAAGTGAGGAGGGATAAGAAGATAAGCTTGCAAATAGAATGCATGTTGAGATGAAAAGACAGAGGAAAGCGTACTAGGAGGACCCAAGGAGTAAGTTAAGCCAAAGGACGGGTAAGTAGGAAGATAACATCAAAAGATGTCGTACGAGTAGGAAAGGGGTGGACTGCCCATAAAAAGGAAATAGAGGAAAGCACACCAAAGAAACCTTGGAGAAGTAAGCCCTCCAGTTAAGAAGTGATTAAAGGAAATGACCACTGACATCAAGATTGGTCGTGGTCCATGCTCACTTGATAGATCCTAAGTAGTGGACGACTAGGCATAGGGTGTAGTACACAAAATTAGACCAATAATTGGAAGTTACTCAGATAAGGAATAAGGGATGTAATGGAATTTTGAGATGAGAAAGGATTCAAAGCAGAAAAATGACCCAATATAGAAAGGGGTGTGAGGAAATGAAGGAAGAAACCTTCAAGGAATGGTAAGAAGGTTGAGCATGTAGCTTCTAAGGTAAAAGTCTCTACTTTGAGAGACATAGTAGAGAATGAAACCATAAGAAGGGAACTCCCCAAACAAAGCAATCAACAAAAAGACCAAAAGGGATCGACTTGGAAAAAAGAATCGTGAGGAAGGACATAAGTGAGAAAGGATCCCAATGTGTCGGTAAGCTAGAAAATCGACGATTGGAACCAGGGGAAAACCCATAGAAAAGTTGGTAAAGAATGAGTATATAAAGAGAACCGACACGATTTTGATGTTAAGAGATATAAAGGATAATTGGACAACATAAAAGGTAGTTGGGAAATACTACCGGGAAGTAGGAAGGAACGAAGCCGTATGACTCCTAAATGAATGGAAAGGCATGAACCGTTATCAAGGATATACATTCTGGAACCCTATGGGCAAAGATAATTCCAGAACATATCATGCTGCAAAGAATCTGTAGTGCCAACAGTTCCAAGAAAGGTGACCCAAGTAAATCCGAGTCCGTTAGTCAAATCTAAGAAATGGAAACCAAAACTGTAGTATACAAAAGATGGAGGAAGGACTAAAATAAGGAAAAAAAAAGGAAATCACATAAAAAACCCATGGGGTTAAGGACGAAGTGTCCAAAAGGATGTTAAACTAAGAGCATCAACAATCTAAGAAATGATGGGAAATAGGAACGGTCGGATGTATATGGAACGTCCAACCTAATGACAATAATAAGAATTATTAAGAAGAAAAGTCTTACCCTAAGTAGAGTAAGAAGTACACCAAATGAGATACCTTGGGATGGGTAGATTGGACATGACTGATCGTGATATACTCTATCGCATGAGCGGAGAATATAAACAAAGAGAGACTTCTCAAGTATGTGGCAAAAGGACTGGGTGAAAGGAA
This sequence comes from Trapa bicornis, assembly GCA_030064425.1. Lineage (NCBI taxonomy): Eukaryota > Viridiplantae > Streptophyta > Magnoliopsida > Myrtales > Lythraceae > Trapa > Trapa bicornis. The sequence goes on along the minus strand of CM057753.1, from coordinate 11,481,353 downwards.
TAGACAAAGTGATAACATACCGAGCAAACCCTAGGAGGACATCAATGAAAGTCACTCCCAGTGCAAATAAGTGTTGACTTAATTTTGGGGACAAAACCCCTAAAAGGAGGGAAGAGTTGTAAACCCCGTCCTTTAAAGATAAGAGAAAATTGGGAAAAGAACTCGTTATTACAAAAGATGAAACCAAGTCAATTCGCAAACGATAACTGATAAGGAAAGGGTAAATTGGGGAATTAATAAATCCCGAGTGACTCAAGGAGTTTTACAAATCATAGAAAAGAACCTTGAGACAAATGGGAAGAGAAAATCAGACCGGTTTAGGGTGAACTAGACCAGAACCGGATCGAACCGGTTTAAACCATACTTGAACCGGTTTTTAAATTCATTTTTCTTGGTGGCATAAAATGATCAAATTGGGGAATTGAAGTCACCATTAGGTGGATAATGAATTTAGATGAATTTATAAATTTTTAATTTTGAGAAAAACAGTCGACTCGAGCATAAACCGGCTGATTTATGCATTGAACCTTGTCGGACTTGTCAACTCCGGTTCGGAACAGTGTCATCTTCTTCCTTTATATGACAGCACTGTTCATTAATGTAAAAAATGGATAACATCGATGAAGGAAAAATGGCTTCAATCAAGCCGTTTTAGCGCAAGGATAAGCTCGACCAAAATGGAAAGTTGTCCGGCAGAGGCTCCCCGAGCTCCCTATATAAAAAGCTACTCTCCATTCATCCTCCACATACATCAAATCTTCATTCTCTCTCAACTACTTCATTTTTTGGTGAAGCTCGAATCAGATCTTCGATATAGGCATTTTTCTCAATCTTAGAAGGCAATGTCAGGTCCTACAGACTCCGGAGGAAGTCAGCTACCTGCTAGCATCTTCCTTTCGACGCGAGGACTATTGGAGAAGTGTTGGCGGAATCAAACAGTGAAGCAACTCTGATAGACCGAAGCTGCCCTATTTTGGCTAAGCTGAATTCAGTCAAATTCAGACCTTCTACACCCAAATCAAGCATCCCCAATACCTCCACATCCTACATACGACCTTAACAGAGCTGAAATGTAAGCCAATTCGGCCATCCTTAGTCATTGTCGGTCGGAGTTAAAGAGAGAAAGTGCTAAATTTTACTGATGAAATTCTCCATTGATTGAATATCAATTGTAGTGATTATTGATCCTAGAAGAAACTTTAGGACAAGAGCAACCACCCTAGATTGAGAGCTTAAAATATCGCACCTGCAACGGTAAGCTTTTGAAGCTTTCTCTCTCTACAAATATTTTTCCAGCAAAGCTATGTTTGAGCTAAATTCAGACCCAAATGATGTAGTCCAAAGCTCAATTGAATCGTATGGAAGTGTAGGAACTGATCCATAACTTTAATTAGAGCAATTAACCCTGATTGAATGGCCAATTTGAAGAAATCAAATTTGATCAATTGAAGGTGAGAAATTGGAGAAAATTGGGAATTTTGGAAAATTGAGGGACCTTTTTGCAATTTCCCAAATTTAAAGCCAATTGGTCATGAGAAAGATGTTCGGAGACCAATTGGTCAATTTTGGGAACATTTGGGATCAAATTGTCATTTTTGGAAAGTATGGGCAAAATTGTATTTTTTTTTAAAGTTGAGGAGCAAATTGGAAATTTAGAAAACTTGAGCCCCTTATAAAATTTTGAGTAAATTAAGGACTCTAAGGGAATTTTGGAGGCCTTGAGACTCAATTGGGAGTAAAGTTGGCATTTGGGACCTAAAGTTAAGGATAATGAACTTTACGGACCTAAGTGCAATTAATTGATAATTTTGAGCCCAATCCCTCATACGTGAGAAAATAATTGCTATCATGCCAAACCTTAATTGATAAGGATTCCAAAATCGTGCAGGGACACGAGAAGCTAGAACAACAGCAAAGAAAAGCTAGCATGGACTAGGAAACCGACTGGGGACGAACACATTACGGTCATTGGTTGAGTGGGCATATTTACATCATACCCAATTGGGATGGTGAGCACTTTAGAAACGAAAAATCACTTGTGAGTGAGATTTTAATATCATACCCGGTTAGGGAGATGTGCGATTTAAGATAAAAAATACTTACCGGTTGTAAGTGCAATTTTCTAACCCTATTGGGATGAAGAGTACCATCTCTAACTGATAAAACCTACTTACCGGTCGTAAGTAGAGGTAATCATGCCTGGTTGGTACAATGAACTTACTTGAAGAACGAAGAAACCCACTTACCTGTTGTAAGTGGAGATATGATCACACTCGATTGGTGGGATGAAGTGAAAATATACTTTTTGTTAGAAGTGTTCTCCCCTGATTGTGTGTCAATGCTTAAAAGATTTGGGAGACCTTATCAACAAGAGCTAGAACAGCTCAGATAGGCTAGAGGCCTCGATTTTTGAACTCATGGGGCAAAATTCCTAGTTTTGGAAAACATGTGTAGTTGGCCCAAGGCTAGTAGGCATGAGAAGGAGCTCGTAAACAAACTTGAGTAAAGGAAAGCCATGAAAATTTCTAATAAAATTATTGTGTGATTTCGCCATGGTACCGAGTTAGGACCAACAATACTCGATGGACAGGCGATAGTGCGTCAAGGCCAGATTGACGGACCGGCCTAAACAAACAGCTTTAGGTCGGATTGATTGTTAGGGTCTTTGCACCAGTGGCACCAAAGATAATGGGCATATGTGAAAAATTTTTGTTTTGTACATGCACTTGTGATACAGGACCATCAAGACACCAATAGGGGTAGTGATGGGTCCTAAGTGCTACTGGACGAAATGGTGGAGATAAGGGCAGTTCGTCGTGCCAGTCAGTAGGGAAGCTCAGAGTAGCTTCTTGTGCATGAGACAGAGGTGCAGTTGGGGTGAGATCTCTATCCTGATATGGACACGGATTAGCATTTTGGTCTGAGAGTCGGATGTCGAGAACATCCACTTAGACCCAGGGTAGAAGTGGACGCGCTCCTATCTTGGTGGATAGTAAAGATGCCCTGATCCACTAGTGGGTGCAATGGATGGGTTGTGCCTATGAATGTGTGTATCCTTCCTAATGAAGGGCGTGTGTTGTTTGCTAAATGCCTTTTGAGGTAAGGGGTGGTCTAAGAATGCTAAACACACCTAATATAGAAATGGGAAAAAAGTTTTGAAAACCTTGGATAAGATTTGAGAATCTTTGGAAAAAGAATGGTAAACCTTGGAAAAATGTTTTCCCTTTTTCAAGGAAATGATAATCTTAGCATGGTTTGGATAAACTGAAAATATTTTGAAATCTTACTCCCAACCCCCGCTTACTGAGTTGTATTACTCACCCCCTCCCTTTTACCCCTTTCAGGTAATTGAAGAAGAACCAAACTTAAAGATCTTCTTTATTGGAACTGTAAGATAGGTAAGTATGTTTTAAGACATTCAGTTTTGTATAATGCTATTCTAGGAAAGACTGCAAAAGGACGCCTTACTCCTTGTGGTTTAGAAAAGGGTGAAACCCTTAATGGACCAAAGGGAGTGGCAGGTTGATCACAGGGATCCGACCTGACCGGGTCGGGGCGTGACATGGAGGGTTAATTACAAGGCTCTGACCAAACCAGGTTAGGGCATGAAAAAACAAGTCAAGGTAAATAATTTCGAAGTGTTCGTGAGCAAGGCTAAACTATAAGCACCTTGTATAAATAGAGAAAGCTTCAAGGAGGAAGTCTTGATCAGGAGACATCATCATGGGACAAGTAAAGTATGTTCAAGAAAACCCCAGTAAGATAAGAAAGTGCAGTACCAATAGACATCTAAATCTGTCCAATGAATGAATCAATGAAAGGATACCCAATACACTACATGAGATGAGAAGTCATCAACTAAGATCCTAAGGATGACCTTAAGCTCATTAGTATAATTAAAGGATGGGACTATAACCAACTTGGAGGTTTTGACACCAAAAACTCAAACGTTGAGAAACTAGACAAAGGACAAGCACATGCAAAAATGGTACAAATAGATACCAATAAGAACCCTATTCTTGTACCAAGACCTTACGAGCTAATATTTACTGACTGGCATTAATCAGACAATAAGTAGAGATAATTCTGAGACAAACACCGAATACCCAAACCATAGGAGAATAACTATGGACTATTGAGACAAGTGAGATTTATTGATAGATGGATGGATATTTAGAAAGTATGTCCCATATGTTATTATATAAAAGAATCTTAGGAAATACTATACGAGCTAATGACCTAAAAATTAAATATGAATGAAGTAATATCTATTAATGATGGATATGGTCAACAATGAACCTAGTAAAAAGAACTAACATGATATCCTTACTAATTGAAGATCGATTAGACTATACAAAAGGACATCTTATGGAGTACACCAAGACACCAAAACAGTGGAGAATGACCTTGGAGTTTCTAGGCCTATCAACCCATTAAAAGAACAATCACTTTTTGAGACAATCGATTAATACCAATTTGGACAAATATTATAACATGATGTGAAAAGCTTGCGAGAATGCTATAAAATGTCACTAAGAGAATAGTGGGGTTGTAAGGACCACGAGTGACCATGGGAATTAAAATCTTATGTTACATATTACACGAGTTTTGAGGACAAAACCAATAAAAATGTTGGTAGTAATTTTAACACTGTATTTTTAGGAAACCAAAATTTTAATAAGTGGTCAAACAGAAATTTATCATTGAATCAAAAATCTAATAGATTTGATTAAAATTTAATATAAATTAAAAATGACTCAAATTTAAATATTTGCTGATGTCCAATTAGTTTAGGATAAATTAATCAAATATTCATGTTGAATATATATATATATATATTATTGAATCAGTATAAATGAATTAAAATTTATCCTATTTAAATAAGATTAATTATTTAATTTGGATGTGCCAAAGTAAATAATTATTAAATATATATATAATATATGAGAATATATATATATATGCATATATAAAGATAGTGTTAAATGAATAGATGGGGATATAAGAAATGTTATGTTAATGAATACACGATTTTCAAATTTATATAAATACAAAACGGGGAGAAAGAAGAGTAGAAGCTACAAACCATGCCAAGTATGTTAATTAAATAATATACAAGAAAGTGCCCTTAACGCTTGGGCTAATCCAATTCTCTAAATACACAAATTAAAATAAATAGATACAATAGTGTCAAGCACAACCCCAACCAATCTATGAGTTATCTCTAAGACATTTTACAAGATAAACAAGACCAACATCAGTATAATAAGTCATATAGGTCTTAAAATGAAATCCATCATTCATACAAAAGAAATTACTAAGTTCCCTTTGCCCGAAGGAATATGAAAGCAAAATAATATGATTTTACTTATGATTTCATGTGTATGATCTGCAATATAAGTTATTTCATTCAAATTACACTTTTGAAAAACTTAATAATGCACTTATAAACAAGGGAATCATTCAATTATCATAAAACATGTAAAAGAGGCAACTAGATACAAGATATACCAAGCATATGAGGTATATGATTGAGCTAACTCATTGGAAGAAATTTATAGCCTTAAAAATCAACGTGGAGATGTCAAACTAGCTGAACCTATAATAGGTTCTATAATAAATCAATTCAGTAGAAGTGATGATCCATACTCGTACATCAGTAATCATACAACTAGAGTTATTTCTATTGTCTCAAATCAGCTAATTAAATCATTAAATTGATAAATAGCTATAGACTAGATAAAAAGAATCAAAGAGTAACTTCCTACCCATAAAAAATATTAGAAATGAAAGAAAGAATGGAGGATGATTACTTGGGGATTTTTGTGTGACTTCCTTGCCTATGATATATTCTTGTGATAGTTGATTCCAAGGGACTTGTAAGGGAATTAAAACCTTACATGGATTACAAAAGTAAAAGCCTAGATTGATACCCTCATATAATAGGAAGAAGATAGAGAACTCTCAGTAGGGATTGTATCTAACATTTCTCATTAGCCCGGTATAAATTGAAACTTGGGAATGAGCCTTGGTCTCCTTTTCCACCATCTAAAGCTTACAAAGTATGATAATTGGAATACATCATAAATTAATCATGAAAGAATTATATTAAACCAAGTAACCTTTATGCAACGAAATGCAATAATAATCAAGCATTATAAAGTATAATTGTATCTTGCTCATATTCAATCCTAACCGGGAATCCATGAAGGGAATTAGACATTACATGTCTACAAATGGTATGAGATAAATAAATAGTAGAGTTTGTTTTAGCTAGAAAATTTCTAAATAGTTCTAATTAACATAAAATAATTCCTAGACAATTAAGTCATAAAATATGCTAAAAATAGTTTGGGTATCTAATGGATTACACAATTCAACAAAAAGAGCATAAGGGTCTACATAACATACTTGAACATTTTTTGGGAATGAGATTAATTATTTATATAAACCTTATCACCTACATTCAATTTCACATCAAAACAAGGACAAGTAATGTGAAAAGAGACAAATAATTAAATGATATCCTAAATGATAAGCATTTAGGATAGCTAAGAAATTTGTATAAAAAGGAGCCTCAACATCTCATAGAAGACATAACCTAATTTCCTCTAACCTAAGATTCAAGAAAATATTTCCAGAAAGCCTTCCAAAAATATTTAACAAGGTGTCACCCCCACAAATAATTCATAAACTTCATTCCTCCTTGTTCTAATGGAAGGTCACACAGGGCATATTCAAGACCAAGCTATAGTCCGGATTAAAAGGTCGTCAATTATGCTTATTTCACACAAGCAACGGTTGGAGTAAATCTTAAGTTTAGTTCATGAAGCTGAAAAGGTAGTGAATGTAAACAAAAGGATAATATCCTTGGATACATATTCAATAATTAGATTAGAGATCAAAAGCCCACTATTGGATTCTGGTAGCAACATGATGATTAGCAAAGCCCCATCAAGAATAAATCAAACAAGAGACAACATACCTAGATAACCAATGAGAGAGGGAGAGGACGAATACATAGGTGATCTTATGAAAATGTAGATGATGGAGTTGTGAATTTCGGTTGAGCCATAAAACGAGAATGAAGATGGAGACTCGGAAACCTGGATTCACAATAGCTCCTTAGAGAAGGGGGTCACTTGTAAAATTGTCAGCAATGGAATTCGACGAACATTATGTATAAGATAGAGCTTCCATTAACAAACAATGACCAAGAAATCACTAAGGAAAGAATGGAAGTGAAGAAGTCATACCGTCGAAAACAACTCTACTGTCAGAGCAATGACAAATGACGGTCGATAAATGAGCGGAGGGAAACCCAAATATGCAAGGATGAAATTGGTTGGATAAGGAAGAGAGTCGAGGATCAAGAACCTTGGAAACCTACAATTCAAGAGATGAGGGGATTGCCGAAGCCATCAATTCGAGACAAAGCTGAAATGCTAGTAGAGGGATAGATTGGTCATCATCAAACTGAAGGATGCACGAGTTGGGTGAGCATCTGATCTTCAGGATAGTCACTTACAACAAAGAGCAACACAAAGATAAAATGATCTAAAAATGTTAGGACCCAAGCGTAACAGATAACGAGGCAGTGCGAGTGTTGGTCGAATGACCAAACTGCCCCGAGAATAAAAATCAAAATACAAAAGACCGAATTGCCCACATACTTGGGTAAAATTACAAACATGTCAAAGTTTGTTCACGACATACATTAATAAGAAATGACGTATGTTTGTTTGCCATATACAAATACTTGTGAATTTTTACCTTGGATAAAATTATGAATGTTTATTCCTAGTAGGAAAAAACTTACATTTTAACTTGTCGGATACAAGCATATAAATTTAACTGAAAATCATGAAAAATATTTTTTCATTGATACAACAAGTAGTAACTTATTGAGATAATCTCTTAAGATTAAAGTAAATAAATTTTTATGTATATTAATGTGGGTGAGATATGCATATTCATATACAAGTAATATTTTTAAAGACTTGTCGTGAACAAACCAACTCTTAGGTTCTTTCCGATGGATTGAACAGTTTTCAAATTTGTGATATACAAGTTTATTTATTTAGCTCGAAGCTTAATCTTTGTTTTATCGAATCTTATTGGTAGAAATCTATTTTTAATTTAAATAGAGTATGTGCTGAATCGTGGACTTGATGTCACAATGTCACCCCACTCACTAAGTTGTCAAACTCATTGTCCTCCAAATACGCCTTTTAGGTAATAAAGGTGATAAATAACATGTGTATAATGGAAGAAGCCATATAAAACCAAAGGTATGCATTACATTCAAGACTTAGTTCCCATATGGTTTATGAAGCTTATTTTCTAAATATTTAAATGATTATTTTTAGGAAAGAAATAAATTATTTTATTTTATGTCTTACACCATGTCGGAATTACAATGATGAGGCAGGTTTTTTGCAGATCTGACCAGGATCAGGGTGTTACTTGTATGGTAGGGGTTTAGGCATCGCTTGTAATTCAGAGTTAGACTGAATTGGATCAAATGATATAGGATGTCAGATCACACATCATTGACATAATGTGAGGGGGATAATTATCATGAGATGTTCCTTGGGAGTGCGGTAACACATATAACACTCATAGCTCTGAGATGATGTGTGTGAGATATCATTGGTTACAGTAGAAGGGACAACATGTGTTAAGTTTTGATGATGTATTTATTATCGATAACGATAAGAGGAGGCAGTCATCTACGTATGTTCCTTTCGAGTGCATTACGACATACATATTCATTACACCCCAAGTTGGCATGTGTGAGAACTCAGGGGTTATTTGTGTGCTTTTAATATGTGCATTATAAAATGTGGATTGAATTCGCGAGTTAAAAAGATATTATGAGAAATAGTATGTAAAATTACTCATAAAATATGTAAGCAAAATATCACTAGAATCTAATAAAATATTGAGAAAAGACCGAGTCGTTAAGACATATCGTAACTTGACATCAATAAACAAATGTACTACTGAGTTGTGAGCTAAATCCCTTCTTCAAACCAATTTCAATTGTGTACAAAGGAACACGGAAGATTATATGTGAATCTTAACGTCCAAACACATGCCATCAAGGTATGAAAATAGAAAGGTGTGCCTCAAGATTAATAATATATTTGTTTATTAGTTGCTAAATTCTCGTTTGAAATATTTACTTGTTTTTGTGGACATTACTTATTTTTATAAAATTTTAAATTTTCATTGAATTTTGTAAGAATTTTTATTCTTTCTTACAGTACTATTTTGGTGAAATAATATCGAATAAATGTAACAGGTTATCATTAGACACTCACTCGATAAATTGGGTCAGTGCATGAAATAGAAATATGATTTATCCCACATGAAATAAACAAAGAGTTTGAATATGTTATTTTTGTGTTGGATTTGCATATTGCTATCATTTTTATGATGATTTTCTTGGTAAATTTTATTTGCTGTTGAAATATTGGCATCAACTTGTGTATGATTATTTTATTGAGTTTTGAGAGCCTTATTTACATATGTTACTTCAATTTTTAGCGTTGTTATTGATCGGATGCCTCCCCACTCGTGCATATTATTTTCTCTTTCTCGTTTTATTTTCATCACAACTCATTATTCTTTTCAATCATCCAATAGCTTACAAATGTGGGTGGTAGAGTTGATCATAAATATATTTATTTCTATACCCATTCTTGTCTTATAAAAATTTATTAAAGATTATATGTCATAAAAATTCTTTCTAAACTTATTAGAGTGTAATTCTATTGGATGGAGTAAATACGACACCTCAAAATTCTACATGGATCTAGCGTGTAAACATCTAAAGTAGAGAATAATAGTCATTTAATGTACACCAACTCATGTAATATATATATGTAAGTATTTCATATGTAATGTTTGCAAATATTTTGAGAGGTTTGTGTTCCATCCTTCAAATTAACTTATATGGGGTAAGATCTATTTTGTATGAGAATAGATTTGGGAAAGATGGAGATGAGTATGACTCTATTAGTCTATATATGAAGATGAGTATGACTCTAAACAATATAGGCCTAGATTGATGTCATATATTGGGTTAATTAAGCGGGCTATTCCACTTCACATATGGGAATCAATTCTTACAAGATCTGCAGCTATATGACACAAGCTTATATTGTTTAGAGGTGTTACATCCATGCTCTCGTGTATCATTTTATATTGTGGATGACTATCAAATGCCATCTATACACTTCATATGGTATCATCTATTTGAATATGCTTGTCTTTCTTTGATACTTACTTTTCCGAGAAACCCATATCCTTGATCACCTCTTCTTGAATGCTAGAGACTCTTAATATGGGCAATGGTTATTCAAGGTCGGTTCATTAAAATACTAAAGCCTGGGATGAAAATAGCTATACCCATTAACAATGGTAATTCGTGTGGTTCACTGTTTAACTACTATAACTGGATGAAAGTCTCTCGTTATTATAATTAGCGATAATAAACTAGCTATGACTCTATAGATGCTAGCTTCCAATCTATATGTGAGATGGAGAATGCATTTGAGCAATTGCAGAAAGTATAACAACATCAAGTAACCATCCACTCAAGTGGCTCTTGACCTCTTTTAGGTAACTAAAGATAAGGATCTGGATCTTTTTTTTTTGTTAATGGAGTGGCACCATCCTTAGATATTATACTAATTCAGATCAATTTCAATAGGTTTTGTAACAATTGAACATAATATGGAAAGATTTTCTACAAATAGGGCCAATACTTTTGGTATCCTTTAATTAATTTAAGTTTTTTATTATATAGAGGCAAAAGTTTAGGGATTATGTAAAATATACTCTCTATGGTGCTAATTCAACTCACAACCATTTATTTTTAAACAAAAACATACAATACCATTTCATTAGCATCAGGGCATTATTTTGAACTCCTTTAATTCGAGTCTTTTCAGATATACTTTATCTTCATATGTAGCTTCATACGATCTATGGGTTGCAATCGAAGAAGCAAGTACGAAGGATCATATGTGTGCTGGATCTTCTTTTCTCAATCAGCAATGGCCAGCATTAGGGATTCCGCACTTTGTGGGGATCTGGATGGCAAGGTTAGGGTCGACTCCGTAATTCGACAAGGCCTTCGATTTCATGTAGGAGCAGAGGCAACCCAAGTTCGCACGCCTCACCGTGTTGCAGCAGGCGGCCGTCGGTGGTGGAGGGTTGGGCGGCCTGGCGGCTGGTAAGCACGCGAATAGGCCAGAATAAGGCACATTGCAGACGCTCTACATGCAAATGTGGAGAATATAATGGATCGTCATAAATAAACATTTTGTTATATTTGGAACTCCTTTATATGATGATTACCTGGGCATCCGAGCTGCCAAAGATGGCAGTAACCAGCACGAAGAGGAGGATGAGCCTTCCACTAGTCTCCATCTGAGTACTGGCAACCTCTGCAACCTCCGATCTCTTTTCTTCCTCTTGGCGGCTCCACTGATGTTGCCTCTCTTAATAAATGTGAGCTTTGAGGGTTTGGTGCTTCTGTATTTATAGCAGAGAGATGAAAGGAAACCAAATGGTGGAAGCTACTTAAAAGACCTTATGTGGGTCAATCACTATCTTCAACGTTGGAAATTGAGAGAAACCTAACCCACTTTCAAAGTAAACTTATTTTTTTAATGAAATATAGACTAATCATTATCACGACCACTGAGTCTTCGTTTCCTAATTGTATTGGGCAGTTCACTCAAACTAGGCAACCCTTTTCTACGTCAATTTCAAGGAAAAGCCATCACCGACAGTGATTTAATTTAAAATTCCATTAGGTGTGATTTATGAACTTAGATCTCATCTTAAATCTATTCTATTATGTTACTTGAAGGACAATATAAGGGAGGAGCACTTTTGAGATGATGAGGACAACCAATTATTAACAGTAGAGATTTAATATAGTCACTTTGCTATATCCAACATGTTGAAAAAGCGATATAGGTTAAATTTAAAGTGAAAATAAAATATTTTTGGAATAATTCCCAATTTAATAGCTAAATAGTATCAATATTGAATAATTATATTAAGAGGATAGTGGTGCATATATAAAGTTGATAAAAATGATTATAATGAGTAATACAAATAGTAGTAAAAATATTTTTGAATACTTCTATTCTTTTATATATCATGTATCTAATAATACAAACCATTATATTGTAATTCATATTTTCATTAAATTGTAATGGAATTAAAGAAATCAAGAGTAATAATCAAATGAAAATATGAATTACAATATAATGGAATATATTGGTTAAGTTTTGGGGACAAAACTTCTAAAAATAGGGGAGGGTTGTAAACCCCACACTTTTGAGTTAAGGAAAACCGAGAAAAAAACCGCTTAAACCGAGTAAAAAAATCAAGTCGGTTTACATTTGGGAACAAGCAATATGAAAATTTACAACTTTCGGGTGATCCAAATAGTTCATTAAACCTTATAAAAGAAATTAAAAAAAATTATAAGACAAAAACCAAATTGATTTAGGTGAACAAGATTCCATAATAACTTTGAAGTTAAGCATGCTTGCCCGATAGTAGTGTGAGGATGTGTGACCTCCTGGGAAGTAACCGAACTTTCTTAACCTCGAAAGGAGAGGATGGATGACCTCCATTTCCCGGTGAACCTTAAACCAAAGCTTTGACTTCAACATTTTTCTTAACCTCGAAAGGAGAGGTCGGGCTCTTTAGAATCGGGGAGAAGTCAGTTATCTGATAGCAAACTCCAGTCAATCCGAGAATCACTAGAGAAGCGCTGACATGATAAAACAGTGAAGCATCTCCGGTGGACCGAAGCTGCCCTATTTCAGCCGAGTTGAAATTGGCTATTTTGAGCCCTCCTTAGGCCAAACCAAGCCTTCTCAACACTCCATAAGCCAATTCGGCTCCCCTCTGCAATTTTCGATCGGTGCTAGAGAGAGAACCGATAGAATTTCAATAATGAAATTCTAACTCAATTCGGCATCAATTGATGCGATTCTTGATTCTAGGATGAACCTCAAGATGAGAGCTATCCACCTAGATCGAAAGCCCGGACCGTCGTGCCCTCACCGGTGAGAAATCGAAGCTTTCTCTCTCTATAGTTTGTTTTCCGACGAAGCTCCGTTTGAGCTCGTTCTGACGTTAAAATCTGCGATTCAAAGTTTCTTAGAATTGTATGAACATGCCGGAACTCAATTTAAACTCCAATTTCATCAATTAGAAGTGTTTGATTGGTTAATTTGATGAAATCAAATTCGGTAGTGTTGAAGAGTCGAAATTGGGGGAAAAATTGGGGATTTTCAAAATTCAAGGGCCAAAATGTAATTTTATGAAATTGAGGGTCAATTGGGCATGAAAATAATGTTGGAGGACCAATTGAGGAATTTTGGAGTTTTTGGGGTAAAACTTACCATTTTTGTAAAGGAAGGGCAAAATGGTATTTTTGGAAAAATTGGGGGTACCAAATTGGAAATTTGGGAAATTAAACCCATTTTTGGTGAAATTGAATAAACTGAGGACCCAATATAAATTTTAAAGGTTACGGGACTCAATTTGAGGAAAAATTGACATTTGAGACTTAAAGTTAAAGAGAAATAATTTTAGGGACCTAATTGCAAATAATGAACAAAGATGGTCATATCGTGTAGGAACGTGAAATACCGGGAACGCCAGAATAGACGAGCTCGTGTGAATACAAAGAACCGATCAAGTAGAATTCACTGCGTTAACGGGTGAGTTGGTTTACTAACATCATACTCGGTTGGAATGATCAGCACAATTTAAAGATAAAAACCACTTATCGGTTGTGGGTGGAAATTTTATATCATACCCAGTAGGGGATGAAAAGTACCTCGGTATAAAAACCTACTATTTAGTGGTATTTTAATAATCACCACTTAGAGAAAGTGATGTGAAAATTATGCGAAAAAAACTATTTATCGGTTGTAAGTAGATCATACCCAGTTGGTATGATGAGACTTCCTCGAAGGAAGTTGAAAACCCGTTCATCGGTTATGAACGAAGATGTCCTTATACCAGTCGGTATAATAGACAGTAAAAACCTATTTTGTTGGAAGTGTTCTCCCCTAACTGTGTGCCAATGCTTAAACTATTTGGGAGATCTTCTTGACGGGAGCTCGAATAGCTCTTATAGGTCGGGGGCCTCAGTTTTGGAACTTGAGGGCTAGAATGCCCAGATTTTGAAAATCTCGCACAGTGGGCCTAAGGTTAGTTGGCACGAGCAGGAGCTCGTAAATGAACATGATATATGTGCCATAAAACTTAATAAGTGAATTGTTTGGCCATGGTACCAAGATAGGACGAACATGCTCAGTCAACTAGCGGCAGTGCGACATGACAGGTCGACAGACCAGTCAAGACAAACAATTGCGGGTTGAGTTGAGAATCGGGGCCTTTGGACTAGTGGCACCACAGATTACATGGCAATATGAGAAAACATTGTTTGTGTATGCACTGTGAGTATGGGATCATCAATATACCCATGAGGGGTAGTGATGCGTCCTAAGGGCATTGGACGACCTGGTGGCTATTAGAGTAGTTCATCATTCTAGGTGTCTGTGCGAAATTTGAAGTAGCACCAAGCGCATGAGATAGGGGTGGGGACGGCATGAGGTCTCTATCCTCATATGAACACGAAAAAGTTATTTCAGGATTGTGGGTCAAATGTCGCGTACATCCACTCATTCCCAGGGTAGAAGTGGTCGTATTTCTATTCCGATGGCAGGAAAAGTTGCTCCGAAGCCACTAGCGGGTTCAGTAGTGATACTGATTTACGAATGTGTGTAACCTTCATGATGAAGGATGCGTGTTGGGTGATGACACACCGGTAACTAAGAAATAATGGAAAAACCCAAATTTTTAAATGAAGGGATTTTTTAAAAGAAAGAAGTTTGGCACACTCCATATAAATATTTTTCTTAAAAGTTAAAAGTAGACCTTTGTAAACCCATTCACTAAGTAGTCGTACTCACCCACTCTCTTATATCATATCCCTTTTAGGAAATTCTAGAAAGTTTACCCTGAAAGACCATCAACTAAGATGCCTGTAAAACAGGTATGTAAGGTTTAAAATTTCTTGCAGTTTTGATTATGCTATTCCAGGAAATGGTGCAGGTTTAAAGGACGCCTTACTCTTTATGGATTATGATAAGGGAAAACCCTTTAATAAACCGGGAGAGTGGCGGGTTGTTCACGGGGATCCGACTAAAACCGGGTCGGGGCGTGACAACTAGAGTGGTATCAGAGCCTGTTTCCTCGAATACATAATCAAGACTAGAAAATATAGTAACTAATAGGATTTATCCTAAAATTTTCAGATGGCTCCTAGGAGAGGAACCAAGAAAACTTGGAATGGCTCTACTCAACACCCTACCTCCGTAGGGAGACAACCCTAGAAGCTTCCCAAATGCTTGAGACCGGGCTGAAATGTCAATAGACCAAATGGGGAAGTATCCTGGAGAATGGTGCTAGGACCTATTGGTGGCACAACTCTAAGTATGGGGGAAGACGTTTATCAAGAATTCCATAGCTCCTTAGTTATTTTGCAACAATTTCCTATGATAGGGCTAAAAGCCTAATCTTTTGTATCCCCTTGTTAATAAAATACTCATTCTCAAAACTCTCTCTCCTGATGATGCACTCTTGTTGGGAATATGGCCTAAGGAAAATAAAGCAAACCCACACTATCCTAGAAACTAAGGAAAAGTTACATCCCTATTATGGAAGATGAATCAGGGAATTAAGAAACCTAGGAAGACTCTTACCATGACCCTTTAGCAAAGGAGATTCAGTAAGAAAACTGTCAAAATGATCACACTCAAAGGACAGTAGAACACCAAACCAATAGTAACTTTGGAAATGCCCTACTCAAAGGAAAGAAGGGACCATAACAATCCATGTAAAGGAATAACCTATTACAAGTATGAACGATTGAGACATTACCTGAAGAAGTGCCCAACCCTACTAAGGACAAGTACCAAGATAAACTATTATAGGTGTAAGGAAAGAAGGGGTGTTTCACACCTCATAAATTCAGGGCAATAACTCCTCAAAGGCCACAAAGGACTAGAGACCGAAACCATGGAGCTGGCTAAGTAAGCGGTTCACCAAGAGGTCAAGAAATGACGAGGTAAATGCAAAATTTAAATTTCTTCTTAAGAAGGTCAACCCGAGAAAGATACTTCAAGAGTAGGGATAAGGTACATGGGAAGTATATCTAGAACCCTCTCATAAGGGGCAAACACAGAGAAACGTCCTCTGTAAACTCTAGAGAATGACACATTGAGAGTGAAGAAGAGAAGGAATACGTTGGGAAAGGGAACTATGGAAGGATGCGTACAACTAAGTACCTTGAAGGAATCATTGGATTGGCAGATGGACATAACGTGAAGTGCAAGGCACTGACACGCCGTTAGAAACTTCTTGATGGAAGGATGTATTGGAGGCCAATTATGACCTGCCTTGGAAGAGTAATAGAGCCAAATAATGGGATGTATTGGAATGAATCACCTTGGAAAAAGTAATGAAGCCAAATAGGGTCAAGGAGAATAAATGACACCCTAAGAAGGACTACACCCTAAAAAGGTCAGTGAGATGGATGTTAAGAACAAGAGGACTCGAGAAACAGCTGCCCTAAGAAACATAGACCAAACAAATGGTGGAGGCAAAGCAGTTAATGTACAAATACTCGGGAAAGCCATAATGTAAGTTCTGACAAAGAAGAGAGAGGTGGAAAGGTCAAATACTTGGGAAAAGAAGGATGCAAGAAATCCTTAAAAGGACCAAAGGCCAATTAATGACTAAAACTCAAGCCAAGAAAGGAATAGGAAAGCCTCTCATATAACGGTCAAGAAAACTTGAAACAAGAAAGATTTGTACGCTCCATAAAGAAGTAGACAAATACTAGGTACGAATGAAGATGCGAATAGAGTATACAGGATGTGCCTGCAAGAATTGTGGAGTAAAGGTAAATAGGAGAAGATGACATCAAAGGATTTCATTTAAGGGTAAAAATCCCCTCAAGCAAATGCAAAAAGGAATGTCAAGAGAAAAGGAAGGAATCCTACCAAGGAAGTATCGTGATGTCCCAGTATGACCTGTTTAGAGAAAGAGTAGGAGTATCAAGAAATAATTCCAGAAGAACCGAGTAGAAAGAAGAAACTAGTAACTGTGGACAGCCAAAGAGAATGAACAAAACCCTAAGAAAGGATGAGATGCAGTAAAGACTACACTCTCTGAAGAACAATGGGATGGGCATGAAGAACGAGTGATACAGTTGCCCAGGCAATTAGACTAGAAAAATAAAGAGAAGAAGATAGTTAAAGAATTAGTTTTCGAGAGAACCATGGACTTAAACCACAACAAAGAAGGGAGAAGTGAAAAGGCCAAAAGGTAGGAAGATAAGAACAAAGGGAAATCCTTAAAGAAATTGATGGTCAAAACTAGATTTATAGTTTAAAGTCTTGGAACGGTTAAGCAAGCCTCAAGAAGGGCGAACAAGAGATTTTGAAATAAGGAGGATGTGAACCCTCCTTAACATAAATTATTTAACGGGTTAGCATCAAAATATGCTTTGACAAGTATGAATGATTGGACAACCCATACTCGGGTGATAGAGGAAAAATGTTCGAGAAAATGTTGGGAAAGTTAGTTCCCTAATAAGGTGTAGCTAAGAAGGAATAACCACAATTGGTAAGACGGGTCATAGCCCACACACCCATACGAAGTTTAAAGAGTAGATAACCAAGTACAGTGTGGAATGCATAGAATAAAACTAATAATCAGAAGTGTCCTATATAAGGAACAAGGGATAAAACAAAAGTTGTGGATAGAGAAGGATTCAAAGCAAACAGATGAACTAACATAGATAAGGGTGCGAATAAAGGGAGAAATAACCATACAATGAATGATAAGGAGGTTAAGCATGTAACTCCTAAGATGGAAATCTCTATTGTAAGGGACATAGTAGAGAACAAAATCGGAAGGAGGAAACCTTCTCAAGCAAAGTAATCGACACATAGATCGAAAGCAATTATTATAGAATAAAGAATCATGAAGTGAATATAAGTAAGAAAAAGTGGATTAAGGAAAAAGGAAAAACCCTTGAATAAGGAATGCCAAGGACTTAAGAAGGAAAGAATCCCAGTTTGTTGGTAAACTATTGGGAAACCAAATAATTGGCACCAGAAAGACCCAATAAAGAAGTTGGGAAAGGATGAGTGGGTAAAGAAAATCGACACGATTATGTAAGACATGTTGTCAAGATACGAATGATAATTGGGTAATAGTCAAGGTAGTTGAGGAATACTACCCGATGAAAGGAGTGATGAAATTATACAGTCCCAGGAAGGCTGGAAAGTTGTAAACAACCTAAAAGAAGTGTCGTAGGAGTCTAATGGACTGAGACAAGTTCAGAACTATGTCATATCATAAGGGACATATAAGCACCAACAATCCTGAGTAAAATGTAACTCGAGTAAGAAGGAGTTAGTTGGTAAACATAACAAGGTCAAACATAAATTTAACTGGAGTTGTAATCAATGACGGATGAAGAATGGGTCAAATTGGGACAAAAGAATAATAACATAAAAACCTGTGAAAACAAGTATGTAATGCTTCAAAGAACGTCGAGGTAGGGGTTACAACGATGAAGAAAATAACTAGACAAAAGAATAATTGGGTCCCCCTTGGAACTCCCAATCCTGAAATCTTGAGTAAAATCTCCAAAAGGAAGAACCTTATCCTAAATAAAGGGAGATGTGAACCTAAGAATATACATTAGGATTAATGAGCCATACATGCCTCGTTATTATTACTCCATGGAAGGAGTAAGGAAAACCTAGGAAAGAACCGGTCAAATCGAGTAAGAAAACCGAGCCGGTTTACATTTGGGAACAAGCAATATAGAAATTTACAACTTTCGGGTGATCCAAAGGGTTCATTAAACCTTGGAAAAGAAATTTAATAAAAATTAGAAGACAAAAACCAAATTGGTTTAGGTGAACTAGATTCCATAAGAACTTTGAAGTTAAGCGTGCTTGCCCGAGAGTAGTGTGAGGATGGGTGACCTCTTAGGAAGTAACCAAACTTTCTTAACCTCGAAAGGAGAGGATGGGTGACCTCCATTTCCCGGTGAAGCTTAAACCAATGCTTCGACTTCAACATTTTTCTTAACCTCGAAAGGAGAGGTCGGGCTCTTTAGAATCGGGGAGAAGTCAGCTATCTGATAGCAAACTACAGTCAATTCGAGAATCACTAGAGAAGCGCCGACATGATGAAACAGTAAAGCAGCTCCGGTGGACCGAAGCTGCCCTATTTTGGCCAATTTGGCACCGACATGATGAAAGGTAAGCCAATTTGGCTCCCCTCTGCAATTTTCGATTAGTGCTAGAGAGAGAACCGATAGATTTTCAATAATGAAATTATAACTCAATTCGGCATCAATTGATGTGATTCTTGATTCTAGGATGAACCTCAAGATGAGAGCTATCCACCTAGATCGAAAGCTCGGACCGTCATGCCCTCACCGGTGAGAAATCGAAGCTTTCTCTCTCTGTAGTTTATTTTTCGTCGAAGCTCTGCTTGAGCTCGTTCCAACATTAAAATCTGTGATTCAAAGTTTATTAGAATTGTATGAACATGCAAGAACTCAATTTCAACTCTAATTTTAACAATTAGAAGTGTTTGATCGGTCAATTTGATGAAATCAAATTCGGTAGTGTTGAAGAGTTGAAATTGGGGGAAAAATTGGGGATTTTCGAAATTCAAAGGGCCAAAATGTAATTTTATGAAATTGAGGGTCAATTGGGCATGAAAATAATGTTGAAGGACCAATTGAGGAATTTTGGAGTTTTTGGGGCAAAACTTACCATTTTTGTAAAGGAAGGGCAAAATGGTAATTTTGAAAAAATTGGGGGACCAAATTAGAAATTTGGGAAATTAAACCCATTTTTGGTGAAATTGAATAAACTGAGGACCCAATATAAATTTTAAAGGTTACGGGACTCAATTTGAGGAAAAATGGACATTTGGGACTTAAAGTTAAAGCGAAATAACTTTAGGGACCTAATTGCAAATAACTAAAAGTTTGTGCTTTCTTATTCATTGGAAATGAATGAAGGCTGTTATGCCGAGTAATAATGAACAAGGATGTTCATATCGTGTAGGAACGCGTAATACCGGGAACGCTAGCATGGACGACCTCGCGTGAATACAAGGAACCGGTCAAGTGGAATTCACTCGTTAACGGGTGAGTGTGTTTACTAACATCATACCCGGTTGGGATGATGAGCACAACTTAAAAATAAAAACCACTTACCGGTTGTGGGTGGAAATTTTATATCATACCCGGTAGGGGATGAAAAGTACCTCGGTATAAAAACCCACTATTTAGTGGTATTTTAATCATCACCACTTAGAGAAAGTAATGTGAAAATTATCCAAGAAAAACTACTTTCCGGTTGTAAGTAGATCATACCTAGTTGGTATGATGAGACTTCCTCGAAGGAAGTTGAAAACCCGTTCATCGGTTATGAACGGAGATGTCCTTATACCGGTCAGTATAATGGACAGTAAAAACCTATTTTGTCGGAAGTGTTCTCCCCTGACTGTGTGCCAATGCTTAAATTATTTGGTAGACCTCCTTGATGGGAGCTCGAATAGCTCTTATAGGCCGAGGGCCTCAGTTTTGGAACTTGAGGGCTAGAATGCCCAGATTTTAAAAATATCGCACAGTGGGCTTAAGGCCAGTTGGCACGAGCAGGAGATCATAAATGAACAAGATATATGTACCATAAAACTTAATAAGTGAATTGTTTGGCCATGGTACCAAGATAGGACCGACATGCTCAGTCAACTAGCGGTAGTGCGACATGATAGGTCGACGGTCCAGTCAAGACAAACAACTACGAGTTGAGTTAAGAGTCAGGGCCTTTGGACCAGTGGCACCATAGATTATATGGCAATATGAGAAAACATTGTTTGTGCATGCACTGTGAGTATGAGATCATCAAGACGCCCATGAGGGGTAGTGATGCGTCCTAAGGGCACTGGACAACCTGGTGGCTATAAGGGCAGTTCATCGTTCCAGGTGTCTGTGCGAAATTTGAAGTAGCACAAAGCGCATGAGACAGGGGTGGGGACGACATGAGGTCTTTGTCCTCATATGAACACAAAGAAGTTATTTCAGGATTGTGGGTCAATGTCGCGTACATCCACTCATTCCCAGGGTAGAAGTGGTCGTACTTCTATTCGGGTGGCAGGAAAAGTCACTCCGAAGCCACTAGTGGGTTCAGTAGTGATACTGACTTGCGAATGTGTGTAACCTTCATGATGAAGGATGTGTGTTGGGTGATGACACACCGGTAACTAAGAAATAATGGAAAAACCCAAATTTTTAAATGAAGGGATTTTTGAATAGAAAGGAGTCTGGCACACTCCATATAAATGTTTTTCTTAAAAGTTAAAAGTAGACCTTTGAAAACCCATTCACTGAGTAGTTGTACTCACCCCCTCCCTTATATCCCTTTTAGGAAATCCCGAAAAGTCTACCCTGAAAGACCATCAACTAAGATGCCTATAAGACAGGTATGTAAAGTTTAAAATTTCATGCTGTTTTGATTATGCTATTCCAGGAAATGGTGCAGGTTTAAAGGACGCCTTACTCTTTATGGATTATTATAAGGGAAAACCCTTTAATAAATTGGGAGAGTGGTGGGTTGTTCACGGGGATCCTACCAAAACCGGGTCGGGGTGTGACAAAACCTGTAATTTGATTTTCATTTAATAAAGAAATTTTTTCTTCTAAAACATGTATTTGTTCAATAAGGGTACATACACTTCTAGGGAAGAAAAGTCTATGCCCTCTTTGACTTGGGAGTAGAGAGATCCTTCATCAAGAAAGATCTAATCCCAGGTCTTTGCCTAGAACTTACCTCCCTAAAAAAAGTCTCAACATCCTCACACCCTTAGGAGATAGAGATAAATAGTTGTAGGGATGTGAAATCATCATTGGAGGAGTAAAACTAGAGGCATATTTGATTATATTACCCTTAAGGGAGGTAGAAATAATATTGGGAATGGATTGGTTGAGTACCCATCAAGCCAAGATGGTATGAGGGAAGAAAGTAATGACTTTCCACTCCCCCGAAACACTCAGACTATGTTTCCAAGGAGACAGGAGGAAGGGAGAAGTACAAATTGTGTCCCACATAAGGGCTCAAAAGATGATACATAAAGGTTTTAAATCTTTTCTAGCAATGATCATCAATGGAAAGTTAGAGAAAAATGGACCAGGAGGCATCCCAGTAGTGGAACACTACCCGGACGTATTTCCACAAGAATTACCCGAAATACCCTCAAGCTGACAATTGGAATTTGCCATAGAGGTAATCCCCGGAACACATCCCATATCCCAAGCCCCTTATCGCACGTCTCTAGTAGAGTTAAAGGAATTAAAGGAGCAGCTGGATGAGCTATTGGAGAAGGGTTTCATATGCCCTAGTCAGTCCCATGGGGTGCACCGGTCCTATTCATAAAGAAAAAGGACGGGAGCGTGAGGCTATGCTTAAACTATTGGAAGTTGAACTAGGTCATCATAAAGAATATGTATCCACTTCCACGGACCGACGACCTGTTTGAACAACTAAAAGGAGCATCCTACTTCTCCAAGATAGACCTTCGGTCAGAATATGACCAACTTAGGATCCGAGAGGAAGATATCCCTAAGATCGCCTTTTGGTCTCGATATGGACACTATAATTTAGGGTGATGCCTTTTGGCCTGACGAATGCCCCTGTAACTTTCATAGATTTGATGAATTGAGTGTTCTAGCCAAACATGGACAAGTTCGTGGTAGTATTTATAGATGACATACTTATATACTCACAGACTAGGTTGGAGCACGAAGAAACTTTGGCTATCACCTTAGAGACACTACGAAATAATCGCTTATATGCAAAATTTTCCAAGTGCAAATTCTGGTTACAGGAGGTAGGGTTCTTAGGGCACACAGTGTCTAAAGATGGAGTCAAGGTAGACCCGATAAAAGTGGAAGCCATATACAATTGGAAGGCACCCAAGAATCCCTCTAAGATTTAAAGTTTCTTGGGCTTGGCAAGATACTACAGATGGTTTGTGTAAGATTTCTCTAAGGTAGCTACCCCTTTGACTCATCTCACAAGGAAAGAAGTGGAGTATAAGTGGGATGAAACCTGTGAGAAATCCTTCTAGGAGTTGAAGACCCGTTTAACAACAACACCCATACTCTCTCTACCTGACCCAAGTGCAGGGGAGTATACCATCTAGAGTGACTCATCTGGACATGGACTCGGATGTGTATTAATGCAGCAAGGAAAGATTATTGCCTACACCTAGCAACAACTAAAGGTACATGAGAGGAACAATCCTACCTACAACTTGGAGTTAGCTGCAATAATATTCGCCCTTAAGATTTTGCGACACTACCTATATGGGGTTAAGTGTAGAATATATACCGATCTCAAGAGTGTTAAGTACTTCTTGACTCAGAAGGAGTTGAACCTCCGCCAGAGGAGATGGCTGGAGTTAGTAAAATATTATGACCTTGTGATAGAATATCACACCGGTAAGGCCAATGTGGTTGCAGACACTCTAAGTTGTAAGTATCAAATTAAGGCGGCACAGATAAAGACAAGCTACTTACCCTTGTTATTGCAATTGGGAAGAATGGAAGTGGACCTTAAGGTGGATAAGAGCGAAAAATGCTTATTGGTTGACATAGTGGCAAGACCCAGCCTAATGGAGCAAATAAAGGTCCAGAAAAAAAGGGATAAGGAACTCCAACTTTATTTGGACTCGGTCAATGAAGGGATGAATCCAGACTACAATAATCGAGGTGATGGAGTGCTAACCTATAAAGGTAGATTGTGTGTGCCTCAAGATAAGGTGCTGAAGAGATTAATCTTGGAAGAGGCACATGACTCTATCTGTGCAATGCATCAAATTAGTACCAAGATGCACCGCACTCTCAAACAAAGATATTAGTGGAAAGGGATGAAGAGGGATATTGTAGAATATGTAGCCCGGTGCTTGTCATATCAACAGATTAAAGCTAAGCACCATAAACCTTCAGGACTACTACAACCCTTACCAATCCCCGAAGGGAAATTGGAACATATTACTATGGATTTTGTCGCTAGACTACCTGTGAATAGGAAGGGACAAGATGCCATTTGGGTCATTGTGGATAGATTGACCAAGTCCGCACACTTCTTACCAATAAGAATGACAAATTCAGTGGAACAATTAGCAGTATTATACATGAGGGAAATTGTGAGACTCCATGACATCCCGATAAGCATAGTGTCGGATAGAGACCCTAGATTTACCTCGAGGTTCTAGATTAGTTTGCAAAATTCTTTGGGAACTAAGCTCCACATGAGTACAACATTTCATCCTCAGACTGATGGACAATCTGAGCGTACAATCCAGACCCTAGAGGACATGTTACGAGCATGCATACTCACCATGAATAAGTGTTAGGAAGAATACTTGTTCATGATGGAGTTTGCCTATAATAATAGTTATTAGGCTAGTATTCAAATGACTCCTTATGATGCCCTTTATGGATGAACATGCCGTACCCCCTTATTTTGGGAGGAGGTGGGAGAAAGGAGGCTAGAAAGTGTCGAATTAATAGAGAACGTCACAGAAAAGTTTATGATTATAAGAAGTCGACGTAAGGTCACTCAAGATAGGCAAAAGAGCTGTGTAGACCCTCGGATAAGGGATTTAGAATTTGAAGTGGGAGACCAAGTGTTTCTCAAGGTATCCCCATGAAGGGGAATACTTAGGTTTCAGTAATAGGGGAAGCTGAAACCTTGGTACATCGGTGCATGCACCATAGTCCAAAGGATAGGACCGGTGGCATATAAATTAGAACTACCTTCGGACTTACAAAAAATACATGATGAATTCCTTATCTCGGTACTCTAGAAGTATCCTCCTAATCTGAGTCATGTGCTGAACTGACCTCTACCGGAGTTAGAAGAGAACCTGACTTATCAAGTACAACCAGTGCAAATCATCGACCGGAGAGACAAGAACATGGGAATCTGAGAGTGTTATGAGGGATGGGTACCCTTAATTATTTGACATGTAAATTGTTTTAGGGACAAAAACCCTAAAAGGAGGGGAGAGTTGTAAACCTTGTCTCTTTATAATTAATAAAATGGGGTAAAGAACCGGTCATTTCGAAAGAGGAAACAAAGCCGATTCACATAACAGATAAGAAAAGGGTAAATTGGGGAATTGACAAATCTCGAGTGACTTAAAGAGTCATACAAATCATGGAAAAGAACCTTGGGACAAATGAGAAGAGAAAACTAGACCAGTTCAGGGCGAATTGGGCCTGAACCAAACTGAATCGATTTGAACCATACTTGAACTGATTTCTAAATTAAATTTTCTTGGTGGCTTAAAATGATCAAATTGGGGAATTGAAGCCACCATTAGATGGAGTATGAATTTAGATGAATTTAAAAATTTTTAATTTTTAGAAAATCTGCCGAATAGGGCCTAAACCGACCGATTTACGCATCGAACTTGGTCGGATCAGTCTGGTCCGATTCAAAATAGTGTCATCTTTTTCCTCATGGTGAAATCACTGTTCATTAATGCAGAAAATGGATAGCGTCAGTGAAGTAAAAACGGTTCCTATCAGGTCGTTTAAGGGTGATGACAAGTTCAACCAAAATATAAAGTTATTGGGCAGAGGGTCCCCGAGCTCCCTATATAAAGAGTTCCTCTCCATTCATTCTTCACACACCTCAAATCTCCAATATCTCTTAACTGCTCCATTTTTCGATGAAGCTCGAACCAAAGCTTTGATATAGGCCTTTTTCTCAACCACGGAAGGCAAGGTCGGGTCCTACAGACACCGGGGGAAATCACCTACCTGATAGCATCTTCCTTTTGACCCATGGATCGCCGGAGAAGCGCCGACAGAATCAAACCATGAATCAGCTTGGATGGACCAAAGTTACCCTATTTTGGCCGAGCTTAATTCGAAAAAATTCAGCCCTTCTACGGCCTAACCATGCCTGCCCAACACCCCTATAGCCCTCATACAACCTTAGTAGAGCTGAAAGGTAAGCCAATTCGGCCCTACTCAGTCCTTATAGGTCGGAGTTAGAGTGAGAAAGTGTCAAATTTCACCTTTCTAAATTCACCTTCAATTTGACTTAAATTGTAGTAATTCTTGATCTTACAAGTAACCTCAGGACAAGAGCTACCTTCTCTGATCGAGAACTCGGACCACCGCACCTCTGATGGTAAGTTTTTGAAGCTTTCTCTCTCTACGAGCAGTTTTCTAGCAAAGCTCCATTTGAGCCCAATTTGGACACAAAAGCTATAGTTTAAAGCTCTATTGAATCATATGGAACTGTATGAACTGATCCATACCTTCAATCAAAGCAATTAACCGTGATTGAATAGCCAATTTGAAGAAATCAAATTCGGTCAGTTTGAAGGGGAGAAATTGAATGAAAATTATGGGGAAAATTGCGAATTTCAAAAAATTGAGGGACCTCTTTGCAATTTCCAAAAATTGAAGGTCAATTGGCCATGATAAAGATGTTGAGGGACCAATTGATCAATGTTTGGAACAATTGGGGTCGAATTGCCATTTTTTCAATGTATGGGCTAAATTATAATTTTTGAAAAGTTTGGGACCAAATTGGAAATTTGGAAAAATTGAGCCGCTTATACAATTTTTAAAAAATTGAGGACTCATAGGGAATTTTGGAAGCTTAGGGACTCAATTTGGGGAAAAAGTTGGCATTAGGGATCTAAAGTTAAGTAAAATGTTCTTTAGGGTAAGTGCAATTAATCGATAATTTTTTAGCCTAGGTTGTTATGCCGGATAAGGATTCTCAAATCGTGTAGGGACACATGTGACCAGAACTCCAGCAAGAGAAAGCTTGCATAAACTTGGAAAAAAAACAAACCAGGGATGAACACGTCACAGTCATCGAGTGAGTGGGCATATTACATAATACCCGATTGGGATGGTGATCACTTTAAAAATGAAAAATCACTTGTAATTGGGACTTTAACATCATACTCGGTAGGGGTGATGAGCAATTTAAGCTAAAAATCTACTTACCGGTCATAAGTAAGGATAATCATACCTAGTTGGTATGATCAACATCCTTAAGGAAAGGAGAACCCCACTTATCAGTTGTTAGCGGAAATATCATCACATTCGGTTGCTGTGATGAAGTGGAAAATATACTTTTTGTTAGAATTGACTATGTGCTAATGCTTAAAAGATTTAGGAGACCTTTTTGATGGGATCTAGAATAGCTCATATAGGCCAGAGGCCTCAATGTTTGAACTCACAAGGCTAAATGCCCGATTTTGGAAAATCACGTGCAGTGAGCCCAAGGCTAGTGGGCATGACCAGGAGCTCATAAACAAACTTGAGTCTAGGAAGCCATGAAAATTCCTAATGAAATTATTGTGTGATTTCATCATGGTACCGAATTAGGACTGACACTCCTTGATGGACTGCCGGTAGTGTGTCAAGGCCTGGTCGTGAGCAACCTACCACTCCTTTTTGTCCATCAAGGGTTTCACCCTTTCTAAATTGCGAGGTGTAAGGCGTCATTTTACATGTATTTCCTGGAATAACATTATACAAAATTGAGTATTTTAAAACAAACAAACCTGTCTTCTTACTGTTCAAATTAAGAGGGGTCTTTAAGAAGGGTTGTTCCTTGGTTACCTAACAGGGGTAAAAGGGAGGTGGTGAGTTCTACAACTCAGTGAGTGGGTGTTGGGAGTGAGATTTCAAGAAAACAACTTTATTCAAACCGTGCCAATATTATCATTTCCTTTAAGAACGACCTTTCCTCAAATTCTAGTTTTTCAAAACCTCTTTCCCATTACCATATTAAGTGTATTTCACAAACAACACACGCCCTTCATCAGGATGGGTACACACATTCATAGGTGCAGCCCATCTACTGCACCCACTTGTGGCTCGGAGCGTCTTTACCGACCACCAAGATAGAAGTCCATCCACTTCTACCCTAGGTCTGAGTGAATATTCTCAACATCCAACCCTCAGACCTGAATGCCACTCTATGTCCATATGAGGACACAGACCTCATCCTAATGCCACCCGAGTCTCATGCGCAAGAAGCTACTCCGAGCTTTTCGATTGACTGGCACGATGAACTACCCTTATCTCCACCATGTCGTCTAGTTGCCCTTAGAACCCATCACTACCTCTCTTGGGTGTCTTGATGGTCATGTACCACAAGTGCATGCACAATCAATATTTTTTTCACATATGAACATTATCTTTGGTGCCGATAGTCCTAGGCCCCGACCCTTATCCCGACCCACAGCTGTTTGTCTAGGCCGATCTATCGACCTCGCCTAGACTCATTATTGCCAATCCATCGAGTATTATTAGTCCTTACTCGATACCATGGCAAAATCACACAATAATTTCATTAGAAATTTTCATGGCTTCCTTTACTCAAGTTTGTTTAGAAGCTCTTGCTTGAGCCCACTAGGATTAGGGCCACTGCATGTGATTTTCCAAAATCGGGTATTTAGCCCCATGAGTTCAAAAACTGAGACCTCTGACCTATTTGAGATGTTGTAGCTCCTGTCAAGAAGGTCTCCCAAATCTTTAAAGCATTGGCACACAGTCAAGGGATAACACTTCTGACAAAAATTATATTTTTCACTTCATCACATCAACCGGATGTGATGATATCTTCACTTACAACCGATAAACGAGTTTCTTCTTTCCTCAAGGAAGATCATCATACTAATTGGGTATGATTATCTCTACTTACTACCAGTAAGTAGATTTTTAGCTTAAATTGCTCATCACCCCTACCGGGTATGATGTTAAAGTCCCACTTACAAGTGGTTTTTCGTTTTTAGAGTGCTCACCATCCCAATTAGATATTATGTAAGTATGCCCACTCACTCAATGACTATGACGTATTCGTCCCTAGTTGGATTTTTTTTCCAAGTCTACATAAGCTTTCTCTTGCTGGCGTTCTGATCACACGTGTCCCGACATAATTTGAACATACTTATCAATTAAAGTTTTTTTCAAAATATCCTAGGCTAAAAAATTATCGATTAATTGCACTCGGGTCCCTAAAGTTCATTTTCCTTAACTTTGGGTCCCCATTACAAATGTTTTCCCCAAATTGAGTCCCAAAGCATTCAAACTTCCCTTTGAGTCATCAAATTACTCAAAATTGTATAAGCAGCTCAAGTTTTCCAAATTTTCCATTTGGTCTCCAACTTTTTAAAAATTACAATTTTGCCCCTACTTTCCAAAAATGGAAATTTGAACCCAATTGTTACAAAAATTGACCAATTGGTCCCCCAACATCTTTATCATGGCCAATTGGCCTTTAATTTTGGGAAATTGCAAAGAGGTCCCTTAATTTTTTGAAATTTCCAATTTTCCGCAAAAGTTTCCCGAATTTCTCCCCTTCAAATTGACCGAATATGTTTTCTTCAAATTGTCCATCAATTAGGGTTAATTGCTCCAATTGAATGTATGGATCTGTTCCTACACTTCCATATGACTCAACTGAGCTTTGAACTGGTGCATTTGGCTTGAATTGATCTCTAACGGAGCTTCATCGGAAAAGTGCTCATAAAGATAGAAAGCGTCGAAAGCTTACCGTCGGAGGTGCAGTGGTCCGAGCTCTTGATTGTGGAAAGTAGCGGTTATCCTGAGGTTCCTTCTAGGATCAAGAATCACTACAATTGAAGTCAAATTGAGTGTAAATTTAGTCAGTGAAATTAAAACATTTCTCTTTCTAACTCCGATCTGCAACGAATGAGGAAGGCTAAATAGGCTTACCTTTCAAATTTGTTAAGGTCGTGTGAGGGCTGTGGAGATGTCATGGAGGCTTGGTTTGGCCAGGGAAGGGCTGAATTTGGTTGAATTCAGCTCGGCCAAAATAGGGCAGCTTCGACCGTCAAAGCTGCTTCACTATTTGATTCTACCGATGCTTCTCCGATAGTTCTTGGGTCGAAAGGAAGTTGTTGTCAAGTAGTTGACTTCCCTCATAGTCTATAGGACCTGACCTTGCCTTTTGGGGTTGAGAGAAAGTCCTAAGTCGAAGCTTTGGTTCGAGCTTCATCGAAAAATGGAGTAGTTGAGAGAGAATGGCGATTTGAGATGTGTGGAGGATGAATGGAGAGGAGCTCTTTATATAGGGAGCTTTGTGACCCTCTACCCAACCACTTTCCATTTTGGTCGAGCTTATCTTTGCCCTAAAATGCCCTCAATGGCGCGGTTTCATATTTGTTGGTGTTATCTATTTTCTATATTAATGAACAGTGCTGTCATCCTAAAAAAGAAGATGACACTATTTTGAACTGGACCGGACTAGTTTGATTGTGTTCAATGGCAAAAATTGGCTGGTTCAGGCCCGATTCGACCATTTTTCTCAAAATTAAAAATTTATAAATTCATCTAAATTCATTCCCTATCTAATGGTGGCTTTAATTTCCCAATTTAAATTTTTGAATCCACCAAGAAAAATGAATTTAGAAACTAGTTCAAGTATGGTTCAAATGGGTTCAATCCGGTTCAATTTGGTAAAATTAGGTCCATGTCTGGTCGCCCTAAACTAGTCTGGTTTTCTTTTCCCAATTGTCCCAAGGTTCTTTTCCATTATTTTTATGACTCTTTGAGTCACTCAGGATTTGTAAATTCCCCAATTTACCCTTTTCTTATCGGTTATGGTTTGTAAACCGGCTAAGTTTCCTCTTTTGAAATTACCGGTTCTTTTCCGAGTTTTCTTATCTTTAATGGGATGGGGTTTACACCTCCCTATGAGTTGGAGTCCTTTTTGACTAACGTGGTGTTGGAGGTGGTGTCAGGTCCCTTGGAAGAGGTATGGGTTCTTCCTATCATTGGGAGAGATATGGTATGTTGGCTGGTTTCAATATTCCACCAAGAAGATTCCTATAGTCCTCGACCATGTCCTTTGGCACCCTCTTTTCAAATTGAACAAGTTTTTGGACGTTTATCTTGCTTGAGGTAGGAGCCTTTTTCAAGGGTCCGTATGCAGGGTTGGTTCACACGGTGAATTTGCTAGGGACTCTTCTTCCTATAGGGTAATTTAATCCTTATTAATGTTAGGTCATAGTCTTGATAATTCTTTTATGGGAACATAGCTCTGATACCACTCAAGTTGTCATGCTCTGACCTAGTTTGGTTAGAACCTCGTGAGCAACTTGTCGCTCCCTTAGTTTAAGAGGGGTTTCTCCTTCTTTTAAATAAGAGGAGATATGTGAAATTTTGAATCTTGTTCCCTCGAATAGCATTTATCAAGCTAAAACAAGCTTAAAAGAACTTTACATGTACCTAACTTAGGGATCTTCTTCTCCCCGATTTGGGCATTTTCTGAAGAGCATAAACTTGACCTATATGGAAACTAGTCGGGCAGAGGGTCCTTGAGCTCCCTATATAAATAGCCCCTCCATTCATCATCCATACACCTCAAATCCTCTCCTCCTCTGAAGTGCTCCATTTTCTGGTGAAGCTCAAACCATTGCTCCAACTTGGGCACTTTTTCTAGCCTTAGTAGGCAAGGTTGGGTCCTATAGATTTTGAGGGAAGTAAACTACCTAATAGCAACCTCCCTTCAACCCAGGGATAGACGAAGAAGTGTCGATGGGACCAAATAGTGAAACAAGTCCGTCTGTTCGAAGTTGCCCTATTTTGGCCGATCGAAATTTGACCATTCCAGACCTCCTATGGCCTAACCAAGCCTCCAGGGACATCCATAAAGGTGAAAGGTAAGCTAATTTGGCCAAACAAACACATGCCTTTCATTAGGAAGGGTACACACATTCGTAGGTGCAGCCCGTCCACATGCTGACCCCAACCCAGACTCATGTGTAAGAAACTCCTAGAGCTTCATGACTGACTAGCACGACAAACTGCCCTTATCGCCCCCCCCCCCCCCCCCCCATGTCGTCTAATAGCCCTTAGGACCCATCACTACCCCTAAGGCGTCTTGATGGTCCCGTAGCATAAGTGCATGCACAAACCAAAGTTTTTCACATATAGCCATTATCTTTGGTGACAATAGTTCAACGACCCCGACGCTCAACCCAACCTGCAGATGTTTGTCTAGGCCGGTCCATCGACCTAGCCCTGATGCACTGTTGCTAGTCCATTGAGTATTGTCAGTCCTGACTTTGTACCATGGTAAAATCACACAATCAATTTCATTAGAAATTTTCATTCCTCTTCATAATCAAATTTGCTTACGAGCTCCTGCTCATGCCCACTAGCCTTGGGCCCACTACATGCGTTTTTCCAAAACCAGGCATTTAGCCCCATGAGTTCAAGATCGAGGCCTTTGGCCTATCTGAGCTACTCTAGCTCTCATCAAGAAGGTCTCCCAAATGTTTTAAGCATTGGCACACAATCAGGGGAGAACACTTCTAACAAAAAAATATTTTTAACTTCATCACAATAACCGGATGTGATGATATCTACGCTTACAACTAGTAAGCGGGTTTCTTTTTTACTCAAGGAAACTCATCATACCAACTAGGTATGAATATCTCTACTTAAAACTAGTAAGTATGTTTTATTAGTTAAAGATGGTACTCCTCATCCCAACCAATTATAAAGTTAGATAATACCACTCACACAATGACCTTGACGTGTTCGTCCCCAATTGGTTTTCCACTTCCATGCTAGCTTTTTTTTCTAGCGTTCTGATCCCTCGCGCCCCTACACGATTTGGGAATCCTTATCTATTAGTGTTTGGCATGACAACCATCATTTTCTCACATATGAGAGACTAGGCTCGAAATTGTTGGTTTTCTTTAACTTTAGGTCCCTAATGCTAACGTTTCCCCAAATTGAGTCCCAAGGCTTCCAAAATTCCCTTTGGGTCCTCAATTTACTCAAAATTGTGTAAGGGGCTCAAGTTTTCTAAATTTCCAATTTGGTCTCTAATTTTTCAAAAATTACAATTTTACCCCTACATTCAAAAAATGGCAATTTGACCCCAAATGTTTCGTAAATTGACCAATTGGTCCCTCATGGCCAATTGACCTTCAATTTTGGGAAATTGCATGGAGGTCCCTCATTTTTTCGAAATACCCAATTTTCCCTAAAATTTTCGCCCAATTTCTACTCTTCAAACTAACCGAATTTGATTTCTTCAAATTAGATATTCAATCTAGGTTAATTGCTCAAATTAAATGTATGGATCAATTCATATACTTCCATACAATTCAATTGAGCTTGTAATTGCCTGGTTTAGGTCTAAAATGAGCTCAAACAGAGATTTGTCAAAAAATTGTTTGTATAGAGAGAAAGCTTCGAAAGCTTACCGTCGGAGATGCGGCAGTCCAAGCTCTCGATTTGGGGATGTAGCTCTCGTCCTAAGGTTCTTTATAGGATCAAGAATTGCTAGAATTGATGTTCAATTGAGGGTGAATTTTATTAGTAAAATTTAGCAATTTCTATTTCTAATACCGATCGACAACGACGGAGGAGGGCCGAATTGGCTTACTTTTTTAGCTCTGTTGAGGTCGAATTCAGCTCGGCCAAAATAGGGCAGTTATCTGTCGGAGTTGCTTCACTATTTGATTTTTCCAGTGCTTCTCCAATGGTCATCGAGTTGAAAGGAAGTTGCTATTAGGTCGCTCACTTCCCCC
This sequence comes from Trapa bicornis, assembly GCA_030064425.1. Classification (NCBI taxonomy): domain Eukaryota; kingdom Viridiplantae; phylum Streptophyta; class Magnoliopsida; order Myrtales; family Lythraceae; genus Trapa; species Trapa bicornis. The sequence goes on along the minus strand of CM057753.1, from coordinate 11,447,585 downwards.
AGAGTCCGTAGGACCCGACCTTGCCTTTTAAGGCTAAGAAAACTGCCCAAGTCGGAGATCTAATTTGAGCTTCACCAGAAAATTGAGCAGTTGAGAGAGAATGGAGATTTGAGGTGTGTGGAGTATGAATGGAGATGAGCTCTTTATATAGGAAGCTCGGTGACCCTCTACTCGACCACTTTCCATTTTCATCGAGCTTATCCTCGCCCGAAAACGGTTTGATCGGCGAGGTTACATCTTCGCCGGAGAAGGAAGTTTTCTGTATTTATTAATAGTGATGTCATCCTGAGGAAAAAGATGACATCGTTCCAAACCGGACTGGACCGGTCTGACTAGGTTCAATGGCCAAAATTGGATAGTTCAAGATCGATTCGACCAGTTTTCTTAAAATTAAAAATTTCTAAATTAATATAAATTCATTCTTTATCAAATGATTGCTTTAATTTCCTAATCTGAATATTTTAATTCATCAAGAAAAATGAATTTAGAAACCAGTTCAAGTATTGTTCAAACCAGTTCAAGTATGGTTTAAATTGGTTCAATCCGATTCTAGTATGGTTTAAACCGGTTCAATCTGGTTCAAGTCCAGTTCACCCTGAACTGGCTTGGTTTTCTCCTCCAATTTGTCCAAAATTTCTTTTCCATGATTTTGATTACTCTTTGAGTTAGTTGGGATTTGCCAATTTTCCAATTTACCCTTTCTTTATCGGATATGGTTTGTGAACTAGTTTGGCCTTCTCTTTTGAAATGACCGATTCTTTTCCCAATTTTCTTATATTTAAAGGGATGAGGTTTAGAACCCTCCCCTCATTTTAGGAGTTTTTTCTCCAAAATAATTTAAATATCAAATAACTGAGGCTGCCCATCCCTCATAACACTCTCGGTTTCCCATGTCTCCTCTTGTCACTCCGGTCGATGATTTGCACCGGTTCTGCTTGATAGGTCAGGTTCTCTTCTAACTCAGGTGAGGGTTAGTCTAGCACATGACTCGGATTGAGCTAATATTTCGAGAGTACCGAGACGTGGAATACACCATTTATTCTTTGTAAGTACGGAGGAAGTTCTAATTTATAGGCCACCGGGCCTATCCTTTGGATTATGGTGTAGGTATCAATGTACCTTGGTTTCAACTTCCCCAGTTACTGAAACCTAAGTATTCCCCTCCATGGGGATATCTTGAGAAACACTTGGTCTCCCACATCAAATTCTAAGTCCCTACTCTGATGGTCCGCATAGCTCTTCTACCTGTCTTAAACGACATTAAGTCGACTCCTTATAATTTTAATCTTTTATGTGGTGTCTTCTATTAGCTCGACCCTATCTAGCTTCCTTTCTCCCACCTCTTCCCAAAATAAGGGGGTACAACATGGTCATCCATGAAGGGCCCCATAAGGAGCCATTTGAATACTGGCTTGATAACTATTATTATAGGCAAACTCCATTAGGCACAAGTATTCCTCCCAACCCTTATTCATGGTGAGTACACATGCTCATAGCATGTCCTCCAAGGTTTGGATCATCTGCTAAGACTGTTCATTGGTCTGAGGATTAAATGCTGTACTCATTTGTAACTTGGTCCCCAAGGCATTTTGCAAACTATGTTAGAACCTTAAGGTAAACCTAGGGTCTCTATTCGACACTATGCTTACTGGGATGCCATGGAGTCTCACAATCTTGCTTATGTATAAAATGGCTAGTTATTCTATCGAATCGGTCACCATTATTGGTAAGAAGTGGCCGGACTTGGTCAATTTATCCACAATGAACCAAATTGCCTCTTGTCCTTTCCTAGTCACAAGTAGCTCCGTGACAAACTCCATAGTGATGTGTTCCTATTTCCATTTGGGAATTTGTAGGGTGGTATTCTATCACAAGGTTGTAGTCATTTACTAGCTTCCGCCATCTCCTATGGCGGAGGTTCACCTCCCTCTAAGTTAGTAAGTACTTAAGACTCTTGTGATCGGAATATATCCTAGACATAACCCCATATAGGTAGTGTTGCCAAATCATGAGGGCAAACACTATTGTGGCTAACTCTAAGTCATGGGTAGGGTAGTTCCTCTCATGTACCTTTAGCTGTCGTGATGCATAGGTGATGACCTTTCCTTGTTGCATTAATACACATTCGATTCCTTGTCTGGATGCGTCACTATAGATGGTATACTCCCCTGCACTTGGGTCAGGCAGAGAGAGGACAGGTGTCATTGTTAAATGGGTCTTCAACTCTAGGAAGGATTTCTTACAGTTTTCATCCCACTTATACTCCTCTCCTTTCCTTGTGAGACAGGTCAAAGGGGCAACTATCTTAGAAAAATCCTGTACAAACTGTCTGTAGTACCTTGCCAATCCCAAGAAACTACATATCTCAGAGGGATTCTTGGGTACCTTCCAATTAGATATGGTCTCCAACTTTGCAGAATCCACCTTGACTCCATCTTTGGACAGTATGTGCCCTAAGAACCCTACCTCCTGTAACTAGAACTCACACTTGGAGAATTTCGCATTTAATCGATTATTTTGTAGTGTCTCCAAGGTGATAGACATATGTTCTTCGTGTTCCAGCCTAGTTTGTGAGTATATAAGTATATCTTCTATAAACACTATCACGAACTTGTCCAAGTGCGGCTGGAACACTTGGTTTATCAAATCCATGAAGGCTGCAGGGGCATTTGGCAGGACAAAAGGCATCATCCTAAACTCATGGTGTTCGTATCGAGACTGAAAGGCGGTCTTAGGGATAGTTTCCTCTTGGATCCTGAGTTGGTGGTATCTTGGCCGAAGGTCTATCTTGGAGAAGTATGCTGCTCCTTTTAATTAGTTCAACAAGTCATTTATCCATGGAAGTGGATATTTATTCTTTATGGTGACCTAGTTCAACTTCCAATAATCTATGCATAGCCTCATATTCCCATCCTTCTTCTTCACGAATAGTATTGGTGCACATCATGGAGACTGGCTAGGGTGTATGAAACCCTTTTCCTTCAGATGATGGCACTGTTCACTCACCGGAAGAATGGACAGAACCAATGAAAATGAATCACCTTGTTCAGGGCATTTCAGGCCATGAAAGAGCGCCATAGAGATGCCAAACGGACGACCAGAGAGTTCCTGAGCTCCCTATATAGAGAGCTACTCGCCATTCATTCTCCTCACACTTGAAAACTCTATTCTCTCCCAACTGCTCCAATTTACGGTGAAGCTAGAACCAAAGCTTTGACTTGGGCATTTTTCTCTACCTGAGAAGGAGATGTCGGGTTCTTTAGACTCTAGGGCAATTTAGCTATCTGATAACACCCTCCATTCGATACAAGGACCGCTAGAGAAATGCCACAGAATCAAAGAGTGAAGCAGCTCCGGCAAACCGAAGCTGCCCTATTTCGGCTAAACTGAAATCGGCCAAATTCAGCCCTCCTCAAGACAAACCAAGCTCTCCCAACATCCCCACAGCCCTTAGACGACCTCTATTGAGCTGAAAGGTAAGCCAATTCGGTCCTCCTCAGTTGTTGCAAGTCGGAGTTAGAGAGAGAAATTGTAGAATTTCACTAATGAAATTCTTCCTCAATTTGAGGTAAATTGTAGGAATTCTTTATCCTAGAAGATACCTCAAGAAGAGAGCTATCTTCCTCGATATAGAGATAGAACCGCTACACCTCCGACGTTAACCTTTCGAAGCTTTCCCTCTCTACATTCAGTTTTCAGGTGAAGCTCTATTTGAGCTCAATTCGGACCCAAATGACATGATTCAAAGCTCAATTGAATCATATGGAAGTGTAGGAATTGATCCATACCTTCAATTGGAGCAATTAACCCCAATTAAATGGTTAATTTGATGAAATCTAATTCTGCCAGTTGGAAAGGGGGAAATTGGGAAATATTTGGGGAAATTTTGGGATTTCATAAAATGGAGGGACTAAATTGTAATTTCCCAAAATTGAGCACCAATTGGCCATGAAAAAGATATTGGAGGACCAATTGGTCAATTTTCGAAATTAATTGGGATCAAATTGCAATTTTTGTAAAGTAGGGGCAAAATGATAATTTATAAAAACTTGGGGACCAAATTACAAATTTAGAAAACTTGAGCCCTTTAAACAATTTTGAGTAAATTAGGACCCAAAGTGAATTTTGGAAGTTTCGGGACTCAATTTGGGGAAAAGTTTGTATTAAGGACCTAAAGTTAAAGAAAATGAACTTTAGGGACCTAAGTGCAATTAACTGGAAATTTTGAGACTAGTCGTTCATACATGAGAAACGAAGGCTATTATGCCAAATATTAATAGATAAGGATGTCTAAAGCGTATAGGAGCATGAGGGACTGGAATGCCAACAAGAGTAGCTCGCGTCAACTTTGAAAACCAATCAAGGATGAACACGTCACGCTTAACGTGTGAGTTTATTTATTCACATCATACCCGGTTGGGATGATGAGCACCTTGTAAACAAAAAACCACTTTTATGTGGAATTTTAACATCACACCCGACTGTAGTAATGTGATAACTACGTGGAAAAACTATTTATCAATTATAAATAGGGTGATCATACCTGGTTGGTATGATAGTCTTCTTGTAAGTAGAGATGTCGTCATACTTGGTTGGTGTGATGAGTTGAAAGGATATTTTTGCTAGAAGTGTTCTACCCTGACTATGTGCCAATACTTAAAAATTTTGGTAGACCTTCTTGACAAGAGCTAGAACAGTTTAGATAGGCTAGAGGCCTCGGTTTTGGAACTTGTGGGCTAAAATTCCCGATGGTTGGAAAATCACGTATAGTGGGCCCAAGGCCAGTTGGCACGAGTAGGACCTCATAAACAAACATATGATATAAAAGCCATAAAAACTTTTAATGAAATGCATGCGTTTCCACCATGGTACCAAGACAGGACCGACATACTAGATGGACTAGCGACAGTGCATCACAACTAGGTCGACGGACCGGTCTAGACAAATAGCTACAGGTCGAGTTAAGGCTCGGGGTCATTGGACAAGTTGCACCAAGAGGGGTACTGATGCGTCCTAGGGGATACTGGACAACATGGTAGAGATAAGGGCAGATTGTCATACGTGTAGTTAAGGAAGCTCGGCGTAGCTTCATGTGCATGAGACCGGTGCGGTGTTGCGATGAGGTCTCTGTCCTCATATGGACACAAAGTTAATTTTTTGTTTTAAGTGTCGAATGTTGTGAACATCCACTCATACCTAAGGTAGAAGTGGATGGGCTTCTATCTAGGTGGCTGGTAAAGTCGCTTTGATGCCACAAGTGGGTGCAGTGGATGGGCTGCCATACAAATGTGTGATTCCTTCTTGATGAATGACATATGTTGATTGTTAAACACACATGATATGGAAATGATGAAAAAGGCTTGAAAAATTGAAATTTTAGAAAAGATATTCTTAAAAAAAAATAAGGAGTTTGGCACACTCCGATTAAAGATATTTTAATTATGAAAACTCTCTCCCAATACCCATTCTATGAGTTATTGAACTCACCCCCTCCCTTTACCCCTTTTTAGGTAACCAATGAAAACCCACTTAAAGACTTTCCTGTATGTGAACCTACAAGATAGGTATGTAAAGTTTAATGCATTCAATTTTGATTAATGTTATTCCATGAAAGATATAGGTAAAAAAGATGCCTTACTCCTCATGGTTTATAGAAGGGGAAAACCCTTAATAAATCGGGAGAGTGTCGGGTTGCTCATGGGGATCTGATCAAACCAGGTCGGGACATGACAATTTGAGTGGTATCAGTGCCTATTTCCTTTAATACATTATCAAGACTATATAACATAGTAATTAAGAGAAAGTTTCAAAATTTTCAGATGACTTCCAAGAGAGTAACCAAGATAACTAGGACTGATGTTGCCAATATCACCCAACAATGAAGACCACCTTAAAAGCTCTCCAAAAGTCTGAGGTGTAGTAGAAGTCACAAAGGACCAAGAGGCATTATGGGGAACACTCAACACCACCAAGGAATGTGGTGCCAGCACCTGTTAAGGTCATATCCATGTGTAGGAGAATAGACAACCTAACACCAAGGACACTGTAAGGGACATATAACCAAGAGGGGCACTTACTAGTATAATAGCTCCACAAGTTGAAGCAACTTCTTGTAATAGGGTTAACCAAGAGGGGCACTTACTAGTATAATAGCTCCACAAGTTGAAGCTACTTCTTGTAATAAGGTTAATGCCTGAAGCATATTGTACCCTTTAATAAAAATTCTAAATTTTCCTAAAACTCTATCATTCAAATAAATTTGCATTCTCATACCTCAACTATATGAGGAGGGGTCAACCCATAATTAAGATCCGGGGAAGTATGTTGAGAGAGGGCCATTTGAGAAGGAAGATTATAGGCCACCAATAGTGAATACTAACCGACAACCCTAAGCTAGCCAACCTAAATTGTTTTTCCCAAAGGAACTCCCCACGTAGAGTGATAAGACAACAAGCCTAGAAAGGAAGTTCCCAAGAAGGAATCAAGAGCCTATCTAGAAAGGGAGTCATCGAAAGGGAAAAGGAGAAGGCAACATTAAGAGATGCAGTAGGAGCGAGAGGATTATTACTAGAAGAAAACCTAAAGACCAACAAGGGATTGAGTGAGCCCTCGTATAGGAGTTAAGAAACAAAGAGGAACTGAGTTTGCCTCTAGGAGGGACAAGTTGAAAGAAAGAAAACAAAGAATAGAGGTATGGGAGAGGGGAAGTACACCTAGAACCCCATCAGAAAGAGCAAACTCGGAAAACGTCCTCCGACAATGCTAAGGTAGGGCACGAAAAGAGTGAAGAGGAAAAGAAATGTGCTAGGAAAGGGAACTTTGGAGGGATGAATACAACTGAGTATCCCTCGAAGGGATCATTGATAGGCAGATGGACATAACGGAGTACAAGGAACCAACACATAATTAGGAACTTCTCGAAGGAAGGATGTATCGAGATGGCCAAGTGTGACCTACTTTGGAAGAACAAAAGAGCCAAATAACAATTCCAGGAGAACCTAGTAGAAAGAAGCAACTAGTAACAATGGGATGGTCAAGGGGAATAAATAATGCCCTAATAAGGGCTGATAAGTAGTAAAGACTACACTATATGAATGATAATAGGATGGGCATCATGGACGAGTACATTCTAGAAATAACTACTCCAGACAGTTGGACAAGAAAATAGTAGGGGCGAGGCAATTAACGAACTGACATTCGGGAGAACCATAGATTTAATTGTTGACAAAGAAGGGAGAAGTAAAAAGCCCAAAACATTAGAAAAGAAGGATTAAGGAAATCCTTAAAGAGATCAATGGCCAAGACCAGATTTACAATAAGAGGCCATGAGATGGTTAAGTGAGCCTCTCACAAGATGATCAAGAGAACTTGAAATAAAGAGAATGTGAGCTCTCCCTAAAAGAAATAGACGTGTATTGAGATACAAGTGAGAATGAAGATAGGGTATAAAAGAAGTACATGTAAGGTTTCAAGAGCAAAGGTAAGCAGGAGAGGATGACATCAAAGGTTGTCATTTAAGGTTAGATGTCCTCACTAGCAAACGAGAAGAGAATTATGGAAGAAAAGAGTATAAATCTTACCAAGGAATGAAACCTTGCAAAGACATACATGTCCCAAATAAGAGGTATGGAACCAACAGAAGTGGAAAAGAAGATAAGCTCATAAATAATATGTTGGTTGAGATGGAAAGATCAATTACAAATGAAAAGTATTCATGAGGGCCTAAGGAATAAGTTAAACCCATATAATGGGTAAGTAGGAAGATAGCATCAAAAGATGTCGTACGGGTAAGAAAGGGCTAGATTGACCATCAAAAGGAAATAAAGGAAAGCACATCTAAGAACCCTTGGAAAAGTAAGCTCTCCAGTTAATTAGTGATTAAAGTAAATGATCAATGATATTAAGAAGGGTTGTGGTCTACGCTCAATTGATGAAGCCTAATGAGTGGACAACTAGGCATAGTGTGGAGTACACGTAATAAGACCGATAATCTATAGTTTCTCAAGTAAGGAGTAAGGGATGAAACGAAGATTTTTAGATGAAAAAGGATTCAAGTGGGCAAATGCCCCAATTTAGAAAGAGGTGTGAAGAAATGAAGAAAGAAATCTTCAAAGAATGGAAAGAAGGTTAAGCATGTGGCTCCTAAGGTGGAAATCTCTACTGTAAGGGACATAATAGAGAACAAAACCATAAGAAGGGAACTCCCCCTAACAAAGTAATCAACACATTGAACAAAAAGGGATTAACTTGCAATAAAAAATCATGAAATGGTCACGAGTGAGTAAGAATGAATTAAGAAAAAGGGAATGTCCTTAAGGAAAGGACACCACTAGAAATGAGGAAGGACATAAGAATAGTAGAATCTCAACATGACAGTAAGTCATTGGGAAATCCAATGATGGGAACCGAAAAGACACAATAAAGAAGTTGGTAAAGGACGAGTAGGTAAGGAAACTGACATGGTTATGTGAGACATGATGTCAAAGGCAAGATGGATGATTGGATAATAGTAAAGGTAGTCGAGAAATACTACCAAACAAAAAGAGCGACTAAGTTATACGATCACCGAAAAGTAGAAAAGTTGAGAATAACCATTAAGGAAGTATTCTACAGTTTTAATGGCCAAAGATAGGTTCTAAGGCATGTCATGCTATAAGGGACACGTAAGCACAACATCCCAAGGAAAAATATGACTCAAGTGAGGAAGAGTCAATTAGTTAAGCTTGACAAGGTCAATATTAAATTGGGACCGAAGTTGTAATAAACAATAGATAAGGGAAGGGTCAAAATAGGACAAAAAGGTGATAACTCCGAAACCAGTGAAAGAAAGTATGTAGCGCTCAAAAGGACATCGAGTTATGGGTTTCAACAGAAAAGAGAATGACTAGACACAAGAATGATTGGCCATCTTGGAACTCCCAATTCTGAAATCTTGAGTAAGAACTTTAAGGGGAAGAATCTTGCCCTAACTAAAGGAAAATGTGACCCTAAGGATATACCCATGGAATCATAGGTAAGACATGCTTAGCTAGGATAAACTCCATGGAATGAGTAAGCAATGGAAAGGAAGATAAAAATTCCTTAAGTGTGTGTTATAAGGGGGCTAAGTGGAAATAACTGAAGTATTAGCATGTTAAACAAACTCCAAGTTGACATAAGGGGATGTGATTTCCTATGCAATGGATGTTGAATAAGTTTTGGGGACAAAACTCCTAAAAAGAGGAGAGAGTTGTTAACCCCGTCCCTTAAAGATAAGAAAACCGAGAAAAGAACCGGTCAACCCAAGGGAGAAAATCGAAATGGTTCACGAACCCTAACTGTTAGGGAAAGGGAAAAATTAGGAAATTTGCAAATCCTGAGCGACCTAAATAGTCATAAATGTCATGAAAAAGGACTTTGGGACAAATTGGAAAAGAAAACCAGACCGGTCCAGAAGAATCGAACCTAAACCTTATTGAACCGGTTTGAATTACCATTGAACTGGTTTCTAAATTCATTTTTCTAGATGACTTAAAATATTCAAATTGGGGAATTGAAGTCACCATTAGATAGAGAATGAATTTACAATTTTTTTTATTTTGAAAAAATCGGTCGAACTAACCTGAACTGGCAGATTTAAGCATTGAACCCGGTTCAGACTAGTCCAGTCTAATTTGGTACAGTGTTGTCTTCTTCCTTTAGATGATGAAACTGTCCACTCACTAGAAGAACGTACAACATTGGCAAAGATGATCGCCTCCATTCAGGGCATTTCAAGCCATGAATGAGCACCACAAAGGTGCCAAACAGATGGCTAGAGAGTCCCCGAGCTCCCTATATAAAGAGCTCCTCTTCATTCATTCTCCTCACACCTGAAAACTACATTCTCTCTCATTTGCTCCAATTTCTGGTGAAGCTCGAACTAGAGCCGCAATCAAACAGTGAAGCAGCTCCGATGGACTGAAGCTGCCCTATTTTTGACCGAGCTAAAATTGGCCAAATTTAGCCCTCCTCAGGCCAAACCAAGCTCTCCCAACATCCCCACAATTGTTAGACGACCTCACAAAAACTAAAAGGTAAAGCCAATTTGGCCCTCCTCAGTCGTTGTAGGTTAGAGTTAGAGAGAGAAACTACAAAATTTCACTAATGAAATTCTCCCTCAATTTGATGTCAATTGTAGGAATTCTTGATTCTTGAAAATACCTCAGGAAGAGAGCTATCTTCCCTGATAGAGAGATTGGACTACCACACCTCCAATGGTAAGCTTTCGAAGCTTTCTCTCTCTACATTCAATTTTCTAGCGAAGCTCCGTTTGAGCTCAATTCAGACCCAAGTGACACGGTTCAAAGCTCAGTTGAATCATATTAAAGTGTAAGAACTGATCCATACCTTCAATTGGAGCAATTAGCCCCATTTGAATGGTGAATTGGATGAAATCAAATTTGGATAGTTTGAAAGAGGGAAATTGGGGAACATTTTATGGGAAATTAGGGAAAATTTTGGGGATTTCGTAAAATTGAGGATTAACTTACAATTTCCCAAAATTAAGGGCTAGTTGGCCATTAAAAAGATATTAGAGGACCAATTGGTAGATTTTTGGAATTAAACAATTTTGTGTAAATTGAGGACCAAAAGTAAATTTTTGGAAGTTTCAAGACTCAATTTGGGGAAACATTAGCATTAGGGATCTAAAGTCAAGGAAAAAGAACTTTAGGGACATAAATGCAATTAATTGAAAGGTGTAAGCTCCTTACTTAGTGAGTAGGTTTGTCAACGTCGAGCCACTTAATGGTCCGACCCCGATTCTCTACCCAAAATAATTATACATGGAGGCAACTTTTATTTAAGAATATATATGTATGTGTGTGTAACTTGTAATGCCCCAATCCAAATTATTAGTTTGGTTCACTTAAAACCCACTACATCACATCGATACTATAAAGGTAAGTAGTATCACCCTTGTAGAAATAAGTAGATAAAATGGTCAAAATATTAAAAATTTTCATCAATTTTAAAAATTATTTTCAAAATAATATAATATTATATATATATATATATATATATATATATAAACTCCAAGGTAAATAACAATATTGATAATCTATTTAGCTTTCATGATAAATTCTTGAGAACTAGTCATCCCTGAATTATACATGTTACCTGAAAAATATTTGGGAGGAGTGAGCTCCCTATTCAGTGAGTAGGCTTGTCACTGCAGAGCCACTTCTCATCTTATAAATTATATTCACATAATCATAATTTCTCCATTTTCAATTCATATATATATTCAAAATTCCCATGTGATTTTCCTTTCCTTATCATTAGATTTTCTCCCTGAATCATAAGCACGATCACAATCTTATTTTTTTTACATATTATTGATTCACACACAAATACATATATATATATATATATATATTCTCCATATCACCATTTAGTTTTCCTTTCATTTCTTTTTCATGATTTTCAACTCATTAAGCATGACTTTCTTTTTCAACTTGGGAAAACTTGTAAAGAAACAGAGACGATCTAATCATACTCACCGTCGAAAAATGCACTCACCTTATATTTGGGACTTATACGTCTTAGTTTTCTTTCTTTTTATCTTGGGAAGTGCGACCCTACGAATTGTGTGATCTTGTTCATCTACACAAGGCATATTATAATAACATGATTAGCGGGGTACACCCAGTACATTTGCATTACTTAGACATTCTAAATTTGCTATTATCATCAGGCAACTTGGTCCCACTCATATCGGATAGTGGAACTTGGCCATACGACCATTTACATATTTTTATAATTCCTACAATTTCCCCTCTTTTTCTCCATTTACTCTATTGCCCCAAACTTTTACACTTTTAAAAATTAAACCTCAATGTTTTCCAAAATTACCCTTCGCCCCTTAACATTCTTAATTTTTTACATTCTCCTATGTATGGTTCTAACTTTCAAAATATATCCATTTAGACACAATTCTATCACTTAGTCCCACTTGGTTTATCAATTCTTGAATATTTCATTTTGGCCGCAAACTTTCTTTTAATTACCATTCTACCCTTAAATAATATCTTATTTACAATTTAGTCCCTACTCCTCTTAAACTTATTATTTTTACCCACTACTTATCCAATATGCCCATTAAACCCACCTCATAGTGTTTTTAGGTAAAATTACTATTGTGCCCCTCATTTTATAAAGAATGACCATTTTGTCGTTACACTCCATAACACTATTTTCGACATCTACATTTACTACATAATCACTTCTTATCATTTGATAGTTCCCTTGGGGACCATTTCATATATTTTCCCTTATTTGTAAACTATTCCACGAACTTTCTAAAGCTTACACTTTAGTCCATGAACTTTAAAAATATTTCCAATCAGTTTAAAATTTCATAACTCCACCCAAAATAGCTTCATTTAACTCCTAATAGCTCGTGGGAGATGTTGGGAGTCTAACCCTGACTGCATTTGGTCGAATTTGCCCATTTCTAAAAATGGTCGAAACTATGAAAATAGAGGTCAGGTGAGAAATATTCACTGGAGCGGACACCACCAGTGACCGGAGGGTAGGTGTTCTGAAGCATATAGAATGGCAATGCATTCTATGGGGGTGATCGACTGAGTGATCTCTAGATATGGATGGATTTGGCATTGAACAAGCGAAATTTATGCATTCCAAAACAGACTCGTGAGAGGAAATCAGCTCATTGTGGCCGAAACTTTCCTTGCTAGAGGTTGGCCAAGGCTAGTGGGAGGAAGATGAGAGGCATGGGGTTCTTTTTGCACTAGTGCCGATCTGAGCTAGCCAAATTTGGTGCCGAAAGGGCATGGACAACATGTTGTTTCATTTTCTCATGGCGGAGTCGACCAAAATAACCCTCGTGTTGCATATCCACAAAAATCTCATATTTCTAGTATTCGTTTTCCTCGATATCCCTCGACCCTATGTTCTGAGCCTTACCAGGGTTTTGGTCGGTGCCTTGTTCCTCTTAACACATCACTCAGTTTTTGGATCCCCCCATTTTAAATCCATACTACGGTCCATCCTAGTAATCATAGCCATTCTTGTGACCTTGAAGTTCTCCAAACTCTTTGACACATTACACATTATGCCTCTAGGCATATACTTCATCTCCTCGACTTGACCGTTGTTGACAACATGGACATCATGTAATTTCTGATGACACCTGAATTTGATTTCCATACCTTTGACATCCTAAGTCTAAATTCCTCGAATTTCCTTACTCCATTCACTCATACATGTCATACATTCGTTACAACTCTAAGCAGATCTTCAATAGGCCTCCATTTCATCTTTTTATTATTATTCCTTTTCCACTCTTCCTTCACTAGGTGTTAAACTTTTCATTTTTAAATCAATGGTGTCTCACTTATTTCTACGTCAATTATGTTTAATCTTTTTCATGGTCTTGCCCCTTTTTGACACTTCCTTACACATGTCCTTATACCCATTTGAGTTCTCACCTCCTTTGGAACAAACCCTTTTGAAGCCCTTATATCAATATTCATAATATGTACTCCTACATTACAAATGGCTTTAACGAGAAAATTTCAAGTTCATTTCTGACCTATCCCCTTATCAGGGTGTCAAATTCCAATTTGCTTGGTGGAACCCCAATCCACTCATTCACTAAGTGGGACAATTCTTTATATCATCATCCATTTTTTTATACTCCTTTATGTAAATTCTAATGTTTGATAAGCCACTTACTATAGTTAAGCTATTTAAATATGAAATATCAGATTCCAACACCGGTGCCTAGTGACTCACGTTCTTTCTCTCCCCTCTTCATCTATCTCCTCTTGGCAATAGAACTCCATATAATATTTATGACATACTGATGTGTTTCCTTACCTTCGCATGCCCTTGTCTAGGCATATTTCACTTCCATTTTCCTTGTCCATTCCTTGACATTTTAACGCCTCTCTTTTACTCTATATATTTCCTAGATTCACCCTAGTTACTTTTCTGGTGTATATATTATTCTTGGCTATGGTATTCTTCTCTCTAACCTTTCACTTGAGTGACTTTAACACATCACCTATGGTTTCTCTTCTTTAAGAATAGCCTCAAGAAATACTAGGGTACTTATTATACTTTGTCTGGCTCGCTACAACAATTGCTTGCCTCAAATGTTAATACCCTTTTAGTATTTCGAGTTACTTTAATTGTTGCATTACGCTTTTGTTATGCCATTATGATATTTTTCCTCAATTTGGTCTTTGTGTATGAGGGTCATTTATTTGGTAGTTTTGATGTCTTATGCTAATGTTGTCCTCCTTGGAAGTGAGCCAACCTTTATTAGGATACACCCAAAGATCCATTGGTACACATGTTGACCCTTGTATGATTGTTCCACTATTTGAACCCTGAATCCTCTAAGGTTATCCTATTTAGGCCATAGCTACCCAAGATTTAATAATTTGGAGTGGTTATAACAATCATGTCTTTTGTACTCTACTCGTGTGATAGCTTAACGCTTCTCAAATTATCTTTATTCCGGGGGCAACTAGCATAACTCACTATTCTATTTCCCAATTGGCTTCCATATTTAACTCTAACCTTATGACCTCTATCATTTTAGACATTACTTATAATCTCTTCTTACTACTTCTCAAAGGTATATGGTAAGTTTCTATTCCCAACTTAGTGAAAATTATTTAACATGGTAGCTAGGATGCTCCCCTTTTCATTATATATAATCAAACCATTTTCGAGTTATTGAAGACGATAACTTTTATATTTTACCATTTTACTCATTCATACTTCATCCATCATTTTTCAATCATCTTATACCAAATTAGTATATGTTCTGCCTCAAATTACATGATTATCCCATCATAACTTTCACTCTATTGTTCCCTTACATATGATTATCCATACTTCGATTAACGAGGGTAATTTCCACCTTAATTTAGGTATGCGTTGTACATCTAACTTTCCTCATTGTATATTGATTTTTTCTTAGTCGGTTTATACAATTTCTCTACTGGTTTATTTTACATGTTCGGGGTTGCTTAAGTAGACATTTCCAAAAATTTCTTGTTCAATTACATATTAATTGAGCTCAACAAATTTTCTTTTACGATTTATATAGGTTATTTTAAAAATCAGGAAATTTTTATACTACTTGTTAGTTTGATCTTGACTCGAAATAATTTTCAACCGGACCTTTTTTAATACTTGATTATTTATCAAGTTAGGTTATTTAAGTGTAATTCATAACAATTATCAATTATCTAAAATTATGGTTTAAATCGATTTTTTATTTATTTTAATTTCTAATATCTATATAGAATTTTATTAATAGTTTAACATTAATTTATAGTCAAATTAAGTTTATATCTTGTGTTTCAAAAGTTTTATTGTTAGAAAATATCATATTCTTATTTACTTTATTGGATTAATGCTAATATCACAAATTTTATTAGTAAGTGTATTTCCAGCATCTCCTTTATTGCTAGGTCAAAGTTTAGTGGCTACCCTTGAGATTAGGAGAGTAATGGTAAATATAATTTTAAAGTTGATGATAACAATAATAAGAATTAATACCATAAGGGAAACAAATAGTAGCAAAAGTATTTAAGAATCAATCTATGAATAATAGTACATATACACTATCAATATAGTGTAATATAAATCAATTTGACGAGTTGGTGGGGGAATTAGTGGGAGCTCAATCAAACGAGAAGATGGATGATTAAGAATGAATGATTTATATAGAATAAGTCGTGAAAATGACCTTATATTATAAAAGTTAAGTGTGATAAATATTATGAACTAATACACCTAATGCAAAAGTTAAGAGTCATATCACCTAATCACAAAGGTGTCTAGCTATTGGGAACGCAAAAAGACCTTTTCCACATGGACTAATGATAGTTTAAGACTTCAAGTGGAGTATCATAATGCAACCTAATGCAAAAGAAATGACCTCTAATGTGAGAGATACAATCTTACGTTGAAGAAATTCCATAATTATCATCGGAAAAACTCAATCTCAAAATAAGTTTAGTACATAATCAATTTTTTTATGCTACAAATAATTATAATACTTGAGTATTTGTTTTATTTTTATACTGGTTTAAACTAATTCATTTATTATTTCTAATATAATAAAATCCTAAAAAAATAAATTTGTTTTGAGGATGTTTAAATGATAAAATATTTAATTTTTGGGCAAAAAACTCAAATAACTTGCACAATAAATTATTAAATCACCACACCTAAAAAATCTTATATTTTAGGATTGAAAACATTATTTTTTATAAAATATATATTGCTAATAAGTAAAATTTAAAGATATAAGATTAAAAATATCACTTTTTAAACATATAAAATGTAAAAAAGTTACTTTACAAATTGAAAGATATAAAACCAATAGAATATTTATTCTAATTATATTGGAACTCATTTAAAAAAATATGAATCCAACTATTTTAATTAATTTACTTTAATGGGAGGATATCTTTATTACTAAAACCCGAGTGGGGATAGATTCAATAAAGGAGGCGGTCAAAATGAGTGTACAGATTGACTAATTCCACTTCAGCAGTGTCTCCATTAAGTGTTTTGTGGTGGATCCTCCTCATTGCCTATGGCTGGACCTATCCCTTCCTTCGTGGTCCACCAATTTCTTCCACTATACCAATTGGGAAAAAACAAAAGTCCACCAATAATGAAGAACTTTGATGTTCAAAAGGCATTCCTAATGGACCTTCTAGAAAATATAATTCTTAATTTAATTATATTTTCCGTCAACAAAGTTATTGATTAAGAGTTCATTTTTTTATGGTTCGTTTGAAAATTCTTTCAATAATCGATAAATTATTGAAATATCGTAAAATAGTTTTTAATAGAAAAATATAAAGAAACTATGAAGGGAAAATCATATCTAAAATCTCCCAAAAATGGTCAGTATTTCAAACCATATATACAATTCAAGCTTTATCTAGACAAAGAAAAACTCAAATTCAAGGGACCAAATTTTTAGTGTCTACAAATTGAGGACGAGACTGTCAGTTTACTTACAAGAAAAATATGACGAGTTAAAACAAAATTATAATAGCGATACCGAGCTTTTGATTATAATAAGACTTTCCAACAAAAGTTTTGGAAATATCATTTTTTATACTAAAATTTGATAAAATGAACATTTTTTGATAGTAAACCTTTGATAAAATGAGCACTTTTAATACAAAAGGTTTATAAAATGTAAACAATTGATATAAATTTTAATTGTATTTACTGTTGGCCAAGGTGTTTAAGAGTATCAAGTGGGCCGTATATACCTATGATATAAAATATATTAGAAAATATATTAAAAAATTATTATTTTTAAAAAGTTAATTTATACTTATCCATAAAAAATGACTTAAATTACAGTGAGCATAAAATATGGTATTTTAAAAGAAAAATGAGAAATTATAAATATAAATAAAAAAGGACACGAATTCAGGCCACTAGAACAGACCCAACTCTTCGGTTTTGCCTACTCGTCCTATACCTCTCCACACATGCATTGATCTAAACTCCATGGACGTACCTTATAGAAATCACTCAAATTAATTATTTTTTTTTACCAAATTGCATGTAATAAAATTAATTTTTTAGTGGACAATTCCAATACTATACTCAATAAAAGTTTATTTGACTTATGTACTACTCATTAGATTGAATTTATCTTTAAAATTTAGAAAAATCGTTCTGAAATACACTACCGACCGTACTCAAACTTTGAACTCTAAATTTTTAATCACCAAACTACCAAATGAAGTAATTATTCTCTCAAAATATTATTAATAGACTACTCTTGAGTTATATAGTTGGATCGAGATTTGAAATTGTCTATAAAGCATAACACATGTGTCATTTTCCCAACAGTATTTTTAGGATGGAAATTTTGTATAGGGTCGCCGACCTTCTAGGGCCAAATTACAACACCTTCGATAGCCCCTCCTCTCACGCCCCTCATCCGATTTTCCAAATTGTTATCTAATAACAACCCACCAAATTCCCTCGATACTACACTAACGAGTAATTTCACCATTATAAGTCTGACAAGACTAAATGCTCCAAACATAATGCATATGCATTTTTCTAAAAGATTAAAATTTTCATAATTGTAATGTGCAATCTTTACAAAATATTTAAAATCTTGAGAAAATGATAGAGTATTAAATGGAAAGTCTTTGTGACTTTGTGACTTTGTGACTTTGCTTCAAGCATGTCTACCTCAATCTCATTGTTATTCAGAGGCAGAATTCAACGCTTGGAGTCTACTTCAATTATTTTTTTCTTCTCTTTTTCTCAAAATGTATTGGGGTGAGAAGTGAGCAATACTTAGTGAGTGTGAATCGTGCTTTGTTTATATCCTAGATATCTCTCCACTCAAAATGGATAATACAAAGTTTACTTTCCATTTTCAAAACTAACTTAAAAGAGATCAATGATCCTCTTGTAGGGTATTTTTAAAACTATAATTCATATTTATTTAAAAGAAAATACATTTTATATCAAGTTTGGTACCATTTGGATTCCTCATAAAATCCCAATTCAAATCACTCATACACAAGCCAAGCAACACATGCTAAGATATACATTAGGGCCCAACCATAAACCTAAATGTCTCACACAAGATGCATTGGGAATATGAGGGTATGTGTGTTGTGCATATGCACTCACTCGATATAAAAAATGTTCGTTCCCTCATATGGATATTGACATGGTACCATCGAACATCTGTATACTATGGCATTCACATTCCTCCGCACCATAAGTATACTTGGGTACTATGACATTCCCCTTCTACCATGCTATTAGTATATCAAATGTTAACACTACCTCTAACTAGGTGTCTTGTGGACAACTTATCATTCAGAAATATTATATACCAAACACACAATAAATAAATTCATCATATAATTTTCATTTGTTGAGGCTCGACTTGCTAGCTGGTTGATATTGCTACTCATATTTCTTATGCTAATTCACATCCAACCTTAAATATCACATTATATTCACATAGAAAAATTTATTTTTCAAAGAACACACCAGATGAGTACCCATATTTCTCACATGGGCCACAACCCCATTTCTCTATTAAATTTAGGCATTCATCCCTTTCTTATATGTTGGTCTTTAACCCCTTTTTTAAAACATTAGGGCTTAGCTACTTTCATAAGCAATGACCATATGCCCATTTCATAAATATTGGCCTAAGCCACTTTATAAACATTAGCCTTAACGCCTTTCATAAAAAAATGTGTCCTATGTCCATTTCATAAATATTTCAAAGGGTATGATTCTTACCCTTTTTTAAACAGTCGGGTTCACACCTAGCTTTTTTAAGCTATCGGGTCTTGACCCACTTTTCAAAACTCTTGTGGGGCATATTCATCTTTTGAAATACTGGGTAGGCAAAATGAAGCTACAAACAAAGTGACTCATTATATGGTGGTGGCAGGCCAAGTAGCCATTGGATATGGAAAAATTTTGGCATCGAATGACCGCAATCAAAAGTTATAGAACATACATGTCACCTAAAATTGGCTCGTGGCAGCCAAAAGTCACTTTGCCCATGGTCGACCAATGGTTGTGGGGAGGGGTAGAGGAGATGAAGGTTATTTTGGAATTGGTGCCGTCCAGAGTGATGGTCATAGGTGGCTGAATTTGGCCCCAAAAGAGCGATGACGAGGCACAAAACTTATGTACGTGAAACATAGTCAGGAAAATAACTATTGTGTGATAGTTTCCAGCCACTTTTGAATCGAGACCCAACTATACAACCGAAGGGGTGTCTCCTAGTAGAATTTTGAGATCATTATCACCTCATTTGGTTGTCGGGTGAGGGAGAATTATGAGATTAATCACTCCAAGGTCCATGGTGTGTCCCCTAATGAGTGTTTGAACTTTGGAAGAGAACTTTGATTTGATGGGGGAGGAGATATTCTAATTAATTCTATAGTAAGACTGATATGACATTTGACAACTCAATTATAGGATTTGTTGTGTACAATTTATCGAAAAGTTAGGTTAATATAACATGTTTCCATCTAGTGGTGTGCGGTAGAAACTAAGTAATGGAATGGGTGGAGGGTTATGAACGATTCGGATAGAGGATGTGGAAGTTAGGTCAGGTTCGATGACTCGACTTGGTGACCCCTTTTTTTACTTTGTTATTTTTATTTATAATGTTTTCCAAAAATTACCTTTTTACTCATTTGGGTCCACTTTTTAATTTATATCATGTTCCTCTACAATCCTGATTAGTCTAACCTAGCATTCAAAATCTCCTAGTTTAATGTTTGAGAAATGATTTCCCATGCAACTCGATCACAATTCTCGATTAAGGTTTTTATTTTCTATTCAACTATGTTTCCTTGTCCAATTGTGTTAAAATTTCATTTTTAAAAATTCTAGTGTTACAACTACTTCTCTTTTTTAAGGAGTTTTGTCGTCAAAATTTTTGTTTACAAGGTGATGTTATTTCCCCAAATAATGAAATGGGGTCTTTCACCTTTTTCTCTGTTTTGCTAGGTTGATATAATTTATGTGCATTCTTAGCATCACCCATTCAACTTTTTCTGTTTTTCTTTGTTCCAATTTCCTAATTCATACTAACCTCCATCTTATACCTTACACTCGAGATAGTTCTTTTACATGCTTGTTTCGAGAGTAAGTTATCGTTCTCTATATGTCTCTTTTTAGAGTCATTCTTAGGAATCTCCTGACATTATATTAGCGTGTCTAATTGTCACTACCAATTAATAATTTATTCTCTCATTTTACTTTATATATGTCTAGTTTTTAAAGAACATCATTGGTTAACCCATTTTATTTAGAGTTCGTGTGAACTCTGTGAGATTTTCCATAATTACATTTCTATGCATGACCCTTGTGGGTTTCTCCCCTTATACTATATCTATCACTACATATGTCACTTCAATTTACTTAGGATTGATACACCTCCCTTATCCAAAAAGTTTCCCTTAGATAATGTTCATGTTCCTAAGGGCATATCTCCCTCCATAATAGAGTTAGGATGTTTACATGTCCACTTAGTCGTAATAGTGTTAGGATGTATACTCTTCCGATACATCCCTTCCCTTTGTGTTTGTCCTCTCATAGCAATGTGACGATGTCAACTTGGTCTTACCTATAACTTACTCATTTATACACTTAATTTAATTAGACTATCATACTCAAGATTTATGCTTCTAAGAGAACTCCATAGGGTCTAATTCATAACATGGATTCCAACAATATGTAATCCTCTTGAAATTTGAAAAATTCATACTTGTATCTATTATGCACCATTGTTCACTCATAATCTAGTAATTTGATTTTTTTTCTGAACTTTACTTTTGAAACTTGTCCTATATTAACATGCTTCCTTCATAAAATCCATGTTACAACTATACATCTTTCATCACTTATGGACAATCCTTATTTCTTCTCATCGACTCTTAAGCCTTACTGCTTGATACAATATAATGATCATTCCTTACGTTGTTTCATCGGTATCATTATGTCTTAGATTTTTTAAGCACTTAGAGAGAGGAATCTTGGAAGAGTGCGTTGACTAACTATCAAACGATGAACATCAAGACTAGTTTCTACCCACACCTACTTGAGGGAACTTAGGATCAGAAGATGAGGTGCAATCTGGATTGAACAAGTTGAGGGCCAAGAACCTGAAATTACACGGGTAGAAACATGAAGTTCGGAATAGCAAAGCATAACCTGTTTTGGAAAAGAAGATGAGTCAAGTAGGGTTACAAATGAACCTAGCGAAAGTAGGCCACTAGTAATTATGGGATGGTCAAAGAAGGATAACGACACCCTAATAAGGACCGGAAAGTAGTTAAGAATATACCCTAAAAAGGGCGATGAGTTGGTCATCAAGGACGAATAAGCTTGAGAGACAACTGTCTTAGTACAATTGTGACCCTAAGAAGGATGAAGGAAATCCTTAGAGCAATTAATGGTCAAAAGAGATTAGTGACCACCCTTGAGTCATGAGAAGGATTAAGCAAATCTCTAGTAAGGGGATCAAGAGACATCAACACAGAGGATTTGAACTTTCTCCAAATTAAGTAAACTGTAACAATTACAAGTAGGAATAAGAAAAGTGTACAAAGGAAGAGTAAGCAGAAGAAGACGACATCAAAAGATGTCACAAAGTTGATTTATGGTTTGATACCCTCAAAGACAAATGCAAAGGGAAGTGTACCCAAAGTCTAAGGAGCAAAGCGATGACTAAGGAATGGGTAGTGGTAAGATAACCTCTGATGATGTCATGATAAGTGGGAATGGGCGGAATACCCATAATAAGGAAATATAGGAAAGGATATCAAAAAAACCTTGGAGAGTGCACCTTTCAACTAACAGGTGATTAAGGGAAACCTTTAGGAAATGATGAGAAGGATTAACATGCAACCTCAAGGATGGAAAATCCCGACTTCAAGGTGTGAGAGTAGAAGATGAAACTAATGAAGGGAATTCCTTCAGGTGAAATCAAGGAATGGACAAGTAAGCCATAAGGGAGTAACTCATAATAAAGAATTGTGAAATAGCAAAGAGCGAGTGAGGATGGACCTGAGAAAAGAACTCCTTGAGTAAGGATGCAATTGGACATGAAAGAGAACTAAATGGAGGAAACCCGCCAGTACGTCGATGCATCGAGAAGTGGATGGAAAATTCGATAGTTGGAAACGGGGAAGCCAAATAAGAAAGTGATATAAGAGCAGAATAAAGGACCAATATAAGACCAAAAAGGGGATAACACCGAAACCCAGGAAAAACAAGTACGAAACGCTTGAACGGACACCGAGCTAAGGGTTTTCACAATCAAGGGAACAAATTGACCCGGGGATGGTTAGACATTTTAAAACTCCCAATTTCGAGCAAAACACCCAAGAGGAAAGGTCTGACCCCAAACGGCGGCAAGCATTGGACTAATCAATTACTTGGACATGGGGTAATGCAAGTCAAAGGAACTAAGTCCTAGGGAGAAAATGAATGAGTGAAAGGGATAACCAGAGTAGAAGGGTATCTAATTAAACCCCAAGTCGACCCCAGGGAATTCATTCCCGATGTAAAGGATGAACGACTAAGTTTTGGGGATAGAACTCCTAAAAGGAGGGAAGAGTTGTGAAACCCCTCACTCGGAACAAGGAAACCAGGGAAAGAATCGACAGTATTGAAAAAACTAAGTCAATAAATAAATAAAAAATAGTAATGAAGGGTTAAATTGGGAAATTGGAAAATACCAAGTAACTAAAAAATTTATAAAAATCATGGGGAAGAACCATGAAGTGAATTCAGTGGGAAAATCAGACTGGTTTAGGGTGAACCGGACCTGAATAGGACTGAACCAAATTGAACCACAGTGAACCGGTTCAATGATTCATTTTCCTAAGTGGCTTAAAAATGTCAATTTGGGAAATTAAGGCCACCATTAGATAGAAAATGAATATAGATGAAGTTAGAAAATTTTAATATATAAAAAAATTAGTTCAATCCGGCCTAAATTGGTCAATTTTCAAATTCGGGACACTGAACCTGGTCGGATTGGACCGGTTGAATCCGACCTGCCATGTCAGCACTCAATCAGTGTGTGCGACCAATCAACGTGTGGCACATGGTGAAGCGTGCCCAATCAGCACCTGGAAGCGCTAACCAATCAAACCATGACATGTGTACTTGGTCAACAATCAAATGAAGAAACTCCACGTCACTAACATTCAACTGATGGGAGAGCGACACATGTACTTAGTCAATTGTTAACTAAGGAGAAACCTCACCAGCAGGGCTGGCCAATGAGGAGCTGACATGTGGCAAAGGTGCAAGATCAATGGCCAACTAGGATGTTAGAGAATGGTCGACCGATTAGAGGTCGACACTTGGTAGAGCCATGTCGGATGATCCCAGACAATTAAAGGCTAACACAAAGCATTGGCACAGTGTGTCAGGTGGGAAAATGCCAAATTTAAATCAGCCAATCAGAGCACAACATGTGTCATAGTCAATGGATGGTCAAATGGGGTTTGTGTTCACATTGGAATGAGCAACCAATGGGAGGTCACCACGTGGTAGGTCAATGAATTAACAGACGACTCAGATGTTGAGTGGGAATCCACGTCAGTGTAGCCAGCAAATCACAGTGCACTATGTGGCAGCTCACATGTACACATACATTGTCATCTTCAATCTTTGAACTGGAGAGATAAGGATGATATAATGGTTGTCATCTCACCATCAACCAATAAATCCTGTCTACATGGCCATAAATGGGAGCGATTATGGCTGAGTGCTTGATGAATGGATAGATATATTAGTCCTAGAGCTCCTTATATATAGAGCTCCTATCCATTCATCATTCTCACCCATCAAACGCCTAAAGAAGAAGAGTGCTCATCTTTCTAACCAAGCGCAAACTAGAGCTCCAACTTGGGCACTTTTCCCCACTTCCGAAGGTGAATTCAGGTTCCCTAGAATCCTGAGAGAGTACTCTACCTTCTTGCATACTTCATTCAGCTTGTACGTCACCGGACGAGCATTGGCAAGCTACCACAATAACCTTGCTCCCTCGGTAGTCTTTGACCAGAGTCGGTCAAGCTCCATCCGAGACACCCTCGAGCCAGCCATGACCAAACCAAGCACTCCAGACCTTCCCTAGAGTAGTCCATACCTTCCTTGAACGGTTGTGGTAAGTCCCATCAGCCGCCCTTTGTCGAACTTTACTATTCATAGTATGTTTTTCTCAAAAATTACATTACGTAATTCACACTGCTTAGGCCACCAATTGATGTGCTATTTGATCCAAGAAGGATCCCTAGGAAGAGAGCAACTTAGTGGATGCAAAAGCTTCGATCGTCCGATCCTCACTAGTGAGTAATCGAATCTTTATCTATCTAGGATGATTTTTCAGCGTAGCTCCATTTGAGCTCATTTCTAAGCTAAATTTTGTGTTTTAAATATTGAAATGATTCAAGGAACATAGGGAAGATGATTAGAATCATGTTAGGACTCAATTGGGAAGAATTAAGGTTGAATTGATGAAATTTAATTTAGAGGAATAAATTATAATTTTTAAATGTTTGGAGACTTAATTGCAATTTTCAAAAAAATTGGGGATTTTCTATAATTAGTGAGAAATAATGTACCCAATTGGAAATTTGAGAAATTTGGGACCTAATTGGAAGATTTGAAAATCTTAAGGACCTAATTAGGATTAAGGTATAATTTAAGGGCAAAATTATAATTTTAAAAAGTTACGGGTCTTAAGTGTAATTATCTAATTACTTGGGACCTAATTGCCCAATCTATTGTAGGAACGGATCACCTACAATTTTGTGCAAAGGAAAGGCATATCAAACTTGGAAATCCCCAAGATGACTAAGCCTTGGAATACGGGTGAGTGGGATTTCTGACATCGAGATCAATTGGACCAATTATGCACATACTTAGGATCATGCTTTACTTTGATATTTCCAGAAATATAATCCCCTAATTGTGTGAAATTGCTTAAACATTTTGGCATTATATTTCTTTGAAGAAAGCATGAATTATATTAATAGGACAACCCTTGCATAGTGTATGGATGCACTTTAAGGGATGTTGTCTAGTCCGACTTTCGATGTAAGATACAGGTGAGGCCCATGGTCGACAATGGTGGGCTAGATCTAGTTATGTGCAAGTGGGCCCAAGACCACAATTTTTTGAAAGTGAACTGGGCTCAAGACCATGTTTTGAATACTCGTACAAGTGGGTCCAAAGCCAATGGAAAAGAGACCAATCTCATAAATAAGTTTAATTTAAGAACCTGTGAAACATTATCACAATTAGATAATGCTTGCCAAAACAACTATATCGAAGCTAGGTTGCAAACTGCTGGACAAGTAGCACAAAGATAAATGTCTTAAATAAAAAAATATATATATGTGATTACAATCATGAGAAACCAAGAGTTGCCCAATACGAGGTAGTGTTGGTTCTAAGGGCTGCTTTACAACAAGGTTGGCACAAGGGCAGAAACATTGTTCTAGTATGTCTTGAAGCTTTGGAAGCTTCATGCAGAGTGAGACCAAGGGGATATGTAAGCCCCATTCCTTTAAAGATAAGAAAACTTAGAAAAGAACCGATTGTTTCAAAAGAGAAAACTGAGCTGATTAATGAAACATAATCGATAAAGAAAGGGTAAAGTGGGAAATTTGAAATTCCCAAATGACTCAAAGAGTCATTAAAATTATGGAAAGGAACCATGGAGGAAATTGGAAGAGAAAACCAAACCAGTTCAGGATGAACTAGATTGAACCATACGTGAACTGCATTCAAAATTCATTTTTCATGGTGGCTTGAAGTGATCAAATTGGAAAATTTAAGCCACCATTGGGTAGGAAATGTGTCAACCCCATCCTTTAAAGATAAGAAAACCGGGAAAAGAACTGGTTAATTTAAAAAAGAAAATCGAGCTGGTTAACAAACCCAAACTGGATAAAAAAGGTAAAAATGAGAAATTGGAAATTCTCAAGTGACTCAAAGAGTCACAAAAATCAAGGAAAGAGCCTTGAAACAAATGGGAAGAGAAAATCAAATCGGTTTAGGGTGAACTAGATCTGAACCAGATTGAACCATGCTTGAATTTTTTCTAAATTCATTTTTTCTGGTGGATTAAAATGTTCAAATTGCGAAACTGAAGCCACCATTAGATAGAAAATAAATTTAGATTAGTTTAGAAAATTTTAATTTTGATAAAACCAATTGAATCAGGCTTGAATCGACCGATTTTTGCCATTGAACCTTATAGGACCGGTCCCGTTCGATTCGTAATAGTGGCATCTTTTTCCTGAGGCGGATAGCACTATTCATCAATGAATATTTGATCCAATGAATGCATTTTCGGGCATGGATAAGCTCGACCAAAATGGAAAGTGGTTGAGCAGAGGGTCCCCGAGCTTCCTATATAAAGAGCTCCTCTTCATTCATCCTTCACACACCTCAAATCTCCATTCTCTCTCAATTGCTCCATTTTCCAATGAAGCTCAAACCAGAGCTTCGACGTGGGAAATTGTTTTGGCCTTATAAGGCAAGGTCGCATCCTATAGACTCCGGGGAAAGTTAGCTACCTGATAGCAACCTCCTTTCGACCAGAGGACTATTGGAGAAGCATCGGTGGAATCAAACAATGTAGCAGCTCCGACAGACTAAAGCTGCCCTATTTTGGTCGAGCTGAATTCGACCAAATTCAGACCTCCTCCAGCCAAACCAAGACTCCACGACCTTCACATGGCCTCAACAGAACTGAAAGGTAAGTAAATTCGGCTCTCCTCCGTCGTTGCAGATTGGTGTTAGAGAGAGTAAGTGTCAAATTTCACTGATTAAATTCACCCTCATTTGAACTTCAATTGAAGAAATTCTAAATCCTAGAAAAAACCTTATGATAAGAGCTACCTCATACGTGAGAAAACAATTGCTGTCATACCAAACCTTAATTAATAAGGATTCCCAAATCATGTAAGGACATGAGAGACAGGAATGCCAGCCAGGAAAAGCTAGCATGAACTTGTAAAATCGACTAGGGACGAACAAGTCACAGTCATCAGGTGAGTGGGATAATTTATACATCATACTGGTTGGGATGAAGAGCACTACTTTTAATGGATAAAACCTACTTACTAGTTGTAAGTAGAGATAATCATACCCGGTTTGTCACACCAGACCTGGTTTGATTGGATCCCCGTGATCAACCCGCCACTCTCCCGATTTACTAAGGGTTGCCCGCTTCTTTTAAAACTGTAGGGAGTAAGGCATCCTTTAACCCTGCACCTTTCTTGGAATAACATAAATCAAAACTGCACAAAACTTATCATACTTGCCTTACAGATTTGTTAGCTGGTGGTCTTTGGGGTAAGCTTTTCCGGGTTACTTGAAAGGGGTATAAGGGATGGTGTGAGTACAACGAATCAGTGAATGTGTTTTCAAATTTAAATTTTAGGAAAAATATTTTTTTTGGAGTGTGTCAGACTCCTTATTTTCTTGATTAAATTTAAATTTTAGGTCTAGTTGAGGATCGGGTCTAGCACAGTAGTGTGTCAGACTCCATATTTGATGCTCTTTGTCTTGATTAGTCCGAAGACCTGTAATGTCACACTACTGCTAGACCATCAAATATGTCGGTTCTGTCTTAGTACCATGGCCAAACAACTCATTTACCTAAGTTTTCATGGCTTAATAATCACGTTTATTTACAAGCTCCTTCTCGTGCCAACTGGCCTAGGGTCCACTGTTCGAGATTTTCAAAATTGGGCATATTAGCACCTAAGTTGCAAAACTGAGCTCCCCGGCCTAACAGAGATATTCGAGCTCCCGTCAATACGGTCTCCCAAAATGTTTAAGCAGTGGCACACAGTCAAGGGAGAACACTTCTGAAAAAATACTTTTCAATTGTCCATCATACCAATCAAGTATGATGACATCTTCGCTCATAACTGATGAACGGGTTTTCCAGTTCCTTAGAGAGAGTTTCATCATATCTACTGGATATGATCTACTTATCCAGAAAGTAGATTTTTGGCATGATTTTCACATCACTCCTCTCAGGTGTGATGTTTAAAATACCACTTAGCAGTGGGTTTTCATTTTTAAGATGTTTATCATCCCAATTGGGTATGATATAAAAATCTCACTCACTCGTTAATGTAGTGAAATTCCTCTTAGCTGACTGTGTTGTCCTTACACGAACTCGTCTTAGTTGGCGTTCTTGGTACTTTGTGTTCCTATATGATGTGAACATTCTTGTTCATTATTCTTTGGCCTAACAGCCCTCATTTATCTTAAATGAATGTGAAAACCAAACTTTTCCTTTATTTGTAATTAGGTCCATAAAGTTATTTTTGTTTAACTTTAAGACCCTAATGCTGGTTTTTCATCAAATTGAATCCTGAAACTTTTAAAATTTTTCTTAGGACCTCAATTTATTCAAATTCACAAAAAGGGGTTTAATTTCCCAAATTTCCAATTTGGTCCCCAAACTTTTCCAAACTTACCATTTTGTCCCTACTTTACAAAAATGGTAAGTTTTGCCCCAAAAATTCCAAAAATTGCCCAATTGGTCTTCCAGCATATTTATCATTCTCAATTGGTCCTCAGTTTTATGAAATTGCATTGTAGTCCCTCTAATTTTCAAAATTCCTAAATTTCTCTCAATTTCAACCTTCTAACTCTGTTGAATTTGATTTCATCAAATTGCCCGATCAAATGAGATTAATTGTTGAAATTAAAGTTAAGTTAGAGTTTCTACACCTTTATACAATTAAATTGTACTTTGAATCACACAATTTGGTGTCACAATGAGCTCAAACGGAGCTTCGTCAGAAAATTGGACTTAGAGAGAGAAAGCTTTGAAATCTTACTGTCGAGGGTGCGGTTGTTCAAGCTTTCAATTTGGGCATATAGCTCTCATCCCGAGGTTCCTCCTTGGCTCAAGAATTGCATTAATTGATGCTGAATTGAATTAGAATTTAGTCATCAAAGTTTTGTCGGTTCTCTCTCTAGCACCAATCGGAATTTACAGAGAGGGAGCCAAATTGGCTTACCTTTTCGCTCTAATTCAGCTGTAGGAGGGTTGTGGAGGTGTTGGGAGTGCTTGGTTTGGCCTGAAAGGGCTAGCTTTGGTTTGCCAGAGTTGCTTCACTATTCGATCACGTCGGCGCTTTTCTGGCGACCCTCAAAGCAAATGGAGACTATAGGTGTGTAGCTGACTTCGCTTTGAATCCAAAGAACCCAACCTCACCTTGTTTGGCTCAGAAAAGTGCCCAAGTCGGAGTTCTGGTTTGAGTTTTTCCGAAAATTGGAGCAGTTGAGAGAGAACAGAGTTTTCAAATGTAGAGAGGATTAATAACGTGGGGCTCTATATATAGGAAGCTCGGGGAATTCTTGGTCATCCGATTGGTGCCTTTATGGTTTCATTCATTGCATGAAACTCTGTAGCTGGAGACTTTTCAGCATTACTAGTGCTGTTCAATTTTTTGGTGAGTGAATAGAGCTGTCATCTGAAGGAAGAAGATGACACTGTTCCAAATCGGGTTCAATGCTTAAACCGGTCGATTTAGGCCTGATTCAACCAAGTTTTTCAAAATTATAAATTTCTAAATTCATTATTTTTCCAATGGTGGCCCCTATAAACCTCGTACTTTGATAATAAGAAAATTGGTGAAAGAATTGGTCATTTTCAATTTGAAAATCGAGTCGGTCTACAAACCAAAACCGATAGAGAAAGGGTAAGCCGGGGAATTTATAGATATCAAGTGACCCAAAGAGTCCCAAAATTCATGTAAATGGACTTAAGAATGAATTGGAGAAGAAAACCAAACTGGTTCAGGTGAACCGGATCCTAACTGGATTGAACCGGTTTGGACCAGTTTGAACCACTATTGAACCAGATGCTAAATTCATTTTTCTAATTGGCTTAAAAATTTCAAATTTGAGATTTGAGGCCACCATTGAATAGAAAATGAATTTAGAAATTTTTAGATTTGAAAATTTTGGTCAAATTAGTGGTGAACCGGTCGGTTTAAGCTTTGAATCTAGTTCGGAACAGTGTTATCTTCTTCCTTCAGATGACAGCACTGTTCACTCGTCGAAAAATTGTGCAGCGCCGGCAAAGCTGTAATGTCTCCGGCCAGTGAGTTTCAGGCAATGAAAGACCGCAATTAAGGCACCAATCGGATGACTAGGAAGTCCCCAAGCTTCCTATATAAAGTGCCCATCCACATTCATCCTCTCCATTGTCTCTCAACTACTCCAATTTCTAGTGAAGCGGCTCTAGCAGACCGAAGCTGCCTTGTTTTGGGCAAGCTGAAATCGGCCAATTCGAGCCCTCCTCATGCCAAACTAAGCCTCTCAACATCTCTACAGCCCTTCTACAACTGAATTAGAGCTAAAAGGTAAGCCAATTCGGCTCCCCTCTATAATTTCCGACCGATGCCAGAGAGAGAACCGATTGAACTTCGATGATGAAATTCTCACTCATTTTGGCATCAATTGATGAAATTCTTGATCCTAGGAGGAACCTCAAAACACAAGTTATCTACCTAGATCGAAAGCTCCGACTGCCGCGACCCCGACAGTAAGCTTTTGAAGCTTTCTCTCTCTAAGTTTAGTTTTTCGGCAAAGTTCCATTTGAGCTCATTCTGGCACCAAATTGTGTGATTTAAAGTGCAATTGAATCGTATGAAGGTGTAGGAACTCCAATTTAACTTCAATTTCAACAATTAAACTCATTTGATCGGCCAATTTGATGAAATCAAATTCATCGGAGTTAGAAGGTTAAAATTGAGAGAAAATTTGGCAAAATTTGGGAATTTAAAAAATTAGAGAGTCTACAGTGCAATTTCATAAAATTGAGGACCAATTAGGCATGACACAGATGTTGGAGGACCAATTGGACAATTTTTCGGGCAAAACTTACAACTTTTGTAAAGTAGGGGCAAAATGGTAATTTGGTGAATTTTGAAAATTAGAGGGACTAAAGTACAATTTCATAAATTTGAGTAACAATTGGGCATGACAAAGATGTTGGAGGACCAATTGGGCAATTTTTTGAATTTTTGGGGCAAAAGTTACCATTTTTGTAAAGTGGTGATAAAATGGTAATTTTGAAAAAGTATGGGGACCAAATAGGAAATTTGGGAAATTAAACCCCTTTTTGTGAATTTGAATAAATTGTGGTCCTATGATAAATTTTAAAAGTTTTGGGACTCAATATGAGGTAAAATCGGCATTAGGGACTTAAAGTTAAAAAAATAACTTCAGGGACCTAATTACAAATTAAGGAAAAAAAATTAGATTTCTCATTCATTTGGGATGAATGAGGGCTATTAGGCTAAAAAATAATGAACAAGAATGATCGTATCATGTAGGAACACGAAGTACCGAGAATGCCAGCTAAGACGAGTTTGAGTAAGGACAACAAGTTGGCTAAGAGTAATTTCACTACACTATCGGGTGAGTGGGATTTTTATCTCATACCGCTTGGGAAGATAATCACCTCAAAAATGAAAATCCACTACCAAGTGATATTTTAAACATCACACTTGAGTGGAGTGATGTGAAAAGCACGCGAAAATAACTACTTACCGATTGTAAATAGATCATACCTAGTTGGTATGATGAAACTTCCTCGAAGGAAGTGGAAAACCCATTTATTAGTTATGAGGGGAGATGTCCTCATACTTGGTTGGTATGATGGACGGTTAAAAATATATTTTTGACAGAAGTGCTCTCCCCTGACTGAGTGCCATTACTTAAACAATTTGGGAGACCTTCTTGATGGGAGCTCAAATAGCTCTGTTAGGATAGAGGCCTCGGTTTTGGAACTTGGGGGCTGTTATGCCCAATTTTAAAAATCTCGAACAGTGGGCCCTAGGCCGATTGGCACGAGTAGGAGCTCGTAAAAAAACATGATTTATATTCCATGAAAACTTAAGTAATTGAATTGTTTGGCCATGATACCAAGATAGGACCAACATACTTAGTCAACTAGTTAAGACAAATAACTACAGATTGAGTTGATGGTTTGGGTCGTTGGATTACTGGCACCACATATTATATGGCATCATGTGAAAATTGTTGTTTGTGCATGCACTGTGTTTACAAGATGTAAAAGACACCCAAGAGGGGTAATGATGTGTCCTAGGGCCCTAGAGGACCCGGTGGATATAAAGG
This sequence comes from Trapa bicornis, assembly GCA_030064425.1. NCBI lineage: Eukaryota > Viridiplantae > Streptophyta > Magnoliopsida > Myrtales > Lythraceae > Trapa > Trapa bicornis. The sequence continues at coordinate 11,414,846 of CM057753.1, read as the reverse complement.
CAGTTAGTCGTACCAGAAGCCTTGTAAAGCTCGATGTAGCTTCAAGCGCACTAGAATGGCGTGTGGTTAGGTTGAGGTCTATGTCCACATATGGATATGAAGAATCGTTATAGAATTGAGGGTCGGATGTCACGAACATCCACTAATTCTCAGGGTAGAAGTGGGTGTGCTTCTATCTTGGTGGCCGGTAAAGTCGCTCCGACCCCACAAGTGAGTTTAGTGGATGTACTAGCCTACGATTGTCTGTTTGACCTTTATAATGAAGGATGTGTATTGGGTGATGATACACCGTGGTTAATAAGAAATGGTGATAAAAACTGAAATTTGAAATATAAGGTTTTTAAAAGAAAATATGGAGTTTGACACACTCCAAATCAAACATTTTTCTAAAAATTTCAATTTGAAAACCCATTCACTGAGTCATTGTAATCACCCCCTCCCTTATATCCCTTTTAGAAAATCCTAGAAACCCTACCCCAAGGACCATCAATGAATACGCCTATGAGACGGGTATGATCAGTTTAAAATTTTATGCATATTTGATTTATGTTATTCTAGGAAAGGTACAAGTTTATAGGAAGTCTTTCTCTTTATGGTTTATAAAAAAGGGGAAACCCTTAATAAACTAGGAGAGTGGTGGGTTGATCATGGGGATCCAACCAAACAGGTTCGGGGCGTGACAGCCGCAAATCTCAAATTTGAATTTTCTAAGCCACCTTGGAAAATGAATTTAGCATCATGTTCAATAGCGGTTCAAATCGGTCCAAACCATTTCAATCCATTTCACCTGAATTGGTTTGGTTTTCATCTCCAATTCATCCTAAAGTCCTTTTTCTTGACTTTTGTGACTCTTTAGGTCATTCGAGATCCATTAATTTCCCGATATGCTTTTTCTCTATCGGTTTCGGTTCATAAACCGATTCAATCTAGTTGAATTCGGTTCATCTGAATTGGTCTGGTTTTTCTCTTCCAATTTGTCCTAACATTCTTTTCCAACACTTTATGAACCCTTTGGCTCACCCGGGAGTTGTAAATTACCCAAATTGTCCGTTCTCTAATGATTGGTTTTGTCAACCGGTTTGGTGTTTCTCACTTGGTTTGGCCGGTTATTTTTCAGGTTTTCCTTAACTCAAAAGGGTGTGGTTTACAACTCTCCCCTTCTTTTAGGAGTTTTGTCCCCTAAACTAAATCAGCATCATTCACTCCGGAATAAACTTCTCTTAACGATAACTTGAAGATGTTAACACTTCGGTCGTTCTTTCACTTTGCCAGTCATTGGTCTTATTTCGTGTACTCAACACTATGTCCACTATATTATCCTTTTTTATAGTGTAGTCTCCACTATTCCCTAGTCCTTCCCATGGTCTCGTTTATTCTCCTTGACCATCCCATTGCTAGTTGTTGCTTCCTTCTTTTGTAGGTTCGTCAGAAATCTCTAATTGACTTCTTTGTTCTTCCAAATAAGGTAATACTTTGGCCATCTCGACATAGCCTTAACCACTTATGGATCTTTATGAGGTTCTTTATGTCAGTTTAAGCCTCTTAAGATCTATCTAGTGGTAACTTAGCTTTGGGTCTTCCCTTTTTGAGGTCTCACTTCCTACATGTATCCTCTGCCTAACGATTCACGTCTTGGTTCAACTTCTTAATGCTTCTTGAAGGCTTTTCCATGTTTCCTTCTTACACCCTTCTAAGGTCAATATTGTTTCCCGCTCTTTATCCTTCACTATCGTCCATTTCCTTTTTGTTCCCTATCCTCTCTTCGAGTTGCACCTGATGATAAATTGGTTCCTAGCACTCTTTTACATTCAGCCTTACACTACTTGGACTCTATTAAGTGAGTGTGGACCATGACTATTCTTTATAACATTGGTTGTTTTCTCCTTACCTTCTTTCGAATTGGAGGGCCTACTTTTCCAAGGTTTTCCGGATGTTCTTTCCTCTATTTCTTATAATGGGTAGCCCACCCATTTTCACTAGTTATTGCATCATTTGATACTATTTCCAACATATTCGTTCCTTGGGTTTAACTTTCCCCTTGGGTCCTCTTAATGTGCTTCCCTTGGTTCCTTCACCTCGACGTGCAATTCACCTCCTCATCCTTTGTCACTTGGTCCATTATCTCTTAGTTGGAACATGTATGCCTTCTCAGGGTCTCTTTCCTAAGGAAAGGCTCAAACACTTATTTTCACTAAGACCAATTTATGTGGTACTTACTAAATCTTCCTTTTGGCTTGAGTGTAATTATCATTTTGTTTTCGGTCATCTATTTCTTCAAGGTTCTCTTCATCCTTTCGGTCACACCTGGACCCGGTTTGGCCGAATCCCTGTGATCAACCTGCCACTCACCTGATTTATTAAAGGGTTTCCCCTAAACTCACTCTCTACTACTCCATTTCCTGGTGAAGCATCGACTTGAACATTTTTCTTAACCTCAGAAGGAGAGGCCAGGCTCTTTAGAACTGGAGAGAAGATAACTATCTAATTGCAAACTCCAGTCAATCCGAGAATCAATGGAGAATTGCCAGCATGATGGAATAGTGAAGCAGCATCAGTGGACCGAAGCTGCCCTATTTCGATCGAGCTAAAATTGGCCATTTTGAGCCCTCCTCAGGCCAAACCAAGCCCTCCCAATGCTTTCTTAGCACTCCCACGACTAAATTAGGACTGAAAGGTAAGCCAATTTGGCTCCCCTCTGTAATTTCTAGCCGGTGCTAGAGAGAGAACTGGCAGAATTTCAATGATGAAATTCTAACTCAATTCGGTATCAATTGATACAATTCTTGATTCTAGGATAAACCTCAGGATGAGAGCTATCTGCCCAGATCAAAAGCTTGAACCGCTGAGCTGTCACCTGTGAGTAATCGAAGCTTTTTCTCTCTACAATTCATTTTCCGGTGATGCTCCGTTTGAGCTCGTTCCGGCGTCAAAACTTGCAATTCAAAGTGCTATTGAATCGTAAGAGGATGGAGGAACTCAATTTTAACTAATTTCAACAATTGGAGGTGTTTGATCGGTCAATTTGATGAAATCAAATTCGGTTGTGCTAAGGAGTTGAAATTGGGGAAAATTGGGGATTTTTGAAATTCAAAGGACCAAGATGCAATTTTATAAAATTGAGGGTCAATTGGATATGAAAATAATGTTGGAGGACCAATTGAGGAATTTTGGAATTTTTGGAGCAAAACTTACCATTTTTGTAAAGGAAGGGCAAAATGGTAATTTTGGAAAAGTTGGGGAACCAAATTGGAAATTTAGGAAATTAAACCCCTTTTTGTGAAATTGAATCAATTGAGGTCTCAAGATAAATTTTAAAAGTTTCGGGACTCAATTTGAGGAAAAACTGGCATTTGGGGACTTAAAGTTAAAGAGAAATAACTTTAGGGATCGAATTGCAAATTACTAAAAAGTTTGGGTTTTCTCATCCATTGGGAATGAATGAAGGTTGTTAAGTCGAGTAATAGTGAACAAGGATGTTCATATCGTGTAGGAACACGAAGTACCGGGAATGCCAACATGGATGAGCTAGCATGAATACAAAGAACCGATCTAGTGGAATTTACTACGTTAACGGGTGAGTGGATTTACTAACATCATACCCGGTTGGGATAATGAGAACTTAAAATTAAAAACCACTTACCGGTTGTGAGTGGGTTTACTAACAATATACCTGGTTGGGATGTTGAGCACAAGTTAAAATTAAAAACCACATATCGGTTGTGAGTGGGATTATATATCATACCTGGTTGGGGATGATATGTGCCTTAGTATAAAAACCCACTGTTTAGTTGTATTTTAATCATCACCACTTAGAGGAAGTGATGTGAAAATTTTGTAGAAAAACTACTTACCGGTTGTAAGTAGATCATACCTAGTTGGTATGATGAGACTTCCACGAAGGAAGTTGATAACCCGTTCATCGGTTATGAACGAAGATGTCCTTATACTGATCAGTATAATGGACAGTGAAAACCTATTTTGTCGGAAGTGTTCTCCCCTGACTGTGTGCCAATGCTGAAACTATTTATGAAACCTTCTTGACGGGAGCTCGAATAGCTCTTATAGGTTGGGGCCTTGGTTTTGGAACTTGAGGGCTAAATCCCGATTTTGAAAATCTCGTATAGTGGGTGAAGGCCAGTTGGCATGAGAAAGAGCTCATAAACGAACATGATATATGTGCCATAAAACAAAATAAGTGAATTGTTTGGCCATGGTACCAAGATAGGACCGACATGCTCAATCAACTAGCGGCAGTGTGACATGATAGGTCGACGGACCAGTCAAGATAAAAAACTGCGGGTTGAGTTGAGAGTCGGCGCCGTTGGACCAGTGGCACCACAGATTATAAGGCAATATGGGAAAATATTGTTTGTGCATGCAATGTGAGTACGGGAACATCAAGACGTCCATGAGGGGTAGTGATGCATCCTTAGGGCACTAGACGACATGGTGGCTATAAGGGCAATTCGTTGTTCCGGGTGTCTGTGCGAAATTTGGAGTAGCACCAAGTGCATGAGACTGGGGGGGGGGGGTGGACAGGATGAGGTCTCTGTCCTCATACGGATATGAAGAACTAATTTCAGGATTGAGGATCGGATGTCGCGTACATCGACTCGATCTCAAGGTAGAAGTGGTCGTGCTTCTATTCGGGTGGCCGGTAAAGTCGCTCCGAAGCCACTAGTGGGTTCAGTGGACATACTAACCTGCCAATGTATGTTTAACCTTCATGATAAAGGATGTGTGTTGGGAGATGACACACTGAGATTAAATAAGGAAATGGTGATAAAACCCGAGATTTTGAATGAAAGGATTTTTGAAAGAAAGGAGTCTGGCAAACTCCAATAATAAATGTTTTCTTAAAAGTCCAAACTTTTGAAAACCCATTCACTAAGTAGTCGTACTCACCCCATCCCTTATATCCATTTCAAGAATTCCCGGAAAGCCTACCCTGCCTATAAGACAGGTATGTAAACTTTAAAATTTCATGTAGCTTTGATTATACTATTCCAGGAAAAGGTGCAGGTTAAATGACACCTTACACTTTACGGTTTACAATTAGGGGAAACCCTTTAATAAACCGGGAGAGTGGCGAGTTGATCATAGGGATCCGACCAAACTGGGTCGGGGCGTGACAAGCATTCTTTAAACATGTACTTTTTTCTAGGAATATCATAAATCAAAACTGCATAGTAATTTAAATTAATCGTACATGTTCTGCAGGCATTTAATTGCCCAAGTCTTTTAAGGATCGGTTTTTCTGGGACTTACTAAAAGGGTATAAGGGAGGGGGTGAGTACAACTACTCAGTGAAAGGGTTTCAAATCTTTTGACTTTCAAGAAAAATATTTATATGGAGTGTGCCAGACTCCTTTCTTTCCAAAAATCCCTTCATTTAAAATTTGGATTTTTCCATCATTTCTTATTTACCACGGTGTGTCATCACCCAACACACATCCTTCATCATGAAGGTTACACACACTCGCAGGTCAGCACGACTACTGAACCCACTAGTGGCTTCGGAGCGACTTTACCGACTACGCGGATAGAAGCATGACCACTTCTACCTCGAGACCGAGTGGATGTACGCGATATCTAACCCTCAATCCCGAAATCCCTTCTTCGTGTCTGAATGAGGATAAAGACCTCATCCTATCCCCACCACAGTCTCATGCGCTTGGTGCTACTCCAAATTTCGCACAGACACTTGGAACGACGATCTGCCCTTATACTCACCGAGTCGTCCAGGGCCCTTAGGACACATCACTACCCCTCATGGGCATCTTGATGATCCCGTACTCATAGTGCATGCACAAACGAAGTTTTCTTAAATTGCCATGTAATATGTGCTTCCATTTTTCCCAACGGTCCCGACCTCCAACCCAACCTGTAGCTGTTTAACTTGACTAGTCCGGAAACCGGTCATGTCGCACTACTACTAGTTGACTGAGTATGTCGGTCCTACCTTGGTACCATGACCAAACAATTCACTTATTAAGGTTTAATGGCGCACATATATATCATGTCCTTTTACGAGCTCCTGCTCGTGTCCATTGGCCTATGGCCCACTGTTCGAGTTTCTAAAAACAAGGCATATTAGCCCTCAAGTTCCAAAACCGAGGCCCTCGGCCTATAAGAGCTCTTCAAGTTCCCGTCAAGAAGGTTTCCAAAATAGTTTAAGCATTGGCACATAGTTAGGGGAGAACACTTCCGATAAAATAGGTTTTCACTGTCCATTATACCGACCGGTATAAGGAGATCTCCATTCATAACCGATGAACGGGTTTTCAACTTCCCTCGAGGAAGTCTGATCATACCAACCAGGTTTGATCTACTTACAACCGGTAAGTAGTTTTTTTTCCGCATAATTTTCACATCACTTTCTCGATTTTGATGATTAAAATAACACTAAATAATGGATTTTTAATTGGGGTACTTATCATCCCCAACCGGGTATGATATATAATACCACTCACCCGATAGTGTAGTGAAATTCTATTTAGTCGGGTTCCGTCCTTAGTAAGCTATACCTCGACTGGCATTCCCGATGCCTCGTTCCCCTACAAGAAAATGAACATTGGCCGATTTCAACTCAGCAAAAAAAGGGCAGCTTTGGTCCGCTAGAGCTGCTTCACTGTTTGATCACGTCGGCGCTTCTCCGACAACTATCGGGACGAACGGACGCCACCACGTTGTAGCTGACTTCTCCCTAGTTCTAATGAACCCGACCTCACCTTCTTTGGCTTGAAATTGACCCTATATCAGAGCTCTAGTTCGAGTTTCATTGGAAAACTAAGCAATCGAGAGAGAGTGAGCTTTTTTGGTGTAGAGAGGACAAACGGAGAGGGGCTCTTTATATAGGGAGCTCGGGGACCCGTTGGCCATCCATTAGGCACCGTTATGATAGGAATTGAAGACCTGAAATGTACCAAATGGAATTGTTTCTTCTTCACCGGTGTTTCTTCAGTTTCCCAGCGAGTGAACAGTGTTGTCATCCTGAGGAAGAAGAAGACACTGTTCCAAACCGGATCGGACCGGTCCAAACCAAGTTCAAAGCTTAAACCGACCGGTTCACCCCTCATTCGACCAAGTTTTTCAAATCTGAAAATTTCTAAATTCATTTTCTATCAAATGGTGGCCTCAAATCTCAAATTTTAATTATTTAAGCCACCTAGAAAAATGAATTTAGGATCCAATTCAATAGTGGTTCAAACCGTTTTGAACCGATTCGGATCCAGTTCACCTAAACCGGTTTGGTTTTCATCCCCAATTCCTTCACAATTCCATTTCCATGTCTTTTGTGACTCCTTGGGTCACTTAGGGTCCATAAAATTCTAAGTTAACCATCTCTTAAATGATTTTGGTTCATAAACAGGCTCGGTTCTTAAATCGGTTTAATCCGGTTTTGGTCCGGTTCACCGGAACTAATCTGGTTTTTCTCTCCCACATTGTTCTAAGGTTCCTTCCCAAGGATTATAAACCTCTTTGAATCTTAAGGGATCCATAAGCATCTTGGTTTACCCATTCTCTATCGGTTCTGGTTCAATGAATCAACTCGGTTCATAAACTGGTTCTATCCGGTTCAGATCCGGTTCTATTGAACTGCTCCAGTCTTTCTTCCTCATTCTGTCCTAGGGTTCTTTTGCCCAAGTTTATGAACGTTTTTGAGTCCCATGGGAGTAAGAAATTTTTTACTTTACTCGTCCCCTAATAGTCGGGCTTGTAGACCAATTCAGTTTAAAGATCACATTGACCAGTTATTTCCCGATTTTTCTCATTACTAAAGGACAGCGTTTACAACTCTCCCCTCATTTTAGAAGTTTTGTCATCAAACAGTTACACGTTAAATAACTGAGGATAACTATCCCTCACCATGGATGCGGTTTCCCATGTCTCTTCTTGCACGGGTCCGTTTTGCCACAACACCTTTACCGTAGGAATTTTCTTATTCCTCAAATTCTTGTCTCTCCGGTCGACGATTCGTACTGGCTATGTTTGATAAGTCAGGTTCTCTTCCAATTCCATTGGAGGTCGGTCCACTACGTTACTAGGATCAAGCTGATATTTCTGAAGTACTGAAATGTGGAATACATCATGTATTCTCTGCAAATCAGGAGGCAGTTCTAATTTATAAGCTACTGGTCCTATTCTTTGAATAATGGGATATGGACCAATATATCTAGGTTTCAACTTTCCTTTTTGTTGAAACCTAAGTATTCCTCTCCATGGAGTTACTTTGAGGAATACCTGATCGCCCACTTCGAACTCCAGATCTTTCCTTCGATTACCTGCATAACTCTTCTACCTGTCCTGTGCAGTCTTAAGACGACTCCTTATTTATTTTATCTTCTATGTGGCATCCTCTATTATCTTGGTTTTCTCTAACTTCCTTTCCCCAACTTCTTCCCAAAATAAAGGGTTACGACAGGGTCGTCCATAAAGGGCTTCATAGGGAGCCATCTGAATACTCACCTGATAACTATTATTATACGCAAATTCCATCAGGCATAAGTATTCTTCCCAGCTTTTATTCATGGTGAGTACACATGCCCTTAGCATGTCTTCCAAGGTTTGGATGGTTTGCTCAAACTAACCATCTGTCTGAGGGTGAAATGTCGTACTCATGTGGAGTTTGGTTCCCATGGCATTTTGTAGACTCGGCCAAAACCTAGAAGTAAATCTCGGATCTCTATCTGATACTATACTTACTAGGACACCGTGGAGTCTTATTATTTCCTTCATGTATAGGATGACAGCTGTTCTACTGTGTTCGTCGCTCTTATGGGAAGGAAATGAGCTGATTTGGTCCATCTATCCACAATTACCCAAATGGCATTTTGACCTTTTCTAGTCACCGGCAGGCCCGTGATGAAATCCATGGTGATGTGCTCCCATTTCCACTCCGGAATTGGTAAGGATTGTAGTAGCCCTAACAACTTCTGATGCTCTACTTTTATCTATTGACAAGATAAGCATCGGGCTACATATTCCACAATGTCCCTCTTCATACACTTCCACTAGTATCCTTGTTTGAGGGTGCAGTACATCTTAGTACTGCCCGAATGCATAGCATAGCATACACTGAATCGTGTGCCTCTTCCAATATTAATCTCCGTAACTCCTTGTCTTGAGGCACACACACCCTACCCTTATAGGTCAGTACTCCATCACCTCGCACATCGTAGTCTGGTTTCTTTTCTCTATTATTTGAATCCAAGTAGGACTGATGTTCTTCATCAATCTTTTGTTGGGCCTTTATATGCTCGGTTAGACTTACCCTTATCGCTACATTCGCCGCCAAGCATTTTTCCTGTCGGTCCATCCTCAGACTCACTTCCATTCTTCCCAATTGTTGCAACAAAGGTAAGTAGCTTGTCTTGACTTGTGTCGCCTCAGTTTGATACTTGCCACTTAAGGCATCTGCTACCACATTTGCCTTTCCGGGGTGGTATTCTATCACAAGATCATAATCCTTCACCAATTCTAGCCCTCTCCTCTAATGAAGATTTAACTCCTTTTGAGTTAGGAAGTACTTAAGGCTCTTGTGATCTTTGTATATCCTGCACTTAACCCGTAAAGGTAGCGTCTCCATATCTTCAGGGCAAATATTATTGCAGCTAATTGCAAGTCGTGAGTCGGGTAATTTCTCTCATGTATCTTCAGCTGTCGCGAGGCATACGCGATAACCTTCCCTTGTTGAATTAAAACACATTCCAGTCCTTGTCCTGAGGCATCACTATAGACTATGTACTCTCCTGCATTAGGATCTGGTAAGGAGAGTATTGGTGTGATTGTTAGTTGAGTCTTTAACTCCTAAAAAGACTTTTCACAATCCTCATCCCATTTATACTCAACTCCCTTCCTGGTGAGTTGAGTTAGAGGAGTTGCTATTTTAGAAAAGTCTTGCACAAACCACCTATAGTATCTTACCAATCCTAAGAAACTTCTAATTTATGTAGGATTCCTTGGAGCTTTCCATTATGATATAGCTTCTACCTTGGCTGGATCCGCTTTAACTCCATCCTTAGATACGATGTGCCCTAAGAATTCTACTTCTTGCAACCAAAATTCACACTTGGAAAACTTTGCATATAATTGGTTTTCGTTCAAGATTTCCAATGTAATTGCCAGATGCTCTTCGTGTTCCGACCTGTTTCGTGAGTATATAAGGATATCACATAATTACTATCACGAACCTATCTAAAAGAGGTTGGAACATGCGGTTCATTAAATCCATGAAAGCTGTAGGGGTATTCGTCAATCCAAATGGCATCACTCTGAATTCATAGTGTCCATATCTGGATTGAAACACTGTCTTAGGGATGTCCTCTTCTCTAATCCTTAGTTGGTGGTAGCCTGATCGAAGATCTATTTTTGAGAAGTAGGCAGCTCTCTTTAACTGATCAAACAAACCATCTATCCTTGGGAGTGGGTATCGGTTCTTGATGGTGACTTGATTCAACTTCCGGTAGTCAATACAAAGTCTCATACTCCCATCCTTTTTCTTCACAAACAAAATAGGAGCACCCCATGGAGACTGACTTGGACGTATGAAACCCTTTTCCAATAATTCATCCAGTTGTTCCTTTAGTTCTTTCAGCTCTGCTGGAGCCATGCAATATCAGGCTTAGGATATGGGATTGGTTCCTGGGGTTATTTCTATAGTAAACTCCACTTGGCGACTTGGAGGTAGTCCAGGTAGCTCTTCTGGAAAAACTTCTGGATAATATCTGGCTACCAGAATGTCTTCCATTTTCTTTTCTTCAAAATCTTCATTTACCACCATGACCAACAAAACTGTACATTCTTTCTGTATCATCTTTTGAACCTTCAGGTGGGACACAAATTGTACTTCACTTTTTCTTTTATCTCCCTGGAACTTTAGTCCCTTAATCTTGGAAGTATGGAAAGTTACTGTCTTCCTTCTACAGTCCATCCTTACCTGATGATTACTCAGCCAGTCCATCCCCAGAATTAGTTCAACTTCTTTTAGAGGTAACGAAATCAAGTCAGCTTCAAGTTTGATTCCTCTAATTTATATCTCACATCCTTTAGTTGTTTATTTCTATTCAGACCTTCTCCTATGGTGTAAGGACGTTAAGGCTTTGTACAAGAGGAGTGAGCTCTAGGGGTATCTTAGAGACCAACTCTTCCTTGATAAATGCTCGCTCTGCTCCAGAGTGAAAAAGAGCATAGACTGGTTGTTCCCACAGCTGTATATACCCTGATTTAAGAAACGTATGTTTTAGAAGGAATTCTTTATTAATTCAAAAGACATTCAGTTTACATGAATCTTTTGGACTAGTTGGTAGGGTTTTATTTAAGCCACCCTTAAAGACCATCAACTAGTTGGACTAAATTCATTTTCTATCTAATGATGGCCTCAAATATCAAATTTGAATTATTTAAGCTACCTAGACTAATAAATTTAGGATCCGGTTCAATAGTGGTTCAAACTTGTCCGAACAGGTTCGGATCCGGTTCACCTGAATCGGTTTAGTTTTCATCCCCAATTACTTCACAATTCCATTTCTATGTCTTTTATGATTCCGTGGGTCACTTAGGGTCCATAAAATTCCCAGTTTACCATCTCTTAATCGATTCCGGTTCATAAAAAGGCTCAATTCTTAAACCGGTTTAATCCGATTTAGGTTCGGTTCACCCGAACCGATCTAGTTTTTCTCTCCCACATTGTTCTAAGGTTCCTTCCCAAGGTTTATAAACCTCTTTGAATCTTAAGGGATCCATAAGAGTCTTGGTTTAACCATTCTCTATCGGTTTTGGTTCAATGAATTAACTCGGTTCATAAACCAGTTCTATCCGGTTCAGACCCGGTTCTATTAAACTGCTTTGGTCTTTCTTCCTTATTTTGTCCTAGGGTTCTTTTTCCCAAGTTTATGAACCTTTTTGAGTCCCATGTGAGTTAGAAATTTTCAACTTTGCTCATCCCCTAATAGTCGGGCTTGTAGACTAATTCGGTTTAAAGATCACATTGACTAGTTCTTTCCCGATTTTTCTCATTACTAAAGGACGAGGTTTACACTTCCATTCCATTGTTCTGGCGTTTCCACTTCTCCCTTCCTCACTAGGTTAGTCTATAACCCTTCTTGACTTCTTTGTTTTTCCCCGACCCGGTTTGGTCGTATCTCCATCATCAACTCGCTGCTCCCTTGGTTTAAGAGGGGTTTCCCCTTCATTTAAATTCAAAATACGTTCCCTAGAATAGCATAAATAAATCAAATGTAAGCTTAAAAGGAATTATAAGCATACATGATGGAGGGTACATCTTCACATTTTCTTTTTTTATATCTCTTTACTCCTAAAAGGTGGTAAAAGAGAGGGGTGAGCTCTACAACTCAGTGAGTGGGTGTTGGGAGGGAGTTTTCAAAATAGCTTTTGTTTATCAAACCATGATAAGGTTATCATTTCCTTCAAAAAGAAAGGTTTCCTCAAAGTTCAATTTTCAAAACTTTTTCCCGTTATCATATTAGGTGTGTTTAGCTCTTTTAGCCCATCCCCTTGTCTTAGGAGGCATTTAGCAAACAAACGCATGCCCTTCATTAGGAAGGGTACACACATTCGCAGGTGCAACCCGTCCACTACACCCACTTGTGGATCATAGCGTCTTTACTATCCACCAAGATAGAAGCCCGTCCACTTCTACCATGAGACTGACTGGATGTTCTCGACATCCAACCCCTAGACCCGAATGCCACTCTGTGATTGTATGAGGACAGAGACCTCATCCCGAACCACCTCAATCTCATGCACAAGAAGCTACTCTGAGCTTCCAGACTAACTAGCACGATGAACTACCCTTATCTCCACCATGTCATCCAATTGCCCTTAGGACCCATCACTACCCCTAAGGTGTCTTTATGGTCTCATACCATAAGTGCATTCACAAACAACAATTTTCACACATGGTTGTTAACTTTGGTGCCAATGGTATAACGACCCCGACCCTCAACCCAACCTGCAATTGTTTGTCTAGGTCAATTTGTCAACCTGGCCCTTACGCACTGCCACCAATCCATCGAGTATTGTCGGTCCTGACTCGGTACCATCGCGAAATCCCACAACAAATTTCATTATAAATTTTCATGGCTTGCTTTAATCAATTTGTTTATGAGATCCTGCTCATGCCCATCGGCTTTGGGCCCACTGCACGTGTTTTTTCAAAATTGGGCATTTGGTCCCATGAGTCTAAAAACTGAGGCCTCTGGACTATTTGAGTTGTTCTAGCTCCCATCAAGAATGTCATGCCCCGATCCAGTTTGGTCAGATCCCCGTGATCAACCCCCCACTCTCCTAGTTTATTACGGGTTTTCTCCATCCTTAAACTATAAAGAGTAAGTCATCCTTTAAACCTATACTTTTCCTAGAATAACATTAATCAAAACTGCATGAAATTTAAAATTTTCATACCTGTCTTACAGGTGTAGTTAACTGGAGGTCTTTGGGTAGGTTTTCTCTTGGTTACCTGAAAAGGGGTATAAGGGAGGGGGTGAGTTCAACGACTCAGTGAATGGGTATTAAAAACTTGACTTTTATAATAATACTTTGAATTGGAGTGTGTCTGACTCCTTAGTATTTTAAGACATTTCATCCTCAAAATCCCGATTTTCAAAACCATTATTTTTCATTAACCACAATTAGTGTGTTTAACAATTAACACACACCCTTCATCCTGAAGGCATTACACATTCATAGGGTAGAACGTCCACTGCACCCACTTGTGGTGTTGGAGTGACTTTACCGACCACCAAGATAGAATCTCGCCCACTTCTACCTTAAGAATGAGTGACTGTACGCGACATCCACCCTCAATCCTATAAAGAAACTCCGTGTCTATATAAGGACAGAAACCTCATCCTGACCCCACCCCGGTCTCATGCGCATGAAGCTATGTCGAGCTTCCCTGACTGCTGTCACGATAAACTACCCTTATCTCTACAAAGTCATCCAGTAGCCCTTACAACGCATCACTACCCCTCTTGGTTGTCTTAAAGGCCCCCAACCTCAGTGCATGCACAAAATAATAGTTTTCCTCATAAACCATTTAATCTTTGGTGCCACTGGTTCAACGGCCCCGACCCTTAACTTAACCTGTAGTTGTTTGTCTCGACTAGTTCATCAACCTGTTTTGTTGAACTACCACCAGCCCATCAAGTATGTCGGTCCTATCATGGTATCATGGCCAAACAAAAAATTCATTTATTATTTTCATGGCTTAGTCTCATGTTTGTTTATGAGCTCCTTTTCGTGCCAACTGGCGATGTGCCCACTATACGAGATTTTCAAAATCAGACATTTTAGCCCCCAAGTTCCAAAACCGAGGCCTCCAACTTATTAGAGCTATTTGAGGTCCCGTCAAGAAGGTCTCCCAAAATGTTTAAGCAATGGCACACAGTCAGAGGAGAGCACTTCTAACAAAAATAACTTTCCCGTTGTACATCACACCAACCGGGTGTGAGGATATCTCCACTCATAATCGATGAATGGGTTTTCTACTTCTTTCCAGTAAGTTTATCACACCAACAAGGTATGATCTACTTACAACAGATAATTAGTTTTTTCACGTAATTTCCACATCACTTTATCCAAGTGTGATGTTTAAAATTCAACTTGGTAGTGGGTTTTCATTTTTGTGGTGCTCATCATCCCAATCGGGTATAATGTGAATAATCCCACTCATCCGTGAATGTGGTGAATCCTTCTTAACAAGCTTTTTGTCTCCTCGTGAGCTTGACTTAGCTGGTGTTCCCGGTACTCCACGTTCCTATCTGATATAAACATCCTTATTCATTATACTTTGTCTTGATAACCTTCATTCATCACGAATGAATAAAATACCCAACTTTTTAATTAATTGCAATTAGGTCCATAAAGTTCTTTTTCTTTAAATTTATGTTCCTAATGTCAATTTTTCCGCAAATTGAGTATCGAAACTTCAAAATTTTACTTTGGGATCTCAATTTATTCAAAATTATAAAAAGGGGTTCAAGTTTCCTAAATTTCCAATTTCGTCCCCGACCTTTCTAAAATTACCATTTTTCCCCTACGTTACAAAAATGATAAAATTGACCCCAAAATTTCCAAAAATTGACCAATTGGTTCTCCAATACATTTCCATGCCCAATTGGCCCTAAATTTTAGGAAATTACACTTTATTCTCTTGAATTTTTGAAAACCCCAATTTCAACCTTTCAAATTTATCGAATTTAATTTCATCAAATTGATCGAACAAACAAGGTTAATTTTGAAATTTAAAATTGATTTGAGTTCCTACACATTCATATGATTCAATTACAAGCTCAAACAGTGCTTCATCAGAAAACTGAACATAAAGAGAGAAAGATTCGAAACCTTACCGTCGGGGTAGGGTGGTCCGAGCTTTCGATCAGAGCAGATAACTCTTGTTCTGAGCTTTCTCCTAGGATCAAGAATCACCTCAATTCATGTTGAATTGAGGGAGAATTTGGTCAGTAATGATTTGTCGCTTCTCTCTAGCATCGATCAAAATTTATAGAGGGGAGCCAAATTGGCTTACCTTTCCACTCTAATTCAGCTGTATGAGGGTTATGGAAGTGCTGGGAGGGCTTTTTTTGGTCTAAGAAGGGCTTGAATTGGCCGTTTTCAGCTCGACCTAAATAGGGTAGCTTCGGTCCACCGGAGCTACTTCAGTGTAATATCATGCTTGTGTTTCTTCGGTGATCCTCGAAACAAATGGAGGCTACCGTCGTGTAGCTGTCTTCTTCCCAAATCTAAAGAACCCGACCATGCCTTCTTTATTTCAAAAAAATTCCCATGTTGGAACTCTAGTTCGAGCTTCACCAAAAATTGGAACAGTGGGGAGAGAGTGGAGTTTTCAGGTGTGAGGATGATGAATGAGGAGGCACTCTTTATATAGGAAGCTCGGGGACTTCTTGGCCATCCGATTGGCACCTTAATGGCGGTCATTCATTGCCTGAAACTCCCTGGCCAGAGACTTTTCATCTTCACCAGCGTTGCTCAATTTTTCGTTGAGTGAATAGTACTATCATCTAAAGGAAGAGGGCATAAACATATATTTTTAGAGGAAATGATTTTCTTTATTGAATAAAAAATTCAATTACAAGATTCTCTTGAACTAGTTGGTAGGGTTTTGGGATGTACCCGCTACAGTGTTGAGATCTTTTCTAGCCTCTTCCTAGGTGAGGTTGCATACCCTAGCTGATACTCGTGTTGTAGTGTCTGGCCTGGGGTTCCAAAGGTTCCCTTGAGGTTGTCCAAGTGTATTCCTTTGCTTGTTCTCCCTAAGAGTGGGGCATTACTTTGCAATGTGCCCCACTTGTTCGCATGCAAAACAGGTCTAGCATGCTCCCTTGTGGTTCCTTTGCCCCCTTTGATCAACGAGGGTTTCTTGGGTCAAGATGGGGATTACTCTCTAGGGAGGTGGTGGCATGTCCTTTCTCCTTTGAAATGCCATTCTTTTTCCCCATTTTGGACCAGTTTGCTCCTTCCGTCCTCCCTAATGGTTTTGACCCTTATCCTCCTTCCAGGTCGTTTACTCTATCCGACGACGTTAGGTCTGCACTAGTCGCTCATAGTCATGAGCCATACTGATTACCACCACTAGGTCCGTGGGGCATCCTAGTACCACCATACGGTCTTGTATGTTCATATTGAGACCATCCACAAACCGTTGGCATATGTCTGCTGGCCCAGCTAGGTCGAGAGCAAAGGACTTTAACTTGTTGAGTTTTGTTTCATATTCCGATATGGAGTTAATCCTTTGCCAAAGTTTGATGAATTACTAGTTCTTCTCATTAATTAAGTGAGGAGCTAGGTACTCCTCCGAGTACCTCTCCTCAAATTGCTTCCAGGTGGGGGTGGAGGTTTGCAAGTTTCGAACATTGTCCCACCACCGTTTGGCACTTCCCTCCAGGAAGAATTATGTCAGGATCACCATGTCCTGTGGTGGTATCCTGACTATTTCCGTTAGGTTCTTAACATTTGCCATCCAATCCTTAGCGGCGCCCGCATCTTTCTCTCCAAGGAAAGGCTTACACTCGAGTTGATGAAGAGTCTTGAGATTTCTGGGAATGTCCACATGAGAGGAATGGTTAACAAGAGGAGGATGGGATTGATCTTCCTCTAGTTCGACCCAAGAGTTGGTACCTACCTCAAGGATGAGGTTAGGTTGCCCAAATACACTGGTGTTCTGAGCTAAGTCCAAGTGGGGTTGTATGTGATCCTCAGGGAGTTTCCATAGGTAGGGGTGGTTGAGCAATGTTCGAGACTGCGGCTCTATTTCTCTTGGTTCCTTTCTTGGGAGCCATTATGAAAATTTTAAAATCATTCCTATCAGTTACTATATTTTCTAATCTTGATAATGTATTTTAGGAAACAGGTTTTGATACCACTAAAGTTGTCATGCCTCCACCCAGTTTGGTCAGATCCCCGTGATCAACCTGCCACTCTCCCGGTTTATTAAAGATATTCCGTTCCTTAAATCGTGAGGAGTAAGACGTCCTTTAAACCTGTACTTTTCCTAGAATAACATTAATCAAAACTATATGAAATTTAAAATTTTCATACCTGTCTTATAGGTGTAGTTAATTAGAGGTCTTTGGTAGGTTTTCCTTGGTTTTCCTTGGTTACCTAAAAAGGGTATAATGGAGGGTGAGTTCAACAACTAAGTGAATGGGTATTAAAAACTTGACTTAAATTAACTCCCTATTAAGTACCAATGTTTATTAACTCATTAAATTTTGAAAAAATCACAAAATTTCCCTTCTATGCTCGAAATCCTATACTTTTACTTAATTACAATTAAGTCCTTGATTTTTACCAAATTACCAAATTGTCCTTATTTCCCGAAAGTTGCCAATTGGTTCCCAAATTTTCTTAAAATCTCCAATTAGTCTCCAATTTTCTCAAATTTGCCAATTGAACCTCATTTTTTAGAATATTGCACAAAAGTCCTCCCATTTTTGAAAATACCTAAATCGTCCCAAATTTCCCAAAATTTTTACTTTAACCCCCGATTTCTCATCTCCTCTAATTGACCATCTAAACTTTGTCAATTATCCTTATCATGCTGTTATTCGATTCCCTTGACTTCCTACAATCCACCTGAATTTAGAATTTCTCAATTTGACTTAGTTTTGAGCTCTAACGGATCTTTATCGGAAAACAGGTTCTACAAAGTGAACGCTCGGTTTGCTTACTAGTGAGGGGGCATTAGTCGGAGCTCTGGATAGGGGCGGAAGTGCTATTCCCGGGGTTCCTCCTAGGATCAGAGTGCAGTTCGGTTAGTCACCCGAGCATAGAGAATTCAATGAGAGAAGTTTTATGTGCTTTAGTTCTAAAGTAAAAATTTTCCGGTGTAGTAGGGCGAAATTAACTTACCTCTAAGGTCTCTGGAGGTCGATTGTCGATCAACGGAAGCTCGGGGAGGGTTGTCCTAGCTGCGAGAGGTCGGGAGCGACCAGAATTCAGCTCGAGGCAAGTTGATAGTTTTGCGACCATCGGAGCGGTGACACTATGTAAGCCTTTTGACGCTTCTCCGATGGTTTCCAAGCCAAGTGAAGACTACAACTATGTAAAGGACCTCCTCCCAGTTCTTCGGCTCCTAGTTCACCTCTTAAGGACTCCGAAAGTCCCCTTTTCGGAGCTCTGATTTGCGCCTCACCGAAAAGTGGAGTCGTTGTCTTCTGGGGCTATCGAGCGATGGGGAGGCCGAGTGGGGAGGCGCTTCTTATGTAGAGGCCTCGACAACTGACAGAGCTACTGACGGCACAAGACTCACCCGATTCCGGCAGCGGTGATAAATTTTTTGAGCACTAGAGACTGTCTCTCTCTTACATTCGTGCTCTGCTCATTTGTCCAAGATTGAAGATGACACTATTCTGCACGTGCGTGTTTTGACAGACTCGTGGACTAGTGGACCCGAGGCTTAGGTCTATAGATCTGAAGCTCGGGTCCAAGTTTCTAGACCTGAACCCGCGGCTTGGGTCCAAGACCTGGACCTGAACTCGTAGTCTCGAGTCCATCCACGTTGATGTCCCTAGCTCCTGCCTCATATACTTCATCGTGGGGGATATTGCCAAATAGTCCTCCCTTGTCGCTATTTGAGTGCCCTCCCAATTGCGCTGCCATGGACCCTGACGACCCTAAGTTCCATGTTCATCTCAAGGAGGATGGTGACTCTCCGCCAGAATCTTAGGTTGAAACCCCTTGCAACTTTACATTCTTTCTTATTTTCTTCATGTCTTCTAAATTCATATACTTTCTACTCAATTATACATGCTAGGGTTCCAAAAGATAGCACTTATATTTGTTAGAACTCTTTCATGGGATGAATGATGAGATCATGATGTAAATGATGAATTTCTCTAATGAGAAAACTTGAGAGCACATGATACCATCTGTCATGCTTTTGCGTTCACTCTGGGGTACTATTATTATTTATTTTACACTAGACAAGTGAAGAAATTGATATGTATATCTTCTTTTCTTTGACCATTGTGCGAAGACTTGAATTTTCTCCCCACTCCCCTTAGATTTTTATCTCTTGTGAAGGTAAGTCCAAACATAATCTTGTATTTCTTGATATCATGAATTATGATCATCCATTGCTATTAGTAAAAAAATAATTTTTTAAATTTGATATCATTTTCTGGATGATTAAAGTTTTGACACGGGCTTGTTTTCACGCCAAATTATCGAATGGTTGAGATTTTGCCATTCATTTGCTTAGACTGATAGAGCTTGCAGTTAGTGGAATGAGACTCATTCAGATTAGATTGTAAGTGACACGAATCTCACAACTTTTGCTGGTAAAGTCGATGTGGTGGTAAGCATAGGAACTTTCCCTGCTGTGAGAGGTTTGAATTGTACAGTCTTGTTATTGAAAAAATGAACATGTTTTGCAACCTTATCGGTACTCTGATTTCCTTGCTATAGCTTATATATTTCTTTGATTATTTCTTAATCCCCTAAATTTCTGTCTGTGCTTGTGATATTCTGCTTGGAATATATGTTACGATATATGAATGTCCTATGGTTATATACTGTTAGTAAGATAAGGCTATAAGCCTCTTAGTTGTTTGGATAAAATGGGTTTTGCAACATTTAAAAGTTCATACCTTATTATTTGTCTGCTGCATTAATCTTTTATTTTGGCAAAAAATTTGCCCTTATTTTGTAATGAACCATGGTTGCCTTGTAGTATGATCAATCTGTGTTCTTTATTCTTAGGTCGGGCTTGCTGGTGCTTAAGTTTCTTCATTGCAATTGTAGAGTGAATCAGAAAGATCACTTGCAACAATAAGTAGAATAATGGGCTCGGGTTAGTTTATAGTAGTTGAAAGCAGACTGAACCCATAGATAACTCAATCTTAAAATACATTATCTATTCCTTGCAAGTAGGCTATCTTGGGATGTCTTATGGAGTTTTATGCTTTCAGCAAACTATCCTCTTTACTATTGTACGTGTAAGGAATGAGAGGGTAAGTGTATGATGTACGTTACAAGTTTGTAAGAGGAATATGGAGTAATTGTGATTTATACTAATTAGAGAGATAAGGGCAGAGTTGCGCATGTTTTATGCCAATAAAATGTCTACAGTCCTGTAAATATGTATGTTTGTCATATAATAGAAAGAGAAATTCTTAAATTGATTCTTCTTATCTTGGCCTATGTGCAATTCACCTACCTCATCAGCAATCACCATATTTCCATTATGCCCAAAAGCTTAAAATGCAAATATCATATTTGCTCATCTTTGAGAATATTTGGTCACACCAAAGTTTATCAGTGGAATGTGTTTCCACTACAATAGAGAAAGAAAAAATAAAAAATATAAGGTTCGAGTCCAGAAAGGTGGACCCGCTCCCACTGGACCTGAGCCCACGTTTTCAGGAGGGCTCAAGTCCAATCTATGACCCGAACCGGAGGGCAGTCGGGTAGGTATTTGGATCTCGGGTCCCATTGACATACCTAGGCTGGCCTTGCTAATGTGTGTCCAACTCAGCGTTCGAGTCACCATTTGACTTGTTGGCCAGCCACAAGGCGACCTCCCATAGGTCACCCATTCAAGCGTGGCTGATGACCATACTTAGTCTGTCTCTGATCGGGACACATGGCACCCTTTGATTAGCTGATTGAAATTAGTCAGATTTCCCTCTTCGCGCATTGAGTGATTGCCTCGTTTCAGCCACTAATTGACTTATTTAAATAATCCTATTTCTCTGTGAGTGAGTTGTGTTGCTGCCACGTGTCAGCTACTGATTGGATGAGGCCATCTGACATGGCTCTACCACATGTCAACTTCTGATTGGTCGACCATTTCTTTGACATCTTAATTAGATGCTGACGTGGTACATTTGCCACATGTCAGCTTCCCATTGGTTGGTTTGGTTGATTGGGCTTATCTAACATTAACTGTTGACTGGGGACACGTGTTGCTCTCCTATTGGACTATCATTATTGAGTGGATTTCCTCCTCTGACCATCGATCAAGGACATGTGTCACACTCTGATTGGTCAGTGCTTCTAGGCACTAACTAAGCACTGACGGGGTGCGCTTCGCCACACGTCGCTCACTGATTGGTCTTGCTAGCTGACTAGGTGCTGACCTGGTAACGTTCTGTTAACTGGCTAGACAGTTTGATCGGGTTTGGTGACCCAAATTCGAAAATCGGCCATTTCAGGCCCGATTCGACCGGTTATCTTAAAATTAAAAATTTCTAAATTCATCTAAATTCATTTTCTATCTAGTGGTGTCTTCAATTTTCCAATTTGATGTTTTTAAACATCATATAAAAATAAATCTTTGAACCAGTTCTTCACGGTTCTCTCTGGTTCATATTCGGTTCACCCTGAACCAGTCCAATTCTCACATCCCATCCATGTCATGGTTCTTTTCCATGATTTTTAAGTATTTATTGGCCACTTGTGACTCTCCAAATCACTATTTTGACCCTTTTTTACCAATTTTGACTCACTTAGGTGTTCGATCTTCTCTAAAAAAATTTTGGTTCCCTTTTCCAATTCCTTGTTCCGAGAGAATAGGGTTTACAACTCTCCCAACCTTTTAGGAGTTTTGTCCCTAAAACTTGTTATGCATCACTTAAATAGTGAATGATTTCCCCCTTCCCCTTTTCCCTCCTTTCCTTTCCCATTCCGACCATTCAACAAGTATGCCTTTGTCAATTGATTTTATCTTGGGTTGAAGCTTCCTTTCCTGTTGACGCGTGATTTAACTTGATATGATGCCTTTGGACACATCCCCATCCAAGTTGTATCTTCTTTGGGGCATCCTTCGTGCCCCTCCTCCCTTAGGCATCATTCATTTCCATGTCTTGTGGTGTCTATTGCTTTATCAATCCTTTTCCACTGTCCTTAAATGTAAACCCCACCCTTTTTAATTAAGGAAAACCTGGAAAAAAAACCAATTAAATCGAGTAAAAAACACCGAACTGGTTCACAAACCCATTTATTGGGGAATGGGAAAATTAGAGAAATTTCAACTCCCTTGTGACCCAAAGAGATTTATAAACCTTGGGAAGGAAACTTAGAACAAAGTGGGAGAGAAAAACCAGACCGGTTCGGGTGAACCGGGCCCAAACCGAATTAAACCGATTTAAGAACCAAGCTGGTTTATGAACTGGAACTGATAGAGAGATGGTAAACTGGAAAATTTATTTATCTCGAGTGACCCAAAGAGTCCCAAAAGTCATGGAAATGGACTTGAGAATGAATGGGAGATGAAAACCAAACCGGTTTAGGTGAACTAGATCCGAACTGGTTTAAACCACTATTGAACCAGATTCTAAATTCATTTTTCTAGGTGGCTTAAAATTTTCAAATTTGATATTTGAGGCCACCATTGGATAGAACATAAATTTAGAAATTTTTAGATTTGAAAAATTCGGTCGAATGGGGGGTGAACCGACCGATTTAAACTTTGAACCCACTTCGGACCGGTGCGGTCCGGTTTGGAACAGTGTCGTCTTCTTCCTTCATATGACAACACTATTCACTCGCCGAAAAATCGAAGCAGCGCTGATGAAGAAGAAATGTCTCCGTTCAATATGTTTCTGGTCGTCAATGCCTGTCATAAAGGTGCCAAACGAACGATCGACGAGTTCCTTAGCTCCCTATATAAAGAGCCCCTCTCCATTCATCCTCTCAACACCTGAAAAGCTCACTCTCTCTGATCTGCTCCGTTTTCCTGTGAAGCTTGAACTAGAGCTCCGATATAGGGTCATTTCCGAGCCAAAGAAGGTGAGGTCGGGTTCTTTAGAACTGGGGAGAAGTCAACTACACACCCGTAGTCTCTGTTTGCTTTGAAGGTCGCTGAAAAAGTGTTGGGATGATGGAACAGTGAAGCAGCTCTGGTGGACCGAAGCTACCCTGTTTTGACCGAGTTGAAATCAGACATTTCGAGCCCTCCTTAGGCCAAACCAAGCCCTCCCAACACTTCCTTAGCCCTCCCACGGCCGAATTAGGACTGAAAGGTAAGCCAATTCGGCTCCTCTCTACAATTTCCAGCTGGTGCTAGAGAGAGAACTGATAGAAATTTGATGATGAAATTCTAACTCAATTTGACATCAATTGATGCAATTTTTTATTCTAGGATGAACATCAAGATGAGAGCTATCTACCTAGATTGAAAGCTTGGACTGTCGTGCCTCCGACGGTGAGTAATTAAAGCTTTCTCTCTCTACAATCCATTTTCCGGCGAAGCTCCGTTTGAGCTCGTTCTGACGTTAAAACTTATTATTCAAAGTGTTATGAAATCGTATGAACATGTATAAACTCAATTTCAACTTCAATTTTAATAATTAGAAGTGTTTGATTGGTTAATTTGATGGAATCAAATTTGATAGTGTTAAGGAGTTGAAATTGGGGGAAAATTTGGGGATTTTAAAAAATTCGAAGGACCAAGATGCAATTTTATAAAATTAAGGGTCAATTGGGCATGATAAGTACGTTAAAGGGCCAACTGAGGAATTTTAGAATTTTTGGGGTGAAACTTACCATTTTTGTAAATTAAGTGCAAAGGGTAATTTTGGAAAAATTGGGGGACCAAATTGGAAATTTGGGAAAATAAACTCGTTTTTGTGAAATGGAATAAATTGAGATCCTATGATAAATTATAAAAGTTTTAGAACTCAATTTGAGGAAAAACTGGCATTAGAAACTTTAAGTTAAAGAGAAATAACTTTAGATAACTAATTACAAATAAATGAAAGTTTGGTTTTCTCATTAATTTGGAATGATTGAAGGCTATTAGGCCGAAGGATAATGAATCGAGATGTTCATATTGTGTAGGAACACGAAGTACCAGGAATGCCAACAAGCACAAGCTCACGTGAATACAAAGAACCGGTCTAATGGAATTCACTGCATTAACGGGCGAGTGAGATATTATATCATACCCGGTTAGGGATGATAAGTACTTCGAAATGAAAAACCCACTATTTAGTGGTTTTTTAAACATTACAACTTAGAGAAGTGATGTGAAAATCATGCGGAAAAACTATTTACATTTTGTAAGTAGATTATACCCGGTTGGTATGATGAAACTTTCTCGAAGGAAGTGGAAAACCCGTTCATTGGTTATGAGCGGAGATGTCCTTATATCCGGTCGGTATGATAGATAGTTGAAAACATATTTTTTTTGGAAGTGCTCTCCCGTGACTGTGTGCCAATACTTAAATGATTTGGGAGACCTTCTTGATGGGGGCTCGAATAGCTCTTATATGCTGGGGGCCTCAATTTTAGAACTTCGAGGCTAATATGCCCGATTTTGAAAGTTTCGTACAATGGGCCCAAGGCCAGTTGGCACGAGTAGGAGCTCATAAACAAACATAATTTATATGCATAAAACTTTAAATAAAGGAATTGTTTGGCCATGGTACCAAGACAGGACTGACATGCTCAGTCAACTAGTGGCAGTGCGACATGATAGGTCGACAGACCAGTTAAGACAAACAACTGCGAGTTGAGTTGAGGGTTGGGGCTATTGGACTAGTTGTACCACAGATTATATGGCATGATAAGAAAATATTGATTGTACATGCACTATGATTATGGAACCATCAAGATGCCCAAGAGGGGTAGTGATGCGTCCTAAGGGCACTGGACGACCTGGTGGGGATAAGGGCAGTTCGTCATACTAGGTGACCGTGTGAAATTTGGAGTAGCACCAAGCGCATGAGACCAGGATGCGGACGAGATGAAGTCTCTATTCTCATACGGAAACAAAGAATTGATTTTAGGATTGAGGGTGGGATGTCGCAAACATCCACTCATTCTCAGGGTAGAAGTGGTCATACTTCTATCTAGGTGGCCGGTAAAGTCTCTCCAACGCCACAAGTGGGTTCAGTGGTTGGGCTAGCCTGCGAATGTGTGTTTGACCTTCATGATGAAGGATGTGTGTTGGGTAATGATACACCGTGGTTAATAAGAAATGGTGATATAACCTGAGATTTTAAATGAAAGGATTTTTGAAAGAAAGAAGTCTGACACCCTCCAATACAACTATCTTCCTAGAGAGGGAATAAAGCCCCAAATGTATTATAGTCCTTCTCCAATAATGAATAAAGAAATTCCAAGTTCCTAAAACTTTTGTCTCTCAATCATGATGCGATCTCATGCCTCAAATAAAAAATATGAGTAAGGGAGGAGTGAGAAGATCAAACGTCGTAAGAAGAATTATGAAGGAAAT
Organism: Trapa bicornis; assembly: GCA_030064425.1. Classification (NCBI taxonomy): domain Eukaryota; kingdom Viridiplantae; phylum Streptophyta; class Magnoliopsida; order Myrtales; family Lythraceae; genus Trapa; species Trapa bicornis. The sequence continues at coordinate 11,389,123 of CM057753.1, read as the reverse complement.
CATCAAAGCAACCAATAGACAAAGAGAATTAATATTAACGGATATGTCAAGGGTGGTCAAACTCAAGCCATGTGGAGGATTAAGTAAGCCTCTCACAAAGAGGTCAAGGAATTTCAGAACCATAAAGGATTTGAATTCCCCCCTAAGGAAGTAAACTTGTAACATGATACAAGTAAGAACAATGATAGGGTACAAAGGATGTGCTCGTAAGATTACCAAAGAAAGGGTAAAGGGGAAAGATGGCATCAAAGGATGTCATAAAATGCTATAGGATCAAATAATCGTAAGGACGAATGAAAAAGGGGGTAGTGGTTCCCTCCCCCCAAATTTGATACGAACAACCGCAATAATGCAAGGAGACATTAGAATAAGAAGGTAGGGTGTATGGATTCATGAATGGAGATCTCTAATCAGAAGTACAAGAGTAGTGAATGGAAACAATGAAAGAAACTACACCAGGTGAGTCCAAGGAATTGATAAGTAGACTGTAAGGAATCAACTTGGAATGAAGAACCGTGAAATGGTCATGAGAGAATGAGGATGGACTATAAATCCCTAGGTAGAGACACCATCAAACATAACGAAGTGCATGATGGAGAAAAATCACGAGTATGTCGGTAAGTTGAGAAATGATCAGGAAATAAGATATTGGAACTAAGAATGCCCAATAGGGAGGTTGGTGAAGGACGCATAAATAAGGAAATCCCAGACAATCATGAAAGGAATGACATATAAGTAAAAGAAAATTAATGTGTATGGAAGAGATGCACGAATCAAAAGTGAGTGGTGGAATACTCTAATATTGTAAGAAGAGGAGCGTGGGAACACCATCTAATGAAGAAGGTGGTAAGAGTTTGGCACTGGGAAGTCCAAATTTCAAGATAGGAAGAATTATCAGGTCAAGTGAGAAATAACCAAATGATGAGGAAAGTATGTGGGATGCTTGGATAACGTTCAAGGTAGTTGAAGAGAACTACTAGATATTAAGAAGGGATGAAGTCCTATGATACCTAAGATATTTGAAAATAAGGAACAATCATCAAAGGAATGTTCTAGAAGTTGGATGTGCAAAGATAGTTCTAGAACAAGCTATGCTGCAAGGGACATGAAGGTTCAACAATCCTAAAACGATATGTCTCAAGTAAGGAAGAGTCGGTTATTTAAGCATAACAATGTCAAGTAAAAGGAATTGGGTGGACCGGTGTCATAATAAATAAAGAATGGATAAAAGGACCAACATAAGACAAAAAGGGGATAACACCTAAATCTGCGAAGTTAAGAACGAAAATCTCGAAGGGACGCCGAGCTCAAGATTTTTAATGACCAAGAGGGATAACCAGGCACGGGGACAGTCCAACATTTTTTGAACTCCCAATCTTGTGATCTGGATTAACATTTGAATGAAAACCTAAAGAGGGGGAGTCTTACCCCTAAGTGACATAAGAATTGGACCTAAGAAAATACCTTTGGACCATTGGGTAAGACAAGCCGATCATAATGGTCCCATGAAATAGATGAATGTTTGAGGAGAATAGAGATCCCTTTGTGACGTTATCTAAAGGACTAAGTAAATGAGTAATCGTAGTGGTATTTGGCCCAAGGGAAGATCATATGAACGAGGGAACGCTCAAAGAAAAAGGAAGTAAGAAGCCGGATCGCTACGAGATCTTTTTCTCAAGTATGAATATCAAATCACACCATTAAGGACAAAGGGAAAAACAATTGATAAAACCATATATACACCAAGACATGGAAACGAAAAATGCCCAAAGGAAGGTGAGGCACGAAGGGTACCACAAAAGAGACACAACTAGGATTGGGAACATGTCCCATGATATTATAGAGAATTGAGTCACAAGTTGACGTGAAGGGAAATGTAAACCCCAAATGAAATTCAAATGGTAAAAGACATGCTAGCCGAGTGGCCATAATTGAAAAGGAAGGGAGGCAAAAGGAAAAAAAAAGAATCATTCACTATTTAAATGATGCATAATGAGTTTTGGGGAAAAAAAATCCTAGAATGATGGGAGAGTTGTAAACCCCGTCCTCTCGAACTAAGGAACTCAAAAAGGAAACCGAAAATTTTCGAGAGAAAATCGAGGATCTAAGTGAAATAAAAATGGTAAAGAAGGGTAAAAAATTCCAAGTGGTCAAGAAATATCTAAATATCATAGAAAAGCACCATGAGGTGGAGTAGATGTGATAACTAGATCGGTTCTGGGTGAACCCAACCTGAACTAGATTGAACCGTGAAGAACCAATTAAAAGATTCATTTTTCTAAGTGGATTAAAAATATCAAATTGGGAAATTGAAGCCACCATTAAATAGAAAATGAATTTAGAAAAATTTAGAAATTTAAAAGTTTTCGAAAACCAGTTGAATCAGGCCTGAACCGATCGATTTTCATTTTTGGGTCATCAAACTTGATCAGACCAGACCAGTCAACGGTCTAGCCGGTCAAAGGACTGCTGCCATGTTAGCACCCAATCAGTAGGCACAAACAATCAATGCATGACACATGGCAAAGAGCGCCTAGTTAGCTACTTAGTCAGTGCCTAAAAGCACTGGTCAATCAGAAGGCGACATGTGTCCTCTTTCAACATTCAGAAGAGAAGAATCCATGTCAACGAAGACCGGCCAATAGAAGAGTGACATGTGTCCTCTGTCAACGGTCAATGTCGGAGAAGCCTCATCAACAAGGCTGACTAATGAGGAGCTGACACATGTCAAGGATGCCATGTTAGCATCCGACGATCGACCAATTAGAGGTCGACACGTGGTAGTGCCACAGATGACCTCAGCTAATCAAAGGCTAACACATGGTAGTGACACTATGCATCAGGTAGGAAATTGGATGCAATTATGAACTTAAATCCCAATTGAGGGCCAATTGGTGATTTTGAAGAAAAATGGGGACCAATTAGTGATTTTGAATAAATTAAGGACCAATTGGTAATTTGGAAAAAATTAAGGACCTAAGAGGAAAATGTGAAACCTTAGAGACTTAATCAAAGATAAATTGTCCATTAGGGACCTAAAGGCAAATTATGAACTTTAAGGGAGCTAAGTGCATTTGAGGCATAAATTAAGAGCCTATGTGAAATACATGAGAACATGAGGTCTTTTATGCCAAATAGTCCTTATGTAAATACTCAAACCATGTAGGAATTGGTTATATGAGTACTGGTGGAGAGGAGCACATTGGAGATTGGAATCCAGCCGGAATGAATACGTCACAATACCGGGTGAGTGAGATTTCCAATATCATACCTGTTTGGGATGATGAGCACTTTTAAATTTGAAACTCATTTTCTAGGAATGGTTTCCCTTGACTGCGTGAACCAACTTAAACCTCTTGGGAGACATTTCTATTTAGAGCTAGAATTGCTCTAATAAGCCTGATTCAGTTTTGAAACTAATAGGGTCCAAGGCCCAATTTTGGAAAAAACGTGAAGTGAGCCCATGGCCAATGGGAACGAGCTTAAACCCTTAGATAAAATCTTGATCCCTACACATGATGGAAATTCACCAAAAAATAGTTAAGTTGTGTGATAAAGCTACCTAACCGAAGCCAGATCTCAATACTCGATTGGCTTGTTGCTATCGAGCCGAAGTCGAGTGGACGAACTTGTTGGGCTGACAATTACCGAGCTATAGTCGGGGTGTCAAATTTGTTGGGTTGGTGGCACCGAAGATAAATGTCTAAGATTAAAAGACTTCTGTTTGTGCAAGTTGAGATACGAAACCATCGAGGTGCCCACATTTGGTAGTGTTGGTTCTAAGGGCTGCTAGACGACATAGATTGCATAAGGGAAGTATGATCGTTGAGAGAGTCTCTAAGCTTAAAGAAGCTTCCTGCGCATTGAGACCAAGGCGGAGGAGAAGTGGTCTCATCCCACTATAGCAGACACGGAGTATTACAGGTCAGGCAATTGATGCCCACTCAAACTCTGGGTAGAAATCATAGACTTCTATTAGGGTGGATGGAAAAAATGCTTTGATCCACAAGTAGAGCAGTCGGAGACTGCTCTGCGAATGTGTGAACCCTTTTTGATAAAGACAGTATAATTGTATGCTAAAATAATCTCGAGAAAGGGGAAGAATTGAAATATTTTTCTAAAAAGGAGATAAACCCACCAAACCTTTAAACAAAGTAATTGTAAAACTTTCTTTATCTTTATGAAAACTCACCCTAACATCCTCTCACTAAGTCATAGAAGTCGCCCCTCCCTTAAACCATTTTTTAGGAAAACCTCCAATCAATAAAAGCAGAAAATAGAAGAATAAGTCAGGAGACACCTTACATGGTAAATCTTTAATTTAGTGGTTTTGTTAAACTTTGTTGTGGAAAAAATGTGCACTCAGGAGCCATTACCTTCCCCGACCTATTTTGGTAAAGACACCAATTTAATACAGGGAAGGGTGGCAGGTTGATCACAATGTTCTAACCAAACTAGGTTAGTGCGTGACACCTTAGCTCCCGGACTGGGATAGACCGAATGGCTATCCACTCCAGGTGGATTTGTGTTATGTTTTTAGGGCCTTGAGTGCCCCTTGTTTGTTTTTCTTGCCTAAGTTGCTGGGCTAGGGCATGGGTCGAGATAACTTAGGAGTACCGCCCAAGAAAAGGCCATATGTTGTGCGGGACCACGTACCTTGTTTCAATTGTGTGAATCAGGTATGAGAATACTCAGTAAAGATGAGACCGAGAATACCCGACCGTAAGATCAGTAAGGAAGTAAACTTGGATCGTAAGCCATGTAGTGACACGGCGTCAACGTCCCACTCACTAAGTTGTGAGCTCCTACCCTCTGCCAAATCATGTTGCAGGTAAACCTAATCGCTCGAGAAAGGAATGAGATGTTTACATCCGAAGTACCTACGATTAGGTAATTCCATAACCTGCACATGATGTAGTAATTATCATTTTGCTATCATTCCCGAGGTTTGAAATGTGAACTAGATATTTGGGCCCATTACGCATTTATATAAAAAGTGTGAAATTTTCATTGTTTTTCAAAGGTGAATTAGGTGTCTAAGTTTGGGTTCTGTGGGTTTTACTTTGTCGAAGGATCCCGCCTTTGTAACATCGGGGGAATCGGCAAGGGGTTTCATAGGTCCTCGGTCGTGAATTTAGGGCATGGGCATGACAACTCCTATACAAGTTCTTAGTGGATTTTCCTCCTTTTCCTTCTCCCTCATTCTCGAGGTGGGATTTGAGAGTCTTGTTGGTCCACCTGACTTAGTGTGGGCTAACTCTAATTGAAGACATGGCTAGGTAGCCTCAAAGATGCCCTTCCCTTTACTGACCATGTCTAGGCAGCCTGGGGTGTAGCCCACCTCAAGTTCTAGCTTCTACTGTTAGCTAGCATGTTCTTCTTCCCTGGATGGAGATCTATAATTTAGTCGGGAGACTTTTAGGGTGTCCTTATTTGCCTTGGAACCAAATGAAACTCCTTCCAATCTGACCTTCTCAGAGGCTCTTAGGGTCCATGTAGATCCGATAGGTTTCCTAGATAAGACATGCCTCACCTCATAAAGTGGACATCCCCTCCATGAAGGGTTTATCACTGGCCCATAGGTGCCAATACATTCTTAGTGTTACCCAGTTGAGTCTTGACTCTTTGAGGTCGTTGGGCCTAAAATTCTGATATATATATATATATATATTATATATCCACGGGGTGTTCACCATATTTGGGCACATGATTCACTACTCTGGCTTTGTATCCATCTATCATACTATTCTTTTAATTCATTGTTGACTTTGGCCCGTTTACCTGGTGCCTCATCAACTACTCTAATGCATAAGGAATCACTCGCCCATAATGTATTGGCACTCATTTCCTGCTCGAGCCAAGATGCCTTGTATTTTTTGGCATATTCTCCCTCTTTCATACTTAGGAGAGTTACATGAGTTAATGTGGGTCTCTTATCGATATCTCCTACCACCATCTCTTACCTGGCGCCCCTGTGTATCAGTTGGGCTACTAGAGAATGATCCTTCCTAATGTCCTGTAATATCCAACTAATCCCAAGAAACCCCTCACGGGTTCATGAGTACTGACTCATTGGATATGCTTCTACTCTGGCAAAATTGACCCGAAGCTTGTCTAAGATATGTTCCCACCCTAGGTAGACTTGGCCTCAAATTGGTTCCCTTGGATGACTCCTTAGTACTGTCTCGAGGGTGTTCCTACCGGTCTGTCCCAGTCTACATTTCCCCAGGACGTTACTGACCTTAGGAAGTGGATCACCTTCATCGACATTTGCATGACCTAATCGACATTTGTTAATGCACTGCCTTGTGCTCCCAGCCGACTCTTGTAAATAGGCATGGGGCACTTCGAGGAGGATGGTGGCCCTTAAGAACCCCTCTTCTCCCCAAAAGTTTTTTTGCGTGTTGTTGGTGCCATCTGATTTAATTTATGCAATATCGGGTCCAATCCCAAGGATAATATTGATCACAAGGTCGAGTGACCCCTCGTGGGCATCTTCCACAAGTCTACGGATACTACTTCCCGGTAATCCCACCCCACTAGCACATCATGGGGGGCCACCATATGTGGTCCCTTCCTTCCGGACTTTGGTGATTTGGGTTGTGTATGCTTCCCTTTTTGCATCATCCACTAGCCTTAGTCTGGAATCCAAATATGGCACAATCGAGCCTCCATTTCTTCTTTTCTTCTTCTTTCCTTTCTCTATTTTTTTTGCATGAGAACCAAATTCTCTTTGTTTTACCGGCCCAAGTTCCCACATCTTGTTCTTGCAGTCCTTCTTGACTTGGGGTGGATACCCATCCCACCCTTAGGATAAGGTCTGCTTTGGACAAGGGACGTGACATCTCGACTACTTTAAAGGTCTTTCCCCCTTCCTTCTTGCCCTTGGGGTGGCATCCCTTAGGATTTATTCGTTCGGGCGTGGTGACCATTTATTTTGGAACTTGGGATATTTACAGGATTGTGGGCACCAAAGTGCCTACCCTTCTCTTTTACCTACCTTGTTTGCTCCGGAATCTAGAAGTGCAAGGCTCTAGGGCGGTACACTTATATGAGTTTCGGGCTACTACTAAGGGCTCTCTCCTTGTCTCGGGAATGGGCCTCGTTGCTGGACTATATCCTTAGTTTCCCTTTTCTTAGCTTGCTTCTAGTTTTACTTCTCATGCTGGCGTCTGAGTACAAGGCCCGGTTCCTTGCTTGCGGAGCTAATCCTTTGGTTAAGCACATCTTAGTCTCGTAGTTAATTTCCTTGCAAGTACAAAGCTTCCCACTTTTTCATTAATACGCCTTAAAAGGCTTTCTAATGTACATTACATAATGTCGAGGTCTCACCCTTGACTTACACACTAGGCCCTGCCTAGGGAACCACATATACTACCTGAGTACACAATAAAACGAGGTTGCCTCCATGGCTACCCTAGCTAGTTCCTCAGCCGGTTACCTAATGGTTCCAAGAGGTCCTAGTTTCCTCCTCATCCTCATCTTCCCCCTCTTCCTTTATGTCCTTCATGTTGTGTACATGGTCCAGGGGAGGAGGGTTTGCCATTATCCTCTCATACTCGTAGGCCATGTCGACGGTGGCCTCGATGTCTATGTGAGTTTCTAGTCCACTGAGGAAGTAGTGTATAGATCGGTTCAGCCCATTGAAGAACCGCTCGCAGATGGTGTTTGGATGTATCCAGTCGGGAGTGAAGCACTAGAGTCACATAAACTCCCGGGCATAGGCTGCCACTGTCCCATTTCCCTGTGTCAGCATGGCTAGTGGGTGGGCTAACTCGTCCACCCGGGTCTTAGGAAGGTACCTTTTGGTAAAGCTGTCACACCGTCCTTTTAGTAACTCGAAAATTTTGGTAAAATTTTTTTCTGAAATTGTATTATAAATTTAAAATTCAATTGATATAATTGGAATAAATTTGAATTAAAATAAAATGAAAAGTGTTGTTTTGACCAAAAATAAATAACTCGGTGGAATCGATTTAAGTTCATTAAATTTAAGCGAAAATTAAATATTATATATATAATTGTTAATTATGTATATATAAATATTGAATAGATGTTTACAAAAAAGGGTATATTTATATATACATGTACAAAATTAATTTCCAAAAAAATATAAAGGAGAAAGGGATTTAGGAGTTGAGGTTTTACCATTATTAAATAAATACATACATTCAATTATTGGAGTTAATACCCATAAATACCCATCAATTTTTCAATTTATTGAGAATAAATAACAACATTAATACCCATAAATACCCATAATATAGTAATAAATCTTCCACATTTAACAAACAATTTTACTATTAAATCAAAAGCTACTCTCTATTTATCCTCCTCACATTTGAAAATTTCATTCTCTCTCAACTGCTCTAATTTTCGGTGAATCTCCAACCAGAGCTCTCACTTGGGCATTTTTCTCAACCTCAGAAGGCGAGGTCAGGTTCTTTAGACTTATGGAGAAGTTAGCTATATGATAGCAACCTCCATTCGATCCAAGGACTGTCGGAGAAGTGTTGACGAAATCAAACAGTAAAGCAGCTCCGGCAGGCCGAAGCTGCCCTATTTTGACCAAGCTAAAATTGGCCGAATTCAGCCTCCTCAGGCCAAACCAAGCTATTCCAATATCCCCATAGTTCTTAGACGACCTCAACTGAGCTTCTTCCTCGGCAAAGGAGCCAAAGGAAATAGAAAGGAATATGTAATTTCCTTACCTTAAACCTTTACATATGGAATGCCCTAAATATAATTACTTTCATTTGAAGTACCAAAATTTTGTACTTAATGAAACCCATGAAGGGAAATTTTATTGCAAGTAATAAGAAACTTGCTTGACTACCAATGATAACTACATGGATGTTGTGGAAAACTTATAAGAGCCTAACCTAGTTGATGAGATGTAACGGATTTGGAGCATGAGTCTAAAATAGGAGGTTCTAGGAAATGTGAGACAAAGGTTTAATAAACCAAACACTCATGCAATACGCATATAGTACATTGATTTGGATTTATGGATGCAACCAATGACAAATTCGAACGAGAGTGAAATCATCAAATACTAATGAAATTAGTTCCTAAAGTGGGAAATTCCTTGGGTGGGCATCAAAGGAAAGGCGGTCACATATGACCGAGATAAAATTTTCTAAAGCAATAGACTCAAATGTAAAAAAGAAGTCTAATGAGATGAAAGTTTTAAAAAAAAGAACGACTTATAAATTAATAAGTCGTAAAAGAGAACAACAAAATGGCTATAAACAAATACTTCAATACAAAGGTATGCGAAGAATGGAAAATCATGGAGAGTGATATACCAACATGTGTTGCTATGAGGAAGGGAATGATGATGAATGATGGAGTAAAAGAAAGTACATAGTATTGTAGACCCAATAAGTTGCTATAATCTTTATGGAAAAAGGACCCTGAAATGGGAGGACATAGTCCAATGATGGATGCATGAACCAGTGGAGGAAAAATTGTTAGAGATTTTTAGAACCTTTGTTGGATTAAAAGGTGTCAGATGAACCACCTAAAGAAAATGAAGAACAAGTAAATATAAATACCATATTATCATTGAACATCATTTCTCTAATGAGAGATGTATTTGAAAATACACTTAAAGTGATATGTCCTTTTGAATTGTATAAATAGTACTCGCTAAGAGTGCAAAAGTTTTATTTAAACACTAAGTGATCGATTAAGATCCGAAGATACCATTAACTTGGTATGCAATTCAACCTTATAAGGAAGCCCCAATCGGAAATTTTAACCGGTTAGAATGTATGACTAAATACCCAATTTGCTTTGGATGAATTAGATAAGAGATCCTAAGTAAAATTGTCCACTGATAAAATAAATAATCTTTAGAAAAGATAACATTATCTTGAAAAGTTATTGTGGTAAAGTAAACAAATTTTTTTGTAGAAAGTTATTGAAAATGAAACCAAATAAGTGCACAAAAAAGGGTAAGAAGTAGGGGCTAATGTTGCATGAGTTTTGGGGATAAAACTCCTAAAAAAGTGGGGAGTAGTTGTTACACTGTGTTTTTAGTAAACCAAAATTTTGGTCGAAAATTTTTTTTGGAATTGTATTATAAGTTTAAAATTCAATTCATATAATTGGGATAAATTTGAATTAAAATAAAATGAAAAGTTTTGTTTTGACTAAAATAAATAACTCGATGGAATCGATTTAAGTCCGTTGAATTTAGGTGAAAATTAAATATTATATATATAATTGTTAATTATTTATATATATAAATGTTGAATAGATACTTACATATAAGCGTATATATATATACATTTATAAAATTAATTTCCAAACAAATGTAAAGGAGAAAAAGATTTGAGAGTTGAGGTTGTACCATTATTAAATAAATACCTACATTCAATTATTAAAGTTAATATCCATAAATACCCATCAATTTCCAAATTTAATCAGACTAAATGACAACATTAATACCTATAATGTAATAATAAATCTTCCTTATTTAATAAACAATTTTACAGCTATATAAAAAGCTCCTCTCCATTCATTCTCCCCACACCAAAAACTCCATTCACTCTCAATTGCCCCAATTTCCAGTGAAGCTCAAACTAGTGCTTTGACTTGGGCATTTGTCTCAAACTCAAAAGGCGAGGTCAAGTTATTTAGACTCCAGGGGAAGTCAGCTATCTGATAGGAACCTCTGCTCGATCCAAGGATCGTAGGAGAAGTGCCACCAGAATCAAATAGTGAAGCAGGTTTAGCGGATCGAAGTTGCACTATTTCGTCCGAGCTATAATCGACCGAATTCAGCCTCTTGAGGCCAAACCAAGCTCTCCCAATATACCCACAGCCCTTAGACGTCCTCAATTGAGCTGAAAGGTAAGCCAATTCGGCCCTCCTTAGTCGTTACAGGTCGAAGTTAGAGAGAGAAACTACATAATTTTGTTGACGAAGTTCTTCCTTGATTCGAGGTCGATTGTAGGAATTCTTGATTCTAGGAGATACCTCAGGAAGAGATCTATCTTCCCTGATAGAGAGATCGGACCACCACACCCCTGACAGTTTGCTTTTGAAGCTTTCTCTATCTACGCTCAGTTTTCTGGTGAATCTTCGTTTGAGCTCAATTCGGACCCAAACGATGTAGTTCATAGTTCAATTAAATCATATGGAAGTGTTGGAACTGATACATGCCTTCAATTGGAGCAATTAACCCCAATTGAATGGTCAATTTGATGAAATCAAATTCGACCATTTTGAAAGGAGGAAATTGGGGATACATTTGGGTAAATTTGGGAATTTCATAAAATTGAGGGACCAAATTGTTATTTCCCAAAATTGAGGACCAATTGGCCTTGAAAAGGATGTTGGAGGACCAATTGGTCAATTTTTTTAATTAATTGGGTTCAAATTGCCATTTTTATAAAGTAGGGGTAAAATGGTAATTTTTAAAAAGTTAGGGACCGAATTAGAAATTTGGAAAACTTGAACCCCTTAAACAATCTTGAGTAAATTGAGGACACAAAGTGAATTTTTGGAAGTTTCGGGACTCAATATGGGGAAAAGTTAGCATTAGGGACCTAAAGTTAAGGAAAAAGAACTTTAGAGACCTAAGTGCAATTAACTGAAAATTTTGAACTTAGTCATTCATACGTGAGGACTGAAGGTTGTTATGCCAAATATTAATAGTTAAGGATGTCCAAATTGTGTAAGAACATGTGGGACCAAAATGCCAGCAAGGATAAGATAGCGTGAAAGTAAAAACTATCTGGAGAAGTATACACTTTAGTTATCGGGTGAGTGGGTTTATTCACATCATACTCGGTTGGGATGATGAGCACTCCGTAAATGAAAAATTACTTCTATGTGGGATTTTAACATCACACCTAGTTGGAGTGATGTGAGAACTAAATGAAAAAAAACCTACTTATCGGTTGTAAGAATAGAGATCATATCCGGTTAGTATGATAGACTTCCTAGAAGGAAGGAGAAACCTGCTTGCCAATGGTAAGCGGAGAGGTCATCACACCTATTTGGTGTGATGAGTTGAAAGATTATTTTGTCAGAAGTGTTATCGCCTGACTGTGTGCCAATGCTTAAAAATTTTGGGAAACGTTCTTGACAAGAGCTATAAGAACTCATATAGGCTAGAGGCCTCGGTTTTGGAACTTGTGAGGCTAAATGTCCGATTTTGAAAAATCACGTACAGTGGGTCGAAGTCGAATTGGCACGAGCAGGAGCTCGTAAATAAACATGATGCATAAGCTATGAATATTCCAAATAAATGGATTATGTGATTTCGCCATGGTACCAAGATAGGACCGACATACTTGATAGGTTGGCGGTAGTGCGTTAGGACTAGGTCAACGGACTGGTCTAGAGAAACAATTGTAGGTCGAGATGAGGGTTGAGGTCATTGAACCAGTGGCACCAAAGATAAATGGCTTTGTGGAAAACTATTGTTAGTGCATGCACTTGAGGTTTGAGACCATCAAGACGCCCATGAGGGGTAGTGATTCATCCTAGGGGCTACTGGACGACATGGTGGAGATAAGGGCAGTTTGTCGTGGCAGTAGTTGTGGAAGCTCAATGTAGCTTCATGAACATGAGGTTAGAGTGGGGTCGGGATGAGATCTCTGTCCTCATACGAACATAGATTTGATTTCGGGTTTGAGGGTCGGATGTCGCGAACATCCATTCATACCCGGGGTAGAAGTCGATGAGCTTCTATCTAGGTGGCCGTTAAAGTCACTCTAATGCCACAATGGGTGTAGTGGATGGGCTACCCTACAAATGTGTGATCCCTTCCTGATGAAGGGGGTGTGTTGACTATTAAACACACCTAATGTGGAAAATGAGGAAAAACGATTTTGAAAAACCAGAACTTGAGGAAAGAATGTTTTTTAAGGAAATAAGGAGTCTAGCACACTCCGATTAAAGATATCTTATTTTGGGAAACTCTCACCTAATACCCATTCACTAAGTTGTCGAACTCACCCCTCCCTTTTACATCTTTCAGGTAACCATGAGAAAACCAAACTTAAAGACCTCTATCTATGGGAACTATAAAGACAGGTATGTCTTGATCCTAGGAGTAACCTCAAGACACAAGCTATCTACCTAGATCGAAAGCTCGAACCATTGAGCCCCAATTTTAAAATTTAAAAGTTTTGGGACTCAATTTGAGGAAAAACCGGTATTAGGGACTTAAAGTTAAAGAAAAATAACTTTAGGGACCTAATTACAAATAATGGAAAAGTTGGTTTTCTCATTCATTTGGGATGAATGAGGGCTATTAGATCAAAGAATAATAAACAAGAATGTTCATATCATGTAGGAACACGAAGTATCGAGAATGCCAGCTAACACGAGTTCGAATAAGGACAAAGAGCCAACTAAGAGGAATTTCACTACACTATTGGGTGAGTGGCATTTTTATATCATACCCGGTTGGGATGATAAGCACCTCAATAATGAAAACCCACTACTAAGTGATATTTTAAATATCACACCTGAGAGAAGTGATGTGAAAATGACATGGAAAAACTACTTACCGATTGTAAGTAGATCATACTTGGTTGGTATGATGAAACTTACTCGAAGGAAGTGGAACACCCGTTCATTGGTTATGAGTGGAGATGTCCTCATACTCAGTCGACATGATGGATAGTTGAAAAAATATCTTGTTGGAAGTGCTCTCCCTTGACTGTGTGCCACTACTTAAACAATTTGGGAGACCTTCTTGATTGGAGCTTGAATAGCTCTATTAGGCCGAAGACCTCGGTTTTGGAACTTGGGGGCTGTTATGCCCAATTTTGAAAATCTCCAACAGTGGGCCCTAGGCCGGTTAGCACAAGCAGGAGCTCATAAACAAACATGATTTATATGCCATGAAAACTTAAGTAATTGAATTGTTTTGCCATGGTACCAAGATCGAACCGACATATTCAGTCAACTAGCGGTAGTGCAACATGAGAAGTCTCCAGACTAGTCAAGACATACAGCTGCAGGTTGAGTTGAGGGTCGGGGCCGTTAGACTAGTGACACCACAGATTATATGGCATCATATGAAAATTGTTGACTGTGCATGCACTGTGTTTGCAAGACCTTCAAGATGCATAAGAGGGGTAGTGATGTGTCCTAGGGCCCTTGACGACCTAGTGGATATAAGGGCAGTAGGTGGTACCAGAAGCCTTGCGAAGCTTGATGTAGCTTCAAGCGCATGAGACCGGGTTGGGGTTAGGATGAGGTCTCTGTCTTCACTTGGACATGGAGATTTGTTACGAGATTGAAGGTCGGATCTCATGAACATCCACTCATTCTCAGGGTAGAAGTGGACGTATTTCTATCTAGGTGGCCAGTAAAGTCGCTCTGACGCCATAAGTGGGTTCAATGGATGTACTAACCTACGATTGTGTGTTTGACCTTTATGGTGAAGGATGTGTGTTGGGTGATGACACACCGTGGTAAATAAGAAATGTTGATAAAAACCTAAATTTGAAATGAAAGGTTTTAAAAAAAATAAGTAGTCTGACACACTTCAAATCAAACATTTTTCCAAAAAAAATTAATTTTGAAAACCTATTCACTAAGTCGTTATACTCATCCCCTCCCTTATATCCCTTTCAAGAAATCTTAGAAAGCCTACCCCAAGGACCATCAACTAATATGCATGTGAGACATGTATGATCAATTTAAAGGATGCCTTACTCTTTATGTTATTCCAAGATGGGGAAACAGAATGGTATTCCAAAGGAGAAGGGACATGCTACCATCTCCTCCCAAAGTAGTCCCCACCTTACCTCAAGGAAATTCTCGATGTCCAAAGTGTCAAAGGAACCATGAGGGAGCGTGCCTTACCTACTTTGCATGTGGGCAAGTGGGACACTTTGCAAAGGATTGTCCCACCCTCAAGGAGAACAGATAGAGAAATACTCTTGGACCACCGCAAGGGAATCCTAGAAACCCTAGGCCAGACGCTATAGCAAGAGTACCAGTTAGGGTATACGACCTCACCCCAGAGGAGGCTAGAAGATACCCTAGCACTATAGTGGGTACATCCCAAAACCCTTCAAATTAGTTCATGAGAGTCATGTAAATTGAAGATCTTTTTGATTTAATAAAGGAAAATTTTCTTCTAAACAATAAGTTTCTTCAATTAGGATATATACAACTATAGGGAGAACAAGTCTATGCCCTCTTTGACTTCGAAGCTGAAAGATCCTTCATCAAGAAAGAGTTGGTTTCAAGAGTACCCCTAGAGCTCACTCCACTAGAACAAAGCCTTAATATCCTTACACCTTTAGGAGAAGATTTAAATAGGAATAAACAATTAAATGGGTGTGAGATAAAGATTGGAGGAATCCAACTTGAAGCTGACTTGATCACATTACCATTAAAGGAGGTTGAAGTAATTATGGGGATGAATTGGATGAGTAACCATCTAGCGAGGATGGACTGTGGAAAGAAGATGGTAACCTTCCACACTCCCAAGAAAAAAGGATTAAAGTTCTAGGGAGATAGAAGAAAAAGTGAGGTATAAATGGTGTTCCATCTTAAATCTCAAAAAATGATGCAGAAAGGCTGTACAACTTTCCTGGAAATCATCATAGACGAAAAGTCTGAAGAGAAGAGGCTAGAAGACATTCTGGTAGTTAGACATTACCTAGAGGTATTTCTCGAAGAACTACCCAGACTACCACCAAGTCGACAAGTGGAGTTCACCATAGAAATAATCCTAGGAACAAACCCCACATCCTAAGCCCCATACTGCATGGCTCCAACGTAGTTTAAGGAATTTAAGGAATTCTAAGATAGCAGCTCCTCTAACTCGACTCACCAGGAAATGAGTTGAGTATAAGTGGGATGAGAGCTGTGAGAAGTCTTTTCAAGAGTTAAAGACTCAACTGACTACTGCACCGGTACTCTCCTTACCTGACTCTAATGCAAAAGAGTACTATATGTAGTGATGCATCTAGACAAGAACTCGGATGTATCCTGTTGCAACAAGGGAAGGTGTTCGCTTATGCCTCACGACAATTGAAGGTACATGAAAGAAACTATCCGACTCATGATCTGGAATTAGCTGCAATAGTGTTTGCTTTAAAGATATGGTGACACTACCTTTACGGGGTTAAGTGTAGGATATACACAGATCACAAGAGTATTAAGTACTTCCTAACTCAGAAAGAGTTGCATCTCCACCAGAGGAGATGGCTGGAACTGGTCAAGGATTATGACCTTATGATAGAATACCACCTCAGAAAGGCAAATGTGGTAGCAGATGCATTGAGTCACAAATATCAAACCGAGGCTACACAAGTACAGACAAATTACATACCCCTTTTGCAACAATTGGGAAGAATGGAGGTAGACCTAAAAATGGACAAGCGGGAAAGGTGCCTGGTGGCTAATGTGGTAGTAAGACCCAGTCTCACTGAACAGATCTAGGCTTAACAAAAAGCAGATAAGGAACTTCAACCCTATCTGGATCCAGTTAATAGGGAAATGAAACTGGACTACAACTTGCGCAATGATGGGGTGCTAACCTACAAGGGTAGGGTATGTGTGCCTCAAAGTAAGGAACTAAAGAGATTAATTCTGGAAAAGGCACATGATTCAGTGTATGCTATGCATCCAGGCAGTACCAAAATATACTGCACCCTCAAACAAGGAAACTGGTGGAAAGGTATGAAGAGGGACATTGCAGAATACATAGCCCGATGTTTGTTTTGTCCTCAGATAAAAGCGGACCATCAGAAATCATCAGGACTACTACAACCTCTACAAATTCTAGAGTGGAAATGGGAGCACATCACCATGGACTTTGTCACGGGACTACTAGTGATAAGAAAGGGTCAAGATGCGATTTGGGTCATCGTGGATAGATTGACCAAATCAGCTCATTTCCTTCATGTAAGAGTGACGGACACAGTGGAACAACTAGTCATCTTATACATGAGGGAAATTGTAAAACTTCATGGTGTTCTGGTGAGTATAGTATTAGATAGAGATTTGAGATTTACTTTAAGGTTTTGGCCAAATTTACAAAGTGTCATGGGAACCAAGCTTCACATGAGCACAACATTTCATCCTTAGACAGATGGGCAGTCTGAGCGAATCATTAAAACCTTGGAAGACATGCTAAGCGCGTGTGTACTCACCATGAATAAAGGCTGGGAAGAATACTCACCATGAATTTTGGGACAAAACTTACCATTTTTGTAAAATAGGGGCAAAATGGTAATTTTAGATAAGTTGGGGGACTAAATTGGAAATTTGGGAATTTAAACCGCTTTTTTTAAATTTGAATAAATTGAGGTTCTAAGATAAATTTTAAAAGTTTTGAGACTCAATTTGAGGAAAAACTGGCATTAGGGACTTAAAGAAAAGAACTTTAGGGATCTAATTGCAAATAAAGGAAAAGCTAGTTTTCTTATTCATCTTGGATGAATAAGGGCTATTAGACCCAAGAATAATGAACAAGAATGTTCATATCGTGAAGGAACATGAAAGAACAAGAACATCGGCTAAGATGAGTTCGAGTAAGGACAACAAGCCGACTAAGAGGAATTTCTCTACACTATTGAGTGAGTGGGATTTTTATATCATACTTGGTTGGGATGATAAGAACCTTGATAATGAAAACCCACTACTAAGTGGAATTTTAAACATCACACTTGAGAAGTGTGATGTGAAAATCACGCGAAAAAACTACTTTCCGGTTGTAAGTAGATCATACCCGGTTGGTATGAAGAAACTTAGTCAAATGAAGTGAAAAACTCGTTCATCAGTTATTAGCGGTGATGTCCTCATACTCGGTCGGTATGATAGACAGTTGAAAACATATTTTGTCGGAAGTGCTCTCCCCTTACTGTATGCCATTGCTTAAACAAATTGAGAGACCTTGATTACAGGAGCTTGAATAGCTCTATTAGGCCGGAGGCCTGAGTTTTGGAACTTGGGGGCTGTTATGCCCAATTTTGAAAATCTCAAACAAAGGGCCCTAGGCCGGTTCGCACAAGCAGGAGCTCATAAACAAACATGATTTATATGCCATTAAAACTTAAGTAATTGAATTATTTTGCCAAGGTACCAAGATAGGACCGACATATTCAGTCAACTAGTGGTAGTGCGATATGACAGGTCTCTGGACTAGTCGACACATATAGCTGCAGGTTGAGTTGAGGGTTGGGGTCGTTAGACCTTCAACTCAATCTGCATCTATTTGTCTTGACTAGTCCGGAGACCTGTCATGTCACATTGCAGCTAGTTGACTGAGTATGTCTATCCTATCTTGGTACCATGGCCAAACAACTCATTTAATAAAGTTTTGATGGCATTTAAATCATCTTTTTTTATGAGCTCCTGCTCGTGCCAACTCGCCTAGGGCCCACTGTTCGAGAATTTCAAAATTAGGCATATTAGCCCCAAAAATCCAAAATTGAGGCCTCCAGCCTAACAGAGCTATTCGAGCTCCCATCAAGAAGGTCTCCCAAATTGTTTAAGCAGTGGCACACAGTCAAGGGAGAGCACTTCCGATAAAATATAATTTTCAAGTATCCATCATACTAATCGAGAATGAGGACATCTCCGCTCAAAACTGATGAACGGGTTTTCCACTTCCTTCTGGAAAGCTTCATCATACCAACCAGGTATGATCTACTTATACTATTAAGTAGTTTTTCTGTGTGATTTTCACATCACTCCTCTCAGATGTGATGTTTAAAATACCACTTAGCGGTAGGTTTTCATTATCGAGGTGTTTATCATCCCAATCAGATATGATATAAAAATCCCACTCACCCGATCGTATAGTGAAATTCCACTTAGTTGATTTTCATCCCTAGCGAGCTTAACCTCAGTTAGCATTCCCGATGTCTCGTGTTCCTACATGAAATGAACGTTGTTGTTCATTATCATTTGGCTAAATCACCTGCATTCAGTATGAATGACAAAATTCTCAACTTTTCAAATATTTGTAAATTGGTCCCTAAAGTTATTTTTCCTTTTAATTTTCGCCCTCAATTGCTAGTTTTTCCCAAATTGAGTCCCGAAACTTTTAAAATTACACTTGGGACCTCAATTTACTCAATTTCATAAAAGGGGTTCAAGTTTCCCAAATTCCCAATTTGGCCCCAAATTTTCCAATTTTGCCCTTCCTTTACAAAAATGGTAAAATTTACCCCAAAAATTATAAAATTGCTCAATTGGTCCCCTAAAACTCTTATTATGCCCAATTGATCCTCAATTTTATAAATTTTCATTTTGGTCCGAATTTTTGAAAATCCCCAATTTTCCCCCAATTTCAACTTCCAAACACAACTAAATTTAATTTCATCAAATTGACCGAGCAAACACTTCTAATTATTGAAATTAAAGTTAAATTTGAGTTTCTACATCTTCATACGATTCAATAGCACTTTAAATTGTAAGTTTTGACATCAGAACGACCTCAAACGGAGTTTCGCTGGAAAATAGAATGTAGAAAGAGAAAGCTTCAATTGCTCACCGTCGGGGGCGCGGTGGTCTGAGCTTACAATCTGGGCAGATAGCTCTCCTCCTAAGGTTTCTCCTAGTATCAAGAATTGCATCAATTGATGCCAAATTGGGTGAGAATTCTATCATTGAAATTCTATCGATTCTCTCTAGCACCGGTCGGAAATTGCACAGGGGAGCCGAATTGGCTTACCTTTCAGTTCTAATTCGATCATAATGGGGCTGAGGAGGTGTTGGGAGGGCTTGGTTTGGCCTGAGGAGGGCTTGAATTGGCCAATTTCATCTCGGCCAAAATAGGGCAGCTTCGGTCCGTCAGAGCTGCTTCACTGTTCGATCATGCCGATACTTTTCTAATGACCCTCGGAGTGAATGGATGTTACTACCGTGTAGCTAACTTCTCCTCAGTTCTAAGGAACTCGACCACACCTTCTTTGGCTAAAAAAAGACCCTATAAAGGAGCTCTGGTTTGAGCTTCACCAGAAAACTAAGCAGCTGAGAGAGAGTTTAATTTTTAAGTGTGGAGAGGATGAATGGAGAGGGGCTCTTTATATAGGGAGCTCGGGGACTCTTCGACCATCAATTTGGTACCTATATGACAGTTATTGATGGTCTGAAATGTACTGAATGGAAATGTTTCTTCTTCACCGACACTACTTCAATTTTCTAGTGAGTGAACAGTGTTGTCGTCTAAAGTAAGAAGACGAAACTCTTCCGAACCAGCCGGTTCACCCCCAATTCAACCGATTTATTCAAATATAAAAATTCTAAATTCATTTTCTATCCAATGGTGACCTCAAATCTCAAATTGGCATTCTTTTTAAGCCACCTAGAAAAATAAATTTATCATCCGGTTCAAAAGTGGTTCAAACCGGTCCAAACCGGTTCAATCTAGTTCAATCTGATTCAGATCTCATTTTCTATCCAATGGTGACCTCAAATCTCAAATTGGCATTCTTTTTAAGCCACCTAGAAAAATAAATTTATCATCCGGTTCAAAAGTGGTTCAAACCGGTCCAAACCGGTTCAATCTAGTTCAATCTGATTCAGATCTGATTCACCGGAACCTGTTTGGTTTTCATCCCCCATTCATCCTAAAGTCCTTTAGCATGACTTATGTGACTCTTTAGGTCACTTGTTGTCCATATATTTGCCAGTTTTCCCTCTCTCTATCAGTTCTGGTTCATAAACCAACTTAGTTCCTAAATTGGTTCAACATGGTTTGGATCCGGTTCACCCGGACTGGCCCAATTTTTCTCTCTTACTTGGTTCTAAAGTTCCTTCCCAAGGTTTATGAATCTTTTTGGGTCACTTGGGAGTTGAAATTTCTCCAATTTGCTTGTTACTCAATAATCAGGTTTGTGAACCGATTCAATTTTCAAACTCTGTTTGATGATTCTTTCCCAATTTTTCCTTAGCTCCAAAGAGCGGGATTTACAACTCTCCCCTCCTTTTAGGAGTTTTTTTTTCCCTAAAACGTATTTCACATTATTTGCGTATTGGCTTAAACTTTTCATTGTTATGAAAGTTTCTATTTGATCGTCTTACAACCTTCTCGGTTATTTTTGTTCATCCATTTCATCATATACCTAAGATTTTGGTCTCATTCTTGTCCTTTCCCCGTTCCATGGAATTTACTTTGGCCTAGAATATCTTCCTTTGAAGAACTAGGATCATTTCGTTTAGTTACATCTTCCTTCCCAAGGCACCATTCTCCATTCCAAGCTTCTATTACTCAACAAAATTTTGAAACTATAAGTTTCGGTCAATTTTCTTCCACAGATTTTTGGCATTTATCACCTTTTCAACCTACATGGATATCTTTCTTATTCTTTGGTCATCACTTTTGTGTTTGACTTCATTGTGCCTTACTTATAGAAATTTTCTTGCCCAAGTCGTACTTCCTTGCCCAAGTCGTATTTCCTTGTGTCAGTTGGGTTTACATGCCCATGTAGTCGTATTGGTTTCCGTACTTACTCATCTTTTCCAAACTTATTTATTCGGTCATTCATCCTTCAAATCCTTGAACTTCTTGATACTCGCTGACATATTTAAAAATTTTGATTTCCTACTTCATTCCTCATTCCTACTAGTGTACTTACTCTTTAAGATTTCTTCTCTTTCTAAACTTACTCTCATAAATGTTCCTCCCACTATTCTTTATTCTGAGTTAGTTCCTTTATTATTCATATGGCATCTTTTAATGTTGTCCTCCTACTTACACGTTACTTGGGTTTGACTTATCCCTTGAATCCTTACAATTTTCTTCCCCTTGTACTTGATCCTCTCATCTCCAGTTTGTCCTTGAGAAGCATATTCTCTTTCTTATTCTGTTGGTTCCATTTCCTCTTCATTGGTGCACATGTCTTCCCAAGATTTCTTTCTCTGGTGAGATTCACATTCCCTTTCTCTTGGGATTTCTTCTACTTTTATCATTGATATCATTAAATTCTATAGTGTCTTTTGCCGATATCTTCACCAGCTTACTTTTACTCCTTGGATCCATGAGTACCTTCCACTTATCTTCCTTCATTCTCACTTGCTCCAGCATTTGTTTATTCTTTTGAGGTGGTCCTCTCATCCTTATTGTGTTCAAATATTTCATATCTTCGTGTCCTTGGTATTCCCTCTTTGTCTTGGTTAGGGTGTATTCTTTTACTACTCCCCATCTCTTATTAGACGTCGTTTACTCCTCCGGATGATTTGGTCCATATAAGTTACTCTCTTAAATTGGATCCATCTAAAGTTTCTATTTGAGTTTCCAGGTCTTCTTATAGTAGATCACGCTCAACCTACCAACACACTCACCTAGCCATTCGTACTTCTTACTAAGGACCTTATTTCGACTTCGATTTTGCAACCTTCCCTCGATTGATTGTCTTGATTTGGATCTTCCTCCTTCCTCGATCCAACTTCCTACTCATTCTTCTCCTAGTGTTTTCCATTTTGTGATTCTTTTGTTTGATCATCCTACCATTCTTTAAAAGTTCTCTCTTTTCAATCTTCACTTATACATGGGATCTTGCGTGATTCATCCACTCTAGCTTTTCTTCCTCTTTTGGTCTGTACCTCTGTCTTCCACAAGTCCCCCTATCTTATGAAGTTCCTAAAGAACTGTATCTTAGTTCTTTACAAGTAATTGTTGTACCCGGGCCTTCGTGTTACTCAACTTTCTTTCCATCTTTCCCTAGTGGTCTTGATATCCTTGGTGTTCTCCCATACTTAATTCCCCTTCTTCTTGATCAGCTTTCATTCTTTTGATCCCTTTGAAATGTTCTAATCCTTCTTGTTTTTCCTTGCTCATATTTCTTTGAGTCTATCTTTTAACTCCTCTCCATAAATTTGTACTCTTTGATGATTGCTTCTCTTTGTTCCTACTTCTTTTCATTTTCTTAAGATCTCCCTTTAATGATTTCTTCCTATCGTATTGTAAGGGTAAGCCTTAAGGGTTGAGATTTAGTAGTTTCTTTCTTAGATGATTTCTTTCCTTTTACTTAGAATTTTATTGTTATACTCTTTTGTTTTGAATTTATCAAATAACTCAGAAGTTTAAATAAAACTTTATTTTCATTCATTCAAGAAATATTTTTCTTGCCATACTTTGGCTTATTACAAAAATATTTTTCTTGCCATACTCTGACCCCCTAATCCCTTGGGGTCATAGGACTAGAATTAGCCCTAGAATAGTTGTGAGACTCTTGATCAGAAGGGTTTGAGAAATTGATTGGGGTCCATTCACGCTCCCTAATAGGACAAATTTCATGTATGACCTCCAATCCGTACCGCCTTAGTACCTCAACTTCACACTCATAAGTTCACTTCACCCATTAGAAGGGATTGAAGTCAGGTTGAGTGGGTGGAGGTACTTGGTGGACCTTCATGAAGGTGGCATACGCATCCCAATAATAATCCCATGCCTCCTTCTTGGTTGGATTCTCCTCCGGTTGTTGTGGAGCTAGAGGAGGAGGGGTTGTTCTAGGAGGTGATATTGGTTCCTCTTGTTTGGGAAGAGAGTATATGATGCCTTTAGGTTCCAGTATGGCTCCTACTAGTTTTCAGTAGTCTTCCACCATGTCCTTGGGCACTCATTTCTCTCCCTTTAGAAACCTTTGTACGGCTTCCTCCCTTGGGTTGGATGTCTTTTTCAAGGTTATAGGTGGATGACTAGATTTCACCGCGGATTTCTTAGGGACTCTCCTTCCTACACGATAGTTTAAGGTTGGGTTAGTGTCAGGGCATAACACTAATAATATTTCAAGGGAACTAGGCTCTGATACCACTCTAGTTGTCACGTCCTGACCCAGTTTGGTTGAATCCCCGTGAACAACCTGCCGCTCTCTCGATTTAAGAGGAGTTTCCCCCTTGTTTAACTCATGAGGAGACAGGCATATTTTCGACCTTGTTCCCTGGAAAGACATATATCAAATAAAATGCAAGCTTAAGAGTAATTTTAGCATACTTGACAGAGGGTAAAGCTTGGTGTTATTCCTAGTCATTTTCTCTTTTCCTAAAAAAGGGATAGAAAAGAGGGATGAATTTCGACAACTTAGTGAATGGGTATTTTTAAAATGGAGTTTCAAAAAAAATAGTTTTCAAGTTGGAATGTGCTAGACTCCTTAATTCTTTTAAAATTTTTCATTTTCAAAATATCAGTTTTCAGAGTCATTTCTTATTACCACGGTGTGTCATCACCCAACACACATCCTTCATCATGAATGTCAAACACACAATTGTAGGCCAGTACGTCCATTGATCTCACTTGTGGTGTCGGAGCGACTTTATCGACCACCTAGATTGAAGCACGTCCACTTCTACCCTGAGAATGAGTGGATGTACGCGACATTCGACCCTCAATCTCAAAATCAATTATCCGTGTCCGTATGAGGACAGAGACCTCATCCTAACCCCACCCCGGTCTCATGTGCTTGAAGCTACGTTGGACTTCGCAAGGTCACTTGGTCCAATAAATTGCCCTTATATCCACCAGGTCGTCCAGGGTCCTAGGACAAATCACTACCCCTCTTGGGCATCTTGAAAGTCCTATAAACATAGTGCATGCATAATCAACATTTTCACATGATGTCATATAATCTGTGGTGCCACTGGTCCAACGGCTTTGACCTTCAACTCAACCTGCAACTATTTGTCTTTACTAGTCTAGAGATCTGTCATGTCACACTATCGCTAGTTGACTAAATATGTCGGTCCTATCTTGGTACCATGGCCAAATAACTCATTTAATTAAGTTTTCATGGCATATAAATCATATTTGTTTATGAGCTCCTACTTGTGCCAACTGGCCTAGGGCCCACTATTCAAGATTTTCAAAATTGAGCATATTAGCCCCAAGTTCCAAAACTGAAGCGTCTGACCTAACAGAGCTATTCGAGCTCCCGTCAAGAAGGTCTCCCAAAATGTTTAAACAGTGGCACACAGTTAGGGGAGAGCACTTTCGACAAAATATAATTTTCAACTATCCATCATACCAATCGAGTATGAGAACATCTCTGCTCATAACTGATGAACGGGTTTTACACTTCGAGTAAGTATCATCATACAAACTGGGTATGATCTACTTACACCAGTAAGTAATTTTTTTTGTGTGATTTTCACATCATTCCTCTGAGATGTGATGTTTAAAATACCATTTAGCAGTGGGTTTTCTTTATCGAGGTGCTTAACATTCCAACCAGGTATGATATAAAAATCTCACTCACCCAATCATACAGTGAAATTTCACTCCAGCTGGTGTTCCTGATGTCTCGTGTTCTTACACGAAATGAACGTTGTTGTTCATTATCATTTGGCTTAATCATCATCATTCAGTATGAATGAATAAATTCTCAACTTTTCAATTATTTACAAATTAGTCCCTAAAGTTATTTTTCCTTTTACTTTACTCCCACAATTGCCGGTTTTCCCCAAATTGAGTCCCGAAACTTTTAAAATTCCCCTTGGGGCCTCAATTTACTCAATTTCATAAAAAGGGGGTTCAAGTTTCACAAATTCCTAATTTAGCCCCCAAATTTTCCAAAATTACCATTTTGCCCTTAATTTACAAAAATGGTAAAATTTTCCCCAAAAATTCTAAAATTGCACAATTGGTCCCTAACACTCTTATTATTCCCAATTGACCCTCAATTTTATAAAATTACATTTTGGTCCTTCAAATTTTTGAAAATCCCCAATTTTCCCTCAATTTCAACTTTCTAACATAACTAAATTTGATTTCATCAAATTGACTAATCAAGTACTTCTAATTGTTAAAATTGAAGTTAAATTTGAGTTTCTACATCTTAATACAATTCAATAGGACTTTGAATCATAAGTTTTGATACATAAACGAGCTCAAACGGAGTTTCGCCGAAAAATAGAACGTATAGAGAGAAAGCTTTAATTGCTCACCATTGGGGGGCGGCTGTCTGAGCTTCCAATTTGGGTAGATAGCTCTCTTCTTGAGGTTACTTCTAGTATCAAGAATTGCATCAATTCATACCGAATTGGGTGAGAATTCTATCATTGAAATTCTGACGGTTCTCTCTCTAGCACCGGTCATAAATTGTAGAGGGGAGCCAAATTGGCTTACCTTTTAGTTCTAATTCGGTCATAGGAGGGCTGATGAGGTGTTGGGAGAGCTTGGTTTGGCCTGAGAAGGGCTCGAATTGGCCAATTTTAGCTCGATCGAAATAGGGTAGCTTCAATTTGTTGGAGTTGCTTCACTGTTCAATCACGCCAATGCTTCTCCGATGACCCTAAGAGCGAATGGATGTTACCACCATGTAGCTGACTTCTCCCTGGTTCTAAGGAACTCGACCATGCCTTCATTGGCTTAGATAAGATCCTATATCAGAGCATTGGTTTGAGCTTCACTAGAAAACTAAGCAGTTGAGAGAAAGTGAGATTTTTAGGTGTGGAGAGGATGAATAGAGAGGGGCTCTTAATATAGGGAGTTTGGGGACTCGTCGGCCATCCGTTTGGCCCCTTTATGACAGTCATTGATGGTCTAAAATGTACTGAACGAAAATGTTTCTTCTTCGCTAGTGTTGCTTCAATTTTCCGGCAAGTGAACAGTGCTGTCATTTGAAGGAAGAAGATGACACTATTCCGAATCGGACTGGTCCGAACCGGGTTCAAAGCTTAAATCGACTGGTTCACCCCATATTCGATCGAATTTTTTAAATATAAATGTTTCTAAATTCATTTTCTATCCAATGGTGACCTCAAATCTCAAATTTGAATTTTTTAAGCTATATAGAAAAATAAATATATCATCTGGTTCAATAGTGGTTCAAACTGGTCCAATCCGATTCACCTAAACTGGTTTGGTTTTCATCCCCGTTCATCCTAAAGTCCTTTATCATGACTTATGTGACTCTTTAGGTCACTTGAGGTCCATATATTTCTTGGTTTGCCCTCTCTCTATCGGTTCTGGTTCGTAAAACGGCTTGGTTCCTAAACCAGTTCAATTCGGTTCGGATCTGGTTCACCCGAACCAGCTAGGTTTTTCTCTCTTACATGGTTCTAAAGTTCCTTCCCAATGTTTATGAATCTTTTTGGGTTACATGGAAGTTAAAATTTCTCCAATTTGCCAGTTCCTCAATAATGGGGTTTGTGAACCTATTCGGTTTTCTCACTCAGTTTAACTGGTTCTTTCTAGGTTTTTCTTTAGCTCCAAAAAGCGGGGATTACACACACGATCGCAGGCCAGCCCAACCACTGAACCCACTTGTGGCATCGAGGTGACTTTACCAGCCACCTAGATAGAAGCACATCCACTTCAACCCTTAGAATGAGTGGGTGTTTGCGACATCCAACCCTCAATCCCATAACAAAACTCTATATCCGTATGTGTACAGAGACTTCATCCTATCCCCACCCTGGTCTCATGTGCTTGATGCTACGTCAAGCTTCGCAAGACTTATGGTACGACTAACTGCCCATATTTCCACCAGATCGTCTAGAGCCTGGGACGTATCACTACCCCTCTTGGACGTCTTGAAGCTCCCATAACACAATGCATGCACAATCAACAATTTTTCACATAATGCTATGTAATTTGTGGTGTCATTGGTCCGACGGCCCAGACCCTTAACTCGACTTGCAACTGTTTGTCTTGACTAGTCCCAAGACATGTCATGTTGCACTGTCACTACTCCATCGAGTATGTCGGTCTTGTCTCAGTACCATGGCCAAACAACTCATTTACTTAAGTTTTCATGGCATATTAATCATGTTTGTTTATGAGCTTCTACTCATGCCAATTGGCCTAGGGCCAACTATTCGAGATTTTCAAAATCGGGCATATTAGCCCCCAAGTTCTAAAACCAAGGCATCTGGCCTAACAGAGCTATTTGAGCTCCCGTCAATAAAGTCCTCCAAAAATTTGAAGTAGTGGCACACAGTTAGGGGAGAGCACTTCTAACAAAATAAATTTTCAGTCGTCCATCACACCAACCTAGTATGAGCACATCTACACTTATAATCGATATGCAGGTTTTCCACTTCCTTTTAGGAAGTTTCATCATACCAACTAGGTATGATCTACTTATAATCAGTAAGTAGTTCTTCTGTCTTATTTCCACATCACTCCTCTCAGGTGTGATGATTAAAATACCACTTAGCAGTGAGTTTTTATTTTTGAAGTGTTTATCATCCCAATCGGGTATGATATTAAATATCTCACTCACTAGATCGTGCAGTGTATTTCCTCTAAATCAGCTTTCGTCCCTTACGAGCTTTTCTTCAGCTGGCATTTCCGATATCTCATATTCCTACACGGTATGAACATCTTTGTTCATTATCATTCTAATTGATAGCCTTCATTCATTATGATTGGCTAAAAATATATAACTTTTGAACATTTGCAATTTGGTCCCTATAGTTCTTTTTCTTTTACTTTAGGCCTCAAATGCTAGTTTTTCCCCAAATTGAGTACTGGAACTTTTAAAATTCCCCTTGGGACCTCAATTTATTCAATTTCACAAAAAAAGGTTCAAGTTTTCCAAATTCCCAACTTGTTCCCCAATTTTACAAAATTACCATTTTGCCCTTACTTTACAAAAAATGGTAAGTTTTACCCTAAAAATTCTAAAATTTGCTCAATTGGTCTTATAACACTCTTATCATGCCCAATTGGCCCCAATTTTATAAAATTGCATTTTAGTCCCTCAAAATTTTGAAATTCCCAATTTTTCCCCTAATTTCAACTTTCCAACACAGCCGAATTTGATTTCATCAAATTGACCAATCAAACAAGTTTAATTGTTGAAATTGAAGTGAAGTCAGAGTTCCTACATCTTCATACGATTCAATTGCACTTTGAATCACATGTTTTGATGCCGAAACGAGCTCAAATAGAGCTTCGCCGGAAAACATTACGTAAAGAGATAAAGCTTCAAATGCTCACCGTTGGGGCGCGATGGTCCGAGCTTTCAATCTGGGTAGATAATTCTCTTCCTGAGGTTCCTCCTAGGATCAAGAATTGAATCAATTGATGCTGAATTGGGTGATAATTTTATCATCGAAATTCTGTCGATTCTCTCTCTATCACCGGTCGGAAATTACAAAGGGGAGTAAAATTGGCTTACCTTTAAGTTCTAATTCGGTTGTAGGAGGGCTGAGGAGGTGTTGGAAGAGCTTGGTTTGGCCCGAGGAGGGCTCATATTGGCCAATTTTAGCTCGACAGAAATAGAGTAGCTTCGGTCCGCCGGAGTTTCTTCACTGTTCGATCACGTCGACACTTCTCCGGCAACCCACGGAGCGAATGAAGACTACCACCGTGTAGTTAACTCCTCCCTGATTCTAAGGAACCCAACCACACCTTCTTAGGCTCAGAAAAGGCCCTATATCGGAGCTTTGGTTTGAGCTTCACCAAAAAACTAAGTAGCTGACAGAGAGTTAGGTTTTCATGTGTGGAGAAGATGAATGGGGAGGGGCTCTTTATATAGGGAGTTCAGTGACTTGTCGACAGTCCATTTGGCACCTTTATGACAGAAATTAATGGCCTGAAACATACTGAATGGAAATATTTCCTTTTCATCGGTGCTTCTTCGATTTTCCAATGAATGAACAATGATGTCATCTGAAGGAAGAAGATGACACTGTTCCGAATAGGACCAGACCGGTCCGAACCGAGTTCAAAGCTTAAACTAGTCGGTTCAGGCCCAATTCGACTGAGTTTTTCAAAATTAAAAATTTATAAATTCATTATCTATCAAATGGTGCCCTCATTCTCAAATTGAAATTTTCTAAGCCACGTAGAAAAATAAATTTAGCATCTAGTTCAATAGTGGTTCAAATCGGTCCAAACCAGTTCAATCCAGTTTGGATTCGATTCACCTGAACTGGTTTGATTTTCATCCCCCATTCATCCTAAAGTCCTTTTTCGTGACTTAAGTAATTGTTAAGGTCACTTGCGATCCATAAATAACTCGGTTTTCCCCCTCTTTATCGGTTCTAGTTGATAAACTGCTTCAATTTATAAACTAGTTCAATCCGGTTCGGATTTGGTTCACCCGAACCGGTCTAGTTTTTCTCTCCCAATTTTCCTGAGGTTCTTTCCTAAGGTTTATGAACCCTTATTGGTCACTTGGGAGTTGTAAATTCTCTAATTTTCCTATTCCTCGATAATCTGGTTTGTAAATTGGTTCAGTTTTTTTCACTTGGTTTGACCGGTTATTTTCTAGTTTTTCTTAACTCCAAAGAGTGGGGTTTACAAACCAAGTCATCATTAACACCCCTTCAGAACCATTGGGGTAGGAAATCCTTGAAGTAACATCCTGAGGATGCATCATTGAACCTAATCCAAGAGAGAAACTTGAATGGACGGAACACCCAAAAAGGGAAAATACTGATCTACCTAAAACAGGGCTAGCAGAGCACACTCACAAAAAAGGGATGGCCCCTAAGGGAAGGTATCATCTCAGAATGAGCTAAGAAAATTCGGGAAACCAATGAAAGGACCAAATTTATATTGAGAAACATACATTATCAACAAGCAAGTTTTAAGCACAAAACTTCTAAAAGGAATAAAGTAGTTGTAAGCCTTACTTACTTTAATTAAAGAACCAGAAAAGAGACTTGGAAGATTTCACAAGGAAAACCGAGATCCTAGTTAAACTATAGTTATCCAAAGTAACCAGTGTGGGATAAAAAGTAACCCAAAAATCCAATAAGCAAGGAAGTCAATCAATTGAGGTGAGAACCGGACAAAATCGAAGTGAACTTGATTAAATCATACCACACTAAGAGTAAGCATTTTGAAGATTCATTTTTTGGGGAAATTCAAATAGGATAATTTAGTAAATTAAGGTTACGACCAAGTAAGAAATGAATTTACATTAATTTAGAAATTTTTAATTTTTGAGAATCGTTCAAATTAGGCCTAAATCGGTCAATTTAAGTCTTGGGTCACCAAAAACTGGTACAATTGAATGGGTCAATGATCATACTAGGTCAACAGACGAGATGCCATGTTGCCACTAGGCCAGCCTATGTAACCAATCAGGGAGGGAGCGATGCATGGCAAACATGTTTGGTTAGCTACAAGAACAATGTCTAAAAGTACTGAACAATCAGAGAGTGACACGTAGCAAACGTCAATAATTATAATGACCAAAATGAACATCAGTAGAGCCAACCAATCATAGAGCAACACATGGAATGTGCATCAAGTGAGGAGATGATAAGGACATATGAGATAATTAACAAATCATTGGGTGACACATGGTAATCTGTGTCAAAAACCCCCAACCAATCCTAAGAGGCCATCTGGCCTATTTTAGAGGGAATATTAATGTATTTAAATCAACCAATCAGAGGATACCGCATGACAGGCATCAATGGTCATCTCACGATGAGATCCAATCAGAAGCAATATCAACCTTGATGACCAATGAGATGTCACCACGTGGCAAGACAACAAGTCAAAAATTGACCCAGATCATAAGTTGGATGCCATGTCAGCGAGCCAACAAATCATTGTGCACCACGTGGCAGCTCACACGCACGCACACAATGTCATTTTTAACCTTCTACCACACACACTATTTACAAAATGAGAAGCACAATATTTCATTTTCATTTCCAGCGAGCATAATATTGCTTCGACAATGAAAATTCAAGAGGAGATAGGCTCGACCAATTTAGAAATAGGTAGAGTCGAATGTCCCTGATCTCCCTATAAAAAGAGCTCTACTCTCATTCTCATCATACGACAATTTCCGAATTCCTTTCATCACTCACTTTCCTGACGACCTCCATACCAGAGTTCTGACAAGGGCCATTTTTCTCAAAAAGAAGGGTCGACATCAGGTCCAGCCGATCCCAAAAGAAGTTTTCCACCTAGTAGCAGTCTCCTTTCGGTTTGAGAATGACTAGACAAGCCCCGACATGATCACACAATGAACTGACTCCAATGCCTGAATCCAATGCCTGAATCCATCCCCACCGATCAAGCCAAATTTGAGTTCCTTCGTGGCCACTTGCAGTTGAACCAAGGCTCATTACCCTCCCTATTTGTACCCACGTCTTCTTTTCACCTCCTTGGTAAGTCCCTACCGTCGTCATTCATAGAAATTCCTAACATTCTGTCCAATATACCTTAATATTGTTCCATTCAATTTTAGGTTCCTGATGCCACAAATTGATCCAAGATGGACCCTCAATATGAGAGCAAGCCTCCCCCACCCTTTGCTTCGATCGTTGTTCCATCACTAGTAATAAACTAAAGCTTTTTCTCCTTATAACTAGTTTTTTTTTTTGGAAAATATACGTTTTCAGTCAATTTTATGCCCAATTAAGTGGTTCAAAGCTTGGAATGCTAGTAGGCACTAGGGGAAAATGATTAGTGGTACGATAAGAATAAATTGGGAACAATTAAATATGTTTATGTGCTGATCAAAGTTTAGGGACTAAATTATAATTTTAAGAAACTTAAGGACATAATTGCAAATAAGTAAAAGTTAAGGAACTAAATAGAAATCAGAAGATATCAGGGAACCGAAGGAAAGATTAGAAACCTTAGGGACCTAATGGAGGATAAAGTGAATATTAGGGACCTAAAGTAAAAAGTCAAAAACCATAGGGACCTAATTGTAAATAAGGTATAACTTAGGGACATATGCACAATTAAAGGAATGTATTAGGGATTAAGTGAGATTACCTTATGTGACAGGATCTGAACGTCCAATCTCTCATAGGAACCGTCTACCTATGTACGTGTGCGAAGGAAGGAACGAAGGCTCCGAAATTTAGTTGAGAAACGGGTGAGTGGTATTTTCTAGCGTCGAATCCAATTAAGCCGATAACTCATACCTGTTATAGCTTGAGTTTTTGAACCTATGATATCATGAATATGAAACCCACTAATAATATGAACCATGTGATAGCCCAAAACCCGATAATAGCATGAATCATGATGATCACATGAATTGTTGTTGATATGAGCCATGTAATAGCAGCATAAACCCAATAATAACTTGAATCCCTTTCTATCATAGAAAGGGCGCGCGCTTGTGTTCCAACCTGAGAAGGGATAGAAAATGGAATACTACAAACATGATGAACACATAATTAAGTACATCCTTAATATATTTCCCCACTCACTGAATCGTGGAATTCATTCCCCTCTCCTTAATTTCCAGGAAGGAAAAGATCGCCCTAGAGTTTCTTACACGAAGCCTCGAATCAGGTACGAATTGCACTATCAATTTTGTATAATGTTATTCCAAGAAACATGACAGGTAATGTGCCCGACTCTTCATGACCTAGGGGAGGAACCACCCCTCGAGGTTTAGGAGAGTAGTGGGTTAATCATGGGTTTTCGACCAAATTAGGTTAGAGCGTGACAACATTACACTTGTATACTACTCCATAATTTCCCCCAAAATTATGGTTTTTCCCCTTGGACCAGGTTTGCTCGATTCCCATGATTAATAGACTCATTTTAGCTTACTCCCATCCATATATTCCTTTCACCTATCTAAGGTTATACCCAAGTTGGATTATCTTTTCCAAAATTCCCAAAAGTTTCTAAGTTACCCAATTAGATAGTCAACTTTTATAAAGTTTGCATTTTGGTCCTTAATAAGAGCAAATTTACCATTTTGCCCCTACACATCCAAACTCTCTCATTTGGGACCCTAGACTTACTATTTTTCATAACGAGAAAGAGTCTTTAGCCACCCTAAACTAGAAGGAGAAAATAGAGTCAAGACCCATAATTATTGTTAAATGAAAATGGAGCTAAGTGAAACATTTTTTAAAAATGGTGTTCAAGAAATGAGTAGTGGGGGAGGTCAGATAGTAAACCGAATTCCCAAGAATCTATTAGTAATATGCTATATTGAATGAATGAATCCATTCATGAACATGAGTAGCTGGGTTGTTTAGTTAGCAAACCGAACCCATGATAATTTTTGTAATTATATTCATGTTGAATGAAAAACATTGTCCAAGAACATGAGTAGCGGGGTCAGTCAGTATGCAAATTGAACTTCTATGAATCAAAGGCCAATATGCATGTTGAATATGTGTATGCTTGATTAAGTCTTCATTATATGTTTGATTGATGGAAGCATCATCGTGCTGACATGGCACCTAGTACAAAAGGTTGTATCGATTTATAGAGGAGTCTAGAAGTGAAGGTATAAGGAGGTGAGTAATAACTTCCAAATCTTCCTACAGACCCGTGGAGAAGCATATGGTAGGGTATATGCATACTTATGATCAAACGTGGTTGAAATGGTCATAAGTATGCAACAAGTTCGATAGCACATTATTGACATCACTATGAGGGGGACAATCATCATAAGATGTGCCTTAGGAGTGCATAACACATTGCTCATACCCCACGTAGCCGTTTGTTCTCATGTGTGAGACCTCAACGAACATGACTATGCATATGATTCCAAGATTGAGTATGTGATTATATTATGCATTTGTTGCTTAGTTTGCATAAAAATGGGAATTGAGCTTGCATGCAGAAACTAACAACTTTAAAGATTAATAGATAGAAACTATTATGGTGGTAATTTTATGAATAACAAATTTATAACATTGAAAACCAACATGTTAGATATTTTGAGTAAAGGTCGGGTTCATAAGTCATGTGGTAGTCTAATGTCGATAAACTCATTCACTTAGTTGTGAGCTCACCCCTCCCCAAAACTATTACAAGTGAAAATGGAGCCTATGGAAGCACAACTCCAGAACATGACTCCACCACACTCACAAAATGAGGTACGAATCTCGAGGTGCATGCATGATGTCTTAATTTTACACTTATCAATTGTTGTATTTATTGGGAATTTGAATAATATTTTTTTTGTAAAACTATTTCAATCAAAGAAAAAGTTTTAATTTCTGTACAAATTTGTAAGTGTTTTATTTTGAGCTTTGGTTTTGTCGGTACTATTTTGGTGAAGGTACCTACCATTGTAGCATCAGGAGGATGTGTCGTGTTGTCATTGGACTCATGACCATGCAAAATTGAGTCGAGTGTGACATAAGTTGTCACACCGTGACCCAATTTGGTCGCAACCCAATGAACAACCCGCCATTCCTTCCAAAATTTATAAAGATAATCACTATTATGGTATTGATAGGATTCAAGCGTAACCTAAAAGATTTCAAAATAATTTAAAAAAAATCTTACCATAAAACATACTGGAATATTATTAATGCATGAACGTACCGAGATGCTAAATCCTCGCAAGCGTACCTCTTCATCTCAAGCTCTCACTCTTATTGGTGTAAAAACTTCATTGACCAAGTTTAAGGAAGGGGTGAGTTCGATAACTCGAGGTTGTAGCCTTTGAGGGTCATAGTGCCTTTACCGTCCACTTTAGGGAGATACCACAACCTCCACCACATTGTTTGCATGAGCACCTTGGCTCAACCCCTAAACTTATCAATACTTTGATCCCAAAATTTGTAAGGGTGAGACCTCACTCTTCTATCCCCTTGATCTCAATGTGCATGAAGCTCCCAAAGCATCAAAACATACTAGTTCATCATTTCTGCCCTCGTGCCAACCTTGCTGTCCAACAACTCCTAGAACCAACACTACCCTGTAATGGGCATCTCTTGGTTCTGCACGTTTGCAATCACATACATGTATATTTTGATTTAAGACATTTATCTTTGTGCTACTAGCCCAACAAGCTACAATGTGGCTTCGACATAGTAGCTTCAGCAAGCATTATCTAATTGTGAAAAATTTTGACAAACTCTTAAATCAAACTTATTAACGGGACTAAACCCTTTTTTATTGGTCTTGTGCCCACTTGTATGAGTTTTCAAAACATGGCTTTGGTCTCACTTCACTTTCAAAAAGTTGTGGACTTGGGCCCACTTGCAAAGAACTAGATCTAGCCCACTATTGTCGACTAGAGCTTCACCGATATAATGCATCGATGGTTGGACTAGACCATATCCCTTGAAGTGTATCCATAGAGTGTGCAAGGGTTGTCCCAAAATGTTTAAGTAGTTTCACATAGTCAAGGGATTATATTTATGAAAATATGTTTTCAAAGTAAAGCATGATCTTAAGTATGTGCATAATTGGTCAAATCGGTCATGATGTGAGAAATCTCGCTCACTCGTATTTTGAGACTTGGTCATAATAGGGATTTTTAAGCTTGACATGCATTTTCTTTGCACAAACTTGTAGATGATCCATTACTAAAATAGATTGGGAAATTAGGTATCAAATAATAAGGTAATTACCATTAATACCCGTAACTTTCCAAAATTATGATTTGGCCCTTAAGTTATACCTTAATCCCAATTAGGTCCCTAAGATTTTGAAATCTTCCATTTCAGTCCCTAATTTCTCAAATTTCCAATTGGGTACATTATTTCTCGCTAATTACAGAAAATCCCCAAATCTTTTGAAAATTGCAATTAAGTCCCCAAACTTTCAAGTTTTGTAATTTAGTTCTCTAAATTGAATTTCATCCGTTCGACCTTAATTCTTCTCAATTGAGTCCTAACGTCATTCAAATCATCTTCCTATGTCCCTTGAATCATTTCAAGATTTAAAACATTAAATTAAGCTTAGAAATGAGCTCAAATGGACATTTGCCGAACCATCATCATAGAGAGATAAAGCTTTGATTACTCACTGGTGAGGGTCTGATGATTGTTGCTTTTGCTTCTGCTAAATTGTATTCTTCTTAGATCAAACCACGCCTCAATTGGTGGCCTAAGCAACGCAAATTGGTTAACTTAGTTTATGAGCAAAACACATCGTAAATAGTAAATTTAGGTGAAGGGTGGTGGAGGGGACTTACCACAATGGTTTAGGGAAGGACTGGACTCCTCTAGTGAAGGTATGGATGGCTTAGTTTAGTCATGGTTGGCCTGAGGGTGGCTCGGATTGAGCTTGACTGAATCTGGTGACCTAAGGGAGTGAGGTTACTGTGTGAGCTTGTTGTGCTCCTATGGTGACCTTCAAGCCTAATGAAGTATGCAAGAAGGTAGAGGACACTCTGAGGATTCCAGGGAACCTGAATTCACTTTTGGAGGTGGAGAAAAGAGCCCAAGTTGGAGATTTGGTTCGTGCTTGGTCAGAAAGATGAGCATTCTTCTTCTTGAGGTGTTAGAGGCATGTGGAGGATGAATGGAAAGGAGCTCTTTATATAGGGAGCTCAGAGACTGACAGGTCTATCCACTCATCAATCACTCAGCCACAATCTCTCCCATTTACGGCCATGTTAGGAGGATTTATCGATCACTGGTGTTATGACAACCATTCTGCCATCCTTATTTGCCTAGTTCAAAGGTTGAAGATGACACTACACACGTGGGAGCTACCAAGTGGTGCACTATGATTAGTTGGCTTCATTGACGTGATTTTCCACTCATCGTTTGAGTCGTCCGTTGACTCATTTACTGGCCACGTGGTGACCTCCCATTGGTCGCTCATTCCAACGTGGTTGCAACCCCATTTGACCATCCATTGAACGTGACATGTGGCATCCTTTGATTGGCTAATTTAAATTTGGCATTTTCCCAATGCATTGTGCTAATGCCACATGTCAATGTCTGATTAGCTCATATCATCAGTGGCTCTACCATGTGTCGACCTGTGATTGGTCGACCCTTCTCTAACATCCTAGTTGACTAGTGATGTGGCACCTTTGCTACATGTCATGTCCTCATTGGTCAGCCCTATTATCAAGGTTTCTCTTCAGTTGACCATTGATTGAGGAAATGTGTCACTTTCCCATTGGCCAGTCGTCGGTGTCTTGGATTTTCTTCATTGACTAAGGACACGTGTCATGCTTTGATTGGTCAACGCTTTGAGGCAATGACTTAGTGACTGTCTAGGGGCACTTCGCCACATGTCACATGTGCTGACTGGGCACTAACCTGGTAGGCGGTCCGTTGACTGGCTGGACTGTTGATCGGTTTAGTTGAACTAGATTCGATGACCCAAAATTAAAAATGGACTGATTTTTTAAAATCTAAAAATTCCTAAATTCATCTGAAATTTCTATACAATGGTGACTTCAATTTCCCAAATTGATGATCTTAAGTCACCTATGAAAACAAATCTTTGAATTAGTTCTTCCTGGTTTCTCCTGGTTCAATCTTGTTCATGTTTGGTTCATGCTAAATTGGACCAATTCTCACATCCAATTTAGTTCCTGATTCATTTCCATCATCCTTGTATCTCAATTAAGCACTTCGAATTTTCCAATTTCCTATTTTGAATGTTCTTTACCAAATTCTGGTTCACTTTGAGCCTCAAGTTTTTCTCAAAATTTTCCGGTTCCCATTTTTGGTTTCTTATATTGAGAGAATGGGGCTTACAAATATTCCCCTCCTTTTAAGGAGTTTTATCCCTAAAATGCGTTATGCGTCGCTTAAACATTGAGTGATTTTCCCTTTTATCCCGTTTGTATTTCCACATTTTTTCCTCCATTCTGGCCACCATGCTAGCATACCTTTACCATTTCAAATAACTTAGGACCTTAGATTTCCTTCTTATCAACTTGTGATTCGATCAAGTCATACGTCATAGGGTAGTTTCTCATCCAATTTACATCTCATCGGCTCTTAGCTGTTCATTAAACTCTTCACCTTTACCTTGGAGGATTTTTCTTATCCCCTTTTTCATTAGAGTTAATTTTAGATTTGAAATTCGTGAGATCCCTCTTAGGATATTTTCATATCGTCCTTATCTTATAGTCATATTGGGATTATACCTTTCAACTTGACTAGTGTTTTCATTTGGGTGTAATTTGCGTAATCACGATGACGTGATCCTTAACAAATGTTTGGGATTCCTTCCCTTCTATTTTTCACTCGCTTGATTTGACTAAGATCTTGTTTACTATTGATCTTCATGCCTTATCCATTCTTAATGCTTGGTTATTTAACTCAAATAGTCCATTGTCATAATCCTTTTTATTGGAAGGTCTTTCTTTCAGGGACATGAAATCAAAACGTTTCTCATTTATAGCTTCCTAGCTTAGAGGCATCTTTTCTTTCTTATAATTTAGGTTTACCCAAGCCTTAAATTTATTATGCTTTGATAAAGGACTCTTCTTTCCATGAGTCATACTGTTTTTTGTAATTTTGGGCTTACATGTCCTTAGCACAGTAGCAATATATATTTCTAAAATGTTTTCATATTACTTCTAGAAAATTATCTTGACAAATGTTCATTAATTTCTAATACTCTAGGGATCATGGGACTCCATCCCTTCTTATTATTTGGTAGTGTTCTTCAACTACCTTGAACGTTATCCAAACATTCAATGTATACACCTCCATTATTTGGTCATTTCTCACTTACCTTGTAAATCCCCATTTCTTGTAATTCGAACTTTCTCAGTACCGAATCCTCACCATTTCCCTCATTAGATGGTATTCCCATGGAATTTTATCTAATGTTTCAGGCTTGTACATCCAAGCTCTTCTTCTTACGCTGTTAGAGCATTCCACCACTTGTTTCTTATTCGAGCATTCATTTCATACATATCAATTTCCTTTCTCCTTGCCAACTTTTGTTCATAAATTTAACCTCCTGTGAGGTAACCAATTACGTTGAATTAAAGAAATTCCTTTATAACTTCTTCTTATTACCTCCTTGCTCTCATTACATAACCACACATCCTAGGTGGTTAATAATGGTTTCTTTATAACCATTTTGGTTGAGGTATTATGAACATTTTGTGCCATTACCAAATGGAATCACTCTTGACATCCTTCATATCCTCGTCATCACTTTTGGAAGCATAACATATCCTACATCTCTTTTTGGACTTTTGATCCTTTGTTCTCCCATCTCAGGGGTGTCCATTCTCCCTAAATTATTTCACCATCATTCTTAATGGCATGATTAGGCATTCAAACTCAAGGAGAAGATCTCATAGTGATTTGGCCTCCTATTTCCTTTCCTTTGAGCGCTCCCTCACTCATATGATTATCATGGGCAAAATGTCACTATGGGCACTCTTTTACTTCATCCTTTAGGTAACATCCTTGAGGGTTGTTGTAAACTCCATCCTTTGATAATAAGAAAATCGGCAAAAGAACCGACTATTTCCAAAGAGAAAATCGAGTCGGTTTATAAATCGTAACCGATAGAGAAAGGGCAGACCGGGAAATTTATGGACCCAAAATGACCTAAAAAGTCACAAAAGTCAAGAGAAAGGACTTTAGGATGAAT
This sequence comes from Trapa bicornis, assembly GCA_030064425.1. NCBI lineage: Eukaryota > Viridiplantae > Streptophyta > Magnoliopsida > Myrtales > Lythraceae > Trapa > Trapa bicornis. Next base: position 11,348,967 of record CM057753.1, on the reverse strand, counting down.
TGGAGGTGAAAACCAAACCGATTAAGGTGAATCGGACCTGAAATGAATTGAACCGGTTTGAACCACTATATAACAGGTTTCTAAATTCATTTTTCTAAGTGGCTTTGAAAATTAAAATTTTAGAATTGAGGCCATCATTTGTAAAGAATAAATTTAGATCAATTTACAAATATTTAATTTTGAAAAACTCGATCGAATTAGGCCAATTCGAGCCCTTCTCAAGCCAAACCAAGCTCTCCCAACACGTCCACAACCCTCGTACAACTGAATTAAAGGTGAAAGGTAACCCAATTTGGTCCCCTCTTTAATTTCCGATCAGTGCTAGAGAGAACCGTTGAAAATCCACTAACCAAATTATCCCTCAATTCGGAATGAATTGATGTGATTCTTAATCCTAGGAGGAACCTTAGGACAAGAGCTATCTACTCAGATCGAAAGCTCGAACCGCCACACCCCCGGCGGTAAGCTTTCGAAGCTTTCTCTCTCTAAGACCAGTTTTTTGATGAAGCTCCATTTGAGCACAATTTGGATCCAAATGACGTGATTCAAAGTTCTAATGAATTGCATGTAAGTGTAGGAACTCAATTTTACCTTCAATTTCAACAATTAACCTCGATTGATCGGTCAATTTGATGAGATCAAATTCGGCCAGTATGAAAGAGGGAAATTGGGGGAAACTTTTGGGGGAAATTGGGGATTTCAAAAATTCGAGGGACTAAAGTGTAATTTTCCAAAATTGCTGACCAATTGGCCATGACAAAGGTGTTATATGACCAATTGATCGATATTTAGAATTATTGGGGTCAAATTTTCCATTATTGTAAAGTAGGGGCAAAATGGTAATTTTTGAAAAGTTAGGAACCAAATTGGAAATTTGGGAAACTTGAACCCCTTTTTGTGATATTGAATAAATTAAGGCCCCAATGTGAATTTTAGAAGTTTCGGGACTTAATTTGGGGAAATATTTTCATTAGGGACCTAAATGCAAATAACTAAACAAGAGGAATGCACTGCACGATCGAGTGAGTGAGAATTTTCACATGAAACCTAATTGGGATGATGAGTACCTTAGAATGAAAAACCACTACTAAGTGGCATTTTAATATCACACCTAAATGGGGTGATGTGAGGAAACACGCGAAAAAACTACTTACTAGTTGTAAGTAGATCATATCCGGTAGGTATGATGAACTTACTGGAAGAAAGTAGAAAACCTACTTATCGATTATGAGTGGAGATGTTCTCACACCCGATTGGTGTGATGGACAAATGAAAAGTTATTTTTGTCAAAAGTGCTCTTCCCTAACTGTGTGCCACTGCTTTAACATTTTGGGATACCTTTTTTACGCGAGCCTAAATAGCTCAAATAGGTCGGAGGCCTCAGTTTTGGAACTTAGGGGGCTAAAGTGCCTGATTTTGAAAATCACGTACAGTGGGCCCAAGGCCTGTTGGCATGAGCAGGAGCTCGTAAACAAACATGATGTTAAGCCATGAAAACTTTAATGAATGATGTGATTTGGCCATGCTACTAAGACATGACCAACATACTCGATGGACTGGTGGCAGTGCGACAAGACAGGTCGACGGACCACTCGAGAGAAACAGTTGTGGGTCGGGGCCGTTGGACTAGTGGCAGCAAAGATTATATGGCTTATATGAAAAATTATTGTTTTGTGCATGCATTGAGGTTGGGGACCATCAAGACACCCAAGAGGGGTAGTGATGCGTCCTAGGGGCTATTAGACGATATGGTGGAGATAAGGGCAGTTTGTTGTGCCAACAGTCAAGGAAGCTCGATGTAACTTCATGCGCATGAGACCAGGGTGGGATCGGGATGAGCTCTCTATCCTCATACGGACACAATGTTTCTTTTTGGGTTTAAGGGTCGGATGTCACGTACATCCACTCATTCCAAGGGTAAAAGTGGTCGTACTTCTATCTAAGTGGCGAGTAAATATGCTCAGACAGCACAAGTGGGTGTAGTGGACGGATTACCTTGTAAATGTGTGATCCCTTCATGATGAAGGAAATGTGTTGAGTGTTAAACACACTGACTATTGAAAACTGAGAAAATCGATGAAGAAATTATATAAAGAAAATAAGGAGTCTGGCACACTCCAATTCAAACTATTTTTTTGAAACTCATGTTTCAAATACCCATTCAATGAGTTTTCAAACTCACCCCGTCCCTTTACCCCTTTTTAGGTAACCGAGGGAAAAACCAACCTATTGACATCCCACTAGCTTAACTTGCAAGACATATATGTAAATTTAATTTATTTCAGTTTTGATTAATGTTATTCCAAGAAAGGTACAGGTACAAAGGACACCTTACTCCTCATGGTTTAAATGGGAAAAACTCTTAATAGACCAAAAGAGTGTCGGGTTGCTCACAGGGATCCGACCAAAACGGGTTGGAGCATAATAACTTGAGTGGTATCAGAGCCTGTTTCCTCGAATACATTATCAAGACAAGAGAATATGGTAACCAATAGGGATGATTTTAAAATTTTCCGAATGGCTCCCAAGAGAGGAACTAAGATAACTAGAGTCACAGTATCCGACACTGCCCAACCACCCCTACCCGTGGAAACTCCTCGAGGAGCCCAGACAACCCCTCCTAGACTTAGCTTGGAATACTAGGGGTTGTACGAGGAGTTCAGCCATGTATTTAGACAGCCTAACCTCATCCCTGAGGCATGCACAAACTATCTCGTTTTACTAGAGAAAGTACAATCTCATCCTCCTCCTGTTAGCCACCCCCTCTAGTAGACATTCCCAGAAATCTCAAGATTCTCCGTCAACTAGGGTGTAAGCCTTTTCTCAGAGAGAAAGATGCTGGTTCCACCATGGATTGGCTAGCAAATGTTAAGAAGCTGATGGGGATAGTCAGGATACCACCAGAGGACATGGTGATCCTGACAGAATTCTTCTTGGAGGGAAGTGCTAAAAGATGGTGGGACAATGTCGGAAATCTGGATACCTCCACCCCCACCTGGGACCAATTTGAGGAGAGGTACACGGAGGAGTACCTGGCTCCTCATTTGATTAACGAGAAGAAGTAGGATTTCCTCCAACTTCGGCTAGGGCTTAACTCCATATCAGAATGTGAAACAAAATTTAATGAGTTAAGACCATTTGCTCATGACCTAGCTGGGCCAACAAATATATTCCAGTGGTTCATGGACGGTCTTAATATGGACATACAATCCGTATGGGAGTACTAGGATGCCACACGAACCTGGTGATGGTAATCAGTATGGCTCATGAGTGTGAGTGACTGGTGTAGACCCGACGCCGTTGGAAGGCGTAGATGACCCAAAAGGAGGATAAGGGTGAGAAATGTCAAGGAGGACGAAAGGATCATCATGGTCCACGATGGGGTAATAGAGCAGCATTTCAAAAGAGAAAGGACATGCCACTACCTCTCCAAAGACTAATCTCCACCTTTCCCCAAGGAAACCCTCACTGTCCTAGGTGCCAAAGGTACCACGAGGGAGTATGCTTGACCTGTTTTGCATGCGGACAAGTGGGGCACTTTGCAAAGGAATGCCTCACTCTTAGGGTGAACAATTAGAGGAATACACTTGAACTACCACAAGGTAACACCAGGAATTCCAGGCTAGATGCTACAACCAGAGTACCAGCTAGAGTATACAACCTCACCCATGAAGAGTCTAGGAAAGACCCTAGTACTATAGCGGGAACATCCCAAAACCCTCCCAATTAGCTTAAGAAAATTCTTGTAATTGAAAATTTTTATTCAATAAAGAAAGCCTTCCATTAAAAATATATGTTTCTTCAATCAAGGTATTTGCATTTACGGGGACAACAGGTCTACGCCCTCTTCGACTTTGGTGAGAGATCCTTCATCAAGGAGGACTTGATTCCAAGTTTGCCCCTAGAACTCACTCCTCTAGGACAAAGTTTCAACATCCTCACACCTTTAGGAGAAGGGATAAATAGGAACAAACAATTAAAGGGATGTGAGATAAAGATTGGAGGAATCAAACTTGAAACGGATTTAATTCCATTACCCCTGAAGAAGGTAGAAGTGATCCTTGGGATGGATTGGTTAAGTACCCATCAAGCTTGAATGTATTGTGGAAAGAAGATGGTGACCTTCCACACTCCTGAGACAAACTAACTAAAATTTCAAGGAGATCGAAGGAAGGGTGAAGTACCGATGGTGTCCCATATGAAGGCCCGAAAGATGATACATAAAGGCTATACGACTTTCCTACCCATGGTCATCAATGAAAAGTTTGAAGAGAAGGGACTTAAAGTCATTCTGGTGGTTAAACACTATCCAAAAGTATTTCAAGAAGAACTACCTAGACTACCTCTAAGTTGGCAAGTGGAATTCACCATAGAAATTATCCTAAGAACAAACCCCATATCCCAAGCACCATATTGCATGACTCTAGCGTAACTGAAGAAATTGAAAGAGCAAGTAGATGAACTATTAGAGAAGCATTTTATACGTACTAGCAAGTCTCCATGGTGTGCACCAGTCCTATTTGTGAAGAAAAAGGATCGGAGTATGAGATTGTGCATAGATTATAGGAGGTTGAATCAGGTCACCATCAAGAACTGGCACCCACGGATCGATGACCTATTTGACCAACTGAAAGGAGCGGCTTACTTCTTCAAGATAGACCTTTGCTTGGGCTATCACCAACTCAGGATTCGAGAGGAGGACGTTCCCAAGATGACATTTCGGTCCTAATATGGACATTTCGAATTTAGAGTGATGCCATTTAGATTAACAAATGCCCCTATAGACTTCATGGATTTAATGAATCGAGTGTTCCAACCACACTTGGATAGGTAGGAACTCAATTTTACCTTCAATTTCAACAATTAACCTCGATTGATCGGTCAATTTGATGAAATCAAATTCGGCCAGTATGAAAGAGGGAAATTGGGGGAAACTTTTGGGGGAAATTGGGGGTTTCAAAAATTTGAGGGACTAAAGTGTAATTTTCTAAAATTGATGACCAATTGGCCATGAAAAAGGTGTTATAGGTCCAACTGATCGATATTTAGAATTATTGGGGTCAAATTTGCCATTATTGTAAAGTAGGAGTAAAATGGTAATTTTTTAAAAGTTGGGAACCAAATTGGAAATTTGGAAAACTTGAACCCCTTTTTGTGATATTGAATAAATTGAGGTCCCAAAGTAAATTTTAGATGTTTCGAGACTCAATTTGTTGAAAAATAGGCATTAGGGACCTACAGTTAAAGGAAAAGAACTATAGGGACCTAAATGCAAATAACTAAAAGTTTGGGCATTTTATTCATTCATGATGAACGAAGGCTATTAGGCCAAAGGATAAATAACAAGGATGTTTATATCATGTAGGAATATGAAGTACCGAGAATGCTAGCAAGTACAAGCTCACATGGAGTCAAAGAGCCAAATAAGAGGAATTCATTGCACGATCGAGTGAGTGGGAATTTTCACATCATACTCAGTTAGGAGGATGAGTACATCTGAATGAAAAATCACTACTAAGTGGAATTTTAACATCACACTTGGATGGGGTGATGTGAGAAACCACGCGGAAAAACTACTTACTAATTATAAGTAGATCATACCTGGTTGGTATGATGAACATCCTAGAAGGAATTAGAAAACCCGCTTATCGATTATGAGTGGAGATGTTCCCACACCTGGTTGGTGTGATGGATAGATGAAAAGTTATTTTTGTTAGATGTGATCTCCCCTAACTGTGTGCCACCGCTTAAACATTTTGGGAGACCTTCTTTACGATAGCCTGGATAGCTTAGATAGGCCGGAGGCCTCGATTTTATAACTTGGGGGCTAAAATGCCTGATTTTGAAAATCTTGTACAGTGGGCCCAAGGCAAGTTAGCACGAGTAGGAGCTTGTAAACAAATATGATGTTAAGCCTTAAAAACTTTAATGAATGTTGTGATTTGGCCATGGTACCAAGACATTACCGACATACTCGATGAACTGGCAATAGTGCAACAAGACATGTTGATGGACCAGCCGAGACAAACAATTGCGGGTCAAGTTGAGGGTCAAGGCCGTTGGACCCGTGGCACCAAAGATTATATCACTTATATGGAAAATAATTATTTTATGCATGCACTGAGGTTTGAGACTATCAAGACGTCCATGAGGGGTAGTGATGCATCATAGGGGCTACTAGACGACATGGTGGAGATAAAGGGCAATTTGTCGTGCTAGAAGTCCGGGAAGCTCGACGTAGCTTCATGCGCACGAGACAACGGGGGGTCGAAATTAGGTATTTGTCCTCATACAGACATAAAGTTTCTTTTTGGGTTTGAGGGTCAAATGTCGTGTACATCAACTCATTCCAAGTGTAGAAGTGGACGAGTTTCTATCTAGTTGGCCAGTAAAGTCACTCCAACATCACAAGTGGGTAAAAGTGTACGGGCTGCACTACGAATGTGTGATTCCTTCATGCTGAAGGGCATGTGTGGAGTGTTAAACACATCAACTGATGTTAATGATGAGTAATGGTTTTGAAAACCGAGAAAACTAAGGAAGAAATGGTTTAAAGAAAATAAGGAGTCTAGCACACTCCAATTCAAACTATTTTTTTGAAACTCATGTTTCAAATATCCATTCCCTGAGTTGTCAAACTCACTCCTCCCTTTACTCCTTTTCAGGTAACCGAGGGAAAAACCCACCTATCGATATCCCACTAGCTTAACTTGTAAGACATGTATGTAAATTTAATTTATTTCAGTTTTGATTAATGTTATTCCAGGAAAGGTACATGTACAAAGGACACCTTACTCCTCATAGTTTAAAAGGGAAAACCCTTAATAAATCGGAAGAGTGGCAGGTTGCTCATGGGGATCTGACCAAACTAGGTCGGGGCATGACAGTTGTTCCTTCCCTTCAATTATCCACTTAATCCCTGAAATTTATTATGATTGGCTTGTCTTACCCATCTACCCAAACGTATTTTCTTAGGTCCAATCATTATTTCACTTATGATTAAGACTCTCCCTCTTGAGGTTTTCATCCAAATGGTAATCTATATTACATGATTTAGAGCTCTAAATTGCTTAACCATTCCATTGTTTGGTTATTTCTCTTAATTGTAAAAAAAACTTGCCTCTTCATTCTTGCCTCTTCTTTCCTCGGCATTTTTAACTTCACTCCTTTGGTCTTATGTTGGTCCTTTAATCCATCCTTTATTCTCCCTTCCAAATGATTGTAGAACGATGCTCATATGACATGGATGATCATCCTACAACCCTTCGTCTACTTCCTTTTTCCTTATGACTTTTGATCTCTCCCTATCCAAGGAATTCCTATTACCGGGGTCTTATTTCGGGTACTCCACACTATGCCCTACAGTCATATCTTAAGCTCCATTAGTGAGGGGTGGACTGAACCCACTCTCCTTGATGTCTACTAGCCCTCATTTTCATTGTCCATTTGATTGGATCAGTTCCAATTTTGTTGGAGTACAGACTTTCCCTAGGCTCCCTTCTTTGGTACGTCACCTTTCACATTTCCTTTGATCCTCCTTAAACGTACTCATACCATCGAAATTCTAACATCCTATGATGTCTCCTTCTTGTTCACCCATTATATAGGGTTTGTCCCTCTCTTGGAAATTTACAATTTCTCCGATTTTTATCTTCACTTGTATACCCTTTACAAGTCTATTTCTTAAGGTAAATGTTTTGGGTATGCCTATATTTCTTGACTTCCTTTAGAAGAAGGCTTTACTGATTGCTCCTCGAATCATAGTTCATAAGTCAGGTTTTGACCTTTGTACAAGGGAGTTCCAAATTCCCCCAAAACTTGGATTATTCATTAGGGTAATTGACTTTTTCCTTGTCAATCCCTTCCTATGATCTTATTATGAATAAGGATTTGTTTTATCCTTATCTTCCTCATACTTTGGCATCATTAACCCTATTTCTTAAACGGTTTGTATTTTGCTCAAATTTAGAAATTTTTTTATAGTATGAGATCATAAAACATTTAGGGATAAAAAGTTTTATTCATTAATCACATTATCCATAAATATGGCTTATTAAATAGATCAATCAAAATTGTCACACCTGACCCGGTTTGGTGGGATCCCCGTGACCAACCCACCACTCTCCTGATTTATTAAAGGGTTTCTCCTTATTATAGACCGTAAAGAGTAAGGCGTCCTTTAAACCTGCACCTTTTCCCGGAATAACATAAATCAAAACTGCATAATATTTTCATTTCATCATACCTGTCTCACTGACATCTTAGTTGTGGTCTTTAATGGTAGGCTTTTCAGAATTTCCTGAAAGGGATATAAGGGAGGGGGTGAGTACGACTACTCAGTGAATGGGTTTTTCAAAACTTTTAACTCTTAGAAAAAAGACTTGTATTGGAGTGTGCCAAAGTCCTTTCTTTCAAAAATCCTTTCATATCAAATTTGATTTTTACCACCATTTCCTTATTAATCAAGATGTGTCATCACCCAACACACATCCTTCATCATGAAGGTCAAACACACATTTGTAGGCCAGCTCATCCACTGGACCAATTTGTGGCTTCGGAGTGACTTTATCGGCCACCCAGATAGAAGTACGTCCACTTCTACCTTGAGAATAAGTGGATGTTCGTGACATCTATTCGTCAATTCCCGAAATCAATTCTTCGTGTCTGTATGAGGTCAATGACCTCATCCCATCTCCACCCCGGTCTCATGCGCTTGGTGCTACTCCAAATTTCGCACGGTCACCTGGTACGGCTAACTGCCCTTATACCCACCAAGTTGTCTAGTGCCTTTAGGATGCATCACTACCCCTCTTGGGCATCTTGGTGGTCTCATAATCACAGTGCATGCACAATCAATATTTTCTTATCATGCCATATAATTTGTAGTGCCACTACTATAATCACATTTATAGTAAGTAATTTTTAACTTTAAGTTATGCTTATCATCCCAATCGGGTATGACGTTAGTAAACCCACTCACCCATTAATGCAATTAATTCCACTAGACCGATTATTTGTATTCACGCGAGCATGTCCTTGATGGCGTTCCCGGTACTTCGTATTCCTACATGATATGAACATCTCGATTCATTATTCTTTAGCCTAATAGCCTTCACTCATTCCAAATGAATGAGAAAGTCAAACTTTCATTTATTTGCAATCAGGTCCTCAAAGTTATTTCTCTTTAACTTTAAGTCCCTAATGCTGATTTTTCCTCAAATTGAGTCCCAAAATTTTAAAGTTTATCATAGGACCTCAATTTATTCCATTTCACAAAAAGGGGTTTAAATTTCCAAAATTTCCAATTTGGTCCCCTAACTTTTCCAAAATTATCATTTTACCCCTCCTTTACAAAATGGTAAATTTTACCCCAAAAATTCTAAAATTTCTTAATTGGCCCTCTAAAATTTTTATCATTCCCAATTGTCCCACAATTTTAGGAATTTACATTTCAGTCCTTCGAATTTTCGGAAATCCCCAATTTCCCCTAATTCCAACTCTTTAACATAGCCCAATTTGATTTCATCAAATTGACCAATCAAACACCTCCAATTGTTGAAATTGAAGTTGAAATTGACTTTTTTCCATGTTCATACGATTCCATAGAACTTTGAATAATGAGTTTTAACATCAGAACGAGCTCAAATGGAGCTTCAGCAAAAAATAGACTATAGAGAGAGAAAGTTTCGATTACTCACCGGTGAGGGCAAGGCGGTCCAAGCTTTCGATCTGGACAGATAGCTCTCATCCTAAGGTTCATCCTTCAATTAAGAATCACATCAATTGATACCGAATTGAGTTAGAATTTCATCATTGAAATTCTGCCAGTTCTCTCTCTAGCACCGATCCAAAATTGCCGAGGGGAGCCGAATTGGCTTACCTTTCAGTCCTAATTCGGTCGTCGGAGGGATAAGAAAGTGTTGGGAGGGCTTGGTTTGGCCTGAGGAGGGCTCGAAATGGCTGATTTTAGCTCGGCCGAAACAGGGCAGCTTCGGTTCGTCGGAGCTGCTTCACTGTTCCATCATGTTGACGCTTCTTCGGTGACCCTTGGAGCAAATGGAGACTAAAGGCGTGTAGCTGACTTCTCCCCGATTCTAAAGAACCCGACCTCACCTTGTTTGGCTCAGAAAAGACCCCATATCGAAGCTCTGGTTTGAGGTTCATTGGAAAATGGAGCAGTTGAGAGAGAATGGAGTTTTCAGGTGTGGAGAGGATGAATGGGGAGAGGCTCTTTATATAGGGAGATCGAGGACCCATTGGTCGTTCGTTTAGCACCTTTATGACAGACAATGATGGCCTGAAATGTACCAAATGAAAACTTTCTTTTTTGCCGGCATTGCTTCAATTTTTTGATGAGTGAACAGTACTGTTATCTTGAGGAAGAAGATGACACTGTTTTGAACCGGATTGGACCGGTCCGAATTAGGTTCAAAGCTTAAACTGGCCAGTTCACACCCAATTCGATTGACTTTTTCAAATCTAAAAATTTCTAAATTCATCGAAATTCATTTTTTATCCAATGGTTAGTCTCAAATCTTAAATTTAAATTTTTTAAGCCACATAGAAAAATGAATTTAGATTTCGGTTCAATAGTGGTTCAAACCGGTCCAAATTGGTTCGAATCCGGTTCACTTGAACCAGTTTGGTTTTCATCCCCAATTCCTTCACAAGTCCATTTTTATGTCTTTTGTGACTCCTTGGGTCACTTAGGGTACATAAAATTCCTGGTTTACCATCTCTTTATCGATTTCGGTTCATAAACTAGCTCGGTTCTTAAACCGCTTTAATCCGGCTTGGATCCGATTCACCCGAACCGGTCTAGTTTTTCTCTCCCACTTTGCTCTAAGGTTCCTTCCCGAGGTTTATAAATTTCTTTGGAGTACAAGGGAGTTGAATTTCACTAATTTTCCCATTCTCTATTGGTTCTGATTCATGATCCGACTCGGTTCATAAACTGGTTCACTCCAATTGGATCCGGTTCATCCAAACTGGTCTAGTTTTTCTCTTCCAATTCGTCATAAGATTCTTTTCCATGGTATTATGAACCCCTTGGATCACCTGATAGTTGTAAATTCCCAAATTGCCCATTTACAAATGATCGGGTTTATAAACCGATTCGGTTTTCTCACTCAGTTTGACCGGTTTTTTTCCCAGTTTTTCCTTAGCTCAAAAGGGCGGGGCTTACAACTTCTCAGTTGGGGCATGTATGCCTCCCCAAGGTTTCCTTCCTTGGGAAAATCCTTCTCCTTCTTTCCCAGAATTCCTCTTTATTCACCCTTGAGGGCATCTAACCTTAAATTTACTTCCTGACATCCTCGGTTGCCATCCTTCCTGTTTCCCTTTCTTTGGAGATTTAGTGGGTATGTCCTTAGGATTTTCTTCTACTTGTATCTCATCACAACTTAGTTTTTGTAGGAAATAGAACTTTTATTTATTATAATGATAACAAATTACAGGGGTTTGACTATATTTATCTAGGGGATTTTGGTAAGTACTAGCTATGGCACTAGGATTATTCCGTGCTTCCTCTTGGGTGAGGTTGTACACTCTGGTTGGTATCCTCAATGTAGTGGCTATGTCTTGTCCCCCATCTAGTGCCCTTGGGTTCCCTTGAGATGGTTGATGGGTACTTCATTGTGTATTACCTCGAAGGGTTGGACAACTCTTTACAAAGTGTCTAATCTGTCCGCATTCAAGGCATGCTCGACATGACCCTTCATATATTTTTCGACACCTAGGGCAATAGGGGTTTCTCCTTTGTAGGGTTGTACTTGCCTTCCTTATGACATGACAACCATAATTTCTCCTAAAGGATCCCATTCTTGACCCCCATTTCTGCCCACCAGGCTCCCTTTGACCTCTTTGGCTCTTTTGTCCTCCTTCTTGCTTTTGACTAGCCTACTTTATCTAGCGGTATCTGGTCTGTACCTAACACTCACATTCATGGGCCATGTTGATGATGGCAGCTAAATCCATGGGGCATCCTAATACTCCCATCTAGTCTCTTATGTCTATGTTGAGATTAATTCAAATTTTGAGATTTGAGGCCACCATTGGATGGAAAATGAATTTAGAAATTTTTAGATATGAAAAAGTCGATCGAATGAGGGCTGAACTAGCCGGTTTAAGCTTTGAACCCAGTTCGGACCGTTCCAGTTTGGTTCGGAATAGTGACATCTTCTTCCTCAGGATGACAGCACTGTTCACTTACAGGAAAATCGAAGCAGCACCAACGAAAGAGAAATGTTAGCGTTCGGTACGTTTCAATTCTTTAATGCTTGTCAAAAAGGTGCAAAACGAACGGCCAACGGGTCCCCGAGCTCCCTATATAAAGAGCCCCTCTCCATTCATCCTCTCCACACCTGAAAAGCTCACTCTCTCTTAGTTTCATATTTTTCTGATGAAGCTTGAACCAGAGCTCTGATATAGGGTCAATTCTGAGCCAAAGAAGGTGAGGTTGGGTTCATTAGAACTGGGGGGAAGTTAGCTACAAGGTGGTGACATCCGTCAATTCTAACAGCCGTCGGAGAAGCACCGGCATGATTGAACAGTGAAGCAGCTCCGGCGAGCCGTAGCTGCCCTGTTTTTGTCGAGTTGAAATCAGACAATTCGAACCCTCCTTAGGCCAAACCAAGCTCTCCCGACACCTCTTCAGCCCTTACACGGTCGAATTAGGACCAAAAGGTAAGCTAATTCAGCTCCCCATTACAATTTCCTATCAGTGTTAGAGAGAGAGTTAGTTAAATTTCAATGACGAAATTCTAATCCAATTTAACATCAATTGATGTCATTCTTAATCCTAGGAAGAACCTCTGGAGGAGAGCTACCTGCCCAAATAGAAAGCTCGGACCGTCGTGCCCTCACCGGTGAGAAATCGAAGCTTTCTTTCTCTACAGTCTGTTTTCCGGCAAAGCTCCGTTTGAGCTCGTTCTAACGTTAAAACCTGCGGTTCAAAGTTCCTTAGAATTATATGAACATGTAGAAACTCAATTTTAACTTCAATTTTAACAAATCGAGGTGTTTAATTGGTCAATTTGATAAAATCAAATTCGACTGTGTTAAAGAGTTGAAATTAGGGGAAAATTGGGGAAATTTGGGGATTTTTGAAAATTCGAAGAACCAAAATGTAATTTTCTAAAATTGAGGATCAATTGGTCATGTTAAGAATATTAGAGGGACAATTGAGAAATTTTAGAATTTCTGGGGCAAAATTTACCATTTTTTGTAAAGGAAGGGCAAAATGTTATTTTTGGGAAAATTGAGGGATCAAATTGAAAATTTGGGAAATTAAACCCTTTTTCATGGAATTTAATAAATTCAGGTCCTTAGATAAATTTTAAAAGTTTTGGGACTCAATTTGAGGAAAAACCCGACAATAGGGACTTAAAGTAAAAGAAAAATAACTTTTGGAACCTAATTGCAATTACATATAAAGTTTGGTTTTCTCATTCATTGGAACGAATGAGGGCTATTAGGCCAAAGAATAATGAACAACTATCTTCATTTCATATAGTTGAGGTCCAGCGTGCAAGGGACGGAACTTAACTAAGTGGAATTTCACTACACGATCAAGTGAGTGGGATTTTATATCATACCCAGTTGGGCATGATAAGCACATCGAAATGAAAACACACTACTATGTGGTATTTTAAACATCACAACTTAGAGTTGTGATGTGAAAATCCAGCAATAGGGGCATAAAGTTAAAGAAAAATAACATTAGGGACCTAATTACAATTACATATAAAGTTTGGTTTTCTAATTCATTGGAACGGATGAGGGCTATTATGCCAAATAATAATGAACAACTATGTTCATTTTGTGTAGAAGAACGAGAGATCGGGAACGCCAGTTGAGGTCCAGCATGCAAGGGACGGAACTTGACTAAGTGAAATTTCACTACACGATTGGGTGAGTGGGATTATATGTCATACTCGGTTGGGATGATAAGCACATCGAAATGAAAATCCACTACTATGTGGTATTTTCAACATCACACTTAGAGTTGTGATGTGAAAATCATGCAGAAAAACTATTTACCGGTTGTAAGTAGATCATACCCATTTGGTATGACGAAATTTCCTTGAAGGAAGTTGAAAACCCATTCATTGGTTATGAATGGAGATGTCCTTATATCGGATCGATATAATGGACAGTGAAAACATATTTTGTCGGAAGTGTTCTCCCATGACTGTGTGCCAATGCTTAAACAATTTGGGAGACCTTCTCGATGGGAGCTCGAATAGCTCTTATAGGCTAGGGGCCTCGGTTTGGAACTTGGGGGCTAATATGCCCGTTTTTTTTTTAAATCTCAAGCAGTGGACCATTGGCCAATGGGCACGAGCAGGAGATCGTAAACAAACATAATATATGTGCCATAAAACTTTAATGAGTAAATTGTATGGTCATGGTACCAAGGCTAGTCTGATATTCTCAGTCAACTAACAGTAGTGCAACATGACCGGTTTCCGGACCAGTCAAGACAAATAGTTGTAGGTTGAGTTGAAAGTTGGGACCGTTGGACTAATGACACCACATATTACATGGCATATTAAGAAAACATTGTTTGTGCATGAATTATGAGTACGAGATCATTAAGACGCCCATGAGGGGTAGTGATGCGTCCTAAGGGCCCTGGACGACCTGGTGAGTATAAGGGCAGATTGTCGTTCTAGGTGACCGTGCGAAATTTGGAGTAGCACCAAGTGCATGAGACTGGGGTGGGAACGAGATGAGGTCTTTGTCCTCATACGGACATGAAGAATTTATTCCGGAATGAGGGTTAGATATCGCGAACATCCACTCATTCTCAAGGTAGAAGTGGATGTACTTCTATCCGGGTGGCCAGTAAAGTCGCTCCGAAGCCACAAGTGGGTTCAATGGACGTACTGACCCGTGAATGTGTGTAACCTTCATGATGAAGGATGTTTGTTGGGTGATGACACACCGTGATAATAAGAAATGGTGGAAAACCCCAGAATTTTTAAATGAAGGGATATTTGAAAAGTGAGAAGTCTGGCACACTCCAATATAAATACTTTTCTTGAAAGTCAAAAGATTTGAAATTCATTCATTGAGTAGTCGTACTAACCCCCTCCCTTATACCCCTTTCAGGTAGTCCCGGAAAGCCTATCCTTAAAGACCTGCAAATTTAAACGGCTACAAGACAAGTATGATTATTTTAAAATTTCTCTGCAATTTTGATTTATGTTATTCCTGGAAAAACGTGCAGGTTTAAAGAGTACCTTACTTTTTACAGTTTAGAAAAGGGGAAACCCTTTAATAAACCGAGAGAGTGGCGGCTTGTTCACGGGGATCTGACCAAACCGGGTCGGGGCATGACATGGTCTAGTTTCTCTCTTCCAATTTATCCTAAGGTTCTTTTCCAAGGTTTTATGAACCCTTTGGGTCATTCGGGAGTTGTAAACTTCCCAAATTGCCTATTTCCTCATAATCGGGTTTGTGAACCGATTCGATTTTCTCACTCGGTTTGACCGGTTCTTTTTCCAGTTACCTTAACTCAAAAGGGTGGGGTTGACAACTCTCCCCTCCTTTTAGGAGTTTTTCCCCTAAAACTTAATTAGCAACCTTGCATGAGGAACCATTTCCTTTGATGTCCATTTGGTGTTTGCTTAACATGCAAACTCTTCTTTTGTTCTTTCAATTAACACTTTTTACATCATTTACATAAAAAATTTTCTTTTCTTTTATATTATTTACACCCTCCATGGAGTATATCATAACTAGACATACCTTACTTAACTGTATATCCTTAGATTCTCATCTTTCTTTGCTTAAAGCAACATTTTTCCCTTTTAGGTGTTGTACTCGGGATTTGAGTTCTAAGATACCTAATCATTCCCGTGTCTAGTTAACCTCTTTTGTGACCCCCCGACCCGATTTAGTCAGATCCTCGTGAGCAACCCGCCACTCTTCCAGTTTATTAAAGGGTTTCCCCTTATTATAAATCGTAAAGAGTAAGGCGTCCAACTTGCACCTTTTCCTGGAATTACATAATCAAAACCGCATAACATTTTAAATTCACCATACCTGTCTCACAGGCATCTTAGTTGATGGTCTTTAAGGGTAGGCTTTCCGAAATTTCCTGAAAGGGATATAACGAAGGGGGTGAGTACGACTACTCAGTGAATGGGTATTCAAAACCTTTAACTTAAGGAAAAAGATTTGTTTTGAAGTGTGCCAAACTCCTTTCTTTCAAAAGTCCTTTGATTTCAAATCATGATTTTTACCACCATTTTTTTATTTAATCATGGTGTGTCATCGCCCAACACACATCCTTCATCATGAAGGTTAAACCCACATTCGTAGGTCAATACGTCCACTGAACCCACTTGTAGCTTCGGAGCGACTTTACCGGCCACCTAGATAGAAGTACGTCCACTTCTACCCTTAGAATTAGCAGATGTCCGCAACATCTGACACTCAATCCCGAAATTCATTCTTCATGTCCATATGATGATAGAGACCTCATCCCATCCCCACCCTAGTCTCATGTGTTCTTCCAAATTTCGCAAGATCACTTGGTACGACGAGCTGCCCTTATACTTACCGGGTCATCTAGGGCCCTTAGGATGCATCACTACCCCTCATGGGCATCTTGATGATCCCGAAATCATACTGCATGCACAAACAATATTTTCCTTTCATGCCATGTAATCTATGGTACCATTAGTCCAACGGCCCCGACCTTTAGCTCAACCTGCAGCTGTTTGTCTTGACTGGTCCTGAGACTAGTCATGTCGCACTGCTACTAGTTAACCGAGTGTGTTGGTCCTGTCTTGGTACCATGACCAAACAATTCACTTATTAAAGTTTTATGGCACATATCTCATGTTTGTTTACGAGCTCCTGCTCGTGCCCATGCCTATGGCCCACTGTTCGATATTTTTAAAAACTGGGCATAATAGCCCCTAAGTTTCAAAACCGCGGCCCCCAACCTATAAGAGCTATTCGAACTCCCGTTAAGAAGGTCTCCCAAATAGTTTCAGCATTGGCACACAGTCAGGGGAGAGCACTTCCAACAAAAATATAGTTTTAACTGTCCATCATACCGATCGGGTATAAGGACATCTCCGCTCATAACCGATGAACGGGTTTTCAACTTCCTTCGAGGAAGTTTCATCATACCAACCAAGTATGATCTACTTATAACGGGTAAGTAGTTTTTTCGTATGATTTTCATATCACTCTTCTAAGTTGTGATGTTTAAAATACCACTTGGTAGTGGGTTTTCATTTCGAGGTACTTATCATCCCCAACCAAGTATGGTATAAAATCCCACTCACAACCAATAATTGGTTTTTAACTTGTGCTCATCATCCCAACCGAGTATGATGTTAGTAAACCCACTCACGCGTTATTGCAGTGACTTCCACTAGACCGATTTTTTGTATTCACATGAGCTTGTCCTTTCTGGCATTCCACATACCTTGTTTTCCTACACTATATGAACATCTTGGTTCATTATCACTCGGCCAAATAACCTTCATTCATTCCAAATGAATGAGAAAACAAAACTTTTATTTATTTGCAATTATGTCCCTAAAGTTATTTCTCTTTAACTTTAAGATCCTAATGCCGATTTTTCCTCAAATTGAGTCCTGAAATTTTTAAAATTTATCATAGGATCTCAATTTATTCCATTTCACAAAAAGGGGTTTAATTTCCCAAATTTCCAATTTGGTCCCCCAACTTTTCAAAAATTACCATTTTGCCCTTCCTTTACAAAAATAGTAAATTTTACCCCAAAAATTCTAAAATTTCTCAATTGGCCCTCTAACATTTTTATCATGCCCAATTGACCCTCAATTTTAGGAAATTGCATTTTAGTCCTTCAAATTTTTGAAAATCATCAATTTTCCCCCAATTCTAACTTCTTAACACATCCGAATTTATTTTCATCAAATTGACCAATCAAACACTTTCCATTGTTGAAATTGAAGTTGAAATTGAGTTTCTACATGTTCATATGATTCTCCAGCAATTTGAATCACGAGTTTTAATGTAGGAATGAGCTCAAACGGAGCTTTGCCGGAAAATAGACTATAGAGAGAGAAAGCTTCAATTATTCACCGTCGGGGGCACGTCGGTCTGAGCTTTTAATCTAGACAGATAGCCCTGGTTCTGAGGTTCATCCTAGAATCAAGAATTGCATCAAGTGATGCTGAATTGAGCTAGAATGTCATCATCGAAATTCTATCGGTTCTCTCTCTAACATCGGTAGGAAATTACAGAGGGGAGCTGGATTGGCTTACCTTTCCGTTCTAATTTGGCCATGGGAGGGCTAAGGAAGTGTTGGAATGACTTAGTTTGGTTTGAGGAGGGCTCGAATTGGCCGATTTCAGCTTGGCCGAAATAGGGCAGCTTCGGTCCGCCGGAGCTGCTTCACTATTCCATCATGCCAACACTTCTCTAACGATTCTTGGATCAACTGGAGTTTGCTATCAGATAGTTGACTTGTCCCCGGTTCTAAAGAGCCCAACATCTCCTTCCGTGGTTAAGAAAAATGATCAAGTCGAAGCTCTGGTTCTCAGACATCTCCTTCTCTGATCGACCTATAAGAACAGGGAAATGGAGCAGTAGAGTGAGAGAGAGAGAAGTTTTTAAGTGTGAGGAGAATGAATGGGGATGAGCTCTTTATATAGGTGTAAAATTGTGTATTAAATGGTGGAGATTTATTACTAGTATTAATGTTACCATAAATTATTGGTATTAATTCCAATAATTTAATTTAGGTATTAAATTATTAGTATTAATTACAATAATTAAATATATATTAATTTATGGCTAGTTTTCTATTCTAATTTGTCTTAAGTTTCTTTTCCAAGGTTTTATGAACCCTTTGGATCACCCGGAAGTTGTAAATTTCCAAATTGCTTGTTCCCAAATGATCGGGTTTGTAAACCAGCTCGGTTTTCTTACTTGGTTTGATCGATTCTTTTCCCGATTTTCCTTATCTCAAAAGTGCGAGGTTTACAACTCTCCCCTCCTTTTAAGAGTTTTGTCCCCAAAACTTAATTAGCAACCTTCCATAAGGAACCATTTTCTTTGATGTCCATTTGTTGTTTGCTTAACATGCAAACTCTTCTCTTGTTCTTTCATTTAGCCCTTCTTACCTCCTTCACTTAAGGGATTTCTTTTCCTTTTTATTATTTACTCCCTCCATGGAGTTTATCATAACTAGACATACCTTACTTCAGGGCATATTCTTAGATTCACATCTTTCTTTACTTCGAGCAACATTTTTCCCTTTGAGGTCCTATACTCAAGATTTGGGAGTTCCAAGGTACCTAACCATTCTCGTGTCTAGTTAACCCCTTGGTCGTTGAAACCTTTAGCTCGATGTTCTTTCGGGCATTTCATACTTGTTTCCACGGTTTTCTTTATTATCACTTTTTCCTCCTATTTTGACCTGTCCTCCATTCGTTGTATATTATAACTTTGGTCTAAATTTTTATATTCGACCTTGTCATGCTTATTAGCCGACTCTTCCTTACTTTGAGTTATCTTATCCTCGGGATTGTTGGGCTTTCATGCCCCTTATAGCATGGCATTTTCTAGGACCTATCTCTGTCCATTAGATTTCTAGAACATCTCCTTAAGGGTCTCTCTTAGCTTTTCGACCTTTTAGGGATAATATAACTTCATCCCTCTTTTCTTTTTATAGCATCCCTCAACTATCCTTTATACCGTTATCCTCTCATCCATCATGCCTGTGAAGTTATGTCTCACATAACCGCATGGATTTCTCTTACCTACTCATCCTTTCCCAACGTTTTATTGGGTCGTTTCGATTCCAATCATTGGGTTTCCTAATGATTATTGACATACGAGGATTTTTCCCTTCTTATGTCCTTTCTCTTCTTTAGTGGCATCCTTTATTGAAGGACTTCCTTTTTCCTTAATCCACTCTTACTTGCTCATGACTATTTCACGATTCATTATTTCGAGTTGATCTCTTTTTGGTCAATGTTTTGATTGTTTTGTTTGAGGAATTCCCTTCTTACGATTTCATTATCTACCATATTCCTCAAAGTAGAGGTTTTAACCTTAAGAGTTACATGTTCAACCTTCTTACCATCCTTTGGAGACTCCTTCCTTTATTTCCTTACACCTTCTTCTATGTTGAGGCGATTTCCCACTTTGAATCATTATTCATCTTAAAATTTCCTTTCATTCCTTATCTAAGGAATTTCTAATTGTTGGTCTTATTTCACATACTCTACACTATGCTCATTCGTCCATTCTTTAGGCTCCATTAAGTGAGCATGAACTACGACCCGTCTTGATTTCAGTGGTCATTTTCCCTAATTGAGGGCTTACTTCTCCAAGATTCCTCATATATTCTTTCTTTTACTCTCTTATTATTGTAGTCCACCCACTCCTATTCGTTACGACATTCCTTGATGCTACCATGCTATTTATCCATTCCTTTGGTTTAACTTACTTCTTAGGACCTCATGAATACTTTTCCTTGGTACTCGATCTTTCCATCTCAACCAGCATTTCATTTGTGAGCTTATCGTTCTTTCCATTTTGATTGGTTCCATTTCCTCTTAATTGAGATACGCATGTCTTTCTGGGGCTTCCTTCCTTGGTAGGATTCTTTGCCTTTCTCCTGACATTCTTTTCTTACATTTGCTCTAGGGGATTTCTACCCTTAAATGACATCCCTTGATGTTGTCTTCTCCTATTTACCTTTACTCCTCAAATCTTGCAAGCACATCTTTTATACTATATCTGCATCCTTATTCGTACCCAGTACATGTCTATTTCTTTAGGGAGTGTACAAATTTTCCTTGTTTCAAGATTTCTTGACCATTGTGTGAGAGGCTTGCCTATTCCTTTCTTGGCTTGAATTTAGTCGTTAATTGGCCTCTAGTCCTTTTAAGGATTTCTTTCACCCTTCGTTTCTTGAGTATTTGGCCTTTTTGCCTTTCTCTTCTTTGTTGGAACTCAAATTATGGCTTTCCAAGTATTAGTTTGTTAACTGCTTCGCCTCCACCATTCGTTTGGTCTAAGTTTCTTAGGGCAACTATTTCTCTAGTCCTCCTATCCTTTACGTCCATCTCACTAACCTTTTTAGGGTGTAGTCCTTTCTACCTCCTGGTCTTTCTTAGGGTGTCATTTATTCTTTTTGACCATATTTGGCTTCATTATTTTTTGTCAAGGTGATTCATTCCTGAAATTCCAATACATCTCGTTATTTGGCTCTATTACTCTTCCAAGGCAGGTCATAATTGGCCTCCAATATATCCTTCCTTCAAGAAGTTTCTAACGGTGGGTTGGTGCCTTGCACTCCATGTTATGTCCATCTACCAATCCAATGATTCCTTCAAGGTTACTTAGTTGTATGCATCCCTCTAGAGTTCCCTTTCACCGCGTATTCCTTCTCTTCTTCACTCTCACTGTGTCATTCTCTAGAGTTCCGGAGGATGTTTTTTTGTGTTTTCCCCTTATGAGAGGGTTCTAGATATACTTCCCATGTACCTTATCCCTACTCTTTAGGTATCTTTCTCGGTTTGAACTTCTTAAAAAAAAGTTTAAATTTTGTATTCACCTTGTCATTTCTTGACCTCTTGGTGAACTGCTTACTTAACTTGCTCCATGGTTTCAGTCTCCAGTCCTTCATGTCTTTCGTGACCTTTGAGGAGGTATTGCCCAAAATGTATGAGGTGTGGAACACCCCTTCTTTCCATACACCTATAATAGTTTATCTTGGTACTTGTCCTTAGTAGGGTTGGGCACTTCTTTATGTAATGTCTCCATTGTTCATATTTGTAATAGGTTATTCTCTTACATGGATTGTTGTGGTCCCTTCTTTCCTTCAAGTGGGGCATTTCCAAGGTTACTAGTGGTTTGGTGCTTTCTTGAGTCTGATCACTTTGATAGCTTTCTTGCTGAATCTCCTTTGCTAAAGGGTCATGGTAAGAGTCCTCCTATGTTTCTTAATTCCCTGATTCATCTTCTATAACTGAGATGTAACTTTTCCTTAGTTTCTAAGATGGTGTGGGTTTGTTTGGTTCATTTTCCTTAGGCCGTCTTCCTAGCCAAATCACATCATTAGGAGATAGAGTTTTAAGAATTTGAGTATTTCATTAATAGGGGGATACAAAAGGTTGGGCGTTTAGCCCTATCATATAAAGTGGTCACATAATAGGTATGAAGCTACGATTTTCTTTAGCAAGTATTCTCATTTGTAAGATTATACGACCGTACTAGCATTCCTGGCTTTAGGCTTGGCTCCCTTTGTACACAGGACTGTAACCTTAATATGTCCTGGCACCATACTCCTTGGTGGTACCAGATGTTTCTCCATTTGGTCCTTTGGGGCTTCTGCTATATCTCAGGCATTGGGAAACTTCTAGAGTTGTCTTCCTATGAGGACATGATGTTGAGTAGAGTTATTCCTAGTTTTCTTGGTTTCTCTCTTGGGAGCCATCTGAAAATTTTAAGACAAATCCTATCAGTTACTATATTTTCTAGTCTTGATTATCAATTTAAGGAAACATGTTTTGATACCACTATAGTTGTCATGCCCTTACCCGCTTTGGTCGGATCCCCATGAGCAACCCGCCATTCTTTCGGTTTATTAAAGGGTTTCCCATATTATAAACGGTAAAGAGTAAGGCGTCCTTTAAACCTACTCCTTTTCCTGGAATAGCATAATCAAAACTGCAAAATATTTTAAATTCACTATACCTATATCATAGGCGTCTTAGTTGATGATTTTTAAGTGTAGGCTTTCCAAGATTTCTTGAAAGGGATATAAGGGAGGGGGTGAGTACAACTACTCAGTGAATGGATTTTCAAAACCATTAACTTAAGGAAAAAGATTTGTTTTGGAGTATGCAAGACTCCTTTCTTTCAAAAGTACTTTGATTTCAAATCACGATTTTTTACCACCATTTCTTTATTTAATCATGGTGTGTCATCACCCAACACACATCCTTCATCATGAAGGTTAAACACACATTCTCAGGTCAGTACGTCCACTGAACCCACTTGTGGCTTCGGAGCGACTTTACCGGCCACCTAGATAGAACTACGTCCACTTCTATTTTGAGAATGAGTAGATTTCCACAACATCCAACCCTCAATCCTAAAATTGATTCTTCGTGTCCATATGAGGACAGAGACCTCATCCCATCCCCACACCGGTCTCATGTGCTTGATGCTACTCCAAATTTTGCACGGTCACCTGGTACAACGAGCTGCCCTTATACATACCGGGTCGTCCAAGGTCCTTAGGATGCATCACTACCCCTCATCGGCATCTTGATGATCCCGAAATCATAGTGCATGCACAAGAAATATTTTCTTATCATGCCATGTAATCTGTCGTGCCATTAGTCTAGCGGCCCCGACCTTCAGCTCAACCTGCAGCTATTTGTCTTGACTGGTCCAG
Source organism: Trapa bicornis (assembly GCA_030064425.1). Lineage (NCBI taxonomy): Eukaryota > Viridiplantae > Streptophyta > Magnoliopsida > Myrtales > Lythraceae > Trapa > Trapa bicornis. The sequence goes on along the minus strand of CM057753.1, from coordinate 11,325,539 downwards.
AGACTACTCATGTCGCACTGCTGCTAGTTAAACGAGTGTGTTGGTCCTGTCTTGGTACCATGACCAAACAATTCATTTATTAAAGTTTTATGGCACATATCTCATGTTTGTTTAGGAGCTCCTGCTCGTGCCCACTGGCCTATGGCCCATTGTTCGAGATTTTAAAAAATCGGGCATAATATCCACCAAGTTTCAAAACCGAGGCCCCCGACCTATAAGAGCTATTCGAACTCCTATCGAGAAGGTTCCTAAATAGTTTAAGCATTGGCACAGATTTAGGGGAGAGCACTTCCGTCAAAAATATATTTTTAACTGTCTATCATACTGACCGGATATAAGGACATCTCTGCTCATAACCGATGAACAGGTTTTCAACTTTCTTCGAGAAAGTTTCATCATACCATCCGGGTATGATCTACTTATAGCCGGTAAATAGTTTTTTCGTATGATTTTCGCATCACTCTTTTAAGTTGTGATGTTTAAAATAACACTTGATAGTGGGTTTTCATTTTCAGGTACTTATCATCCCCAACCGGGTATGATATAAAATCCCATTCACAACTGGTAAGTGGTTTTTCACTTTAAGTTATGTTCATCATCCCAACCGGGTATGAAGTAAGTAAACCCACTCACCCATTAATGCAGTGACTTCCACTTAACCGGTTCATTATATTCACGCGAGCTTGTCCTTGCTGGCATTCCCGGTACCTCATATTCTTACACGATATGAACATCTTGGATCATTATCACTCGGCCTAATAGCTTTCATTCATTCCAAATGAATGAGAAAACCAAACTTTTATTTATTTGTAATTACGTTCCTAAAGTTATTTCTCTTTTACTTTAAGTCCCTAATGTCAGTTTTTCCTCAAATTGAGTCCCGAAACTTTTAAAATTTATCATAGGACCTCAATTTATTCCATTTCACAAAAAGGAGTTTAATTTCTCAAATTTCCAATTTGATCACCTAACTTTTCCAAAATGACCATTTTGCCCTTCCTTTACAAAAAAAGGTAAAGTTTACCCCAAAAATTCTAAAATTCCTCAATTGGCCCTCTAACATTTTTATCATGCCCAATTGACTCTCAATTTTAGGAAATTGCATTTTGGTCCTTCAAATTTTTAAAAATCCCCAATTTTCCCCTAATTCCAAATTCTTAACACAGGTGAATTTAATTTTATCAAATTGACTGATCAAACCCTTCCCATTATTGAAATTGAAGTTAAAATTGAGTTTCTACATGATAATACCATTCTCTAGCAATTTGAATCGTAAGTTTTAACGCAAGAACGAGCTCAAATGGAGCTTGGCTGGAAAATAGACTATAGAGAGAGAAAGCTTCAATTACTCACCGTTGGGGGTACGTCGGTCCGAGCTTTTGATCTAGACAGATAGCCCTCGTCCTGATGTTCATCCTATAGTTAAGAATTGCATCAATTTATGCCAAATTGAGTTAGAATTTAATCATCAAAATTCTGGTAGTTCTCTTTGTAACACCGGTAGAAAATTAGAGAGGGGAGCTGAATTAACTTACCTTTCCATTCTAATTTGGTCGTGGGAGGGCTGAGGAAGTGTTGGGATGGCTTAGTTTGGTCTGAGTAGGGCTCAAATTGGCCGATTTCAGCTAGGCTGAATTTGGGAAGCTTCGGTTCGCTGAAGCTGCTTCACTTTTCCATCATGCCGACGCTTCTCTGGCGATTCTCGGATTGATTGCAGTTTGCTATCAGGTAGTTGACTTCTCCCCGGTTCTAAAGATCCCGACCTCTGCTTCTGAGGTTAAGAAAAATGCTCAAGTCGAAGCTCTGGTTCGAGCTTCACCGGGAAATGGAGCAGTAGAGTGAGAGAGAGGGAAGTGTTCAGGTGTGAGGAGAATGAATGGGGATGAGGACTTTATATAGGTGTAAAATTGTGTATTAAATGCTGAAGATTTATTAATAGTATTAATGTTGCCATAAAGTATTGGTATTAATTCAAATAATTTAATTTATGTATTAAATTATTTGTATTAATTCCAATAATTTAATTAAATATATATTAATTTATGGCTATTTATGATAGGGCGTACGCAAAAAAATTATGACCAATCTCATTTTTCTGTTCATATTTGTCTTAAGTTTCTATTACAAGGTTTTATGAACCCTTTGGATCACCCGGAAGTTGTAAATTTCCAAATTGCTTGTTCCCAAATGATCGGGTTTGTAAAAAGGCTCGGTTTTCTTACTCAGTTTGACCGGTTCTTTTCCCGGTTTTCCTTATCTCAAAAGTGCAGGTTTTTCATTTTTGGTCATTGATACCCTTAGCTCAATGTCCTTTAGAGCATTACATAAATTTTTTTCACGGGTTTCCTTGTTATCACCTTTTCGTCCTATTTCGACTCTTTCTTCATCCGTTGTTCATTAAAATTTCAGCCCAAATTTTATGTTTAACCTTGTCATGCTTACTAACTGACTCTTCCCTATTTTGAGTCATATTTTCCTTAGGATTGTTGGGTTTACATGCCTTTTTACAACATGGTATTTTCTAGATCTTGTCTCTATGTCCATTAAATTTCCAAAACATTTCCTTTAGGATTATTCCCAACTTTGAAATCTACTAGGGATTGTATAATTTCATCCCTCCTTTCATCCGGTAGTATTCTCCAACTACCTTTACTAATACCCAATTTTTCTTCATGTCTTGAGAAAGTGTCTTACATAATCGTGTTGGTTTTTCTTTACCCACTCGTCATTCCCAACTTCTTTGTTGAGTATTTCCAATTCCAATAATTTACCGACAAGTTGGGATTCTTTCCTTCTTAAGTCCTTGGCATTCTTTATCCAAGGATTTTTCCTTATTCCTTAATCCACTTTTACTTACTCGTAATCATTTCATGATTCTTCGTTCTAAAATAATCACTTTCAATCCATGTGTCGAATCCATTGCTTGGAAAGGTTCCCTTCTTCTAGTTTCGTTTTCTTCTATGTTCGTCAAAATAGAGATTTCCATCTTAGAAGTTACATACTCAACCTTCTTATCATTCCTTGTAGGGTTATTTCTCCCTTTCTTTGCACCCCTATCGATGTTAAGGCATTTGTCTACTTTCGATCATTCTCTATCCACAACTTCTGTTTCGTCCCTTATTCCTTACTTGAGATACTTCTGATTATCGATTTTATTCTATGCATTCCACAATATGCTCATCCTTTCACTCTTGAAGTTTCATATGTGTGTGTGGACTATAACCTATCTTACCAATTGTGGTTATTCCTCCTTAACTATATCTAATTTGGAGGACTTCCTTTCTCAACATTTCTCGAACGTTCTTTCCTTCATTACCGTATCATGGATAGTTCACTCATTCTTACTTGTCACATCATCTTCTGATGCTAACTTCTTATCTACTCGTTAATTTATTTCCTTAATTCTACTTGTATCCTACACAAGTTTTCTTACTAGGGAAAAGTTGAGACATAATTTATTTCAGGACCTCTTTATGCGAGACCTACTTAATATTTTTTTAGCTTTGATTTTGGTCATCGATTTAGTCTTGGCTATTGATCACCTTAAGGAGTTCCTCTATCCTTCTTTTCCAAATGTTTGGCCTTTCCATCTTTCCTTTCTTTAGTAGAGCTTAATCTATGGCCCTCACGAGGGTTAGGTCGGTGCCTGCCTCTCCTCTACTATTCACCTTGTCTAATTCTCTTGAGGCAGTTGTCTCTTGTGTCTTTTTGTCCATAATGATCCTTCCATTGTCCTTTTTAGGTTGTATTCCTTACTACTTCCTGGTCCTCCTTAGAATGTCGTTCATTCTCCTTGACTATCTTGTTGTTACGAATTGCTTACTTCTGCTATGTTGGTCCGAAACTCCAATCCCATTTTTCGTCAAATGCTCGGCTTGTTTTCTCTTATGGATGCACTCCCTTCTTTGCTTCTAAATTGTTCGAAATTTCATTTTTAGGGGAGAATTCTCTTCAGATACCTTTAGCCATTTTTCCCTGCTGCCATTTCACTAAGATCTTTAAGAGCTTCCTCCTATTTGTGGTTGAAATTACAGGTTGGAGTCATTTTTCTTGGGATGGTATCCTTTCATATTTCTTATGGTTGCAAGGGAGTCATTCTTGGAAAGTATTGTTCCAAATCCTAGTGGTGTGGGGCAGTTCTTCACTTCATGTACCTTGTAATAAGTTGTTTCCTTGCCTAGTTATTACTCCAAGAGTTCTTCTAGACTCCTTACCATGACAATTTTCTTGTCATGCCTTCTTTGCTTAATAACCTCCTTGATTCATTCCTTTATCCTTGATCTTCGTGGTGTCTAGTGAATCACGGTTTTGTTTGGTTACTTTTCATGGGGTCATCTTCCTAGCAAGGTTATGTCCTTTAAGAGACAGGGTTTTTAGGAATTGGGAGTACTTCATTAATAGACTAGTACAATATGTTGGGGGGTTTTAGCCCTATTAAAGAAAGTGGTCACAAAATAAATAACTAGTTATGGGATTCTTGATGAGCATCTTCCTAGGTAAGGTTATACACCCTTTGCTCGCGTTTATGGCTTCATGCTTAGCTGGATCCCCGTGAACAACCCGTCACTCTCCCAGTTTATTAAAGTTTTCCCCTACTTTAATCTGGTAGGAGTAAGGTGTCCTTCAAAGCTGTACATTTCCTGAAATAACATAATCAAAATTTGCATAAAATTTTAACTTTACATACGTATCTTGCAGGTGTAACTAACATGAGGTCTTGGTTATGTTTTCCTTGGTTTACCTGAAAGGGATATAAGGGAGGTGGTGATTACAACGACTTAGCGAATGAGTTTTCAAATTTTAATTTTTAGGAAAAACATTTATTTTGGAGTGTGTCAGACTCCTTATTTCCTATAAAAAAAAACCTTTCATTTCAAATCTCCATTTTATCACAATTTCTTATTAATCACGGTGTGTCATCACCCAACACACATCCTTTATCATGAAGGTCAAACACACAATCGCAGGCCAGTACGTCCATTGAACCCACTTGTGGCGTTAGAGCGACTTTACTGGCCACCTAGATAGAAGTACGTCCACTTCTACCCTAAGAATAAGTGGAAGATCACGACATCCAACCCTCAATCCCGTAAAAATTCTCCATGTCCGTATGAGGACAGAGATCTCATCCCGACCCCACCCCGATCTCGTGCGCTTAAAGCTACGTCAAGCTTTGCATAGTCACATGGTACGATGAACTGCCCTTATACCCACCAGATCGTCTAGGGCCTATGACACATCATTACCCCTCTTGGGTGTCTTGAAGGTTGCATAAACATAGTGCATGCACAATCAGTATTTTCACATCATGCAATATAATATGTGGTGCCACTAGTCAAACAGCCCTGACCTTCAACTCAACTTTTAGCTGTTTGTCTTAACTAGTCCGGAGACCTGTCATGACGCACTGCCACTAGTTGACTGAATATGTCAGTCCTGTCTTGGTATCATGGCGAAACAATTCATTTATTTAAAGTTTTATGACATATAACTCATGTTTGTTTACGAGATTTTGCTCATGCCAACTGGCCTATGGCCCACTGTTCAACATTTTCAAAACTGGGTATATTAGGCCATAAGTACCAAAACCAAGGCCTCCGACCTAACAAAGCTATTTGAGCTCTTGTCAAGAAAGTATCTCAAAGCGTTTAAGTAGTGACACACAATCAGGGGAGAGTACTTTTGACAAAAGTATATTTTTAACTATCCATCATACTAACCGAGTACGAGGATATCTCCGCTCATAACCAATAAACGGGTTTTCCACTTCCTCTAGGGAAGTTTCATCATACCAACTGGGTATGATCTACTTACAACCAGTAAGTAGTGTTTCCATGTTATTTTAACATCACTCCTCTAAGTTGTGATATTTAAAATACCACTAAGTAGTGGGTTTTCATTTTGAGGTGCTTATCATCCCAATCGAGTATGATATAAAAATCCCGCTCACTCGTTAATATAGTGAATTCCACTCGATTGGTTCTTTGTATTCATGCTAGCTTGTCCTTGCTGGCGTTCCTAGCACATCGTGTTCCTACAGGATATGAACATCCTTGTTATTTATCTCTCGGCATAATAGCCTTCATTCTTTCCAAATGAATGAGAAAACCAAACTTTTCATTTATTTACAATTAGGTTCCAAAAGTCCCTAATGTAGGTTTTCCTCAAATTGAGTCCTGAAACTTTTAAAATTCACCTTGGGACCTCAATTTATTCAATGCGTAGGAAGCTCCGAGAGCTTCTCGACATATTGGATGACAAACCGCCCTTATGCTCTATCGGTCATCCAGCAGCCCTTAGGACAACCACTACCTCATACCAGGTGTCTGGATGGCCCTACATCACATTTGCATGCACAATCAAGAGTCTTTTCATTCAAAGTCATCATCTTTGGCCCTTCATTTCAAAGGTATGTTGGCTTGGCTTCGGCCCATGCGTACCAGCTCAACAGGTTTAACGACCTAGATTTGACTTAGTAGCTATTCGTCTCAATAAGCCCAACATCCCAACTATCACACCCAAACTCGGTTTGGTTGGATCCTCATGATAAACCCGTCACTTCCTTTATTCAATAAGGGTTTCCCCCTTTCTTTAATCAAGGGGAGCCAAGTGAATTTAAATTATGTTCCCTCGAATAACATATATAAATAAAAATACAAGGTTAAAAAAACAATTAAGCATACTTGACAGAGGGTAAATGCTGGTGTTATCCCTAGTCATTTTTTCTACTCTTAAAAAGAGATAGAAAAGGTGGGTGAGTTTCTACAACTCACTGAACGAGTGTTTGAAACATGAGTTTCTATAAAATAGTTTGAATTGGAGTGTGCCAAACTCCTTATTCTCTTTAAAACCATTCTTTCCTTGAATTTTCGATTATTCAAATCTAATTTCCTCACAATCAGTGTGTTTAACAATCAACACACGCCCTTCATCATTAAGGGATCATATATTCGCAAAGCAGCTCATCCACTCCACCAACTTGTGGTGTTAGAGTGACTTTACTGGCCACTTAGATAGAAACCCGTCTACTTCTACCATGGGAGTGAGTGGATGTTCATGATATCTGACCCTTAATCCCAAAAAGTAGCTATGTGTCCGTATAAGGACAGAGACATCATCCCGACCCCACCTAGTCTCATGCGCATGAAGCTATGCTGAGCTTCCCTGACTGATGGTATAACAATTTACCCTTATCTCTACCATGTCGTCCAGTTGCTACTAAGACGCATCACTACCCCTCTTGGGTGTCTTGATGGTCCCGAATCTCAGTGCATGCTCAAATAATAATTTTCCATAAGCCATTAATCTGCCGTGCCACTTGTCTAATGACCCTGACCCTCAACTCGACCTACCGCTATTTGTCTAGACCGATCCATCAATCGGGACTTGTCGCACTACTGCCAGTCCATCGAGTATGATGTTTTTATCTTGGTACCATTTACAAATCACATCAGTCATTTATTACAAGCTCCTATTCGTGCCAACTAGCCTTTGACCCATTGTATGATATTTTCAAAACCAGGCGCTCTAGCCCCTAAGTTCCAAAACCGAGTCCTTTGGACTTTCTGAGCTATTCAAGCTCTCGTCAAGAAGGTCTCCCAAACTTTTTAAGCAGTGGCACACAATCAGGGGAGAACACTTCTCACAAAATAACTTTTCATTCGTCTATCACACCAATTGGGTGTGATGGCATCTCCGCTTACAACCAGTAAATGGGTTTTCCACTTTCTTCCATGAAGTTCATCATACCAACCCGGTATGATCTACTTACAACTGGTAAGTAGTTTTTCTTCGTAGTTTCCACATTACTCCAACCAGGTGTGATGTTAAAATTCCACATAATAGGGGTTTTTCATTTTTGAGATACTCATCATCCCAACCGGTATGGTGTTAAAAGTCCCACTCACCCGATAAGTGTAGTGTTATCCTCTTAATCAGTTTTTTGCCTCCACGCGGGCTGATCCTTACTAGTGTTTCGGTCCTTCATGTTCCTAGATGTTTTTGGACATCCTTGTTTTTTAACATTTGTCATAATGGCCTCTGTGCCTCACTTATGAACAAAATGCCTAAACTTTTAATTCTTTGTATTTAGGACCTTAAAGTTCTTTTTCTTTTAACTTTAGGTCCCAAATACCTATTTTTCCCAAATTGTGTCTAGAAACTTTCAAATTTTCACTTTAGGTCCTCAATTTATACAAAATCCCAAAAAGGGTTCAAGCTTCCCAAATTTCTAATTTGGTCTCTAACATTTCAAAAATTACCATTTTGCCCATCCTTTACAAAAATGGCAATTTGACACCAATAATTCCAAAAAATTAACCTATTGGTCCTCCAACATCTTTTTCATGGCCAATTGGCCCTCAATTTTGGAAAATTACACTTTGGTCCCTCAATTTTTAGAAATCCCCAACTTCTCCCAAACTTTTCCCCCTTTCAAACTGGCCGAATTTGATTTCATCAAATTAACTTATCAATAGAGGTTAATTATTGAGATTGATGGTAAAATTGAGTTTCTACACATCCATAAAATTCAATTGAGCTTTAAATCGCATGAATTGAAAGTCGGGACAAGCTCAAATGGAGCTTCGCCAGAAAACTAGACTAACTATCGGGGGTGCGGCGGTCTGATCTTTCAATGGGGCAGGTAGCTCACGTCATGAGGTGTCTCTTATGATCAAGAAACACCTCAATTCATGTCGAATTGAGGGAGAATTCGGTCAGTAAAGTTTCACTGGTTCTCTCTCTAACACTGACAGGAAATTACAGAGGGGAGCCAAATTGGCTTACCTTTCTCATCTAATTTGGTCGTATGAGGGCTTCGGTCCACCGGGGCTACTTCACTATTTGATTACGCCGGTGCTTCTCCGGTGATGCTCGGATCAAATGGTGACCACTGTCAAGTAGCTAACTTCTCCCCGAATCTAAGGAACCCAACCTGACCTTCTTTGCATAAAAAAAACCCTATGTCGGAGCTCTAGTTTGAGCTTCGTCGGGAAACTGAGTAGCTAAGAGAGAGTGAAGTTTTCATGTGTGTGGAGGATGAATGGAGAGGGGCTCTTTAAATAGGGAGCTCGGAGACTCTTCGGCCGTCCGTTTAGCACCTTAACGACACTCATTAATGGCCTGAAATGTCCTAAACATAAACGTTTCCTTTCCACCGGCAATATTCGATTTTCTGGTGAATGAATAGTGCTGTCATCTGAAGGAAAAAGACAACATTGTTCCAAACCAAACCGTACTGGTCCGAATCAGGTTCAATGCTTAAACCAGTTGGTTCAGGCTCGATTCAACCGAGTTTTTCAAAATTAAAATTTTCTAAATTCATCTAAACTCATTCTCTATCTAATGGTGGCATCAATTCTCCAATTTAAATATTTTAAGCTACCTAGAAAAATGAATTTAGCATTTGGTTCAATGATGGTTCAAACCGTTCCAAACTGGTTCAGATCCGGTTCACCTGAACTTGTCTGGTTTTCTCTCCAAAATTGTCTTAAAGTCATTTTCCAAGGATTTTATGACTCTTTTGGTCACTTAAAAGTTGTAAATTTACCAATTTACCAGTTCTCTAATGGTTGGTGTTCGTGAACCAATTCGATTTTTTTCTCACTCAGGTTGACCGGTTCTTTCCTAGTTTTCTATAACTCCAAAGGACGGGGTTTACAACTCTCCCCTCCTTTTAGAAGTTTTGTCCCCAAAACTTATTCATCATCCCTCGCACTAGAAATAACTTCCCTTGATATTAACTTGTAGTTTATTAACATACAACCATTTCAGTTATTTCCACTTAGCCCCTTTATAACACACACTTAAAAAATTTATTTTCCTTCCCGTTACCTACTCATTCCATGGAGCTTACTTTAGTTAAGCATACCTTATTTGAATGTTTATGGTTATATCCTTAAATTCTCGTCCTTATTTCCATAAAGCATAATTCTTTCTCTTGAAGTTCTTTACTAAGGATTTTAGGATTGGGAGTTCCAAGATACCCACCAATTCCTGTGTGTAGTCACTAGCTTTGTCATTAAAACCCTTAGCTCGAGGTCCTCTCAAGCACCACCTACTCACTTCATAGATTTTGGTATTAACTTCTTTTATTCAGTTTGGACCCTTCTTATGTCCTTAGTTTCAATGGCATCCTTTTCTCAAGGACTTCTTTTTCTTTTAGTCAACTCTTATTCACTCATGATCACTTCACATTTCTTTTTCCAAGTAAATCTCCTTTTTGTCTTAAGTGTCAATTATTTGTTTGGGAAAACTCCCTTATTTCGATTTTGTTTTCTACTATCTCCCTTACAGTAGAGACTTTCACCTTGGCGACTACATTCTCAATCTTCTTATCATTCCTTGAAGGTTTCTTTCCTTCCCTTCTTCAAGTTCCTTTCTATATTGTAATATTTGCTCATTTAAATGAAATTTCAGTTGTTATCCATTACTCTTTACTTTGGACACTTCTGATTCTCGGTCTTATTCCTTGTATTCCACACTATGTATAGTCTTCCTCTCTTTAGGCTCTAGCAATTTGAGTGTTTGAACACTACCGATCCTGACGTCAGTGATCCCTTACTTAAACCCCTTCCTAACTGAGGGGTTAACTTTTTCACAGGTTCTTAGATGTGTTTTCCTCTGTTTCCTCTTTTATAGGCAATCCACCCTCTCCTTACTCGCACGACCTCCTTTGATGTGTTTTTCCTACTTACACATTACTTGGACTTAACTTGCTCCTTGGGTCCTCCTATGTACCTTTCCTTTGTACTTGATCTTTCCATCTCAACCAGCATATCTTGGATGAATTTATCCCATCTCCATTTCTATTGATCCCATTGCCTTTTAATTGGGACACTTTTGTCCTTTCAAGGTTTCCTTCCTTAGCAGTTTATACTCTTTTCTCCTAGGTTCTCCTCCCATTTTGCTATTTAGAATATCAAATCTAAAAAGGTATTCCCTAATGCCATCCTTTCCTACTTACATTACTCTTGAGAACGTACATGTGTCTCATCTTCATTCTCCTTTCTTTCCTGTATCCATATATTTCTTTTAGATAGGATTAACATCTTCTTTACTTTAAAGATTTTGCCTTCATCTTTAATACCAAATGTTTGACCTTTTCATCTCTCCCTTCTTTACTAGAGTTTAAATTTATAATCCTCCTGAGGTTCAATTCATTAATTACCTTGATCTTATCATTCTCCTTGTCATATGATCCTGAGATCATCGTCTCTTGAGTTGTATTGTCCTTAATACCCATCTCATTCCCCTTTTAGGAGTGTAGTCCTCACTACTTTCTAGTCTATCCTAGGGTGTCATTTATTCTCCCAGATGATCTGGTTGTTATAAGTTATTTTCTTCAGCTATGTCTATCTAAAACCCCTATTTGGTTTCTCTGCTTTCTTGCAAGTAGATCACACTTGGCCCCTCTAGGAATTTACATAGCAACCTATGTCTTTTAATGGGGTCCTTATTTAAGCTCTAGTTTATCATGTTTCATCTATTTATTAACTTAGCTTGGAACTTTCTCCTTCCATGATCCCATTTCCTATCCTTATCTTTCTTCTAGGAACTTCCATTCTGGGATTTCACATTCAACCTCCCTACTACTCCTTGAAAGTTCTTCCTTTGTTATTTTCTTATACTTTCTGACCTTTGTATGGTTATTCACTCTAGATTTCTTCCCTATCTTCTATTCCTTTTTTATTCCATATCCTTGCTTCAAAAGTCCCTTATTATTATTGAGTTCCAAAGAATGGTGTCCTCACCATTCCAAATACTGGTATTATTCCTGTGGGTTTCTTCCTATCATACTTCTTTCCTTTCTCCTTTCTCCTTGTCTTATCTCAATTGACTTAGGGCTCCTGTTTCCTCCTTAGTGGCCAGCATCCCTTCCATTGGTTTTCCTTGGAATATTCCAATACTTCTTGTCTTCTTACTTTTATCTTATAGAGTTTCTCCTTAACTCCTTCCACTAGTCTTGTACTCTTTGATGCTGACTTTCCTCACTCCAAACTTCTTCTTTCCCTTAGATCTATCTTCCTTTTAGTAAACTCTTTTAGGATTCCTTGTCAAGTCTTATTATGTTGTTTTATTTTCTTTTTATTTGGGTGAAAAACTTACTTGGCCACCTTAGAGGTTGGGTTAACTCAGAATTTTCCCTTACCCTTTACTTCGATCTTTACCAGCCTACTCCTATTTCCGTTAGTTGTATTTATCAAGAGACTAGAATTTAAGGAAAAATCACACTTTTATTCATGTAGGAAATAGTTTCTTGCAATTCTTGTCTTATTACAAAGATTTTCTACCCCTAGTCCCTTGGGGTCATAGGCTAGAGTTAGCCTTGGAACGGTTGTGGGATTCGTGATCAGATAACTCTAAGGAACTAGTTGGAGTCCATCTGTATTCCCTTATGGGATGAACTTCATGTATGGCCTCCAGTCCGTACCGCCTCAATACCTTAGCCTCTCACTCATATGTCTACTTCATCCATTGAGAGAGATTGAAGCTGGACTAAGTAGGTGGCAGTACTTGGTGGACTTTCATGAAGGTGGCATACGCATCCCAGTAGTTGTCCTAAACCTCCTTCTTAGTGGGACATCTCTCTTGTTGTTGTGGGGCTGGAGGAGGTGTTGGGCTATTGGAGGAAGGAATAGGTTCCTCTTGCTTGGGAGGAGAGTATGTAATGCCTTCTAGTTCTAGTATGACTCCCACGAGTTTTCGATAATCCTTCACCATATCTTTGGGCACTCTCTTCTCACCCTTTAGGAACCGTTGAACATCTACCTCCCTGGGACTAGGTATCTTTTTCACGGTCAGGTGTGGAGGATTGGATTTCATGGCAAACATTCTAGGGATTCTCCTTCCTACACGACAGTTCAAGTTTTATTATTGTCAAGGCATAATATTAATAATTTTTAAGAGAACTTAGCTTTGATACCACTCAAGTTGTCATGCCCGAACCTGGTTTGTTCAGATCCCCGTGATCAACCCGCTGCTCCCTTGGTTCTAGAAGTGTTTCTCCCTTTATTTAATCAAGGGGAGTCAGGCAAATTTCAACTGTGTTCCCTAGAATAAGATATATCAATAAAAATGCAAGCATAAAAGAATAAGCATACTTGATATAGGGTAAATCCTGGTGTTATCACTAGTCATTTCCCTAATCTTGAAAAGGGATAGAAAAGTTGGGCGAGTTTCTACAACTTAGTGAATGGGTGTTTGAAACATGTGTTTCTATAAAGTAGTTTGAAGTGGAGTGTGTCAGACTCCTTATTTTCTTTAAAACCATTCTTTCCTTGAATTTCCTATTATTTAAAACCAATTTCCTAACAATTGGTGTCTTCAACAATCAACACGCGCCATTCATCATGAAGGGATCAAATATTCGCAGGACAGCCCATCCAATGCACCCACTTGTGGCATCGGAGCAACTTTACCGGCCACCTAAATAGAAGTCCATCCACTTCTACCCTGGGAATGAGTTGATGTTCGCGACATCCGACCCTCAAACCTGAAAAGCTACTCCGTGTCCGTATGAGGATAGAGACCTCATCCCAACCCCACCACAATCTCATGCGCATGAAGCTAGGTCAAGCTTCCCTAACTACTGGCATAACAATCTGCCTTTATCTCCACCATGTCGTCTAGTAGCCCCTATGATGTATCACTACCCCTCTTGGGCGTCTTGATGGTCCTGAACCTCAGTGCAAGCACAAACAATAATTTTACATAAGCCATTAATCTATAGTGTCACTCGTCTAATGGCCCTGGCCCTCAAATCGACCGGCAACTGTTTGTCTAGACCGGTCCGTTGACCTGGTCTTGTCGCACTGCCTCTAGTCCATCGAGTATGTCGGTTCTATCTTGGTACCATGGCCAAATCACCATTCGCTCAATATAAGTTTTCATGGCTTATTATCATGTTTGTTTACGAGCTCCTGCTCATGCCAACTAGCCTTGGGCCAACTGTACAAGATTTTCAAAATCGAGCATTCTATCCCCCCAAGTTTCAAAATCGAGGCCTCTGGCTTTTCTGAGCTATTTGAGCTCTCGTCAAGAAGGTCTCCCAAAATTTTTAAGTAGTGGCACATAGTTAGGGGTGAGCACTTCTGACAAAATGACTTTTCACTCGTCTATCACATCAACCGAGTGTGATGACATCTCCGCTTACAACCGGTAAACTATTTTTCCACTTCCTTCCAAGAAGTTCATCATACTAACCAGGTATGATCTACTTACAACCGTTAAGTAGTTTTTCCACATAGTTTCCACATCACTTCAACTAGGTGTGATGTTAAAATTCCACATAATAGTGGTTTTTTATTTTCGAGGTACTCATCATCCTAACTGGGTATGATGAAAAAGTCTCACTCACCCGATAAGTGGTGTAATCTTCTTAATCAGTTTTTTGCCCCTATGCGAGCTGATCCTTGCTGGTGTTCTGGTCCTTCATGTTCCAATACGGTTTTGGACATCCTTGTTTATTAACATTTGCCATAATGGCCTACGTGCCTCACTTATTAACAAAATGCCCAAACTTTTAATTATTTACATTAAGGTCCCTAAATTTCTTTTTATTTTAACTTTAGGTCCAAAGAATAATTTTTTCCAAATTGAGTCCTAAAACTTTCAAAATTTCACTTTAGGTCCTCAATTTATCTAAAATCCCAAAAATGGTTCAAGCTTCTCAAATTTCCAATTTGGTCCCCAACTTTTCAAAAATTACTATTTTGCCCATACTTTACAAAATGGCAATTTGATCCCAATAATTCAAAAAATTAACCAACTGGCACTCCAACATCTTTTTCATGGTCAATTGGCCCTCAATTTTGGGAAATTGCACTTTGGTCCCTCAATTTTTTGAAATCCCCAATTTCCCCCAAAAGTTTTCCTCACTTCCCCCTATCAAAGACAATGAATTTGATTTTATCAAATTGACCAATCAATCGAGGTTAATTGTTGAAATTGACGGTAAAATTAAGTTCCTACAATCCATATGATTCAATTGAGCTTTGAATCACATGAATTGATGCCGAGACGAGCTCAAACGGAACTTCGTCGTAAAATTGGAATTAGAGGGAGAAAGCTTCGAAAGATTACAGTTGGGAGTGCGACAGTCTGTGCTTTCAATCAGTGAAGGTAGCTCTCATCTTGAGGTTCCTCCTAGGATCAAGAATCACCTTAATTAATGTCGAATTGAAGGAGAATTCAGTTAGTAAAGTTTCGCCAGTTCTCTCTCTAACACTGATCGGAAATTATAGAGGGGAGCCAAATTGGCATACCTTTCCACTCTAATTCGGCTGTACAAGGTTGAAGAAGTGTTGGGAGAGCTTGGTTTGGCCTCAGAAGTGCTCAATTTGGCCATTTTCAGCTCGACAAAGATAGGGCAGCTTCAATTCGCTAAAACTACTTCACTATTTGATTATGCCGATGCTTCTCCGACAATCCTCGGATCGAATGGTGACCACCATCGGGTAGTTGAGTTCTCCCCGAATCTAAGGAACCCAACCTCACCTTCTTTGGCTTAGAAAAACCACTATGTTAGAGCTTTGATTTGAGCTTCATTAGAAAACTAAGTAGCTAAGAGAGAGTGAAATTTTTACATATGTGGAGGATGAATGGGGCGGAGTTCTTTATATAGGCAACTCGGGGACTCTCCGACTGTCCGTTTGACACCTTAATGACACCTTAGTGATGGCCTAAAATTTCTTGAATGAAAACGTTTCCTTTCCGTCGATGCTGTTCAATTTTTTGGTGAGTGAACAATGCTGTTATCTGAAGGAAGAAGACGGTACTGTTCCGAATCAGACCGGACTAGTTCGAACCGAGTTCAATGCTTAAACCAACTGGTTCAAGCCTGATTTGACAGAGTTTCTAAAAATTAAAAATTTCTAAATTCATTATCTTTCCAATTTGAATATTTAAGCCAACTAGAAAAATGAATTTAGCATCCGCTTCAATGTTTGTTCAGACCGGTCCAAACTGGTTCAGATCTGATTCACCTAAACCAGTCTGGTTTTCTCTCACAAATTGTCCTAAAGTCCTTTTCCAAGGTTTCTATGACTCTTTAGGTCACTTGGGAGTTGTAAATTTCACAATTTACCCATTCTCTAATGGTTGGGGTTCGTGAACCGGTTCAATTTTTTCCTCACTCGGGTTGACCGGTTCTTTCCCAATTTTTCTTATCTCCAAAGGACGGGGTTTACACCAACCTTGGCTCTACGGGTATCACACACAATTACCCATTATTAAGACTTTTAATAGTTCATATCATGCTTATTCTGAACAGGTCCATACCCATGTCCATTGGCCTTAGGCCCACTTGTATCATCGCACCTAAGCCTCAGAATTAGCTCCCAAATGTTTTAAGAAGAGATACCCAATCAGGGGAGGCTAATTATGAGAAAATCATGTTTTGAAGCAAAACCATCGTCCCAATCGAAACCGATGTTGTAGGTTTCCCACTCACCCGGTAATGGCGACGTGGTCATCCCAGTGAGACCTCGCTCTGTGATGCGCTTCCTTGTGCCGGTACTTGGGCAATCCACTCCTACACGATATGAATATCCATATCAAGAGTATTGACATAAGAGGCCACATACTTTCAAGTATTTTGTGCATAGGTCCTCACATTATGCCTTAATTACATTTGGGTCCTTAATGTTTACAATTTTTATATTTAGGTCCCTATACATCCCTTAATTTCATTTAAGCCTTGAAGATCTCCAATTATCCTTCTTGGGTCCTTAAGTTTTCCAAAACCCTCAATTGGCCCTCAATTTTTCCAAAATTGCCATTTGGTCCTCAATTTCCTAAAAATTACCCAATTTGACCTCAATTGGGAGTTAATTTAATGAAAATGCCCCTAATTTCCTTAAATTACAATTCTAACCCCAATTTTCCAAAAATCCCCAAATTGCCAAAATTTTCAAAAATTCCAATTTGGCCCCCGAATCACAATTTCATTCAATTGATCCCAAAACTCTGTAATTTCCCCCATTTGTGGTCTAAATAGTCTCCCCTATCTCTCCCTCATCATTTTAAGCCTTGTACCACTTCATTTGTCTCAGAAATGAGCTCAAATGAAGCTTCGTCCAAAAATACTATATAGAGAGAGAATGCTTCGATATCTTTCCGGAGAGGGTCCGATGACTGGAGCATTTTCCATCACAGAGTTGCTCTCTTTGTGAGGATCCTTCCTTGATCAAACCACACCTCAATTGGTGGCCTTAGTAGTGTGAATTTCTTAGATTAACTTTTTGCATAAATGCATTGTGAACAATGTTTTCTTGCGAGGGGTGGTGGAGGCAACTTACCCGCTTAGCTCAGGAGAAGGTTGGGGCACCTCTAAGTGGAGTTTGGTGAGCTCGATTTGGTCAAAATTAGCCTGGGGCGGCTCGACTTGAGCTTTAGTGGTTCGAGTTGCTGCCTGGTCGAGGAGTGGCAACACTGTTTGAGCTTACGCGCTCTTCTTCGGTGGTCCTCAAGCTGGAAGGAGGGTGCAGCTAGGTAGAGGACTTCCTCTTGGTTCCAAGGGTACGGAATGTAGCTTTAGATGTTGAGAAAAAGCTCACTGTCAGAGCTCTACTTTGGTGCTTGCCAAAAACTAGGACATTTCACCTTCTTCGCTCAATTTCAGGATGCTAAGAATGAATGAAGGGGTGCTCTTTATATAGGGAGCTCGACAACTATCCAGCTACTGGCCGATGTAGAACTCAGCATCTGACTAGCTGTCGGCAGTCATACCGGAGCTCTTCTTGAGTTGCCAGAGGAATAGGCCTCCCTCTCTCTAACCTTTCTGTGAACAGTCCGAGGAAGACAAAGATGGCGTGGTAGGCGTGCCATGTGGCACGCTGTGATTGGTTGGTGTTTCTAACATGTCAATCCAACTCAGCCATCACGTCAATAGTTGACTAGTTGACCGGACACGTGGCAACCTCCCATTGGTTGTTCGTGTGTGCATTGCAAGCTATCCAGTTGTCTGCTGATCATTAACCGTACACGTGGTAGCCTTCCATTGGCTACCAGTGTCTTTATGGCTGCTGATTGGGCATCGTTGACCGTTGATCAGTCCAGTCTATTGAATGGTTGGACCGTTGGTCAATCTGGTTTGTTGACCGATTAGACCATTGACTGGTTCAGTCAGACCGAGTTCGGTGACCTAAATTTGAAAATCGGTTGGTTCAGGCTCGATTCGACCATTTTCTAAAATTTAAAAAGTTCTAAATTCATTTTCTATCTAATGGTGGACTCAATTTTCCAAATTAACATTTTTAAGCCACCTAGAAAAATGAATCATTGAATTGGTTCACTATGGTTCAGTCCGATTCAGGTTCGGTTCACCCCGAACCAACCTAGTTTTCCCATTCAATTCACCTCATGGTTCTTCCCCATGATTTTTGTGAATTTTTTTATCACTTGGGATTTTCCAATCTCCCATATTAACCCTTCTTTACTATTTTCGGTTCATTAATTTACTCATTTTGTTATATGAAAATTGGTCGGGTTTTTTTCCTGGTTTTCCTTGGTTGGAGAGGACCGATTTACAACTCTCTCCTCCTTTTATGAGTTTTATCCTCGAAATGTTTACACATTGAACAATTGTGTGTATCTATCCTTTATGGTTAGGTTGGCCATTCGGCTATCTTGGACCTTATCTAGGCTGAGGTCTACCTCAATCTACACAACTAACTTAGTAGGGGTAGGTAGCTGGTCCTCATCGATACTACTCTCGTGTGGTACTTAAAGCTGAGCGTGTCTACTACCACGGTTGGCCTTGCTGGGGTGGTACTCGATTGTCAGGTCGTAGTCTTTTACCAACTCCAACCACTTTCGCTGTCGTAGGTTGAGTTCCTTTTGGATTAGGAAGTATTTTAGGCTCTTATGGTCAGTGTATATGCGACATTTTACTCCATAGAAATAGTGACATTAAATCTTGAAGGTGAACACTATTGCTGCCAACTCGAGGTCATGGGTAGGGTAGTTCTTCTCATGAGGCTTTAGTTGTCAAGAGGCATATGCAATGACCCTTCCATGCTGCATTAGGACACATTCCAATCCTTGTTCGAATGCATCACTGTACATCATACACTCTCCTGCATCTAAGTCAGGTAAGGCCAGCAATAGAGTCGTCATCAATCGGGACTTGAGCTCCTAGAATGACTCCTCACACTTAGCATCCCACTTTTAATCAACTCCTTTCCTTGTGAGATGAGTTAACAGAGCTGCAATTTTGGAAAAATCCTCCATGAACTTTCATTAGTTTCCAGTGAGTTCGAGGAAACTACATACGAGAGAGTTTCTAGGAAGGTCTAGAACTAAGGTCTCCTAATGAAGGATCGCTCTGCCCTTGAATCAAAGATAGTGTATCTCTCCTTCCCAAATATTTTGCATGTAACCTGAGTGATATTTAACAGAACTTTTGAGAGAAAGCATTTTATCAAATCGGGAAAAAGGGACTACAGGACTTGGGACTATAGACTAGGTTTAAAGGGGTGGTTGGGACGTACTAGCCACTATGCTGGGGTCCTTCAGAGTTTCTTCTTGGTTGAGGTTGTAGACCTAGGCCGGTACTCATGTGGGTGCCTTCATTCCTCCATTGGGTGCACTCAAAACTTTTGGTGGTGGTTGGGGGGTGTTCCCCTGTAGCATCAGGCAATTTCTTATGTAGTGCCCGAGCTGCCTACATCCAAAGCACGTTGGCCATGCCCCTTCATGATTCCTCTAGCACCTGGGGCAGTAGGGGCCCTTCCTATGAGGGGGTGCATTCACCTCCCTTTGGGCATAACCCTCCTTCCTTCTCGGGAACCTTGGTCGGTTTCCCCACCGCGGCCTACCTTGTTCCTTCTAGCCTCCTTTGCTACCTTGGCCCTTTTCTTTCCTTCACCCGTTCAGCTCTATCCGGTGGCGTCTTGTTTGGACTAGCCACTCGCACTCATGGGCCATGCTAATGATGTTATCCAAATTGGTGGGGCGTCCTAATACACCCATCTAGTCTCTCACGTCCATATTGAGACCATTGATAAACTTTTGGCAGATGTGTGCCGATCCCACCAAGTCGAGGGGCGAAGGGTCTCAACTCATTAAATTTGGTCTCATATTCTAAGACCGTGCTTGCTCCTTGTCGTAGCCTGAAGAACACCATCTTCTTCTCATTGATTAAGTGGGGAGCTAGGTACTCCTCCGAGTACCTCTCTTTGAACTCCTCCCAGGTAGGGGTGACGGGGAAGAGGCTCCTCACGTTGTCCTACCACCTCTTCGCGTTGGACTCCAGAAAGAACTCAGCCACCATTACGATCTCCTCCAGGAGCATCCTTATGATCTCCATGAATTTCTTGAGGCCAGCTAGCTAATCCATGGCTGCCCTAGCATCCTTATCTCCTTTGAATGGTTTGCACCCAAGTTATCGGAGTGTCTTCAGGTACTTAGGGATGTCTTAGAGGGGCAGGGTAGGCACAGAAGTGGACTGGGATTATACCTCTTTAGGTTAGGTTTGGGACTCAGTGTCTAGGTGGGGTTTGTTGCTGAGGTGGGGTTCTTTGAACACCCTAGTAAATTCTTCATATAGTCATTGGTGTTCGGAGCTGAGACCTTGGGGGGTCAGTTGTGCCCTCGGGGATTCTTCCTATGGGAGAGGGTTGCCAGCGGAATCTACGATCGCTGCCCTTGTTCTCTTGGCTACCCTTTTTGGTGCCATAGCTGGTTTAAGATTTTTTTTATTAGTGTTTAGGTTATAAAGTTTTGATAATGCATTCGGGAAAACATAGGCTCTAAGTTGTCACGCCCTGACATAGTTTGGTTGAAGCCTTGTGATCAACCCGCCACTCTCCCGAACTTCGAGGAGGGATTCCTCCCTGGGATCAGGAAGAGTCAGGCATAGTACTTGTCATGTCTTCCTAGAATAACATCAAACAAAACTGAAAATTTAATTCATACTTGGTTCAGGTCTTGGCGAGGAAAAGTTCCCTCAAAGTTCTCTTCCTTCCTAAAAATGTTTAGAGGGAGGGAGTGAGTTCCATGACTCAATGAGTTGGAGAAATATTAAGATGCATTTAGTTAGGTATCATCAAGTTTATGGTATTTTCACTTTCTACCCCTTCTCAGGTTGGCAAACAATCACACACCCTTCTTATCATAGAAAGGGATCACATGTTTGCATAATGGTCCCCGACCGCTCCACTTGTGGACTAGAGCGCCTTTACCATCCACCCTAATAGAGGTTAACAGCCTCTACCCCGAGTTTGAGTGGACCTTGCTCATCCCACCCTCAAACCTCAATCACACTTCATGTCTACTTTGTGGGAGGAAATCTCTTTCCCCCTGCTACCTCAGTCTCAGTGTACAGGAAGCTCCCACAGCTTCTCGACATATTGGATGACATACCGCCCTTATGCTCCTTGGGCCGTCCAATAGCCCTTGGGACCACCACTTCCTCCTACCAGGTGTCCTAATGGCCCCGCATCACATTTGCTTACACAATCAAGAGTCTTTTCATTCATAGCCATCATATTTGGCCCTCTAGTTCAAGGGTATGTTGGCTTGGTTTCAGCCCACGCATACCAGCCGAACAAGTTTAACGACATGGGCTTCAGCTTAGTAGCTATTTTTGTCCCAACAAGCCCAACATCCCAACATTGGCTCCATGGGTATCACACACAATTACCCATTATTAGGACTTTTAGCAATTCATATCATGCTTATTTTGAATGGGTCCATACACGTGTCCATCAGCCTTGGGCCCATTTGTATCACCACGCCTCAGCCTTGGAATTAGCTTTCAAATGTTTTAAGCAGAGTCATCCAGTCAGGGGAGGCTAATTATGAGAAAATCATTTTTAGAAGAAAAACCATCGTATCAATCAGAACCCATGTTGTAGGTTTTCCACTCACCCGATAATAGCGACGTGGTCATCCCGGTGAGACCCCTCTTCATGAAGTGCTTCCTTGTGTCGGTACTTGGGCAATCCACTCCTACACGGTACAAATATCCATATCAAGAGGATCAGCATAATAGGACACATACTTTCTAGTATTTTATGCATAGGTTCTCAAATTATGCCTTAATTGCATTTGGGTCCTTATTATTTACCATTTTACATTTAGGTCCTTATTCATCCCTTAATTTTAATTAAGCCCTAAGGATTTCCAATTATCCTTCTTGGGTCCTTAATTTTTCCAAAACCCCCAATTGGCTCTCAATTTTTCCAAAATTTTCATTTGGTCCTTAATTTCCCAAAAATTGCCAATTGACCCTTAATTTCCCAAAAATTCCCAATTGGTCTTCCATTTCATTCAATTTTCCGAATTGGACTTCAATTAGGAGTTAATTTCATGAAAATGCCCCTAATTTCTTTAAATTACAATTCGGCCCCCAATTTTCCAAAACTCCCCAAATTGTCCAACTTTTCAAAAATTGTAATTTGGCCCCCGAATCACAATTTCATTCAATTGATCCTCAAAACTAAGTTAATTTCCCCCATTTGTGATCTAAATCATCTTTCCTATGTCTCACTCTTCATTTTAAGCCTTGAACCACTTCATTTGGCTAACAAATGAGCTCAAATGAAGCCTCACTAGAAAATGTAGTCTAGAGAGAAAGTTTTTTTATATCTTACCGGTGAGGGTCCGGTGACCAGACTTTTGCTGTTACTGAGTTTCTCTCTTCAAGAGAATCCTTCCTATATCAAACCATGCCTCAATTGGTGGCTTGAGCAATGTGAATTTCTCAGCTTAAGTTTTTAAGAAACGTACTACGAACAGTGTTTTCTGGCGAGGGGCATTGGAGGGACTTGCCTTCTTAGCTCGAGGAAAGGTCGGAGCACCTCTAGGTGGAGTTTGGGGAGCTCAGTTTGGCTGAAATTGGTCTGGGGATGGCTCAACTTGAGCTTCAGTGGTTCGGGCTGCTGCCTGGTTGAGTAGTGGCATCACTATTTGAGCTTCTTCACTCTTCTCTAGTGGTACTCATGCTTGAAGGAGGGTGCGGCTGGGTAGAGAACATCCTCCCAGTTCTAGGGGTACAAAATGTGGTTTCAAATGTTGAGAAAAAGAGTGATGTCGGAGCTCTGGTTTGCTGCTCACTAGAAACTAGGACACTTTACCTTCTTCACTCAATTTTGTGATGTTGACAATGAATGGATGGATGCTCTTTATATGGGGAGCTCGACAACTATCGGGGCTACAGGCCGGACTAGGACTCAGCCTCCTACTCGGCCGTCGGTGGTCATACTGGAGCTCTTCCCAAGTCTCTAGAGGAATCGTTCTCCCTCTCTCTAACCTTTCTATCAACAGACCGAGGAAGACGATGATGATGTGGTCAATGTGCCACGTGTCGCACTATGATTCGCTAGTTTTTCTAGCTTGACAATCTAACTCAACCACCGCATCAACCATTGACTGGTTGATCAGACACGTGGCAAACTTCCATTGGCTACTCGTGTTTGGGTGGCAAGCTGAACGATCGTTTGCTAACCATTGACTGTACGCGTGGCAACCTCCCATTGGCTGCTCATGGCTGCTAACTGGGCGTCGTTAACCGTTTACCGTCTGGACCGTTGATCGGCCCTGTCATACCGTGTTTTTAGTAAATAGAAATTTCGGTCGAACAATTTTCAGGAAATTGTATTATAAGTTTAAAATTCATTTGATATAATTGGAATAAATTTGATTTAAAATAAAATAAAAAGTATTATTTTTAGAGAAATGAATAACTCGATGGAATCGAGCTGAGTCTGTTGAATTCAAGCGGATATTAAATATTATAAATATAATTGTTAATTATGTATATATATATATTGAAGAGATGTTTACATATAAAGGTTTATATATATACCTATACAAAATTAATTTCCATGCAAATATAAAGGAGAAAAGGATTTGAGAGTTGAGGTTATACCATTATCAAACAAATACACATATGATTTTATTAAGAGGTTCAAAGTATCAATATAATTATGTTATACAAAAAGGAATGAAACCCAAGTATACATGAGGAATTTAAATAACAATTTCACTCCATCATACTATTAAGTGAATGTCGATATATAACATAGATTCATATAATGTTGGACCATAGAAAATAATAGTTGTGGAATTAAAAGATTCCTAAAGAGCCTAGCACTGCGATAATCCAACCATACATATTTACAATTTTAATCTACCTTATCCAAATGGAATGGATAAATTAAATACCTAGTAAATTCCTTTAGGTGAAAATAATGATATCATTATGTGAATTTGGTTTAGTATGAAACTATTATCGTATTAGTCATACACCCCTACCATAAATACCCATAAATTAATACCCACATTCAATTATTAGAATTAATACCCATAAATACCTATCAATTTCCTAATTTAATGAGAATAACTTACATAAGTATCATGAAGCACATAACAATTATTGGAATGAAGGGGAAAAACCATAGAATTTCCTAGATATCATTCCTTGCCCAACCCATAAATTTATATAATGTCCTAGTTACTCAAATGGGTAATTGGTTATTAGTTTTAACGCTTAAAGATCATCACTTCCTTCCTTTGTTTCCTAGTTATGGCTACCTTACCTATCCCAATTGAGTTATCGTCTCCTTTGCTATTGTCTCCTCATTCGCATGTTCTTTGGGTTTGGCTCTATACACGGTCCTACCTTCCCTCTTACATAGGCTTGCCTCTTCTACAGAGGTCAGAGTACCTTGACCTCTTTGCCTAGGGGATTCAAATGCGTTATTTGTCCTTATTAGGTTTTCCTAGGGGATTCAAATGCGTTATTTGTCCTTATTAGGTTTGCACTTCTTGTCCCTAATTGTCTCGGGCACAAGATTTTTTATTGGACGCATTATGATATGATGCGACATAATTTTATGAGAACTTGAAATTTTATTGATTGGGAATCAAATACAGTACATTTGGGGACCTATTCCCTCTAAGGGAGTTGGTTAAAAGAAAGGTCAGGAAGCTCTACACAAGAATTTTGAGGAACTCTCTCCGATGTGGGTTTGAAGTCCTCATTTGTAATTGTAGCTCTTAGGGCGGCCTCCTCTCTTTCATCCCCTCGAACTCTGGTAGTCAGGGAGGTATTACTCTTGGGAGGTATTGCCATCAACCCTTGTGGCGTGGGACATTTCCCCACCATGGGTCCTATTCCTCCGCACCTATAACAGGTTATCCCGACACCTGCTCCTATGTGGATCCTTCGGTATTTACATGGTGGAGAATCTTCATCTGCTCTCTTCTCCTTTCTCTTCCTTTCTTCATGTCCTTCCCTACTTTGGAGGTAGTGCTTTTAGGAGTGGGTGTCACATTCCTTAGTGGTTTTGGGCATTTTCGTGCGTAGTGTCCCCTCTATCCATGATTGTAGCAGGTTACTTACTTGCATGGACCATTATAGATTCTTCTACATCTCGGGTTTTGGGAAGTTTTTCTTGTTGGTTGTTGAGGGTCTCTACATTTCACCATCATTGGGTGCGTACTTCCTACAAAACAGTCCCCATTCCTAAGCATGAAGCAAGGTTCCCTGAATACTTTGACAAATTCTTCGTTAAGTCTCCTCAACTCAAGAGACATCCTTGTTCTCATGGATTGGGTCCCTCTAGAATCTTGAGCTCCCAAGAAAATTTCCTCGCACAGGGAAGGATTCCTTACAAGTCCTGGGGTGGCTGAGACAATATGGGTTTGATTTCTCTAGGAGTGATCATATCTATTTGAGAGAAGTTGATCGTGGGTTAGGGTTCTAGAGCTTTAAGTTTTGAAACTTTGTTTAGAAAACCATGCATTGATACTACTTGAGTTGTCATGCCTCAACCTAGTTTGGTTAGAGTCCTGTGATCAATCTGCCACCCTTCCTCATACTAATTTAGTATTTCAACAAAATAATCCAAGCAAGGTAAAGGCGTCGAAGTGCACCTCTTTTCCATAACAAAGTTTACAAAACAACCAAATAAAAATTACCTTTTTATGGTACCTTTGGCTATCTCTATTAGAGTCACGCTGTAAACCCCGCACTTTTGAGTTAAGGAAAACCGGGAAAAGAACCAGTCAAACCAAATAAGAAAACCGAGCCAGTTTACATTTGGGAATAAGCAATATGAAAATTTACAACTTTTGGGTGATCCAAAGGGTTCATTAAACCTTGGAAAAGAAACTTAAGACAAAAATAGAAAATAAATACTAAATTGGTTCGGGTGAACTAGATTTCATAAGAACTTCAAAGTTAAACGTGCTTGCCTGAGAGTAGTGTGAGGATGGGTGACCTCTTGGGAAGTATGATCTTTTAATATATGGTAATATTAATACTAGTAATAAATCTCTCCCATTTAATACATGGTTTTACACCTATATAAAGAGGTCATCCCCATTCATTCTCCTTACACCCGAACACTTCTCTCTCTCTCTACTGCTCCATTTTCCGGTGAAGCTTAAACGAGAGCATCGACTTGAACATTTTTCATAACCTCGGAAGGAGAGATCAGGCTCTTTAGAACCAGGGAGAAGTCAGTTATCGGATAGTAAACTCCAATCAATTCGAGAATCACTAGAGAAGCGCCGACATGATGGAACAGTGAAGCAGCTCCGGCGGACCGAAGCTGCCCTATTTCGGCAAAGCTGAAATTGGCCATTTTGAGCCCTCCTCATAACAAACCAAGCCCTTCCAACACTTCCTCAGCCCTCCCACGGCCGAATTAGGACTGAAAGGTAAGCCAATTCGACTCCCCTCTACAACTTCTGACTGGTGCTAGAGAGAACCGACGGAATTTCAATGATGAAATTCTAACTCAATTTGGCATCAATTGATGCGATTATTGATTCTAGGATGATCCTCAAGATGAGAGCTATCTGCCCAAATCGAAATCTCGGACCACCATGCCCTCACCGGTGAGAAATCAAAACTTTCTCTCTCTATAGTCTATTTTCCGGCGAAGCTCCGTTTGAGCTCGTTCCGATGTTAAAATCTGTGATTCAAAGTTTCTTAGAATCGTATGAACATGCAGAAACTCAATTTCAACTCAATTTCAATAATTAGAAGTGTTTGATCGGTCAATTTGATGAAATCAAATTCGGTAGTGTTGAAGAGTTGAAATTGGGGAAAAATTGGGGAAAAATTGGGGATTTTCAAAATTCAAAGGGCTAAAATGCAATTTTATGAAATTGAGGATCAATTGGGCATGTAAATAATGATGGAGGACCAATTGAGGAATTTTGGAATTTTTGGGGCAAAACTTACCATTTTTGTAAAAGAAGGGCAAAATGGTAATTTTGGAAAAATTGGGGGACCAAATTGGAAATTTGGGAAATTAAACCCCTTTTTCGTGAAATTGAATAAATTGAGGTCCCAGGATAAATTTTAAAAGTTACTGGACTCAATTTGAGGAAAAACTGACATTAGGGACTTAAAGTTAAACAGAAATAACTTTAGGGACCTAATTGTAAATAACTAAAAGTTTAGATTTTCTCATTCATTGGAAATGAATAAAGGCTATTATGCTGAGTAATAATGAACAAGGTTGTTCATATCGTGTAGGAACGTGAAATATCGGGAATGCCAGCAAGGACAAGCTCGCGTGAATACAAAGAACCGGTCTAGTGGAATTCACAGGATTAACAGGTGAGTGGGTTTACTAACATCATACCAGGTTGGGATGATGAGCACAACTTAAAATTAAAAACCACTTACCGGTTGTGAGTGGAAATTTTATATTATACCCGGTTGGGAATGATAAGTACCTCAGTATGAAAACCCACTATTAAGTGGTATTTTAAACATCGCTACTTAGAGGAAGTGATGTGAAAATCATGCGGAAAAACTACTTACCGATTGTAAGTAGATCATACCCGGTTGGTATGATAAGACTTTCTCGAAGGAAGTTGAAAACCCGTTCATCGGTTATGAACGGAGGTGTCCTTATAGCCAGGCGGTATAATTGATAGAGAAAACATATGTTTTGTCGGAAGTGCTCTCCCCTAACTGTGTGCCAATGCTTAAACAATTTGGGAGACCTTCTCAACGGGAGCTCGAATAGCTCTGATAGACCGAGGGCCTCGATTTTGGAACTTGGGGGCTAAATGCCCAATTTTGAAAATCTCGTACAGTGGGCCCAAGGCTAGTTGGCACGAGCAGGAGCTCGTAAACGAATATGATATATGTGCCATAAAACTTAATAAGTGAATTGTTTGGCCATGGTACCAAGATAGGACCGACATGCTCAGTCAACTAGTGGCAGTGCGATATGACAGGTCGACGGACCAGTCAAGACAAACAACTACGGGTTGAGTTGAGAGTCAGGGTCGTTGGACTAGTGGCACCACAGATGACATGGCAATATAAGAAAATATTATTTGTGCATGCACTGTGAGTATGGGATCATCAAGATGCCTATGAGGGGTAGTGATGAGTCCTAAGGGCACTGGATGACCTGGTGGCTATAAGGGCAGTTCGTCGTTCCAGGTGTCTGTGCGAAATCTGGAGTAGCACGAAGCGCATGAGACCGGGGTGGGGACAGGATGAGGTCTCTATCCTCATATGGACACGAAGAAGTGATTTCGGGATTATGGGTCGGATGTCACGTACATCCACTCATTCTTAGGGTAGAAGTGGTCGTATTTCTATACGGGTTGCAAGAAAAGTCGCTCTGAAGCCACTAGCGGGTTCAGTAGTGATACTGACTTGCGAATGTGTATAACCTTCATGATGAAGGATGTTTGTTGGGTGATGACACACCGTGGTAAATAAGAAATGGTGGAAAAACCTGAATTTTTAAATGAAGGGATTTTTAAAAGAGAATAAGGAGTCTGGCACACTCCAAATCAAACATTTTTCCTAAAATTTAAAATTTGAAAACCCATTCACTGAGTCATTGTATTCACCCCCTCCATTATTTCCCTTTCACGTAACCCCAGAAAGCTTATCCCAAAGACAACCAGCTAACACGCTTGTAAGACAGGTATGATAAGTTTAAAATTTTGTGCAATTTTGATTTATGTTATTCTAAGAAAGGTGCATGTTTATAGGACGCTTTACTCTTCATGGTTTATAAACAAGGGGCAACCCTTAGTAAACCGGGAGAGTGGTGGGTTGATCACAGGTATCCGACCAAACCGGGCCGAGGCGTGACAACTTGAGTGGTATCAGAGCACCCATTATGTTGAAGAATTTCGATATCCTCCGATGGCCAAATTGATCGGTGAAGGTGCCCCAAAGTCTCTCACATCTTCATCTTCATCTTTCGTGGTCGTGTAGGATCATAGGGTTCAAATGAAGAGTATAAAAGGAAAATCCAAGGAAGGTATTAGGAGATACCGACATAACTTATTTGAGAAACTCAAATTATATATTGATTAGTAATATTGTCATGTTAACTGCTAACTATATACTATAATATGAATCGGGGCAAAACTCACCGGGAAAAAATTGAATGCTACTCAAGGTAAGGGACTTTTATTATAGCATTGAGTATGATTGGACCGACGTATGTTTTCTACATATTTTTAAATATGTGTTGTTTATTATGTGTTTAGAATTGTTTAAACAAAACAAAAGACAACATCGAAGAATTTACACCATATTTTAAAAGAAAGGCTTTGTCCTATATTTTAGAAATAAAGGGTATCAATTCATATTTTCGAAAGAAGGGCTTCGATCCATATTTTAGAATAATGGGTTTCAACCCATATTTTAAAATAAGGGGTTGTGACCTATGTTTTAAAGAATGTGCATCAACCATGAATTGAGAAAATAGGACTCCGGTCTGTGATTATGGAAAAGGGACTTCGATCTACATTTATGAACACATAAACATGCAAGGTTTGAACAGATAACAAGCTAATATTTATCATTGTTTGAAAAATAGTTATGTCGCGGAGGGGTTGGCTAGATAGCAAGCCAATCACTATGACTATTGTGATTTACTTTATGCATCACTTGTGTTTATGGCACGTGGAACGGTATCGATAGATGCCTGTTAGGAGGGGTAGTTTCGAGTACTAAGGGAAATCCTGGAGGTGAGATAATAAGGGGGAGATATTTTTTATCATAGATATATAGGATAAGGTAGCCATAAGACGATGTACAACGATTGTCCATGCGGTGTTTGGAGACAGTCACAATATATCCTAAGGCGTTAGTGGTCCGGACCTTAGAGTGTACAAAGGGGCACTCTTCCTAACATGTTTCAGAGAAGGCCACTTGAGAGTGTTTGAGACCTACCACTTGCCACCAGTAGAGAGATGTATGACCACACTACTAGATTATGACCATAATGCACCAGTATTTTGACAACAGTTATAATACTATGTTTGTGAAACAATACACGAGTCATTCCTATATTGTGAATATTGTGTGGATGGGGACTTATTCTCCTGATAAATAGTGATAAGAAAAATACATGTTTTAAAATGAGAAAAATAATTTAAAATATTTTCTCCATTATGATATTTCACTAATCTTCACAATTCACCCCACTCCCTTACTCCCTTTCAAGTACCATTCAAGTAGCATAACAAAATTCTAATGAGATCTCCGTAAATAACTCGAGATAAGCCACCTTTACAATAACTCTAGGTGTCTCCCAAGTAGTGGAAAGTTTGATATATGATTTTTTTGTAAATTATGATTTGATTAAACTTATTTAAATTCTTACTGAAATAAAACTGTATTTTATGCCATTTGTGCCTAACGGCATGTTAGTTCTATGATAGTGCGAGCCCCACTAATGTAATATCGGGAAGATGTGGCGATTATGACATTGGTCCAACCCAAAATATCGAATCAATGCTTTAAAATAAGAGAAGAGTACTATTGTAGATAAAAAAAAAATAAGACAATGTACTTGGGTAGGTGTTCATTCCTAGGATTGTTTAATTGTCCATTGTGTACTTTGAAAAGTTATTTTATAAAAGTTTAAATTTATAGTGGATTTTGGAACTATTGTATTAATTTAAACATTTTAGCTTGTCCCTTATATTTTACTCAGATATCCATTACCATAGGGTTAAGAGAATGTAACAGTTGTTATGTCGGTCAGACCCATGAGTTAGGCTCGGGCATGACAACTTTAGAGGCTAATTATATTATCCGCTTACATTGAAACTAAAGAGAGTGAGGAATGACTATTATTCCCAGTAAATAATCATCCCAAGATGTTCGCAGTTGGGACTAAATGTATGAAAACGATGAGAGTTAGACACTCTCCTGGCTTCAAGTCAACTTTGGAGGATATGTGATTTTCTTATGTTGTGTATGATGATGTGAAATGAATGTAAAATACCCTCGATCCATTCACATACATTAAAGAGGTAATAGAAGTTGATGAGATTTTTGGTAAGTTAAAAGAAATGAATTTTTTTTATAGTTTTAAAAGTAATCACATGTAATGAAAAAAAGTTTGTGAACTATTTGCGAAAGATATCAGAAAATACTAGATTTGAGATATCTAGATGATTAAGCTTTTACAAGAATGTAAAAAGATATTTTGCATAAAAAATAACTTTGTTTGAAGTGTTACATTTTATTATCTAAAGATTAGTTTGTTATATATGTATAAATTATTTCAGAATTTGAGTTAAATCGAGATTGAGTCTATAAATACTCAAGGTCGATCCACTCACTCATTGAACATGAATTATCCCTCAATATTAGGAATACAATATGAATACAACCGTAGAAGTTGGGTATACTACTGACACCATAAAAAGAGTAAATTCTTTAGTAATCTTTCGTAAATAGTTCACAAACTTGTTAGTATTTATGTTTTTATTGATATTTAAATTGAGTAAAAAATGTGAATTTTTAAATTTTATGATATATTGAATTTGTTGTTAATTATGCATTTTATTAGATTAAGAGTTTTGGGTCAACTATATACTAAAGTTGTGTGAGCCTTATCATTGTAGCGTATAAATGGCTCGATAGGTTGTGAGGCAAGAATAGACCCCTAGTCATAATTATGGATGTGATGAGTCTAGACAAATGAGGTGGCAATGAGATCATTAAAGATAGTATGAGAAGGGCGAGCGAGATAGAAAGGCATATGGGAGGTACTTGTTGGAGAGAAAGATAACAAATAGTGAAGTGGAAAGAGTATCAAAGGGAAGACTGGCTAATTGAAGTAAACAAATGACTAATGAAAATGCGACTAGTGAGAGTATTAAAGCAACTCATTCTAGTTAGAAAGTTAACCAAGAGAAACACATCATTGCAGGTGGAATTGAACTTAACAATTTGATAGAGTAGAAGATAAAAATAATAATAATATAAAAAATATGATTTAGGTGATAATTAAAAGTAAGGTTATATAATAGTTCAAAATACAATTAATAGTCTAGGGAGCAAGATAAGATAGACACTAGTTTTAAAATAAAAATTTCATGAGAAGATGACGGTGTAGAAAAAGGGTTAAGCCCATGTTAATAATATAATGATAATTGTTTTCAATATCCTCATTTGTGGTAGAGTAAGGGATAAGAGATATAATAAGTGATGTCATTTTGTTGAAGCCATTTTTTTTAATTTAGATAAAATAAATTATTTAGCATCATCAAATTTTAAAATTAAAGAAATTTATGACATAATTGTAAAACATCAAATATATTAACCAAATATATTAAGAAAATATGTACCACTTTTCATAATAAAGTAACATAAATATTTATTATAATTGCGGAGAAAATAAATATATTAATAGTGACTAGTATAAGATTTGAGGGGAAGAATTCTTACTATCAATTGAATTAATTGTAAGAACAATTACTCTTGTGATAGGTTAATAAAATGTGAAATTGAGATTTTTTTTCAAGAGAACCCTTCCCACAAAACTCAAAATGATACATAAACTTCTTTAAAAGACTGCATAACAATGACAAAAAAGAGAACATCGCGCAGAAAACTCAAAATGATACATAAACTTCTTTAAATAGCTACATGACAAAAACGAGTTATGATAGATGGGCTCGGCCATAGAACTAATTAAAGCACACTAGTAAAATATAGAAAAATTGATGGATTAACAAGCAATATAAGAAGAGTATAATTTAAAGTAACAATAATTACTAGCGGTGAATTTGAAGAAATATAAGAGATTTATGAAAATGTTAGAAAGATACTAGATATTATGAAGATAAAATTATGAGTAGGTGTGTAAGAATGATCTTGCTAGTTGAAATAACATATAAATATGATAGATTGGCAATGAAGAGATATTCAAGAACAATCTACTCCTTTAATGAGAGATCAGAAAAATCATAAGTTGCATGATAATTGACATCCGAGTGAATGTACCTATCCATAATATAGGATATTAAAGATGGTGTGCCCAAATCAGTTCCAAATGCCATATAAATTTGGGAGAGTTAAAATTTTTGTGGTATGTGTAAGCAATAGGTGCAACAAAATCACCCGATTGTAAGGAAAGTTGGAGATGGGACCATGCATTGGGTATAGTCGTCTACGTGCATTGGGTTCAACGCAAAATGGGTCGTATGTTATCAATAGGGGTAATATGAAGTTATCCATGACTGAGATAGGCTACCATGTAGCGAGCAAGTCCAAGAGCGACAATGTGCCCCGAGCCAAGGCGATCAAATGGAATCTATCAGAGGAGTGCAAAAAACTTAGTGGCGACAATGAGATGAACCAAGAGTAAAACACACGAGCAGAAGGCGTGGGCACGAGCAATCTCGGATGAGTGTGCGGATGAAAATCAGAGTTCATAATTTGTAATTTGTAATGGTTTTTGGCCTACTATTAACGGAGGAGAAGCCATTTGAGGGAATAGACGATGAGAGCAAGTGAGAGGCCATAATGTTCCACTCTTTCCCAAGACCGTCAATGAAATGTCTTATAAACACGGGCAGGAGAAATGCAGGTGGTGCCATACTGGCCCAAAATAAAAGCATGTTTGGGTTGCTATCTTAATAGAAACCTTAAGGACCTCTACTTTGAGTTATATTGTAAGCTAGGAGTCACAATAAACAAAACCCCACCCTCTCCTGTTATAAGACCACTAGACAAACAGATTCTCTCTACCTTTACCCCATCTCTCTCTTTACAAAATATTTTAGGCAAAAAAAATCTTTACATAATATTAATATTATTAAAGAGGTGTGCCGCTAACGCCATGGCCACTATTATTTAATTTCTATTTTATTTAAGAGAACCTTTTGAAAATAATTAACATGTTGCATATGAACTTCTTTATATGCCACTTGCAAGGTTTATATCCGTATACCCGAGTTTTGGTACAAATCAAAGTGGCGACGACTTGGGACCTAAAAGTCTTCTGTGCCTTCTCATTTTCCCGTAGTTTATCTAATGGATCCGTCATCTTAAAAGAAATAGAGAAATTTATGAAATTCTATGACAAATTGAATCAATGGCTCTCTTAATTATAAGACGATAATAGAGACATGTATTAACTCCCTCTTTCTCAACTAGAAATAAAATCTGCACATCCTCTAATCAGATCAGTACAAGTATTCAAAGTAAGCAATTTGTAATTCAGATAAGGCCGGCAGTACTAAGTGGTGGCATGATCCGCATGCCCGGCATATGTATTGGATCTACTGTAGCATTTTGTTATTTGCGAGTTGGGTCCGAAAGGAGAGGTTCACATGATGATTGGTGTGGAGTCCTTTTTTACACTTCTTCGTTATGCACTAATAGTACATAATGTGCTATAGGTAGCTTCCACCATTTGGTTCACACATCTATGTACTATAAATAGTGAGGCACCTAACTCCTAGAGCTCATACCAACACGGTCATCAAAAGAGAAATAAGAGATCTGTAGTCCTTGATCATCAGATGGAGCCCAGCGGAAAGCTCGTGCTGGTCTTCATGTTGATTGCTGCCATCTTCGGCCGCTGCCATGCCTCGGTAAACATCATCATGTCATATGATAGTTCTAGAAACCCTTAGACAAAAATAATATAGGGGAGATGGTATATGAAGAAGTTTATAATGTAGTAGTACAATATTTGGCCTAATCATAGATACAATTCATTTTTTATGATACTTAATTATCTATTATTATTATTCATTCTATTTTGATATACTTGCTAAATGTAATAAAAATATAAGATTGATTATTTATAACTATTTATTCTCCCTGCTTGCATGCAGACCATATGCAACGTGCCTTTAACTGGTCTGTACGCGTGCATGCCGGCAGTCAGGTCCCCCTACCCGCCGCCACCGACGGTGGTGTGCTGCAACGCATTGCTACATGTGGACTACGGCTGCCTCTGCTCCTACAGGGACTCCTGGATCATTCGGTCTGGTGTAGTCAACTTTAACCTTGCTTTGCAGGTCCCCGGAAAGTGCGGACTCCCTTTTGTCGGCCACTGCTGATTGTAAAAGAATGGACATAAATGATAAATTATCCTTACTATTTGGATGGCAACTCAGATTGAAAAAAATAATACATCTGAAAGTTATAATTAGTCTTAAATAATGCTCACGTAAAGGAGAAGATTTGATGTAGTAGCATCATCTTCATCAAATAATATGTGATTGTGATTTCATTTATCTCTATAGTATATTTGTGTCTTTTTAATCATATTCACGTATCATTAAATTCACGAGTCTTCTATATAGTCAAAAACCAAATCATGATTATTAAGGAGATGACTAACATTAACTTGTGAGTCTTAGTTAATCTACACCATGCCCTTCATGAAATCAAATCCATTTATGTTGGCACCTAAATATTTTATTTTCAACTAATCAATTAAATAATATATTATATAACACACAATCAATTGAATTCATAAGAATTTAATATTTTTTAAAAACTAATAGAGTGGCTTCTAATCAAATAAATATTTTTTTCAAATAGTTAAAAAATAGAATGCCACTTATGAGAAAGACGGAATCCACTACCATATATAACTAATTCTTCACTAAGTTGATCACATCTTTTCCCTATTTGAGCATCCCGTGATGTACCCGTAAAAAACCCTAAAATTTTAACAGACCATCATGGTTGTGGTCAACCTAGGAGTGGATGCATTGGAACTAGCACATTTAATACTCTTGTTAGAGGTAAATATTGAAAAGATATTCTTTGGTTTCCTATAATAAATTGAATTACATACTCAATTAAATAACAGTATTTGAAAATGAATATTAAATTAATATTTATTTTTCTAATAAAAATAAAATTTACTAAATATTAATTTTTTTGGATCGATTATGTTAATAAATAAATTAAAAAAAATTAATATTAACTGAGATCGTCAAATAGGAGACCAAATCGGTCAGACCAGTCTTCTTCATCCCTACACATATAAGCCCATTCTCTTCTATATCCATGTCCCATTTTTTTTGTTAATTAAACATTCCATACAAAATCAACGCAAAACCTCCTAATTTTGATTATTTTTTAGGCAATAAAATACATGAATTAAAATTTTACTCACATCCTCTTGCGGTCAACTTGTTGTCAACTTACCAAATTTCTCTTTGAAAGTCCCACGACCACATGGATACCCTATTTTTTACCGTGTGTAAAAAAAAGGATTTAGGATGCCTCCAAGGACTCAAAATAAAGCTACTACCTTCACTTGAGGTCTATCCACG
Organism: Trapa bicornis; assembly: GCA_030064425.1. Classification (NCBI taxonomy): domain Eukaryota; kingdom Viridiplantae; phylum Streptophyta; class Magnoliopsida; order Myrtales; family Lythraceae; genus Trapa; species Trapa bicornis. The sequence goes on along the minus strand of CM057753.1, from coordinate 11,288,990 downwards.
AGCGTGATAGCTCGACTAAGATTAATTGGGCGCGAACAGCCTCAACGAGGGTGGAGTTAATGCTATGTTTTTTGGCAATGTTTTCATCGAGAAAGACGAGATGCTTTTTTGGCATTGTGATCGCCACCAACCGATTTCATTTCTATTCTTGGAGCATCTAAAAGTTTCCATAAACTCTACTCGACCTTCATGGCTATGGTCTCATCATTCACAATGAGATTTGACCCCTCTAAGTTGACTCTCTATTTTTCACTGAATTGTCTTAGCAATTGAGCATCACCTTCTCCGGTGACATTTACACACCTAGATTCGATATTCGAGTAAAATTATTAAAAACTTGTCACACCATTTATAATACTAGTCAACTAATTTAATAATATCAAAATATAAAATTTAGAATAAAAACACGTGCCATTATTTTCACAAATTTTAAAACTTTAATAAATAAAATATAAATATTTAAAAATACCAATAAAATTTACGTGAATAACAATAAATTAATAATTATATAATTTCATAATTTTTTTCGAGATATTTATCTACCGTGCACAACTACTACAGAAACTTTGGTCTTACTCCATTATCCTTCCCGACCTATTTTTGTCCTATACTCAGAACGTTATCATGTATTATTTTCTTAAATATTGATCGTTTTGAAATGTTATGATTTCTCATATTATTATAGTAATATTTTGTTATAACACATATAGGTACATAGTTAAACATTTGATCATACACAGATAAGATAAGACGTAGACTCGATTCCACACCACCGAATTATTATTAGGATTCAGAGTGGTTATCATTAGGATTCTTAGTGGTTAGATACACATCCGGCATCATATATTAATTATTAGCAACAACAAAAACACTTATTTGATGTTGATTCTTATTTATCGGTCATCTGTGTATGTATATGGGATCCTCACCATACACCTCCCTACTGTCACGGATATTTTGTACATGCAACTCCTTTTATTATGGCATTCCATACATACCCTTACACAATCAACACACCTCTCATTTGACTTCGGCTAAACTCAACTCATTTACTTCATGTGTTTTGTTATAGTCCAACCTAGTTTCCCGACTGTACTTACAAATAACTTATCATTACTCCCGATTCTATTATTAGTAATCACTACCACCATCATAGACTCGAGAGGGATAAAACTCATAATATAAGAATAACTTTAAAAATATAAAAATATACCGGAATATAAGCATAAAATTATAAATAAGAAGAAAGTGTACCAATTTGGTATATTAGCGTAAAGGTATATCTTCAACATATTTACTATCTAAAAGGGGTTAAAGTAGGGGTGAGTTCATAACTCAATAAGCAAGATTTGTCTAACAATAAAGCACCATAGTTATAATATCTATAGTGGCCCATTATGATATCAATATATAATATAAGCAAAAATCATGCTATCGGGAATAAAATCTAGCAATGTAATTCATGTTATCACATGGTTATTAGTAATTTAGTGGAGTTCATACTATTATTGGGTTTAGGCTATCACATAACTTATATCATCAACAACTCATGCTATCAGTTAGATTTATGCTATCATAGAATGTTCACAGTCTCCAACTGTTCCACTTGTGTATAGGAGCACATTTACTATTCACCATGATAGAGGTTCGCAGCCTCTACCCTGAGTTGAGTGGACATCACGTGTCCAACCCTCAAACCCTATTCATACTCCGTGCCCGCTTTGTGGGACAATACCTCTTTCTTTCTCTTACCTCAGTCTCCGTGCGTACGAAGCCCCTAGAGCTTCTTGGCATACTGGATGACAATCTACCCTTATGCTTCCTAGGTAGTCCAGCAGACCTTGGAACCACCACTATCTCATACCAGGCATCTTGATAACTCTGCATCTCATGCATGCAAAAATCAACAGTTTTCGTTTTATTGTGACCATCATCTTTGGTGTTACTAGCCCAAGAGACTCGACAACCCGACTTTGGCCTCATACCTACTAGCCCAATGAGTTCGATGACCCAACTTCGGCTCAATAGTTACTAACCCAACGAGTTCGTCTGTCAGCCATAGCGTTCTAACCAATACACACACAAATTACTTATTCTTATAAGAGTTTTTTAGGTACATCCAAATCATCTTGTCTACGGACCTACGCCCATTTCCATTGGCCTTGTGACCACTTGAACAACATCACCTGACCTTTGCATGTCTCATGCAACGTTAGGACAGCCTCCCAAAATTTTCAAGATTGTTCAATTAGTTAGAGGCGAGCAGTCCTAGAAAATCATTTTTAATTGAGGAATGCTAAAACCATTAGCCCAACCAGGCGTGATGCTAAACTCACTCACCGAATAAATGAGACTAGTTTGCCCTGGCTAGACTTCCCATCTTGGTCATGCCTTATCACACACGTTCCGATTCGATATGTCCCTACTGGGTTCGAACATGTTCATGAGAAAAGTTTTGACATGAATGTCATTCAAAGTTTTTCAGTTTGGTCCCTAAGATCTCCAACTATCCCTCCAAGGTCCTTAACTTTTCCAAAATTACCAATTGGCACTCAATTTTTTCAAGGTTGCCAATTATTCCTCAAACATTTAAAATTTGCCAATTGGTCCATAATTTCATCAAATTGGCCAATTGGTCCTCAATTGGGAGTTAATTTCAAGAAAATCCCCCAAGTTCTTTTAAATTACAATTCGGTCCTCAAATTTCCAAAATCCCCAATTTCGCCCAAATTCCCCCAATTCATTGTATTTTGACCACCCAAATCTTGGATTCATCAAATTGATTGCCCAAACTTAGGCAATTGCCTCCTATCATGCTGTTAATCGCTCCATCATCTCTCCACGATCATTTTGGCGTTTGAATCACCTAAATCGATGTCAATTTGAACTCAAACGGAGCTTCATCAAAAAAAGGTTGTAGAGAGAGAAAGCTTCTTTCTTTACTAGTGAGGGGTTAGTGGTCGAGGCTCTGGATGTGGGCAGCTAGTGCTCCTCCACGAGGTCCTTCTAGGATCAACTTGCTAGCCAATTGCCCGTGGGAGCATCACGAATTTGATGAGAGAAGTTCAGGCGATTTAGCCTCTACAACTTCAAAATTTCGATGACATAGGGTGGAATTGGCTTACCTCATAGGTGGTGGGGGTTTGATGTGAGTGGGGGAGGGCTAAGGAAGGGTCGGTTTAGCCGCCTAAGGCCGAGGGTGGCTAGGGTGCAGCTCGAGATTTTTGGCTCCTTCTTGGCCTAAGGAGCAAGAATCCTGTTTTTGGTCACCGGAGCTCGGGCAATGGTCCTTATACCGAACTGAGGTTGCAATCGATTAGAGGACTTCTTCCCGATTCCAATGGCCCCGAAGGAAGCTTCAGAGGTTGAGAAAAAGCTCAACATCGGAGCTCTGGTTTAAGCTTCGTTGGAAAATGGACATCTTCTTCTTCTTCAATCGTTGGTGGGATGGGGAATGCGAGGGGAGGGGTGCTCTTTATATAGGGAGCTCGACAACTGTCCAAGCTACCGGTTGGCATAAGACTCAACCCCTACCTCACTCACCAACAACCAGATCAGAGCTTTTTCCAAGCCACAAGAGACTTTCTTTGTAAACTTCGCCCTTTGGAGTTAAGGAAAACTGGGAAGGAACCAGATAACCCAAGTAAGAAAATTGAACCAATTCACAAACTCCAACCACTAGAGAACGGGCAAATTGGGAACTTACAATTCTTGAGTGACCCAAAAAGTCATAAAAACCTTGGAAAGGGACTTTAGGACAATTTGGGAGAGAAAGCCAGACCGGTTCAGATGAACTGGATCTGAACCGGTTTGGACCGGTTTGAACCATCATTGAATCGGATGCTAAATTCATTTTTCTAGATTACTTAAAATATTCACATTAGAGAATCGAAGCCACCATTGGATAGAGAATGAATTTGGATTAATTTAAAAAATTTTAATTTTGAAAAACTCGGTCGAATCGGGTCTAAACCGGCCAGTTTAGGCATTGAACCTGGTTCGGACCGTTCCAGTCCGGTTTGGAACAGTGTCGTGTTCTTCCTTCAGATGACAAAACTGTTCACTCATTGGAAAAATGAATAACGCTAACAGAAAGGAAATGTTTCTATTTAGGGCGTTTGAGGCCAAACGGACGGTCGGAGAGTTCCCGAGCTCCCTATATAAAGAGCCCCTCTCCATTCATCCTCCACACACATGAAAACTTCACTCTCTCTGAGCTACTCAGTTTTCCGATGAAACTCGAACCAGAGCTCTGACATAGGGGTTTTTCTGAGCCAAAGAAGGTGAGGTCGGGTTCCTTAGACTCGGGGTGAAGTCAGCTATCCGACGGTGATCACAATTTGATTTGAGGATCATCGAAGAAGTGTTGGCGTAATCAAACCGTAAAGTTGCTCTGGTAGATCGAAGCTGCCTTATTTGTGTCAAGCTGAAGACAGCCAAATTGAGCCCTTCTTAGGCCAAACCAAGCACTCCCAACACTCCCTCAGCCCTTATACGATCGTATTAGAGCCGAAAGCTAAGCCAATTTGGCTGCCCTCTATAATTTACAATTAGTGTTAGAGAGAGAACTGGTGAAACTTCAATGACTAAATTCTCTCTCAATTCGATATGAATTGATATGATTCTTGATCCTATTAGGAATCTTAGAATGAGAGCTACCTGCCACAATCAAAAGCTCGGACCGCCGCACCTCCGACGGTAAGCTTTTGAATCTTTCTCTCTCTAAGTCTAGTTTTCCTACGAAGCTCTGTTTGAGCTCGTTTGAACGTCAATTCATGTTATTCAAAGCTCCATTGAATCGTATGGATGTGTAGGAACTCAATTTTACCTTCAATGTCAATAATTAACCTCGATTGATTGGTCAATTTGATGAAATCAAATTCGGCCAGTTTAAAAGGGGGGGAATTAGGGAAATTTTTAGAGAAAATTGAAGATTTCATAAAATTGAAACACCAAAGTGCAATTTTCCAAAATTGAGAGCCCATGAAAAAGATGTTGAAGGACCAATCAGTTTCTCAAAGCCTTTTGATCAAGAGTCTCATAATCGTTCTAGGGTTAACTCTAGCCCTATGACCCCAAGGGATTAGGGGGTAGAGAATTCCTGTAATAAGCTAAATTATGGCAAGAAAATATTTTTTGAATAAATGAAAGAAGAAGTTTATTTAAACTCCTAAGTTCTTTGATAAAATTTAAGAGTATGATAATAAAAGTTTAAGTAAAAGGTAGAAATTCCCCTAAAGAAGAAAAGATGGGTTATTGATAGTTAAACTCACCCCTTAAGACTTACCCTTAGAAACACGATAATGAGCAATTCATCTAAAGGAGATCCTAAGAAAAGGAAAAAGGAGTTGGAGAAGCCACCATCCAAGAGTATAGAATTTTTGGAGTGTCCAAGAAGTTAAAACTAAGCTCTGAGAATGAAGGATAAGGAAAAACCTAGGAAGAAGTAGAACATCCCAAACAAACCACAAGAATAGAAGCTGATCGAGAAAAAAAGAATTAAGTATAGAGTCCACCAAGGAAAGATGGAGAGAAAGTACAACAACAGGAAGTCCCAAGTGTAACAACTACTATTAAAGAACTAAGATACAGATTCCTTTGAAATTCCAAAGGATAAGGAGACATGTGGAAGGTAAAAGTATGGATCGAAGAATGAAGAAAAACAGGAGAAGATGAATCGTACAAGGTTCTTAAGTTTAGGAGAAAATTTAGAAAGGAAAAATTTATAAAAGAAAGATAGTGCGATTGAACAAAAGAATCCCAAAATGGAAGACACCAGAAAGAGGATGGAAAATAGGAAGTTGGATCGTGGAAGGAGAAAGCTCCAGGTTAAGACAATTAATCGAAGGAAGGTTGCAACACCAAGGCTGAAATGAGGTCCTCAGTAAGGAGTACGAGTGGCTAAGTAAGTGTGTTAGGAGGTTAAGTGTGATCTACTGCAAGAAGACCTGAAAATCCAAATAGAAATTTTAGATGGACTCAATTTAAGGAAATAACTTATACGGACCAATTAATTCAGAGGAGTAAACGAAGTCCAGTAAGTGATGGGGAGTAGTAAAAAGAATACACCCTAATCAAGACAAAGGAGGAATACTAAAGACACAAAGATACAGAAGGTTTGGACACAATAAGGATGAGAGGTCCACCTCAAAGTAACAAACAAATGTTGGAGCAAGTGGGAATGAAGTAGGATAAACAGAAGATACCCATGGATCCAAAGAGTAATGGTAAGCTGGTGAGGATATCGACAAAAGACATTCCAGAATCTAATGATTTCAATGGTAAAACTACAAGGAAATTACAAGAGGAAGAGAAGGTGAAGCTCACTAGAGAAAGAAACTTTGGGAAGACATGGGTGTATCAATAAATGGGAAATGGAACTAATGGAATAAGAAAGAGAATAAACTCCTTAAGAACAATATGCTGGAAAAGAAAGAATCATGTACAAGGAGAAAGAAATCCTAAAGAAATTAAGGGATAAGTCAAACCCAGGAAATGTATAAAAAGGAAGATGACATCAATAGATGCCATACGAGTAAGAAAGGAACTAAACTCAGAATGAATAATAGTGGGAGGAATATCGATAAGAGCAAGGATGGATTTGGAGAGAGAAGAGATTTTAAGGGGGAAGGACACCAGTGTGAATGAAGAATGAAGTAAAAGATCAGAAATTTTAATATGTTAGTAAGTATTGGGAAATTTAAGGATTTGAAGGTTGAATGACCGAATAAAGAAATTGGGAAAAGACAAGAAGTATGGAAAATAATATTGTTATAGGGACATAAAGTTAAAGATATCATGAAGAATGTCATGCGGTAAAGGAGGAAGTATATCCATTTGACTTAGTGAAATACGACTCAATCAAGAAATGGTCTGTGAGTAAGGCATAACGAAGTCAAGCCTAAAGGTGATAACCAAAGAATGAGGAAGGAATCCATGTTGGATGAAAAGGCAATAAACACCAAAAGCTGTGGAAGAAAAATGATTGGAATTTTAAGTTCTGAAATTTATGTAAAAGAAGCTTGGGATGGCAAATGGTGCCTTTGGAAGGAAGGACGTAACAAAAGGAAATGATCATAGATCTTCAAGGAAAATATTTTAGGTCAAGGTGAGTTCTATGGAACGAGAAATGGATGAGGATGAGAAGAGAATCTTAGATATGTGATGAAAGGGATGAACGAAAATAATCGAGAAGGTGGTAGGACAATAAAATAGAAAATTTCATAAAAATAAAAAAATTTAAGCCAACACGCAAACAATGTGAAATAAGTTATGGGGACACAACTCCTAAAAGGAGGGGAGAGTTGTAAACCCCGCACCTTGGAGTTAAGGAAAACCAAGAAAGAACCAGTTAAACCAAGAGAGAAAACTAAACTGGTTCACAAATTTGTTAATTCGAGAACCAGCAAATTAGGGGAGTTTTGACTCTCAAGTGACTCAAAAAGGTTCATAAACCTTAGAAAAACTCTTTAGGACAAAGTGAGAGAGAAAAACTGGATCGATTCGGGTGAACCAGACCCAAACCAGTTTATGAACTGGGACACATAGAAAGAAGGCAAACTGGAAAATTTAGAGACCCTAAGTGACCTAAGGAATCATAAATGCCATGAAAAAGGACTTTAGAATGAATTGGAGATGAAAACCAAACTGGTTCAGGTGAACCGGTTTGAACCACTATTGAACTGGATGCTAAATTCATTTTTCTAGATGACTTAAAAAATTTTAATTGAGATTTGAGACCACCATTGGATAGAAAATTAATTTAGATAGATTTAGAAATTTTTAGATTTGAAAATTTTGGTCAAATGGGGGTGAACTGGTCGATTTAAGCTTTGAACCCGGTCCAATCCGATTTGGAACAGTGTCGTCTTCTTCCTTCAAATGACAACACTATTCACTCGTTGAAAAATTGAAGTAGCATTGGCGAAGAAGAAATGTTTCTATTCAATACGTTTCAGGCAATCAATGTCTATCAAAAAGGTGACAAATGGATGGCTGACAAGTCCCCGAGCTCCCTATATAGAGAGCCCCTCTCCATTCATCCTCTCCACACCTGAAAAGCTCACTCTCTCTCAGTTGCTTAGTTTTTCGGTGAAGCTCAAACTAGAGCTCCAATATAAGGTCATTTCGGAGCCAAATAAGACAAGGTCGGGTTCCTTAGAACCGGAGGGAAGTTAGCTACACTGTGGTGATATCCATTCGCTCTGAGAGTCACCGGATAATCGCCGGCGTGATCGAACAGTGAAGCAGCTCTGGCAAACCGAAGTTGTCCTATTTTGGCTGAGCAAAAATTGGTCAATTCGAGCCTTCCTCGAACCAAACCAAGCTCTCCCAACACTTCCTCAGCCCTTCCATTGTCGAAATACGACTAAAAGGTAAGCCAATTCGGCTCCCCTCTGCAATTTCCAACCAGTGCTAGAGAAAGTGTAAACCCCCCACATTTGAGTTAAGGAAAATCGGGAAAAGAACCGGTCAAACTGAATAAGAAAACCAAACCGGTTTACATTTGGGAATAAGCAATATGAAAATTTACAACTTTCGTTGATCTAAAGGATTTATTAAACATTGGAAAAGGAACTTAAGACAAACTAGAAAACAAAAACCAAATTAGTTCAGGTGAACTAGATTCCATAAGAACTTCAATTAATATATCATAAATAGCCATCAATTAATATATATTTAATTATTGAAATTAATACCAATAATTTAATACCTAAATTAAATTATTGGAATTAATACAAATAATTTAATACCGAAATTAAATTATTGGAATTAATACTGAAATTAAATTATTGTAATTAATACCAATAATTTATGGCAATATTAATACTAGTAATAAATCTCGCCCATTTAATACACGAGTTTCACAACTATATAAAGAGGTCATCCCCATTTCATTCTCCTCACACCTGAACACTTCTCTCTCTCTCTACTGCTCCATTTTCCGGTAAAGCTCGAACTAGAGTTTTGACTTGAATAAAGGTTGGGCTCTTTAGAACCAGGGAGAAGACAGCTATCTGATAGCAAACTCCAGTCAATTTGAGAATCGTTGTAGAAGCGTCGACATGATGGAATAGTGAAGCAACTCCGGTGGACCGAAGCTGCCCTATTTCGGCCAAGCTGAAATCGGCCATTTCAAGCCCTCCTCAGGCCAAACCAAGCCCTCCCAACACTTCCTCAGCCTTTCCACGACTGAATTAGGACCGAAAGGTAAGCCAATTCGGCTCCCCTTTATAATTTTCGATCGGTGCTAGAGAGAGAGTCGATCGAATTTCAATGATGAAATTCTAATCCAATTCCGCATCAATTATACAATACTTGATTTTAGGATGAACCTCAGGATGAGACCTATCTGCCCAGATCGAAAGCTCGGACTGTCGTACCTTCACCGGAGAGTAATCGAAGCTTTCTCTCTCTACAGTCTATTTTCCGGCAAAGCTCCGTTTGAGCTCGTTCCGACGTTAAAATCTGCGGTTCAAAGTTTCTTAGAATCATATGAATATACAGGAACTCAATTTCAACTCTAATTTCAATAATTAGAAGTGTTTGATCGGTTAATTTGATGAAATCAAATTCGGTAGTGTTGAAGAGTTGAAATTGGGGGAAAATTTGGGGATTTTCGAAATTCAAAGGAGCCAAAATACAATTTTATGAAATTGAGGGTCAATTGGGCATGAAAATAATATTGGAGGACCAATTGAGGAATTTTGGAAATTTTGGGGGAAAACTTACCATTTTTGTGAAAGAAGGGCAAAATGGTAATTTTGGAAAAATTGGGGAACCAAATTGGAAATTTGGAAAATTAAACCCCTTTTTGGTGAAATTGAATAAATTGAGGTCCCACGATAAATTTTAAAAGTTACGGGACTCAATTTGAGGAAAAACCGACATTAGGGACTTAAAGAGAAATAACTTTAGGGACCTAATTGCAAATAACTAAAAGTTTGGGTTTTCTCATTCATTAATGAATGAATGCTATTATGCCAAGTAATAATGAACAAGGTTGATCATATCGTGTAGGAACGTTAAATACCGGGAACGCCAGTAAGGACAAGCTCGCGTGAATACAAAGAACCAGTCTAGTGGAATTCACAACATTAACGGGTGAGTGGGTTTACTAACATCATACCCGGTTGGGATGATGAGCACAATTTAAAGATAAAAATCACTTACCTGTTGTGAGTGAAAATTTTATATCATACCCGGTAGGGGATGATAAGTACCTCGGTATAAAAACCCACTGTTTAGTGTTATTTTAATCATCACCACTTAGAGAAAGTGATGTGAAAATTATACGAAAAAAAACTACTTACCGGTTGTAAGTAGATCATACCCGGTTGGTATGATGAGACTTCCTCGAAGGAAGTTGAAAACTCGTTCATCGATTATGAACGGAGATGTCCTTATACCGATTGGTATAATGGACAGTGAAAACCTATTTTGTCGGAAGTGTTCTCCCCTGACTATGTGCCAATGCTTCAACTATTTGGGAGACCTTCTCGACGGGAGCTCGAATAGCTCTGATAGGCCAGGGGCCTCGGTTTTGGAACTTGGGGGCTAAATGCCCGATTTTGAAAATCTCGTACAGTGGGCCCAAGGCCAGTTGGCACGAGCAGGAGCTCATAAACGAACAAGATATATGTGCCATAAAACTTAATAAGTAAATTATTTGGCCATGGTACCAAGATAGGACCGACATGCTCAGTCAACTAGCGGTAGTGCGACATGACAGGTCGACAGACTAGTTAAGACAAACAGCTGCGGGTTGAGTTGAGAGTCGAGGCCGTTGGACTAGTGGCACCACAAATTACATGGTAATATAAGAAAACATTGTTTGTGCATGCACTGTGAGTACGGGATCATCAAGACACCCATGAGGGGTAGTGATGCGTCCTAAGGGCACTAGACGACCTGGTGGCTATAAGGGCAGTTCGTCGTTCCAGGTGTCTGTGCGAAATCTGGAGTAGCATGAAGCGCATGAGACCGGGGTGGGGACAGGATGAGGTCGCTGTCCTCATACGGACATGAAGAAGTAATTTCGGGATTGTGGGTAGGATGTCACATACATCCACTCATTCCCAGGGTAGAAGTGGTCGTACTTCTATCCGGGTGACAGGAAAAGTCGCTCCGAAGCCACTATCGGGTTCAGTAGTGATACTGACTTGCGAATGTGTGTAACCTTCATGATGAAGGATGTGTGTTGGGTGATGACACACCGTGGTAACTAAGAAATAATGGAAAAATCCAAATTTTTAAATGATGAGATTTTTGAAAATAAAGGAGTCTGGCACACTTCATATAAATATTTTTCTTAAAAGTCAAAAGCTTTTAAAAACCCATTCACTGAGTAGTCGTACTCACCCCTCCCTTATATCCCTTTCAGGAAATCCCAGAAAGCCTCCCCTTAAAGACCGTCAGCTAAGATGCCTGTAAGATAGGTATGTAAAGTTTTAAATTTCATACAGTTTTGATTATGCTATTCTAGGAAAAAGGTGCAAGTTAAAGGATGCCTTACTCTTTATGGTTTACGATAAGGGGAAACCCTTTAATAAATCGGGAGAGTGGCGGGTTGATCATGGGGATCCGACCAAACCGAGTCGGGGCGTGACAGAAAGAGCTGGCAAAATTTCAATGACACAATTCTAATCCAATTCGAAATCATTTTATGCCATTCTTGATCCTAGGAGGAACCTCAGGAGGAGAGCTGGCAAAATTTCAATGACACTATTCCGAACCGGGCTCAATGCTTAAATTTGTTGGTTCAGGCCTGATTTAACCAAGTTTTTCAAAATTAAAATTTTCTAAATTTATCTCAATTCATTCTTTGTCCAATGGTGCCCTTAATTCTCCTATTTGAATATTTTAAGCCCACTAGAAAAATGAATTTAGCATCTGGTTCAATTATGGTTCAAACCTGTCCAAACTGGTTCAATCCGATTTAGTGGAACAGGTCTAGTTTTCAATCCCAAATTGTCCTAAAGTCTCTTTCCAAGATTTTTATGACTCTTTGGGTCATTTGGGATTTGTAAATTTCCCAATTTGCCCATTCTCTAGTGGTTGGGATTCGTGAACTGATTCGGTTTTCTCACTCGGGTTGACCAGTTCAATCCCAGTTTTTCATTAACTCCAAAGGATGGGGTTTACAACTCTCCCTTCCTTTTTTAGGAATTTTGTCCCCAAAACATATTCAACATCCTTCGCACTAGAAATAACTTCCCTTGATATCAACTTGTAGTTTATTGTCATACAACCATTTCGGTTATTTCCACTTAGACCTTTTATAACACACACTTAAAAAGTTTCTTTTCCTTCCCATTTCTTACTCATTCCATGGAGCTTACTTTAGCTAAGCATACCTTACTTGAAAGTTTAAGGTTATATCCTTGAATTCACATCCCTCTTTTCTTAAAACATAATTCTTTCTCTTGAGGTTCTTTACTTAGTATTTCAGGATTGGGAGTTGTAAGATACTCACTCATTCCAATGTGTAGTCACTTCCTTTATAGTTAAAACCCTTAGCTCGGGGTCCTCTTGAGCACCACCTACTCACTTCATAGATTTCGGTGTTAACTTCTTTTATCCAGTTTTAACCCTTCTTATGTCCTTTTTTAGTTTCAGTGGCGTCCTTTTCTCAAGAACTTTTTTTTTCTTTTACTCAACTCTTATTCTCTTGTGATCACTTCAAAATTCTTATAAGAGTTAATCTCCTTTGGTCTTAAGTGTCGATTGCTTATTTATGATAGCTCCCTTATTTCGGTTTTGTTCTCTACCATGTCCCTTACAGTAGAGACGTTTACCTTAGAAACTACATGTTCAACCTTCTTATCATTTCTTTAAAGATTTCATTCCTTCCTTTTCTTCAAACCACTTCTTATAATAGGGTATTTGACCTTTTGAATCCTTCTATAATTGAAATTTTGGTCTCTTCCCTTATTCTTTACCCAAGACATTTCCAATTATCGATCTTATTCCGTATACTCCACACTATGTCTAGTCCTTCTCTCTTTAGGCTCTATCAATTTGAGCATTGATCACTACCAGTCCTGATGTTAGTAATCCTTTACTTAAAACCATTAATAATTGAGGGGTTAACTTCTCCAAGGGTTCTTAGATGTGTTTTCCTCTATTTCCTCTTTTATGGGAAATCCACCTCCTCCTTACTCACACGGGATCCTTTGATATGTTTTCCTACTTACACATTACATGGACTTAACTTGCTCCTTGGGTCCTCCTAGGTACCTTTCCTTTGTACTTGATCTTTCCATCTCGACAAGCATATCTTGGATGAATTTATCCCATCACTATTTCTATTGATCCCGACACCTTTTAATTGGGACACTTTTGTCCTTCCAAGGTTTCCTTCCTTAGCAGTTTATATTCTTTTCTCTTGGGTTCTCTTCTCGTTTTGCTATTTAGAATATCTAACTTTAAAAGATATCTCCCTTATGCCATCCTTTCATGTTTACATTACTCTTAAGAACTTACATGAACTTCGTCTTCATTCTCCTTTCTTTCTTATATCCATCTATTTCTTTTAAATGGGATTCACATCTTCCTTATTTTAAGATTTCACGATCATCCTGTAAAAGGCTTACTTAATTTTCTCCTATCTTGAGTTTGGTCGTTAATCCGGTCTTGGTCGTTGATCTCTTTAAAGATTTTGCCTTCATCTTTAATTACCACATATTTGGCCTTTCCATCTCTCCCTTCTTTACTAGAGTTTAAATTTGTAATTATCTCGGGTGTCAGTTCCTTAATTACTTCAATCTCATCATTCTCTTTGTCATATGATCTTGAGGATGTCGTCTCTTAGTCTTATTGTCCTTAATATCCATCTCATTTCCCTCTTTATGGCATATTCTTCACTACTTCCCAGTCCATCTCAAGGCGTTGTTTATTCTCTCGGATTATCTTATTGTTACGAATTTACTTCCTTCAACTAGGTCTATCTGAAATCCTTATTTGGTTTCTCTGCTCTTTTGAAAGTAGGTCACACTTGGCCATCCAGGTATCTCCTTAGCCACCTATGTCTTTTTAATAAGGTCCTTATTTCGGCTTTAGTTTTTATGACGGTTCGTTTGTTGGTTACCAGAGCTTGGAACTTCCTCCTTCAACGGTTCCACTTCCTATCCTTATCCTTCTTCAAGGGACTTCCATTATGGGATTTTCACGTTCAATCTTCCTATTGCTCCTTGAAAGTTCTTCCTTTATTCATTTCTTATACTTTATGACCTTTGTATGGTTATTCACTTTGGATTTCTTCCCTATCTTCTATTCCTTTTTATTTCATCACCTTGTTTCAAAAGGTTCCCTTATTATTATTGAGTTCCTAAGAATTTGTATTTTAACTCTTTCCAAGTACTAGTATTATTCCTAGGGTTTTCTTCCTATCGTACTTCTTTCCTTTTTCCTTTCTCCTTTCTCCTTGTCTTATCTCAATTGACTTAATATCTTTAGTATTCCCATATCTTTCTTACTTTCTTCTTAGTTAGCTTCCATTCCATTTGTTTTCCTTGGGATAGTCTAATCTTTCTTGTTTTCTTTATTTTATCCATAGAATTCCACCACATACTCTTTGACGCTCACTTCCCTTGCTCCAAACTTCTTCTTCCTTTCCTTAGTTAGGATTTGTATTCATTGGGTGAACTCTAGTAGTCTCTTCTTTGCCAAGTTTTATTGGCTTGTTTTTTCCTTCTCTGGATGGTAAACTTACTTTAAAGGTTTGTGTTAACTAGTAATAACCCATTGTTTTTTCTTCCTTAAGTGATTTCTTCCCTAACCATTACTCTGATCCTTATTGGCATACTCTCATTGTTTGAATTCATCAAGGAGACCCAAAACTTTTATCAGGAAAAATTAGATTTTCATTCATTCAAGAAATAGTTTCTTGCCATACTTGGCTTATTACTAAGATTTTCTATGCCTAGTCCCTTGGGGTCGAAGGCCAGGACTTAGCCTTAGAATGGTTGTGGGATTCATGATCAGATGGCTTTGAGGAACTGGTTGAAGTCCATCCATATTCCCTTATGGGATGAACTTCATGTATGGCCTCTAGTCTGTACCGCCTCAATACCTTAGCCTCACATTCGTATGTCCACTTCATCCATTGACAGGGATTGAAGTTGGATTGAGTAGTTGGGGGTACTTGGTGGACTTTTATAAAGGTTGCATAAGCATCCTAGTAGTTGTCCCAAGCCTCCTTCTTAGTGAGATTTTCCTTTGGTTGTCATGGGGCCGGAGGAGGTGTTGGACTCCTCGAGGAAGGAATAGGTTCCTCTTGTGTTGTAGAATGATATGCAATACCCTCTAGTTCTAGTAAGGCTCCCACAAGTTTTCGATAATCCTCCACCATAGCTTCAGGCACTCTCTTCTCATCCTTTAGGAACCATTGAATAGTTGCCTCTGTGGGGGTAGGCATCTTTTTCAGGGTCATTTGTGGAGGATTGGATTTCATGGCAAACTTTCTAGGGATTCTCCTTCCTACATAGTAGTTAAAGTTTTATTAGTGTCAGGGCATAGTATTGATAATGTTTCAAGGAAACTTAGCTCTAATACCACTCAAGTTGTCACACCCTGACCCAGTTTGGTCGGATCCCCATGATCAACCCACCGCTCCCTTGGTTCAAGAAGGGTTTCACCCTTTCCTTAAATCAAGAGAAGCCAGGCAAAATTTCAACCTTGTTCCCTAGAATAACATATATCAATAAATATGCAAGCTTAAAAAGAAAAGATTTTTAAGCATACCTGACAAAGCGTAGATCCGAGTGTTATCTCGGATCTAGTCTTGAAAAGGGGTAGAAAGGGAGGGGTGAGTTTCTACAACTTAGTACATAGGTGTTTGAAATATGAGTTTAAAAAAAATAGATTTTAATTGGAATGTGCTAGACTCCTTATTTTCTTTAATACCATTTATTCCTTAAATTCTTGGTTATTCAAAATCAATTTTTTCATTAACAATCAACACACACCTTCATCATGAAGGGATCACACATTCACACGGTAGTCTATCCACTACACCCACTTGTGGCGTCGGAGTGACTTTATCGGCCACCTAGATAGAAGCCCGTCCACTTCTACCCTAATAATAAGTGGATGTTCATGACATCCAACCCTCAAACCTAAAATCTTCTCCGTGTCAGTATGAGGACAGAGACCACATTCAGACCCTACCTCGGTCTCATGTGCATGAAGCTACGCCAAGCTTTCCTGACTATTGGCATGATAAACTACCATTATCTCCACCATTTCATCCGGTAGCCCCTAGGATGCATCACTACCCCTCTTGGGTGCCTTGATGGTCCTAAACCACAAGTGCATGCACAAACAAAGTTTTCATAAAGCCATTTATCTTTGGTTCCACTAGTCCAACGACCCCAACCCTCAACTCGACCTGTAGCTATTTGTCTAAACCGGTTCGTCAACCTGGTCCTGCCACACTACCCCCAGTCCATTGAGTATGCCAGTCTTGTCTTGGTACCATGGCCAAATCACATAATCATTCATTTAGAAATGTTTCATGATTTATCAACATGTTTGTTTATGAGCTCCTGCTCGTGCCAACTTGCCTTGGGCCCACTGTATAAGATTTTCAAAATCGAGCATTTTAGCCCCAAGTTCCAAAACTGAGGCCTTTGGCTTATTTGAGCTATTCGAGCTCTCATCAAGAAGGTCTCCCAAACTTTTTAAGCATTGGAACACAATCAAGGGAGAACACTTCTAACAAAATAAATTTCAACTCGTCCATCACACCAACCGGGTGTGATGACATCACCGCTTACAACCGGTAAGCGGGTTTTCTACTTCCATGAAGTTCATCATACCAACTGGGTATGACCTACTTACAACCGGTATGTGGTTTTTCCCCGTAGTTCTCACATCACGCCAACCAGGTGTGATGTTCAAATTCCACATTGTAGTGGTTTTTTATTTCCGTGGTACTTATCATCCCAACCGGTTATGATGTGAAAAAATCTCACTCACCTGATATTCACAGTGTATTTTCCTCTTAATTGGCTTCT
Organism: Trapa bicornis; assembly: GCA_030064425.1. Classification (NCBI taxonomy): domain Eukaryota; kingdom Viridiplantae; phylum Streptophyta; class Magnoliopsida; order Myrtales; family Lythraceae; genus Trapa; species Trapa bicornis. The sequence continues at coordinate 11,271,972 of CM057753.1, read as the reverse complement.
TGCCTCCATACGAGCTTATCCTTGCTGGCGTTCCCGGTCATTCATATTCCAACACGATTTGAACATCCTTGTTCATTAACATTTGGCCTAATAGCATTCATTACTCACGAGTGAACAAAATGCCCAAACTTTTTAATTATTTGAATTTAGGTCCCCTAAAGTTTTTTTCCCTTAACTTTAGGTCACTAATGCTAATTTTCCGCAAATTGAGCCCTAAAACTTCTAAAATCCACTTTCGGTTCTCAATTTATTAAAAATCACAAAAAGGGGTTCATGTTTTCCAAATTACCAATTTGGTCCCCAACTTAAAAATTATCATTTTGCCCCTACTTTACTAAAATGGCAATTTAACCCTAATAAATTTCAAAATTTGACCAATTGGTCCTATAACATCTTTTTCATGGCCAATTGGCCCTCAATTTTGAGAAATTGTACTTTGGTTCCTCAATTTTATGAACTCTCCAATTTCCCCCAATTCCCCCTTTCAAATTGGCCAAATTTGATTTCATCAAATTGACCATCGAGGTTAATTTTTAAATTGAAGTTAAAATTGAGTTCATACACATCCATACAATTCAATTAAGCTTTCAATCACATGATTTGAGGCTAGAACGAACTCAAATGGAGCATTGACAGAAAATTGAACTTAGAGAGAGAAAGCTTCGAAAGCTTACCATCAGGGGTGCGGTGGTCCAAGCTTTCGATCGGGGCAGGCAGCTCTCATACAGAGGTTTCTCCTAGGATAAAGAATCACATCAATTTATGTTGAATTGATGGTGTAAACTCTGTCCTTTGATAATGAGAAAACCGGGGAAAGAACCAGTCAGTTTTGAATTTTTAAACTGAATCGGTCTACAAGCTCGGTTAATAGGAAACATGCAAATTGAGAATTTACAACTTCCATGTGACAATAAAATGGTTCATAAATCTTGGAAAAGAACCTTAGGACGTATTGGGGAACAAAAACTGGACCGGTTCAAGTGAACCGGGTCCAAACCGGATAGAACTGGTTTATGAATCGAATTGACTCATGAACCGAAATTGATAGAGAGAGGGTAGACCAGGTAATTTATGGATCCCAAGCGACCCAAAAAGTCCTAAAAGTCATGGACATGGACTTGAGAAGGAATTGGAGATGAAAACCAAACCGGTTTAGGTGAACCGGATCCAAACCAATTTAGACCGGTTTAAACTATTATTGAATCGGATCCAAAATACATTTCACTAGGTGGCTTAAAGAATTCAAATTCAAGATTTGAAGCCACCATTAGATAGAAAATGAATTTAGATGAATTTAGAAATTTTTAGATTGGAAAAATTCGATCACATGAGGGGTGAACCGACTGGTTTAAGCTTTAAACCCGGTTCGAACCGGTCCGTTCCGGTTCAGAACAGTGTTGTCTTCTTCCATCAGATGATAGCACTGTTCACTCACCAAAAAATCAAAGCAGCACCGGCAAAGAAGAAATGTCTTCATTCAATATGTTTTTGCCCATTAATGCCTATGATAACGATACCAAACAGACGGCCGACGAGTCCCCGAGCTCCCTATATAAAGACCCCCTCTCCATTCATCCTCTCCACAACTGAAAAGCTCACTCTCTCTCAGTTTCTTAGTTTTCTAGTGAAGCTCAAACTAGAGCTCTGATATAGGGTCATTTTTTAGCCAAAGAAGGTGAGGTCGGGTTCATTAGAAATGGGGAGAAGTCAGCTACATGGTGATGACATCCGTTCGTTCCGAGAGTCAATGGAGAAGCGCCGGCGTGATCGAACAGTGAAGCAGCTCCAGCGAACCGAAGCTGCCCTATTTTGGCCGAGTTGAAATCAGCCAATTCAAGCCCTCCTCAGGCCAAACCAAGCCCTCCCAATACTTCCTCAGCCCTCCCACATCCAAATTAGGAAGGAAACGTAAGCCAATTTGGCTCCCCTCTACAATTTCCAATCGGTGTTAAAGAGAGAGTCAGTCGAATTTGAATGACAACCTTCTAATATAATTTAACATCAATTGATCTCATTATTGATTCAAGGAATAACCTTAGGAGGAGAACTGCCTGCCTAGATAGAAAGCTTGGACCGTCGCGCCCTCAATGGTGAGTAATCAAAGCTTTCTCTCTCTACAATTCATTTTCCAGTGAAACTCCATTTGAGCTCGTCCCAACATTAAAACTTCCGATTCAAATTGCTAAAGAATCATCTGGATGGAGAAACTCAATTTCAACAATGGGAAATGTTTGATAGGTTAATTTAATTAAATCAAATTCAGCTGGGTTAAGAAGTTGAAATTGGAGGGAAATTAGGGATTTTAAAAAATTTGAAGGACCGAAAGGCAATTTCCTAAAATTGAGGGTCAATTGGGCATGATAAAAATGTTAGAGGGTCAATTGAGGGATTTTAGAACTTTTGGGATAAATTTTACCATTTTTGTAAAGAAAGGGCAAAATGGTAATTTTGGAAAAGTTTGGGGACCAAATTGGAAATTTGGGAAATTTAAACCCCTTTTTGTGAAATTGAATAAATTGAGGTCCCAAGGGGAATTTTAAAAGTTTTGGCACTCAATTTGAGGAAAATTTGACATTTGGGACTTAAAGAAAAATAACTTTAGGGACCTAATTGCAAATAAATAAAAGTTTGGTTTTTATCATTTATTTAGAATGAATGAAGGCTATTAGGCCAAGAGTTAATGAACTGAGATGTTTATATCGTGTAGGAACATGAAGTACCGAGAATGCCAGCAAGGACTAGCTCACGTGAATACAAGGAACTGGTATAGTGGGATTCACTGCATTTACGGGTGAGTGGGATTTTGTATCATACCCTGTTGAGGATGATAATTATCTCAAAATCAAAACCCACTACTAAGTGGTATATTAAACATCACAGCTCAGAGGAGTGATGTGAAAATCATACGGAAAAAACTAATTACCAGTCCTAAGTAGATCATACTCGGTTGGTATGATGAAACTTCCTCGAAGGAAGTTGAAAACCTGTTCATCGGTTATGAACGGAGATGTCCTTATACCCGGTCGGTATAAAGGATAGTTGAAAACCTACTTTTGTCGGAAGTGCTCTCCCCTATCTATGTGCCAATGCTTAAATGATTTGGGAGATCTTCTTGACGGGAGCTCGGATAGCTCTTATAGGTCAGGGGCCTCAATTTTGGAACTTGGGGGCTATTATGCCCGATGTTGAAAATCTCGAACAAGTGGGCCATAGGCCAGTGAGTACGAGCAGGAGCTCGTAAAAAAACATGATATATGTGCCATAAAACTTTATTAAATGTATTGTTTGGCCATGGTACCAAGACAGGACTGACATATTCAGTCAACTAGTGGCAGTGTGGCATGAAAGGTCTCCAGACCAATCAAGACAAACAGCTGTAGGTTGAGTTGAGGGTTGGGGATGTTAGACTAGTGGCACCACAAATTATATGGCATGATAAGAAAATACTATTTTTGCATGCACTATGATTACGGGATCATCAAGACGCCCATTAGGGGTAGTGATGCATCCTAAGGGCCCTAGACGACCTGGTGAGTATAAGGACAGTTCGTCGTACCAGGTGACCGTGCGAAATTTGGAGTAGCACTAAGTGCATGAGATCGGGGTGGGGACGGGATGAGATCTATGTACTCATACAGACACGGAGTATCGATTTCAGGATTGAGGGTCGGATGTCACGTACATCCACTCATTCTTAGGGTAGAAATGAACGTACTTCTATCTAGGTGGCTAGTAAAGTCACTCCGCTCCACAAGTGGGTTCAATGGACGTGCTGGCCTGAGAATGTGTGTTTGACCTTCATGATGAAGGTTGTGTGTTGGGTGATGACACACCGTGATTAAATAAGGAAATTGTGATAAAACTCGAGATTTTAGATGAAAGGATTTTTGAAATAAAGGAGTCTGGCATACTCCAATACAAATTTTCTTTTCTCAATGTGAATTTTTGAAAACCCATTAACTGAGTAGACGTACTCACCCCCTCCTTTCTATCCCTTTTTCTAGAAATGGAAAATGACTAAGAATAATACCGAGCCTGAACCTCTGTTAGATATGCTTAAATTTTACTTAAGCTTGCATTTTATTGGATATATGTTTTCCAAGGAACATGGTCGAAATTACGTCTGGCTCATCTCGAGTTAAAGTTGGAGTAAACTCCTCTTAAACCAAGAGAGCAGCAGGACGGGGATCAAACCAAATCGGGTTGGGGCATGACAACTAGAGTGGTATTATAGTCAAGCTCCCTTGAAACATTATCAATATTATGCCCTAATATTAACCCAACTCTAAACTATTGTGTAGGAAGGAAAGTCCCTAGGAAATTCGCAGAGAAATCTAATCCTTCCCCTATAATCGTGAAAAAGACATCCAACCCAAGGGAAGAAGCCTTTCAAAAGTTTCTAAAGGGCGAAAAAGGGTGCCCAAGGACATGGTAGAAGACTACCGGAAATTAGTTAGAGCCCTATTAGAACCAGAAGGTATCATATACCCTCCTCCCAGACAAGAAGAACCAGCAACACCTCCTAGAAGTCCAACCCCTCCTCCTCCAATGCCACAACAACCGAAGAGGAATCCCACCAAGAAGGAGGCATGGGATAACTATTGGGATACATATGCCACCTTCATGAAGGTCCACTAATTACCTCCACCCACTCAACCTAACTTCAACCTGTCTCAATGTGTGAAGTTGACCTCTGAATGTGAGGAGGAAGTACTAAGGCGGTACGGATTGGATGCCATACATGGAATTCGTCCTATTAAGGAGCACGAAAAGACCCCAATCAGTTCCTCAGAGCCTTCTGATCAAGAGTCCCATAATCGTTCTAGGGTTAACTCTAGCTATATGACCCCAAGGGATTAGGGGGTAGGGAATTCCTGTAATAAGCCAAATTTTGGCAAGAAACTATTTCCTAAATAAATGAAAGTGAAGTTTATTAAAACTCCTAAGTTTCCTTGAGAAAAATTAAGTGTAAGATAATAAGAGTTAAATAAAAAAAGGAACCCCTTAAGGAAGAATGGCTTATGGGTAGTTAAACTCAACCCTTAAAACTTAACTTAGAAACACGATAAATTCATCTAATGAAGATCTAAAAAAAAAAGGGAATGAGTTGGAGGAGCAACCATCCAAGAGTACGTGACTTTCGAGAGACAAGAAGTTCTGAGAATTGAAGATACAAGAAGAAGTATAACATCCCAAAAGGAACCACAAGAATAGAAGCAGATCAATAAGGAAAAGAAATTAAGTATAGAGTCCAGCAAGGAAAGATGGAGAGAAAGTACAACAACAGAAAGTCTATGGTGTAATAAACTAAAGAATTAATATACAAATTCCTTAGAAATTTCAAAGGATAATAGACATGTGGAAGGTAAAGTATGAGTCAAAGAAGGGAGAAAAATAAGAAATGCATGAATTGTACAAGGTCCTTAAGTTTAGGAGAAGGTTTCCAAAGGATAGGGCGATCAAACACTAGAAAATATGAGTGGAGGTTGGGCATGATCTACTACAAGAGGGCATGGAAAACTCAAAATAGGAACTTCAAGAATCCTATATAAGGAAATAACTTATTTGGATGAAATTATTTGGAGTAAACGTAGTCTAACCAGAGATGGGGAACAGTGGAAGAATACACCCCAACCAAGACGAAAAGAGAAATACTGGGGATATAAAGGCATGAAAGGTTGGACATGATGAGGAGGAGAGACCCACCTCAAAGGAATAGGTGAATATTGAAACGAGTGGAAATGAGGCAAGAACAATAGAAGGTACTCATAGATCCAAAGAGTAAGAATAAGTTGGTGAAAATATCGGCAAAATATACTCCATAAATTTAAGGATTTCAATAGTTGATCTAGTAGGAAATACGGAGGGAAAAGAGAATGAAAAACTCATCAGAGAAAGAGATCTTGGAAAGACATTGGCATATCAAGGAAAGAAAGTGAAATAAACAGAATAAGTAAGAGGATAATTCCTCAAGAATAAAATAATGGGAAGGAAAGAATCATGTACAAAGAGAAAGAAATTACCTAACTCATGATTAAGAATTTGCTATAATAGTGTTGCCCTAAAGATATGGCAACACTACCTTTACGGGGTTAAGTACAGGATATACGCATATCACAAGAGCCTTAAGTACTTTCTAACTCAGAAGGAGTTAAATCACCATCAAAGGAGTTGGCTGAAATTGGTGAAGGATTATGATCTTAAAATAGAATATCACCCCAGAAAGGCTAACGTGGTAGCAGATGCCTTCAGTCATAAGTATCAACCTAAGACGGCATAAGTAAAGATAAGTTACCTACCTTGTTACGACAATTAAAAAGGACGGAGGTAGATCTGAGGGTAGACAAACAGGAAATATGCTTAGTGGCTAATATGGCGTTAATACCCAGTTTAACCGAGCATATTAAGATTCAACAAAGGACCAATAAAGAATTCCAACCTTATTTGGATCTGGTAAATAGAGAAAGGAAACTAGACTACGACGTATGAGGTGATGGAGTACTAACCTATAAGGGTAGGGTATGTGTGCCTCAAAATAAGGAGATGAAAAAATTAATTCTAGAAGAGGCACATGATTCCATATATGCTATGCATCCGGGGAGTACTAAGATGTATCGCACCCTCAAACAAGGATATTGGTGGAAGGGTATGAGGAGGGACATTGCGGAATATATAGCCCGATGTTTGTCTTGTCAACAAAAAAAAGCAGAACATCAGAAACCATCAGGACTACTACAACCCTTACCAATTCTAGAGTGGAAGTGGGAGCACATCACCATGGACTTTGTCACGAGCTTACCAGTGACCAAAAAGGGGCTGAGATGCGATTTGGGTCGTAGTGGATAGATTTACCAAATCAGCACATTTCATTTCTATAAAAGTGACAGACACGATAGAATAGCTGGTCATCCTATACATGAAAGAAATCATAAGACTACATGGTGTCCCGGTGAGTATAGTATCGGATAGAGATCCGAGATTTACCTCCAAGTTTTAGCCAAGTTTACAAAACGCCATGGGGACTAAACTTCATATGAGCACGGCATTTCACCCACAGACAGATGTTCAGTCGGAACGAACCATCCAAACCTTAGAAGACATGTTGAGAGCATGCGTACTCACCATTAATAAAAACTGGAAGGAATACTTGTGTATGATGGAATTCACTTACAATAATAGTTATCAGGCCAGTATTCAAATAGCTCCCTATGAAGCCCTTTATGGATGACCATGTCATACCCCTCTATTTTGGGAAGAAGTGGAAGAAAGGAAAATAGAAAGGGCGGAATTAATTAAGGATGCCACCGAGAAGATAAAATTAATAAGGAGTCATCTTAAGTCCGCTCAGGATAGGCAAAGGAGTTATGCGAACAATCGAAGGAAAGAGTTGGAGTTCGAGGTAGAAGATCAAGTGTTCCTAAAAGTGTCCCCCTGGAGGGGAATACTTAGGTTCAAGCAAAGAGGAAAGTTGAAACTAAGGTATATTGGTCCATATCCCATCATTCAAAGCATAGGACCGGTAGCTTATAAATTGGAACTACCTCCTGACCTGTGGAGAATACCTAATGTATTTCATATATTAGTACTTTGGAAACATCAGCCTGATCCTAGTCATGTATTGGGCTGACCTCCAATGGAATTAGAAGAGAACCTGACCTATCAGATAGAGCCGGTACGAATAATTGACTAGAGAAACAAGAATTTTAGGAACAAGAAAATTCCTATGGTCAAGGTGTTATGGCAGAACGGACCATGCAAGAAGAGACATGGGAAACCGAGTCTATGATGAGGGATAGTTACCCTCAATTATTTAACGTGTAACTGTTTTTGGGATAAAACCCTTAAAAGGAGGGGAGAGTTGTAAACCCCGTCATTTGATAATGAGAAAATCAGGAAAAGAACCAGTAAAATTTGAATTTTTAAATGAATCGGTCTACAAGCTCGATTAATAGGAAATGGGAAAATTGAGAATTTACAGCTTCCATGTGACAAAAAAAATGGTTCATAAATCTTGGAAAAGAATCTTAGGATGAATTGGGGAAGAAAAATTGGACCGGCTCAAGTGAACCCGGTTCGAACCGGATAGAACCGATTTATGATCTAAATCAACTCATGAACCGAAATCGATAGAGAGAGGGTAGACCGAGAAATTTATGGATCCCAAGTGACCCAAAAAGTCCTAAAAGTCATGGAAATGGAATTGAGAAGGAATTGGAGATGAAAACCAAACCGGTTTAGGTGAACCGGATCCAAACCGATTTGGACCGGTTTGAACTACTATTGAACCGGATCATAAATTCATTTTTCTAGGTGGCATAAACAATTCAAATTCGAATTTGAAGCCACCATTATATAGAAAATTAATTTAGATGAATTTAGAAATTTTTAGATTTGAAAAATTCGGTCAAATGAAAGGTGAACCAACCGGTTTAAGCTTTGAACCCGGTTCGGACTGGTCCGGTCCGGTTCAAAAGAGTGTCGTCTTCTTCCTTCAGATGACAACACTGTTCACTCACCTTAAAATCGAAACAGCACCGGTGAAGAAGAAACATCTCCGTTCAATACATTTTCGGCCATCAATGCCTATCATAAAGATGCCAAACGGACGGCGACGAGTCCCCGAGCTCCCTATATAAAAAGCCACTCTCCATTCATCCTCTCCAAACTTGAAAAGCTCACTCTCTCTCAGTTGCTTGGTTTTTCGAAGAAGCTCAAACCAAAGCTCCGATATAAGGTCATTTCTGAGCCAAAGAAGGTGAGGTCGGGTTCATTAGAACCAGGGAGAAGCCAGCTACACGGTGGTGACATTCGTTCGTTCCGAGAGTCGCTAGAGAAGTGCCGGCATGATTGAATAGTGAAGTAGCTCTAGCAGACCAAAGCTGCCCTATTTCGGCCGAGTTGAAATTGACCAATTCAAGCACTCCTCAGTCCAAACTAAGCCCTCCCAACACTTCCTCAGCCCTCCCATGGCCGAATTAGGACGAAACGATAAGTCAATTCAACTCCCCTCTACAATTTCCAATTAAACATCAATTGATGTCATTGTTGATCCTAGAAAGAACCTCAGGAAGAGAACTACCTGCTCAGATAGAAAGTCCAGACCATCGCATCCTCACCGGTGAGTAATCAAAGCATTCTCTCTCTATAGTTCATTTTCTGACGAAGCTCCGTTTGAGCTCATCTCGGCATTAAAACTTGCGATTCAAATTGCTAAAGAATCGTATGAACATGGAGAAACTCAATTTCAACTTCGATTTCAACAATAGGAAATGTTTGATCGGCAAATTTGATGAAATCAAATTTGGTTGGGTTAAGAAGTAGGAATTGGGAGGAAATTGGGGATTTTCAAAATTTTGAACGACTGAAATGCAATTTCCTAAAATTGAGGGTAAATTGGATATGATAAAAATGTTAGAGAGCCAATTGAGGTATTTTAGAATTATTGGGGTAAATTTTACCATTTTTGTAAAGGAAGGGCAAAATGGTAATTTTGGAAAAGTTTGGAGACCAAATTGGAAATTTGGGAAATTTAAACCCCTTTTGTGAAATTGAATAAATTGAGGTCCCAATGGGAATTTTAAAAGTTTTGGGACTCAATTTGAGGAAAACCCAGCATTTGGGGCTTAAAGTTAAAGAAAATTAACTTTATTGACCTAATTGCAAATAAATAAAATTTTGGTTTTTCTCATTTATTTAGAATGAATGAAGACTATTAGGCCGAGAGATAATGAACCAAAATATTCATATCGTGTACGAACACAAAGTACCGAGAACGCTAGCAAGGACAAGCTCGCGTGAATATAAGGAACTGGTCTAGTGGAATTCACAACATTTATGGGTGAGTGGGATTTTATATCATACCCGTTGAGGATGATATGTACCTCGAAATAAAAACCCACTACTAAATGGTATTTTAAACATCACAATTAGAGGAGTGATGTGAAAATCATGCGAAAAAAACTACTTACCGGTCGTAAGTAGATCATTCCTGGTTGGTATGATGAAACTTACTCAAAGGAAGTTGAAAACCCATTTATCGGTTATAAGTGAAGATGTCCTTATACCCTATCGGTATAATGAACAGTTGAAAACATACTTTTGTCAAAAGTGCTTTCCCCTAATTGTGTGCCAATGATTAAATGATTTGGGAGATCTTCTTGACGGGAGCTCGAATAGCTCTTATATGCCAAGGGCCTCGGTTTTGGAACTTGGGGGTTATTATGCCCGATTTTATAAATCTCGAACAAGTGGGCCATAGGCCAGTGGGCACAAGTGGGAGCTCGTAAACAAACATGAGATATGTGCCATAAAACTTTAATAAGTGAATTGTTTGGCCATGGTACTAAGACAGGACCGACATATTCAGTCAACTAGTGGTAGTGTGACATGATAGGTCTCTGGACTAGTCAAGACAAACAGTTGCAGGTTGAGTTGAGAATCGGGGCCTTTGGACTAGTGGCACCACAGATTATATGGCATGATAAGAAAATACTATTTGTGCATGCACTATGATTACGGAATCATCAAGATGCCCATGAGGGGTAGTGATGCGTCCTAAGGGCCTTGGATGACCTAGCTATAAGGGCAGTTCATCGTACCAGGTGACCGTGCGAAATTTGTAGTTGCACTAAGCTCGTGAGACCGGGGTGGGGACGGGATGAGGTCTCTATCCTCATACGGACACGAAGTATCAATATCGGGATTAAGGGTCGGATGTCACATACATCCACTCATTCTCAGGGTAGAAGTGGACATACTTCTATCTAGGTAGCCGGTAAATTCGCTCCGATGCCACAAGTGGGTTCAGTGGACGTGTTGGCTTGTGAATGTGTGTTTGACCTTTATGATAAAGGTTGTGTGTTGGGTGATGATACACCATGATTAAATAAGGAAATGGTGATAAAACTCGAGATTTTAGATGAAAGGATTTTTGAAATAAAGGAGTCTGGCAGACTCCAATACAATTTTTCTTTTCTCAAAGTGAATTTTTGGAAACCCATTAACTGAGTAGTCGTACTCACCCACTCCTTTCTATCCCTTTTTTAGTAAATGGAAAAATGATTAAGAATAATACTGATCCCTACCCTCTGTCAGGTATGCTTAAATTTTACTTAAGCTTGCATTTTATTGGATATATGTCTTCCAAGGAACAAGGTCAAAATTACGCATGGCTCATCTCGAGTTAAAGTCGAAGGAAACTCCTCTTGAATCAAGATAGCGGCGGGTTGTTTACGGGGGTCCAACCAAACCAGGTTGGGGCATGATAGAGGGAGAATCTAGTCAGTGAACTTTCACCGGTTCTCTCTCTAACAATGATAAAAAATTACAGAGGGGAGCCAAATTGGCTTAACTTTCCGCTCTAATTCAATCGTATGAGAGCTCAAGGAGTGTTGGGGGAGCTTGGTTTAGCCTGAGGATGGCTCAATTTGGTCACTTTCAGCTTGGCCAAAATAGGGAAATTTCAGTTCACCAGAGCTGCTTCAATGTTTGATTACATCGACACTTCTCCGGCAATCTTCGGATCGAATATTAACCACCGTCAGACAGCTGACTTCTCCACGAGTCTAAGGAACCCTACCTCGCCTTCCTTGGCTCAGAAAAATCCTATGTCGAAGCTTTGGTTCGAGCTTCATCGAAAAACTGAATAACCAAGAGAGAGTGAAGCTTTCAGGTATGTTAAGGATAAATGAAGAGTGACTCTTTATATAAGGAGCTCGAGTACTCTTTGGTTCGAGCTTCATCGGAAAACTGAATGACCAAGAGAGAGTGAAGCTTTCAGGTATGTTGAGGATAAATGAAGAGTGACTCTTTATATAAGGAGCTCAAGGACTCTCTAGCCATCCGTTCGCACCTTTATAACACTCATTGATGGCCTTAAACGTCATGAACTGAAACGTTTCCTTTCTACCAGTGCTGTTCATTTTTTCTGGCGAGTGAACAATGTTGTCATCTGAAGGAAGAAGACGACATTGTTTCAAACCACATCGAATCGGTCTAAATCGGGTTCAATGCTTAAACGGTCAGTTCAGGCTCGATTCGACCGAGTTTTTTAAAATTAAAATTTTTTTAATTCATTATATATCCAATGGTGGCTTCAATTTTCTAATTTGAATATTTTAAGCCACCTAAAAAATGAATGTAGTATCTGGTTCAAAGATGGTTCAAACCAATCCAAACCGGTTTACCTGAACCGGTCTTGTTTTCTCTCCCAAATTGTCCTAAAGTCCCTTTACAAGGATTTTATGACTACTTAGATAATTTGAGAGTTGTAAATTTCACAATTTGCTCATTCTCTAGTGGTTGGGGTTCGTGAACCGGTTCAATTTTCTTACTCAGGTTAACCGGTTCTTTCCCAGTTTTTTTGTAACTCCAAAGGACGGGGTTTACAAATTACTCACTCAAGGCAAAGATCTCAAAAATAAACCCTGAAAACATATAATTATCAATGATTGTAATTATAAAAAATTTTATGATGGTTGTAAACAATCGCACTTTATTTATAAAACTTTCAAACTTTTGATAAAAATTTGAGGACAAGTTTTTATTATTAGCATTGAATCATTTTGGTATTATGGAAGTGTAGACCCTACGAGTAGTGGTACAGTTTATTATTCACAATCTAACTTGTAAATTGTGTTAAGACGTTAAAGACCACCACTAAAAAATGATTCGCTTAAATCTTAACTTCATTTCGTTTACCTTCCGACAACATGTGGTATTTTTTTTGTGAGTATTTCTAAGTAACCCTTTATTAGTTTAATTTTGGTCATTTTTTTAAAAATAATCAAATTTGGTCGGAATAAAATTCCTAACTCCTCGATCAATGCATTAAAAAATAAATCTAAGTATTTGAGATAAAATTATGAGATTTAAAGTCTATTACGATATTTTTTTAATTTTTGGAGATAAAGTGTAAATTTTAAAAATTTAAGAATAGTTTGCAAAGAGCAAAAAAACATGTGAAAACAATTCCCACGAGATGCATTACAATTTAGAAGCTGGGATAAATTAATATGCTACAAATAATTTTCTGGAGTATACTGTCAAAATAGTCATTTATAGTAAATAAATAAGTAAAATGGTTTTTTGGTATAAAATGGATAAAATAATTATTTTTAATTAAATGAATAACAAAGTAGTAATAGGATAAACATGTAAAAATGATAATTTTTGTATAAAAATAATAAATTAATAATTTTGTACAAAAATAGATAAAATGATAATTTTAATCAAAATAGTGACAAATTAGTAAATTTAGTACACATTTGGCATAATGGTTAGTTTTTTGACAAATAGTAATTGAAAATAATAATTAAAAAAGGTAAAAATAAAAATTTTGTAAAAAATAACAGTGGTAATTTTTTAAATGCGAGTGTTTTAATATATTTTTTTGAGAATAAGGATAATTTTAATAAGTTTTGAGAAAATTTTATTATTTAAATAAAATTAAGTAAATATTAGAAAAAAATAAATAAACGATCACAGTGCCGAGAACTAGTAGCGTTTTTCAATAATTTGAGGAACTCGTAGCATTTTTCAATAATTTCAAGACTTTACAGATACTTGAATTTTTTTATAAAAAACCTTACTATAATAACATGTTGAAAAAAAATCTAATAACCCGTTTTAATCGAAGGCTTGATCCCACGAATTAAGAATACTAAATCACATAAAATCTCCAAGGAAATGACAGAGTTCCAGTGAGGATTTTTCAAGAGAGTGAACAGAATATTCTTCACTAACGAAGAAGCAAAAGAATTCTATTTTAATGTTTTACCTTCCCAACTATTTATAATAACTTCTTCCTTATTGCGTCTTTGACTTATTTAAAAATGAAAATAACATATTTGACTAATAATTTCCTTTCATGTCATTAAATGCATCCAACGGTCATCATTAGGCGCTCATCCTTACGAGAACTTTCCATCCTACTGCATTTCAGTCCAAAAGTCCCATTCTTAAAACTTTCCCCAGGGTTGCAATTCAGTCCAACTGCTTCTTCCTCTTCAAATTCAATTCCTCTACTGCTTTAATTCCTGCAGACCAATTCGCTTCATTCCGATCTTTCGCTAACCTGCAAGCATAAATAACACCACCTCCAATAATTTGATCCTAAAACTTCTATTCATGACCTCCATAGATTATATCCGTTAAAAATCTTTACATTTTAGTGAAACTATTCTAAAAATCAAAGTAAACCACTTCATTATTACTAGTTCTTGTATAATATTTTATTTCCGACAATAACGAGTATTTTAAAAGCATGCAGACTCTCTCTCCCTCTCTCAAACACCATGACCAATGAATGTCCACTGGCATCTCACTTCAACCCGCCTTAATTTCTTTTTCGGGTTTGGTAAACCGGTAGCCATTATAAAATTAGCATACGAATTAATTGCAAAATTTTATTGTTATCCCCTTTGCCTAATCAACATCAAGAGCATATATCAATCAGGTGTCGAGTTGGACAGCATGTGCAGTCCTGGATGATGCATTGCAGTCGATCAAGTATCATCTTATGTAGCTCTAAAACACCAAAGGTTGAATTAAATAAGTAGCCTATAAATTATTTCAATGTTCAAACTTTGTACCAATACTATCTTTTGGGTATAGCTGTCCATTTCTTGCAAATGTAATTATATAATTAATATGTAAGCTATTTCAAATATTCTAAATTATTACAAAGTTTTTTATTTCTTTTTGTACAAAAAAAATAAATAAATTTATTGTATAAATTATCAATTTTAATATGACAATATTATAATTCTAAATAGAGAACAAATATATTTATTCCAATTTGGAATATTTGAAACCCACTATGCATTAAGAGTGTAATTAATCATATTAAAATTGAGAATTTGTATCAGCTGCAACAATTTTAAGTGTTTTTTAAATATTTTAACGGATTTTTATATCATTATGAAATATGAAAAAAAATATTTTTACAAATTTATAACATTTCATATATGAAATAATTATGTAATTAACGCAAATACCATAGGATAGAGGGAAGCATAGCTAAGACTCACATTAACATTATTCAAGACCTCTCTAATTTCATGTCTTTTTTTCCATCAAACTAGACATGGAAAGTATACTGTATCCGAAAAGCATAAATTGATTCCGCAAGTCCATGGGCTCATATTTGTTGATGAAATTCATTTTGGGTTCAGCAGCGTGGGGGATTAGGGAGTCTGCACTTGCGGGGGAGCTGCATAGCGAGATTGGGGTCGACTCCTAGAGCCGGCAAGGCCTTCGAGTTCTTGTAGGAGCAGAGGCAGCCCATGTTCGCATGCGACAGCGCTCTGCAGCACGTGGCAGTAGGTGGCGGCGGTTTGGGAGGCGTGGCGGCCGCCTTACATGCAACTAAGCCAGCATAAGGCACGTTGCAGATGGTCTGCATGCATACAAGCAATTAGAGGGACGCGAGTATTTATTTTTGTCATGTAAAGAAAAACAAATGGCAGTCTCTCTGTGATGGTGATGATTACCTGTGCTCCGGAGCTTCCGAAGATGGCCGCAATCAACAGGAAGATGATTAGGAGCCTTCCACCCGTTACCATCTCGATAGCTCCTCTCCGGCTGCTGCTGCGTGCTCTCTTGATATGGGCTATTGCAGTAGGGTGCTTCTGTATTTATAGCAAAGTGGAGATGAAATGGTGAAAAAGCTGTACACATAAATACGTTATTTTGTTTCTACTAAGATAAAAAATGATCCTGAGTAATGAACACCATCTGCATAAAGTTTCAGAAAGGAAAATGACGGTCACAATAGTTTAATTGATTTTTTTGGGTAATTGGTCTCGTGAAGTTAGTTTGGCAGTTTGTTCATTTCCCACAACTTCTACTATGAAACTGTGGGATCACGGGAACTAAGTTAGCTAGTAGATCAGGTCAGTCCAAGACCTCTTTACGTTGTTATTGGTGAATAGGATTTGAATAATGCAGGTACACATCTCCAATAGACCCACCACTGAGGTGGTAATACAATAATAGTAGGGTGGTGATGAACCATTTGTATCTATTTTCATTATACTTATAAAAAGAAGAATAGATGTGATATATGATATCATATATTATTCAAATTATTATTATAGCATCAAATTCAATATATTATTCTTAGGAGAAATATATAGTGGAATATTCATTATATTAAAAGAATAAAGTATATTATTTATAGAATGTATTTTAAATTTATAACTTTTTAGTATAAATTATTTAAATATAACATTTTGACCTAGAATTTTTAAAAAATGATAGTTTAACCATCAATTGAGTCTGTCAAAATTTTTTAAATAGAACTAAAAATAAACATTTTTTATGGACCCAGACCCCATAAGGTTGGTTGAGCACATGTGATGTACCGCATTTAACTCCAAATCCATCATTTCATGGAATAGTAAGTAACTAAAATGTAAATATATTGTTTTAAATATAAGTATTTTATAATAATAAGAATAATATATTTAATAAAATATATGGTATATTGTGTGTATATATACAGTGTGGTTAGGATAAATTTTATAATATAAATAAAATATTATTTTATTTATAAAATAAATTAATAATAATCAAATTATTTTTATATTTATTTATATTACATATATTTTTACTATAATAAATATATATATATATATAAATTGATAATAATCTAATATATAAAAATAATAAATATAAATAATGAAAATATAGAAAGTAATATATAAAAAAATTGTTAACTCTAAATTTTTGTATATAAAATAATACAAAACTATATATATAAATAGTTAACTCATGTTATGATGTTTAAATGACAGAAGAAAAATAATATATAGGAGGGTAAATAAGAATAATATATATATATATATATATTGGTATTAGTATTATTTAATATTGTTTTAATTAAAAAATTACAAACCCTCTAAAATTCGTAAAAGTGTAGAGACTATTGAATTACTCTAAATCTCTTTTTAAAAAATTCCAAAGGATTCATTAACCTGCGTACCCATATTCAACATATTTTCACGACATATTTTTAGAAATAATTGCTTTGATATTTTTCAATTAGAAGATCTTATAAAATTTATAATTCATCTCGCACATTTCTACTAATGTAACACCTAAATTTAAATTAAAAGTCATACTTTACTATTTATGCTCATTTTTTTTTCACACATACTATTTGAACTTATAGGAATTTGTTGTGTGGCTTTCATACTCGGCATATTGATTAATCTCTCCAACTAATTGTGACATCCTTGATGTTTCTGAGAGTCAATACCCCAGTCCAGTTTCCATCACCCTCATCAGCAGTGTCATCGATCAACTCATAATTTAGGTTCGTGCCTCCATAACCACTCTTCGATATCTCATTATATTAAAATCGTGGGTGTTTAACTATGTGAAACAATTAGACATATCCATAGCATATATATATTAAAGCAAAAATAAGTATTTTTAAATAACCAAATCACAATTTATATTCAAAAAATTTAAAGAGAAATACACTCGTTATATTGTAACACTACCTCAAGTAACATATCGATAAATTTATATTGGATGTTGTGGGCTAAGTTAAATGCTATAACGCTACAGACCCGTGAGTAAGTTGTGTAATATTGAGTACTTATAAATTCAATATTAAATTTTACTTAAAATATAAATAATTAATAAATATAAAAATATTTAAAATATTCAAAAACATATATTTAATATTTTACACGTAAAATATTTATATTGTATAATTTTTTATGAATATTCTTATAAAAACTTAAACATATAATACTTATTATACAGAGGCTTCGAGAAAATAGATTTTTTGGCAAATATTTTTTCTTACCTTCATGAAAATATATTAACTTTCATTATTTTTATTACATATAAAATTTTATTATATATAAAGGGATATAAGAGTAATTCATAATGAGTACACGTAATCACTCATAACACATAAATATCAAATTTATATCGGAATTAACTTGAAGACATGAGAGTTACTATCTACTCCCTGTTTTCATATTGAGGATATTGTCCTTATTCTCTTTGATTATGATGTAAGTTGAGGATATATTTTAGCATCTTAGATAGACATCCACTAATTATTTCTATTCTCTCTTATTATAAGTCATCAATGTAACGTGACAAAATTGGTAGGAATGCTAATATGGGAGTACACAATTCAATCATATGGGTTTTATTGTGTACAATTTAGCAAATATTCGAGTTGATTTGAGTTATTTCCACAAGACTACACAATTTTAGTTGAGGAGGGTGAAGGGGTACCGATGAGTTGGGCGGGGACGGGGAGTCTGGTACGGTGACCGGGACTCGATGACTCTTTTTAAAAATAATTCAACATTTTTTTAGAATTACTTTTTTTTTCTTTTTAATTACTTTTGATAATTTAAATTATATTCTCATTCACAAATTTATGGTCCATTTTCTACCGGTGAAAATTTCACTTACAAAAATTCTGATATTACAACTTATATGTTCATTTTAATTTTTAGGGTTAAATATGTAAATAATTATAATTGGAAAAAAAGAAAGGTGTAAATCTTAGTCAATGATTCATAATGTCGTCGTTCTACTCAACAACATTGCCTTGTTTTTCTTTTCCTTATTTGACACATCATGTTGATTAGATTGATACATATCAAATGGGTCGATTGGGTTGACTTTCCATCGCCTAAATATTTGTAATACTTCATCCTCATCTTCCTAGCACTCCCCCCAACCTTCTTCACCCCTTCTCTAGCCTTTGTTCGACCTTTTTTGCATGAAAAATACTTGAGACGACTGTTGCTCTATTTAAAAAAAAAACTGGTAATATAGACCTTTCAACGACAATCGATCATGATTTGGCCTACAAACCTAGCTACATCCTCCCTTGTTGCTCCGACTATGGAGAGTGCTCAAACAGGCTCAATTTTTAGTGGAATTGCCTTTATAGATCTCGATTTCCATGCTTTGTTTTCAACCTTATTTTTGGCTCCACTTTGCCTAAGTTTCAGGCGATGTTTTCTAGCGAACAAGATGCCAAAATCAGATGTGGTTCAATACCCACCACACTCAAAATAATGATATGAACCTCCTAAACATCCATTTCCGCCTTTATACCAACGAAAGTAAGCCCATCTCCCAAAAAGATGTAATGCTATTATTTTTTTGTGAAATGTTTTGGGGACTTATCCAAACATTTTTTGGATCTAGGGGACAATCAAAAGGATCTATTGACCCTTCCCGACCTTCAACGTCAATGTTTTCACCATTCATAGTGAGCCCTTACCTTATTTCTATTGATGCTCTATTTGTTCGAATATTTAAGCCCAATTTTAAGCATGTAAAATCGAGAAAATATGAGAGATCGAATGAACAATATTAGAAAGTTAATGGGGGAATCAACGGGAATAAATTTATGAGCTTTAGGGATGGATTTGAGGAGTTTTGAACTCAAAATAGGGATAATAGGAATTGGGTTTGTGGAAATAAAAGAGTTTAAAAATTAAATTGTAATTAAGGAAAATCTTAGGAAATATTTTATAAATATTACAAAGTTTGTGGATCCAATCATAATTTTTTTATAATAAACACAAAATAGTAAAATTAACTATATAAAGGGTTGAAGGGGAGAAAAATAGAAAGATATAATATATTTACAATATTTAAAAGTTGAATGACTAAATTGTAATAATGAAAAAATTAAATATTTGAGCATACCTATATAAGAATGTTATAAACATTCAAATAATATGTAATCATATTGATTATAAACTATGTCATACTCCACCTAAAATTCTAGGCCTAAAAATTGATGGCAACTCGTTATATCTATTTAATGCTATTAATTGAATATTTTCAGCAAAGTAGTACGTATGGAATTAATGCACATAATATAAAATATATACAATTTTTATTGGATATTAAAACTTTTCATAAATGTTATTTCACAGTTTCATAATATACAAACCTTGAAAAAATACATTATATGTAAAACCCGTCCATTGGACCAAAAGAAATCGGAAAAAGAATTGGTATATGTTTATACATGAATAATCGAGCCATTTAATAAAAGAAAAATAGCTAACGGGAAAATTGAAAAATCCTAAATAACAAAAAATTCACAAAAACTACCAAAAGAATCGAGAAATGGAATTAAAGAGAGAACTGAATCGGTTTGAGGTGAACCGAATCCGGATCGGACCGGATTGAACCGAACCTAATCGAACTGAACCGACATGAACCATAGTGAACAATTCACAAATTCATTTTTATAGTTAGCTTAAAAATGTCAAATTTGAGAATTGAGACCACCATTAGATAGATAATGGATTTAAAAATTTTTAAATTTGAGAAAATCGGTTGAACCGGGTCCGAACTAGTCGATTTTTTAAATTTGGACAGCGAACCCGGTCGGACTGGACTAGTCAATGGTCCGACCAAATTGGTCAATGGCCAGTTGGCGCCACGTTAGCTGCCACGTCGACACGGTCAGCCAATGGGAGGCTGCCACGCTGACACGGTCAGCCAATGGGAGGCTACCATGTGTCCAGTCAACGGACAGCCGACGCCCTGTCAACACGCCACGTAGACACGAGCAGCCAATGAGAGGCTGCCACATGTCCGGTCAACGGGTCAATGACTGACGTGGCAGTCGAGCTAGCATTCCACATTAGAAAAACTGACCAATCATAACGCGCCACGTGGCACAACCGCCACGTCACCATCTTCAACCTTCAGATGTTAACAGAAGGAGAGAGAGAGAGAGAGAGAGAGAGAGAGAGAGAGAGAGAGAGAGAGAGAGAGAGAGAGAGAGAGAGAGAGAGAGAGAGAGAGAGAGAGAGAGAGTCGTTGGAAAAGCTGGAGTCTCCGACGACTAAAAAAATGCTCTGGTCAGGTCTTCGGCAGTTGAGCCAGAGGTCGAGTCTTGCGCTGTTGGGTAGCCTGAACAGTTGCCGAGCTCCTTATATAAAGAGTACCCCTCATTCATTTTCGACATCCCACAATTGAGCGAAAAAGAAGAAGAGTGAGTTTTCTTGCAAGCTACGAACTAGAGTTCTGGCAACGAAACTTTTCTCAACCTCCGAAGCCACATTGGGTGTCTTTGGAATTAGGAGGAAGTCCTCTACTCAACCACACCTTCTATTTAACTTGAGAGCCACCGATGAGGAGCGATGAAGCTCAAATAGTGCTGCCACAATAGCTAAAGCCCCATGAAAAGAATTACCCCACCCACGACCTCGAACTGGCCGCATTAGTGTCCACCCTCAAAATATGATGCCACTATTTATATGGAGTAAAGTGTCATATCTACACCAATCATAAGAGCTTGAAATACTTCCTAACCCAGAAGGAGCTTAACCTACGACAAAGTGCCAACTGGCTTATGGACCACTGTTCGAGATTTTTAAAACTGTCATTATAGCCCTCAAGTTCCAAAACCGAGGCCTCCGACTTATAAAAGCTATTTGAGCTCCCATCAAGAAGGTCTCCCTGATCGAGGGTAAGGCTTGGTGTTATTACTAGTCATTTTCTCTTTTCCTGAAAAAGGGATAGAAAAGAAGGGGTGAGTTCTACGACTCACTGAATGGGTTTTCTATATTTGACTTTTAGGAAAAATGTTTATTTGGAGTGTGCAAGACTGCTTATTTTCTTTAAAAAATATCCTTTCATTTATAATCATCATTTCTTATTAATCATGGTGTGTAATCACCTAACACACATCTTTCATCATGAAGGTCAAAAACACACAATCGCATGCCAGCTCGTCCATTGAACCCACTTGTGGCATCGGAGTGACTTTACCGGCCACCTAGATAAAAGCATGTCCACTTCTACCTTGAGAATGAGTGGATGTACACGACATCAAACCCTTAATCTTGAAATCAATTCTCCGTGTCCGTATGAGGACAAATACCTCATCCCGACCCCACTCCAGTCTCATGCGCTTGATGCTACGTCGAGCTTTGTAAGGTCACCTAGTCTGACGAACTGTCCTTATATCCACCAGGTCGTCCAGGGCCCTAGGACAAATCACTACCCCTCTTTGGTGTCTTGAAGGTCTCGTACACATAGTGCATGCACAATCAGTATTTTCACATAATGCCATATAATTTGTAGTGCCACCAGTCCAATGGTTCCAACCTTCAACTCAACCTGTAGCTATTTGTCTTTACTAGTTCGAAGACCTGTCATGTCGCACTGCTACTAGTTGACTAAATATGTCGGTCCTGTCTTGGTACCATGGCTAAAGAATTCATTTATTTAAAGTTTTATGGCATATATCTCATGTTTGTTTATGAGCTTCTACTCGTGCCAACTGGCTTATGGCCCACTATTCAAGATTTTCAAAACTAGGCATAATAGCCCTCAAGTTCCAAAATTGAGGCCTCCGGCCTATAAGAGCTATTCGAGCTCCTGTCAAGAAGGTCTCCCAAATCATTTAAGCGGTGGCACACAGTCAGGGAGAGCACTTCCGACAAAATAAATTTTCAACTATCCATCATACCAATTGAGTATAAGGATATCTCCACTCATAGCCGATGAACGGGTTTTCCACTTCCTCCGAGGAAGTTTAATCATACCAACCAGGTATGATCTACTTACAATCTATAAGTAGTTTTTCCACGTTATTTTCACATCACTCCTCTAAGTTGTGATGTTTAAAATACCACTAAGTAATGGGTTTTCAATTTGAGGTACTTATCATCTCCAACTGGGTATGATATAAAATCCCACTCACCCGATCGTGTATTGAAATTCCACTTAGTCGGTTTTCATCCCTAATAAGCTTAACTTCAGTTGGCATTCCCGATGTCTCATTTTCCTACACAAAATGAACATAGTTGTTCATTATTCTTTGGCCTAATAGCCCTCATTCATTCCAAATTAATGAGAAAAACCAACTCTTCCTTTATTTGTATTTAGGTCCATAAAGTTATTTTTCTTTAACTTTAATGCCGATTTTTCCTCAAATTGAGTCCCAAAACTTTTAAAATTCTTTTTGGGATCTCAATTTACTCAATTTCATAAAAAAAGTTTCAAGTTTCCCAAATTCCCAATTTGGCCCATAAAGTTTTCCAACCAATTTGCCCTTCCATTACAAAAATGGTAATTTTTACCCCAAAAATTC
This sequence comes from Trapa bicornis, assembly GCA_030064425.1. Taxonomy (NCBI): domain Eukaryota; kingdom Viridiplantae; phylum Streptophyta; class Magnoliopsida; order Myrtales; family Lythraceae; genus Trapa; species Trapa bicornis. The sequence goes on along the minus strand of CM057753.1, from coordinate 11,248,862 downwards.
TAAAATTTCTTAATTGGCCCTCTCACATTCTTATCATGCCCAATTGACCCTCAATTTTATAAAAATTACATTTTGGTCCTTCAAAATTTTGAAAATCCCCAATTTCCCCAAAGTTTCCCCCAATTTCAATTCTCTAACATAGCCGAATTTGATTTCATCAAATTGACCAATCAAACACTTCTAATTGTTGAAATTGATGTTGAAATTGATGTTGAAATTGAGTTTCTAGATGTTCATACGATTCGATAGCACTTTGAATCGTAAGTTTTAATGTCAGAATAAGCTTAAACAGAGCTTCGCCGGAAAATTGACTGTAGAGAGAGAGAGCTTCGATTGCTCACCAGTGAGGGCGCGACGGTCTGAGCTTTCTATCTAGGTAGGTAGCTCTACTCCTTAGGTTCCTCCTAGGATCAAGAATGGCATCAATTGATGTCGAATTGGATTAGAATTTTGTCATTGAAATTCTGTTGGCTCTCTCTAGCACCGGTCGAAAATTGTAGAGGGGAGCCTAATTGGCTTACCTTTCAGTCCTATATCAGTCATGGGAGGGATGAGGAAGTGTTGGGAGAGCTTGGTTTGGTATGAGGAGGGCTCGAATCGGCCAATTTCAGCTCATCCAAAACAGGGCAGGTATGGCCCGCCGGAGCTGCTTCACTGTTCGATCACACCGACGCTTCTCCGGCGACTCTCTGAACGAATGGATGCCACCACCATGTAGCCGACTTCTCCCCAGTTCTAAGGAACGCGACCTCGCCTTCTTTGGCTAAAAAATGACCTTGTATCGGAGCTTTGGTTTGAGCTTTGCCAAAAAACTAAGCACTTGAGAGAGAGTGAGCTTTTCATGTGTGGAAATGATGGATGGAGAGTGGCTCTTTATATAGGGAGCTCGGAGACTTATCGGCCGTCCGTTTGACACCTTTATGATAGACATTGATGGCTTGAAACATATTGAATGGAGAGGTTTCTTCTTCGTCAGCGCTGCTTCGATTTTCAGGCGAGTGAACAGTGCTGTCATATGAAGAAAGAAGACGACACTATTCCGAACAGGACTGTACCGGTTTGAACCGAGTTCAAAGCTTAAATCGATCGGTTCACCCTCGATTTCACCAAATTTTTCAAATATAAAAATTTTTAAATTTATCTAAATTCAATTTCTATCGAATGTTGGCCTCAAATCTCAAATTTGAAATTTTTAAGCCACCTAGAAAAATGAATTTAGCATTCGGTTCTATAGTAGTTGAAATCGGTCCAAATCGGTCCAATCCAGTTCGGATCTGGTTCACCTGAACCGATTTGGTTTTCATCTCGAATTCATCCTAAAGTCCTTTTTCATAACTTTTGTGACTCCTTAGGTCATTTAGTGTCCCTAAATTTCCTGGTATGCCCCCTCTCTATGGGTTTCGGTTCATAAACCAACTTGGTTCTTAAACCAGTTCAATCTAGTTCGGGTACGGTTCACCCAAACCGGTTTGGTTTCTCTCTCTCAAGTTGTCCTAAAGTTCTTTTCCAAGGGTTAGGAACCTCTTTGGGTCACTTTAGAGTTAAAATTTCTCCAACTTGTCCGTTCCCCAATAATGGGCGTATGAACCGGTTCAGTTTTCTCACCTAGTAAGACCGGTTCTTTTCCTAATTTTCCTTATGTAAACCCCACACTTTTGAGTTAAGGAAAACCGGGAAAAGAACCGGACAAACCGAATAAGAAAACTGAGCCGGTTTACATTTGGGAACAAGCAATATGGAAATTTACAACTTCCGGGTGATTTAAAGGGTTCATTAAACCTTGGAAAAGAAAGTTAAGACAAATTAAAAAACAAAAATCAAATTGGTTCAGGTGAAATAGATTCCATAAGAAATTTAAAGTTAAGCGTGCTTGCCCGAGAGTAGTGTGAGGACGGGTGACCGTACGACTTATCATAAATAGCATAAATTAATATATATTTAATTATTGTAATTAATACAAATAATTTAATACCGAAATTAAATTATTGGAATTAATACCAATAATTTATGGCAATATTAATACTAGTAATAAATCTCTCCCATTTAATACACGGTTTTACACGAGGTCACCCCCATTCATTCTCACACCCGAACACTTCTCTCACTCTCTCTCTACTGCTCCATTTCCTAGTGAAGCTCGAACAAGAGCTTCGACTTGAACAAAGGTCAGGCTCTTTAGAACCGGGGAGAAGATAACTATCTGGTAGCAAACTCCAGTCAATACGAGAATCGTTGGAGAAGCGCTGACATGATGGAATAGTGAAGTAGCTCTAGCGGACCAAAGCTGCCCTATTTCGGCCAAGCTGAAATCAACCATTTCAAGCCCTCCTCAGGCCATACCAATCCTTCCCAACAATTCCTCAGCCCTCCCACGGGTGAATTATGACTAAAAGGTAAACCAATTCGGCTCCCCTCTGCAATTTCCGATGTGAGAAGAACCCCTGGAACAAGAATATTCCTATGGTGAAGATACTTTGGCAAAATGGCTAAGTAGCGGAAGAAACATGGGAGGTCAAGTCAATGATAAGGGATAGATATCCACAATTGTTTGAGGTGTAACAGTTTTGAGGACAAAACTCCTAAAAGGAGAGGAGAGTTGTAAAACCCATACATTGGAGCAAAAGAAACCGAAAAAGAACTAGTATAGGTTTATACATGAAGAATCCCATTTAATGAATGAAAAATAGCTAACATGGGAAATTAGAAAATCCCAGGTGACCAAAAATCCACAAAAACTACAAGGAAGAATCGAGAAGAGGAATTAAAGAGAGAATCTAACTGGTTCAGGGTGAACCAGACTCGAACCAGACTGAAACGACATGAACCATAGTGAATCGGTTCACAAATTCATTTTTCTAGGTGGCTTAAAAATGTCAAATTGGAGAATTGAGACTACCATTGGATAGAAAATGAATTTAGAAAATTTTAAATTTGAGAAAACCATCTGAACTAGGTTTGAACCTACAGATTTTTGAATTTTGGACAGTGAACCCCGTCGGACCGGATCGGTCAACGGCTAGTTGGTGCCACGTCAGCTGCCACGTCGACATGGTCAGCCAATGGGAGGCTGCCACGTGCTTGATCAACGGACAACTGGCACCCGTTCGCACACCACATAGAGACGAGCAGCCAATGAGAGGCTACCACATGTCCGGTCAACGGGCCTATGACAAAAGTGGTAGCTGAGTTGGCATTCCATGTTAGAAAAACTGACCAATCATAGCGTGACACATGGCACGACCGCCGCATCATCGTCTTTAACCTTTAGACGCTGATAGATAAGAGAGAGAGAGAGAGAGAGGGAGTCGCCGGAAAAGTTGGAGTCTTCGACGACTTGAAAAATGCTCCGGTCAGGTCTTCGATAGCCGAGTCTTATGTCAGTGGGTAGCGTGAACAGTTGTTGAGTTCCTTATATAAAAAGCACCCCTCATTCATTCTCTGCATCCCACAATCGAGCGAAGAAGAAGAAGAGTGAGTTTTCGGGTGAGCTGCGAACTATAGCTCTAACAACGAGACTTTTCTCAACCTCCAAAGTCACATTGGGTGTCTTTGGAATCAAGAGGAAGTCCTCTACCCAACTACACCTTCCATTCAGCTTGAGAGCCATCAAGGATGAGTGAGGAAGCTCAAATATTGCTGCCAATCCTTGGCCAAAAACCAGCCAGTCCCCTGCCGCCCACTTCGAGCCTTCCCTCGGTCAATTGCGGCCAAGCCAAATCCCCTATGCCCCACTTGGAGGTGCCCCAACCCCCCGCCCCCCTTACTAAGAAGGTAAGCTCCCTTCACTGCCTTTTACTGGAAAATACTATGCATGAACAAATTCTACAAAAACTTTAACTTTAAAATTCGCACTGCTCAGATCATCAATTGAGGTGTGATTTGATCCAAGAAGGATCCCTATGATGAGAGAAATATGGTGGTAGCCCAAGGTCCGATCACCAGACCTTTACCGTTATGATATTGAAGCTTTCTCTCTCTAGACTGTATTTTCCAGCGAAGCTTCGTTTTTGCTCATTTTTGAGCCAAATTGAGTGATTAAAAGTTTGAAATGATGAGAAAAACACAGAGGAGATGATTTAAATGAAGAATGAGGACAATTAACCAAGTTTCGGGGGTCAATTGAACGAAATTGTGATTCGAGACCAAAATGCAATTTTTGAAAAGTTTGGGCAAATTGGGGATTCTTCAAAAATTGGGGACCGAATGGAAAATTAACAAAATTGAGGGTCTTTTTATGCAATTTCCTTCTAATTGAGGATCAATTGGGCAAATTGGATCATATGGAGGACCAATTTGCAAAACTTGAGAATTTGGGGCCAAATTGTAATTTTGGGAAAGTTTGGGGCTAAATTCAAGTTTTAGAAAATAGAGGGACCCAAGAACAAGGTTAATAAAATTAAGGACCCGAAAGGACAATTGGAAGAATATGAGGGCCGAATTAGAGGAAAAAGGGGAAGTTAAGAAATTAAAGATAAGTGCACAAAACTTTGGGGCTAAAGTGCAATTAAGGAAAAATATGAGTGTCTATATGTAAATACGCAAAGAAGTGCTACTCATGAATTTAATGCTCTAACAAGGACACCCGTGCCATGTTGGAGCAGATTAACTGAGCACCGGCTCCCGGAAGAAAGACCGCGAAGCCACACTCCATTGGCGCGACCCCGCTAAATCACCGGGTGAGTGGAAATTGCTATGATGTCCATTCTGGTTGGAATGACAATTTAGGTTTGAAAACTATTTTCTAAGAATTAACATCCCCTGACTGGATGATTCTACTTAAAACATTTGGGAGATAATTTTGGGCTTAGGCTTGAGATGCTAGTGGGCCCAAGGCCGGTGGATATGGGCATGGACCTGTCCAAAAAAGACATGTGATATATGAGGCTAAAAAACCTGAATAATGGGAACCTTGTGTGATATCCATCGAGTCAAGCTTTTTGGGCTGAATTGCTGATATGCCGAAGCCAGGTAATCAAACTTGTTGGGCTAGTACGCGTGGTGGGCTGAAGCCAAGCTGACAGACCGTTGTGTGAGAGGGCCAAAGATAATGGCTATAATTAAAAAAGTCTATTGCTTGTGCATGCACCATGATGTTTGGGACACTTGGCATGTGGTAGTGATGGAGCCGAAGGACTACTGGACGACCTACGGAGCATAAGGGCTGTTTTGTCATTTAGTAGGTCGTGAAGCCGAGGAGCTTCCTATGCATGGTGACCGAGGCAGTAGGGGGAATGAGGTCTCATCCCTTTGAGCGAACATAGTGGGGAAATTTTGGGGTCTGATGTCGGACTATCGATGTCCACTCAAATTTCTGGTAGAGGCAGTATCCCTCTATTAGGGTGGATGGTAAAGGTGCTTTGGTCCACAAGTGGCACGATTGAGGACCGTTCTACGAATGTGTGATCCCTCCTATGATAGGAGTGCGATTTTTGATTTGAGAAACCCGAGAAGAAAATTGCCAAATTATTAAATAATTAAAGTCGCTAGATTAAGCCTTCATGAAAAAGTTTTCTCCCACTTACTGAGTTGTCGAACTCACCCCTCTCCCTCAAAACATTTTCAGGAAGGAACTGCGCTAGCTTTTCCTCCCCAGACCCAAACCAGGTACACAAATCTTAATAAGTTTCAATTTTGTTAAATGTTATCCAGGGAAAGCATGATAGGTTATACGCCTGACTCTCTCGATCCCTGAGGGGTCCCTCCTTGAGGCTCGAGAGAGTGGCGGGTTGTTCATCAAACCCCGACCAAACAGGACCGGGGCGTGACATTATACCTAATGTAATCCCCTTGCCCATATTCTCGAGGTCCTCCTCCTTGATTACCGGCTTTGTTAGAGCCACTTCCCGATGTACGAGATCTTCCTATACTCCTTTGTTCTTCTCTAACACTTGGAAAAATGGTTTGGGGGAGGGGGTAAGCCAACACTTAGTGAGTGAGAGGACCGCTTATCAAGTCTTTCCTAGCTTGACACTGTCTCTACTCAAAACCATACTTCATGCTTAAAAATCTATATTAGGGCCCTTGCCCCTTCCTACTCCAAAGGGTTCTACCCCCTCTAATGTAGTATTCATTTCCTTCAGGTCTCATCTAGGGATGCATGTTATAAGGGCAATACACCCTTCAACCTTTACTCTTAATTTAAGCCTTTTTCCTTCTTAGTGTTTTACTCATCAAACTATCCGAGGGTTGGTACCCTAGTTCAGATTCTTTTCTTGTTCGAAACACTTATCTACAGGGGTTCTCCCGAAATCATCCCATTTTCATTTTCTTAGCCTCCTTAGGGGGACTTTGGGTCTGGTTGGGCAGAAATTATCTCCCCCATTAACCAACCCTATAGCGTTTGGGCTACCTTTCGTTTCTTTATCTCATTGTTGTAGATTTCACATTCAGATCACCTCTAAGTCCGGAGAATTTCACTATCCTCCTCAATCGTGTGTATCACAACTAAATTGTCTCTATAGACATGGTTAATAAGGGTATTCTACCCTCCTACCATGATTTCGTGATCAGGCCTTGTTCCCGAGCATGACCACTGCTCCCACATGAACCACTCATTAAGTGCATATATTAAATTGCAAGAAACTCAATTGCATTAAGAAGCATAACACAATGCAATTCATTATTCTTTTTCTCAGTCTTCAAGTGCCACTATTATGTGTCGTCCCTCACAAACAACACACAATTCCCCCCCTTATAACCTCTCGGTAAAAGGTCTCATCTCCCTTATGTCCCGCCCGTGTATGCAATGATGTCCCCTTATATCTGCTCTCATAAAAATGCTATGCATGAATGCAAAGTATCACAATTTAGTCATGGGAGATCCCTTACCGCCTCATCTCGTCTATGATGATTATTTCATGCCTTCATGCCTTTTTCACACAATTCGACCTTTCTACCGTATTCATTCCTAGAGCATAGTATTCAGTCGTCCGTCTCCATTCCATGTTCATTTGGGGGATTTCACCATTGTCACAAGCAATGATCCCCTAGGAGTCCGGTCTTCACTGGACGGTCTTACCCTCATGATTATTGTAGGTATCTGACACATGTGTTAGGTTCATTTTTAGAGCAGGGACTTCAGTCGACCATCTCCATTTCATAATTAGTCAGGGCTCATCATTTTCACACACAATGACCCCTTGGGAGTCCGGTCTTCATTGGACCGTCTCACCCGCATGATTATTCCTAGGGGTTGGTCTCTACTACTGCCCCTATATGAAATATTCTCTAGAGATCATTTCATGATTCCCCATGGATTATTATCGGTCCAATCACTGAACCCATGGTTAGTTACTGGTCTAGGTCTCCAATCTTTCTGTTATTTGGGGCATTCATTTGGTCCCCTAATGTAAACCCCATTCTCTCGGAACAAGGAATCGAAAAATTTTTGAGAGATAATCGAGCATCTATGTGAGTTGGAACCGATAAAAAAGGGTCAAAACATGGATTTGAGGAGTCTCAAGTAGCCAATAAATACTTAAAAACCATGGAAAAGAACCATGAAGTGGATGGGATGTGAGAACCAGACTGATTCAAAGTGAACCGGATTGAATAAAAAAGAATCGTGAAGAACTAGTTCAAAGATTTATTTTCTAGGTGACTTAAAAATATCAAATTGGAAAATTGAAGTAACCACTAGATAGAAAATGAATTTTGATAAATTTAGAAATTCTAAATTTCAAGAAAACTGGTTGAATTAGGCCTAAACTGACCAATTTTTGAATTGGGGTCACTGAACCCAGTCGTACTGGACTAGTTAATAGTCCAGCCGATCAATGGACCGCCGCTAGGTTAGCACCTAGTCAGCATGCACGACCAATCAGGGAATGACGCATGGGGAAGTATGCCCCATCAGTGCCTGGAAGCACAACACATGTCCTCGTTCAATGGTTAGAGGAGGAAATCCACCGCAACAACGATTGTCCAATAGGAGAGCGACACGTGTCCCTTATCATAGGTCAATTTTAGATAAGCCTTGTTAGCTGGACCAACCAATGGGAAGCTAACACGTGGTAGAGGTGCCACATTAACATTCGACTAGGATATCGGTGAAACGGTTGACCAATCAAAAGTTGTGTCATGCCCCAACCTAATTTGATTGGATCTCCACGATCAACCCGTCGCTCCCTTGGTTTAAGAGGGGTTTCCCCTTCTTTTTATCAAGAGGAGCTAGGAGTAAATTTTAAACCTTGTTCCCTAGAATAGCATAAATCAATCAAATGCAAGGTTAAAAGGAACTTTAAGCATACCTGATGGAGGGTACATCTTTGCGCTCTCTTTTATTATAACCCTTTCTCCTAGAAATGAGAAAAAAGAGAGAGGGTGAGTTCTACAACTCAGTAAGCGGGTGTTGAGAGTGAGTTTTCTTTTAAAATAGCTTTTATTTATCTAGAACATGCCAATGTTTTTGTTTCCTTTAAAAAGGGATTTCCTCACTTTTTCCATTTCCTTATTAAGTGTGTTTAGCTCTTTTTAGCCCATCTCATTGCCTCGGGTCATCAGGAAGGGTTCACACATTCTTAGGTGTAGCCGGTCGACTACACCCACTTGTGGATCAGAGCATCTTTACCGTTCACCAAGATAAAATCCCATCCATTTCTACCCTGGGTCAGAGTGGATGTTCTCGACATCTGATCCTCAGACCCGAATGCCAGTCCGTATCGGTATGAGGACAGAGACCTCATGCCGACCCCACCCCAGTCTCATGCGTAAGAAGCTACTCTAACCTTTTCGACTGACTAGCATGACAAACTGCCCTTATCTTCACCATGTCATACAGTAGCCCTAAGGACCCATCACTACACCTCTTGGGCGTCTTGATGGTCATGTACCATAAGTGCATGCACAAACAATAGTTTTTCACATATGGCCATTATCTTTGGTGCAATGGTCCAATGGCCCCCATCCTCAACCCGACCTACAGCTGTTTGTCTAGGTTAGTTCGTCGACTTGGCCCTAACGCACTGCCGCTAGTCCATCGAATATTATCGATCCTGACTCTGTACCATGAGGAAGTCACACAACAATTCATTAGAAATTTTTATGGCTTTCTTTACTCAAGTTTGTTTATAAGCTCCTATTAGTGCTCACTGGCCTTGGGCCAACTGCACGTGATTTTTCAAAACCGGGCATTTAGCCCCATGAGTTCAAAAACTTGAGGCCTCTGGCCTATGTGAGTTGTTCAAGATCCCGTCAAGAAGGTCTACCAAATCTTTTAAGCACTGGCACACGGTCAGGGGAGAACACTTGTAACAAAAGTTTATTTTCAACTTCATCACACCAACCAGATGTGATGATATCTTCGCTTACAATCGGTAAGCGGGTTTCTCCTTTCCCTAAGGAAGTTCATCATATCAACTAAGTATGATTACCTTTACTTACGACTAGTAAGTAGGTTTTCTTTTCATAAAAGTGAGCTCATCATCTCAACCGGTATGATGTATAAAGTTCCCACTCACAACCGATAAGTGGTTTTAGCTAAAATTACTCATCACCCCAATCGGGTATGATGTTAAAAGTCTCACTCACTTGATGATCGTGATGTGTTCGTTCCTAGTTGGTTTATGAGTACACACTAGCTTTTCCTTGCTGGCATTCTATCTCTCGTGTCCCTACATGTTTTGGGCATCTTTGTTAATTAAGGTTTGGCATGACAGCCTTCATTTTCTCACGTATGAGTGACTATGCTCAAAATTGTTAGTTAATTGTACTTAGGTCCCAAAAGTTCATTTTCCTTGACTTTAGGTCCCTAATGCTAACTTTTTCCCAAATTGAGTCCCAAGACTTCCAAAAATTCTCTTTGAGTCCTCAATTCACTCAAAATTGTATAAGGGGATCAAGTTTTCCAAATTTCTAATTTGGTCCCCAACTTTTAAAAAATTACAAATTTGCCCCTACTTTCCAAAAATGGCAATTTAACCCAAAATATTCTGGAAATTAACCAATTGGTCCCTCAACATCTTTCCCATGGCCAAATGGCTTTCAATGTTTGGGAAATTGCAAATTGATCCCTTAATTTTTTGAAATCCCGAATTTTCCCAAAAAATTTCCCCCAATTTCTCCCATTCAAATTGACTGAATTTAATTTGTTCAAATTGGCCATTTAATCGGAGTTAATTGCTCCAATTAAAGATATGGATCAGTCCCTAAACTTTCATGCGATTCAATTGAGCTTTGAACTACAACATTTGGGTCCGAATTGAACTCAAACAGAGCTTCGTCGAAAAATTGTTTGTAGAGAGAGAAAGCTTCAAAAGCTTATCGTCAGAGGTGTGGCGGTCCAAGCTCTCAATGAAGGAAGGTAGCTCTTATACTAAGGTTCTTTCTTGGATAAAAAAATAGCTACAATTGAAGTCAAATTGAAGGTGAATTTAGTTAGTTAAATTTGACACTTTCTCTCTCTAACACCAATCTGCAACGATTGAGGAGGGCCGAATTGGCTTAACTTTCAGCTTTGTTAAGGTCGTGTTAGGGCTGTGGGGGTGTTGGGGAGGTTTGGTTTATCTGGAGGAGGGTTGAATTTGGTTGAATTTAGCTCGGCCAAAATTGGACAGCTTTGGTCCTTTGGAGCTGCTTCATTGCTTGATTCCGCTGGTGCTTCTTCAACGGTCCTCGATCGAAAGGAGGTTTCTATCAGGTAGCTGACTTCCCATGGAGTCTAAAGAACTCGACCTTGCCTTCTAATACTGAGAAAAAGGCCTATGTCGGAGCTCTGGTTTGAGATTTGCCAGAAAATGGAGTAGTTGAGAGAGAATGGATATTTGATGTGTGTGGAGGATGAATGGAGATGAGTTCTTTTTATATGGAGCTCGAGGACCCTCTACCCAACCACTTTCCATTTTGGTCGAGCTTATCCTACACTAAAACGGCCTGAACAGATCAGTTTTAGCTTCGTCGACATTATCCTTTTTCTACATTAATGAAAAGTGTTGTCATCTTGTGGAAGAAGATGACACTGTTCTGAACTGGACCAGACCGGTTCGACTGGGTTCAATTGCGAAAATCAGTCGATTCAAGTTTGATTCGCCTGGTTTTCTCAAAATTAAAAATTTTCATATTAATCTAAATTTATTTTCTATCTAATGGTGGCTTTAATTTCCCAATTTGAATATTTTAATCTACTAAGAAAAATTAATTTAGAAACCAGTTCAAGTTTGGTTCAAACCGGTTCAGGTCCGGTTTACCCTGAATCAGTTTGATTTTCTTTTCCCATTTGTCCCAAGGTTCTTTTCCATGATTTTTATGACTATTTGAGTCATTTGAGATTTGTTAATTTTCCCATTTTACCCTTTCTTTGTGGGTTATGGTTCATGAACCGGCTTAGTTTTCTCTTTTGAATTGACCGGTTCTTTTCCCAGTTTTCTTGTCTTTAAAGGACGGGGTTTATAACTCTTCCCTCCTTTTATGGGGTTTTTTCCCTAAAACTATGTCAGTAATCCTTTGCATAGGGAGTAATTTTTCGTTGATGTCCTCTTGTGATTTGTTTGACATGTTGTCACTTTAGTGGTTCCTTCACCTCGCCCCTTTTAACGACGTTCCTAAGAACTTCTTTTCCTTTCACTGTTTACTCACTCCTTGGAATTTATCATGATTATACATGTCTTACCCACGTGTCCAAAGGTACATCCGTGGGTCCACTTCCTACTCTGCTTAGGGTAAGACTCTTCTTCTTGAGGGTTCTTGTCCAGGATTTTAGGATTGGGAATTCCAAAATGTCCAATTGTTCCCGTGTCTAGTTATTCTCTTGATCATTGAAACCCTTAGCTTGGTGTTCTTTCGAGCGTTATGTACTTGCTTTCACGAGTTTCAGGGTTATTACCTATTTGTCCTTTTTTGACCCTTCCTCCATCCTTTGTTTATTACAAATTTTATGTTTGACCTTGTCATGCTTATCTAACTGACTCTTCCTTACTTGAGTAATATTTTTCCTCGATTCTAACCATCGGGTTTCCCGATGACTTACTGACACGTTGGGATTCTTCCTCTCTTATGTCTTTCCTCATTTCCCATGGTGTCCTTCACTCAAGGACTTCCTTTTCCTCCATCCACTCTAACTAGCTTGTGACCATTTCACCATCACTTATTCTGAGTTGATCCCTTTCAGTCTACATGTTGATTCCTTTGTTCGGTGTGTTCCCTTTTTACGGTTTTATCCTCTACTATGTCCCTCAAGGTGGAGACTTCCATCTTAGGAGTTATACGTTCCTCCTTCTTATTCTTTCGTGAAGATTTCCTTTCTTCATCTCCTTACACCCCTTTTTATATTGGGGCATTTGCCCGCTTTACATACTTTATTGTCTTAAAATTCCCACTTGTACTTACTACAATTTTATTTCTATTAGGGAAGGATTTTCGATGCTTTTCCTTTCAAGGTTTCTTAATCTCCCTTTGAGAGCTTACTTCATCCTTTCTATAGTTTGAGTTTGGTCATCGATTCGTTCTTGGCCATTTATTTCTTCATTCTACCTTTCTAATGTTTTGGCCTTTACACCTTTCCCTTCCTTGCTGGAGTTTAAATTTATGGTCTCCTCGAGGGTTAGTTCATTAACTACCTCGTCTCCACTATTCTCCTAGTTCACTTGTCTTGGAACAGTTGTCCTTCGAGTTTACTCGTCCTTGATGGCTATCTCATCGTTCTTTTTAGGGTATAGTCCTTACTATTTTTCAATCTTTCGTAGGGCGTCATTTATTCTCCTTGATCATTCTATTGTTTCTAGTTGCTTCCTACTTGACTACTCTCCTTTTTTCCAAAACAGGCCACACTTGCCATCCCAAGACATCCTTAACCACTTACGCCCCTTTTCGAGGTTACTTATTTTGGGTTAAACCTCTTATTATCCACCGGTCAGTTCCTTCGCTTGGAAATTTCCTTCTTGTGGTCTCACTTCCTACCTTCATCTTTTTTTCCTTAGGGACTTCCATCTTGGGGGTTTCACGTTCAACTTCCCTAATGCTCCTTGAAAGCTTTTCCTTCTTTCCTTTCTTACACCCTTCTAATATCGGTATGATTATCCTTCCTTAATCCTTCCCTGTCCTCCAATTCCCTTCTTGTTCTTTATCCTTCTTTCGAGAAGCTCTTGGTTATGGGTGGGTTCCTAGCACTTTACATTATGTCCAGCTACCCATCACTGGTTCTTTCAAGGGTTAGTTCTATACATTCCCCCAGTGTTCCCTTTCCTAGCACATGCTTCTCTTCCTTACTATTACCGTGTCCTATCCTAGAGTTGTCGGAGGATGTTTTCCGTGTTTGCTCCTTTTGAGGGGGTTCTTGTACCTTACCTCTCTTCTTTGTTATCTTTCATTCTACTGGTTCTTCTTAGAGGTAACTCAATTCCCCTTGGTTTCTTAACACTAGTATGAGGGCTCACTCAATCCTTTATGGCCCTTAGGCTTTCCTCCACTCCTCCCACATCTTGTAATGCTGCCTTTCCTTTTCCCAAATTAATCCTATTCTTTGTCTCTGCTTCCCTTATACTGGACCCCTTATGAACACACTATTTCCCTTTTTCCTACCCTTGGTTAGGGTATGTCCTTTCTGATTACTTCCTTTTCTAGGTAGGCTATTTGTTCCTCTTTGGAAACTCCCTTCCTAGTCTTTTGTATTGTTGCCTTATGACTCTGTGTTTCCTAGTTCTTGTGAGGGACTATTTAGGTTGGTTGTCTTAGGGTTAATAGAGATGATCTATAGTCTTCCTCCTTAGGTGGCCTTCTTTCCATCTATTACCCCGGGTCCTGATTCCTATTTGTTAGTTATACTTGTCATTATTAGGGAGACTAACTTTTAAATAAAAAATGATCTTTATTAATTCAAGGAGTAGTTTCTTGTTGTACTTGGCTTATTACATAAATTTGTTTCTCACTAATTCTTATTCTCTTTGAATCATAGGTCGGGAATTAGCCTCTGAATGGTTTCGAGATTCGTGGTATGAGGGCTCTGATGAACTGGTTGACATCCATCCATACTTCCATAGGACTTCCATGCTATGACAAACTTTAGGGAATACCTCGAGGCCATACCTCCTTAGCACCTCAGCCCCGCACTCATAGGTCCTCCTCATCCATAGGGAAGGGTTAAAGTTGTATTGAGCAGGTGGAGGTGCCTAGTAGACATTCATAAAGGTTGCATGGGCATCCCAATAGTTATCTCAGGCCTCCTTCTTAGTTGGAGTCCTTTTTGGTTTTCGTAGGGCTGGAGGGGGTGTCAGGCTCCTTAGAGGTGGTTTAGGTTCTTCCTACCTTGGGGGATGATATGTTATACCTTCTGGCTCTAACAATGCTACAGCAAGTTTCCTATAGTCTTCGACCATATCTTTGGATCCTCTCATCTTGACCTCTACGAACCTTTGAACGGCTGCCTCTATAGAGGTAGGTGTCTTTCTCAAAATATCATGTGTGGGTTTGGTTTGTATGATGAATTTCCTAGGAACTCTTCTTTCTACATGGTAGTTAAGTTTTTGTTAGTGTTAGGGCATAGTATTGATAATGCTTTCAAGGGAACTTGGCTCTGATACGACTCAAGTAGTCTTGCCTCGACTCGGTTTGGTTGGATCCCCGTGATCAACCCACTGCTCCCTTGGTGTTAGAGGGGTTTCCCCTTCTTTTTATCAAGAGGAGCCATGCGTAAATTTTAAAGCTTATTCCCCGGAATAGTATAAATCAATCAAATTCAAGGTTAAAAGAAACTTTAAGCATACCTGACAGAGGGTACATCTTTGCACTATCTTTTATTATAACGCTTTCTCCTGAAAATTAGAAAAAGGGAGAGGGTGAGTTCTACAACTTAGTGAATGGGTGTTGGGAGTGAGTTTCCTTTTAAAATAGCTTTTGTTTATATAGAACATACCAAGGTTATTGTTTACTTTAAAAAGGGATTTCCTCACTTTGGTTTTCAAAACCGTTTTCCATTTCCTTATTAAGTGTGTTTAGCACTTTTTAGCCCATCCCATTGCCTCGAGAAGCATTTAGCAAACAACACATGCCCTACATGCCCTTCATCAGGAAGGGTTCACACATTCATAGGTGCAGCCTGTTCACTACACCCACTTGTGGATCAGAGCGTCTTTACCATCCACCAAGATAGAAGCTCTTCCACTTCTACTCTAGGTTTGAGTGGATGTTCTCGACATTCGACTCTCAAACCCAAATGCCACTTCGTGTCCATATGAGGACAGAGACCTCATCCCAACCCCACCCCAGTCTCATGCACAAGAAGCTACTCCAAGCTTCCTGACTGACTGGCACAACGAACAACCCTTATCTCCACCATGTCGTTAAGTATCCCTTAGAACACATCACTACCCCTCTTGGGCATCTTGATGTTCCTATACCACAAGTGCACACACAAACAATAGTTTTTCACATATGGCCATTATCTTTGGTGCCAATGGTCCAACGACCCCAACCGTCAACTCGACGTGCACCTGTTTGTCAGGGTCGGTCCGTCAACTTGGCCCTAACACACTACCGCCAGTCCATCGAGTATTGTTGGTCCTGACTCAGTACCATGGTGAAATCACACAACAATTTTATTAGAAAATTTCATGGCTTTCTTTACTCAAGTTTGTTTACGAGCTCCTGCTCGTGCCCACTAGTCTTGGGCCCACTTCACGTGATTTTCCAAAGCCAGGCAGTTAGCCCCATGAGTTAAAAAACCTGAGGCCTCTGGCCAATCTGAGCTGTTCATGCTCCCGTCAAGAAGGTCTCCCAAATCTTTTAAGTATTGGCAAATAGTTAGGGGAGAACACTTTTGAAAAATGTTTATTTTGAACTTCATCTCACCAACCAAGTGTGATGATATCTTTGCTTACAACCAATAGCGGGTTTCTCCTTTCTCAAGGAAGTTCATCATACCAACCGGGTATGATTACCTCTACTTACAAATAGTAAGTAGGTATTTTTTTTTTCATAAAACTGACACGTGGTAGTCGCGTAGTGCGTGAAGAGGGAAATCAGATTCATTTAAATTAGTTAATCTAAGGATGCCACGTGTCCCGGTCAAAGACTATCTAAGTATGGTGTCACACCCCGATCCAGTTTGGTCGGATCCCCATGAGCAACCCGCCACCCCTTTTGGCCCATCAAGGGTTTCATGCCTTCGAAACCATGAGGAGTAAGGCGTTCTTCTTACCTGTTTTTCCTCGAATAACATTATACAAAACTGAGTATTTTAAAATAGACATACATGTGTTCTCACTGTTCAATTTAAGTGGGTCTTTAAGAAGGATTTTTCCTTGGTTACCTGAAAGTGGTAAAAGGGAGGGGGTGAGTTCTACAACTCAATGAGTGGGTGTTGGGAGTGAGTTTCAAGAAAACAACTTCATTCAACTCGTGCCAAGGTTGTCATTTCCTTTAAGAAGGATCTTTTCTCAAATTCATGTTTTTCAAAACCTTTTCCATTACAATTATGTGTGTTTAGCAAACAACACGTGCCCTTCATTAGGAAGGGTACACACATTCGCAGGTGCATCCCGTCCACTGCACCCACTTGTGGTTCAAAGCATCTTGACCAACCACCAAGATAGAAGCCCGTCCACTTCTACCCTGGGTCTGAATGAATGTTCTTGACATCTAACCCTTAGATCCAAATGCCACTCATATCAGTATGAGGACAGAAACCTCATCCTGACCCCACCCCAGTCTCATGTGCAAGAAGCTACTATGAGCTTCCTAACTGACTAGCATGACGAACTACCCTTATCTCCACCATGTCGTCCAGTAACGCTTAGGACCCATCACTACCCCTCTTGGGTGTCTTGATTGTCCTGAACCACAAGTAGATTGTAAAACCCGCCCTTTCGAGCTAAGGAAAACCAGGAAAAGAACCGGTCAAACCAAGTGAGGATACAAAACCGGTTCACAAATCAACCAATTCGGCTCTCCTTTACAATTTCATATCGTTATTAGAGAGAGAGTCAGCCGAATTTTGATGAAGAAATTCTAATGCAATTCGACATCAATTGATGTTATTCTTGATCCTAGGAAAAACCTCTGGAGTAGAGCTACCTGCCCAGGTAGAGAGCTTCGACCGCTGCGCCTTCACCGGTGAAAAATCGAAGCTTTCTCTCACTACAGTCTATTTTCCGGTGAAGCTCCGTTTGAGCTCATTCTGGCGTTAAAATCTGCGATTCAAAATTCCTTAGAATTGTATGAACATGTAGGAACTCAATTCCAACTCCAATTTCAACAATTATAGGTGTTTGATCAGTCAATTTGATGAAATCAAATTCGATAGTGTTGAAGAGTTGGAATTGGGGGGAAAATTGGGGATTTTCAAACATTCGAAGGACCAAAATGTAATTTTCTAAAATTGAGGGTCAATTGGTCATGATAAGAATATTAGAGGGCCAATTGAGAAATTTTAGAATTGGGGTAAAATTTACCATTTTTCTAAAGAAAGGGTAAAATGGTAATTTTGGGAAAATTGAAGGACTAAATTGGAAATTAAACCCCTTTGTGTGAAATCAAATGATTTGAGGTCCTAAGATAAATTTTAAAGGTTTCAGGACTCGAATTTAGGAAAAACTCGGCAATAGGGACATAAAGTTAAAGAAAAATAACCTTAGGGACCTAATTGTAAATACATGTAAAGTTAGGTTTTCTCATTCATTTGGAACGAATGAAGGCTATTAGGCCAAAGAATAATGAACAATTATGTTCATTTCGTGTCGGAGAACAAGACATTGGGAATGCCAGTCGAGGTCCAGCTTACTAAGGACGAAGCCTGACTAAGTGGAATTTCACTGCACTATCGGGTGAGTGAGATTATGTATCATACCCGGTTAAGGATGATAAGTACCTCAGTATAAAAACCCACTGCTTAGTGGTATTTTTAGTCATCACTACTTAGAGAAAGTGATGTGAAAGTTATGTGGAAAAACTACTTACGAGTTGTAAGTAGATCATACCCGGTTGGTATGATAAGACTTCCTCGAAGGAAGTTGAAAACCCGTTCATCGGTTATGAACGAAAATGTCCTCATACTGGTTGGTATAAATGGACAGTAAAAAATCCTATTTTTGTCGGAAGTGTTCTCCCCTGATTGTGTGCCAATGCTTAAAACTATTTGGGAGACATTCTTGACGAGAGCTTAAATAACTCTTATAGGCCGGGAACCTCGGTTTTGGAACTTGAGGGCTAAAATGCCAGTTTTTGAAAAACTCGAACAGTGGGCCATAGGCCAATGGACACGAGCAGGAGCTCGTAAAAGAACTTGATATATATATGTGCCATTAAAACTTAATTAGTGAATTGTTTGGTCATGGTACCAAGGCAGGTCCAACATACTCAGACAACAAGTAGCAGTGCAACATGACAAGTCTTCGGACCAGTCAAGACAAACAGCTACATGTTGACTTGAAGGTCGGGATCGTTGGGACAAATGGCACCACATATTGTATGACAAATGTAAGAAAACTTTGTGCATGCACCATGAGTACGGGATCATCAAGATGCCCATGAGGGGTAGTGATGTGTCCTAAGGGCCCTGGATGACCCGATGAATATAAGGGCAGATCGTCGTTCCAGTTGTTTATACGGAATTTGGAGTAGCACCAAGCGCATGAGACCGGGGTGGGGACATGATGAGGTCTCTATCCTCATACGGACACGAAGAAGTGATTTCGGGATTGTGGGTCGAATGTCGCATACATCCACTCATTCCCAGGGTAGAAGTGGTCGTACTTCTATTCGGGTGGTAGGAAAAGTCGCTCCAAAGCCACTAGCGGGTTCAGTAGTGATACTGACTTGCAAACGTGTGTAACCTTCATGATGAAGGATGTGTGTTGGGTGATGACAGGCCGATAACTAAGAAATAATAGAAAATTTTTAAATGAAGGGATTTTTGAAAGGAAAGGAGTCTGGCATACTCCATATAAATATTTTTCTTGAAAATCAAAAGATTTGAATCCCATTCACTAAGTAGTTGTACTCACCCCCTCCCTTATACCCCTTTGAGGAAGTGCTCGGAAGCCGAACCTTAAAAGACAAGCATAATTAAATGCCTCCAAGACAAGTACGATTAAATTAAATTACTATACAGTTTTGATTTATAATATTCATGGAAAAAGGTGAAGGTCTAAAGAACACCTTACTCTTTATGGTTTATAATATAAGGGGAAACCCTTTTGTAAATCAGGAGAGTGGCGGGTTGATCTTGAGGATTTGACCAAACCTGGTCGAGGTGTGACATGGATGCACAAACAATAATTTTCACATATGGCCATTATCTTTGGTGCCAAATGGTTTAATAGACCCGACCCTCAACTTAACCTGCAACTATTTGTCTAGGTTGGTCTGTCGACCTAGCCCTTATACACAGCCGCCAATCCATCGAGTATTATCGGTCCTGTCTCAGTACCATGGCAAAATCACATAACAATTTTATTAGGAATTTCCATGGCTTCCTTATCTTAGTTTGTTTATGAGCTCCTTCTCGTGCCCACTAGCCTTGGGCCCACTACACGTGTTTTCCCAAAACTAGGCATTTAGCCCCATGAGTTAAAAAACTGAGGCCTCTAGCCTATATGAGCTGTTCTAGATCCCATCAAGAAGGTCTAACAAATCTTTTAAGCATTGGCACACAGTTAGGGGAGAACACTTCTGACAAAAAGTATATTTTCAACTTAATCATACCAACCGTGTGTGATGATATCTCCGCATACAATCGGTAAACAGGTTTCTCCTTTCCTTAAGGAAGTTCATCATATCAACTGGGTATGATTACCTCTACTTTCGATCGGTAAGTAGGTTTTATCTGAAATCATTCATCACCCCAATCGGGTATGATGCTAAAGTCCCACTTACAAGTGGTTTTTCATTTCTAAAGTGCTCACCATCCTAACCGGTTATGATGTAAGTATGCCCACTCACTCAATGATCGTGAGGTATTCGTCTCAAGTCAGTTTTCGACTCCACGCTAACTTATCCTTGCTAGAACTCTGGTCACTCATGTCCCTACATGATTTTGGTATCCTTATTAGTTAATATTTGGCATAACATGCACCTTTTTCTCACGTATGAGCGTCTAGGTTAAAAATTGTTAATTAATTGCACTTAGATCCCTAATGTTCAATTTCTTTAACTTTAGGTCCCTAATGTCAACTTTTCCCCAAATTGAGTCCCAAGGCTTCCAAAATTCCCTATGAGTCCTCAATTTACTCAAAATTGTATAAGGGCCTCAAGTTTTCCAAATTTCCAATTTGGTCCCTAACTTTTCAAAAATTACAATTTTGCCCCTACTTTCCAAAAAATGTCAATTTGACCCTAACTGTTCCAAAAATTGACCATTTGGCCCCTCAACATCTTTATCATGGCCAATTGGCCTTCAATTTTGGGAAATTGCAAAGTGGTCACTCAAATTTCCAAAATTCCCAATTTTCCCAAAATTTTCCCCAATGTCTCTCCTTCAAACTGACTGGGCTTGATTTCTTCAAATTGGCCACTCAATCGAGGTTAATTGCTCTAATTGAAGGTATGGATCAATTTCTACACTTCTACATGATTCAATTGAGCTTTGAACAACAGTATTTTGGTCTGAATTGATCTCAAACGGAGCTTCATCGGAAAACTATTTGTAGAGAGAGAAAGCTTTGAAAACTTACCATCGGAGGTGCGGCGGTCCAAGCTTTTGATCGAGGAAGGTAGCTCTTGTACTGAGGTTTCTTCTAGGATCAAGAATCACTACAATTGAAGTCAAATCGAAGGTGAATTTAATTAGTGAAATTCAACACTTTCTCTCTCTAACCCCAATTTCCCACAAATGAGTAGGGCCAAATTAGCTTACCTTTTAGCTCTGTTAAGGTCGTGTGAAGGCTGTGAGAGTGTTGGGAAGGCTTGGTTTGGCCGGAGGAGGGCTGAATTTGGTCAAATTCAGCTCGGGCAAAATAGGGTAGCTTTGGTCCGTTGGAGCTGCATCACTATTTGATTCCGTCGGCGCTTCTCCTTCGGTCCTCGGGTCGGAAGGAGGTTGCTGTCAGGTTGCTGACTTCCCCCAGAATCTATAAGACCCGACCTTGCCTTTTGAGGCTAAGAAAAATGCCTATATCGGAGCTCTAGTTCAAGCTTTGCTAGAAAATGAAGCAGTTATGAGAGAATGGTGATTTCATGTATGTGGAGGATGAATAGAGAGGAGCTCTTTATATAGGGAGCTCGAGAACCCTCTACTTGACAACTTTCCATTTTGGTCGAGCTTATCCTTGCCTTGAAATAACCTGATCGGAGCCATTTTTCCTTCGTCGGCGTTATCCATTTTCTGCATTAATGAACAATGCTGTCATCTTGAGGAAGAAGATGACACTGTTCCGAACCGGACCAGACCGATCTGACCATGTTTAATCCATAAATCGTATGGTTCAGGCCCGATTCGATTGGTTTTCTCAAAATTAAAAATTTCTAAATTAATCTAAATTTATTCTCTTTATAACAGTGGCTTCAATTCACCAATTTGATCATTTTAAGCCACCACGAAAAATGAATTTAAAAACCGATTCAGGTCCGGTTCACCCTGAACCGGTCTGGTTTTCTTTTCCCATTAGTCCCAAGGATCTTTTTCATGATTTTTCATTTTCCCAATTTACCCTTTACTTATCGGTTATGGTTTGTGAACTGGCTCGATTTCCTCTTTTGAAATGACTGGTTCTTTTCCTAGTTTTTCTTATATTTAAAGGATGGGGTTTACATATGGTCAGCTGTAATTCCGGCACTTTTGAGTTAAGGAAAATAGGGAAAGAACCGGTCAAACCGAGTAAGAAAATTGAGCCGATTTACAAACCCGATCATTTCGGAACAAGCAATGTGAAAATTTACAACTTCCGGGTGATACAAAGGGTTTATTAAACCTTGGAAAAGAAACTTAAGATAAATTATAAGAGAAAAACCAAATTGGTTCAAGTGAACAAGATTCCATAAGAACTCTGAAGTTAAGTGTGCCTTATCATAAATAGCCATAAATTAATATATATTTAATTATTATAATTAATACCAATAATTTAATACCAAAATTAAATTATTGGAATTAATACCAATAATTTAAATCTCTCCCATTTAATACACAATTTTAAACCCATATAAAAAGGTCATCCCCATTCATTCTAAAATTGAGGGTCAATTGGGCATGATAAAAATGTTAGAGGGCTAATTGAGAAATTTTAGAATTTTTGGGGTAAAATTTACCATTTTTGTAAATTAAGGGAAAATGGTAATTTTGGAAAATTAGGGGACCAAATTGGAAATTTGTAAATTTAAACCCATTTTTGTGAAATGGATTAAATTGAGGTCATGTGATAAATTTTAAAAGTGTCATGACTCAATTTGAGGTCCTCTGAACTTGGGGGCTTATATGCTCGATTTTGAAAATCTTGTACAGTGGGCCCAAGGCCAGTTGGCATGAGCATGAGCTTGTAAATAAACATTAATTATATGCCCTAAAACTTTAAATAAAGGAATTGTTTGGCCATGGTGCCAAGATAGGACCGACATACTTAGTCAACTAGCGGCAGTGCAACATGACAGGTCGATTGACTAGTCAAGACAAACAACTACAGGTTGAGATTAGAGTCGAAGCCATTGGACCAGTGGCACCACAGATTACATGGCTTGATAAGAAAATATTGTTTGTGCATGCATTATGAGTACAGGACCATTAAGATGCCCAAGAGGGGTAGTGATGCATCCTAAGGGCCCTGGACGACCCAATGAGTATAAGGGCAGTTCGTCGTTCCAGGTGACCGTGCAAAATTTGGAGTAGCACCAAGCGCTTAAGACCGGGGTGGGGACGGGATGTGGTCTTTGTCTCATAATGGACATGAAGAATTTATTCCAGGAATGAGGGTCGAATGTCGCGAACATCCACTCATTCTCAGGGTAGAAGTGGACGTACTTAAGTCCAGGTGGCCGGTAAAGTCACTCCGAAGCCACAAGTGGGTTTAGTGGTTGTGCTGACGTGCGAATGTGTGTAACCTTCATGATGAAGGATGTGTGTTGGGTGATGACACACCATGGTTAAAAAGAAATGGTGATAAACTTGAGATTTCAAATGAAATGGTTTTGAAAGAAAGGAATCTAGGACATTCCAATAATAAGTGTTTTCTTAAAAGTCTAAACGTTTGAAAACCTATTCACTGAGTAGTCGTACTCACCCCTCCCTTATATCCCTTTCAGGAGATTTTGGAAAGCCTACCCTTAAAGACCATCAACTAAGACGCTTGTAAGACAGGTATGTAAAGTTTAAAATTTCATGCAGTTTTGATTATGCTATTCTAAGAAATGGTGCTGGTTTTAAGGACGCCTTACTCTTTATGGTTTATAATAAGGGGAAACCCTTTAATAAACCGGGAGAGTGGCAGGTTGATCATGGGGATCCGACCAAACAGGGTCGGGACATGAGAACTAGAGTGGTATCAGAGCCTGTTTTCTCAAATACATAATCAAGACTAAAAAAATATAGTAACTAATAGGATTTATCCTAAAATTTTCAGATGGCTCCCAGTAGAGTAACCAAGAAAACTTGGAATGGCTCTACTTAACACCCTATCTTCGTAGAAAGACAACCCTAGAAGCTTCCCAAATGCCTGAGACCTGAGAGGAATCTTGAAAGACCAAATGAGGAAGTATCATGGAGAATGGTGTTAGGACCTATCGATGACACAACTCTAAGTATGAAGGAGGATGTTTATCAAGAATTCCATAGCTCCTCAGTTATTTTGTGACCATTTCCTATGATAGGGCTGAAAGCCTAATCTTTTTTATCCCTCTGTTAATATAACACTCAAATTCTCAAAACTCTATCTCCTGATGACGC
Source organism: Trapa bicornis (assembly GCA_030064425.1). Lineage (NCBI taxonomy): Eukaryota > Viridiplantae > Streptophyta > Magnoliopsida > Myrtales > Lythraceae > Trapa > Trapa bicornis. Next base: position 11,225,068 of record CM057753.1, on the reverse strand, counting down.
GATCTTGTTGGGAATATGGTCTAAGGAAAATAAAACAAACCCACACTATCCTGGAAACTAAGGAAAAGACACATCTCGGTTATAGAAGATGAATCAAGGAATTAAGAAACCTAGGAGGACTCTTACCATGACCCTTTAGCAAAGGAGATTCAACTAGAAAACTGTCAAAGTGATCAGACTCAAGAACAGTAAAGCACCAAACCACTAGTAACCCTGGAAAAGCCCCACTCGAAGGAAAGAAGGAACCACAATAATCCATGCAAGGGAATGACGATGGAACATTACCTGAAGAGATGCACAACCCTACTAAACAACAAGTACCAAGGTGAACTATTATAGGTGTAAGGTAAGAAGGGGTGTTCCACACCTCATAGATTCAGGGAAATACCTCCTCAAAGGTCACGAAAGACATGAAGGATTGGAGACTGATACAATGGAGCAGGTTACGTAAACGGTTCACAATGAGGTCAAGAAATGATAAGGTGAATGCAAAAACTTCTTAAGAAGGTCAAACTAAGAAGGATACCTCATGAATAGGGATAAGGTACATGGGAAGCATACTTAGAACCCTCTCATAAGGGGCAAACACAGAAAAACATTCCCTAGAACTCTAAGAGAAGGAATACACTGTGAAAGGGAACTCTAGAGGGATGCATACAATCAAGTCCCTTGAAGGAATCATTGGTTGGCAGATGGACATAACGTGGAGTGCATGGAGCTAACCCCTCATTAGAAACTACTTGAAGAAAGGATTTATAAGAGGCAAGACTAACCTACTTTGGAAAAGTGATATAATTTTAGTTACAATTTCCTTTGGAAAATATAGAGAAGTTAAAGTGGAGATTCAGAGCAACATAACAGAAGTAAGAAAACCATGACAACGAGATGGTCAAAGAGAATGAACGACACCCTAAGGAGGACCGGGAAGTAGTAAGGAATACACCCTAAAAAGGGCACTGGAAGGATCATTAAGGACAAGAAGATTAGAGAGACAACTGCCTCAAGAAAACTAAACAAGGTGAAAAGTAGGGGCGAGATAGGTAATGAACTACTCTCGTGAGGGTCATAGAGTAAACTCCAACACGGAAGGAAGAGGTGGAAAGGCCAAATATTGAAGAAAAGAAGGATGAAAGAAATCCTAAAAAAAACTAATGACCAAATTAACGACGAAATTCAAGCTAAGAAAGGAGTAGGTAAGCCTTTCACTTCATGGTCAGGAAATCTTGAAATAGGGAAAAATTTAAACTCTCCCTAAAAGAAATGGACGTGTATTGTGGTATGAGTAGGGATGAGTATAGGGAACCAAAGATATACCTGCAAAATTTCAAGAGAAAGGATAAATAGAAGAGGAAGACAATCAAAGGACGCCATTTAAAGTTAGATATTCTCCAAAACCTGGGAAAAAGGGGAGAGTCCTATCGAGGAAGAAAATCTTGGAAGGACATATGCATCCCAACTAAGAGATAATGGAACCAAGAAAGAGGGACAAAGAGATAAACTTGTAAATGAAGCGCAAGCCAAGGTGAAAGAACCAAGAAAGCATGCTTGAATGATCCAATGAAATAGTTTAAAAGGAAAGAATGTCCAAGAAACATTAGGGAATGCAAGTCCTCTAAATAAAATGCGACTAAGAAGGAATAACCACAATTGGTAAGACGGGTCAGAGTCCACACACGCATATGAAGTCTAAAGAGTGGACGATTGAGCACAGTGTGGAGTACACAAAATAAGACCGATAATCGGAAGCTACTCAAATAAGGAATAAGCGACATAATGGAAAATTTAAGACAATGTAGGACTGAAAGCGGGCAAATGCCCCAATATAGAAAGGTGTAAGGAGATGAAGAAAGAAAACCTTCAAGAAATGATAAGAAGGTTGAACATGTAACTCCTAAGGTGAAAGTCTCTACTTTAAAGAAAATAGTAGAGAATGAAACTGTAAAAAAAAAAAAAAAGAAACTCCCCAAACCAAGCAAATCGACATATAGATCGAAAGGAATCAACTCGGTATAAAGAATTGTGAAATGATTAGGAACAAGTAAGAGTGGATTAAGGCCAAAGTAAAATCCTTGAGTAAAGAATGTCATTGGGAATGAGGATGGACCTAAGAAAGGATGAATCCCAGCTTATCGGTATAGTATTGGAAAACCCAATCAATTAGAATCGAAAAGACCCAATAAAGAAGTTGGGGGAAGGATGAGTAGGTAAGAGGAATCCATGCGGTTATGTGAGACATAACTTCAAAGGCATGATGGATGAGAGGATAATGGTAAAAAGGATAGTTGAGGAATGCTATCAAAAGAAAAGAGGGATGAAGTTATACGATCCCTGAAAGGTCGAAAAGCTAAGAGAGACCCTCAAGGAGATATTCTAAGAATTTAATGAACATAGATAGGTCCTAGAAAATACCCTGCTATATAAGGGGCATGTAAGCCCAAAAATCCTGAGGAGAATATGACTCAAAGTAAGGAAGCGTTAGTTAATAAGCATGACAAGGTCAAATATAAAAAAAATTTGGATCGAAGTTATAATAGACAACGAATGAATGAAGGGTCAAAATATGACAAAAATGATAATAAAGAAAAATCGTGGAAACAAGTACGTGATGCTCAAAAGAACATCGAGCTAAAGGTTTCAACTACCAAAAGGATAACTAGACACAGGAATGATTAGTTATCTTGGAGTTCCCAAATCTTGAGTACGGAATCTTAAAGGGAATAATGTTGCTCTAAGCAAAGAAAGATATGAATCTAAGGATATACCCTAGAAGTTGGTATGTCTAGTTATGATAAACTCCATGGAGGGAGTAAATAATATAAAGGAGAAGAAATCCCTTAAGTGAAGGAGGTAAAAAGGGCTAATTGAAAGAATAAGAGAAGAGTTTGCATGTTAAGCAAACAACAACTGGACATAAAAAAAAATGGTTCCTCATGTAAGGTTGCTAATTAAGTTTGGGGGACAAAACTCCTAAAAGGAGGGGAGAGTTGTAAACCCCGCACTTTTGAGTTAAGGAAAACCGGGAAAGAATCAGTCAAACCGAGTAAGAAAACTGAGCCGATTTACAAACCCGATCATTTGGGAACAAGTAATTTGGGGTTCATTAAACATTGGAAAAGAAACTTAAGACAAATTAAAAGAGAAAAACCAAATTGGTTCAGGTGAACGAGATTTCATAAAAACTCTGAAGTTAAGCATGCTTGCCTGAGAGTAGTGTAAGGAGGGTGACCTCTTGGGAAGTATGATTTATTTTGTAACCTGAAATTTCGGTCAAAAAATTTTATGCGAAATTAAATGATTGGAATTAATACCAATAATTTATGGCAATATTAATACTAGTAATAAATCTCTCCCATTTAATACATGATTTTACACCTATATAAAGAGGTTATCCCCATTCATTCTCCTCACACCTGAATACTTCTCTCTCTCTCTATTGCTCCATTTCCCGATGAAGCTCAAACTAGAGCTTTGACTTAAATATTTTTCTTAACCTCGAAAGGAGAGTTCGGGCTCCTTAGAAGTGGGGAGAAGATAGCTATCTGATAGCAAACTCCAGTCAATTCGAGAATCTCTGGAGGAGCGGCGGCATGATGGAACAGTGAAGCAACTCCGACGGACCAAAGATGCCCTATTTCGGCCCAGCTAAAATCGGCCATTTCAAGCCATACTCAGACCAAACCAAGCCCTCCCAACACTTCCTCAGTCCTCCCACGGCCGAATTAGGACTAAAAGGTAAGCCAATTTGACTCCTCTCTACAATTTTTGGTTGGTGCTAGAGAGAGAATTGGCAGAATTTCAATGATGAAATTCTAACTCAATTCGGCATCAATTGATGCAATTCTTGATTCTAGGATGAATCTCAAGATGAGAGCTATCTAGTCAGATCGAAAGCTCAGACCGCCGTGCCTTCACCGGTGAGTAATCAAAGCTTTCTCTCTCTATAGTTCATTTTCCGGCGAAGCTCCATTTGAGATCGTCCTGGCGTTAAAACATGCGATTCACATTGCTAAAGAATCGTATGAACATGTAGAAACTCAATTTTAACTTCAATTTAAACAATTGGAAATATTTGATTGGTCAATTTGATTAAATCAAATTCGGCTGTGTTAAGAAGTTGAAATTGGAGGAAAATTGGGGATTTTCGGAGATTCAAAGGACCGAAATGTATTTTCCTAAAATTGAGCATCAATTGGGCATGATAAAAATGTTAGAGGGCTAATTGAGAAATTTTAGAATTTTTGGGGTAATATTTACCATTTTTGTAAAGGAAGGGCAAAATGGTAATTTTGGAAAAGTTGGGGGACCAAATTGGAAATTTTGAAATTTAAACCCCCTTTTGTGAAATGGAATAAATTGAGATCCTATGATAACTTTTAGAAGTTTCATGACTCAATTTGAGGAAAAACCGACATTAGGGACTTAAAGTTTAAGAGAAATAACTTTAGAGACCTAATTGTAAATAAATGAAAGTTGACTTTCTCATTCATTTGGAATGAATGAAGGCTATTAGGCCAAAGAATAATGAACCGAGATGTTCATATCTTGTACGAACATGAAGTACCGGGAATGCCAGCAGGGACAAGCTCACGTGAATAAAAAGAATCGATCTAGTGGAATTAACAGTATTAACGGGTGAGTAGGTTTACTAACATCATACCCGGTTGGGATGATGAGCACAACTTAAAGATAAAAACCACTTACCGGTTGTGAGTGGGATTTTATATCATACCCGGTTGGGGATGATAAGCACATCGAAATGAAAACCCACTACTATGTGATATTTTAAACATCACGACTTAGAGTAGTAATGTGAAAACCATGCAGAAAAACTACTTACCGGTTGTAAGTAGATCATACCCGGTTGGTATGATGAAACTTCCTCGAAGGAAGTTGAAAACCCATTCATCGGTTATGAATGGAGATGTCCTTATATCGGGTTAGTATAATGGACAGTTAAAAATATAATTTTGTCGGAAGTGCTCTCCCTTGACTACGTGCCAATGCTTAAACTATTTGGGAGACCTTTTTGACGGGAGCTCGAATAGCTCTTATAGGCCGGGGGCCTTGGTTTCGGAACTTGGGGGCTAATATACTCGATTTTGAAAATCTTGTACAGTAGGCCCAAGGCTAGATGGCACGAGTAGGAGCTCGTAATCAAACATTTATTATATGCCATAAAACTTTAAATAAAGGAATTGTTTGGCCATGGTACCAAGATAGGACCGACATGCTTAGTGAACTTGCGATAGTGCGATATGATAGGTCGACGGACGAGTCAAGACAAACAACTGCAGGTTGAGTTGAGAGTCGGAGCCATTGGACCAGTGGCACCACATATTACATGGCTTGATAAGAATACATTGTTTGTGCATGCATTGTGAGTATGAGACCATCAAGACGCCCAAGAGGGCTAGTGATGCGTCCTAAGGGCCTTGGAGGACCCGGTGAGTATAAGGGCAGTTCGTCGTTCCAGGTGACTGTGTGAAATTTGGAGTAGCACCAAGTGCATGAGACTGTGGTGGGGACGGGATGAGGTCTTTGTCCTCATAATGAACACGAAGAATTTATTCCGGGAATGAGGGTCAAATGTCGCTAACATCGACTCATTCTCATGGTAAAAGTGGATGTACTTCTATCCGGGTTGCCAGTAAAGTTGCTCCGAAGCCATAAGTGGGTTAAGTGGTCATGCTGACCTGCGAATGTGTGTAACCTTCATGATGAAGGATGTGTGTTGGGTGATGACACACCATGGTTAAAAAGAAATGGTGATAAATCTGAGATTTCAAATGAGATGGTTTTGAAAGAAAGGAGTCTGGCACACTCCAATAATAAGTGTTTTCTTAAAAGTCTAAACTTTTGAAAAACCATATGGAGCAGTAGTCGTACTCACCCCTTCTCTTATATCCCTTTTAGGAGATTTTGGAAAGCCTACCCTTAAAGACCATCAACTAAGATGCCTGTAAGATAGGTATGTAAAGTTTAAAATTTCATGCAGTTTTGAATATGCTATTCTAGGAAATGGTGCAAGTTTAAGGGACGCCTTACTCTTTACGGTTTATAATGAGGGGAAACCCTTTAATAAACTGGGAGAGTGGCGGGTTGATCATGGTTGGGGCATGATATGAGCGACCACATTTAAACAAGTGACCAATGGGAGGTCACCATGTGGCTGGTCAACAAGTCAAAGGATGACTGGGACACTCAGTTGGATGCCACATCAGCAAGGGTAGCTAATCACAGAGCGCCACATGGTAGTTTGCATGTGCAAAGCTCACATGCGTAGAATAGTGTCATCTTTAACCTTGGGTAAATGAGCAAAGCGCAAATATCAGAGAGAGACCAAGTCTCCGATGCCCAAAAAATTCTCCCCGACCGCTGGAATTAGGCGAGTGCAACGTCGAGTCTTGTGTCGACCAGTAGCTCTATTAGTTGTCAATGCCTCTATATAAGGAGCGCCTCCCTATCGCTTGGGCAGCCCCAAAAGACAAGCAACATCACTTTCTAGTGAGGTGAAAACCAGAGCTCCGATAAGGGGACTTTTAGAGACCTCAAGAGGTGAACTTGGAGTCTCTAGAACTGGGAGGAAGTCCTCTACATAGCTACATTCTCCACTTAGCTCAAATACCATGGAGAAGCGCCAGAAGGCTTGCACAGTGTTGCTGCTCCGACGTTCGCAATATTGTCAACTCACCTCAAGCTGAATTTTGGTCACCCCTGACCTCCTGCAGCTAAGACAACCCTCCCCCCAGCTCCCCTCGATTGACACTCGACCTCTAGAGACCTTAGAGGTAAACCAATTCTGCCCTACTTTGCTGGAAAATATTTACTTCAGAACTGAAGCACAAAAAACTTCTCTCATCGATATCTCTATGCTCAGGAGACCAATTGACCCACCCTCTAATCATAGGAGGACCACCGAGAAGAGCACTAGCCACCACTATCTAGAGCTCCGATCGACACCCCCTAATCGATAATCACGCCAACGCTAGGTCGTCGAACCTGTTAGGTTGGTGGACTTGGAGCTGAAGTCAAGCCAACGAACCCATGGGGTCGGTAACCAAAAGATAAATGTCATAAATAAAATACTTATGGTTGTACATGCTAACATCTAGAACCATCGGCGTGCCCGATATGGGGTAGTGGTGGTTCTAATGGCCGTTGGACAACCTAGGGTGTCATGCCCCGACCCTGTTTGGTTGGAGTCCTGTGATCAACTCACCACCCTTCCATGAATCATCCCAACATTCCTACCTTGATGATCCAAGAATGGTAAAGGAGTACCTATGTTCATTCCCTTACTTTAATTTTGGGATGGGGAATGTACCTTGAGGGTCTAAGCATTTACTTGGAGCTTTACTTCTCGATTCTTTTCAATGTTCCTGAAAGGGTGAGAGGAAGGGAGTGAGTATATATATACTCAGTGAGGAAAATTTTGCTACAATGATTGCTTCATTTAATTTAGTTGCTTAATTCATTAGCCCTCGTTCGCATATCATTCACTTATCAACCGCACTTTTCTCATAAAAGGAATCACACATTTGTTGAATAGTCACCGACTATTCCATTTGTGGATCGGAGCGCCTTTACCGTCCACCCTGATAGAGGTTAACAGCCTCTATCCTGAGTTTGTGTGGACCTTGCTCATCTGACCCTCAAACCCCAATCACATTTCGTGTCTGCTTTGTGGGACGAGACCTCCTTCCCCCTGCTTCCTCGGTCTTAGTGCATAGGAAGAAGCTACTAGAGCTTCTCAACAAACTGGATGACAGACCGTCCTTATGATCCTTGGGTCATCCAATAGCCCTTGAGACCACCAATACCTCGTACCAGATGTCCTGATGGTCCTGCATCACATTGCATTCACAATCAAGAATCTTTTTCATTTATAGCCATCATCTTTAGCCCTCTATCTCAAGGGTTTGTTGGCTTGGCTTCGACACATGCGTATTAGCCCAACTAGTTCGACGACTCATTTTCGGCTTAGTAACTCTTCGGCATAAGAAGCCCAACATCCCAACCTTGGGTCGATGGGTATAACAAAACATTATCCATTATGAGGACTTTTAGCAGTTCATAGCATGCTCATTCTTAATGGGTCCATACCCGTGTCTATCGGCCTTGGGCCTACTTGTTTCACTGAGCCTAAGCCCCAAAATTTGCTCCAAAATATTTTCAGTAGAGTAACACAGTTAGGGGAGGCTAATTCCAAGAAAATCATTTTTTGGCAAAGCCATCGTCTTATTCGGGACCGATGTTATAAACTTCCCACTCACCCGGTAATAGTGGTGTGGCTGTCCTAGTGAGATCTCGATAGGTGGTGCGTTCCCTGCATAGAGACTTGGAAACCAGCTCCTACCTGGTTTGAGCATTCACATCCAAAAAAATTGATGCATGGGAGTTCGTATTTCTCACGTATTAGCGCATAGTTCGCACATTATGTCCTTATTGCATTTAGGTCCCTAAGATTTTTTATTGTACATTTAGGTCCCGACTCATCTTTTAATTTCAATTAATTCCCTAGGATTTCCAATTATCCTTTATGGGTCCTTAATTTTCCAAAATCACCACTTGGCCCTCAATTTTTCCAAAATTGCCAATTGGCCATTAATTTTCCAAAATTGCCAATTGGCCCTTAATTTCTCAAAAATTACTAATTGGCCCTCTATTTCATCCAATTGCCCAATTGGGCCCCAATTGGAAGTTAATTTCATAAAAATGCCCCAAGTTTCCATAAATTGCAATTCAACCCCCAAAAATTTCCAAAATCCCCAAATTGTAAAATTTTTCAAAAATTGCAATTTGGTCCTCGAACATCATTTCGTTTAATTGATCCCCCAAAACTTGGTTAATTGTCTCCGGTTGTGACCTAAATTGTCTTCTCTATGTCTCCCTCATTATTTCAAGCTTTGAACTACTTCATTTGGCTCAGAAATGAGCTCAAATGAAGATTCGCTGAAAAACTAAGTCTATAGAGAGAAAGCTTTGATATCTTACTGGCGAGGGTCCAGCGACCGGAGCTCTTGCTTTCTGAGTTGCCCTCCTCTTGGGGATCATCCCTAGATCAAACTAGGGCTCAATTGATGGCCTGAGCAGTGAGAATTTGGCAGTTTAAACTTTTACCGAAGCGTACTATGAACAGTACTTTTCGGCAAAGTACAGAGGAGGGGACTTACCGTCGGGGCTTAGGGAAGGTCAGGGACCTCTAGGTGTGGTGTAGGGAGCATGGTTTGACTTGAATTGGTCAGGGGATGGCTCAAATCGAGCTTGAGCAGCTCGGGCTACTGACAGTTGAGGAGAGGCAGTACTGTGCGAGCACCCCTGCTCTTCTTCATTGGTCGTTGAGCTAAAGAGAAGGTGCATCTGGGTAGAGAACTTTGGCCCAATTCTAATGACACCGAATGCAACTTTAGAGGTTGAGAAAATTCTCACTATCAGAGCTCTGGTTTGCTGCTCATCAGAAACTAGGACACTTCATCTTCTTCACTCGATTGTGGGATGCTAAGAATGAATGGAGGGGTGTTCTTTATTTAGGTAGATCAACAACTGACCAGGTTACCGACCAGCATATGACTCGGCGTCCGACTCGGTCACCAGGTCACTAGAGGAATCACCGTCCCTCTCTCTATCCTTTTTTTGAGGTGACTGAGGATGACGACAATGAAATGGTGGACGTGCCACATGGCACATTATGATTGGCTGGTTTTTTTGACGTGGCATTCCAACTTAGCCTATCATACCCCGACTTGGTTTGGTCAGATCCCTGTGATCAACCCACCGCTCCTTTGGTTTGAAAGGGGTTTCCCCCCTTTCTTTAATCAAGAGGAGCAAAGCATAATTTAACCTTGTTCCCTGGAATGACATAAATAAATAAAAATGTGAGCTTAAAAATAACTTTGTAAGCATACTTGACAACGGGTAGATCCAGGTGTTTTCCTTAATCATTTTCTCTACTTCTCAAAATGAGTATAAAAGAGGGGTGAGTTTCTACAACTTAGTGAATGGGTGTTGGGAGTGAGTTTTTATAAACAAAACAATTTTAATCGGAGTGTGACAAACTCCCTATTTTCTTTAAGAACGTTCTTTTATCAAGTTTTGATTTTCAAAATACTTTTTCCTCATTTTCCACTTTAGGTGTGTTTAACAGTCAACACACATCCTTCATCAAGAAGGGATCATACATTCGCAGGGCAGCTAGTCCACTGCACCCACTTGTTGCTCGGAGCAACTTTATCGACCACCAAGATAGAAGCCTGTCCACTTCTACCATGGCTTTGAGTGGATGTTCACAACATCCAACGCAAAAACAACTGTGTCCGTATGAGGACAGAGACCTCATCCCGACCCCACCTCGATCTCATGTGCATGAAGCTACGTCGAGCTTCCCTTACTGTTGGCGTCCAGTAGCCCTTAGGATGCATCACTACCCCTCTTGGGTGTCTTGATGGTCATGAACCTCAAGTGCATGCACAAAAAATAGTTTTTCTAACTAGAGGAGTAGAGAAAATGATTAAGGAAAACACCTAGATCTACTCGTTGTCAAGTATGCTTAAAAAGTTATTTTTAAGCTTGCATTTTTATTTATTTATGTCATTCCAGGGAACAAGGTTAAATTATGCTTTGTTCCTCTTGATGCATCATTACTAGAGGAGTTAATCCCTCTAGTTCATTTCTTAACTAGAGGATTTACTTTTTTGAGGGTTCTTAGCTGTGCTTTCCTTTGTCTCATTTTTATAGGTAGTCCACCTCTTTCTTATTCGTACGACATCTTTTGATGCTATCTCCATACTTACCCATTACTTGAATTTAACTTACTCCTTGGTCCCTCATGAGTATTCTTCCCTTGTACTTGATCTTTCCATCTCAACCAACATATTATTTATGATCTTATCTTCTTTTCTACTTCTATTGGTTCCATTACTTCTTGGTTGGGACATGTATGTCCTTCAAAGGTTTTCTTCATTGCTTGGATTTATACTCCTTTCTCCTGGAATTCTCTTCTCGTTTGTCTTTGAGAACATCTAACCTTAAATGATATCCTTTGATGCCATTCTCTCTTGATTACCCTCTTGAAACCTTACATGCACTTCTTTTATACCCCATCTTCATTCTCCCTTGTATCCCAATACACGTCAATTTCTTTTAGGGAGAGCTCACATCCTCTTTGTTTGTAAGATCTCTTGATCATCATACGAGAGGCTTGCTAAACCTTCAAATGGCTTTTGGTCATTAATCTTGTCTTAGCCATTAATCTCTTTAAAGGCTTTCTTTCATCCTTATTTCCCAAGGGTTTTGGCCTTTCCACCTCTCCCTTCTTTACTAGAGTTGTGACCTTCACAAGGTTCAGTTTGTTTGCTGCTTCGTTCCTACTATCCGCCTTGTTTAATTATTTTTAGATAGTTGTCTCTCGAGTCTTCTTATCCTTAATGTCCATTCCATCGTCCTATTTATGATGTAGTTCTTACTACTTCCTTGTCACACCTCGACCCGGTTTGGTCGGATCCCCGTAAGAAACCTGTGACTCTCCTGATTTATTAAGGGTTTTCCCTTATTTAACAGGGAGGAGTAAAGCATCCTTTAAACCTGTACCTTTCCTAGAATAACATTAATCAAAATTGCATGAAATTTTAAACTTTACATACTTGTCATGTAGGTGTGACTAATAGGATGTCTTTGAGTAGGTTTCCCTCAGTTACCTGAAAAGGGATATAAGGGAGGGGGTGAGTTCAATAACTCAATGAATGGGTTTTTAAAGTTTGACTTTTAAAAAAATAGTTTGAATTGGAGTATGTCAGACCCCTTATTATCTTTTAAAACAATTTATCCTGAAAATCTCAATTTTCATAGCAATTTCTCAATCATTAACCACAACCGGTGTGTTTATCAACCAACACACACCCTTTATCATGAAGGGAACACACATTCATAGGGCAGCACATCCACTGCTCCCACTTGTGGCGTCAGAGTGACTTTATGGGCCACCTAGATAGAAGCACCTCCACTTCTATCCTAAGAATGAGTAGATGTACGCGACATCCGACCCTCAATCCCGTAAAGAAAACTCCGTGTTCGTATGAGGACAGAGACCTCATCCCGACCCCACCCCGGTCTCATGCGCATGAAGCTACATTGAGCTTCCTTAAGGAGGGCTCGAATTGGCCATTTTCAGCTCGGCCAAAACCCAGCAGCTTCGGTCCATTGGAGTTGCTTCACTGTTCTATCACGCTGATGTTTCTCCGACGACCCTCAGAGCAAATGGAGACTACAGGTGTGTAGCTGAATGCTCCTCGAATCTAAAGAACCCGATCACACTTCTTTGGCTCAGAAAAAGGCCCAAGTCGGAGCTCTAGTTCTAGCTTCATAGGAAAATGGAGCAGTAGGGAGAGAGTGGAGTTTTTAGGTGTGAGGAGGATGAATGAGAAGGGGCTCTTTATATAGGAAGCTCGGGGACTTCTTGGCCATTTGATTGGCGCCTTAATGGTGGTCATTCATTGCCTGAAACTCCATGGCTGGAGACTTTTCCTCTTTGTTGGCGCTGCTTAATTTTCCGACGAGTGAATAGTGCTGTCATTTGAAGGAAGAAGACGACACTATTCTGAACTGGACCAGACCGATTCGAACTGGGTTTAACGCTTAAACCGATCGGTTCAATCCTGATTCGACTGAGTTTTTCAAAATTAAAAATTTCAAAATTCATCTAAATCCATTCTCTATCCAATGGTGGCCTCAATTTTCCAATTTGAATTTTCTATGCCACCTATCAAAATGAATTTAGCATTCTCTTCAATAGTGGTTCAAACTGGTTCGATCTGGTTCTATCCAATGGCTCTAGTAGGGCTCCTATGAGTTTCCTATAATCCTCGACCGTATCATTGGGCACTCTCTTCTCATTCTCCAAGAATCATTGAACAGCCACTTCTATCAGGTAGGCGTCTTTTTCACGATCATGTATGGGGGATTAGATCATACGACATATTTCCTAGGGACACTCCTTCCTACATGGTAATTGAGTTTTCATTAGGGACACTCCTTAGAACGCATCACTACTCCTCTTGGACGTCTTGATGGTCCAAAACCTCAAGTGCATGCACAAACAATAGTTTTTCCACAAAGCCATTTATCTTTGGTGCCATTAGTATAAAGCTCTTGCTTGTGCCAACTGGCCTTGGGCCCACTACACGTGATTTTCCAAAAATGGGCATTTTGCCCCACAAGTTCCAAAACAGAGGCCTATAGACTATCTGAGTTGTTCTAGCTCTCGTCAAGGTCTCCCAAAAATTTTAAGTATTGGCACAAAGTCAGGGGAGAAAACTTCTGACAAATTCATCTTTTAATTCATCACACCAAATGGGTGTGATGATATCTCTGCTTACAACTGACAAGCGAGTTTTCTTCTTCCTTTAAGGAAGTCCATCATACCAACTGGGTATTATTTTCTCTACTTACAACCGATAAGTAGTTTTCCGCTTAGTCCTTACATCACTCCAACTGGGTGTGATGTTAAAATCCCACATATAAGTGGTTTTTCATTTTCAAGGTGCTCATCATCCCAACTGGGTTTGATGTGAATAACCCACTCACCCGATAATCATGGTGTATTCCTTCTTAGTCGGTATTTGCCTCCTCGCTAGCTTATCCTTGTTAGTGTTCCGGTCCTTCATGTTCCTACATGATTTGGACATCCTTATCTATTAATACTTAGCATAATAACCTTTATTTCTCACGTATGAATGACTAGGCTTGAAATTTTCAATTAATTGCACTTAGGTCCCTAAAGTTCATTTTCCTTGACTTTAGGTCCCTAATGCTAACTTTTTGCCAAATTGAGTCCCGAAACATCCAAAAATAAACTTTGGGTCCTCAATTTTCTCAAAATTATTGAAGTGGCTCAAGTTTTCCAAATTCTCAGTTTGGTCCCCAACTTTTCAAAAATTACAATCTTGCCCCTACTTTCCAAAAATGGCAATTTGACCCCAAATATTTAGAAAATCAACCAATTGGTCCTCCAACATCTTTTTCATGGCCAACTGGTCCTTAATTTTGGAAAATTACAATTTGGTCCCTTAATTTTACAAAATCCCAAATTTTCCCCCAATTTTCCCCTTTCAAATTGGCTGAATTTGATTTCATTAAATTGACCATTCAATCAAGGTTAATTGCTTCAATTGGAGGTATAATGCAGTTCCTACACATACATATGATTCAATTGAGCTTTGAATCGCATGAATTGAGGCTGAAATGATCTCAAACGGAGCTAGGTCGAAAAATTGTGCATAGAGAGATAAAGCTTCGAAAGCTTATTGTCGGAGGTGCGGTGGTCCGAGCTTTCTATTTGGGCAGGTAGGTCTCATCATGAGGTTCCTCCTAGCAAAAAAAATCCACACAATTCATATCAAATTTGGGGAGAATTTGGTTAGTGAAGTTTTCATAGTTTCTCTCTCTAACGCTAATTGGAAATGACAAAGGGGGCTGAATTGACTTACCTTTTAGCTATATTACGGTTGTGTGAGGTTGTGGGAGTGTTGGGATGGCTTGGTTTGGCCTGAGGAGGGCTGAATTTGGCCAATTTTAGCTCAGTCAAAATAGGGCAGCTTCGGTCCGTCGGAGCTGCTTCACTGTTTGTTTTTGCCGGTGCTTCTCCGGTGGTCCTCGGATCGAACAGAGATTATTGTCAGGTATTTGACTTCTCCTAGAATCTAAAGGACCTTATCTCACCTTCTAAGGCTTAGAAAAACCCTTATGTCGGTGCTCTAGTTAGAGCTTCGCTGGAAAACTAAGTAGTTGAGAGAGAATAGAAATTTCAAGTGTAAGGAGAATAAATGGAGAGGGACTCTTTATATAGGGAACTCAGGAACTCTCTACCCGACCGTTTGTCATCTTGGTCAAGCTCATTGATGATCAGAAAAGGCCTTGAACTGAGGCGTTTCATCTTCACCGGCGTTGTCCATTTATCTGTTGAATGAACAGTGTCATCATATGATGGAAGAAGATGACACTATTTCGAACCAATCTGGATCGGTCCGACCAGGTTCAATGATTAAACCGGCTGGTTCAGGCCTAATTCGACCGAGTTTTTCAAAATTAAAAATTTCTAAATTAATCTAAATTCATTCTCTATCCAATGGCAGCTTCAATTCCCCAATTAGAATAATTTAATCCACCTAGAAAAATAAATTTAGCAATTGGTTCATTGATGGTTGAAACCGGTTCAATCCGGTTCAAGTTCAATTCACTTGAACCGGTCAAGTTTTCTCTTCCAATTTGTCCCAAAGTCTCTTTACATGGTTTTTATGACTCTTTGTGTTGCTTGAGATTTGAAAATTTTCCAATTTCCCTTTCTTTAACGGTTGCAGTTCGTGAACCGATTTAGTTTTCTCCCTTGGGTTGACCGATTTTTTCTCCAAATTTCTTATCTTTAAGGGATGAAGTTTACACAGCTGTCGCGCCAGCCATTGACCGGTTGACTGGAAATGTGGAAACCTCCCATTGGCTACTCGTATCTCCATGGCAGGCTGACCGGTCGTCCGCTGAACATTGATCAGACACGTGGCAGCCTTCCATTGGCTACCTATGTCTACGTGGCTACTGACTAGGTGCCACTGACCGTTGACTGATCCGGTCCGACCTGGTTTAGTGACCCAAATTCGAAAATCGACCAGTTTAGGCCTGATTCGACCGGTTTTCTAAAAAAATAAAATTTCTAAATTCATCTAAATTCATTTTCCATATAATGGTGGCTTCAATTTTCCAATTTGACATTTTTAAGCCACCTAGAAAAATGAATTATTCAACTGGTTCACCATGGTTCAATCCAGTTCAAGTTTGGTTCACCTTGAACTGGTCTAATTTTCCCATCCAATTCAATTCGTGGTTCTTCCCCGTGAGTTTTATGACTTTTTGGTAACTTGGGATTTACCATTTTAAACCTTCTTTACTATTTTCAGTTCATTAATCAGCTCAGTTTTCTCATGGAAATTGGCCGGTTCTTTCCATGGCTTCCTTGGTCCGAGAGGATGGGTTTCACATAGGGAGCATAAGGGAATTTTGTCATCCAGTATGTCGGGAAGCTTAAGGAGCTATATGTCCACTGAGACCGAGGTCTGTGGGGGAGAGGTCTCATCCCATGTTGTGGACACGAAGTATGATGCGGGTCTGAGGGTTGGGTAATTGATGCCCACTTAGACTCTTGGTAGAAGTCATGGACTTCTACTAGGGTGATTGGAAAAGGCGTTCTGAACCAAAAATGGAGTAGTCATAGACTATTATGCGACCGAGTGACCTCTTTTATGAACAAGAGGGTGGATGTTGAATGAAAAAAAATATGGGCCATGATTGTAAACAAATAAAAATGCTTGACTAAAAATATGTTGTAGAAAATTTCTTTCACTAAGTCATGAACTCATTCGCTTCCTTAACCTCCTTTTAGGAAGGGTCACACTATGTAGAGTCAAAACCTAAGGAAAGAAGTGAACCTCCATGGTAAATCATATTTTAAGTCATCTTTCTTGAACAATATTGGTAGAGATACCATTCTGGCTCAGGGAAGGCTAGTGGGTTGATCCCAAGACTCCAACCAAATTGGGTTGGGGTGTGACAACTTGAGTGGTATTAGAACATGATTTTTGAACAAATTCTCAAAACATTAGGCCCTAACCACCCGTAACCTTTTCAGAAAACATGAACGGAAACATGAGTGACAAATACACCCCCTGAAGGAACGCTAACGATTAGAGAGGAGATGTGGATGAGGAATACATCCCATGGAGAGACTCCGGAAAGAGAACCCCCAACGTTTGGTGGAAGATGAGACCTCTCCACCTCGAGACCCAGGATGAACCCCGTCCCAAGAAGATGCCAAAAGGAGCTTTTGAGAAGACTATGCTAATTACGTGAGGGTCTTTCATAAACTACCCTCGATTCAAAGCAAACCATGCTCTATGAACCACATGCAACACACATATGAGTACGAGGCCACTATTCTAAACAAATTTGGGATTGATGCTACTCACGAAGTAAGATTCAGAGGAGCACCAAGCGAGTCATCTTCCTCAGAATATGATGTACCAAGCATGAACCCATGCACTCGGTGTGGAAGGTACCATAGAGGCACTTGGCTACACAGGAGATCGGTCAGACACATTATGTCACGCTGCGACCCGGTTTGGTCGGATCCCCATGAGCAACCCACCACTCTCGTTGGTCTAGGAAGAGTTACCACTTCCAAAACCACAATGAGTTTGGTGTATCTTTTGTCATTGTTCCCTAGAATAACATTATACAAAATTAAAAACGTTAACAGTAAATTACCTGAATTTTTAGGCTTGGCATAAGGTTTCCCTAAAGGGTCATCTTCTTTCCTAAAAAAAGGTTTAAAGGGAGGGGTGAGTCTCTATAACTTAGTGAGCGGGTGTTAGGGTGAATTTTCAAAACAATTTCTTAGCATCTTTCTTGTTCATAAGTTTGTGAGTTTAACTTCCTCTTTGACAAACACACTTTTCAATTCTCCTTCTTGCTCTAGATTTGTTTAGCATTCAATCACATGTCCTTTAACAAAAAGGGTTCAAACATTCGCAGAATGCAGTTACGCCGACTGCACCCACTTGTGGATTGGAGCATATTTACCATCCACCCTTATAGAAGTCCTTGACTTCTACCTAGAGTTTGAGTGGACATCAATTGTCCGACCCTTAGACCCAAATATACTTTGAGTCCGCTATATGGGATAAGACCTCTCTTGACCTCGCCTCGGTCTTAATGCGCAAGAAGTTTCTTTGAGCTTCGAGACTCACTGGATGACCTAACTTCCCTTATGCAACATGTGTCATCCAACGGTACTTAGAACCAACACCACCCCAAACTAGGTGTCTCAATGGTTCTGTATTGATATCCATGCATGCATAAACAAAAGTCTTAGGATTGATATCCATTATCTTTGGTGCTACCGGCCCAACGGTCCCAACAACTCGGCTTTGGCTCCATAACTGCTAGCCCAACAGGTTCGATGACTTGACTTTTGCTCAATAGCTACTAACCCATCGAGTGTGTCAGTCCAGCTCCGATAGAGTGGCAATTCACACAAATAAACAAATATGAAAATTTTCATTGCTCATAAGCTTATTTTTCTACAGGCTTCAGCCCGTGCCCAATGGCCTTGGGCCCAATTCACGAGTTTTCCAAAGCTAGGCCTTGGGCCCTAATAGTTACAAAACTAAGGCCTCTGGCCCATTGGAGCTATCTCAGCTCTTGATAGAAATGTCTCCCAAAATGTTTAAGCAGTTTCACACAGTCAGGGGAGAACATTTCTGGAAAAATGATTTTTAAAACCGAAAATGATGCTCATCACCCCAATCGGGTATGATGTCAAAAAATATCACTTACCCGATATGCAGTGGTCCATTTCTTTTAGTCTGGTTTGCTCAGATTCCCGGGGTGTTTTGCGATTGTAAGTTGACGTGCTTCCTCTTAGGCCTACATCATTTTGGGTAAGGAACGTTAAGTCCTAGTTCATTTCAAAGTTCCCGAGCTCTACCCTCATGGTAATTAACTCACGGTTAAATACTAGCATTATGAATTGTTAACTTTATTAATAGTCACAAAACTCCCTTTTTAAATTTTGAAATCTCAATTTTTGCTTAATTACACTTTAGTCCCTAATTTTTTAAAAAAATTACAAATTTGCCCCCCAATTTCCAAAAAATGACTAATTAGTCCTCATTTACCTTAAAATCACTAAATGGTCCCTAATTTCATCAAATTTGCCAATTGGCCTTCAATTGAGAGTTAATTTAATAAAAATATCCCAATTTCCTTTTAATTGCAATTTGACCCTCAATTTCTCAAAAATCACCAAATTTCCTAATTTTTCAAAAATTGCAATTTGACCCCCGAAATGTTATTTCATCAAATTGACTTCTTACGTTTGGACAATTGTCCCCTATTATGATCCGAATCTTCTTCCCTATGTCTCTCTCTTCATTTTAAGCTAAAGCACACCAAAATGGTTGAAAAATAAGCTCGAATGGAGCTTCACCGAAAAAATTGGTCTAGAGAGAGCTTCGATTACTTATCGGTGATGCTTCGGTGGTCAGAGCTCTTACTTACTTCAATTTTCTCTCTCCCTCATGATCCTTCCTAGATCAAACCGTGCCTCAATTGGAAACCTGAGTAGTGCGAATTTCACATTTTAGTTTTTAGGCATAAATTTTTGTAAATAGTAATTTTTGTGAAGGGCGTCGGAGGGGACTTACCAATGTAGCTTAGGGAAGGTCGGGGCACTTCTAGGGGTGGTTTGTGGAGCTTGGTTTGGCTAGAATTGGGCCATGGGTTGCTCAAATAGGACTTAAACAGCTCGAGTTGCAGACTGCTGAGATGCGACAGTGCGATGCGAGCTCGTCGACTCTACTCTAGCGATCCCCGAGCTGAATGATGACTGTCGTCAAGTAGCTATCTTCTTCAGGATTTCAGAGAACCAAAATTTGACTTCGGAAGTGAAGGAAAGTGCCCAAATGGGAGCTCGAACATTCGTGCCCAAATTAAACACAAGTGAATTTGATTTAATCAAATTGACCGATCAAACACCTCTATTCGTTGTAATTCAAGTTGAAATTGAGTTTTTACATGTTCATATGATTCTAAGGAACTTTCAATCATAGGTTTTAACATCGGAACGAGCTCAAACAGAGCTTCGCTGAAAATAGATTCTAGAGAGAGAAAGCTTCGATTTCTCACCGGTGAGGGTGCGGTGGTCCGAACTTTTTATCTGGGCAGGTAGCTCTCCTCTAGAGGTTCTTCCTAGGATCAAGAATGATATCAATTGATGATGAATTAGATTAGAATTTCATCATTGAAATTCGGCTGACTTTCTCTCTAACACTGATCGAAAATTGTAAAGGGGAGCCAAATTGGCCTACCTTTCGTTCCTAATTCGGCCTTGGAAGGGCTGAGGAGGTGTTGGGAGAGCTTGGTTTGGTCTAAGGAGGGCTCGAATTGGCCAATTTCAACTCGGCCAAAACAGGGTAGCTTGGGTCCATCGAAGCTGCTTCACTGTTAGATCACACCGAACTAGGCAACTTTGGTCCGGCGACTCTTAGAACGAACGAATGTCACCACCGTGTAGCTGACTTCTTCTCAGTTCTAATTAGCCTGACCTCACCTTCTTTGGCTTAGAATTGACCCTATATCAGAGCTCTAGTTCGAGCTTCACTGAAAAACTAAGCAACTGAGAGAGAGTGAGCTTTACAGGTGTGGAGAGGTTCACTGGAAAGGGGCTCTTTATATAGGAATCTCGCGGACCTGTTGGCCATCCGTTTGGCATCTTTATGACAGGCATTGAAGACTTGAAATGTACCAAAAGGAAATGTTGCTTCGATTTTCCGGTGAGTGAACAGTGCTATCATCCTATGGAAGAAGATGACACTATTCTGAACCGGATCGGACCGGTCCGAACCGGGTTCAAAGCTTAAACCGGCGGGTTCAACCTTCATTCGACTGATTTTTTCAAATCTAAAAATTTCTAAATTCATCTAAATTCATTCTCTATCCAATGGTGTAAATCTTCAATTTGAATTATTTAAGCCACCTAGAAAAATGAATTTAGGATTCAATTCAATAGTGATTCAAACCGGTTCGGATCCGATTTAGTTTTCATCCCTAATTCCTTCACAAGTCCATTTCCATGTCCTTTGTGACTCCTTGGGTCACTTAGGGTCCATATAATTCCTAGTTTACCACATCTTAATAAATTTCAATTTATAAACCTACTCGGTTCTTAAATCGATTTAATCTGGTTCGTATCCGGTTCACTCGAACCGATCTAATTTTCCTCTCCCACATTATTCTAAGGTTCCTTCTCAAGGATTATAAATCACAAGTAATCCATTAGCTTCTTGGTTAACTCATTCTCTATCAGTTCTGGTTCATGAATCAACTTGGCTCATAAACCAGTTCTATCCGGTTCGGACCCGTTTCTCTGAATTGCTTCGGTCTTTCCTCTTTATTTTGTCCTAGGGTCCTTTTCCTAAGTATATTAATCTTTTTGAGTTACATGGGAGTTAGAATTTTTCAATTTTGTTCATCCCCTCACAATCGGGCTTGTAGACCAATTCGGTTTAAAGCTTCAAATTTACCGATTATTTCCCCATTTTTCTCATTACTAAAGGACGGGGTTGACAATTCTCCCCTCCTTTTAGGGGTTTTGTCCCTAAAACAGTTACACGCTAAATAACTGAGCATAATTATCCCTCATCATAGATTCGATTTCCCATGTCTTTTCCTGCACAGGTTTATTCTGCCACAACCCCTTGACCATAGGAATTTTCTTGTTCCTCAAATTCTTGTCTCTCCGGTCGATAATTCGTACTGGCTCTATCTGGTAAGTCAGGTTCTCTTCTAGTTCCATTGGAGGTCAGTCTAGTACGTGACTAGGATCAGGCTGATATTTCTGAAGTACTGAAATGTGGAATACATCATGTATTCTCTGTAGATTAGGAGGCAGTTCTAATTTATAAGTTATCGGTCCTATCCTTTGAATAATGGGATATGGACCGATATATCTGGGTTTCAGCTTCCCTCTTTGCTAAAATCTAAGTATTCCTCTCCATGGAGATACTTTGAAGAATACCTGATCACCCACTTCAAACTCCTGATCTTTCCTTCGATTGTCTGCATAACTCTTTTGCCTGTCATGTGTAGTCTTAAGATAACTCCTTATTAATTTTATCTTCTCTATGACATCCTCTATTATCTCTGTCTTTTCTAACTTTCTTTCCCCCACTTTTCCCAAAATAAAGGGGTACGACAAGGTCATCCATAAAGGGCTTCATAGGGAGCCATCTGGATAATGGCCAGATAACTATTATTATAAGCAAATTCCCTCAGGCATAAGTATTTCTCCCAACTTTTGCTCATGGTGAGCACACATGCTCTCAGCATGTCTTCCAAGGTTTGGATGGTTCGCTCAGACTGTCCATCTATCTGAGGGTGAAATGTCGTACACATATGGAGCTTGGTTCCCATGGCATTTTGCAGACTCGGCCAAACACTAGAAATAAATCTTAGACCTCTATCCGATACTATACTCACTGGGACACCATGAAGTCTTATTATTTCCTTCATGTATAGGACAACCAGTTGTTCTACTGTGTCCGTCACTTTTATAGGGAGGAAATAGGTTGCTTTGGTCAAACTATCCACTATTACCCAAATCGCATCTCGACCATTTTTGGTCACCGGTAGGCCTGTGACGAAATACATGGTGATATGCTCTTATTTCCACTCAGGAATTGGTAAGGGTTGTAGTAGTCTTGATGGTTTCTGATTATCTACTTTTATTTGTTGGCAGGACAAGCATTGGGCTACATATTCCGCAATGTCCCTCTTCATACCATTCCACCAGTATCCTTGTTTGAGGGTGCGGTACATCTTAGTACTGCCCAGATGCATGGCATACACTGAATAGTGTGCCTCTTCCAATATTAATCTCTACAACTCCTTATCTTGAGGCACACATACCCTATCCTTATAGGTCAGTACTCCATCATCTCATATATCGTAGTCCGGTTTCCTTTCTCTGTTAGTTGAATCCAAATAGGGCTGAAGTTCTTTATCAATCCTCTGTTGGACCTTTATATGTTCGGTTAGACTGGACCTTGTCGCTACATTCTCCACCAGGCATTTTTCCTGTCTGTTCATCCTCAGGCTCACTTTCATTCTTCCCAATTTTTGCAACAAAGGTAAATAGCCTTGACTTGTGTTGCCATAGTTTGATACTTGCGACTTAAGGCATCTGCTACCACATTTGCCTTTTTGGGGTAGTATTCTATCACAAGATCATAATCCTTCACCAATTCTAGCCATCTCCTCTGATGCAGATTTAACTCCTTCTGAGTTAGGAAGTACTTAAGGCTCTTCTGATCTGTGTATATCCTGCACTTAACCCCGTAAAGGTAGTGTCGCCATATCTTTAAGGCAAACACTATTGCAGCTAGTTCCAAGTTGTGAGTCGGTTAATTTTTCTCATGTATCTTCAGTTGTCACGAGGCATACGCGATAACCTTCCCTTCTTACATTAAAACACATCTCAGTCCTTGTCTAGAGGCATCACTATAGACTGTGTACTCCCCTGCATTAGGATCGGGTAAGGAGAGTACTAGTGCGGTTGTTAGTCGAGTCTTTAACTCCTGAAAAAACATTTCACAATCCTCATCCCATTTATACTCAACTCCCTTCCTGGTGAGTTGAGTTAGAGGAGTTGCTATTTTAGAAAAGTTTTGCATAAACCGCCTATAGTACCCCACCAATCCTAAGAAACTTCTAATTTCTGTAGGATTACTTGAAGCCTTCCATTCTGATATAGCTTCTACCTTGGCTAGATCCACTTTAACTCCGTCCTTAGATATAATATGCCCTAAGAATCCTATTTCTTGCAACAAGAATTCACACTTGGAAAATTTTGCATATAATTAGTTTTCTTTCAAGATTTCCAAGATAATTGTCAAATGCTCTTTGTGTTCTGACCTGGTTTATGAGTATATAAGGATATCATCTATGAATACTATCACGAACATGTGATTCATTAAGTCCATGAAAGCTGCAGGGGCATTCGTCAATCCAAACGACATCACTCTGAATTCATAGTGTCCATATCTGGATCGAAATGCCGTCTTAGGGATATCCCCTTCTCTAATCCTTAATTGGTGGTAGCCTGACCGAAGATCTATTTTTGAGAAGTAGGCCGCTCCTTTTAACTGATCAAACAAATCATATATCCTTGGGAGTGGGTATCGGTTCTTGATGGTGACCTAATTTAGCTTCATGTAGTCAATACATAGTCTTATACTCCCGTCCTTTTTCTTCACGAACAAAACAGGAGCACCCCAAGGAGACTAACTTGGACGTATGAAATCCTTTTCCAATAATTCATTCAGTTGTTCCTTTAATTCCTTCAACTCTGTCGGAGCCATGCAATATGGGGCTTGGGATATGGGATTTGTTCCAGGGGTTATTTCTATAGTAAACTCCACTTGACGACTTGGAGGTAGTCCAGTTAGCTCTTCTAGAAAAACTTCTGGATAATGTCTAACTACCAGAATGTCTTCCAGTTTCTTTTCTTCAGAATCTTCATTTACAACCATGGCCAGAAAAACTATACATTCTTTTTGTATCATCTTTTGCACCTTCAGGTGGGACACAAATTGTACTTCACTTTTCCTTTTATCTCCCGAAAACTTTAGTCCCTTCATCTTGGAAGTATGGAAAGTTACTGTCTTCCTTCTACAGTCCATCCTTGCTTGATGATTACTCATCTAGTCTATCCCTGGAATTACTTCAACCTCTCTTAGAAGTAATGGGATCAGGTCAGCTTCAAGTTTGATTCCCCCAATTTCTATCTCACATCCCTTTAGTTGTTTATTTCTGTTCAGACCTTCTCCTAAGGGTGTAAGGATGTTAAGGCTTTGTACAAGTGGAGTGAGTTCTAGGGGTATCTTAGAAACCAACTCTTCCTTGATGAATGATCGCTCTGCTCCAGAGTCAAAAAGAGCATAAACTGGTTGTCCCCACAACTGTATATACCCTGATTTAAGAAACGTACATTTTCGAAGGAATTCTCTTTATTAAATCAAAAGACGTTCAGTTTACATGACTCTTTTGGACTAGTTGGTAGGGTTTTGGGATGTACTCGCTATAGTGCTAGGGTCTCCTCTAGCCTCCTCCTGAGTGAGGTTGTATACTCTAGTCGGTACTCTTGTAGTAGCTTCTAGTCTAGGGTTCCTAGCATTCCCTTGTGGTGGTCTAAGAGTATTTTTCTGTCTGTTCTCCCTAAGAGTAGGACAATCTTTTACAAAGTGTCCCGCTTGTCTGCAGGCGAAGTAGGAATTGCATGCTCACTCATGGTTCCTTTAACACTTCGGACAGTAGGGATTTCCTTGGGGTAAGGTAGGGACTACACTAGGAGGGGGTGGAGCATGCTCCTTCTCCGTTGGAATACCATTTTTTTCCTCCTCTTGGGTCGGTATATTCTCTTTGTCCTCCTTGATGGTTTGAATCCTTATCCCCCTTTCTGGTCGTCTGCTTCACTCGATGACGTCGGGTCTTTACCAATCGTTCACATTCATGAGCCATACTAATTACAGATGCTAGGTCTGTGGGGCATCCCAACACTCCCATACGGTCTCTAATGTCCAAGTTGAGACCGTCCACAAACCTCTAGCATATGTCAGCTGGTCCAGCTAGGTTGGGAGCAAAGGGTCTTAACTCATTAAATTTTGTTTCATACTCTGCTATGGAACTAAGCCCTTGCCGAAGTCGAATGAACTCTTGTTTCTTCTCATTTATTAGGCGGGGTGCCAGATACTCTTTCGAGTATCTTTCCTCAAATTGCTCCCAAGTGGAGGCGGTGGCATGTAAGTTTCAAACATTGTCCCACCACCATCTAGTGCTCCCTTCTAGGAAGAATACCATTAGGATCACCCTATCCTCTGGTAGTATCTAGACAATTCCCATTAACTTCTTGGTATTGGACAGCCAATCCATGGTGGTCCCAACATCCTTTTCTTCGAGGAAAGGTTTACATCCTAGTTGTCGGAGAGTTTTAAGATGTCTAGGAATGTCCGTTGGAGTGGTTGGATTAGCAAGGGGAGGGGGAGATTGCACTTGCTCTGGTTCAACCCGTGAGTTGGTGCCCGCCTCAGGAGTGAGGTTAGGTTGGCCAAACACATGGGTGAACTCCTTGTACAATCTTTGATGCTCTTTGCTGAGTCCAAGAGGAGTTGTCTAGGCTGCTCTGGGAGTTTCTACAGGTAGGGGTGGCTGGGCGGTATTGGAGACGGCAACCCTAGTTTTCTCGGATCCTTTCTTTGGAGCCATTTCTGTAAAAAAAAATTTTAATAGTCCTATTAGTTACTATATTTTCTAGTCTTGACTATGTATTCAAGTAAATGGGCTCTGATACCACTCTAGTTATCACACCCCGACCCAGTTTAGTCAGATCCTTGTGAACAACTCGCCACTCTCCCGGTTTATTAAAGGGTTTCCCCTTTTCTAAACTGTAAAGAGTAAAACGTTCTTTGCACCTTTTTCTAGGAATAACATAAATGAAAACGGCGTAGAAATTTAAAATAATCATACCTATCTCACAGGCATTTAAATTTGCGGGTCTTTAAGGACAGGCTTTCCGGTATTACCTGAAAAAGGTATAAGAGAGGTGGTGAGTATGACTACTCAGTGAATGGGTTTCAAATCTTTTTACTTTTATGAAAAACATTTAAATTGGAGTGTGCCATACTCCTCACTTTTCAAAAAAATCATTTCATTTAAAATCTCGGGTTTTTCCACATTTCTTCTTATCACGGTGTGTCATTACCCAACACACATCCTTCATCATGAAGGTTACACACATTCACAGGCCAACACGACTGATGAACCCACTTGTGGCTTCGGAGCAACTTTACCGGCCACCCGAATAGAAGTACGCCCACTTCTACCCTAAGAATGAGTGGATGTTCGTGACATTTGACTCTCATTTCCAAAATAGATTCTTCATATCCATATGAGGACTGAGACCTCATCCTGTCCCCACCTTGGTCGCATGCGCTTGGTGCTACTCCAAATTTCGCATGGTCGCTTGGAACAACAAACTGCCCTTATACTCACCGGGTCGTCCAGGGCCCTTAGGATGTATCACTATCCCTCATGGGCGTCTTCATGATCCTGTACTCATAGTGTATATACAAACAATATTTTCTTATTATACCATGTAATCTGTAGTGTCTTTATTCCAATGGTCCCAACTTCCAACTCAACTTGCAACTATTTGTCTTGACTGGTCCAGAGACCGGTCATGTTGCACTGCTGCTAGTTCATTGAGCATGTCGGACCAGCCTTGGTACCATGACCATACAATTCTCTCATTAAAGATTTATGGAACATATATTATGTTCATTTACGAGCTCCTGCTCGTGCCCATTAGCCTATGTCCCACTGTTCGAGATTTAAAAAAAATCGGTTATATTAGCCCCTAAGTTCCAAAAACCGAGGCTCCCTACCTATAAGAGCTATTCGAGCTCCCGTCGAGAAAGTCTCCCAAATTGTTTAAGCATTGGCACACAGTCAGGGGAGAACACTTCTGACAAAAATAAGTTTTCGCTATCCATTTTACCAACCTGATATAAGGACATCTCCATTCATAACCGATGAACGAGTTTTCAAATTCCTTTGAGGAAGTTTCATCATACCAATTGGGTATGATCTACTTACCATCGGAAAGTAGTTTTTCTTTATGGTTTTCACATGCCAAATCTAAGTTGTGATGTTTAAAATACCACATAGTAGATTTTTATTTTGATGTGCTTATCATCCCCAACCAAGTATGATATCAAATCCCACTCACTCGATCGTGCAGTGAAATTCCACTTAGTCAAGTTCCATCCCTTACACACTGGATCTCAACTGGCGTTCCCGATGTCTCATTCTTCTACATGAAATGAACATAGTTGTTCATTATTCTTTGGCCTAATAGCCCTCATTTGTTCCAATAAATGAGAAAATCCAACTTTATATATATTTGCAATTAGGTCCTTAAAGTTAATTTTCTTTAACTTTATGTCCCTATTGCCGAGTTTTTCCTCAAATTGAGTCCTGAAACTTTTAAAGTTTATCTTAGGACCTCAATTTATTAAATTCTACAAAAAAGATGTTTAAATTCTCAAATTTTCAATTTGGTTCCCTAATTTTCCCAAAATTACCATTTTGCCCTTCCTTTACAAAAATGGTGAATTTTGCCCCAAAAATTCTAAAATTTCTCAATTAGCCCTCTAATATTCTTATCATGACCAATTGACCCTCAATTTTAGAAAATTACATTTTGGTCCTTCAAATTTTTGAAAATCCCCAAATTTCCCCAATTTCCCCCAATTTCAACTCTTTAACACAGCCGAATTTGATTTCATCAAATTGACAGATCAATTTTCCCCAATTTCACCTCTATTCGTTGAAATTGAGTTTCTACATGTTTATACGATTCTAAGAAACTTTGAATTGCAGGTTTTAATGCCGGAACGAGCTCAAATGGACCTTCACCGGAAAATAGACTGTAGAGAGAGAAAGCTTCGATTTCTCACTAGTGAGAGCGCAGCGGTCCGAGCTTTCTATCTAGGCAGGTAGCTCTCCTCCAGATGTTCTTTCTATGATCAAGAATGACATCAATTGATGTCAAATTGGATTAGATTTTCGTCATTGAAATTCGGCTGACTCTCTCTCTAACACTAATCGAAAATTGTAAAGGGAAGCCGAATTGGCTTATCTTTTGGTCCTAATTCGGCTGTCGAAGGGCTAAGGAGGTATTGGGATAGCTTGGTTTGGCCTAAGGAGGGCTCAAATTGGCTGATTTCAACTCGCCCAATATAGGGCAGCTTCAGTTCACCAGAGCTGCTTCACTGTTCAATCACACCAGCTCTTCTCTAGCAACTCTGAGAACAAATGGGTGTCACCACCGTGTAGCTGACTTCTCTCTAATTCTAGTGAATCCAGCCTTGCCTTCTTTGGCTCAGAATTGACCCTATATCGGAGCTCTAGTTCGAGTTTCACCAAAAAACTAAGCAACTAAGAGAGAGTTAGCTTTTCAGGTGTGGAGAGGACGAATGGAGAGAGGCTCTTTATATAGGGTGCTCGGGGAGCCGTTGGCCGTCCGTTTGGCATCTTTATGACAGGCATTGAAGACCTGAAATGTACTGAACGGAAATGTTTCTTTTTCGCCGGTGCTGCTTCAATTTTCCGACGAGTGAACAATGCTGTCATCCTGAGGAAGAAGATGATACTATTTCGAACCAAACTGTACCGGTCCGAACCGGGTTCAAATGTTAAACCGATTGGTTCACCCCTTATTCGACCGAGTTTTTCAAATCTAAAAATTTCTAAAATTCACCTAAATTCATTCCCTATCCAATGGTAGCCTCAAATCTCTAATTTGAATTATTTAAGCCACCTAGAAAAATGAATTTAGGATTCGGTTCAATAGTGATTTAAACCGTTTTGAACCGGTTCGGATCCAGTTCACCTGAACCGGTTTAGTTTTCATCCCCAATTCCTTCACAAGTCCATTTCCATTTCCTTTGTGACTCCTTAGGTCATTTAGGGTCCATATAATTCTCGCTTTACCACCTCTTAATCGATTTCGGTTCATAAACCAGCTCGGTTCTTAAACTGGTTTAAATCAAGTTCGGGTCAAGTTCACCCGAACCGATTTGGTTTTTCTCTCCCACATTGTTCTAAGGTTCCTTCCCTAGGATTATAAATCACAAGGAATCCATAAGCTTCTTGGTTAACTCATTCTCTATCAGTTCCAGTCCATGAATCAACTTGGTTCATACACCCATTCTATCCGATTCGGACCCTGTTCTCTTGAATTGTTTCAGTCTTTTCTCTTTTTTGTCCCTGGGTCCTTTTGCTAAGTTTATGAAACTTTTTGAGTCACATGGGAGTTAGAATTTTTCAATTTTTCTCATCCCTTAACAATCGGGCTTGTAGACCAATTCAGTTTAAAGATTCAAATTTACCGGTTCTTTCCCCTGTTTTCTCATTACTAAAGGACGAGGTTTACACGAGTGAGCTAAAGAGTCACAAAAGTCAAGAAAAAAGACTTTAGAATGAATTGGAGATGAAAACTAAACCAGTTCAGGTGAACCGGATCCGAACCAGACTGAACCGGTTTGTACCACTTTGAACCACTATTGAACCGGATGCTAAATTGATTTCTGTAGGTGGCTTAGAAAATTCAAATTTGAGATTTGAGGCCACCATTGGATAGAAAATGAATTTAGATGAATTTAAAAATTTTTAGATTTGAAAAATTCGGTCGAATCGGGGGTCAACCTATAAACCCCGCTGTTTTTAGTTAAGGAAAACCGAGAAAATAATCAGTCAAACCGAGTAAGAAAACCAAACAGGTTCACAAACCCAAGCATTTGGAAACAGGCAATTTGGACATTTACAACTCTTGGGTGATCCAAAGGGGTTCATAAAACCTTGGAAAAGAACCTTAGGACAAATTGGAAGAGAAAAAAAATAGACCGGTTTAGATAAATCGGATCCAAGTTGTTTGAACCGGTTCATGAACCAAAACCGATAGAGAAAGGGCAAACCAGAAAATTTATGGATCCCGAGTGACCCAAAGAGTCCCCAAAGCCATGGAAATGGACTTGAGAATAAATTGGAGATGAAAACCAAACCGATTTAGGTGAACCGAAGCAGAACCGGATTGAACTGGTTTGGACCGCTTTGAACCACTATTGAACCGAATTCTAAATTCATTTTTCTAACTGGTTTAAAAAATTCAACTTTAAGATTTGAGGCTACCATTGGATAGAAAATGAATTTAGATGAATTTAGAAATTTTTATATTTGAAAAATTCAGTCGAATGGGAGGTGAACTAGCCAGTTTAAGCTTTGAACCCAATTCAAACCAGTCTGGTCCGATTCGGAACAGTATCGTCTTCTTCCTTCAGATGACAGCACTGTTCACTCACCGAAAAATTGAAGCAGTGCCGGAGAAGAAGAAACATCTCTGTTCAATATGTTTCTAGCCATTAATGCCTGTCATAAAGGTGCCAATCAGATGGCCAAGAAATCCCCGAGCATCCTATATAAAGACCCCCTCCCCATTCTTCCTCTCCACACCTGAAAAGCTCACTCTCTCTTAGCTGCTTAGTTTTCCAGTGAAGGTCAAACTAGAGCTCCAATATAGGGTCATTTCTAAGCCAAGCAAGGCAAGGTTGGGTTCTTTAGAACCAGGGAGAAGTCAGCTAGACACTTGTAATCTCCGTTTGCTCTGAGGGTCCCTGAAGAAGCGTCGGCGTGATGGAACAGTGAAGCAGCTCCGACGGACTGAACCTGCCCTGTTTTGGCCGAGCTGAAATTGACCATTTCGAGCCCTCCTTAGGCCAAACTAAGCCTTCCCAACACTTCCTCAACCCTCCCACGACTGAATTAGGACTGAAAGGTAAGCCAATCTAGCTCCACTCTGCAATTTTTGACATGTGCTAAAGAGAGAACCCGCAGAATTTCGATGATGAAATTCTAACTCAATTCGGTATCAATTTATGCAATTCTTTATTCTACGATGAACTCGGGACAAGAGCTATCTGCCCAGATAGAAAGCTTAGACCGCCACGCCCACACCGGTGAGAAATCGAAGCTTTCTCTCTCTACTGTCTGTTTTCTGGTGAATCTCCGTTTAAGCTCTTTCCGGCATCAAAACTTGTGATTCAAAGTGCTATTGAATCGTATGAAGATGCAGGATCTCAATTTTAACTTCAATTTCATCAATTAGATGTGTTTGATCAGTCAATTTGATGAAATCAAATTCGGTTGTGTTAAGGATTTAAATTGGGTGAAATTTGGGGATTATCGAAAATTCAAGATGCAATTATATAAAATTGAGGGTCAATTGGGCATGATGAAAATGTCAGAGGGCCAATTGAGGAATTTTAGCATTTTTGGGGTGAAACTTACCATTTTTGTAAAGCAAAATTGGGGGACCAAATTGGAAAGTTCAAAATTTAGCCCCTTTTTGTGAAATTAAAAAAAATTGAGATCCTAAGATAAATTTTAAAAGTTTCGGGACTCAATTTGAGGAAAAACCGTCATTAGGGACCTAATTGCAAAAACCGTCATTTGGAATGAATGAAGGCTATTAGGTGAGAGATAATGAACAAGGATGTTCAAATCGTGTAGGAATACGAAGTACCGGGAACGCCAACAAGGACAATCTCGCGTAAATAAAAAGAATTTGTCGAGTGGAATTCACTACATTAACGTTTGAGTGGGAATTTTATATCATATCTGGTTGGGGATGATAAGTACCTCGACATGAAAACCCACTACTTAGTGGTATTTTAAACATCAGAACATAGAGGAGTGGTGTGAAAATGAAACGGAAAAACTACTTTTCGATTGTAAGTAGATCATACCCGGTTGGTATGATGAAACATCTTAGGAGGAAGTGGAAAACCCGTTCATCGGTTATGAGTGGAGATATCCTTATACCCGATTGGTATGATGGATAGTTGAAAATATGTTTTGTCAGAAGTGCTCTCCCCTGACTGTGTGCGACTGCTTAAACAATTTGGGAGACCTTCTTGGCGGGAGCTTGAATAGCTTTGATAGGCTGTGAGCCTCGGTTTTGGAACTTGGGGGCTAATATACCCAATTTTGAAAATCTTGTACAGTAGGCCCAAGGCCAGTTGGCATGAGCAGAAGCTCGTAAACAAACATGACATATATGCTATAAAACTTTAAATAAATGAATTGTTTGGCCATTGTACCAAGACATGACTGACATACTCCGTCAACTAGCGGCAGTGTGACATGGCAGGTCGACAACCAGTCAAGACAATCAGCTGCAGGTTGAGTTGAGAGTCGGGGCCATTGGACCAGTGGCACCACAAATTATATGGCATGATGAGAAAATACTGATTGTGCATGCACTATGTACAGGACCATCAAGATGCCCAAGAGGGGTAGTGATGCGTCCTAGGGCCCTGGACGACTTGATGGGTATAAGGGTAGTTCATCGGACCAGGTGACCTTGCGAAGCTCGACGTAGCTTCATTGCACATGAGACTGGGGTGGGGTCGGGATGAGGCCTCTGTCCTCATATGGGCATGAAGAATTGATTTCGGGATTGAGGGTCGGATATCACGTACATCTACTCATTCTTAGGGTAGAAGTGGATGTGCTTCTATCTATGTGGCCGGTAAAGTTGCTTCAATGCCACAAGTGAGTTCAGTGGACGGGCTGCCTTGCAATTGTGTGATTGACCTTCATGATGAAGGATGTGTGTTGGGTGATGACACACCGTGATTAATAAGAAAATGGTGGTAAAAATTGAGATTTGAAATAAAAGGAATTTTGAAAGAAAGGAGTCTGGAACACTCCAATACAAATCTTTTTCCTAAAAGTTCAAAGTTTTGAAAACCCATTTACTGAGTAGTCATACACACCTCGTCCATTATATCCCTTTCTAGAAATTCCAAAAAGTCTACCCTTAAAGACCATCAACTAAGATGCCTGTGAGATAGGTACGGTAAATTTAGAATTTTATGCAGTTTTGATTTATGTTATTCCATGAACGGTGTAGGTTTAAAGGATGCCTTACTCTATCGTTTATAATAAGGGAAAACCCTTTAATAAACTAGGAGAGTGGCGGGTTAATCACGGGGATCTAACCAAACCGGGTTGAGGCGTGACAACTAGAATGATATCAGAGCCTATTTCCTTGAATATATAATCAAAACTAGAAAATATAGTAACTAATAGGAATTAACTTAAAATTTACAGATGGCTCCGAGGAGAGGAACCAAGAAAACTTTGAATGACTCTACTCAACACCATGTCCTCATAGGAAGACAACTCTAGAAGCTTCCCAATGCCCGAGATATAGTAGAAGCCCTAAAGGACCAAATGGGGAAATATCCAGTTCCACCAAGGAGTACGGTGCTAAGACATGTTAGGATCACAGTCCTGTATACAAAGAGAGCCAAGCCTAAAGCCAGGAATGCTAGTAAGGACGCATAATCTTACCAAGGAGGATACTTGCCAAGAAAACCGTAGTTTCTTGTCTATTTTGTGACTACTTTTGGTGATAGGGCTAAAACCCTAACCTTTTGTATTCCCCTATTAATGAAGTACTCAAATTCTTAAATTCCTATCTCTAAATGATATGATCTTACTAGGAAGATTGCCCTAAGGAAAGTAACCAAACAAACCCACACTACCATAAAAAACAAGAAAAAAATTTTCATTTCAGTTAAGGAAATTGAATCAGAAAATTAAGAAACTAGGAGGACTATTAGAATGACCCTTAACAAGGGAGACTCAGCAAGGAAACTATCAAGGTGCTCAAACTCAAGGACAATGAAGTGCTAAACCACCAACCCTAGAAAGACCTAGAAATGCTTAAGGAATCACATCGGCCCATGCAATAAATAACAAAATATGGAATAAGAGAATAAGGCTGGTAGTCAAGGACAGTTCCATACCCCGTGGACTGAGGGCAATGCCACCTAAGGATCATGCTGACTATCAAAGTCCAAGGACACGGAATACTTGTAGGACCAAAGGCCAAAAACTATGGAGCGAGTTCAGTAGGCTATTCACAAGGAGGACAAGAAATAACGATGTAAAGGAAGGAAAATTTGAAAATTTTCTTAAGAAGGTCAACCATAGAGGAATACTGCATGTATATGGAAGGTACGTCTAGAACCCCCTTAGAAAGGGGCAAACATGGAAAACGTCCTCCAGAAATGTCTGGGTAGGATACAGTAAGAATGAAGAAGAGAAGAAAGGAGTTACAAAAAGGAACTCTAGAGGGAAGCATACAATTAAGTACCCTCTTGAAGGGAACATTGGTTGGCGGATGGACATAACATGGAATGCAAGGAACCAAACCATCGTTAAAAATTTCTTGAAGGAAGAATGTATCGGAGGCCAAGCATGACCTACTTTGGAAGAGTAATAGAGCCAAATAACGATTGTAGGAGAAACTAGTACAAAGAAGTAACTAGTAAAAATAGGATGGGCATGAAAGACAAGTGATGCAACTATCTAGATAGTTGGATAATATAAATAGTAGGAACGAGGCAGTTAATGAACTAACCTTCGGGAGAACC
This sequence comes from Trapa bicornis, assembly GCA_030064425.1. NCBI lineage: Eukaryota > Viridiplantae > Streptophyta > Magnoliopsida > Myrtales > Lythraceae > Trapa > Trapa bicornis. The sequence goes on along the minus strand of CM057753.1, from coordinate 11,190,410 downwards.
ATGGATTTAGACCACGACAAGGAAGAGAGATGTGAAAAGGCTAAAATGTTGAAAAAAATGGATAAAGGAAATCCTTAAAGAAATCAATGACCAAGACCGAATTTACAATCAAAAGGCCATGAGATGGTTAAGTGAACCTCTTGAAGGATTATTAAGTGATTTTGAAACTAGGTGGATGTGAGCTCTCCCTAGAAAGAAATAGACATGTACTAGGGTACGAGTGAGAATGAGGATGGAGTACGAAAGACGTACCCATAGGATCTCAAGATTAAAGGTAAGCATAAAAGAATAGCATCAAGGGACATCATTTAAAGTTAGGCGTCTTCAAAGATGAATCAAAAAGAATTTACGGGAGAAAAGGGTAAGAATCCTCCCAAATAAGGAAATCTTGAGAAAGATTACATGATGTAATAAAGAAGAAATGGAACCAGGTGATGAGAGATGAGGAGACGAATTTGCAAATAAAATACATGCTAAGGTGAAAGAAACGCAGGAAGTATATTAATAGAATCTGAGTAAGTTAAACTCAAGAAAAGGGTAGGTAGGAAGTTAGTATCAGGAGATGTTGTGACAAGTAAGAATGGGTGAACTATCCATAATAAGGTAATGAGGGAAAGAACGTCCGAGAAATGTTGGGAAAGTAAGCCCTCCAAATAAGATGTGGTTAAGGAGGAATAACCACAATTGGTAAGACAGGTCAAAGTTCACAGGAGCATACGAAGCTTAAAGAGTGGACGACTGAGCATAGTGTGAAGTGTACGAAATAAGACTGAAAATCAAAAGTATCTCCAGTAAGGAATAAGGGATGTAATAGAAGTTGTGGATAAAGAAGAATCCAATACGGGCAAATGCCCTAACATAAATAGGGGTGTCAAGAAAAGAAGAAAGAACCCTACAAAGAATAATAAGAAGGTTGAACATGTAGCTCCTTAGAGGGAAGTCTCTATTGTGAGGGACATAGTAGAGAATGAAACTGGAAGAAGGGAACCTTCCCAAGCAAAGGAATTGACACATAGATCAAAAATGATTACTTTAGAATGAAGAATCATGAAATAATTATGAGTAAGAAAAAGTGGATTAAGGGATAAGAAAAAAAATCCTTGGATAAAGAGTGCCAAGGACTTAAGAAGGAAAGAATCCCAGCATGTTAGTAAATCACCTAGAAACCAAATAATTGGAACCGGAAAGACTCAATGAGAAAGTTGAGAAAGGACGAGTGGGTAAGGAGAACCCACATAGTTTTAAAAGTTGATTGGATAACGGTAAAGGTAGTTAAAGAATACTACCAAAGAAAGAGGGATGAAGTTATACAATCCCTGAGAGGTTGGAAAGTTGGGAATAACCCTAAAGGATGTGTTCTGGAAATCTAATGGACATGGAGACAAAATCTGGAAAACGTCATGCTATAAGGGGTAGGTAAACCCAACAGTCTCGAGGAAAACATGACTCAAAATAAGGAAGAGAGTTAGTAGGCATGACAAAGTCAAACATAAAAATTTGGACTGAATTGTAATGAGAAACAGATGAAGGAAGAGTCAAAATAGGATGAAAAGGTGATGACAAGGAAATCAGTGAAAATAGGTAAGTAATGCTCTAAAGGATGTCGAGCTAAGGGTGTCAACCACCAAGAGGTTAACTAGACACGGGAATGGTTAGGTATCTTAGAACTCCCAATCCAAAGTATAGGACCTCAAACAGAAAAATGTTGCTCTAAGTAAAGAAAGATGTGAATCTAAGAATATACCCTGAAGTAAGGTATGTCTAGTTATGATAAACTCCATGGAGGGAGTAAATAATATAAAGGAAAATAAATTATTTAAGTGAAGGATGTAAAAAGGGTAAATGGAAAGAACAAGATAAGAGTTTGCATGTTAAGCAAATATCAAATGGACATCAATGGAATTGGTTCCTCATGCAAGGTTGCTAATTAAGTTTTGGGGACAAAACTCCTAAAAGGTGGGGAGAGTTGTAAACCCTGCCCTTTTGAGTTAAGGAAAACCAAGAAAAGAATCGGTCAAACCGAGTAAGAAAACCAATCCAATTCACAAATCTGAGCATTTGGGAACATGCAATTTGGAAATTTATAACTCTCGGGTGATCCAAAGGAGTTCATAAAGCCTTGGAAAAGAACCTTAGGAAAAATTGGAAGAGAAAAAAATAGACCGGTTTAGATGAACCGGATCTAACTATATTGAACCAATTTATGAACTGAGTCGGTTCATGAACCAAAACCAATAGAGAAAGGGCAAACCATGAAATTTATGGATCCCGAGTGACCCAAAGGGTTCCAAAAGTCATGGAAATGGACTTGAGAATGAATTGCAGATGAAAACCAAATTGGTTTAGGTGAACCAGATTGAACTGGTTTGGATTGGTTTGAACCACTATTGAACCGATTTCTAAATTCATTTTTATAGGTAGCTTAAAAAATTCAAATTTGAGATTTGAGGCCACCATTTGAAAGAAAATGAATTTAGAAATTTTTAGATTTGAAAAATTCGATCGAATGGGGGGTGAACCGACCGGTTTAAGCTTCGAACCCAGTTTAGACCAGTCTAGTCCAGTTCGGAGCAGTGTCGTCTTCTTCCTTCAGATGACAACACTGTTCACTCACCAAAAAATTGAAGTAGTGCCGACGAAGAAGAAATGTCTCTGTTCAATATGTTTCCAGCCATTAATGACTGTCATAAAGGTGCCAATCGGACGACCAAGATGTCCCCGAGCTTCATATATAAAGACCCTCTCCCCATTCATCCTCTCCACACCTGAAAAGCTCTCTCTCTCAGTTGCTTAATTTTCTGACGAAGCTCAAACTAGAGCTCCTATATAGGGTCATTTCTGATCCAAACAAGGTGAGGTTGGGTTCTTTAGAACCGGGGAGAAATCAGCTACACGCCTGTAGTGTTCGTTTGCTCCAAAGGTCGCTGGAGAAGCTCTGATGTAATGGAACAGTGAAGCAGCTCTGACGGGCCGCAGCTGCCCTGTTTCGGCCGAGCTAAAATTGGCCATTTCAAGACCTCCTCTGGCCAAACCAAGCCTTCCCAACACTTCTCTAGCCCTCCCACGGCCGAATTAGTACTGAAAGGTAAGCCAATTTGGCTCTACTCTGCAATTTCCGACCGGTGCAAGAGAGAGAACCGGTAGAATTTTGATGATGAAATTCTAACTAAATTTAACATCAATTGATGTAATTCTTGATTCTATGATGAACCTTAGGATGAAAGCTATCTTCCTAGATAGAAAGCTCAAACTGTTGGCCCTCACCGGTGATAAATCGAATCTTTCTCTTTCCACAGTCTGTTTTCTGGCGAAGCTCTGTTTGAGCTCATTCCGACATCAAAACTTGCGTTTTAAAGTGCTCTTGAATCGTATGAAGATATAGGACCTCAATTTTAACATCAATTTCAACAATTAAATGTCTTTGATCAGTCAATTTGATGAAATCAAATTCAGCTGTGTTAAGGAGTTGAAATTGGGGATTTTCAAAAATTCGAAGGACCAAGTTGCAATTTTATAAAATTAAGGGTCAATTGGGCATTATAAAAATGTAAGAGGGCCAATTGAGGAATTTTAGAATTTTTGGGGTGAAATTTACCATTTTTGTAATGGAAGGGCAAAATGGTAATTTTGGAAAAGTTGGGGGACAGTATTGTAAAGTTGGAGATTTAACCCCTTTTTGTGAAATTAAAAAAATTGAGGTCCTAAGATAAATTTTAAAAATTTTGGGACTCAATTTGAGGAAAAATAGAAAGTTTGGTTCTCATTCATTTGGAATGTATGAAGACTATTAGGTCGAGAGATAATGAACAAGTATGTTCAAATCGTATAGGAATACGAAGTACTAGGAACGCCAACAAGACAAGCTTGCGTGAATACAAAGAATCGGTCGAGTGGAATTCACTGCATTAACGTGTGAGTGGGAATTTTATATCATACCCGGTTGGGGATAATAAGTACCTCAAAATGAAAACCCACTGCTTAGTGGTATTTTAAACATCACAACGTAGAGGAGTGATGTGAAAATGACACGGAAAAACTACTTATCGATTGTAAGTAAATCATACTCAGTTGGAATGATGAAACTTCCTAGGAGGAAGTGAAAAACTCGTTCATCAGTTATAAGCAGAGATATCCTTATACCCGGTTGGTATGATGGATAGATGAAAATATATATAGTCTCATAGACTTTCCAAGTCTTCCTCTTAGGTCCTTAAACTTCTAATAAATTCATTTGGGTCCCTAAATTCCCAACAATCACTTATGGGTCCCCAAATCTTTACTATTTACACTTTGGTGCATAAGCTTTTCCTTAAGGTTCATTTAGGTCCTTAAGCTTCCAAAATTCATCATATAAGTTCCAAACATTTTTCATTCTTTCACATTAGTCGCTAGACCTACTTCAGACCCTAATAGTGACCCCTAAGAAATTTCATTTCCGAATGGTTTCTCTAACTTTATAAAAATTATATTTTTGACCCTGACCATGTCTACCTAACAAAATATTTCACAAAAATTATGAAACTCAAATATGTGATCCCCATTGGCTTTCTCTAGGCCTCCATGGTTCTGCCTAATTGGATCTGACTAGAAAAATACCTTCCAAGGATATTCTCTAAGGAGTATTAGAACAGTACAAAAATCGTGTCAATATGAAAATCTCATTGTAGATGGTAACTCAGTTTGTGGCAAAGTGTGATTAGAAAGCTAACTCCAATGGGAGTTTGTGGACACTTGAATCACCTCAAATAGAGATATAAGTAGTCTACAAATATCTTTTCCTAGACTAAGTCATGTTTGATAGCTAGTTGGAATTTTCATGAATTTATTTTACCCCAATACTTACTTAAAGCTTATGAGACTTGTCACACTATCTTTTTAGTAACCAAAAATTTAGGTCGAAATTTTTTCTAGAATTATATTATAAGCTTTAAAATTTAATTGATATAATTTGAATAAATTTGATTTAAAATAAAATAAAAAGTGTTATTTTTACCGAAATAAATAATTCGATAAAATCAAGTTGAATTTAAGTGGAAATTAAATATTATATATATAATTGTTAATTATGTATATATATAAATGTTGAAGAGATGTTTACATATAAGAATATATATATATATACCTGTACAAAATTAATTTCCTAGCAAATATAAAGTAGAAAGGGATTTTAGAGTTGAGGTTGTACCATTATCAAATAAATAAACACATAATTTTATTAAAATGTTCAAAATACTAATATAGTTATGTAATACAAAAAGGAATGAAACCCAAATTTACGTGAGTAATTTAAATAATAATTTCACTCAATTATACTACAAAGTGAATACCGATATAAAACATAAATTGATATAATGTTGGACCATAAAAAATAATAGTTGTAGAATTAAAAGGGTTCTAAAGAGCCTAGGCCCTGTGAAAAATCCAACTATACATATTTACAATTTTATTTTACCTTATCGAAATGGAATGGCTAGGGTAAATACCTAGTAAATTCCTTTAGGTGAAAATAATGAGGTAATTATGTGAATTTGGTTTAGTACAAAACTATTAACACTATGGAGTATTAGTTCTACACCCCTACCATAAATTTATATAATTTCCTAGTGAGTTGGTTATTAGTTTTAATGCTTAAAGATCAATGTGCTAAAGTTGTGCACCCCATTTAACATGGGCTATTTAATGTAAATCATTTAAGGAAATGTAAATTAGTGAGAATTATGTGCACATAAGGAATCAAAAGTCTAGTTAATGAGAGTAGTGATTTGGGGTATCAAAGAATGAGAAAGAGTTAGAGTTCCTTCTCATTTATGATGATAAAGGTTGGAATTCCATCAGACTACTACAACTAATCAGAATATATTAATTAGAAATAATGTAGTAATAAATCTTCACCATTTAACAAATAATTTTACTGTTATATAAATTGATCAATGCCACACCAACTGATCTAAAAGAACAATTCAAGTAGAAGAGAGCAACCTGGTCTATTAATCCTTGTTCACACCTCAAATATCATATTTGCCATGATCACATTAGATCTACTAGATTAATACTCCCTACCTATGAAATTCTCAATCTCAACAACCACCATGCAACAACCAAATTTAAGGAAAATTGGGAAATATCAGAGCAGTGAAACTCCAATAAGACAAATCAAGGACGGGTACTTGGGAATCCCTCCAGGATGAACATGTCTTTGGATAAAAGGTGAGTGGGCTAATTTATACTTCATACCCAGTTGGGATGATGAGTACCTTTTCTAAATTGGAAGCCATGGTGAGTGGGCATATTTGACATCATACCCGATTGAGGTGATGAGCAAATTTAAAAGTTAAAAACCTACTTACCGATTGTGAGTGGGATTACCTAACATCATACCTAGTTGGTATGATGAATTTCCTTGGAGAAAAGAGAAACTCGTTTACCAGTTGTAAGTAGAATTATCATCACATTCAGTTGGTGTGATAAATTTGAAAATAACCTTTTTGTCAGAAGTGTACTCCCCTGACTATGTGTCAATGCTTAAAAGATTTGGGAGATGTTCTTGATGGGAGCTAGAACAGTTTAGATAGGCTAGAGGCCTCAGTTTTCGAACTCATGGGGCTAAATGCCCGATTATAGAAAATCACGTGTAGTGGGTCTAAGGCCAATGGGCACGAGTAGGAGCTCATAAACAAACTTGAGTTAAGAAAGCCATGAAAATTTCTAATGAAATGGTTGTGTGATATTGCCATGGTAATGAGTTAGGACCGATAGTACTCAATGGACCGGCGGCAGTACATGAGGGCCAGGTTGACGGATTGGCCTAGACAAATAGTTACAGGTCGGGTTGAGGGTCAGAGCCATTGGACCATTAGCACCAAAGATAATGGTCATATGTGAAAACTATTGTTTCTGCATGCACTTGTGGTACAAGACCATGAAGACGCCCAAGAGGGGTAATGATGGGTCCTAAGGGCTACTAGACGACATGGTGGAGATAAAGGCAATTCGTCCTGCTAGTTAGTCGGGAAGCTCGGAGTAGCTTCTTGTGCATGAGACCGGGTGGGGTCGGGATGAGGGCTCTGTCCTCATACGGACATGGAGTGGCATTTGGGTCCGAGGGTTGGATGTCAAGAACATTCACTCTGACCTAGGGTAGAAGTGGATGGGCTTCTATCTTGGTGGACAGTAAATACGCTCTGATCCACAAGTGGGTGCAGTGGACGGGTTGCACCTGCGAATGTGTATACCCTTCCTGATGAAGGGCATGTGTTTATTTGTTAAACGCCTCTCAAGACATGGGGATGTGCTAAGAAATATAAACACACCTAATATGGAAATGGGAAAAAACTTTCGAGACTTGAGAATCCTTGGAAAAGGAATGGTAAACCTTGGAAAAAGGTTTTGGAAAGGAAATGAAATTTGAGGAAAACCCTTTTGAAAGAAAATGTTACCCTTGGTAGGGTAAAGATTTTGAAAATCAAAATTTAGGAATAAATATTTTTAAAGGAAATAATAACCTTGGCGTGATTTGGAAAAACTAAGGCTATTTTGAAAACTCACTCTTAGCATCTGCTCACTGAGTTGTAGAACTCACCCCTCCCTTTTACCCCTTTTAGGTAACTAATGGAAAACCATACTTAAAGACCTCCCTATATGAGAACTGTAAAGACAAGTATGCTTGTTTAAAATATTTTCAGTTTTGTATAATATTATTTCAGGAAAAACATGAAAAATGACGCCTTACTTCTAGCGGTTTAGAAAAAGGCAAAACCCTTCATGAACCAAAGGGGGTGGTTGGTTGCTCACGGGGATATGACCAAACCGGGTCAGGGCATGATAAGACTAGTGGAGTTCGAAAGTTGGGACTAAGAGGTGTCTGTGGCATTTATCTTTGTTAATAAAGCTCGTCATGGGCGTTGGAAATAGCCCAAGAATGTAATGCTTTGTTTATAGCCATTTTATCATGTGTAGTGTTTAATCACGTCGGTGCCCGTAGAGAGCACATTAATATCAACGATGGGTGTTATTGGAAATGATTCAAGAAGGATTCTAATGGAACATGAATCACTCAATTTGGTGGTTGTAAAAAGGTTATTGCATCTACAAGTCGGGTCACCAGAAAACAAAGTTGTATCAATTCTAGAGAGAATTACGGTGAGACTCTGATGAGAGTGGGTCAAGGCTTATTCGGTCATGTTCTATACTTAATTAGCTATTTGATCATATCTTACCATAAACAATATTAGCAACAGGTGTTATTGGAAATGACTCGAGAAGGATTCTAATGGAACTTGAATCAATCAATTTGGTGGTGGCGAAAAAAAGTTATTGCTTCTATAAGTCGGATCACCAAAAAATAGAGATGTCTCACTTTTAGATAGAATTACGGTGAGACTCCAACGAGAGGGGATCAAGTTTTATATGGTCATGTTCTATATTTAATTAGCTATCTGACTATATTTTACTTTCATAAAATTATAGTACACTTATCAATGCAATAATTAATTTCTTTGATAGTGGGTTTTGTAATTAAGGCGGGGCGAATTGGGTATGATTTCCATATTTCAAGTCGTAAGTTGGGTGGAGGGAACAACACGTGGTTCTATTGCGTGTCTGTGCATGTGGTACATGTCTTAGTCCATCAGCTAGTTTGTCACTTTTCTGAATCAATTTTTCGTGCATTATTTGGTTGGTTTGACCAATGTTTTGTCATTATTTTGTCCATTCACCTCGAATTTGATCATTTTAACCTCAATTTATTTTTATAAAATTTATTTTTCAATTTCATACTATTTGGGATCAAAATTTTATATTTTTCGATTTATGAAACTCGTTCAAAAATTTATGAAGTTTTCGACCTAAGTTGGTTTAATCCCGATTCGAACCAATTCTCAATCAAACGTTTCTCTAATTTTGAATTTCAATCAAAAAGGTCATTTGGAACTAATTTTGAATTTCAATCAAAAAGGTCATTTGGAAAAATTTTACCACACTTTATCAATTGTTCACATATCTTTTTCAAACTAATAGCAAATTCAATTTGATCTATTGAACCAGGTTCGATATTCCATTTTGCGATTTGACTCTGATTTTTTATCCAACTCGATTGGATTGAGTTCTATAAATAGGGTGTTGCAATGACATTGAAAAAACACACCATATTTTGAAGTGAGAAACCGGACATGCAACTTAACGTGGTTGGAAGACTATGTGACACCAAACTAAACTTGGTTGAGCTCCTTGGCAATGGAAGACTTTGAGGGAAGTAAATAGATGAGGTAGCCTAGGACTGATTGAGGCTTGTGGGATGTTTGAAGGTCAGGTTGCAGAAAAACAATGGTTGAAACGTAGATGGGAGGACTTTAAGTAAAATATCTGTTTCATGGATGGAGAGTTCATTAGAGTTGTATTAGATGAAGTTAGGAGAGTACGTTAGCAACACGTGTGTATATTTTATTTCAACAAAAATGATTGAAATAACAGGATTTGTCAACGATGGGCATCTAGTGTCCTAAGTATAAAAAAAAAATATGCCAGAAATAGGGCAAGTAACACAAGGAAGAAGGTGATCGGGTGGGTCAAATTATTTATTTATTTATTTATTTTTATATTTAACCTTAAAAATAAATATATTTTTATTTAGATCGCATCAAAAAATATAAATTCCAATGGGTTCACATAGAAAATTTCATTTTTATTAATTTATCCTTGTATTAGAGTAGGACTATAAAACCATGAAAGACAAAATATAACAATGAAGGCTCAAATATCTAGAGGTCATGACTAAGAAAAAGACAGGGAGAATATAAATAGGGACATAAGCCGTATGATGTGGTTGTAAGAGACAATGGAGGCCAAAGAGACTAAGTAAGATTATAAGGACCAAGATAAGGCTATAAGGTTTAATGCATTGGCTAAGGGTCCTAATGAAGTTATAAATGTAACAATAAGATCTTATGGGCTAAGATAACGAATAACCAAAAATTGGCTTGAGAGTTACTTTCGGTATTGAAATATAGTTAATTTTAAATACAACATCCAGTGATTTTTGTTGTTCATCAAAATGTGTTTAATATTTATTACTGAACAAAGAAAAGGTGCCGCTTATCACTTGGATTACAAAACAAATATTCGCACATGAGTTACTTTCACGGGTATGGATGGGAGGATTTCTCCCTTTCCTACATTTCAATGAAATCATTTGACTCAATGGTATAAAAGGTGGATATGAAGTATACAACAATTGAATTTAATTAAATAATATAAATATTTATTATTATTATTATTATTAAACAAAATAAATAAATTTCACATTTTATTTTTTACATTGCAAAAAAATTGTATATATTTGAAGGAATTTTATACCATTTCATAGTTTTATGGGTAATTTTTTCATTAAACGGGTTAACATAATAATCTATATACTTATATATCTATGGTAACCTCACTTACTTTAGTTGTCTTCCAAGGGGCACAAGGAAAAAAATTTGTTCAGATCAATCAGCGTGAGGCAATAATGGAGGAAACAAAAAATTATTTTAACAAACTACAACTTCATATCCATTTTCTATTTTGTCTTATTAGAAATTTATTTTTCACTGTAGCACTGTATGAAACGGTGTTGTTTAAGATCTGATGCTTATACTTGGAATGCAACGACACTGTTTTGGTATTCTCGTTCAGTATATGTTTGCGTGGGGCATCTTATGCAGAATTGTGATCCACATCTGTGAGTTTCCCTTCCTGCAATATTTCTCCACCGCCACGATTATATCTGATTTTTGTAGGTGTAATCGTCCTGCAGAGATTGTTTTGAAGTATTTCTCACTCTACACCGTTGCACGAGGCCAATCGGAGAATTCCTTCTACAGGATTTGTCCATCATGCTTTGTCTATTTAAGTTGTGCTTGTGCTGAGTTGATTCATCCTTTTGATTTCTCTACTTGATAAGATATACTCGTGTTCTTGTGTTCTTCATAGTCCTTCTTGAGAAGGTAGCTATTTTGATTCACTCCTCTTTCCAGATCTGTAGGTATCACCTTAGGTAGGTAGTTTTTTTATTCTTTGATCGTTTCTCCTTCTCTGGTTCAACACTTTTTTTTATCTCATCTCAATTCTTTTCTTGTGTTTCTCACGATCAAATATGGTGCAGAGAGCTTCTCTCCTTAACAATACTTTCCCGGAGAGATCTGTTTCTCTTTTAAGATACAAAAACAATCCCTTTCTTTTTTTCTCCTTTTTATGTATTATTTTATATCTACTATATTTTTTTCTCTAATTATATATACTTAAAAATATAGTCGTTACTTTCGTTGATCTTATTGTGTTCTTGTTCTTAGTCTTATTTTATTTTAAAGAAAAAGATAAAATGTTATTTATGCTAATATACACTCCTATGAGTTAATTCTTTTCTCTGAGTTAGCTCATAAAATTTACGTTAGTATTCATTACTAATATTTTCCCTAGTTTTATAAAAGTTTCATTTGGTAATGTTTTGGTCACAATATCAACAAAATCATCATTTATTTAGCAATTTTGTAATAATATCTAATATCTATAGTTTGATTTACCAAGTTAGGCATTAGTTTATTTTTTTTATTTAGCTGTTCTAGCAATTATATTAACCATATTGTATAACATGCATATACATTAGCTGTTATATACTCTAATTCAGTAATTAATAATACAATTATAGGTTGTTTATTTGATTATCAAGATATGATGTTTCCAAATAAAAAAGCATAGCCTTAGGTAGTTTTCCTATGCTCATTATCTCGGGAAAAATACCTATTAGTGTAACCGGTAGTTTTTATTTTGTATAGTAATCACATGTTCTGTTTATTTTAGATATCTAAATATTTTTTTATTTCTTGTATATGTTCTTCCTTTGGATTTTACTTAAATCTACTAATGAGACTTACAGCAAACATAATATCAGGATATATAGATGTTCTACTATCTGCTTGAAATATGTATCATCTACTTATATATCATTATTTTCTTTAGTAAGATTTGTTTTGATACATATGTGTATTTCTGCAGGTTTGCAGTCTGGCATATTAAATCTACTTAGTACTTCGTCGGAAACTCATTTGCTACATTGTTAAACCTAGGAAGTCGGGTGCACGCATATGCGACCACCTGCGTGTGTCATCTTCTTTGCTCAACTTCACACTCTGAATTTGTCATGTTTTACCTAACAGCTCACCATTGATCCACCGACTCCACCGCTTAAAAAAATTAATTCATTGTCAGCACCACAAGATATGAATTAATGAAAAGAAGCTATATATAGATTGACATAGAGATCTAGATCACCTCCATATAAATTGGGGATGGTTTCTCCTCGAAATTTGCTCAGAATCATCTTCCAACCACTGACTACTCCCAAATTTGGCAACCCAACTATCAAAGAGAAATTATCCATCATCCGACCACCTGCGACAACTTTTTTGGTGTCACGCCCTAATCCGGTTTGGTTGGAACCCCATGATCAACCCGCCACTTTTTCTTGTATTATCCATGTTACGCATAGACCCGGTTTGGTCGGATACCTGTGAGCAAACTGCCACTCCCTTTGGTCTAAGAAGTATCTCACTTCCTTCTAAACCTTTCTAAACCGCGAGGAGTCAGACGTCATTATACATGTTTTTCCTAGAATAACATTATATAAACCTAAATATGTTAAAACTTAAATATCTATCTTCGACTTAAGGATTTAGATTTGATGTATTCCTTAAGGGTTTTGCCTTACTTCCTAAAAATGGGTTAAAGGGAGGGGGTGGATTTTTACAACTCAAAGAGCGGGTGTTGGGAAATGAGTTTTTTTTTTAAATTCTCTTTCTTTACTAAAATCTTGGGGTTTCTCTTTATTTTAGAAAAACAAATCATCCTTTCAAAAAAATTTCACTATTATGTGAGTTTAACTCTTTTAACACTTCCCCTTGCTCGAGAATTATTTCACATAGTACAATCGTACGTGTTTTTAGAACCTTTCACCATTTCACTTATTATGTGTGTTTAGCTCTTTTAGCACATCTCATTGTCTCGAGAGGCATTTAGAAAAATAAACGCACACCCTTTATCATAAATGGTACAAATGTTTACAAGACAGACACAAACTGTACCCACTAGGGGATCAGCGCGACTTTGCTGTCCACCCTGATAAAAGTCCCGGACTTCTACCCCGAGTTTGAGTCGATGTCCTAAACGTCCGACCCTGAGACCCAAAACTACCCCTTGTGCATCTTGATAGTCCCGAATCAAAGTGCATGCATAAACAATAGTTTTCATATATTTAGCCATTCTCTTTGGTGCTGACAGTCCAACGACCCCAACACTCAACTCGATCTACTACTGTTTGCCTCGCCGGTCCATAGACCAAGCCCTGACGCATTGTTGCTAGCCCATCGAGCATTGTCAGTCCTAAATTGGTACCATGACGAATCACACAATTATTTTCACATTTAATGAGAGTTTTCATGGCTCTTCCTATTTATGTTTATTTACGGACTTCAACCCGTTCCCACTGGCCTTTGGCCCACTGCACGTATTTTTCAAAACTAGGCGTTAAGTTTTATGAGTTCGAAACCAAGGCCCCTAGACTGTTAGAGCTGTTCTAGCTCTCGTCAAGAAGATCTCCCAAATAGTTTAAGCAATGACACACATTCAGTGGAGAACACTTCCAACAAATTTTTTTAACTCATCACACCAACCGTCTGTGATGATAGATCCTCTTACAACTGGTATGCGGGTCTTTCCTTTCGGTAAAGAAGCTCATCATACTAATTGGGTATGATGTTTAATTAATCCCACTTACAATCATTAAGTAGGTTTTCCTTTAATAAAAGTATGCTCATCACCCTAACCAGGTATGATATTTAAAAGGTCTCACTCATAATAGGTAAGTAGGATTTTAACTTCTTAAAACATGCTCATCACCCCAACTAGGTATGAAGTGTAAATTTCCCACTCACCCGATGACTGTGACGTGTTCGTCCTCAGTCAGCCTTCCAAGTCTCCTCCAAGCTCCTTTGCTCACGTCCTTATCCGAGTTCATTACTACATGGTTTGAATATCCTGAAAGGAACAGCTTCACATGAATGGCACTTCTATTTCCATATATTTCCATTTATGCCCTTATTTTTGCCTTATTGCAATTAGCTTTGTAATGTCCATAAACTTTGACTTCAGGTCCCAAATGTTCAATTATTTTTAATTATGTCTCCTAGGCTTCCAATATCCCTCTTAGGTCCTTAATTTTCTCAAAATGGTATATGAGGCTCAAATCTCCCAAATATCCAATTTGCTCCCCTCAACTTTTACAAAATTACCATTTTGCCCCTAGGTTACAAAAATGCCCAATTGACTCCAATTCTTTTAAAAACTAACCAATTAGTTCTCAGTATCTTTCTCATTGCCAATTGACCTTTAATTTTGAGAAATTGCATGGAGGTCCCTAAAATTTTCAAAACCCTCAATTTCCCTTAATTTCTACCCCTCTCTACCGACTGAATTTGATTTCTTTAAATTGGCCATTAAAATGGGGTTAATAATTGATGGTATGGATCGGTTGCTACACTTCCATATGATTCAATTGAGCTTTGAAGTACCGTAGGTGGGTCTAACACGAGCTTGAACGGAGCTTTGCTGGAAAATTGTATGTAGAGAAAGATAGCTTCAAAAGCTTATTGTCGAATGTGCGGTGGTCTGAGCCGTCAATCTGAAAATGTAGCTCTCATCCTTAGGGTCCTTCTAGGATCAAGAATCGCTACAATTGATGTCAGGATGAAGGTGAATTTGGTTAGCAAAGTTTAGCACTTTCTCTCTAGAATCGATCTGCAATGATAGAGGAGAGCTGAATTGGCTTACCTTTTGCCTTTGTTGAGCACGTGTGATGGCCATGAGGACTATGGAAGGGCTTGGTTTGGCCGTAGGAGGGCTGAATTGGCTTTTTTGGCACCTGGGGCAATAGGGGCTACTCCTTTGTGGAGTTGTACTTGCCTCCCTTTGGGCATGATAACCTTGCATTGTCCTAGGGAATCCCATTCTTGTGCCCCATCTCTGCCCACATGGCTCCTTTTGACTTCTTCGGCTATTTTGGCCACCTTCCGGCCGATCTGCTCTATCTGGCGGCATCTCGTCTATACCAAACACTCATATTCATGGGCCATGCTAATGATTGTAACCAAATTCGTGGGGCGTCCTAGTACTCCCATCCGGTCTCGTATGTCCATGTTTAGATCATCCACAAACCATTGGCAGATGTCTGCTCATCTGGCTAAATCTGGAGCAAAAGGCCTTAGTTCATTAAATCTTGTCTCATGCTCCGAGATGGTGTTGGATCCATGTTAGAGCCGGAATAATTATTGCTTCTTCTCGTTGATCAGGTGGGGTCAAGTATTCATCTGAATAACTTTCCTCGAATTGCTCTCATGTGGGTATGGTGGTGGATAAACTCCTTACATTGTCCTACCACCTTTTGGCGATGTCCTCTAAGAAAAATTTTGCCAGGGTTACCTCTCCACTAGAGGTGTCCTTATTATTCCCATAAATTTCTTTATGCTGGCCAACCAGTCCATAGCTGCCCCAACAATCCTTTTCTCCTTGAAAGGGCTTACACCCTAATTGATGGAGTGTCTTCAGATATTTTGGAATGACAATTAGGGGAGATATATGAATGGAGGCGGGATGGGACTGTACTTCTTTGGGCCTGACTTGAGAATTAATATCAACTTCTGGAACGAGGTTAGGTCTCCCAAGCACTCGGGTAAACTCTTCGTATAACCTCTAGTGTTTCGAGCTTAGTTCAGGTGGAGTTGTTTGAGCCTCTCTAGGAGCTCCAACGAGAATAGTGTTTTGGGCGGTGTCGGTGACAGGAGTCCTAGTTCTCTTCGTTTCTCTCTTGGGAGCCATCTAAAATTTTATAGTGTTTTTCTTAGTTCTTTTATTATATAGTCCTGATAATGTATTCAAGGAAAGAGGCTCTGATACCACTCAAGTTATCATGACTCGACTCGGTTTGGTTGGATCCATGTGAGCAACCTTTTACTCCCTTTGGTCTAAGAAGGATTTCACTTCTTTCTAAACCACAAAGAGTTAGACACCCCTTAACATGCTTTTCCTAAAGTAAAATTATACAAAACTAAATATGTTAAAACTTACATACCTATCTTCATCTCAAGGGTTTGGCTTTGAAGTATTCCTTAAGGGTATTACATTCCTACCTGAAAAGGGGTTAAAAGGAGGGGGTGAATTTCTACAACTTAGTGAGCGGGTGTTAGGAAATGAGTTTTTTTTTTCAAAAATTCTCTTTTTTTACTAAAATCTTGGGGTTTATCTTTATCTTAGGAAAAAATCATCCTTTTAAAATTTATTCACCATTATGTAAGTTTAACTCTTTTAACACTTCCCATTTCTCGAAAAGTGTTTCACCTAGTACAACCATACATGTTTTTAGAACCTTTCACCATTTCACTTATTATGTGTGTTTAGCTCTTTTAGCACTTCCCTTTGCCATAGGAGGCAATTAGCAAAACAAACACATGCCCTTAATCATAAAGGATACAAATGTTCGTAAGGTAGTCCCATACTGCACCCACTTGGGGATCAACACGACTTTGCCATTCACCATGATAGAAGTCCCAGACTTCTACCATGAGTCTGAGTGGATGTCCTAGACGTCCGACCCTGAAACCCGAAATTTACTTCCATATGAAGACGGAGACAACACCCTAACCCCACCCTGGTCTCATGCGCATGAAGCCCAAACACAATAGCTTCAGGAAGCCCAAACAAAGAAGCTTCATGACTAACTAGTACAACGAGACACTCAAACACAGTAGCTTCTCCTTCCCTTATCGCCACCACATCTTCTAGCAGTCCTTGGAACCCATCACTACCCCTTATGCATCTTGATGGCCCCGAATCAAAGTGCATGCACAAACAATAGTTTTTGTATATTTAGCCATTCTCTTTAGTGCTGACGGTCCAACGGCCCCGACACTCAACCCGGCCTGCAGCTGTTTACAAGGTTGGTCCGTAGACCTAGCCCTAGCGCACTCTCGCTAGCCGATCGAGCCTTGTTAGTCATGAATTAGAACTGTGGCAAAGCACATAATTATTTCCACATTTAATGAGAGTTTTCATGGCTCTTCCTATTCATGTTTGTTTATGGGCTTCAACCCGTGCCAACTGGCCTTGGGCCCACTGCACATTAATTTCAAAACTGGGCCTTGAGCTCTATGAGTTCAAAACCAAGGCCACTAGCCTGTTAGAGCTATTTTAGCTCTCGTCAAGAGGGTCTCCCTAATAGTTTAAGCAGTGGCATACATTCAGTGGAGAACACTTCTGACAAAATCTTTTTTAACTCATCACACTAACCAGATGTGATGATAGGTACGCTTACAACTGGTATGGGGGTTTTTCCTTTCGGTAAAGAAGCTCATCATACCAACCGGGCATGATGTTTAATTAATCCCACTTACAATCGGTAAGTAGGTTTTCATTAAATAAAAGTATGTTTATCACCCCCAACCAGGTATGATATTTAAAAGGTCCCACTCATAACCGGTAAGTAGGATTTTAACTTCTTAAAACATGCTCATCATCCCAACTGGGTATAAAGTGTAAATTTCTCACTCACCCGATAACTGTGACATGTTCGTCCTCAGTCAACCTTCCAAGTCTCGTTCAAGCTCCTTTGCTCACATCCTTATTCAAGTTCATTCCTTCATGGTTTGAATATCCTCATAAGGGACAGCTGGGCATGAATGGCACTTCTATTTCCATATATTTCCATTTAGGCTCTTATTTTTACCTTATTGCAATTAGGTCCGTAAAGTCCATAACCTTTGACTTCAGGTCCCAAATGTTCAATTACTTTTAATTATGTCCCCTAGGCTTCCAATATCCCTCTTGGGTCCTTAATTTTTTCAAAATGGTATATGGTTCTCAAATCTCCCAAATTTCCAATTTGGTCCCCCAACTTTTACAAAATTAACATTTTGCCCCTAAGTTCCAAAAATGCCCAATTTACTCCAATTCTTTCAAAAACTGACCAATTGGTCCTCCAACATCTTTCTCATTGCCAATTGATCTTCCATTTTGAGAAATTGTGTGGAGGTCCCTCAATTTTTTGAAATCCCCAATTTTCCCCCAATTTCTACCCCTCTCTACTGACCGAATTTGATTTCTTTAAATTGGCCATTCAAACGGGGTTAATTGCTCCAATTGTTGGTATGGTTCGATTGCTACACTTCGATACGATTCAATTAAGCTTTGAATTGCAGCATTTGGGTCTAAAACAAGCTCAAACAGAGCTATGCCAAAAAATTGTACATATAGAGAGATAACTTCAAAAGTTTACCGTCGGGGGTGCGACGGTCTGAGCTCTCGATCTGGAAATGTTGCTCTTGTCCTTATCTAGGATCAAGAATTACTACAATTGATGTCAGGATGAAGGTGAATTTGGTTAGCAAAGTTTAACACTTTCTCTCTTTAGAATTGATCTACAATGACGGAGGAGGACCAAATTGACTTACCTTTCACCTCTATTGAGGTCGTGTGATGGTCGTGGGGACTATGAGAGGGCTTGGTTTGGTCGTAGAAGGGCTGAATAGGCCGAATTCAGGTCATTCAAAATAGAGCAGCTTCGGTCTGATGGAGTTTCTTCATTGTTCGATCGTGCCGATGCTTCTCCATAAATCCTTGGGTTGAAGGGAGGTTGTTGTCAGGTAGTTGACTTCCCTTGGAGTCTGTAGGATTTGAATTTGCCTTCTAAAGCTGATAAAAGTGCCCAAGTCGAAGCTCTGGTTTGAGCTTCACTGGAAAATGGAGCACTTTGAAGGTGGAGAGGGTTTGAGGTGTGTGGAGGATGAATGAAGGGGAGCTCTTTATATAGGGAGCTTAGGGACCCTCTAACCTACTAGTTTCCATATTGGTCGAGCTTATCCTCTTCAGAAAATGCCCAAATTAGAGGAAATATTTCCTCATTGGAAAAGGAAGGTTTTTTTTTGCCATATGAACAGTGTTGTCATCCCAAGGAAGAAGATGACATTATTTTGGACCGGACCGGCCCTATTGGGTTTGGTGACAAAAATTGGCCGGTTCAAGCCCAATTCGACCAATTTTCTCAAAATTAAAAATTTCTAAATTAATATAAATTCATTTTCTATCTAAAGGTGGCCTCAATTTTCTAATTTGAGGTTTGCAAGCCACCTAGAAAAATAAATTACCTAATCCGGTTCATTATGGTTCAACCCAGTTCAATACGGTTCAAATCTGATTCACCCTAAACCAATCCAATTTTCCCATCCAATTTACTTCATGGTTCTTCCCCATGATTTTTATGACTTTTTAGTCAAGTGGGATTTTCCAATTTCACATTTTAACCTATCTTTATCATTCTCGGTTCCTTAAATGGTTCAGTTTTCTCATTAAATTGACTTGTTCTTTCTCGGTTTTCCTTGATCTAAGGTGACGGGTTTCACAATCCAGGTATTCCTACCAGGGTAGAACTGGAAAAGTAAAGGCATACAATGGACATGTTTTACACAACAAGGTCAACAAACCAAAGTAATAACAATTACCTCTTCTAGGGTAATTTTGGCGCGCTTCTTCAGCTCCCCCTTTTTCTTGAAGAAGATGGTTTCCTGTAAAAGGGTTTATGGGGAGGGGGTGAGTTCTACAACTCAATGAGTTGGGGTTAGGATACATCCTAAGGAAACTGGTCATTTTCATTAGTTGAAACATTCTACGATTTTGCTCTTTCAGCGTTTTCATCATCAAGGCAATGTCATGATGTTTTTCATTATTAACCGTGTTTATCACACATCACCATGCCCTTTATCATTAATGTGATCACACATTCACAGAACAGTCCCCGATTGTTCCACTTGTGGACCGAAGCGCCTTTACCGTCCCTCCTAGTAGAATTCTCATACCTCTACCACAAGTTTGAGTGGGCATCAATTGCCCGACCCTCATACCTCATCATACTCCGTGTCTGCATATGTGGGATGAGACCTCTCACTCTCCAACCTCAGTCACAGTTTGCATGAAGCTCCTAGAGCTTCCTTTCTCAGTGGATGATAAACTACCCTTATACACCCTGGGTCGTCCAGTAGCCCTTGTATCCACCACTACCCTGTGTTGGGCGCCTTGATGGCTTCGAACTCTTAGCATGCACAAACAATAGTTTTATTACTCATGATAGTCATCTTTGGTGCTACTAGCTCAACGGGCCTGACAACCCGACCTCGGCTCCATGACCACTAGCCGAATGGGTTCGCTGACTCGACTTCGAATCAACGGTTACTAGCCCAACGAGTTAGTCAGCCCATTGGCCTTAGGTCCACTTCACGAGTTTTTAAAACTAGGTCTTGGCCCCTATTAGTTTCAAAACCAAGGCCTTGGGCCACTAGAGCAATTCCATCTCTCATCATAAATACCTCCCAAAGAGTTTAAGCAGGTTCACACAGTCAGGGGAGACTATTTCTAGAAAATGTTTTTCAATTTGAAGACGTGCTCATCATCCCAACCAGGTATGATGTTAAAAATGTCACTCACTCGGTGATCGTGACTGGTTTTTCCGACTGTACCTCGGATAGCGACGTGCTCCTCAGCACCAATCCTCGAACACCTAGTCCTACATGGTTCGTGTATCCACGTAAGCAAAATTGGCTGAAACAACCTCCTACCTTCATGCAGTTTGGAAGTAAGTCATTACTTTTGCCTTAATTGCATTTAGGTCCCTAAGGTTCATAATTTCACCTTTAGGTGCCCAAATGCCCAATTTATCCTAAATTAGGTCCCTAATTTCTTCTTATTTCCACTCAAGCCCTCAATTTTCCTTTAAATGCAATTTGGCCCATATTTTCCAAAAATTACCAAATTGCCCCAAAATTTTGTAAAATGACCAATTGGCCCCCAATTTCTTCAAAATAAGTAAATTGGCCTTCCAATTTCAGAAAATTGCACATTGGTCCTCCAATATCTGAAAATTTCCAATTTCCCCAATTTCTTCCCCTATTCATCCACTTTTTTTGTCATGAGACTTGGTTTCATCAAATTGACCATCCAAATTTTGTTAATTGCCCACTAACTAGCTACTAATCATTTTATCCTTCTTTATATGATCATGCTAGCCTTTGAACGACTCCAATTGACCCATTTTTAGCTCAAATGGAGCTTTGCTAGAAAAGTTTTCTAGAGAGAGAAAGCTCGATTTTCTTACTTGCGACGGGGTGGCGATCGCAGCTTGGGATAGGGGTTGCTAGTGCTCCTCTAGGAGGTTCCTTCAAGGATCAACTCTCGGTGTAATTGGATTTCTAGGTGTGACAAATTTTAGAGAGAGATGTTCTAGTGTTCCATTTCAGAAACTTTATTGCTTTGACGACATGAGCTAGAATGGGCCTGCCTCGAGAGTTCCTGGAGGTGGAGGATTGGTCAGAGAGAGTAGTGGGAGGTTGGGCTTGGTCACAAGAAGGTAGAGGTGGCCGGAGCTCTTCTAAAAAATTTTAGCAATTTCAAAACCACCGGAGTGACAGTGCTACGTGAGCTTCCCATCTCTTCTCCGGTGGTCCTCAAACTGAAAGGAGAGAGCAATTGGATAGAGAACTCCTCCCAGTTCTAGATACACCAATTGCAGCTTTAGAGATTGAAGAAAGCCCCGCTGTTGAAGCTCCAGTTTGATCCTCACAAAAAATGGAGCATTTCTCCTTCTTCATTCATTTGTGGGATATGGAAGACGAGTGGAGGGGTGCTATTTATATAGGGAGCTTGACAACTAACAGGGCTACCAGTTGTCATAGGACTTGGCCCTCATCCCGCTCGCCGACGGACATATCGAAAATATTTTTGGGTCACCACATACTAACTCCCCTTCTCCCTCCTCCATTTTTTCAGCCAACAAAAGGAAGAAGATGACACTATGCCACATGTGTGAGCTTCGTACATGTGGACATGCCACATGACATGCTATAATTGGTTAGTTTTGCTGACGCAACTTCTTACTTAGCATCCTAGTCAGCCGTTGTCCCGTTGACCAAACATGTGGTAGTCTCCCATTGGCTACTCGTTCCTATGTGGCTACTGACCATATTTCCACTGACCGTTGACCATGACACGTGGCATACTCTGATTGGCTAATTTAAATACATCAGATTTCCCCCTAACGCATAGTGCCACTGCAACATGTTAGGCTCTAGTTGACTGAGGTCATTTGACATGGCACTGCCACATGTTGAACTCTGATTGCCCGGTCGTGTCTCCGATGTCCTTGTCGGATGATGACATGGTGTCCTTGCCACATGTCAGGTCCTCATTGCTCAATCTTGCTGACAGGGCTCTTTCGACATTGACCATTCACTGGGACACGTGTCGCTCCCATATTGGTTGATTATCGCTAGCGTGGGTTTTCCTCCTGTGACCATTAACTAAGTACATGTGTCACGCTCTAATTGGTCAATGCTGATTGGTCGTGCTTCACCACATGTCATGCACTGATTGGTCGTGCATGCTAACTGGGCGCTGACCTAACAGCGGTCCGTTGATCGATTGGACTGTTGACCAGTCTAGTTTGATCAGGTTCAGTGAACCGAATTCAAAAATCGACTGGTTCAGGCTTGATTCAATCAATTTTCTAAAAATTAAAAATTTTAAATTCATGTAAATTCATTTTCTATCTAATGGTGGCTTTAATTTTCCAATTTAACATTTTAAGCCACCTAAAAAAATGAATCTTTGAACTGGTTCTATGCGGTTCACTCTTGTTCAATCTAGTTCAGGTCAGGTTCGCCCTGAACCGGTCCAGTTTTCACACCCAATTTCATTCATGGTTCCTTTCCAAGATTTTTTGGTATTTATTGGCCACTTGTGATTTTCCAATTTCCCATTTTGACCCTTGTTTACCAATCCCGACCCTTTTTGAACCTTGAATTTTTTTGTCTTGAAATTTCCCAGTCCCTTTTCCGGTTCCTTATGTTGAGTGGATGTGTTCTACAACTCAACCCACTTTTTAGGAGTTTTATCCCAAAAACTAATTATGTGTCATTTGACTAGTGAAGAGTTTTCTCTTCCTTTTCCTCTCTTCTTTCCCCTTTTTAGCCATCCTAGTAGCCTGTCCTTGATGATTGAGTTTCTTTAGGTTTTAAATTTCCCTCTTTCTAAGTGGTGAGATTTGGTGTTCACCTTTGAGGAAGGGGGCTCGTAGCGATCCCGCCTCCCACTTCTTTTTTTTTTTTTGCATTTACTTGCTCGCACGAATTCTTGGCAAAATTTCTACATGATTATTTCTCCGCTTAACCCCTTTAGATTACTTCCTTAAAGAACTTCTCTTCCCTTCACACATCTACTTACTCCATGAAGCTTTTATTGGTCGTCTAGATTTACCCGTTTGTCCCAAGATATTTTATTAGATTAAATTCTTCTATTGCTTAGGATAGGATTCTCCCCCTTGGGGTTTATTTTGTTCAATCGTTAATCCAGATAATAGGATTGGGAGTTCTGAAATGTTTATCCATCCCATCGTTTGGTTGTCTTCCTAGTCATTAAAATCTTTAGCTCGATGTCCTTTCAAGTCTTTCGTTTTGGGTTAGGCGGGTTTTGGCGCTATGTCTCCCTTTATCCTAGATTGCTCCTTTAATCCATTTTTTCATTATTATAACTCAGGTCTACCTAATTCTTTATTTGAGTTCATTGTGGCTGACTAATTGGATCTTCCTTACTTGGGTCACACCTTCTTGGTACTAACCAACTTGTGCATCTCTTCCATACACATTGATTTCCTTTTCTTAGGCGCCATGCATTTCACGACCGTTTAGGTTTTCCTTATTTAATCGTCCTTTACTAACCCTCTCATTGGGAGTTCTCGATTCCGACTATTGGGCTTCCCGATCGCTACTCGATTCGCCAACATGCTTGAGATTTCTTCCCTCATGTTCTTCCCATCTTTGATGGCACCCCTTAAGGGTTTTCGTTCCTTATGTCGGTTTCACTCTCTACTCTCATCCCTTCAAAGTAGAGACTTTCATCTTTGAAATTATACTCCAACCTTCTTATCATTCCTTTGCGGTTTCCTCTTTCCATATCCTTAAACCTTTTATCTTAGTGTATTCATTAGTAAAACCCTTTCTCTTAGACCAAGGAAAACCAGGAAAAGAACCAGCCAATTGTCATATGAAAGACTGAGCCAATTAATGAAACAAAAATAGTAAAGAAGGGTAAATATGGGAGATTAGAAAATTCCAAGTGACCAAAAACTCACAAAAATCACCCTGGAGTGAATTGGATGGGAGAAAGTGAAAATACCACAAACTTGATGATACTAAACTAAATGTACCCTAAGACTTCTTCCACTCACTAAGTCGTGGAACTCACCCTCACCCTCTAAACATTTTTTAGGAAGGAAGAGAACTATGCGGGAAATTTTCTTTATTGGGACCTGAACTAGGTACAAACTAAATTTCTAGTTTTGTTTAATGTTATCCTGTGAAGACATGACAGGTACTATGCCTGGCTCTTCCCAATCCTGAGGCAGAATCCCTCCTCGATGTCCGGGAGAATGGTGGGTTGATCACAAGGCTCCGACCAAACTGGGCCGGGGTGTGACAACTTTGATGGTATCAGAGCCTGTATTTTCCTGAATGCACTATCAAAACTTTATAACCTAAATATTAATAAAAAATCTTAAACTAGCTACGACAACAAAAAGAGTAGCCAAGAGAACAAGGGCGATGATCATAGATTTTGTCGGCGACCCCCTCCTAGAGGAAGAATCCCCGGGGGGCACAACCAACCCCACAAGGTCTCTGCTCCGAGTGCCAACGGTTGTACGAAGAATTTACCAGGGTGTTCGGAGAACCCCACCTTAACAACAAACCCCACCTAGACACCGAGTCCCAAACCTAACCCGATGAGTTACAATCCTAGTCCACTTCCGACCTTGCCCCACCCCTCTTCGAAATCCCTAAGTACCTAAAGACACTCTGAAAACTAGAGTGCAAGCCCTTCCAAGGAGAGAAGAATGTTGGGGCCACCATGGATTCGCTAGTGGACCTCAAGAAATTTATGGGAACCATAAGGACGCCTCCAAAAGAGATAGTGGCGCTGGTAGAGTTCTTCTTGGAGTCCAGCGTGAATAGGTGGTGGGACAACATGAGGAGCCTCTTCCCTGTCACCCCCACCTTGGAGGAATTCACAGAGAGGTACTTGGAGGAGTACATGGCTGCCCACTTGATCAATGAGAAGGATTAACATGGGAGATTGGAAAATCCCAAGTGACCAAAAATTCACAAAACATCATGGGGAAGAACCATGAAGTGAGTTGGATGACAGAACTAAACTACTTAGGGGTGTACAAGACCCGAACCGGACCGGTTCAAGATGAACCGCACTGAACCGGAATGAACCATAATGAACTGGTTCAATGATTCATTTTTCTAGATGGCTTAAAAACATCAATTTTAGAAATTGTGGCCACCATCAGATAGAAAATGAATTTAGATTAATTTAAAAAATTTTAAATTTTAGAAAACCGATCGAATCGGGCATGAAACAGTTAATTTTCAAATTCGAGTAGCCAAACCCGGTCGGACCGAACCGATTATGTGAAACATGTCATCTCGGATCAAGGAAAATCGGGAGAGAACCATTCAATTTAATGAGAAAATTGAACCACTTAAGGAATTAAGAATGATAAAGAGGGGTCAAAATGGGAAATTAGAAAATCCCGTTTGACCAATAAGTCATGAAAATCACAGGGAAGAACCATAAAGTAAATTGAATGCAAAAATTGGACCGATTCAGGGTAAATCGAACCTGGATTAGATTGAACTAGATTGAAGCGGGTTGAACCATGAAAGAACCGGTTTCTAAATTCATTTTTCTAGGTGGCCTAAAAATCTCAATTTGAAAAATTGAGGCCACCATTAGATAGAAAATGAATTTAGACTATTTTAGAAATTTTAAATTTTGAGAAAACTAGTCGAATTGGGCCTGAAACGACCAATTTTCGTCTCCGAAGACAAACAGATCAGTCTCGTCCGGTCCAGAACAGTGTCGACTTCTTCCTTCGAATGACATCATTGTTCATATGGTAGAAAAACTTTCCTTTTCCAGCGAGGGAATATTCCCTCTGATTTGGGCTTTTTCTAAAGAGGATAAGCTTCACCAATATGGAAACTAGTAGGGCAGAGGGTCTCTAAGCTCCGTATATAAAGAACTCCGCTCCATTCATCCTCCACACATCTCAAATCGCCTCCCTCTCCAAAGTGCTCCATTTTTTGGTGAAGCTCAAACTAGAGCTCCAACTTGGACACTTTTCTCAGCCTTGGAAGGCATACTCGGGTCCTATAGACTCCGGGGGAAGTCAGCTACCTGGAACCTCCCTTCAACCCAAGGATCACTGGAGAAGTGCCGACGGGATCGAACAGTGAAGCAACTCCGTTGGTTTGAAGCTGCCCTATTTTGGTCAATAGATATTCGAACAATTCAGACATCCTACGGCCAAACCAAGCCTCCCCATAGCCTCCACAGCCATCACACGAACTCTACTGAGGCAAAAGGTAACCCAATTCGGCCCTCCTCCGTCGTTGTGTATTGGTTCTAAAGAGAGAAAGTGTTGAAATTTGCTAACCAAATTTACCTTGATGCTGACATCAATTGTAGCGATTCTTGATCCTAGAATGACTCAAGGGACAAGAGCTACATTCCTAGATCGAGAGCTCGGATCACCGCATCGCCGTTCGTAAGCTTTCGAAGCTTTCTCTCTCTATGTATAGTTATCCAGAGAAGCTCCTTTTGAGCTCGTTTTGAACCCAAATGTTGCAATTCAAAGCTCAATTGAATCATATGGAAGTGTAGGAACCGATCCATACCATAAATTAACCCCATTTGAATGGCTAATTTGAAGAAATCAAATTCATTTTATAGAGAGGGGTAGAAATTGGGGATTTTAGAAAATTGAGGGACTTTCATGTAATTTCTCAAAAGTGAAGGCCAATTGGCAATGCGATATATGTTGGAGGACCAATTGGTCAATTTTCTAAAGATTTGGGGCCAAATGGCTATTTTTGGTTATTAAGGGCAAAACCGTAATTTTAGAAAAATTGGATACCGAATTGGGAATTTGGACAACTTGAGCCTTGTTCATAATTTTAAGTAAATTAAGGACCCAATGACGATACTGGAAGCCCTTGGGACTTGATTTGGGAAAATTTTAACACTAGGGACATAAAGTTAAGAATTATGAACTTTAGGGACCTAAGTGCAATAACCAAGATCTTGGCCTGGTCATCCATAGGTGAGAAAAAGAAGGCTGCCATGTCGAACCCTTACTAATAATGATATCCAAACTGTGTAGGGACACTTGGGACTGAAACACAAGTAAGAGATCTAGTGTGGACTTGGAAAACCGACTA
Organism: Trapa bicornis; assembly: GCA_030064425.1. NCBI lineage: Eukaryota > Viridiplantae > Streptophyta > Magnoliopsida > Myrtales > Lythraceae > Trapa > Trapa bicornis. The sequence continues at coordinate 11,163,006 of CM057753.1, read as the reverse complement.
GGGACAAACATGTTATAGTCATTGGGTGAGTAGGAAATATTTACACTTCATACCCGGTTGTGGTGATGAGTACTCTTTTGAATGTTAAAGAACCTGCTTACTGGTTGTGAGTGAGATTGTCAAACATCTTACCCGGTTGGGGTGATGAGCATTTTATTAAAGGAAAACCTATATAACATTTATAATTTGGATGATTTAAACATCATACCTAGTTGGTAAGATAAGCCTCTTTACTGAAAGGAAAAACCCACATACCGGTTGCAAGCGGACCTATCATCACACCTGGTTGGTGTGATGAGTTAAAAAGGAAGATTTTGTCGTAAGTGTTATCCCATGACTGTGTTTCACTGCTTAAACTATTTGGGAGTCCTTGACGAGAGCTAGAACAACTCTTACAAGCTAGGGGCCTTAGTTTTGAACTCATAGGGCTCAAGGCCTAGTTTTGAAAAACACGTACAGTGGACCCAAGGCTAGTGGGCACGGGCTAAACCCCGTAAGCAAACATGAATATGAAGAGCTATGAAAAATCTCATTAAAAGTGGAAATAATTGTGTGATTCAACACGATGCTGAGTTAGGATCGACAAGTCTTGATGGGCTAGTGACAGTGCGCCAGTGCCAGGTGGACGGACCGACCATGCAAACAGCTGCAAATCGGGTCGAGTGTCGGGGCCATTGGACTATTGGCACCAAAGAGAATGGCTAAGTATATGAAAACTATTGTTTGTGTATGCACTTTGATTCGGTACCATCAAGATGCCCGAAGTGGTATGGGTTCTAAGGATTACTAGACGACATGGTGGCAATAAGGAAAGGAGAAGCTACTGTGTTTAGGCTTCTCATCGTACTAGTTAGTCATGAAGCTACTGTGTTTGAACTTCTTGAAGCAACTATATTTGGGCTTCATGCGCATGAGACCGAGGTGGCGTTAGGATGAGGTCTTCATCCTCATACAGACACAAAGAAAGTTTGGGTCTGAGGGCCTCACACCTAGGGCGCCACTCAGACTCCAGGTAGAAGTTAGGGACTTCTATCATGGTGGATGGTAAAGACACACCGTTCCACAAGTGGGTGCAGTCGTCATAATTGTATCTCACGATTGCTTGAACCCTTTTTGATAAAGGGCGTGTGTTTGTTTGCTAAATGCCTCCTAAGGCAAGGGGATGTGCTAAAAGAGCTAAACACACATAATAAGTGAAATGGTGAAGAGTTTTAAAAACACGTACGATTGTACTACGTGAAATACTTCTCAAGCAAGGGGAAGTGTTAAAAGAGTTAAACTCACATGATGGTGAATAGATTTTAAAAGAACGATTTATTTTTCTAAGGATAAACCCTAAGATTTTAGTGAAGAAAGAGTATTTTTGAAAAAAAAACTGATTTCCCAACACCTGCTCACTAAGTTGTAGAAACTCACCCCCTCCCTTTTACCCCTTTTTAGGAAGGAAGACAAACCCTTAAGGAATACCTCGAAGCCAAACCCTTAAGACAGATATGTAAAGTTGTTAACAGATTAAGTTTTGTATCATATTATTCTAGGAAAAATCAGGAAAAAGGACGTCTGGCTACTCGTGGTTTAGAAAGAAGTGAAATCCTTCTTAGACTAAAGAGAGTGGCAGGTTGCTCACGGGGATCCAACCAAATCGGTCGGGGCATGAGCACTTGAGTGGTATCAAAGCATGTTTCCTAGAATAAATTACTAAGACTATATAATATAAGAACTATGAGAAAACTTTTAAAATTTTCAGATGGCTACCAAGAGAGTAACCAAGAAAACTAATACTAACGTCACCAATACCACCCAACACTCTATCCTCATAGGAAGACAACCCTAAAAGCTCTCCAATGTCTGAGGTATAGTAGAAGCCCCAAAGGACCAAAAGATATTATGGGGAAGTATCTAGTACTACCAAGGAGTATGGTGACAGGACATGTTGAGGTCAGATCCACGAGTATGAGGAGAGCCAACCAAACGCCAAGGATACCGCAAGGGTCTTATAACCAAGAAGGACGCTTACCAAGAACCTAGTATAATAGCTCCCCAACTACTTCTTGTGATAGGGATAATGCCAAAATCGTATTGTACCCATTATTAATAAAAATTCCAATTTTTCCTAAAAACTCTATCTCTTAAATAAAGACATGTTCTCATACCTCAATTATATGAGGAGGGGTCATGGAAGACAAGAAGGGCCAAGGGGAGAAAATGAAAAGGAAGCAGAGTATAGATGCGAGAGAAATTTTCCTTAAGGAGAGTTACAAGCCATCTAGGAGTAAAGAAGGAAACGTCTCCACAAGAGGACATGTTGAATGATGGACAACAAATAGGATGTCTCAGGATGACAAGTGTGACCTGCTTTGGATAAGTAGAGGAGCCAAGTAGGAAGCAACTAATAACAACAAAATGATCAAGGAGAATAAACGATTCCCTAAGAAGGATTGAGAAGTAGTAAAGACTACACACTAAAAAGGGCAATAGGATGGGCATTAAGGACAAGTAGACTTGAGAGACAACTATCTCAAGACAATTAGACAAGGATAGTAGTAGGGATGAGGCAGTTAATAAACTGACTATCGTAAGAATCATGAACTCAAAGCCCAGCGAAGAAGGGAGAAGTGGAAAGGCCAAACATGGGAAAAAAGGATGAAGGAAATCCTTAAAGAAATCAATGGCCGAAAACAAATTGATGACCACACTCAAGCCATGAGGAGGATTAAGTAAGCCTCACACAAAGAGGTCTTGGAACAAAGAGTGTATGAACCCTTCCCAAGGAAGAAAACTTGTATGGGATACAAGTAGGCTTAAGGAAAGGGTACAAGGATGTACCGCAAGATCTCTAAGGAAGGGTACACAGGAAGGATGACAGAAAAGGATGTCATAAAGTTGTTCTAAGGTCAGATACCCATAAGAGAGAAGAAAAGAAGAAGCCTATCAAAGAAAGAAGTCCTGGGGAAGTATATGTCCCAACGGAGAGGCGATGGACCTAATTAAATTGGGAAAAGAAGGTAAGCTTGTAAATGCAATGTAGGTTAAGGTGAAAAGATCAAGTACAAAGGAAGCGTACTCATGAGGACCCAGGGAGTAAGTTAAACCCAAGGAATGAGTAACTGGTAGAATAACATCAAATGATGCAGTAATAGGTGGGAATGGGTGGCACACCTCAAATAAAAGGAACAAGGAAACGAATTCCGAAGGAAGTAAAGCATTGGGACATACTCCAACCAAAACAAGATTTAAAGGAATAACGACGAACACCAAGACTAATTCCAGTCCACTCTCATAGAGCTTAAGATTGATTGTCAAGGCCTAATGTAAAGGACACGAAATAAGACTCAACAATCGGAGATACCTCGGATATACTCCAACCAAAACAAGATTTAAAGGAATAATGACGGACACCAAGACTAATTCCAGTCCACTCCCATAGAGCTTAATATTGATTGTCAGGGCCTAATGTAAAGGACACGAAATAAGACTCGACAATCGGAGATACCTCGGATAGGTAGTAAAGGGCGAACTGGGAAATTAAGGTCGATGAAGGATTAAAAATGGGCGAAAGCTCTAATTCAAAAGGGTCTAAGAATGTGAAGGAAGGAAACCTTTATGGAATGGTAAGAAGGTCGATCATGTAGCTCCTAAGGCGAAAGTCTCTACTTTAAAGGATATAGTAGAGAATGAAACCATCAAAAGGGAACTCCCCAAATAAAGGAATCGACACATAGACCGAAAGGGATCATCTTGGAATTAGGAACCGTGAAATGGTCACGAGTGAGTAAGGAAGGAATGAGGGAAGGGAACCTTGAGTAGATGATGCCATTGGAGATGTGGCATGACATAAGAAAAGAAAAATCCCAAACGCGTTGGTACATCAAGAAGAAATTGGGAAACCCAATGGTTGGAACCAGGAAAACCCAATGAGGAAGTTGGTAAGGGACGAGTAGATAAGTAAAATGGAAACGAACATAAAAGACATGATGCCAAAGGTAAAAGGACAATTGGATAGTGGTAAAGGTAATCGAGGAATACTAATAGATCAAAAGAAGGGCAAAATTATGTGATCCCCGAAAGGTTAGAAAGTTGAGAACAACTATCAAGGAAATGTTCTAGAATAATAATGGACAAAGATAAGTTCTAGAACATGTCATACTGTAAGGGACATGTAGTTCCAACAGTCCTAGGAAAATTTGACTCAAGTAAGAAAGAGTTAGTCAGTTAAGCATGACTACGTCAAACATAAAACTTGGACCAGAGTTGTAATTAACAAAGGATGAAGGAAGGAACAATATAGGACAAAAAGGTGATAACGTCATAACAGTGAAAACAAGTACGTAAAGCTCGAAAGGACGCCGAGCTAAGGAATTGCAATAACTAGGGGAATAAATAGACATGGGGACGGTCGGACATTTTTGAACTCTCAATCCTAAAATTCTAGATAAGAACCTTCAAGAGAAAGAGTCTTACCCTAAGCACAATAAGTAGTGGGCCAAAGGATGTGCATTTGGACTAATGGGTAAGACATGCCTAATCGTGATAAACTCCATGGAATGAGTAGATAATAAAAAGGAATAGAAATTCCTTAACCACGTGGTTTAAAGGAGGTTAAGTGAAGAAGCAACCATAGTTGTAACATGTTAAGCAATCCCCAAGTTGACATCAAGGGAAATTATTTCTGAGGTAAGGGATATGTAATCAAGTTTTGGGGACAAAACTCCTTAAAGGTGGGGATAATTATGAAACCCATCATCTCTGATCAAGGAAAATCAGGAGAGAACCAATCAATTTAATAAGAAAACTAAACCACTTAAGGAACCAAGAATGACAAAGAGGGGATAAAATGGGAAATTGGAAAATCCCAAGTGACCAATAAGTCATGAAAATCATGGTGAAGAACCATGAATTAAATTCGATGGGAAAATTGGAATGGTTCTAGGTGAACCGGATCTGAATCGGATTGAACCGAGTTGAACCAAGGATGAACGGGTGTCTAATCTCATTTTTCTAGGTGGATAACTTACAGTGTCTTATCCTGGATTTGCTTAAAGAGGTTTTCCGCGTTTACCCCTTTTAGGGGTTCTTATACCTTACTTCTCCTCTTAGTTATCTCTCATAGTCTTGGTTCTTCTTAGAGGTAACCCAATTCCTCTTGATTTCCTATCTCTCGTATGAGGACTCTTTCTCAATTCCTTATGGTTATTAGGTTTTCCTTTAATACTCATGTACCTTTTGATGCTTACTTCCTTTACACGGGACCTCACACTCTTTCTCTTCTTCCTACCCCTTGGTTAGGGTATGTTCTTTATGGTGATACTAGGTGGATTCTTGGTCCTTTTCTAGAAACTCCTTTCCCAGCATTGTTGCCTTGTTAATCCACGTTTGTAATTCTTGTAGGGAACTTATTTAGGTTGACTATCGTAGGGTTAGTGTTTAACTAGAGGTAACTTGTAATCTTCTTCCTTAGGTGGTCTTATCTCCATCTACTACACCGATCATGATTTGTATATTTTCAATAGTTGTACTTGTCATTATTAGGAAAATTAACTTTTAATTAAGAAAATTGATCATTTATTCATTCAAAGAGGTAGTTTCTTGTCGTACTCGGCTTATTACAAGAATTAACTACTTCCTAGTCCCTTGGAGTCATAGGTTGGGAGTTTGCCTCCAAATGGTTTCAGGATTCATGGTCTGAGGGTTCTGATGAACTGGTTGATGTCCATCCATACTCCATTCGGGCTTCTCTAATAGGACGAACTTGATGAATTGCCTCGAGTCCGTACTTTCTTAACACCTCAGCCTCGCACTCGTAGGTCCACCTTATCCATTAGGAAGGTTGAAGTTGGATTGAGCTGGTGGAGGTACTTGGTAGACTTTCATAAAGGTGGCATGGGCATCCCAATAGTTTTCCTAGGCCTCCTTCTTAGTTGGAGTCATTTTTTGTTGTTGTGGGGCTAGAGGGGGTGTCGGGCTCCTTATAGGAGGGATAGGTTCTTCTTGCCTTGGAGAGGGATATATGATACCTTTTGGCTCTAATATGGCTCCAACAAGTTTTCTATAGTTCTCAACCATGTCGTTGGGAACTCTCTTGTCACCCTCTAGGAAACTTTCAACAATTTCCTCTCTAGGGTAGGCATCTTTTTCACGATCTTGTGTAGGGGTTTGGTTCGCACAGTGAACTTCCTAGGGACTCTTCTTTCTATAGGGTAATTAGGTTTGCATTAGTGTCACAGCTTAATACTGATAATGTTTTCAAGGGAACTTGGCTCTAATACCACTCAAGTTGTCATGCCCCAACCCGGTTTGGTTGGATCCCCGTGATCAACCCGCTGCTCCCTTGGTTTAAGAGGGGTTTTCCCCTTCCTTTAATCAAGAGTAGCCAAGCGTAATTTAAACCTTGTTCTCTAGATTAGCATAAATCAATAAAATGCAAACTTAAAAGAACTTTTAAGCATACTTAACATAGGGTTGATCCTAGTGTTTTCTTTAGTCATATTTTTCCCTACTCCTAAAAAGTGATATAAAAGAGGGGGTAAGTTCTACAACTCAGTAAGTGGGGGTCTGAAGTAAGTTTTCAAAATCATTAGTTTTAACTAAATTATGCCAGGGTTGTTGTTTTCTTTCAAAGGAAGTTTTTCTCATGTTTCGGTTTTCAAAAACCCTTTTCTACATTAGGTGTGTTTAACAGACAACACATGTAAACCCCGCACATTTGAGTTAAGGAAAACTGGGAAAAGAACCAGTCAAACCGAGTAAGAAAACTGAGCCAGTTTACAAACCCGATCATATGGGAACAAGCAATTTGGAAATTCACAACTTCCGGGTGATCCAAAGGGTTCATTAAACCTTGGAAAAGAAACTTAAGACAAAATAAAAGAGAAAAACCAAATTAATTTATACCTAAATTAAATTATCGGATTTAATACAAATAATTTAATACCAAAATTAAATTATTGTAATTAATACCAATAATTTATGTCAATATTAATACTAGTAATAAATCTCTCCCATTTTAATACACAATTTTACACATATATATAAAGAGGTTATCCCCATTCATTCTCCTCACACCTAAACACTTCTCTCTCTACTACTCCATTTCCCGGTGAAGCTCGAACTAGAGTTTTGACTTGAACATTTTTCTTAACCTCGGAAGGAGAGGTCAGGCTCTTTAGAACTAGGGAGAAGAGAGCTATCTGATAGCAAACTCCGGTCAATCCAAGAATCGTTGGAGAAGCGTCGGCATGATGGAATAGTGAAGCAGCTCCGACGGACCGAAGCTGCTCTATTTTGGCCAAGCTGAAATTGGCCATTTTAAGCCCTCCTCAGGCCAAACCAAGCCCTCCCAACACTTCCTCAGCCTTTCCACGGCCGAATTAGGACTGAAAGGTAAGCCAATTCGGCTCCCCTTTACAATTTTTGACCGGTGCTAGAGAGAGAGTCGATCAAATTTCAAAGATGAAATTTTAATCCAATTCTGCATCAATTGATGTGATTCTTGATTCTAGGATGAACCTCAAGACGAGAGCTATCTGCCCAGATCAAAAGCTCGGACCACCGTGCCTTCACCGGTGAGTAATCGAAGCTCTCTCTCTCTATAGTTCATTTTCCAGCGAGATCCATTTGAGCTCATCCCGGCATTAAAACTTGTGATTCACATTTCTAGAGAATCGTATGAACATGTAGAAACTTAATTTCAACAATTGGAAATGTTTGATGGGTCAATTTGATGAAATCAAATTCGGCTGTGTTAAGAAGTTGAAATTGGGGGAAAATTGGGGATTTTCGAAATTCAAAGGACTGAAATGAAATTTTATGAAATTGAGGGCCAATTCAGCATGAAAATAATGTTGGAGGATGAAATGAGAAATTTTAGAATTTTTGTGGCAAAACTTACCATTTTTGTAAAGGAAGGGCAAAATGGTAATTTTGGAAAAGTTGGAGGTCCAAATTGGAAATTTGAGAAATTAATCCCCTTTTTGTGAAATGGAATAAATTGAGGTCCTATGATAAATTTTAGAAGTTTTGGGACTTAATTTGAGAAAAAACCGGCATTTGGGACTTAAAGTTAAAGAGAAATAACTTTAGGGAGCTAATTGCAAATAAATGAAAGTTTGACTTCCTCATTCATTTGGAATGAATGAAGGCGATTAGGCTGAAGGATAATGAACCAAGATGTTCATATCGTGTAGGAACACAAAGTACAGGGAACGCCAGTAAGGACAAGTTCGCATGAATACCAAGAACCAGTCTAGTGGAATTAACGACATTAACGGGTGAGTGGGTTTACTAACATCATACCCGATTGGTATGATGAGCACAACTTAAAATTTTAAAACCACTTACCGGTTGTGAGTGGAAATTTTATATCATACCCGGTTGGGAATGATAAGTACCTTGGTATGAAAATCCACTATTTAGTGGTATTTTAAACATCACTACTTAGAGGAAGTGATGTGAAAATCATACAGAAAAACTACTTACCAGTTGTAAGTAGATCATACTCGGTTGGTATGATGAGATTTCCTCGAAGGAAGTTGAAAACCCGTTCATCGGTTATGAACGGAGATGTCCTTATATCGGTTGGTATAATGGACAGTGAAAACCTATTTTGTCGGAAGTGTTCTCCCCTGACTGTGTGCCAATGCTTAAACTATTTGGGAGACCTTCTTGACGGGAGCTTGAATAGCTCTTATAGGCTGGGGACCTCGATTTTGGATCTTGAGGGCTAGAATGCCCAGTTTTTTGAAAATCTCGTACAGTGGGCCCAAGGCTAGTTGGCATGAGCAGGAGCTCGTAAACGAACATGATATATGTGCCATAAAACTTAATAAGTGAATTGTTTGGTCATGGTACCAAGATAGGACCGACATGCTCAGTCAACTAGTGGTAGTGCGACATGACAGGTCGATGGACTAATCAAGACAAACAACTGCGGGTTGAGTTGAGAGTCGGGGCCGTTGGACCAGTGGCACTACATATTACATGGCTTGATAAGAAAACATTGTTTGTGCATGCACTATGAGTATGGGATCATCAAGACACCCATGAGGGGTAGTGATGTGCCCTAAGGGCCTTGGACGACCCGGTGAGTATAAGGGCAGATCGTCGTTCCAAGTGTCTGTGCAAAATCTGGAGTAGCACCAAGCGCATGAGATCAGGGTGGGGATAGGATGAGGTCTTTGTCCTCATACGGACACGAAGAAGTGATTTTGGGATTGTGGGTCGAATGTCGCGTACATCCACTCATTCCCAGGGTAAAAGTGGTTGTACTTCTATCCAGGTGGTAGGAAAAGTAGCTCTGAAGCCACTAGCAGGTTTAGTAGTGATACTAACTTGCGAATGTGTGCAACCTTCATGATGAAGGATGTGTGTTGTGTGATGACACACCAGTAACTAAGAAATAATGGAAAAACCCAAATTTTTAAATGAAGAGATTTTTGAAAAGAAAGGAGTCTGGCACACTCCATATAAATATTTTTCTTAAAACTTAAAAGTAGACCTTTGAAAACCCATTCACTGAGTAGTCGTACTCACCCCCTTCCTTATATCCCTTTCAGGAAATCCCGGAAAGCCTACCCTGAAAGACCATCAACTAAGATGCCTTTAAGATAGGTATGTAAAGTTTAAAATTTCATGCAGTTTTGATTATGCTATTCCAGGAAATGGTGTAGGTTAAATGACGCATTACTCTTTACTAATTATAATATGAGGAAACCTTTTAATAAACCGAGAGAGTGGTGGGTTGTTCACGGGGATCCGAGCAAACCAAGTTGGGGCGTGACAACACACACCCTTTACCAGGAAGGGAACACACATTCGTAGGTGTAGCCCATCCACTGCACCCACTTGTGGCTCGGAGCATCTTTACTGGCCACCATGATAAAAGTCGGTTCATTTCTACCCTAGATCTAAGTGGATGTTCACAATATCTGACCCTTAGACTCGAATATCACTCTGTGTCCGTATGAGGATAGAGACCTCATCTCGACCCCACCCCAATCTCATGCACAAGAAGCTATATTGAGCTTCCAGACTGCTAACACAACAAACTACCCTTATCTCCACCGAAATCTCCATTCTCTCTCAATTACGCCATTTTTCAGTGAAGCTCAAACCAGAGCTTTAACTTGGGCAGTTTTTTTAGCCTCAGAAGGTGAGGTCAGGTCCTTTAGATTCTAGGGGAAGTCAACTACCTCGCACAATCTTCGTTCGACTCGAGGACTATTGGAGAAGCACTGGCAGAATCAAACAGTGAAATAGCTTCAAAGAACCGAAGCTGCCCTATTTCGACCAAGCTAAAATCAGCCAAATTCAGCCCTACTTTGGCAAAACTAAGCCCTCCCAACATCCCCACAGCCCTCACATGACCACAACAGAGCTGATAGGTAAGCCAATTCGGTCTCCTCCATTATTTCCAGTTGGAGTTAGAAAGAGAAAATACAAAATTTCACTAACAAAATTATCCTTCGATTTAATGTCAATTGTAGAAATTCTTAATCCTAGGAGGAACCTCAGGATGAGAGCTACCTGCCCAGATAGATAGCTCAGACTGCCGCACCTCTAACAATAAGCTTTCGAAGCTTTCTCTTTCTACGCATAGTTTTCTGGCGAAGCTCTGTTTGAGCTTATTTCAGCCTCAATTCATATGGTTCAAGGCTCAATTGAATCGTATGGAAGTGTAGGAATTGATTTACACCTCTAATTGAAGCAATTAACCCCGATTGAATGGTCAATTTAAAGAAACCAAATTCGGCCAATTTGAAAGGGTTAAATTGGGGAAATTTTTGGGGAAAATTGGGGATTTTGTAAAATTGAGGAACCTTTTTGCAATTTCCCAAAATTGAGGACAAATTTACCATGAAAAAGATGTTGGAGGACCAACTGGTCAATTGTTGAAAGATTGGGGTCAAATTGGCATTTTTGGAATGTAGGGGCAAAGTGGTAATTTTTGAAAAGATGGGACCAAATTGAAAATTTGGAAAACTTAAGCCCCTTAAACAATTTTGAGTAAATTGAGGACCCAAAGAGAACTTTTAGAAGTTTCGGGACTTATATTGGGCAAAAGTTGGCATTAGAGACCTAAAGTTGAGAGAAATGAACTTTATGGACCTAAGTGCGATTAACAAACAATTTTTAGCCTAGTCGCTCATATGTGAGAAACAAAGGCTGTTATGCCAAACTTTAATAAATAAGGGTGCCCAAATAGTGTAGGAAAATGAGATACTAGAATGCTAGCAATGATAAGCTAGTGTGAAGGTGAAAATCGACTAAAGAAGAATATGTCATAGTTATGAGGTAAGTGGGCTTATTTACATCATGCCCGATTTGGATGATGAGCACTTTAAAAATGAAAAACCACTTGTAAGTGGAATTTTGACATCATACCCGGTTGGGGTGATGGGCGAACGAAGATAAAACCTACTTACCAGTTGTAAGTAAAGGAAATCATATTCGATTGGTATGATGGACTTCCTTAAAGAAAGGAGAAACCCGCTTTCCTGTTGTAAGTTGAGGTATCATCACACCCGGTTGGTGGGATCAAGTGAAAATTATATTTTTGTCAGAAGTGTTCTCTCCTGACTGTGTGTCAATGCTTAAACCTTTTGGGAGACCATCTTTATGGAAGCTAGAATAGTTCATATAGGACAAAGGCATTAGTTTTTGAACTTATGGGGCTAATTGCCCAGTTTTTGAAAAATCACACGCAGTGTGCCCAAGGCCAGTGGGCACGAGCAGGAGCTCATAAATAAACATGAGTTATAAAAGCCATGAAAATTCTTAATGAAATGGTTGTGTGATTTCGCCATGGTACCAAGTCATGATCAACATTACTCGATGGACTAGCGGCAGTGTGTTAGGGCCAGGTCGATGGACCGGCCTAGACAAACAGCTATAGGTCGGGTTGAGGGTCGGAGCCGTTGAACCAGTGGTACCAAAGATAAATGGGTATGTGAAAACTATTATTTTGTGCATGCACTCAAGGTACCACACCATCAATACGCCCAAGAGGGGTAGTGATGCGTCCTAAGGGCTATCTTGAAAAAGAACCTTAGGATGAATTGGGGAAGAAAAACTGGACCAGTTCAAGTGAATCGGGTTCGAACCGAAAAGAACAGTTTATGAACCGAATCGACTTTGAACCGGAATCGATAGAGAGAGGGTAGACCAGGAAATTTATGGATCCCAAGTGATCCAAAGAGTCCCAAAAGTCAAGGAAATAGACTTGAGAAGGAATTTGAGATGAAAACCAAACTGTTTCAGGTGAACTGGATCCGAACCAGTTTTGTCCAGTTTGAACTACTATTGAACCGGATTCTAAATTCATTTTTCTAGGTGACTTAAGAAATTCAAATTTGAGATTTCAAGCCACCATTGGATAGAAAATGAATTTAGAAATTTTTATATTTGAAAATTTTGGTCAAATGAGGGTGAACTGGCCGGTTTAAGCCATGAACCCGGTTCAGAGCGGTCCGATCCGGTTTAGAACAATGTCATCTTCTTCCTTCATATGACAACACTGTCCAATCGCTAGAAAATCAAAGCAGCGCTGGTAAAGCCAAACAAAGCCCTCCCAACACTTCCTTAGCCCTTCCACGGCCGAATTAGGACAGAAAGATAAGCCAATTCGGCTCCCCTCTGTAATTTTCGATCGGTGTTAGAGAGAGAGTTGGCCGAATTTCAATGATAGAATTCTAATCCAATTCAACATCCTAGGAAGAACTTCAAGAGGAGAACTATCTGCCCAGAGAGAAAGCTCAGACTACGCGCCCTCACCGATGAGTAATCGAAGCTTTCTCTCTCTACAGTCCATTTTTCGGTGAAGCTCCATTTGAGCTCGTTCTGATGTTAAAACTAGCAATTCAAATTGCTAAAGAATCGTATGAACATGTATAAACTCAATTTTAACTTCAATTTCAACAATTGGAAGTGTTTGATCGGTCAATTTGATGAAATCAAATTCGGGTGTGTTAAGAAGTTGGAATTGGGGGAAAATTGGGGATTTTCAAAAATTTGAAGGATCGAAATGCAATTTCCTAAAATTTGGGGTCAATTAGGCATGATAAAAATGTTAAAGGGCCAATTAAGGAATTTTAGAATTTTTGAGGTAAAATTTATTAGAAATTTGGGAAATTAAACCCCTTTTTGTGAAATTGAATACATTAAGGCCCCAAGGGGAATTTTAAAAGTTTTGGGACTCAATTTGAGGAAAAACCGGCATTATGGACTTAAAGAAAATTAACTTTATGGACCTAATTACAAATATATAAAAGTTTGGTTTTCTCATTCATTTGAAATGAGTGAAGGCTACTCAGCCAAGAGGTAATGAACCAAGATGTTCATATCGTGTAGGAACACAAAGTAACATGAATACCAGCAAGGACAAGCTCTCATGAATAGAAGGAACCGGTCTAGTGTAATTCACTACTTTAACGGGTGAGTGGGATTTTATATCATACCCAGTTGAGGAAGATAAGCACCTCGAAATGAAAACCCACTACCAAGTGGTATTTTAAACATCACAACTTAGAGGAGTGATGTAAAAATCATGCGGAAAAACTACTTAGTGGTTGTAAGTAGATCATACCCAGTTGGTATGATGAAACATCCTCGAAGGAAGTTGAAAACCCGTTCATCAGTTATGTGCTGAGATGTCCTTATACCCAGTCGATATAATGGACAGTTGAAAACATATTTTTGTTGGAAGTGCTCTCCTCTGACTATGTGCCAATGCTTAAACAATTTGGGAGACCTTCTTGATGGGAGCTCGATAGCTCTTATAGACCGTGGGCCTTAGTTTTGGAACTTAGGGACTATTATGCCCAGTTTTGAAAATCTCGAACAAGTGGGCCATAGGCCAGTGGACACATGTAGGAGCTCGTAAACAAACTTGAGATATGTGCCATAAAACTTTAATAAATGAATTGTTTGGCTATGGTACCAAAATAGGACCGACATATTCAGTCAACTAGTGGCAATGCGACATGATCGGTCTCCGGACCAGTCAAGACAAATAGCTGTAAGTTGAGTTGAAGGTCGAGGCCGTTAGACTAATGGCACCACAGATTACATGGCATGATAAGAAAATACTGTTTGTGCATGCACTATGATTACTGGATCATCAAAATGCCCATGGGGGGTAGTGATGCGTCCTAAGGGCCGAGAGGTAATGAACCTTATTGCAAATAAATAAAAGTTTAGTTTTCTCATTCATTTGGAATGAATAAAGGTTGTTAGGCTGAGAGGTAATGAACTGAGATGTTCATATTGTTTAAGAACACAAAGTATTGGGAACGCGAGCAAGGACAAGCTCGCGTGAATACAAGGAACCAGTCTAGTGGAATTCACTACATTAACGAGTGAGTAGGATTTTATATCATACCCGGTTGGCGATGATAAGTACCTCGAAATAAAAACCCACTAACAAGTGGTATTTTAAACATCACCACTTAGAGGAGTGATTTGAAAATCATGCGGAAAAACTACTTACCGATTGTGAGTAGATCATACCCGGTTGGTATGATGAAACTTCCTCGTAGGAAGTTGAAAACTCGTTCATCGGTTATTAGCAGAGATGTCCTTATACCCATGATAAGAAAATACTGTTTATGCATGCACTATGATTACGAGATCATCAAGACACTCATGAGGGGTAGTGATGCATCCTAAGGGCCCTAGACGTCCTGGTGAGTATAAGGGCAGTTTGTCGTACTAGGTGACCGTGAGAATTTTGGAGTAGCACCAAGCGCATGAGACTGAGGTGGGGACAGGATGAGGTCTCTATCCTCATATGGACATGGAGGATTGATTTCGGGATTGAGGGTCGGATGTCACGTACATCCACTCATTCTCAGGGTAGAAGTGGACGTACTTCTACCTAGGTGGCTGGTAAAGTCGCTCCAATGCCACAAGTGGGTTTAGTGGACGTGCTGGCCCGCGAATGTGTGTTTGACCTTCATGATGAAGGATGTGTGTTGGGTGATGACACGTCATGGTTAAATAAGGAAATGGTTGTAAAATCTGAGATTTTAAATGAAAGGATTTTTGAAAGAAAGGAGTTTGGCACACTACAATACAATTCTTTTCCTCAAAGTTAATTTTTTTGAAAATCCATTCACTGTGTAGTTGTACTCACCCCTCCCTTTTAAACCTTTCAGGAAATTCCGAAAAGCCTACCCTTAAAGACCATTAACCCAGATGCCTGCGAGACAGGTATGATAAATTTAAAATATTATGCAGTTTTGATTTATGTTATTCTAGGAAAAGTGCATGTTTAAAGGACACCTTACTCTTTATGGCTTATAACAAGGGGAAACCCTTTAATAAACTAGGAGAGTGGCGGGTTGATCACGGTGATCCGATCAAACTAGGTCAGAGTATGACAAGATCTATGTTTGGCTATTGTGTATTTATTGTAGGTAATCTTATATAATGGTGTCACGCCTCGACCCGGTTTGGTCGGATCCCCATGATCAACCAGCGACTCTCCCAGTTTATTAAGGGTTGTCCCTTGTTGATAAACCGTGAGGAGAAAGGCGTCCTTTAAACGTGCACCTTTCCTAGAATAACATAAATCAAAACTGCATAAAATTTTAAACTGATCATACCTGTCTCACATGCGTATTAGTTTATGGTCTTTAGGGTAGGCTTTTTGGGGTTTCCTAAAGGGATGGGAGGGATGAGTACAACAACTCAGTGAATGGGTTTTCAAAATTTAATTTTTTTTGGAAAAATGTTTAATTTGGAGTGTGCCACACTCCTTATTTTCTTTTAAAAACCTTTAATTTCAAATTTTGGTTTTTATCATTATTTCTTATTAACCACGGTGTGTCATCATCCAACGCACATCCTTCATCATGAAGGTCAAATAAACAATCGTTGGCCAGTACATCCGTTGAACCCACTTGTGGCGTCGAAGCAACTTTACAGGCCACATAGATAGAAGAATGTCCACTTCTACCTTGAGAATTAATGGATGTTTGCGACATCCAGCCCTAAATCCTATAACAATTCTCCGTGTCCGTATGAGGACAGAGACCTCATCCTGATCCCACCTGAATCTTATGCGCTTGAAGCTACATCGAGCTTCACAAGGCCTCCTAGTACGACTAACTGCCCTTATATTCACTAGGTCGTCCAGGGCCATAGGACACATCACTATCCCCTCTTAGGCATCTTGAAGGTCTTGTAAACACAGTGCATGCACAATCAACATTTTTCACATGTTGCCATATAATTTGTGGTGCCACTTATCCAATAGCCCTGACTCTCAACTCAACCTGTAGTTGTTTGTCATTAGAGTATGTCAGTCATATCTTGGTACCATGACCAAACAATTCAATTACTTAAGTTTTCATGGCATATAATTCATATTTGTTTACGAGCTCCTACTGGTGCCAATTGGCCTAGGGCCCACTATTTGAGATTTTCAAAATTAGGCATATTAGCCCCCTAGTTCCAAAACCGAGGCCTCCAGCCTAATAGAGCTATTCGAGCTCCCATCAAGAAGGTCTCCCAAATTGTTTAAGCAATGGCACACAGTCAAGGGAGAGGACTTCCGACAAAAATATATTTTCAATTGTCCATCATACCAACCAAGTATGAGGACATCTCCACTCATAACCGATGAACAGGTTTTCCACTTCCTTCAAGAAAGTTTCATCAAACCAATTGGGTATGATTTACTTACAGCTGGTAAGTAGTTTTTCCGCGTGATTTTCACATCACTCCTCTCAAGAGTAATGTTTAAAATACCACCTAACAATGGGTTTTGATTATCGAGGTGCTTATCATCCCAACCGGGTATGTTATAAAAATCTCACTCACTCATTAATGTAGTAAATTCCTCTCAACCGGTTCTTTGTATTCACACGAGCTTATCCTTGCTGGCGTTCCCGGTACTTCGTGTTTCCTACACGATATGAACATCCTTGTTCATTATCTCTTGGCCTAATAGCCTTCATTCATTACAACAACACGGTATGAACATCCTTGTTCATTATCACTCGGCCTAATAGCCTTCATTCATTACAAATGAATGAAAAAACCAACTTTTTATTTATTTGCAATTATGTCCCTAAAGTTATTTTTCTTTAACTTTAAGTCCCTAATATCAGTTTTTTCTCAAATTGAGACCCGAAACTCTTAAAATTCATCTTGGGACCTCAATTTATTTAATTTCACAAAAAGGGCTTCAATTTCCCAAATTTCTAATTTGGTCCCCTAACTTTCCCAAAATTACCAATTTGCCCCTACTTTACAAAAATGGTAAGTTTTACCCCATAAATTCCAAAAATTGCTCAATCGGTCATCCAACATCTTTATCATACCCAATTGGTTCTCAATTTTATGAAATTTCACTTTAGCCCTCTAATTTTTGAAATTCCCAATTTTCCCCCCAATTTCAACCTTCTAACTCTACCGAATTTGATTTCATCAAATTGACCAATCAAATGAGTTTAATTGTTAAAATTGAAGTTACATTGGAGTTCCTACACCTTTATACGATTCAGTTGCACTTTGAATCACATGATTTGGTGCCGGAATGAGCTAAAAGGTAGCTCCACCGGAAAACTGGATTTAGAAAGAGAAAGCTCCGTAAGCTTATCGTCGGGGACGCGGCGGTCCGAGCTTTCAATCTGGGCAGATAGTTTTCATCTTTAGGTTCATCTGAGGATCAAGAATTGCATCAATTAATGCTGAATTGAGTGTGAATTTCATCATTGAAGTTCTGACGGTTCTCTCTCTAGCACCGGTCGAAAATTATAGAGGGGAGCCGAATTGGCTTACCTTTCAGCTCTAATTCAACTGTAGGAAGGCTGTGGAGGTGTTGGGGGGGCTTGGTTTGGCCTGAGAAGGGCTCGAATTGGCCAATTTTAGCTCGACCGAAACAGGACAGCTCCGGTCCGCTGGAGCTACTTCACTCTTCGATCACGTCGGTGCGTCTCCGCGACCCTCGAAGAAAATGGAGATTACAAGCATATAGCTGACTTCTCCCCGAATCCATAGAACCTGACCTTGCCCTATTTGGCTTAGAAAAGTGCCCAGGTCAGAGCTCTAGTTCGAGTTTCACCAAAAATTGGAGCAGTTGAGAGAGAATGGAGTTTTCAGGTGTATAGAGGATGAATGATGAGGGGCTCTTTATATAGGAAACTCGGGGACTTATTGGTCATCTGATTGGCGCTTTAATGGCAGTCATTCATTGTCTGAAACTCCCTGGCTAGAGACTTTTCAGCTTTGCTGGTGTTGCGAGATTTTTCAACGAGTGAACAGTGCTGTCATATGAATGAAGAAGACGATATTGTTCCGAACCGGACTGAACCGATCCAAACCAGGTTCAAAGCTTAAACCGGTCAGTTCACCCCAATTCGACCAAAATTTTTAAATCTAAAAATTTATAAATTTATCCAAATTTATTTTCTATCCAATGGTGGCCTCAAGTCTAAAATTTGAATATGTTAAGCCACCTAGAAAAAATAAATTTAGTATCCGGTTCAATATTAGTTTAAACCGGTTCAATCCAATTCATATCCAATTCACCTGAACTAGTTTAGTTTTTCTTATCCCAATTTGTCCTAATGTTCTTTTTCAAGGTTCATGAACTTTTTTGAGTGAGTTGTAAATGAACCGATTCGATGTTTCTCACTCCGTTTGACCGATTTTTTTCCTAGTTTTCCTTAATTCAAAACGACAGGTTTACAAATGTAGTAAGAAACAAGATATAGCGGTGCGATCATCAACATAAGTAGTGCACAGATTAATGATTTAAACTATTTGAGAGATTATTTAGTTAAAAAACTTATTAATGTAGATTTAACTCTTTAAATAATAATATATTAAGTTATAGTGTAATAATAAATCTATTATAAATATTTTTAATAATATAGTCAACATTATAGATTCAAAATGTGGAAATTAATCAATTTTTTATTAAAAAATTGATATAAAGATAGTTAAATTACAATATATAAAAACTAGTTTATAGCTAATAGATTTCTTAATTAAATGTTTAGTTTTTAAATAATAAAATAATATTTATAATATAATAATAATAATAATAATAGATATTTACTAGAGTGAATTGTGAAAAATATATTTTTTATATTATTAATTTAATTTGTTATATATATTATTATATTTATAATATTTAATATAACGAAATCAAGGCCTAATACTACCATTGGAAACATATATGTACATCGCACTCTTTCTCCAAGAAAGACTAGGAAAAAAGTTTGTGATTTTGTTAGTGATGAGATCAATAGTCCAGGAATAAAAAAAATTGTTTTAACAAATATAACTTCATAACCATTTACTATTTTGTCTTATTAGAAATTTGTTTTTCACTGTAACACTGTATCAAACTGTATCTTTGGATGGCACCTAATGCAATGATACCGTTTTGATATTCTCGTTCAATTGCAACTATCTGATTGTGTGGGGTGTCCTTCTACACAAGTGTGATCCCCGTCTATGATTTTCCTTCTTCCAATATTTCTCCACTGCCACGTTATATCATATTTTTGCATGTGAAATCGTCCGGCAGAGATTTTCTACGAGATTTCCCACTATGCACCGCCGAGCCAATTGGAGAATTCCTTCTGTAGGATCTGTCTCTCGTGCAAGATTTCCCTCTCTCCATCTAATAACCCTCTACATTGGAAGAACATAAGAAAATTATTGAATATTATTTATAGTTTACTTATTATTATTATTGGAATAATCATTACGTCTACTAGAATGAAAAAAGAATTATATTTAAAACAAATGGGATACAAACTCATTAATATTTTAATTAATTTTGAATTCAATCACTTTAATATATGTCTAATTAATATATTTTTAAGTAAATATAAATGTATAATAATTTTTTAATTATTAAAATTTTATTTAATCATTTCATTCTTATCTCTAAATTTAAACTCAATTTTAGACTAATACTTTGAGATATGCACTCCTTGAATTAATTCCTTAAATCCATACTTATCTCCCCAATTAATGCAAAATCAAGAAAGTATGGTGCATCATCCAGACAGAGACTAATCAACCGCTCATAATCTTGAAAGAAAATGGAGATTTGACCAGAAGATGTCCACGGTGGATCAACTTCAACAATAAATAAATCTAACCAAATGCAGAAAGCGTCAGTTAGGAAGGAAGGAAGGAAAGAGTCAATTAAAAGAATTAGATTACAATTACGATAAAGTGAGAGGGAAAGAGTGATATGAGCCAGCGGACAAGGGATGACTAGCCATGTGCCAGAC
The DNA here is from genome assembly GCA_030064425.1 of Trapa bicornis. Classification (NCBI taxonomy): domain Eukaryota; kingdom Viridiplantae; phylum Streptophyta; class Magnoliopsida; order Myrtales; family Lythraceae; genus Trapa; species Trapa bicornis. Next base: position 11,142,751 of record CM057753.1, on the reverse strand, counting down.
ATGTGGTGGTTACCCTCATGTGGGGGCCAGACCCATCAACCACTTCCCCCCCCCCAACCATTTCTTGACAATGAAAGTTTCATATGCATTTTAAAAATTCCAAGTGCTTTATAATTAATTCCCATATTTTTTAAGGCTAAATACTCATCTGTTCAAGTATAAGGTTTTATTTAACTCTAATTAAAAATATATATATTTATAAATTATACCGCTAATAATAGATTTATATGTGAATTTAGTTAATAAAAAATTTACAACTAAATTAAAATACTGTTCATAATTTATCCTTTATTTGAGATTTTAGAATTTTTTACTAATTAATATTCCAGTTAATAGATTTGTGAAGATATTTTTTATTATAATTTATAAGATATTCAAAATTGTAATAAATTTTGACTAATAAAAAATTTTAAGCTAAATATTTATAACTTTTGAATTTAGCATCTTTAAACTTTAATTTTATATTAAAAAAGGAAAGAAATTTGTATTCATAACCTATAAGCAATGAAAAATAAGATCCCCTTCTATTATCTCTATCATTATATGTGAGCCACATCTTCCATCTCCACCGAACTTTAATAAGAGATTGGACTATCAATTTAGTTTGTTAAGATAACTAGAGTTAATTCTTAGGTATTTAAAATATTTGTTTCAACAAAATTTCATATGTTGAAAAACTAAGTTGACAATCTAAACTTATTGAATAGTTTAACAATTTATTGTGTAAATACAATTTATGGCATGTATGGGAGAAAATAATAGCATGCATTTATTTTTACAATTGTAGCTTAGTGCTTGCTATAAAAGGTATAGTCAAAGGTGGAAAAACTTTAAATAATTATTTTTATTATACTTAAATCAATTAAATTATTAAGTAAAAAAATTAGTAAAATGAATAATTTGGGAAACAAAATAATTTATCAAAAATATAAAAATGTATAATATTTTGGCACCCGAAAAAGATTAGGTCCCAACTATTATTAGAGAAAAAATGTTAAGAAGTATTAGTTTTCATCATCGTTAAGAATCTTTTTTAGAAGAAATTTTAAAGAACAAACTATTAATGGACTCTTAATAGTATGAAAGTGATGGTGATAAGGTGTAATAATCACAATTAAATATAAAGTATCTTGATTTTATATGATAGCAAATAAGATTTTGTTTTTCTTATGGAATATCGTATTGAAATTTTCTGTCAGAAATAGTGCAAAATTATTAAGCATTTTTTAATTTTATTTATTAGTTTCAAAATATTTTATTTTAATTATTTTATTCCTATATATCTTCATGTATATTATGGAATCAAATATATATATATAAACCATATGTATTATAAAAAAATATGTATTGATGAATTTAATTTTTTTGGGTGACATTAATAGGTATAGTAAATGTTTAAATTTTGGAGAATAAATTAAGTTAATATGGTAAATTATTTATTAAATTATAATAAATTTATACATAATTAAACTAAATTTACCCTCCCTAGTATAATTTTTCCTTTTATTCTTTACACAACATTTATATTTTTTTTTATCAATCAGAAGATTTTTCATATATTTTAAATAGGTATAGAATTTATAACTTTAATTAAATATAGCGTAACATCACATTTTTTATTATACTTATATATTACATGTTCGATAATTGGATAATATTAGTATGGATTCCTTTTCTAATTTCATCAATAAATTACATATCAATTTATATTTGTTATGCAACAAATAAATAGTAACAAAGGGAAAATTTATACTTATTTATGATAAATAAAAAAATATGTATATTAAATATATATATATATATATACGCACCTAAATAAACGCTAAAAATAATGACCTACCTATCATACATTTATGATTCTAGTATGACATGCATAAAAACAAATGGTCAAGTTCCATTATGTAGACTTGATTAGTTACTGATGCTACACCAATTGTTCATTATTTTACAAAAAATTATATTTCTCTTTATTTATTTATTTATTATCTAATGGTATTTTTATATTTGTGGTGATATATTACTTTTCATTTGTTTCTACATTATTTTTAAATAATATTTTAAGATGAAATTTTACTTTATAAAATATTGAAATTATTATATTTTTTTGATAAATTAGATTAATAACATTACACTAGATGATACGGCATCTGATATTATTGTTTACTTGAAAGAAGAAAAATGACGTTTTAAGTTTTCAACAATTTTTTTCTATTAGTAAAATATTTTAGGATCAATAAATTATTTAAACATATTTTTTTGTGAATCTTTAAATATAATGAAAAAATTGGCATATTCTAAATAGACATAATTTTATAATTTATAAAATTTAGCATGACACTATTATTTAAATAAAATTACATGCATGGTAATATTACTCAAACAGTGATCACTATGCAATTTTGGCGTAGAATTAGTGCCATGCTAGATTTGATAGAATTAGTAAATATTAAACTTATTCATATTTTAGAAAATTTTATGTTAAATATTATAAAATGAGTCAGTGTGATTTTTATTTAGAATAGATAAAAATAATATTGGGATATATTTGAGTTAATAACAAATTATATATTTAAATAGATTATTCACCCAAAATTTAATTGACGCCATGTTTCCCCATCATGGCTTTTTGTTTTCTTCCATCTTTCGTTTTTAAGTAACATTATGTATACAAAGTAAATGAATTAATTATTACGATAATTAAGAATACATAATGGGTCATATTAAAATAAATAAATAAATAATATATCAAAAACCAATATTCTATAAAAATTCTATTATGATTAGAAGGAGAGTACAACCACTTCAATTTACTAATAACAAAATACTAAGCATGTATTAAGCATTTAAAAATGTCTAGTTAAGGGAAGTTTGATTCACTTTTACAACCATGTATAATTTAATAGGTGATTAGCTTTGATTACACAAAGTTAGACTTAAATGGAAATATTTTTAAATATGATGACCTCAGCCTAGTACTATCCAAATACTAGGTACTTAATCTGACATTGTTAAAAGATTATTAACAGTATCTCTACGAGATCACCTGCACCAAATCAAGTTCCATCATGAAATTATCGACGACAAAACTCATGTCTTCAACTTCAATCAACACTCCGGTCCATATTTGTCAGCATGATACTTCCCGTGTTACAACAATGCCATCACCATAATAGAATCTCAGACACATGATTAGCTTCTCTTCTTTTTTATTATAATAAGTTTATATATGGTAAACATTAGAATCAATTGTATAATGAGAATTACTTAATTAATCCATTAAATTCACAATCTATTCATTTTCTTCTTCCTTACTCTCTATGGATAAGATCAAGATGTTATTTCATAGTATTAAATTCATCTTTGACTTAATTATCATTTGTACATGTGACAACTTTCTTTCTATATTCTACAATCTTATAACATCTCTTGTTCAATTGAGTCACAATACTTACCAATTTTTTCCAATCAAAGATTGCTCGATTATGTGGTGAAACTTTAGTTCACATGCCTCGAATCTCCTTGGAAATCTTTGTAGATACCTAAGTTGTAGATCACATATTGTACTTTTCTTTAATTACATATTGCTCCTATTGCTGATGAGTGTGCTTCACTTCATCAAATGATTATACTACCTCCTCCTTCTCAATTGTTGCAAATCAACACACAAAGTTAATATGAGACAATGAGAAAACAACTCCAACTTTAGAGCAGTTTTCCTACCCTATCAGTTAAACTGGACACATTGAATTATTATATCTGAAGAAATAATATGATACCATTGTTGGAGGCCTATTGGTTTCTCGAATATGCTAATAGGAGCATCTCAGTGCCTCCGACCACAATCCCGATCGAAATAGAGGACGACACTACCATTAACACTAAATCAAGTCATGAGTTCTAGGCTTAGAAAGCTTTTTACCGATATTGTTTAACAACCATCTTGGCCTCTTTATCTCTATATGTAAATTTGTAGGTGATGGCATGCTTTCTTCCATTGAATCCAGGCACAATACCAATTTGTCGATATTGGCACTAAATCAAGTGATGGTATTGTGCCAGCTTCCCGATTTCTGATGATCCTTGGTCCGAAAGGAGGTGGTAGCGAGGTAGGAGACTTCTTCCCTCTTCAATAGAGCCTGAATGCGCCTTCTCAAATTTGACTAAGGGTCCTTGTCAGAGCTCTAGTTTACGTCTCACCAAAAAATGGACCTCTTTAGGTTTTTCGATGGTTGGTGGGATGAGGAATGTCAGGGGAGGGGTGCTCTTTATCTAGGGAGCTTGACAATTGTCCAAGCTACCTGCCGGCGTAAGACTCTACCCCCGCCTCGCTCACCAACGACTGGATCGGAGCTTTTTCCGAGTCACCAGAGACTTCCTCCTCCTCCCTTATACTCTTCTCCCTGTCAACCAATTGAGGAAGATAACACTATGGCGAGTGTGCGAGCTTTGCACGTTTCGGCTTATCATGTGGCAAACAGTGATTGGTTAGCGTTGTTGACATAGCGTCCTCATCAGTAGCCTAGTGAGCCTTTAACTTGTATATTGGACACGTGACAACCTACCATTGGTTGATTGTTCTTACGTGGCTATTGACCGGTCTCTAGTGACTGTGACACATGGCATCCTCTAATTGGCTATTTATAATGCGTCAGATTTCCCTCTTGACACATAGTGCCATTGCCAGGTGTTAGCCTTTGATTGGCTGGAGTTATCTAACATCGCATTGCCACGTCTTGATCTCTGATCGGTCGATCATTTCTTAGACATCCTAGTCAGACGCTAACATGACACTTTTGCCACATGTCAACTCCTCATTGATTGGTCTTTTCTGACATTGACCATTCATTGTGACACGTGTCGCTCTCATATTGGTTAATCATCGCTGATGTGGATTTTTCTCCTCTAACCGTTGACCAAGGACACGTGTCGGTCACTGATTGGTGAGTGCTTCAAGGCACTGACTGAGTGGTTGACTATGTGCGCTTCACCATGCATCACACGTTGATTGGTCATGCTTGCTAATTGGGTGCTGACCTAGCAGCGGTCCATTGACCAGTTGGGTCATTGACCGGTTTGGTCTGATTGGGTCTGATGATCCAAAATCGTAAAGCGACCGGTTCAAGCCTAATTCAACCAATTTTTTAAAAATTAAAAATTTTTAAATTCATTTCCTATCCAATATTGGCTTCAATTATCATGCCCTGACATGGTTTGGTCGGAGTCCTATGATCAACCCGCCACCCTTCCTCAACTAATCTAGTATTTCTACCAAATAGTCCAAGGAAAGTAAAGGCATTGCAGTACCTATTTTCCATAAAAAAGTTTACAAAACATAAAAGTTACCTGATGGTGGTGCCCTTAGCTTTCTCTTCTAGCATCGACTCGTCGTAATGTGGCGTTTCTCTTAAAAAAGTTTAATGGGAGGGGTGAGTTTCTACAACTCAGTGAGTAGGGGTTATGAAGTGAGTTTTTAAACAATTAGTCTTATCAAAACATTTTATACTTTTAGTTTATTCTAATATGAGTTCATCTCTTCTTAGCATTTCCCCTTGCTTGGGAGGTGCCTCAGCAAACAATCACACACCCTTTCTATCATAAAAAAGGGATCACACGTTCGTAGGAAAGCCATTGACCATTCCACTTGTGGTTCGTTGCATATTTATCGTCCACCCGGATAGAAGTGTACTGCCTCTACCTTGAATTTGAGTGGACATCAATAGTCCGACCTTCAAACCCTCATCGTATCTGCTTGGTGGGACGAGACCTCATTTGTCACTCCCCAACCCGGTTTGGTCGGATCCCCGTGAGCAACCCACCACTCTCCTGGTTTATTAAGAGTTTTCCCCTTGTTTAAATCATGAGGAGTAAGACGTCCTTTATACATTTACCTTTCCTGGAATAACATTAATCAAAACTGAATAAATTTGAACTTACATACCTGTCTTGTAGGTTTAGCTAGTGGAAGGTCTTTAAGTAGGTTTTTCCCTCGGTTACCTGAAAAGGAGTAAAGGGAGGGGGTGAGTTCAACAACTCAGTGAATGGTGTTTGAAACATAAGTTTCTAAAAAATAGTTTGAATTAGAGTGTGCCAAACTTCTTATTTTCTTTAAAACCATTCTTTCCTTGAATTCCCAGTTATTTAAAATCAATTTCCTCACAATCGGCATGTTTAACAATCAACACCCGCCCTTCATCATGAAGAGATCACACATTCGCAAGGTAGCCCATCCACTACACCCACTTGTGGCGTCGAAGCGACTTTACTGACCATCTAGATAGAAGTCCGTCCACTTCTACCCTAGGAATGAGTGGATGTTCGTGACATCTGACCCTCAAACTTGAAAACAACTCCATGTCCATATGAGGACAAAGACCACATCCCGACCCCACCCCGGTCTCATGCGCATGAAGCTACGTCGAGCTTCCCTGATTGCTGGCACGACAATCTGTCCTTATCTCCACCATGTCATCTAGTAGCTCCTAGGATGCATCATTACCCCTCTTGGGTGTCTTGATGGTCCTGAACCTCAGTGCATGCATAAACAAAGTTTTCCATATAAGCCATTAGGGTGCCACAAGTCCAATGGCCCTAACCCTCAACTTGACATACAACTGTTTGTTTAGATCGGTTTGTCGACCTGTTCTTATCGCACTGCCGCCAGTCCATCAAGTATGTTGGTCCTGTCTTGGTACCATGGCCAAATCACATCATTCATTAAAATTTTCATGGCTTATCATCATGTTTGTTTACGAGCTCTTGCTCGTGCCAACTGGCCTTGGGCCCACTATACAAGATTTTCAAAACTGGTCATTCTAGCCCTCATGTTCCAAAACCAAGTATGATCTATTTACAATCGGTAAGTAATTTTTCTGCATAGTTTCCACATCACTCCAACCAAGTGTGATATTAAAATTCTACATAGTAGTGGTTTTTCATTTTCGAGGTACTCATCATCCCAACCAGGTATGATGTGAAAAATTCCCACTCACTCGATAAGTGCAGTGTATTCCTCTTGATATGCCTTTTGCCTTCATGCGAGCATATTCTTGCTGGCGTTTCCGGTCCTTCGTGCTTTTATAGGATTTGGACATTCTGGTTTATTAACAATTGGCATAATAGCTCTAATTCCTCACATATGAGCAAAATGGCCAAACTTTTCAATTACTTATATTTATGTTCCTAAAGTTCTTTTTCCTTAACTTTAGGTCCCTAATACAAAAATTTTCCCAAATTGAGTCTTGAAACATCTAAAATTCACTTTGGGACCTCAATTCATTCAAAATCACAAAAAGGGGTTCAAGTTTCGCAAATTTTCAATTTGGCACCCAACTTTTCAAAAATTACCATTTTGCCCCTACTTTACAAAAGTGGCAATTTAACCCCAATAATTCCAAAAATTGACCAATTGGTTCCCAAACATCTTTGTCGTGTCCAATTGGCCCTCAATTTTGGGAAATTGCACTTTGATCTCTCAATTTTACGAAATTCCCAAATTTCCCCAAAATTTCCCCCTTTTAAACTGGCCGAATTTGATTTTATCAAATTGACCAGGTTTAATTGTTGAAATTGAAGGTGAAATTGAGTTTCTACTCTTCCACACAATTCAATGGAACTTTGAATTGCGTCATTTGGATCCGAATTGAGCTCAAATCGAGTTTCGTCAAAAAATTAGACTAAGAGAGAGAAAGCTTCTAAAGCTTACCATTGAGGGTGCGGCGGTCCGAGCTTTTGATTGGGATAGATAGCTCTCATCTTGAAGTTCCTTCTAGGATCAAGAATTGCATCAATTCATATCGAATTGATGGAGAATTTAGTTAGTGAAGTTTCGCCGATTCTCTCTCTAACACTGATTGGAAATTATAGAGGTGAGCTAAATTGGCTTACCTTTCGCTCTAATTTGGTTGTATGAGGGCTGTGGAACTATTGGGAGAGCTTGGTTTGGCTTGAGAAGGGCTCAAATTGGCTGTGTTTAGCTCGGCCAAAATGGGGCAGCTTTGGTCCGCCGGTGCTACTTCACTGTTTGATTACACTAGAGCTTCTCTAGCGATCCTCGGATCGAATGGTGATCATCGTTGAGTAGCTGACTTCTCCCCAAGTCTAAGGAACCTGACCTTGCCTTAATTGGCTAAAAAAAATGCCCAAGTCGGAGCTCTTGTTCGAGCTTCACCAGAAATTGGAGTAGTAGAGAGGTAGAGAGAAGAGTTTTTAGGTGTGAGGAGGATGAATGAGGAGGAGCTCTTTATATAGGAAGCTCGATGACTCCTTGGCCGTCTGATTGGCACCTTTATGGTGATCATTCATTGCATGAATCTCCTTGAATGGAGACTTTTCATCTTTGCCGATGCTGCTCGATTTTCCGGCGATTGAATAGTGTTGTCATCTGAAGAAATAAGATGACACTATTTTGAACTGGAACAGACCAGTCCGAACTAGATTCAATGCTTAAACTGGCTAATTCATACTCGATTCGACCGAGTTTTTAAAAATTAAAAATTTTTAAATTCATCTAAATTCATTCTCTATCCAATGGTGGCTTCAATTCTCCAATTTGAATTTTTTAAGACACCTAGAAAAATGAATTTAGAAACCGGTTTAATAGTGGTTCAAATTGGTTCAATCACTTCAATCCGGTTCATGTCTGGTTCACCTGAACCGGTTTGGTTTTCACTTCCAATTAATTCCAAAGTCCTTTTTCATGACTTTTATAACTTTTTAGGTCACTCAGGATTTGTAAATTTCCCGTTTTTCCCTTTATCTAACGGTTGGGGTTCGTGAACTGGTTCAGTTTTCTCACCCAGGTTTATCAGTTATTTACCTGGTTTCCTTGTCCTTAAGAGGACGGGGTTTACATCATTTCCCCTCCAACCTCAGTCTAAGACCTCTTTTCCCCTCTAGCCTTAATCTCAATGCTTCATCATGTCCGCATTGTGGGATGATACCTCATTTCCCCTCCGGCCTCAGTCTCAGTGCGTAGGAAGCTATTAGAGCTTCATGACTAACTGGCATGACAAACTTGCCCTTATTGCGTCCAAATCGTCTAGCAGCCCTTGGGACCCATCGATTACTCCTCTCTGGCATCTAGATACTCCCAGATTTCTCATGCTTGCATACAACAGTTTTGATCCATTAACCATGATCTTTGGTGCCAACGATCTAATGGCCCCGACACTTAACCTATGTTGTAGCTGTTTGCCTTGACTGGCCCGTTGACCTGGTCTAGGTGCATTGCCACTAGCCCATCAAGCCTTGTTAGTCCTATCTTGGCCTCTTGGAAAATCACACAACAATTCCAATTTTTTCTGAGAGTTTTCATGGTTCTTATAATTAACGTTTATCTATGGTTCCAACCTGTGCACGCTGGCCTTGGGCCCACTTCACGAGTTTTCCAAAATTGGGCCTTCAACCCTATCATTTCCAAATTTGAGGCTTCTAGCCTATTAGAGCAATTCCCACTCCCATCAGGAATGTCTCCCAAAATGTTTAAGCAGTTTCATACAATCAGGGGAAACTGTTCTTGGAAAATGATTTTTTAAACTTTAAAACGGTTCTCATCATCCCAATTAGGTATGATGCTAAAAATCCCACTCACTCGGTAATAGTGACATGGTCGTCCTGAGAAGACCTTGATTTGGAGTGCGCTTCCTTGCATCGATACTGGAATAATCACCTCATGCATGGTTCGAGTACCCTTATCAGGAGAATTAACATAAGGGACCTCATAGTTTCGGGTATTTGTGCATGGACCTCACACTATGCCTTAATTGCGTTTAGGCCCCTCAATGTTTATAACCCTACATTTAGATCCCCAATTTTCATTAAATCTCCATTAAGTCCCTATGACTTCCAATTACCCTTCATGGGTCCCTAACTTTTCCAAATTTACCAATTGGTCCTCAATTTTCCCAAAATTGCCAATTGGTCCTTAACTTTCCAAAAATTGCCAATTGGTCCTTGAACTTTCAAAAATTGCCAATTGGCCCACCATTTCAACCAATTGCTCAATTAGACCCCAATTTAAAGTTAATTTCATGAATTTGCCCTAATTTTCCTTAAATTATAATTCAGACCCGAATTTTCCAAAAATTCCCAAATTGCCTAAATTTCTCAAAATTGCAATTTGGTCCCCAAATCTCAATTTCATTCAATTGACCCCCAAATGTGGTTAATTGTCTCAATTGGTGATCTGAATGATCTTTCCTATGTCTCCCTCATCATTTTGAGCTTTGAACCGCTTGATTTGGCTAAAAAATGAGCTCAAATAGAGCTTCACTAAAAATTTTCTTTTAGAGAGAGAAAGCTTCAATATCTTACTAGTAAGGGTCCAGTGACCAGAGCTCTTGCTTTCTTTGAATTGATCTCCTCCCAAGGATCCTTCCAAGATCAAATCACACCTCAATTGGTCGCCTGAGCAGTGTGAATTCCTTAGTTTCAATTTTCACAGAAATGTGTCGTGAATAATGCTTTCCGACAAAGGGGCGGTAGAGTGGCTTACTTACTAGCTCGAGGCACCTCTAGGTGCCATTTGGGGGGCTTGGTTTGGCCAAAATTGACCTAGGGACGACTTGAGTTGAGCTAGAGCAGCTTAGGCTGCTAACAACCGACGAGCAGCGTTACTATTTGAGCTTCCTTGCTCTTCTACGTAGTTCTCGAGCTGAAGGGAGGGTGCAACTATGTAGAGAACTTCCTCCCAATTCTAATGGTACCGAATGCATCTTCAGAGGTGGAGAAAAGCCACAATGTTGGAGCTCTGGTTTGCTGCTCATCGAAAAACTGAGCACCATTCCTTCTTCGGTCAATTATGGGATGTAGAGGACGAATGAAGGTGTGCTCTTTATATAGTGAGCTCCGCAACTGTTCAGGCTACCTACCAGCTTAAGATTCGGCCTTCGACTCGGCTGCCGACAACCTGACCAGAGAGATTTGTGAGTCACTGGAGACTCCAACTTTTTTGGCCTCTCTCTCTCTCTTCTATCTTCTCTCTGTCAGCGGTTGGAGGTTGAAGACAATGACATGGTGGACGTGCCACATGGCGTGCTATGATTGGCTAGTTTTTCTAACGTGGAGGTCTAACTTAGCCGCTACGTCAGCTGTTGACCAGACACATGGTAGCCTTCCATTGGCTGCCCTTGCTTACATGGCTGTTGAATGGGAGCCATTGACCATTGACCGGTTTGTTGACCGGTTTGGTCCGACTTGGTTCGATGACACAAATTCGAAATTTGGCCAGTTCGGACCCGATTCGACGGATTTTCTGAAATTTAAAAATTTCTAAATTCATTTTCTATTTAATGGTGGCCTCAATTTCCCAAATTGACATTTTTAAGCTAACTAGAAAAATGAATTAGTGAACTGGTTCACTATGATCCATCTTGGTTTAGTCTAGTTTGGGTCCAGTTCACCCTGAACTAGTTTGGTTCTCTCATCAATTGCACTTCCCAATTCTTCTTTATGATTTTTATGAATTTTTAGTCAATCGGGATTTTCCAATTTCCCATTTTAACCCTTTTTAAATCATTTTTGGTTCATTTTTCGGCTCTATTTTCTCAAAACTACCGAATCTTTCCCCGGTTTACTTGGTCCGGGGGATGAGTTTTACAACTTAGGGTTTGATTTGACATTCTATCACTCTGGTTACCCCTTTTTGTTCATTCATTTACTCCCTTGGACTTAGTTCTTTTGACTTGCCTTACCCTCGTGTCCAAGTAATTTCTTCAATCCAACACTCCTTGTCGTTTAGGGTCAAACCTTTCCTTTTCTGGGGGTTTTGTCTGGAATTTGGGAGTTCTAGAATGTCCAATCTTACCCGGGTCTATTTACTTTCTTGGTTGTTGAATCCACTTAGCTCGTTGTCCTGTCGAGCCTTTCGCACCTACTTTCCATGAGTTTTGTTGTTATCCCTTTTTGTCCTATGTTGGTCTCTTATTCCATTCCTTATTGGGCTTCCCTGTTCCTAACCATCGGTTTCCCACCCACTTCTTGATTTACCAACATACTGGTGGATTTCCTCCTTTTAGTCCTCCGTCACGTCCAACGATGTCCTTACTTAAGGACTTCTTTTTCTCAGATCCATCCTTACTCGATCGTGATCATTTCACGGTTCTTTTATTATGAATTAATCACTTATGTCTTACTTGTCCATTCCTTGATTTCACCCAAAGGGGTTCCCTTCATTGGTTTTATCTCCTACTCTCATGCCTTGAAGTCAGGATTTCTTTCCATATTTGAGTTGTGTGTTTATCCTTCTCATATTTTCCTTTGATCACTCCCTAATTGAAGGGTGCACTCTCCAATGTTTTTTGGATCTCTTATTTTGGGTATTCCACCCATTCCTGCTTGTTACGATATTACCTGAGTTTATTATCCTACTATTCGCTCCTTAGATTTCGCTTCACTCCTTGGGCTTTGGGTATACTTCCTTTTTGCATTCGTCTTTTGAGGGTATCAATCCTTTAATCAATTTTGTGACATCCTTTAATGTCGTCCTTTTCTTCTTACTCTTCCTTTGTACCCTTTCCTTATTCCTACTGGTAATTATTACAAGTTTCCTTTGAAAGTGTAAATCCTCTTTGTGTCAGGTTCCCCTCATCGCCTCACGAAAGGTTAACTTACTTCTTCTCGTAGCTCAAGGGTGGTTGCCAATTCCTTTTGTCCATGGATCGTTCTAAGGATTTCCTTTGTCCTTCTCTTCTGACGTGTCATGTCCTTGTCATGTGATAAGAAACTTTTGGGATGATCCGACTCCCCTTCCCCCTTTATCTGAGCCTTTGATTGCTCATTCACTTTTCTTTGGCAAACTCTCCTTCGGGTTACTTCTTCACATAATTCTCTAGGCAACATGCTTAATGGGGTTTCTTTCTCCTCGATCACCCATCCAGTTCATGATGCCATTCTGATCAGCTGGTCCTTCTCCTTTACCAAGGGTATTTTCCTATATCCAAGTCACATGTCTCTCAGGGTAGGGCTCTCTCTCTTGGGGTTTCATCCCCATGTTCGTCATGGATCTTCGGGTTATGAGTTAAAGGGGATTTGACCATCCCCCATTTATGGTTGCTTTCCATGGTCATTGTCCATCCTTAGCTTGGCACCCTCTTGAGCTTTCATTTTCCCCTTCGTGGGTTCTTAACTCCATTCTTTCTTTGTTTCTACCACTCCTTGAACTATTGTGCAGGTCTACCTCAAACCTTTCATTCCACCTATGCCCTTTTTCTAGGGCCTCTAGTAGTCATCCGTCTCCCACTACTGACTCTTTATGGATCATACTATTATGTCCTTTATCCCCCTCTCATAGTGTCATGCCCCGACCTGGTTTGGTCGGATCCCCGTGAACAACCCGCCACTCCCTTGGTTGAAGAGGTGTTTTCCCGTTCTTTAAATTGTGAGGAGTAAAACGTCCTTTTACATGTACCTTTCCGGTTATAACATTCATCAAAACTGAATACATTAACTTTGCATACATATCTTGCAAGTTCAACTATTGTAAGATATGTAAGTAGGTTTTCCCTCGGCTACATGGAAAGAGGTAAATGGTGGGGGTGAGTTCGACAACTCAGTGAATGGGTGTTTGAAAATGAGTTTCTATACAATAGTTTTTAACTAGAGTATGCTAGACTCCTTATTTCCTTTAAGATCATTTCTTCCTAAAATTCCGGGTTATTTGAAATCAATTTTCCTCATTGTCTACAATTAGTGTGTTTAACAATCAACACACACCCTTCATCATGAAGGGATCACACATTTGTAGGGTAGCCCATCCACTACATCCACTTGCGTTGTCGAAGCGACTTTACCGACCACCTAGATAGAAGCCTATTCACTTCTACCCTGGGAATGAGTGGATGATCACGACATCTAACCCTCAAGCCTGAAATTATCTCCATGTCTGTATGAGAATAGAGACCATATCTTAGTGTAGACCCCGTCCTTTGATAATAAGAAAATTGGGAAAGGAACCAATCATTTTTAAATTTGATAACCGAGTTGGTCCACAAACCCAATTATCAGGAAACGGGCAAATTGGAGAATTTACCACTCTCAAGTGACACAAAATGGTTCATAAATCTTAGAAAAGAACCTTAGGACAAATTGGAAGAGAAAAACTAGACCGATTTGGGTAAATCAGATCTGAACCAAATTGAACCGATATATGAACCAGAATCGATAGAGAGAGGGTAAACGGGGAAATCTATGGATCTCAAGTGACCTAAAGAGTCACATAAGCCATGAAAAAGGGCTTTAGGATGAGTGGGGGATGAAAACCAAACTAGTTTAGGTGAACCAGATCTGAACCGAATTGAACCGGTTTGGACCAGTTTGAACCACTATTAAACCGCATTCTAAATTCATTTTTCTATGTGGCTAAATAATTCAAATTTGAGATTTGAGGACACCATTGGATAGGAAATGAATTTAGAATTTTTTAGATTTGAACAATTCGGTGGAATTGGAGGTGAACCGGTCGGTTTAAGCTTTGAACCTGGTTTGTACTTATCCAGTCCGGTTCAGAACAGTGTCATCTTCTTCCTTCAGTTGATAGCACTGTTCACTTGTTGGAAAATCTCACAGTGCCAGCGAAGCTGAAAAGTCTCTAGCCAAGGACTTTCAGGCAATGAATGACCACCATTACGGCACAATCGGACAGTTAAGAAGTTGAAAAGCTTACTTTCTCTCAGCTGCTTAGTTTTTTGGTGAAGCTGAACTAGAGCTTCGATATAGCGTCATTTCTAAGCCAAAGAAAGCGAGGTCAAGTTCCTTAGAACTGGGAAGAAGTCAGCTACACGCCTGTAGTCTCCATTTGCTCCGAGAGTCATCAGAGAAACACTAGTGTGATCGAACCATGAAGCAGCTCCGACAGATCGAAGCTGCCCTGTTTTGGCCAAACTGAAATAAGCCAATTCGAGCCCTCCTCATGCCAAACCAAGCTCTCCCAACACTTCCTCAGCCAAATTAGGACTGAAAGGTAAGCCAATTCGGCCCCCTCTATAATTTCTAACAGGTGCTAGAGAGAGAACTAGTAGAATTTCGATGACAGAATTCTAATCTTATTCGGCATCAATTGATGTTTTTCTTGATTCTAGGAAGAACCTCAGGAGAGAGCTATCTGCGCAGATAGAAAGCTCATACGGCCGTGCCCCCGATGGCGAGTAATTGAAGCTTTATCTCTCTACTATCTATTTTCCAACGAATATTCGTTTGAGCTCATTCCATCATCAAAACTTGCGATTCAAAGTGCTATTGAATCATATGAAGATGTATAAACTCAATTTTAACTTCAATTTCAACAATTGGGAGTGTTTGATCGGTCAATTTGAAGAAATCAAATTCGGCTATGTCAGAAAGATGAAATTGGGAAAAAAATTGAGGAAAATTGGGGATTTTCGAAAATTCGAAGGACCAAAATGTAATTTTATAAAATTGAGGGTCAATTTTGCATGATAAGAATGTTAAAGGGCAAATTGAGAAAATTTAGTATTTTTGGGGTGAAACATACCATTTTTGTAACGGAGGGGCAAAATGGTAATTTTTAAAAATTTGGGAGCCAAATTGGGAATTTGGAAAACTTGAACTCCTTTTTTATGAAATTGGGTAAATTGAAGTCCCAAAAGGAATTATAAAGGTTTTGGGACTCAATTTGAGGAAAAACCGGCATTAGGGACCTAATTGCAAATAAATGAATAGTTTGACTTTTCTCATTCAATTGGGATGAATGAAGGCTGTTTGGCCAAAGAATATTGAACAAGAACGATCATATCGTGTAGGAACATGAAGTACCAAGAACGCTAGCTGAGATGAGTCCTGTAAACCCCACACTTTTGAGTTAAAGAAAATCGGGAAAAGAACCAGTCAAACCGAATAAGAAAACCATGCCGGTTTACACTTGGGAATAAGTAATATGAAAATTTACAACTCTCGGGTAATTCAAAGGGTTTATTAAACCTTGGAAAAGAAACTTAAGACAAATTAAAAAATAAAAACCAAATTGGTTTAGGTGAACTAGATTCCATAAGAACTTTAAAGTTAAGCGTGCTTGCCTGATAGTAGTGTGAGGATGGGTGACCTCTTGGGAAGTACGATACTAGTAATAAATCTCTCTCATTTAATACATGGTTTTACACCTATATAAAGAGGTCATCACCCATTTATTCTCCTCACACCCGAACACTTCTCTCTCTCTACTACTCCATTTCTTGGTGAAGCTCGAACTAGAGCTTCGACTTGAACAAAGGTTGGGCTCTTTAGAATCGGGGAGAAGATAGCTATCTGGTAGCAAATTGCAGTCAATCTGAGAATCGTTGAACAAGCGCCGACATGATGGAATAGTGAAGCAGCTCCAATAGACCGAATCTGCCCTATTGGCCATTTCAAGCCCTCCTTAGGCCAAACCAAGCCTTCCCAACATTTCATCAGCCCTCCCACGGCCGAATTACGACTAAAAGGTAAACCAATTTGGCTCCCCTCTGCAATTTTCGGCCGGTGCTAGAGAGAGAACCGACAGAATTTCAATGATGAAATTCTAACTCAATTCGGCATCAATTGATGTGATTCTTGATTCTAGGATGATCCTCAAGATGAGAGCTATCTGCCCAGATTGAAAGCTCGGACTGTCATTCCCTCACCGATGAGAAATTGAAGCTTTCTCTCTCTACAATCTGTTTTTCGGTGAAGCTCCGTTTGAGCTCGTTCCGGCGTTAAAATCTACGATTCAAAGTTCCTTAGAATCGTATGAACATGTAGGAACTCAATTTCAACTCCAATTTCAACAATTAGAGGTGTTTGATCGGTCAATTTGATGAAATCAAATTTAGCAGTGTTGAAAAGTTGAAATTAGGGGGAAAATTTTGGGGATTTTTGAAATTCGAAGGGCCAAAATGAAATTTTATGAAATTGAGGGCCAATTGGGCATGAAAATAATGTTGGAAGACCAATTGAGAAATTTTAGAATTTTTGGGGCAAAACTTACCATTTTTGTAAAGGAAGGGCAAAATGGTAATTTTGGAAAAGTTGGAGGACCAAATTGGAAATTTAAGAAATTAATCCCCTTTTAGTGAAATGGAATAAATTGTGGTCCTATGATAAATTTTAGAAGTTTCGGGACTCAATTTGAGGAAAAACCAGCATTAGGGACTTAAAGTTAAAGAGAAATAACTTTAGGGACCTAATTACAAATAAATGAAAGTTTGACTTTCTCGTTCATTTGGAAACAATGAAGATGATTTGGTCGAAGGATAATGAACTGAGATGTTCATATCGTGTAGGAACACGAAGTACCACGAACGCCAGCAAGGACAAGCTCGCATGAATACAAAGAACCGGTCTAGTGGAATTCAAGGCATTAACGAGTGAGTGGGCTTACTAACATCACACCCGGTTGGGATGATTAGCACAACTTAAAGTTAAAAACCACTTACCGGTTGTGAGTGGGATTACTAACATCATACCCGGTTGGGATGATAAGCACAACTTAAAATTTTAAAACCACTTACCGCTTGTGAGTGAAAATTTTATATCATACCCGGTTGGGAATGATAAGTACCTCGGTATGAAAACCCACTATTTAGTAGTATTTTAAGCATCACTACTTAGAGGAAGTGATGTGAAAATTATGCGGAAAAACTACTTACCGATTGTAAGTAGATCATACCCGGTTGGTATGATGAAACTTCCTCGAAGGAAGTTGAAAACCAGTTCATCGGTTATGAACGGAGGTGTCCTTATACCGAGCGGTATAATGGATAGAGAAAACATATGTTTTGTCGAAAGTGCTCTCCCTTGATTGTGTGCCAATGCTTAAACAATTTGGGAGACCTTCTCGATGGGAGCTCGAATAGCTCTAATAGGCGGGGGGGCCTCGGTTTTGGAACTTGGGGGCTAAATGCCCGATTTTGAAAATCTCATACAGTGGGCCCAAGGCCAGTTGGCACGAGCAGGAGCTCGTAAACGAACATGATATCTGTGCCATAAAACTTAATAAGTGAATTGTTTGGCCATGTTACCAAGATAGGACCGACATGCTCGATCAACTAGCGGCAGTGCGACATGAGAGGTCGACGGGCCTGTCAAGATAAACAACTGCGGGTTGAGTTGAGAGTCGGGGCCATTGGACTAGTGGCACCACATATTACATGTCAATATGAGAAAACATTGTTTGTGCATGCACTATGAGTGCGGGATCATTAAGACGCCCATGAGGGGTAGTGATGCGTCCTAAGGGCATTGGACGACCTGGTGGCTATAAGGGCAGTTCGTCGTTCTAGGTGTCTGTGCGAAATCTGGAGTTGCACCAAGCGAATGAGACTGGGGTGGGGACAGGATGAGGTCTCTGTCCTCATACGGACACGAAGAAGTGATTTCGGGATTGTGGGTTGGATGTCACGTACATCCATTCATTCCCAGGGTAGAAGTGATCGTACTTCTATCCGGGTGGTAGGAAAAGTCGCTTTGAAGCCACTAGCGGGTTCAGTAGTGATACTGACTTGCGAATGTTTGTAACCTTCATGATGAAGCATGTGTGTTGGGTGATGACACACCGTGGTAAATAAGAAATGGTGGAAAACCCAAATTTTTAAATGAAGGGATTTTTGAAAATAAAGGAGTTTGGCACACTCCATATAAATATTTTTCTTAAAAGTTAAAAGCTTTTAAAAACCCATTCACTGAGTAGTCGTACTCACCCCCTCTCTTATATCCCTTTCAGGAAATCCTGGAAAGCCTCCCCTTAAAGACCGTCAACTAAGATGCTTGTAAGACTGGTATGTAAAGTTTTAAATTTTATTCAGTTTTGATTACGCTATTCCAGGAAAAGGTGCAGGTTAAAGGACGCCTTACTATTTACGGTTTACAATAAGGGGGAATCCTTTAATAAATCGGGAGAGTGGCGGGTTGATCACAGGGATTCGACCAAACTGGGTCAGGGCGTGACAAGTTCAATTAAGGACAACAAGTTGGCTAATTTGGAAATTCACTACTCGAACGATTGAGTGGGATTTTTATATCATACCCGGTTGGGATGATAAGTACCTCGGTAATGAAAAACCACTACTTATTGGTATTTTAAACATTACAACTTGGAGGAGTGACGTGAAAATGACGTGGAAAAACTACTTACAGGTTGTAAGTAGATTATACCTGGTTTGTATGATAAAACTTACTCGGAGGAAGTGGAAAACCCTTTCATCTATTTTGGGCGGATATATCCTCATACTCGGTTGGTATTATGGATAGTTGAAAACATATTTTTGTCGGATGTATGACTACCACTCTTGTGCATCTTAATAGTACTGATGCTCAAGTGCATGCACAAATAATATTTTCCCAAGTAGCCATTTATCTTTGGTACCTATGGTCCAATGGCCCCGACACTCAACCCGGCCTGCAGTTGTTTATCTGACTAGTCTGTCAACCTAGCCTTGATGCACAAGTTAGCCCATCGAGCCTTATTGGTCCTGACTTGGTATCGTTGCAAATCACATAGTAAAATCCACTTTTATTGAGAGTTTTCATGGCTTATCATCATGTTTGTTTACGTGCTCCTACTCGTGCCAACTCGCCTTGGGCCTACTATACAAGGTTTTCCAAAAACAGGCATTTAGCCCCACAAGTTCCAAAAGTGAGGCCTCTGGCCTATCTGAGCTATTCTAGCTCTCGTCAAAAAGGTTTTCCAAAAGCTTTAAACATTGGAACATAGTTAGGAGAGAACACTTCTGAAAAAATAAATTTTCCACTCATCACACCAACCGAGTATGATTTCATCTCCGCTTACAATCGGAAAGCGAGTTTTCTCCTTCACTCCAAGAAGTCCATCATACCAACCGGGTATGATCTACTTACAACCAGTAAGTAGTTTTTTTTTCTGCCTAGTTCTCACATCACTGCAACCGGGTGTGATGTTAAAAATTCCACATATAAGTGGTTTTTCCTTTTTGAGGTCCTCATCATCCCAACCGGGTATGATATGAATAAACCCACTCACCCGATATTTGTAGTGTAGATATTCTAAATCAACTTTTTGCCTCCACGCGAGCTAATCCTTGCTAGCACTCTGGTCCTTTGTGTTCTAACACAATTTTGACATTTTTGTTTATTAACATTTGGCATAATAGCCTCCATTCCTCACATATGAACAAAATGCCCAAAATTTTAAATTATTTACATTTATGTCCCTAAAGTTCTTTTTCCTTAACTTGAGTTCCGTAATGCAAACTTTTCCCCAAATTGAGTCTCGAAATTTCTAAAATTCACTTTGGGTCCTCAATTTATTCAAAATCACTTAAGGGGTTCAAGTTTCCCAGATTTCCAATTTGGTTCCGTACTTTTCAAAAATCACTATTTTACCCCTACTTTACAAAAATAGAAATTTGACCCCAATAAATTTAAAAAAACGACCAATTGGTCCTCCAACATGGCCAATTGGCCCTCAATTTTGGGAAATTGCACTTTGGTCCCTCAATTTTATGAAAGCCCCAATTTCCTCCTAATTTTCCACAATTCCTCCCCCCTTTCAAACTGGCTAAATTTAATTTTATCAAATGGACTATTCAATCTAGGTTAATTGATCCAATTGAAGGTATGGATTAGTTCCTACACTTCCACATGATTCAATGGAGCTTTGAATCATGTCATTTGGGTCCTAATTGAGCTCAAACGAAGCTCTATCGAAAAATTGAACTTAGAGAGAGAAAGCTTTGAAAGCTTACCATTGGAGGTATGGCGGTCTGAGCTTTCAATTGTGGCAGGTAGCTCTCATCCTAAGGATTTTCCTAGGATCCAGAATTACAACAATTAATGTCAAATGAGTGAGAATTTGGTCATTGAACTTTCTCCATTTCTCTCTCTAACACTAATCGAAATTTAGAGAGGGGAGCTAAATTGCCTTACCTTTCAGCTCTAATTCAGTTGTATAATTATTGTGGAAGTGTGGTGAGAGCTTGATTTGGCTTGAGGAGGGATTAATTTGGCCATTTTTAGCTCGACCGAAATAGGGCAACTTTAGTCCGTCAAAACTGCTTCATTGTTTGATTACGCCGGCGCTTCTTCGGCATTCCCCAGATCGAATGGTGACCACCGCTGGGTAACTAACATCTCCCTAAGTCTAAGGAATCTGACCTCACCTTATTTGGCTCAGAAAAACCACAATGTTGGAGCTCAGGTTCGAGCTTCACTAGAAAATGGAGCAATAGGGATTGAGAGGAGTTTTTAGGTGTGAGGAGGATGAATGAGGAGGAGCTCTTTATATAGAAAACTCGGGGATTAATTGGCCATCTGATTGGCACCTTTATGGTGATCATTCATGGCCTAAAATACCCTGAATGGAGACTTTTCATCTTCATCGGCACTGCTCACTTTTCCGGTGAGAGAACAGTGATGTCATCAGAAGGAAGAAGATGACATTGTTCTGAACCGGATCGGACCAGTCCGAGCCGGGTTCAATGTTTAAACTAGCCGGTTCAGGTTCGATTCAACTGAGTTTTTCCAAATTAAAAATTTCTAAATTCATCTAAATTCATTCTCTATGCAATGGTGGCATCAATTCCCCACTTTTAATTTTCTAAGCCACCTAGAAAAATAAATTTAGAAACTAGTTCAATAGTGGTTCAAACCGATTTAATCCGATTCAGGTCTGGTTCACCTGAACCAGTCTGGCTTTCACTTCCAATTCATCCCGAAGTCCTTTTTCATAACTTTTATGACTCTTTAGGTCACCCAAAATTTGTAAATTTCCCTTTTTTCCCTTTATCTAACAGTTAGAGTTCGTGAACCGGTTCAGTTTTCTCACTCAGGTTGACCGGTTCTTTCCCTTGTTTCCTTGTCTTTAAGGAATGGAGTTTACATGTAGTTTCTCCCTTCCCTTGCAGCGTTCATTTGGTTTTCCCCGTACCGAGCTCTTCTATTCCCTTCCTTAAAAGGTATTTTCACAGTCTCTTTCTTGTGCTGGCACGCCCCGACCCGATTTGGTTGGAGTCCGTGATCAACTCGCCACCCTTTTTTGCATCATACGGGTATGCCTACCCATATGAGATAAGGAAGGTGAAGGTGTATTTACGTTCAAACCCTTACTTTAAGTTAGGGGTAGGAAGCATACGTTGAGGGATGAGCACGTCCGAGAATTTTCTGTTTGGGTGTGATCCTGAAATGGTGTGAGAGAGGGGGTGAGTAAAATACTCAAGGAGGGAAACTACTACAACGTTTTACATTAATTCATCTTTTCTGTCCATTAAATTATTTCTTTGTCACTTCATACATTTCACATGATCAACAACCACCCTCCTATCTTAGGAGGGATCACACATTCATGGAACGATCCTTAACTATGCCACTTATGGACCGGAGCGCCTTTACCGTCCACCCTAATAGAGGGATACTGCCTCTGCCCGGAGTTTCAGTGGACATCAATAGTCTGACACATCAAACTCCAATAATTTCACCATGTCCACTCAGTGGGACGAGACCTCATTTCCCCTACTACCTCGGTCTCCAGGCATAGGAAGCTCCTCGGCTTCACGACCTACTAAACGAGGAAACTGCCTTTATGCTCCTTAGATCAACCAGTAGTCCTTGGGCTCCATCACTACCTCATGCCAGGTGTCCTGATGGCCAGAACATCATAGTGCATGCACAATCTAAAATCTTTTTGAATTGTAGCCTTTATCTTTGGCCATCTAGCACAATGGGATGTCAGCTTGGCTTCGACCTGTACATACTGGCCCAACACGTTCGACGAATTGGCTTCGGCAGAGTAGCGGTTCGACCCAACAAGCTCAACAACTCAGCTTGGCCCAATGGGTATCACACAAGGTTCCCATTATTAAGGTCTTTTAGCATTATATATCACATGTATGTTCTGGACGAGTCCATGCCCGTATCCATTGGCCTTAGGCCCACTAGCATCTAGAGCCTAAGCCCGGAATTAGCTCCCAAATATTTTAAGCAGAGTCACCTAGTCAAGGGATGCTAATTCTGAGAAAATAGTTTTCAAAACTAAATAGTCATTCCAACCAAAATGGGTGTCATAGTCGTTCCCACTCACCCGATGATTTCGGCGGGGTTGCACCAACGAAGTCTCCCTCCTTGGTGTGCCTTAGGGGGTCAGCGCTCTAGTAATCTGTTCCTGTAAGGTATGAGTGTTTGTATTACGTAGAGGTCACACCCTCTCTTATTTTTGCACCTAGGGCCCCGTACTTTGCTTAAAATGCACATGGGTCCCTGATTTCTCTTTAATCTGTATGAGGCCCCTTGGGTTCCCAATTATTCTTTCTGGTTCCTTAACTCTTTCAATTTCACTAATTGGCCCTTAATTCACCAAATTTACCCTTTAGTTCTAAATTTTCTAAAAATTACAATTTGGTCCCTAACTTTTCAAAATTTCCAATTTGCCCCCAAATTTGTCCAAATTGCCCAATTGACCTCAATTGGGATGAATTTCATGAAAACACCCTCAATTTCATGAAATTGTCATTCAATCCTCCAATTTTCAAAAATTGCACAAAAGTCCCCCAAAATCCCAAAATCACCATTCATCTTCTTCCTCAATTCAAGCATGTGGAACTTCAAATCTTACCTCATCCAATTGGCGGTCTGTAAGCCCTTAATTTCTTCAATTCTTGCTTCTATTCGCCTCCTCCAGCTCCCCTCAATCGTCCTACACTTTTCATTTATGAATTTGATTGAGTTTTTCACCTTCTCGGAGCTTTGTTGGAAAGTTCACACTAGAGAGAGAAAGCTTGCATTTCTTACTGACAGAGGGGCGTCGATCGGAGCTTGAGGTGGAGGCATTGAGAGCTAGTTGAGGGGGAACTAGCAGGACTGAATCCTACTACAATTCCTTGTTGCCTTATGGGAATTTGAAGAGAGAGTTTTGGGTGGTGCAGCTCTGAAATTTGGAAATTCCAATGAGGGGAGGCAGACTTGAGCTTACCGGGGCATGTAGGGGTGTTATGGAGGGTCTTAGGCGGTCAGGGATTGCCAATGTGGGTGGTGGAAGGGCCGAAAGGGTTGTGGTGGCGTCGGGCAAGAGCTTGCTGCTTCGAGCTCCAGGAGAGCTTCACTGTGCAATCCTTTGCACACTTCCCTAAGCATCCTCTGGTTGTTCTAAGATGGTCTGGAGCTAAAGCACTCTTCTATGGTTCCAATGCCACTCTTCATAGCTCCTTTGGTGGAGATTTTGCCCATCATCGAACCTCTGGTTTGCAGCTCACCGAAAAATGCACTCTTCTTCTTCTTCGCTCGATTGTGAGATGCTGAGAATGAATGAGGGGATGCTCTTTATATAGGGAGCTCAACAACTACCTACCAACGTATGACTCGGCCTCCGAATCGGCTGTCGACGGCCTGACCAGAGAGGTTTTCAATTCATTGGAGACTTTAGCTTTTTCGGCAACTCTTTATCTCCTCCCTCTTCTTTATCAGTGTTTGAAGATTGAAGACTATCACATGATGGTCGTGCTATGTGGCGCACTATGATTGGTTAGTTTGTCTAACGTAGAGTGCCAGCTCAGCCGCCGTTGACCCATTGACCGGACATGTGGTAGCCTCTCATTGGCTGCTCGTATCTAAGTGGCGCGTTGACGAGGCACCAGCTGACTGTTGACTGAACATGTGGCAGCCCCCCATTGGCTGCCCATCTATGTGTGGCAGTTGACAGGGCCCAGCTAGTCGTTGCCCATTAATTGTTGACCGTTGTCTACTGTCCACTAACCGATCCAGTTAGACTAGGTTCGCTGCCCAAAATCTGCAAATTGGCTAGTTCGAACCCGGTTCGACCGTTTTTTAAAAATTTATTATTTTTTTAAATTTATCTAAATTCATTTTCTATCTCATGGTAGTCTCAATTTTGCAAATTGACATTTTTAAGCCATCTAGAAAAATAAATTTGTGAACCGGTTCACTATGGTTCTTGCTGGTCCGGTCTGGTTCGCCTTGAACTAGTTTGGTTTTATCCTCTATTCCACTTCCCAGTGCTTCCTTGTAATTTTTGTGAATTTTTTGTCACTTGGGATTTTGTCACTTCGCCATTCCAACTGTTGGGTTTCTCGTTCCCTTCTCAATTCTCACGTGCTTCCTCTTGTTGATAACATCCCTACTTAAGGGTTCTCATTCCCTAGTCCCTCATTACTCTCTCAGGTCAATTTCACGGTACTTTGCTCCTA
This sequence comes from Trapa bicornis, assembly GCA_030064425.1. Classification (NCBI taxonomy): domain Eukaryota; kingdom Viridiplantae; phylum Streptophyta; class Magnoliopsida; order Myrtales; family Lythraceae; genus Trapa; species Trapa bicornis. Next base: position 11,117,612 of record CM057753.1, on the reverse strand, counting down.
GTAGATCTCGTATGATTTACCCATTGACTCCTTGGACCCATTGGAAGGGGTTTCTTTTAATTGGTCTTGTCTTCTACTCCTACCTTTCAGAGTAGAGATCTTTATCCCTAGAGTTCTTGTGTCTAAACTATCCTTGCCATTCCCAGAGGACCTCACTCTCTATGTCCTCATACTAATTTCTACCTTATTATCCTAAGGAACTTCCAATTCCCACGATCTTCCTTTGACAGTTTGTATGTCATGCCCCAACCCGGTTTGGTCAGATCCTCGTGAACAACCCGCCACTCTCGTGGAATATCATTATACAAAACTGAGTGATTTAAAATAGTCATATCTGTCTTGTTCCAAATTAGTAAGGTATTTAGGAAGGGTCTTTTCTCGGTTACCATATTACAACTGGGTGTGACGACATCTTTTCTTATAACTGATAAGCAAGTTTTCTACCTCCTTCAAGGAAGTTCATCATACCAACTGAGCATGATCTACTTACAACCGTTAATTAGTAGAGGGTTTTCGCATAATTTCCACATCACTCTATTCGAGTGTGATGTTTAAAATTCCACTTAGTAGAGGGTTTTCATTTATGAGGTGTTTATCATCCCAATCGGGTATAATATAAAAATCCCACTCACCCGTGAATGTCGTGAATCCTTCTTAATCAGCTTTTGTCTCCTCGCGAGCTTTGTCTTAGCTAGCATTCCAGATACTTAGTGTTCCTACACAATATGAACATACTTGTTCATCATCTTTTGACTTTATAGACTTCATTCATTATGAATGAATAAAATACCCAACTTTTCAAATATTTGCAATTAGGACCCTAAATTTCTTTTTCTTTAACTTTAGGTCCCTAAATGTCAATTTTTCCCTAAATTGAGTTCCAAAGCTTCAAAATTTTACTTTGAGACCTCAATTTATTTAAAATTTCATAAAGGGGTTCAAGTTTCCCAAATTCCCAATTTGGTCCCTAATTTTTCCAAAATTATGATTTTTCCCTAGATTAAAAAAAGGTAAATTTCACCACAAAAATTCATAAAATTAACCAATTGGTCATCAAACATCTTTATCATGCCCAATTGGCTCTTAATTTTAGGAAATTGCACTTTAGTATCTCAAATTTTTAAAATCCCCAATTTTCCCCTCAACTTGGATGAATTTGATTTTATCAAATTGACCGATCAATCGAAGTTAATTTTTGAAACTGGAGGTGGATTTGAGTTCTTACACTTCCACACGATGCAATTTCACTTTGAATAGCACGATTTGACGCCGGATCGAGCTCAAATGGAGCTTCACTGGAAAACTAAGAGTAGAGAGAGAAAGCTTCGAAAGTTTATAGTCGGGGGCGCAGCGGTCGAGGCTTTCAATCTGGGCAAATAGTTCTCGTCCTGAGGTTACTCCTAGAATCAAGAATTGCCTCACTTCATGTTGAATTGTGGGAGAATTTGGTAAGTAAATATTTGTCAGTTCTCTCTCTAGCACCGATCGGAATTCATAGAGGGGAGCCAAATTGGCTTACCTTTCCGCTCTAATTCGGTCGTAGGAGGATTGAGGAGGTGTTAGGAGAGTTTGGTTTGGCCTAAGTAGGATCGAATTGGCTGCTTTTAGCTCAACAGAAATAGGGCAACTTCAGTTTGCCAGAGCTGCTTCACTGTTTGAACACACCAGCACTTCTTTGGCGACCCTTAGAGCAATTAGAAACTACCACTATGTAGCTGACTTCTCCCCGAGTATAAAGAACTCGACCACGACTTCATTGGCTCAAAAACTACCTTATATCGGTGCTCTGGTTCGAGCTTCATCAGAATACTGAGTAGTTGAGAGAGAGTGTGGTTTTCAGGTGTGTGGAGGATGAATGGAGAGGGGCTCTTTATATAGGGAGCTTGGGGACTCTCCGATCGTCCGTTTGGCACCTTAACAATAGTCATTGATGGCCTGAAACGTATTGAGCAAAAATGTTTCTTCTTCGTTGGCACTGTTGAATTTTCCGGTGAGTGAACAGTGTTGTCATCTGAAGGTAGAAGACGACACTGTTCTAAACCGGACCGGACCGGTCCGAACTGGTTTCAACGCTTAAACCAGTCAGTCATGCCCGATTCAACCGAGTTTTTTAAAATTAAAAATTTGTAAATTCATCTAAATTTATTCTCTATCAAATGGTGGCATAAATTCTCAAATTAGAATTTTCTAAGCCACCTAGAAAATGAATTTAGCATCCGGTTCAGTAGTGGTTCAAACCGGTTCAATATAGTTCGGATCTAGTTCACCTGAAGCTGTTTGGTTTTCTCTCCCAAATTGTCCTAAGGTCCTTTTCTAAGGTTTTTATGACTCTTTGGGTCACTCGAGCATTGTAAATTTCCCAATTTACCCGTTCTCTATAATTAAGGTTTGTGAATCGGTTCTGTTTTTCTCACTCGATTTGACGTGTTCTTTCCTTAGTTTTTCTTAACTCAAAAGGGCGAGGTTTACAACTCTCCCCTTCTTTTAGAAGTTTTGTCCCCAAAACATATTTCACACTTTTGGTATAGGAATGAACTTTCCTTGATATCAACTTGTTGTCTCTCGTCATACAATCCCTTCGGTTATTTCCATCTCTCCCTTATAACATGCACTTGAGATCTTCTTTTCTTTTCCATCATTTTCTCATTCCAAGAAGCTTATTTTTGTTAGACCTATCTCATTGGAAGGTTTAAGGTAATATCCTTAAATTCACATACTTCGTTCCTTAAAGCATTATTTCTCCTGTCCGAGATTCTTTACTTAAGAGTTCAAGGTTAGGAGTTCCAAAATTCTCAATCATTCCTGTACCTAGTTATTCTCTTTATTTGTTAGCTCAGTGTTCATTCAAGCACCATGTACTTGTTCCACGGGCATTGGTATTATCACCTTTTCATCCTACATTAATCTTTCCCTCATTCATTGGTTATTACAACCTCGTTTCAAATTTAATGTCGAACCTTGTCATGCTCAATTAATGGACTCTTCCTTACCTGAGTCATATCCCCTTGGGATAGTTTAGACTTATATGTTCCTCACAGCACAACATTCTCTAGAACTTTGTCTTTAACCATTTAACATTTTGAAAGCACTTCCATAATGGTTATTCCCAATCTTTCTATCTTTCAAGGATAGTATAACGTTGTCCTCTTTTCGTCTGGTGGTATTTCTTGATTATCATCGTTATTACCCAATCGTCCATTTTGTCTTTTGATGTCATATCTTTTATAACTGTATTGGTTTCCTCACTTACTCATCTTTTCAACCTTCTTTATTAGGCCCTTCACCCTTCAAGTCTTTGAGTTTCCCGATAACTTACTGTCATGCTGAAACTCTTCCTTTCTTACATCATTCCTCATTCCCAATGACGTCCTTTCCTTTAAGGACTCTTCTCTTTCTTAATCCATTCTTACCCGTGATCATTTCACGATTCTCCTTTCTGACTTAGTTCCTTTCTTACTCGTACGGCATATTTTGATGTTGTCTTCCTACTTACCCATTACTTGGGTTTAACTAATCCCTTGGACCTTCACGATTACTTTCCCTTTGCACTTGATCCTTTCATCTCCAACAGGTTGTCTTTGAGGAGCTTATCTTCTTTCCAATTCCATTGGTTCAATTCCCTCCTAATTGAAGTACATATGTTTTTCCAAGGTTCCCTTCCTTTGTAAGTTTTACACTTCTTTTCTCCCAGAATTTCCTTCTAGTTTTACCATTGCGAATATCCAACCTTGAATGACATTCCTTGATGTCATCTTCTCCTGCTTACCTTTACCCTTGAGATCCTACGAGTACTTCTCATCTATGTCATCTCATTCTCACTTGCTCCCAGTACTCATCTATTCCTTTGAGGTGGAGTTCACATCCCCTTTGTTTCAAAATCTCTCATTCATCCTGTAGAAAATCAATTTAACATTTTCATAGCTTTCGGGTCGTTACTCCTATCTTAGCCATTGATCTCTTTAAGGCTTTACTCTTCCCTTATTCCCCAAAGGTTTTGGTCTTTCCATCCTTTCCTTCTTTACTAGAATTGTGACTTTCACAAGGGTCAGTTTGTCACACCCCAACCCTATTTGGTCGGATCCCCATGATCAACCCACCACTCTATGGATTTATTAAAGGGTTTCCCCTTATTATAAAGAGTAAAGAGTAAGACGTCCTTTAAATCTACACCTTTTTCATGGAAAAGCATAACCAAAATAGCATAACATTTTAACTTCCCCATACCTGTCTCACAGGCGTCTTAGTTGATGGTCTTTAAGGGTAGGCTTTCCGGGATTTCCTGAAAGGGATATAAGGGAGGGGATGAGTACTATTACTCAGTGAATGGGTTTTCAATACTTTTACTTTTATGAAAAAGATTTGTATTGGAGTATGACAAACTCCTTTCTTTCAAAAATCATTTCATTCAAAATCTCGGGTTTTATCACCATTTCCTTATTTAATCACGCTGTGTTATCACCCAACACACATCCTTCATCATGAAGGTTAAACACACATTCGCAGGTCAGTACATCCACAGAACCCACTTGTGGCTTCGGAGCGACTTTACATACCACCCAAATAGAAGTACATCCACTTCTACCTTGAGAATAAGTGGATGTTTGCGCCATCCAACCCTTAATCCTAGAATAAATTCTTCATGTCCCTATGAGGACAGAGACCTCATCCCATCCCCACCCCGATCTCATGTGCTTGGTGCTACTCCAAATTTCACACGGTCACCAGGTACGACGAACTGCCCTTATACTCACCAGGTCGTCCAGTGCCCTTATGACGCATCACTACCCCTCTTGGGTGTCTTGATGGTCTTTTACTCATAGTGGATGGAAATTCTAAAATTTCTCAATTGGCCCTCTAACATTTTTATCATGCCTAATTGAACCTCAATTTTAGTAAAATGCATTTCGGTCTCTCAAATTTTCGAAAATCCCCAATTTCCCCCAATTCCAACTCTTTAACACAGCTGAAATTGATTTCATCAAATTGACCAATCAAACACCTCTAATTATTGAAATTGAAGTTGAAATTGAGTTTCTCCATGTTCATATGATTCCATAGAACTTTAAATCGTGAGTTTTAACATCAAAATGAGTTCAAATGGAGCTTTGCTGAAAAACAAATTGTAAAGAGAGAAAGCTTTGATTACTCACCGGTGAGGGCACGGCAGTCCGAGCTTTCAATCTGGGTAGACAACTCTCATCCTGAGGTTCATCCTAGAATCTAGAATCGCATCAATTGATACTGAATTGAGTTAGAATTTCATCATTGAAATTCAGTCGATTCTCTCTCAAGCACTGGCCAGAAATTACAGAGGGGAGTTGAATTGGCTTACCTTTCAGTCCTAATTCGGTCGTGGGAGGGCTGAGGAAGTGTTGGGAAGGCTTTGTTTGGCATGAGGAGGGCTTAAATGGTTGTTTTTAGTTTGGCTGAAATAGGGCAACTTCGGTTAGCCGGAGTTGCTTCACTGTTTCATCACACCAGTATTTCTCCAGCGACCCTTGGTGCAAATGGAGACTACAAGCGTATAGCTAACTTCTCTCTAGTTCTAAAGAACTTGACCTCACCTTCTTTGACTCAGAAAAGACCCTATATCGGAGCTCTAGATTGAGCTTCGACAGAAAACTAAGCAACTGAGAGAGAGTGAGCTTTTCAGGTGTGGAGAGGATGAATGGAGAGGGGCTCTTTATATAGGGAGCTCGGGGACTCATTGGCCATCCGTTTGGCACCTTTATGACAAACATTGATTACCTAAAATGTACCGAACGGAAACGTTTCTTCTTCGCCCGTGCTACTTCAATTTTTCGGTGAGTGAATAGTGTTTTCATCCTGAGGAAGAAGATGACACTGTTCTGAACCGGACCAGATTGGTCAAAACCGGGTTCAAAGCTTAAACTGGCAGGTTCACCCTCATTCGACCGAGTTTTTCAAATTTAAAAATTTCTAAATTCATTTTCTATCCAATGGTGGCCTCAAATCTCAAATTTGATTTATTTAAGCTACCTAGAAAAATGAATATAAGATCTAGTTCGATAGTGGTTCAAATCGGTCCAAACCGGTTCGGATCTGGTTCACCTGAACCGGTTTGGTTTTCATCCCCAATTTCTTCACAAATCCATTTCCATGTCTTTTGTGACTCCTCGGGTCACTTAGGGTCCATAAAATTCCTAGTTTACCATCTCTTTATCGATTCTGGTTCATAAACTAACTCGGTCCTTAAATCGCTTCAATCCGGTTCGGGTACAGTTCACCCAAACCGATCTGGTTTCTCTCTCCCACTTTGTTCTAAGGCTCCTTCCCAAGGTTTATAAATCACTTTGGGTCACAAGGGATCCATAAATTTCCCTATTTGCCCGTTCTCTATCGGTTCTGGTTCATGAACCGACTCGGTTCATAAACCGGTTCAATTTAATTGGATCTGGTTCATCTAAACGTGTCTGATTTTTCTCTTCCAATTTGTCCTAGGGTTCTTTTCCAATGTTTTTATGAATCCTTTGGATCACACGGTAGTTATAAATTTCCTATTTTCCCATTCCCAATTGATTAGGTACGTGAGTCGGTTCGGTTTTCTTACTCGTTTTGACCAGTTCTTTTCCCAGTTTTCCTTGACTCAAAAGGGCGGGGTTTACAACTTTCCCCTCTTTTTAGGAGTTTTTTCCCCAAAAATTTATCAACCTTGCATGAGGAATCATTTCCTTTAATTTCCATCTAGTGTTTGCTTAACATGCAAACTCTTCTCTTGTTCTTTCAATTAGCCCTTTTTTTACATCCTTCACTTAAGGAAATTTCTTTTCCTTTATATTATTTACTCCCTCCATGTAGTTTATCATAACTAGACATACCTTATTCCAGGGTATATCCTTAGATTCATATCTTTCTTTGCTTAGAGCAACATTCTTCCCTTTGAGATTCTGTACTCGGTTGGGAATTCCAAGATAACTAATCATTCCCATGTCTAGTTATCCTTTTGGTAGTTGAAACCTTTAGCTTGATGTTCTTTCAAGCGTTACATACTTGTTTCCGTGGTTTTTATTTATTATAACTTTTTCGTCCTATTTTGACCCTTCCTTCATTCGTTGTCTATTATAACTTTGGTCCAATATTTTTATATTCGACCTTGTCATGCTTATTAGCCGACTCTTCCTTACTTTGAATCATATTCTCCTCGGGATTGTTGGGTTTACATTCCCCTTACAGCATGGCATTTTCTAGGACCTATCTCTGTCCATTAGATTTCTAGAACATCTCCTTGAGGGTCTCTCTTAGCTTTTTGACCTTTCAAGGATCATATAACTTCATCCCTCTTTTCTTTTGATAGCATTCCTCAACTATCCTTTTTTCCATTATCCTCTCCTCCATCATGCCTTTGAAGTTATGTCTCACATAACCGCATGGATTCCTCTTACCTAATCATCTTTCCCCAACTTCTTTATTGGGTCTTTTCAGTTCTAATTGATTGGGTTTTCCAATACTATACAGACAAGCTGGGATTCATCCTTTATTAAGTCCATCCTCGTTCCCAATGATATCCTTTACTCAAGGATTTTACTTTAGCCTTAAACCACTCTTGTTTGTTTGTAATCATTTCCCAATTCTTTATATAGAGTTGATTCCTTTCAGTCTACATGTCGATTTGCTTGGTTTGGGGAGTTTCCCTATTTATAGTTTCATTCTCTACTATTTCCTTCAAAGTAGAGACTTTCACCTTAGGAGTTACATGTTCAACCTTCTTACCATTTCCTGAAGGATTCCTTTCTTCATCTCCTTACACTCTTTCTATATTGGGAATTTGCCCGCTTTCAGTCCTCCATTATCTTAAATTTTTCATTCCATCCCTCATTCCTTATTTGAGTAGCTTCCGATTATCGGTCTTATTTCATGTACTCCACCATCTGCCCAGCCATCCACTCTTTAGGCTCTATTATGCGAGTGTGGACCATAATCCATCTTAATATTAGTAGTTGTTCCCCCTTAACCACTTCTTATTTAGGGAGATTACTTTCCCAAGGTTTCTCGAACGTTCTTTCCTTTATTTTCTTATTATGGGTAGTCTACCCATTCTTACTTGTTACGGCATCTATTGATGCTATCTTTCTACCTACTCGTTCCTTGGGTTTAACTTACTCCTTAGGTTATCCTAGTATAATTCCCTTGGTTCTTTCACCTCACCATGCACTTCATTTGCAAGTTCGTCTCCTCATCCCTCATCACTTGGTCCCATTACCTCTTTGTTGGGACATGTATCCCTCCTCAGGGTTTCCCTTTCTCCCGAAATTCCTTCTTCATTTGTTTTCGTGTGTATATATCCTTGAATGACGTCCTTTGATGCCATCCCCTTCCATTTACCTTTACTCTTGAAATCTTGCAGGTACATCCTTTGTACCCCATCCTCATTCCAACTTATAGCCCTATACACGTTTATTTCCTTTAAGTAGAGCTCAAATCCTCCTTGTTTCCAGATCTCTTAATCATCCTATGAGAGGCTTACTTAATCTTCTCCTGGCTTTGAGTTTGGTCGTCAATCCGTTCTTGGCCATTGATTTCTTTAAGGATTTCCTCCATCCTTATTTTCCAAATATTTGGCCTTTCCACCTCTCCCTTCTTTACTAGAGATTAAATTTATGACATTCACGAGGGTTAGTTCGTTAACTGACTCGTCCCTACTATTCTTCTTGTCTAATTATCTTGAGACAGTTGTCTCTCGAGTCTTCTTGTCCTTAATGCCCATCCCATTGCCCTTTTTAGGGTGTAGTCCTCACTACTTCCCAGTCCTCCTTAGGGCATCGTTTATTCTCCTTAACTATCTTATTGTTACGATTTGCTTCTTTCCGCTATGTTGGTCCGAAACTTGACTTCTCTGCTTTTTCCAAAGCAAGTCGTACTTATCATCCCAAAACATCTCATTTGTCATCTAATGCTCAGCTTGTCATCTCTTGTAGAGTTGCTTCCTTCCTTGCTCCCAGATGGCTGGAAATTTCTTCTTGAGGAAGAATTCTCTTCATCTACCCTTTGTTTTATTTGCGGTTGATTGAGGTCCTACCTTCAGTACCTCCCTCATCTAGTTGAGGCACACCATTACACCATCATTGAGGGACAAAAAGTTTTAGGAACTCAAATTTTACTTTCAAAATACAAGTACCAACTTGGGGCTATAGCTCTTCCTAAAGGAGATTGGGTCGAGAAGTACCCGCCACTATGCTCGGATCTTGAAGAGCTTCCTCCTGGGTATGGTTGAAGTTATGAGCATGAGTCATATTTCATGGGGTGGAATACTTTTGGATTCATGTAGCTGTAGAGGCGTTGTTCTTGGAAGGTATATTTCTAAATCCTTGCAAAGAAGAGCAATCCTTTACTTCATGCCCCATTTCCCTTACACCTATAAAAGGTTATCTTGATACTTGTCCTTAGTAGTGTTGAGAACTTTCTCGAGTAGTGTCCTATTGTCCTCACCTTGTAATAGGTCATTTCCTTGCCCAGTAGTTACTACAAGAGTTCTCACTCCTTAGTCTCCTTGTCAGTTTTCTTGTCAAGCCTTCTCTGCCTACTAGTTTTCCCCTAAGAGTTCTCCTAGACTCTTTAGTCTTTTGGTTCATTTCCTTATTTGGGATGGGATTCTCCTCAGTCCCCGCAATTTGTTTAGTTAATTTTCTTAGGCAATCTTCCTACAATTGAGGAGTAGGCTTACATCCTTTTTTAGAGACATGGTTTCAAGAACTTAGAATTCTTCATTAATGGAGAAGGAGTACAATATGTTAGGGTCTTAACCATATTACAAAGAGGTGGTTATGAAATAGATAGAGGGCTATGGGGTGTTTGATAAGCATCCTCCATGGTAAGGTTATAAGCCCTAGCTGGTGTTCTTGGTTTCATGCTTTGCTCCCTTTGTACTCGGGGGTGTGACCTCAACAAGCCGAAGCATCATACTCTTGGATACTTTGTCATTTGGTCCTTGGGGATTTCTACCATGCCCAATGTATTTGGGAAGCTTCTAGAGTTGTCTTCCTACGAGGAGAGGTTGTTGAGCAGAGTCATTCCTAGTTTTCTTGGTTCCTCTCCTGGAAGCCATCTGAAAATTTTAAGATAAATCCTATCAGTTACTATATTTTCAAGTCTTGATTATGTATTTGAGGAAATAGGCTCTAAACCACTCTAGTTGTCACACCCTGACACTGTTTGGTCGGATCCCCAAGATCAACCCACCACTCTCCCGGTTTATTAAAGGGTTTTCCCTTATTATAAACCATAAAGAGTAAGGCATCCTTTAAACATACACTTTTTCCTGAAATAGCAAAATCAAAACTGCATAACATTTTAACTTCACCATACCTATCTCACAGGCATCTTAGTTGATGGTCTTTAAGGGTAGACTTTTGGGATTTCCTGAAAGGGATATAAGGGAGGGGGTGAGTATGACTACTTAGTGAATGGGTTTTCAATACTTTTACTTTTATGAAAAAGATTTGTATTGGAGTGTGCCAGACTCCTTTCTTTCAAAAATCATTTCATTCAAAATCTCGGGTTTTATCACCATTTCCTTATTTAATCACGGTGTGTTATCACCTAACACACATCCTTCATCATGAAGGTTAGTACATCCACAGAACCCACTTGTGGCTTCGAAGCGACTTTACAGGCTACCCAAATAGAAGTACGTCCACTTCTACCTTGAGAATGAGTGGATGTTCGTGACATCCGACCCTCAATCGTGAAATAAATTCTTCATGTCCATATGAGGACAGAGACCTCATCCCGTCTCCACCCCGGTCTCATGCGCTTGGTGCTACTCCAAATTTCGCACGTCACCTAGTACGACGAACTGCCCTTATACTCACCAAGTCGTCCAGTGCCCTTAGGACGCATCACTACCCATCTTGGGTGTCTTGATGGTCACGTACTCATAGTGCATGCAAAATCAATATTATCTCATTATGCCAAATAATCTATGGTGCCATTGTCCAACGACCCCAACTCTCAACTCAACCCGCAGTTGTTCGTCTTGACTGAATTATGGAATATGATTCATGTTTGTTTACGAGTTCCTGCTCGTGCCAACTGGCCTTGGGCCCACTGTATGAGATTTTCAACATCGAGCATATTAGCCCCCAAGATCCAAAATCGAGGCCCCAGCCTATAAGAGCTATTCGAGCTCTAGTCAAGAAGGTCTCCAAAATCATTTAAGCATTGGCACACAGTCAAGGAAGAGCACTTCCGAGAAAAATATGTTTTCAGATGCCCATCATGCTGACCGGGTATAAGTACATCTCCGCTCATAACCGATGAATGGGTTTTCAACTTCCTTCGAGGAAGTTTCATCATACCAACCGGGTATGATCTACTTACCACCGGTAAGTAGTTTTTCCGCATGTTTTTTACATCACTCCTCCAAGTTTTAATGTTTAAAATACCACTTAGTAGTGGGTTTTCATTTTGAGGTACCTTTCATCCCCAACCGGGTATGATATAAAATCTCACTCACAACCGGTAAGTGGTCTTTAACTTTAAGTTGTGCTCATCATCCCAACTGAGTATGACATTAGTAAACCCACTCACCCGTTAATGCCATGAATTCCATTAGATCAGTTCTTTGTATTCACGTGAGCTTGTCCTTGTTGGCATTCCCAGTACTTCGTGTTCCTACACGATATGAATATCTCAGTTCATTATCCTCCGACCTAATAGCCTTCATCCATTCCAAATGAATGAGAAAGTCAACTTTCATTTATTTGCATTTAGGTCCCTAAAGTTATTTCTCTTAAACTTTAAGTCCTGAAACAGTTAAAATTTATCATAGGACCTCAATTTATTCCATTTCACAAAAAGGGATTTAAATTTTTAAATTTCCAAATTTGGTCCCCCAACTTTTCCAAAATTACCATTTTGCCCTTCCTTTACAAAAATGGTAAATTTTATCCAAAAAATTCTAAAATTTCTCAATTGGCCCTCTAACATTTTTATCATGCCCAATTAACCCTCAATTTTAGGAAATTACATTTCAGTCCCTCAAATTTTTGAAAATGCCCAATTTCCACTAATTCCAACTCAACACAACCGAAATTGATTTCATCAAATTGACCGATCAAACACCTCTAATTATTGAAAGTGAAGTTCAAATTGAGTTTCTCCATGTTCATACAATTCCATAGAACTTTAAATCGCGAGTTTTAACATCTGAACGAACTCAAACGAAGCTTCACTGAAAAATAGATTATAGAGAGAGAAAGCTTCAATTACTCACCGGTGAGGGCATGGCGGTCCGAGCTTTCAATCTGGGCAGATAGCTCTCATCCTGAGGTTCATCCTAGAATCAAGAATCACATCAATTGATGCCAAATTAAGTTAGAATTTCATCATTGATATTCTACCGGTTCTCTCGTTAGCACCGGTCGAAAATTACAGAGGGGGGCCGAATTGGCTTAACTTTCAGTCCTAATTCGGCCATGGAAGCGCTGAGGAAGTGTTGGTAAGGCTTGGTTTAGCCTATGTAGGGCTTGAAATGGCTGATTTCAACTCAGCCGAAACAAGACAGCTTCGGTCCGTCGGAGCTGCTTCACTGTTTTATCATGCCGGTGTTTCTCTGATGACCCTTGGAGCAAAGGGAGACTACAGGAGTGTAGCTGGCTTCTCCCCAATTCTAAAGAACCCAACATCACCTTCTTTAGCTCAAAAAAGACCCTATATCAGAGCTCTGGTTCAACCTTCACCAGAAAACTAAGCAATAAAGAGAGAATGAGCTTTTCAGGTGTGGAGAGGACAAATGGAGAGGGGCTCTTTATATAGGGAGCTTGGGGACCCGTTGACCGTCCATTTGGCACCTTTATAATAGACATTGATGGCATGAAATGTACCAAACGGAAACGTTTCTTCTTCGTTGGCGCTGATTCCATTTTCTGGCGAGTGAACAGTGTTGTCATCTTGAGGCAGAAGATGACATCGTTCCGAACTGGACTAGACCGGTCTGAACCGGGTTCAAAGCTTAAACTGGTCAGTTCACCCCTCATTCGACTGAGTTTTTCAAATTTAAAAATTTTTAAATTCATTTTCTATCCAATGGTGGCCTCAAATCTCAAATTTGAATTATTTATGCCACCTAGAAAAATAAATTTAGGATTTGGTTCAATAGTGGTTCAAACCTGTCCAAATCAGTTCGGATTCGGTTCACCGAAACCGGTTTGGTATTCATCCCCAATTCCTTCACAAGTCCATCTCCATGTCTTTTGTGACTCCTTAGGTCACTTAGGGTCCATTAAATTCCCGGTTTACCAACTCTTTAACGATTCCGATTCATAAACCGACTCGGTCCTTAAACCGGTTCGGTATAGTTCACCCGTACCGATCTGGTTTTTCTCTCCCACTTTGTTCTAAGGTTCCTTCCCAAGGCTTATAAATCACTTCAGGTCACAAGGGATCCATAAATTTCCCTGTTTTCCCATTCTCTATCTGTTCTAGTTCATGAACCGACTCGATTCATAAACCGGTTCAATTCAATTGGATCTGGTTCATCTAAATTGGTCTAATTTTTCTCTTCCAATTTGTCCTAGGATTCTTTTCCAACATTTTTATGAATCCTTTGGATCACACAGGAGTTGTAAATTTCCAATTTTCCCACTCCCAATTGATCGGCTACATGAACGGGTTCGGTTTTCTTACTCAGTTTGACCGGTTCTTTTCTCGATTTTCCTTGACTCAAAAGGGTTTACAAGTTCGTTAACTGCCCTACCCATATTATCCTCTTAGTTTAATTATTTTGAGATGGTTGTCTCTCAAATCTTCGTGTCCTTGGTATACATCCCTTTGCCTTATTTAGGGTGTAATCCTTACTACTCTCAAGTGCTTATAAGAGCGTAGTTTATTCTTTTGAACGATTTGGTTATTATGGGTTATTTTCTTCAATTGGATCTGTCTAAAATCCTTATTTGGTTCCCTGCTCTCTTAAAGTAGATCATACTTTGCCCTCCAGGTATTTACTTAGTGGCCTATGTCCTTTAATAAGATCTTGATTCCTGCTCTAGTTTATGATATCTCATCTGTTGATTACCTTAGCTTGGAACTTCTTCATTTCCATGACTCCACTTCTTATCTTCATTCTTCTTCTAGGGACTTCCATCCTGAAATTTTCACGTTCACTTTCCTCTATTGCTCCTTGAAAGTTCTCCCTTCATTCTTTTCTTATACTTCCCGACCTATTTATGGTGATTCACCTTGGCTTTCTTCCTTATCTTCTATTCCTTTTTTTTCACATCCATATCTCCAAACAAAGTCCTTTATTACTATCGAGTTCCTAAGGATGTTTGTCCTAACTCTTTTCCAAGTATTGGTATTATTCCAAGAGTTTCTTTCTATCGTACTTCTTTCCCTTCTCCTTTCTCCTTGTCCTATCTTAATTATCTTAACATATTCAGTGCTCCATCTGACCTTCTATCTTTCTTTCCGATCAACTTCCATTCCTTTGGTTTTCATTGGAATAGTCTATTCTTATTTGTTTTCTTTACTTTGATCGTTTGAACCCTTCCTTAACTCCTTAGATTTTACTAATTCCTCTGCTCTTTAATGCTCACTTCCTTTTGTTCTAACTTCTCCTTCCTTCCCTTTGTTAGGATTTGAGGTTATTGTACTTCCTTCCTTCCTTCCCTTAGTTAGACTCTGCTCTAATAGTCTCTTCCTTGCCAAATTTTTATTGTACTTTTGAGGATAATTTTAAAGATTGAGGTTAATTGGAAATAACTTGTTTTTCCTTCCTTGGGTGATTTTCAATTCATTTATGTTGATCTTTATTTGAATTTATCAAAGAAATTCATAAGTTTTTGTATGAAGAAATTTAACTTTCATTGATTAGAGAAATATTTTCTTGTCATACTTGGCTTACTATAGAAATTTTCTACCCCCTAATCCCTTGGGGTCATAGGACAAGAGTTAGCCTTAGAACGGTTGGTCATTTTGAGACCTCCTCAGGCCAAACCAAGCCTTTCCAACACTTCCTCAGCCCTCCCACGGCCGAATTAGGACTGAAAGGTAAGCCAATTTGGCTCCCCTCTACAATTTTCAGCCGGTGCTAGAGAGAGAACTGGCAAAATTTTAATAATGAAATTCTAACTCAATTCAGCATCAATTGATGCGATTCTTGATTCTAGGATGAACCTTAAGATGAGAGCTATCTGCCTAGATCAAAAGCTCGGACCGTCGTGCCCTCACCGGTAAGAAATCAAAGCTTTCTCTCTCTACAGTCTATTTTCCGGCAAAGCTCCGTTTGAGCTCATTCCAGCGTTAAAATTTGCGATTCAAAGTTTCTTAGAATCGTATGAACAAGCAGAAACTCAATTTCAACTCCAATTTCAAAGATTAGAGGTGTTTAATCGGTCAATTTGATAAAATCAAATTCGGTAGTGTTAAAGTGTTGAAATTGGGGGGAAAATTGGGGATTTTCGAAATTCAAAGAACCAAAATGCAATTCTATGAAATTGAGGGTCAATTGGACATGAAAATAATGTTGGAGGACCAATTGAGGAATTTTGGAATTTTTGGGGCAAAAATTACCATTTTTGTAAAGGAAGGGCAAAATGGTAATTTTGGAAAAGTTGGGGGACCAAATTGGAAATTTGGGAAATTAAACCCCTTTGTGCGAAATTAAATAATTTGAGGTCCTAAAATAAATTTTAAAAGTTTCGTGACTCAAATTTAGGAAAAATCTGGCAATAGGGACTTAGAGTTAAAGAAAAATAACTTTAGGGACCTAATTGCAAATATATGTAAAGTTGGGTTTTCTCATTCATTTGGAATGAATGAGGGTATTAGGCCAAAAAATAATGAACAATTATGTTCATGTCGTGTGGGAGAATGAGATATCGGGAACGCCAATCAAGGTCCAGCTTGCTAAGGACGGAACCCGACTAAGTGAAATTTCACTGAACTATCGGGTGAGTGGGAATATTATATCATACCCGGTTGGGGATGATAAGTACCTCGGTATGAAAATCCACTATTTAGTAGTATTTTAAACATCACAACTTAAAGGAAGTGATGTGAAAATCATACGGAAAAACTACTTATCAGTTGTAAGAAGATCATACCTCATTGGTATGATGAGACTTTCTCGAAGAAAGTTGAAAACTCATTCATCGGTTATGAACGGAGGTGTCCTTATACCCGAGCGGTATAGTGGATAGAGAAAACATACATTTTATCAGAAGTGCTCTCCCCTGACTGTGTACCAATGCTTAAACAATTTGGGAGACCTTCTCGATTAAAGCTCGAATAGCTCTGTAGGCTAGGGGCCTTGATTTTGGAACTTGGGGGCTAAATACCCGATTTTGAAAATCTAGTATAGTGGGCCCAAGGCCAGTTGGCACGAGCAGGAGCTCGTAAACGAACATGATATATGTGCCATAAAACTTAATAAGTGAATTGTTTGGCCATGGTACCAAGATAGGACTGACATGCTCAGTCAACTAGCGACAATGCGACATGACAGGTCGATGGACCAGTCAACACAAAAACTGCGGGTTGAGTTAAGAATCCAGACCGTTGGGACAAATGGCACCACATATTACATGGCAATCTAAGAAAACTCTGTTTGTGCATGCAGTATGAGTACTTCGTCTCCTTGCAAGCTTTGTTTTAACTGGTGTTCCCAATATTTCGTGTTCCTATACGGTATGAGCATCCTTGTTCATTATCTTTTGGCTTGATAGCCTTTATTCATTATGAATGAATAAAATACCTAACTTTTCAAATATTTGTAAATAGGTCCCTAAAGTTATTTTTCTTAACTTTAGGTCCCTAAATGCTGATTTTTCCCTAAATTAAGTCCCAAAGCTTCAAAAATATACTTTGAGAACTCAATTTATTCAAAATTTCATAAATGGATTCAAATTTCCTAAATTCCCAATTTGGTCTACAATTTTTCCAAAATTACAATTTTACCCCTACTTTAAAAAAATGGTCAATTTCACCCCCAAAAATTCAAAAAAAAAGGCCAATTTGTCCTCCAACATCTTTATCATGTGCAATTGGCCCTCGATTTTAGAAAATTGTACTTTAGTCCCTCAAATTTTCGAAATCCCAAATTTTTCCCACAATTTCAACCTTTCAACTTGGACGAATTTGGTTTTATCAAATTGACCAATCAATCGAAGTTAATTATTGAAACTAAAGGTGGATTTGAGTTCCAACACTTCCACATGATTCAATTCCACTTTAAATCACACGATTTGACGTCGGATCGAGCTCAAACGAAGATTCGTCGGAAAATTAAGTGTAGAGAGAGAAACTTTGAAAGTTTACCATCGAGGGTGCGGTGTCCGAGCTTTCAATTTGGGCAGATAGCTCTCGTCCTGAGGTTACTCCTAGAATTAAGAATCACCTCAATTCATGTCAAATTGAGGGAGAATTTTGTTAGTAAAGATCTATCGATTCTCTCTCTAGCACCGATTGAAATTCACATAGGGGAGCTAAATTGGCTTACCTTTCCACTCTAATTTGGTCGTAAGAAGCTGAGGAGGTGTTGGGAGAGTTTGATTTGGCCTAAGGAGGCTCGAATTGGCTAATTTCAGCTCAACAGAAATAGGGCAGCTTCGGTCTGTCGGAGATGCTTCATTGATTGATCACGTCGGTGCTTTTCCAATGGCCCTCGAAGCAATTAGAGACTTCCATCGTGTAGTTGACTTCTCCCCGAGATTAAGGAACCTGACCACGCCTTCTTTGGCTCAAAAAAGACCCTATATCGGAGCTCTGGTTTGAGCTTCGTCAGAAAACTGAGTAGATGAGAGAGAGAGAGGTTTTTAAGTCTATGGAGGATGAATGGAGAGTGGCTCTTTATATAGTGAGCTAGAGGACTCTCCGATCATCCATTCGACACATTAATGACCATCATTGATGGCCTAAAACAAACCAAATGGAAATGCTTCTTCTTTGTTAGTGCTGTTGAATTTTCCAACGAGTGAATAGTATTGTCATCTGAAGGAAGAAGACGACATAGTTCTGAACCAGACCGGACCGATCCGAACCGAGTTCAACGCTTAAACCGGTCAGTTCAGGCTCGATTCAACCAACTTTTTCAAAATTAAAACTTTGTAAATTCATCTAAATACATTCTCTATTGACCTAAATTCTCAAATTTCAATTTTTTAAGCCACCTAGAAAAATGAATTTAGTATCTGGTTTAATAGTGGTTCAAACCGGTCCAAACTGGTTCAATCTAGTTTGGATCCGGTTCACCTGAATTGGTTTGGTTTTCTCTCCCAAATTATTCAAAGTTCCTTTTTCAAGGTTTTTATGACTCTTCGGGTCACTCGGTAGTTGTAAATTTCCCAATTTTTCCATTCTCTATGATTAGAGTTTGTGAACCGGTTCAATTTTTCTCACTCGGTTTGACTGGTTCATTCCTCAGTTTTCCTTAACTTAAAAGGGCGGGGTTTACAACTCTACTTAGTCGTTTAAACTCAATTATCCACTTGCTCCACGGAACTTATTATGATATGCTTGTCTTACTCATTTGCCCAAGGATATTTTCTTAGATTCAATCATTTTATTTGACCTTATCATGCTTAGGTAAATGACTATTCCTTACTGGAGTCACACCTTCTTAGAATGCTTGGACTTACCTGTCCTTTGTAGAGTGACATGTTCTGGAATTGTCTCTGTACAATATACTTATAGGGTCTCTTCTTGATATATGTTCCAACTTACTAATCCTTCAGGGATTATAGGATTTTCTCCCTCCTTACCATCTGGTTAGTTTCCTTAACTACCTTGAATACCCTCTTAACATCCAATGCTCATAAATCTATCATTTTATTATTTCGCACTAACCTTGTAATTCTCCCAACTTTGAAATTCGGACATTCTAGTACAAAATTCTCATATTTGATAGCATTCTTTCCTAAGGATTTTCGTTTCTTAGCCCATCCTTACTCGTTCATGACCATGTCGTGGTTACTCTCCATTCACTACTATTTGATCCCTTACAATGCACTTATTGATTCCTTGGATTCATCTTTGGGAGTTCCTTTTTTTTTTTGTCCCATTCTCTACTCTTATCCATCGAAGTAGAGACTTCTATCTATGGAACTATGTGTTCTACCATTTTACCATTCCTTGAAGTTTTCCTTCATTCATATCCCAACGGTCCCAAACCTCAGTTTTGGCTCCGTAATTGCTAGGCCAACAGGTTTGTCAATCTCGCTTTGGCTCAACAGCTACTATCCCATTCTGTCTATCAGTCTCGCATCAGCACAGTGGCAATTAACACAAATAACCAATTATGAAAATTTTCATGGCTCATAAGCATATTTTTCTACGAGCTTCAGTCCCTACCCACAAGCCTTGGGCACACTTCACGAGTTTTCCAAAATTGGGCCTTGGGCCATATAAGTTTCAAAATCGAGGCCTCCAGTCTACTAAAGCTATCTTAGCTCACAGAAAGGTCTCCCAAAATGTTTAAGAAGTTTCATGTAGTTAGGGGAGAAGATTCTTGGAAAATGATTTTCAAAACCAAAAATAATGCTCATCAACCCAACCAGGTATGATGTCGGAAAATCCCACTCATGGGGTACTGAGACGTGTTCATCCCAGTTGAATTACAATCGCAAATGTGCTTCTATGCACCAATACTCGCATAACTAGTTCCTACATGATCAGAGTATTCTCATATGGAAAACTTGGCATGAAAGACCTCTTACTTCCAAGTGTTTGCATATATTTCCTTAACTTTGCAAAATTACCAATTGGTCCTAACTTTCTTTAAAATTATCAATTGGTCCCCCACTTTCCAAAAATTGTCAATTGTCCCTCAATTTTATCAAAATTGTCAGCTGACCCTCAATTGGGGGTTAATTTATAAAAATCCCCTATTTTTCCTTTAATTGCAATTGGGCCCCCAATTTTCCAAAAATCCCCAAATTGCTCAATTTTGCCAAAAATTGTAATTTTACCCCCGAAATCTTATTTCATTCAATTGACCCCTTAAACTCAGTTAATGGACCCCTTTCATGATCTCATTCATGTTTCATATGTCTCCCTCATAATTTCAAGCTTTAGCATGCTGAAAATGGCTAAAAAATGAGCTCGAATGAAGCTTCACGGAAAAATCGGTCTATAGAGAGAAAGATTCGATTTGTTACTAGTGAGGATGCGGAAAATGAAGCTTTTGATTCCAATGGATTGTTCACTTCTTGGAGATCCTTCCTAGATCAAACAGCGCTTTAATTGGTGGCATGAGTGGTGTGAATTTCCTAATTTAATTTTCAAGTAAAACCGACTACGAGTAGTGAATTCCGGTGAAGGGTGGCAGAGGGGACTTACCAACTCAGCTCAAGGAAGATCGGGGCACTACTAGAGGTGTTCTAGGGAGCTTGGTTTAGCCTAAATTGTTCCAAGTATGGCTTGAATTGAGCTCAAGCAGCTTGGGTTGTAGACCACCGAGGAGCGACAGTACTGTGCAAGCTTGCTAGTGCTTCTTCGGCGATCTTTGAGCTGAATGGAGGATGTTGTCGTGTAGCAGACCTCCTCAGGATTCTTGAGAACCTAAATTCAACTCCATAGGTGGAGAAAAGTATCCAAGTCAGAGCTCTAGTTCATACTTCATCGAAAAATGGACACTTCTTCTTCTCTAGATGTTTGAGGGATGTGAAGGACAAATGGAGAGGAGCTCTATATATAGGGAGCTCATGGACTAAACGTTCTATTTGTTACCCCATCAATTGGCCATTAACTCTCTGATTTAAGGCCTTGTTGGAGGAGTTTATTGCACGATGGAGGAAGTGTGTCTATTTTAACCCTCTTCCTCTCCCATGTTTGAAGGTAGACTATGACTATGTGATGCACGTGCGAGCTTCGCACATGAGGACTTACCACGTGGCGCTATGTGATTGGCTGGCATTACTGATGTGGCTTCCTACTCAACAGCCTAGTTAGCCTTTGACCCATTGACAAGACATGTGGCAACCTCCTATTGGTTGTTCATTTTGATGTGATTGTTGACTGTGTTCGGTCAGCCGTTGACCGGGGACATGTGTTGCTCTCTTATTGGTCTATCTTCGCTAACGTGGGTTCCCCTCTAACTGTTGACCAAGGACACGTGTCGCCTTCTAATTGGTCAATGCTACCAGGCACTAATTGAGCGACTAACTAGGCGCGCTTCGCCACGTGTTGCATGTTGATTGGTCACGCCTACTGATTGGGCACTGACCTGGCAGTGGTATGTTGACCAGCTGGACCATTGATCAATCCGGTTTGATCGGGTCCAATGACATGAAAATGTAAATCGACTGGTTTAGGCCCAATTTGACCGAATTTCCAAAAATTCAAAATTTCTAAATTTATTTTCTATTTGATAGTGGCTTTAATTTTTCAATTTGATATTTTTATGCCACTTAGAAAAATGAATCTTTGAACTAGTTCTTCATGGTTCAATATGGTTCAGGTCTGATTCACTTGAAGTGGTCCAGTTTTTACATCCAATCAACTTCATGGTTCTTTTCCATGTTGTTTGGGTATTGCTTGGCCACTTGATATTTTCTAAATTCCCATTTTTACCCTTATTTACTAATTCTAGTTCACTTGGATCCTCAATTTCTATCGAAAATTTCTGGTTCCCTATTCCGATTCCCTAGTCCGAGAGGACAAGGTTTACAACTCTCCCCACCTTTTAGGAGTTTTGTCTCCAAAACACATTTTACATCCTTTAAATAGTGAATGACTTCACCTTCTTATTCTCTTCTTTCCCTTCCCATTCTAGCCATCTAGTTAGCATGTCTTTCCCAATTGAATCTAGTTAGAGATTAAATTTTTCCCTTCATGCCAACTTGTAATTTGCTCTAATATGATATCGTGGGGTACGTCCCTATCTTGGTTGCATCTCCTATGGCATCCTTTGTTCCTCTCCGCCCTTTGGGCATTTTTCATTCCCATGTCTTGGAGCATCTATGGTTTTATCACTATTTTCTTCCATTGCTATTAATGACATGATTTGGCATTCCTACTAGGGAAGAAGATATTAGTGATCCGGCTTCCTACTTCCTTCTCTTTAAGCGTTCCCTAAGCTATTTTCCTTATGTTATTAGAGTGTTACACCACTCGTTTCTAGTTCGTGCATCTCTTCTATGCACCAACATTTTACTTTATCTTAGACGTCCTACATTTCATAATCGTTTGGGTTTTCCTTATTTACCCATCCTTCACCATCCTCCTTATTGAGTACTTTCAGTTCCGCTATTAAGTCTCCCGATCACTTCTCGACTTATCGACCTGCTCTTGCTTTTTCCTCCATCATGCACTTCATGATAGCGTCCCAACCTAAGGATTTTCATTCCCTAGTCCATCCTTACTCATTTGTGGCTATTTTGTGGTTACTTTCCTCTTTCTTTTATTTAATCCCATATATTATAATTATTGATTTCTTGGACTTTTCTTGGGGAATTCCTTTTGTTAGTCCTAATCCCTACTCTCATTCTTTGGAACTATGCATTCAACCTTCTTACAATTCCTAGAAGGTGTCCTTCCCTTACCCCTGTTTATATTGGTACATTCATCCATCTTCAATCATTTATCGTCTTTAAATTTCCATTTCAAACTTCATTTCATGTATTCCACACTATGCCCAACTGTCCAACCTTAAGCTCTCTCATGTGGGCATGGACTAGAATCAGCCTTGATGTCCATCATTATTCCTTTAATCACCTCTTAATTGAAGTGCGTACTTCTCCAAGGTTCCTCTCCTTTCAGAAATCCTTTCCTTTATTCCTTTATTATGAGTATTCTACTCATCCCCACCTATTACGGCATCATTCGATGTTATCTTCCTGCTCACCCCTTCCATATTTTTAACTTACTCCTTAGGCACTCAAGAATACGCTTCCATTATACTTGGTCCTTTACCTTAACCTACATTCCATTTTCAAGCTTATCTTCATATTCCAATTCAATTGGATCTATCACTTCTCCGTTGTGATATATACCTCTCCAGGACTACTTTCCTCGGTAGGCTTCTTTCTCTCTTCCTGGAATTTCCCATTTTATTCGTCCTTATGGATATTTGACCTAGAGCAACTTTATGATGTCCTTAACATCATCCTACTCGTTTTCCCTTTCTTTGGGAACATTGTGGCCACATCCTTTGTACCATATCCTTATTCATACTTGTATCTTTTTACAAGTTTACTTTCTTAGGGAAGAGTTCAGATCCCTTTAGATATGAGATTTTTTTTGGACCTTTTGGTGAAAGCCTTACTTCATCCTTCACGTAGCTTGAGTTTGACCATCCTTGATGTATTAGTTGATATTAATTGGTTGCCTTAGGAATTTTCTTCATCCTTCTTTTTCCAATGTTCGATCTTTCCACTTCTTTGCTCGTATTTTTTAGGCATGAGATCACATAATGATTTTGAAAGACATATTTTTAAGAACTTGAAAATTTTCATTTATTATCGAAACAGGAATACATTTGGGGCTTTTATCTCCTCTTTATAGGGAGGGTGTTAAAATGAAAGGTCGGGAAGTAGCTGCTACTATACAAGGGCTTTGAAGAGTTTCCTTCTGGTGAGGTTGAAATCCCTAATTGGAGTCGTGGTTCTTGGTGTGGTATCCCTTCGGACCCCGATAGCTAAGGAGGTGTTGTTCTTGGAAGGTATTACCTTAAATCCTTGGGGTGTGGGATAGTCATTCTCTATTTGTCCTATTTCTCCACACCTATGATAGTTTATTTTAGTACTTGCCCTTACTAGTGTTGGGCACTTTCTCACATAGTGTCCCCATTGTCCATACTTATAACAGGTCATTTCCTTATGTGGACCTTTGTAGCTCCTCCTACACTTTGAGCTTTGGGAAGTCTTTCTTGGGGACTGCTGATGGTTTTGTACATCATCGTCCTTGGGGCGTGTACTTCCTATAGGGAAGTCCCCTTTTCTTTGCGGAAAGTAAGGTTTTTCCAAACACATTAACAAACTCTTTGTGGAGTCTTCTCTACTTAGGGGTTATTCCAAGTGTAATATCTCGAGTCCTCCTAGGCTTCTTAGTTCCCAGACTCAACTCCTTATTTGGAATGAGATTTCTCACGGGTCCCGTTGTGGCTCTGGAAACACAAGTTCGTTTGGTCCCTTTTCTTGGGGTCATCTTCCTACAGGATGGGTAGTTTTGTTTAGTTATATATTATATAGTTTTGAAAATTAATTTGAGGGAATATGCTTGGATACCACTCAAGTTGTCACACCCCGACCTGATTTGGTCGGAACCCCATGAGCAACCTGCCACTCTCTTTGGTCTAAGAAGAGTCACCACTTCCAAAACCACGAGTCGTAAGGGACATGTACTATCACGCTCCGACCCTATTTGGTCGGATCCCCATTATCAACCTGCCACTCTCCTGGTTTATTAAAGGGTTTCCCCCTATTATAAACCATAAAGAGTAAGGCGTCCTTTAAACCTGCACCTTTTCCAGGAATAACATAAACAAAACTACATAATAATTTAGATTTATCATACCTGTATCATAGGCGTTTTAGTTTATGGTCTTTAAGGGTAGACTTTCTAAAATCTCCTGAAAGGGATATAAGGGAGGGGTGAGTACGACTACTCAGTGAATGGGTTTTCCAAAAGTTTAGACTTATAAGAAAACATTTATTTTTGGAGTGTGCCAAACTCCTTTCTTTTCAAAAATCCCTTCATTTAAAAATTCAGGTTTTTCCATCATTTCTTATTTACCATGGTGTGTCATCACCCAACACACATCCTTCAACATGAAGGTTACACACATTCACAGGTCAGCATGACTACTGAACCCACTAGTGGCTTCAGAGCAACTTTACCAGCCACTCGGATAGAAGCACGACCACTTCTACCCTGAGATCGAGTGGATGTACACGACATCCGACCCTTAATCCCGAAATCGATTTTTCGTGTTCGTATGAGGACAGAGACCTCATCCTGTCCCCACCCAGGTCTCATGCACTTGGTGCTACTCCAAATTTCGCATGGACACCTGGAACGATGATATGCCCTTATACTCACTGGGTCGTCTAGGGCCCTTAGGACACATCACTACCCCTTATGGGCATCTTCATGATCACGTACTCATAGTGCATGCACAAACAAAGTTTTCTTAAATTGCCATGTAATATGTGGTGCCATTTGTCCCAACGACCCCAACTCTCAACTCAATCCATAGTTGTTTGTCTTGACTGATCCGTTGACCTGTCATGTTGCACTGCCGCTAGTTGACTGAGCATGTCAGTCCTATCTTGGTACCATGGCCAAACAATTCACTTATTAAGTTTTATGGCACATATATCATGTTCGTTTACGAGCTCCTGCTCATGCCAACTGGCCTTGGGCCCACTGTACGAGATTTTTTTAAAAAACAATTAGGCATATTAACCCCTAAGTTCCAAAACCAAGGCCCTCGGCCTATAAGAGCTATTCGAGCTCCCGTCAAGAAGGTCTTCCAAATAGTTTAAGCATTGGCACATAGTCAGGGGAGTGCACTTCCAACAAAAATAGGTTTTCACTGTTCATTATACCGACTGGGTATAAGGACATCTATGTTCATAACCAATGAACGGGTTTTCAACTTTCTTTAAGGAAGTCTCATCATACCAATCGGGTATAATTTACTTACAACCGGTAAGTAGTTTTCCATAAAATTTTTACATCACCTCCTCTATATTGTGATGTTTAAAATACCACTAAATAATGGGTTTTCATACCGAGGTACTTATCATCCCCAACTGGGTATGATATAAAATCCTTCTTACAACCGGTAAGTGGTTTTTAACTTTAAGTTGTGCTCATCATCCCAACCGAGTATGACGTTAGTAAACCCACTCACCCGTTAACGTAGTGAATTCCACTAGACCGGTTCTTTGTATTCATGCAAGCTCGTCCATGCTGGCGTTCCTGGTAGCTCGTGTTCCTACATGATATGAACATGCTTGTTCATTATTACTCAGCTTAACAACCTTCATTCATTTCAAACAAATGAGAAAACCCAAACTTTTTAGTTATTTGCAATTAGGTCCCAAAAGTTATTTCTCTTTAAATTTAAGTCCCTAAATGCCGATTTTTCCTCAAATTGAGTCCCGAAACTTTTAAAATTTATCTTGGGACCTCAATTTATTCAATTTCACAAAAAGGGGTTTAATTTCCCAAATTTCCAATTTGGTCCCCCAACTTTTCCAAAATTACCATTTTGCCATTCCTTTACAAAAATGGTAAGTTTTGCCCCAAAAATTTCAAAATTCCTCAATTGGTCCTCTAACATTATTTTCATGCCCAATTGACCCTCAATTTCATAAAATTGAATTTTGGTCCTTTGAATTTCAAAATGCCCCAATTTTCCCCAATTTTTTACCAGTGAGGGCACGGCAATCTGAGCTTTCGATTTGGGCAGATAGTTCTCATCTTGAGGTTCATCCTAGAATCAAGAATCAAATCCATTGATGCCGAATTGAGTTAGAATT
Organism: Trapa bicornis; assembly: GCA_030064425.1. Lineage (NCBI taxonomy): Eukaryota > Viridiplantae > Streptophyta > Magnoliopsida > Myrtales > Lythraceae > Trapa > Trapa bicornis. Next base: position 11,091,171 of record CM057753.1, on the reverse strand, counting down.
TCATCATTGAAATTATGTCGGTTCTCTCTCTAGCACCAGTCGAAAATTGCAGAGGGGAGCCGAATTGGCTTACCTTTCAGTCCTAATTCGGCCGTGAGAGGGCTGAGGAAGTGTTGGAAGGACTTGATTTGGCCTGAGGAGGGCTTGAAATGGCCAATTTCAGCTCAGTCGAAATAGGGCAGCTTTGGTCCACCAGAGCTGCTTCACTGTTTCATCACGCCGGCAGCCCTTAGAGTGAACGGAGACTACAGACGTGTAGCTGACTTCTCCCCAGTTCTAAAGAACCCAACCTCACCTTGTTTGACTCAAAAAAGACCCCATGTCGGAGATCTGGTTCAAGCTTCGCCGAAAAATGGAGCAATTGAGAGAGAACAAAGTTTTTTGTGACTCCTTGGGTCACTTAGGGCCCATAAAATTATCAGTTTATCATCTCTTTATCGATTCCGGTTCATAAACTGACTCGATCCTTAAACCGATTCAATCTGGTTTGGATCCAACTCACCCAAACTAATCTGGTTTTTCTTTCCCACTTTGTTCTAAGGTTCCTTCCATGGTTTATAAATCTCTTCGGATCACAAGGGATCCATAAATTTCCTGTTTAGCCTTTCTCTATCGGTTCCGGTTCATAAATCGGTTCAATCCTATTGGACCCGGTTCATCCAAACCAGTCTAGTTTTCCTCTTCCAATTCATCCTAAGGTTATTTTCCATAGTATTATGAACCATTTGGATCACTTGGGAGTTGTAAATTCTTAAATTGCCCATTCACAATTGATCAGGTTTGTGAACCGGTTCAGTTTTCTCACTCGATTTGACCGGTTCCCTTCCCGGTTTTCTTTAGCTCAAAAGGGCGGGGTTTACATGTACCTTCTATCATTGTTCCATATAATAACATTATACAAAACTAAAAACATTAAAAGTAAATTATCTAGATTTTTAGGCTTGGCGTAAGGATTCCCTTAAAGGGTTGTCATCTTTCCTAAAAAAAGTTTAAAGAGAAGGGGTGAGTTTCTACAAATCAGTGAGCGGGTATTATGATGAGTTTTCAAAAGAATTTATAACATCTTTCATGTTCACTGATGGGTGTATTTAACTCGGTCAATACTTCCCCTTTTTTCTCGAGATTTGTTTAGCAAACAAACACACGCCCTTTAACAAAAAGGTTTCAAACATTCGCGAGATGCAGTTACACTGACTACACCCACTTGTGGATCAGTGCGTCTTTACCATACACCCTGAAAGAAGTCCTCAACTTCTACCCAGAGATTGAGTGGACATCAATTGTCCAACCCTCAGACCCAAAGATACTTCATGGCCACTAGGACGAGACCTCTCCTAACCCCGCCTCGGTCTCAATGCGAAGGAAGCTTCTCTGAGCTTCGAGACTCATTGGATGACCCAACTTCCCTTATGCAACCTATGTCGTCCAACGGCCCTTAGATAAAACACTACCCTAAACTAGGCATCTCGATGGTTCTGTATCTTAGTGTATGCACAAGCAAAAGTCTTAGTATTTATATCCATTATCTTTGGTGCTACCGGCCCAACGGTCCCGAAACTTGGCTTTGGCTCCATAACTGCTAGCCCAACAGGTTCGTCAATCTCGCTTCAGCTCAACAGCTACTATCCCATCGAGTTTGTCAGTCTGACTTCAGCACAATGGTGATTCACACAAATAACTGATTATGAAAATTATCATGGCTCATAAGCTTATTTGTCTACGGGCTTCAGTTTATGCCCACTAACCTTGGGCCCACTTCACGAGTTTTCCAAAACTAGGCCTTGGGCCATATAAGTTTCAAAACCGAGGCCTACAATCTACTGAAGATATCTTAGCTCTTGACAGAAAAGTCTCCCAAAATGTTTAAGTAGATTCATGCAATTAGGAGAGAACATTCCGAAAAAAAAAATTCTAAACCGAAAACAATGCTTATCAACCCAACCGGGTATGATGTTGGAAAATCCTACTTATAGGGAACTGAGATACATTCATCCCAGTTGAATTCCAATCGCAAATGTGCTTCTTTGCACCAATAATCGCATGACCAGTTCTTACAAGGTCTAAGTATTCTCATAAGGGAAACTTGGCATGAAAGACCTCTTACTTACAAGTGTGTGCATATATGTCCTTAATTTTTTAAAATTACCAATTGGTCCTCACTTTCTTTAAAATTACCATTGGGTCTCCCACTTTCCCAAAATTTTCAATTGGCCCTCAATTGGGAGTTAATTTCATAAAAATCCTCATATTTTCCTTTAATTGCAATACGGCCCCTAATTTTCCAAAAATCCCCAAATTGCCCAAATTTTCCAAAAATTGTAATTTGACCCCCGACATCTTATTTCATTTGATTGACCCCATAAACTCGGTTAATTGACCCCTTTCATGATCTCATTCATCTTCCTTATGTCTCCTTCATCATTTCAGGCTTTAGCACGCTGAAAATGGCTAAAAATGAGATTTGAAACTTTTTCAGAAAATCGGTCTAGAGAGAGAAAGTTTTTATTTCTTACCGGTGAGGATCTGACAATTGAAGCTTTTGATTCTGATGGATTTTTCTTTTTCTGGAGATCCTTCCTGGATCAATCCACACTTCAATTGGTGGCCTAAGGTGTGTAGATTTCGCAATTTAGTTTTCAGGAAAAACTTACTGTGAATAGTGAATTACGGCGAAGGGCGGCAGAGGGGACTTACCAACTCAGTTAAGGAAAGGTCGGGCACTTCTAGAAAGCTTGGTTTGGTCAAAATTGGTCTGAGGATGGATCAAATTGAGCTCAAGTAGCTCGGGTTACAAACCGCTAAGAAGTAATGGTATTGTGCGAGCTCGTTGGTGCTTCTCCAACAAACCTCAAGCTAAATAGAGGATGTCATCATGTAGCTAACTTCCTCATAATTCCAATGAACCCAAATTTGACTTCGGAGGTGAAGAAAAAAGCCCAAGTTGGAGCTCTAGTTCATACTTCATCGAAAAATGGACACTTCTTCTTCTTCAAGCATTTGAGGGGTGAGGAGGACGAATGAAGAGAAGCTCTTTATATAGGGAGCTCAGGGACTGAACGTTCTATTTGTTACCCCCATCAATTAGCCATGAACTCTTCAATTTAAGGCCTTGTCAGAGAAGTTTATTGGTCTCCGGAGGAAGGGCGTGCATTTTGGCCCTCTTCCTCTCCCCTGTCTGAAGGTAGACGATGACCCTGTGCTACAAATCCAAGCTTCACACGTGTGGACTTGCCACGTGGCGCTGTGTGATTGGATGGCTTTACTGATGTGGCTTTCTACTTAGCAGCCTACTCAACCATTGACCCGTTAACTGGACAAGAGGCAACCTCCTATTGGTCGTTCGTTCCAATGTGGCTATTGACTGTGTCTGGTTAACTATTAATCGAGGACACGTGTCGCTCTCTTATTGGCTGGTCTTCACTGACGTAGGTTCTCCTCTTTTGACCATTAATCGAGGACACATGTCACCTTTTGATTGGCCAGCACTTTCAAGCACTGATTAAGTGACTGATTGGACGCACTTCACCATGCGTTGCATGTTGATTGGTCATCCATGTTGATTGGGATCTAACCTAGCAGCAGTTCGTTAACCGGCATGACCATTGACCGCTCCAGTCCAACCGGGTTTGGTGACCCAAAAACTTAAATTGGTCAATTCAAGCCCGATTCGACTGGTTTCCCAAAAATTAAAATTTTCTAAATTTATTTTCTATTTGATAGTGGCTTCAATTTTCCAATTTGATATTTTTAAACCACCTATAAAAATGAATCTTTAAACTGGTTATTCACGGTTCAATATGGATCAGGTCTGGTTCACCTTGAACCGGACCAGTTTTCACATCCAATCAACTTAATGGTTCTTTTCCATGATGTTTTTGTATTTCTTGGTCACTTGTGATTTTCCAAATTCTCATTTTGACCCTTCTTTACTAATTTCGATTCACTTGTATCCTCAGTTTCACTCAAAAATTTCTAGTTCCCTATTTCGGTTCCTTAGTCCAAGAGGACGAAGTTTACATATTGTGTCTTGCCCATATCCATTAATTTTTATATGTTTCTAAGTTCACTCAATATAACAAATTCTACTTTGAATTTTGCTCATACTTTTTCCTTATCATGGATTTGCACACTCATGAGACATTTCTCAATAGTGATCATAGAGGGAGTCTCTACTACTTGTGCATGTGGCATCACTCTATTGCTCCTTATGTTTATTTTTGTGTACCTATTTTTTACTTTGTTATTACATCAGTGCCTAGGTCGTCCGGTGACTAAGATTATTAATCATGTCCAATTTTTAAATTTAATAAAATCTTGTTCCTCACTATTTTTCTATGATTCTTGTGTCATTGGCAAACCTTCTCAACATCCATTTTCATTAACTAATCATCATAGTCATTTTCTATTTTAGGTTGTTCATACAATTATTTGGGAACTTGCACCTATTACATCTCACTTCAGGTATCTTTACTATATTCATTTTTTTTATGATTATAGTAAATATTATTGGATATTATTTATGTGACACCGTTCTGAAATCACACAACGTTTTTACGATTTTTTGATGTCACATGAAAAATCAGTTTGATTTCACAATCAAGAGTCTTCAAATTGATGATGTCTGTGAATTTCTCTCTACCTCATTTCAAATTGAATCACAGACCAACAATATTTTTCATTGTCTCTTATCCTCATACTTCATAGCAAAATGGCTCTACTAAGAGAATAATTCATCATATTACTAATATGGGTCACATCATACTTACTTATGTTGGTCTTCCATCTAAATTTTGGGCTTATTCTTTTAAGACGGATGTCTACTTTATCAACAAACTTCCGATTATATCTCTTCAGTTTCAAACTCCATATTCTTTACTTCATCACAAGTTACTTAACTATAACCATCTCTGAGTTTTTGGCTACCTCTACTACCCCCTCTGGCTATCATGAGTTTGGTTGTCTTCCTCTCTCTCTAGGATGTATCTTTATTTGTCTAATAGTTAATTTTAATGAGTAAGTTTTTTCCTCACACAATATCATTCACCCCCATCCACACCCATTATCATTCCTCTCCTTTATCTACTATGGTGTTCAAATAATTCTTCTCCTTTCTGAGATTGTGGCCTCCCCTTATGCTATGTGTCGGTCAGCCTTTCATATTTCTACTAATCCAACAGCCTTTCATATTTCTCTTCCTTAAGCTATCTAAACCTTTCTTTAAGCTAATTATCAAGATTGTTGGCGAAAGGCCATGCACGATGAATACTCTATATATACGAAATCATACATGGTATATTGTTACAACACCTCCTGACATGAAAATGATTAGATGTAAATGGGTCTACAAGATTAAATAAAACTCTTATAGGTTTATCGAGAGAAATAAAGTTCGGTTGGCTGCCAAATACTATTCTTAGGAAAAAGGATTGGACTATGTTGCATGCTACCTAGCTCAGTGGTTAAGCCAATTACTATTCACTTATATTCTATTTCTCTCAATCTCCTGCGTTGGCATCTTCATCAATTAGATGTTAAGAATACTTTTTTTCATGTTATCTTTATGAGAAAGTCTGTGACTCACCCCTTAGGTTTTGTAGATCATCCTCATCCGCGTCATATCTACCTCTTATGCATGTCTCTCTACGGTCTCAAACAAACTATTCGAACGGCTGATACATCACTTTTCATTTATGTGCATATTGTCACACTTATGTATCTTTTAGTTTATGTTGACGATATTATCCTTGCTAGTGGCACCAATGCTCATTTATCTAAGGTCATCTCTACTCTTCAAATTGGGTTCTCTATAAAGGACATGAGTGCTCTACAAAAATTCTTAGGACAAAAGGTTTTCTATCATTTAATATGTCTTTTTCTCACTCGGACTAAATATATCATTGATATTTTTAGAGTACCAATATGATTGATTATCGTCCCCTTTCCACTCTAGTCGTCTCGAGATTATGGTTATTTGTCTTTGATGATAGTACAGTTGATAATTCTAGTGAGTATTGTCAAATTATAGGGTCCTTACCCTTTACTCTGAGTCATCTAGATATTTCCTATGTTGTCACTCAGGTATGTCAGTTTATGATCTTAATCTTGATATCAAGAGAGATTTCACCATGACTTTCCATTATTACTTACATGTCTACTATGTTGGCAATCCCTGAGTGTAGACATTTGATAGGAGCCTACAGTATTTTCTTAATAGAAATTTAGCTTCTTGTAACTCTAAAAAAATAATATATTATCAATCCAATACAAAGGTTAAATATAAGAGTTTAGTCAATGGTACTCCTAAGCTTATATGGCTCAAGTCCTTACTCAATAACATTCACCTTTCACTCTCAGTTTTACCAACATTGTGGTGTGACAATTCATTAGTCATTTATTTAACTGATAATCTAGTGTCTAATGCGCGCACAAAATATATTAAAATTAATTATCAATTTACTCAATAACGAGTACAATGCAATCAACTGTATAATGTATAACGCTTAATTAGCTAATATTTTTATTAAGCATCTCTCGACTCTGTTCGATTCAATACACTTTAGTTCAAATTCAATACTTCTGGTATCAACTTGTGTTTGCGAAGTAGTATAATGGAATCTTAATTATTATGGGCACATGCACCAAATCAGGAATAATGATAGAATTATCAGCAAATAAACTCGAGTCTCCATCAACATTGGAATTCATATTTTTCACCATGATAATTCCCGATCATGTGGCATGATCACCTTAAGAGAATTTCACCTATATGATTAGCTTCTACTCTTTCATGTTATCACAAGTTTATGTATTATAAACCATGTCATCTGTCAGAATTATCTAATTAATCAATTGAATTCTCATTTTATTCCACCCTTCCTACTCTCTTTCAACAAAATCAAGAAATTCATTCATAAATATTAGGTATTTTGGTGCAATTTACCAAAAATATATAAGAAGTAATTAGGATTCAAGGGGAACTCATATCTCATAATTAAAATGGTGACCACTTGTTGTTTGGTACTATCTTAATGGTGGAAGATCAATTCATATCACAAGATTGTGGCCACACGAGTGCAATTGCTTAGAGATAATTGCCTTGATAATTTATGTGGCTGGAAAAGGACCCGGGTGTCTAAAGGAGGACTCCTTGATGTCGAGCACCTATTATATATATTAGCTAGCCTACTTAATTAGTCCATATATATTTGTATATATTTTGGGTCAAAAAAGGATGAGAAATAGTCTTTTGCACAAACTTTAGTTAATAGACAGCGCAAGAAATGAAAATATTACTATGTCAATATTTAAATGATAGCTCATTTTTCTTCAGCGAATAATATGATCTATATAATGATGGAGTGCCAACCGTTTGGCGTCTTGTACTTGGATTCTTTTATTTTTATAATGATCTATATTATATTAATACATATGTAATTAAGGGTACATTAAGATGGTCATTCCTCCTTTAACCAATATAAATTGGTTGAAATTGAAATGTAATTATTCTTTTTTAGCAAAAATATATGATCAAAATTTATATGGAAAGAATTTTACGAAAAAAATCCCCTTAAATTTTGGGACAATGGACAATAATATCGAAATAAATGAGAACATGCGGATGTAACCCAAAGGAGGATCGGACATATGGTTATCCCTTTCCCAATAGGCTATTATCATGGCTTTCTTTCCACGCTCTCCATTGGGAATCGACCCATCAAATGACTAACTAATTAAAGTGGTGATAATGATGTTATGATAATATTAATTTAAAATAATTCCTTCTTTAACCAAAAAAGAAAGAAAAAGAAGCCTTGTCTCCGAAGTCTAAATTCTCTTTAGCCGTCCATTCCAACTCCCCATTCCTATAATCCATAATATTCTTCTCATTCATAACCCTTGTGAGAAAAAAAATTAAAATATTATATATTATTAAAATTAATTTTTATTATATATATTCACACAAAATAATATATATATATATATATATTAATATAGTAATATGGAAAATTATATAATGAGAATATAATTTATAATTAATTCCTCCATCTACTTTTTTTATCGAATAAATACTATCCTTAATGAAGTAATAAAATAAAATTATATTTATATATATTAAATTATTTTTTAAAATGATATATTAGACTATTTCCACAGCCGTTGAATAGTCTCACCTTAATTTTGCCCTTTTAATTCATTTATCTAAGCTACGTCTTTGTTTAGCACTCCTACCATCTTCATTGACACTCTTCCTTTTTCTAAATTAGCCCCTCTCCCTCTCATTCTCTGTATCTCTCTATACAAACCAAGCTTGCCTTTTGTTTGTTCATGGTGTAGGAAGAAGATCATCCCACTTTAGAGTCATCATTATTCTCAGTAGATATATATATATATATAATATACAGGAGGCCCTCTTCCCCCAATATCAGAAACCCTAAGACTTCCATCTTCCTAATTTTCCCTATAACTCCAGTAAGAGACAATAGGATGAAGACCCCATCAAATTCAATCAAGAGAAGATTTGCTCTAAAGTTTCTCAGGACCCTCGTGAGGATAAGGAAATCTACGCACCAGCCTTCTCCATCGCAATCATCTACATGGGAGATCCGTAGACGCGCTCAAAGGATAAAGCTCGCAGCGTACTCTTCCATGGCTCGAACCGTGGGTTCAAAAAGGGCCTGGAGTCGAGCCCTCACGATGAAGCTCCGTGCTGCAATGGGTAATCGACCGTGGTCGATGATAAAGCAGGAATCAAAGAAGATGACTAGACGAAAGTTGATTGCTAAGAGGAAGAGACATATGGAAAAGGACCTGAATTCGGGAGTCCAAGAGCTAAGGCGGCTAGTTCCGGGCGGCCAATGGATGGATCCTCTGAGCCTTATGCAGGAGACGGCTCATTTTCTGCGGTGCCTTGAGACTCAGGTTAGGGTCATGAGGAGTATTGTTGCTGAAGGGGAAGGTTTCCCCTGTTGAGAAGGTGATAAAACTATTATCCACATACACATATACGTATACAGACAAAGTACACCACATACCTATATTTTTTGTTTCTATAATATGTATACAGACAAAGTACACTACATGTGCAATCAGCCATACAGGGCTGAAGGCTCATCACTTAAAATGTTGTATTTTGTTGAAATGATAGATGCTAAATGGTTAAAAGTTTGATGTCATATATTTTGGTACATTTGATCTCCACATGTATTGGTCTTTGGAGAACCCCATATCTGGAAGTGAACTCACTCTCCCAAAGTGCTTTGGGAACACTATTATAGTATATGTATTTTATACATAAGATTTATCACATGCCTTAGAGTATGGTTTCTTGAAATTACACAGTATGTGTGTATACCTATTTGTAGCTGATAATTGCACATATTTATGGTTGGATGGCGATATATCAATGGGGAAATAAGGAATGGAGCAAAGTTCAATTAGTCATGTCAGAAAATCCCAACTTGGCTTGTTATAATGTTGTTAATCATTGAACCGACCCATAACTAAACCGGGTAAGAACCGGCATAGACAGTGAGAACTCATAAATAAACCATAATTATATAATTAGTGATTGTTTATGTACATAACTCATAACCAGTTTATATTAGATAGGTTAATTAATCTATCATATGTCCAATCACTACATTATAATAAATATTGATTTAATGTTATTTATAATATTACATGATAATCAATTAACTAACCGTTTGTCCAAAATATATAGGGTAATAGTAAATTATTTAATTAAAATATATATATCATGCAATACATTTTTTTTGCAAAATAGGGATATTATTTTTTATTTTAAAAATATAATCCAAAATTAGATAAAATATAAAAGTGTTTTAAATTTATAAAATTTTAATATTTTTAATTTTTAATTTTTAATTATACATAGATAAAAGTACTGATTTCTAATTCAGTACTTCCTACCAAAAAGTTATTAACTAGAAATTTGATACGAGGGTAGTATATGCATCAACAACCCTCCAACGAGGAATAGAGATAAACTATGATAGAGAGTTTTGTATTAACTTTGTATTAATTAAAGATAATTATAAAAAATATTATGGCTTATATACAATTATATAACCTTTTAGTTTTGAGCGGCTCTTAAATGCATCAATTACCTTGGGTGACATATTGATATGATATAGTTATTTAAAAAAAATATAAATGCTAATTTCTTTAAATAATAATAATATAAAATATTTAATAAATATTGGGAGAAAATAATTCCAAATTGCAAGCCAAATAGTTTACAAAGGTATTTTTTTTATTTCTCCATGCCCTTTGCATCACCTATCCTCATTACTAGTTAACTTTCCCTTTCATCCTCCCTAAATAGCTCCATCCAAGTTTTAAATTCATATCATATTTATAAAGATAATTTTTTTGAATTATTTCAATCTTTATTATTCCTACTTGACATACCATGCTTTTAAATTTTCATTATGATGAAAAAAATTAATGTTTGCTGCAGTATATATTATTGTGAAATTGAAGTTGTTTACTCTTGCTCTCTCAAGGCAGAAAACAAAGCCGAAAAACTTGTGGAATATGTGTCTTTCATTTTCGAATTTATATGGAGCAAGCTTATCCTCTTGCTTCCATGTTTTCTTTAGGCCACAAAGGTGATCAATAAGTAGAAAACCCATGATGATAGGTAGAGGAAGATGAACAAATGATATGCATTTCCAAAAAAAAAGAGAAATTGGTTAGGGAGTTCAAAAGATTTATGTAGTGAAAATGATTGTATAAAGCATGTTACTCTGAATGGGCATGGAGAGAATCTGAATGGGGTAGCATGGAGATAAGAAAAAAGGATTATTGATTGAGCAAAGAATATGTAGAAAAGCAGTTAGTAACGTGAAGAATGGGCAACATGGAATCTTGAGAATTGGAATTGGTTCGAAAATAGTAAAAAGACAGTCTTATTATTATTTACTCGTATTCACATAACAATGAATTTATTTCGGATTTCTAATAATTATACCACAACTTTCAGGGCTTCTTAATATAATAATGAATATGGAAAAGATGTTAATGCTAAATTATAAATATGTTCCTAAAATTTTATATTGTTTAAAATTCATGTTCTCCAACTTTATAAATAGATAATTTAATTCTAATAATCACTGTAAAAAATATTTATTTTCAATCTATTGATAAAATATTAAATTAACGGATAGATAAAAATTGAATCATATTTGATTGAAAACATTAGAAAAGAAAGAGGAGGAGATGGACTAAAAGGAGGGGCGCCGAGCTTATGGACGGTGGGACCCCGACAAGGTGGCCATCGGGATATAATAAAATTTAATATTTTTTATATTTTAGTAAATAACATTATATCACATTATTCTAATATAATATTTTAATATCTTTATGTTAATATAAATATATTCATAATAATGTAGTTTATATAAATATAGGTATTAAACAATGTTATATTTATTAACACATTTTTATTATATACAATTTATTTTTTATACATCATATTTTATTATTTAAAATAAAATATTACATTATTATCACCAAATAATTATTTATCTAAAACATTATTAATTTTATTGTAAAATTATATTATGTCATTCTAGTATAATTTTTAGTACATTTAAACTAATATAAATATGTTTCTAGTGATACATAAACTTAAACATCAACAGTAAAATTTAATTGATATATTCATAATTACATATAATATTAATGGATTATAATTATAATTTAATAAATTTATATTCAGAATCCTTACAAATCAATTCTAAAACTTTTACCAAATAAGAATTAAGTTCTACCTCCAAAGCTCTTCATCTGAACATATATCAAGAAAGTTCGTCGACAGGCCTAAGATTGGGCAATCCCTGGTTGATGCCGATGGACTGAGTAGGCTAGGTTAGCGGAGAGGTGATTATCAATAGAGGGAAGCGTTCCAAGTAAATTAATTTAGGCCACCGTCCTATTTTCCTAAATAAAACTATCCAATTAAAAAGATGGAGAAGATAATAACGTGTAATAGTCTATTACGACACTTTTTATACCTCCATTTCCCTCTATTTAATAAACATAGCAAAACAAACAAGGAAATTTATATCTTATCCTTCAAAATAGCTCACTTCACCTCAATATCCATCAGCTTGTGTTCCCTCTTTAACCCTAGCAATATAATACCTTACATCTTGTCAATCAATAAAACCCAGGATATCCTCGAGTACGTCTAAAGTGGGTTTGACAACAGAGAAAATAGTCAGCAAGAGCAACGAAGCACAGAAACTGATTGGATATTACCAAAGTTCAAGAATTAATAGTTACATGGCATATACATTTCTCTAACAGAGAGATGGGCAGAAATTTGTCAATGTGGTCCAAGCACTTAACTAGCAGCATGCTACATCTAAAAAATGAATCTAGGAACTATACCACAGAGTTTCTAAATGTTCCAGCTATGTGGTTAGGGAATTCCCAACTTAAAATCATCATTTAAGAATTCAAATATTTCAGCTGTGCCGAAGAGGTCATGAGGAGCAACAAGCTGAATTGATGAAGATTCTACACCTCTGGAAAGGAAACCTGCAGGAGAGCTGGGCACAGGCGGTGAGATGGGGAAAGCCAAAGCAAGGCCAATCAAGTAGAAGGCAACCGTCTCTATCTCAATACAACAGAAGCCTACTAATGAAGATGGGCAGGGATTTCCTGTGCATAAGAAAGAAGTTCGTGGTTAGAATAAGCACCTCATGCAGAGCAGAATAATGTCAACAGAAACTAGCAAACTAATACTAAAACTAAAAGAGACTATTGAGAAAACAGCAAAGGTCTGTAACATGGGACATAATGAGAGTGAGACTAGAGCTGCAGACATACACTGCATTAGCAATTTCCAAAGAAAAGTCTGAACTCTCAATTTTGACAATAGTAAATTTTACAAGGGGTCCAGCAAAAACTGAGTCAATTTATTATACCCAAATGAACCAAAAATCTCAACAAATATTTTTATACTTGGTGAAGTGCAACAAATACATTTGGCTTGATATTGTATCAAAATAGAGAAAAAAGGGATGACCATGTTAATGATCCAAGAAATTTGAACTCATAAAGGACACCATTATTTTGGGAATAGTTAAGGGTATCATCTTTAACTGAATCCTACGATGGGATTATTTTTATAACAAAAATGCTATCATGTTCATAATTGCTCATACACATCCCATCTTTGAAATCTGAGCTGAATCAAAATCAAGAAACAGCATCCTTTGGCTATTATGCACTCAATCAATAGTAAAGAATTCAAGGTAGTGACATAGGAATCACAAAATTAGGCAGCTTGGAACAGAGTTATCCAGAGCTGCTGTGTCATTGCTTAGAGTACAATCATTTCATAATGAAAATCATCTGCACAAAGAGACTGCAAGCAAAAGTCTTTACTTTGGTTTGATAATCAGCCTAGTTTTCACCAGGTTTACTTCAAGTAACTAGATGAACAGTTTTGGTGGAAAAAAACTAGATGAATAGTTCATTTTGTAATATATATATTTGGGTAATGATTACAATCTACAAGAGGCACTTGGAAATATTAATATTTCGTGAATGGGTTTAACATTTGAATGCATCTTAATACAACTACCATGCTAGTCATGTCATTATTAGTCTTTGCTCCTACCCTGAACATGTTTTGCCCAAGGAAAATATTTAAAAGAAACTGAACCTATTCACCTAATGTTGATACAAAAATCAGAAAAACTACATTATAAACATTTCCAAGAGTTTCTGAAACAGAAGGACCATATGGATCTATTTGACTGATAAAAGATAGGAGAACAGACAAATTAGAAGCAAATAAGTGCATGAATAGTAACACATTTTATTAGGGTAAAAGGACAGATCCTTGCTTAAGGTGGGCTTAGTGTCGCGAATGAGACATTTTAAATTCATTGAATTGCTAAGAGATATGACTGGCATTCTTCAAGGGTGGGTGTGTTCATATAAAGTAAGTTTACAGCAAACTCAAGCTTTCTGAGACAGGCCTGCAAGTTCCTCATCCACTTAACAACAGGTAATGCAACATATATCATAGGCCTAAACAATAATTTTTACAAGGTAGGAACATTAGGAGCTGTAATATCTCAATATTAATATAAGAATAGTTATTGAATAAACAATCAAAGGAAATCAAGCACATTTTTAAATTAGACCAAATTACCTAATTCATTCTCCATTCCAGTCAGACAATTCACTGTAAGGTACAAGCAGTTTTGCAGCTTGCTCCTCTGATTCAGTGTCATTAACAACACCCCTACATCTCTCGAAGCCACAGTAACATGCCAGTCTCTCATCAATAGAGAAAAATCTGAAACAGGGAGCAGAAAGTATATCAGCAGCATATGATATTAAACACCAAAAAGAATAAGATATACACACATCAACTGATGTAGAACCTGTAATCATAGGTTAGTTCTTCCCATCTCTTAATATCCCTTTTGGCAAAAATAATTATATGCTCATCACGATTGACAGTAATGACTCTAGAATAGCAATTTGGCTGCAAAAGAAATATAAATAGAAACAGATATCAGAAATGCAAGCAGAAATAAAGGATTATACTGAAGTTTACATTTGCACCTCAGATATTACAACTCGTTCACTTCCAATTTACGGATGAAAGATAAGTTTAACACAAGTTTCCTTCTTAACAATTAAACAATGGTATTCAACTGACACATGCAGACACATGCAATCGACCCATATGAATCTTCTAAAGAATAATCCAGCTGAGAGAATCTGATATTTGCAACTCCACAAGGAAAATATTTTAGCTAGGAATAAGGATGAGTTTTTTTTCTAATAGTACACCGGTCAATAACATTATATATTTTTAAAGCCTAAGAATGCCAAAAGAAACGTGAGAAATGCTTTCTTCATTCATCAATGATGATGCCGCCATCAGTACATAGAAGAAAAGGTTAGATGTGCAAAGTATTAATTCTAATAACTTTCATGGTTGAGTTGAACAGACATGTAAAGTGAATTTTTTGACATGCCACATGACCTTGTTTTTAAAACCAATCAGGCCTTAAATGTATCTCATGAAAAACGTGTTTATCTACATGGACATGATAGCAGCATCCAATTGACCAGAAGACATGCATTATCCAGATGTAAGCAATTAGAAAATGTATAAAATAAATAAAGTAGGAAAAAAAGAATTGCAAGAATAAATACTCACTTCACATGAGTGATTAATCAGATGAGCTATGCTGCCTGCTCTTGTGGCATCAATTACTCGTTCATCATCAATTCGAAACATGTAAGTCCCTGCACCCTGCAGAAAAGTAATGAACAGAAACTCAGTTGTTAGTCTTTAATGCTTCAATAAATTAAACATTCATAGATTAAGAGGTCAATGGAAATGCAAGTTAATTAGTTTGAATCCTTGGTAAGAAATTAGCCATACTTTGATCAAAGAATCAGTTGATAACAGCACATCATTTATACAAACTCGGAGAAATAGTGTTAATAAGACCCAGAATATATGTATTCACTCTTTCTACCAAAGAACAAAAAAATCAGAAGGAAAAAAATTCTGGCATCTACAATTAAAATTACATGTATAAAAATCAGTTAAAGGCATTGTTCAAAAACTGAAAACTAACAGGATTGGTCAAGTACATCAGCATATTCTTGGAAGTGAATGAGTGAATAGGACATTTGCTTTCCACTCAAAGAGAACCATTAGCAAAGGTCATTTTCAAAAAGTTATGATTTTCAAAATTTTCTTAGTTTTTTTGCATGAATATATATTTGAATTCCTATTATGTTCAATTTGATTGATAAGAATAAACATGAAGATAAAGCTTTCAAACTTTAACCAAAACATCTCCTATAAGCCAGAAGACATCTTCCAAGGAAAACAAAACTGAAAAGCGAAACCAAAAATAATCCAAGTAACACAACTAAGAAAAAAGTTGCCATCATATCAAAGAGGTCCAGTAAGGACATACCACTAGTGAATTGTATATGAGGTGCTCCCTTCTGTCTGCTATAGAGGGCCGAACAAGTTCGCCTGTATACTCAATGACCTATATGTAAAAATCATTTAGATTGAATTGTTAGGTCTTATATTAAACTGCAGCATAAAAGAACACAGAATACCATGTCCCCAGCTCGATGTTCTTGCTTTGTAAAGATACCAAAACCATGAATGCCTGACTTCCCTATACAGAAAAAGGAAATCAATACAACTACAAAGAATAACATGACTATGGCTCATAAATAATGGGACTTATTGATAAATATGATAAAAATCTTAGAAAAGAGGTTAGTAAAACCCAATTTTAGCACATAAAATGGAAAAGTAAAAAACTATAGTTTAATAAATGAGTTACATATTGCTCTAGAGACTGGATACATATTAGATAGTTAAGTGATATGCTCACCAATTAAAGGTGACAAATGATGATCATTATGCCTCAACATTAATGAGCAGAACACACTTTTGGAGCAACAGGGAAGATCACATGCATAAATGGGCATGCTGAAAATAAAAAAAAATCCATCACAAACTAAAGTGAAAATAGACCTTACCAAATGCCAATCTCTTTCTAAAGGTCTCTCTCATGAATCTGTACTTCTCAGCCATAGAGCTGATGTTCTCAGCCACTAATCTCTGAAGACTAGAGGCATACTTGGAAACAATGACCTCATTGGAGGTCATCTCTTTGCCCAATAATTCATGTTGACAGTACCCACTGACAAGGTAAGGCTGATTCTCAACAAAAGAACGCTTCAATGATGCAGCAGCAAGGGCAGCAGGCTCTTTCCGTCCTCTTCTCCCAAAATAGTTGTAAGGCTCTGCAATAAATTAGTATAAACAAAGGGCATATTAACAATACAATGTGCTAGTAAAACCTTTTCATTGTATGAGGTATGGAGGAAGATCCAAGGAAAATGATCTTTCTTGACAGACATAACATGATAACACAGCAGTTATTGATACTACTAAATATCTACATATCCAAACAAACATCCAGTGAAAGAAAACTACTAAATGGAAAAGCAACACAAAAGGTTGTGCAAAACTAGTCCTGACACCACAAAGGAGAGAACATATTGATTCTACACATACCAGTGCGAGCACACCCAGTTGGATTAGAAGGTGGATTGTAGTCGCAACATTGGCTTGCTACTTGTCTGATATGGGCAACTTCAGAGCGGCGCTCATTAGATGGTTGCTTATGCCTTTTGCAGAATGACAAAAGACGAATACACTGATTCTCCTCATCATCGTCAAAAGAAAGAAGATGCAATCTCTCTTCATCTTCAAGCTATATTTAACCAGTTACAAGAGAGGGAATAAGCAATGACCATGAAAGTATTTAAACTACAGAAAATGTAAAACCAAATCAAATGTAAGACAAGTTTTATATTGCACAAAGTTGGTATAGTATAACATAAACGTGCAAATAACTAAATATACCTCAACACAAAGATCAGCTGCTCGGGCACACAGTGGATGATATGCCACACGGCAGCTATTGTTCGAACACTGAAAAAGAAATGTATCACTTCAAGTTAAGCAAAAAAAATCAAGAAAAAAACATGCAAAAGTGTAGTAGAAACAAAAGTTGTAAAAGAAAAAAAAATCATTTATTAACTAAATTTATCCCTGCTAGTTTAAAAAGGCTAAAATGAATGCATGACCAAAGGAGTTTGCATATCGGTTAAGGTAACAACAAAGTGATTTTAAACTGAAGTGATTATGTTGGACTGAGATAACAAGCCACTAAACAAACATAACAACAAAAGGAAAAAATATTACCAACCCTTTTTCTTTATTTTACACTACAAAATACAGTTATAGAAGCAAACTTACTTGAATGCAAGCACCATATGGGACACCACAGATGTTACAAAACAGCTTCCAGCGGTCCTGCAAAAGAATAGCATAATTCTTAGGAACAAGCATGGTGTAATATAAATCAGCAATCATGTGAATACCAGCACTGAAAAAACCATAGAATTTTAAATAGTGAGAATTCATGCTACCGCAATATAAATTTGGAAACATACCTTGTGGATTCTACTTATTCCATCAATCGGTTCCATTCTCTTCACGTCAGACAAGCAAGTTTCTAATGCATCAGGAAAACAACATAAAACTCTATTTCAACTAAGCTTCTACCAATTGTGCAAAAAAACTAAACTTCTACCAAGATATGATAAATTAAAAAAACACCAACCAGGAATCCACATAGCACAGGCTAAATGTGCCCAGCGTCCATCAGTTGTTGGTTTCATTGCACCCCCTGCAAAGGAATAATATAAAATTTTCAGATTACTCAGCAGTAGGGAACTGAACGCCATTATCTTTTGCCTTTTGTGTGCAGGTCTTTGTACCCAATTAATGTTTCCATTAATACAACTGGACAATGTATTCTTGAGATGAATAAGACTGTAGCATAGAACAATTTGATCGAGCAAGTACCAACAACAGGACAAAGGCAACATATTGGAGGAGGTGTAGGAGCCCCTGGACGACATAAGTTGCAGAACCATAACACACCATCAACAGGCTCCAGTTCACCATAGCATCTAGCATGAACCTGAAAAACAACAATATTACAAAAAGAAATTACAGAAAACCATAATTATGTAGCATGTTTTGATTAAGTCACTCGGGGAAATAATTTATTTATAACTATGAAGAGACTGCAAATGAGATGTTAGCAACTATACAGTAGCAAATGAAAACACCAAAATAGATGAAAAATTATGGAGTTAAAAGGTCCTCACCATCATTCTGCATTTATCACATTGGAGGAACAGATTATTTGAGTATTCCTGAAATCACAAATTACTATTAGCAAGCTCATTATAGATGGACTTAAAAAGCAACCCGCAACATGCACAAAAGGATTGAATGAGGGAGGAACATGAAGATGCAATGAGGGAGAGACAGCATACAAACTAAAGAACAAAAAGATAACTGCTTGCTCAAAGAAACATGAAAACCACTTACAACAGAACTTTAAGAGTTGGCATCAATATTTAAAATTGCATGCAAGAGATCTTTTAGAGAGATGAAATTTCCTTGGGAAGTCAAGGTATATTGCTAACGTTATAGAGGATGCACTTGGGTCGCAAATATTTGGGTAAAAGCAAGACTCACCTCATCCATATGGCAGACATTACATCTGTCAAGGTCTTTCCACTCCACACGCACAGGACGATATCCTACAGGGAGATCCTGTTTGGAATTTTTGCACTTGGACTTTGACAGATTTCTGGATTTGGGCAAGGCCTATATAAATTAATAACATACACTTAAGTGTTAGACAAATAGGAACTAACTTCAAATGAAATAGTCAATCAATAGAGAAGCATTTGTACAATAAAATAAATTATTATATTATTCAAATGCCAAACTATGGACTTTCTATAGCAAATCCCAAAATGATTTGCCGAAGCAGCGAGGTAGATACCTGTATCAATTTAATGACTTCTGGATTGGAGAAACCAAACATATCAGAACCATTTCCTGATATTCTTTCAGTACAACAGTCAGCACCAGATCCATTAGCTGAATTGCTACATGCCCTCATTCTACTGTAGATTTTGTCCCAGCAGGCTGATGCTGTAGAACCTTTGATCTTGAAAATAGTAGCAAAAGAATCAATGCACATTAAGTCAGCATATTATCTTCAAAGAGAGATTATGAACCAATTTTTGGCCTAGGTAATTGGAACAACATTTAAAAACCAAAGGTAGAGAAAAGGCAGAATCTCCCATCACCAAGTAATAATTATGAACTGAGAAGCATGAATTTATTAATAGGTACACACATTTTATGAGCTGATAGAGATTTCACAATCGCTTTATTTTATCATATATGTAAATCAAATTTATACTCAGAAGGTAGCAATAGACTCTGACAAGCATAAAAAAAGACAAACAGCTCCAGCAATACTGCTTCAGGAAATTATATAACATCTTTGGGTACTGTGGATCAACAACAAATTGGAGGACCATCATTAACAAGAAGTCTATTCCAAACATAAAAGCAACAAACTTATCTAAAGATTTTAAGTACTAATCTACCTTCATCCTGTGATACTCATATAATAATATAAATCTGTTTGCATATCCACTGATATCATTAAAATGCACAAATCAACTTAAATAAAGCTCATTTTCTTCATATTATGCTATCATTTCCCCAATAAAAGTAAATTCCAAATATTATTTCTTTTGTTGCTTCTATCACATAAAAGCTAGCATGGTGCAAAAAGTTGCCCCCAAGGAGAGGTATCGAGAACTTCCCTTGGACAAATGTATGGTACAAGGGCATCCCCTAGAAAGTATGTTTCTTAGATTTGGAGGTGGTATGAGACTGGATGTTGATTATTGATAACTTAAGAATATAGAAGAGAATTATTGCTCATATTTGCTACTTATGTATGTGGGCAGAAGACTCCATTAATAATTTACTATTGCATTGAAATTGACTAGGAGGGATATAAGCATATAGGTGGATTGGGGCAGAAAGGGTGACAGTGGAATAAGCGGAGGTCAATTGAGTGCATGGCTTGGGATTAATATGCCTAAGGCAGTGAAGTGTTTCATTTTGATGATTCTTTTTTCAATCTTTTGGACCACCTAGAAGAAGAAAAAATAGAAGGGTCTATGGAACAGAAACTCAGTGGACTGGGGATTTAGTTTTCTAGTACACATTTATATAGGCAAGGTAATGAGGGCGTATCATACATAAAGGATCTTATGCCACTCAGCACTAACTTCTCGATCATGAATAAAATTACTTAACATTTAAAAAAGCATTTTAAAGCTGGCGAGTACAAATGTTTAAAATGAAAATAAAGCAAGAACAGATCTTGACATAATTCTCTATGATATATTCCATTTGACCAGTATCAACAATTCATTCAGATAATAAACTGGGTGCACTGTATGCATGTCCATCCCATTTCTAACATCTTTAAGGCTGGTAAAAAATAATTTGGAGAAATTTTCATAAATAGTGCACATATCATAATTTTAGTGTTCAAATTGTTCAATAAAAGCACAATAGGCCTGTCTTGGGGAGAAAAAAAACTAGAAGCATGGCAGAGAAACCAAGAAGCGAGAACTCAACAAGGAAAAACAATGAGAGGACGAAAATTGCACATACATGACCTGACTTTTCTCCATTTCTAGGTTGAAATGAAAGAGGAAAATGAAATAGAGATAATTCAAAACAACATACCTGTTCTCCACTGTCCAAAGTGACCTTGAAAAGAGGTCGGCCTCTTGATTTAGCATCTTCCAGCACTTCCATCTTATATACAGCTGAAGTGCTCGGATCTAGAAGAATGAAAGGCATTACATATTATTACCAAAGTAATTAAACAGCAAGTGATGGATATCTATATGAAATAGCAAGCTCCTAGTTGCAACAGGAAAAAAATCAACGTTAATATGACAGATTAATATACCGGTAACTGAGGTAAATTTCCTGATAGCAGTGTATCCCTTCGGACAGATGAATTCTCCATCTTGAAAATTTAGAGAGTCCCTCGCAATCCTTCCTGTGAATAACATCTTAAAGCCTAAAAGCTCAAATTATTGTTCACAATAATCACCAAAAACTACATGATTTGCTTTACTAAATGATAGCCCGTTTCCCAAGGAGTGAAAAACAAAGCATAGTACGTAGTTTACAGACATCTTGATTTGAAATAGCAGTTTTCCCTCTATAGAATGACATCCTTACTGTTACCATGCTGAATAGAAATTGATGCAGGAGAAGCAAAGGGGATCGTCATAAAACTACTGTTTAAAGCAGCAGCAGTAACTAAAAAATTACCAAGGCTTGTTATTTGTAGATCCCCTATTACATATGGAGGATTTCCAACGCTCCCAAGCAGTATCTCACTTGGTTCGGCATTTATGCAATCTGTAGCAGACTCTCCACATTCACCACCTTCATCATTTAAACTAGCATGGTCCCCATTGGGAGGATCATTTTGCAGACGTAGCATTCTTCTTGGAAGTCTTTGTTCACTCAGATAACTGCACAAAGCACATAATGAATTTGTCAAGCATGCATCAGAAAGACACTAGATAGTTCTTAGCATGATTTTTATCTTGAGTACTAAAAAAGCATGTGTACCATCTTTTTCCAACTAAATCATACTCAACAATTAGGCCGGATTACCAATAGAAGAAAAACTGGTGTGACTAAAAAACAATTTTTAGAACAAGAATTAATCTAAGCATCAGAAACAAAACCATTACACAACTTCATGAACAAAGAACATTAAAACCTTACGATAAACAATAGTTTGTTCCTTCCAAGAAAACCTCAAGCACATGGTCATAATGTGGGGTTAACCACCAAGAGAGAAGTTTAAGAGTGAAACTTACCAACATTCCAAGCAAAATAACCCTAAGTAAAAAAATTAAGATCATTTTATTTGGAGGACAACCAAGAGCATCACAAATTGTTGTGAAGATTATCAACATGTAGAAGAGAGAATTTGCATAAAGGTTGCACTGAAATTAGAAAAGGCTTCAGTACTTCAGGGAGGATTATAAACAGTTCAGATGCAAGGTTCTTTACTTGAATTTCAAAAACATTTAAGTTGGTAGCTCACACTTTTGCTTCTTCCAATCCTTGAATGAAGAGAGGCTTTTTGCATTTCAAGTGCAAAGAGTTATTGAGTCCCTTTAAGAATGAGATAACCTGCTTTGTCTTTATCCTGAAAAAAGAAACACAATACACTATATTCAGAAGTAAAAAAATTTCTAGAGAAAGCTGTATGATAAAATATAAACGGATTTCAGCCAAACAATTATAATACTCTTCTATGACAAATACATGCAAACCTTGCAAAATCATGAGTACCAAAAAATTGCACAGAAACTGATTTTACTGCAGAAATTTTATGTGAAACACCACGGCTTGTCATGAGGGAGTCATCAACAATTATCCCTGGCCACATTGCATGACCTGTTAAACAAGGAAATAAATCAAAATCCAATAAGGAATCAAGTCACCAGTTGGTCCTTAGGTACAAGCAAAATACAGTGAAATCACAGCAAACAAACTGAATGTTAAATAATAACAAAATGAAGTCCACCGGTAACAGCAGATATGCAAAGATCAAACCAATTGGCAATAAATGGTAGAATCACATATCTAAGTAGCAACTAAGAGAGATATTGGAAGAGACGTAGAAAAAATGAAAAAACAATATCCAGGATAAATTTGACAAGACATGTCACATTTTATTTTATGAACAAGATACTGGAATAGCAAGATTCTTTATGAACACCAAAAACCTCAAAGCTACAGAAAAATCTAGTCAACCAATGAGAACTTGAGCCCTGTTATGTGTTATCCATGGATATGATTGAGGAAGAGGTGGCTTTCATGAAAGGGCTAAAACAATCTGAGCTACTTTAGTCATCTTAAGATTCTCCAATAAAATAGAGCCCTGAAGAGAATGACTTAGATTCAAGGACCAACATTTTCAATAGCAACTTTCACATTGCAGAATTTAGCAACTCATAGTACAGTAAAAGTTGCAGAAGATGAAAAATGATATCCTGTTCTACAACAGATTTTTAAGACAATGGTCCTATGCAGATAAGGATTTTATGTTCACCATATTTCAGCGTATTTTTTATTAACTGTTGTATATGAGCTGTAGAAACCAATACCCAAACAATAAAAAAAATTAGAGCAATAGAGCCAACACAGAGAAGTAGTTGAAAAAGTGGCATCGGGAATCAGAAAAAAATGCTCCGAATGTGATAATGGAAAGAATCCATTCAGTGAGGACCCAAAGGATATTCTAATAATGCATCCCAGTCTGCATGGAACCCCAGACATATTAATGAAGTAAATATAAGGCAACAAAAATGAAAGAGTAAATCTACAAACCAGTAAGCTTAGCCCACACAATATCCCCGGACTCTAGCTCTTGGAAATCATCCCAGCCAGCAGCCAATACAACCATCTCATCATAACTAAGTGAATCTGTAGCTGTACTTTTACTCCCATGTTTCAGGTTCAGACGCTGCATTTCTTCAGGTGATGTAAAAAACTTGATCTTCTCACGTGCAAGATTTAGATCTTCTGTATCTCCATCCTCATATTTGACCTGCATTAAGTTCTTTCTATCAATAAAATTAAAGTACACTTGACAACTAATAGATACTTCAATGAGAAAATACAATCAAGAACACAAAATCCATACATGATGCTTGCAAATCTCGAGGTCATAGCCCACAATACTGCCAGTGTACCAATCAGCATCTAATGGCCAAAACACCTGCAAACCATAACCACAATTCAAGGTCGTTAAAATGCATGACTAATGAATCTATAACTGCTCCAAGTTTGAAGGACTGGGATTGTTTCTTACTTTACACTGCAACCCAATTAAGGCATTTGGATCCACATCTTCAAAACTCAGCCTATACAAGCCATAAATCAAATTAATGGGAGAAACTCCAAACCTAAGGCAGAATTTGTAAGACAACATGACCTGTCCTGGCTAGAAAATTAAGCAATGCAGGTCAAAATAGATGACAGTATTCTGTGAATAGCAGGAATAAGTATTGACAACCAAAACGGTTTACTGGAGTATATGATAATTCACTCTAGCTCCCCAGGCATGGCAATACAGTAACGACCCCTTTTAAAAGATCAGCACTTGCCCTATTAAGCAGCACATTCCACTAACCTGAGCCATCTCTTTTTATCTTGTACGCCCCCATCCATGCTCTGGGTACCCACAAATTTATTCCTCGTGGATTTACGTTTCTGAGAGTTGATCTCCATTTGATTGCGATTCTCTCTCAATCTAGGTCCTTTGAAATCAATATGATCACTGGAATCAAGCCCTAATTTCGAAAGCTCTCCATTAAAAGGCTTCCTTTTTTTCTTAGTATTGACCAATTCATCAGTATTGGATACACCAGCAACATCAATTCCACCTCTCTCGAACTCCTCAATAGGTTCAACCTTTGCGGGCTTAGCAGCATTCAATTTCGCACGAGAGACCATCAAATCGACGAAGGAACACCCCTGCTTTGAATCATCAATGCGCGGCCTCTTATTCCGCCGAGTGTAGACATGGAGGAGTGGAGCATTATCTCTGGGCCTCCTCCGGATCCTCTCCTCGTCAATGCAGCTGCCCTCGCAGCCACTGGCACTCTTAATGCCATCGGGGCAGTTCTCCAGCTTCCGTGCTTTGATCTTCTTCGACATGAGAATTGAGGACCCACTGGCGGGAGATGTAGCCGAGTAGACGTCGCCCAGGGAGAGGTAGCGGGCGGAGCCGGAACTGAGGGTGTCGATACCGGTATCGTCTTCTCCTCCGGGAGCAGCAGCGGCAGACTCTGCTAGGGTTTCCGCAGAGAAAGCCATCAAACAGTGAAGTGTCGACTTCTAGAGTTGCAGGAATCCCACTATCCCTCTTCAATGGCGGCTTTTACTGGGCGGGAAAACATCCACTTTTCTCTATCTCTCCGACTGAAGTGTACGATGATGAGCCGTGGAGAGAGAAAGAGAGCTACAGGGTTAGGGTTTTAAAACTATGCTAAAGGAAGTAAGAGATCTTTTGGAGGGATCAGCTTCCCGAAAGTAATCGGTTTCCCGCCGCGGTGCTGTGGACAAAAAATGTGAGAAATTAGCATCATTCTCTTCCGAGGGAAAGGCCTCTGTCTCACGTTATATATTTCTTTTGTTTTTTTATTCTTTGATACTAATATCATTAATTTGTGAGAATTAATAACCATGGTAAAAAATATCATTAATAACTCGGTGAGAGAGTGAGTCAGCTCTAATTAAAAGTACATCATATTTTGATTTTAATAATTTAGATGATTAAATTATTAAAAGATAAAATCTGTGCTATTAAATGTTAAAAATATTTTTTATGAAGTTGTTAAAATTTTAATAATTTGATAAATAAACTGTTAAGTTACTCTTGAGTGGGATAATTAGAATATTATGTAGAAGTAAAATTATAAGAATAAATTATTAAATAATAAAATTAAGAAAATTTATTAATAAATCAAAAATTGAACGAGTAAAGTGATAAATAACTCTGAGTATATTAGTAACGTGTTTTTCAGGTGCTTTGTCTAGCTTTTAATTGATGTAAATGGATTGAACAGGAGGGGTGGCAGCGGGCAAAGGTCACCCGTATGTACGGTCTTATGTAGGGATTCATATCCATCTCATTACATATTAAAATATAAAAATTTAAATAACTAATATAATATATAATGTATATTTTAATAAAAAACATATTGAATTAAGTGTAATGACAAACAGATAATATAAGATTGTAAATTATAGTTTTTGTTAAATTAAAAAAAAGGCTAAATATTATATATACGGATGTTGGGATCTAATAAAATAGATGTAATTAACAGTTGAAAATAAAATTTTAGTGTAAAAATAAATAAATAATTAAATTGTTAAAAATTAAAATTAAAGAATTAAACTATTAAGTTACTTTTTATTCAAAATTAGTATTAATATTCAATATAAATTTGTTGAAGATAAGAAAGTCTTTTTTCACATAATATTTCTTTATGTCTTATATATATATCTTATATAATATAAATTATTACGTCTATATATTTTTTAATTCTGATATTTAAAATTATGATAATCAAATATTATATTTAAATATTATTGTATACTTGTTTGCGTGCTCCCTCAAAACTAATAAATATAACGGTTATGACACGGCAGCCAACTACACGAGTATGGATATGATTTGGTGCAAATGACATGTTCTTTATGGATCCCCTCCTTTCGTTTTAAAATGGAATAAATTTATATTGACAAGATCGGATGGCTTTTTTGGAATCTCGTAAGTAATTTTATATTTTAAAACATGGAAAACTGCACGAACCGTATAAATGTTTTTTTTTTACTTTTTGTCATATGCTTTTAAAAAAATAATAGCACTATTAATAATTATTCACGGTGTAAATTCTAACATAATTTTTGTTCAAGTGATAATAAAATAATAATTAATTAAAAAAGATAATACATAAAAAACGGAAATGGTAGTTAATATTGGAGAATTTTAATTTTACTAGTTAATAGATATTAGAGTTAAATGTAACATTTATAAAATTATATTTTTTTTATTTAGTTCTTATTTGTAGTTGGTTATATTTGAAATTAATTATAATTTACCGTAATATTTATAAATATTGTCAAGTTTAAAGTGAGAAATATACAAATAGTTTTTTGCTCCAAAAATTCTCTATCTTCTTATTATGTCAAAATCCAAAAAATAAAATCATCATATTTTTTTTACAAATGCAATAAAGTGATTGACTATTGACTAGAAAATTAGAGTTTTGAGTCTACATAGCAATATGAGTCTAACACTAATTTTAGTAATACAAATTTGGAGAACATATAATAAATGGGTGGAAAAAAGGCATAAATGGCCAAACATATTATTTATTTAAAGTTTTTATGCCTTAAACTTATATTTGTTTATTAGCTCCTTCTCGTACCAACTTGACTTGGGTCAATTGTACGAGAATTTTAAAATTGGGCAAATTAGTCCCCAAGTTCCAAAATCGAGGCCTCTAACCTATTTGAGTTATTAAAGCTCCCGTAAAAAAGGTTTTCCAAAAAGTTTAAGTAGTGGAACACAATTAGGGGAGAGCACTTCTGATAAAATAATATTTTCATCTGTCTATTACACCAATTGGGTGTGAGGACATCTTCGCTTATAACTAATAAGGGGTTTTTTCTACTTCATTACAGTAAGTTTATCATACCAACCGAGTATGATCTAATTATAACCAGTAAATAGTTTTTCCGATGTTATGGTTAAAATTCCACTTATTAGTGTGTTTTCATTTTCGAGGTGCTTATCAACCCAACCGGGTATGATATAAAAATCTCATTCACTCGATAACGCATTAATTTCCTCTTAACTGGTTTTCGTCTCCTTGCGAGCTTTGTCTTAGCTGGCGTTCCCGATACCTCGTGTTCATACATGGTATGAACATCCTTGTTAATTATCCTTTGGCTTGATAACTTTCATTCATTATGAATTAATAAAAATATTCAACTTTTCAAATATTTACAATTTGGTGCCTAAAGTTCTTTTTCTTTTACTTTAGCTCTAAAATGCCGATTTTTCTCCAACTTAAGTCCCAAAACTTCTAAAATTCACCTTGGTACCTCAATTTATTCAAAATCACATAAAGGGGTTCAAGTTTCCCAAATTTCCAATTTGGTCCCCAACTTCTCCAAAATTACCATTTTGCCAATACTTTACAAAAATGGTAAGTTTCACCCCAAAAATTCCAAAATTGACCAATTGGTCCTCCAACATCTTTATCATGCCCAATTGACCATCAATTTTATGAAATTGTACTTTAGTCCATCAAAATTTTAAAATCCCTAAAATTTTCCCAAATGTTTCCCTAATTTCAACCTTTTAACTCAGTTGAATTTGATTTCATTAAATTGACCGATCAACTTAGTTTAATTGTTGAAATTGAAGTTAGATTGGAGTTCCTACACCTCCATACGATTCAATTTTACTTTGAATCGCATGATTTGAGGACAAAATGAGCTCAAACAGAGCTTCATTAGAAATTTGAACGTAGAGAGAGAAAGCTTCGAAAGCTTACCGTTAGGGGTACAACGGTCCAAGCTTTCAATCTGGGTAGATAACTCTTGTCCTGAGGTTTTTCCTAAGATCAAGAATCACCTCAATTCATGTCAAATTGAGGAAGAATTTGGTTAGTAAAGATCTACCGGTTCTCTCTCTAGCATTGATTGAAATTTAAAAAGTGGAGCCAAATTGGCTTACCTTTATGCTCTAATTCAGCTGTAGGAGGGCTGTAGAGATGTTGGGAGGGCTTGTTTGGCCTGAAAAGGGCTCAAATTGATTGTTTTTAGCTCAACCAAAACAGGGCAACTTCGGTCCACCGAAGCTGCTTCACTATTTTATCACGCAGGCGTTTCTCCGATGACCCTTGGTGCAAATGGAGACTACAGGAGTATAGCTAACTTCTCATCGAATCCAAAGAACCTAACCACACCTTCTTTGGCTCAGAAAAATGCCCAAATCGGAGCTCTAGTTTGAGCTTCACTGGAAAATTGAGTAGCTAAGAGAGAGTGAGGTTTGCAGGTATGGAGATGATGAATGAGGAGGGGATCTTTATATAGGAAGCTCGGAGACTTCTTGGTCATCTGATTGACACCTTAATGGTGGTCATTCATTGCCTGAAACTCCCTGGTGGAGACTTTTCATCTTCGTCAGCACTACTCGATTTTCTAGCGAGTTAATAGTGCTATCATGTCACGCCCCGACCTGGTTTGGTCGGATCCCCGTGATCAACCCGCCACTCTCCCGGTTTATTAAAGGGTTTCCCCTTATTGTAAACCGTAAAGAGTAAGGCGTCCTTTAACCTGCACCTTTTTCCTGGAATAGCATAATCAAAACTGCATGAAATTTAAAACTTTACATACCTGTCTTACAGGCATCTTAGTTGACGATCTTTAAGGGGAGGCTTTCGGGGATTTCCTGAAAGGGATATAAGGGAGGGGGTGAGTACCACTACTCAGTGAATGGGTTTTTAAAGTCTACTTTTAACTTTTAAGAAAAACATTTATATGGAGTGTGCCAGACTCCTTTGTTTTCAAAAATCCCTTCATTTAAAAATTCGGGTTTTTCCATTATTTCTTAGTTACCACGGTGTGTCATCACCCAACACACATCCTTCATCATGAAGGTTACACACATTCGCAAGTCAGTATCACTACTGAACCTGCTAGTGGCTTCGGAGTGACTTTTCCTGCCACCCGGATAGAAGTACGACCACTTCTACCCTGGGAATGAGTGGATGTACGTGACATCCGACCCACAATCCCGAAATCACTTCTTCGTGTCCGTATGAGGACAGAGACCTCATCCTGTCCCCACCCCGGTCTCATGCGCTTGGTGCTACTCCAGATTTCACACAGACACCTGGAACGACGAACTGCCCTTATAGCCACCATGTCGTCCAGTGCCCTTAGGACGCATCACTACCCCTCATGGGCATCTTGATGATCCCGTACTCATAGTGCATGCACAAACAATGTTTTCTTATATTGCCATGTAATCTGTGGTGCCACTAGTCCAACGACCCTGACTCTCAACTCAACCCGCAGCTGTTTGTCTTGACTAGTCTGTCGACCTGTCATGTTGCATTGCCGCTAGTTGACTGAGCATGTTGGTCCTATCTTGGTACCATGGCCAAACAATTCACTTATTAAGTTTTATGGCACATATGTCATGTTTGTTTACGAGCTCCTGCTCGTGCCAACTGGCCTTGGGCCCACTATATGAGATTTTCAAAATCGGGCATTTAGCCCCCAAGTTCCAAAACCAAGGCCCCTGGCCTATCAGAGCTTATTCGAGCTCCTGTCGAGAAGGTCTCCCAAATAGTTTAAGCATTGGCACACAGTCAGGGGACAACACTTCTGACAAAATAGGTTTTCACTGTTCATTATACCAACCGGTATAAGGACATCTCCATTCATAACTGATGAACGGGTTTTCAACTTCCTTCGAGGAAGTCTCATCATACCAACCGGGTATGATCTACTTACAACCGGTAAGTAGTTTTTTTTTCGCATAATTTTCACATCACTTTCTCTAAGTGGTGATAATTAAAATACCACTAAACAGTGGGTTTTTATACTGAGGTACTTATCATCCCCTACCGGGTATGATATAAAATTTCCACTCACAACCGGTAAGTGGTTTTTATCTTTAAGTTGTGCTCATCATCCCAACCGGGTATGATGTTAGTAAACCCACTCACCTGTTAATGCTGTGAATTCCACTAGACTGGTTATTTGTATTCACATGAGCTTGTCCTTGCTGGCGTTCTCGGTATTTCGTGTTACTACACGATATGAACAACCTTGTTCATTATTACTCGGCATAACCGCCTTCATTCATTTCCAATGAATGAGAAAACCCAAACTTTTAGTTATTTGCAATTAGGTCCCTAAAGTTATTTCTCTTTAACTTTAAGTCCCTAATGTCGGTTTTTCCTCAAATTGAGTACCGTAACTTTTAAAATTTATCCTGAGACCTCAATTTATTCAATTTCACCAAAAAGGGGTTTAATTTCCCAAATTTCCAATTTGGTCCCCCAATTTTTACAAAATTACCATTTTGCCCTTCTTTTACAAAAATGGTAAGTTTTGCCCCAAAAATTCCAAAATTCCTCAAATTGGTCCTCCAACATTATTTTCATGCCCAATTGACCCTCAATTTCATAAAATTGTATTTTGGCCCTTTGAATTTCGAAAATCCCCAAATTTTCCCCCAATTTCAACTCTTCAACACTACCGAATTTGATTTCATCAAATTGACCGATCAAACACTTCTAATTATTGAAATTGGAGTTGAAATTGAGTTCTTGCATGTTCATACGATTCTAAGATACTTTGAATCGCAGATTTTAATGTCGGAACGAGCTCAAACGGAGCTTCGCCGGAAAATAGACTGTAGAGAGAGAAAGCTTCGATTACTCACCGGTGAAGGCACGGTGGTCCGAGCTTTCGATTTGGGCAGATAGGTCTCGTCCTGAGGTTCATCCTAGAATCAATAATTGCATCAATTGATGCGGAATTGGATTAGAATTTTGTCATTGAAATTTGGTCAACTCTCTCTCTAGCACCAATAAAAAATTGTAAAGGGGAGCCGAATTGGCTTACCTTTCGGTCCTAATTCGACTGTGGAAAGGCTGATGAAGTGTTGGGAGGGCTTGGTTTGGCTTGAGGAGGGCTTGAAATGGCCGATTTCAGCTTGGCCGAAATATGGCAGCTTCGGTCCGCCGGAGTTGCTTCACTATTCCATCATGTCGGCGCTTCTCCAACGATTCTCGGATTGACTGGAGTTTGCTATCAAATAGCTGTCTTCTCCCCGGTTCTAAAGAGCCCAACCTTTGTTCAAGTCGAAGCTCTAGTTCGAGCTTTACCGGGAAATGGAGCAATAGAGAGAGAGAGAGAGAAGTGTTCAGGTGTGAGGAGAATGAAATGGGGATGACCTCTTTATATAGTCGTAAAACCCGTGTATTAAATGGGCGAGATTTATTACTAGTATTAATATTGCCATAAATTATTGGTATTAATTCCAATAATTTAATTTCGGTATTAAATTATTTGTATTAATTCCAATAATTTAATATAGGTATTAAATTATTGGTATTAATTTCAATAATTAAATATATATTAATTGATGGCTATTTATGATAAGCCGTACGTTCCCATAAAAATTTTTGACCGAAATTTCGGGTTACAAAAAAAATCATACTTCCCAAGAGGCTTAACTTTGAAGTTCTTATGGAATCTAGTTCACCTGAACCAATTTGGTTTTTGTTTTCTAGTTTGTCTTAAATTCCTTTTCCAATGTTTAATAAATCCTTTGGATCAACCGAAAGTTGTAAATTTTCATATTGCTTATTCCCAAATGTAAATCAGTTTGATTTTCTTATTCGGTTTGACCGGTTCTTTTCCCGGTTTTCCTTAACTCAAATGTGCGGGGTTTACATATCATCTGAAGGAAGAAGACGATACTGTTCCAAACTGGACCGGACCGGTCCGAACTAGGTTCAAAGCTTAAATCGTTCGGTTCAGACCTGATTCGACCGAGTTTTTTCAAAATTAAAAATTTATAAATTCATTATCTATCAAATGGTGGCCTAAATTCTCCAATTTGAATTTTCTAAACCACCTAGAAAAATGAATTTAGAAACCAGTTCAATAGTGTTTCAAACTGGTCAAAACCGGTTCAATCCAGTTTGGATTTGGTTCACCTGAACCAGATTGATTTTCATCTCCAATTCATCCTAAAGTCCTTTTTCATGACTTTTGTGACTCTTTAGGTAACTTGGGATCCATAAATTTCCCGGTTTTCCCTTTCTCTATCGGTTCTGGTTCATAAACTGACTTAATTTTCT
Organism: Trapa bicornis; assembly: GCA_030064425.1. Lineage (NCBI taxonomy): Eukaryota > Viridiplantae > Streptophyta > Magnoliopsida > Myrtales > Lythraceae > Trapa > Trapa bicornis. The sequence continues at coordinate 11,058,162 of CM057753.1, read as the reverse complement.
GTTTGGAATTGACCGGTTCAATCTGGCTCAAATTCGGTTCACCTGAACCGGTCTGGTTTTCTCTTCCAAATTATCCTAAGGTCCTCTTCCAAGGTTTTTATGACCCCCTCTAGGTCACTCGGATGTTGTAAATTTCTCAAATTGCCCATTCTCTAATGATTGGGTTTATGAATCGGTTCAGTTTTCTCACTTGGTTTGACCGGTTCTTTTCCCAATTTTCCTTAGCTCCAAAGGGCGGGGTTTACAACTCTCCCCTCCTTTTAGAAGTTTTGTCCCCATAACTTATTCGACATTTTTTGCACTAAAAGGAACTTCCCTTGATGTCAATTTGTAGTTTAACAACCTACAGCCTTCTCGATTGTTTCCGTTTATTCCTTATATCACATACTTAAGATTTTCTTTTCATTCACATCCCTTTCTCATTCCATGGAGCTTACTTTAGCTAAGCATATCTCATTGGAAGGCTTAAGGTCATATCCTCAAATTTACATCCTTCATTTTCTCAAAGCACTATTTCTCCATTCCAAAACCCTTTACTTAAGATTTTAGGATTTAGAGTTCCAAAATACCCAATCCTTCTTGCATCCGGTTACTTTCTTTATTGTTGACCTTCTTAACTCAGAGTTCGTTCCAGCATCGCGTACATACTTCCACAGGTGTTGGTGTTATCACCTTTTCATCTTACATTGATCATTCCCTCATTCTTTTGTTATTACTTCTCCATTCCACATTTTAACGCCTGACCTCATGATGCTCAAATCATGGACTCTTCCTTATCTAAATCATATTTTTCTCGGATAGTTGGGCTTACATATCCCTTACCGCATGACATTCTTTGGAACTTGTCTTTGACGTCATATCCTTTAGAACCATATTGATTTCCTTACTTACTCGTATGACATCTTTTGATGTTGTCTTCCTACTTATCCATTACTTGGGTTTAACTTATCCCTTGTACCTTCACGGTTATCTTCTCTTTTCACTTAATCCTTTCATCTGCAGTAGCTTGTCTTTGAGGAGCTTATATTCTTTCCCATATCCATTGGTTCCATTTCCTCCTAATTGGCACACATTTGTTCTTCCAAGGTTTCCTTCCTTGGTAAGTTTTACACTTCTTTTTTACCCGAAATTTCCTTCTAGTTTTATCATTGCGAATATCCAACCATGAAAGACGTTCCTTGGCACCATCTTCTCCTACTTACCTTTATTCTTGAGATCCTACATGTACTTCTCGTCTATTTCACCTTATTCTCACTTGCTCCCAGTACTCATCTATTCCTTTGAGATGGATTTTACATCCTGTTTTGTGTCAAAATCTCTTGTTCATCCTACAAAAATCTATTTAACATTTTTGTAGCCTATGGGTCATTACTCTAGTCTAAGTCATTGATCTCTTTAAGGCTTTCCTCTATCCTTATCTCTCAAAGGTTTTGACCTTTTCATCTTTTCCTTCTTAACTGGGACTATGACCTCCACAAGGATCAATTTGATAATTGTCTTGCTCGTTTTATCCTCTTAGTCATTTATCTTGAGAGTATTGTCTCTCAAATCTTCTTGTCTTTGGTATCCACCCCTTTACCCTATTTTGGGTATGATTCTTATTACTTTTTGATCCTTCTTGGAGTGTTGCTTATTTCCAAGATGATATGGTTATTATGGGTTATTTCCTTAAATCGAATCTGACTAAAATCCCTATTTGGGTTTCCATGCTTTATTGCAAGTATATCATACTTAACCTCCCCAAACACTCACTTAGCCAGTTATACTTCTTAATGAGGTCCTTATTTCGGTTCAGATTTTGTGACATTTCCTTTGTCGATTTTCTTGACCTAGAGCTTTCTCCTTCCACGATCCAACTTCCTATTCTCATCCTTCTTCTAATGTCTCCCATTATGGGATTCTTACATTCGATCTCCCTACTGTTCCTTAGAAGTTCTCCTTTTAGTCTTCACTTATACTTAAGGATCTTATATCGTTTATTCACTTTGGCTTTTCTTCCTTTTTGGTTCCATACCTTTGCTTTCCACAAGTCTCCTTATTTTATGGAGTTCCTAAGAAATTGTGTCTTAGTTCTTTACAAGTAGGTGTTATACATGGGCTTTCTTGCTATAAGATTTTCTTCTTATCCTGCCCTATTGTTCTTGACATCCTTGGTGTTCCCCCATAACATACTTCCTTTCTTCCTGATCTTCTTCCATTCCTTTGATTCCCTTTGAAATAATCTACTCCTTCTTGTTTTCCCTTAATTTTATTCTTTGAGCCTTTCCCTAACTCTTTGAACTCTCCATAATTCCATACTCTTTGATGTTTACTTTCCTTTGTTCCAACTTCTCCTTCCTTTTCTTAGTTAAGATCTCCCTTGGATGAACTCATCCTTGCCAAACTTATTATACTTGTGAGGAAAAGTCTTAAGGGTTGAGGTTAACTATAAATAACCTAATTTTCCTTTCTTAGGTGATTTCCTACCTTTTACTTAATATTTATTATCATACTCTTTTTACTTTGAATTTATTAAGGAACTTAGAAGTTTTATAAAAAAATTCACTTTCATTCATTCATGAAATATTTTCTCGCCATACTTGGCTTGTTACAGGAATTTTCTACCCCCTAATCCCTTGGGGTCATAGGCCGAGAATTAACTCTAGAATGGTTGTGAGACTCTTGTTCAGAAGGATCTGAGGAACTAGTTGGGGTCCATTCATATTCCCTAATGGGACAAATTTCAAGTATGACCTCCAATCTGTATCGCCTTAATAACTTGACTTCACACTCAGATTTCCACTTCATACATTGAGAGGGATTGAAGTTGGACTGAGTAGGTGGGGGTACTTGGTGGACTTTCATGAAGGTGGCATACGCATCCCAATAGTTGTCCCAAGCCTCCTTCTTGGTTGGATTTCTCTTTAGTTGTTGTGGGGCTAGAGGAGGAGTTGGGCACTTAGGAGGAGGTATAGGTTCCTCTTGTCTTGGAGGAGGGTAGGTGATGCCTTTTGGTTCCAATAGGGCTCATACTAGTTTCCGGTAGTCTTCCACCATATCCTTGGGTACTCTTCTCTTGCATTTTAAGAATATTTGAATGACCTCTTCCCTTGGATTGGGTTTCCTTTTTAGGGTTATGGGTGGAGGGTTGAATTTCACAGCGTACTTCCTAGGGATTCTCCTTCCTACAGGATAATTAAAGTTTGATTAATGTCAGGGCATAACATTGATAATGTTTCAAGGGAACTTAGCTCTGATATCACTCAAGTTGTCACGCCCCGAACTGGTTTGGTCAGATCCCCGTGAGCAACCTGCCACTCTCTTGGTTCAAGAGGGGTTCCCCCCTTCTTTAATTCAAGAGGAGCTAGGCGTAATTTCAACCTTTTTCCATAGAATAACATTTATAAAATTAAAATGAAATCTTAAGAAATTTTAAGTGTACCTGGCAGAAGGTAAGGCTTGGTGTTATCCCTAGTCATTTCTCTATTTCCTAAAAAAGTATAAAAATGGTGGGTGAATTTCTACAACTCCGACCCTCAATCCCGTAAAGAAACACTCCATGTCTATATAAGGATAGAGACCTCATCCCGATCCCACCCTAGTCTCATGCGATGAAGCTACGAAGAGCTTCTTTGACCGTTGGCATAACAATTTGCCCTTATCTCCACCATGTCATCTAGTAGCCCCTAGGATGCATCACTACCCCTCTTGGGCATCTTGAAGGTCCTGTACCTTAGTGCATGCACAAAACAATAGTTTTCCACATAAACCATTTAATCTGTGGTGCCATTGATCCAACGGCCCCGACCCTCAACTTGTTTTGCAGCTGTTTGTCTCGACTAGTCCGTTGACTTGTCATGTCGCACTGTCACCGGTCCATCGAGTATGTCGGTCTTGTCTTGGTGCCATGAACAAACATATCATTCATTTAAAGTTTTCATGGATTAAACTCTTGTTTTTTTACGAGCTCCTGCTCGTGCCAACTGGCATTGGGCCCACTGTATGAGATTTTCAAAACCGGGAATATTTGCCCCCAAGTTCCAAAATCGAGGCATCTAGCCTTTCTAAGCTATTCGAGCTCGCATCAAGAAGGTCTCCCAAAAGGTTTAAGTTGTGGCACACAATAAGGGGAGAGCACTTCCGACAAAATAATCATTTCATCTATCTATCACACCAACCGGATGTGAGGACATCTCTACTTATAACTGAAAAGCGGGTTTTCTACTTCCTTCTAGGAAGTTTATCATACCAACTGGGTAGGATCTACTTACAACTGGTAAGTAGTTATTTCGCGTAATTTCCACATCACTCTATTCAGGTGTGATGGTTAAAATTCCACTTATTAGTGGGTTTTCATTTTCGAGGTGCATATCATCCCAACCAGGTATGATATAAAAATCCCATTTACTTGATAATGTAGTGATTTCCTCTTAACCTGTTTTCGTCTCCTTGCGAGCTTTGTCTTAGCTGGAGTTCCCGATACCTCGTATTCATACACAGTAGAACATTGTTGTTCATTATCTTTTGGCTTGATAGCCTTCATTCATTATGAATGAATAAAAATATTTAACTTTTTAAATATTTGCACTTTGGTCCCTAAAGTTCCTTTTCTTTTACTTTAGGTCCCAAATGCGCATTTTCCCCCAAATTGGGTCCCGAAACTTCTAAAATTCACCTTGGGACGTCAATTTATTCAAAATAACATAAAAGGGTTCAAGTTTCCCAAATTTCCAATTTGGTCCCCAACTTTTCCAAAATTACCATTTGCCCCTACTTTACAAAAATGGTAAGTTTCACCCAAAAAATTCCCAAAATCGACCAATTGGTTTTCCAACATCTTTATCATGCCCAATTGAGCCTAAATTTTATGAAATTGTACTTTTGTCCCTTAAATTTTCGAAATCCCCAAAATTTCCCCAATTTCAACCCTCTAACTTAGTCAAATTTGATTTCATCAAATTGACAAATCAATTGAGTTTAATTGGTGAAATTGAAGTTAGATTGGAGTTCCTACACCTCCATATGATTCAATTGCACTTTGAATCGCACGATTTGATGCCAGAATGAGCTCAAATGGAGCTTCGCCGAAAAATTGAATGTAGATAGAGAAAGCTTCGAAAGCTTACCGTCAGGGGTGCGGTGGTCCAAGCTTTCAATATGGGTAGATAGCTCTTGTCTTGAGGTTTTTCCAAGGATCAAGAATCATCTCAATTCATGTTGAATTGAGGGAGAATTTGGTCATTAAAGATCTGCCGGTTCTCTCTCTAGCATCGATCGAAATTTACAGAGGGGAGCCAAATTGGCTTACCTTTCCACTCTAATTCAGCTGTAGGAGGGCTGTTGAGGTATTGGGAGGGCTTGGTTTGGCCTGAAGAGGGCTCAAATTAGCCATTTTTAGCTTGACCAAAATAGGGCAGCTTCGGTCCGACGTTGCTGCTATACTGTTCTATCATGTCGGCGTTTCTCCGGCAAACCTCGGAGCAAATGGAAACTACAGGCAGGTAGCTGACTTCTACCCGAATCCAAAGAACCCGACCAGGCCTTCTTTGGCTCAGAAAAATACCTAAGTTAGTGCTTTGGTTTGAGCTTCATTGGAAAACTGAGTAGCTGAGAGAGAGTGATGTATTCAGGTAAAGAGTGGATGAATGAGGAGGGGATCTTTATATAAGAAGCTCGAAGACTTCTTAGCCGTCTGATTGGCCCCTTAGTGGCGGTCATTCATTGCTTGAAACTCCATAGCCAGAAACTTTTCATATTCATCGGTGCTGCTCAATTTTCCGGTGAGTGAACGGTGCTATTATTTGAAGGAAGAAGACGACACTGTTCCGAACCGGTCTAAGCTAGGTTTAATGCTTAATCTGACCAGTTCAAGCCTAATTCGACTGAGTTTTTCAAAATTTAAAATTTGTAAATTCATCTAAATTCATTATCTATCAAATGGTGCCTCAATTGTCCAATTTAAAATTTCTAAGCCACCTAGAAAAATGAATTTAGAAACTGGTTCAATAGTGGTTCAAACCAATCCATACCGGTTCAATCCGGTTTAGATCTGGTTCACCTGAACCAGTTTGGTTTTCTTCTCCAATTCATCCTAAAGTGCTTTTTCATGACTTTTGTGACTCTTTAGGTCACTCGAGATCCATAAATTCCTGGTTTTCCCTTTCTCTATCGGTTCCGATTCATAAACTGACTTGATTTTCTCTTTGGAAATGATCGGTTCAATCCAGCTCTGATCCGGTTCACCTGAACCAGTTTAGTTTTCTCTCCCAAATTTTCCTAAGGCCCTCTTCCAAGGTTTTTATGCACCCCTTTGGGTCACTTGGGAGTTGTAAATTTCTGAAATTGCCCATTATCTGATGATCGGGTTTGTGAATCGGTTCAGTTTTCTCACCCAATTTGATCGGTTCTTTTCCTAGTTTTCCTTAACTCCAAAGGGCGAGGTGTACAAGTGACCTCGAAGATTCTGGTCAAGGCATTTTAATCCACAAGAACTCAAGGAGTTCAATCAATACACTCATAGAGAATGGCCATTGGTTCATGGCAACTTTGACAATATCAAGTTGAAGATACCCTCTTCTTAAAGAAAAATTGATCCATAAGCCTATATTAAATGAGAAAAGATGATGGAAATGGTTTTTTATTGTCATAATTACTTGAAGATGAAATAGGTATGGCTTGTTGCTATTGAATTTACTAATTATGCTACAATATGGTGGAATTAGTTGGTGAAGGACATGAAACGAAATTATGAACGTTCGATGGAGTCTTGGGATAAGATGAAAGCAATCATGCAGCGACGACTTGTTCCCAACCATTATTATTGGGAGTTGTTCAATAAACTCCAGAGGCTTTCCTAAGGGTCAAAAAGCATCGACGAATACTTCAAAGGGATGGAGATTGTGATTATTCAAGGTAAAGTGAAGGAAGATAGAGAGACAAAAATGGCTAGATTTTTGCATGGTATAAACTATGAGATAACTGACGTGGTGGAAAGGCGATATCATGTCGAGCTACAAGACAAGGTACATTCAACTATCAAAGTCAAACAACAACTAAAGAGGAAGAGTTAACACAAAAAGGGATTAAACAATGGTCCATTGAACTCATGGAAACCATCCTCTAAGCGAATTTAGTTTTGGTCAACTCAATCTTAGCTTGCTTCACCAAAAGAGATAACCAAGCAAGCTGTGACCCAAAAATAAGGTAACACTCATATCACAACTCCCAAATCTTGTGATATTAAGTGTTTTTTATGCCAAGGCAGGTGTTACTCCCCAACCCGGTTTGGTTGGATCCTCATGATCAACTCGCCACTCTACTCGGTGTAGAAGGATGCACTCCCTCAATTACTAATGAGAGTTAGGCATAATTCATTCTCCTTGGTTTCCCTTGAATAACATTATCAAAACTAACTCAAAATAAGGGATTTATGCTAATTGTACCTTGGGTTAGGTGACGGTGATGCCTCCTATCGAGGTGAAGTTCTCTCTTCCTGAAAATGGAGAAGGGGAGGGGTGAGTCCTAAAACTCAGTGAGTAGGGTTTTGAAAAAGAAGTTGGTTGGATTTCTTTTATTATCTTTCTCCATTCTCTTAAGAAGTTTTAACACACAAACAATCGCCCTTCATTATTGAAGGATTCACATATTCACAGTGCAGTCCCTGACTACTCCACTTGTGGCCTAGAGCTCCTTTACTGACCACCCTTGGTAGAAGTCTCACCTTCTACCACAAGTCTAAGTGAGCTTTACCACCCATTCCTTAGACCTCAATATTCTCTGTGTCCGCTATAATTGGACGAGTCCTCTCCCCTTGCTTCCTCTGTCACAATGCGCATGAAGCTTCCTAAGCTTCCTAAGCTTCCTGACCCACTAGATGATAAACTTCCCTTATGCTCCCTGGGTCGTCCAATAGCTCTTGGGACCAGCATTACCTTATATCAGGCTCCTCGATGGTTTTGTATCTCATGCACGCATAAACACAAGTATTTTTAGTTAAGACCTTTTATCTTTGGTGCTACCGGCCCCCATGAAATTGTGGACCCGACTTCGGCTTGTTGCTACTAGCCCAACGAGTTCGACGACCCGACTTCATTTTAGTAACCACCATCCCAATGAGTTTGACAACCCTAGTCATGGCTTGGTAGCTATCACACACAATTTACCACTTTTATGAGTTTTGATATGCTCATTACTCATTTACTTGTCTACGGGCAAAAGCCCGTGCCCATTGGCCCTAGGCCCACTAGAGCATCTCTAACTCTACTCAGAAATAGCTCCCAAAATGTTTAAGCAGTTTCACGCATTAAGGGGAGACTATTTTTGGAAAAATAGTTTTCAATTTGAAAACATGCTCATCACCCCAACTAGACGTGATGTCAAAAATTCCCATTCACCTATGTTGTGACTCGTCGGTCCTGAACGACTTTCCGGTGTCTCAGGGCCTTCTCACGGGCATGGGTCATAGATCTCTCGGTACGTACCTACATTATAATGAATAATTCACTGAATTATCCAAACCCTTTCACTTGGACCCCTAATTTAACTTTTATTTACAATTTCTCCTTAATAAATCCATTAATTTGCAAATAATCCCACATAATTGCATCTAATTGCAATTAAATTCCTAAAATTATCTTTAGTTGCAATGAGGTCCTTAATTTCCATTTGGCCCTCAATTGAGGTTAATTTTCACAAAAGTCCCCCAATTTTCACAAAATCCCCAAATTACCAAAATTTCACCAAATTCACATTTTAGTCCCTTAATTCTTCAATCCATCAAATTGGCCATGCAAACTTCATTAATTTCCTAGCTAATCGTCTTCCCTACTTTCCTACGATCAAATCATGCCTTGACCCATCTTGATTGGCCTCAAATTAAGCTCAAACAGAGGTTTACGGAACAATTGGTATTAGAGAGAGAAATATTTGAAATCTTACCAGTTGGGCCTCGATTGTTGGAGATTTTGATTTGGGAAGTTTGTGCTTGCCGAGACGGTCCTTCTAGGATCAATAATTTCTCCAATTCACGTCCTTAGCATGGAGAATTTGATCAATACAATTTAGACACTTTCTCTCTCTAGAATTTTATGATTCCAATGAGTGGATGCGGAATTGACTCACTCTGAAGTTTTCTGGTGGTTAGGGGTTGATTGAAGAGGGCCGTGGGAGGTGTGGTCAAGTTGAAGGAGGTCGGAGGTGGTCAGAGATCAGCTCGACAACTCCTGCAGTTTTGAGACTGCCAAAATGACGATACTATGCAAGCCTCCTGGTGCTTCTCTGGTGATCCTTGGACTGAATGGAGGTTGCAATGAGGTAGGGAACTTCTTCCTGGTCCGAGAGAACCCGAATGCACCTATGAGGTTGCGGAAAAGGCCCTCGTCGTAGGTTTGGTTCTTATCTTGCTGGGAAATGTAACATCTTCTCTTATTTGATCGTTTGTGGGATGGAGAAGACAAATAGAGATGTGCTCTTTATATAGGAAGCTTGAGAATTGACACGGCTACTGGTCAGTATAAGACTTGGCCTCAGTCTTGCCCGTTCCCATTCGTTCTAGAGGGATTTTCTATAAACCCCATTTTTAAAAAAAAAATAGCCAGACTAAGGAACTAGAAAATTTTGAGTGAGAACTGAGGGTAGAATGAACTAGAACTCATAAATTGAAGCAAAAACAGGAAAATGAAGAACCCCAAGTGCCCAATAAAGATCCCAAAAACAATGGAAAGGAACCATCAAGTAAATTGGATGGAATAATCAAACTAGATCAGGTAATCTAAACTCAAACTGAATTGAATTGGGATGAACTGGTTCAAAGATCCATTTTTCTATGTAGCTTAAAAACATTAATTTGGAAAATTGAAGCCACCATTAGATAGAAAATGAATTTAAACAAATTTTTAAAATTTTAAATTTTAGAAAATTTTCGAATCAGGCATGAACTGACCGATTTTTTATTTTGGGTTACTGAACATAGTATGACCAAACCAATCAATGTATAGCTGCTAGGTCATTGCCTAGTTAGCAGGCACTACCAATCGTCGCATGAAACTTGGTGAAGTGCGTCGAGTGAGCCGCTCAATCAGTGCTTGGAAGCACTAACTAATTAGGGTGTGACACGTGTCCTCGGTCAATGGTCAGAAGAGAATCCATATCAGTGATGACCGATCAATAGGAAAGCGATATGTGTCTGTAGTCAACAGTCAATAGTGGAGAAGCCCTATCAGCCGATCTGACCAAAAAGGAGCTGACATGTAGCATGGGTGCCATGTTAGCAGTTGACTGGGATGTAGGAGAAATGGTCGACCAAGCAGAGGTCGATATGTGGCAGAGCCACGTCCAATGGTCTCAACCAATCAGAGGTTGACACATTGTAGTGGCACTATGTGTCAAGAGGGAAATCTGTTGTATTTAAATCAGCCAATTAAAGGATGCCACGTGTCACGGTCAAATGGCTGACCGAATACGATCATCAATTATGTTGGAATGAACGACCAATGGGAGGCCACCACATGTCCAGTCTACGAGTCAAAGGCTGACTTAGATGATTAGTAGGAAACCGCATCAACGAAACCAACCAATCACAGCATGACATGTGACAGCGCGCACATGCGTCTTCAACCTTGTACTTTCTGGTAGAGAGAGGGGTGGATGAACTCTACGGTCTCCTGTGACTTAAAAACTCCTCCGATCTAACTGCTAGCAGGTGAGTCTAGGGCCGAGTCCCATATCGGCTGGTTGCCCTGTCAGTTGTCAAGCTACCTATATAAAGAGCTCCTCACCACTCGTCATCCTCATTCGACAAATGATTAAAGAAGATAGAGTGCTCCACTTTCTGATGAGACACAAACCAAAGCTCTAATGTTGGGGTTTCCTTCAGCCTCTGATACCACATTTAAGCTCCCTAGAACTGAGAAGAAGTCCTCTACCCAGCTGCACCTTCCATTCGACCTGAGTACCACCGACAAGCTCAAATAATGCTGTTACTCCGGCGATCGTGAAAAAGCCAAATTTGGCCAAGTCGAATTTTGGTCGCCTCTGACCTCCTACAGCTCGGCCAGACCTCCCTCGGCCCTCTTCGACCGACCCTTAACCCCTTGGAACCTAGAAGGTAAGCCAATTCTGCCTAGTTTCGCCAGAATCGTAAGGTTGGAGAAACTGGAGCATGAAACTTCTCTCATCAAATTAACATTGCTTCGACTACTAATTGACTTTCTTTTGATCCTAGGAGCATCCCTTGGATGAGCACTAGGCATCCCTATCCAAATCTCTGATTGCCGCCTCCTTGTCGGTAAGGAAACCAAGCTTTCTCTCTCTAGAAAGTGTTTTTGGCGATGCTCCGTTTGAGCTTAAATTTGGTTCAATTGAGGTCATTCAAAGGACAGGAAGCTGATAGGAAAATAAGGAAAATGATTAGTAGCACGATATGGGCAGTTAACCAAGTTTAAGTAGTTTATTTGATGGGAATGAGGATTCGGGGGTCAAAGTGCATTTTTTGGGAAAAATTGGGTGAATTGAGGATTTTTGGAAAATTGGGGTTGAATTATAATTAAGGGAAAATTGAGGACTTTAATGGAAATAAGAAAACATTAGGGATCTAAGAGGAATATTGGAGACCTTAGGGCCCTAATTGAGGATAAAATGGATATTTGGGACATAAATGTAAAGTTATAAACTTTAGGTACCAAATTGTAATTAAGGCATACTTTAAGGACATGTGTGCAAATACATGAAAATGTGAGGTCTTTTATGCCAATTTTCCTTATGTGAATACTCGAACCATGTAGGAACTGGTTGTCCGAGTACTTGTGTAGAGGAGCACATCTCAGATCGGGATCCCTTCGGAATGATCACGTCACTATTATGTAGTGAGTGGGATTTCAGACATTGGGACCGTTTAGACTGATTGGAGCTTTTGAAAGATCATGCTTCCTTTTGAAAAACACATTTTTTTTGGAAATATAACCCCTTGACCATGTGATTCTGCTTAAATAATTTGAGGTTATATTTTTTATGATAGCATGAATCATGATAGTAGGATACCCCATGATCCGTGTATGAATACATCTCAGGGGTTACGGTTTACTCCGACTGTCAATACGGATATGGGTGAGGCCTATGATCAACAATGGTGGGCTAAGATCTAGTATGGTGCAAGTGGGCCCAAGGCTGCATTTTCTAAAAATAAAGTGGACCCAAGGTCGTGTTTTTAAAATCTCGCACCAGTGGGCCCAAGGTCGATGGAATTGGGCCCCACCCCGTAAATAAGCTTGATTTAGGAGCATATAAGAAATTATCAAAATTTGGTAATACTTGTGAAGCTATCATGCCAGAGCCAGTTGGTAGCCTGAGGGTTGGTAGCACAAAGATAAAGACTTTAAATCAAAACTCTTTGTTTGTGATTGCAATTGTATAGAACCAAAAAGGTGCCCGACACGGGGTAGTGTTAATTCTAAGGGCTACTGGACAACAAGGGTATTATAAGGGTAGAAGAACATTATTCTAATATGTCTCAAAGCATAGAGAGCTTCATGCGCATTGAGTTCGAGGGGGTGGAAGGACGAGATCTCACTCCTAAAGTACCTAGGGATCGAAGTATTTGAAAGTTCTATGGGATGGGCTATGGGGTTCACGTAGACTTATGGTGAAGGTTGTGGCATCTCACCAAGGTGGAAGGTAAAGGCGCTTTGAGCCACTAGTGGAACAAACTGAGGTCGTTTCGCCTCTAAGTGTATGTTATGCGGTCATTTGTTTCCTTTATGGATAAAGGGCATGTGTTTGTTTGAGGTATGAAACAAACTTTGGTAGGTTCACTAATTAAATCCCTCAAACTAAGAAGGTACCTACCCCAAGCTTAATAAGATAAGCTAAGAAACAATGAGAATCCTTTTACTAAAGATAAGACAAGTGGTGTCTAGCTTATCAAGTGATTTTTCATAAGCAAGGGAAAAATGTGGCTTATCTACTCACTAAACATTGAAGTCATGTTGTCCTACGACCCTGCTCTTTGAGTTGTAGAACTCACCCCTCCCTTATCCCTTTTCAGGAAAGCTCGCACACCAAGGAGAGGGAAGCCGGAGATGTAGGCCAGGAGTTGACCCGAAGAGGTAACTTTACTTAATCGTTTTGTTTAATTTGTTATGAGAAACGTCAGTGTTTGTACGTCTTTACCTTTCTTGGCCTAGCTTGGTGGAAATACCATTCTAGTGAGGAAAGGTGTGGCAGGTTGTTCACAGGGATTCAACGAAATCGGGTTGGGGTATGACAACTTCGATGGTACCAAAACCTAAGTTTTTGAAACAAAGTTTCATAACTAAATCTTGGAACATGATCGATAAATGCCTCTCATCTTATAGATATGGCCCCAAGAAGAGGAGCTAAACGAAACCACAAGGCCCCTGGACCCGTGAAGATTTCCACTCCAAGCAAGGGATGTAGCTTGGGAGCACCCAAACCTAGGAGAGCTCGAACCACTACAACTAGAATGACTTCCGAGCGAAGGGATCTCTACGAATAATTCATGAGGATGTTCGAGAAATCCAACCTTCCTCAAGGAGGAAGCGATTGCCCGACCAGAAAGATACCCTCAAGGAAGATAAGACACCTCCACTAGAATCGTAGAAAACCATAATTAACTCAAGCTCACAAGGAAGCAGAAAGAAATTATTGGTAGGTGTATGCAACTGTCACACCCCGATCCAAATTGGTTAGATCCCCGTGAGCAATCCGCCACTCTCTTTGGTTTGAGAAGGGTCACCCCTTCTCAAGACCAAGAGGATTTAGGAAAAAATTCTAAATTTGTTCCTTGGAATAGCATTACTCAAAACTAAAGAAAAGCATAAAAGAAATTTAAGTGTACCTGACTTAGGGTTCATCTTCGTGGACTATGTAAATCGGGTCTCCTTTTTCCTAAAAAAGGGAAAAAAGGGAGGGGTGAGTTTCTACAACTCAATGAGCGGGTGTTGAGAGTGAGTTTTCAAAATAAAGTTTATTAAATCATTCTTCAAAGCATTTCATCTTTTTCCAAAATTCTTTACTATTATGTAGTGATTTCCTCTTAACCTGTTTTCGTCTCCTTGCGAGCTTTGTCTTAGCTGGAGTTCCCGATACCTCGTATTCATACACAGTAGAACATTGTTGTTCATTATCTTTTGGCTTGATAGCCTTCATTCATTATGAATGAATAAAAATATTTAACTTTTTAAATATTTGCACTTTGGTCCCTAAAGTTCCTTTTCTTTTACTTTAGGTCCCAAATGCGCATTTTCCCCCAAATTGGGTCCCGAAACTTCTAAAATTCACCTTGGGACGTCAATTTATTCAAAATAACATAAAAGGGTTCAAGTTTCCCAAATTTCCAATTTGGTCCCCAACTTTTCCAAAATTACCATTTGCCCCTACTTTACAAAAATGGTAAGTTTCACCCAAAAAATTCCCAAAATCGACCAATTGGTTTTCCAACATCTTTATCATGCCCAATTGAGCCTAAATTTTATGAAATTGTACTTTTGTCCCTTAAATTTTCGAAATCCCCAAAATTTCCCCAATTTCAACCCTCTAACTTAGTCAAATTTGATTTCATCAAATTGACCAATCAATTGAGTTTAATTGGTGAAATTGAAGTTAGATTGGAGTTCCTACACCTCCATATGATTCAATTGCACTTTGAATCGCACGATTTGATGCCAGAATGAGCTCAAATGGAGCTTCGCCGAAAAATTGAATGTAGATAGAGAAAGCTTCGAAAGCTTACCGTCAGGGGTGCGGTGGTCCAAGCTTTCAATATGGGTAGATAGCTCTTGTCTTGAGGTTTTTCCAAGGATCAAGAATCATCTCAATTCATGTTGAATTGAGGGAGAATTTGGTCATTAAAGATCTGCCGGTTCTCTCTCTAGCATCGATCGAAATTTACAGAGGGGAGCCAAATTGGCTTACCTTTCCACTCTAATTCAGTTGTAGGAGGGCTGTTGAGGTATTGGGAGGGCTTGGTTTGGCCTGAAGAGGGCTCAAATTAGCCATTTTTAGCTTGACCAAAATAGGGCAGCTTCGGTCCGACGTTGCTGCTATACTGTTCTATCATGTCGGCGTTTCTCCGGCAAACCTCGGAGCAAATGGAAACTACAGGCAGGTAGCTGACTTCTACCCGAATCCAAAGAACCCGACCAGGCCTTCTTTGGCTCAGAAAAATACCTAAGTTAGTGCTTTGGTTTGAGCTTCATTGGAAAACTGAGTAGCTGAGAGAGAGTGATGTATTCAGGTAAAGAGTGGATGAATGAGGAGGGGATCTTTATATAAGAAGCTCGAAGACTTCTTAGCCGTCTGATTGGCCCCTTAGTGGCGGTCATTCATTGCTTGAAACTCCATAGCCAGAAACTTTTCATATTCATCGGTGCTGCTCAATTTTCCGGTGAGTGAACGGTGCTATTATTTGAAGGAAGAAGACGACACTGTTCCGAACCGGTCTAAGCTAGGTTTAATGCTTAATCTGACCAGTTCAAGCCTAATTCGACTGAGTTTTTCAAAATTTAAAATTTGTAAATTCATCTAAATTCATTATCTATCAAATGGTGCCTCAATTGTCCAATTTAAAATTTCTAAGCCACCTAGAAAAATGAATTTAGAAACTGGTTCAATAGTGGTTCAAACCAATCCATACCGGTTCAATCCGGTTTAGATCTGGTTCACCTGAACCAGTTTGGTTTTCTTCTCCAATTCATCCTAAAGTGCTTTTTCATGACTTTTGTGACTCTTTAGGTCACTCGAGATCCATAAATTCCTGGTTTTCCCTTTCTCTATCGGTTCCGATTCATAAACTGACTTGATTTTCTCTTTGGAAATGATCGGTTCAATCCAGCTCTGATCCGGTTCACCTGAACCAGTTTAGTTTTCTCTCCCAAATTTTCCTAAGGCCCTCTTCCAAGGTTTTTATGCACCCCTTTGGGTCACTTGGGAGTTGTAAATTTCTGAAATTGCCCATTATCTGATGATCGGGTTTGTGAATCGGTTCAGTTTTCTCACCCAATTTGATCGGTTCTTTTCCTAGTTTTCCTTAACTCCAAAGGGCGAGGTGTACAAGTGACCTCGAAGATTCTGGTCAAGGCATTTTAATCCACAAGAACTCAAGGAGTTCAATCAATACACTCATAGAGAATGGCCATTGGTTCATGGCAACTTTGACAATATCAAGTTGAAGATACCCTCTTCTTAAAGAAAAATTGATCCATAAGCCTATATTAAATGAGAAAAGATGATGGAAATGGTTTTTTATTGTCATAATTACTTGAAGATGAAATAGGTATGGCTTGTTGCTATTGAATTTACTAATTATGCTACAATATGGTGGAATTAGTTGGTGAAGGACATGAAACGAAATTATGAACGTTCGATGGAGTCTTGGGATAAGATGAAAGCAATCATGCAGCGACGACTTGTTCCCAACCATTATTATTGGGAGTTGTTCAATAAACTCCAGAGGCTTTCCTAAGGGTCAAAAAGCATCGACGAATACTTCAAAGGGATGGAGATTGTGATTATTCAAGGTAAAGTGAAGGAAGATAGAGAGACAAAAATGGCTAGATTTTTGCATGGTATAAACTATGAGATAACTGACGTGGTGGAAAGGCGATATCATGTCGAGCTACAAGACAAGGTACATTCAACTATCAAAGTCAAACAACAACTAAAGAGGAAGAGTTAACACAAAAAGGGATTAAACAATGGTCCATTGAACTCATGGAAACCATCCTCTAAGCGAATTTAGTTTTGGTCAACTCAATCTTAGCTTGCTTCACCAAAAGAGATAACCAAGCAAGCTGTGACCCAAAAATAAGGTAACACTCATATCACAACTCCCAAATCTTGTGATATTAAGTGTTTTTTATGCCAAGGCAGGTGTTACTCCCCAACCCGGTTTGGTTGGATCCTCATGATCAACTCGCCACTCTACTCGGTGTAGAAGGATGCACTCCCTCAATTACTAATGAGAGTTAGGCATAATTCATTCTCCTTGGTTTCCCTTGAATAACATTATCAAAACTAACTCAAAATAAGGGATTTATGCTAATTGTACCTTGGGTTAGGTGACGGTGATGCCTCCTATCGAGGTGAAGTTCTCTCTTCCTGAAAATGGAGAAGGGGAGGGGTGAGTCCTAAAACTCAGTGAGTAGGGTTTTGAAAAAGAAGTTGGTTGGATTTCTTTTATTATCTTTCTCCATTCTCTTAAGAAGTTTTAACACACAAACAATCGCCCTTCATTATTGAAGGATTCACATATTCACAGTGCAGTCCCTGACTACTCCACTTGTGGCCTAGAGCTCCTTTACTGACCACCCTTGGTAGAAGTCTCACCTTCTACCACAAGTCTAAGTGAGCTTTACCACCCATTCCTTAGACCTCAATATTCTCTGTGTCCGCTATAATTGGACGAGTCCTCTCCCCTTGCTTCCTCTGTCACAATGCGCATGAAGCTTCCTAAGCTTCCTAAGCTTCCTGACCCACTAGATGATAAACTTCCCTTATGCTCCCTGGGTCGTCCAATAGCTCTTGGGACCAGCATTACCTTATATCAGGCTCCTCGATGGTTTTGTATCTCATGCACGCATAAACACAAGTATTTTTAGTTAAGACCTTTTATCTTTGGTGCTACCGGCCCCCATGAAATTGTGGACCCGACTTCGGCTTGTTGCTACTAGCCCAACGAGTTCGACGACCCGACTTCATTTTAGTAACCACCATCCCAATGAGTTTGACAACCCTAGTCATGGCTTGGTAGCTATCACACACAATTTACCACTTTTATGAGTTTTGATATGCTCATTACTCATTTACTTGTCTACGGGCAAAAGCCCGTGCCCATTGGCCCTAGGCCCACTAGAGCATCTCTAACTCTACTCAGAAATAGCTCCCAAAATGTTTAAGCAGTTTCACGCATTAAGGGGAGACTATTTTTGGAAAAATAGTTTTCAATTTGAAAACATGCTCATCACCCCAACTAGACGTGATGTCAAAAATTCCCATTCACCTATGTTGTGACTCGTCGGTCCTGAACGACTTTCCGGTGTCTCAGGGCCTTCTCACGGGCATGGGTCATAGATCTCTCGGTACGTACCTACATTATAATGAATAATTCACTGAATTATCCAAACCCTTTCACTTGGACCCCTAATTTAACTTTTATTTACAATTTCTCCTTAATAAATCCATTAATTTGCAAATAATCCCACATAATTGCATCTAATTGCAATTAAATTCCTAAAATTATCTTTAGTTGCAATGAGGTCCTTAATTTCCATTTGGCCCTCAATTGAGGTTAATTTTCACAAAAGTCCCCCAATTTTCACAAAATCCCCAAATTACCAAAATTTCACCAAATTCACATTTTAGTCCCTTAATTCTTCAATCCATCAAATTGGCCATGCAAACTTCATTAATTTCCTAGCTAATCGTCTTCCCTACTTTCCTACGATCAAATCATGCCTTGACCCATCTTGATTGGCCTCAAATTAAGCTCAAACAGAGGTTTACGGAACAATTGGTATTAGAGAGAGAAATATTTGAAATCTTACCAGTTGGGCCTCGATTGTTGGAGATTTTGATTTGGGAAGTTTGTGCTTGCCGAGACGGTCCTTCTAGGATCAATAATTTCTCCAATTCACGTCCTTAGCATGGAGAATTTGATCAATACAATTTAGACACTTTCTCTCTCTAGAATTTTATGATTCCAATGAGTGGATGCGGAATTGACTCACTCTGAAGTTTTCTGGTGGTTAGGGGTTGATTGAAGAGGGCCGTGGGAGGTGTGGTCAAGTTGAAGGAGGTCGGAGGTGGTCAGAGATCAGCTCGACAACTCCTGCAGTTTTGAGACTGCCAAAATGACGATACTATGCAAGCCTCCTGGTGCTTCTCTGGTGATCCTTGGACTGAATGGAGGTTGCAATGAGGTAGGGAACTTCTTCCTGGTCCGAGAGAACCCGAATGCACCTATGAGGTTGCGGAAAAGGCCCTCGTCGTAGGTTTGGTTCTTATCTTGCTGGGAAATGTAACATCTTCTCTTATTTGATCGTTTGTGGGATGGAGAAGACAAATAGAGATGTGCTCTTTATATAGGAAGCTTGAGAATTGACACGGCTACTGGTCAGTATAAGACTTGGCCTCAGTCTTGCCCGTTCCCATTCGTTCTAGAGGGATTTTCTATAAACCCCATTTTTAAAAAAAAAATAGCCAGACTAAGGAACTAGAAAATTTTGAGTGAGAACTGAGGGTAGAATGAACTAGAACTCATAAATTGAAGCAAAAACAGGAAAATGAAGAACCCCAAGTGCCCAATAAAGATCCCAAAAACAATGGAAAGGAACCATCAAGTAAATTGGATGGAATAATCAAACTAGATCAGGTAATCTAAACTCAAACTGAATTGAATTGGGATGAACTGGTTCAAAGATCCATTTTTCTATGTAGCTTAAAAACATTAATTTGGAAAATTGAAGCCACCATTAGATAGAAAATGAATTTAAACAAATTTTTAAAATTTTAAATTTTAGAAAATTTTCGAATCAGGCATGAACTGACCGATTTTTTATTTTGGGTTACTGAACATAGTATGACCAAACCAATCAATGTATAGCTGCTAGGTCATTGCCTAGTTAGCAGGCACTACCAATCGTCGCATGAAACTTGGTGAAGTGCGTCGAGTGAGCCGCTCAATCAGTGCTTGGAAGCACTAACTAATTAGGGTGTGACACGTGTCCTCGGTCAATGGTCAGAAGAGAATCCATATCAGTGATGACCGATCAATAGGAAAGCGATATGTGTCTGTAGTCAACAGTCAATAGTGGAGAAGCCCTATCAGCCGATCTGACCAAAAAGGAGCTGACATGTAGCATGGGTGCCATGTTAGCAGTTGACTGGGATGTAGGAGAAATGGTCGACCAAGCAGAGGTCGATATGTGGCAGAGCCACGTCCAATGGTCTCAACCAATCAGAGGTTGACACATTGTAGTGGCACTATGTGTCAAGAGGGAAATCTGTTGTATTTAAATCAGCCAATTAAAGGATGCCACGTGTCACGGTCAAATGGCTGACCGAATACGATCATCAATTATGTTGGAATGAACGACCAATGGGAGGCCACCACATGTCCAGTCTACGAGTCAAAGGCTGACTTAGATGATTAGTAGGAAACCGCATCAACGAAACCAACCAATCACAGCATGACATGTGACAGCGCGCACATGCGTCTTCAACCTTGTACTTTCTGGTAGAGAGAGGGGTGGATGAACTCTACGGTCTCCTGTGACTTAAAAACTCCTCCGATCTAACTGCTAGCAGGTGAGTCTAGGGCCGAGTCCCATATCGGCTGGTTGCCCTGTCAGTTGTCAAGCTACCTATATAAAGAGCTCCTCACCACTCGTCATCCTCATTCGACAAATGATTAAAGAAGATAGAGTGCTCCACTTTCTGATGAGACACAAACCAAAGCTCTAATGTTGGGGTTTCCTTCAGCCTCTGATACCACATTTAAGCTCCCTAGAACTGAGAAGAAGTCCTCTACCCAGCTGCACCTTCCATTCGACCTGAGTACCACCGACAAGCTCAAATAATGCTGTTACTCCGGCGATCGTGAAAAAGCCAAATTTGGCCAAGTCGAATTTTGGTCGCCTCTGACCTCCTACAGCTCGGCCAGACCTCCCTCGGCCCTCTTCGACCGACCCTTAACCCCTTGGAACCTAGAAGGTAAGCCAATTCTGCCTAGTTTCGCCAGAATCGTAAGGTTGGAGAAACTGGAGCATGAAACTTCTCTCATCAAATTAACATTGCTTCGACTACTAATTGACTTTCTTTTGATCCTAGGAGCATCCCTTGGATGAGCACTAGGCATCCCTATCCAAATCTCTGATTGCCGCCTCCTTGTCGGTAAGGAAACCAAGCTTTCTCTCTCTAGAAAGTGTTTTTGGCGATGCTCCGTTTGAGCTTAAATTTGGTTCAATTGAGGTCATTCAAAGGACAGGAAGCTGATAGGAAAATAAGGAAAATGATTAGTAGCACGATATGGGCAGTTAACCAAGTTTAAGTAGTTTATTTGATGGGAATGAGGATTCGGGGGTCAAAGTGCATTTTTTGGGAAAAATTGGGTGAATTGAGGATTTTTGGAAAATTGGGGTTGAATTATAATTAAGGGAAAATTGAGGACTTTAATGGAAATAAGAAAACATTAGGGATCTAAGAGGAATATTGGAGACCTTAGGGCCCTAATTGAGGATAAAATGGATATTTGGGACATAAATGTAAAGTTATAAACTTTAGGTACCAAATTGTAATTAAGGCATACTTTAAGGACATGTGTGCAAATACATGAAAATGTGAGGTCTTTTATGCCAATTTTCCTTATGTGAATACTCGAACCATGTAGGAACTGGTTGTCCGAGTACTTGTGTAGAGGAGCACATCTCAGATCGGGATCCCTTCGGAATGATCACGTCACTATTATGTAGTGAGTGGGATTTCAGACATTGGGACCGTTTAGACTGATTGGAGCTTTTGAAAGATCATGCTTCCTTTTGAAAAACACATTTTTTTTGGAAATATAACCCCTTGACCATGTGATTCTGCTTAAATAATTTGAGGTTATATTTTTTATGATAGCATGAATCATGATAGTAGGATACCCCATGATCCGTGTATGAATACATCTCAGGGGTTACGGTTTACTCCGACTGTCAATACGGATATGGGTGAGGCCTATGATCAACAATGGTGGGCTAAGATCTAGTATGGTGCAAGTGGGCCCAAGGCTGCATTTTCTAAAAATAAAGTGGACCCAAGGTCGTGTTTTTAAAATCTCGCACCAGTGGGCCCAAGGTCGATGGAATTGGGCCCCACCCCGTAAATAAGCTTGATTTAGGAGCATATAAGAAATTATCAAAATTTGGTAATACTTGTGAAGCTATCATGCCAGAGCCAGTTGGTAGCCTGAGGGTTGGTAGCACAAAGATAAAGACTTTAAATCAAAACTCTTTGTTTGTGATTGCAATTGTATAGAACCAAAAAGGTGCCCGACACGGGGTAGTGTTAATTCTAAGGGCTACTGGACAACAAGGGTATTATAAGGGTAGAAGAACATTATTCTAATATGTCTCAAAGCATAGAGAGCTTCATGCGCATTGAGTTCGAGGGGGTGGAAGGACGAGATCTCACTCCTAAAGTACCTAGGGATCGAAGTATTTGAAAGTTCTATGGGATGGGCTATGGGGTTCACGTAGACTTATGGTGAAGGTTGTGGCATCTCACCAAGGTGGAAGGTAAAGGCGCTTTGAGCCACTAGTGGAACAAACTGAGGTCGTTTCGCCTCTAAGTGTATGTTATGCGGTCATTTGTTTCCTTTATGGATAAAGGGCATGTGTTTGTTTGAGGTATGAAACAAACTTTGGTAGGTTCACTAATTAAATCCCTCAAACTAAGAAGGTACCTACCCCAAGCTTAATAAGATAAGCTAAGAAACAATGAGAATCCTTTTACTAAAGATAAGACAAGTGGTGTCTAGCTTATCAAGTGATTTTTCATAAGCAAGGGAAAAATGTGGCTTATCTACTCACTAAACATTGAAGTCATGTTGTCCTACGACCCTGCTCTTTGAGTTGTAGAACTCACCCCTCCCTTATCCCTTTTCAGGAAAGCTCGCACACCAAGGAGAGGGAAGCCGGAGATGTAGGCCAGGAGTTGACCCGAAGAGGTAACTTTACTTAATCGTTTTGTTTAATTTGTTATGAGAAACGTCAGTGTTTGTACGTCTTTACCTTTCTTGGCCTAGCTTGGTGGAAATACCATTCTAGTGAGGAAAGGTGTGGCAGGTTGTTCACAGGGATTCAACGAAATCGGGTTGGGGTATGACAACTTCGATGGTACCAAAACCTAAGTTTTTGAAACAAAGTTTCATAACTAAATCTTGGAACATGATCGATAAATGCCTCTCATCTTATAGATATGGCCCCAAGAAGAGGAGCTAAACGAAACCACAAGGCCCCTGGACCCGTGAAGATTTCCACTCCAAGCAAGGGATGTAGCTTGGGAGCACCCAAACCTAGGAGAGCTCGAACCACTACAACTAGAATGACTTCCGAGCGAAGGGATCTCTACGAATAATTCATGAGGATGTTCGAGAAATCCAACCTTCCTCAAGGAGGAAGCGATTGCCCGACCAGAAAGATACCCTCAAGGAAGATAAGACACCTCCACTAGAATCGTAGAAAACCATAATTAACTCAAGCTCACAAGGAAGCAGAAAGAAATTATTGGTAGGTGTATGCAACTGTCACACCCCGATCCAAATTGGTTAGATCCCCGTGAGCAATCCGCCACTCCCTTTGGTTTGAGAAGGGTCACCCCTTCTCAAGACCAAGAGGATTTAGGAAAAAATTCTAAATTTGTTCCTTGGAATAGCATTACTCAAAACTAAAGAAAAGCATAAAAGAAATTTAAGTGTACCTGACTTAGGGTTCATCTTCGTGGACTATGTAAATCGGGTCTCCTTTTTCCTAAAAAAGGGAAAAAAGGGAGGGGTGAGTTTCTACAACTCAATGAGCGGGTGTTGAGAGTGAGTTTTCAAAATAAAGTTTATTAAATCATTCTTCAAAGCATTTCATCTTTTTCCAAAATTCTTTACTATTATGTGTGTTTAGCTCTTTTTAATACTTCCCCTTGCTCGGGAGGTGTTTAACAAATATACACAACCCCTTTATCATAAAGGGTACAAACATTTATAGGGTAGTCCCAGACTGCACCTACTTGGGGATCAGCGCAACTTTGCTATCCACCCTAATAGAAGTTCAACCACTTATACCTTGAGTCTGAGTGATGCCCTAGGCGCCTGACCCTTAGACCCAAAAATCACTTCGTGTTCATATGAGGACGTAGACCTCATCCCGCCATCACCTCGGTCTCATGCGTAAGAAGCTACATCCAGCTTCATAACTAATTGGAATGACAAACTGCCCTTATTGCCACCAAGTCATCCAACAGTCCTTGTGTGAAACCCGTCCCCCGTAACAAGTAAATCAGGGAAAGAATTTATGATTTTGAGTAAATCGAGCCGTTAAAGGAAGCAAAAATGATAAAGAAGGGTTAATATGGAAAATTGAAAGATCCCAAGTGACCAAAAATTCAAAAAAATCATGGGAAAGGACCATGAAGTGAATTGGATAAGAAAATTAGACCGGTTCAAGGTGAACCAGACCCGAACCAGACTGAACCAGATTGAACCATAATGAACCATAATGAACTGGTTCAACGAAAATCTCAATTTGGGAAATTGAGGCCACCCTTCAATAGAAAATGAATTTAGAAAATTTTTAAAATTTAGAAATTTGATCGAATCGGGCCTGAATAAGCCAATTTTCAAATTTGGGTCATCACACTCAGTTGAATCGTACTAGTCAATGGTCTAGCCGGTCAACAAACCGGACCTGTCATGTAAAACCCATGCTTGTAGACCAAAGAAAACTGGGAAAAGAATCGATATAGGTTTATACATGAAGAAACGAATTGTTTAATAAACAAAAAATAGCTAACGTGAGAAATTGGAAAATCCTTAGTGACCAAAAATTCACAAAAAATAAGGAGGAAGAACCAGGAAGAGGAATTGAGGAGAGAACCGAATCGGTTCGAGGTGAATCGGACCGAACTTGCACGAACCATAATGAACCGATTCACAAATTTATTTTTCTAGATGGCTTAAAAATGTCATTTTGTGAAATTGTGACCACCATTAGATAGAAAATAAATTTAGATGAATTTAGAAAATTTTAAATTCTAGAAAAACGGTCGAATCGGGTCCCAACAGACCGATTTTCGAATTTTGGACAACGAACCCCATCGGACTGGACCGGTCAATGGTTCGATCGGATCGATCAATGGTCAATGAACTAGTAAACGATCAATGATCAATGGACAGCTAGCGCTACGTCAGCTGCCACACAGACACATGCAACCAATGGGAGGTTGCCGTGTGTTCAGTCAACAGACATCTGACGCCTATTAGCACGCCACGTAGAAACGGGAAACCAATGAGAGGCTACCACGTGTTCAGTCAACGGGTCAATAGCTGACATGGTAGCCGAGCTAGCACTCAATGTCAGAAAAACTGACCAATCATAGTGCACCACGTGGCATGATTGCCATGTCATCGTCTTCAACCTCCAAACGTTGATAGAGAAGTGGGAGGAGAGAGAGTTGCTTGAAAAGCTGGAGTCTTCAACGACTCAAAAAACTCTTCGATCAAGTCACCGGCGGCCGAGTCTTACGCCGGTGGGTAGCCTAAATAGTTGTTAAGCTCCCTATATAAAGAGCACCCCTCATTTGTTCTCAACATCCCACAATTGAGTAAAGAAGAAGAGTACACTTTTCGGTGAGCTGCGAACCAAAGCCTCAACAATAGGACTTTTCTCAACCTCCGTAGCCACATTGGATATTTTTAGAATTAGGAGGAAGTCCTCTACCCGACCACGCCTTCCATTCAGCTTGAGAGACACCAAGGAGGAACGAGGAAGCTCAAACAATGCTGCCACTCCTCGGCCAGAAAACAACCAGCCTCCTACTACCCACTTCGAGCCCTCCCCCAGCCAATTGTGGCCAAGCCATATCCCCTACGCCCCACCTAGAGGTGTTCCAACCTTCCATCGAGCTAAGAAGGTAAGCTCCCTATGCCGCCCTTCGCTAGAAAACACTATGCACGGTCGAATTTTGCAAACACTTTAACCCTAAAATTAACACTGGTTAGGCCATCAATTGAAGCGTGCTTTGATCCAAGGAGGATCCCCGTGACAAGGGCAACACGGTGGAAGCCAGATCTCCAATCACAGGACCCCCACCGACAAGATATCAAAGCTTTCTCTCTCTAGACTGTATTTTCTGGTGAAGCTTCGTTTGAGCTAATTCCTGAGCCAAATGAAGAGATTCAAAGCTTTAAATGACGAGAAAAATATAGAGGAGATGATTTAACCAAGAATGAGGGCAATTAACTAAGTTTCGGTGGTCAATTGAATGAAATTTTGATTCGGGACCAAAATGCAATTTTTGAAAAGTTTGGGAAAATTGGGGATCGAATGGCAAATTGACAAAATTGAGTGTCTTTATATGCAATTCCCTTCCAATTGAGGGTCAATTAAGAAAATTGGATCAAATGGAGGGCCAATTTACAAAATTTGAGAATTTGGGGTCAAGTTGTAATTTTGGGAAAGTTTGGGGCTAAATGGCAATTTTAGAAAATTGAGTGACCTAAGGGCAAAGTTGATAAAATTAAGGACCCAAAAGGATAATTGGAAAAATCCGCAGGCCAAATTAAAGAAAAGGGGGCAATTAGGGACTTAAAGATAAATGCACAAATCTTAGGGACTAAAGTTCAATTAAGGCAAAATATGAAGGCCTATATGCAAATACGCAAAGAAGTGCGATTCCTGAATTCAATGCCCTAACAAGGACATCCGTGCCATGTAGGAGCAAACTACTTGAGCACCTGCTTCCGGAAGAGAGACCACAAAGTGTGACTCACGGCCCCGCCAAAATCATCGGGTGAGTGGTAACCGCTATGACGTCCATTCCATTTGGAATAACGGTTAAGCTTTGAAAACTATTTTCTGGGAATTAGCATCCCCTGATTGGGCAACTTTGCTGAAAAAATTTGGGAGCTAATTCTGGGCTTATGCTCAAGATGCTAGTGGGTACAAGGCCAGTGGATACGGGCATGGATGTAAACCCTATCCCGTAAAGACAAGCAAACCAGGAAAAGAACTGGTCAACCTAAGTGAGAAAACTGAACCGGTTCACGAACCCCAACCGTTAGAGAACGGGGAAAATGGGAAATTTAAACATCCCGGGTGATCCAAAGAGTCACAAAACCATGGAAAGGGACTTTATGACAATTTTGGAGAGAAAACTAAACTAGTTCATGTGAATTGGATCTGAACTGGATTGAACTGGTTTGGATCGGTTTGAACCATTATTGAATTGGATGCTAAATTTATTTTTCTAGGTGGCTTAAAATATTCAAATTGGAGAATTGAAGCCATCATTAGATAGATAATGAATTTAGAAAATTTTAATTTTGAAAACTCGATCAAATCGGCCTAAATTGACCGATTTGGACCGATCCGATTCAGTTCGGAAGAGTGTCGTCTTCTTCCTTCAGATGACAACACTTTCCACTATTCGGAAAAGCGAGTAGTGCCGACGAAGGTGAAAAGTCTCCGTTCAAGGCATTTTAGGCCATGAATGATTGCCATAAAGGCACCAATTAGACATCGAGAGAGTCCTTGAGCTTCCTATATAATGAGCTCCTCCTCACACTTGAAAATACCTCTCTCTCTCTAGTGCTCCAATTTTTCTGAGCCAAAGAAGGCAAGGTCAGGTTCCTTAGACACAGTGAGAAGTTCGCTACCTGACGGTGGTCAGCATTTGATTTGAGGATCGTTGGAGAAGCACCGATGTAATAAAAAAGTGAAGTAGCTTCGATGGACTGAAGTTGCCCTGTTTCGGTCAAGCTGAAAACAGCCAAAAAACAGCCAAACAATATAAAATTTTTACTTTTGTTTAATGTTGTCAAGGGAAAACATGACAGGTAATACGCCTAACTATCTTGATGTCCGTGAGGAGCCCCTCTTCAAGACTCGAGAGAATGGTGGATTGTTCCCCCAATCCCGGCGAAACCAAGTCAGGGCATGACAACTTCAGTGGTACTAGAGCTTGTGTTTTCCTGGATACATTATCAAGACTTTATACCTAAATACTAATTAAAGAAAAATTTTAAGCCAGTGATGGCACCCAAAAGAGGAATCAAGAGAACGAGGGTGACAACTTCTGATTCAGCCAGAAATCCCCTCTTGGAAGCAAAATTCCCGGGAGCTACCTCAGCCCCACATGGCATCAGTTCCAAACACCAACGGCTATATGAGGAAGTCACTAAGGTATTCGGTGAACCCCACCTTAGTGAAAAACCCCATCTGGACTGAGTCCTAGACCCTCTAGGAGGAAGTCCAGTCCTAACCACCTTCTGCACCTATTTCACCCCTCTTTGACATCCCGGATACTTGAATACGCTCTGACAATTGGGATGCAAGCCCTTCTATAGGGAGAAGGAGGCCGGGCCCGCCATGGACTAGTTGGCGAGCCTAAAAAAGTTTATGGATATCATGAGGATACCCTTGGAGGAGATGGTTATGTTGGCTGAATTCTTCCTAGAGTCTAGCGCGAAGAGATGGTGGGACAACGCCAAGAGCCTCTTCTCAACCCCACCTACTTGGGAAGAGTTTGAAAGAAGGTACTCGGAAGAGTTCATGGCTCCCCACCTCATTATCGAAAAGAAGGTGGAATTCTTTAAACTCTGCCAGGGAGCCCGCACGGTCTCAGAATATGAGACTAAGTTCAACGAGCTGCGACCCTTCGCCTTTGACCTAGCGGGACTAGCCGATCTCTACCAGAAATTTATTGACGGTCTTAATATGGATATAAGAGACCGAATGGGGTTTTGGGATGCCCCACCGACCTAGCCGCCATAGCGGGCATGGCACATGAATGCGAGCGGTTGGTCTAGATGAGGCGCCGTCGAATGGAAATGGGGGGACGTAGGGAGGACAGGGGATAGGGTTGCCGAGGAGGCCCGAGGGAACAGGGTTGGCCCCGATGGAGGAACCCACCAAAAATTCCCCAAAGGGAGGAGGGCCACCGTGGCTACAGGGAGATGGAGGCACTCCCTCCAAAGAGAAGCCCCTATTGCCAGAGAAACCATGATGGAGCATGTATAACTTGCTACAGGTGCAAGCATTTTGGGCACTACATTAGGAGTTACTCGAGGGCATGGGAAAACACCTCACGAGCCCAACCGAGATCCGTAGCTTCCTCGGCCTCACCGGATACTACCGAAAATTCATGGAGGATTTCTCTAGAATAGCAGCTCCCTTAACTTACCTCACAAGGAAGGGAGTGGACTACAAGTGGGACGCCAAGTGCGAAGATTCCTTCCAAGAGCTCAAAACTCGACTCATGATAGCTCTAGTACTGGCCTTACCTGACGCGGATGCTGGGGAATTCACGGTGTATAGCGATGCATCCGGACAAGGGCTAGGATGTGTCCTGATGCAACAAGGAAAGGTTATCACATATGCATCATGGTAGTTAAAGCCCCATGAGAAGAATTACACCACCCACGACCTAGAGCTAGCCACAATAGTGTTTGTCATCAAGATATGGCATCACTATTTGTACGGGGTAAAGTGCTGCATCTACACTGATCATAAGAGCCTGAAATATTTCCTAACCCAAAAGGAACTAAACTTGTGGCAAAAATGGTGGCTAGAGCTAGTAAAGGACTACGATCTGATGATTGAATATCACGCCGGCAAGGCCAACGTGGTGGCAGACGCACTCAACCACAAGTACCACATGAGAATGGCCTCAGTTAGTACCGACTACCTGCCCTTACTAAGTTAGCTACGCAACTTAAGGGTGAACCTCCATGTGGACAAGGGACAAGGTACCCTAGTAGCTAGCCTAGTAGTACAACCTAGCCTAGTGGACTCAATACAAACTCTAAAAAAGGAAGATGAGGAACTTCGTCCCAATTGGGAGCAGAACGAGGACAGCACAATACCAGACGTTGTAGTTTGGAACAATGGAGTAATGACCTTCAAAGGGAGGGTCTGGGTGCCAAACAACCAGGAATTAATAAGGGGGGATACTGGAAGAAGCCCATGATTCGATGTATGCTATAAACCCCACTCTTTGGAGTAAAGAAAAATTAGGAAAAGAATCCGTCAAACTAAGTGAGAAAACCGAACCTATTCACAAACTCGATCATTAAAGAAATAGAAAATTTGGGAATTTACAACTCTCGAGTGACCCAAAAGGGTTCATAAACCTCGGAAAAGAACCTTCGGACAAATTGGGAGAGAAAAACTAGACCGGTTTGGGTGAACCGGATCTGAACCGGATTGAACTGATTTATGAACCGAGTCAATTTATGAACCGGAACCGATAGAGATAGGGCAAACCAGGAAATTTATGGATCCCGAGTGATCTAATGAGTCACAAAATTCATGGAAAAGGACTTTAGAATGAATGGGGGATGAAAACCAGATCCAAACCAGATTGAACCGGTTTGAACAACTATTAAACCGGATGCTAAATTAATTTTTCTAGGTGGCTTAGAAAATTCCAATTTGAGAATTGAGGCCACCATTTGATAGAGAATGAATTTAGAAAATTTTAATTTAGAAAACCTCGGTCGAATCGGGCCTGAACCAGTCGGTTTAAGCTTTGAACCTAGTTCGGACCGGTCGGGTCTAGTTAGGAACAGTGTCGTCTTCTTCCTTCAGATGACAACACTGTTCACTCACCGAAAAATTGAACAAGCACTGGCGAAGAGGAAATGTTTCCATTGTGTATGTTTTAGGCCATCAATGACTATCATAAAGGTGCCAAATGGACGACCGACGAGTCCCCGAGCTTCCTATATAAACAGCCCCTCTCCATTCATACTCTCAACACCTGAAAACCTCACTCTCTCTCAGCTACTCAGTTTCCAGCGAAGCTCGAACTAGAGCTCCAATATAGGGTCTTTTCTGAGTGAAAGAATGCTTGGTCGGGTTCCTTAGAACCGGGGAGAAGTCAATTACACGGTGGTAGTCGCCAATCGCTTCGAGGGTCGCCGGATGAGCGTCGGCGTGATAGAAGAGTGAAGCAGCTCCAGTGGACCGAAGCTACCCTATTTTTGTCAAGCTAAAATCAGCCAATTCGAGCCCTCCTCAAGCCAAACCAAGCTCTCCCAACACCTCCCTAGCCCTCTTATGGCCGAATTAGAACTGAAAGGTAAGCTAATTTGGAAATACTTTGTAATTTTCGATGAGTGCTAGAGAGATAACCTACAAAAATTCGATGACAAAATTCTCACTCAATTCAGCATCAATTGATTCAATTCCTGATCCTAGGAGGAACCTTAGGATGAGAGCTCTCTTGCTCGATTGAAAGCTTGGACCGCAGTGCCATCGCCGGTAAGCATTTAAAGCTTTTTCTCTTAACGTTCTGTTTTCCAGTAAAGCTCCGTTTGAGCTCGTTCCGGCATCAAATCGTACGATTCAAAGTGCAATTGAATTGTATGAAGATGTAGGAATTTCAATTTAACTTCAATTTCAATAATTAAGCTTGTTTAATACGTCAATTTGATAAAACCAAATTTGGCAATTTTGGAAAGTTGAAATTGGGAAAATATTAGGGATTTCAAAAATTCGAGGGACTAAAATGCAATTTTATAAAATTGAGGGCCAATTGGTCATGATAAGAGTATTGGAGGACCAATTGAGCAAAATTTGGAATTTTTGGTTAAAAACTTACCATTTTTGTATTGGAAGGGCAAACTGGTAATTTTGGAAAAATTGGGGACCAAATTGGGAAATTGGGAAACTTGAACCCCTTTTTGTGAATTTGAATAAATTGAGATCCCAAGGTGATTTTTTTGAAGTTTTGGAACTTAATTTGGAGAAAAAATGGCATTTGGGCCATAAAGTAAATGAAAAAGAACTTTTGGGACCAAATTGTAAATATTTGAAAAGTTAGATATTGTTAGTCATTCATAATGAATGAAGGCTGTCAAGCCAAATGATAATGAATAAGGATGTTCATACCATGTAGGAAGATGAGATATCAGGAATGCTAGCTAAGACAAAGCTTGCAAGGGACAAAAGCCAATTTAGAGGAAATACACTGCACGATCGGGTATGTGGGATCTAATATCACACCCAGTTGGGATGATAAGTACATTGGAAATGAAAACCCACTTCTAAGTGGTATTTTAACCATCACACCTGTGAGGATTGATGTGAAAATTACACAAAAAAAACTACTTAACGGTTGTAAGTAGATCATACCTGGTTGGTATGATGAAACTTCTTAGAAGGAAGTAGAAAACTCGCTTATCGGTTTTAAGCGGAGATGTCCTCATACCCGGTTAGTGTGATGGATAGCTAAAAGTTCATTTTGTCAGAAGTACTCTCCTTTGACTGTGTGCCATTGCTTAAAAATTTTGGGAGATCTTCTTGACGGGAGCTCGAATAACTCATATTGGCCGCATGCCTCGGTTTTGGAACTTGAGGGCTAATATGCCCGCTTTTGAAAATCTCGAACAGTGGGCGCTAGTCTAGTTGGCACGAGTAGGTGCTCATAAAAAACATGATTTTAAGCCATGAAAACTCAAGTGAATGAATTGTTTAGCCATGGTACTGAGACATGACTGACATACTCGATGGACTGGCGACAGTGCGACATGACATGTCTTCAAACTAGTCAAGACAGACAGCTGCAGGTCGAGTTGATGGTCGAGGCCGTTGGACCAGTGGCACCATAGATTATATGGTTTATGTGGAAAAAAGATTGATTTGTGCTTGCACTGTGTTACAGGACCTTCAAGATACCTAAGAGGGGTAGTGATGCAACTTAGGGCTCTAGACGACCTAGTAGAGATAAGGGCAGTTAGTCGTACCAGAAGTCTTGAGAAGCTCGATGTAGCTTCATTGCGCATGAGACCGGGGTGGGAATGAGAGGAGATCTCTGTCCTTATATGGACATGGAGTTTGTTTACGGGATTGAGGGTCAGATATCGCGTACATCCACTCATTCTCAGGGTAGAAGTGGGTGTGCTTCTATCTAGGTGGCCAGTAAAGTGTCTCCGACGCCACAAGTGGGTACAATGGATGGGCCGACCTGGGAATGTCTGTTTTCCTTCATGATGAAGGGCGTGCGTTAGTTGATAAACACATTGTTGAGATGAGAAATGACTATGGAAATCAATGATTATTAAAATGACAAATTTTAAAGAAAATAAGGAGTCTCACACACTCCAATTTAAAAACTATTTTTTTTTGAAACTTTATTTTTGAAAATATCCATTCATTGAGTTGTAGAAACCCACCCACCTTTTTTATCCATTTTCAGGAATTAGCGAAAATGACTAGGGATAAAACCAAGCCTTACCCTCTGTGAGGTTTGCTTAATTTCTCTTAAGCTTGCATTTTATTTGATATATGTCATTACAGGGAACAAAGTTGAAAGTATGTCTGGACCCTCCTGAGTTAAAGAAGGAGGAAACCCCTCTTGAACTAAGAGAGTGGCGGGTTGGTCACAAGGATCCAACCAAACCAGGTCGGGGTGAGACAACTTGAGTTGTATCAGAGCCTAGTTCCCTTGAAACATTATCAATTTTATGCCCTAATATTAATCCAACTTTAGACTATCTTGTAGGAAGGAGAGTTCCTTGGAAGTTTACTGTAAAATCCAGTCCTCCACCCATAACCCTGAAAAAGACATCCAACCCAAGGGAGGAAGCTGTACAAAGGTTCCTAAAGGGTGAGAAAAGAGTACCCAAGTACATGGTGGAAGACTACCGAAAATTGGTAGGAGCCTTATTGGAATCAGATTGCATCATATACCCTCCTATCAGACAAGAGGAACCGATATCTCCTCCTAGAAGCCCAACCCCTCCTTCTCTAGTCCCACAACAACTGGAGAGGAATCCAACCAAGAAGGAGGTCTGGGATAATTACTTGGATGCATATGCCACCTTCATGAAGGTCCACTAAGTACCTCCACCTACTCAACCTGGCTTCAATCTCTCCCAATGGGTGAAGTGGACCTATTAGTGCCAGATTAAAGTACTAAGGTAGTATGGATTAAATGCCATATACGAGATTCGTCCTATAAGGGAATACGAGTGTACCCCAACTAGTTCCTCAGAACCTCCCGATCAAGAATCCCACAATTACTCTAGGGTTAACTCTTAACCTATGACCCCAAGGGATTAGGTGGTAGAAAATTTCTGTAATAAGCCAAGTATGGTAAGAAAACATTTCTTACGTTAATGAAAGTGGAATTTTTTATCAACATTTTCAGTTCCTTTAATAATTCAAAGATCTAATAATAAAGATTTAAAAGTAAGAGGTAGGAAATCACCTAAGGAAGATGGGTTAGCTAAACCCTTAAAGATTTTCCTCAGAAGTATAATAAGAAAGAATTCATCCAAGGGATATCTTATGAAAAGGAAAAAGAAGTTGTAACAAAGGGAAGCAAACATCAAAAAGTACAGATCCATGGAGAATTGAAGGAGTTAAGGATAGGCTCAAATAATAAGAGTAAGGAAAAACAAGAAGGAATAGAATATTCCAAAGGGTACCAAAAGAATGGAAGCTGATCAAGAAGAAAATAAAGTAAGTATGGGGGAACACCAAGGATGTCAAGACCACTAAGGAAAGATGAGGAGAAAGTAGATTAACAAGAAAGCCCAAGTATAACAACTTCTTGTAAAGAACTAAGATACATTTTTTTAGGAACTCCATAAGATAGGGCGACTTGTGAAAAGTAGAGGTATGGGACCAAAAGAGGAAGAAAAGCTGGAGTGGATGAACCATACAAGATCCTTAAGTTTAAGTGAAGATTAAAAAGATAGAACTTCTAAAGAATGGTAGGGTGATCAAAAGAAAGAATTCCAGAATAGGAGACATTAGAAGAAGGATGAGAACAAGAATTAGGATTGAGGAAGGAGAAAGCCCTGGTTAAGAACAAATAATTGAGGAAGTGTTGCAAAAGTCGGAACTCAAATAAGGACCTCAACAAGAAGTACAAGTGGCTAAGTGAGTGTTTGGGAAGATTAAAGTATGATCTACTTGTAAGAAGACATGAAAACCCAAACAGGAATTTTAGACAGATTCGATTCAAGGAAATAATTCCTATTGACCAAAACATTCGGAAGAGTAAAAAAAAAAGCTCTAATAAAAACTGGGGAGTAGTAAGGGATACATCCAAAATTGAGGTAGAGGGAGGAATACCGAGGGCATGAAGATACAAAAAAATTTGACACAAGAGTGATTCAAGGTCCACTTCATAGGAATAAACAAATGCTGGAGTATGTAAGAATGAGGAAAGATAAACGAAAAGTACTCATAGGATCTGAAGAGTAAAGGTAAGCTAGTGATGATAATGACAAAGAAGGACATTCTTGATGAATATTTGCAATGATAAAACTAGAAGGAAATTCTGATAGAAAAGGACTGTGAAACTTATAGAGAAGGGAATCTTAGAACAATATAGGTGTATCAATAAGGAGGAAATCAAACCAACAGAATTGGAAAGAAAATAAGTTACTCAAGAACAAGATGCTAAAGATGAAAGGATCAAGTACAAGGGGAAAGAAATTGTGAAGATCCAAGGGATATGTTAGACCCAGGTAACGTGTAAGTAGGAAGATGACATCAAAAGATGTCATACGAATAAGAAAGGAAATAACTCAGAATAAAGGATAGTGAAAGGATCACTATCCTTTCACTATAGTGAAAGGATCACGATGAGAGTAAGAATGGATTTAGAAAGAGAAGAGACCTTAAAAAGGATTGACACTAGTGGGAATGAGGAATGAAGTATGAAATGAAGAGTTTTAGTATGTTAGTTATTAGGAAGTAAAAGTTGAATGATCAAATAAAAAAGTATGGAAAGGACGAGTAAGTAAGGAAACCAATATGGTTATAGGGATGTGAAGTCAAAGAGAAGTTCCAAAGAATGTCATGCTGTAAGGAGGTATGTAAATCCAACTGTACTAGGGAAAATATGACTTTGGCAAAAAAGAGTTTATGATTAAGGCATGACGAAGTCAAGTGTTAAAAAGTAGAACGAAGAAGTAATAACCAAAGAATGAGGAAAGGATCCATGCAGGATGAAAAGGCGATAAATGCCAAAACCTGTGGAAGAAATTGACTGAAGCTCTTAGTCTTTAAATCTTAGGTAAAGGAGTTCGGAATGGAGAAATGGTGCCTTGGGAAATGAAGGATGTAACTAAAGGAAATGATTCTAAGCCTTCCAGGGAGATATGCTTAGCTAAAGTAAGTTCCATGGAGTGAAGAAATGATGAGAATGAGACGAGAATCTTAGGTATGTGATATAACGAATGAACGAAAACAACCGAGAAAGTTGTAAGACGACAAATTAGAAAATTTATATATCAATGAAAAGTTTATTCTAGTACGTAAAAAGTGTGAAATACATTTTGGGGAAAAAACTCCTAAAAGGAGGGGAGAGTTGTGAACCCCGCTCTTTAGAGTTAAGGAAAACCGGGAAAAGAACCGATCAAACTGAGTGAGAAAACCAAACCGGTTCACAAACCCAATCATTGAGGAACGGGAAAATTGGGAAATTTACAACTCCCGAGTGACCCAAAAGGGTTCAGAAACCTTGGAAAAGAACCTTAGGACAAATTGGGAGAGAGAAACTAGACCGGTTCGGGTGAACCGGATCTGAACTAGATTGAATCGATTTATGAACCAAGCTAGTTTATGAACCGGAACCGATAGAGAGAGGGAAAACTGGGAAATTTATGGATCCCGAGTAATCTAACGTGTCACAAAAGTCATGAAAAAGGACTTTAGGATGAATGGGGGATGAAAACCAAATTGGTTTAGGTGAATCGGATCCGAACCAAATTGAACCAGTTTGGACCGGTTTGAACTACAATTGAACCAGATGCTAAATTTATTTTTTAGGTGGTTTAGAAAATTCCAAATTGAGAATTGAGGCCCTGATTTGATAGAGAATGAATTTAGAAAATTTTAATTTTGAAAAAATCGGACGAATCATGCCTGAACCGGCCAAATTAAGCTTTGAACCCGGTTCGGACCAATCAAGTCTGGAACTGTGTTGTCTTCTTCCTTCAGATGACAGCACTGCTCACTCGTCAGAAAATTGAACCAGCGTCGGTGAAGAGGAAACATTTCCATTGAGTACCTTTCAGGGCATCAATGACTGTCATAAAGGTGCCAAATGAACGGCCGATGAATCCCCAAGCTCCCTATATAAAGAGCCCTTCTCCATTCATCCTCTCCACACTTGAAAATGTCACTCTCTCTTAGCTACTCAGTTTTCTGGTAATGCTCAAACCCGAGCTCCGATATAGGGTCTTTTCTTAGCCAAAGAAGGCGTGGTCAGGTTCCTTAGAACCAGGGAGAAGTCAGCTACACGGTGGTAGTGTCCAATCGCTTCGAGGGTTGCTGGAGGAGCGCTAGTGTGATCAAACAGTTATGCAGGTTCAGTAGGGCAAAGCTGCCCTATTTCTATCGAGCTAAAATTGGCCAATTCAAGCCATCCTCAAGCCAAACCAAGCTCTCCCAACACCTCCCCAGCCCTCCTACGGCCTTATTAGAAATGAAAGTTAAGCTAATTTGGCTTCCCTCTATAATTTTCGACCAGTGCTAGAGAGAGAACCGATAGAATTTCGATGACAAAATTCTCACTCAATTCGGCATCAATTGATGCAATTATTGATCCTAGGGGAAACCTCAGGATGAGAGCTATATGCCCCGATTGAAAGCTCGGACCGCTGCACCCCTACTGGTAAGTATTCAAAGCTTTCTCTCTCTACGTTCTATTTTCCGGCGAAGCTACGTTTGAGCTTGTTCTAGCATTAAATCGTGCGATTCAAAGTGCAATTGAATCATATTAAGATGTAGAAACTCCAATTTAACTTCAATTTCAACAATTAAACTTGTTTTATAGGTCAATTTGATGAAATCAAATTTAGTTATTTTGGGAAGTTGAAAGTGGGGGAATAGTTGGGGAAAATTTGGGGATTTTGAAAATCTGAGGGACTAAAATGTAATTTTAAAAAAAGGGGCCAATTGGGCATGATAAAAGTGTTGGAGGACCAAATGAGCAAATTTTGGGGTAAAACTCACCATTTTTGTAGAGGGGCAAAATGGTAATTTTGGAAAAAATGGGGACCAAATTGAAAAATTGGGAAACTTGAACCCCTTTTTGTGAATTTGAATAAATTGAGGTCCCAAGGTGAATTTCTTTAGTTTCGGGACTCAATTTGGAGAAAAACTGGCATTTGGGGCCTAAAGTAAAAGAAAAAGAACTTTAGGGACCAAATTGTAAATATGTGAAAAGTTAGATATCGGTAGTCATTCATAATGAATGAAGGCTGTCAAGCCAAATGATAATGAACAAGGATGTTCATACCATGTAAGAACACGCCATATCGGGTTCGCCAGCTAAAACAAAGCTCACAAGGGACAAAAGCTCACAAACCTGATCATGAAGGAACGGTCAAATTGGGGAATTTAAAACTCTTGAATGACCCAAAAGGGTTCATAAACCTTGAAAAGAAGCTTAGGAAAAATTAGGAGTGAAAAACCAGACCTGTTTGGGTGAATCAGATCCAAACCAGATTGAACTGGTTTATGAATAGAGCCGATTTATGAATCAAAATCGATAGAGAGAGCGTAAACTAGGAAATTTATGGATACTGAGTGATCTAACGAGTCACAAACATCATGAAAAAGGACTTTAGGATGAATGGGGGATGAAAACAAAACTGGTTTAGGTGAACCGGATCTGAACCAAATTGAACCGGTTTGGACCAGTTTGAACAACTATTAAACTAGATGCTAAATTCATTTTTCTAGGTGGCTTAGAAAATTCTAATTTGAGAATTGATGCCACCATTTGATAGAGAATGTATTTAGATGAATTTAGAAATTTATAATGTTCAAAAACTCTATTGAATCAGGACTAAGCTGGCCGGTTTAAGTTTTGAACCCGGTACAGACTAGTCCGGTCCGGTTTAGAACAATGTCATCTTCTTTCGGTAGATGACAGCTCTATACACTCGTTGGAAAATCGAACCAGCGCCGGTGAAGAGGAAACATTTATGTTCAGTATGTTTCAGGCGATTAATGACTGTATTAAAGGTGCTGAACAAACAGCCGACGAGTCCCCATGTTCCCAATATAAAGAGCCCCTCCCCATTCATCCTCTTTACACCCGAAAACCTCACTCTCTCTCAACTACTCAATTTTCCAGTAAAGTTCGAAACAGAGTTCCGATATAGGGTCTTTTTTCAGCCAAAGAAGGTGTTGTCAGGTTCCTTAGAACCAAAGAGAAGTCAGCTACACGGTGGTGGTCTCCAATTGCTCTGATGGTCATTGGAGGAGTGCCGACATGATCGAACAGTGAAGCAGCTCCGATGAACCGAAGCTTCCTTGTTTCTATCAAGCTAAAATTGACCAATTCGGGCTATACTCAGGTGAAACCAAGCTCTCATTACACCTCCTAAGCCCTCCTATGACTGAATTAGAACTGAAAGTTAAGCCAATTTGGCTTCCCTCTATAATTTATGACTGATGCTAGAGAGAATTGATAGAATTTCGATGACAAAATTCTCACTCAATTTGACATCAATTGATGCAATTCTTGATCCTAGGAGGAACCTCAGGACGAGAGCTATTTGGCCCGATTGAAAGCTTGGACCGCCGTGCCCTCACCGATAAGCATTAGAAGCTTTCTCTCTCTATGTTCTATTTTCCTGTGAAGCTCCGTTTGAGCTCGTTTCAGCTTCATATCATGTGATTCAAAGTGTAATTGAATTGTATGAAGATGTAGGAACTCCAATTTAACTTCAATTTCAACAATTAAACTTGTTTAATAGGTCAATTTGATGAAATCAAATTCGGTTATGTTGGGAAGTTGAAATTGGAGGAACAATTGGGGAAAATTTAGTAATTTCTAAAATTCGAGGTAGTAAAATGCAATTTTATAAAATTGAGGGCTAATTAGGCATGATAAGAGTGTTGGAGGACCAATTGAGCAAATTTTGGAATTTTGGGGGTAATACTTACCATTTTTTTAAATGAGGGTCAAAATGGTAATTTTGGAAAAATTGGGGACCAAATTGGGGAATTGGGAAACTTGAACCCCTTTTTGTGAATTTGAATAAATTAAGGTCCTAAGGTGAATTTTTAAAGTTTTGGGACTTAATTTGGAGAAAAATCGGCATTTGGGCCCTAAAGTAAAAGAAAAAGAACTTTAGGTAACAAATTGCAAATATTTGAAAAGTTAGATATTGTTAGTCATTCATAATGAATGAAGGCTATCATGCCAAATGATAATGAAAAAGGATGTTCATACCATGTAGGAACACGAGATATTGAAAATGCTAGCTAAGACAAAGCTCGCAAGGGACGAAAGCTAATTTAGAGGAAATAGATTGCACGATCAGGTGAGTGGGATCTAATATCATACCTTATTGGGATGATAAGTACCTCAGAAATGAAAACCCACTGCTAAGTGGTATTTTAACCATCACACCTGTGAGGAGTGTTGTGGAAATTATATAGAAAAACTACTTACCGGTTGTAAGTAGATCATATTCGATTGGTATGATGAAACTTCCTAGAAGGAAGTAGAAAACCCACTTATCGGTTATAAGTAGATATGTCCTCATACCTGGTTGGAGTGATGGACAGCGAAAAGTTCATTTTGTCAGAATTACTCTCCCCTGACTGTGTGCCACTACTTAAATATTTTGGGAGATCTTATTGACTGGAGTTCAAATAGCTCATATAGTTCGGAGGCCTCGATTTTGGAACTTGAGGGCTAATATGCCCGCTTTTGAAAAACTCTAACAATGGGCCCTAGGCCAGTTGGCATGAGGAGGAGCTCCTAAACAAACATAATTTTAAGCCATGAAAATATAAGTGAATGAATTGTTTGGCCATGGTACCTAGACAGGACCGACATACTCGGTGGACTGGCGGCAGTGCGACATGACAGGTCTTCGGACTAGCCAAGACAAACAACTACTAGTCAAGTTGAGGGTCGGGGCTGTTGGACTAGTGGCACCACAGATTATAGGTCTTATGTGGAAAAATTATTTATTTGTGCATACACTATGTTACGGGACCTTCAAGACACCCAAGAGGGGTAGTGATGCATTCTAGGGCTCTAGATGACCTGGTAGAGATAAGGGCAGTTAATCGTACTAGATGTCTTGAGAAGCTTGACGTAGCTACATTGCGCATGAGACCGGGGTGGGAACGGAATGAGGTCTCAGTCCTCATACAGACACAAAGTTTTGTTATGGGATTGAGGGTGGATGTCACGTACATTCGCTCATTCTCAAGGTAGAAGTAAACATGCTTCTGTGTAGGTGTCTAGTAAAGTCGCTCTGACACCACAAGTAGGTACAGTGGATAGGCTGGCCTCCGAATTTGTGTTTTCCTTCATGATGAAGGGCGTGTGTTGGTTGATAAACACATCATTGAGATGAGAAATGGCTATGGAAAACCATCATTATTAAAATGAGAAATTTTAAATAAAATAATGAGTCTGGCACACTCCAATTTAAAAACTATTTTATTGAAACTTCATTTTTGAAAGTACCCATTCATTGAGTTATAGAAATTCACCCACCCTTTTTTATCCCCTTTCAGGAATTAGCGAAAATGATTAGGGATAACACCAAGACTTACCCTCTGTCAGGTATGCTAAATTTCTCTTAAGCTTGCATTTTATTTGATATATGTCATTCCAGGGAACAAGGTTGAAAGTACTCCTGGCTCCTCTTAAGTTAAAGAAGGAGGAAACCCTTCTTGAACCAAGAGAGCAACGGGTTGTTCATGTGGATCTGACTAAATCGAGTCGAGGCATGACAACTTGAGTTGTATCAGAGGCTAGTTCCCTTGAAACATTATCAAATTTATGCCCTGACATTAATCCAACTTTAAACTATCATGTAGGAAGGAGAGTTCCCAAGAAGTTCGCGTTGAAATACAGTCCTCCATCAATAAACCTGAAAATGACACCTAACCCGAGGGAGGAAGCCGTACAAAGGTACCTAAAGGGAGAGAAAAGAGTACCCAAGGACATGGTGGAAGACTACCGAAAACTGGTAGGAGCCTTATTGGAACCGGAGGGTATCATATACC
The DNA here is from genome assembly GCA_030064425.1 of Trapa bicornis. NCBI lineage: Eukaryota > Viridiplantae > Streptophyta > Magnoliopsida > Myrtales > Lythraceae > Trapa > Trapa bicornis. The sequence goes on along the minus strand of CM057753.1, from coordinate 11,016,412 downwards.
CTCCTCCCATACAAGAGGAATTGGTATCTCCTCCTAGAAGCCTAACACCCCCCCCCCCCCTCCAATCCCACAACAACCGGAGAGGAATCCAACCAAGAAGGAGGCCTGGGATAATTACTGGGATGCATATGCTACCTTCATGAAGGTCCACCAAGTACCTCCACCTACTCAACGAGGCTTCAATCTCTCCCAATGGGTGAAGTTGACCTATGAGTACGAGGTTCAGTTCTAAGGTGGTACGGATTGGAGGCCATACACAAGATTCATCCTATAAGGGAATATGAGTGGACCCCAACTAGTTCCTCATAACCTTCTAATCCAGAATCCCGCTTATGCTTTAGGGTTAACTCTTGACCTATGAGCCTAAGGTATTTGGGGGTAGAAAATTTTTGTAATAAGCCAAGTATGGCAAGAAAACATTTCTTAAGTTAATGAAAGTGAAATTTTTGATTAAATTTCCGAGTTCCTTGATAAATTCAAAGATTTAATAATTAATATTTAAAAGTAAGAGGTAGGAAATCACCTAAGGAAGATGGGTTTACTAAACCTTAAAGATTTTCCTTAGAAGTATAATAAGAAAGAATTCATCCAAGGGAGATCTTAAGAAAAGGAAAAAGAAGTTGGAACAAAGGGAAGTGAATATCAAAGAGTACAGATTCATGGAGAATTCAAGGTGTTAAGGATAGTCTCAAATAATAAGAGTAAGGAAAAACAAGAAGGAGTAGAATATTCTAAAGTGATCCAAAAGAATGGAAGCTGATCATGAAGAAAATGAAGTAAGTATGGGGGAACACCAAGGATGGCAAGACCACTAAAGAAAGATAAGAAGAAAGTAGAATAACAAGAAAGCCCAAGTATAACAACTACTTGTAAACAACTAAGATACAATTTTTTAGGAACTCCATAAGATAGGGAGACTTGTGGAAAGCGGAGGTATGAGACCAAAAGAGGAAGAAAAGCCGATGTGGATGATCAAACGAAAAGCATACAATATCCTTAAGTTTAAGTGAAGATTAAAAATAGAGATCTTCTAAAGAATGGTTGGGTGATCAAATGAAAGAATCCCAGAATGGGAGACATTAGAAGGAGGATGAGAACATGAAGTTGGATTGAGGAAGGAGAAAGTCGAGGTTAAGAAAAAACAATTGAGGAAGTGTCGCAAAATTCGGAGTCGAAATAAGGATCTCAGCAAGAGGTACGAGTAGCTAAGTGAGTGTTTGGGGAGATTATAGTATGATCTACTTGTAAGAAGACATGGAAACCCAAACAGGAATTTAAGACGGATGCGATTGAAGAAAATAATTCCTATTGACCAAAACGTCTGTAGGAGTAAAAAAAAAAAGAAGCTCTAATAAGAACTGGGGAGTAGTAAGGGAAACATTAAAAAATGAGGCAGAGGGATGAATACCAAGGGCACGAAGAGTGATGTGAGGTCCACTTCAAAGGAATAAACATATACTAGAGTAAGTAAGAATGATGTAAGATAAACGGAAAGTACTCATAGGATCTGAAGAGTAAAGGTAAGCTGGTGAGGATAACGACAAAGAAGGACATTTCAGAATGAATAATTGCAATGATAAAACTAAAAGGAAATTCTGTGAGAAAAGGAGCATGAAACATACAGAGAAGGGAATCTTGGAAAAACATAGGTGTATCAATAAAGAGGAAATGGATCCAACGGAATTGGAAAGAAAATAAGTTTCTCAAGAATAATATGTTATAGATGAAAGGATCAAGTACAAGGGGAAATAAATTGTGAAGATCCAAGGGATAAGCCAAATCCAAGTAACGTGTAAGTAGGAAGACGACATCAAAAGATGCCATACGATTATGAAAGGAACTAACTCAGAATAAATGATAGTGAAAGGATCACGATGAGAGTAACAATAGATTTAGAATGAGAAGATACCTTAAAAAGGAATGACGTTAGTGAGAATGAGGAATGAAGTAATAAAGGAAGAGTTTTAGTATGTAAGTAAGTTATCAAGAAATGCAAGGACATGAAAGTTGAATGACCAAATAAAGAAGTATAGAAAAGACGAGTAAGTAAGGAAACCAATACGATTATAGGGATGTGAAGTCAAAGACAAGTTCTAAAGAATGTCATGTGGTAAGGGGGCATGTAAACCCAACTATCCCAGGGAAAACATGACTTATGCAAAGAAGAGTTTATGATTAAGACATGACGAAGTCTATCATTAAAAAGTAGAAGGAAGAAGTAATAAGAATGAGGAAAGGATCCATACAAGTTGAAAAGGTGATAAACTCCAAAACCTGTAGAGGAAATTGACCGAAACTTCTAGTCCTAAAATCTTAGGTAAAGGAGTTTGGAATGGAGAAATGGTGCTTTGGGAAAAGAAGGATGTAACTAAAGGAAATGATTCTATGTCTTCCCGGGAGATATGCTTAGCTAAAGTAAGTTACATGGAGTGAGGAAAGGATGAGAATGACATGAGAATATTAGGTATGTGATGTAAGGGATGAACGGAAACAACTAAGAAGGTTGTAAGATGATAGACTAGAAAATTTATATATCAATGAAAAGTTTATTCCCATACACAGAAAGTGTGAAATATTTTTTGGGGATAAAACTCTTGAAAGGAGTGGAGAGTTGTAAACCTCGTTCTTTGGAGTTAAGGAAAATCGGGAAAAGAACCCTTTAAACCGAGTGAGAAAACCGAACTGGTTCACAAACTTGATCATCGGGGAATAGGTAAATTGGGGAATTTACAACTTCTGAGTGACCCAAAAGGGTTCATAAACCTTGGAAAAAAACCTTAGGACAAATTGGGAGAGAAAAACTAGACCGGTTCGGGTGAACCGGATTGAACCAGTTTATTGATCGAGCTAGTTTATGAACCGAAATCGATAGAGAGATGGCAAACCAGGAAATTTATGGATCCTGAGTGATCTAACGAGTCACAAAAGTCATGAAAAAGAACTTTAGGATGAATGGGGGATGAAAACCAAACCGGTTTATGTGAATCGGATCCGAACCTGATTGAACCGGTTTGGACCGGTTTGAACCACTATTGAACTATATGCTAAATTCATTTTTCTCGGTGGCTTAGTGAATTCCAATTTGAGAATTGATGCTACCATTTGATAGAGAATGAATTGATATGAATTTAGAAATTTTTAATTTTGAAAAACTATGTTGAATCGGGCCTGAACCGACCGATTTAAGCTTTGAACCCGGTTCGGAACGATCTGATCTAGTTCAAAATAGTGTCGTCTTCTTCCTTCAAATAACAGTACAATTCACTCGCTGGAAAATCGGACCAGCACCGATGAAGAGGAAAAATTTATGTTTAGTATGTTTCAAGCCATCAATGATTGTCATAAAGTTGCCAAACGGACGATTGATGAGTCCCCGAGCTCCGTATATAAAGAGCCCCTCTCCATTCATACTCGTCACACCTAAAAATCTCACTCTCTCTCAGCTACTCATTTTTTTAGTGAAGCTCAAACTAGAGCTTCGATATAGGGTCTTTTCTAAGCCAAAGAAGGTGAGGTCGGGTTCTTAGAACTGGGGAGAAGTCAACTACATGGTGGTAGTCTATAATCACTCTAAGGGTCATCGGAGGAGCGCTAACGTGATGGAACAGTAAAGCAGCTCCAATGAACCAAAGCTGCCCTATTTTTCTCAAGCTAAAATCAACCAATTTGAGCCCTCCTCAGGCCAAACCAAGCACTCCAAACACCTACTCAACCCTCCTATGGCCGAATTAGAACTGAAAGGTAAGCCAATTTGACTCACCTTTGTAATTTCCGATCGGTGCTAGAGAGAGAACCGACAGAATTTTGATGACAAAATTCTCATTCAATTTGACATGAATTGATGCAATTCTTGATCCTAGGAGGAACCTCAGGATGAGAGCTATCTACCCCGACTGAAAACTCGGACCACCGCACCCCCGTTGGTAAGCATTCGAAGCTCTCTCTCTCAATGTTCTTTTTTCTGGAAAATTTATGGATTTAAAAAATTTGAGCGATAAAATGCAATTTTATAAAATTGAGGGCCAATTAGGTATGATAAGAGTGTTGGAGGACCAATTGAGCAAAATTTGGAATTTTTTTATGTAAAACTTACAATTTTTGTAAAGGAGGGGCAAAATGGTAATTTTGGAAAAATTGGGGAACAAATTGGGAAATTGGGAAACTTGAACCCCTTTTTGTGAATTTGAATAAATTGAGGTTCCAAGGTTAATTTTTAAAGTTTTGAAACTCAATTTGGAGAAAAATCGACATTTGGGGCCTAAAGTAAAGGAAAAAGAACTTTAGGGATCAAATTGAAATTATTTAAAAAGTTAGATATTGTTAGTCATTCATAATAAATGAAGGCTGTCAAGCCAAATGATAATGAACAAGGATGTTCATACTGTATAGGAACATGAGATATCGGGAGCGCCAACTAAGACAAAGCTCGCAGGGCACAGAAGCAGATTTAGAGGAAATACACTGTACGATCGGGTGAGTGGGATCTAATATCATACCTGGTTGGGATGATAAGTATCTCGAAAATAAAAACCCACTACTAAGTCGTATTTTAACCATCACACCTGTGAGGAGTGATTTGGAAATTACGCAGAAAAACCACTTACAAGTTTTAAGTAGATCATATCCGGTGGGTATGGTGAAGCTTCCTGTAAGGAAGTAGAAAACTCGCTTAATGGTTATAAGCGGAGATGTCCTTATACCTGGTTATTGTGATGTATGGCTAAAAGTTCATTTTGTCAGAAGTACTCTCCCCTGACTATGTGTCACTGCTTAAACATTTTGGGAGATCTTCTTGACAGGAGTTCGAATAGCTCATATAGGCGGGAGGCCTCGGTTTTGGAACTTGAGGGCTAATATGCCCGCTTTTGAAAATCTCGAACAGTGGGCCCTAGGCCAATTGGCACTAGAAGAAACTCATAAACAAACATGATTTTATGCCATTAAATCTTAAGTGAATGAATTGTTTGGCCATGGTATCAAGAAAAGACTGACATACATGATGGACTAGTGATAGTGCGACATGATAGGTCTTCAGACTAGTCAAGACAAACAGCTACAGGTTGAGTTGAGGGTCAGAGCCGTTGGACTAGTGACACCACAAATTATATGGCTTATGTGGAAAAATTATTGATTTGTGTATGCACTATGTTACCGGACCTTCAAGACACACAAGAGTGGTAGTGATGCATCCTAGGGCTCTGGATGACTTGGTGGAGTTAAGGGCAGTTAGTCGTACCAGAAGTCTTGAGAAGCTCAACATAACTTCATTGTGCATGCAACTAGGGTGGGAACTGGATGAGGTCTCTTTCCACATACGGACACGGAGTTTTGTTACAAGATTGAGGGACGGATATCATGTACATCCACTCATTCTTAGAGTAGAAGTGGACGTGCTTCTATCTAATTGACCGATAAAGTCCTATGATGTCACAAGTGGGTACAGTGGATGGGATGGCCTACAAATGTGTGTTTTTCTTCAAGATGAAGGGCTTGTGTTGGTTGATAAACACACCATTGAGATGTGAAATGTCTATGAAAAACCGTGATTATTAAAATAAGAAATTTTAAAGAACATAAGGAGTCTAGCACACTCCAATTTAAAAAATAATTTATTGAAATTTCATTTTTGAAAATACCCACTCATTGAGTTATAGAAATTCACCCACCATTTTTATCCCTTTTCAGGAATTAGCGAAAATGATTAGGGATAACACCAAGACATACCCTCTGTATAGTATGCTTAATTTCTCTTAAGCTTGCATTTTATTTGATATATGTCATTCCAAGGAAGAAGGTTGAAAGTACGCCTGGCTCCTCTTGAGTTAAAGAAGGAGGAAACCCTTCTTGAACCAAGAGAGCAGCGAGTTGCTCACGGGGATCCGACCAAATCGAATCGAGGCGTGACAACTTGAGTTGTATCAGAGGCTAGTTCCCTTGAAATATTATCTATTTTATGCCCTGACATTAACCCAACTTTAAACTATCGTGTTGGAAGGAGAGTTCCTAGGAAGTTCGCGTTGAAATCCAGTCCTCCATCCATAACCCTAGAAAAGAGACCTAACCCAAGGGAGGAAGCCGTTCAAAGGTACCTAAGGGAGAGAAAAGAGTCCTAAGAACATGGTGGAAGACTACCAAAAATTGGTAAGAGCCTTATTGGAACCGGAGGGCATCATATACCCTCCTACCAGACAAGAGGAACCGGTATCGCTTCCTAGAAGCCCAACCCCTCCTCCTCCAATCCCACAACAATCGGAGAGGAATCCAACCAAGAAGGAGGTCTGGGATAATTACTAGGATGCATATGCCACCTTCATGAAGGTCCACCAAGTACCTCCACCTACTCAACCTGGCTTGAATCCCTCTCAATGGGTGAAGTGGACCTATGAGTACGAGGTTGAGGTACTAAGGCGGTACGAATTGGAGGCTATACACGAGATTCATTCTATAAGGGAATATGAGTGGACCCTAACTAGTTCCTCAGAACCTTATGATCCAAAATCCCACAATCGCTCTAGAGCTAACTCTCAATCTATGACCCCAAGGGGTTAGGGGTTAGAAACTTTTTGTAATAAGCCAAGTATGGCATGAAAACATTTCTTAAGTTAATGAAAGTGAAATTTTTGATCAAATTTCCGAGTTCCTTGATAAATTCAAAGATCTATAATAAAGATTTAAAAGTAAGAGGTAGGAAATCACCTAAGGAAGATGGGTTAGCTAAACCCTTAAAGATTTTCCCCAGAAGTATAATAAGAAAGTATTCATCCAAGGGAGATCTTAAGAAAAGGAAAAAGAAGTTGGAAAAAAGGGAAGTAAACATCCAAGAGTACATATTAATGGAGAATTCAAAGAGTTATGGATAGGCTCAAATAATAAGAGTAAGAAAAAACAAGGAGTATAATCTTCCAAAGGGAACCAAAAGAATGGAAGTTGATCAAGAAGAAAAGGAAGTAAGTATGGAGGAACACCAAGCATGTCAAGACCACTAAGGAAAGACGGGAAGAAAGTAAAATAACAATAAAGCCCAAGTATAACAACTACTTGTAAAGAACTAAGATACAATTTTTTAGGAACTCCATAAGATGGGGAGACTTGTGGAAAGTGAAGGTATGAGACTAAAAGAGGAAGAAAAGCTGGAGTGGATGAACCATACAAGATCCTTAAGTTTAAGTGAAGATTAAAAAGATAGAACTTCTAAAGAATTGTAGGGTGATCAAAAGAAAGAATTCCATAATAGGAGACATTAGAAGAAGGATGAGAACAAGAAGTAGGATTGAGGAAGGAGAAAGCCCTGGTTAAGAACAAATAATTGAGGAAGTGTTGCAAAAGTCATAACTCAAATAAGGACCTCAGCAAGAAGTACAAGTGGCTAAGTGAGTGTTTGGGAAGATTAAAGTATGATTTACTTGTAAGAAGACATGAAAACCCAAGCAGGAATTTTAGACGGATTCGATTGAAGGAAATAATTCCTATTGACCAAAACATCTGGAAGAGTAAAAAAAAGCTCTAATAAAAACTGGGGAGTAGTAAGGGATACATCCAAAATTGAGGTAGTGGGAGGAATACCGAGGGCATGAAGATACAAAAAAAATTTGACACAAGAGTGATTCGAGGTCCACTTCAAAGGAATAAACAAATGCTGGAGTATGTAAGAATGAGAAAAGATAAACGAAAAGTACTCACAAGATCTGAAGAGTAAAGGTAAGCTGGTGAAGATAACGACAAAGAAGGACATTCCAAAATGAATATTTGCAAATTATAAAACTAGAAGGAAATTCTGGGAGAAAAGGAGTGTGAAACAAACAGAGAAGGGAATCTTGGAAAAACATAGGTGTATAAGGATAGAAAATGGAACCAACAGAATTGGATAGAAAATAAGTTTCTCAAGAACAAGATGCTGGAGGTGAAAGGATCAAGTACAAGGGGAAAGAAAATCGTGAAGATCCAAGTGATAAGTCAAACCCAGGTAACGTGTAAGTAGGAATACGACACCATAAGATGCCATACGAGTAAGAAATGAAATAACTCGGAATAAAGGATAATGAAAGGATCATGATGAGAGTATGAATGGATTTAGAAAGGGAAGGCACCTTAAAAAGGAAGGACGTTAGTGAGAATGAGGAATGAAATAAGAAAGGAAGAGTTTTAATATGTTAGTAAGTTATCTGGAAGTGCAAGGACATGAAGTTGAATGACCAAATAAAGAGGTCCGGAAAAGACAAGTAAGTAAGGAAACTAATACTGTTATAGGGATGTGAAGTCAAAGACAAGTTCCGAAGAGTATCATGTAGTAAGGGGGCATGTAAACCCAACTATCCCAGGCAAAGAAACAAAGTCAGGCGTTAAAATGTAGAACGAAGAAGTAATAACTAAAGAATAAGGAAAGGATCCATGTAGGATGAAAAGGTGATAAACGCCAAAACCTGTGGAAGAAATTGACCAAAAATCCTAGTCCTGATATCTTAGGTAAATGAGTTTAGAATGGAGAAATGGTGCCTTCAGAAAAGAAGGATGTAACTAAAGGAAATGATTCTAAGTCTTCCAAGGAGATATGCTTAGCTAAAGTAAGTTCTATGGAGTGAGGAAAGGATGAGACTGAGATGAGCATCTTAGGTATGTGATGGACGGAAACAACTAAGAAGGTTTTAAGACGATAGACTAGAAAATTTATATATCAATGAAAAGTTTATTCCTGTATGCAAAAAGTGTAAAATAAGGAGGGGAGTGTTGTAAACCTCATTCTTTGTAGTTAAGGAAAATCGAGAAAATAATCGGACAAACCGAGTGAGAAAACCAAACTGGTTCACAAACCCAATCATTGAGGAATGGGCAAATTGGGGAATTTACAACTCCCAAGTGACCCAAAAGGGTTTATAAACCTTGGAAAAGAACCTTAGGACAAATTGGAAGAGAGAAACTAGACCGGTTTGGGTGAACCGGATCTGAACTAGATTGAACCGATTTATGAACCGAGCAAGTTTATGAACCGGAATTGATAGAGAGAGGGCAAACTGGGAAATTTATGGATCTCGAGTGATCTAACGTGTTACAAAAGTCATGAAAAAGGACTTTAGAATGAATGGGGGATGAAAACCAAATTGGTTCAGGTAAATCGGATCCAAACCGGATTGAACTAGTTTGGACCGGTTTGAACTACAATTGAACTAGATGCTAAATTCATTTTTTTTGGTGGTTTAGAAAATTCCAAATTGAGAATTGAGGCCCCCATTTGATAGAGAATGAATTTAGATAAATTTAGAAAATTTTAATTTTGAAAAAATCGGTCAAATCGATCCTGAATCGGCCAAATTAAGCTTTGAACCCAGTTCGGACCAGTTCAGTCTGGAACTGTGTTGTCTTCTTCCTTTAGATGACAACACTACTCACTCGTCAAAAAATTAAACCAGCATCGGTGAGGAGGAAACATTTCCATTCAGTACCTTTCAGGGCATCAATGACTGTCACAAAGGTGCCAAACAAACGACCGACGAATGTCCGAGCTCCCTATATAAAGAGCCCATCTCCATTCATCCTCTCCACACTTGAAAACGTCACTCTCTCTTAGCTACTCAGTTTTCCGGCAAAGCTCAAACCCGAGCTTCGATATAGGATCTTTTCTATGCCAAAGAAGGCGTGGTCAGGTTCCTTAGAACTAGGGAGAAGTCAGCTACACAGTGGTAGTCTCCAATCGCTCCGAGGATCGTTGGAGGAGCGCTAGCGTGATCAAACAGTTAAGCAGGTTCAGCGGACCAAAGCTGCCCTATTTCTATTGAGCTAAAATTGGCCAATTCAAGCCATCCTCAGGCCAAACCAAGCTCTCTCAACACCTCCTCAGCCCGCCTACGGCCTTATTAGAAATGAAAGTTAAGCTAATTTGGCTCCCCTCTATAATTTTCGACTAGTGATAGAGAGAGAACTGATAGAATTTCGATGACAAAATTCTCACTCAATTCAGCATCAATTGATGCAATGCTTGATCCTAGGAGAAACCTCAAGATGAGAGCTATATACCCCGATTGAAAGCTCGGACCGCTGCACCCCCGCCGGTAAGTATTCAAAGCTTTCTCTCTCTACATTCTATTTTCTGGTGAAGCTTCGTTTGAGCTTGTTCTAGCGTCAAATTGTGCGATTCAAAGTGCAATTGAATCATATGAAGATGTAGAAACTCCAATTTAACTTCAATTTCAACAATTAAACTTGTTTGATAGGTCAATTTGATGAAATCAAATTAAGTTGTTTTGGGAAGTTGAAATTGGGGGAATAATTGGGGAAAATTTGGGGATTTTGAAAATCCAAGAGACTAAAATATAATTTTAAAAAAAGGGCCAATTGGGATGATAAGAGTGTTGGAGGACCAATTGAGCAAAATTTGGAATTTTTGGGGTATAACTCACCATTTTTGTAGAGGGGCAAAATGGTAATTTTGGGGGAATAATTGGGGAAAATTTGGGGATTTTGAAAATCTAAGGGACTAAAATGTAATTTTAAAAAAAAGGGCCAATTGGGCATGATAAGAGTGTTGGAGGACCAATTGAGCAAAATTTGGAATTTTTGGGGTATAACTTACCATTTTTGTAGAGGGGTAAAATGGTAATTTTGGAAAATTTGGGGACTAAATTGGGAAACTTGAACCCCTTTTTGTGAATTTGAATAAATTGAGTACCCAAGGTGAATTTCTAAAGTTTCAGGACTCAATTTGGAGAAAAACCGGCATTTGGGGCCTAAAGTAAAAGAAAAAGAACTTTAGGGACCAAATTGTAAATATGTGAAAATTTAGATATCGGTAGTCATTCATAATGATTGAAGGTTGTCAAGCCAAATGATAATGAACAAGGATGTTCATACCGTGTAGGAACATGAGATATTGGGATCGCCAGCTAAGACAAAGCTCACAAGGGACAAAAGCTGATTTGGAGGAATTACACTGCATGATCGGGTGAGTGGGATCTAATATCATACCCAGTTGGGATGATAAGTACCTTGGAAATGAAAACTCACTACTAAGTGGTATTTTAACCATCACACTTGTGAGGAATGATGTGGAATTTACGCAGAAAAACTACTTACCTGTTGTAAGTAGATTATACCCCGTTGGTATGATGAAACTTCTTGAATGGAAGTAAAAAACTCTTTTATCGGTTATATGCGGAGGTGTCCTCATACCTGGTTGGTGTGATGGACAGCTAACTGTTCATTTTGTCAGAATTACTCTCCTCTGACTGTGTGCCACTACTTAAACATTTTGGGAGATCTTCTTGACGAGAGCTCAAATAGCTGATAAGGCCGGATGCCTCGCTTTTAGAACTTGAGGGCTAATATGCCCGCTTTTGGAAATCTCAAATTCTGGGCCCTAGGCCAGTTGGCATGAGTAGGAACTCATAAACAAACATAATTTTAATCCATGAAAACCTAAGTGAATGAATTGTTTGGCCATGGTAGCGAGACATGTCTGACATACTCGATGGAATGGCGGTAGTGCGGCATGACAGGTCTTTGGACTAGTCAAGACAATCAGCTGTAGATCGAGTTGAGGGTCGGGGCCGTTGGACCAGTGGTACCACATATTATATGGCTTATGTGGAAAAATTATTGATTTGTGCAAGCATTGTGTTGCAAGACCTTCAACACGCCAAAGAGTGATAGTGATTTATCCTAGGGCTTTGGACGACCTAGTGAAAATAATGGCAGTTAGTTGTACTAGAAGTCTGGAAAAGCTCGACGTAGCTTCATTACACATGAGACCAGGATGGGGACGGGATGAGTGTAGTTAGTTGTACTAGAATTTTATTACGGGATTGAGGGTCGGATGTCGCGTACATCCACTCATTCTCAGGGTAGAAGTGGACGTGCTTCATTCTAGGTGGTCAGTAAAGTCGCTCCAATGCCACAAGTGGGTACTATGGACGGGCTGGCTTGTAAATGCGTGTTTCCCTTCATGATGAAGGGCGTGTGTTGGTTGATAAACATACCACTGAGATTAGAAATGGCTATGGAAAACCGTGATTATTAAAATGAGAAATTTTAAAGAAAATAAGGAGTCTGACACACTCCAATTTAAAAACTATTTTATTGAAAATTCATTTTTGAAAATACCTATTTCACTGAGTTGTAGAAACTCACCCCTCCTTTTGATCCCTTTTCAGTGAAAATGACTAGGGATAATATCGAGCCTTACCCTCTGTTAGGTATGCTTAATTTCTCTTAAGCTTGCATTTTATTTGATATATGTCATTCCGGGGAATAGGGTTGAAAGTACACCTGGCTTCTCTTGAGTTAAAGGAGGAAACCCCTCTTGAATCAAGAGAGTGACAGGTTGTTCACGGGGATCCGACCAAACTGGGTCGAGATGTGACATACACTATGCATCCGGGCAGTAGGAAAATTTATCGCACCCTAAAACATGGATACTGGTGGATGGGAATGAAGAGGGACATCGTGGAATACATGGCTAGATTCCTATAATGTAGCAAATTAAGGCCGGACCCTAGAAACCCTATGGATTGTTGCAGCCCCTCCCGATTCTAGATTAGAAATGAGAGCACATCACCATGGATTTCATGACCGGACTGCCCGTAACAAGAAGGGGTCAGGATGCCATATGGGTTATCATGGACCGACTAACCAAGTCCTCATAGTTTCTAGCCATCCGGTGACAAACTCGATAGAAAAACTCACTACCCTATAGGTGGGGGAAATCGTGCAACTCCACTGAGTTCCGGTAAGCATAGTGTTAGACCAGGACCCGCGGTTCACCTCTTAGTTTTGGCCTAGCCTACAAGCGGCCCTAGGAACTCAACTTCACATGAGCATAGCTTTTTAGCCTCGGACAGATGAACAGTCGGAACAGACCATCCAAACTCTAGAAGACATGCTATGAGTGTGCATTTTGATGATGAAAAGGAATTGGGAGAACCACCTGTGCCTCATGGAATTCACGTATAACAACAACTATCAGGCCAACATTCAGATGGCACCCTACGAGGCACACTACGGACGACCCTGTCGCACAACCTTGTTTTGGGAGGAAGTAGGAGAAAGAAGACTCGAGAAAGTCGAGTTAATAGAGAATGCATCGGAGAAGATCTGGATCATAAGGAGCCGACTTAAGGCAGCCCATGACAGGCAGAAAAGTTATGCCGACCGCCGGAGGAAGGGCTTGGAATTTGAAGTTAGGGATAGGGTATTCCTAAAAGTATCACCTTGGAAAGGGATACTTTGGTTTCAACAAAAATGGAAGTTGAAACCCATATACATTAGTCCATACACCATAATTCAGAGGGTCGGACCTATAGCATACCAATTAGAGTTGCCTTTAGACCTATAGAGGATCCATGATGTCTTCCACATATCCCAACTACGAAAGTACCAACCCGATCCCAGCCACGTACTGGATGAGCCACCCCGAAAATCGAGGAAAACATGACCTACGAAGTAGAACCTCTCTGGATCCTCGACCGATGTGAGAAAAACCTCCGGAACAAGAATATTCCCATTGTGAGGATACTCTGACAAAATGGCCAAGTAGAGGAAGAGACATATGAGGTCGAGTCAATGATAAGGGGTATATATTCACAATTATTTGATATGTAACAATTCTGAGGACAAAACTCCTAAAAGGAGGGGAGAGTTGTAAAACCCGTAATTTAGGACCAAAAAAAACTGGGAAAAGAATTGATATAGGTTTATACATGAAGAAATAAGTCGTTTAATGAACGAAAAATAGCTAAAATGGAAAATTAGAAAATCCCAAGTGACCAAAAATTCACAAAAATTACAAGGAAGAACCAAGAAGTGGAATTGAGGAGAGAACCAAACTGGTTCAAGATGAACTGGACCAAACCGACACGAACCATAGCGAACTAGTTCACTAATTCATTTTTCTAGGTGGATTAAAAATGTTAATTTGGGAAATTGAGACTACCATTAGATAGATAATGAATTTTTAAATTTTTAAATTTTAGAAAAACGGTCGATCCGGGTTTGAATCGACCAATTTTTGAATTTTGGATAGCAAAGTCGGTCTAACCAGACCGGTCAACGATTAACGAACCGATCAATGGTCAACGAACTGATAAATGGTCAATGGCCAATGGTCAACGGTCAATGGAAAGCTGGCGCCACATCACCTACCATGCAGACACGGACAACAATGGGAGGCTACCACATGTCCGGTCAACGAGCAGCTAGCGCCCGTCAGCATGCCACACAGACATGGGCAACCAATGAGAGGCTGTCGCGTGTCCAGTCAACGGGTCAATGGATGACGCAACGGCCGAGCTGGCACTCCACATCAGAAAAACTGACCAACCACAACGCATCATGTGGCACAACCACCACACCATCATCTTCAACCTCCAGACGCTGACAGAGAAGAGGGAGGAGAGAGAGAGTTGCCGTAAAAGCTGGAGTTTTCGGTGACTCGAAAAACTCTCTGATTAGGTCACCAGCGGCCGAGTCGAAGGCAGAGTCTTATGCCGGCAGGTAGCCTAAATAGTTATCGATCTCCCTATATAAAGAGCACCCCTCATTCGTTCTCAACATCTCACAATCGAGCGAAGAAGAAAAATAGTACATTTTCCGGAGAGCTGCGAACTAGATCTGCCACATTGGGTGTCTTTGGAATCAGGAGGAAGTTTCTACCCAACCACGCCTTCCATTCAACTTGAGAGCCACCGAGGAGGAACGAGAAAGCTCAAACAATGCTGCCACTCCTCGTCCGGAAAATAGCCAGCCTCCTACCACCCACTTTGAGCCCTCCCTCGACCAATTGTGGCCAAGCCAAACCCCCTACGCCCCACCTGGAGGTGTCCCGACCTTCCACCGAGCTAAGAAGGTAAGCTCCCTCAGCCGCCCTTCACCGAAAAACAATGTGCATGGCCGAATTCTGCAAAAAGTTAAACACTAAAATTCGCACTACTCATGCCATCAATTGAATCGAGGTTTGATCTAGGGAGGACCCCCGTGACAAGAGCAACATGGTGGTAGCTAGAGCTTCGATCACTGGACCTCTACTGGTAAGATATCTAACCTTTCTCTCTCTAGATTGTATTTTTCGACAAAGCTCCGTTTGATCTCATTCTCGAGCCATATCGAGCGATTCAAAGCTTGAAATGACGAGAAAAACATAGAGGAGCTACTTTAAACCATGAATGAGGGCAATTAACAATGTTTTAGAGGTCAATTGAATGAAATTGTGATTTGAGACCTAAATGCAATTTTTGAAAAGTTTGGACAAATTGGGGTTTTTTTGAAAATGGGGGACCGAATGGCAAATTGACAAAATTTTGGGTTTTAAATGCAATTCCCTTACAATTGAGGGTCAATTGGGAAAATTGGATCAAATGGAAGACCAATTTGCAAAATTTGGGGTCAAGTTGTAATTTTAGGAAAGTTTGGGGCTAAATGCCAATTTTAGAAAATAGAGGGACCCAAGGGCAAAGTTGATAAAATTAAGGACCCAAAAGGATAATTAGAAAATTTTGAGGGTCGAATTAAAGAAACGAGGGCAATTAGGGACGTAAATATAAATGCACAAACCTTAGGAACTATAGTGCAATTAAGGTAAAATATGAAGGCCTATATGCAAATACGCAAATAAGTGTGATTCAAGAATTCAATGCCCTAACAAGGACATCCATGTCATGTAGAACCAGACTACTCGAGCACTGGCTTTTGGAAGAGAGACCGCAACGCTGGACTCTGTCGGTGTGGCCCTGCCAAAATCATCGGGTGAGTGGGAATCACTATGACATCCATTCCAATTGGAATGACATTTCAACTTTGAAAATCATTTTATTAGAATTAGCATCCCCTGACAGGGTGACTCTACTTAAACATTTAGGAGAGAATTTCAGGCTGAGGCTCGAGATGCCAATTGGCCCAAGGCCGATGAATACGGGCATGGACCAGTCCAGAACAAACATGTGATATATGATGCTAAAAGACCTGAATAATGGGAACTTTGCATGATACCCATCGAGCCAAGCTAAGTTGTCAAGCTTGTTCAGTACGTTTTCGTTGCTCTGTCAAAGCTAGGTATTCGAACTGTTAGGCCAGTACGCGTGGTGGGTCGAAGCCAAGCTGACAGACCTTTGTGCTAGAGGGCCAAAGATAATGACTATAATTTAAAAGATTGTTGATTGTGCATGCACCGTGTTGTTTGTGTCATTAGGACACCTGGCATGAGGTAGTGATCGAGCCCAAGGACTATTGGATGACCTAGGGAGCATAAGAGCGGTTTCATCGTTCAATAGGTCATGAAGCCAAGGAGCTTCCAGCGCATGGAGACTAAGATAGTAGGAGAAATGTGGTCTCATCCCATTAAGCGCACATGGTGAAGTAATTTGGGGTTTGATGTGTCCGACTATTGATGTCCACTCAAACCCCGAGTAGAGGTAGTATCCCTCTATTAGGCTGGATGGTAAAGGCGCTCTGGTTCACAAGTGGCATGATTGATAACTGTTCTATGAACGTGTGATCCCTACTATGATAGGAGGGTGGTTGTTGATTTGAGAAACCCAAGAAGAAACTGTTGAATTATCAGATAATTGAAATTGCTAAATAGAGCCTTTATAAAATAGTTTTCTCTTACTCACTGAGTTTTTGAACTCACCCCATCCCTATAAACATTTTCAAGAAGGAACGCAACTGTACTAGCTATCCTCCCTAGACCCCGAGCCAGGTACACAATGTAAAAGTTTTAGTTTTTTTATAATGTTGTCCAGGGAAAACATGATAGGTAATACACTTGACTCTCTTGATCTCCTTGAGGAGCCCCTCTTTGAGACTCGAGAGAGTGGCGGGTTGTTCCCCCAACCCCGGCCAAACCGGGTTGGGGCGTGACAGGTTAACAGACTGGACCGGTCAATAGAGCCCAGTCAGTAACCACACAAGCACGGGCAGCCATTGGGATGCTGTCACGTGTCCAGTCAACGGTTAGTGGATGACCGATCAGCCTGCCACACAAACATGAGCAGCCAATGGGAGGCTGCCACATGTCTAATCAACCGGTCAACGACTGACGCGACAGAGGAGTTGGAACACCACATTAGAAAAACAGAATAATTAGAGTGTGCCACGTGACACGCCCACCATGTCATCATCTTCAACCTCAATCCCCTGATAGGAAGGAGAGAGAGATAGGGAAAGTGAGAGTCTCTAGTGACTCAGAAATTTCTCCAGTCAGGTCGTCGATGACCGAGTTGGAGGTCGAGTCTTACGCTGGTCAATTATCGAGCTTCCTATATAAAGAGCACCCCTCCATTTGTTCTAAGCATCCCAAAATCGACCAAAGATGGTGAAGTGCTCAATTTTTCGGTGAGCAACAAACCAGAGCTCCAATATCAAGGCTTTTCTCTACCTCTGAAGCTGCATTCGGTGTCATTAGAACCTGGAGGAAGTCCTCTACCCAGATGCACCCTCCTTTCAGCTCGAGGATCCACTATAGAGGAGCGAGGAAGCTCAAACAGTGCCGTTGCTCCTTGGCTGTCAGCAGCTCGAGCTGCTCAAGCTCAAGTTGAGCCATCCCTAGGCCAATTTCGGTCAAAGCAAGCCCTCCAAACCCCACTTATATGCGCCCCGACCTTCCCCTGAGCTAATACAATAAGTCACTCTGCCGAAAAACACTGTTCATAGTGCATTTCTGTGAAAACTTAAACTCAGAAATTCACACTGCTCAATTCACCAATTAAGGTATAGTTCAAAGAAAGCAAGAACTTCGGTCGTCGGACCCCCACCAGTAAGATATCGAAGCTCTCTCTCTAAACTGCATTTTTTGGCGAAGCTTCGTTTGAGCTCATTTCTAAGCCAAATCGAGTGATTCAATGCATGAAATGATGAGTGAAACATAGGGAAGATGATTCAGATCATGAATGGGGGCAATTAATTGAGTTTTAGGGGTCAATTGAATGAAATTGTGATTCGGGGACCAAATTGTAATTTTTGAGAAATTGGGCAATTTGGGAATTTTTGGAAAATTGGGTCATTTTCATGAAATTAACTTCCAATTGGGTCCTAATTGAGCAATTGGATGAAATGGAGGGCCAATTGGAAGTTTTTAAAAATTCAAGGACCAATTGGCAATTTTTGGAAAATTAAGGTCCAGTTGGCAATTTTGGGAAAATTGAGGATCAATTGGTAATTTTGGAAAGATAAGGACCCATGAGGGTAATTGGAAGTTCTAGGGATTTAATTGAGATTAAATGAAGATAAGGGACCCAAATGCAAGTTTATAAACATTGAGGGACCTAAATGCAATTAAGGCATATTGTGAGAACCTATCCGTAAATACTTGAAACTATGAGTTCCCTTATGTCGATTCTTCTGATAAGAGTATTCAAACCATGTAGGAGCTGATTGTTCAAGTACTTGTGCAAGGAAGCACACCACAAATCAAGATCTTATAGGGACAACCACGTCACTGTTATCGGGTGAGTGGGATTTCTAGCATTATATCCGGTAGGGGGTGATGAAAACCGTTTCTAAGTTTGAAAAATCATTTTTCTAGGAATGGTCTCCCTTGACCGTGAAACTGCTTAAACATTTTGGGAGACATTCCTAATGGGAGCTAGAATTTCCCCAACAGGCCTGAAGCCTCATATTTGAAAATGATAGGGCCGAAGGCCCAGTTTTGGAAAACTCGTGAAGTGGGCCTAAGGCAAGTGTATACAGGTTGGAACCCGTAGACAAATACAATCATAAAAACCTTGAAAAATCTCAAAAAACTGGAATTATTGTGTGACTTGCTACAAGGCCAAGATATGACTGACAAGGCTCGATGGGCTAGTGTTAGTGCGCCCAGACCAGGTCAACGGGCCGGTCAAGGCAAACAGGTGTAGGCCAGGTCAAGTGTTGGGGCCATTTGACCGTTGGCACCAAATATCATGGTTAATGATTCCAAACTGTTGTATGCATGAATGAGGATTTTTGGAGCATCTAAACGCCTAATATGGGGTAGTTGATGGGTCCTAAGGGTTGTTGGACCATGGTGCATAAGGGCAATTTGACATTTAGTATGTCAAGAAGCTCTAATAGCTTCCTACACACTAAGACTGAGGTCGGAGGGGAAATGAGGTCTCGTCACACAAAGTGGACATGATGAAGCATTGAGACCAAGGCCGGAGGGGAAATGAGGTCTCACCCCACAAAGCGGACATGATTAGCGTTTGAGGGTTAGACTGTTGATGTTCAGTCAAACTCAGGGTAGAAGTCTAAAACTTCTATTCGGTTCGACGGTAAAAAAGCTTCGGTCCACAAGTGGAATGGTCGAGGACAATTCTACGAATGTGTAATCCCTTTCTATGTTAGAAAGGATGTGTGAATGTTTGTTGAAATGCCTCCCGAGCAAGGGGAAGTGCTCAAGAAGAGATGAATTCATATTACAACCAAACTAAAAGTATAAAATTTTTTGATAAATAAATTGCTTTGAAAACTCACTTCCCAACTCCCACTCCATGAGTTGTAGAAACTCACCCCCTCCCGTTAAACCTTTTCCAGGAGAAATCCATCGCCAAGAAGAACAGAAGCTAGGGGAGAAAGCCAAGGGTACCACAAATAGGTAAACTACCATTTAGATGTTTTATAACTTTGTTATGGAAAATAGGTACTCCGATGCCTTTACCTTCCTCGATCTATTTGGTAGAAATACTAAATTAATACGAGGAAGGGTGGCGAGTTGATTACAAGACTCCGACCAAACCGGGCCGGGGCGTGACAACTTAAGTGGTATTAGAGCATGGTTTTCCAAACAGAGTTTCAAAACTAAAATCCCTAGAACCCTAACTGTCACGTCCGACCCATTTTGGTCGGATCCCCGTGATCAACCCGCCACTCCCTTGGTTCAAAAAGGGTTTCCCTCTTTCTTTAATCAAGGGGAGCCGGGTGAAATTTCAACTGTGTTCCTTGGAATAACATATATCAATAAAAATGCAAGCTTAAAAAGAAATTAAGCATACCTGATAGAGGGTAAATCCTAATGTTATTACTAATCATTTCTCTACTCTTGAAAAGTGATAGAAAAGGTGGGTGAGTTTCTACAACTCAGTGAATGGGTGTTTGAAAAATAATTTCAATAAAATAGTTTTTATTTGGAGTGTGCCAGACTCCTTAATTCCTTTAAGATTATTTCTTTCTCAAATTCTCAGTTTTCAAAAACATTTTCACATTAACCACAATTGGTGTGCTTAACAATCAACGCACGCCCTTCATCATGAAGGGATCACACATTCGCAGGGCAGCCCGTCCACCACACCTTCTTGTGGCGTCGGAGCGACTTTACTGGCCACCTAGATAGAAGTCTGTCAACTTCTACCTTGGGAATGAGTGGATGTTCGTTACATCCGACCCTTAAACCCAAAAAGCAACTCCATGTCCTTATGAGGACAAAGACCTTATCCCGACCCCACCCCGGTCTCATGCGCATGAAGCTACGTCGAGCTTCCCTGACTGCTAGCATGATATTTTGTCCTTATCTCCACCATGTCGTCTAGTAGCCCTTGAGACGCATCACTACCCCTCTTGGGCGTCTTGATGGTCCCGAACCTCAGTGCATGCACAAACAAAGTTTTTCCATAAGTCATTAATCTATGGTGTCACTGGTCCAATGGTCCTAACCCTCAACTCAACCCACAGCTATTTGTCTAGACTGGTTCGTCGACCGAGTCTTGTCGCACTGCCGCGAGTCCATTGAGTATTTCAATCCTATCTTGGTACCACGACTAAATCACATAATTCATTTATTAAAAGTTTTCATGGCTTATCATCATATTTGTTTACGAGCTCCTGCTTGTGCCAACTGGCCTTGGACCCATTGTACAAGATTTTCAAAAATTGGCATTTTAGCCCCCAAGTTCCAAAACCGAGGCCTCTAGCTTATCTGAGCTATTCGAGCTCTCGTCAATAAGGTCTCCCAAAATTTTTATGCATTGGCACATAGTCAGGGGAGAGCATTTCGGACAAAATAACTTTTTCATTTATCTATCACACCAACCGGGTGTGATGACATCTCTACTTATAAATGGTAAGCGGATTTTCTACTTCCTTCAAGGAAGTTCATCATACCAACCTGGTATGATCTACTTACAACTGATAATTAGTTTTTCCACGTATTTCTCACATCACCCCAACCAGACGTGATGTTAAAATTTCCATTAAGTAATTATTTTTCCTTTCCAATGTACTCATCATCCCAACCGTGTATGATGTGAAAAATTCCATTCACCCAATAAGTGCAGTGTATTCCTCTTAAATCGACTTTTTGCCTCCACGCGAGTTTATTTTTACTAGCGTCCCGGTCCTTCGTGTTCCTACATGTTTTTGGACATCCTTGTTTATTAATATTTGACATTATAGCCTTCGTACCTCACTTATGAACAAAATGCTCAATCTTTTTATTATTTGCATTTAGGTATCAAAGGTTCTTTTCCTTTAATTTTTAGGTCCTTAATGCCAATTTTCCCCAAATTGAGTCCCAAAACTTTCAAAAATTCACTTTGTGTCCTCAATTTTTCCAAAATACCGAAAAGGGCTTAAGTTTCCCAAATTTCATATTTGGTCCCCAACTTTTCAAAAATTACCATTTTCCCCTACTTTACAAAAATGGCAATTTAACCCCAATAAATTAAAAACATCTACCAATTGGTCCTCCAACATCTTTTTCATGTCCAATTAGCCCTCAATTTTGGGAAATTACACATTGGTCCCTCAATTTTACGAAATTCCCAATTTCCCCGAAAATTTTCCCCCAATTTCCCTCTTTCAAATTGGTCGAATTTGATTTCATCAAATTGACTGATCAATCGAGGTTAATTGTTGAAATTAAATGAAAATTTGAGTTACTACACATCAATACGATCCAATTGAGCTTTGAATCGCATGAATTAACGTCGGAACAAGCTCAAATAGAGCTTCGCCAGAAACCTGAGCTTAGAGGGAGAAAGCTTTGAAAGCTTCGAAAGCTTTCCGTCGGGGGTGCGGTGGTCCGAGCTTTCAATCGGGGCTGGTAGCTCTCGTCCTGAGGTTTCTCCTAGAATCAAGAATCACATCAAATCATGTCGAATTGAGGGAGCCAAATTGTCTCTCTAACACTGATAAAAAATTACAGAGGGGAGCCAAATTGGCTTATCTTTCCATTCTAATTCAATCGTATGAGGGCTGAGGGAGTGTTGGAAGAGCTTGGTTTGGCCCGAGTAGGGCTCAAATTGGTTAGTTTTAGCTTGACAGAAATAGGACAGCTTCAGTGCACCAGAGCTACTTCACTATTTGATTATTCTAGCGCTTGTTCAGCGATCCTCGAATCGAATTGTTATCACCGTCAGATAGCTGACTTCTCCTTGAATCTAAGGAACCAGACCTCAACTTCTTTGGTTCAGAAAAACCCTTATGTCGGAGCTCTAGTTCGAGTTTCTTCAAAATGCTGAGTAGCTGATAGAGAGTGAAGTTTTCAAGTGTGTAGATGATGAATGGAGAGGGGCTCTTTATATAGTGAGATCGGGAACACTTAATCCATCTGTTTGGCACATTAATGGTGCTCATTAATGGCCTAACACATACTGAACATAAACATTTCCTTTTCACGGGTGCTATTCATTTTTCTGGTGAGTGAACAGTACTGTCATCTAAAGGAAGAAGAAGACGCTGTTCCGAACCGGACCGGACTGGGTTCAATGCTTAAACCAGCTAGTTCAGACCCAATTCGATTGATTTTTTCAAAATTATAAATTTCTAAATTTATCTAAATTCATTCTCTATCCAATTATGGCTTCAATTCTCCAATTTGAATATTTTAAGCCACATAGGAAAAAGAATTTAGCATCCGGTTCAATAATGGTTCAAACCGGTCAAACTAGTTCAATCCAGTCCAAATCCAGTTCACCTGAACCGGTTTGGTTTTCTCTCCCAAATTGTCCTAAAGTCCATTTCCATGATTTTTATGCCTCTTTGGGTCACTTAGGATGTATAAATTTCCCATTTTGCCCATTTTCTAATGGTTGGGGTTCTTGAGCCAGTTCGATTTTCACAATTGAGTTGACCGGTTCTTTCCCCGATTTCCTTATCCCCAAGGGATGGGGTTTACAACTCTCCCCTCCTTTTAGGAGTTTTGTCCTCAAAATTGATTCCACATCCCTTGCACAGAAAATCATTTTTCTTAATGTTAGTATGGGGTTTGTTGACATAAAAACATTTTGGTTATATTCTCTTAGACCCATTCTAACATGCACTTTAAGAGATTTCTTTCTTTCCCATTGATTACTCATTCCATGGAGGTCATCTCTGCTAATATATCTTACCTGAGAGCTCAAGGGTATATCTTTAGATTCTCACCCTCTTTTTGTTTAGAGTAAGGTTCTTCCCCTTGAGGTTCTTTATTGAGGATTTCAGGATTGGGAGTTCACAGATACCTCATCATTCCTGCGTGTAGTCATTTCCTTTATCATTAAAACCCTTAGCTCGATGTTCTTTAGAGTGCCACCTACTCGTTTTCATAGGTTTTGAGTGTTAACTTCTTTCATCCAATTTTGACCCTTCTCATATTCTTCCTCAATTTCAGTGGCGTTCTTTTCATAAGGACTTTCCTTTATTTTAGTCAACTCTTACTCTCTCGTGATTACTTCAAAATTCTTATAAGAGTTAATCTCCTTCGGTCTTAAGTGTTGATTACTTATTTTTGATAGCTACCTCATTCCGGTTTTGCTCTCTACCATGTCCCTTACAATAGAGACATTCACCTTAGGAACTACATACTCAACCTTCTTATCATTTCCTTAAAGGTTTCATTCCTTCCTTTCTTCACACCCCTTTCTATATTAGGATATTTGTCCTTATAAATCCTTCTCTAACTAAAATTTTGGTCTCTTCCCTTATTCTTTACCTAACACATTTCCAATTATCAATCTCATTACGTGTACTCCATACCATGTCTAGTCGTCCTCTTTTTAGGCTCTATCAACTTGAGCGTTGATCACTACCAATCCTGATGTTAGTGATCCTTTAATTGAATTCCTTCTTAACTAAGGAGTTAGCTTTTCTAAGGGTTTTTAGATATTTTTTCCTACTTGCACATTGCTTGGACTTAACTTGCTCCTTGGATCCTCCTGAGTACCTTTCCTTTGTACTTGATCTTTCCATCTCAACCAGCATATCTTGGACGAATTTATCCCGTCTCCATTTCCGTTGATCTCATTACATTTTTAAATGGGGACACTTTTGTCTTTCCAAGGTTTCCTTCCATGGTAGTTTATATTCTTTTCTCGTTTTTCTATTTAGAATATTTAACTTAAAAAGGTATTCCTTGATGCCATCATTTCTTGCTTACAATACTTTTTAGAACTTATATGTACTTCGTCTTCATTCTCCTGTCTTTCCCTGTATCCATCTATTTCTTTGAGATGGGATTCACATATGCCTTATTTTAAGATCCCACAATCATCCTGTGAGAGGCTTACAAAATTTCTCTTGTCTTGAGTTTGATCATTAATTTGGTCTTGATCATTGATCTCTTTAAAGATTTTGACTTCATCTTTAATTACCACCAGTTTGGCCTTCCCATCTCCTCCTTCTTTACTGGAGTTTAAATTTATAATCCTTTCGAGGTTTGTTCATTAATTACATCGATTTTATCCTTCTCCTTGTCATATGATCTTGAGGTCGTTGTCTCTTGAGTCGTGTTGTCCTTAGTACCCATCTCATTTCCCTCTTTAGGGTGTAGTCTTCACTACTTCCCGATCCATCTCAGGGCCTCGTTTATTATTCCAGGTTATCTTGTTGTTACAAAATCATTTCCATCAACTAGGTCTATTTGATATCCTTATTTGATTTCTCTACTCTTTTGAAAGTAGATCACACCTGGCCATCTAGGTATATCCTTAACCACCTATGTCTTTTTAATAAGGTCCTTATCTTGCTTTAGTTTTATGACAGTTCATTTGTTGATCACCTGAGCTTGGAACTTCCTCCTTCCACAATTCCACTTCCTATCCTTATCCTTCTTTTAGGGACTCCGTTCTGGGATTTTCAAGTTCAATCTCCCTACTACTCCTTGAAAGTTCTTCCTTTATTCTTTTCTCATATTTTCTGACCTTTGTATGGTTATTCACTCTGGATTTCTTCCCTATCTTCTATTCCTTTTTGTTCCATATTCTTGCTTCAAAAATCCCCTTATTATAAGTGAGTTCCTAAGAGTTTGTGTCCTAAGTCTTTCCAAGTACAGTATTATTCCTGGGGTTTTCTTCCTATCGTTCTTCTTTCCTTTCTCCTTTCCCCTTATCTTATCTCAATTGGCTTAACATCTTTATTGCTCCCATAACTTTATTACTTTCTTCATGGTCAGTTTACATTCTATTGGTTTTCCTTGGGATAGTCAAATACTTACTTTTATCCATAGAGTCTTTCCTTAACTCCTTAGATTTCCACTTGTTCCATACTCTTTGGTGCACACTTCCCTTGCTCCAGACTTCTTCTTCCTTTCCTTAGTTAAGACTTGTCTTCCTTGGGTGAACCAAGTCTTATTGTCTTGTTTTTCCCTTCTTTGGATGGTGAACTTACTTTAAAGCTTTGGGTTAACAAATAATGACCCTTTGTTTTTCCTTTCTGAGGTGATCGCTTCCTTACTAGTTACTATGATCCTTATTGGTCATATTCTCATTGTTTGATTTTATCAAAGAGACTCAAAAAAATTTTATTAGAAAAAATTGTATTTTCATTCATTGAAGAAATAGTTTCTTGCCATACTTGGCTTATTACAGAGATTTTCTACCCCCTAGTCCCTTGGGGTCATAGGCTAGGAGTTGGCCTTAGAATGGTTGTGGGATTCTTGATCAGATGGCTCTAAGGAACTAGTTGGAGTCCATCCATATTCCCTTATGGGACGAACTTCATGTATGGCCTCCAGTCCATACTACCTCAATACCTCAGCCTCACACTCATGTGTCCACTTCATCCATTGAGAGGGATTGAAACTGGACTGAGTAGGTGGGGGAACTTGGTGGACCTTCATGAATGTGGCATACACATCCCAGTAGTTGTCCCAAGCTTCTTTCTTAGTGGGATTTCTCTCTAGTTGTTGTGGGGCTGAAGGAGGTGTTAGGCTTTTAGAGGAAGGAATAGGTTCCTCTTGCCTTGGAGGAGGGTAGGTAATGCCTTCTGGTTCTAGTAAGTCTCCCACGAGTTTTCGATAATCCTCCACCATATCTTTCTGCACTCTCTTCACACCCTTTAGGAATCGTTGAACATCTACCTTCCTAGGGTAGGCATCTTTTTCAATGTCAGGTGTGGAGGATTGGATTTCACAGCAAACTTTCTAGGGATTTTCCTTCATATACGGTAGTTAAAGTTTTTATTAGTGTTAGGGCATAATATTGATAATGTTTGAAGGGAACATAGCTCTGATATCACTCAAGTTGTCACACAATGACCCAGTTTGGTCGGATCCCCATCATCAACCCGACGCTCCCTTGGTTCAAGAAGGGTTTCCCCCTTTTTTTAATCAAGGGGAGCTAGGCAAAATTTCAACTGTGTTCCCTGGAATAACATATATCAATAAAAATGCAAGCTTAAAAAGAAAATAAGCATACTTGATAGAGGGTAAATTCTGGTGTTATCTGTAGTCATTTCTCTACTCTTGAAAATTGATAAAAAAGGTAGGTGAGTTTCTACAACTTAGTGAATGGGTGTTTGAAAAAGAGTTTCAATAAAATAGTTTTTTATTTGGTGTGTGCCAGACTAGTTAATTCCTTTAAGAATATTTCTTCCTCAAATTCTTGGTTTTCAAAAACTTTTTCACATTATCCATAATCAGTGTGTTTAACAATCAACACACACCGTTTATCATGATGGGATCACACATTCATAGGGCAACCCATCCACTACACCCACTTGTAGTGTTGGAGTGACTTTACCGGCCACCTAGATAGAAGCCCGTCCACTTCTACCCTGTGAATAAGTGGATGTTTGCAACATCTGACCCTTAAACCTGAAAAGCAACTCCATATTTGTATGAGGACAGAGACCTCATCCCGACCCCACCTTGGTCTCATGCGCATGAAGCTACATCGAGCTTTCCTAACTGTTGGCACGACAATCTACCCTTATCCCCACTATGTTGTCCAGTAGCCCTTGAGATGCATCACTACCCCTTTTAGGAGTCTTGATGGTCTCGAACCTCAATGCATGCACAAAAAAAGTTTTTCCATAAGCCATTATTCTGTAGTGCCATTGGTCTAATGGCCCTGACCCTCAACTTGACCCGCAACTGTTTGTCTAGACCGGTCCATCAACCGGATCTTGTCGCACTACCACCAGTTCATTGAGTATGACGGTCCTGTCTTGGTACCATGCCCAAATTACATCATTCATTCATTAAACGTTTTCATGGCTTATCATCATGTTTGTTTATGAGCTCCTACTTGTGCTAGCCGACCTTGGGCCCACTGTACGAGATTTTTGAAACCGGGCATTTTAGCCCCTAAGTTCCAAAACTGAAGCCTCTGGCCTATCTGAGATATTCAAGCTCTCGTCAAGAAGGTCACCCAAATTTTTTAAGCATTGGCACACAGTTAAGGGAGAACACTTTTGATAAAATAACTTTTTCACTTGTCCATCGCACTAACTAGGTGTGATGACATCTTTGCTTATAACCGGTAAGCGGGTTTTCTACTTTCGTCCAGGAAGTTCATCATACCAATCGGGTATGATCTGCTTACAATCAGTAAATACTTTTTTTTATGTATTTATCACCTCACCTCAACTAGGTGTGAAAAATCTCATCCGAGTATGATGTGAAAAATCCCACTCACCTGGAAATTGTAATGTATTCCTCTTAAATTGGCTTTTTGCCTCCACACGAGATTATCCTTGCTAGCATCCCGGTCTTTCATGTTCCTACACATTTTTGGATATCCTTATTTATTAATATTTGGCATAATAGTCTTCGTACCTCACTTATTACCAAAATCCTCAAACTTTTGATTATTTGCATTTAGGTCCCTAAGGTTCTTTTCCTTTAGCTTTTAGGTCCATAATGCCAATTTTTTCCCAAATTGAGTTGTGAAGCTTTCAAAAAATCACTTTGGGTCCTCAATTTATCCAAAATCCCAAAAAGGGTTCAAGTTTCCCAAATTTCAAATTTGGTCACCAACTTTTCAATAATTACCATTTTGCCCCTACCTTACAAAAATGACAATTTAACCAAAATAAATTTAAAAAATTGACCAATTGGTCCTCCAATATCTTTTTCTTGGCCAATTGGCCCTCAATTTTGGGAAATTGCACTTTGGTCCCTCAATTTTTTGAAATCCCAATTTATGCCGAATTTCCCCTTTTAAATTGACCGAATTTGATTTCATAAAATCGACCGATCAATTGAGTTTAATTTTTGAAATTGAAGGTAAAATTGAGATCCTACACACCCATAAGATTCATTTCAGCTTCGAATTGCATGAATTGACACTAGAACGAGCTCAAATGGAGCTTTGCCAAAAAACTAAGTATAGAGAGAGAAAGTTTCGAAAGCTTACCGTCGGGGTGCGACGATCCGAGCTTTCGATCGAAGCATGTAGCTCTCATCCTAAGGTTTGTCCTAGGATCAAGAATCACATCAATTCATGTTGAATTGAGGGAGAATTTGGTCAGTGAAGTTTCACTAGTTCTCTCTCTAACACTAATAGAAAATTATAGAGGGGAGCCGAATTGGTCGGTTTTAGCTCAACAGAAATAGGGCAGCTTCGGTCAGCCGGAGCTGCTTCACTGTATAATTACGACGGCACTTCTCCGGTGATCCTCGAATCGAATGGTGATCACTATTGGGTAGCTAACTTCTCTGTGAATCTAAGGAACCCAACCTTGCCTTCTTTGGCTTAGAAAAACCCCCATGTCGGAGCTCTGGTTCGAGCTTCATCGGAAAACTGAGTAGCTGAGGAGAGTAAAGTTTTCAGGTGTATAGAGGATGAATGGAGAGGGGCTCTTATTATAGGGAGCTTAGGGCTCTTCGATCGTCCGTTTGGCACCTTAATGGTGCTCATTGATGGCCTGAAACATACTAAATGGAAACATTTCCTTTCCACTGGCACTGTTCATTTTTTCGGCGAGTGAACAGTGCTATCATGTGAAGGAAAAAAATGACATTATTCCGAACCGGACCAGACCGATCTGAACCGGGTTCAATGTTGAAATTAGTCAGTACAAGCCCTATTCGACCGAGTTTTTGAAAATTAAAAATTTCTAAATTCATTCTCTATCCAATGGTGGCTTCAATTCTCCAATTTTAATATTTTAAGCCACCTAGAAAAATGAATTTAGCATACAGTTCAATGATGGTTCAAACTAGTTCACCTAAACCGGTTTGGATTTCTCTCCCAAATTATCCTAAACTCCCTTTCCATGATTTTTATGCCTCATTGGGTCACTTGAGATGTGTAAATTTTCTTTTTTGCCAGTTCTTTAATGGTTGGGGTTCGTGAACCAATTTGATTTTCTCACTCGAGTTGACTGGTTCTTTCCTCGGTTTCCTTATTCTCAAGGGACAGAGTTTACACTAACCCATGACCAACTTTTATCGAACAGATATGAACACTCCTAGAGAAACCGAACAAACTCGCACTATCTTGGCCACCCCAAGACTAGGAAGGAATCATGCCCTATGCAAGGGAATTAGCTTGGGGGCTCAAGAGCCTAGAAGGACCCAACCTACGAGACCAGGGATGCCTCTTGAGCTAAGGAGACTTTACGAAGAATTAATCAAGGTATTCGAGGAACCTTGCTTCGCTCTTACGAAGGGGGTCTGTTATGTAGGAAGTACGCACCTAAGGATGGTATATCGTAGTTGCCCCTAACAACCACCCATAAAAACTCCCCAAAGCCCGAGATGGAAAAGAAGCTATCATGGTCCATGCAAGAAAGTAACCTGCTACAATTGTGGACAAAAGGGACACTATGCACGAAAGTGCCCAAAAGAGCTAAGAAATATGGCACTCACTTTTGGGAGCACCATGTCACGCCCCGACCCGGTTTGGTCGGATCCCCGTGATCAACCCGCCACTCTCCCAGTTTATTAAAGGATTTCCCCTTATTATAAACTGTAAAGAGTAAGGCATTCTTTAACCTGCACCTTTTCCTAGAATAGCATAATCAAAACTGCATGAAATTTAAAATTTTACATACCTATCTTACAAGCATCTTAGTTGACGGTCTTTAAGGGTAGGCTTTCCGGGATTTCCTAAAAGGGATATAAGGGAGTGGGTGAGTACGACTACTAAGTGAATGGGTTTTTAAAAGCTTTTGACTTTTAAGAAAAACATTTCTATGGAGCGTGCCAGACTCTTTTTTTGTTTTGCAAAAATCCCTTCGTTTAAAAATTCGGGTTTTTCCACCATTTCTTAGTTATCGGTGTGTCATGACCCAATACACATCCTTCATCATGAAGGTTACACATATTCGCAAGTCAGTATCACTACTGAACTCGCTAGTAGCTTTGGAGCGACTTTTCCTACTACCCGGATAGAAGTACGACCACTTCTACCCTAGGAATGAGTGGATGTATGTGTCATACGACCCACAATCCTGAAATCACTTCTTCATGTCCGTATGAGGACAGAGACCTCAGGACGAACTGCCCTTATAGCCACCAGGTCGTTAAGTGCCCTTAGGACGCATCACTACCCCTCATGGGCGTCTTCATGATCTTGTACTCACAATGCATGCACAAACAATGTTTTCCCATATTGCCATGTAATCTGTGGTGCCACTGGTCCAACGACCCCGACTCTCAACTCAACCAACAGTTTTTTGTCTTGGCTGGTCCGTCGACCTATTATGTCGCACTGCCACTAGTTGACTGAGCATGTCGATCCTATCTTGGTACCATGGCCAAACAATTCACTTATTAAGTTTTATGGCACATATATCATGTTCATTTACGAGCTTCTGCTCGTGCCAACTGGCCTTGGGCCCACTGTACGAGATTTTCAAAATTGGGCATTTAGCCCCCAAGTTCCAAAATCGAGGCCCCTGTCCTATCAGAGCTATTCGAGCTCTCATTGAGAAGGTCTCCCAAATTGTTTAAGCATAGGCACAAAGTCAGGGGAGAGCACTTCTAACAAAACATATGTTTTCTCAATCCATTATACCGCCCTGTATAAGGACACCTCCGTTCATAACCAATGAACAGGTTTTCAACTTCCTTCGAGGAAGTCTCATCATACCAACTGGGTATGATCTACTTACAACCGGTAAGTAGTTTTTCCGCATCATTTTCACATCACTTTCTCTAAGTAGTGATGTTTAAAATACCACTAAATAGTGGATTTTCATACCGAGGTACTTATCATTCCCAATCGGGTATGATATAAAATTTCCACTCACAACCGGTAAGTGGTTTTAAAATTTTAAGTTGTGCTCATCATCCCAACCGGGTATGATGTTAGTAAAGCCACTCACCCATTAATGTCGTGAATTCCACTAGACCAGTTCTTTGTATTCACGCGAGCTTCTCCTTGCTGTCGTTCCTACACGATATGAACATCTCGGTTCATTATCCTTTGGCCTAATCGCCTTCATTCATTCTAAATGAATGAGAAAGTCAAACTTTCATTTATTTGCAATTAGGTCTCTAAAGTTATTTCTCTTTAACTTTAAGTCCCTAATGCCAATTTTTCCTCAAATTGAGTCCTGAAACTTCTAAAATTTATCATAGGACCTCAATTTATTCCATTTCACTAAAAGGGGATTAATTTCTCAAATTTCCAATTTGGTCCTCCAACTTTTCCAAAATTACCATTTTGCCCTTTACAAAAATGGTAAGTTTTGCCTCAAAAATTCTAAAATTTCTCAATTGGTCCTCTAACATTATTTTCATGCCCAATTGGCCCTCATTTCATAAAATTTCATTTTGGTCCTTCGAATTTCAAAAATCCGCAAATTTCCCCCAATTTTCCCCCTAATTTCAACTCTTCAACACTACCGAATTTCATTTCATCAAATTGACTGATCAAACACCTCTAATTGTTGAAATTGGAGTTGAAATTGAGTTCCTACATGTTCATACGATTCTAAGGAAGTTTGAATCGCAGATTTTTACACTGGAACGAGCTCAAACGAGCTTTGTCGGAAAATAGATTGTAGATAGAGAAAGCTTCGATTTCTCACCAGTGAGGGCACGACTGTCCGAGCTTTCGATCTGGACAGATAGCTCTCATCTTGAGGATCATCCTAGAATCAAGAATTGCATCAATTGATGCCGAATTGAGTTAGAATTTCATCATTGAAATTCTGCCAGTTCTCTCTCTAGCACCGGCCGGAAATTGTAGAGGGCAACTGAATTGGCTTACCTTTCAGTCCTAATTCGGCCATGGGAGGGCTAAGGAAGTATTGGGAGGGCTTGGTTTGGTTTGAGGAGGGCTTGAATTGGCCGATTTCAGTTTCGCCGAAATAGTGCAGCTTCGGTCCGCCGGAGCTGCTTCACTATTCCATCATGTCGGCGCTTCTCCAGCGATTCTCGGATTGACTAGAGTTTGCTATTAGATAGTTGTCTTCTCCTCAGTTCTAAAGAGCTGGACCTCTCCTTCTGAGGTTAAGAAAAATATTCAAGTCGAAACTCTGGTTCGAGATTCACCGGGAAATGGGGTAGTAGAGAGAGAGAGAAGTGTTCAAGTGTGAGGAGAATTAATGGGGATGACCTATTTATATAGGTGTAAAATCATGTATCAAATGGGAGAGATGTATTACTAGTATTAATATTGACATAAATTATTGGTATTAATTCAAATAATTTAATTTTGATATTAAATTATTGGTATTAATTTCAATAATTTATATCAAGGTATTAAATAATTGGTATTAATTCTAATAATTAAATATATATTAATTTATGTCCATTTATGATAAGGCGTCATAAAAAATTTTGATCGAAATTTAAGCACACTTAACTTTAGAGTTCTTATGGGATCTTGTTCACCTGAACCAATTTGGTTTTTCTCTTTTATTTTGTCTTAAGTTTCTTTTCCAAGGTTTAATTAACCCTTTGGATCACCCGAAACTTGCAAATTTCCAAATTGCTTGTTCCCATATTATCGGGTTTGTAAACTGGCTCGGTTTTCTTACTCGATTTGACCAGTTCTTTTCCCGATTTTCCTTAACTCAAAAGTGCGGGGTTTACACACCACCTCCATGGGCAGGGAAGGACATGAAGAAAGGAAGAGAAAGAAAAAGGAAACAAATAGGGAAAAGGAAATCTCTCCACCACGTAAATGCTGAAGGATCCACGTAGGAGACGGTGTTGGGATAACCTGTTATAGGTGTGGAGGAATAGGACACACGATGAGGAGATGCCCCATGCCACAAGGATGGGTGGAAATACCTCCTAAGAGTAATAACTCCATGACTACCGGAGTTCAAGGGGATAAAAGATAGGAGACCACCCCAGGAACTACAACCCCAAAGGAGTATTTCAAACTCTTTCTGGAGAGAGTTCATTAGGATCATAGCATAGTGCTTTCCAACCTTTCTTTTAACCATATCCCTTAGAGGGAAAATGTCCCAAATGTATTGTATTCTGTTCTCAATAAATAAAATTTTCAAGTTCCCATAAACTTCTATCGCCCCAGTTCATAATCAGAACAAATAAGGAACGAGAAGGACAAACCTAAAAAGGGCAATGGGATGGGCGTCAAGGACGAGTAAGCTTGAGAGACAACTATCTCAAGATGATTGAATAAGGAGAGTAGTAGGAATGAGGTGGTTAAATGAACTTCCCCTCATGAGAATTATGGATTTAAACCTCGACAGAGGAGGGAGAAGTGAAATGGTCCAACTTTGGAAAAAAAAAAGGAAATCCTTAGAGGAATCGATGGTCACAAGAGATTAACGACCACCCTCAAGCCATAGGAAGGATTAAGCAAAATTCTAGTTAAGAGATCAAGAGACCTTGACACAAAGAGGATTTGGACTTTCCCCAAATCAAGGAAACTTGCAATAATTACAAGTAGGAATAAGGAAAGGGTACAAAGGAAGGGTAAATAGAAAAAGAGCGACATCAAAGGATGTCACGAAGTTGATTAGAGGTCAGATACCATCAAGGACAAATGCAAAGGGAAGTGCACGCAATGCCAAGGAGCAAGGTAGAGCCCAAGGAATGGATAGTAGGAAGATAAGCTCAAATGATGTCATAACTAGTAGTGATGGGCAGAATACCCATAATAAGGGATATAGGAAAGGATATCTGAAAAACGTTGGAGAATGCACCCTTCAATTAAGAAGATAATAAAGGAAAACCCTCAAGAAATGACGAGAAGGATGAACGTGTAACCTAAAGGATGGAAAATCTCATCTTCAAGGTGTGAGAGTAGAAGATGAAATCAATGAAGGGAACTCCTTCAGGTGAAATTCAGTAATCGACAAGTAAGCCCATAAGGGACCAACCCGAAATAAAGAACCGTGACATAGTCACTTAAGTAAGGACAAGAGAAAATAAGTCCTTACTTAAGGACACCATTAGACACGAGGAAGGACTGGAAGAAGGAAGCCTGCTAGTACTTCGGTGCATCAAGAAGTGGATGAAAAACCCGATAGTTGGAAATAGGGAAGCCAAATAAGAAGGTGGTATAATAACAAAATAAAGGACCAATAGAGGTCCAAAAAGGGGATAACACTGAAACTCGAGAAAAAGAAGTACCAAATGCTCGAATGGACACCGAGCTAAGGGTTTTAACAATCAAGGGAACAAATGGACTTGGGTACAGTTGGACATTTTGGAACTCCAATTCCAGAAATAAAACCCCCAAGGGGAAAGGTTTGACCCTAAATGGTGGGAAACATTGGACTTAAGAAATTACTTGGACGCACGAGTAAGGCAAGTCAAAGGAACTAAGTCCAAGGGAGAAAATGAATGAGTGAAAAGGGTAACTAGAGTGGTAGGGTATCAAATCAAACCCCAAGTCGACCACAAGAGAATTCATTCCTGATGTAAAGGAGGGACGACTAAATTTTGAGGACAAAACTCCTAAAAGTAAGGGAGAGTTGTGAAACCTGTCCCCTGGACCAAGTAAATTGGGGAAACAACCGGTGGTTTTGAGAAAACCGAGCCGTTAAAGGAACTAAAAATGATAAAGAAGGGTTAATATGGGAAATTAGAATATCCCAAGTGACCAAAAATTCACAAAACTCATGGGGAAGGACCATGAAGTGAATTGGATAAGAAAACGGGATCGGTTTTGGGTAAACCAGACCCGAAGTAGATTGAACCGGATTGAACCATAATGAACTGGTTCAATGATTCATTTTTCTAGGTGGATTAAAATTGTCAATTTAGGAAATTGAGGCCACCATTAGATAGAAAATGAATTTAGATAAATTTAGAAAATTTTAAAATCTAGAAAACCAGTCAAATTGGGCCTGAACCGGCTGAGTTTTTGAATTTAGGTCACTGAATCTGGTCAAACCAGATTGATCAACGGTCTAGACCAATCCATGGTGCAAGTCAGCAGCCACGCAAGCACGGGCAGCCATTGGGAGGTTTCCACGTGTCCGATCAATGGTCAGCGGAGACCGATCAGCCTACCATGCAGACACGAGCAACCAATGGGAGGATGCCATGTGTTTGGTTAACAGGTCAATGGCTGACGCGACGGTTGAGTTGGAATGCCATGTTAGAAAAGTAGACCAAACACAGTGCGCCACATGGCATGCCCACCACGTCATCATCTTCAACCTCAGTCTACTGATTGGAAGGAGAGAGAGACTAGGAAAGATGGAGTCTTTGACGACTAAAATTGCTCTGGCTAGGTCATCGGTAGCCGAGTCGGAGGCCGAGTCCTATGCTGGCCAGTAGCCCGGTCAGTTGCCAAGCTCCCTATATAAAGAGCACCCCTCCATTCATTCTCAACATCCCACAATTGACCAAAGAAGGTGAAGTGCTCAGTTTTCCAACAAGCAGCAAACTAAAGCTCCAACATCAGGGCTTTTCTCCACCTCTAAAGCTGCATTCAGTATCATTAGAACTAGAAGGAAGTCCTCTAACTAGGTGTACCTTCCTTTTAGTCCAATGACCATCGTGGAGGAGCGAGGAAACTCAAACAATGCTGTTGCTCATCGGATGTCAACAGCTTGAGCATCTTGAGCTCAAGTCGAGTCGTCCCTAAGCCAATTTCGGCTAAACCAAGCCCCCTAAACCTCACCTAAAGATGCCCCAACCT
This sequence comes from Trapa bicornis, assembly GCA_030064425.1. Lineage (NCBI taxonomy): Eukaryota > Viridiplantae > Streptophyta > Magnoliopsida > Myrtales > Lythraceae > Trapa > Trapa bicornis. Next base: position 10,980,239 of record CM057753.1, on the reverse strand, counting down.
TCCCTTGAGCTAATACGATAAGACCAACCACCGCCCCTTCGTTGAAAAATACTATTCACGACGCATTTCTATATAAACTTAAATTGAGAAATTCACATTACTTAGGCCACCAATTGAGGCGTGGTATGATCCAAGGAGGATCCCCAGGAGGAGAGCAATTTGGAGAAAGCAAGAACTCCAGTCACTGGATCCTCACTAGTAAGATATTGGAGCTTTTCCTCTCTATAATACATTTTCCAACGAAGCTCCATTTGAGCTCATTTACGAGCCAAATCGAGCTGTTTAAAGCTTCAAACAATGAGGAAAACTTAGGAAAGATGATTCAAATCACGAATGGCAGCAATTAACTAAGTTTTGGGGGTCAATTAAACAAAATTGTGATTAGGGGACCAAATTGCAATTTTTTGAGAAATTGGGTGATTTTGGGATTTTTGGAAAATTGGGGGCCAAATTGCAATTTAATGAAAATTGGGACATTTTCATGAAATTAACTTCCAATTGGGACCCAATTGAGCAATTTTTGAAAATTTAAGGACCAATGGACAATTTTTGCGAAATTAAGGACCAATTGGGAATTTTGGTAAAATCGAGTACCAATTGATAATTTTGGAAAAGTTAAGCACCCATGAGGGATAATTAGAAGTCCTAAGAACTTAATTGAGATTAAATGAAGATTTGGGATCCAAATGTAATGTCACACTCCGATCCGGTTTGGTCGGATCCCCATGAATAACTCGCAACTCTCATGGTTTATCAAGGGTTCTCCCTTTCTATTTCGCGAGGAATAAGGCATCCTTTTTACCTGTATCTTTCCTGGAATAGCATTATACAAAACTGAGTAATTTAGAATAGACATACCTATATAGTTCTGAATTAGTAGGGTATTTAATGAGGGTCTTTCTTTGGTTACGTGAAAGGGGTAAGAAATGAGGGGGTGAGTTTTTAAGAAAACAACTTTATTCAAAGTGTGCCAAAACCCTTATTTCTTTTAAGAAGGATCTTTCCTCAAATTCTAATTTTTCAAAACCTCTTTCCATTTTCCATTAGGTGTGTTTCACAAACAACACATGCCCTTAATCAGGAAGGGTACACACATTCGCAGGTGCAGCCCGTCTACTGCATCGACTTGTGGCTCGAAGCATCTTTACCTGCCTCAAAGATAGAAGTTCATCCACTTCTACCTTGGGTTTGAGTGGATGTTCTGGATATCTGACCTTGAGACTCGAATACCACTCCGTGTCCGTATGAGGATAGAGATCTCATCACAACCCCACCCTGGTCTCATGCGCAGGAAGCTACTCCGAGCTTACCGACTGTTGGCCTGACAAACTGCCATTATCTCCACCATGTCGTCCAGTAGCCCTTAGAACCCATCACTACCCCTCTTGGGCATCTTGATGGTCATGTACATCAAGTGCATGCACAAACAACAATTTTCACATATAGCCATTTATCTTTTATGCCACTAGTTCAACGTCCCCAACCCTCAACCTGACTTACAGCGGTTTGTCTAGGCTAGTCCGTCGACCTGGCCTTGACGCACTGCCGCCAGTCCATTGAGTACTACTGGTCCTGACTTGGTACCATGGTGAAATCACACATTAGTTTCATTATAGATTTCATGGCTTTCTCAATTCAAGTTTGTTTAAGAGCTATTGCTTGTGCCTATTGGCCTTGGGTCCATTGCACATGATTTTCCAAAACTAGGCATTTAGCCCCACAAGTTCAAAAACCGAGGCCTCTGCCCTATCTGGGCTATTCTAGCTCCTGTCAAGGTCTCCCAAATGGTTTAAGCATTGGTACACAATCGGGGGAGAACACTTCTAACAAAAATGTATTTTCACTTCATCCCACCAACCGGTGGGATGATACCTTCGCTTACAACTGACAAGCGGGTCTCTCCTTTCTCAAGGAAGTCCATCATACCAACTGGGTAAGATTTTATCTACTTACAATTTGTAAGTAGGTTTTAGCTCAGTTTACCCATCACTCCAACCGAGTATGATGTTAAAATTCCACTCACAAGTGATTTTTCATTTCTAAAGTGCTCACCATCCCAACTGGTGTGTGATGTAAATAAGCCCACTCACCCGATGACCGTAACGTGTTCGTCCTTGGTCAATTTTCCATGTCTACGCAAGCTTGTTCTTGCTTGCGTTCTGGTCACACTTGTCCCTACCTAATTTGGGCAAACATATCACTTACAGTTTGACATAAAAGCCTACAGTCACAAATTATTGATAAATTGCACTTAGGTCCCTAAAGTTTTTTTTTTAACTTTAGGACCCTAAAGCCACTTTTGCCCAATTTGAGTCCCATGATTTCCAAAATCCCCTTTTGAGTCCTCATTTTACTCAAAATTTTATAAGAGGCTCTAGTTTTCCAAATTTCCAAAATTTACCATTTTGCCCCTACTTTCCAAAAATGGCAATTTAACCGCAAATGTTTCAAAAATTGACCAATTGGTCCCTTAACATCTTTCTCATGGCCAATTGGTCTTCAATTTTGGGGAATTGCAAAGAGTTTCCTCAATTATCCATAATTCCCAATTTTCCCTAAATCCCCTCCCCCCGCCCTAATTTCTCCCCTTCAAACTGACTGAATTTGATTTATTCAAATTGGCCATTCAATCGAGGTTATTTGCTTAAATTGAAGGTATGGATCAGTTCCTACACTTCCATACAATTCAATTGAGCTTTGAACTACATCATTTGGGTTTGAATTGAGCTTAAACGAAGCTTCATCGGAAAATCACTCGTAGAGAGAGAAAGCTTCGAAAGCTAACCACCGGAGGTGTAGCGGTCCAAGCTCTATATCTGGGCAGGTAGCTCTCGTCCTAAGGTTTCTCTAAGGATCAAGAATTGCTACAATTAACATCGAATCAAGGGAGAATTCTATCGGTGAAGTTTCACACTTTCACTCTCTAACACTAACCTGCAACTATTGAGGATGGTTGAATTGACTTACCTTTCAGCTCATTTGAGGTCTTATGAGGGCTGTAGGGGTGTTGGTACGGCTCGGTTTAGCTGAAGGATGGTTGAATTTGGTTGGATTCAGCTTGGCCAAAACATGGTTGCTTCGGTCTTACGGAGTTGCTTCACTATTTGATCTTGCCAGTGCTTCTCTAGCGGTCCTTGGGTCGAAAGGAAGGTGCTATTAGATAGCTGACTTCCCCTCGAGTCTGTAGGACCCAACCTTGTCTTTTAAGGCTAAGAAAAGTGCCCAAGTCGAAGCATTGGTTCAAGCTTTGTCGAAAAATGGAGTAGTTGAGAGAGAATGGAGATTTCAAGTGTGTGGTGAATGAAAGGAGAGTAGCTCTTTATATAGGGAGATCGGGTACCCTCTACCCAACAACTTTCCTTTTTGGTCTAACTTATCCTCGCCCTGAAATGGTCTGAACTGAGTTGTTTTTCATTAACCGACGTTACCATTTTCTGCATTGAATGAACAGTGCTATCATCTTGAGGAAGAAGATAACACTATTCTGAATCAGACCGGACCAGTCTGACTCAATTCAATGTGTAAATCGGTCGATTCAGGCCTAATTCGACCAATTTTCTCAAAATTAAAAATTTCTAAATTCATCTAAATTCATTCTCTATTTAATGGTGACTTCAATTCCCTTATTTGAATATTTTAAGCTACCTATAAAAATGAATTTATAAATTGGTTCAGTTTGGTTCACCATGAACCGGTTTGGTTTTCCCTTCCCAAATGTCCCAAGGTTCTTTTCCATTCTCTTTATGGCTCTTTAAGTCACTTGGGATTAGTCAATTTCCCATGGAGATTGACTAGGGTGTATGAAACCCTTTTTCAATAGCTCGTCCAACTGCTCCTTTAATTCATTTAACTCTGTTGGAGCCATGCAATAAGGGGCTTGGGATATGGGATGTGTTCCAGGGATTACTTCTATGGTAAATTCCAATTGTTGGCTTGGGGGTAATCCAAGTAATTCTTCTAGAAATACGTTCGGGTAGTGTTCAACTATTGGGATGCCTTCTAGTCCCTTCTCCTTGTACTTCCCATTGATGATCATTGCCAGAAAAGCTTCACAACCTTTTTGTATCATCCTTTGAGCTCTTATGTGGGACACTATTTGTATTTCTCCCTTCCTCCTGTCTCCCTCGAAACATAGTCCCAGTGTTTTGGGAGTGTGAAAAGTTATTACCTTCTTCCCACAGTCCATCTTGGCTTGATGGTTACTCAACCAATCTATTCTCAATATTATTTCTACCTCCCTTAAAGGTAATTTTATTAAATCCGCCTCTAGTTTAACGCTTCCAATCATGATCTCACTTCCCTTTAATTGTTTGTCCCTAATCAGTCCTTCTCCTAAGAGTGTGAGGATATTAAGGCTTTGTTCTATGGGAAGACTTGGGATTAGATCTTCCTTTATGAAGGATCTCTTTGCTCCCAAGTCGAAGAGAGCATATACTTTTCTTCCCCATAAGTGTATGTAACCTAATTGAAAAGAACACATGTTTTAGAAGAAAAATTCCTTTATTGAATAAAATTTAAATTACAGGTTTTATCTCAATCTTAGTTGGGGAGGTTTTGGAAAGTACCCGCTACAGTACTAGGGTCTTTTCTAGCCTCTTCCTAGTTGAGGTTGTATACCCTAGCTAGTACCCGGGTTGTGGCATCCTGCTTGGGAGTACTTGGATTCCCTTGGGGTGGTCCAAGTGTGTTCCATTGCTTATTCTACCTAAGAGTGGGGCATTCTTTTACAAAGTGCTCCATCTGTCCACACACGAAACAGAACAAACAAGCTCCCTCATTGTACCTTTGGAACCTAGGACAATGAGGGTTTCCTTGTGGTAAGGTGGGGATCACTCTTCGTGGGGGTCATGATACGTCCTTCCTCTTTGGAAACCCACCCTGTTTCCCCATCTTAGACCATTTTGCTCCTTTTGTCTTCCATGACAGCCTTGGCCCTTGTCCTCTTTCTGGTTCGCTTGCTCCGTTCGACGACGTCGAGTTTGTACTAGTCGCTCACATTCGTGAACCAATCACCGCTGCCAGATCTGTGGAGCGCCCTAGTACTTCCATTTCGTAGTGTATGTCCATGTTAAGACTGTCCATGAATCATTGGCATATACTTGCCAATCTGGCCAGGTCAGGGGCAAAGGGTCTTAACTCATTGAACTTAGTTTTGTACTTCAAAATAGATTTAAGCGCTTGTCGGAGTCAGAGGAAATCTTGCTTCTTCTCATTAATCAGGTGCAGAGCCAGGTACTCCTCCGTGTACCTCTCCTTAAAGTTTTCCCAAGTAGGGATGATGGTATGCAAGCTCCTAACATTATCCCACCACCTTTTTGCACTAGCCTCTAAGAAAATTTTTGTCAGAATCACCATGTCTTCTAGTGAAATCCTAACTATCTCCGTAAGCTTCTTGATGTTGGCCAGCCAGTCCATAGTGACTCCAGCATCTTTTTCCCTTAGGAAAGGCTTACATCCTAGTTGATAGAGAGTTTTGAGGTATTTAGGAATGTCAACTAGAGGGGGATTGCTAATAGGAGGAGGATGAGATTGTACCTCCTAAGGCTCAGCTCGAGAGTTGGTGTCTACCTTGGGGGCAAGGTTAGGCCATCCAAACACTCGGGTGAACTCCTCGTACAATCTCGAATGTTCCAAGCTTAGTCTAGGTGGAACTGTCTAGGCTTCTCGGGGAGTTTTCACAAGAAGGGGTTGTTGGGCCATGTTAGAAACTCCGACTCTTGTTCTCTTGGTTCCTCTCTTAGGAGCAATCTGAAATTTTAAGATTTATTCCCCTGAGTTACTAAGTTATATAGTCTTGATAATGCTTTCGTGGAAACATGCTCTGATACCATTGAAGTTGTCACACCCCGACTCAGTTTGTTCGGATCCACATGAACAACACACGACTCTCGAGGTCTATCAAGGGTTCTCCCTTTCTAAAGCACGAGGAGTAAGTTGTCCTTTTTACCGGTATCTTTCTTGGAATAGCATTATACAAAATTAAGTAATTTAGAATAGACATACCTGTATTGTTCTGAATTAGTAGGGTCTTACCTCAGTTACCTGAAAGGGGTAAGAAGGGAGGGATGAGTTCTACAACTCAGTGAACGGGTGTTGGGAGTGAGTTTTTAAGAAAATAGCATTATTCAAAGTGTGCCCAAACCCTTATTTCTTTTAAGAAGGATCTTTTCTCAAATTTTGGTTTTTCAAAATCTCTTTCCATTTTCCTTAGGTGTGTTTCAAAAACAACACATGCCCTTCATCAGTAAGGGTACACACATTTCTAGGTGCAGCCCGTCCACTACACCCACTTGTGGCTTGAAGCATCTTTACTAGCCTCCAAAATGGGAAGTCTGTCCACTTCTACACTAGATTTGAGTGGATGTTCTCGACATTCGACCCGAATACCAATTTGTGTCCGTTTGAGGATAGAAACCTCATCCTGACCCCCACCCCGGTCTCATTCGCAAGAAGCTACTCCGAGCATCTCGACTGCTAGCACAACGAACTGCCCTTATCTCCACCATGTTGTCCAGTAGCCTTTAGGACCCATAACTACTCCTCTTGGGTGTCTTGATGATTTTGTACCTCAAGTGCATGCATAAATAACAGTTTTCACATATAGTCATTTATCTTTGGTGCTACTGGTCCAACGGCCCTAACCCTCAACCCGACCTGCAACTGTTTGTCTAGGCCGGTTCGTCGACTTGGCCATGATGCATTGCCACCAGTCCATCGAGTACTGTCGATCCTGACTTGGTGCCATGGAGAAATCACACATCGGTTTCATTAGAGATTTCATGGCTTTCTCAATTCAAGTTTGTTTACGAGCTCTTGCTCGTACCCATAGGCCTTGGGTCCACTATACGTGATTTTCCAAAATCGGGCATTTAACCCCACAAGTTCAAAATTCAAGGCCTCTGGCCTATCTGAGCTGTTTTAGCTCCTGTCAAGAAGGTCTCCCAAATGGTTTATGCATGGATATACAGTCAAAGGAGAACACTTCTGACAAAAATGTATTTTCACTTCATCCCAACCATCGGTGTGATGATACCTCTTATTACAACTGGCAAGTGGGTTTCTCCTTCATTAAAGGAAGTCCATCATACCAACCGGGTATGATTTCATCTACTTACAATTGGTAAGTAGGTTTTAGCTTAGTTCGCCCATCACTCCAACTGGGTATGATGTTAAAATTCCACTCACAAGTGGTTTTTTGTTTATAAAGTTCTCACCATCTCAACTAGGTATGATCTAAATAAGCCCACTCACTCGATAACGTGAGCTTGCTATTGCTTGTGTTCCAGTCACACTTGTCCCTACATGATTTGGGCAGCCTTATCACTTACGGTTTGACATAAAAGCTTAGGCTCACAAATTATCTATAAATTGCACTTAGGTCCCTAAAGTTTATTTTTCTTAACTTTAGGACCATAATGCCACTTTTGCCCAATTTGAGTCCCATGATTTCCAAAATCCCCTTTTGAGTCCTCAATTTTCTCAAAATTATATAAGGGGCTCAAGTTTTCCAAATTTTTAATTTGGTCCCCAACTTTTCAAAAATGACCATTTTGCCCTAACTTTCCAAAAATGGAAATTTAACCCCAAATGTTTCAAAAATTGACCAATTGGTCCCTCAACATCTTTCTCATGGCCAATTGGCCTTCAATTTTGGGAAATGAAAAAGAGGTCCCTCAATTTTCCGAAATTCCCTATTTTCCCCAAATTTCTACCATTCAAACTGACCGAATTTTATTTTTTCAAATTGGCCATTCAATCGGGGTTATTTGCTCAAATGGAAGGTATGGATCAGTTCCTACACTTCCATATGATTCAATTGAGCTTTGAACCAAGTCATTTGGGTTTGAATTGAGCTTAAACAAAGATTCGCCGGAAAATCACTCCTAAAGAGAGAAAGCTTCAAAAGCTTACCGTTGGAGGTGTGGCGGTCCGAACTCTCATTCTCAGGAGGTAGCTCTCGTCCTGAGGTTGCTCCATGGTTCATGAATCGCTAAATTAAAATCAAATCAAGGGAGAATTATATCAGTAAAGTTTTACACTTTAACTCTCTAACTCTAATCTACAACGACTAAGGAGAGCCGAATTAGCTTACCTTTCAGCTCTATTGAGGTCGTATGAGGGTTGTGGTGGTGTTGGGAAGGCTTGGTTTGGTTAGAGTAGGGCTGAGTTTGGTTGGATTCAGCTCAGCTAAAATAGGGTAGCTTCGGTCAGATGGAGCTACTTCACTGTTTGATCTCACTGACGCTTCTCTGGGGGTACTCGGGTCGAAAGGAAGGTGCTATCAGATAACTGACTTCCCCTAGAGTTTGTAGGACCCAACCTTGCATTCTAAGGCTAAGAAAAGTGCCCAAGTCGGATCTCTGGATTAAGCTTCACTAAAAAATGGAGTTGTTGAGAGAGAATGAAGATTTCAGATGAGTGGTGGCTGAATGGGGAGGAGCTCTTTATATAGGGAGCACGGGGACCCTCTACCCGACAACTTTCCTCTTTGGTCGAGCTTATCCTCACCTTGAAACAGTCTGAATGGAGCCTTTTTTCCTTCGACGACATCACCATTTTTTGCATTGAATGAACAATGCTATCATCTTGAGGATGACATTGTTCCAAATCAAACCTGACCAGTCCGACCCGGTTCAATGCGTAAATTGGTCAGTTTAGGCCCAATTCGATCGGTTTTGTCTAAATTAAAATTTGCTAAATTCATTCTCTATTTAATGATGGCTTCAATTACTCAATTTAAATATTTTAAGCCACCTAGAAAATTGAATTTAGAAATCGGTTCAATTCGGTCCAGTCCGGCTCACCTTGAATTGGTCTAGTTTTCACTTCCCAAATGTCACATGGTTCTTTTTCATTCTCTTTATGACTCTTTAAGTCACTTGGAATTTGTCAATTTCCCAATTTACCCTTTTCTTTCGATTATAGATTGTGAATCGACTTGGTTTTCTCTTTTGGAATGACCGGCTCTTTTCCCAGTTTTTCTTACCTATAAAGGGACGTGGTTTACATGTAAGGTTATAAACATTGAGGGACCTAAATGTAACTAAGGCATAGTTGAGGACCTATGCCCAAATACCAGAAACTATGATGTCCCTTTTGTCGATTCCTTGATAAGGGTACTCGAACCATGCAGGAGCCGATTGATCATGTACTAGTGCAAGGAAGCACATCACAAATCAAGATCTCATCGGGACGACCGTATCACTATTACCGAGTGAGTGGGATTTTCAGCATCATAACCGGTTGGGGTTGATGAGAACCGTTTTTAAGTTTGAAAAATCATTTTTTTAGGAATGGTCTCTCTTGACTACGTGGAATTTCTTAAACATTTTGGGAGACGTTATTGATGCGAGCTAGAATTGGTCCAATAAGTTTGAGGCCTCAGATTTGAAAACAATATTGGAAAACTCGTGAAGTGGGCCCAAGGCAAGTGTGTATAGGTTGGAACCCGTAGACAAATAGAATCATAAAAACCATGAAAAATCTCATAAAATTGGAATTATTGTGTGACTTGCCATGGGGCCAATACAGAACTGACAAGGGTCGATGGGCTAGTGGCAGTGCACCTAGAATAGGTCAACGGGCCGGTCAAGGCAAATTGTTGCAGACTAGGTCGAGTGTTGGGGCCGTTAGACCATTGGCACCAAAGATCATGGTTAATATTTCAAAACTGTTGTATGCATGCATGAGGATTCTAGGAGCATTTAGACGCTCGAGATACAATAGTCGATGGGTCCCAAGGGTTGTTGGATGACTTAGGGTGCATAAGGGCAGTTTGGCATCCAGTATGTCGAGAAGCTCTAAGAGCTTCCTGCGCACTAAGACCGAGGCCGAAAGGGAAATGAGCTCTCGTCCCACAAAGTGGACATGGTGATGCACTAACATCGATGCCGAAGGAGAAATGAGGTCTCGTTCCACAAAGTGGACATGATTAGGGTTTGAGGGTCGAACTATTGATGTGCACTCAAATTCAGAGTAGAAGTCTGGGACCTCTATTCGGGTGGATAGTAAAGCCACTCCAGTCCACAAGTGGAATAGTCAGGGACTATTTTGCGAATGTGTGATCCCTTTCTATGATAGAAAAGGCGTGTAAATGTTTGCTGAAATGCTTCCCGATCAAGGGGAAGTGCTCAAGAAGAGATGAATTCATATTACAACCAAACTAAAAGTATAAAAATATTTTGATAAACAAATTGCTTTGAAAACTTACTTCCTAACCCCCGCTCACTAAGTTGTAGAAACTCACCCCTCCCATTAAACCTTTTTTAGGAGAAATAGATCGCCAAGAAGAACATAAGCTAGGGGAGAAAGCCAAGGATACTGCAAATAGGTAAACTACCATTTAGATGTTTTGTAACTTTGTTATGGAAAATAGGTACTCTGACGCCTTTACCTTCCTTGGTCTATTTGGTAGAAATACTAAATTAGTACGAGGAAGGATGGTGGGTTGATCACAGGAATCCGACCGAACCGGGTCAGGGCATAACACCTTGGAACCCATCACTACCACTTATGGGCGTCTCAATGGTCCCGAACTAGAGTGCATGCACAAACAATTATTATTTTCACATAATAGCTATCATCTTTGGTGCCAACTATCCAATAGCTCCGGCACTCGACTTGGCCTATAGTTGTTTGCCTGACCAGTCCGTTAACCTAGTCCAAGCGCTCTGCCACTAGCCCATTGAGCCTTGTCAGTCCTGACTTGACACTATAGCAAATCACACAGAATTTCCAGTTTAATGAGAGTTTTCATGGCTGTTTTACTCATGTTTGTCTATGGGCTCCATCCCGTGCCCACTTGGCATTGGGCTCACTTCACAAGTTTTTCAAAATCGAGGCTTCGGCCTGTTGGAGATGTTCTAGCTTCCATCAGAAAAGTCTCTCAAATAGTTTAAGCATTTGCACACAATCAGGGGAGAACATTTCCAACAAAATTGTTTTTAGCTCAAATGCACTCATCATACAAAATGGGTATGATGATAGAGCTATGTCCACTCGCAACCGGTAAGTGAGTTTTATTTCAAATAGTGTTCATCATACCAACATGGTATGATGTATAAAATTTTCCACTAATAGTGGCTTTCAATTCTAAATGTGCTCATCACCCTAACCGGGTATAATGTTGGAAATTGCCACTTACAAGTAGATTTTCATTTTTAATTGTGCTCATCATCCCAACTAGTATGATGTGTAAAATTTTCACTCATAAGTGAATTTTCATTTTTAATTGTACTCATCATCCCAACCGGTATGATGTGAAAAATTCCCACTCACAAGATGACTGTGACGTGTTCGTCCCCAATTGGTTTTCTAAGTCTGAGATGTGCCCCGCCTTTTTGCTCACTTCTTGGTCCAAAGTGTTCCTACATGGTTTGAACATCTTTATAAGGAAGGGTTCGACATGAAAGCCTTCTTGTTCTCACATATTTGCAATTATGCTATGATATTTGATTATATTGCACTTAGTTCCCTAAAATTCATACTTCTTGACTTTAGGTCCCCTAGTGCTCAATTTTTCCCCAACCAAGTCCCAAGGTTTCCAATATCCTCCTCGGGTCCTTAATTTTCTTAAAATTATAAATGGGACTCAAATTTTCAAATTTCCAAATTGGTCCCCAACTTTCCAAATTTACCATTTGCCCTTAACTTCCAAAAATGGCCAATTGGTCCCAATTCTTTCAAAAATTGACCAACTGGCCCTCCAACATCTTTCTCATTACCAATTGACCTCAAATTTTGAAAAATTGCATTTAGGTCTTTCAATTTCTCAAAATCCCCAATTTCCGCCAATTTCACCCCTTTCTACTGAGCGAATTTGATTTCTTCAATATGATCATTCAAACAGGGTTAATTGCTCTAATTGGTGGCATGAAACGATTTCTACACTTCCATACAATCCAATTGAGCTTTGAATTACAGATTTTGTGTCTGAAACCAGCTTAAACGGAGCTTCATTGGAAAATTGGATGTAGAGAGAAAAAGTTTAAAAAGCTTACCATCGAAAACGTGACGATCTGAGTTCTTGATCTAGGAAGGTAGCTGTCATCCTTAGGGTCCTTCTAGAAACAAGAATTTGTACAATTGGAGTTAGGATCAGTTGGGAATTAATCAATTAAATCTAGCCGTTTCTCTCTCTAGAACAGAACTGTTATGACGAAGAAGGGCCAAATTGGCTTAGTTTTTTCCTCTAGAGAGGTTGTGTGATGGCTTTGGAGGCTAAGTGTAAACTGCTTTCCTTAAAGACAAGGAAACCAAGGAAAGAACTAATTAACCCGGGTGAGAAAATTGAACTAGTTCACAAACTCCAACCATTAGAGAAATGGAAAAACGGGAAATTTAGAAATACCGAGTGACCTAAAGAGTCATAAAAGTCATGGAAAAGTACTTTGAGATGTATTGGAAGTGAAAACCAGACCGGTTTAGGTGAACTAGACCTGAACCGTATTAAACCAGTTTGAACCACTATTGAACCAATTTCTAAATTCATTTTTCTAGGTGGCTTAGAAAATATAAACTTGAGTATTGAAGCCACCATTGGATAGAGAATGAATATGGATAAATTTACAAATTTTTAATTTTGAAAAACTTAGTACAATTGGGCATGAACTGGCCGGTTTAAGCATTGAACCCGGTTCAGACCCGTCTGGTCCAATTCGGAATAGTGTCGTCTTCTTCCTTTAGGTGACATCACTATTCACTCACCAGAAAATCGAGCAGCACCAACGAAGATGAAAAGTCTCTAGCAAGGGTGTTTCAAGCAATGAATGATGACCATAAAGAAGCCAATCGGACGACCAATAAGTCCCTGAACATCCTATATAAAGAGCTACTCCTCTTACATCCTCTTCACACCTGAAAACTCATCTCTCTCCCTACTACTCTATTTTCCAGTGAAGCTCAAACTAGAGCTCCGACTAGGGCATTTATCTGAGCCAAAGAAGGCAACGTTGGGTTCTTTAGATTTAGGGAGAAGTCAGTAACCTAATGGTAGTCTCCATTTGCTCAAAGGATCACCGGAGAAATGCCGACGTGATCAAACAGTGAAGCAGCTCTAGCGGATCGAAGTTGCCTTGTTTCAACCGAGCTAAAAATGGCAAATTCGAGCCCTTCTCAATCCAAACCAAGCTCTCCCAACACTTCCACAACCCTCATACGACTAAATTAGAGCTGAAAGGTAAACCAATTTGGCTCAACTCTGTAATTTCTAATTAGTGTTCAAGAGAGAACCGACAAAACTTAACTGACCAAATTCTCCCTCAATTCGACATGAATCGATGCGATTCTTGATCCAAGGAGCAACCTCAGGATAAGAGCTATCCTCCCAGATCGAAAGCTTAGACCATCACATCCTCGGTGGTAAGCTTCTAAAGCTATCTGTCCAATTTTCCGACGAAACTCCATTTAAGCTAAATTCAGATCCAAATGACGCAATTCAAAGTTCCATTGTATCGTATGGAAGTGTAGAAACTCAATTTAACCATCAATTTTAAAAATTAACATCGATTGATCGGTCAATTTGATGAAATCAAATTCAGCCAATTTGAAAGAGGGAAATTGGGAAAAATTTTGGAGAAAATTGGGGATTTCCAAAAATTGAGGGACTAAAGTGCAATTTCCAAAAATTGAGGGCCAATTGGCCATGAAAAAAATGTTGGAGAACCAATTGGTCAATTTTTAGAATTATTGGAGTAAAATTGCCATTTTTGTAAAGTAGGGGCAAAATGGTAATTTTTGAAATGTTTGTGGACCAAATTGGAAATTTGGGAAACTTGAACCCCTTAATGATTTTGAATAAATTGAGGTCCCAAAGTGAATTTTAGAAGTTTCAGGACCCAATTTGGGAAAAAAATTTGTATTAGGGACCTAAAGTTAAGGAAAAAGAATTTTAGAGACCTAAATGTAAATAATTGAAAAGTTTGGGCATTTTTCTCATACTTGAGGAATTAGGCCTATTATGCCAAATGTTGATAAATAAGGATGTACAAATCATTTATGAACACGAAGGACCGGAAACACCAGCAAGGATAACCTCGCGTGGAGGCAAAAATCCAATCAAGATGAATATAATAGACTTAACGGGTGAGTGAGAATTTTAACATCATACCCGGTTGGGATGATGAGTACCTCGGAATGAAAAACTACTACTAAGTGGCATTTTAACATCACACCTGGATGGGGTGATGTGAGAAAACATACGAAAAAACTACTTACCGGTTGTAAGTGGATCATACCTAGTTGGTATGATGAACTTCCTGGAAGGAAGTAGAAAAACTATTTATCGATTATGAGCGGAGATGTCCTCACACCCAGTTAGTGTAATGGGCAGATGAAAAGTTATTTTTGTCAGTTAGGCCAAAGGCCTCAGTTTTGGAGCTTGAGGGCTAAAAATGCTCGATTTTTAAAATCTCGTACTGTAAACGCTGCCCTTTGGTGTTAAGGAAAAATTAGGAAAAGAACCGGTCAAACTAAGTGAGAAACCGAACCGGTTCACAAACCCGATCATCAGAGAATGGGCAAATTGGAAAATTTACAACTCTCGAGTGAACCAAAGGGTCATAAAAACCTTGAAAAAGGATCTTAGGACAAATTGGGAGAGAAAACCAGATTAGTTCAGGTGAACCAAATTCGAACCAGAACAAACCGATCATTACCAAAGAGAAAACCGAGTCGGTTTATAAACCGAAACCGATATAGAAAAGCAAACCAAAAAATTTATGGATCCGAAGTGACCTCAAGAGTCACAAAAGTCATGAAAAAGGGCTTTATGGTGAATTGGAGCTGAAAACCAAATTAGTTCAAGTGTACTGGACCTGAATTAGATTGAACTGGTTTGAACCACTATTGAACCGATTTCTAAATTCATTTTTCTAGGTGGCTTAGAAATTTTAAATTGGAGAATTGAGGCCACCATTGGATAGAGAATAATTTAGAAATTTTTAATTTTGAAAAACTTGGTCGAATCAGGCCTAAATTGGTTAGTGTAAGCATTAAACCTAGTTCGGAATAGTGTCGTCTTCTTCCTTCAGATGACAGAACTGTTCACTAGCTGAAAAATCTTACCAGCACCGGTGAAGAAGAAACATTTCCATTCAGTACATTTTAGGACATCAATGATTGTCATTAAGGTTCCAAACGAACAGCCAACGAGTTATCGAGCTCCCTATATAAAGAGCCTCTCTCCATTCGTCATCCACACACTTGAAAACCTCACTCTCTCTCAACTGCTCAGTTTTCCAATGAAGCTTGAACCAGAGCTCCGAGATAGGGTCTTTTCTTAGCCAAAGAAGGTGTGGTCAAGTTCCTTAGACTCAAGGAGAAGTCAGCTACACGGTGGTAGTCTCCAATTGCTCTGAGGGTCGCCGTAGAAGTGCCGACGTGATCGATTAGTGAAGTAGCTCCGGTGGACCGAAGCTGACCTATTTCTGTTGAGCTGAAATTAGCCAATTTGAGCCCTATTCAAGCCAAACCAAGCTCTCCCAACATCTCCTCATCCCTCCTTTGGCTGAATTAGTGCGGAAAGGTAAGCCAATTTGGCTCCCTTCTGTAAATTTTGATCTGCGCTAGAGAGAGAATTGACAGATTTTTACTAACTAAATTATCCCTCAATTGAACATTAATTGAGGTGATTCTTGATTTTAGGAAGGACCTCAAGATGAGAGCTATCTGTCCAGATCGAAAGCTCGGTCACCATGCCCACAATAGTAAGCTTTTGAAGCTTTCTCTCTCTACGTTAAGTTTTTTGGTGAAGCTACGTTTAATCTCGTTCCGGTGTGAAATCGTGCGATTCAAAGTGCAATTGAATCGTATGAAGGAGTAGGAACTTAAATCTAACTTTAATTTCATCAATTAAACTCATTTGATCGGTCAATTTGATGAAATCAAATCCAGTCATGTTGTAAGGTTGAAATAGAGGAACATTTGGGAATTTCAAAAATTTGAGGGACTAAAGTGTAATTTCCTAAAATGGAGGGCCAATTGGGCATGATAAAGATTTTGGAGGACCAATTGGCCAATTTTTGGAATTTTTTGGGTGAAACTTCCATTTTTGTAAAGTAGGGGCAAATTGGTAATTTTGGAAAAATTGGGGACCAAATTGGAAATTTGTGAAACATGAACCCTTTATGTAACTTTGAACAAATTGAGGTTTCAATGTAAATTTTTGAAGATTTGGGACTCAATTTGGTGGAAAATCGGCATTAGGGATCTAAAGTAAAAGAAAAAGAACTTTAGCGACCAAATTGCAAATATTTAAAAAGTTGGATATTTTATTCATTCATAATTAATGAAGACTATCAAGCCAAAGGATAATGAACAAGGATGTTCATACAATGAATGAACATGAGGTATCGGAAATGCCAGCTAAGACAAAGCTTGAAAGGAGACGAATGCCGATTAAGAAGGATTCGCGACATTCACGGGTGAGTGGGATTTTTATATCATACCCGATTGGGATGATAAGCACTTTGGAAATGAAAACGCACTACTAAGTGGAATTTTAACCATCACACCTGAGTGGAGTGATGTGAAAATTACACGGAATAACTACTTATCGATTGTAAGTAGATGATACTTGGTCGGTATGATGAACTTCCTGGAAGGAAATAGAAAACCCTCTTATCAATTATAAGCGGAGATGTCCTCACACCTGCTTGGTGTGATGGATAGATGAAAAGATTGTTTTGTCAAAAGTGCTCTCCCCTAACCGTGTGCCACTTCTTAAACGTTTTGGGAGACATTCTTGACAGGAGCTCGAATAGCTTAGCTAATCTAGAGGCCTCAATTTTGGAACTTGGGGCTAAATGCCCGATCTTGAAAATCTCGTATAGTGGGCCCAAGGCCAGTTGGCACGAGCAGGAGGTCATAAACAAACATGAGTTTAACCATGAAAACATTAAATGAATGGTATGTTTGGCCATGGTACCAAGACAGGACCGACATACTCGATCGACTAACGATAGTGCGCCAAGACAGGTCGACAGACAAGTCGAGCCAAATAACTGCAAGTCAAGTTGAGGTTCGGGGCTGTTGTACCAGTGGCACCATAGATTAAATGGCTTATGTGGAAAACTATTGTTTTGTACATGCACTAAGGTACGAGGCCTAAGAGGGGTAGTGATGCATCCTAGGGGCTACTGGACGACATGGTGGAGATAAGGGCAGATTGTCGTGCCAATAGTTAAGGAAGCTCGATGTAGCTTCATGCGCATGAGACCGAGGTGGGGTTGGCATGAGGTCTCTGTCCTCATACGGACACGGAGTTTTCTTTATGGGATTAAGGGTCGGATGTCGCATACATCCACTCATTCTCAGGGTAGAAGTGGACGTGCTTCTATCTATGTGGTCCGTAAAGTCGCTTTGATGCCACAAGTGGGTGTAGTGGACGAGCTGCCATGGGAATGTGTGTTCTCTTCATGACGAAGGGCATGTGTTGGTTGATAAACACACCAATTATGGTTAATGATGAGAAATGTCGATACAAACCGAGATTTTTTAGAATGAAATATTTTAAAGGAAATAAGGAGTCGGGCACACTCCAATTCAACACTATTTGCTGAAACTTTATTTTCTTTAAAATTTCTCATTCACTGAGTTGTAGAAACTCACCCACCGTTTTTATCCCTTTTCAGGAATTAGAGAAATGACTAGTGATAACACCAAGCCTTAGCCTCTGTCAGGTATGCTTAAATTTTTCTTAAGCTTGCATTTTAATTGATATATGTTATTTTAGGTAACAAAGTCGAGATTAGGCATGGCTTCTCTTGGATTAAAAAAAGGGGGAAACCCCTCTTGAACCAAGAGAGTGGTGAGTTGTTCACGGGGATCCGACCAAACCAAGTCGAGGTGTAACAACTTGAGTGGTATTAGAGCTAAGTTCCCTTGAAACATTATCAATACTATGCCCGGACATTAATCAAACTTTAACTATCATGTAGGAAGGAGAATCCCTAGGAAGTTCACTGTGAAATCCAATCCTCCACTCATAACCCTAAAAAGACACCCAACCCAAGGGAGGAAGCCGTTTAAAGATTCCTAAAGGGCGAGAAAAGTGTACCCAAGGATATGGTGGAAGACTACCGTAAACTGGTAGGAGCCTTATTGGAACCAAAAGGCATCACATACCCTCCTCCAAGACAAGAGGAACCTGTACCTCCTCCTAGGAGCCCAACTCCTCCTCCAGTCCCACAACAATCGGAGAGGAATCCAACCAAGAAGGAGGCCTAGGATAACTACTAGGATGTGTATGCCACCTTCATGAAAGTCCACCAAGTACCCCCACCTACTCAACCTAACTTCAATCCCTCCCAATGGATGAAGTAGATATATGAGTGCGAGGTAGGGGTACTAAAGTGGTATGGATTGGAGGCCATACATGAAATTCGTCCCATAAGGGAATACAAATGGACCCCAACTAGTTCCTTAGAGCCTTTTGATCAAGAATCCCACAATCGTTCTAAGGCTAACTCTCGGCCTATGACCCCAAGGGATTAGATAGTAGAAAATTTTGTAATAAGCCAAGTATGGCAAGAAGATTTCTTGAATGAATGAAGTTAAATTCTTCTTGATAAAATTTCAAAGTTCCTTGATAAATTCAAACAATAAGTGTATGCTAATAAAGATCAACATAAAATGATAGAAAATCACCCAAAGAAGGAAAATAGGTTAATTCTAGTTAACCTTAACCTTTAAATTTTTCCTTAGAAGTACAATGAAATTTGGCAAGGAAGGAACTCTTAGAGTTCACCCAAGGAAGACAAATCCTAACTAAAGGAAAGAAGAAGAAGTTGGAACAAAAAGGAAGTAAGCATTTAAGAGCAGAGGATTCGTCTAAGGAGTTAAGGAAGGGTTCAAAAGATAAGGGTAAAGAAAATAAATAGACTATTCCAAAGAAAACTAAAGGAATAGACGTTGATTGGGAAGAAAGAAAGAAGGTTAGGGGAAGCATAGAATATGTTAAGACAATTAAGATAGGTCAAGGAAAAAGAGAAGGGAAAGAAGTATGATAGAAAGGAACTCCGATAATAATACCAATACTAGAAAAGAGTTAGGACATACATCCTTAGGAACTTGACAGTAATAAGGAACTTTGTTTGGAGATAAGGATGTGAATAAAAAAGGAATAGCAGATAGGGGAGAAAGCGAGAGTGAATCATCATACAAAGGTCGGAAAGTATAAGAAAAGAATAAAGGGAGAAATTTCAAGGAGCAGTAGGGAAAATGAATGTGAAAATCCTAGTGTGGGGGTCCTTAGAAGAAAAATGAAGATAGGAAGTGTAATCGTGGAAAGGAAGAAGTTCAAAGCTAAGGTAATCAACAGATGAGGTATCATAAACTAGAGCAGGAATCAAGACCTCATTAAAAGACAGGCGATTAAGTAAATACCTAGAAGGCCAAGCATGATCTACTTGCAAGAGAGCAGAAAACCAAATAGGGATTTTAGGCAAATCCAATTGAATGAAATAACCCATAACAACCATACCATCTTGGAAATAAACAACACTCCAAGGAGGATTAGAAAGTAATAAGAATCGTACCCGAAAAAGGGCAAAGGGATGGATACCAAAGACAAGAAGATTCAAGAGACAATCCTCTCAAAATAAATAACTAAGAGGATAAAACGAGCAAGGCAGTTAACAAATTGACCCTTGTGAAAGTCACAATTCCAGTAAAGAAGAAAAGGATGGATAGACCAAAACCTTTGGGAGTTAAGGGAAGAGGAAAGCCTTAAAGAGATCAATGACTAAGATTGAAGTCATGACCAGAAAGCTATGAAAATATTAAATAGATTTTTGCAGGATGAACAAGAGATTTTTACACAAAGAGGGATGTGAAATCCACCTCAAAGGAATAGATGATTCCTGGGAGCAAGTGAGAATGAGGTGAGATAGACGAAATGTACTCGTAGGATCTCAAGGGTAAAGGTAAGCAGGTAAAGATAGCGTCAAGGAATGTCATTCAAGGTTGGATATTCACAAAACTAGAAGGAAATTACAGGAGAAAAGAAGTGTAAAACTTACCAAGGAAGGGAATCTTGGAAAGACACATGTGTACCAATTAGGAGGAAATGGGACCAACGAAATTGGAAAGAAAATAAGCTCCTTAAAGACAAGCTGTTGGAAATGAAGGGATCAAGTACAAAAGGGAAGAAATTGTGAAGGTCCAAGGGACAAGTTAAAACCCAAGTAATGGGTAAGTAAGAAGACAACATCAAAAGATACCGTACGAGTAAGGAAGAAACTAAGTCAAAAAGGAGAATGGTGAAATGATAAAGAGTGAGTAAGAAAGGATTAAAAGAAAGGACGCGAGTGGGAATGAGGAATGATATAAGAAAGAAAGAGTTTTAGCATGTCAGAAAGTTATCAAGAAACTCAAGGACTTGAAAGATGAATGACATAATAAAGGAGTCTAAAAAAGACGAGCATGTGAGGAAACCAATATGATCATAAGGATGCAAATTCAAAGACAAGTTTTGAAGAATGTCATGCAGTAAGGGACCTGAAAGCCCAACTATCCCAAGGAAATATGACTTAGGTAAGAAAGAGTCTATGATTAGAGCATGACGAAGTCATGCGTTAAAATGTAGAACGAAGAAGTAATAACTAAAGAATGAGGGGAGGATCAATGTAGGATGAAAAGGTGATAACACTAACACCTATGGAAGTATGTACGTGATGCTGGAACCTACACTGAGCTACGAAGGTCAACAATAAATAAAATAACTGGACACAAGAAGGATTGGGTATTTTGGAACTCCTAATTCTAAAATCTTAAGTAAAGGATTTTGGAATAGAGAAATAGTGCTTTGGGGAAAATGAAGGATATACACTTAAGGATATGACCTTAAGCCTTCTAGTGAGATATGCTTAGCTAAAATAAGCCCCATGGAATGAGAAAGGGATGTGAATGAATAGAAAATCTTAAGTATGTGATATGAGGGATACACGGAAACAATCGAGAAGGTTATAGGTTGATAAACTACAAAATTTATAACTATGAAGGTTCATTCTAGTACAAAGAATGTGGAATAAGTTTTGGGGACAAAACTCCTAAAAGGAGGGGAGAGTTGTAAACCTGGCTCTTTGGAGTTAAGAAAAAATTAGGAAAAGAACCAGTCAAACCGAGTGAGAAAATCGAACCAGTTCACAAACCCGATCATCAGAGAACAAGCAAATTGGAAGATTTACAACTCTCGAGTGAACCAAAGGGTCATAAAATCCTTGGAAAAGGATCTTAGGACAAATTGGGAGAGAAAACCAGATCGGTTTAGGTGAACCAGATCGAATTGGACATTTCCAAAGAGAAGATTGAGTCAGTTTATAAACCGGAACTGATAGAGAAAGGGAAAACTGTGAAATTTATGAATCTCGAGTGACCTAGAGAGTCATAAAAGTCATGAAAAGGGGCTTTAGGATGAATTGGAGGTGAAAACCAATTGGAGAATTGAGTCAGTTTAAACCACTATTGAACCGGTTTATAAATTCATTTTTCTAGGTGGCTTAGAAAATTCAAATTGGAGAATTGAGGCCACCATTGGATAGAGAATGAATTTAGAAATTTTTAATTTTGAAAAACTTGGTCGAATCGATCCTGAACCGACCGGTTTAAGCGTTAAACCCAGTTCGGACCGGTCCGGTCCGAAACAGTGTTGTAAACCCCGCTCTTTGGAGTTAAGGAAAATTAGAAAAGAACAGGTCAAACCGAGTGAGAAAACCAAACTAGTTCACAAACCCGATTATCCGAAAATAGGCAAATTGGAGAATTTACAACTCCCGATTGTCCCAAAAGGGGTCATAAACCATGGAAAAGTACCTTAGGACAATTGGGAGAGAAAAAATAAACCCGTTCGGTTGACCGGATCTGAACCGGATATAACTAGTTTATAAATCGAGCTGATTTATGAATCGAAACTGATAGAGAGAGGGAAAACTGGGAAATTTATGGATACCAAGTGATCTAAAGAGTCACATAAGTAATGAAAAATGACTTTAGGATGAATGAGGAATGAAAACAAAATTGGTTCAGGTGAACCAAATCCGAACCGCATTGTGTCAATTTGAACCACTATTGAACTGGATGCTAAATTCATTTTTCTAGGTGGCTTAGAAAATTCCAATTTGAGAATTGAAGCCACCATTTGATAGATAATGATTTTAGATGAATTGAGAAATTTTTTATTTTGAAAAACTTGGTTAAATCGGGCCTGAACCGGCCGGTTTAAACTTTGAACCCGGTTTAGACCGGTCTGGTCAAATTCCGAACAGTGTTGTCTTTTTCCTTCAGATGACAACACTATTCACTCACTAGAAAATTGAAGCAGCGCTAACAAAGAGGAAACATTTATGTTTAGTACATTTTAGGCCATCAATGACTGTAATAAAGGTGCCAAATGGATGGTCGACGAGTCCCCGAGCTCCCTATATAAATAGCCACTCTCCATTCATCCTCTCCACACTTGAAAACCTCACTCTCTCTCAGCTGGCCAGTTTTCTGGAGAAGCTCAAACTAGAGCTCTGATATAGGGACTTTTTTGAGCCAAAGAAGGCATGGTCGGATTCCTTAGAATCGAGGAGAAGTAAGCTACACAATTGTAGTCTTCATTCACTCCGAGGGTAGTTGGACAAGCGCTAGCGTAAATGAAAAATAAAGCAGCTTCGATCGACCAAAGCTGCCTTATTTTTGTCGAGCTAAAATCAGCCAATTCATGCCCTACTCAAGCAAATCCAATCTCTCCCAACACCTCCTCAGCCCACCTACGGCCGAATTAGAACTGAAAGGTAAGCCAATTCTACTCCCCTCCATAATTTTCAACTGGAGCTAGAGAGAGAACCGACAGAACTACGATGATAAAATTCTCGCTCAATTCAACATCAATTGATGCAATTCTTGATCATAGGAGGAACCTCAGGAGGAGAGATATCTACCCAAATTGAAAGCTTGGACTGTCGCGCCCCCGATGATGAGCATTTGAAGCTTTCTCTCTCTATGTTCTTTTTTCCTGCGAAGCTCTCTTTGAACTTGTTTCAGTGTCAAAACTTATGAAGATGTAGGAACTCCAATTTAACTTCAATTTCAACAATTAAACTTGTTTGATCAATCAATTTGATGAAATCAAATTTGGCTGTGTTGGAAAGTTGAAATTGGGGGAAACTTTGGGGATTTCAAAAAATTTAAGGGACTAAAATGCAATTTTATAAACTTGAGGGTCAATGAGCATGATAAGAGTGTTATGGGACATATTGAGCAAATTTTATAATTTTTGGTGTAAAACTTACCATTTTTGTAAAAGAAGGGCAAAATGGTAATTTTGGAAAAATTGGGGACCAAATTGGGAATTTGGGAAACTTGAACCCATTTTTATGAAATTGAATAAATTGAGGTCCCAAGGGGAATTTTAAAAGTTTTGGGACTCAATTTGGGAAAACTAGAAATTGGGGCCTAAAGTAAAAGAAAAAGAACTTTATGGACCAAATTGCAAATATTTGAAAAGTTCGCTATTTTATTCATTTATAATGGATGAAGATTATCAAGCCAAATGATAATGAACAAAAATATTCATTTCATGCTGGAACATGATATATCGAGAATGCCAACTGAGATTAAGCTCACAAGGGATGAAAGCCGACTTAGAGGAAATACACTGCACGATCGGGTGAGTGGGATAGTTAATATCATACCTGGTTGGGATGATAAGCACCTCGAAAATGAAAATCCACTACTAAGTGGAAATTTTAAACATCACACCTGAGAGTAGTGATGTGAAAACTACGCAGAAAAACTACTTACCAATTGTAAGTAGGTCATACCCGGTTGGTATGATGAAACTTCCTGGAAGGAAGTGGAAAACCCGCTTATCGGTTATAAGCAGAGATGTCCTCATACTCGGTTGGTATGATGGACAGTTGAAAAGTCTATTTTGTTAGAAGTGCTCTCCCCTGATTGTGTGCCACTGCTTAAAATATTTGGGAGACCTTCTTGATGGGAGCTCGAATAGCTCATATAGGTCGGAGGCCTCGGTTTTTGAACTTGGGGGGCTAATATGCTCGATTTTGAAAATTTCGAACAGTAGGCCCTAGGCCAGTTGGCATGAGCAGGAACTCGTAAACAAACATGATTATTAAGCCATGAAAAGTTAGTTAAATTAGTTGTTTGGCCATGGTCCCCAAACAGGACCGACATACCCAATGGACTAGCGGTAGTGTGAAATGGCAGGTTTTCAGACTAGTCAAGACAAACAACTGTAGGTTGAGTTGAGGGTCAAGGCCGTCAGACTAGTGGCACCACATATTATATGGCTTATGTGAAAACTGTTGATTTGTGCATGCACTGTGTTACGAGACCTTCAAGATGCCTAAGAGGGGTAGTGATGCATCCTAGGGCTTTGGACAACCTGGTGGATATAAGGGCAGTTAATCTTACTAGAAGTTTTGTGAAGCTCTACATAGCTTCAAGCACATGAGACCATGGTGGGGACATGATGAGATCTCTGTGCTCATACAGACATAGAGATTTGTTACGGGATTGAGGGTCGGATTTCGTGAACATCCACTCATTCTCAGGGTAGAAGTGGATGTGCTTCTATCTAGGTGGCTAGTAAAGTCGCTCCTATGCCACAAGTGGGTTCAGTGGATGGGCTGGCCTATGATTTTGTGTTCCTTCATGATGAAGAGCATGTGTTGTTTGATAAACACACCATTGTGATGAGAAATGATCTAAAAATTGAAATTTGAAGATGGGAAAACTTACAGACATTAAGGAGTCTGGCACACTGCAATTTGAAAACTATTTTTCATCAAGACTTCAAATTTTTTAAATACCCATTCACGGAGATGTAGAAACTCACCCCTCTTTTATCTCTTCTTAGGAAATAGTGAAAATGACTAGGGATAACAACAAGCCTTTCCCTCCATCAGGTATGTTTAAATTCTCTTAAGCTTCCATTTTATTAGATATATGTCTTTCCAGGGAACAAGGTTGAAAGTATGCCTAGCTCCTCTTGATTTAAAGAAGGGGGAAACTCATCTTGAACTAGGAGAGTGGTGGGTTGTTCACGAGGATCCGACCAAACCGGGTTGGGGCATGAAAAGTGTCATCTTCTTCCTTCAGATGATAGCACTGTTCACTCCCCAAAAAATTGAACTAGGCCAGTGAAGAAGAAACATTTTTGTTCAGTACGTTTTAGGCTATCAATGATTGTCATTAAGATGCCAAATGGACGACCAACAAGTCCCCGAGCTCCCTATATAAAGAGCCCCTCTCCATTCATCTTCCACACACCTAAAAAACTCACTCTCTCTCAACTACTCAGTTTTCTAACGAAGCTCAAACTAGAGCTCCGACATTGAGTCTTTTCTGAGCCAAAGAAGGCGTGGTTGAGTTCCTTAGACTCAGGGAGAAGTAAGCTAGATGGTGGTAGTATCCAATTGCTCTGAGGGTCGCCAGAGAAGCACTGGTGTGATCGAATAGTGAAATAGCTCCGGTGGACCGAAGCTGCCTTGTTTTGGCCCACTACTAAGTGGAATTTTAACCATCACACCTGAGCGGAGTGATATGGAAATTATGCGAAATAACTACTTACCAATTGTAAGTAGATCATACCCGATTGGTATGATGAACTTCCTAGAAGTAAGTAGAAAACACGCTTATCGGTTATAAGCAGAGATGTCCTCACACCCAGTTGGTGTGACGGACAAATGGAAAGATTATTTTGTTAGAAGTGCTCTCCTCTAACTGTGTGCCATTGCTTAAACATTTTGGGAGACCTTCTTGACGGGAGCTTGAATTGCTCTACTAGGTCGGAGGCCTCTGTTTTGGAACTTGGGGCTAAATGCCCGATTTTGAAAATCTCGTACAGTGGGCCCAAGGCCAATTGGCATGAGTAGGAGCTCAAAAACAAACATGAGTTTAAGCCATGAAAACTTTAAATGAATGTTATGTTTGGCCATAGTACCAAGACAGGACTGACATACTTGATGGACTAGCAGTTGTGCGACAAGACAGGTCGACAGGCTAGTCGAGACAAATAGCTGTAGGTCGAGCTGAGAGTTAGGATCATTGGACCAATGGCACCACAAATTAAATGGCTTATGTGAAAAACTATTCTTTTGTGCATGCACTAAGGTACGAGACCTTCAAGATGCCCAAGAGCAGTAGTGATGCATCTTAGGGGCTACTGGACGACATTGTGGAGATAAGGGCAAATTGTCGTGCCAACAATCAGGGAAGCTTGATGTAGATTCATGTGCATGAGACCGGGGTGGGGTCGGGATGAGGTCTCTATCCTCATACAGACACAAAGTTTTCTTTACAGGATTGAGGGTCAAATTTCCCCTACATCCACTCATTCACAGGGTAGAAGTGGACGTTTTTCTATCAAGGTAGCTGGTAATGTCGCTCCGGCGCCACAAGTGGGTGCAATGGACATACTGCCCTACAAATGTGTTTTTACTTCATGACAAAGGGCGTGTGTTGGTTGATAAATACACCATTTGTGGTTTATGATGAGAAATAAATATACAAACCGAGATTTTTTAGAATGAAATATTTTAAAGGAAATAAGGAGTCTGACACACTCTAATTCTAAACTATTTGTTGAAACTTTATTTTCTTTAAAATTTCCTATTCCCTGAGTTGTAGAAACTCACCCACCCTTTTTATCCCTTTTCAAGAATTAGAGAAATGACTAGGGATAACACCAAGCCTTACCATCTGTCAGGTATGCTTAAATTTTTCTTAAGCTTGTATTTTAATTGATTTATGTTATTCCAAGGAAAAAAGTCGAGATTACGCCTGACTCCTCTTGGATTAATGAAGGGGGAAACCCCTCTTGAACCAAGAAAGTCGCAGGTTGTTCATGGGGATCTGACCAAACCGGGTCGAGCATGACATGTACAGTGGGCCCCAAGCCAATTGGCAAGAGCAGGAGCTCGTAAACAAACATGATGTTAAGCCATAAAAATTTTAATGAAGGATGTGATTTGGCCATGGTACCAAGACATGACCGACATACTCAATGGACTGGTGGCAGTGCAATGAGACATGTCGACTGACCAATCGAGACAAATAGTTGTAGGTCAAGTTGAGAGTAGGGGCCGTTGGACTAGTAGCCCCAACGATTAATAGCTTATATGGAAAATTTATTGTTTGTGCTTGCACTTGAGGTTCGAGACCATCAAGACGCTCAAGACGGGTAGTGATGTGTCCTATGGTCTACTAGAAGAAACATGGTGGAGTTAAGGGCAGTTTGTCATGCCAGCAGTTAAGGAAGCTTGACGTAGTTTCATACGCATGAGACTAGGGTGGGATCGGGATGAGGTCTCCATCCTCATATGGACACAAATTATTTTGAGTATGAGTGTTGAACATCAGAGATGTTCACTTAGTCTTTTGGTAGAAGTCAGAGACTTCAATCAGGGTGGATGGTAAAGACGCTCTAATCCACAAGTGGGTGTAATCAATGTAACCGCATCTCGTAAATGTGTATGATCCCTTCATGATGAAGGGTGTGTGTTGTTTGTGAATCACACCTAATATTGAAATGAGAAAAATGTTATGAAAACCTTGGAAAGGATTTGACAATCCTTGAAAAAAGAATTGGTAAACCTTGGAAAAAGGTTTTGAAAACCAGAATTTGAGGAAGAAAAGGATTTTTAAGAAAATAAGGAGTTTGGCACACTCCGATTAAAGTTGTTTTTGTGAAAACTCGCACCTAACACCCATTCACTGAGTTGTCGAACTCACCCCCTCTCTTTACCCCTTTTTAGGAAATCAAGGGAAACCAACCTTAAAAATCTATTGGTAGCTGAACCTTAAGGCAGGTATGTAAAATTTATATTCAATTTTGATTAATGTTATTCCAAGAAAGTTACAAGTAAGAAGGACGTCTTACTCCTCACAGTTTAGAAGAGAGGAAAACCCTTAATAAACCGGGGGAGTGGAGGGTTGTTCACGGTGATCCGACCAAACCGGGTCGGGACATGACAACATGTTAACATGTCCAAGTTAACATTAAGGGAAGTTTTATCCTAGAGTAAAAAATGTTGATTCAGTTTTGGGGACAAGATTCCTAAAAGGAGGAGAGAGTTGTAAACCCTGTCCCTTAAGGCAAGGAAACCGGGGAAAGAACTGGTCAACCCGAGTGAGAAAACTAAAATGGTTCACAAATCCCAACCATTAGAGAAAGGGCAAAATGGGGAATTTATAAATCCCGAGTGACCTAACGAGTCATAAAAGTCATGGAAAAGGATTTTGGGATGTATTGGAGGTAAAAACCAAATCGGTTTAGGTGAATAGGACCTGAACTGGATTGAACCGATTTGAACCACTATTGAACCGGTCTCTAAATTCATTTTTCTGGGTGGCTTAGAAAATTGAAATTTGAGAAATGAAGCCACCATTGGATAGAGAATAAATGTAGATGAATTTACATACTTTTAATTTTGAAAAGCTCAGTCCAATCAAGCATGTACCGACATATTTAAGCATTGAACCTAGTTCGGACTGGTCCGGTTCAGAACAGTGCCATCTTCTTCCTTTAGATGATAGCACTGTTCACTCACCAAAAAATAGAGCAGCGCCAGTGAAGATGAAAAGTCTCCGAACATGGCGTTTCAGGAAATGAATGACTGCCATAAAGGCCCCAATCGAACGTCCAAGAAGTCCCAAGCTTCATATATAAAGAGCTCTTTCTCATTCATCCTCCTTACACTTGAAAACTCCTCTCTTTCCCAACTGCTCCATTTTCCGATGAAGCTCAAACTAGAGCTCCGACTTGGGGATCTTTCTCAGCCAAAGAAGTCGAGGTCGAGTTCTTTAGATTTGGATATAAGTCAGCTACATGACGGTAGTCTCCATTTGCTCCGAGGATCACTAGAGAAACGTCGGCGTTATCAAAGAGTGAAGCAGCTCCGTGGGTCGAAGCAGCCCTGTTTCGACCAAGGTAAAAACAGCCAATTCGAGCCCTTCTCAAGCCAAACCAAGCTCTCTCAACACTTACACAGCCCTCATACGATTGAATTAGAGTTGAAAGGTAAGCAATTTGGCTCCCCTCTATAATTTTTTATTAGTGTTAGAGAGAGAACCAGTGAAAATTCACTGGCCAAATTCTCACTCAATTCGGCATGAATTGATGCGATTCTTGATCCTATGAGTAATCTCATGACAAGTGCTATCTGTATGGATCAAAAGCTTGGACTGCTGCACCCACGACAGTAAGCTTTCAAAGCTTTCTCTATCTAAGTCCAGTTTTCTAATAAAGCTTTTTTTTAGCTCAATTCGGATCCAAATGACACGATTCAAAGTTCCATTGAATCATATGGAAGTGCAGGAAATCAATTTTACCTCAAATTTCAATATTTAACCTTGATTGATTGGTCAATTTGATGAAATCAAATTCGGCCAATTTGAAAGGGGGAAATTGGGGAAAACATTTGGGAAAAATTAGGGATTTCAAAAAATTGAGGGATAAAAGTGCAATTTCCCAAAATAAGGGCTAATTGGCCATGAAAAAGATGTTAGAGGACCAATTGGTCAGTTTTTAGAATTATTGGGGTCAAATTGCCATTTTTGTAAAGTAGGGGAAAATGGTAATTTTTTAAAAGTTTAGGGACCAAATTGGAAATTTGGGAATCTTGAACCCCTTAAGTGATTTTGAATAAATTGAAGTCCCAAAGTGAATTTTAGAAGTTTCGGGAAACAATTTGGGAAAAAACAATGTCCATTAGGGACCTAAAGTTAAGGGAAAAGAATTTTAGGGGCCTAAATGTAAATAATTAAAAAGTTTGGGCATTTTGCTCATACTTGAGGAATTAAGGCTATTATGCCAAATGTTGATAAACAAGGATTTCAAAATCATGTATGAGCCTGAAGGACCAGAAACGCCAGCAAGGATAAGTTCGTGTGGAGGCAAAAAGGCGATCAAGAGGAATACACTAGACTTAACAAGTGAGTAGGAATTTGCACATCATACCCGGTTGGGATGATGAGTACCTCAAAATGAAAAACTACTACTAAGTGGCATTTTAACAACACACTTGGATGGGGTGATGTGAGAAAACATGCGGAAAAAACTACTTACCATTGTAAGTAGATCATACCCGGTTGATATGATGAACTTTCTTAAAGGAAGTAGAAAACCCATTTATCGATTATGAGAGTAGATGTCCTCACACCCAGTTGGTGTGATGGGCAGATGAAAAGGTATTTTTCTCGGAAGTGCCCTCCCCTGACTGTGTGCCACTACTTAAAATTTTGAGAGACCTTCTTGACGGGAGCTCAAATAGCTCAGTTAGGCCAGAGGCCTCGGTTTTGGAATTTGGGGGGCTAGAAATGCCCGATTTTGAAAATCTCGTAGAGTGGGACCAAGGCCAGTTGGCACGAGTAGGAGCTCGTAAACAAACATGATGTTAAGCCATAAAAAAATTTAATGAATGATGTGATTTGGAAATGGTACCAAGACAGTACCAACGTACTCGATGGACTGGTAGCAGTGTGATGAGATAGATTGACAAACTAGTCGAGACAAACAGCTGCAAGTCGAGTTGAGAGACGGGGCCGTTGGACCAATGGCACCAAAGATTAATGGCTTATATGAAAAATTTATTGTTTGAGCATGCACTTGAGATTTGGGACCATCAAGATGCTCAAGAGGGGTAGTGATGCGTCCTAGGGGCTACTGGACAACATGGTGGAGATAAGAGCAGTTTGTCGTGCCAGTAGTTAGGGAAGCTCGACATAGCTTCATGCGCATGACATTAGGGTGAAGTTGGGATGAGGTCTCCGTCCTCATATGGCCACAAAGTATTTTGAGTCTAAGGATTAAACATCGGAGATGTTCACTCAAACATCAAGTATAAGTCAGTGACTTTTGTCAGGGTAGATGGTAAAGACGCTCTGATCCACAAGTGGGTGCAGTCAGCGTAACTGCATCTCGTGAATGTGTGTGAACCCTTTATGATGAAGGGCGGTTGTTTTTTGTGAAACACATCTAATATGGAAATGTGAAAAAGGTTATTACAACCTTGGAAAAGATTTGAGAATCCTTAGAAAAGAATTGGTAAACCTTTTGAAAAGGTTTTGAAAACCAAAATTTGAGGAAAAAAATGATTTTTAAGAATTAAGGAGTTTGACACACACCCATTAAAGTTATTTTTGTGAAAACTCGCACCCAGCACCCATTCAGTGAGTTGTCAAACTCAACCCCTCCCTTTACCCCATTTTTAAGAAACTAAGGGAAACCAACCTTAAAAATCTGTCGGTAGCTAGACCTTAAGGCAGGTATGTAAAATTTATAGTCAATTTTTATTAATGTTATTACAAGAAAGGCACGGGTAAGAAGGGCATCTTACTCCTCACGGTTTAGAAGAGGGGAAAACCCATAATAAACCGGGGGAGTGGCAGGTTGTTCATGGGGATCTAACCAAACTGAGTTGGGGCGTGACACTAAGGGGAGCTCAATTTGGCCGCATGAGGTCTGAATTGGCTAAATTCAGATCAGCCAAAATAGGGCAGCTTTGAATCGACGGAGCTTCTTCACTGTTTGGGCTCGTCGGCACTTCCCCGACGATCCTCAGGTCAGATGGAGGTCATCTTTAGGTAGTTGACTTCTTACCGAGTCTATAGGACCTGAATTCGGCTTCTAAGGCAGAAGGAAGTGCCTATGTTGGAGCTCTAGATTGAGCTTCGCCAAAAAACTAAGCACTTTAGAGGAAGAGAAGATTTGAGGTATGTAGAGGATGAATGGATGGGAGCTCAGGTCCCACTACTTTACCAGTTTCCATACTAGTCATGCTCATCCTGATTAGAAATTGCCCAAATTGGAGGAAATTTCCTTCACCGAAAAAGGAAAGAAAAATCTTTCCTTGACGAAAAGTGTCATCGGATGGAGGAGGAAGATGACATTGTTCCGCATGTGACAGCTTCGCACGTGCAGACTAGCCACGTCGTAGTACGTGATTAGCTGGTCTAGCTGACATGGTGATCCTACTCAGTTGCCAAGTTAGTCGTTGACAGGTTAATTCGACACATGGCAGCCTCCTATTGGATGCTCGTGTCTATATGGCTACTGACCAAGCATCCGTTGACCATTGACTGTTGATCCTACGGTCCGACCAAGTTTGGTGACTGGAAAATGAAAATCCGCCAGTTTAGGTCCGATTCGACAAATTTTCTAAAAATTAAAAATTTCTAAATTAACTCAATTCATTTTCTATCTAATGGTGGTCTCAATTTTCTAAATTGATATTTTTAAACTACCTTGAAAAATGAATTTAGAAACTAGTTCATTGCAGTTCAACCCAGTTTAGGTTTGGTTCACCCTGAACCGGTCCAATTTTCTCATCCAATTCGGCTCCTAGTTATTCCCCATGATTTTTATGAATTTTTTATCACTTGGGGTTTTCAAATTTCCCACTTTAACCCCTTCTTTACCATTTTCGGCTATGGGGGAGCATACCCCAAGGGAACATGCAAAGTAGAGGGAGAGGCTAACCAAGGATGTCACAAGATCCGAAGGAAAGAACGGAAGTCCGAGAGAAGTATGTACTGCAATAGGGGTGATGAGCACGATGAAGAATGTGAGTGGAACATGGAAAATAACACAATCATAGTTATAAGGCAACGAACACTGCTACACTACAAAGTGTAAATTGCATCATGCACAAAGAATAGGGATTGAGCCTTACTAACAATGAAATGGGGAAGTGGCATCGAAAACAAACTGATCACTATCAAGGAGAGTAACAACAATAGGTTACATTCAAGGATGGACACCAAACTCAAACTTAAAGGCCACTTTAAGCCTATTTAGAGGAGCAGGATGACCCAAACACTAGTGGATGTCGAAGAATGCATCGGACAGCGGCCCGAGATGAGACATAATAATAAGAGATAAGAGAAGGGTGCCAAAGGTAGAGCATTATCTATCCCACATGGGTGACAAGACTATGGTCAGGCCGGGGATTGAGCGAAAAATTAGTTACTAGGAACACAAACAGTAATGGGGCAAGAAAATGCAACGCATATCAAAGGTAGGACCCTCAAGAGGAGTGGCAATGTTGGCACAAAAAAAGGACAGGTGGAATGAGGGAATGTAGTGTTTATACCCTTAATGGGTATGTGCCATATAAGTATAAGGAAAGCAACGCCCTTGTAAGGGAATGTGGACTCAGAGACATCGACACGCAATAATGCATTTTGGGGAGATGTAGACCAAACCACTTTAGAAGAGTGAGGGGTGATTAAGGTGAGTAGAGGGATGAACATGGTCATAAGGAACAACAAGTAGCTGGTAGAATGACTGGGAGGTTCGAATGATGTCTAAGGAAGAGCATGAAGGCGGTGAGGAATACACTCATGCTAATCGGTGTCAAGGAATGCTCCAGAGCAAAACAGACAAGGAGGAATAAAATTGCCCGATGATATAAGATAAGGATGAAGGAAGAAATTGTGTAGTGGGCGTCACGTAGGGAAATCGAATGGGTCCTAATGGTACAATGACAAGAACATATCAAAGAATAAGAAAGTTCCCCAAAAAGCATGTGAAGGCATGGGGGAATAAAGTTATATGAGCAACGCGGTACAAGCAAACTGTCATGGAAGCTCAAACATTAGGACCTAAGTTAAGAAGTGAGGAAAAAAAGGAATAGTCAACCCAAGTATGGGACAAAGGAGTTGGTAAGACAAGGACGCATACGGGACGAAGATCGTAAGGTGAGTGGCATAATGAAAGAGCCATAGGGCCTTGATGATGGGCCAAGCATTTGGAGTTATCGAAACATTCCATGGTATGGAGAAATAACAAATAAAGTGAAGGCCCATGACCTCGATGGTCCGAGAAGAGACCAAGTACCCTAGAAATGGAACTGACAACCATATGCAACAAATGACCCAGTCAAGATAAGATAATGACCACCAAGGAGTCAATAAGTAGACCATAAAGAATCGAATCGGAATGAAGAACTGTGAAATGGTCACAAGCGAACAAAGATGGATTAGGGAAAGGAAACCCTTAAGTAGGGAAGCCATCAAACCTAAGGAAGGACATGAGGTCTAAGTGAAGGATAGAAACGTAAGGATTGTTGTGCAAATGTAACAACAAGTAATACAAGTCAAACACACTAAATCCATGGGAGTGATAATAGAAGAGTAGTGCCAGTTGGGAATGGCATGAAGGAAGAGTTCATAGGGATGAAGCCCGCAATGGGAGTAAAGGATGGAGAAAGGGGTAGAACCCCTTGAGATTTCGTTAAAAAGGGCAAGGGAAAAGCGCTTGAAGGAACATGCATGAGGCCACCTCTAGAGCTTTATAGGGATATCGAACAAGGAAGGAAATGGTGAGAATTCGATACTCGAAAAGTAAACAATTTTAAGGTATGGAGGATTATGAGAATTGTGAGAAATAAATAGACAATGGAGTTAGGCACATGAGATGGATTAACCACGTTCAAGGTGGTTAGGGAACACTACCAAATGGTAATGAGAGATATGACCCTTATAGGATTTGAAATTTTGAACAAAAGACCTGGACAAGGTAAAATGGAAATGCATTCTCTATTTAAGCTATGTACACTGAGTTTTGGGGACAAAAATCCCTAAAAGAAGGGGAGTAGTTGTAATCCTCGTCCTCTCAAACCAAGGAACCGAAGATGGGAGTCGGAAAATTTCGAAAGAAAACCAAGGATCAAAGTGAACTGGAAATGGTAAATAAGAGCCAAAATGGGAAATTTGAAAGTCCTAAATGGCCAGTAAATACCCAAAAATCATGACAAGGAACCATAGATGAAATATGGTGTGAGAACTAGAAAGGTTCAGGGTGAACCAAACCTAAATCGGATCGAACCGGGATTAACCATATAGAACCGATTTAAAGATTCATTTTTATATGTGGCTTAAGAACATCAACTTGGGAAATTGAAGCCACCATAGGATGAATTTATATGAATTTAGAAATTTTTAACTTTTAAAAAACCAGTCAAATCGGGTCTGAATCAGCCGATTTTTGAAATCGGGTCACCGAACTCGGTCCGATCGGACTAGTCAACAGTCCAGCTGAACGGACCACCTGCTAGGTCAGCGCCTAGTCAACAGTCGTGACGTGTGGTGAAGATCACGCCGTCAGCCACTTTGTTAGCATCTGGAAGCACTAGCCAATTAGGAAGTGACATGTTCCCTTGGTCAATGGTCAGAGGTGGAAAAATACACATCAGTGATGATTGACAAATAGGATAGTGACATGTGCCCCAGGTTAGCGGTCAATGTTTGAGAAGCCCGGTAAGTCGGACTGACCAATGGGAAGTGGGCAAGTGACAAAGGGGCCATGTCAGCATGCGTTTAGGATATATGATAAATGGTCGACCAATTAGAGGTCGACATGTGGCAGAGCCACGTCGGATAGGTTCAGCCAACCAGAGGCTTACATGTGGTAGTGGCACTATACGTTAATGGGGAAATCTGATGTATTTAAATGGGTCAATTAGAGGACGCCACGTGTCAAGGTCAACGGTTAATGGAAACATGATTAGCAGCCACGTTGGAATAAGCGGCCAATGGGAGGTCGCCCCATGTTCGATTAGCAAGTTAAAGGCTAACTAGGCTGTTGAGTAGAAAGTTGCATTAGTAAAATCAACAAATCACAGAGCACCATGTGGCAAGCCTGCACATGCAAAGCTCGCACGTGCGACACAATGTCATCTTCCTCCTTAGGAGAGTTGACATAAAGGGATAAGGGAGAGAGGGGCGGTCTTTGGCAACCTAGAAAGTGCTCTAATCTGACTGCTAGTAAGCGACACGGGGGTCGAGTGTTATGTCGGCTGGTAGCCCTATCAATTACCGAGCTTCCTATATAAAGAGTACCCCTCCCCTCAACTTCTTCATCATACCAATAAGCGAAGAAAAAGGGGTGCTCAATTTTTCAACAAGACATAAACCAGAGCTTCGACATTGGGCCTTTCCTCAACCATTGAATCTGCAAGTGGTGTCATTGGAACCAGGAGGAAGTTCCCCACCCAGCTACTCCCTCCGTTCGACCAAAGGACCACTAGAGGAGTATCAGCAAGCCTACATATTGTTGCTGCTCCAACTGGTCTGATGTGACGAGATCTTGTCAAACCCAATTCCAGCCATCCCCGGCCTCCTACAACTGAAACAACGCTCCCACGACTCCTCTCGGCTGACCCTCGACCCCTCTAAAGCTTCCAAGTAAGTTCATTCCACCTCTACTCACCAAAGTATTAAAATTCTAGAGAGAGAAAGTGGCAAAAACTTAATGAACAAATTCTCCCTACCTAAGAAGCTATTTGGGGTGAATTTCAATCCTTAAAGGACCCTTCCGATGAGGGCGAACTACCCAAATCCATAGCTCTGGCAACCGCCCCTCGACCAGTAAGATTGGGTGAAATTGTGGGCAAATTGGAAATTTTGATAAAAATTGGAAACTAATTGGTAATTTTGAAGAAATTAAGGGCCAATTGGTAATTATGGGGAAATTAAGGACTTAAGTGCAATTAAGTATAAACATAGGGACCTAATTTCAATTAAGGCATGATAAAGGGCCTTCATGCAAACTTTTCTAATGTGAACGCTCGGGCCATGTAGGACGGGCAATTCTAGGACTGGTGCAAGGAGTACATAGTTGGCTAAGATCCGGACGGGGACAAGTCGAGACATACCGGTGGGTGGGTTTTAGCATCATGTCAGGTTGGGCTGATGAACACACCTTCATGAATTGAAAACTACTTTTCGGAAATGCTATCACCTAAATGCTTGAACCACTTAAAATTTTTGGGAGACTTTTTCAAAGAAAGCATGAATCATGAAATGGCTAGAGCTAGTCTTGCTCGAGTGGGCCCTAGGCCAATGGGCACAGACTTAGGCTTGTTGACAAATAGATGAGTACTAAATCCATGAAAACTCTTATAATGAACAATTGTGTGTGATAGCTATTGATCCATGGCCAGGGTTGTCAAACTCGTTGGGCTAGTGGTCACTTAGCCTATGTCGGGTCGTCGAACCGGTTGGGCTGATAGTACTAAGCCTAAGTTGGGTCATCGAGCCTGTTAGGCGGGTAGTACCAAGCTAAAGTTGGGTCAACAAGCTCATGAGGGCTGGTAGCACTAAAGATAAAAGGTTGTAACTAAAAAGACTTGTTGTTTGTGCATACATGGGATATTAAACCATAGATGTCACGCCCTGACTTGATTTGGTCGAATCCCTGTGAGCAACTCGCCACTCCCTTTGGTCCATCAAGAGTATCACTTTTTCTAAACCATGAGGAGTAAGGTGTCCTCTTATGTCACTCCCCGACCTGGTTTGGTCGGATCCCCATGAACAACCTGCCACTCTCGTGATTCATCAAGGGTTCCCCCTTTCTAATCCACGAGGACTAAGGCGGTTTTCTTGTATTTCCTAGAATAGCATTATACAAAACTGAGTATTTTTAAAATTGGAATACTTATCTTATTCCAAATTAGTAGGGTCTTTAGGGAGGGTCTTTCCTTGGTTACCTGAAAGGGGTAAAAAGGGAGGGGTGAGTTCTACAACTAAGTGAGCGGGTGTTGGGAGTGAGTTTTCAATAAAAACAACTTTATTTAAACCGCGCCAAGGTTATTATTTCCTTTAAAAAGGATCTTTCCTCAAATTTCAGTTTTTCAAAACCTCTTTCCATTTCCATTAGGTGTGTTTAGCAAACAACACACACCCATCATCAGGAAGGGTATACACATTCGTAAGTGCAGCCCATCCACTACACCCACTTGAGGATCGGAGCGTCTTTACCCTCCACCAAGATAGAATCTAAACCTTGCTCTTTGGAGTTAAGGAAAATCGGGAAAAGAACAGGAAAAACCGAGTAAGAAAAATTGAACCGGTTCACAAACTCGATTACAAAAGAACGGGTAAATTGGGAAATTTATGGATCTCGAATGAGCTAAAAAGTCACAAAAGTCATGAAAAAGGACTTTAGGATGTATGGGGGATAAAAACCAAACTGGTTCAGGTGAACCAGATCCGAACCGGATTGAACCTGTTTGGACCAGTTTGAACCACCATTGAACCGGATGCTAAATTCATTTTTCTAGGTGGCTTAGAAAATTCAAATTGGAGAATTGATGCAACCATTTGATTGAATTGGGCCTGAATCGGCCAATTTAAACTTTGAACACGGTTCGGGCTGGTCCAATTCGGTTCGAAACAGTGTAGTCTTCTTCCTTCAGATGAGAGCACTGTTCACTCACCGAAAGATCGAACAGCATCGATGAAGAGGGAATGTTTCCATTCAGTACATTTCAGGCCATGACTAACTATCAAAAAGGTGCCAAACGGATGGCCAAAGAGTCCCCGAGCTCCCTATATAAAGAGCTACTCTCCATTCATCCTCTCCACACCTAAAAACCTCACTCTCTCTCGACTACTCAGTTTTTCAATAAAGCTCAAAATAGAGCTTTGATATAGGGCCTTTTTAGAGCCAAAGAAGGTGTGGTCGGGTTCTTTAGACTCGGGGAGAATTCAGCTACACGATGGTAGTCTCCAATTGCTCCAAGGGTCGCCAGAGAAGCATCGGCGTGATCGAACAGTGAAGTAGCTCTAGCGGACCGAAGCTGCCCTGTTTTTGTCAGGATGAAATCAGCCAATTCGAGCCCTACTCATGCAAAACCAAGCTCTCCCAACACCTCATCGGCCCTCCTACAGTCGAATTAGTGTGGAAAGGAAAGCCAATTTGGCTCCCCTCTATAAATTTCGATCGATGCTAGAGAGAGAACTGACAAATTTTCAATAACTAAATTCTTACTCAATTTGGGATCAATTGATGTAATTCTTGATCCTAGAAGAAATCTCAGGACGAGAACTATCTGCCCAGATCGAAAGCTTGGACCGTCACGCCCCCGATAGTAAGCATTCGAAACATTCTCTCTCTACGCTCAGTTTTCCGGTGAAACTCTGTTTAAGCTTGTTCCGACATCAAATTGTGTAATTGAATCGTATGAAGGTGTAGGAACTCCAATCTAACTTTAATTTCAACAATTAAACTAATTTGAGCGGTCAATTTGATGAAATCAAATTTGGCTGAGTTAGGAGAATGAAATTATGGGGAAATTTGAGGATTTTGAAAACTCAAGGAACTAAAATGCAATTTCA
The DNA here is from genome assembly GCA_030064425.1 of Trapa bicornis. NCBI lineage: Eukaryota > Viridiplantae > Streptophyta > Magnoliopsida > Myrtales > Lythraceae > Trapa > Trapa bicornis. The sequence goes on along the minus strand of CM057753.1, from coordinate 10,941,113 downwards.
TAAAATTGAGGGCCAATTAGGCATGGTAAAGATGTTGGAGGACCAATTGGACAATTTTTGGAATTTTTTGGGCAAAACTTACCATTTTTGTAAAGTAGGGCAAAATGGTAATTTTGGAAAAATTGGGGACCAAATTGGAAATTTGGAAAACTTGAACCCCTTTTGTGATTTTGAATAGATGGAGATCCAAAGTGAATTTTAAAAGTTTTGAAACACAATTTGGGGAAAAATCAACATTTGGGACCTAATGTAAAAGAAAAATTACTTTAGGGACTAAATTGCAAATATTTGAAAAGTTGGACATTTTTATTCATTTATAGTGAATAAAGGCTATCAAGCCAAAGGATAATGAACAAGGATGTTCATACCATGTAGGAACATGAGTTATCGAGAACGCCAGTAATGATAAGCTCGTGTAGAGTAACAGAGCCAAATAAGTGGAATTCACTGCACGATCGGGTGAGTGGGATTTCATATCATACCCGATTGGGATGATAAGCACCTCAGAAATGAAAACCCATTACTATGTGGTATTTTAACCATCACACCTAAGAGGAGTCATGTGGAAAATTACATGGAAAAACTATTTACCAGTTGTAAGTAAATCATACTCAATTGGTGTGATGAACTTCCAAGAAGGAAGTAGAAAACCTACTTTTCGGTTATAAGCAAAGATGTCTTCATACCCAGTTGGTATGATAGACGGCTAAAAGTTTATTTTTTGTCGGCTCTCCCATGATTGTGTGCCAATGCTTAAAATTTTTGGGAGACCTTCTAGACGGGAGCTCGAATAGCTCAGATAGGTCGGAGGCCTCAGTTTTGGAACTTAGGTGCTAATATGCCCGATTTTGAAAATCTCGTACAGTGGGTCCAATGCCAATTGGCATGAGTAGGAGCTCATAAACAAACATGATTTTAAGCCATGAAAACTATAAAATGAATAATTTGTTTGGTCATGGTACCAAGACAAGACCGACATACTCAATGGACTAGCGGCAGTGCGACATGACAGGTCGACGGACTAGTCTAGACAAACAGCTGTAGGTCGAGTTGAGAGTCAGGGCCATTGGACCAGTGGCACTACAGATTAAATGGCTTATGTGGAAAACTGTTGTTTTGTGCATGGACTGAGGTACGAGACATTCAAGACGCCCAAGAGGGGTAGTGATGTGTCCTAGGGCTACTAGACAACATGGTGGAGATAAGGGCAGCTTGTTGTGATAGTAGTCCAGGAAGCTCGACGTAGCTTCATGCGCATAAGACCGAGGTGGGATCAGGATGAGGTCTCTGTCCTCATATAGACACAGAGTTTTATTTAATGGATTGATGGTCGGATGCCACATACATCCACTCATTCTCAAGGTAGAAGTGGACGTACTTCTATCTAGGTGGTTGTTAACGTCGCTTTGACGCCACAAGTGGGTGCAGTGTACGTGCTGCCTTGTCAATGTGTGTTCCCTTCATGATGAAGGGCATGTGTTGATTGATAAACACACCATTGGAAAGAGAAATGGCTATAAAAATAGAGATTTCAAAAATGAGATATTTTAAAGTAATTAAGGAGTCTTGCACCCTCCAATTTAAAAATTATTTTATTTAAACTTTATTTTTTGAAAATACCCATTAATTGAGTTGTAGAAACTCACCCATCCTTTTTTATCCATTTTTAGGAAAATAGATAGCTGACTAGGGATAACACTAGGCCTTACCCTCTGTCAGGTATGCTTAACTCCTTAAGCTTGCATTTTATTTGATACATATAGGGAACAAGGTTGAGATTATGCTAGGCTCCTCTTGAATTAAAGAAGGGGGAAACCCCTCTTGAACCAAGAGAGCGGCGAGTTGTTCATGGGAATCTGACCAAACCGGATCGAGGCGTGACATAGAAGCCCGTCCACTTCTACCCTACTGAGTGGATGCTCTCGACATCCGACCCTCAGATCCGAATGCCACTCTATGTCTATATGAGGACAGAGGCCTAATCCTGACCCAACCCCGGTCTCATGTGCAAGAAGCTACTCTGAGCTTTCCAACTGACTGGCACAATGAACTGCCCTTATCTCTACCATGTAGTCTCGTAGCCCTTAGGACCCATCACTACCCCTATTTGGCGTCTTAATGGTCCTATACCACAAGTGCATGCACAAAAAATAATTTTTCACCCGGTAAGCGGGCTTTTCATTTCCTTAAGGAAGTTTGTCATACCAACTGGGTAAGATCATCTCTACATACGACTAGAAAGTGGGTTTTCTTTTCATAAAAGTAAGCTCATCATCCCAACCGGGTATGATGTGATTAACCCCACTCACCCAATGATTGTAACGTGTTCATCCCCAGTTGGTTTGCCAAGTCTACGCACACTTTTTCTTGCTTGCGTTCTGGTCACACGTGTCCCTACACGATTTGGGCAGCCTTGTCAATTACGGTTTGACATAAAAGCATGGGCTCACAAATTATCGATTAATTGCACTTAGGTCCCTAAAGTTCATTTTCTTAACTTTAGGTCCCTAATGCCAACTTTTCCCTAAATTGAGTCTGAAGGTTTCCAAAATTTTCTTTGACTCCTCAATTTCCTAAAAATTGTATAAGGGGCTCAAGTTTTCCAAATTTTCAATTTGGTCCCCAACTTTTTGAAAAATTACAATTTTGCCCCAACTTTCCAAAAATGGAAATTTAAACCCAAATGTTCCAAAAATTGACCAATTGGTCCCTCAACATCTTTCTCAAGGCCAATTGGCCTTCAATTTTGGGAAATTGCAAAGAGGTCCCAGAATTTTGTGAAATTCCCAAAATTTCCCAAAAGTTTCCCCCAATTTCTCCCCTTCAAATTGACCAAATTTGATTTCTTCAAATTGGCTATTCAATCAGGGTTAATATCTTCAATTCAAGGTATGGATAAGTTCCTACATTCCATACAATTCAACTGAGCTTTCAACTGCAGCATTTGGGTCTGAATTGATCTCAAATGGAGCTTCACCTGAAAACTGCTCGTAGAGAGAGAAATCTTCGAAAGCTTAACGTCGGAGGTGCGGCGGTCCGAGCTCTCGGTCGGGGAAGGTAGCTATTGTCCTAAGGTTCCTTCTAAGATTAAGAATTGTTACAATTGAAGTTAAATCAAAGGTGAATTTAGTCATTAAAATTCAACACTTCCTCTCTCTAACCCCGATCTGCAATGATTGAGGAGGGCCGAAATAGCTTACATTTCATCTCTAATAAGGTCATATGAGGGTTGTGGGGGTGTTGGGGAGGATTGGTTTGGCCGGAGGAGGGCTAGACTTGGACGAATTCAGCTCGGCCAAAATAAGGCAGCTTTGGTTTGTTAGAGCTGCTTCACTGTTTGATTCCATCGGCGCTTCTCCAACGATCCTTGGGTCAAAACGAAGTTGATGTCATATAGTTGACTTCCCCCAGAGTCTATAGGACTCGACCTTGCCTTCTGAGGCTGAGAAAAAGGCCTATATCAGAGCTCTAGTTCGAGCTTCATCAGAAAATGAAGCAGTTGAAAGAGAATGGAGATTTCAGGTGTGTGGAGGATAAATGGAGAGCAGCTTTTTATATAGGGAGCTTGGGGACCCTCTACCTGAGAACTTTCCATTTTGGTCAAGCTTATCCTCACCTTGAAACTGTCTGACTGGAGCTATTTTTCCTTTGTCGGTGTTATCTGTCTTATGCATTAATGAACAGTATTTTCATCCCGAGGAAGAAGATGACAATATTCTGAACTGGACCGGACAGGTCCAACTTGGTTCAATGTGAAAATCGGCCAGTTTAGGCCCGATACGACCAGTTTTCTCAAAACTAAAATTTTCTAAATTCATCTAAATTAATTCTCTATCTAATGGTGGCTTCAATTCTCTAATTTGAATATTTTAAGCCACAAAGAAAAATAAATTTAGAAACTGGTTCAAATGTGGTTCAAACCGGTTCAATCCAGTTCGGGCCTGGTTCACCCTAAACCGGTCTGGTTTTTTCTTCCCAATTGTCCCAAGGTTCCTTTCCATGATTTTTATGACTCTTTGAGTCACTCAGGATTTGTCAATTTGTCAATTTACCCCTTCCTTCTCAGTTATGGTTTGTGAACCGGCTCAAATTTTCTTATCTTTAAAGGGACGGGGTTTACAACTCTCCCCTCGTTTTAGGGGTTTTGTCCCCAAAATAATTTACCTATCAAACAACTGAGGGTACCCATTCCTCTAACGCTCTCGGTTTCCCATGTTTCCTCTTGCATGGGTCCATTCTGCCAAAGATCCTTGACCATATGAATCTTCTTGTTCCTCAAGTTCTTGTCTCTCCGGTCAATGATTTGCACTGGTTCTGCTTGATAAGTCAAGTTCTCTTCTAACTCTGGTGGAGGTTGGTTCAGCACATGGCTAGGATCAAGCTGGTACTTCCGACATACCGAGATATGGAATACATTTTGTATTTTTTGTAAATCTGGAGGTAGTTCTAACTTATATGCCACTGGTCCTATCCTTTGGACTATGGTGTAGGGACCGGTGTACCTAAGTTTCAGCTTCCCCCATTGCTGAAACCTAAGTATTCACCTCCATGGGGATACTTTGAGAATCACTTGGTCTCCCACACCAAATTCCAGATCCCTTCTCCGATGGTTCACATATCTCTTTTGCCTATCTTGAGCGGCTTTAAGTCGACTCCTTATAATCTTAATCTTTTATGTGGCATCCTCAATTAGTTCGACCCTTTCTAGCTTCCTTTCTCCAACCTCTTCCCAAAATAAGGGGGTATGACATGATTGTACATAAAGGGCTTCATAAGGAGCCATTTGAATACTGGCCTAATAACTATTATTATAAGAAAATTCCATCAAACATAAGTATTCCTCCCAACCCTTATTCATGGTGAGTACACATGCTCGTTGCATGTCCTTTAGGGTTTGGATTGTCCACTCAGACTGTCCATTGGTATGAGGATGAAATGTTGTACTCATGTGAAGCTTGGACCCCAAGGCACTTTGCAAAGTAGGCTAGAACCTTGAGGTAAATCTATGGTCTCTATCTGACACTGTACTCACTAGGATGCCATGGAGTCTCACAATCTCCCATATGTATATGACATCCAGTTGTTCCACTAAATCTGACAATCTTATAGGTAAGAAATGGATGGACTTGGTCAATCTATCCACAATGACCCAGATTGTGTCTCATCCCTTTCTAGTCAAAGGTAGTCACATGACAAAGTCCATAATGATGTGTTCCTATTTCCATTTGGGGATTGGTAAGGGTTCTTGGAGTCCTGAAGGTTTCTAAAGCTTAGCTTTAATCTACTGAGAGGACACGCATTGGACACGCATCTACTGAGAGAATTTCGCATATAAGCGGTTATCTCATAGTTTCTCCAAGGTGATAGTCAAATGTTCTTCGTGCTCCAGCCTTGTTCGTGAGTATATAAGAATGTCATCTATAAATACTATCATGAACTTGTCCAAGTGTGGATAGAACACTCAGTTCATCAAATCCATAAAGGCTGCAGGGGCATTTGTCAAGCCAAAAGACATCACCTTGAACTCATAATGTCCGTATAGGGACCAAAAGGCGGTCTTAAGGATATCTTCCTTTCGGAACCTAAGTTGGTAGTATCCAGACCAAAAGTCTTACTTGAAGAAGTAGGTTGCTCCTTTTAATTGTTTGAACTGGTCATCGATCCGTGGAAGTGGATATTTATTCTTTATGGTGACCTAGTTCAACTTCCAATAATCAATGCACAGCCTCAAGATCCCGTCCATTTTCTTTACGAACAGAACTGGTGCACCCCATGTAGATTGACTAGTGCGTATGAAACCCTTCTCTAATAGCTTGTCTAAGCTCCTTTAACTCCACTAGAACCATGCGATAAGGGGCCTGAGATATGGGATGTGTTTCGGGGATTACCTCCATGGTAAATTCTAGTTGTCGGCTTGGGGTACTCCGGGTAGTTCCTCCGGGAATACATCCGGGTAGTGTTCAACCACCGGGATGCCTTCTGGTCCCTTTTCCTTAGACTTTTAGTTGATGATTATTACAAGAAAAGCTTCACAACCTTTCTGTATCATCTTTTGAGCTCTTATGTGGGATACTATTTGTACTTCTCCCTTCCTTTTGTCTCCTTAGAAACATAGTCTGAGTGTTTCTAGAGTATGAAAAGTTATTACTTTCTTCCCATAGTCCATCTTGACCCCATCCCGGTTTGAGTGGGATGTTCTCGACATTCGACCCTCAGACTAGAATGCAACTTCGTGTCCGTATGAGGACAGAGACCTCATCCTAACCCTATCCCAGTCTCACGCACAAGAAGCTGCTCCGAGCTTCCCGACTAACTAGCACGACGAACTGCCCTTATCTTCACTATGTCATCCAGTAGCACAAACAAGTGCTTGCACAAACAATAATTTTTCATATATGGCCATTATCTTTGGTGCAAATGGTCCAACGGCCCCATCCCTCAGCCCGACCAGCAGCTATTTCTCTAGGCCGATCCATCGACCTGGCCCTGACGCACTGCAGCCAATCCATCGAGTATTGTCGGTCTTGACTTAGTACCATGGAAAAATCACACAATAATTTTATTATAAATTTTCATGGCTTTCTTAACTTAAGTTTGTTTACAAGCTCCTACTCGTGCCCACTGGCCTTGGGCCTACTGCACGTGATTTTCCAAAACGGGCATTTAGCCCCATAAGTTCAAAAAATTTGATGTCTCTGTCCTATCAAAGCTGTTCCAGCTCCCGTTATGAAGGTCTTCCAAAAGGTTAGCACACAGTCACGGGAGAACACTTTTGACAAAAAGGTTATTTTCAATTTCATCACACCAACCGAGTGTAATGATATCTCCATTTACAACCGGTAAGCGGGTTTCTCCTTTCCTTAAGTAAGTTTGTCATACCAACTGGGTATGATCATCTCAACTTATGACTAGTAAGTAGGTTTTCTTTTCATAAAAGTAAGCTCATCTTCATAATCGGGTATGATGTGATTAAGCCCACTCACCCAATGACTATGACGTGTTCGTCCCTAGTCAGTTTGTCAAGTCTACGTGAGCTTTCTCTTGCTTGTGTTCTAGTCACACGTGTCCCTACACCATTTGGGCAGTATTATCAATTACAATTTGGCATAACAGCCTAAGCTCACAAATTATCAATTTTTTGCACTTAGGTCCCTAAAGTTCATTTTCCTTAACTTTAGTTCTAATTCCAACTTTTCCCCAAATTGAGTCCCTAGGTTTCCAAAATTCCCTTTGAGTCATCAATTTACTCAAAATTGTATAAGGGGCTCAAGTTTTCCAAATTTCCAATTTGGTTCCCAACTTTTCAAAAATTACAATTTTCCCCCTACTTTCCAAAATTTGTAATTTGACACCCCCATGTTTCAAAAATTGACTAATTGGTCCTCTAACATCTTTCTCTTGGCCAATTGGCCTTCAATTTTGAGAATTTTCAAAGTGGTCCCTCAATTTTTCAAAATTCCCAAATTTCCCCATAATTTTCTCCCAATTTCTCCCCTTCAAACTAATTGGATTTGATTTCTTTAAATTTCCCATTCAATCGGGATTAATTGCTCCTATTAAAGGTATAGATCTATTCCTACACTTCCATACTATTCAATTGAGCTTTGAATTGCAACATTTGGGTCCGAATTGAGCTCAAATGAAGCTTCGCCAAAAAACTGCTCGTAGAGGGAGAAAGTTTTGAAAGCTTATAATTAGAGGTGCGGTGGTTTGAGCTCTCGATCGGGGAAGGTAGCACTTTTCTTAAGGATCCTTCTAGGATTAAGAATCACTACGATTGATGTCAAACGAAAGTGAATTTAGTTAGTAAAATTTGGCACTTTCTCTCTCTAACCTCGATCTACAACGACTGAGGAGGGCTTAATTGGCTTACCTTTCAACTCTGTTGGGGTCGTGTGAGGGTTGTGGGGGTGTTGGGAAGCCTTGGTTTGGCCGGAGGAAGGCTGAATTTGGTCGAATTCAGCTTGGCCAAAACAAGACAGCGTCGATCCATTGGAGATGCTTCACTATTTAATTCTGCATGCGCTTCTTCAATGGTCCTCGGGTCGGAATGATAATGCTATTAATCTCTTTAGTTCCTTACTTTGAGGCACACATACCCTACCCTTGTAGGTTAGCAACCCATCATTACGTAAGTTATAGTCCGATTTAGTTTCCCTTTTAACCAAATCCAGATAGGGTTGAAGTTCCTTATCTGCTTTTTGTTGAGCCTGGATCTACTCAATGAGATTGGGTCTTACTACCACATTATCCACCAAGCATCCTTCCCGCTTGTCCATTTTTAGGTCTACCTCCATTCTTCCCAATTGTTGCAACAGGGGTATGTAATCTGTCTTTACTTGTGTAGCCTCGGTTTGATACTTGCGACTCAATGCATCTGCTACCACATTTGCCTTTCCAGGGTGGTATTCTATAACAAGGTCATAATCCTTGACCAGTTCCAGCTGTAAACCCCGCACATTTGAGTTAAGGAAAACCGGGAAAAGAATCGGTCAAACCGAATAAGAAAACCAAACCAATTTACATTTGGGAATAAGCAATATGAAAATTTACAACTTTCGGTTGATCCAAATAATTTATTAAACATTGGAAAATGAACTTAAGACAAACAAGAAAACAAAAACCAAATTGGTTCAGGTGAACTAGATTCTATAAAAATTTCAAAGTTAAGCGTGCTTACCTAAGAGTAGTGTGATGATGGGTGACCTCCTCGGAAGTATGATTTTTTGTAACCCGAAATTTCGGTCAAAAATTTTTATGCGAAAGTACGGCTTATCATAAATAGCCATCAATTAATATATATTTAATTATTGAAATTAATACCAATAATTTAATACCTAAATTAAATTATTGGAATTAATATAAATAATTTAATACCGAAATTAAATTATTGGAATTAATACCAATAATTTATGGCAATATTAATACTAGTAATAAATCTCGCCCATTTAATACATGGGTTTTACAACTATATAAAGAGGTCATCCCCATTTCATTCTCCTCACACCTAAACACTTCTCTCTCTCTCTCTCTACTGCTCCATTTCCCGGTAAAGCTCGAACTAGAGCTTCGACTTGAACAAAGGTCGGGCTCTTTAGAACCGGGGAGAAGACAGCTATCTGATAGCAAACTCCAGTCAATCCGAGAATCGTTGGAGAAGCGCCGACATGATGGAACAGTGAAGCAACTCCGGCGGACCGAAGCTGCCCTATTTCGGCCAAGCTGAAATAGGCCATTTCAAGCCCTCCTCATGCCAAACCAAGCCCTCCCAACACTTCCTCAGCCTTTCCACGGCCGAATTAGGAACGAAAGGTAAGCCAATTCGGCTCCCCTTTATAATTTTCAATCGGTGCTAGAGAGAGAGTCGACCGAATTTCAATGACAAAATTCTAATCCAATTTCGCATCAATTGATACAATACATGATTTTAGGATGAACCTCAGGACGAGACCTATCTGCCCAGATTGAAAGCTCGGACTGTCGTGCCTTCACCGGTGAGTAATCGAAGCTTTCTCTCTCCACAATCTGTTTTCCGGCAAAGCTCCGTTTGAGCTCGTTCCGGCATTAAAATCTGCGATTCAAAGTTTCTTAGAATCGTATGAACATACAGGAACTCAATTTCAACTCCAATTTCAATAATTAGAAGTGTTTGATCGGTTAATTTGATGAAATCAAATTCGATAGTGTTGAAGAGTTGAAATTGGGGGAAAATTTGGGGATTTTCGAAATTCAAAGGGGCTAAAATACAATTTTATGAAATTGAGGGTCAATTGGGCATGAAAATAATGTTGGAGGACCAATTGAGGAATTTTGGAAATTTTGGGGAGAAACGTACCATTTTTGTGAAAGAAGGGCAAAATGGTAATTTTGGAAAAATTGGGGAACCAAATTGGAAATTTAGAAAATTAAACCCCTTTTTGGTGAAATTGAATAAATTGAGGTCCCACGATAAATTTTAAAAGTTACGGGACTCAATTTGAGGAAAAACCGACATTAGGGACTTAAAGTTAAAGAGAAATAAATTTAGGGACCTAATTACAAATAACTAAAAGTTTTGGTTTTCTCATTCATTAATGAATGAAGGCTATTATGCCGAGTAATAATGAAGAAGGTTGTTCATATCGTGTAGGAACGTTAAATACCGGGAACGCCAGCAAGGATAAGCTCGCGTGAATACAAAGAACTAGTCTAGTGGAATTCACGGCATTAATGGGTGAGTGGGTTTATTAACATCATATCCGGTTGGGATGATGAGCACAACTTAAAGATAAAAACCACTTACCGGTTGTGAGTGGAAATTTTATATCATACCCGGTAGGGGATGATAAGTACCTCGGTATAAAAATCCACTATTTAGTGTTATTTTAATCATCACCACTTAGAGAAAGTGATGTGAAAATTATGCGAAAAAAAAACTACTTACCTATTATAAGTAGATCATACCCGGTTGGTATGATGAGACTTCCTCGAATGAAGTTGAAAACCCGTTCATCGGTTATGAACGGAGATGTCCTTATAACGGTCGGTATGATGGACAGTAAAAACCTATTTTTGTCGGAAGTGCTCTCCCCTTAATGTGTGCTAATGCTTAAACAATTTGGGAGACCTTCTCGACGGGAGCTCGAATAGCTCTAATAGGTCGGGGGCCTCGATTTTGGAACTTGGGGGCTAAATGCCCGATTTTGAAAATCTCGTACAGTGGGCCCAAGGCCAGTTGGCACGAGCAGGAGCTCGTAAATGAACATGATATATGTGCCATAAAACTTAATAAGTGAATTATTTGGCCATGGTACCAAGATAGGACCGACATGCTTAGTCAACTAGCGGCAGTGTGACATGACAGGTCGACGGACTAGTCAAGACAAACAGCTACGGGTTGAGTTGAGAGTCGGGGTCGTTGGACTAGTGGCACCACAGATTACATGGTAAAATAAGAAAATATTGTTTGTGCATGCACTGTGAGTACGGGATCATCAAGACGCTCATGAGAGGTAGTGATGCGTCCTAAGGGCACTGGACGACCTGGTGGCTATAAGGGCAGTTCGTCGTTCTAGGTGTCTGTGCGAAATCTGGAGTAGCACGAAGCGCATGAGACCGAGGTGGGGACAGGATGAGGTCTCTGTCCTCATACGGACATGAAGAAGTGATTTCGGGATTGTGGGTAGGATGTCACGTACATCCACTCATTCCTAGGGTAGAAGTGGTCGTACTTCTATCCGGGTGGCAATAAAAGTCGCTCCGAAGCCACTAGCGGGTTCAGTAGTGATACTGACTTGCGAATGTGTGTAACCTTCATGATGAAGGATGTGTGTTGGGTGATGACACACCATGGTAACTAAGAAATAATGGAAAAATCCAAATTTTTAAATGATGAGATTTTTGAAAATAAAGGAGTCTGGCACACTCCATATAAATATTTTTCTTAAAAGTCAAAAGCTTTTAAAAACCCATTCACTGAGTAGTCGTACTCACCCCCTCCCTTATATCCCTTTCAAGAAAGCCCGAAAAGCCTCCCATTCAAGACCGTCAACTAAGATGCTTGTAAGGCAGGTATGTAAAGTTTTAAATTTCATACAGTTTTGATTATGCTATTCCAGGAAAAAGGTGCAAGTTAAAGGACGCCTTACTCTTTACGGTTTACGATAAGGGGAAACCCTTTAATAAATCGGGAGAGTGGCAGGTTGATCACGGGGATCCGACCAAACCGGGTTGGGGTGTGACACCAGCCATCTCCTCTGACGGAGATTCAAGTCTTACTGGGTTAGGAAGTACTTAAAACTCATGTGATCTGTGTATATACACTTAACCCCATAAAGGTAGTGTCGCCATATCTTTAAGGCAAACACTATTGCAGCTAATTTCATATCATGAGTTGGATAGTTTCTTTCATGTACCTTCAGTTGTGACGAAGCATAAGCGATCAACTTCCCTTGTTGCATCAGGACGCATCCGAGTCCTTGTCTGGATGCATCACTATAGACAGTGTACTCTCCTGCATTAGAGTCAGGTAAGGAGAGTATCAATGCGGTTGTCAATCGAGTCTTTAACTTCTAGAAAGACTTCTCATAGCTCTCACCTCGCTTATACTCAACTCCTTTCCTGGTGAGTCGAGTTAGATGAGCTGCTATCTTAGAAAAATCTTGCACAAACCGTCTATAGTATCCCGCCAGACCTAAGAAACTTCTTATTTTTGTAGGATTCCTTAGAGCCTTCCAATCCGATATGGCTTCCACCTTGGCTGGATCTACCTTAACTCCATCCTTAGACACCATGTGTCCTAAGAATCCTACTTCCTACAATCATAACTCACACTTGGAGAATTTTGCATATAATTGATTTTCCTTTAATATTCCCAAGGTGATTGCCAAATGCTCTTCATGTTTCGACCTGGTTCGTGAGTATATAAGGATGACATCTATGAATACTATCACGAACCTATCCAAATGGGGTTGGAACACACTATTCATCGGGTCCATGAAGGCTACAGGGTCATTTGTCAATCCAAACGGCATTACTCCGAACTCATAATGTCCATATCTGGATCAGAATGTCGTCTTAGGGATGTCCTCTTCTCAAATCCTGAGTTGATGATAGCCCGGCCAAAGATCTATTTTGGAGAAGTAAGCTGCACATTTTAATTGATTGAATAGATCATCTATCCTCGGAAGTGGGTATTAATTCTTAATAATGACCTGGTTTAGTTTTATGTAGTCGATGCATAGTCTCATGCTTTTGTCCTTTTTCTTTACGAATAGGACATGAGCACCCCACGGAGACTAAATTGGATCTATGAAATCCTTCTCTAGTAACTCATGTAGTTGTTCCTTCAATTCCTTCAACTCCATCGGAGCCATGCGGTATGGTGCTTGGGATATGGGGTTTGTTCTTGGGATTATTTCTATGGTGAACTCCACTTGCTGACTTGGAGATAGTCCGGGTAGTTCTTCGGGAAATACCTCTGGGTAGTGTCTAACTACCAAAATGTCTTTCGACCTCTTCTCTTTAGACTTTTCATCTATGACCATGGCCAAGAAAGTTGTACATCCTTTATGTATCATCTTTTGAGCTTTCAGATAGGACACCATTTTTACCTCACTTTTTCTTCTATCTCCCTGGAACTTTAATCCTTTTTTCTTGGGAGTGTGGAAGGTTATCATCTTCTTTCCACAGTTCATCCTCGCCTGATGGTTACTCAGCCAATCCATCCCTAAGATTACTTCAACCTCCTTTAATGGTAATGGGATCAAGTCAACTTCAAGTTGGATTCCTCAAATCTTTATCTCACATCCCTTTAATTGTTTATTCCTGTTTAAACCTTCCCCTAAAGGTGTAAGGATATTAAGGCTTTGTTCTAGTAGAGTGAGTTCTAGGGGTACTCTTGAAACCAACTCTTCCTTGATGAAGGATCTCTTAGCTTTGGAGTCAAAGAGGGCATAGACTTATTGTCCCCATAGTTGTATATAGCATGGTTGAAGAAATGTATTGTTTAGAGGAAAATTTCCTTTATTAGATCAAAAGATGTTCAGTTTACATGACTCTCTTGAACTAATTTAGAGGGTTTTGGGATGTACGCGCTACAGTGCTAGGGTCTCTTCTAGCCTCCTCTTGGGTGAGGTTGTATACCCTCATTGGTACTCTTGTTGTAGTGTCTGGCCTAGGGTTTCTAGCATTCCCTTGAGGTGGTCCAAGAGTATTCCTCTGTCTATTCTCCCTAAGGGTGGGATAATCCTTTGCAAAGTGTCCCACTTGCCCACATGCAAAGCAGGTAAGGCATGCTCACTCATGGTTCCTTTGACACTTTGGACAGCTGGAGTTTCCTTGAGGTAAGGTGGGGACTACTCTGGGAGGAGGTGGTGGCATGTCCCTTCTCCTTTGGAATGCCATTCTGTTTCCCCATCTTGGGCCATTATGCTCCTTCCATCCTCCCTAATGGTTTGGACCCTTATCCTCCTTTCTAGTCATCTGCTCCATTCGATGGCGTCGGGTCTGCACCAATCGCTCACATTCGTGAGCCATACTGATTAAAGCTGCCAGGTCCATGGGGCATCCCAGTACTCCCATACAATCTCGAATGTCTATATTGAAACCATCCACGAACCTCTGGCATATATCGGCCGGCCCAACTAGGTCAGGAGCAAAGGGTCTTAACTCGTTGAATTTTGTCTCATACTCTGATATGGAGTTAAGCCCTTGTCGAAGCTGGATGAACTCTTGCTTCTTCTCGTTTATCAGATGGGGCACTAGGTACTCCTCCAAGTACCTCTCCTTGAACTGTTCCTAAGTGGGGATGGTGGTATGTAGGTCTCGGACATTGTCCCATCACTGTTTAACACTTCCCTCTAGGAAGAATTCTGTCGGGATCACCATATCCTCTGGTGGTATCCTAACAATTCCCATCAGCTTCTTGATGTTGGCCAGCCAATCCATGGTAGCTCCAACATCCTTTTCTCTGAGGAAAGGTTTACATCCTAGTTGTCGAAAAGTCTTGAGGTTTTTGGGAATGTCCATTGAAGCGGGATGATTAGCAAGGGAAGGATGGGATTGCACTTCTTCTGGTTCAACCCGAGAGTTGGTGCATGCCCCAAGGATGAGGTTAGGTTGCCCAAATACACAGGTGACCTCCTCATACAATCATTGGTGCTCCTTGCTGAGTCCAGGAGGAGTTGTCTAGGCTTCTCTAGGAGTTTCTACAAGTAGGGGTGCTTGGGTAGTGTTAGAGACTGCCGCCCTAGTTCTCTTGGTTCCTTTCTTTGGAGTCATTCTGTAAATTTTAAAATCAATCCTATTAGTTACTATGTTTTATAGTCTTGATTATGTATTCGAGGAAATAGGCTCTAATATCACTCAAGTTGTCACGCCCCGACCCGGTTTGGTCGGATCCCCATGATCAACATGCCACTCTCTCGGTTTAATAAGTGTTTCCCCTTATTTATAAACTATAAAGAGTAAGGCATCCTTTAAACATGTACATTTACTGTAATAACATAAATCAAAACTCTATAAAATTTTAAACTGATCATACCTGTCTCACAGGCGTATTAGTTGATGGTCCTTGGGGTAGGCTTTCCAGATTTCCTGAAAGGGATATAAGGGAGGGGGTGAGTACAACGACTCATTGAATGGGTTTTCAAAACTTAAGTTTTAGGAAAAATGTTTGATTTAGAGTGTGCCAAACAACTTATTTTCTTTTAAAAACATTTTATTTCAAATTTCAATTTTTATCACCATTTCTTATTATCCACGGTGTGTCATCACCCAACACACATCCTTCATCATGAAGGTCAAACACACAATCACAGGCCAGTACATCCACTGAACCCACTTGTGGCATCGGAGTGACTTTACCAGCCACCTAAATAGAAGCACGTCCACTTCTACTCTGAGAATGAGTAAATGTTCACGAAATCTAACCTACAATCCTGTAACAATTCTCCGTGTTCGTATGAGAACAAAGACCTCATCCCGACCCCACTCCGGTCTCATGTGCTTGAAGCTACGTTAAGCTTTGCAAGGCTTCTGGTACAAATAACTGCCATTATATCCACGAGGTCACCTAGGTTCCTAGGACACATCACTACCCCTCTTTGGTGTCTTGGAGGTCCCATAAACACAGTGCATGCACAATCAACATTCTTCACATGATGCCATATAATTTGTGGTGCCATTGGTCCAATAGCCCCGACCCTCAACTCAACATGCAGTTTTTTGTCTTGACTAGTCTGAAAACCTATCATGTCGCACTGCCACTAGTTGACTAAGTGTGTTAGTCCTATCTTGGTAACATGGCAAAACAACTCAATTACTTAAGTTTTCATGGCATATAAATCATGTTTGTTTACAAGCTCCTGCTCGTGCCGACTAGCCTATGGCCCACTGCTCAAGATTTTAAAAATTAGGCATATTAGCCCCCAAGTTCCAAAATCGAGGCCTTTGGCCTATTAGAGCTATTCGAGCTCCCGTCAAGATGGTCTCCTAAATTGTTTAAGCAGTGGCACACAATCAGTGGAAAACACTTCCAACAAAATATATTTTCAATTGTCCATCATACCAATCGAGTATGAGGACATCTCTGCTCATAACTGATGAATGGGTTTTCCACTTCCTTCAAGAAAGTTTCATCATACCAACCGGATATGATCTACTTACAACCAGTAAGTAGGTTTTTCGCATGATTTTTACATCACTCCTCTCAGGTGTGATGTTTAAATTACCACTTAGCAGTGGGTTTTCATATCGAGGTGCATATCATCCCAACCGGGTATGATATAAAAATCCCACTCACTCGATAGTGCAGTGAAATTCCTCTTAGCCGGCTTGTTATCCTTACTCGAAGTCGTCATAGCTGGCATTCTTGGTACTTTGTGTTCCTACATGATATGAACATTCTTATTCATTATTTTTTTTTGTTCTAATAGCCCTCATTCATCCCAAATGAATGAGAAAACCAACTTTTCTTTATTTGCAATTAGGTCCCTAAAGTTATTTTTCTTTAACTTTAAGTCCCTAATAATAGTTTTTCCTCAAATTGAGTCCCGAAAATTTTAAAATTTATCTTAAAACCTCAATTTATTCAAATTCACAAAAAGTGGTTTAATTTCCCAAATTTCCAATTTGGTCCAAATACTTTTCCAAAATTACCATTTTGCCCCTACTTTACAAAAATGGAAAGTTTTGCCCCAAAAATTGCCCAATTGGTCCTCCACCATCTTTTTCATGCCCAATTGGTCCTCAATTTTATGAAATTGCACTTTAGTCCCTCTAATTTTTCAAATTCCCAAATTTCCCCCAATTTCAACTTTCTAACTCTTTCAAATTTAATTTCATCAAATTGACCGATCAAATGAGTTTACTTGTTGAAATTGAAGTACCTACACCTTCATGCGATTCAATTGCACTTTGAATCGTGCGATTTGGTGTCGGAATGAGCTCAAACGAAGCTTTGCCATAAAACTAGACTTATAGAGAGAAAGTTTCGAAAGCTTACCGTCGGGGGCGCGTCTGTCCAAGCTTTCGATCTGGGCAGATAGCTTGTGTCCTGAGGTTCCTCCTAGGATTAATAATTACATCAATTGATTCCAAAATGAGTGAGAATTTCATCATCGAAGTTCTGTTGGTTCTCTCTCTAGCACCGGTCGAAAATTACAGAGGGGAGCCGAATTGGCTTAACTTTTGGCTCTAATTCAGCTGTAGTAGGGTTGTGGAGGTGTTGAGAGGGCTCAATTTGGCCTGAGGAGGGCTCGAATTGGCCGATTTCAGCTCGACCAAAATAGGGTAGCTTCGGTCCGTCGGAGCTGCTTCACTGTTCTATCATGTCGGCATTTCTCCAATGACTTACGAAGCAAATGGAGACTATAGGAGTGTAGCTAACTTCTCCCTAGTTCTAAAGAACCCAACCTAGTCTTATTTGGCTCAGACAAATGCCCAAGTCGAAGCTCTGGTTCGAGCCTCACCGAAAAATAGAGCAATTGAGAGAGACTGGAGTTTTTAGGTGTGGAGAGGATGAATGATGAGGGGCTATTTATATAGGGAACTCGAGGACTACCTGGCCATCTGATTGGCACATTAATGGCGGTCATTCATTGCCTGATACTCCCTAGCTGGAGACTTTTCAACTTCGCCAACGCTGCGCAATTTTTCGACAAGTGAACAGTGCTGTCATCTGAAGGAAGAAGATGACACTATTCCGAACGAAACCGAAACGGTCCAAACCGGGTTCAAAGCTTAAACCAACCGATTCATCCCCAATTCGACTAAATTTTTCAAATATAAAAATTTCTAAATTCACTTTCTATCCAATGGTGGCCACAAATCTCAAATTTTAATTTTTTAAGACACCTAGAAAAATTAATTTAGCATCTGGTTCAATAGTGGTTCAAACTGGTTCGAATCTGATTCACCTGAAATGGTTTGGTTTTCATCTCCAATTCATTCTTAAGTCCATTTCCATGACTTTTGGGACACTTTGGGTCACTCGGGATCCATAAATTTCCTAGTTTGCCCTTTTCTCTATTGGTTCCTGTATGTAGACCAACTCGGTTGTCAAATTGAAAGTGACCAGATATTTCTCCAGTTTTCTTATTATCAAAGGATGGGTTTTACATAACACTTCTGAGAAAAAGGTTGTTTTCAACTTCATCACACCAATCGAGTGTAATGATATCTCCACTTACAACTAGTAAGCAGTTTTCTCCTTTTCTTAAGGAAGTTTGTCACACAAACCCAGTATGATCATCTCTACTTATGACCAGTAAGTAGGTTTTCTTTTCATAAATGTAAGCTCATCATCCCAATCGAGTATGATGTGATTAAGCCCACTCACCTGATGATTGTGACGTGTTCATCCCCAGTCGGTTTTCCAAGTCTACGCGAGCTTTCTCTTGCTTGCGTTCTGGTCACACGTGTCCCTACACGATTTGGAAAGTTTTATCAATTACGGTTTGGCATAACAACCAAGGCTCACAAATTATTCATTTATTGCACTTAGGTCCCTAATGTTTATTTTCCTAAACTTTAGGTCCCGACTGCCAACTTTTCCCCAAATTGACTCCCAAGGTTTCCAAAATTCCCTTTGAGTCCTCAATTTACTCAAAATTGTATAAGGGGCTCAAGTTTTCCAAATTTCCTATTTGGTCCCCAACTATTCAAAATTTACAATTTTGCCCTTACTTTCCAAAATGGGAATTTGAGCCCAAATGTTCCAAAAATCTACCAATTGGTCCTCCAACATCTTTATCATGGCCAATTGGCCTTCAATTTTGGAAAATTGCAAAGTGGTCCCTCAATTTTTTAAAATTCCTAATTTTCCCCAAAAATTTTCCCTAATATCTCCCCTTCAAACTGACTGAATTTGATTTCTCCAAATTGGCCATTCAATCGGGGTTAATTCCTCCAATTGAAAGTATGGATCAATTTCTACACTTCCATACGATTCTACTGAGCTTTGAGCCGCAGCATCTGAGTCTAAATTGAGCTCAAACGAAGCTTCACCGGAAAACTGATCGTAGAGAGAGAAAGCTTCGAAAGCTTACCATTACGGTGCGATGGTCCAAGCTCTCGATTAGGAAAGGTAGCTATTGTCCTGAGGTTCCTTATAGGATCAAGAATTGCAACAATTGATGCCAAATCGAAGGTGAATTTAGTCAATGAAATTCAGCTCTTTCTCTCTCTAATGCCGATGTGCAACGACTAAGAATGGCCAAATTGGCTTACCTTTCAATTCTGTTGGGGTCGTGTGAGGGTTGTGAGGGTTGGGAGGCTTGGTTTGGTTGGAGGAGGGATGAATTTGGCCGAATTCAGCTCAGCCAAAATAGGGCAGCTTCGGTCCGTTGGAGCTACTTCACTGTTTGATTTCATTGGCACTTCTCTGGTGATCCTCAGGTCAAAAGGAAGATGCTATCAGGTAGTTGACTTCCCCTGGAGTTTGTAGGACCCGACCTTGCCTTCTGAGGCTAAGAAAAAGGCCTATATCTAAGCTTTGGTTCGAGCTTCACCGAAAAATGGATTAGTTGAGAAAGAACGGAGATCTCAGATCTGTGGAGAATGAATGGAGAGTAGCTCTTTATATAGACAGCTTGGGAACCCTCTGCCTGACAACTTTCCATTTTGTTCGAGCTCATCCTTGCCCTGAAACGGCCTCATCGAAGCCGTTATTCCTTCGTCGGCGAAAGAAGATGACAAAGTTCCAAACCGGACCAGACTGGTCCGACCGTGTTCAATGTGAAAATCGGTTGGTTCAGGCCCAATTCGACTGGTTTTCTCAAAATTAAAAAATTCTAAATTCATTCTCTATCTAATGATGGCTTCAATTCCCCAATTTGATCATTTTAAGCCACCAAGAAAAATAAATTTAGAAATCGGTTCAAGTATGGTTCAAACTAGTTCAATCCGGTTCAGGTCCAGTTCACCCTGAACCGGCCTATTTTTTCGTCCCATTTTTCCCAAGGTTCCTTTGCATGATATCTAGGACTCTTTGAGTTATTTGGGATTAGTCGATTTCCCAATTTACCCTTTCTTTATCGGTTATGGTTTGTGAACCAGCTCAGTTTTCTCTTTTGAACTGACCGGTTCTCTTCCCGATTTTCTTATGTTTAAAGGGATGGGGTTTACAATCGAAGTGCTCAGTATGAGGTATTGGTGGTTATAAGCACTACTAGATGACAAAGGAGCATAAGGGAAGTCTATCGTCCAATGACTTAGGAAGCATAGGGAGCTTCATGTGCATTGAGACTGATGCGGAAGGGGGAGAGGTCTCGTCCCACATTTGCGGACAAAATGTATGAATTCTAGTCTTGGGTCTAAACTCCATCCTTTTAGACCAAGGAAACCGGAAAAGAGAACAAAAAATTTTAGAGAGAAAAACCTAGAATCTTAACGAACCAAAATTGGTAAAGAAGGGTCAACACGGGAATTTAGAAAATCCTAAGTAGCCAACAAATCATAGAAATCATGGAGAAGAACCATGAAGTGGATTGGATGTGAAAATCAGACCGGATCAGGGTGAACCGGACTTGAATGGGGTTGTACCAGGTTGAAACGTGAAGAACCATTTCAAATATTCTTTTTTCTAGGTGGCTTAAAAATATAAAATTCAAAAATTAAAGTCATCATTAGATAGAAAATGAATTTAGATTAATTTAGAAACTTTTAACTTTTGGAAAACTAGTTGAATCGGGCCTAAATCGGCCAATTTACAATTTGGGTCAGTGAACTCAGTCGAACCGAACCAATCAATGGTCAAGCCGGTCAACGGACCACTGCCAGGTCAGTGCCTAGTTAGTAGGCATAACCAATCAATGCGTGACACATGGTGAAGGGCACCCAGTCAACCGCACATTAAGTACCTGGAAGCGATGACCAATTAGAGCACGACACATGTCCTTGATCAATGGTCAGAGGAGGAAAATCCATGTCAGCGATGATTGACCAATAGAAGAGCGACACGTATCCCAATCAACAGTCAATATCGAAAAGGCCCATCAGTAAAGACTGACCAATGAAGAGTTGACACATGGCAAGGGTTCCACGTCAGCATCCGAAAAGATGTCGGAGAAATGACCAACCAATAAGAGGTCGACATGTGGTAGTGCCACGTCAGATGACCTCAGCCAATCAAAGACTGACACGTGGCAGTGGCACTATGCATGAGGAGGGAAATCTAACGCGTTTAAATTAGCCAATTAGAGGACATCACGTGTCACGATCAAAGGTCAACAAATCCTTTATCTTGTGAGCCAAATAAGTAACAAAAGTACCAATTGAAGCTGCAACAAATATAAGAGTGGTGCATATCCATAATGGTCCATAGCTACAAGAAGATTTAAATTCTGAATGTCATTGAAGATTATAAGAGAATTCTCAAAGTAAAAGAGAAGATAGGGATTGTAGATAGGTCAAATGAACAATGTATGGAGATAAATCCAAAACTTTCCCAATTGCTAGAATAATAACCTTTATTTTTATTATATACATTGAAAATAAACTTTTTTTATCAGTAAATTGCTAGAGTACAAACCTAAATGTGCATACAGGATGATAAAATCTAAATGCTGACATTTCTATGGAAATTTGTCAGGGAGATCAAAATCCATTATGGTATCTATTATTTCATTGAATTAAAATAGAAGCACTTACAGATCTGGATTGCTTGATATTTTCTCGTTAAAATTTCCTCTAAATGGAACGGTCAGCAACCACCAATGAAGGAGCAACCAATGGGAGGTTGTCACGTGTCCGGTCAAGGAGTCAAAGGCTGACTAGGCTACTAAGTAGGAAGTCGCATCAGCAAAGCTAACCAATCATATAGCACCATGTGACAAATCCGCACATGCATAGCACAATGTCATCTTCTTCCTTAGTGGTTGACAGGAGAGAGAGAGAGAGAGAGGCAATCTTCCGGTGACCCGAAAACTCCTCCGACCTAATCGCCTGCGGGCGAGTCTGGGGCTAACTCCTATGCCGGTCGGTAGCTCTATCTGTTGTCGAACTCCCTATGTCACGCCCCGACCCGGTTTGGTCAGATCCCTGTGATCAACCTACCGATCCCTTGGTTAAAGAGGGTTCCCTCCCTTCTTTTATTTAAGAGGAGTCAGACGTAAATTCAACCTTGTTTCCTAGAATAGCATAAATTAATCTAATGCAAGCTTAAAAGGAACTTTAAGCATACTTGACAGAGGGTACATCTTCACGCTCTCTTTCATTCTATCTCCTTACTCCTTAAAAGGGGTGGAACATAGCAGACGTCCGACCTGAATGCCACTTCATGTTTGTATGAAGACGAAGACCTCATCCCGAACCTAACCCAGTCTCATGCACAAGAAGCTTACAGAGCTTCAAGATTGACTAGCACGACGAACTGCCCTTATCTTCACCAGGTTGTCCAGTAGCCCTTAGAACCCATCACTACCCCCTAGGGCATCTTGGTGGTCACGTACCACAAGTGCATGCACAAACAAGAGTTTTCATACCATAGCCATCATCTTTGGTTCCAATGGTCTAACGCCCTCAATGCTCAACACGATCTGCAGTTGTTTGTCTAGGTCGGTTCGTCGACCTAGCCATGACGCACTACCATCAATCCATCAAGCACTGTCGGTCCTAACTCGGTACCATGGCAAAATCACACAACCAATTTCATTAGAAATTTTCATGGCTCTTCTTATTCAAGTTTGTTTACAAGCTTTTCCTTGTGTCCACAGTCATGGGCCCACTGTACGTGTTTTTCCAAAAATGTGCATTTAGCCCCATGAGTTCAAAATCTAAGGCCCTGTCCTATCTAAGCTGTTCTAGCTCCTGTCAAGAAGGACTCTCAAATGTTTTAAGCATTGGCACACAGCCAAGAGAGAACACTTTTGACAAAAATTCATTTTTTTAACTCATCACACCAACGAAGTGTGATGATATTTCTCCTTACAACAGGTATGCGGGTTTCTCCTTTCCTCAAGGATATTTATCATACTAACCGGGTATGATACATAATTAAGCTAACTCTCAACCTTAAGTAGGATTTTTAACTTTTAAACTTACTCATCACCCCAACCTAGTATAATATTTAAAATGTCCCACTCACCCAATAACTGTAATGTGTTCATCCCCAGTTGATTTTCCAAGTCCACGCTACCTCTCTTGCTTGCGTTCCGATCCCAAGTGTCCCTACACAGTTTGGATATCATTATCAGGAAACGTTCGGCATGACAACCCTTTTTTTTCTCACGTATAGGTGACCAGACCCAAATCTTGGTTTATTGCACTTATGTCCCTAAGTTTTATTTTTCTTAACTTTAGGTCCATAATGCTAACTTTTCCCCAAATTGAGTCCCAAAGGCTTCCAAAATTCCCTTTGGGTCCTCAATTTACTAAAAATTGTGTAAGGGGTTTAAGTTTTCCAAATTTCCAATTTGGTCCCCAATTTTTCAAAAATTACAATTTTGCCCCTACTTTCCCAAAAATAGTAATTTGGACCCAAATATTTTGAAAATTAGCCAATTGGTCCCACATCATCTTTCTCATTTTCAATTGGCCCTCAATTATGAGAAATTGCATGTAGGTCCCTCAAATTTTTAAAATCCCCAATTTCCCCCAAGTTTCACCCAAATTTCTCCCCTTCAAACTGATCGAACTTGATTTCTTTAAATTGGCCATTCAATCGGGGTTAATTGCTCCAATTGATTGTATGGATCAGTTCCCACACTTCCACATGATTCAATTGAGCTTTGAATCGCATGATTTGAGTCTGAAATGCGCTCAAACAAAGCTTAGCCAGAAAAATGTTCATAGAGAGAGAAAGCTTCGAAAGCTTACCATCGGAGGTGCGGCAGTCCGAGCTCTCGATATGGGGAGGTAGCTCTCGTCCTGAAGTTCCTTCTTGGATCAAGAATCAATACAATTGTAGTCCAAATGAGGGTGAATTTTATTAGTGATATTCAGCACTTTCTCTCTCTAACACCAATTGGCAACAACGGAGCAGGGTCAAATTGGCTTACCTTTTAGCTCTGTTGAGGTCCTGTGAGTGTCTGGAGTGTCAAGGATGCTTGGTTTGGCTAGAGGAGGTCTAAATTTGGCTGAATTCAGCTTGGCCAAAATATGGCACCTTTAGTCCGTCAGAGCTACTTCATTGTTCGATTCCACTGGCGCTTCTCCGGCAGTCCTCGGGTTGAGAGGAGGTTGTTGTCAAGTAGCTAACTTCCCTCAGAGTCTATAGGACCCAACCTCGCCTTCTAAGGCTGAGAAAACTACCCAAGTCGGAGCTCTAGTTTGAGCTTCATCAAAAAATGGAGCAGTTAATAGAGAATGGCGATTTGTGGCGTATGGAGGATGAATGGAGAGGAGCACTTTATATAGGGAGCTCGGGGACCTTCTACCCCACCACTTTACATTTTGGTCGAGCTTATCCTCGCTCAAATATTCCTTCGCTAGATAGATAAGTTTTTTGCATTAATAAATAGTGTTATCATCCTGAGGAAGAAGATGGCATTGTTCCGAACTGGACTGGATGAGTCTGACCGGGGTCAACGGTGAAAATCGGGTGGTTCAGGCTTATTCGACCGGTTTTCTCAAAATTAAAAAATTTTAAATAATCTAAATTCACTTTATATCTAATGGTGGTGTCAATTTCCTAGTTTAAACATTTTAAGCCACCAAGAAAAATGAATTTAGAAACCGGTTCAAATATGGTTCAAATTGGTTCAATCTATTCACTCCGATTCATGTCCAGTTCACCCTGAACCAGTCTGGTTCTCTCTTCTCATTTGTTCCAAGGTTCTTTTCCATGATTTTCATGACTCTTTGATCACTTGAGATTTGTCAATTTCCCGTTTTACCCTTTCTTTACTGGTTTAGGTTTGTTAACCGGTTCGGTTTTCTCTTTTGAATTAACCGATTCTTTTCTCAATTTTTTTATCTTTAAAGGACGGGGTTTACACCTTATATAAAGAGCACCCCTCCTCTCAACTTCCTCATCCCACAACCAAGCGAATAAGAAGAAGTGCTCCTTTTTTTGGCAAGTCGTAAACCTGTGCTCCGACACCAGGCATTTCTTCAATCTTCAAAGTTACATTTGGTGTCTCTGGAACCGAGAGGAAGTTCTCCACCCAACTGCACCCTCCATTCAGCTTGAGAACCACCGTAGGAGCATCGTCAAGCTCAAACAATGTTGTTGCTCTAGCAATCGTAAAGAGGCCAAATTGCACAAGTCAAATTTCAGTCACCTTCGACCTCGTGCTGCTCGGCCAAACCTTCCACAGCCCTCCTCGACTAACCCTCGACCCCTTGAAACCTAGAAGATAAGATAATTCCGCCTAGTTTTGTTAGAGTAGTAAGGTTGTAGAAATTGGAGCACTAAAACTTCTCTCATCAAATTAACCTTGCTCCAGCCACTAATTGGCTCACTTTTTAATCCTAGGAGGATCCCCTAGACGAGCACTAGCTGCCCCAATTTAGAGCTCTGACTATCACCCCTCCGCTAGATAAAAAACTAAGCTATCTCTCTCTAGAAAGTTTTTTCGGCGAAGCTTTGTTTGAGCTTGATGATGAGCCAATTGACGTCGTTCAAAGGTTAGAATGTTCGTAGGGATATGGGGAAAATGATTTGCAACATGATATGGGACAATTAACCAAGTTTAAGTGTCCAATTGAACAAAATGAGAATTTGGGGGTCAAAGTGAAATTTTTAGAAAAATTGAGCGATTTGGGAATTTTTGGAGAATTGGGGTGAAAATTACAATTAAATGAAAATTGGGGGAGTTTTGTGAAATTAACTTCCAATTGAGGACCAATTCGCAATTGGATGAAATTAAGGGTCAATCGGTGATTTTGAGGAAAATTGGGGACCAATTGGTAATTTTGAATAATTTAATGATCCATTGGTAATTTTGGGAAATTTTGGGACCTTGGAGGAAAATTGAAATTCTTAGGGACCTAATTAAAGATAAATTGAGAATTAGGGACCTAAAGGCAAAATTATGACCTTTAGGGACGTAATTGTAATTAAGGCATAAAGTGATGCCCTATGTGCAAGTACACAAAACTATAAGGTCTCTTATGCTAAGTTTTTCCTGATGAGAATACTCAAACTATGTAGGAGTTGGTTGTCCAAGTATCTATGCAGAAGAAGATCGAAATCTCACCGGAAAGATCACATCACTATTACTGGGTGAGTGGGATTTTCCCACATCATACCCTGTTGGGGTGATAAGTATCGTTTTAAGATTGAAAATCATTTTCTAGAAACGTTTTTACCTGACTACGTGAAATTGCTTAAACGTTTTGGGAGACATTTCTGATGAGAGCGGGAATAGCTCCAGTAGGTCGAAGACCTCAATTTTGAAACTTATAGGGCCTAAAGCCTAATTTTGGAAAAATCGTACAGGTCAAAGCCTGTAGATAAATAAACTTATGAGCTAAGAAATATTTTCACAATCATTACATTGTGTGAACCACTACCATGTCAAAGTCGGACCGTCAACTCGATGGGCTAGTAGCTGCAGAGCCGAAGTCAAGTCTTCAAACATGTTAGGCATAGCAATTATGGAGTCGAAGCCGAGTGTCGGGATCGTTGGGTCGGTAGCCCCAAGATGATGAATATAAATAATAAAACCATTTTTGTGCATGCACCAATTAAGGAACCATCGAGGCAACCATTATGGAGTAGTGTTGGTTCTACACACAGCAGGACAACCCATGAAGCATAAGGGAAGTTTCATCATCTAATAAGTCTCGAAGCTCGGAGTAGCTTCCTACGCACTGAGACTGAGGTGGAAGGGAGAGAGGTCTCATCCCACTATAACAGACATGAAGAAATTACCGGTCTAAGGGTTGAACAATTGAAGTCACAGACTTTTATCAGGGCAGACAGTAAAGACACTCCAGTCCATAAGTGGATGCAGTCAACGTACTGTATCAACGAATGTATGAACCATTCTTTATAAAGGGTGTATGATTGTATACTAAACCAATCCCAAGCAAGGGGAGAATTGCAATGTTTTCTAAGAAGAAGGAGAAGTAGATAAAATCTATGAACATAAAATATTTTTCCTTTACGAAACCTCACCCTAATAACCACTCACTAAATTATTGAAACTCACCCCCTCCCATAACCCCTTACAAGGTATGACATACACTAGGAGGAAAAGAGCAACAAGTAGGAAGCCTTCAATCACTAAGGTACGAATTTAACCATACTTTATTTTGATTTCTTTGCTTTGTAAAAGCTAGTTAACATGACATTTGTAAACTACGTCCCTTAAAGATAAAGAAACTAGGGAAAGAATCGGTCAACCCAATGAGTAAACTGAACCGATTCATGAACCACAACCGTTAAAGAACGGGCAAATTGGGAAAATTTACAATTAGTGAGTGACCCAAAGAGTCATAAACACCGTGGAAAAGGAATTTGGGATGAATTGGAAGAGAAAACCAGATCGGTTCAGGTGAAATGGATCCGAACCGGATTGAACCGATTTGAACCATTAGTGAATCGGTTGCTAAATTCATTTTTCTAGGTAGCTTAAATTATTCAAATTAGGGAATTGACGCCACCATTGGATAGATAATGAATTTAGATTAATTTTAAAATTTTAAATTTAGAAAAAACTCAATCGAATCGGGCTTGAACTGGTCGGTTTAAGCATTGAACCCAGTTTGAACCGGTCCGATCCGATTCGGAACAGTATCGTCTTCCTCCTCCAAACAATGGCATTGTCGGAAAAATGAATAGCATAGGTGGAAAGGAAACATTTCCGTTTAGGACATTTCAGGCCATCAATGAGCATCATTAAGATGCCAAACATACAGCCAATGAGTCCACGAGCTCCCTATGAAAAGAGCCCCTCTTCATTCATCATCCTCACACTTAAAAACTCCACACTCTCTCAACTACTTAGTTTTCCGATAAAGCTCGAACCAAAGCTCCGACATAGGGGTTTTTCTAAGCCAAAGAAGGTGAGGTTGGGTTCCTTAGATTTGGGGAGAAGTTAGTTACTCGACGGTAGTCTACATTTGATCCGAGAATCGTCAGAGAAGCACCGGCGTAATCAAACAATGAAGCAGCTCCTACGGACTAAAGCTGCCTATTTCGGCCAAGCTGAAATAGGCCGAATTCAGCCCTACTCAGGCCAAACCAAGCTCTCCCAACACCGCTACAATCCTCACACGACCGAATTAGAGCTTAAAGGTAAGCCAATCTGGCTCCCCTCTGTAATTTTCGATCAGCATTAGAGAGAGAAATGGTGAAACTTAACTAACCAAATTCTCACTCAATTCGACATGAATTGTTGCAATTCTAGATCCTAGGAGAAACCTCAGGATGAGAGCTACTTACCCCGACTGAAAGCTCGGACCGCCGCACCTCCCACAGTAAGCTTTCAAAGCTCTCTCTCTCTATGCACAATTTTTCGGCGAAGCTCTGTTTGAGCTCGTTTCGACCCCAATTCATGCGATTCAAAGCTTAATTGAATCATATGATGTGTAGCAACTCAATTATACCTTCAATTTCAACAATTAACCCCAATTGATTGGTCAATTTGATGAAATCATATTCGGCCAGAAGGGGAAAATTGGGGAAAATTTTTAGGGGAAATTGGGGATTTCGTAAAATTGAGATACCAAATTACAATTTCCCAAAATTTATGGTCAATTGACCATGAAAAAGATGTTGGAGGACCAATTGCTCAATTTTTTAGATTTTGGAGTCAAATTGTCATTTTTATAAAGTAGGGGAAAATGGTAATTTTTGAAAAGTTTAGGACCAAATTGGAAATTTGGAAAACTTGAACACCTTAAATGATTTTGAGGAAATTGAGGACCCAAAGTGAATTTTTAGAAGTTTCAGGACCAATTAGGGGAAAAGTTAGCATTAGGGACCTAAAGTGAAAAAAAAAGAACTTTAGGGACCGAAATGCAATTAACTAAAAATTTTGGACATTTTCGTTCTAACGTGAGGAATGAAGGCTATCATGCCGAATGTTAATAAACAAGGATGTCCAA
Organism: Trapa bicornis; assembly: GCA_030064425.1. Classification (NCBI taxonomy): domain Eukaryota; kingdom Viridiplantae; phylum Streptophyta; class Magnoliopsida; order Myrtales; family Lythraceae; genus Trapa; species Trapa bicornis. Next base: position 10,912,136 of record CM057753.1, on the reverse strand, counting down.
ATCGTGTAGGAACACAAAGGACTGGAACTCCAGAAAGGATAATCTAGTATGGAGGCAACACCCCACTAAGAAGGAACACATAGCGATTACCAAGTAAGTGGGTTTATTCACGTCATACCCGATTGGATGATGAGTACATCAGATATGAAAAACCACTTCTATGTGAAATTTTGACATAACACTTGATTGGAGTGATGTGAGAACTATGCAGAAAAGCTACTTAACATTTGTAAGTAGATCATACCAGGTTGGTACGATGGACTTCCTAGAAGAAAATAGAAAACTCGCTTACCGGTTGTAAGCGGAGATGTCATCATGCTCGATTGGTGTGATGGATGGAAAGTTTATTTTTGTCAGAAGTGTTCTCCCCTGACTGTATGTCAATGCTTAAAACTTTTGGGAGACCTTCTTGACGAGAGCTAGAATGGCTCATATAGGACAGAGGCCTCGATTTTCGAACTTAAGGGCTAAAATGCCATGTTTTGGAAAATCACGTACAATGGGCCCAAGGCCAATTGGCACGAGTAGAAGCTCGCAAACAAACATGGTGATTAGCCATGAAAAATTTTAATAAATAAATTTTGTGATTTTGCTATGGTACCAAGACAGGATCGACACACTCGATGGACTAGCGGTAGTGCGATAGGACCAGGTCGATTGACCAATCTAGACAAATAGTTGTAGGTTGAGTTGAGGGTCGGGGTCGTTGGACCAGTGGCACCAAAGATAAACAACTTTGTGGAAAACTTTTCTTTGTGCATGCACTTGAGGTTTAGGACCATCAAGATGCCCATGAGGGGTAGTTATGCATCCTAGGGGCTATTGGATGACATGGTGGAGATAAGGGTAGTTTGTCGTGCGAGCAGTCAGGGAAGCTCAACATATCTTCATGCACATGAGGCCGAGGTGGGGTTGGGATGTGGTATCTGTCCTCATACGGACATGAAGTTGATTTTGGGTTTGAGGGTTAGATGTCGCGAACATCCACTCATTCCTAGGGTAGAAGCGGACAAGCTTTTATCTAGGTGGCCGATAAAGTCGCTCTGGCGCCACAAGTTGGTCCGGTGGATGGGCTGCCCTATGAATATTTGATTCCCTTCATGATGAATGGCATGTGTTGTCTATTAAACACACCTATGGTGGATAATAAGGAAAAGTGTTTGAAAATTGAAATTTGAAGAAGAAATTATCTTAAAGGAAATAAGGAGTCTAGCACACTCTAATTAAAATCTATTTTTTATGAAAATTCATTTCCAACACCCATTCACTAAGTTGTAGAAACTCATCGCTCTTTTCTATCCCTTTTCAGAAGTAGATAAAATGATTAAGGAAAACACCCGGACCTATCTCTTGTCAGGTATGCTTAAAAGTATTTTTTTAGGCTTACATTTTATTGATATATGTTATAACAGGGAATAAGGTTAGGAATTCGCCTGGCTCCTCTTGATTAAAGAAAGGAAGGAAAACCCCTCTTGAACTAAGGGAGCGACAGGTTGATCACAGGGATCCGACCAAATCGGTTCAGGGCATGACAACTTGTGTGGTATCAGAGCTAAGTTCCCTTTAAGCATTATCAATACTATGTCATGACACTAATAAAACCTTAACTACCGTGTAGGAAGGAGAGCCCCTAGAAAGTTCGCCGTTCAATCCAATCCTCCACACATGACCTTGAAAAAGATGCCTACCTCAGGGAGGCAGCTATTCAACGATTCCTACAAGGTGAGAAGAGAGTGCCCAAGGATATGGTTGAGGATTATTGGAAACTCGTGGAAGCCCTACTATAACCAAAGGGCATTACATATCCTCCTCCAAGACAAGAGGAACATGTTCCTTCCTCAAGGAGCCCAACACCTCCTTTAGCCCCACAACAACCTAAGAGAAATCACATTAAGAAGGAGGCCTGGGACAACTATTGGGATACTTATGCCACCTTTATGAAAGTCCACCAAGTACTCCCACCTACACAGTCCAGCTTCAATCCTTCTCAATGGATGAAGTGGACATATGAGTGTGAGGTTGAGGTGTTAAAGTGGTACGGACTAGAGGCCTACCAGCTTCTCAAAGCCATCAGACCATCAATCCCGTAATAATTCTAAGGTTAACTCCCGACCTATGACCCCAAGGGACTGGGGGTAGAAATTCTTTTTAATATGCCAAGTATGGCGAGAAACTATTTCTTGAATGAATGAAAATCTGCTTTTTATTCTTGAATAAAATTTTAGTCTCTTTAATAAATATAACTAACAGAAACAGGAGTATGCCAATGAGGATCAGAGTAATGAGTAGAGAAGAGATCACCTAAGGAAGGAAAACAATGGGTTACTACTAGTTAATACACGACTTTACACCTATATAAAGAGGTCATCCCCATTCGTTCTCCTCACACCTGAACACTTCCCTCTCTCTCTCTACTGCTCCATTTCCCGGTGAAGCTCGAACTAGAGTTTCTACTTAAACATGTTTCTTAACCTCGAAAGGAAAGGTCAAGCTCTTTAGAACCGGGGAGAAGACAGCTATCAGATAGTAAACTCCAGTCAATCCGAGAATCGTTGGAGAAGCGCTGGCATGAAGGAATAGTGAAGTAGCTCCGGCGGATTGAAGCTGCCCTATTTCGGCCAAGTTGAAATTGGCCATTTCAAGCCCTCCTCAGGCCAAACGAAGCCACCCAACATTTCCTCAGCCTTTCCACGGCCGAATTAGGACCGAAAAGTAAGCCAATTCGGCTCCCCTTTACAATTTTCGATCGGTGCTAGAGAGAGGGTCGACCGAATTTCAATGACAAAATTCTAATCCAATTCTAAATCAATTGATGCGATTCTTGATTTTATGATGAACCTTAGGACAAGAGCTATCTGCCCAAATCAAAAGCTCGAACCGTCGGGCCTTCACCGGTAAGTAATCGAAGCTTTCTCTCTCTATAGTTCATTTTCCGGCGAAGCTCCGTTTGAGCTTGTCCCAGCATTAAAACTTGTGATTCACATTTCTAAAGAATTGTATAAATATGTAGAAACTCAATTTCAACAATTGGAAATGTTTGATGGGTCAATTTGATGAAATCAAATTCGGTTGTGTTAATAAGTTGAAATTGGGGGAAAATTGGGGATTTTCGAAATTCAAAGGATCAAAATAAAATTTTATGAAATTGAGGGTCAATTGGGCATGAAAATAATTTTGGAAGACCAATTGAGGAATTTTGAAACTTTTTGGGCAAAATTTACCATTTTTGTAAAGGAATGGCAAAATGGTAATTTTGGAAAAGTTGGGGGACCAAATTGGAAATTTGGGAAATTAAACCCCTTTTTGTGAAATGGAATAAATTGAGGTCCTATGATAAATTTTAGAAGTTTCGGGACTAAATTTAAGGAAAAACTAGCATTTGGGACTTAAAGTTAAAGAGAAATAACTTTATGGACATAATTATAAAAAAATGAAAGTTTGACTTTCTCATTCATTTGGAATGAATGAAGGCAATTAGGCCAAAGGATAATAAACCAAGATGTTCATTTCACGTAGGAACACAAAGTACCGGGAACGCCAGTAAGGATAAGCTCGCGTGAATACCAAGAACCGGTCTAGTGGAATTCACGGCATTAACGGGTGAGTGGGTTTACTAACATCATACCCGGTTGGAATGATTAGCACAACTTAAAATTTAAAACCACTTACCGGTTGTGGGTGGAAATTTTATATCATACCCGGTTGGGAATGATAAGTACCTCGATATGACAACCCACTATTTAGTAGTATTTTAAACATCACTACTTAGAGGAAGTGATGTGAAAATCATGCGGAAAAACTATTTATCAGTTGTAAGTAGATCATACCCGGTTGATATGATGAGACTTCCTCGAAGGAAGTCGAAAACTCGTTCATCGGTTAGGAACGGAGGAGACCTTTTCGAAGGTATCCTTATACAGGACGGTATAATGGATAGAGAAAACATATGTTTTGCCGGAAGTGCTCTCCCCTGACTATGTGCCATTGCTTAAACAATTTGGGAGACCTTCTCAACGGGAGCTCGAATAGCTCTGATAGGCCGGGGGCCTCGGTTTTGGAACTTGGAGGCTAAATGCCAAATTTTGAAAATCTCATACAATGGGCCCAAGGCCAGTTGGCATGAGCAGGAGCTCGTAAACGAACATGATATATGTGCCATAAAACTTAATAAGTGAATTGTTTGGCCATGGTACCAAGATAGGACCGACATGCTCAGTCAACTAGTAGTAGTGCGACATGACAGGTCGACGGACCAGTCAAGACAAACAACTGCGGGTTGAGATGAGAGTCGGGGCCGTTGGACCAGGGGCACCACATATTACATGCAAATATGAGAAAACATTGTTTGTGCATGCACTGTGAGTACGGGATAATCAAGACGCCCATGAGGGGTAGTGATGCGTCCTAAGGGCATTGGACGACCTGGTGGCTATAAGAGCAATTCGTTGTTCCAGGTGTCTATGCGAAATCTAGAGTAGCACCAAGCGCATGAGACTAGGGTGGGGACGGGATGAGGTCTCTGTCCTCATACAGACATGAAGAAGTGATTTTGGGATTGTGGGTCGGATGTCACATACATCCAATCATTCCCAAGGTAGAAGTGATCGTACTTCTATCCGGGTGGCAGGAAAAGTCGCTCCAAAGCCACTAGCGGGTTCAGTAGTGATATTGACATGCAAATGTGTGTAACCTTCATAATGAAGGATGTCTGTTGGGTGATGACATACCGGTAACTAAGAAATAATGGAAAAACCCAAATTTTTAAATGAAGGGATTTTTGAAAAGAAAGTTGTCTGGCACACTCCATATAAATGTTTTTCTTAAAAGTTAAAAGTAGACCTTTAAAAACCCATTCACTGAGTAGTCGTACTCACCCCCTCCCTTATATCCCTGTCAGGAAATCTCGGAAAGCCTACCCTGAAAGACAATCAACTAAGACACCTGTAAGATAGGTATGTAAAGTTTAAAACTTCATGCAGTTTTGATTATGTTATTCTAGGAAATCATGCAAGTTTAAAGGATGCCTTACTCTTTACGGATTATAATAAGGGGAAACCCTTTAATAAACCGGGAGAGTGGTGGGTTGTTCACGGGGATCCGACCAAACTGGGTCGGGGCGTGACAACTAGAGTGGTATCAGAGCCTGTTTCCTCAAATACATAATCAAGACTTGAAAATATAGTAACTAATAGGATTTATCCTAAAATTTTTAGATGGCTCCTAGGAGAGGAACCAAGAAAACTTGGAATGGCTCTACTCAACACCCTACCTCTGTAGGGAGACAACCCTAGAAGCTTCCCAAATGCTTGAGACCAGGCTGAAATGTCAAAAGACCAAATGGGGAAGTATCCTGGAGAATGGTGCTAGGACCTATTAGTGGCACAACTCTAAGTATGGAGGAAGACATTTATCAAGAATTCCATAGCTCCTTAGTTATTTTGCCACCATTTCCTGTGATAGGGCTGAAAGCCTAATTTTTTGTATCCCCCTATTAATAAAATACTCAAATTCTCAAAACTCTCTCTACTGATGATGCAATCATGTTGGGAATATGGCCTAAGGAAAATAAAGCAAACCCACACTATCCTGGAAGCTAAGGAAAAGTTACATCCTTGTTATGGAAGATGAATTAGGGAATAAAGAAACCTAGGAAGACTCTTACCATGACCCTTAAGCAAATGAGATTCAGTAAGAAAACTGTCAAAGTGATCAGACTCAAAGAACGGTAGAGCACCAAACCAATAATAACCCTGGAAATGCCCTACTCGAAGGAAAGAAGGGACCACAACAATCCATGTAAAGGAATAACCTATTACAAGTATGAACAATTGAGACATTACCTGAAGAAGTGCCCAACCCTACTAAAGACAAGTACCAAGATAAACTATTATAGGTGTAAGGAAAGAAGGGGTGTTTCACACCTCATAAATTCAGGGCAATAACTCCTCAAAGGCAACGAAGGACTGGATACCGAAACCATGGAGCTAGTTAAGTAAGTGATTCACCAAGAGGTCAAGAAATGATAAGGTAAATGCAAATTTTAAATTTCTTCTTAAGAAGGTCAACCCGAGAAAGATACCTCAAGAGTAGGGATAAGCTACATGGGAAGTATATCTAGAACCCTCTCATAAGGGGCACACAAAGAAAAACATCCCCCGAAACTCTAGGGAATGACACAGTGAGAGTGAAGAAGAGAAGGAATACGCTATGAAAAGGAATCATTGGTTGGCGGATGTGCAAGGAGCCAACCCCTCATTAGAAACTACTTGAAGGAAGGAAGTATCAGAGGCCAAGACTAACCTACTTTTGAAAAGTGATATAATTTTAAAGTACTACCTCTTTTGGAAAAAGCAGAAAAGTCAAAAATCGAAGTCTCTGACCAACATACCTAAGGAAGACCGGGAAGTAGAAAGGACTACACCCTAAAAAGGTCAGTGAGATGACATTAAGGACAGAAGTACTCAAGAAGACAACTGCCCAAAGAAGACCTAAACCAAGAGACTGGTGGAGGCGGGGTAGTTAACCAACTAATACGCGGAAGAACCATGATGTAAGTTTCGACAAGGAAGAGAGGCGGAAAGGTCAAATACTCTGAAAGAGAAGGATGAAAGAAATCCCTAAAAGGACCAAAAGGCCAAATTAACAACCAAACCCAAGCCAAGAAAGAAATAGGTAAGCTTCTCACATAATGATTAAGAAATCTTGAAACAAGGAAGATTTGTACTCTCCTTAAGGAAATAGACAGGTATTGTGTATGAATGAGGATGTGGATAGAGTATAAAAGATGTCCTACAAGACCTGAGGAGTAAAGGTAAACAGGAGAAGACAAATTCAAGAGTAGAAATCCCCTAGAGCAAATGTAAAAAGGATTGTTTGGAGAAAGGAAAAGAATTCTACAAAGGAAGGAAGCCCTGAAAAGACATGTGTATCCCAATTGAGAGGAAATGGAACCAACCGAAATAGAAGGAACGATAAGCTCACAAAGGAAATGTTGGTTGAGATGGAAAAGTTGAGTACCAAGGAAAAATGAGGTCCTAAGAAGGAAATTAAACTAAAGGAATTATTGATGGGCGGATGGACACAATGTTGGGTGAAAGGAACCAACCCTTAATTAGGAAATGTTTCTAAGGAAGGAAGTATCGTTATGGCCTAGGCTGACCTGCTTGGAGGGAAGAGGAGAACCAAGTAGAAAGAGGAAAACTAATAACGACAGACAGCCAAATAGAATAAACAAAACCCTAAGAAGGAATGAGATGTAGTAAAGACTACCCTCTATGATGGACAATAGCATGGGCATGAAGAACGAGTGATACAGCTGCTCAGATGATTAGAGCAGAAAAATAAAGAATTGTGAAATGCTTGTGAACAAATCAGAGGGGATTAAGGCCAAAGGAAAACACTTGAGTAGAGGATATCATTGGGAATGATGATGGATCTAAGAAAGGATGAAACCCAGCATATCAGTAAAACATCTGGAAATTTAATTAATTGGAACCGGAAATACTAAATAAGGAAGTCGAAAAGGAATGAGTGGGTAAGGAGAACCAACACAATTGGGTAAGTGGAGTTAATAATGGTAAAAAAAGGAGGATAATTGAGGAATACTATCAAAAGAAAAGAGAAATGAACTTATACGATCCCGGAAAGGTCTAAAAGCTAAGAAAGACACTTCAGGAGATGTTCTAGAAATCAAATGGACAGAGACGGGTCCTAGAAAATGTCATATTGTAAGGGCATGTAAGCGCAACAACCCAAGGAGAATATGACTCAAAGTAAGGAAGAGTCAGCTAATAAGCATGACGAGGTCGAATATAAAAATTTGGACCGAAGTTATAATAGACAATGAATGGAGGAAGGGTCAAAATAGGACGAAAAAGTGATAATAAAGAAAACTGTGGAAATAAGTACGTAACGCTCGAAAGAACATTGAGCTAAAGGTTTCAACGACCAAGGGGTTAACTAGACACGGGAATGGTTAGGTATCTTGGAATTCCCAATCTTAAGTACAGAACCTTAGAGGGAAGAATGTGCTCTAAGCAAAGAAAGATATAAATCTAAGAATATACCCTGAAGTAAGGTATGTCTCATTATGATATACTCCGTGGAGGGAGTAAATAATATAAAGGAAAATAAATTGCTTAAGAGAAGGATGTAAAAAGGACAAATTGAAAGAACAAGAGAAGAGTTTGCATGTTAAGCAAACAACAAATGGACATCAAAGAAAATGGTTCCTCATGCAAGGTTGCAAATTAAGTTTTGGGGACAAAACTCCTAAAAGAAGGGGAGAGTTGTAAACCCCACACTTTTGAGTTGAGGAAAACCAAGAAAGAACCGGTCAACCCGAGTAAGAAAACCGAGTCAGTTTGCAAACCGGATCATTTGGGAACAAGCAATTTGGAAATTTACAACTTTCAGGTGATCCAAAGGGTTCATTAAACCTTGGAAAAAAAATTTAAGACAAGTTAGAACAAAAAAACCAAATTGGTTTAGGTGAACAAGAATCCATAATAACTTTGAAGTTAAGCATGCTTATCCGAGAGTACGCCTTATCATAAATAGCCATAAATTAGTATATATTTAATTATTGTAATTAATACCAATAATTTAATACCTAAAATAAATTATTAGAATTAATACCAATAATTTATGGTAATATTAATACTAGTAATAAATCTCTCCCATTTAATACACGATTTTACACCTATATAAAGAGGTAATCCCCATTCATTCTCCACACACCTGAACACTTCTCTCTCTCTCTCTCCACTGCTTCATTTCCCGGTGAAACTCGAACCAGAGTTTCGACTTAAACATGTTTCTTAACCTTGAAAGGAGAGGCCGAGCTCATTAGAACATGGGAGAAGACAGCTATCTGATAGCAAACTTCAGTCAATCTGAGAATCATTGGAGAAGCGCCGGCATGAAGGAATAATGAAGCAGCTTCGGCGGATCGAAGCTGCCCTATTTTGGCCAAGCCGAAATTGGCCATTTCAAGCCCTCCTCAGGCCAAACCAAGCCCTCCCAACACTTCCTCAGCCTTTCCACGATCGAATTAGGACTGAAAGGTAAGCCAATTCGGCTCCCCTTCACAATTTTCGATCGGTGCTAGAGAGAGGGTCGATCGAATTTCAATGACGAAATTGTAATCCAATTCCGCATCCATTGATGTGATTCTTGATTCTAGGATGAACCTCAGGAAAAGAGCGTTCTACCCAAATCGAAAGCTCGGACCGTCGTGCCCTCAACGGTGAGTAATCGAAGCTTTCTCTCTCTATAGTTCATTTTCCGGTGAAGCTCCATTTGAGCTCATCCTGGCGTTAAAAGTTGCGATTCACAATTCTAAAGAATCGTATAAACATGTAGAAACTCAATTTCAACAATTGGAAACGTTTGATGGGTCAATTTGATGAAATCAAATTCGGTTGTGTTAAGACGTTGAAATTGGGGGAATATTAGAGATTTTCGAAATTCAAAGGATCAAAATGAAATTTTATGAATTTGACGGTCAATTGGGCATGAAAATAATGTTGGAAGACCAATTGATGAATTTTGACATTTTTGGGGCAAAATTTACCATTTTTGTAAAGGAAGGGCAAAATGGTAATTTTGGAAAAGTTGGGGGACCAAATTGGAAATTTGGGAAATTAAACACCTTTTTGTGAAATGGAATAAATTGAGGTCCTATGATAAATTTTAGAAGTTTCAAGACTCAATTTGAGGAAAAACCGGCATTTGGGACTTAAAGTTAAAGAGAAATAACTTTAGGGACCTAATTGCAAATAAATGAAAGTTTGACGTTCTCATTCATTTGGAATGAATGAAGGCAATTAGGCCGAAGTATAATGAACCAAGATGTTCATATCGTGTAGGAACACGAAGTACCAAGAATGCCAGCAAGGACAAGCTCGCGTGAATACCAAGAACCGATCTAGTGGAATTCATGGCATTAACGGATGAGTGGGTTTACTAACATCATACCCAGTTGGAATGATTAGCACAAGTTAAAATTTAAAACCACTTATCGGTTGTGAGTGGAAATTTTATATCATACCCGGTTGGGAATGATAAGTACCTCGATATGACAACCCACTATTTAGTGGTATTTTAAACATCACTACTTAGAGGAAGTGATGTGAAAATCATGCGGAAAAACTACTTACCGGTTGTAAGTAGATAATACCCGGTTGGTATGATGAGACTTCCTCGAAGGAAGTTGAAAACCCGTTCATTGGTTAGGAACGGAGGTGTCCTTATACCGGGAGGTATAATGGATAGAGAAAACATATGTTTTGTCAGAAGTGCTCTCCCTTGACTGTGTGCCAATGCTTAAACAATTTGGGAGACCTTCTCGACGGGAGCTCGAATAGCTCTGATAGGCTGGGGGCGTCGGTTTTGGAACTCGGGGGCAAAATGCCCGATTTTGAAAATCTCGTACAATGGGCCCAAGGCTAGTTGGCACGAGTAGGAGCTCGTAAACAAACATGATATATGTGCCATAAAACTTAATAAGTGAAATGTTTGGCCATGGTACCAAGATAGGACTGACATGCTCAATCAACTAGCGGTAGTGCGACATGACAGGTCGATGGACCGAGCAAGACAAACAACTGCGGGTTGAGTTGAGAGTCGGAGCTGTTGGACCAGTGGCACCACAGATTACATGAAATATGAGAAAACATTGGTTGTGCATGCACTGTGAGTACAGGATCATCAAGACGCCCATGAGGGGTAGTGATGCATCCTAAGGGCACTGGATGACCTGGTGGCTATAAGGGTAGTTCGTCGTTCCAGGTGTCTGTGCGAAATCTGGAATAGCCCCAAGCGCAAGAGACCGGGATGGGGACAGGATGAGGTCTCTATCCTCATACGGACATGAAGAAGTAATTTCGGGATTGTGGATCGGATGTCCCATACATCCACTCATTCCTAGGGTAGAAGTGGTCGTACTTCTATCCGGGTGGTAGGAAAAGTCTCTCCGAAGCCACTAGCGGGTTCAATAGTGATACTGACTTGCGAATGTGTGTAACCTTCATGATGAAGGATGTGTGTTGGGTGATGACACACTGGTAACTAAGAAATAATGGAAAAACCCAAATTTTTAAATGAAGGGATTTTTTAAAAGAAAGGAGTCTGGCACACTCCATATAAATATTTTTCTTAAAAGTTAAAAGTAGATCTTTAAAAACCCATTCACTGAGTAGTCGTACTCACCCCCTCCCTTATATCCCTTTTAGGAAATCCTGAAAAGCCTACCTTGAAAGACAATCAACTAAGATGCCTGTAAGACAGGTATGTAAAGTTTAAAATTTCATGTAGTTTTGATTATGCTATTCCAAGAAATGGTGCAGGTTTAAAGGACGCCTTACTCTTTACGGATTATAATAAGGGGAAACCCTTTAATAAACCGGGAGAGTGGCGGGTGGTTCAAGGGGATCCGACCAAACTAGGTTGGGGCATGACAGTTCACCAAGGAAGATGAATCCTAAGGGAAGGAAGAAGAGGTCTTGTGCAAGGGAGGTAAGCTTCAAAGGGTACAGGACTAGTGGAAGTCTAAGGAGTTAAGGAAAAGCTCTATGGATAAAAGTAAGGAAATCAAGAAGGAATTGGACTATTTCAAGGGAAATCAATGGAATGGAATCTAACCAGGAGGAAAGTAAGAAAGATATAGGAGTGCCAAAGATGTTAAGTCAATTTGGGATAAGATAAGGAGGAAGGAAAGAGGAAAGGAGTATGGTAGGAAGAAAAACGAAGGGATAATACAAGTACCCTTAAAGGAATTTTGATAGGTAAGACACAAATTATGAAGAACTCAACTACAATCAGGAGTTTCTCAAAGGAAAGATTTTGGAGGGCAAGGAGGAATCAAGAGCGAATAACCATACTGATGATAGAATGGTGTAAGAAGAAAATATGGGTAAAACTTTCAAAATATCATTAAGAGGGTGGAACGTGAAACTCCTAGGATGGAAGTCCATAGAAAAAGGATAGGATAGGAAGTGGGACCATGGAAGGAAAAGCCCCAAGATAAATAACTGATAGATAAACCATCAAAAGTTAGAACCAAAATATGGTCTTCATTAAAAGGCATTGATGGTTAAGGACATACCTGGATGGCTAGGTGTGATCTACTATAGAAAAGAAGAAAAGCCAAATGAGATTTAAGATGGACTTAGTTGAAGGAAATAACTAATAACAATAGAGTAAATAGGAGAAATAAATGATGTCCTAAGATGGATTGAGAAGTGAGAAGGATTATGCCCTAAAAAGGGAAATTAAGGAATAAGAAGACTTAAGAGATAGCGGCCTCAAGATAACTTGGCAGGAAGACTAATAGGATCAGGGTAATTAATGAACGGACCCTTGTGAAGGTCAACACTCCAGTAAAGAAGGGAAAGGTGGAAAGGCTAAAAATATTTGAGAAAATAATGATGAAGGAAAGCCAAAAAGTGATCAATGGTTGAAATGGGAGTAATGACCAAATAGTCATGAGAATGTTAAGCAAACCTCTTGTAGGACGATCAAGAGATCTTGAAATAAAGAAGAGGTGAATTCCACCTAAAAGAAATAGATTAGTACAGGAATAAGGGAGAATGAAGGTGGGGGTATAAAAGAAGTACATGTGAGTTTTAAAGACTAAGGTAAGCAATAGAGGATGGCATCAGAGAATACCAGTTAAGGCTAGATGCCCTAAATGGCAAAACTGGAAGAGAACCCCGAGAGAAATGAGTATAAGCTACCAAGGAAGGAAACCTTGGAAGGACATAAGTGTCCCAATTAATAGATGATAGGATCAACAAAAGTTGAGATGAGATAAACTCATCAAAGATGTGCTGGTTAAGATGGAAAGATTAGGTACAAAGGAAAGGTAATCAAGAGGACCCAAGGAGTAAGCTAAATCCAAGTAACGTGTAAGTAGGAAAACGGCATGAAAAGATGTCGTACGAGTAATACTACCCATAAAAGAGAAGATAGAGGAAAGCACATCTAAGAACCATGGAAAAGTAAACCCTTTAGTTAACAAGTGATTAAAGTAAGTGATCACTAACTTCAAGACTACTGGTGGTCAACGCTAAATTGATGGAAATTAAAGAGAGGATGACTAGCCATAGTGTGAAGTGCCCGAAATAAGATCAAGAATCAGAAATGTCTCATGTAATGATAAGAAGGTTGAGCATGTAGTCCCTAAGGTGAAATTCTCTATTGTGAGGGACATAGTAGAGAACAAAACCGAAATAAGGGAGCCTTCACAACAAGTAATCGACACTAAAGACCGAAGGAGATTAACTCGGAATAAGAATTGTGAAGTGATCACAAGAGAGTAAGAGTAGATTAAGAGAAAGGAAAAGTACTTGAGGAAAGGATGCCACTAAATATGGGAAAGGACATAAGAAGGGTAAAAAAATTGGACGAAAATGAATTAACACTGAAATCTATGAAAACAAGTATGTAGCATTTGAAAGGACACCAAGCTAAGGGTTTTGACAATAAAGAAAATGACTAGACATAGGAATGATTAGGTATCTTGGAACACCCAAGCCTGAAAATCCTGAGTAAGGAACCTCAAGGGGGAGAACCTTGCTATAAGAAAAGAATGATGTGAATCTAAGGATATACCCTTGAACTCTCAGGTAAGATATGCTTAGCAGGGATGAGCTCCATGGAATGAGTAAGCAATGGAAAGGAAATAAATTTCTCAAAGTACGTGTTAGAATGAGGCTAAGTGAAAATAATTGAAATGTTCGTATCTCAAACAAACTTCAAGTTGACATCGAGTGAAGTTATTTCCTATGCAAAGGTGTGGAATAAGTTTTGGGAACAAAAATTCAAAAAGGAGGGGAGAGTTGTAAACCCCATCCCTTGAAGATAAAGAAATCGGGGAAAGAATCGGTCAATCCAATTGAGAAAATCGAACCGGTTCACGAACCCCAGCCGCTAGAGAATAGGCAAATTAGAAAATTTTACAATTCCCCAGTGACCCAAAGAGTCATAAAAACCTTGGAAAAGGACTTTGGGATGAATTGGAAGAGAAAATGAGACTGGTTCAAGTGAACTGGATTGAACTGTTTTGGACTGATTTGAACCATCATTGAACCGGTTGCTAAATTCATTTTTCTAGATAGCTTAAATTATTCAAATTGGGGAATTGAAGCCACCATTCGATAGAGAAAGAATTTAGATGAATTTAAAAATTTTTAATTTTGAAAAACTCGGTAAATTGGTCCTGAACCAGCCGGTTTAAGCATTGAACCTGGAACGGTCTGGTCTGGTCTGGTTCAAAATAGTGTTGTCTTCTTCCTCCAGACAATGGCATTGTTCACTCACCGAAAAAATGAACAGTGCCAGCGGAAGGGAAACATTTCCATTCAGGATGTTTCAGCCCATCAACGAGGGCAATTAAGGTGTCAAACGAATGGCCAATGAGTCACCGAGCTCCCTATATAAAGAGCTCCTCCCCATTCATCCTCCTCACACCTAAAACTCCACTCTCTCTCAACTACTCAGTTTTCCAATAAAGCTTGAACTAGAGCTCATACGGATAGTGAGGTCGGGTTCCTTAGATTAGGGGTGAAGTTAGCTACCCGACGGCAGTCTCCATTCGATTTGAGAACCGTAGGAGAAACATCGATGTAATCAAACAATGAAGCAGCTCTTGCGGTGCCCTATTTCGGTTGAGCTGAAATCTACTAATTTCAGCCCTACTCGGGCCAAAACAAGCTCTCATAACACCCCCACAGCCCTCACACGACCGAATTAGAGCTAAAAGATAAGTCAATTCGGCTCCCCTCTATAATTTTTGAACAGCATTAGAGAGAGAACTGGTGAAACTTCACTGACCAAATTCTCACACAATTCGACATGAATTATTGCTATTCTTGATCCTAGAAGTAACCTTAGGAAAATAGCTTCCTGCCCCGATCAAAAGCTCGGACCGACGCCCCTTCAACGGTAAGCTTTCGAAGTATTCTGTCTCTACTAATAGTTTTTCGGCGGAGCTCCGTTTCAGCTCGTTTCGACCCCAATTCATGCTATTCAAAGATCAATTGAATTGTATGGATGTGTAAGAACTCAATTATACCATCCATTTCAACAATTAACCCTAATTGAATGGTCAATTTGATGAAATCAAATTCGACCAATTTGAAATGGGGAAATTTGGGGATTTCGTCAAATTGAGGGACCAAATTGCAATTTCCCAACATTGAGGGTCAATTGACCATGAAAAAGATGTTGGAAGACCAATTGGTTTTTTTTTTAGATTTATGGGGTCAAATTACCATTTTTATAAAGTAGGGGCAAATGGTAATTTTTTAAAGTTGGGGACCAAATTGGAAATTTGGAAAACTTGAACCCCTTAAATGATTTTGAGGAAATTGAGGACCCAAAGTGAAGTTTTAGAAGTTTCGGGACTCAATTTGGGGAAAAGTTAGCATTAGGGACCTAAAGTAAAAAAAAGAACTTTAGGGACCTAAATGTAATTAACTGAAGATTTTGGACATTTTCGTTCTTACGTGAGGAATGAAGGTTATCATGCCAAATGTTAATAAACAAGGATGTCCAAATCATGTAGGAACACAAAGGACGGGAATGCCAAAAAGGATAATCTAGTATGGAGGCAACACCCGACTAAGAAGGAACACATAGCGATTACCAAGTAAGTGGGTTTATTCACATCATACCCGATTGGATGATGAGTACATCAGATATCAAAAAACCACTTCTATGTGGAATTTTGACATTACACCTGATTGGAGTGATGTGAGAACTATGAGGAAAAGCTACTTACCGGTTGTAAGTAGATCATACTAGGTTGGTACGATGGACTTCCTAGAAGGAAGTAGAAAACTCGCTTACCGGTTGTAAGCGAAGATGTCATCACACCCGATTGGTGTGATGGATGGAAAGTTTATTTTTGTCAGAAGTGTTCTCCCCTGACTGTATGCCAATGCTTAAAACTTTTGGGAGACCTTCTTGACGAGAGCTAGAATGGCTCATATAGGACACAGGCCTTGATTTTTGAACTTGAGGGCTAAAATACCCGGTTTTGGAAAATCACGTACAGTGGTCCTAAGGCCAGTTAGCACGAGTAAAAGCTCATAAACAAACATGATGATTAAGCCATGAAAATTCTTAATAAATGAATTTTGTGATTTCGCTATGGTACCAAGACCGGGCCGACATACTCGATGGACTGGCGGCAGTGCGACAGGACCAGGTCGATGGACCAGTCTAGACAAATAGCTACAGGTCGAGTTGAGGGTCAGGGATGTTGAACTAGTGGCACCAAAGATAAACAACTTTATGGAAAACTTTTGTTTGTGCATGCACTTAAGGTTCGAGACCATCAAGATGCCCAAGAGGGGTAGTGATGCATCCTAGGGGCTACTGGATGACATGGTGGTGATAAAGGTAGTTTGTCATGTGAGTAGTCAGTGAAGCTCGATGTAGCTTCATGCGCTTGAGATCGAGGTGGGCTTGGGATGACGTCTCTGTCCTCATATGGACATGGAGTTGATTTCAGGTTTGAGGGTTGGATGTCGATAACATCAACTCATTCCTAGGGTAGAAATGGATGGGCTTCTATCTAGGTGGTCGGTAAAGTCACTCCGACGCCACAAGTGGGTGCAATAGACGGACTCCCCTACAAATATGTGAGTCCCTTCATGATGAAGGGTGTGTGTTGTCTCTTAAACACACATATGGTGGAGAATAACGAAAAGTGTTTGAAAATCGAAATTTGAAGAAGAAATGATCTTAAAAGAAATAAGGAGTCTGGCACACTACAATTAAAAACTATTTTTATAAAAATTCATTTTCAACACCCATTCATTGAGTTGTAGAAACTCACCCCTCTTTTCTATCCCTTTTAGAAGTAGATAAAATGACTATGGAAAACACGAGGACCTACCTTTTTTCAGTTATGCTTAAAAGTATTATTTTAAGCTTGCATTTTATTGATATATGTTATTCCAAGGAACAATGTTAGGATTTCACTTGGCTCCTCTTGATTAAAGAAAGGGGGAAAACCCCTCTTGATCCAAGAGAGCAGAGGGTTGATCATGGAGATCCGACCAAACCGGGTCAGGGCGTGACAACGCCTTTACTTTTCATGTCCTATCTGGGTCAAGGTACTTGGGTGGTGCAAGGAGACCTAGCGGGTTGCTCACGGGGTTCGGAGAAAACTAGGTCAGGGCGTCACATGGGTATTGGTAATTGATGCCCACACAAACTTTGGTGGAAGTTGTGAACTTCTACTAAGGTGGACGGTAAAGATGCTCTAGTCCTTAAGTGGGATAGTGGGGAATTGTTCTACGATGTGTGATCCCCTTTAATGATAAATGGGCGGATGGTTGTGTGCTAATCAAATACACAAACTAAATAAACTTCATGAATGTTTAAATACGTTGATAGTTTAACCCCTCACTGAGTTATGAAAACTCACCCACTTCTTTGCCCTCTTTTAGGGAAGCATGTACTCCAAGGAGGTGTGAAAAGTCAAGCAAGAAGCCTGCACATATAAGGTACGAAACATTTACTACAATAGTTTTGAATTACTTTTTTTTTTTTTTGGAAAACTAGCAAGTCGTTCGCCTTTACTTTCCTTGTTCCACCCTAGTAGAAATATCCGGATAGAGCAAGTAAAGGTGGCGGGTTGTTCATGGGGTTCTGACCAAACTAGGTCAAGGCATGACATAGGGAGCATAACGGAAGTTTCTCATCCAGTAACTCAGGAAGCTTTGGAAGCTTCATGTGCATTGAGACCAAGGAAATAGTGGGAGAGGTCTCATTCCACTATAACGGACATGGAGGAAATTTAGGTCTGAGTGATGAGAGGTAAGGCTCACTCATATTTGGGGTCGAAGGTGGGACCTTCTATTAGGGTGGTCAGTAAAGGTGCTCCGAACCACAAGTGGAGTAGACGAGGACTACTCTACGAATGTGTGAAACCTTTGATGATAAAAGTGTGGGTGTTTGTGTGATAAACTAGTACAAATAATGGTTGTAAATAAATAAACTACCAAAAATGTTTGCCTAAGGTATGCTACAAAATTTACCCCTCACTGAGTTGTAGAACTCATCCCTCCCCTAAACCCTTTTTTAAGGAAAACCCTCCCTTCAAGAAAATTGAAAGCTAGAGGAGCAAGCCAGAACTATCGGCAGGAGGTAAAGATTTATTTAGTTGTTTTGTAAATTTTGTTATGGAAAACCTATGTACTTCTAAGCCTTTACCTTCCCCAGTCTATTTGATAGAAATACCAATTTAGTACAAGGAAGGATGGTGTGTTGATCACGGGACTCCAACCAAACCGGGTAGGGGCGTGATGGTGTATGATCATAAACAGGACCATAAGACGACCAGCATATAGTAGTGATGGTCCTAAGAATGGCTAGTCAACAAGATTAGTACAATGGAAACTATCGTTGGGCCAATATGTCGTAGTGATAGTCTTAAGAACAACTGGTTGATAAGATTAGTACAAGGGAAGCTATTGTTGGGCCAATATGTCACATAGCTCTAGGAGTATTATGTGCATTAGACTTGACGAAGTTGGAAGTTCTAATCCCTTTATAGTGGATAATTAAATCAATATGCTTAGAGGTTGGGCAATGATGCTCACACAGACATCCTGACATGGACATTATGATTCAATCAGACATGTGATCGATGTTGTAGCCTCGTACCAAGTTTATTGGTAAAGTCACACGAACTACAAGTGGAACAAATATCACTTTTGTTCTGCGAATGTGTGAACTCGTCACCTTGGGTCAAGGAAACTGGAAAAGAACTCGTCAAATTAAGGAGAAAACCGAACCACTTAATGAACCGAGAATGATAAAGAAGGGTTGAATTGAGAAATTTAAAAATCCTAAGTGACCAAGATATCACAAAAATAATGGGGAAGGTTCATGAAGGAAATTGGATAAGAAAACCGGACTAGTTCAAGGTGAACCGAACCTAAACCAGAATGAACCAGATTGAACTGGGTTGAACTATAAATGAACCGATCTCTAAATTCATTTTTCTAGGTGGCTTAAAAAGATCAATTTGGGAAATTTATGCCACCATTGAATAGAAAATGAATTGAGACAAATTTGGAAATTTTTAATTTTGAGAAAATCGATCGAATCGGGCCTGAATCGACTGATTTTCATTTTATGGTCACTGGACTTGGTTGGACCAGACCAGTCAATGGTCCAACTGGTCAACGGACTCTTGACTGGTCAGTGCCCAATCAGCATGAATGCGACCAATTAGAGCTGCTCTATTTTCCTGCGAAGCTCAAACTAGAGCTCCAACTTGGACACTTCCTCTAGCCTTAAAACTGAATTCGAGTCCTATAGACTCGGGAGGAAGTCAACTACTTGACGTCTACCACCAACCGACCTAAGGATCGTCGAAGAAGCACCGACGAGCTTGAATAGTGAAGCAGCTCTAATGGACCGAAGCTGCTCTATTTTGGTCTATTGAAATTCAACCAATTCAGCCCTCCTGCATTGTTGTAGTTCGTTCAAGATAAAGAAATTGATAGAGTTCATTGGTCAAATTACTAATAATCATGATAGCAATTACCCCAATTCGTGATCCTAGGAGGACCCTAAGGACAAGAGCTAACTTCCCCAATTAAGAACTCGGATCGTCGCGCCTCCAACAGTAAACTTTCAAAGTTTTCTCTCTCTACCTTTAATTTTCTAGCGAAGCTCTGTTTGAGCTCGTTTCGGACCCAAATCCTGCAATTCAAAGTGCAATTGAATTGTATGGTAGGGTAAAAACCGATTCATATCATCAACTTGAGAAACTAACCCCAATTGAATGGCCAATTTGAATAAATCAAATTCGATTAGTAGAGAAGGGTAGAAATTGGGGAAATTTGGGGATTTCAAAAACCTGAGGGACCTCCATGCAATTTCTCAAATTTTAAGGTCAATTGGTAATGAGAAAGATGTTGGAAGACCAATTGGTCAGTTTTCGGAAGATTTGGGGTTAAATGGCTATTTTTTAAAAGTAGGGGCAAAATAGTAATTTTAGAAAAAAATTGGGGACCAAATTGGAAATTTGGAAAACTTGAGCCCTGTTCACAATTTTTAAGTAAATTAAGGACCCAAGGAGGATATTGGAAGTCATTGGGACTTGATTTGGGGGAAAATTTTAACACTAGGGACCTAAAGTCAAGAAATATGAACTTTAGGGATCTAAGTGCAATAAACTAGAGATTTAGGCCTAGTAACCAATACTGAAAAACTAGAAAGCTTTAACGCCAAACTCTAACGAATAAGAGTGTTCAAACCATGTAGGGACTCTTGAGACCGAAATGCGAACAAGGGAGCTAGACTCAGACTTGGAGAACCGGCTAGGGACGAAGGCGTCAGAGTCACCGAGTGAGTGAGACTTTTTCAAACATCATACCTGGTTGGGATGATGAACAATTTCATTAAAGGAAAACCCACTTACCGGATTGTAAGTAGGATTAATTAAACATCATACCCGTTTGGTATGATGAACTTCTTTACCGAAAATAAAAACCCGCATACTAGTTGTAAGCGAGCCTATCATCATGTCTAGTTGATGTGATAAGCTAAAAAGGAAGACAAGAGCTAAAACAGCTCTAACAGGCCAAGGGCCTTGATTTTGAACTCATAGGGCTTAAGGCCCAGTTTTGAAAAACACGTGCAATAGGCCCAAGGCTATTGGGCACAGGCTGAAGCCCGTAAAAAAACATTAATAGGAAGAGCTATGAAAACTCTCATTTAAAATGGAAATTAATTATGTGATTCACCATGGTAACAAGTCAAGATCGACAATGCTCGATGGATTAGCGGTAGTGCGTCAAGGCCAGGTCGACGGATCAGCCAAGACAAACAGCTGCAGGGCAGGTTGAGTGTTGGGGCTGTTGGACCGTCGGTACCTATGAGAATGGCTAAATTATGAAAATTATTGTTTGTGCATGCACTTATGGATTTAGAACCATTGAGCATTGTCGATCCAGATTTGGTACCGTGGCGATTCACACAATTAAGGTCTGAGTGATGAGAGGTAAGGCTCACTCATAATTGAGGTCGAAGGTGGGAACTTCTATTAAGGTGGTCGGTAAAGGTGCTCTGGACCACAAGTGGAGCAGACGGGGACTGCTCTACGAATGTGTGAAACTTTTGATGATAAAAGTGTGGGTGGTTTGTGTGATAAACCAATACAAATAATGGTTGTAAATAAATAAACTACCAAAAATGTTTGCCTAAGGTATGCTGCGAAATTTACCCCTTACTGAGTTGTAAAACTCATCCCTCCCCTAAACCTTTTTTTCAGGGAAAACCCTCCCTTCAAAAAAATTGAAAGCTAGAGGAGCAAGCCAGAAGTACCAGCAGGAGGTAAAGAATTATTTAGTTGTTTTGTAAATTTTGTTATGGAAAACCTATGTACTTCTAAGCCTTTACCTTCCCCAGTCTATTTGGTAGAAATACCAATTTAGTACAAGGAAGGGTGGTGGGTTGATCACGAGGCTCCAACCAAACTGGGTTGGGGTGTGAGGGTGTGTGATCATAAACGGGACCATAAGACGACCAACGTATAGTAGTGATGGTCCTAAGAACGGCTGGTCAACAAGATTAGTACAATGGAAACTATCGTTGGGCCAATATGTCGTAGTGATAGTCTTAAGAACAACTGGTTGATAAGATTAGTACAAGGGAAGCTATTGCTGGTCCAATATGACACATAGCTCTAGGAGTATTATGTGCATTAGACTTGACGAAGTTGGAAGTTCTAATCCCTTTATAGTGGATAATTCAATCGATATGATTGGGGGTTGGGCAATGGTGTTCACACAAACAGTCTGACATGGACATTTGATTTAATCAGACATGTGGACGATTTTGTAGCCTCGTACCAAGTTCATTGGTAAAGTCACTCCGAACTACAAGTGGAACAAATATCATTTTTGTTCTGCGAATGTGTGAAACTTGTCACCTTGGGTCAAGGAAACTAGGAAAGAACTGGTCAAATTAAGGAGAAAATCGAACCACTTAATGAACCGAAAATAATAAAGAAGGGTTGAATTGAGAAATTGGAAAATACCAAGTGACCAAGATGTCACAAAAATCATGGGGAAGGGACATGAAGGAAATTGGATAAGAAAACCGGACCGGTTCAAGGTGAACCGAACGTGAACTAGACTGAACCTAATTGAACTGGGTTGAACTATACATGAACCGGACTCTTAATTCATTTTTCTAGGTGGTTTAAAAAGATCAATTTGGGAAATTTATCCACCATTGAATAGAAAATGAATTGAGACAAATTTATAAATTTTTAATTTTGAGAAAATCGATCGAATCAGGCCTGAATCGGCCGATTTTCATTTTCTGGTCACTAAACTTGGTCGGACCGGACCACTCAATGGACTGTTGACTTGTCAGCGCCCAATCAGCATGCATGCGACCAATCAGAGCGTGACGCCTGGTAAGGAGTGCTCTGTCAGTCGGTCAACAGTCAGCGGGTGCCTAGTCAGCAGCCACGCCATACACGACTAGCCAATGAGAGGCTGCCACGTGTCCAATAAAAATGGCTGACATGGGGGCTGAGTTGGATCGCCATCTCAACAGGACCAACCAATCACATGTTGCCACATGGTCAGTTCGCACGTGTGAGCTTCACATATGTGGAACAGTGTCATCTTCCTCCTCCGTCTGATGACATTATTCATCGAGGAAAGATTTTTCTTTCCTTTTTCGGTGAAGGAAATTTGCTCTGATTTCGGCAATTTCCAATTAAGATGAGCACAACCAGTATGGAAACTGGTTGGGCAGAGGGTCCCCGAGCTCCCTATATAAAGAGCTCCCCTCCGTTCATCCTCCACACACCTCAATTCCCTTCTCTCTCTGAAGTGCTCTATTTTCATGCGAAGCTTAAACCAGAGCTCCAACTTGGGCACTTCCTCTAGCCTTAAAAGTTGAATTCGAGTCCTACAGACTCGGGAGAAAGTCAATACCTAACGTCTACCTCCAACCGACCTAAGGATCGTCGGAGAAGCGTCAGCTAGCTTGAACAGTGAGCAGCTCCAATGGACCGAAGCTGCTTTGTTTTGGTCGATTGGAATCCAACCAATTCGGCCCTCCTCCATTGTTGAAGTTTCGTTCAAGATAGAGAAAGTGATATAGTTTATTGATCGAATTCCTAATAATCCTGATAGCAATTGCCCCCAATTCATGATCCTAGGAGGACTATGAGGACAAGAGCTAACTTCCCCGATTAAGAACTCGGATCGTCGCGCCTCCAACGGTAAACTTTTGAAATTTTCTCTCTCTACCTTCAATTTTCCGGTGAAGCTCCATTTGAGCTCGTTTCAGACCCAAATCCTGCAACTCAAAGTGCAATTGAATTGTATGGAAGGGTAAAAACCGATTCATATCGTCAATTTGAGAAACTAACCCCAATTGAATGGCCAATTTGAATAAATCAAATTCGGTCAGTAGAAAAGGGTAGAAAATTGGGAAAATTTGAGGATTTCGGAAAATTGAGGGACTTCCATACAATTTCTCAATTTTTAAGGTCAATTGGTAATGAGAAAGATGTTGGAGAACCAATTGGCCAGTTTTCGAAAGATTTGGAGCCAAATGGCTATTTTTGAAAAGTAGGAGCAAAATAGTAATTTTAGAAAAAAAATTGGGGGTCAAATTGGGAATTTGGAAAACTTGAGCCCTGTTCACAATTTTTAAGTAAATTAAGGACCCAAGGAGGATATTGGAAGTCATTGGGACTTGATTTGGGGAAAAAATTTAACACTAGGGACCTAAAGTCAAGAAATATGAACTTTAGGGACCTAAGTGCAATAAACTAGAGATTTAGGCCTAGTAGCCAATATTGAAAGACTAGAAAGCTTTTACGCCAAACTCTAACAAATAAGAGTGGTCAAACCATGTAGGGACTCTTGAGACCAAAACGCGAACAAGGGAGCTAGACTCAGACTTGGAGAACCGACTAGGGACGAAGGCGTTAGAGTCACCAGGTGAGTGAGACTTTTTCAAACATCATACCCAGTTGGGATGATGAACACTTTTATTAAAGAAAAACTCACTTACCAAATTGTAAGTAGGATTAATTAAACATCATACCCGCTTGGTTTGATGAACTTCTTTACCGAAAATAAAAACCCGCATACCGGTTGTAAGCGGACCTATCATCATGCCCGGTTGATGTGATGAGCTAAAAAGGAAGATTTTGTCAGAAGTATTGTCCCCTGAATGTGTGCCATTGCTTTTGGGAGACCTTCTTGACAAGAGCTAGAATAGCTCTAACAAGTTAAGGGCCTTGATTTTGAACTCATAGGGCTCAAGGCCCAGTTTTGAAAAACACGTGCAGTAGGCCCAAGGCCATTGGGTATAAGCTGAAACCCGTAAACAAAAATTAATAGGAAGAGCTATGAAAACTCTTATTGAAAATGGAAATTAATTATGTGATTCGCTATGGTAACAAGTCAAGATCGACAATACTCGATTGACTAGCGGTAGTGCGTCAGGGCCAGGTCGACGGATCGGCCAAGACAAACAGCTGCAGGGTAGGTTGAGTGTCGGGGTCGTTGGACCGTCGGCACCTATGAGAATGGCTAAATTATGAAAATTATTATTTGTGCATGCACTTATGGATTTAGAACCATTGAGCATTGTCGATCCTGATTTGGTACTATGGCAAATCACATAATTAATTTCCATTTTAAATAAGCATTTTTATTGCTATTCCTATTCATATTTGTTTACAAGATTCAGCTTGTGCCCACTGGCCTTTGTCCCACTGCACGTGTTTTTCAAAACTAGGCCTTAAGCCCTATAATTTCAAAACTGAGGCCCCTGGCATGTTAGAGCTATTCTAGCTCTCGTCAATAAGGTCACCAAAATAGTTTAAGCAATGACACACATTTAGGGGACAACACTTCCGACAAAATCTTCCTTTTTAGCTCATCACATCAATCGGGCATGATGATAGGTCCGCTTACAACCGGTATGCGGGTTTTTATTTTTGGTAAAGAAGTTCATTATACCAAACGGGTATGATGTTTAATTAATCCTACTTACAATCCGGTAAGTGGGTTTTCCTTTAATAAAAGTGTTCATCATCCCAACCGGGTATGATGTTTGAAAAGGTCTCACTCACCCAGTGACTCTAACGCCTTTGTCCCTAGCTGGTTCTCCAAGTCTGAGTCTGGCTCCCTTGTTTGCGTTCCGATCTCAAGAGTCCCTACATGGTTTGACCACTCTTATATGTTAGGATTTTGTGTAAAAGCTTTATAGTTTTTTAGTATTGGCTACTAGGCCCAAATCTCTAGTTTATTATAATTAGTTCCCTAAAGTTCATATTTATTTACTTTAGGTCCCTAGTATTAAATTTTTCTCCAAATCAAATTCAAAGTACTTCCAATATCCTCATTGTGTCCTTAATTTACTTAAAAATTGTGAACGGGTTTCAAGTTTTCCAAATTTCCAATTTGGTCCCCAATTATTTTATAAAATTATCGTTTTACCCCTAATTTCCAAAAATAGCCATTTGGCCACAAATCTTCTGAAAATTGACAAATTGGTCCTCCATCATCTTTCTCATTATCAATTGACCTTAAATTTTGAGAAATTACATAGAGATCCCTCAATTTTCCGAAATCCATAATTTCCCCCCAATTTCTACTACTCTCTACTGACCGAATTTGATTTTTTTCAAATTGGCCATTCAATTGGGGTTATTTTCTCAAATTGACGATATGAATCGGTTTCTACACTTCGATACAATTCAATTGCATTTTGAATTGTAGGATTTGAGTCTGAAACGAGGTCAAACGGAGTTTCGCCAGAAAACTGAAAGTAGAGAGATAAAGATTCAAAAGATTATCGTTGTAGGCATGACAATCCGAGTTCTTAATCGTAGAAGTTAGCTCTTGCATTTAGGATTCTCCTAAAATCAAGAATCGGTACAATTGCTATTAGGATTAATGGGAATTCGATCAATAAACTCTGTCACTTTTTCTTTATATAATCGAATTACAACAACCAAGTAGAGTCGAATTGACTTACATTTCACCCTTGAAGATTGTGTGGTGGCCAAAGGGCTATGGGAGGAAAGATCTTTGAAGCTCTACATGAGTTAAGGCCAAAGGCGTTCTCTGTCAGTGGTCTCGATCCATTGTTCCCGGGTCCATCGGTCTGATCCGGCCACCGAGTCCCAGGTCCATGATGGACCCAGGGTCCAACACATCTGGATTTGGGATCCGGTCGAGTTCCGAGTCTAGCCGGGTCACCCCAAACTCATACCCCAAGCTCTATAGGATGACTAACAAACTTCTCTAGGTCGAGCAAGCTGGACATTGTAGTGACGGGGTTTGGTTTATGAATCAAGATCTTCACAAGCCGGCTCAACAATTTTGTAGGTCGATGCGAGTCAATTGGAAACAAAAGTCTTCAGGAAGGGATTGAATTATGATTAATATAAAAAGAGGGAGAAAATAAGAAAAAAGAAACCTCAAGGATCAATTCGAATTAACAAATAAGGAGTCATGTTAGGCGCACATATGAGGAGACCGTTCGCCAGCTCCCTCCAATCTCCATTCATGGCGGTCAATAGAGCTTGGGTGACCTTGCTTGACTCTGTAGCTTCGGTTTTGTTCTCCCTCCTTTTCCTGGTTACGACGACGACAGAAGGTATTAGTTCTGGTGTCTATAACAGCTCCGGATTTTTCAGCCTCAAGTACAGTTTTTCTGACCAAGAGCGGTCTCTGAGCGTCCTCAAAGCTCACGATACCCAGCGCCAGCTCCAGATTCTCGCAGGTGTCGATCTTCCGTTGGGCGGAATTGGCCGTCCCGACACTGTCGGGTAAGGCTCTTGAATTTTTATTCTGCAATTCACTATCTCTTGGAGACTTTATTTAGGGTTGACTTTGATGATTAGAGGTTTCGAATTACCATAGTGTTTAATTTACATCTCTTTTCTGTTTCATGTATGTTAGTTCAAACTCGTAAAGGCTTCAATATTGATCAGTATTTATGGATTAAGAGGAAGTGTTCTACAATCTGATTTTTTTTTTATAAAGCCCATGGCTAGAGTTCACTTTTGAGGGTTGAGTAGAATATACTTTTTCTTATTGTATCCACATAGAACATGAGTAATTCTATGTTTTGTTGTATGTAAGATAGACATGGATCCATACATGGCGGCCGTTGATATTGTTGTATTACATTTAGTTAAAACAAGGAATAAAACTGAATGGGAGTGGTTGTGCATACCTATTACTTGAAACTCATTGGTAAAGTGATTATCTTGTGCCATAGAGATGGTTTGTAGTTGAAGCTTTAAAACATGTTGAGAATCTTCTGATTTATTTTTTATTCCCTACGGGGATCCCTGTATACTAATTAGAGTACTTTCGTTCACCCTTTTAGGCTTTATTACGCCAAGATTGGGATTGGTACACCATCAAAGGACTACTATGTACAAGTTGATACTGGGAGTGACCTTATGTGGGTCAATTGCATCCAATGCAGAGAGTGCCCCAGAAGAAGCTCTCTTGGTGTATGCCCTGTTTTCAACCTCTGATTGTTCATCATTATATATATTTTTTGGAACTGAAAGAGTATTTTATTTCCATTAGATAGATCTCACGTTCTATGATGTTGAGGATTCCGACTCTGGTAAATTGGTTTCATGTGATAACCAATTTTGCTTAGAGATAAATGAAGGTCCATTGTCGGGTTGCACAGCTAACATGTCCTGTCCATATCTTGAGATATATGGTGATGGTAGTTCTACTGCGGGTTACTTTGTGCAAGATATTGTACAATATGCCAGAGTTTCTGGTGATCTTCAAACCACAACTGCCAATGGAAGTGTTATATTTGGGTTAGTTTCCAAAATACCCCTTTTAATCCTTTTTTCTAACCATGCAGTTTCTTCATTGAAATTGATTCCTCCAAGTTGATCTGGAAAAATTTGGAAACAATTATTGTGGAACATGATTTGGCACCATTATGGAATTATTGCAAGAAAGTTGTAAACACTAGCAAAAACTGTCGGTACAAGTTTTTAGTTTTAGGAATGTTTAGTAGTGACTTTTTCATGTGAATTCTTCAAAATACATTCATGTACTATTCACTAATATTTTCCCTACTTTGTTGTAGGTGTGGTGCTAGACAGTTGGGTGACTTAGGCTCATCAAATGGAGCTGCACTTGACGGAATTCTTGGTTTTGGGAAAGCAAATTCATCAATAATTTCTCAATTAGCTTCTTCTGGAAGTGTGAAGAAAATGTTTGCTCATTGCCTAGATGGTACAAATGGTGGGGGCATCTTTGCTATTGGGCATGTCGTGCAGCCAAAAGTTAATACAACTCCATTAGTAGTGAATCAGTATGTGGTAAACCTTTGATTTGAACATCTCATATTTGAAGTTCAGCTATTGTATTTTCTAGGTCTTTCTAGCTAATTCTATTTTTCTTTCTCCTCCATCTATCTTTTGTTTTGGTTCACTCAACGGCCTCATATTATCATTAATTCATTCCATGTTATGTTAGCGTTATGTGCTCTTCAAAAGAGCACATGCTTGAATTAGGATAAATGATACATCTCTGAATTTGATCCAATTGTTTTGTCTTATTAAATAACCTTTAACAATATGTGTGGCTTTAACTTAGTCATAAGAGCACCCTTCATGTTATTAATGCACTTATGTGGTAACTGCATAAAACTTGTCTTCTTCAAAGGAAGGAAACATATGGTGGTCCAGTGACCTATGCATGCAAGATGAGGGCTTGAAGATAATCTCTCATCCATAGAAATTTATAGACATGGCTGAATCTGTGAATTTTTTTGGTGTGTTTATGCAGTATTCCTCATTCTATTATTGACTTCATTAGGTTACTGCAAATGTTCCTACTTATTTTGATGTATTATATGTAATCTTCACTCCATTTAGCATTCTTACATACTGAATTATGTACAACTGATGCTTTTCCCACCCTGGTATGAAGAAGTAATAAGCTGTAAGTGCATAATCTTGTTTATTCCATAAATTTGAAGAAAAATGGAATCTGAGTAAAAGGTTCCTCTGGGTGTTAGGGTAAAAGGTTCCTTCCCAATTTATTTCCTATATGAGGCATCATTTCCTTTTAACTAGATATCCATTCAATGGTCATCCATATGCTTTGGCATCTCCAGTATCATTTTATTCTTCAATGAGATTTTGAAACTATCCATTTTGTTAGAATTAATCGAATTTATATTAAAAGTTATTTTCCTTCATTCTTATGAAATCTGCGATTAATTTTCAGGCCACATTACAGTGTTAACATGACTGCTGTTCAAGTGGGTAATGTGTTTCTGAATTTATCTAGAGATGTATTTGAGGGTGACAGCAGGGGAACCATACTTGATAGTGGTACAACATTGGCATATCTTCCAGAAATAATTTATGACGCACTAATAAGCAAGGTTCGTGATCAGGAAAGTAAATCGTGTGCATTTCATTACTTGTATTTTCAGTTGATTCCAGTTGTTTTCTTTTGTCAGATTATATCTTGGCAACCTGAACTAGAAGTCCTCACAGTTCATGATGATTACACATGCTTTCAGTACTCTCAGAGGTATGTTAATTTTTTATTTTCCTTTTTTGAACTACTACATATGATTCAGCTGGAAAACTAGTTTGGCCACTTACAAATCTAATTGTGATCATGTTCCTCATGTATTTATGATCCTGTCCGTGGGTATGTTTATGGATTTCTCCAAGATATTGAATAATGATCATTGGAACTAAGACTATCTAATTATTTGTTCAGGCCTTCCATGTTAGATTTTTTTGCACTCGTCATTCCATGTTAGATTGAAAACTTGATGTAGGGTTTAAATTCAAGGTTTATGAAATATGGAAAACCTGATAAACAATAGCAATCTTTAGAAAGCAATTCTATCCAAAGAATGCAGACCATGCTTTACTCTACATTCATCAAGAATTCTACTATATCAATATAATTGGCAAGCTGACTAGGCATGAAATTCTTGAATGAGGAACATAACTCACATGATAAAGGAAAATGTTTGATTACTTCGATGCTTCTCTATAATGGTTCAGATAAGATGACTTCTATGCATCCCAAGTATAGAGAAAATGATTGCAATATCTACTTGGTTCATAAAACTAATGAAATTTCTATTATATTATAGCTCCATAATCACCAGAAAAGCTATATTTCAAGAATCTTGCCCCCTAACTTTATGATGCTTATTTGATATTAGTATTCCTGTCTTGCTGCTTACATATTTTGGAACTGTTTTGCTTGTTTTTAGTCTTTCCTTTCCTTATAGTTTGTTCTGTGCCAAGTAGATCTTTTATTTACTATGGCTTAATCAGAAGTATTAATTCCAAACATTATTGTTAAAAAATTACCATACATTAGCTTTTAATAGTGATATTGGATGGTGGTGTTTTGTTACTTGAATTATCTCATTATACTTTTCTATTGCAGTCTTGATAATGGATTTCCTAATATCACTCTCCATTTCGAAAACTCATTAACTCTCAAGGTTTATCCCCATGACTATCTATTCCCCTACGTAAGTATCATGAGCCTTTCTTTTGTACAAGTTTACTGTCTTCCTTCTTTGATTAAGAGATCAAATAAGTTTTTTGTTTGGTATGCATGTTTCCATTTCATATTTGACTAATATATGACAATTAGATGGTGGATTTATGGACCTTTTAGATCTTTGTTCTTCTTGAAAAGACAATTATTTCATTCATAAGGAGATTGTATAACTGTTTAATGACCACTTTGATTGTATATAAGGGATGTTACAAGGTAGTTCATCTGAACTCTTTTGGTTGCTGGTTCACTCTTATATTTTAGTAACATGAGAATAAATCACCTTGCTATTGATTATTTGCCATCTGCTAAATTGTATTCTCAATATTTTCTTAAATTATATACTTATTTATTTTGCAGGAGGGGTTGTGGTGTGTTGGATGGCAAAACAGTGGTTTGCAGCCCAGTGATCGGAGGAACTTGACACTTTTGGGAGGTATTAGAACTAAATGTGTTTGTTTGTGTTCCTTAAAATAAAGGATTCATTTTGGTTTATACATGATGTTCCATGCTGGTTCTCCCTTTCTTTATTTAATGCATTCCTTGGTGAGCCAAATGTGATGATATAGATTATCTTATGAGAGAAGTTAGATGCATATACTACTAACAATGTTTTGTTTGAATAACAACAAAGTGCACTTTCCTTGTGGAGTTTCTAAATATTTAATATTCCACATAGCTCAGTAAAATTTCACTTTACATTAATATTGAAGATGGACTGATTAGGAGGTTTGTCCTTGGGCCTCTTAGAGTCACACTGGAAAAAAGAGGGAACTAAAAGATGTGATTTAGAAACTTGCTCAGCTTTTGGTACAGGTAAAAGGTGTTATTATTGATGTTACCTGTCATGGAGTGTCTGTGAAAGCAGCTTTTAAACCAAATATATCTTTTCCTTAGAGTTTTCCATCATTTTCGTAAAATGGGGCATGCCGTGTATGATTTTTGGGTTCTAAATTCCATCTTCAGTGCTGTCAATTCTCTAGCTTGTCTTCACTTGCACCAATATTCAACCTTGCGTGAGATAAGTGATTTTTTAATCATATATCTGATGTTTATGATTAAACATGAAAGTAGTAATGCTATTATTTTGGTAGCTCAGAAAGTTGTTATATTTGTTTAAAGCTTGGTATATTCTCAATTGCAGATTTGGTGCTGTCAAATAAGTTGGTTGTCTATGATCTTGAAAATCAGGTCATTGGATGGATGGAGTATAACTGTATGTACCATATTCCCTGCTTAATATTGGATTGTGTGTTCTCCTATTTAATCCATTATACTACACGGGTGCTATACTGCATAAGTCATGGAATAGTTATGCTGACCCACAATGTTATAAATCAGAGAATGGTCAAATAATGCTCACTGCATTCTGGATAAAATGTCAAATTCTTTTAAAAGAAGGTGCTAAAGTAAAATATGCCGTGTCCATCTTTTAACTTTACCTTTGCGATAACCAACCACTGTGATTGGTATATTAGAAAAAGAAAAAAAAAGCTTCTATTTTCAGCCTCAATCCTCCAACGGAATTAGAAGCAAGGCTCTTGTATTTGTATTGCTGACTGAAATAAAGTTTTATTGTGAATGATAACATCGAAATTGAGTATTTTTTATTTTAGCTTGTAATCTATTTCCACCTATCTAACCCTTCTATATGATAATATATTGCTAAGAGAGTGTCACCCACTGATGCAATACATATTTATTGCAATTAGATTTGGGTATTTACTGTCTTCTCTAATGGCTCCTATTCATTTTGTTGTAGGCTCTTCCAGCATCAAACTACAAGATGACCACAGTGGCACCGTACATCTAGTGGGTTCTCACTACATTTCTTCAGGGTGCTCTCTGCTTAATCCGGGCTTGGTGCTTGCTTTAATATTGCTATCAATGCTTGTGCTGACATTAGAACTGTGATTGAAATATGGTATTCTTCTAATTAGGGCTGAGAATTTTAACATAGGGAAAGTGAATCACAGTAAAGTTGGCACATGAAGATGTGCACTGAATACTATTTTTGGTTACTCCGCAGAAGGTTCTAGGGTTGGCAAGAGAGCTTAATAGGAAGGGGGAGCTAGACTCCTCCATTTGAGGAGTCCACTCGATCCTATTGTTT
Organism: Trapa bicornis; assembly: GCA_030064425.1. Taxonomy (NCBI): domain Eukaryota; kingdom Viridiplantae; phylum Streptophyta; class Magnoliopsida; order Myrtales; family Lythraceae; genus Trapa; species Trapa bicornis. The sequence continues at coordinate 10,879,418 of CM057753.1, read as the reverse complement.
ATGAGGGGAGAGGGTCTGGAGTTCTCTCAGGGCAATGCTTGTATAGAAACTCTCTACAGGATTAGTAATGAGAGGGAAAAAGAAGAAAAAAGCGAAGTGCCTATTCGGGTAAAGTTTACAGTAACCTCTCATTTTTCTTTTGTTTTGGTTAATGGAGATAAATGGATCTGGTGATGGGGCAAAGAGGTGGCTGCATTTTCGGCCATGGCCACTGATATACAAGGTAAGCTCTCAACTCCATCAGCTAATCAGACTTATGCCTAATCCGGATAACCTGCTGAAGCAAAAATCTTCAAAGGTAGCAATTATGGAATTGAATTAAATAGTGTAAATAGATAACTATGGAAGAGATATGTGAGAACTTTTGTCCTTTATACATTAATTAGTCTGCTTTTACGTTATATGTGACTCATTAGTATATTATAATTTTGATAAGTATATTTAATTAATATAAGATACACTAATAAAGTTTAAAAAATATAAAATGAAAGATAATATCATGATATATGATTTATTGTGTTATTTATTTTTATTCTTAATAATTGTGAATTTATTAGTTATTAATATTATTTACTAATATTTTTAATATTTATAAATGAAAAGGACTAAATTGTATATTATTATAAGAATTTTAAAGATTAAATGTGCTAAAAAAGTTAAAAGACAATTGATAAAAAGAGAAGTTGGACTAAGATGAAACTTTATTATATGCAAGACTACTTACATAATATTTTGAAACTAATATTGGAGGGTACAATTTTGTACTCGTGGTTCAAAAATATTTATTTCGTAAATTGAGTCCTCTAGATTTGGGTTTATGAGAAAACATTTTTTTGAAAAGGATTATATCTTGCCACCAGTGATTCCGTTAGAAATAATGATCTATAGTGCTGTGCATTGATGTTAAGGGTTAATTTAATCGTATTAATTATGTCAAATAAATATTAAATTTCATTTTTGTGACTATACATCTCTCTACCTTTATTAATCGGATAATATGAAAATAAATTTTAATGCTCAATAATTTAATTTTAAAGTACAAAATTGGTTATTTTCATGCATGTGAAAGTGATATCTTTTTAGAGCAAAAAAAGTGACAAGTACTAGTGAGATGTCTTTCATGGACATCAAGGTAAGACGAAGGAGATGGTCATCTTGTTTTTTTTTAAACATGAAGTGCATGAATAAAATAATAAAATATAATTTTAGTTTTAACTATTATTTTATTAAATTGAAAAAATAAATAAAAACTTTTATTGAAAAGATAAGTTTCCAATTATAAATTAAAGCACTCATCCTTGTACTGCAATATGGTGTCCTAAACATTCTTCAAATTATTATCCAGAATCTACCGATTAGCAATAGGATCCTAGGTAGATTTTTACTAATTCTGGGTGTACTATACACCAATACATATATTGACGCCTAAGAATTTTGTTTATGGAGTACATGATCCATATTTCAATTTGTAAAACAAATTAAAGTTGTGGGATAATATTTTAGGCCGAAAAAGTTATTATCATAAAATTATTAAAACCTTATATAAGTACAGAATTACTAAATTTTAGATAACCTTTCCGAACACGTTCACCGAGTATAGATGAGAAAATATTATAGGAATAAAAATATTATAATATCTTTTGGATTAAATTATATTATAATAAATACAAAACTAAATTGCATCCCATCCAAAATAAGTAGTATTCCACAATTTTCATTTAAGCATTTATTTATCCATCTGAACTAAAACAACAGATAAGTAAATGTGTATAATCACACGTTAATGAGAAAGAATAACAGAGTGAGCACACTGATTTTTGCAGAAATACATGCTTTCAAAGAATTACAAGAGAAAGAACAGCCGAGTATAATACTTACACATATAGGACAATATGCAGAGACCAAGCAAAAAAATATAGGAACAAATAGCATCCGCTAAATCCCGCACGTTCTACCAAATTTTCTTAAATTCTTGGTCAAGTTCGTACACTAAACAATAGACACATCTTGATGCAGTACTTGATTCACAGATAAGTTTACGAGGCGGAGGAAGCAACTGCAGCAGGAGAATCAGGAGGGTTGAACAGTCCCTGTTCAGCACAGGTCAGCACATCGTGGGGGCCTGCTTGCTCACGTCCTACACCCAACAGGTCAAGGTAGTACAGGTAGTGAGAGACGATGTTGTTCATGGGGTCGATATCACCTTTCCCGCAGGTAAGGTCTCCATAGAGGAGGTTCATCGTGGCCCCAAACCCTGGGACCCGTTTCGCGAGGGTGTCGTTTTTGGTGGGCTTCCAGTTCCCGACAAAGACATCGTGGGCTGAGGGCTGGCCCTTCTTCACTGGGGTGATCCACTTCCATATGGCAGCTTGGAAGGCTAGGGTTGCATTCTGCTCAATGTATTCGGGGTGGTTCAGGAGGTCCACCTTCAGTGCCTTCCCAGCCGCACCATAGTTGTAGTTCCTGAAATCACAACAATGGTGTTGAAGATTGTGACATTAGCCTATCACAAATTTAATCCTGGTGACAATTTTCTTTTCCTGGGGTTATTAAACAATGGCTTTTAAGGTCAAGGTGAAAATCCATGAGCATTCCATGGGATATCAGGGAGATAGTTGTCTCAAAGAAAAATCCTCAAAACACTTCATTGAAAGCAATCTCAGTAGAAGCGCATTTCAGTTGGCTTTAATTTAATCTAATAGGAAATGGTTTTAAAAGTGCAATTTCTAGCAATCCAAACCCCTTTCATATGAAAGATCAAACCATCAGCACCATTTTTCACACTGAGCTGTTCATGCATCTAGGAAGAACAGGTATATAATGTGTTTTTTAAATTGTTCTGTTGATTGTTGAGAGCAGAACTCAGAGAACCCCAAGACAAGGGAAAGAAGCAAACTCAGATTGACAAATTGAAAGGAAAAGGCATGTACCAGTAGATAGGCAAGGCACCACGACCATAGTATTCAGCTCCAGGAGCACATGGAAATTCAAATTTGTAGAAGTCATCACAGTATGACTGGCTCGGGCTCATCTCCCTATTGTAGCAAAGACCCCAGGCAAGTGGTCCTCCAGTGGCAACTCCATATCCACCTATTTCATCAACAAAACACAAAAAAAAAAGTTATGACCGTTCAAAGATAAGTTTTTTCCTTGTATCCCCAAATCTTTAGTGAAATATATCACATTCAAGATTCAAATAGGGAAAAAGTCAAAGAAAAGGCTAAGCTAATTAACAAGTAAAGATGAAGACAAGGAATAATCTTCAGCTAAGACTAATGGATGAAAAACATAATTTTGATCCTCCATCACATCAAGCAAAGTGACGTACACCACCTACTAACCTGGATAATTGTGTAATTAGTAAAATTACAAACACCAAATATCCATTGAGGCAGAACTCAAGAATCATTAAATCCTTATAGTAGATTTTGCTTCAATTATTCCATTTGCAACCTAATCAATTATAGGAGCTTGCACGAACATAGAAGGGTCAAACCCAGCCAAATCTGAAATAAAATCTCAGAGGATGCAACTGACAAAAGGAGTGGCAAATGGACCAAGTTGATTATGATAATTATGGCCTAAATTTCTCAGGTTCGCCTATTACAACAGGTACAAAGCTCCACAAAATATGATCAGAATGCCAGTAAAATCTGAGGGTTTCAGCTGCAGTTTCTAAATCGACTAATTCATTCCCCAAATGCGACCCATTTCAGTCAAATTAGTGCGAACTTGATAGAGGAATTCCAACCGCAATAAGACAAATTTCTCAACAAACACGAGGGCACCTACACTTTGGCTGCACAAAATAGCAACAAAAATCTGCTAATCTACGTAGAGAGAACGAGCATGGTGAGGAGGAAGATGGCTTACAAGTGGTCTTGGAACCGACGTGACCGAGGAAGGCAGCGATTTCCTTCATCTGCATCTGCTTGCCGCCAGTAGTACCGAAGCCGAGCGGTTCGTAGATGTTGGCGGCGATGATGAAGGACTGGTAGTCCCAGAAGCCCACGGCGTGGGCCACCGGGGTGTTCCTCTTGGAGAAGAGGTTCTCGAATTGGTACACCTGGAAGACGTCGGAGATTGTCTCGTTACAGCAGAACTCCGACCAAGTGTTACACTCCCACTCCTTCTTCCGGCACAGCTTCTTTCCCTTCACCTTCTTCACATCCGTCTTCCCGTCATCGGCCTCTGCCGACAATATCAGCAGGCTGAGGGACAGGATTGCAATAACTGCAAAGGCGGAGACCCTCTTTGCGTCCATAGCTGTCGTCGTCGCCTTCCTTCAGCAGTGGCTGGGGGGGAATGCTCTTCTTATTCTTGTTCCTTCTTTCAGCTCAATGACAGCTAGCTTCTTACCGGACGCAGACTTAGATCTAAAGAGAGGCATTCTCTACGTACTATTTATTAATCACAAATTTCAATTAGCTCCTCCGATTTTTCATTTATGTAAACGCTTCCGCATACTACGTGTCATTTGTACTACCAACCTAAAACACTGTTGAGAACCACCTATACCCAAATTATGACCTAAATCAGTTGCTCAATCTTATAGTTTTCGGCTAAAATTCTAAATAAGGGACAAATTTTTTTTGCATAAAATTTAAACATATAATAAAAGTTTTTCTGATTTAAAATATTAGTAAAATTTTATTTGCAATCTAAATTGTAAATATATAAATTAATTAAATCATATAAAAATTTAAAAATACTTATACCTTATTTAAGACTTTAGCCTTTAATTTTGGTAATGGTTCTATCATTTTGTGTGATCAATTTCAGGGATAAAGTCTATTGTGTATATATTATATTATATTAATTTAGTATTTAATAAAATAAGAAAATGCCTAAAAATAAATAATATTTAGAATTTTCTTATATTATTACTAATTTCCTTAATAGTCTAAATTAAGATATTTTTCAAATATGTAATATTTTAATATAAAAATTTTAAAATATAACCATTTAATATAAATTACTAGCTTAAATTCATATTAAATATAATCATTTAACATTGTTAGCAAATGATGACGATATCAATAATTTTCGAAAATGAGTATGTTACTATTACCGTATAGTCTAATTATTAATAGGCACTGAATAAAAATGAGTCATTTACAAATTCTCCTTTAAATTACAAATTTTCCAATAATATTATTTGACTCAATTTTATATTTTTTAATCAAGTTATTTTATATTAAAATCATAAAAATCACTAATTTAAATTCAAGATCCATAAAAAATATATCTTCTAATATCAATTCTCTGTTTATAAAAGATATTTTTATCAATATAAAATAATTATTATTTTAATAATCATTTACTATCGCTTCCTTTTAGGTGATGACCTTTATATCTCTAATCAAATTAGCTTATATTAAAATAATATTATTATTTAATGGTAGCATATAAAATATTTAAGAGTAGTTAAAATGAACGCCGTCGGATGAAGGGTCTTGTCGGGTCGTAGAAGCCGAATGTCGAACAGGAGGCTCAAGATGGACGGCTAGATTTTGGTATGTGTTTTGGGGCAATTGCAATGGATGATTAAGTTTGAAGTGTAACCAGTCTGTTCTTATTGGGCCCGCCTAACTTCTCTCTCGACCGACAGCTATTGTTCAAGACATTCCACCTTTTTCAGTCATTTGTTTGATGAGTTAATGATTTATTTTAGCTCTTCTTTTCTCTAAAATAAAATAAGGGAATCATGGTAAAAATTGGTCCAATTGGCTATTCTCATTAAAATTTTTTTCCCAAGTATTAAATTGCTGATACTATAGATATTTCACGAGAGAGTTGTTCCTACTCTCCAAGTTTGAAATGCCAAGTACTCCTTACCCCAGTTTGTGGATGTTTACCTCCAATTAGTTGACATAAAGAAGAAGAAAACAATGGTATGCACAAAATCCTAGAAAAATCCAGAAGCTAAGGCTATCACGGTCCGGTCATTATTGTACCCACCCGTATAGGTGGCGGAGGTTCTCTACGGGGGTACGAGTCCAACATATCAACACAAAATTTTAACTATTCTTAGAATCAGGTGCAGACGTCAGTTTCGAGTAATTATATTAGATTAAAATCCTTATTCGTACCTCACTACTGATTCCACCAAGTTAGTCCCTAACTAAAAACGATCAATAACGTTACTCTGTCAATTAAGATAATGTTATTTTGTTATTTATTTAAAATATAGATATTATAATATAAAATATAATTGTGCACCTTTTTAAAAAAATCCAACAAAATATTTAACTTTCCGTCCAAATTTTTGGGTGGTTAGAATTTTTTTTAGCAGTGGCAAGAGAATTTTTTTATATTATAATATTTATCTTAACTAATTAATAAAACTAACATTGACTTAGTTAGAAAATTAGACTTAATATCATATCTTTTAATTTAATTGATCACAAAATATATTTGAGTTAATCCGAAAAAAAAGAAGATTCTTTCGGTGAAATATTGTTTTCCTTAACTTGTACTTATATTTAACCATCGGATTTCTCAGATGATGTGAATTAAATTGACCATTTTGTAATTTATATATTTAAAGCTAAAAGATTTGAATAAAATTTTAACTATTCTCGGAATCAGGTGCAGACGTCAGTTTCGAGTAATTAGATTCGATTAAAATCCTTATTCGTACCTCACTACTGATTCCACCAAGTTAGTCCCTAACTAAAAACGATCGTTACTCTGTCAATTAAGATAATGTTATTTTGTTATTTATTTAAAATATAGATATTATAATATAAAATATAATTGTGCACCTTTTTAAAAAAATCCAACAAAATATTTAACTTTCCGTCCAAATTTTTGGGTGGTTAGAATTTTTTTTAGTAGTGGCAAGAGAATTTTTTTATATTATAATATTTATCTTAACTAATTAATAAAACTAACATTGACTTAGTTAGAAAATTAGACTTAATATCATATCTTTTAATTTAATTGATCACAAAATATATTTGAGTTAAATCCGGAAAAAAAGAAGATTCTTTCGGTTAAATATTGTTTTCCTTAACTTGTACTTATATTTAACCATCAGATTTCTCAGATGATGTGAATTAAATTGACCATTTTGTAATTTATATATTTAAAGCTAAAAGATTTGAATAAAAATGGAATGAGTTGATTGGAGTAATTAAAAAAACTGAGGTGGAATCCTAAAATAATAATTCAATAATATTTTAAGCCCAAAAAAGTACAATAATATCTTAAGAAAATAATTTAAATTTAAATTTTAAATTTGAATTTAAAATGAGAGATTTATTAATATTATAAATTTTCTATAAGATTAAATTAGAAAACAATATATTTTCTAGATATATCTAAAAAGTATATTAATAATATTCTATATATATAGTTAAAATGTCGACCACAATATTTTATTTCATTTTTTAGATAATTGTAATATTCATAAATACATGTAAAAAGCTAATTTTAGAGCATGGTAAGAATATATCTTTTATTTCAATTTTATTATGAGATTTATATCTTATTTCTATTTTATGATAATTTTTAAACTTATCAAATTTTTACTTTTAGCGTTGGTTTTCGAGTAGCTATTCTTAGAAAATTTGGGTGTCACGTCTCCATCTATCCCTACATTATTTCTTAACCAAACAAGATATATTCCATTGTTTTTACTTGCGTATTAAAATTTTGGAGTTTATTCTATATTTGATATAGGGTGCCGTTAATATATATTGACGGATTTGCATCATAAGTAATAATCTAGCAATCGAGTAATGGGTATGTACAGTGTACTTCAACAGTGTACTTAAACCAGAACACAAAGCACTTGAACTCTAGGATCCTAGAGAACTAGATCGATTCCAAATTTGGTATAGTTTATTTGCCACATCTAGGATCAAACTTTATCTCTCTGGTGTGAATGTGAGATGGCAATTACATATTTAAACCTTTTCTCTTTATTTTCTTTCAACATACTAGAGTATTTCTCCCATTCGAATTGATCTATCTCATCTTCCTTTATAAAGGTCTGATGCTACAATATTCGACCCCTAACTTTTCTCTAGGCTTTTCTTTAACGACTTCTTCTACTCCAACTAAATAATATTAAACGGTCTAGATCAACAATATTCTCTACAGTGGGTCTTCAAATATTCAACCTTCTTTAGCGCACAATTTTTTTGACAACCAATTAAAATTTAATATAATCCCTTCATATCATATACAAATGTATAAATAGTACAAAATTAATTGTTATTAATAGGTGGTAGATATATTTTTAGCGAAAAATATAATAATTATATGTAGGCTTATAGTACAAATAAAATCGGGATGCAGGTGGTGAAGCCACCATACACTTGTATAGTATCTCAAGTCGACATATACTATTATTAATCGAAAAATTAAGAACTTTAAGTAGCACATGAGGGGGATAAAGCTAAAAATATCCAAGTCTAGTAGGATGGGAGGATACGATAAACCTCTTTAGATTATCTATTTTTTCATGGGACAATTACATTATTTAGTCTAAAAAGTGGATAGTCTAGACATGTTTATTATAGAGTTTCGTCATTTCAATTTTGGTCAATGTTAGTATACTTGTACAATATAAATGTTAGGATGGGAATTAGTACAATGGAAAAGTTCCAAGTGTTTTTAGTGGATGCTTAGTTGCTTCAATTGTTAGATTTTTGTATAGTTTAACTGCAAGGGAGAAATATTTTATTGGAAAATTAGATTATAAGTTAATTGGAAAACTTAAATAAAAATATATAAAAACTCATTTTGAAATTACTTTAAACTTAGGTTAATTAAAATAGTTTTACAATTCTCAACCTAAAACTAAAGTGTCTTTTAATACCAAATTACAAATATAGGGTAGCTAGTTGTTTATTGGGAAAGTAAATTCCTATTTAATATAGTAACTTAATGATCTTTTATGTGAAATACTTATTTTCAATAAATTTTTTTTTTACTTTTTATCCCTATAAATACTACCTAACAAATACTAACCAAGTTAACAAAATTTGACAAAATTAAGAATATAAATAGTTCAGACATTTTTGAGCTTATAACACATATTCAAAAAGGCCACCAGAATCTAACACTTAAAATATTTAAACATTCATTTTGAAATTACATTTGACCTAGGTTAACTAACATAGTTTTATATCTCTCGACCTAAAACTAAAGTGACTTTCAATGCCAAATTACAAATATAGGGGAAATAATTGTTTATTGGGAAAGTAAATTCCTATGTAATACAAGAATTGAATGATCTTTTATGTGAAGTGCTTATTTTCCACTAAATTTTTTTACTTTTTATACCTTCAAATACTACCCAACTAATACTAACCAAGTTAACAAAATTTGACAAAAAATGAGAATATAAAGAGTTTGGACATTTTTGGGCTTATAACACATACTAAAAAGCCCATTGAAATCAAACACTAAAAATATTTAAATACTCATTTTGAAATTGCCTTTAACCTAGGTTAACTAAGATAGTTTTACATCTCTCCATCTAAAACTAAAGTGTCTTTCAATGTCAAATTACAAATATAGGGGAGATAATTATTTATTGGGAAAGTGAATTCTTATTTAATACAGGAATTGAAGAATCTTTTATGTGAATTGCTTATTTTCCATTAAAAGTTTTTACTTTATATCCCTCCAAATACTACCCAATTTAACAAAATTTTAAAAAATGAGAATATAAAGAGTTTGAACATTTTTGGGCTTATAACATATACTCAAGAAGCCCACTAGAATCTAACACTAAAAATATTTAAATATTCATTTTGAAATTGTCTTTGACCTTGGTTAACTAAGATAGTTTGACCTAAATAAAAGTGTCTTTTAATGCCAAATTACAAATATAGGAGAGATAATTATTTATTAGGAAAGTGAATTCCTATGTAATACATGAATTGAATAATCTTTTATGTGAAGTACTTATTTTCTATTAAAAGCTTTTACTTTCCATCTCTCAAAATACTACCCAAATTAATAAAATTGGACAAAAATGAAAATATAAACAATTTGGATATTTTTGAGCTTATAACACATACTTAAAAAGTACATTGAAATCTAACACTAAAAATATTTAAACACTTATTTTGAAATTTCCTTTAACCTATGTTAAATAAGATAGTTTTACATCTCTCAACCTAAAACCAAAGTGTCTTTTAATACCAAATTACAAATATAGGGGAGATAATTGTTTATTGGGAAAGTGAATTCCTATGAAATACAATAATTGAAGGATCCTTTATGTAAAATTCTTATTTTCCATATAAATTCTTCACTTTTCATCCCTCCAAAAACTATCTAAGTTAATAAAATTTGACAAAAATAAGAATATAAAAAGTTTGGACATTTTTGGGCTTATAACACATACTAAAAAAACCCATCGTAATCTAACACTAAAAATATTTAAATACCCATTTTGAAATTGCATTTGACCTAGGTTAACTAAGATAGTTTTACATCTCTCAACATAAAACTAAAGTGTCTTTCAATACCAAATTACAAATATAGGGGAGATAATTATTTATTGGGAAAGTGAATTCCTATATAATACAGGAATTGAACGATCTTTTATGTGAAGTGCTTATTTTTCATATTAAGTTTTTTTACTTTCAATTCCTTCAAATACTACCAAAGTTAACAAAATTTGACAAAAATGAGGATATAAGGAGTTTAGACATTTTTGGCTTATTAAACATACTAAAAAAGCCCATTGTAATCTAACATTAAAAATATTTAAACACTTATTTTGAAATTGTCTTTAACCTAGGTTAACTAAAATATTTTTACATCTTTCTATCTAAAACTAAAGTGCCTTTCAATGCCAAATTACAAATATAGGGGATATAATTGTTTATTGAGAAAGTGAATTCCTATGTAATACATGAATTGAAGGATATTTTATGTGAAGTGCTTATTTTCCATTGAAAATTTTTACTTTCCATCACTCCAAATACTACCAAAAAAATACTACCCAAGTTAACAAAATTTGACAACAATTGGAATATAAAGAGTTTGAACATTTTTGAGCTTATAACAAATACTCAAAAAGCCCACTAGAATCTAACACTGAATATATTTAAACACTCATTTTGAAATTGCCTTTGACTTATGTTAACTAAGGTAGTTCTACATCTCTCGACCTAATACTAAAGTTTCTTTCAATGCCAAATTATAAATATAGGGGAGATAATCATTTATTGAGAAAGTGAATTTCTATGTAATAAAGGAATTGAAGGATCTTTTATGTGAAGTGCTTATTTTCCATTGAAAGTTTTTACTTTCCATCCCTATAAATACTAACTAACAAATACTAACCAAGTTAACACAATTTGACAAAATTGGGAATATAAAGAGTTTGGACATTTTTGGGCTTATTACACACACTCAAAATGTAAACTATGCCCTTTTGAGTTGAGGAAAAAACGGGGAAATAACCGGTCAAATTGAGTGAGAAAACCGAACCAGTTCACAAACCCGATCACCAGAGAACAGGAAATTGGGAAATTTACAACTCCTGAATGACCTAAAGAGTCATAAAAACCTTGGAAAGGGACCTTATAACAATTTGGGAGAGAAAATCAGACCGGTTCAGGTGAACTGGATCCAAATTGGATTGAACCGGTTTGAACCACTATTGAACCGAATGCGAAATTCATTTTTCTAGGTAACTTAGAAAATTCAAATTTGAGAATTAATGCCACCATTTGATAGAGAATGAATTTAGATAAATTTAAAAACTTTTAATTTGGAAAAACTCGGTCGAATTGGGCTTGAACCGACCGGTTTAAGCGTTGAACTAGGTTCGGACCGTATGGTCCGGTTCGGAACAATGTCATCTCCTTCCTTTCGATGATAGCACTGTTCAATTGCTAGAAAATTAAACAGCACCGATGAAAAGGAAATGTTTCTGTTCAATACATTTCAAGCAATCAATGACTATCATTAAGGTGCCAAACGGACGGACGGAGTGTCCCCAAACTCCCTATATAAAGAGCCCCTCTCCATCCATCCTCCACACACATGAAAACCTAGCTCTCTCTCAGCTACTTAGTTTTTCGATGAAGTTCGAACCATAGCTCCGACATAGGATCTTTTCTTAGCCAAAGAAAGTGTGGTTGGGTTCCTTAGACTCGGGGAGAAGTCAACTTCTCAGTGGTAGTCTCCAATTGCTCCGAGGGTTGCCGGAGAAGCACCTACTTGATTGAACAGTAAAGCAGCTTCGGTGGACCGAAGCTGCCCTATTTCTATCGAGCTAAAATCAGCCAATTCGAGCCTTACTTAGGCCAAACCAAGCTCTCCCAACACTTTCTCAGCTCTCCTACGACTGAATTAGAGCGAAAAGGTAAGCCAATTTGGCTCCACTCTATTAGTTCCGATCGATTCTAGAGAGAGAACTGATAGATCTTTACTTACCAAATTCTCCCTCAATTCGACATGAATTAAGGTGATTCTTGATTTTAGTAGAAACCTCAAGACAAGAGCTATCTGCCCAGATCGAAAGCTCGGACTGTCATGACCCCGACGGTAAGCTTTCGAAGCTTTCTCTCTCTACTTCAATTTTCCGGTGAAGCTCCGTTTGATCTCATTCTAGCGTCAATTCATGCGATTCAAAGTGCAATTGAATCATATGGAGGGGTAATGACTTAAATATAACTTCAATTTCAATAATTAATATCGTTTGATTGGTCAATTTGTTGAAATCAAATTCAGCCAAATTGAAAGGTTGAAATTGGGGGAAATTTTGGGGATTTCAAAAATTCGAGGGACTGAAGTGAAATTTCCTAAAATTGAGGGCCAATTGGGCATGGAAAAGATGTTGGAGGACCAATTGGTCAATTTTGGAATTTTTCGAGAGAAATTTACCATTTTTGTAAAGTAGGGCCAAAATGGTGATTTTAAAAAATTTTGGGACCAAATTGGGAATTTGCGAAACTTGAACCCTTTTTTTTTTGTAAATTTGAATAAATTGAGGTCTCTAAGTTAAATTTTGAAGCTTTGGGACTCGATCTGGGGAAAAATCGGCATTAGGGACCTAAAGTTAAAGAAAAAGGACTCTAGGGACCTAATTGCAATTAATTGAAAAGTTGGGTATTTATTCATTCACGATGAATGAAGGCTATCAAGCTAAAATATAATGAAAAAGAATGTTCATATCGTGTAGGAACGTGAAGTACTGGGAATGCCAATTAAGAGAAACTCGCGAGGAGATGAAAAATCGGTTAGGAAGGATTCACGACATTTATCTAGTGAATGAGATTTTCAAATCATATCTGGTTGGGATGATGAGCACCTTGTAAATGAAAACCCACTACTAAGTGAAAATTTTAAACATCACACCTGGATGGAGTGATGTGAAAATTATGCAGAAAAACTAATTATCAGTTGTAAGTAGATCATACTTGGTTGGTATGATGAACTTCTTGGAAGGAAGTAGAAAACCAACTTATAGTTATAAGCAGAGATGTCCTCACACCCGGTTGGTGTGATGGACAGATTAAAAGAATATTTTGTCGGAAGTGCTTTGCCCTGACTGTGTGCCACTGCTTAAACATTTTGGGAGATCTTCTCGAGGGGAGCTCGAATAGCTCAAATAGGCCGAAGGCCTCGGTTTTGGAACTTGGGGGCTAATATGCCCGATTTTGAAAATCTCGTACAATGGGCCCAAGGCCAGTTGGCACGAGCAAGAGCTTGTAAACAAATCTAAGTTTAAGCCATGAAAATTTTAAATGAATGATGTGTTTGGCCATGGTACCAAGTTCGTACTAATATACTCAATGTATTGGTGGCAGTGCGACAAGATAGGTCGATAGACCAGTCGAGACAAACAACTACATGTCGAGTTGAGGGTCGGGGCCATTGGACCAATGGCGCTAAAGATTTAATGGCTTATGAGGAAAACTGTTATTTTGTGCTTGCACTGAGTACGAGACCTTCAAGACGCCCAAGAGGGGTAGTGATGCGTCCTAGGGGATACTGGACGACATGGTGGAGATAAGGGCAGATTATCGTGCTAGCAGTATGAAAAGCTCAATGTAGCTTCATGCGCATGGGACTAGGGTGGGGTTGGGATGAGATCTCTGTCCTCAAACGGACACGAAGTTTTCTTTATGGTATTGAGGGTCGGATGTCATGTATATCCACTCATTATTAGGGTAGAAGTGGACGAGCTTCTATCTTGATGGCCGGTAAAGTCGCTCCGACGCCACAAGTGGGTGTAGTGGTGGTGCTGCCCTGCGAATGTGTGTTCCATTCATGATAAAGGACGTGTGTTGGTTGATAAATACAATTTTTGGTTAAAGATGTGAAATGACTTTGAAAAATTGAGATTTTAAGGATGAAATATCTTAAAGGAAATAAGGAGTTTGACACACTCCGATTTAAAAACCATTTATTGAAACTTTATTTTTAAAATTTCTCATTCACCGTGTTGTAGAAACTCACTCACCCTTTTTTTAATCCTTTTTTAGTAAATAGAGAATAGACTAGGGATAACACAAGGCCTTACCCTTTGTCAGGTATGCTTAATTATTTTGAGTTGCATTTTTATTGATATATGTTCTTCTAGGGAACAAGGTTAAGATTACGCCTGATCCTCTTGAATTAAAAGGGGGAGACCCCTCTTGAACTAAGAGAGCGACAAGTTGTTCATGGAGATCTGACAAAACCAGATCGGGGCATGACAAATTGAGTAGTATTAGAGCTAAGTTCCCTTGAAACATTATCAATATCATGCCCTGACATTAATCTAACCTTAACTCTCGTGTAGGGAGGAGAATCCCTAGAAAATTCGTGGTGAAATCTAATCCTCCACCCATAACCCTGGAAAAGACACCTACCCTAAGGGAGGCAGCCATTCAAAGATTTTTAAGAGGCGAGAAAAGAGTACCCAAGGACATGGTGAAAGATTACCAAAAACTAGTGGGAGCCTTATTGGAACTAGATGACATCACATACCCTCCTCCAAGACAAGTGGAACCTGTACCTCCTCCCAGTAGCCCAACCCCTCTTCCAGTCCCAAAACAATCGTAGGGGAATCCAACCAAGAAGGAGGCTTGGGACAATTACTGGGTTGCATATGCCACCTTCATGAAAGTTCACCAAGTACCACACCTACTCAGTCTAGCTTTAATCCCTCCTAATGGATGAAGTGGACGTATGAGTGTGAGGTAGAGGTATTAAGGCGATACGGATTGGAGGCCATACATGAAACTTGTCCCATAAGGGAATACGAGTGGACCCTGACTGGTTCCTCAGAGCCATCTGATCAAGAGTCCCACAACCGTTCTAAAGCTAGCTCTCAGCCTATGACTCCAAGGGATTAGAGGGTAGAAAACTTTTGTAATAAGCCAAGTATGGAAAGAAAATGTTTCTTGAATGTATGCAAGTAAAATTTTCTTGATAAAACTTTTGAGTCTCCTTGATAAATTCAAGGAAAAAAAAGAGCATGCTAATAAGTAAAAGGTAGGAAATAACCTAAGGAAGGAAAATAGATTATTTCTAGTTAACCTCAACCTTTAAGATTTTCCCTTAAAAGTACAACAAAATTCAGCAAGGAAGAGACTCTTAGAGTTCACCCAAGGGAGACAAATCCTAACTAAGGAAAGGAAGGAGAAGTTTGGAACAAAGGAAAGTGAGCATCAAAGAACATGGAATTAGTAAGAGTTTAAGGAATTAAGGGAAGGCTCACATAATAAGGAAAACAAGAATTAATAGACCAATTCAAAGGTATGGAAGCTGATCGGAAAAAAAGGAAAGAAGATGATAGGAAGCACTGAGGATGTTAAGACAATTAAGATAGGACAAGATACAAGAAAGCCCGAGGAATAATACTTACTTGGAAAGAGTTGGGATATAATTTCTTAGAAACTCCATAACATAGGGAAACCTAGGGGAAGTGGGGATATGGAATAAAAAGATGGAAATTCAGCGTGAATAAACCATACAAAGATCCATAAGTATAAGAAAGGAATGAAAAAAGATCTTTTAAGAAGTAGTGGGGAGATCGATCGGAAGACTCGAGAAGAAGGGTGAGAGTAGGGAGTGAGAGTCAAGGAAGAGGAAAGCTACAGGTTAAGAAAATCAATAGAGGAAATATCGCAAAACTAGAGCCGAAATAATGATCTCAGTAAAAAGTACAAGTGGCTAAGTGAGTGCTTGGAGAGGTTAAGTATGATCTACTTGCAAAAAAGCAGGGAAAGCAAATAGGAATCATAGACGGACCTAATTGAAGGAATTAACCCGTAACAACCATATCATCTGGAAAAATAAACTACACTCCAAGTAGGATTGGGGAGAAGTAAGGATTATACCCTAAATAAAGCAAAGGGATGGATACCAAGGACAAGAAGATTTGAGATACAATCCTCTCAAATTAATTAAACTATAAGGATAAAATGAGTGAGATTGTTAACGAGTTGACCCTTGGGAAGGTCACAATTCTAGTGAAGAAGGAAAAAAAAGGAAAGGCCAAAACCTTTGAAAAATAAGGACAGAGGAAAGCCATAAAGAGATTAATGGCAAAGATAAGGAATGACGACCTATGGGCTATAAGAAGGTTAAATAAGCTCTCTATAGGATGATTGAGAGATTTTCAAATAAAGGAGGATGTGAAATTCACCTCCAAGAAATAGATAAATATTGTGAGCAAGTGAGAATGAAGATGAGTTATACCGGGAGTAACTGTAGGGTCTCAAGAATCAAGGTGAGTAGGAAAGGATGACATCCAGGAAATGTTATTTAAGGATTGGACATTTGCAATGGTAAAACTAGGAAAGAATTCTGGAAAACAAAAGATTATAAAACTTACCAAGGAAGGGAACCTTGGAAAACATGTGTTCCAATTAAGAGAAAATGGAACTAATAGAATTGGAAGAAGATAAGCCCCTCAAAGATGGGTTGTTACATATGAAAGGATCTAGTGCAAAAGAAAAGAAATCGTAAGGGTCTAAAGGGGGTAAGTTAAATCCAAGTAATGGGTAAGTAGGACGACATCATCAAAAGATACCATACGAGTAAGAAAGGAACTAACTCGGAATAGAGAATTGTGACATGACCCCAAGGGAGTAAGAGCGGAGTAAGAAAAAGGGAACTTCTTGGAGAAAGGATGCCATGGGGGATGCATAATGACGTAAGAAAGGAAGGGTCTCACTATGTTAGTAAGTATCAGGAAACTCAAAAACTTGAAAATTGAAAGACCCAATAAAAAAGTTAGGAAAAGACGAGTAAGTAAGGAAACAAATACGGTTATAAAGGATATGACGTCAAAGGTAAATTGGACGATTGGATAACAAAGATGATAGTCAAGAAATACCACCATATGTAAAGAGGGACGACGTATTACCATTCCTGAAAGATAGAAAGATTGAGAATGACCATTGTTGAAGTACTTTAAAAATGTTAGATGGTCAAAGAGAAGTTCCAGAGAATGTCATGCTCTAGGGGATATGTAAATCCAACTGTCTTAGGGAAATACGACTAATGTAAGGAAGAGTCCGTTAGTTGAGCATGGCAAGGTCATGCATTAAATTTGGAACAAAGTTGTGATAATCAATGAAAAAGGAAAGGATCAATGTAGGATGCATTAAACCCAGTTCGGATCGGTCCGGTCCGGTTTGGAACAGTGTCACCTTCTTCCTTCAGATGATAACACTATTCACTCACCAAAAAATTCAACAGCGTCGTCAAAGAAGAAATGTTTTCATTCAGTATATTTCAGGTCATCAATGACTGTCATTAAGGTGCCAAACAGACAGTCGGAGAGTCCCCGAGCTCCATATATAAAGAGCCGCTCTCCGTTCATCCTCCACATACCTGAAAACCACACTCGCTCTCAGCTACTCAGTTTTCTGATGAAGCTTGAACCAGAGCACTAACATAGGGTCTTTTCTGAGCCAAAGAAGGTGTGATCAGGTTCCTTAGACTCGGGGATAAGTCAACTACATGGTGGTAGTCTCCAATTGCACCGAGAATCACCGGAGAAGTGTCGGCGGGATCGAACAGTAAAGCAGCTTCAGTGGACTAAAGATGCCTTGTTTTTGTCAAGCTGAAATTAGCCAATTTGAGCCCTCCTCATGTCAAACCAAGCTCTTCCAACACTTCCTCAGCCCTTCTACGACCGAATTAGAGCGGAAAGGTAAGCCAATTTGGCTACTATCTGTTAATTCTGATCGGTGCCAGAGAGAGAACCAGTAGATCTTTACTGACCAAATTCTCTCTCAATTCGACATGAATTGAGGTGATTCTTGATTCTAGGAGGAACCCCAGACGAGAGATATCCACCCAGATTGAAAGCTCGGACCACCGCGCCCCCGACGGAAAGCTTTCGAAGCTTTCTCTCTCAATGTTCAATTTTTCAACGAAGCTCTGTTGGTGCTCGTTCTAACGTCAATTCATGCGATTCAAAGTGCAATTGAATCATATGGAGTGGTAGGAACTTAAATCTAACTTTAATTTCAACAATCAGCCTTGTTTGATTGGTTAATTTGAAGAAATCAAATTCGACCAAGTTGAAAGGTTGAAATTGGGGATTTCAAAAATTCGAGGGACCAAAATGCAATTTCCAAAAATTGAGGGCCAATTAGGCATGGAAAAGATGTTGGAGGACTAATTGGTCAATTTTTAGAATTTTGGGGGTGAAATTTACCATTTTTAATGTGGGGGAAAAATGGTAATTTTGGAAAATTTGGGGATTAAATTAGGAATTTGGGAAACTTGAACCCCTTTTTGTAATTTTGAATAAATTAAGGTCCCAAAGTAAAATTTTGAAGTTTTAGGACTCGATTTCGGGAAAAATCGGTATTAGGGACCTAAAGTTAAAGAAAAAGGACTTTAGGGACCTAATTGCAATTAATTGAAAAGTTGGGTATTTTATTCATTCGCGATGAATGAATGCTATCAAGCCAAAATATAATGAACAAGGATGTTCATATTGTGTAGGAACGTGAAGTACCAGGAAAGCCAATTAAGACATACTCGCGAGGAGATGAAAGGCCGATTATTAAGGATTCATGGCATTTATTGGGTGACTGGGATTTTCGCATCATACTCGATTGGGATGATGAACACCTCGAAAATGAAAACCCACTACTTAGTGGAAATTTTAAACATCACACCTAGATGGAGTGATGTGGAAATTACGTGAATAAACTACTTAACAGTTGTAAGTAGATCATACCTGGGTTGTATAATGAATTTCCTGGAAGGAAGTAGAAAACCCGCTTATTGGTTATAAGTGGAGATATTTTCACACTTGGTTGGTGTGATGGATAGATGAAAAGAATATTCTGTTGGAAGTGCTCTCCTCTGACTGTGTGCCACTACTTGAACTTTTTGGGAGAACTTCTTGACGGGAGCTCGAATAGCTCAGATAGGCCAGAGGCCTCAGTTTGGGAACTTAGGGGCTAATATGCCTGATTTTGAAAATCTCGTAAAGTGGGCCTATGGCCAGTTGGCACAAGGAGTTTGTAAACAAACATGAGTTTAATCCATGAAAATTTTAAATGAATGATGTGTTTGGCCATGGTACCAAGTCAGGACCGGCATACTCGATGGACTAGTGGCAATGCGACAAGATAGGTCGACAGACCAATCGAGACAAACAACTACAGGTCGAGTTAAGGGTCGGGGCCATTGGACTAGTGGCCCCAAAGATTAAATAGTTTATCAGAAAAACTATTATTTTGTGCATGCATTAAGGTATGAGACCATCAAGATGCCCAAGAGGGATAGTGATGCGTCCTAGGGGCTACTGGACGAAATGGTGGAGATAAGGGCAGATTGTCGTGCTAGTAGTCAGGGAAGCTCGATATAGCTTCATGCGCATGAGACCAGGGTGGGGTCGGGATGAGGTCTCGATCCTCATATGGATACAGAGTTTTCTTTAAGGGATTGAGGGTCGGATGTCGCATATATCCACTCATTATTAGGGTAGAAGTGGATGAACTTCTATCTAGGTGGCCGATAAAGTCAAGATTTTAAGGATGAAATATCTTAAAGGAAATAAGGAGTATGTCACACTCCGATTTAAAAACTATTTTATTAAAACTTTTTTTAAATTTTCCATTCACTGAGGTGTAGAAACTCATCCACCATTTTTTATCCCTTTTCATGAAATAGAGAAGTGACTAATGATAACACCAGAATCTAGCACTAAAAATATTTGAACACTCATTTTGAAATTGCCTTTAAACTAGGTTAACTAAGATATTTTTGCATCTCTTGACCTAAAACTAAAGTGTTTTTCAATGCCAAATTACATATAAAGGAGAGATAATTGTTTATTGTGAAAGTGTATTCCTATTTAATATAGAAATTGAAAGATCTTATATGTGAAGTGCATATTTTCCATGGAAATTTTTTACTTTCCATCCCTCTAAATACTACCCAACAAATATTATCCAAGTTAACAAAAATTGACTAAAAATGGGAATATAAAGAGTTTGGACATTTTTGGGTTTATAACACATACTCAAGAAACCCACCGTAATCTGACACTAGAAATATTTAAACACTCCTTTTGAAATTGCCTTTGACCTAGGTTAACTATGATAGTTTTACATCTCTCGACCTAAGATTAAAGTGTCTTTCAATGCCAAATTATAAATATAGGGGAGATAATTGTTTATTGAGAAAGTTAATTCCTATGTAATACAGGAATTGAAAAGTCTTTTATGTGAAATCCTTATTTTCCATGGAAAGTTTTTACTTTTCATCCCTCCAAATACTACCCAAGTTAACAAAATTTGACAAAAAATGGGAATATAAAGAGTTGTGACATTTTTGGGCTTATAACGCATATTAAAATAGCCCATCGGAATATAACACTGAAAATATTTAAACACTAATTTTTAAATTGCCTTTGACCTAGGTTAACTAAGATAGTTTTAAATCTCTCGACCTAAAATTAGTGTCTTTTAATGCCAAATTACAAATATAGGGGAGTTACTTGTTTATTAGTACAGTGAATTCCTATGTAATAGAGGAATTGAAGGATCTTTTATGTTAAGTGCTTATTTTTTATGGAAGTTTTTAATTTCCGTCCCTCCAAATACTACCCAACAAATACTAACTAAATTAACAAAATTTGACAAAAATGAGAACATAAAGAGTTTGTTCATTTTTGGGCTTATAATATAGGAAATAATTGTTGATTGGGAAAGTGAATTCCTATGTAATATAGGGATTGAAGGATCTTTTATGTGATGTGCTTATTTTTAATGGAAAGTTTTTATTTTCCTTGTGACACCCATCCCCTGGACCAAGTAAACCGAAGAAAGAACCACCTATTTTGAGAAAACCGACCTGAAAAAGGGCCCAAAAATAATGAAGAAGGGTTAAAAGGAGAAATTTGAAAATCTCAAGTGACAAAATTTTCTTAAAAATCATGAGGAAGAACCTATAACCGCTAATAGAGAGAAGAGAGGAGAGAGAGAAGCCAGAATAGTTGGAGTCTCCGGCAACTCAAAAATCTCTCCGGTCAGGTCACTGACAGTTGAGTTAGAGGCAGAGTCTTATGCCAGCTGGTAGCTTGAACATTTACTGAGCTCCCTATATAAAGAGCACCTCTTCATTCATCCTTAGCATCCCACAATCGATCGAAGAAGGAGAGGTGCTCAATTTTCTGACGAGTAGCAAACCAGAGCTCCGACATCAGGGCTTTTCTCCACCACCGAAGCCACATTTGGTGTCCTTGGAACCCAGAGGAAGTCCTCTATATAGCCATAACTTCCGTTCAGCCTCATAGCCACTGAGGAGGAGCAAGGGAGCTCAAACAATGCTGTTGCTCCTCGGCCAGTAAACATCCGACCTCCTACATCTCACTTCAAGCTTTCTCCCGACTAATTGTAGCCAAGCCAAACCCCCTACACTCCACCTAGAGGTGCCCCAACCCTCCCCCAAGGTAATATGGTAAGCTCCTTCGTTGGAAAACACTATTCATGTTGCAATTATGTAAAAACTAAAACTAAGAAATTCTCACTACTCAGGCCACCAATTGAGACGCGGTTTGATCCAGGGAATATCCTCAGGAGGAGATCAATTTAGAGAAAGCAAGAGCTCCGGTCACCAGACCCTCACTGGTAAGATATCGAAGCTTTGTCTCTCTTGAATGAATTTTCCAGCGAAGCTTCGTTTGAGCTCATTTTTGAGCTAAATCAAGAAATTTAAAGCTTAAAATGATGAGAAAAATATAGAGTAGATGATTCAAATCAAGAATGGGGGAAATTAACCAAGTTTTGGGGTCAATTGAATGAAATTGTGATTCAGGGACTAAATTTCAATTTTTGAGAAATTGGGCAATTTGTGGATTTTTGCAAAATTGGGGGCCAAATTGCAATTTAGTGTAAATTGGGGCATTTTCAAGAAATAAACTTCCAATTGGGGTCCAATTGAGCAACTGGATGAAATGGAGGGCCAATTGGCAATTTTTTAAAATTCAAGGACCAATTGGCTATTTTGGAAAAAATGAGGACCAATTGGTAAATTTGGAAAAGTTAAAGACCAATGAGTGATAATTGGAAGTCCTAGGGACTTAATTGAGATTAAACGATGATTAGGGACCAAAATGTAAGGTTATAAACAGCGAGGGACCTAAATGCAATTAAGGTATAGTGTGAGAACTTATGCACAAATACCCAAAACTAATAGGTTCCTTATGTTGATTCTTCGGATAAGGGTGCTTGAACCATGTGAGAGCTGATTGTCCAAGTACTAGTGCAAGGAAGCGCACCACAAATCAAGATCTCACCGGGACGATCACGTCACAATTACCGGGTGAGTGGGATTTTCAGTATTATACCCAGTTGGGAGTGATGAGAACCATTTTAAAGTTTGAAATAAAATATTTTTCCAGGAATGGTCTTCCCTAATTACGTGAAACTACTTAAATATTTTGGGAGACGTTCCTGATGGGAGCGAGGATCGCTCTGATAGGCTCGAAGCCTCAAATTTGAAAATGATAGGGTTGAATGCCTAATTTTGGAAAACTTTTGAAGTATGCCCAAGGCCAGTGTGTACGGGTTGGACCCGTAGACAAATATGAAACAAAAGAACCATGAAAACTCTCAGAAAAATTGGAAATTATTGTGTGATTTGCCACGAGGCCAAGACAGGACTAACCAGTCTCGATGGGCTAGTGGCAGTGTACCTAGACCAGGTCGACGGGCCGATCAAGGCAAACAACTACAGACTAGGTCGAGTGTTGAGGTCGTTGGACTGTTGGCACCAAAGAACATGGTTAATGGATCAAAATTGTTGTATGCATGCATGAGGAATCCAAAAGTATCTAGACGCCCGAGAGGGGTAGTCAATGTGTCCCAAGGGTTGCTGGACGACCTGGATGCAATAAGGGCGGGTCTGTCGTGCCAGTTAGTCATGAAGCTCTAATAGCTTCCTACGCACTGAGACCGAGGCAAGAGGGGAAATGAGGTCTTGTCCCACAAAAAGGACATGATGTAGCACTGAGGCCGAGGCCAGAGGGGAAAATAGGTCTTGAGACCGATGCTGGAGGGGAAATGAGGTCTCGTCCCACCAAGTGGACATGATGAGGGTTTAAGGGTCGAACTATTGATGTCCATTCAAACTTAGGGTAGAGGCAATGTACCTCTATCCGGGTGGACGGTAAAGATGAACCGAATCACAAGTGGAATGGTCAAGTACTGTTTTGTGAACATGTGATCCCTTTCTAATATAGAAGGGATGTGTAATTGTTTGCTGAGGCACCTCCCGAGCAAGGGGAAATGTTAAAGAAGAGATAAACTCATATTACAATAAACTAAAAGTATAAAAACATTTTGATAAAACTATTTGTTTGGAAACTCACTTCCCAACCCCCGTGCATTGAGTTGTAGAATCTCATCCCCTCCCATTAAACCTTTTTCAGGAGAAACACCCCGCCAAGAATAGCGGAAGCTAGGAGAAAAGTCAAGGGACGTGACATTCCATCCCTCCAAATACTATCAAACAAATACCTCCCAAGTTAACAAAATTTGAAAAAATGTCAAAATACTAACCAATAAAGACTATCCAAGTTAAAAATATTTGAAAAAAATGGGAATATAAAGAGTTTGGACATTTTTGGATTATATCAAATACTCAAAAAGCCCAACGAAATCTAACACTAAAAATATTTAAACAATCATTTTGAAATTGCCTTTGACCTAGGTTAACTAAGATAGTTTTACATCTGTTGGCATAAAACTATAGTGTCTTTCAATGATAAATTAAAAATATAGGGGACATAATTGTTTCTTGGGAAAGTGAATTCCTATGTAATACAAGAATTGAAGGATCTTTTATGTGAAGTGATTATTTTCCATGGAAAGTTTTTACTTTCCATCCCTCTAAATACTACCCAACAAATATTACCCAAGTTAACAATATTTTACAAAAATGGGAATATAAAGAGTTTAGACATTTTTGTGCTTATAACACATAGTAAAAAAGCCCACCGAAATCTAACACTAAAAATATGTAAATACTCATTTTGAAATTACCTTTGACCTAGGTTAACTAAGATAGTTTTACATCTTTCGACCTAAAACTAAAGTGTCTTTCAATGCCAAATTACAAATATAGGGGAGACAATTGTTTATTGAGAATGTGAATTCCTATGTTATACATGAATTGAAGGATCTTTTAGGTGAAGTGCTTATTTTCAATGAAAAGTTTTTATTTTCCATCCCTCCAAATACTACCCAACCAATACTACCCAAGTTAACAAAATTTGATAAAAATGGGAATATAAAGAGTTTGGACATTTTTGGGCTTATAACACATACTAAAAAATCCCACCAGAATCTAGCACTGAAAATATTTAAACACTAATTTAGAAATTGCCTTTGACCTAGGTTAACTAAGATAGTTTTACATCTATCAACCTAAAACTAAAGTGTCTCTTAATGCTAAATTACAAATAAAGGGGAGATAATTATTTCATGGGAAAGTGAATTCCTATGTTACGTAGGAATTGAATGATCTTTTATGTGAAGTACTTCTTTTCCATGAAAAGTTTTTACTTTCTATCCCTCCAAATACTATCCAAAAAATACTCCAAGTTAACAAAATTTGACAAAAATGGGAATATAAAACGTTTGGACATTTTTGTGATTATAACACACTAAAAAAGCCCACCAGAATGTAACACAAAAATATTTAAACACTCATTTTGAAATTACCTTTGACCTAGGTTAACTAAGATAGTTTTACTTCTCTCAACCTAAAACTAAAGTGTCTTTCAATGCCAAATTATAAATACAGGGAAGATAATTGTTTCGTGGTAAAGTGAATTTCTATGTAATACAGGAATTGAAGGATCTTTTATATAAAGTGCTTATTTTCCTTGGAAAGTTTTTATTTTCTATCCCTCCAAATAGTAACCAGCAAATACTACCGAAGTAAACAAAATTTGACAAGAATGAGAATATAAAGAGTTTGGACATTTTTTGGCTTACAACACAAACTCAAAAAGGCCATCGAAATCTAACACAAAATATTTAAACACTCATTTTGAAATTTCCTTTGACCTAGGTTAACTAAGATAGTTTTAGATCTTTCGACCAAAAACTAAAGTGTTTTTTAATGCCAAATTACAAATATATGGGGTATAATTGTTTCGAATTCTTATGCAATTCCTATGTAATATAGGAATTGAAGGATCTTTTATGTGAAGTGTTTATTTTACATCGAAAGTTTTTACTTTCCATCCCTCAAAATACTAACCAACAAATACTATTCAAGTTAACAAAATTTGACAAAAATGAGATTATAAAGTGTAAACCCCGTCCTTTGATAATAAGAAAACCAGGGAAAGAACTAGTCATTTTCAATTTGAAAATTGAGTTAGTCTAATAACCGGAACTAATAGAGAAAGGGAAAACCGGGAAATTTATGGATCCCGAGTGACCAAAGAATCCCAAATGTCAAGAAATATGACTTTAAGATGTATTGGAGATGAAAACCAAATCAGTTCAAGTGATTTGGATTTGAATCGGATTGAACCGATTTAGACCGGTTTGTACCACTATTGAACCAGATACTAAATTAATTTTTCCAAGCAGCTTAGAAAATTCAAATTTGAGATTTGAGGCCACCATTGGATAGAAAATGAATTTAGTTGAATTTAAAAAAATTTTAATTTTTAAAAGTTCGGTCAAATTTGGTTTGAACCAGCCAGTTTAAGCTTTGAACTCGGTTCGTACCGGTCCTGTCCAGTTCGAAACAGTGTCGTCTTCTTCCTTCAAATGACAGCTTTGTTCACTCGTCGGAAAATTGAACAGTGCCGGCGAAGCTGAAAAGTCTCTAGTTAGGGAGTTTCAGGTAATGAATGACCGTTATCAAGGCACCAATCGGACGACCAAGAAGTCCTCGAGCTTCCTATATAAAGACCCCCTCCTCATTCATCCTCTCCACACCTAAAAACTCCATTCTCACTCAACTGCTCCAATTTCTGGCCACACTCAAACTAGAGCTTCGATATAAGGTCTTTTCTGAGCCAAAGAAGATGTGGTTGGGTTCTTTATAAATAGGGAGAAGTCAGCTATATTCTTGTAGTCTCCATTTGCTCCAAGGGTCGCCGGAGAAATACCGGCATGATAGAACAGTGAAACAGCTTCGGCGGACTAAAGCAGCCTTATTTCGGCCGTTCTAAAATCGGCCAATTCGAGCCCTTCTCAGCCCAAACCAAGCCCTTCCTACAACTGAATTAGAGCTGAAAGGTAAGCCAATTTGGCTCCCCTCTATAAATTCTGACCAGTGCTAGAGAGAGAAATGGCAAAACTTCGATGATAAAATTTCCACTCAATTCGGTATCAATTGATGCAATTCTTGATCCTAGGAGGAACCTCAGGATGACAGCCATCTACTCAGATCAAAAGCTCGGACAGCCGCGCCCCTGACAATAAGCTTTCAAGGCTTTTCCTCTCAAAGTCCAAATTTCCAGCGAAGCTCCGTTTGATCTCATTCCAACACCAAATTGTGCGATTCAAAGTGCAATTGAATCGTATGAAGGTGTAGGAACTCCAATCTAACTTCAATTTCAACAATTAAACTCATTTGATCGGTCGATTTGATGAAATCAAATTTAGTTGAGTTAGAAGGTTGAAATTGGGGGAAATTTGGGAATTTGAAAAATTCGAGGGACTAAAGTGCAATGTCATAAAATTGAGGGCCAATTGGGCATGATATATCTGTTGGAGGACCAATTGGGCAAATTTTGGAATTTTTGGGACAAAACTTACCATTTTTGTAAAGTAGGGGCAAAATGGTAATTTTGGAAAAGTGGGGGACCAAATTGGAAATTTGTAAAATTAAACCCCTTTTTGTGACTTCAAATAAATTGAGGTCCCAAGGTGAAGTTTAAAATTTTCGGGATTCAATTTGAGGAAAAATCGACATTAGAGACTTAAAGTTAAAGAAAAATAACTTTAGGGGCCTAATTATAAATAAAGGAAAAGTTTAGTTTTCTCATTCATTTGGGATGAACGAGGGCTATTAGGCAAAGGATAATGAACAAAAGTGTTCATATTGTGTTGGAAGAAAGAGTACCGAGAATGCTAGATAAGACAAGTACGAGTAAGGACAACAAGTGGTCTAAAAGGATATTAACTGCACAATTAGGTGAGTGGGAATTTAATATCATATCCAGTTGGGATGATAAGCACCTCGAAAATGAAAACCCATTACTATGTGGTATTTTAATCATCACACCTAAGAGGAGTGATGTGGAAATCACACAGAAAAACTACTTATCAATTGTAAGTAGATCATACCCGGTTGGTATGATAAAACTTCCTCGAAGGAAGTAGAAAACCCATTCATCAGTTATGAACGAAGATGTCTTCATACTCGGTTGGTATGATGGATAGTTGAAAAGTATATTTTTTCGGAAGTGCTCTCCCTTGACTGTGTGCCACTGCTTAAACATTTTGGGAGACCTTCTTGACAGGAGCTCGAATAGCTCATATATGTCGGAGGCCTCGATTTTGGAACTTGGGGGCTAATATGCCCGATTTTTGAAAATCTCAAAAAGTGAGCCCTAGGCCAATACGAGCAGGAGCTCATAAACAAACATGATTATTAAGCCATGAAAACTTAAGTAAATGAGTTGTTTGGCCATGATACCGAGACATGACTAACATACTCATTGGACTAGCGGTAGTGTGACTTGATAGGTCTTCATATTGGTCAAGACAAATAGCTACAAGTCTAGTTGAGGGTCGGGTCATCGGACCAGTGGCACCACAAATTATATGGCTTATGTGAAAACTGTTGATTGTGCATGCACTGTGTTACAAGACCTTCAAGATGTCCAAGAGGGCTAGTGATGCGTCCCAGGGCTCTGGACGACCTGGTGGGTATAAGAGTAGTTAGTCGTACCAAAAGTCTTGCGAAGCTCAATGTAGCTTCAAGCGCATGAAACTGGGGTGGGGACAGGATGGGGTCTTTGTCCTCATACGGACATGGAGTTTTGTTATGGGATTGATGGTCAGATGTCGGGAACATCCACTCATTCTTAGGGTAGAAGTGGATGTCCTTCTATCTAGATGGCTAGTAAAGTCGCTCCGATGCCATAAGTGGGTACAGTGGACAGGTTGGCCTGTGATTGTGTGTTTTACCTTCATGATGAAGGAAGTGTGTTGGGTGATAACACACCATGGAAATAAGAAATGGATACAAAAATTGAATTTGAGAATGAAACATTTTAAAAAAGAAAATAAGGAGTCTAGCACACTCCGATTCAACCATTTTTCCTAAAAGTTAGATTTTGAAAACCCATTGACTGAGTCGTAATACTCACCCCTCCCTTATATCCCTTTTCAGGTAACTCAAGAAAACCTGCCCAAAGATCCCAAATAACTACACCCGCAAGAAAAGTATGTAAAAGTTTAAAATTTTATGCAGTTTTGATTTATGGTATTCTAGAAAAGGTATAGGTTTAAAGGACGCATTACTCCACATGGTTTAAAAGAAAGGGAAAACCCTTAATAAACTGAGAGAGTGGTGGGTTGCTTACGGGGATCCGACCAAACCGGATCGGGGTGTGACAACTTGAGTGGTATCAGAGCCTGTTTCCTTGAATACTTAATCAAGACTAGAAAATATAGTAACTAATAGGATTGATTTTTAAAATTTTCAAAATGGCTTTGAAGAAATGAACCAAGAGAACTATGGCTGTAGCCTCCAACACGGCCTAACCATCCCTACCTGTAGAAACTCCTAGAGAAGTTTAGACAACTCCTCCTGGACTCAGCGCGGAGCACCAAAGATTGTAGGAGGAGTTCACCCGTGTATTTGGGCAACCTAACCTTGTCTCTGAGGTAGGCACCAATTCTCGGGTTGAACTAGAGGAAGTGCAATCCCATCCTCCCCCTGTGAACCATCCCCCTCTAATAGACATTCTCAAAAACCTCAAGACTCTCTTGTAACTAGGGTGTAAACCATTCCTCGGAGAAAAGGATGATGGACCTTTAAACCTGCACCTTTCTTGGAATAACATAAATCAAAATTGCACAAAATTTTAAACTATTCATACAAGTCTTACATGTGCGTTAACTGGTGCTCTTTGGGGTATGCTTTCTGGGGTTACTTGAAAGGGATATAAGGGAGGGGGGTGAGTACAATGACTAAGTGAATGGGTTTTCAAAGTTTAACTTTTAGAAAAAAATGTTTGATTCGGAGTGTGCCAAACTCCTTATTTTCTTTTAAAAACCTATCATTTTTAATTTCAGTTTTTATCACCATATCTTATTACTACAGTGTATCATCACCCAACACACATCCTTCATCATGAAGGTCAAACACACAATCGCAGGCTAGCCCGCCCACTGAACCCACTTGTGGCGTCGGAGCGACTTTACCGGCCACCAATTTAGAAGCACGTCCACTTCTACCATGAGAATAAGTGGATGTTCGTGACATCTGACCCTTAATCCCGTAACAAATCTCCGTGTCTGTATGAGGAGTGAGACCTCATCCTGACTCCACTCTGGTGTCATGCGCTTGATGCTACATCGATCTTTGCATGGCTTCTGGTACGACTAACTGCCCTTATATCCACCAGGTCGTCCAGGGCCTTGGGACGCATCACTACCCCTCTTGGGCGTCTTGAAGATCCCATAAACACAGTGTATGCACAATCAACATTTTTCACAGGATGCCATATAATCTGTGGTGCCACTGGTCCAACGGCGTCGATCCTCAACTCGACCTGCAGCTGTTTGTCTTGACTAGACCGGAGACCTGTCATGTCTCACTGCCGCTAGTCGACTCAGTATGTCGGTCTGGTCTTGGTACCATGGCCAAAAAATTCATTTACTTAAGTTTTTATGGCATATAAATCATGTTTATTTATGAGCTCCTGCTTGTGCCAACTAGCCTAGGGCACACTGTTCGAGATTTTCAAAATTGGGCATATTAGCCCCTAAGTTCCAAAATCGAGACCTCTCGCCTAACAAAGCTATTTGAGCTCCCGTCAATAAGGTCTCCCAAATTGTTTAAGTAGTGGCACATAGTCAAGGGAGAGCACTTTCGAAAAAAATATATTTTTCAACTGTCTATCATACCAACCGAGTATGAGGACATCTCCGCTCATAACCAATGAACGTTTTTTTCACTTCCTTCAAGGAAGTTTCATCATACCAACCGAGTATGATCTACTTACAACCGATAAATAGTTTTTCCAAGTCATTTTCACATCACTCCTCTCAGGTGTGATGTTTAAAATACTACTTAGCAGTGGGTTTTCATTTTTGAGGTACTTATCATCCCAACTGGGTATGATATAAAAATCCCACTCACCCGATAGTGTAGTGAAATTCCTATTAGCCGACTTGTTGTCATTACTCAAACTCGTCTTAGCTGGCGTTCTTGGTACTTCATGTTCCTACACAATATGAATGTTCTTATTCATTATTCTTAGGCCTAGCAGCCCTCATTCATCCCAATTGAATGAGGAAACCAAACTTCTCCTTTATTTGCAATTAGGTCCCTAAAGTTATTTTTCTTTAATTTCTTAACGCCAATTTTTCCTCAAATTGAGTCTTGAAACTTTTAAAATTCATCTTAGGACCTCAATTTATTCAAATTCACAAAAGGGGTTTAATTTCCCAAATTCCCAATTTGGTCCCCCAACTTTTCCAAAACTACCATTTTGCCCCCACTTTACAAAAATGGTAAGTATGGCCCTAAAAATTCAAAAAATTGCCTAATTAGTCCTCTAACATCTTTATCATGGCCAATTGGTCCTCAATTTTATGAAATTGCACTTTAATGTCTTTAATTTTTGAAATTCCCAAATTTCCCCCAATTTCAATCTTCTAACTCTGTTGAATTTGATTTCATCAAATTGATCGATCAAATGAGTTTAATTGTTGAAATTGAAGTTACATTGGAGTTCCTACACCTTCATACGATTCAATTGCACTTTCAATCGCACGATTTGGTGTTGAAATGAGCTCAAAGGGAGCTTCATTGGAAAACTAAACTTAGAGAGAGAAAGCTTCAAAAGCTTACCGTCGGGGGCGCAACAGTCCAAGCTTTCGATCTAAGCAGATTGTTCATGTCATGAGGTCCCTCCTAGGATCAAGAATTGCATCAATTGATGGAGAATTGAGTTAGAATTTCATCATCGAAGTTCTGTCGATTCTCTCTCTAGCACCGTTTGGAAATTATAGAGGGGAGCCAAATTGGCTTAACTTTCATCTTTAATTCAGCTGTAGGAGGGCTATGGAGGTGTTGGGTGGGCTCAGTTTGGCCTGAGAAGGGCTCAAATATGCCGATATCAGCTTGGCCGAAATAGGGCAACTTTGGTTAGCTGGAGCTGCTTCACTGTTCTATCAAACTAGCGCTTCTTTGGCAACTCTTGGAGCAAATGGTGACTACAGGCATGTAGCTGAATTCTCCCCGGTTGTAAAGAACTTGACCTCACCTTGTTTGGCTCAGAAATATGCCCAAGTTAGAGCTCTAGTTCAAGCTTCGCCTGAAATTGGAGCAGTTGAGAGAGAATAGAGTTTTCAGGTGTGGAGAGCATGAATGAGGAGGGGCTCTTTATATAAGAAGCTCGGGGAGTTCCTGGCTATCCAATTGGTGCCTTAATGGTGACTATTCATTGCTTGAAACCCCCTGGCTGGTGACTTTTCATCTTCGCCCGCGCTGTGCGAATTTTTGGCGAGTGAATAGTGCTGTCATCTGAAGGAAGAAGACGACATTGTTCCGAACCGGGTTAAAGCTTAAACCGGATTGTTCACACCCAATTCGACCGAATTTTTCAAATCTAAAAATTTCTAAATTCATCTTAATTCATTTTCTATCTAATGGTGGCCTCAAATAAAATAATTTAATTTTTTAAGCCACCTAGAAAAATGAATTTAATATCCAGTTCAATAGTGGTTCAAATCGGTCCAAACCGGTTCAATCTAGTTCGGACCCGTTTTACTTGAACTGGTTTGGTTTTCATCTCCAATTCATTCTTAATTCTGTTTCCATGACTTTTGGGACTCTTTGGGTTACTTAGGAGTTGTAAATTTTCCAAATTGCCCATTCTTTGATGATTGGGTTTGTGAACCGATTCAGTTTTTCTCACTCGGTTTGACCGGTTCTTTTCCTGATTATCCTTAACTCAAAAGGGCAGGGTTTACAACTCTCCCCTGCTTTTAGGAGTTTTGTCCCTAAAACTTAATTAGCAACCTTTGCATGAGGAATGATCTCCTTTGATGTCAACTTGGTATTTGCTTAACATGCAAACTCTTCTCTTATTCTTTCGATTTGCCATTTTTACATCATTCACTTAAGGAATTTCTTTTGCTTTATATTATTTACTCTCTCCATGGAGTTTATCATAACTAGACATACCTTACTTAAGGGTATATCCCTTTGATGTCCTGTACTCAAGATTGGGAGTTCCAAGATACCTAACCATTCCCGTGTCTAGCTAACCTCTTGATCGTTGAAACCCTTAGCTTGATGTCCTTTAGAGTGTTACATACATGTTTTCACGAGTTTCCTTATTATCACCTTTTCGTCCTATTTCAACTCTTCCTTCATCCGTTGTTCATTATAATTTCAATCCAAATTTTATGTTTGACCTTGTCATACTTACTAACTAACTCTTCCTTATTTTGAGTCATGTTTACCTCGGGACTGTTGGGTTTACATGCCCCTTACAACATGACATTTTCTAGATCTTATCTCTATGTCTATTAGATTTCCAGAACACCTCCTTTAGGGTTATTCCCAACTTTCCAAGCTCTTAGGGATTGTATAACTTCATCCCTCTTTTCTTTTGGTAGTTTTCCTCGGCTACCTTTACCGTTATCCAATCAACTTACAAAACTGTGACGGTTCTCCTTACCCACTCATCCTTTCTCAATTTCCTTATTGAGTCTTTTTGGTTCCAATGATTTGGTTTCCCAATAGTTTACCGACAAGCTGGGATTCTTTCCTTCTTAAGTCCTTGACATTCTTTATCCAAGGATTTTTCCTTATTCCTTAATCCATTTTTACATACCCGTAATCATTTCATGATTATTCGTTCTAAAATAATCACTTTCGATCTATGTGTCAATTCCTTTGCTTGGGAAGGTTCCCTTCTTCCAGTTTCATTTTCTACTATATCCTTCACAATAGAGATTTCCATCTATATAGCTACATGCTCAACCTTCTTATCATTCCTTGTAGGGTTCTTTCTTCCTTTCTTCGCTCCCCTGTCTATGTTAGGGCATTTGTTCTCTTTGGATCCTTCTCTATCCATAACTTATGTTTCATCTCTTATTCCTTACTTAAGATACTTCTGATTAACGGTTTTATTCCATGCATTCCACACTATGCTCAGCTGTCCACTCTTTAGGCTTCATATGTGCGTGTGGACTATGACCCATCTTACCAATTGTTGTTATTCCTCCTTAACCACATCTTATTTGGAGGGCTTACTTTCCCAATGTTTCTTGAACGTTCTTTCCTTTATTACATTATTATGGATAGTCCACTCATTCTTACTTGTCACAACATCTTTTGATGCTAACTTCCTATCTACTCATTAATCTATTTCCTTGGGTCCTCCTAGTATGCTTTCTTGGTTCTTTCACCTCAGTTTGCACTTCATTTTCAAGTTTATTTCTTTGTCCCTTTCACTTGGTTCCATTATCACTTAGTTGGGATACATATGCCCTTTCTCGGGCTTCCTTTCTTAGTAGGATTCTTTCCTTTTCTCCCAAAATTCCTTTTTCATTCGTTCTTTGGAAGTATTAAATCATTAAATGACATCCTTTGATGTCGTCCTTCCCATGCAAACTTTCTTAGGAAATCTAGCGGTACATCCTTGTACCATTTCCTTAATTCTATTTGTATCCTACACAAGTTTTCTTACTTGGCAAAAGTTCAGACATGATTTGTTTCAAGACCTCTTTGTGCGAGGCTTACTTAATCTTTTTCTGGCCTTGAGTTTGGTCATCAATTTGGTCTTGGCTATTGATCTCCTTTAGGATTTCCTCTATCCTTCTTTTCCAAATGTTTAGCCTTTCCATATTTCCTTTCTTTACTAGAGCTTAATCTATGACCCTCACGAGGGTTAGTTCGTTACCTGCCTCGCCTCTACTATTCACCTTGTCTAATTCTCTTGAGGCAGTTGTCTCTCAAATCTTATTGTCCTTAATTACCATTTCATTGCCCTTTTTAGGGTGTATTTCTTACTACTTCCCAGTCGTCCTTAGGGCATCATTCCTTCTCCTTGACCATTTTGTTGTTACAATTTGCTTACTTATGTTATGTTGGTCCGAAACTCCAATTTGATTTCTCTACTTTTTCCAAAGAAAGTTGTTCTTGAAATCTGAAAACATCCCATTTGTTGTCAAATGCTTAGTTTGTCTTCTCTTGTGGATGCACTCCCTTCTTTGCTCATAAATTGTTGGAAATTTCTTCCTTAAGGGAGAATTCTCTTCAGCTACCTTTTTCCTGCCACTTCGCTAAGATCTTGAAGAGTTTCCTCCTGTCTGCGGTTGAAATTATGATCTGGAGTCGTGTTTCTTGGGATGGTATCCTTTCAGATTTCCTATAGCTGTGTAGGCGTCTTTCTTGGAAAGTATTGTTCTAAATTCTAGTGGTACAGTCCTTCACTTCATGTCCTATTTCCTTTGTACCTTGTAATAGGTTGTTTTCTTGCCTAGTTGTTACTCCAAGAGTTCTCCTCGACTCCTTACCATGACGGTTTTCTTGTCATGCCTTTTTTTACCTAATAATCTCCTCGATTCATTCCTTTATCCTTGATCTCCATGGTGTCTAGGGAGTCACGGTTTTGTTTGATTACTTTTCTTGGGGCCATCTTCCTAGCAAGATTACATCCTTTGAGAGACAGGATTTTTAGGAATTGGGAATAGTTCATTAATAGAGGAGTACAATATGTTGGGGGTTTTATTCCTATTACAGAAAGTGGTCACAAAATAAATAGGGAGCTATGAAATTCTTGATAAGCATCCTTCTAGGTAAGGTTATACGCCATTTGTTGGCGTTTATAGCTTCATGCTTGGCTTCTTTCCTACTTAGAGTTGTGCACTCAATAGGTCCTAGCACCATCCTCCTGGATTCTTCCCCATTTGGTCTTTTGAGATTTCTACCATGCCTCAAGCATTGGGAAGCTTCTAGGGTTGTCTTTCTACGAGGAAAGGGTATTGAGTAGAGTC
Source organism: Trapa bicornis (assembly GCA_030064425.1). NCBI lineage: Eukaryota > Viridiplantae > Streptophyta > Magnoliopsida > Myrtales > Lythraceae > Trapa > Trapa bicornis. The sequence continues at coordinate 10,843,752 of CM057753.1, read as the reverse complement.
ATTCCTAGTTTTCTTGGTTCCTCTCCTGGGAGCCATCTAAAAATTTAAAGAGCAATCCTATTAGTTACTATATTTTCTAGTCTTAATTATGTATTCGAGTAAACAAGCTCTGATAACACTCAAGTTGTCACATCCCGACCCAGTTTGGTCGAATCCCCATGATCAACCTGCCACTCTCATAGTTTACTAAGGGTTTCCCTTGTTTATAAACCGTGAGGAATAAGGCATCCTTTAAACATGCACCTTTCCTAGAATAACATAAATAAAAATTGCACAAAATTTTAAACTATTCATACCTATCTTATAGGTGCATTAACTAGTGGTCTTTAGGGTATGCTTTCCGGGGTTACCTGAAAGGGATATAAGGGAGTGGGTGAACACAACGACTCAGTGAATGGATTTTCAAAGTTTAACTTTTAGAAAAAATGTTTGATTTAGAGTGTGCCAGACTACTTATTTTCTTTTAAAAACCTTTTATTTTCAATTTCGGTTTTTATCACCATATCTTATTACCACAGTGTGTAATCACCCAACACACATTCTTCTTCATGAAGGTCAAACACACAATGATAGGCTAGCCCATCCACTGAACTCACTTGTGATGTTGGAGCGACTTTACCAACCATCAAGATAGAAGCACGTCCAATTCTACCCTGAGAATAAGTGGATGTTCGTGACATCCGACCCTCAACCTCGTAACAAATCTCCGTGTCCGTATAAGGATAGAGACCTCATCCTGACCCTACCCCGGTCTCATGCGCTTGAAGCTACGTCAAGCTTTGCAAGGCTTCTTGTACGACTAACTGCTTTTATATCCACCAGGTCGTCCAGGGCCCTAGGATGCATCACTACCCCTCTTGGGCATCTTGAAGGTCCCGTAAACATAGTTCATGCACAATCAACATTTTTCACATGATTCCATATAATCTGTGGTGCCACTGGTCCAATGGCCCCGACCCTCAACTCGACTTGCAACAGTTTGTCTTAACTAGTCCGAAGACTTGTCATGTCGCACTGCCGCTAGTCGACTGAGTATGTTGGTCCGGTCTTGGTACCATGGCCAAACAATTCGTTTACTTAAGTTTTTAAGGCATATAAATCATGTTTGTTTATGAGTTTCTGCTCATGCTAACAGGCCTAGAGCTTACTATTCGATATTTTCAAAATTAGGCATATTAGCCATCAAGATCCAAAATCGAGACCTCCGACCTAACAAAGCTATTCGAGCTCCCGTTAAGAAGGTCTCCCAAATTGTTTAAGCAGTGGCTCACAGTTAGGGGAGAACACTTTTGACAAAAATATATTATTTAACTGTCCATCATACCAACCGAGTATGAGAACATCTCCAGTCATAACTGTTGAATGGGTTTTCCACTTCATTCGAGGAAGTTTCATCATACCAACCGGGTATTATCTACTTACTACTGATAAGTAGTTTTTCTGCATTATTTTCACATCACTCCTCTCAGTTGTGATGTTTAAAATACTACTTAGCAGTGGGTTTTCATTTGCGAGGTACTTATCATCCCAAATGGGTATGATATAAAAATCTCACTCACCCAATAGTGTAGTGAAATTCCTCTTAGCCGACTTGTTGTCCTTACTCGAACTCGTCTTAGCTGGCACTCTTGGTACTTCGTGTTCCTACACGACATGAATATTCTTATTCATTATTTTTTGGCATAGCAGCCCTCATTCACCCCAATTGAATGAGTAAAACAAATTTCTCCTTTATTTGCAATGAGGTCCCTAAAGTTATTTTTCTTTAATTTTAAGTCCCTAACGCTGGTTTTTCCTCAAATCGAGTCCCGAAACTTTTAAAATTCATCTTATTACCTCAATTTATTCAAATTTACAGAAAGGAATTTAATTTCCCAAATTCCCAATTTGGTCCCCCAACTTTTCCAAAATTACCATTTTGCCCCTACTTTACAAAAATGGCAAGTTTTGCCCCAAAAATTCCAAAATTGCCCAATTGGTCCTCAATTTTATGAAATTGCACTTTAATCCCTCTAATTTTTAAAATTCCCAAATTTCCCCTAATTTTCCCCCAATTTCAACCTTCTAACTCTCCCGAATTTGATTTCATCAAATTGACCGAACAAATGAGGTTAATTGTTGAAATTGAAGTTACATTGGAGCTCCTTCACCTTCATACGATTCATTTGCACTTTGAATTGCACGATTTGGTGTCAGAATGAGGTCAAACAAAGCTTCGCTGGAAAACTGGACTTAGAGAGAGAAAGCTTCAAAAACTTACTATCGGGGGGTGTGGCGGTCTGAGCTTTCGATCTAAGCAGACTGCTCATGTCTTGATGTTCCTCCTAGGATAAAAAATTGCATCAATTGATGTCGAATTGAGTTAGAATTTCATCATCAAAGTTCTGTCGGTTTTCTCTTTAGCACCATTAAAAAATTATAGGGGGAGCCAAATTGGCTTACATTTTAGCTCTAATTCAGTTGTAGGAGGGCTGTAGAGGTGTTGGGTGGGCTCGGTTTGGCCAAAGAAGGGCTCGAATGGGCCGATTTTAGCTTGACCGAAATAGGGCAGCTTCAGTCCGTTGGAGCTGCTTCACTATTTTATCACGCCGGCGCTTCTCTAGTGACTTTCGGAGCAAATGGTGACTACAGGCGCGTAGCTGAATTCTCCCCAGTTTTAAAGAACTCAACCTCACCTTGTTTGGCTAAAAAAATGCCCAAGTCGGAGCTCTAGTTCGAGCTTTACTGAAAATTGGAGCAATTGAGAGAGAAGAGAGTTTTCAAGTGTGAAGAGGATGATTAAGGAGGGGCTCTTTATATAAGAGGCTCGGGGACTTCCTGATTGTCCGATTGGCACCTTAATGGCAACTATTCATTGCTTTAAACTCCCTGGTCGGAGACTTCTCAACTTCGTCGGTGCTATGCAACTTTTCGGCGAGTGAACAGTGTTGTCATTTGAAGGAAGAAGACGACACTGTTCTGAACCGGTTCACCCCCAATTTGACCGAATTTTTCAAATCTAAAAATTTCTAAATTCATCTAAATTCCTTTTCTATCCAATGGTGGCCTCAAATAAAAAGTTTGAATTTTTTAAGACATAGAAAAATGAATTTAGCATCCAGTTCAATAATGGTTCAAACTGGTACAAACCGGTTCAATCCGGTTTTGACCCAGTTCACCTGAACCAGTTTGGTTTTCATCTCCAATTCATTCTCAAGTCCGTTTCCATACTTTTGGGACTGTTTGGGTAATTCAAGAGTTGTAAATTTTCCAAATTGCCAGTTCTCTAATGATCGGGTTTGTCAACCGGTTCTATTTTTCTCACTCAATTTGTCCTGTTCTTTTCTCGATTGTCCTTAACTCAAAACGGTGGGGTTTACAGGTTCCCACCTTACCTGAAGGAAACCCTCACTGTCCAAAATGTCAAAAGAACCATGAGTGAGCTTGCTATACCTGCTTTGCATGCGAACAGCTGGGGCACTTTGCAAAGGACTGTCCCACTCTCAAGGAGAACAGGTAGAGGAACACTCTTTGACCACCTTAAGGGAACCCTAGGCCAGATGCTATAACACGAGTACTAGCTAGGGTATACAACCTCACCCACGAAGAGGCTAGAAGAGAATTATATCAAGAGAATCATGTAAATTGAAGATTTTTATTTAATAAAGAAAAGCTTTCTTCTAAAATATACGTTTCTTCAATCAGTATATATACAACTATGGGGACAACAAGTCTATGCCCACTTCAACCTAGGAGCTAAGAGATCCTTCATCAAGGAAGAGTTGCTTCCAAGTATGCCCCTAGAACTCACTCCACTAGAAAAAAACCACAACATTCTCACACCTTTAGGAGAAGGTTTAAATAGGAATAAGCAATTAAAAGGATGTGAGATAAAGATTGGAGGAATCAAACTTGAAGCTGACTAGATCCCATTATCCTTAAAGGAGGTTGAAGTAATCCTTGGGATGGATTGGCTATGTAACCATCAGGCTAGGATAGACTGTGGAAAGAAGACGGTGACCTTTCACACTCCCAAGACAAAAGGTTTAAAGTTCCAAGGAGATAGAAGGAAAAATGAAGTGCAAATGGTGTCCCATCTGAAAGCCCAAAAGATGATACATAAAGGCTGTACAACTTTCCTGGCCATGGTCGTCGACGAAAAGTTTGAAGAGAAGAGACTGGAAGACATTCTGGTAGTTAGGCACTGCCCAGAATTTTTTCCAGAAGAGCTACTCGTATTACCTCCAAGTTGGCAAGTGGAGTTCACTATAGAAATAATCCTAGAAACAAGCCCCATATCGTATGGCTCCGACAGAGTTGAAGGAATTGAAGGAGCAATTGGACGAATTATTGGAGAAGGATTTCATACGTCCTAGCCAGTCTCCATGGGGTGCACCTGTTCTATTTGTAAAGAAAAAGGACAGAAGTATGAGACTGTGCATAGACTACACGAAGTTGAACCAGGTCACCAACAAGAACCAACAAGGACGAATAGATGAATTGTTCGATCAATTAAAAGGAACAACTTACTTTTCCAAAATAGACCTTAGGTCGGGCTATAATCAACTCAGGATTCGAAAGGAGGACATTACCAAAATGGCATTCCGATCAAGATATGGACATTATGAGTTTAGAGTAATGTCGTTCAGATTAACGAATGCCCCTGCAGCCTTCATGGATTTAATGAACCGTATGTTCCAACCACATTTGGATAGGTTTGTGATAGTATTCATAAATGACATCCTTATATACTCGCTGTCATGCCTCATCTTGATTTGGTCGGATCCCCGTGAGCAACCCGCCACTCACCCGTTTTACTTAGGGTTTTCTCCTCATTAACCTGGGAGGAGTAAGACGTCCTTTAAACCAGTACCTTTCCTAGAATACATAAATCAAAATTGCATAAAATTTTTAACTTACATACCTATCTTGCAAGTGTGATTAATAGGAGGTCTTTGGGTAAGTTTCCCTTGGTTACCTAAAAATGGATATAAGGGAGGGGTGAGTTCAACGACTCAGTGAATGGGTGTTTAAAGTTTGACTTTTAGAGTCGAGATGATTTGTTATGAGTATAGGAAGGTGGGACACATAGCAAGTAATTTTCCCACACTGTGAGGAATCCAAATGACACCTTCTAATAAGGACACCTCCACCCTTACAGAAGATTGAAGGGGTAACATTATAAGAAGCACAATTGCGACTAGGGAATCCAATCTCACCCAGGAAGAAATCCCTTTAGACCATAGTTTAGTAGTGAGTAATTCCCAACCCATCGTTGTGAGAATCTCCCTCAAGAGATATTAAAACACCAAAATTGTATTCTTATTTCAATAAATAAGACTCTGAGTTTTCTAAAAATTTATGTATTCCTTAATAATATGAAACATGCCTCAATTGCCCAAGGAAGGATCATGGAAAGAAGATCAAGGTTTGGATATTAAGAAAACCTAGAAATAGTAGAATATAGGAATTTCCCTTAAGGAGCACTACAAACCACCTAGGAGCTAAAGAAGGGTTGTAGACTAACCTAGAAAGGAAAGGGGGAGTGAAAAGGCCATAACAGTGGAAAGAAAGGATGAAGAAAACCCTTGAAGAAATGAATGGCTTAGAATGAAATGATGACTACACTCAAACCATAAGGAGTACTTAGTAAGTCACGCAAAAAGAGGTCTTGGAGCAAATAAGTGCCTGAATCTTTCCCAAGGAAGGAGACCATAGGAAGGCATACATGTTCCAACTAAGAAATAATGGACCAAGTGACGAAGGATAAGGAGATGAAGTGCATGCCGAAGTGAAAGAACCAAGGGAAGTACATTAAGATGACCCAAGGGGAAAGTTAAACCCAAGGAATGGGTAAGTAGAAATAGCATCAAATGACGTAGTGACAAGTGAAAATGGGTTACCCATCATAAGGAAAAAGAGGAAAGAACATCTAGAAAACCTAAGGAAAAGTAAGCCCTTCAATTCGGAAGAAGGTAAGGAGAAAACAACCAATGATATCAAGATGGGTCATGGCCCACACTCACTTAATAGAGCCCAAGAAGTGTATGGTTGGACATAAAGGGTGCTAGGAACCAATCTATCAGTAGGAGCTCTTCGAAGAGAGGATAAGGAATAAAAAGGAAATGGAGGACAGTGAAGGATAAAGAGCGGGAAACAATACTGATCTCAGAAGGGTGTATGAAGAGAAGACGGAAAAGCCTTCAAGAAGCATTAAGAAGTTGAACCAGGACGGGAATTCTTAGGTAGAGGATATAGGTAGGAAGTGAGACCTCAAAAAGGGAAGTCCCAAAGCAAAGGAACCACGAGATGGATCCTAAGAGGCTTAAACCGACATAAAGAACCTCACAAAGAACCATAAGTGGTTAAGGGTATGTCGAGATGGCCAAAGTATTACCTGATTTGGAAGAGAAAATGAGCCAATTAGAGATTTCTGACGAACCTAGAAAAGAAGGAAGCAATTAGTAACAACAAGATGGTCAAGGAGAATAAATGAGACCATAGGAAAGACTGTGGAATAATGAGACTACACTTTAAAGAAGGATAATGGAGCAGGCATAGTGTTGAATACACAAAATAAGATCTGACGATCGGTAAATGATTAAAGATGGACAAAAGCCTAAATTCAAATGGGGTGTAAGAATGCAAAGGAAGGAAAATATTCAAGGAGTAGTAAGAAATTCGAACATCTAGCACCTAAAGGGGAATCTCTACTTTGAAGGATGTAGTAGAGAATAAAAATCATTAATGGAGAACTCCCTGAAAACAACAAAATCATGAAAGGGTCACAAGTAAATGAGAGTGAGTTTAGGGAAAAAGAAAAATCCTTTAGTAAAGGACGTCACCAGAAATGAAGAAAGACTTAAAAGGGTAGAATCCCAGCGTGTTGGTAAGTCATCTGAAAATCCAATGAATTGCACTAGAAAGACCCAACAATGAAGTTGGGAAAGGACGAGTGGATAAGGAAAGTCCACACGGTGGTGTAAGACATTTTGTCAAGGCATGAGGGACAACTGGATAACAGTAAACATAGTCAAGGAATACTACTCAATGAAAAGAGGGATAAAGTTATTCAATCCCTGAAAAGTTGGAAGGTTGGGAAACATCTAGCAAGGAAGTGTTCTAAAATTTTTAATGATCAAAGACAGATTCTAGAGCATTGTCGTGCTGTAAGAGATATGTAAGCCCAATAGTCCCAAAGAAAAATACAACTCAAATAAGGAAGAGTTTGTTCATAAGTATGACGAGGTCAACATAACTTGGACAAAAGTTGTAATAAATAATGGCTGAAGGAAGGATCAAAATAGGATGAAGGGGTAATAACACTGAAACCTGTGAAATCAATTATCTAATGCTAGAAAGAATGTCAAGCTAAGGATTTCAATGATGAAAAGAATAACTAGGCAAAGGGATGATTGGGCACCTTGAAACTTCCAATTTGGAAATCTTGAGTAAGGACATAAAGGGAAAGAATCTTGCCCTAAGTAAAGGAAGATGAGAACCTAGGGATATACCTTTGGACCCACGAGCAAGACATGCTAGTTATGATAAAACTCCATGGAAGGAGTAAACAATATAAAGGAAAAGAAATTCCTTAAATGTGTGATTTAAGGTGGACTGAGTGAAAGACTAATTGAAGTATTAACATGTCTAAGTTGACATCAAGGGAAGTTATCCAAGAGTGAAATTTAGTTTAGGGACAAAACTACTAAAAGGAGGGGAGAGTTGTAAACACTGCCCTTTTGAGTTAAGGAAAACCAGGAAAAGAACCGGTCAAACCGAGTGAGAAACATTGAATTGGTTCACAACCCCGATCATCAAAGAGTAGGCAATTTGGAAATTTACAACTCCTGAGTGATCCAAAGGGTTCATAAAACCTTGGGACAAATTTGAAGAGAAAAACTAGAACGGTTCAGATGAACCGGATCCAACTAGATTGAATCGGTTTATGAACTGAGTCGGTTCATGAATTGGAACTGATAGAGAAAAAGAAAACTGAAAAATTTATGGATCCTGAATGACTTAAATAGTCACAAAAGTCAAGAAAAAGGACTTTAGAATGAATTGGAGAAGGAAACCAAATCGGTTTAGGTGAACCGGATGGTAAATTCATTTTTCTAGGTGGCTTAGAAAATTCCAATTTGAGAATTGAGGTCAAATTGAGACCTATCTGCCTAGATCGAAAGCTCAGACCGCTGCTGGAAACCCCACCCATTTGAGTTAAGGAAAAACGGGAAAAGAACCGGTCAAACCAAGTGAGAAAAATCGAATCGGTTCAAAAACCCGATCATCACAGAACGAGCAATTTGGGGAATTTACAACTCCCGAGTGACCCAAAAGGGTTCATTAATTCATGTAAAAGAACCTTAGAACAAATTGGAAGAGAAAAACTAGATTGGTTCAGATGAACCAGATCTAACTGGATTGAACCAGTTTATGAAATGAGTCAGTTCATGATCCAAAACCGATAGAGAAAGGGCAAACCGAGAAATTTATGGATCCCGAGTTACCTAAATAGTTACCAAAGTCATGAAAAAGGGCTGAATGATGAATTGTAGATGAAAACCAAACAGGTTTAGGTGAACCGAATCCAAACTAGATTGAACCGGTTTTAACCACTATTGAACCGAATGCTAAATTCGTTTTTCTAGGTGACTTAGAAAATTAAAATTTGAGATTTGAGGCCACCATTGGATAGAAAATGAATTTAAAAATTTTTAAATTTGAAAAATTCGGTCGAATCGGGGGTGAACCGGTCGGTTTAAGCTTTGAACCTAGTTTGGACCAGTCCGGTTCGGTTTTGAAGAATGTTGTCTTCTTCCTTCACATGACAACACTGTTCACTCGCCGGAAAATCATGCAGCACCGACGAAGCTAAAAAGTCTACGGCCAGGGAGTTTCAGGCATTGAATGACCGCCATTAAGGCGCCAATCGGACGGCCAAGAAGTCCCCGAGCTTCCTATATAAAGAGCCCCTCCCCATTCATCCTTGCCACACCTAAAAACTGCACTCTTTCTCAACTACTCCAATTACCAGTGAGGCTTGAACTAGAGCTCTGACTTTGGCACTTTTCTAAGCCAAACAAGGCGAGGTTAGGTTCTTTAGAACATGGGAGAAGTTTGATGGCATATATCTCATGTTTGTTTATGAGCTCTTGCTTGTGCCAATTGGCTTATTGCCTACTATTCGAGAATTTCAAAATTGGGCATATTAGCCCCCAAGTTCCAAAACCGAGGCTCCCGACCTATAAGAGCTATTCGAGCTCCCATCAAGAAGGTCTCCCAAATTGTTTAAGTAGTGGCACATAATTAGGGACTATAAGAGCTTCCGACAAAATATGTATTAAATTGTCCATCATACCGATTGGGTATAAGCACATCTTCGCTCATAATCGATAAACGGGATTTCTACTTCCTTCGATAAAGTTTCATCATACCAACCTGGTATGATCTACTTACAACCGGTAATTAATTTTTCCGCATGATTTTCACTTCACTACTCTAAGTTGTAATGTTTAAAATACTACTAAGTAGTGGGTTTTCATTTCGATGTACTTATCATCCTAAACCGGGTATGATATAAAATCCCACTCACCCAGTCGTGGAGTGAAATTCCAATTAGTTAGTTTCCGTCCCTAGCAAGCTTAACTTCAGCTGGTGTTCCTGATGTCTCATTTTCCTACACGAAATGAACATAGTTGCTCATTATTCTTTAGCATAATAGCCCTCATTCATTCCAAATGAATGAGAAAACCAAACTTTCTATTTATCTGCAATTAGGTCCCTAAAGTTATTTTTCTTTAACTTTGAGTCCCTAATTCCGTTTTTTTTCCTCAAATTGAGTCTCAAAACTTTTAAAATTTATCTTAGGACCTCAATTTATTCAAATTCACAAAAAAGGGGTTTAATTTCCAAAATTTCCAATTCGGTCCCCCCAACTTTTCCAAAATTACCATTTTGCCCTTCCTTTACAAAAATGGTAAGTTTCACCCCAAAAATTCTAAAATTCCTCAATTGGCCCTCTAACATTCTTATCATGCCAAATTGACCCTCAATTTTAAAAAATCACATTTTGGTCCTTCGAATTTTTAAAAATCCCCAATTTCCCCCAATTTCAACTCACTAACACAGTTGAATTTGATTTCATCAAATTGATCGATCAAACACCTCTAATTGTTGAAATTGAAGTTGAAATTGAGTTTCTATATGTTCATACGATTCCATAGAACTTTGAATCGTAAGTTTTAATGCCGAAACAAGATCAAATGGAGCTTTGTCGAAAAATAGATTGTAGAGAGAGAAAGCTTCGATTGCTCACCGGTGAGGACACGACGGTTTGAGCTTTCTATCTGGGAAAGTATCTCTCCTCCTGAGATTCCTCCTAGAATCAAGAATGACATCAATTGATGTTGAATTGGATTAGAATTTTGTCATTGAAATTCGGTCGACTCTCTTTCTAACACTAATTGGAAATTGCAGAGGGGAGCCAAATTAGCTTACCTCTCGATCCTAATTCGGCCGTGGTAGGGCAGCGGAAGTGTTGGGAGGGCTTGGTTTGGCATGAGGAGGGCTCAATTTGGCCGAGTTCAACTCGGCCGAAATAGGGCAGCTTTGGTCCGCCAGAGCTGCTTCACTGTTTCATCATGTTGGCGCTTCTCTAGCGACTCTCGGAACGAATGGATCTCACCAACGTGTAGCTGACTTCTCCTTGGTTCTAAGGAACTCGACCTCACCTTCTTTAGCTTAGAAATGACCATATATTGGAGCTCTGGTTCAAGCTTCACCAAAAAACTAAGTAGCTGAGAGAGAGTGAGCTTTTCAGGTGTGAAGAGGATGAATGGAGAGGGGCTCTTTATATATAGAGCTCGGGGACTCGTTGGTCGTCTGTTTGGAACCTTTTTGACAGATATTGATGGCCTGAAACGTATTGAATGGAGACGTTTCCTCTTCTACGGTGCTGATTTGATTTTTCAGCGAGTGAACAGTGTTGTTATCTAAAGGAAAAAGAAGACACTGTTCCGAACCGATCTTTCATGTATAATCCTGCATAATCTCGAATGTTATCAGTTCCAGTATGTAGACCAAATAATACAATGCAAGCAAAAGTTCCTAGATTCTCGGCCCAGTCCGAACCGGGTTCAAAGCTTAAATCGGCCGGTTCACCCCCGATTCAACCGAGTTTTTCAAATTTAAAAATTTCTAAATTCATCTAAATTCATGTTCTATCCAATGGTGGCCTCAAATCTCAAATTTGAATTTTTTAGGCCACCTAGAAAAATGAATTTAGTATCCAGTTCATTAGTGGTTCAAACTGTTCCAAACCGGTTCAATCTCGTTCGGATCCGGTTCACCTAAACAGGTTCAGTTTTCATCTCCTACTCATCCTAAAGACCTTTTTCATGACTTTTAGGACACCTTAGGTCATTCAGGGTCCCTAAATTTCCCGATTTGCCCCCTCTCTATGGGCTTCTGTTCATAAATCGGCTTTGTTTCTTAAGCCGGTTCAATCTAGTTCGGGTACGGTTCACCCAAACCGGTTTGGTTTCTCTCTCTCAACTTGTCCTAACTTTCCTTTCCAAGGTTTAGGAACCTCTTTGGATCACTTGGGAGTTAAAATTCCTCCAACTCTCATTCCCCAATATTGGACTTATGAACCGATTCAATTTTCTCACTTAGTAAGACCGGTTCTTTTCTGGGTTTTTCTTAACTCCAAGGAGCGGGGTTTACAACTCTCCCCTCCTTTTAGGATTTTTGTCCCCAAAACTTATTTCACATTATTCATGTGTTGGCTTAAACTTTTTATTGTTATAAAATTTTCTATTCTTTCGTCCTACATTCTTCTCGGTTATTTTTTTTCATCTCTTTCATCATGTAATTAAGATTCTCATCTCATTCCCATCCTTTCCTCATTCTATGAAATTTACCTTAGCCTAGAGTATTTCCTTTGAACATCTACGATCATTCTTTTTCGTTACGTCCTTCTTTCCCAAGGCACCATTTCACACCCCAAGCTTCTTTCACCCAAAATTTTAGAACTAGAATTTATGGTCATTTTTCTTACACAGATTTTGGCAATTATTATCTTTTCATCCTACATGGAGTCCTCCCTCATTCTTTGGTTATTACCCTTTATGCTTGACTTCGTTATGTCTTACTCATAGACCATTCCTTGTGTAAGTCGTATTTCTTGGAGTTAGTTGGGTTTACCCCTCCCTCTTACCGCATGATGTTCTTCATGACGTTTTAACTTAATGTCCCTATGACAGTATTGGTTTCCGTACTTCTCATCTTTTCTAAATTTCTTTATTCATTCATTCTGCCTTCAAACCCATAAATTCCCCGATACTTACAGACATATTAAAACTTTTGCTCTTTTTTTCATTTTTCCTTCCCATTGGTGTCCTCCTCCATTAAAATCTCTTCTCTTTCCCATTTCCATCATTGTCTTTATCAATGTTTCTTCCAGTATTATTCATTCTGAGTTTAGTTCCTTTCTTACTCGTATGGAATCTATTGATGTCATCTTCCTTTCCATAATTCACTTGGGTTGTTTTATCCCCTGCTTTCTTTACGATTTTCTTCTCTATGTACATGATTCTTTCCTTTACATTATCTTGTTCTTGAGGAGTTATTCTCTTGCTTATTCCATTGGTTTCACTTTCTTTCCTTGATACACCAACGTCATCCCAAGATTCCTTTCTCTGAGGTGCCTCACATTCTCTTTCCCTCCGTATTTCCTTTTAGTTCTATCATTGAAATCCTTAAATTTCTGGAGTATCATTTTGCCGATATTTTCACCAACTTACTCTTACTCTTTGAACCCATGAGTACCTTCTGTTGATCTTGCCTCATTTCCCCTAGCTTCAATATTCGTTTATTCCTTTGAGGTAGATCTCTCATCCTTATTGTGCCCAAAACCTTTCGTACCTTCATATCCTTAGTATTTCCCCTTTTCATCTTGGTTAGGGTGTATTCTTCCACTATTCCCTATCTCGGGTTAGACTTCGTTTACTCTTCCAAATGATTTGGTCTAAATAAGTTATTTCCTTATATAGGATTCTTCTAAAGTTCCTATTTGAGTTTTCTAGGCCTTCTTATAGCAGCTTATGCTCGGCCTCACAATACTCTCACTTAACCACTCATACTTCTTACTAAGGACCTCATCATGGCCTTGGTGTTGAAACCCTCCTTCAATCAACCATGTTTTTACTTGATACTTTCTCCTTCCCTGATCCAACTTCCTATCTTCTATCCTCCTTCTGGTGTCTTCCAATTTGGGATTCTGATGTTCGATCGCCCTATCTTTTGGAAATTTTCTCCTAAACTTAAGGACTTGGTACGATTTATCTAATCTTATTTTTCTTTTTTCTTTGACTCATGCTTTAACTTCCACATGTCTCTTATCCTTTGGAATTCTAAGGAACAATTTGATGAAATCAAATTCAACAGAGTTAGAATGTTGAAATTTGGGGAAATTTGGGAATTTCAAAAATTAGAGGGAATAAAGTGTAATTTCATAAAATTGAGGACCAATTGGGCATGAAAAAGATGTTGGAGGACCAATTGGGCAATTTTTGGAATTTTTGGGGTAAAACTTACCATTTTTGTAAAGAAGGGTCAAATGGTAATTTTGGAAAAGTTGGCGACCAAATTGGAAATTTGGAAAATTAAACCCCTTTTTGTGAAATTGAATAAATTGAGGTCCCAATGTGAATTTTAAAAGTTTTGGGACTCAATTTGAGGAAAAACCGGCATTAGGGACTTAAGGTTAAAGAAAAATAACTTTAGGGACCTAATTGTAAATAAATAAAAAGTTTAGGTTTTCTCACTCATTTGGAATGAATGATGGCTATTAAGCCGAGGGATAATGAACAAGGATGTTCATATCATATAGGAACACAAAGTACTGGGAACGCCAACAAGGACAAGCTGGTGTGAATACAAAGAATCGGTCGAGTGGAATTAACTACATTAACGGGTGAGTGTGATTTTTATATCATACCTGGTTGGGATGATAAGTACCTCAGTAATGAAAACCCACTACTTAGTGGTATTTTAAACATCACAACTTAGAGGAGTGACGTGAAAATAACGCGAAAAAACTACTTACAGGATGTAAGTAGATCATACTCAGTTGGTATGTTGAAACTTCCTCGGAGGAAGTGGAAATCTCGTTTATCGATTATGAGTGGAGATATCCTCATACTCGATTGGTATGATGATAAATTGAAAATATATTTTTATCAGAAGTGCTCTCCCCTAACTATGTGCCACTACTTAAATGATTTGGGAGCCATTCTTGACGGGAGCTCGAATAGCTATGTTAGGCCAGAGGCCTCGGTTTTGGAACTTGGGGGCTATTATGCCCAATTTTTGAAAATCTCGACCAGTGGGCCATAGGCCAGTTGGCACAAGCAGAAGCTCATAAAACAAAAATGAATTATATGCCTTGAAAACTTGAATAATTGAATTGTTTGGCCAAGGTACCAAGACAGGACCGACATACTCAATCAACTAGCAGAAATGCGACATGATAGGTCTCCAGACTAGTCAAGACAAACCGCTGCAAGTTGAGTTGAGGCTCGGGGCTATTGGACTAGTGGCACCACATATTATATGGCATGATGTGAAAATATTAATTTTGCATGCATTGTGTTTACGGGACCTTCAAGACACCCAAGAGGGGTAGTGATGTGTTTTAGGGCCCTAGACGACCTGATGGATATAAGGGCAGTTAGTCGTACTAGGTGACCTTGCGAAGCTCGACGTAGCTCAAGCCCATGAGACCGGAGTGGGGACGGGATGAGGTCTCCATCGTCATACGGACACGAAGAATTGCAACGGGATTGAGGGTCAGGTGTCGCAAACATCCACTTATTCTCAAGGTAGAAGTGGATGTGATTCTATCTAGTTGGCCGGTAAACTCGTTCCGACGCCACAAGTGGGTTCAGTGGACGTACTGGCCTACGATTGTGTGTTTGACCTTCATGATGAAGGATGTGTGTTGGGTGATGACACACCGTGGTTAATAAGAAATAGTGATAAAAATTAAAACTAGAAATGAAAAGTTTTAAAAGAAAATAAGGAGTCTGGCACACTACAAATCAAACATTTTTCCAAAAAATTAAATTTTGAAAACACATTCACTCAGTTGTTGTACTCACCCCCTCCCTTATATCCCTTTCAGGTAACCCCGAAAATCCTACTCTAAAGACCACCAGTTAATACGCCTATGAGACAAGTATGTTTAGTTTAAAATTTTATGCAATCTTAAATTATGTTATTCTAGGAAAGGTGCATGTCTAAAGAATGCCTTACTCATAATGGTTAATAAACAAGGGGCAACCCATAGTAAACCGGGAGAGTGGCGGGTTGATCACGAGGATTCGACCAAATCGGGTCAGGGCGTGATAACAAATATAGGGGAGATAATTGTTTCTTGGGAAAGTGAATTCCTATATAATATTGGAATTGATGGATCTTTTATGTGAAGAGCTTATTTTCCATGGAAAGTTTTTACTTTCCATCTCTCCAAATTCTACTCAAGTTAACAAAATTTGACAAAAATGGGAATATAATGAGTTTGGACAATTTTGTGGTTATAACACAAACTCCAAAACCCCACCGTAATCTAACACTGAAAATATTTAAATAATAATTTTGAAATTGCCTTTGACCTAGGTTAACTAAGATAGTTTTACATCTCTCGACCTAAAACTAAAGTTTCTTTTAATGCCAACTTAGTAATATAGGGGAGATAATTGTTTCTTGGGAAATTGATTTCCTATGTAAAACGGGAATTGAAGGATATTTTATGTGAATTGCTTATTTTTCATGGAAAGTTTTTATTTTCCATCCCTCCAAATACTAACCAAGTTAACAAAATTTGACAAAAATGTGAATACAAAGAGTTTAGACATTTTTAAGCTTATAACACATACTCAAAAAGCCCACCAAAATCTAACACTAAAAATATTTAAAAACTCTTTTGAAATTGCCATTGACCTATGTTAACTAAAATAGTTTTACATCTCTCGACCTAAAACTAAAGTATCTTTAAATGCTCAATTACACATATAAGGGAGAGAAATGTTTATTGGAAAATTGAATTCCTATGTAATACAGGAATTGAAGGATCGTTTATGTGAATTGCTTATTTTTCATGTAAAGTTATTACTTTTCATCCCTCCAAATACTACCCTACAAATACTACCCAAGTTGACAAAATTTAACAAAATGGAATATAAAGAGTTTCGACATTTTTTGGCTTATAACATATACTCAAAAAGCCCACCTGAATCTAACATTGAAGATATTTAAACACTCCTTTTGAAATTTCCTTTGACCTAGGTTAACTATGCTAGTTTTACATCTCTTGACCTAAAACTAAAATGTCTTTGCAAAGTGAATTCCTATATAATACAGAAAATAAATGATCTTTTATGTGAAGTGCTTATTTTCAATGGAACGTTTTTACTTCCATCCCTCCAAATAAAATCCAACAAATGCTACCAAAGTTAATAAAATTTGACAAAAATAGGAATATAAAAAGTTTGGACAGTTTTGTGCTTATAACACATACTCAAAAAGCCTATCGGAATCTAACACTTAAAATATTTAAACACTCATTTTAAAATTGCATTTGATGTGGGTTAACAATGCTAGTTTTATATCTGTCGACCTAAAACTAAAGTGTCTTTCAATATCAAACTACAAATATATGGGAGATAATTGTTTCTTGGGAAAGAGAATTCTTATGTAATAGAGGAATTGAAAGATCTTTTATGTGTAGTGCTTATTTTTCATAGAAAGTTTTTACTTTCCATCCCTCCAAATAATACCCATCAAATACCACCCAAGTTAATAAAATTTGACAAAAATGGGAATATAAAGAGTTTGGACAATTTTGGACTTATAACACACACTCAAAAAGCCCATCGAAATTTAACACTTAAAATATTTAAACACTCATTTCGAAATTGCCTTTGACCTAGGATAACTAAGGTAGTTTTACATTTTTTTGACCTAAAAGTAAAGTGTCTTTCAATGCCAAATTACAAATATAGGGAAGATAATTATTTTTTGGGAAAGTGAATTCCTATGTAATACATGAATTAAATAAACTTTTATGTGAAGTGCTTATTTTCCATGGAAAGTTTTTACATTTCATCCCTCCAAATACTACTAAAAAATAATGCCCAAGTTATCAAAATTTTAAAAAAATGGCAATATAAAGTGCTTGGACATTTTTTTGTAAACCCCGTCCTTTGGAGTTAAGGAAAACCGGGAAAATAACTGGTCAAAATGAGTGAGAAAAACTGAACCGGTTCACAAACCAAATCATCATAGAACAGCCAATTTGGGAAACTTACAACTCCCCAGTGACCCAAATGGTTCATAAAACATTGGAAAAGGATCTTAGGACAATTTTGGAGAGAAAACCAAACCGGTCCAGGAGAATCGGATCCAAGCTAAATTGAACCGGACTATGAACCAAGTTGGTTCATGAACCGGTACGGATAGAGAAAGGGCAAACCGAAAAATTTTAGGATCTTGAGTGACCTAAAAAGTCACAAAAGTCAAGAAAAAGGACTTTAGTATGAATTGAAGATGAATACCAAACCAATTCATGTGAACCAGATCTGAACTGGATTGAACAGGTTTGAACCATGAGTGAGGGGAAATGTCATTGGGGTCCGGTGAGTAAGTTTGTGCAAACTATCAACCTTGAGGTTGTTAGATTTAAATGTATGTTGAGTTTATTTAGTATCGATCAAATGTCATAAAGGTGACATATCATTGGAAAATAACTTGGGAAGGGATGTTAGAGGCTTACCTAACCTAGAACAAGGTTAGTGGTATGTAAACCCTGCCCTTTTGAGTTAAGGAAAACCGGAAAAAGAACCGGTAAAACCGAGTGAAAAAAACCAAACTGGTTCACAAACCTAATCATTAGAGAACGGACAATTTGGGAAATTACAACTCCTGAGTGATCCAAAGGGTTCATTAAGTCTTGGGAAAGAACCTTAGGGCAAATTGGAAGAGAAAAATCAGACCGGTTCAGATGAATCGGATCCAATTGGATTGAACCAGTTTATGAACCGAGTCGGTTCATGAACTGGAACCGATAGAGAAAGAGCAAACTGAGAAATTTATGGATCCCAAGTGACCTAAAGAGTAACAAAAGTCAAGATAAAATGACTTTAGGATGAATTGAAGATGGAAACCAAACTGGTTTGGACCGGTTTGAACCACTATTGAACTAGATACTAAATTCATTTTTCTAGGTGGCTTAGAAAATTTAAATTTGAGATTTGAGGTCACCATTAGATATAAAATGAATTTAGAAATTTTTAGATTTGAAAATTTTGGTCGAATCGTGGGTGAACCAACTGGTTTAAGCTTTGAACCCAATTCTAACCGGTTCGGAATAGTGTCGTCTTTTTCCTTCAGATGACAGCACTGTTCACTTGCCAAAAAATTGAACAGCACCGGGGAAGCTAAAAAGTCTATGGCCAGGGAGTTTCAAGCAATGAATGACCGCCATTAAGGTGTCAATCGGACGGCTAAGAAGTCACTGAGCTTCCTATATAAAGACCCCCTCCTCATTAATCCTCTCCACATCTGAAAACTTCATTCTCTCTCAACTGCTCCAATTTCCAGCGAAGCTCGAACCAGAGCTCCGACTTTGGCACTTTTCTGAGCCAAACAAGACGAGGTCAGGTTTTTTAGAACTAGGGAGAAGTCAGCTACACGCATGTAGTCTCCATTTGCTTCGAGGGTTGTTGGAGAAACATCGGCGTGATAGAAAAGTGAAGCAGCTCCCGACGGTATGTTTTCGAAGTTTTCTCTCTCTAAGTCTAGTTTTTCGGCAAATCTTCGTTTGAGCTCATTCTAGCAGCAAATCATGCGATTCAAAGTGTAATTGAATCGTATGAAGGTGTAGGAACTCCAATTTAACTTCAATTTTAACAAGTAAACTCATTTGATCGGTCAATTTGATAAAATCAAATTCGGCATAGTTAAAAGGTTGAAATTTGGGAAAAATTTTGGAAAATTTTGGGAATTTTGAAAATTAGAGGGACTGAAGTGCAATTTCATAAAATTGAGAACCAATCGAGCATGATAAACATGTTGGAGGACCAATTGGGCAATTTTTGAAATTTTTGGGGCAAAACTTACCATTTTTGTAAAGTATGGGCAAAATGGTAATTTTGGAAAAGTGGGGGATCAAATTGGAAATTTGGGAAATTAAACACCTTTTTTATGAATTTGAATAAATTAAGGTCTTAAGATAAATTTTAAAAGTTTTAGGACTCAATTTGAGGAAAAACTAGCATTATGGACTTAAAGTTAAATAAAAATAACTTTAGGGACCTAATTACAAATAAAGGAAAATTTGGTTTTCTTATTTATTTAGGATGAATGAGGGCTGTTAGGCCAAATAATAATAAACAAGAATGTTCATATCGTGTAGAAACACGAATTACCGAGAACGCCAACTAAGACGAGTTCGAGTAAGGACAACAAGCCGGCTAAGAGGAATTTCACTGTACAATCAGGTGAGTGAGATTTTTATATCATACTCGGTTGGGATGATAAACACCTCGATAATGAAAACTCATTTCTAAGTAGTATTTTAAACTTCACACCTGAAAGGAGTGATGTGAAAATCACACGAAAAAACTAGTTATTGGTTGTAAGTGTATTATACTCGGTTGGTATGATTAAACTTTCTCGAAAGAAGTGGAAAGCCCATTCATCGGTTATGAGTGGAGATATACTCATACTCGGTTGGTATGATGGACAGTTAAAAATATATTTTGTCGGAAGTGCGCTCCCCAACAATTCGGGAGACCTTATTGACGGGAGCTAGAATAGCTCTGTTAGGTCGGAGGCCTTGGTTTTGGAACTTGGGGGCTGTTATGCCTGATTTTGATATTCTCAAACAATGGGCCCTAGGCCAGTTAGCATGAACAGTATCTCGTAAACAAACATAATTTATATGCCTTGAAAACTTAAGTAAATGAATTGTTTGGCCATGGTACCAAAACAGGACCGACATACTCAGTCAACTAGCGGTAGTGCGATATTATAGGTCTCTGGACTAGTCAAGACAAAAAGCTGTAGGTTGAGTTTAGGGTCGGGGCTGTTGGGCCAATGGCACCACAGATTATATAACATCATGTGAAAAATGTTAATTGTGCATGCACTGTGTTTACGGGACCTCCAAGACGCCCAAGAGGGGTAGTGATGTGGCCTAGGGCCTTAGACGACCTGGTGGATATAAGGGCTGTAAAACCCGCCCTTTTGAGCTAAGGAAAACCAAGAAAAGAACCGGTCAAACCAAGTGAGGATTCAGAACCGGTTCACAAACCCGATTATTTCTGAACTGGCAAGTTGGGAATTTACAACTCTCGGGTGATCCAAAGGGTTCATTAAACCTTGGAAAAGAAACTTAAGACAAATTAGAAAATAAAAACCAAAGTGGTTCGGGTGAACTAGATTCCATAAGAACTTTAAAGTTAAGCATGCTTGCCCGAGAGTAGTGTGAGGATGAGTGACCACCTAGGAAGTATGAATTTTTTTGTAAATAAATTATTGGAATTAATACAAATAATTTAATACCGAAATTAAATTATTGGAATTAATACCGAAATTTTTTATTGGAATTAATACCAAAATTAAATTATTGGAATTAATATCAATAATTTATGTTAATATTAATACTAGTAATAAATCTTACCCATTTAATACACGGGTTTTACGCATATATAAAGAGGTCATCCCCGTTTCATTCTCCTCACACCTGAACACTTCTCTCTCTCTCTCTACTACTCCATTTCCCGATAAAGCTCGAACCAGAGCTTTGACTTAAACAAAGGTCGGGTTCTTTAGAACCAGGGAGAAGACAACTATCTGATAGCAAACTCCAGTCAATCCGAGAATCGTTGGAGAAGCGCCGATATGATGGAATAGTGAAGCAATTCTGGCGGACTGAAGCTGCCCTATTTCGGCTAAGCTGAAATCAGCTATTTCAAGCCCTCCTCTGGCCAAACCAAGCCCTCCTAACACTTACTCAGCCTTTCCACGACCGAATTAGGACCGAAAAGTAAGCCAATTCGGCTCCCCTTTACCATTTTCGATCGGTGCTAGAGAGAGAATCGACCGAATTTCAATGACAAAATTCTAATCTAATTCCACATCAATTGATGCGATTCCTGATTCTAGGATGAACCTCAGGACAAGAGCTATCTGACTAGATCGAAAGCTTGAACCGTCGTGCCTTCACCAATGAGTAATCGAAGCTTTCTCTCTCTATAGTTCATTTTTTGGCGAAGCTCCGTTTGAGCTCGTCCCGGCATTAAAACTTGCGATTCACATTTCTGAAGAATCGTATGAACATGTAGAAACTCAATTTCAACTTCAATTTCAACAATTGGAAACGTTTGATGGGTCAATTTGATGAAATCAAATCCGGTTGTGTTAAGAAGTTGGAATTGGGGGAAAATTGGGGATTTTCGAAATTCAAAGGACCAAAATGAAATTTGATGAAATTGAGGGTCAATTGGGCATGAAAATAATGTTGGAGGACCAATTGAAAATTTTTAAAATTTTTGGGGCAAAATTTACCATTTTTGTAAAGGAAGGGCAAAATGGTAATTTTGGAAAAGTTGGGGGACCAAATTGGAAATTTGGGAAATTAAACCCCTTTTTATGAAATGGAATAAATTGATGTCCTATGATAAATTTTAAAAGTTTCGAGACTCAATTTGACGAAAAACTGGCAATTGGGACTTAAAGTTAAAGAGAAATAACTTTACGGACCTAATTGCAAATAAATGAAAGTTTGACTTTCTCATTCAATTGGAATGAATGAAGGTGATTAGGCCGAAGGATAATGAACCAAGATGTTCATATCGTGTAAGAACACGAAGTACCGAGAATGCCAGCAAGGACAAGCTCGCTTGAATACCAAGAACCGGTCTAGTGGAATTCACGGCATTAACGGGTGAGTGGGTTTACTAACATCATACCCGGTTGGGATGATGAGCACAACTTGAAGATAAAAACCACTTACCGGTTGCAAGTGGAAATTTTATATCATACCCAGTAGGGGATGATAAGTACCTCGGTATAAAAAACCCACTGTTTAGTGGTATTTTAATCATTCCCACTTAGAAAGTGATGTGAAAATTATGCGAAAAAAACTACTTACCGGTTGTAAGTAGATCATACCCGGTTGGTATGATGAGACTTCATCAAAGGAAGTTTAAAACTCATTCATCGGTTATGAATGGAGATGTTCTTTTACTGGTTGGTATAATGGACTGTGAAAACATATTTTGTCAGAAGTGTTCTCCCTTGACTGTGTGCCAATGCTTAAACTATTTGGGAGACCTTCTTGACTGGAGCTCGAATAGCTCTTACAGGCCGGGGGCCTCGATTTTGGAACTTGAGGGCTAGAATGCCCAGATTTTTGAAAATCTCGTACAGTGGGCCCAAGGCCAGTTGGCACGAGCAGGAGCTCGTAAATGAATATGATATATGTGCCATAAAACTTAATAAGTGAATTGTTTGGCCATGGTACCAAGATAGGACCGACATGCTCAGTCAACTAGTAGCAGTGCGATATGACAGGTCGACGGACCAGTCAAGACAAACAACTGCGGGTTGAGTTGAGAGTCGGAGCCGTTGGACCAGTGGCACCACAGATTACATGGCTTGATAAGAAAACATTGTTTGTGCATGCACTGTGAGTACGGGATCATCAAGACGCCCATGAGGGGTAGTGATGCGTCCTAAGGGCATTGGACAACCTGGTAGCTATAAGGGCAGTTTGTTGTTCCAGGTGTATGTGCGAAATCTGGAGTAGCACCAAGTGCATGAGACCAGGGTGGGGACAGGATGAGGTCTCTGTCCTCATACGGACACGAAGAAGTGATTTCGGGATTATGGGTTGGATATCACGTACATCCACTCATTCCCAAGGTAGAAGTGGTTGTACTTCTATCCGGGTGGTAGGAAAAGTCGCTGCGAAGCCATTAGCGGGTTCAGTAGTGATATTGACTTGCGAATGTGTGTAACCTTCATGATGAAGGATGTGTGTTGGGTGATGACACACCATGGTAACTAAGAAATAATGGAAAAACTCGAATTTTTAAATGAAGGGATTTTTGAAAATAAAGGAGTATGACACACTCCATATAAATATTTTTCTTAAAAGTTAAAAGCTTTTAAAAACCCATTCACTGAGTAGTCGTACTCACCCCCTCCCTTATATCCCTTTCAGGAAATCCCGGAAAGTCATCCCTTAAATACCGTCAACTAAGATGCTTGTAAGACAAGTATGCAAAGTGAATTCCTATGTAATACATGAATTGAAGGATTTTTTTATGTGAAGTGCTTATTTTTTTATTGAAAGTTTTTTCTATTCATCCCTGCAAATACTACCCAATAAATATTATCCAAGTTAACAAAATTTCATTAAAAATGAGAATATAAAGAGTTTAGACATTTTTTGGCATATAACACATTCTCAAAAAGCCTAACAGAATCTAATACTGAAACTATATTAACACTTATTTTAAAATTATCTTTTACCTAAGTTAACTATGATAGTTTTACATATCTAGGCTTAAAATTAAAGTGTCTTTTAATGTCAAATTACAAATATAAGGGAGATAATTATTTAATGGGAAAGTGAATTCCTATGTAATACCGGAATTAAATGATCTTTTTATGTGAAGTGCTTATTTTCCATGGAAAGTTTTTAATTTTCATCCCTCCAAATACAAACCAACAAATACTAACTAAGCTAAAAAAATTTGAAAAAAATGGGAATATAAATAGTTTTGACATTTTTTTGCTTATAACACAAATTTAAAAAGCCCACCGAAATCTAAACTGAAAATATTTAAACATTTATTTTGAAATTGCATTTGACCTAGGTTAACTAAGATAGTTTTACATCTCTGAACCAAAAACTAAAGTGTCTTTTAATGCCAAATTACTAATATAAGGGAAATAATTATTTCTTGGGAGAGTGATTTACTATGTAAAACAAGAATTGAATGATATTTTATGTGAAGTACTTATTTTCCATTGAAAGATTTTATTTTCCATCCCTCCAAATACTACACAACAAATACTATCCAAGTTAACAAAATTTGACAAAAATATAATATAAAGAGTTTAGACATTTTTATCTTATAATATATACTAAAAAAACCCACCGAAATCTAGTATTGAAAATATTTAAACACTTATTTTAAAGTTGGATTTGACTTATGTTAACTAAAATAGTTTTACATCTCTCAACCTAAAACTAAAGTATCTTTCAATATCAAATTACAAATATAAGGGAGATAATTATTTATTGGAAAAGTGAATTACTATGTAATACATGAATTGAAGGATTTTTTATTTGAAGTATTTTTTTCCATTGAAAGTTTGTACTGTTCATCCCTCCAAATACTATCCAACAAATACTACCTAAGTTAACAAAATTTAACAATAATGTGAATATAAAGAGTTTGGACATTTTTGGGCTTATAACACATACTCAAAAAGTCCATCGAAATTTAATACTGAAAAATTTTGAAATTACCTTTCACCTAGGTTAAATGAGATAGTTTTATATCTATTGACCTAAAATTAAAGTGTATTTCAATGTCAAATTATAAATATACGTGAGATAATTATTTTTTGGGAAAGTGAATTTCTATATAATATAGGAATTGAATGATCTTTTATGTGAAGTGCTTATTTTTTATGAAAAGTTTTTATTTTTCATCTCTCCCAATACTACCCAATAAATACTACACAAGTTAACAAAATTTGTAAAAAAAATAGGAATATAAAGAGTTTGAACATTTTTGTACTTATAACACATACTAAAAAAACTCACAAGGATCTAACACTTAAAATATTTAAATACTCTTTTTGAAATTGTCTTTTAATCTAGGTTAACTATGATAATTTTATATCTATTAACCTAAAATTAAAGTGTTTTTCAATGTCAAGTTATAAATATAGAGTAGATAATTGTTTATTGTTAAAATGATTTCCTATGTAAAATAGGAATAGAATGATATTTTATATGAAGTTTTAAATTTAAAAAAAAAGTTTTTATTTTACATCCATTCAAATACTATCCAACAAATAATAACCAAGTTACCATAATTTAACAAAAATAAGAATATAAAGATTTTTGACATTTTTTGCTAATAACATATATTCAAAAAAATCCATCGAAATTTAACACTAAAAATATTTAAACACTAATTTTAAAATTACTTTTTCCTAGGTTAGCTAAGATAGTTTAAAATTTTTCGATTTAAAAATAGTGTTTTTCAATGAAAAATTATAAATATAGTTGAGATAATTATTTATTGAGAAAGTTGATTTTTATGTAATATATAATTTGAATGATATTTTATGTACAATATTTATTTTTCATTAAAAGATTTATCTTTTAATTTTGATCGCTTCAAATGTTAACCAAAATATACTACATAATTTAACAAAATACGACAAAAATTGAAATAAAAAGAGTTAAAATGTTAAACAAAATATATTACATAATTTAATAAAATGTGACAAAAATGGAAATAAAAAAAGTTTTAACATTTTGGACTTATATCACATATTTAAAAAATTCACCGAAATCTAATACTTAAAATATTTAAACACTTATTTTAAAATTATGTTTTACTTAGGTTAACTATGATAGTTTAGATCTATTCATTTAAAATAGTTTAAATCTCTTAAAATAAAAGTAAAGTGTATTTCAATAACAAATTACAAATATAAGGTACATAATTATTTTTGGAAAAAGTAAATTACTATTTAATACAGAAATTAAAGAATTTTTTATGTGAATCACTTATTTTTCATGAAAAAATTTTAATTTTCATCGACAAAAATAAGAATATAAAGAATTTGAACATTTTTTTTTTACTTATAATACATACTAAACAAACCAACAGTAATCTAAGCACTTCGCTTCTATTGACGGGGCGGTTGCTAAATACTTCTCTCTCTTGACCCAGAGGACTATGAGAATAATATAATTGAATCAGAGAAGACGTTTGACCCAAAAAATTCAGATAAGAGAAAAAGCCATAGATTTTGGCCCCAGAAAAAAAAGAAAAACCATAAATGCGAGAAGCTTGCTCTCTTCGGCACAAGAATATTATTTCCTACCTTTTATCATTGCTAGAATATAATTAGAGAAGGTCGAAGAGTTTAATCAACATTGGGGGATTTAAATAATTTTTAACAATTAACATCATCCATCTTTTAGTTTGATGGACAAAGCAGGCAGTTTAGTACCAACATAAACAATGTAGATTTTCACAATTCAGTCTAATGTTGCTTCTCAGCTAATATACCAACTCATAACATTTTTTATAAGAATGACTTTATTCATAAATCTAGCAATTTTCCCTGCAGAAGGCTATCCATATTCCTGATAACTAAGTCAATAGGGACTTATAAAAAGAAAAAAAAACACACGTCAATTGTCAATTGGTTGAGAAGTTGAGAAATTTTTTCTATAAGCACATTAAGGATAAGTTGGAAGACAAGTGAAAGCGTGCACACAAAGGAAAACTCAACCTTCCATCAGAAGATAGCCGAACTCTAAGTCGAACTCTAAGTCTTATATCATTGGCTCCTGCAACATTTATGCTGGAAGTTTAACCTCGTGTCAAGAAGAGGCACATCAGAGGGTCTTGATATCAACTATTGCTTGAAATATGCTCTTCTCCAGATTATCTTCGTCGATCCACATAGAACTTTTCCTGTGTATCAGCTGGCGCTTCTCCTTGTTCTTGTCATCACGAGTTTTCTCTTTCATCTTCCAGTTCTCAAGTTTCTCTGATCTTTCTTTCATCTGTATTTATAAACCTTGTGAGAAGGGAAAACTTGACAAATCCATCAAGTAATAGAGAAAATATCCCAAGGTAACAACTCCGGGGATGATTTTCATTTTTACTATATCCTAGGAGACATACAACGCCCAGAGATGTAAGAATTCTTTAGAAATGATGGCACTCTTATCATTAGATGATTAATACCTACACCACTAGAATGCCAATAAAATTAATATGACAACTTAAAGAATCATTTGTCAATGGCCAAACGCGATGAATAATAGCATTACTATAGTAGCCAACATGCCATCTTTAATCCCAATTCAGATAAAATTCCAAATAGCCTTAGTACTGAAGTTGGTCATTTGTCTTGATCAGTTATTTATCTTTATAAGCTATCAATCAAAGCTCCATTAAATATTTATTTATTCACATGTATATATTTTTCATTAATGGAATAGGCTATATTTATCTGAAAATAATGATATTAATAACAAAACTTCAGTAGAAAGAAAAGACAAGCCTCTTGATCTACTTACAGTAATATGGCTTTGTATACCCTCCCTCAAGTTCATTTAAACAATGTGAATTATTTATTCTAGTGATAGTCTCAGCAAGTTTGCATGTGTTAATAATGAGACAAACACAAACATTGTGAGTTTTCATGTTGCAGCAATTATTTCCTGGTGCAACAGTAACACATCCATTTCAAATCACCAAGATTAAACAGATCTCTGAATAAATAAGAACAAACTTTGCCAAAAAGCTTACAGAAAATAGAGAGAGTTAAATATTGATATCTTTTCACAAATGGTTGGTCTTACATAACCAAAAATCTCATCAATTTTAAGGGATTGGTAGAAGTCAGTGATGCTCCATGAAGGATTGCAATAACCAACAAACATAACATAAGAGTAACAAACCAAGCACCATAACAGAAGGAAAACTTAAGAATGGATTTACCACTCATTAGGGAGAGTCAGATAGATTCTTGTAAACTTCCCTGAACTTCCAAGCTGATGTTTCCAGCTCGGTGACTTTTATAAGGACAGCATAGCCAACTCATATTCCTTTATCCCATCTAAAATATTCCTTGTAAATCTAAATCATGGATACCCTCTAAAAACTCCTCTAGCATCAGTATAGCAGACATCAGGTTCAGCTAAAGATCAATAGTAGATTAAGTTGATATACTCATATCACTTTTGCAAAAAAACACCCCTTCCAAGAATATTTACTGTCATGTTACCCCCAAACTCAGAAGAAGACAGTATCAATAACTTTTGGAAATCACTGATATGCAAATCTAGTTGACCAAGAACAACAATATTAAAGTTAGTCTCCTGGGCTTATGTACTCTCTTGGCCTCTTGATGTTATAGAATCATCTAATCTTATGATCAATTAAGATGAATATGAAACTGAAAATGCACAGAACGCTAGTTTCTGATCCCACACCCACCCACCAAGGAAAAAATAAAATTTTTCCTCCTCCCTGGTTTATGCCTAATTAATCACTAAAATATAAATATCAGGATGATGGAAAACAGACTTCCACTACTGACCCATTCAACAAAGTTTCAGCTACTAGAAATTGATTTCCATACAATTTATACGCCCTTCCTGTATCTGGCACCAAAATTAATATTTTAACCATAGCAAACATACGGGGACAGAGATAGAGATAACTGTACGTACGAGCATTTGGCGAAATTCTTTCTCGGCAATCTTGCGTTCTTCAGCTCTGACCTTAGCCTCAGCAGCCTTCAGCTTGTTTCTCTCCTCCCTAGCAACCCTAATCGCCTCTCTCTTCGCCTCATCTTTCCTCTGCTGTTCCAATCTAATCAACTCGACTTCTTTTATGTATTCCTTCCTCACCTCCTTCACCTAATATGTTTATAAGAAAGAGTTAGAAGCAAATGGTATAAAATGGTCATAGACAGAAATAGGAAAAACTAGAAGGACGTTACAGACAGTTGAGGAACCTGCTTAGCATACTGTCTCCTAAGCATGGCCAGCTTGGCTTCAGCCTCCTTCGGGTCCTTGGGCGCCTCCCAGCTCCCCAAGAAGTTGGTGGGCTCTAGAAACTTGTGGTTCTGCGGTGGCTGACGGTGGTGCGTGGTGGCAGCCGATGAAGTGCACAAGTGACGGATGGCTTTGGAAGTTTGTTTAGTTTTACGTAGTAAGGATACATAATTGGCCATCTGAAAACCAACCTGCAAGCGAAAGCAGTATCGTCACCAGGTGAATGCTGGAGCCAAATGGTCGGTTTCCAGATGAGATTGTGGATAGGCGTAGAACGGCCGGCGGAGGGGCCGGAGAATGAGCTGAGGGGGTGGAGACTGGTTATGGAACCCTAATGAGACTGCACCATTCTTGTTTCCTTTTACTCAGCGACCGGTACAATGGTCGGATCCATGGATTCGTCGGCCCGACTATAAACCGGCAGGTCCGATTAAAAGTAGACCAGACCGCGTACCTTGGTTTAGACCATATATTTCCTTGGATTGATGGCCAGTTTATGGTCCGACCGGATAGTTTGGCTGGTTTACAAATACGGCCTGGTTTACTCGTACCAGCGTGGCTCTGTATTCACTTTCGGTTTGCTTCCTCTGTTAGTCAATCTTTCCCACCATATCTCTCAGCTTCGAACATAGGGCGGAGGAAAAGTTCGAGGTAAAATTTCGATCTGTATGTCGAATTCAAGCTTAATGGTTCATTTCTGGACGTGTATAAGCTCTTTTCTTACTGGTTTGAGTTGTATGATAAACCATGGGGCTTTGGGACTGCTTATATATATGCACACATATATAGGCTCTCTTTATTGCGGTTTAGGTTATTATGGTGATAGTTTGTGTTCTAACTTCAGCTTAAGATAAGTTCGATTTAGTTTGTCGTTTCTTTGCCCACGATGTGTAGTAAAAAAGTCTTTTCATTGTGACTATTAATAGGAATTGTTTTCTTCGATGGATGGGATCCATGTAGAAATAAGTGAATAAATTTGATTGGGATTAAGGTTCTCTTGTTATTTATCATTTTCCCTTTGCGGAACCAGCTGTGTTCAATATTATGATATATGATACATACATACATACATATATATAAGAAATTGGATGCTTCTTCAAATGCACATACAAAGTGAATGACCATGAAATATGGAATTTGGAATAAAAACTCACATTTATCTGTCTTCATGTCCATGCGTACTTGACAAGTTTTTGAGGTGTAGGTTATCACTCGTTATCGAGAGGTATAGAACATTTGTTGACAGTCTGTTTAGCTAAACATCCACCTCTTGTTGTGGCAATGGTAGAGAGAAACACAGACCATGAAATATGGAATTTGGAATAAAAACTCACATTTATCTGTCTTCATGTCCATGCGTACTTGACAAGTTTTTGAGGTGTAGGTTATCACTTGTTATCGAGAGGTATAGAACATTTGATGACAGTCTGTTTAGCTAAACATCCACCTCTTGTTGTGGCAATGGTAGAGAGGGAACTCTTTAACCGAACTATCTGCTGTAAAGCTCTGTTTGCTGTTGCCAATTAGCACTGTGATAGAAGGGAAAGGTTGAGTTTTGATTAGTCCATGAAGAAAGATGGGAAACATGGAGTTTTGATATGTTCTCGAGACTAAATAGAGAAAGAAACACAGACTTTTTTTCTTATCTCTCCTGGGTTGTATTGGTCCTTCAACTTCCTAATTCCCATCCAAATTCTCAGTTCTTAATGTTCAATCTAATGATAGAATCCATTGCAATGAATCGTTATGCCTTTGATTTCTCAGCAGGTAACATTTCTAGGTTCAACATTTAGAAATCCGTTTCTAAACTCAGAAAAGTTATTGCCATTTCCTATGTATTAAATTCATTCTCTATCTAATGGACTCCTATATCATTGAGATTGCTGCAGAGTTTTTTAAACCTATTACTCGTCTTGAATGCAATATTTATGAATTCGTTTTTCCTTCTGCAATGATAATATCTTATATGTTAATACTGCAATGGTGCTAATGGGGGTGATACTCTTTATGCATTCAATAAATTTTTGTTTGTGTTCCTGATCTCAGTTTGATCTTTATTATCTATGTCGTTCAATTTAAATAATTGCTTTATTGATCATTCTTAGTAATTATTAGATTCCTCGTCTAACCAGGGATATTGTAATAGCCAGGGAAATGAACATAATTTCTGGAGGAAGAGCAGCTGGGAAATTTTTAACATGGTCATCTTCATATTTATCAATAAAATCTGATATATTATCACATGCGTATGGTGGAGATTTTTTTGTTGGTCTCTACCAGGCTTCAATTTTTAAATCACCTTATTGTTGTGTAACGCGTGCTGCTAGTAGCAGTGCGCCAGTTAAGAAGAAGAACAAGAACGGAAAGGAGAAAAGCTTTTCATTGGCAGAATCACTTGTGAAACGGACTCGTTCAAACAGGGATCTTGATGAGGATGTGATTGAGCAGCATCTCAGTGTTGATAATAGCCACATTCCTGTGATGCTGGGTGAAGTCTTGGATGTATTCTCTTCATCAAATCGTCAGCTCTGCTCTTTTGTTGACTGCACTGTTGGTGCTGGTGGCCATTCTTCCATGGTCTGTACTATACTCTTCAGTGTCTATCCCATGTATGTCAGTTCATTGATTTGTTTTTTTTTTCATTTTTAATATCTATGCTTTCTTGCTAAGACTAGAATTGCAAGGTATATTATTGCAAAAGAACTAGCTGATAATTTAGTTTTATGCTTGTCTGCTTTGCTGTGGTAAATTTCTCTAGGAAAATTTTACTACCATTACTTAATCTGCTTGATTTGGTTACTGTCAATTCCCAATACCACTTTCCTTTTGGAATCTCAATTATTGTTTATTTTGATGTGGAGATTTTTTAGAAGAATTACATGGATGTTTGGACCACAAGTCATCCAGACCTTATGCTTGATTTGGACTGTTTAGATTATGTCAAATTTAATATTATCTTACGGCATAATTTTGAAGAATTTTCAGATGGAAGCTAGGAAATTTATCTATAGGCATCTATGTTTTGAGGATTATTTTAGGTCTTTCTAATATGAGGGCTTTTAGTTATCTGCCTAGTAAGGCTTAATAGGATTATGGTCTATTTATATTTTGGTTGAAAAAGAATGGATCTATTTGTTATATTTGATATCTTCTTGTCTAGAATAAAAGTTAACACACTACCATTGTTTGACGAGTTCTTTTGTATAAATTGCATATAGCCTGCCATTGTAATTCTATACTTCTCAGAATGAAGTTTGAACCCAAATGGCAAAGCAATGAAGTTCTCATTGCCTTTTTTTCCTGTCATCTTGACAGATAATTGAAGCTCATCCAGAACTGGAATGTTATGTTGGATTGGATATGGATCCAGTAGCACATGAAATGGCACATACTCGAATTGGTGCCCTTCTAAATGGCAGTTTCTCCAATACATCTTCAGATTTGAGAATACACTTTCACTTAAAGAATTTCAAATTTATAAAGTCTGTATTAAGTGAGGTCGATGAGAGATTCATTCACAAGGGAGCTGATGGTATATTGATGGATCTGGGAATGTCATCTATGCAGGTCTAACTTCAAGTTACTTTATTATTTAAAAGTTTCTGTTTCGCTT
Source organism: Trapa bicornis (assembly GCA_030064425.1). Lineage (NCBI taxonomy): Eukaryota > Viridiplantae > Streptophyta > Magnoliopsida > Myrtales > Lythraceae > Trapa > Trapa bicornis. The sequence continues at coordinate 10,811,257 of CM057753.1, read as the reverse complement.
TTTCCCCATCCTGTGCATGGCAGATTTTCATGTACCAGTAGCTTTACTGACCAAGCTAATTTGTTTTGAATTAGGAGATACATTGTCGGTGTACTTGTAACATTCCTTTGGATTTGTTTCTTCTGACTTATCTGTTCTCTATAAACATGTCACTCAAGTAATTTGCAGGTTAACAATCCAGAAAGAGGTTTTAGTGTGCTTAATGATGGCCCTCTTGATATGCGAATGAATCCACAGGTGAGCTTTGATGCATCTCATGAAAATTATTTGACATTTTTATGATCATTCTCCTTTAGACTAAGCATTAAATTGAAGTTTATCACTTGCGCAGTTTGATGAAAAATTGCACCACATATACAAAACCTTTTAAACATTATAAAACAAATACAATCAATTCTCATCCATGTTCTTGTGTGGGCAGAGTGTGCTTTTTTTGTAGACACTGGTGCATTTATGATCCCAGGTTCTATAGAAACTTATGCATCTTCATAATACAACCTAGAATATTTTTCCTTATCATATGACTTGGTATAACCCCATTCTATAGGGAAGTCTGACAGCAGAGCACATACTAAATTCTTGGCCGAGCATAGAAATTGGACGAATTTTGCGGGAATATGGTGAAGAAAGCAATTGGTTTTTTCTTCAAAACAAAATTGTCAAGTCTCGAAGCACCGGTGGGCTTCATTCCACCAAGGAACTTGTGAACCTAATTCAGAATTCAACTCCCAGATCAAGAGGTATGCAAACATAAGAATTTTTTTTATATTGATCGTGTCCGGTGCCGTAACAACTAACTAATCCATTAGATGAGGCAAATATAAAAATCCTGTCTTCTGCCTCTTTTTCAGTAGTTTAGAATACCTCACATCCAATGGCTGCTTAGAGTCACATGACATGGCTAGTAGGACAGCTGCTTATAGATCCATTATTATATGTTATATTCTTGCGTATGTATGCTATTAATAAAATCATATCTTTTAAATGTTTATTGGATCTAAACTGTATATAGTATGACTGCCTTCTCTTATATGATTGACTAGTAGGATCAGGTGCGTTGGTCCATTTGTCATTTCTTTCCCTCATTTGTCAAAAATTTAACCTTTAAGACTTGACCCATCTAAGTCTGTGTCCGATGGTAGAATCTCTCACCTTTCTTTGATCCTCATGCCTCACCAGGGGGGAGGCAAGGATGGATAAAGACCGCGACTAGGGTTTTTCAAGCTCTGCGAATAGCTGTTAATGATGAACTGAAGACGCTGGAAGATTCGCTTTACGATTGTTTCGATTGCCTTGCGCCAGGGGGCAGACTAGCTGTGATCTCCTTCCACAGTCTGGAGGACAGAATAGTAAAACAAACTTTTCTGGACATACTTAGAAGAAACAACAGTGAAGACGAAGGAGATGGGCAATCAAGTCAACCGATGAATAAGACGAAGGAAATGGACGCGGAAGAGACATGGATTAAGCGGGCAATAGAGGGAAAGAATGCTAGAATCTTGACTAAGAGGCCGATAACTCCATCAGAGAAGGAAGGACAGTTGAACAGGCGGAGCCGGAGCGCCAAACTTAGGGTTATTGAAAAGGTTTGACAGAGTTGCAAATTGCAATTGTGGATGCAAACCTTTCCGAGCTTTTCTGTCTACTGTTGAATAAAAATCTTTACGAGCTGTAACATTAAGAGGCTTGATTCCATGGTTTATAGAGTTGTAGGAATCCTATTAACTCCTTCCTATGGTGAGATTTCTTTTATCTCTTAATTCTGTATTTCTATTATCCCTGCAATCACGACAGCAACAGAAAAACACTTGGTCAATCAAACTCGACGAAAAGCTTGTACACTCCCCAAAGGGAGGAAGAGACAATTACAATGTAAACGCTCCTGAAATTACAAGACATATCCATACCATACATCTTCTATCCGGTAAGACTGTACTTCACCATGTTATGACAGTCATCTTGTCTTACTAAACTTCGTTCAAGCATAATATGAAACCCTAGTCTAATCACATGAGAAACTAAAAGAAACACCTGAGAAGTATCAAGTCTCAGAATCCTATCGAATAACAACTCTATAGCATGGCAATCAAAGCTTCGAGTATAATGCCAAGCTATTAGAACAAAATAATGTTTCATCATCCCCATGATCTCCTTAGAATGACAACAAAGGCATTGAGTTAGTTACTGCCTGAAAATCTCTCTTCATTAATCTAGTTGGCTTCACATTATTATACTAAAGGATCCTCAAGATACCATGCTAATCATCTGGAGCACCAAGTAGCTCAAAAATATTGTTTAATTGCTTTGGTTGCACCAGCAATGCAAACTTCAGAGATGCCGTATATGTCTCTAAGAACTATTTAATTAATGAAACAATAGTGAAGCCCAGTCAAAATTGTTTCATGTAGCACTGTGTGCAACACATGAAAGGAAAAGAAAGCTGGAGAAAGATGGAACTCTTTGACAGTTATCTATCATAAATTAATATAATGAAAATTCTCAACCAGTGGACTATCTTGATCTGTGGAACTGAAAATCTCATCCCAGGATGATCCATAAGGCATGCCAAATCATGTTCCATTTATTCCAATACCATGTAGGTGCCACCCTTATATTTGTTGCCTTCTACAAGCCCCAAAAAGATTGTTGTTTTTTTGCCTTTTTGCAGCTAGAGATTACTCTTCTCAATTATTTTGGATGAATTAACATAAAACCACAAAGAAACTTATTGGTCATATTTCCTTTTCAATCAATACATTGAAAACAAGAAACTTATATCGATCACATTTTCTTTCATCCATATCCAGATTCACACAAGAACTTTCAAGAAAGTGATCTAGAAGGAAACAAACACATCCATAATACTGCAAGAGAGCCTACCTGACCTACCTTGCTCATCTTTCTCAGGCTTACAAAGAAGCCGACATCTTAATTTCAAAAGAATTCCCATTAACGATAGAATACAAGATGAAATGAGACACTGACTTAAATATAAAATTGTCCATTGGACAGGACATAGCTCAAAATTTACCAGGTGATGTCACGATCTCTTTCAATTTGATAGCACTCATGATGCAGTTTCTTCATAATTTTATTTAACAAATGGCAGTGGGTGGAAACTGCCTTAAGAGAAGGGAGATAAAACCATTAATACTCATAATCCTGAGAATTAAAGATAATCAGGCAGTGAATGGTCATACCCAATCTCTCTCATTATTCATTCGTATTTTCTTGAAGGCAATAACCTCACCTGTTCTTTTTTTCTCTGGCCATGTACACACGGCTGCATAAAGGAAGCAATATTTAAACACATGCTAATGGAAAATGGAGAACCCAAGTTCATCTATAACATGACTTCATATAATCAGAAACTTTGATTTCTGACTCTCCTATAAGCCACAACCTTGAGGCAATAGAATTGCAGGCAAATAAGATATACATGTATATAATAAAGATGCACACAAGTAGCAGAAAACGGTGCCATTGCTATATAACCAATGAGGGGAAATGGGTAACAGCTGTATCCAACATAACTACTTAACCACGAAAGATAAATGGTACTTAAAATCACAATGGAGTTATTATGTCCAAGGACTAATCTTCAATAGAAAATTTTACAATAAATATGAACCAAATCCAGCAGCAATTTAGAAGTGGTCAGTCCTTGACTACCTAACAAATAAGCAAGCAGAGAAAATGCATCATGTGGAAACTCCCAAGGAGCATCTGAGCAATTAGGGTACAAGAATTGTCATCACCTATGCAGTTTTCTTAGTCAAACATTTCAATAATGCTAGTTTCAATGAATGCTGCAAATTGATATAACATTTACTCGCTAAATTTAAGGGGCTCTAAAGGACCATTTTTCTTATACAAAGATAGCACAACTAAGACATAAGAGTGCATCCACTTCATTGGAAAAGCAGCTTGAATAGAAACTCTTAAATTTTCAATAATGATAATCCAGTACATCCAAGTTACCATTTCAAGACATTCATTCCAGGATCCCTAAAAGACATTATTACAGAAAACTATGAAATTTGACCTTGGAATGCAGCTGATGGAACTCGAACTCAGACTAGACATGTTATTAATGGCAAAAAATGTCGAGGCATGTAGAACAACAATGTGTTGGGCAGATTCAGGATGCTGCTCAGAGGAGTGACCTAGTACGACTGGTAAGAGAGAAGCCCCTAGTGTGCATCTCTTCATACCATTGTCTAGCCTCCTCCCTCCTTCCATGTTTAAGAAGACTATGAATTATGATGTCGTATGTCCACCTATTCGGTTCCAGTCCTTTCTTACAAATCCAGTCGAAGATATAGATGGCCTGGCTGACCTCACCAGCTCCCCCTAGTATTCTTAATAGCAAGTTGTAGGTGAAAATATCGGGAGGAAAGCATTGCCTGATTACTTGTTCGACGTCCTCCACATGCTCAACTACCATTCTGGTTCGGCCAGAAGACGCAGCTAGGAGCCTACCAATATTCACATCAGATGATCCATCCATCTCTTCCCGTGAACAGATCCAAGCCTCGTAGAGATTTGGAGTCTGCAGAGAGTGCCACAATAGCGTATTGCCAATAAAGGAGGTAATGTTGCACCTAGTTTTCATGAAGTCATCAACAATCTTTACAGCATTCTCAAAGTATCTACAAGAGCATAACAAGAGAATCAGATACTCGTAACATTCGATGCTGGGAATGAGCCCCTTTGTCCTCATCTCTTTGAAGAATTTCAAAGCATAATCTGCACTTTTAGCTTCACAGAGGCCAACGATTAGTGCGCTGTAGAGTCTTCTTTTTATCACCCTTCTCTGTTTGATATCACCATAAAAGTTCAGAGCGTCTGAGATCCTTCCACTCTTAAGATAACTTTTCAAGACAAGGATATCAGAGGTTATATTGGGATTGATGCCATTTCTCTTCATTCTCTCATAAATTTCTCTAGCTAGTTCCGGGTTCTTGGAATTCCCAACTCCATTAATGAAGAAGTTGAAGAACCAAATCTTTGGCCCAGAATAAGATAATTGCCTCTCCAGCAATGACAGAATCCTTGCCATGGGATTATCCATATCTGTTAAGCACTGTATGACTGACTTATACAGAGATCGTTGAACAAGGTGACCTTTCTTTTGCATATCTATGAGAAGATCTGCAGCCATATCCCCCCTACTAGACCTAATGAGGGCACGGATCAAATGGATAAAAGAGCCAGACTGATGACTGAATCTAGGGATCTCACTGACTTTCCTGTGAAGTTCATAACCTTCTTCAATCCTACTGGTCTTGCACAAGGCCAAAACAAATCTATCATATGTGGAAGAACTCGGCACAAAATCCCGTTCCAATGCAGCAAGAATGAGTTCCATCATCTCATTAAGCTTATTTTCCCGGTACAAAGCATCTGTGAGGATGCTGAAGGACTTTTTACCTGGGAAATAACCACTGTCAATGGAACGCTTCCAAACTTGGTATGCTTCAGCTGTACCGTTAGTACCACATAGTGCATTGATCAGATAGTTATAAAACATGCAGCTTGGGGAAAAAATGAAATCGCTGCAGGAATTATACAATTCAAGGGCCACTTCTACCATTCCTATCTTGCAGAAGAAGCATAAGGTAACATTTACTGTTTGCCAATCAGGTGGGATCTTGTTCTCTTTCATCTCTACCAGTAAATCGAACACGTCCCAAACACGATTTTTTCTCAAGAACTTATATATTAACATGTTGAAGCGGAAGACATCAGGGATGTAGCCTTCAGTCTGTTTCTTGCTTTGGAGGAACTCGAAAGCTCTGTCTAACTTACCAGCTCGAACGAGTTCTCTTAACCAAATACCATAGATTTCATCCATCTGCACTACTCCTAACTCTCTAAATTGCTCTATCAAGGACTGAGCTTGTTCAAACTTACCATGCTCACACAATGCTGGTACGAGAGTGCCCAACAAGTGAGCATCAAACTCCTTCCCTTCCTTCAGAAGACCATTCACATACTCCATGGCATGATCCAGTTGGTTTCTTTTGCAGAGATACTTGACCATGACTGAATGAATAAATACATTATCATGTGTACGACTCAAAACCTGCTTCTCGAGGGCTTTGACAGCATCAAAGCAATTATCTTCTACCAAGGCATTCAACAGTACCCGGTAGGTATACGAATCCAACTCCAAACCATTGAATCGCATTTTTCCAAACAGGTGGAGTGCAACATCTGACTTCCCAGCCAATGCATAGCCCATCACCAGAGTATCTCGAAATCTCAACTTGTAAGCATTCCTACATTATTTCAATGTTCAGATACTGGAAGTTTCTGTATAGAGACTTGAAGATAGTTAAATAAAAAAAATCATCTATTGAACAAACCTCCCAATATCCTCCAGAAAGTCCATCATCTGTGACTCCCGCTTAGCCATGGAGAGGATCTTGAACATGGCGTGGAAGGTCGCTCGAGTGTGGTAGAACCGAGGCTGCCGCCCTGCCCAATCAAAGAACTTGAGGCAGAGAAGGACGCCGGAGGGCCGTCTTCTTCCATCAAGAAGGACGTCAAGAACAAACGACTCTGACAAGGGGAGATTCAGTAGCGAGAGGGCGTGATCGGAACTAGAGTGGTCAGGGCCATTGTCTGCGCTCAGGATCTCGAAGATTCGTGAGAAGAGACCAATATTTCCCCACTGAAACCACTCCCTGAACGTCGCCACCACCTCACTGGTTGGGAAACCCGCCGCATGGAGCGTCCCACTGCTAAGTACACTGGTAGAAGGAGCAGCCGGCTCGAGAGAGGAGAACGGTGAGGCGGTGAAGGCTGAGGATAGGGAGGTACTGAGGCCAAAACCAACTACAACAGAGCGGTGGATAGTGCACCTAACCCCATTGACATGTCTGATTGCGAGCATCGTAGGTGAAGCAGGACGAGAAGGTGGAGTATTGATGCGGAGGGCCGGCTAGCTCCATCTTTCACAATGTTGCATTATTTTATGGGCTGTTGAAAAAAAAAAAGATATAAGCACATAGAGTTGAGGGAGTACTAGCAGGGATGGGTAATTTCCGGCGACGGCGGGGAGTCTAAATTGAACCAAAATCACCCGGAAAATATAGATAAACCACTAAGCCAAATCAAAACAATCGAAATCGTTGTTGATTTCAAACACTCCAATCAAAGAAACAACAAATTAACAAATCAGATCAATAAAAATCACAAATAATGGTAATAGGAAAGAAAAACAGTCCAAGAAGCTATGTCTCGAGCAAGCTCGGACGGAAGCACAGACCAGGACAGAAGAGCCGCACGTACGGCGGCATGGCGAGGCGCAGAGCAACGGGCAGAGGCGGCGGGACTTCGCAGAGTGAGGAGACTGCCCCCGTTATTTTGGTTCTTCTAGGCGACCGGTTCAATGGCCGGTTCTCATTGATGCAAAATCAAAAGCCCAAAATTCAACGGAACGGATGACACAAAACTCATAAATGAATAATATCATTTGAATTAAAGGAACAATAATTGCCACGATGAAAATTGTCATAAGGCTTTTTCTAGAAAAATGGGACTTACTATGAAATATAACGTGGTTCTAAAAAAAAGTCTACATGCTCTATGCCAATTACAAAACCCAATTAAATTCGAACAGATCCAGATTTTAAAATATTTTGGTACATATGGAAGAATTTTAAACACGATTATTGAATTTTGGTTATACTATTGGGAACTGGTTGTCGGGTACAGTTGTATAACATCAAAACTTCTCAAACTCGGATTAAACTTAGTGGAACGGAAATTAAATTTAAATTAGTAATAAAATAATGAATTAAAAATAAAATTTTAAAACGAAAAATATGATCCCAAAATTAAAATGAGAATTAAAATAGGGAATAAAATTCTAAACCCAGAATAAAATCTCGAATTAGAGATAAAAGCCAAAAATGAGAACGAGATCCAAAGTCAAGAATGGTACCCGAGTTGGGATTTGTGAAAACAAATTTGGACCATTATCCAATATTGGAAATGAGATAGTAAACCACTAGGGATCCGATTGAATTTGGTATCAGGTTCCTTAGCATGAAAATCAAGATTTTTAGGGAAAATTTGGTTTTCGCTTGAACAAGGTATGATTTAGAATTTAATTACTGAAATGACCCAAAAGGGCAAATGATAATTTAAAAGTTCAAAATGGAAAAAAAAAGAATAAGGAAACTCGAGTTGGACAAGATCGAGCTCGACCCAATTCACCTCAAGTTATCGCTTCAAAATGTGACTCTAATGACTTAATTTTTGATCAAATTAAATGCTATAAATTGCATAGATCATCTAGAAACTGAGTTATAGGTTTTCCCATGAAGTTAATTACATTAACTCCACCTGGTTTGCTAGAATTTGGAATTCAAAGTCAAAATTTTCCATCATGGACAACTCCCCTACCTATCGTCACTCAAACGAGTAATTCTTGTCTGATCACCAAATGGGGTGATCATGGCATCAAACTGTCAGTAATTGAGTCCTCTATAGTTCTATGGCAGAGCCTAAACCTGCTAGTGGCTAGAAAAAACCGTGTCGAAGGTCGTTTTGACCAACCCTGATCATAGACAAGAAGATCAACCGTCGTTGATGCCATTTCGGAGTTCGATTCTCCATCATATGACTACCACCCCGACGGGCACCAGTGCCAAAGTGAATGCTTGCCTCCCTTCTACCCCTCTATGGCCAGGGCCAACCTCTAGCAAGGGCGAAATCAGTCGACATGAGCCAATTTCTTCTAGTGGGTATGTCGGGTTCAGCCTAATTGTGGCCGGTCGACAACCAAATTTGCCCAACTCTGGCGACCACTTAGTTGACCACCACCACAGAAATCTTCGCTTGGATCTTGGCTACAGAAACACCTAATATTCGACCACTCCGATGAGAATTTCCACAATCCCCTTAATTGTTCAATTTCGACCAATTTTGGAAAACAACTAAAATTAGTCGTTGTTGATTGGGAATCATTAGAATGATGAGATTAATTCGGGTAGATTGTGAATTTATAAGTTTATTTTATTTGAGTTCCAAAGTTTAGGGACTAAAATACAATTATGGAAAGTTTTGAGAAAAAAATTCTAAATATGAGAAAATTATGGAAAATGTCCCTAATAGTAGCCTAAAAGGCGTAGAAGTGATTTTAAAACATATGAGGACATCTAAAGTTATATTTGGAAATTCGGGGGTAAAATCGTAAATAATATGTAAAAAAATGGCAAAATGGATAATTATGCCCAAATGGATGTCAAATATTTCATTTTGAACTATGTAGGGCAAAATGATAATTTTGCCCATTTTATGGACCAAAATATAATTAATACATTTTTGGGGACCAAGTGTTTTTAAGTAGTTGTGAGAAATCAAATGAGAGATTTGAAAGTCTAGGGTCCAAACTGAGAAATTTTTTATGAGTAGGGGCAAAATGAAAATTTTGCCCAACTTAATAGCCAAATGCAAAATTTGAAAAAGTTGAGTTATCTAAATAAAGGATTGTTTTTAAGTAGTTGTGAGAAACCAAATGAGAGACTTGAAAGTCTAGGGTCCAAACTGAGAAATTTTTTATGAGTAGGGGCAAAATGAAAATTTTGCCCAACTTAATAACCAAATGCAAAATTTGAAAAAGTTGAGTTATCTAAATAAAGGATTTAGAAACTTTTAGGACATTTTGGTAAATAAGATCTAATCTGGTTTAACCTTGATTTGGAAGGAAATCATAAGTGGGGTTAGTGATTTTGAATGTTGATCGACACATTAGTCGAGAGAATCAAACCCAAGGGGCAAAACCATAATTTGTGAGAAATTACTAGATAGTAGTTATAAGTGTTTAGTAGATATCTAAACTAACTCGGTTGTGCAATTTAATTTATTTATAATGGATCATACAACGGATCACACAACCCAAGATAGAGGAAATAACAGTCAGGATAAACAAGTCACGATTATAAGTGAGAGTATTGACGACAAGTTCGATTGGATCGACCAGAGCACTTGCTTTGTAAACCCCATCCTCTCGAACCCAAGGAAACCGAAACAGAGAACCGAATTTTTTTTGAATAAAAACCGAGAATTTAAATGAATCAAAAGTTGTAAAAAGGGGCTCACAATGGGAATTTGGAAAATCCCAAGTGGCCAATCAATCACAAAAATCATGGAGGAGAACCATAAAGGACCGGTTTAAACATTCATTTTTCTAGTTGGCTTAAAAATATCAAATTGGGAAATTGAATCTATCATCACATAGAAAATAAATTTAGAAAATTTTAATTTTTGGAAAACCGGTCGAATCGGGCCTGAACCAGCAAATTTATGATTTTGGGTCACCGAACTCGGTTGGAACGGATTGGTCAATGGTCCAGTCGGTAAATGGACTGCTGCCATATCAGTGCCCAGTCAATCAACATGACCAATCATGTGAAACCTGTCCAATTGGATGAAAGGAAAAATGGAAAAAAAAAGAAAGAAGAAGAAGAGAGAAGAAATGGCAGAGAATAGAGAGAGAAAGTCGTCGAAAAAGCTTGAGTCTCCGACGACTCGAAAAATCGCTCCGATTAGGTCGCCAGGAGCTGCGTCAGAGGCCAAATTTTATGCTGGTGGGTAGCCCAAGTAGTTGTCGACCTCCCTATATAAAGGGCACCCACTCATTCATTCTCAACATCCCACAATCAATCGAAGAAGAAGAAGAGTGAGTTTTTCGGTGAGCTTCAAACCAGAGCTCTGACAATGGGCGAAACCTCCACCAAAGGAGCTCCGAAGGGTGCCATTGGAATCGGGGAAGAATCCTTTAGCTCCAAACCTCCTCAAAACAAACAGGGAGTGCTCATGGAGGTGTGAGGGAGATCACATAGTAAAGCTGCTTCAGATCTTGAAGCAGCGAGCTCTTGCCCGACACTACCTCGCCCCAACCGGCCCTTCCATCGCCCACCTTGGCCACCACTAACCACCTAAGGTCCTCCCTAACACCCCTACAGGCCCTGGTAAGCTCAATTTTGCCTTCCCTAATCAGAATTTCAGAATTTCAGAGCTGCACCGACCAAAACTTCTCTCTTTAAATTCCCACAGTGCAACAACAAATTGTAGCAAAACTCAATCCCGCTAGTTCCCCTTGACTAGTTCTAGCCGCCTCCACCCCAAGCTCCGGCCACCGCCTCTTCGTTGGTAAGAAATGCAAGCTTTCTCTCTCTACTGTAACTTTTTCGGTGAAGATCCGGCATGGCACGAAACTTAGCCAAATTAAAAAATTTGAAGTGCAGCACGATCGAGGGGAGCTGTAGGAGGTGATTAGAAGCAAGAATTGAAGAAAACAAGGACTTACAAGCCGCCAATTGGACAAGGTAAGATCCAAAGTGTCATATGCTAAAATTGGGGAAGAAGGTGGAGGCCAATTTGGGGATTTTGGGGGACTTTTGTGCAATTTTTAAAAATTGGAGGGCTGAGCAGCAATTTCACAAAATTGAGGGTATTTTCATGAAATTCACCCCAATTGAGGGTCAATTGGGCAAATTGGACAAGTTTGGGGCAAAATGGAAAATTTGCAAAGTTGGGGGACCAAAATACAATTTTTGAAAAGTTTGGGCAATTTGAGGATTTTTTGAAAATTGGAGACCAAATGGCTATTTGATGAAATTAAGGGTCTTTTTATGTAATTCCCTTCCAATTGAGGGTCTGTTGGACAAATTGGATCAAATGGAGGACCAATTTGTAAAATTTGAAAAGTTGGGAGTCAAATTATAATTTTTGAAAAATTTGGGGCTAAATGGCAGTTTTAGAAAATTAAAGGAAACCAGGGGCAGTGTTGATAAAATTAAGGAGCCGAAGGGATAATTAGAAAATTTGGGGGTCGAATTAAGGAAAAAAAGGGGTAATTGAGGAGGAAAAGATGAACACACAAACTTTGGGGACTAAAGTGCAATCAAGGCCAAATATGAAAGCTTATATGCAAATACACCAAGAAGTACAATTCATTAGTTCAACACCCTAACAAGGACATCGATGACATGTAGGGATTAACTATTCGAGCACCTACTTCCGGAAGAGGAACTGCGAGGCTAGACTCCGCCGGTGCGACCCCACCAAAACCACCGGGTGAGTGGGAACCGCTATGACGTCCATTCCGGTTGGAATGACGATTTAAGATTTAAAAATTTGTTTTCTCAGAATTAGCCTCCCCTGATTGGGTGACTCTGCTTAAAATATTTGGGAACTAATTCTGGGCTTATGCTCGAGATGCTAGTGGGCCCAAGGCCGGTGGATATGGGAATGGACCCGTCCAAAATAGACATGTGATACATGAGGCTAAAATACCTGAATAATGGGAACTTGTGTGATACCCATCGAGCCAAGCTGAGTTGTCGAGCTTGTTGGGCCAAACTGCTGCTCTACTGAAGCCGGGTCATCGAACCTGTTGGGCTAGTACGCATAGTGGGGCCGAAGCCAAGTTGATAGACCATTGAGCAAGAGGACCAAAGATAACGGCTATAACTTAAAAAGCTTATTGATTGTACATGCACCGTGAGGTTCGGGCCATCAGGACACCTGGCATGAGGTAGTGATGGGACCCAAGGACAGCTGGATGACCCAGGGAGCATAAGGGTAGTATCGTCGTTCAGTAGGTCGTGAAGCTGAGGGCTTTCTGCGCATGGAGACCGAGGCAGTAGGGGGAGTGAGGTCTTGTCCCGTTGAGCGGACATGGTGGAAGAATTTGTGTCACGCCCCAACCCAATTTGGTCAGATCCCCGTGATCAACCCGCCACTCTCCCAGTTTACTAAAGGGTTTTCTCTTATATTATAAATTGTAAAGAGTAAGGCGTTAACCTGCACCTTTTTCCAGGAATATCATAAATCAAAACTACATAGTAATTTAAATTAATTGTACCTATCTTGTAGGCATTTAATTGCGCAAGTCCTTTAAGGTTCGGCTTTTCGGGACTTCCTGAAAGGGGTATAAGGGAGGGGGTGAGTACAACTACTCAGTGAATGGGATTCAAATCTTTTAACTTTCAAGAAAAATATTTATATGGAGTGTGCCAGACTCCTTTCTTTTCAAAAATCATTTCATTTAAAAATTTATATTTTTTCATTATTTCTTAGTTATCGGTGTGTCATCACCCAACACACATCCTTCATCATGAAGGTTACACACATTCGCAAGTCAGTATCACTACTGAACCCGCTAGTGGCTTCGGAGCGACTTTTCCTGCCACCCGGATAGAAGTACGACCACTTCTACCTTGGGAATGAGTGGATGTACGCGACATCCAACCCACAATCCCGAAATTGCTTCTTTGTGTCCATATGAGGACAGAGACCTCATCATGTCCCCACCCCAGTCTCATGCGCTTTGTGCTACTCCAAATTTCGCACAAACACCTGGAACGACGATTTGCCCTTATACTCATCGGGTCGTACAGGGCCCTTAGGACACATCACTACCCCTCATGGGCGTCTTGATGATCCTGTACTCATGTGCATGCACAAACAAAGTTTTCTTAAATTACCATGTAATATGTGGTGCCATTTGTCCCAACGGTCCCGACCTCCAACTCAACCTGTAGCTATTTGTTTTGACTAGTCCGAAGATCGGTCATGTCGCACTGCTACTAGTTGATTGAGTATGTCGGACCTACCTTGGTACCATGACCAAACAATTCACTTATTAAGTTTTAATGGAACATATATATATATATATATATATATCATGTTCTTTTACGAGCTCCTGCCCGTGTCCATTGGCCTATGGCCCACTGTTCGAATTTTTCAAAAACTGGGCATTTTAGCCCTCAAGTTCCAAAACCGAGGCCCCTGGCCTATAAGAGCTATTCGAGCTCCCGTCAAGAAGGTCTCCCAAATAGTTTAAGCAATTGTACACAGTTAGGGGAGAACACTTCCGACAAAATAGGTTTTCACTGTCCATTATACCAATCGGTATAAGGACATCTCTGTTCATAACCGATGAACGGGTTTTCAACTTCCTTCGAGGAAGTCTCATCATACCAACCAGGTATGATTTACTTACAACTGATAAGTAGTTTTTTTTTCGTAAAATTTTCACATCACTTTCTCTAAGTGGTGATGATTAAAATACCACTAAACAATGGGTTTTTATACCGAGGCACTTATCATCCCCAACCGAGTATGATATATAATCCTACTCACCCGATAGTGCAGTGAAATTCCACTTAGTCGGGTTCTGTCCTTAGCAAGTTGGACCTCGACTGGCATTCCCGATGTCTCGTTCTCTTACACGAGATGAACATAATCGTTCATTATTCTTTGGCCTAATAGCCCTCATTCGTTCCAAATGAATGAGAAAACCCAACTTTACATATATTTGCAATTAGGTCCCTAAAGTTAATTTTCTTAAACTTTAAGTTCCTATTGCCGGGTTTTTCCTAAATTCGAGTCCTGAAACCTTTAAAATTTATCTTAGGACCTCAAATTATTTAATTTCACACAAAGGGGTTTAATTTCCCAAATTTCCAATTTGGTCCTTCAATTTTCCCAAAATTACCATTTTGCCCCTTCTTTAGAAAAATGGTAAAATTTTGCCCCAAAAATTCTAAAATTTATCAATTGGCCCTCTAATATTCTTATCATGACCAATTAACCCTCAATTTTAGAAAATTACATTTTGGTCCTTCAAATTTCCAAAAAATCCCCAATTCCCCCAACTGTTTTTTCCCCAATTTCAACTCTTCAACACTGCCAAATTCATCAAATTGATCAATCAAACACCTCAAATTGTTGAAATTGGAGTTGAAATGGAGTTCCTACATGTTCATACGATTCTAAGGAACTTTGAATCACAGATTTTAACGTTGGAACGAGTTCAAACGGAGATTTGTCGGAAAACAGACTATAGAGAGAAAAAGCTTTGATTTCTCACCGGTGAGGGCGCGGCGGTAGAGCTTTTCAATCTAGGCAGATAGCTCTCCTCTAGAGGTTCTTCCTAGGATCAAGGATGACATCAATTGATGTCGAATTGGATTAGAATTTCTTCATTGAAATTCAGTCGACTCTCTCTCTAACAACGATATGAAATTGTAAAGGGGAATCGAATTGGCTTACCTTTCGGTCCTAATTCAGCCGAGGAAGGATTGAGGAAGTGTTGGGAAGGCTTGGTTTGGCCTGAGGAGGGCTTGAAATGGTCAATTTCAGCTCAACCAAAATAGGGCAGCTTCGGTCCGCTGGAGCTACTTCACTATTCCATCATGCCGGCGCTTCTCCAACGATTCTCATATTGACTGGAGTTTGCTACCAGATAGTTGTCTTCTCCCCAGTTCTAAAGAGCCCGACCTTTGTTCAAGTCGAAACTCTAGTTCGAGCTTCACCAGGAAATGGAGTAGTAGAGAGAGAGAAAGAGAGAGAAGTGTTCGGGTGTGAGGAGAATGAATGGAGATTACCTCTTTATATAGGTGTAAAATCGTGTATTAAATGGGAGAGATTTATTACTAGTATTAATATTGCCATAAATTATTGGTATTAATTCCAATAATTTAATTTCAGTATTAAATTATTTGTATTAATTTCAATAATTTAATTTAGGTATTAAATTATTGGTATTAATTACATTAATTAAATATGTAATAATTTATGCCTATTTATGATAAGGTGTACGTATAAAAATTTTTGACCGAAATTTCAGATTACAAAAAAAAATCTTACTTCCGAGGAGGTCACCCATCCTCACACTACTCTCAAGCAAGTATGCTTAACTTCAAAGTTCTTATGGAATCTAGTTCACCTGAACCACCTTGGTTTTTATTTTAAATTGTCTTAAGTTTCTTTTCCAAGGTTTAATGAACCATTTGGATCATTCGAAAGTTGTAAATTTCCAAATTGCTTGTTTCCAAATAAACGGGTTTGTAAACCGGCTTGGTTTTTTTACTCGGTTTGACCGGTTCTTTTCCCGGTTTTCCTTAACTAAAAAATGCGGGTTTTACAATTTGAGTTTGGGGTCAGACTACTGATATTTGCACAAACTTCGGGTAGAGACAGCATCCCTCTATCAGGGTGGACGGTAAAGGCGCTTCGGTCCACAAGTGGCGCGGTCGAGGACCGTTCTGTGAATGTGTGATCCCTTCTATGATAGGAGGGCAGTTGTTGATTATGTTAATGTGTGAAATAATGGAAATAAATTAAATACAAGATAAATTCAAGTAAACCGTTATAGTAAGTTTCCACTCACTGAGTTGTCGAGCTCACCCCTTCCCTCAACCCCTTTGCAGGACATTACCTTGACAAGAAGTTCCAGATGCGCTCAGGCCTTCAAGGTACGCTTCCTACCCCCAACTTAAGTAAGGGTTCGAACGTGGACACGCCTTCACCTTGCTTGACTCATTCTAGTAGATGTACCTGAATGGCGCAAGGAAGGGTGGTGGGTTAATCACAGACTCTAACCAAACTGGGTTGGGGCATGACAACTTGAGTGGTATCAGAGGCATAACTTTCCTAATTAGTTTTCCACAACCTATCCTAACCATGATTCCCAACAAACCTTGCAGAAACTATGAACTAAAACATCTTTGAAGAATATATTCCCTGGATCCACGCTATGGAACAATGAGTGGAGGTCCTAGAAGAGCCCATCCCATGGGATGCACCCCGAGATAGGACCCTCTGTACTCGGTGGAAGATGAAGTATCTCTACTAAGGGAACTTGACTTGGTCCAGATTTAGGCAGAAACTGAGAGGAATTTTTGGGAAGCCTACGCTAACTATGTAAGGGTTTTTCACCGACTTCCCCCCATTCATAGCAGTACGTGTATAGTGGGCCCCACTCAACACACCCACAATGCAGCTGTCCTACACCAATATGGCATAAATATAGCTCAACTCGTACAAGCCAGGAGGGCCCCAAGTCTATCAGCATCTGCAGAATTCGAGGAGCCTAACATGAATCTATGCCCCCGTTACGGCAGTAACCATGGAGGCGAGTGCCCAACTAGAAGGAGAATACGCCTCAAGACCCCTGATGCAGAGTCTCGCAACTCACATAGGTATAATTTTAGGTCAGTCAATTGGTGGGGATAGAAAGGGGTAGGAAATTCTAGAAGCATCTATTGTAATAAACCTTGGCCGGGGTTTTTCCAGTCCAACAAATAAAGAAAAATTACTTTCAAGAAAATCCAAATCTCTTAAGAGCCCCAAAAGAATCCCCTTCCATCACCTACACCCCAGGGTGAGGCTCGGGTAGCTCGAGAAGTGCCTTACATGACCATCACCACCCAAGAACCCAAGACCAAACAACGGATGATGAGAAGCACCCACGAGAGTTTCAGCAAGGGTCTACAACCTGACCTAGGAAGAAGCCTAGAAGGACCCCAGCATGGTGGTTGGTACGTCCCAACCCTCCAACTCATAAGTCGAGTTTGTAGCCAGAGTCTTGTAGTTCCCTTTTTGGAATCAGTAAAATGCATTTCCTGAAAAATTTTCGTCAATTTCCACTCAGGTTACATCCAAGTATTCGGAAAGGCAAGGTATACCCTCTTTGACTCTGGGGCGGAATGCTCTTTTATCAAGGAAACTCTAGTCCCGGAACTCCCTAAGGAAACCTCTCCTCTCTGGCCACCACTCCACATCCTCACCCCATTAGGCGAAACCATGGAAAGATACAAGTACATTAAAGCTTGTGAAGTGCAAGTCGGGAGAACAACCCTAGAAGCAGACCTGATTCGTTTTCCGCTCCAAGAAGTAGAGATCATTTTAGGGATGGACTGGCTAAGCATGCATCAAGTCCAAGTAGATTTTGGGAAAAAGGGGATAACCTTCCATGGCACGGGAAAAGAAGAAACTGTATTTGAAGGAGACAGTAGAGGAGCCGAAATACATCTGGTGTCCTGTATGGAAGCTCAAAACTTGCTAAGGAAAGGATGTAAGGTCTTCCTAGCACAAATCACTTGCAAGGACCCACTAGAGAAGGTTCTAGTAGAGATCCCAATGATCAACCATTATCTAGAAGTTTTCCCAGAGGAACTACCTGGTTTACCTCTAGATCACCAACTAGAATTCGTAATTGAGGTAGTGCCAGGTACCCACCCTATATCCCAAGCACCCTACCGTATGGCACTCGTGGAACTCAAGGAGCTCAAAGATC
This sequence comes from Trapa bicornis, assembly GCA_030064425.1. NCBI lineage: Eukaryota > Viridiplantae > Streptophyta > Magnoliopsida > Myrtales > Lythraceae > Trapa > Trapa bicornis. The sequence continues at coordinate 10,793,151 of CM057753.1, read as the reverse complement.
AGTTGGACGAACTTTTAGAAAAAGGATTTATACGCCCAAGCCAGTCCCTGTGGGGTGCACCCGTACTATTTGTCAAGAAGAAAGATGGAACTATGTGACTTTGCATCGATTACCGAAAACTGAACCAGGTGACGATTAAGAATAAGTACCCTCTCCCTAGGATAGATGACTTATTTGACCAACTCAGAGGAGCCGCCTACTTCTCCAAGATCGACCTAAGGTTGGGATATTATCAACTAAAGATTCATGAAGAGGACATACAGAAAACTTCTTTCCGATCACGATACGGGCATTACGAGTTCAGGGTAATGCCCTTCGGACTAACCAATGCACCCGTGGCTTTCATGGACCTGATGAACCGGGTGTTCCAGCCATATCTAGACAAGTTTGTCATCGTATTCATAGATGATATTCTCATATACTCCCGGTCTAAAGAAGAGCATCAGACACACCTAGAGATAATCCTAAGTACCCTGCGAGAAAACCGGTTGTACGCCAAATTCTCTAAGTGTGAGTTCAAGCTGCAAGAAGTGGGCTTCCTAGGGCATATAGTGTCCAAAGAAGGAGTAAAGGTGGATCCAGCAAAAATAGAGACCGTATCAAATTGGAAAACCCCAACTAACCCAACAGAAATCTGTAGCTTCCTCGGCCTCGCCGGATACTACCGAAAATTCGTGGAAGATTTCTCCAGGATAGCAGTTCCCTTAACTCGCCTCACAAGGAAAGGAGTGAAGTACAAGTGGGATGCCAAGTGTGAAGAATCCTTCCAAGAGCTCAAAACTTGACTCACCACAGCCTTGGTACTGGCCTTACCCGATGCGGATGCTAGGGAATACACGGTGTATAGCGATGTGTCCAGACAAGGACTAGGATGTGTGTCCTAGTGCAACAAGGAAGAGTCATTGCCTATGCCTCACAACAGCTGAAGCCCCATGAGAAGAATTACCCCACCCATGATCTCGAACTAGCCGCAATAGTGTTCGCTCTAAAAATATGGCGCCACTATTTGTACGGAGTAAAGTGTTGTATCTACACCGATCATAAGAGCCTGAAATACTTCCTAACCCAAAAGGAACTCAACCTGCGATAAAGAAGATGGCTAGAGCTAGTAAAGGACTACGATATGACCATAGAGTATCACCCTGGTAAGGCCAACGTGGTGGCAGACACACTAAGCCGCAAATACCACACGGGAGTGGCCTCTGTCTGTTCAAACTATCTGTCTTTACTAAGCTAGCTGCGAAATTTAAGGGTAGCCCTCCACGTGGACAAGAGCCAAGGTAGCCTAGTAGCCAACCTGGTAGTACAACTCGGTCTATTCGACCAAATACAGGTTTTACAAAAGGAAGACGAGGAACTCCATCACTATTGGGAGCCAAACGAGAACAACGCAGTGCCTAACACTGCAGTCAGGAACGATGGGGCGATAACCTTTAAAGGGAGAGTGTGGGTACCAAATAGTTGGGAATTAAAGAGGGGGATACTAGAAGAAGCCCACGACTCGATGTACGCTATTCATCCGGGCAGTACGAAAATGTATCGCACCCTAAACTAGGGGTATTGGTGGAAGGGAATGAAGAGGGACATCGCCGAGTACGTGGCCAGATGCCTATCATATCAATAAATTAAGGTCGAACATCAGAAATTCTTTGGGCTACTACAGCCTCTCCCGATCACCGAATGGAAATGGGAGCACATCACCATGGATTTCGTGACCGGACTGCCGACAACAAGAAGGGGTCGAGATGCCATATGGGTAATCGTGGATTGACTGACCAAATCTTCACATTTGCTACCTATATGGGTGACAGACCTGATAGGAAAGCTCGCCGCCCTATATGTGGGGGAGATCATACAACTCCATGGAGTACCGGTAAGCATCATATCGGATCGAGACCCGAGGATCACCTCTCGATTCTAGCCCAGCCTCCAGGTAACACTTGGCACCAGACTCCACATGAGCACAACTTTTTATCCCCAGACAGATGGGCAGTCTGAACGGACTATCCAAACTTTGGAAGATATGATACGGGCATGCGTTCTAACCATGAAGCGAAATTGGGAGGACCATTTGTGCCTCATGGAATTCGCGTACAATAATAGCTACTAGGACAACATCCGAATGGCACCCTATGAAGCTCTCTATGGACGACCTTGTCGCACACCCTTGTTTTGGGAGAAAGTAGGAGAAAGAAAACTTGAAAGGGTAGAATTAATAGAAGACGCATCAAAGAAGATCCGGATCATAAGAAGCTGATTCAAGGCAGCTTAGGATCTAGAATTTGAAGTAGGAGACTGAGTATTTCTAAAGGTGTCATCTTGAAAAGGGATACTCAAGTTTCAATAAAGAGGAAAGTTGAAACCCCGATACATTGGACCATACACCATTATTCGTAGGGTCGGACCTGTAGCCTACCAGTTGTAGTTGCCTCCTGACCTTCAGAGGATCCACAACGTCTTCCACGTGTCCCTACTACGAAAGTATGAACCCGACCCCGACCACATACTAGATGAGCCACCACCGGAAATCGAGGAAGGCCTAACCTACTAAGTAGAACATGTCCAAATCCTCGATCGACGTGACAAGAACCCCCAGAACAAAAAAAATTCCTTTGGTGAAGATACTCTGGCAGAATGGCCAATTAGCGGAAGAGACATGGGAGATCGAATCAACAATTAGGGACAAATATTCACAATTGTTTGATATGTAACAGTTTTGAGGACAAAACTCCTAAAAGGAGTGGAGAGTTGTAAAACCTGTCTAATTGGACGAAAGGGAAGATGGAAAAAAAAAATAAAGAAGAAGAAGTGAGAAGAAATGGCAGAGAACAGAGAGAGAGAGAAAGTCGCCGGAAAAGCTCGAGTCTCCCTCGACTCAAAAAACTGCTCCGGTCAGGTTACCGGGAGCCGTGTCAGAGGCCGAATTTTATGCTGGCAGGTAGCCTGAGCAATTGCCGACCATCCTATATAAAGGGCACCCACTCATTCTTTCTCAAGATCACACAATCAATCGAAGAAGAAGAAGAGTGAGTTTTTCGGTGAGCTTCAAACCATAGCTCCGATGATGGGCGAAACCTCCACCAAAGGAGCTCCGAAGGGTGGCATTAGAACCGGGGAAGAATCCTTTAGCTCTAGACCACCTCAATACAACCAGGGAGTGCTCATGGAGGTGGGAGGGAGATCGCACATTAAAGCTGCTTCAGAGCTCGAAGCAATGAGCTCCTGCCCGACACCACCTCGCTCCAACCAGCCCTTCCACTGCCCACCTTAGCCACCACTAACCGCCTAAGTCCTCCCCAACACCCTTACAGGCCCCGATAAGCTCAATTTCGCCTCCCCTCATTGAAATTTTGAAATTTCAGAGCAGCACCAACCGAAACTTCTCTCTTCAAATTCCTGCAGTGCAACAACGAATTGCAGCAGAACTCAATCCAGCTAGGTTCCCCTTGACTAGCTCTAGCTGCCCCCACCCCAAGCTCCGGCCACCGCCTCTCCGCCGGTAAGGAATGCAAGCTTTCTCTCTCTATTGTAACTTTTCCAGCGAAGCATCGGCATGGCATGAAACTTAGCCAAATTCAGAAATTTGAAGTGCAGGACGATCGAGGAGAGCTGTAGGAGGTGATTAGAAGCAAGAATTGAAGAAAACAAGGACTTACAGGCTGCCAATTGGATGAGGTAAGATCCAAAGTGTCATATGCTAAAATTGGGGAAGAAGGTGGAGGCCAATTTGGGGATTTTTGAGGACTTTTGTGCAATTTTCAAAAAATGGAGGGCTGAGCAACAATTTCACAAAATTAAGGGTATTTTCATGAAATTCACCCCAATTGAGGGTCAATTGGGCAAATTGGACAAATTTGGGGCAAAATGGAAATTTTGCAAAGTTGGGGGACCAAAATGCAATTTTTGAAAAGTTTGGGCAAATTGAGGATTTTTCAAAAATTGGAGACCAAATGGCGATTCGACGAAATTAAGGGTCTTTTTATGTAATTCCCTTCTAATTGAGGGTCCGTTGGACAAATTGGATCAAATGGAGGACTAATTTGTAAAATTTGAAAAGGTGGGGGTCAAATTGTAATTTTTAGAAAATTTGGGGCTAAATGGCAGTTTTAGAAAATTAAAGGAAACTAGGGGCAGTGTTGATACAATTAAGGAGCCGAAGGGATAATTAGAAAATTTGGGGGTCGAATTAAGGGAAAAAAATGGGTAATTGAGGAGGAAAAGATGAACGCACAAACCATGGGGACTAAAGTGCAATGAAGGCCAAATATGAATGCTTATACGCAAATACGCCAAGAAGTACAATTCATTAGTTCAACGCCCTTAGAAGGACATCCATGACATGTAGGGACTGACTATTTGAGCACCTGCTTCCGGAAGAGGAACTGTGCGACCACGCAAAAACCACCGGGTGAGTGGGAAACGCTATGACGTCCATTCTAGTTGGAATGACAGTTTAAGATTTGAAAATTTGTTTTCTCGGAATTAGCCTCCCGTGATTGGGTGACTCTTGTCAAAATATTTGGGATCTAATTCCGGTCTTATGCTCGAGATGCTAGTGGGCCCAAGGCCGGTGGATATGGGCATGGACCCGTCCAAAACAGACATGTGATACATGAGGCTAAAATACCTGAATAATGGGAACTTGTGTGATACCTATCAAGCCAAGCCGAGTTGTCGAGCTTGTTGAGCCGAACTGTTGCTCTGCTGAAGCTAGGTCATCGAACCTGTTGGGCTAGTACGCATAGTGGGGCCAAAGCAAAGCTGATATACCATTGAGCAAGAGGGCCAAAGATAACAGCTATAACTTTAAAAAGCTTATTAATTGTGCATGCACCGTGAGGTCCAGGCCATCAGGACACTTGGCATGAGGTAGTGATGGGGCCCAAGGACTGCTAGATGACCTAGGAAGCATAAGGGCAGTATCATCTTTAGTAGGTCATGAAGCCAAGGGCTTTCTGCGCATGGAGACCAAGGCAGTAGGGAGAATGAGGTCTCATCTCGTTGAGTGGACATGGTGGAAGAATTTGAGTTTGGGGTCGAACTACTGATATCCGCATAAACTTTGGGTAGAGGTAGCATCCCTCTATCAAGGTGGACGGTAAAGGCACTTCGGTCCACAAGTGGCGCGGTTGAGGACAGTTCTGCGAACATGTGATCCCTCCTATGATAGGAGGGCGGTTGTTGATTCTGTTAATGTGTGAAATAATGGAAATAAATTAAATACAAGATAAATTCAAGTAAACTGTTATAGTAAGTTTCCCCTCACTGAGTTGTCGAGCTCACCTCCCTCCCTCCCTCAACCCCTTTGTAGGACATTACCCCGACAGGAAGTTCCAGATGCGCTCAGGCTCTCAAGGTAAACTTCCAACCCCCAACTTAAGTAAGGGTTCAAACATGGACATGCCTTCACCTTCCTTGCCTCATTCGAGTAGATGTACCTGAATGGTGCAAGGAAGGGTGGCGGGTTGATCACGGACTTCGACCAAACCGTGTCGGGCATGACAAATCAGCACATGAAACATGGCAAAGCGCACCAAGTCACCCACTCAGTCAGCACCTTGAAGCGTTGGACAACCAGAAGGAGAGACGTGTCCCTAGTCAACGGGCAAAGAAAGAAAACCCACCTTAGTGACGATCGACCAATTAGAGAGCGACACGTGTCTCGATCATTTGTCAATGTCAAAAAGGCCCTGTCAGCAAGGCTGACCAATGAGGAGATGACACGTGACAAGGAGGCCATGTTAGCATCTGAAAAGGACGTCGAAACGACTGACCAATCAGCGGTGGTGTGAAACCTATCCAGTCGGACCAAGGAAACCGGGACAAGAATCGACAATTTCTATGAGAAAACCAAGCCATTTAAATGAACCAAATATGTTAAATAAGGGTTAAAAATGGGAAATTTAAAAATCCAAAGTTACCAATAAGTCAAAAAATCATAGGGAAGAACCATTAAGGAAATTGGATGAGAAAATCAGACTGGTTCAGGGTGAACCGGACCTAAACCAGATTGAACCGGTTCAATAATTCATTTTTCTAAGTGGCTAAAAAAGATCAAATTGGGAAATTGAGATCACCATTTGATAGAAAATGAATTTAGATTAATTTATAAATTTTTAATTTTTAGAAAACCATTCGAATCGGGCCTGAACCGACCAATTTTTGTTTTCGAGTCATCGAACCCAGTCGGACCGGACAAATAAACGATCCAGCCAGTCAACGAACCATTGATAGGTTAGTGCCCAATCATCACACGCGACCAATCAATGTGCGATGTATGGCAAATAGCGCCCAACCGCTCGATCAGTGCCAGCAAAGCGCTGACCAATTAGAGAGAGACACGTGTCCGGTCAATGGTTAACAGACACTCGGTCAGTAGCCACGTAGACATGAGTTGTCAATGGGAGGCTTTCACGTGTTTGATCAATCGGTCAACGACTAACGCGGCGGCTGAGTAGGATTGCCATGTCAGCTAAACCAACCAATCACATGCCACCATGTGGCAGGTCCGCACGTGCAAAGCTCGCACATGCGAAACAGTGTCATCTTCCTCCTCCGTCCAATGATACTATTCATCGAGGCAACTTTTCTTTCCTCCTCTGTCCAATGATCTCCCCTAAATGTGTGCCAATACTTAAAATATTTGGGAGAATTTTCTGATGGGACCTGGGAAAGCTCTAACAGGCCAAAGGCCTCGATTTTGAACTTATAGGGCTCAAGGCCTAGTTTTGAAAAACTCATGAAATGAGCCCAAGGCCAGTGGGCACGGGTTGGAGCCCATAGACAAATATTATTATAAGAGCAATGAAAACTCTCATAACTAGCAATTTTATGTGTGACATGCCACGATACCAAATCAGTCCTGACAAGGATTGATGGGCTAGTAGCAGTGCACCAGGACTAGGTCGACAGACCGGTCAGGTAAACAACTATATGCCTTGTCAAGTGTTAGGGTCGTTTTGATTGTTGGCACTAAAGATAATGGCTAATGATTCAAAAAATTTTATTTGTGCATGCACGTGAATCTGAGAGCATCTAGACGCCCAAGAGGGGAAGTGGTGGATCCCAAGGACGGTTGGACGACATGGATGCAATAAGGGCAGGTTGTCGTGCCAATTAGTCATGAAGCTCGAAGTAGCTTCTTGTGCATGAGACTGAGGCAGGGTCAGGATGAGGTCTCCGTCTTCATATTGGACACAAAGAATTTTGGGTCTGAGGGTCGGACATGTGAACGTTCACTTAGACACAGGGTAGAAGTGGTTGAACTTCTATCAGGGTGGACGATAAAGACACGCCGATCCTTAAGTGGGTATAGTCGGTGTACTGCATCTGCGGATGTTTGTACCCTTTAAGATAAAGGGCATGTGAATATTTTCTAAATGCCTCTCAAGCAAAAGGGAGTGCTAGAAAGAGCTAAACTCACACAATAGTGAATGAATTAAATGTTTTAATAAACCATTTTTTAAAACTCACCTCAATACCCGCTCACTAAGTTGTAGGAACTCACTCCCTCCCTCTAACCCTTTTTTAGGAAAAAGAAGACCAACCTTAGAGAATCCACGAAGATGAACCCTAAGTTAGGTACACTTAAAATTCTTAAGCTATTGAGTTTTGTATAATGTTATTCCAGGGAACAAGGACAGGAATTTCGCTTGATTCCTCGCGGTCTTGGGAAGTGGTGACTCTTTTTAGACCAAAGGGAGTGGCAAGTTATTCACAAGGTTTCGACTAAACCAAGTCAGGGTGTGATAGGCCCACACGTGAAGTTAGATGACCTCAGCCAATCAGAGGCTAACAAGTGGCAATGGCATTGTGCGTCAAGAGGGAAATCTGATGCATTTAAATAAGCCATCAAAGGATGCCACGTGTCACGGTCAATGGCTGACCGAACACGATTAGCAGCCATGTTGGAACGAGCAGCCAATAGGAGGCCGCCATGGGTCTAGTCAGCGAGTTAAAGGTTGACTAGTGTCACACCCCGACCCGGTTTGGTCGGATCCCCGTGAACAACCCGCAACTCTCTTGGTTTAAGAGGGGTTTCTCACTTCTTTAATTCAAGAGGAGCCAGGCGTAATCTAAACCTTATTCCCTTGAATAACATATATCAACTAAAATAAAAGCTTAAGAAAAATTAAGCATACCTGATGGAGGTTAAGGCTTGGTGTTATCCCTAGTCATTTCTCTATTTCCTGAAAAGGGATAAAAAGGGTGGATGAGTTTCTATAACTCAGTTAATGGGTATTTTAAAAAAAATATACTTTTAACAAAATGGTTTTTAAATTGGAGTGTGCCAAACTTCTTATTTTCTTTAAATTTCTTCTTTCCTTATTTTCTCAGTTTTCAAAGCCATTTCTTCATCATTAACCAAAACAGTGTGTTTAGCAACCAACACACGCCCTTCATCATGAAGGGATCACACATTCGTAGGGCAACACGTATAGTGCACCCACTTGTGATGTTAGAGCGACTTTACCGTCCACCTAGATAGAAGCACGTCCACTTCTACCCTGAGAATGAGTATATATACGCGACATCCAACCCTCAATACTATAAAGAAATCTCCATGTCTGTATGAGTATAGAAACCTCATCCCGACCCCACATCGGTCTCATGTGCATGAAGCTATGCCGAGCTTACCTAACTGCTGGCACGGCAATCTGCCCTTATCTCCACCATGTTTTCTAGTAGCCCCTAGGATGCGTCACTACTCCTCTTGGGCATCTTGAAGGTCTCGTACCTCAATGCATACACAAAACAATAGTTTTACACATAAGCCATTTAATTTGTGGTGCCACTGGTCCAACAGCTCCGACCCCCAACTTGACCTACAACTGTTTGTCTCGATTGGTCTGTCGACCTGTCATGTCGCACTACTGCCAATCCATCGAGTATGTCGGTCCTGTCTTGGTACCATGACCAAACAAATCATTCATTTTAAAGTTTTCATGGCTTAAACTCAGGTTTATTTTGAACTCCTGCTCATGCCAACTGGCCTTGGGCCCACCGAACGAGATTTTCAAAAGCAGGCATATTAGCCCCCAAGTTCCAAAATTGAGGCATCTGGCCTATCTGAGCTTCCATCAAGAAGGTCTCCCAAAATGTTTAAGCAGTGGCACACAGTCAGAGTAGAGCACTTCTAACAAAAATAATCTTTTGATCGTCCATCACCCCAAACGGGTGTGAGGACATTTTCGCTTATAACTAATAAGCTAGTTTTCTGCTTCCTTTGAGTAAGTTCATCATACCAAACGAGTATGATCTACATACAATCGGTAAGTAGTTTTTTCGAGTAATTTTCACATCACTCCATTTTGGTGTGATGTTTAAAATCTCCACTTAGTAGTGTGTTTTTATTTCCAAGGTGCTTATCATCCCAACCGGGTATGATATAAAATTCCACTCACACGTGAATGCAGTGATTTCCTCTAAACTGGTGCTTTGCCTTCATGCGAGCTTGTCCTTGCTGGCATTTCCAGTACTTCTTTTTCCTACACGATATGAACATCCTTGTTTATTATCCCGTGGCCTAATTGCCTTCATTCATCATAAATGGATGAAATAGTCAAACTTTTAAATAATTGAAATTAGGTCCCTAAAGTCCTTTTTATTTAACTTTAGGTCCCCAAATGCTGAATTTTCCCCAAATTGAGTTCTAAAACTCTTAAAATTTACCTTGGAACCTCAATTTATTCAAAATCATAAAAAGGGGTTCAAGTTTCCCAATTTTCTAATTTGGTCCTCAATTTTTTCCAAAATTATCCTTTTGTCCCTAATTTACAAAAATGGTAAGTTTCACCCCAAAAATTCCAACATTTGCCCAATTGGAAGGAACTTTGAATTGCAGATTTTAACGCCGGAACGAGCCCAAACAGAGCTTTGCCGAAAAATAGACTATAGAGAGAGAAAGCTTCGATTTCTCACCGGTGAGGGCGTGACGGTCGGAGCTTTCTATCTGTGCAGGTAGCTCTCCTCCAGAGGTTCTTCCTAGGATCAAGAATGACATCAATTGATGTTGAATTGGATTAGAATTTCTTCATTGAAATTCATCCAACTCTCTAACAACGATCTGAAATTGTAAAGGGGAGCCGAATTGGCTTACCTTTTAGTCCTAATTCAGCCGTGGAAGGGCTGAGGAGGTGTCGGGAGAGCTTGGTTTGGCCTGAGAAGGGCTCGAATTGGCCGATTTCAACTTGGCTGAAATAGGGCAGCTTCGGTCTATCAGAGCTGCTTCACTATTTGATCACACTGGTGCTTCTCCGATGACTCTCGAGACTAACAGACGCCACCACCGTGTAGCTGACTTCTCCCCAGTTCTAATGAACCCAACCTAGCCTTCTTTGGCTCAGAATTGACCCTATATCGGAGCTCTAGTTCGGGCTTCACCGGAAAACTAAGCAACTAGTAGAGAGTGAGCTTTCCAGGTGTGGAGAGGACGAATGGAGAGGGGCTCTTTATATAGGGAGCTCGGGGACCCGTTGACTGTCCATTTGGCACCGTTATGACAGGAATTGAAGACCTGAAATGTACCAAATGAAATAATTTCTTCTTCATCAATGTTTCTTCAGTTTCCCAGCAAGTGAACAGTGCTGTCATCCTGAGGAAGAAGATGACACTGTTCCAAATTGGACCGGACTGGTCCGAACTAGGTTCAAAGCTTAAAACAGTCGGTTCACCCCTCATTCGATCGAGTTTTTCAAATCTAAAAATTTCTAAATTCATCTAAATTCATTTTCTATCCAATGGTGGCCTCAAATCTCAAATTTGAATTATTTAAGCCACATATAAAAATGAATTTAGGATTCGGTTCAATAGTGGTTCAAACCAGTCCGAATCGGTTCGGATTCAGTTCACCTTAACCAGTTTGATTTTCATCCCCAATTCCTTCACAAGTCCATTTCCATGTCTTTTTTGACTCCTTGGGTCACTTAGGGTCCATAAAATTCTTGGTTTACCATCTCTTAATCGATTCTGGTTTATAAACAGGCTCGATTCTTAAATCGATTTAATTTGGTTCGGGTCCAGTTCACCCGAACCGATCTGGTTTTTCTCTCCCCATTGTTCTAAGTTTCCTTCCCAAGGATTATAAACCTCTTTGAATATTAAGGGATCCATAAGCATCTTGGTTTACCCATTCTCTATCGATTCCACTTCAATGAGTCAACTCGGTTCATAAACCGCTTCTATCCGGTTCAGACCCGGTTCTATTGAACTGCTTCGGTCTTTCTTCCTCATTCTATCCTAGGGTTCTTTTGCCCAAATTTATGAACCTTGTTTTTAGTCCCATGGGAGTTAGAAATTTTCAAATTTACTCATCCCCTAATAGTCTGGCTTTTAGACCAATTCAGTTTAAATATCACATTAACGGGTTCTTTCCCAATTTTTTTTCTCATTACTAAAAGACGTGGTTTACAACTCACCCCTCCATTTTTATCCCTTTTAGGTAACCAAGGAAAAACCTTTGCTAAAGACCTTACAAATTTTGGAACAAGATAGGTATGTCTATTTTAAATTACTCAGTTTTGTATAATGTTATTACAGGAAAGACAGGTAGAAAGGACGCATTACTCCGTGCAGTTTAGAAAGGGAAAACCCTTGATGAACCATAGAGTGGCGGGTTATTCACGGGAACCCGACCAAATTGGGTTAGGGTGTCACGCCCTGACCCGGTTTGGTTAGATCTCCGTGATCAACCTGCCACTCTCCCAGTTTTCTGAGGGTTGCCCCTTCTTTATAAACTGTGAGGAGTAAGACGTTCTTTAAACCTGCACTTTTCCTATAATAGCATAAATCAAAATTGCACAAAAATTTAAACTTATCATACCTGCCTTACAGGTGCGTTAATTGGTGGTCTTTATGGTAAGCTTTCTAGGTTTACCTGAAAGGCATATAATCGAGAGGGTGAGTTCAACAACTTAGTGAATAGGTGTTCAAAGATTTACTTTTAGAAAAATAGTTTGAATTTTGAGTGTGCCAGACTCCTTATTTTTCTTTTAAAAATATTTCATTCCAATTCTTGGTTTCATAACCATTTCTCATCTTAACGGTGTGTTTATCAAACAACACACCATCGAGCTTCATAAGACTTCTGGTACAACTAACTTCCCTTATATCCACTAGGTCGTCCAGAGCCCTAGGATGCATCACTATCCCTCTTGGGAATCTTGAAGGTCTGGTAACATAGTGCATGCACTATCAACAGTTTTTCATATAAGCCATATAATCTGTGGTGCCATTGGTCCAACATCCCCAACCCTCAACTAGACCTGCAGCTGTTTGTCTTTACTAGTTCGGAGACCTGTCATGTTACACTGCCGCTAGTCCATCAAGTATGTCGGTCCTGTCTTGGATCCATGGCCAAACAACTCATTTACTTATGTTTTCATGGCTTAATAATCATGTTTGTTTACAAACTGTTGCTTGTGCCAACTAGCCTAGGGCCCACTGTTCGAGATTTTCAAAATTGGGCATATTAGCCCCCAAGTTCCAAAACCAAGGCCTCCGGCCTATGAGAGCTATTCGAGCTCCAGTCAAGAAGGTCTCCTAAAATGTTTAAGCAATGGCACACAGTAAGGGGAGAGTACTTCCAACAAAATACACTTTTCAATTGTCCATCATACCAACCGAGTATAAGGACATCTCCGCTCATAACCGATGAATGGGTTTTCCATTTCCTTCGAGGAAAATTCATCATACCAAACGGGTATGATCAATTTACAACCGTTAAGTAGTTTTTTCGCGTGATTTCCACATCACTCCTCTCATGTGTGATGATTAAAATACCACTTAGCAGTGGGTTTTCATTTTCGAGGTGCTTATCAACCCACCCGGTATGATATTAAATTCCCACTCACCTGATACTGCAGTGAATATCCTCTTAGCCAACTTGTAGTCCTTACTTGAACTTGTCTTAGTTGGTGTTCTCAGTACTTCGTATTCCTACATGATATAAACACTTTAGTTCATAATCCTTTGGCCTAATAGCCCTCATTCATCCCAAATGAATGAGAAAACCAAACATTTTCTTTATTTGCAATTGGTTCCCTAAAGTTATTTTTCTTTAAGTCCCTAATGCTAGTTTTTCCTCAAATTGAGTCTCGAAACTTTTAAAATTTCCTCAACTATATGAAATTGCACTTTAGTCACTTGAGTTTCAAAATTCCCAATTTTCCTCCAATTTCAACCTCCTAAATCAACCGAATTTGATTTTATTAAATTGACTGATCAAATGAGTTTAATTGTTGAAATTGAAGATAGATTGGAGTTCCTAAACCGTCATACAATTCTATTGCACTTTGAATCACACGATTTGATGTCGGATTGAGCTCAAACGGAGCTTCGCCGGAAAATTGGACAAAGAGAGAGAAAGCTTCGAAAGCTTACCATCGGAGGCACGACAGTCCGAGCTTTTAATCTGAGCAAATAGCTCTTGTCCTAAGGTTCCTCTTATGATCAAGAATTGCATCAATTGATGCCGAATTGAGTGAAAATTTAGTCATCGAAGTTCTGTCGGTTCTCTCTAGCATCGGTTAGAATTTACAGAGGGGAGCCAAATTGGCTTTCCTTTAAGCTCTAATTCAGTAGTACGAGGACTGTGAAGGTGTTGGGAGGGCTTGGTTTGGCTGAGAAGGGGTCGAATTGGCCAATTTCAGCTCCGCCAAAATAGGGCAGCTTCGGTCCGCTGGAGTTGCTTCACTATTCGATCACGCCAGCACTTCTCTAGCGACCCTCGAAGCAAATGGAGACTACATGCATGTAACTAATTTCTCCTCGAATCCAAAGAACCCAACCATGCCTTCTTTGGCTCAGAAAAGACCCTATATTGGAGCTCTGGTTCGAGATTTGCCGAAAATTGGAGCAGTTGAGAGACAATGGAGTTTTCAAGTGTTGAGAGGATGAATGAGAAGGGACTTCTTAGCCATCCGATTGGTGCCTTAATGACAGTCCTTCATTGCCTGAAACTCCCTGGCCACAGACTTTTTAGATTTGTCAGCGCTGCACATTTTTTCGGTGAGTAAACAGCACTGTCATCTGAAGAAAGAAGACGACATTGTTCCTAATCGGATCGGACTGGTCTGAACCGAGTTCAAAGCTTAAACCAGCCGATTCAAGCAAATTTTTCAAAATTTAAAATTTCTAAATTCATTTTCTATCCAATGGTGGCCTCAAATTTGGAATTTAATTTTTTTAAGCCACCTAGAAAAATGAATTTAACATTCGGTTCAATAGTGGTTCAAACTGGTCCAAATCGGTTCAATCTGGTTCACTTGAAACGGTTTGATTTTCATCTCCAATTCATCCTTAAGTCCTTTTTCATGACTTTTGGGACTCTTTGGGTCACTTGGGATCCATAAATTTCCCGTTTTGCGCTTTCTTCGTCGGTTCTAGTTTGTAGACCGACTCGATTTTCAAATTGAAAATGATTGATTCTTTCCCTTGTTTTCTTATTATCAAAGGACGGGGTTTACAACTCTCCCCTCCTTTTAGGGGTTTTGTCCCCAAAACAGTTACATGCTAAATAATTGAGGGTAACTATCCCTCATCACACTTTCAGTTTCCCATGTCTCTTCCTGCACGAGTCCGTTCTTCCACAAAACCTTGACCATATGAATTCTCTTATTCCTTAAATTCTTGTCTCCCCGGTCGATGATTCGTACTAGTTTCATTTGATAGGTCAGGTTCTCTTCCAACTCTAATGGAGGTCAGTCCAATACATTGCTAGGATCAGGCTAATACTTTTGAAGCACAAAGATGTGGAATACATCATGTATTCACTGTAGGTCTAGAGGTAGTTCCAATTTATAGGCCACCCATCCTATCCTTTGAATGATGGGATATGGATCAATATACCTTGGTTTCAACTTTCCTCTTTGTTGAAACCTAAGTATTCCCCTCCATGGAGACACTTTGAGAAACACTTGATCTCCCACCTCAAACTCTAGATATTTCCTTCAATTGTCTGCATAACACTTTTGCATGTCATGTGCGGTCTTAAGGTGACTCCTGATTAGTTTTATCTTCTTTGTGGCATCCTCGATTAGTTCTGCCATTTCTAGCCTTCTTTCTCCCACTTCTTCCCAAAATAAAGGGGTACGACATGGTCGTCCATAAAGGGCTTCATAGGGAGCCATCTAAATACTGGCCTGATAACTATTATTGTAAGCAAATTCCATCAGGCACAAGTATTTTTCCCAGCCTTTGTTCATAGTGAGTACGCATGCTCTTAGCATGTCCTCCAAGGTTTGGATGGTTCACTCAGACTGCCCATTTGTCTAAGGATGAAATGTCGTGCTCATGTAGAGTTTGGTTCCAATAGCACTTTGTAAGCTTGGCTAAAACCTTGAAGTAAATCTTGGATCTCTATATGATACTAAACTCACCGGAATGCCATAAAGTCTCACTATGTAAACCTTGCCCTTTTGAGTTAAGGAAAATCGGGAAAATAATCGGTCAAATTGAGTAAGAAAATCGAACTGGTTCACAAACCCCATCATTTGAGAACGGGCAATTAGGAAATTTACAACTCTCGGGTGATACAAAGGGTTCATAAAACCTTGGAAAAGAACCTTAGGATAAATTAGAAGACAAAAAATCAGACTGATTTAGATGAACCGGATCCAACTGGATTGAACCGGTTTATGAATCGAGTCGGTTCATGAACCAAAAACAATAAAGAAAGGGAAAATCGGGAAATTTATGGTTCCTGAGTGACCCAAAGAGTCCCAAAGTCATGGAAATGCACTTGAGAATGAATTGGAGATGAAAACCAAACCGGTTTAGGTGAATCAGATCTGAACTGTATCTAGACGGGTTTGAACCACTATTGAACTAGATTTTAAATTCATTTTTCTAGGTGGCTTAAAAAAATTCATGTTTGAGATTTGAGTTGATCATTGGATAGAAAATGAATTTAGAAATTTTTAGATTTGACAAATTCGGTCGAATGAGGGGTGAACTGGTGGATTTAATCTTTGAAATCGGTTCAGAACAGTGTTGTCTTCTTCCTTCATATGACAGCACTGTTCACTTGTCGAAAAATCTAGCAGCGCCGGTGAAGCTGAAAAGTCTCTGGCCAGGGAGTTTCAGACAATGAATGACTCCCATTAAGGCACCAATCGGATGGCCAAGAAGTCCCCAAGCTTCTTATATAAAGAGCCTCTCCCCATTCATCCTCTTCACACCTGAAAACTCCATTCTCTCTCAATTGCTCCATTTTCTGGTGATGCTCGAACGAGAGCTCCGACTTCGGCACTTTTCTGAGCCAAACAAGGCGAGGTTGGGTTATTTAGAACCGGGGAGAAGTTAGCTACAAGCATGTAGTCTCCGTTTGCTCCGAGGGTCATCGGAGAAGCACCGGCGTGATGGAACAGTGAAGCAGCTCCGATAGGCTAAAGCTGCCCTATTTCGGCCGAGCTGAAATTGGTCAATTTGAGCCCTCCTCATGCCAAACCAAGCCCTCCCAACACTTACTCAGCCCTCCCACAACCAAATTAGGATTGAAAGGTAAGCCAAATCGGCTCCCCTCTACAATTTCCGGTTGGCACTAGATAGAACCGACAAAATTTCGATGATGAAATTCTAACCCAATTCCGCATCAATTGATTCAATTCTTGATTCTAAAATGAATCTCCGAACGAGAGCTATCTACTCAGATTGAAAGCTCAGACCGTCGTGCCCCTGACAGTGAGTAATTGAAGCTTTATCTCTCTATAGTCTATTTTCCAACAGAGCTCCGCGTGAGCTCGTTCCGGCGTCAAAACTTGCGATTCAAAGTGCTATTGAATTGTATGAAGATGTGAGAACTCAATTTTAAATTCAATTTCAACAATTAGAAATGTTTAATCGGTAAATTTGATGAAATCAAATTCGGCTATGTTAGAAAGTTGAAATTGGGGGGGGGGGGGGGAGGGGTGATAGGGGAAAATTGGGAATTTTCAAAAATTTGAAGGACCAAGATGCAATTTTATAAAATTGAGGGTCAATTAGGCATGATAAGAATGTTAGAGGGCCAATTGAGGAATTTTAGAATTTTTGGGGTGAAACTTACCATTTTTGTAAAGGAATGGCAAATGGTAATTTTGGAAAAGTTGGGGACCAAATTGGAAATTGGGAAATTCAACCCCTTTTTATGAATTTGAATAAATTGAGATCATAAGATAAATTTTAAAAGTTTTGGGACTCAATTTGAGGAAAAACCAGCATTAGGGACTTAAAGATAAAGAAAAATAATTTTAGGGACCTAATTACAAATAAATAGAAAGTTTGGTTTTCTCATTTATTTGGAATGAATGAAGGCTATTAGGCTGGGGATACTGAAGAAGGATGTTCATATCGTGTAGGAATACGAAGTATCGGGAACGCTAGCAATGATAAGCTCGTGTGAATACAAGGAACCGGTCGAATGGAATTCACTACATTAATGGGTGAGTGGAATTTTATATCATACCCAGTTGGGGATGATAAGTAACTCGAAATGAAAACCCACTACTTAGTGGTATTTTAAACGTCACAACATAGAGGAGTGATGTGAAAATGACGCGGAAAAACTATTTACAATTCATGCGTAGATCATACCTGATTGGTATGATGAATCTTTCTCGAAGGAAGTGGAAAACTCGTTCATCGGTTATGAGCGGAGATATCCTCATACCTTCTTGATGGGAGCTCAAATAGCTCTTATAGGTCGGAGGCCTCGGTTTTGGAACTTGAGGGCTATTATGCCCAGTTTTAAAAATCTCAAACATTGGGCCATTGGCTAGTGGGACGAGGAGGAGCTCATAAACAAACATAAGATACGTTTCATAAAACTTTAATAAATGAATTGTTTGGACATGGTACCAAGACAGGACCAACATACTCAGTCAACTAGCAGTAGTGTGACATGACAGGTCAACGGACCAGTCAAGACAAACAGCTGTAGGTTGAGTTGAGGGTTGGGGTCGTTGAACTAGTGGCACCACAGATTATATGGCATAATTTGAAAATACTGATTATGCATGCACTGTGATTACAGGACCTTGAAGACACCCAAGAGGTGTAGTGATGTGACCTAAGGGCCCTAGACGACTTGGTGGGTATAATGGCAGTTTGTTGGACTGGGTAACCTTGGGAAATTTGGAGTAGCATCAAGCGCATGAGACCTGGATGGGAATGGGATGAGGTCTTTGTCCTCATATGAACATGGAGAATTGATTTCGGGATTGAGGGTTAGATGTCGCGAACATCCACTTATTCTCAGGGTAAAAGTGGACGTGTTTTTATCTAGGTGGCCGGTAAAGTCGCTCCGACACCACAAGTTGGTTCAATGGACATACTGGCCTGTGAATGTATGTTTAACCTTCAATGAAGGAGTACATGATGTACAATGATGCATCTGGGAATAGGGTAGGATGTGTATTGATGCAATAAGGAAATGTGATCTCGTATGCAACAAGGTAATTAAAGAAGCATGAGTTCAACTATCCGACTCATGACCTGGAATTGGCAGCCATCATTTCCGCCCTTAAAATATGGAGGCATTACCTATATGAGGTTACATGTCGGATCTTCACTGATCATAAGAGCCACAAGTACATCTTGATGTAGAAGGAGATAAACTTGAGGCTGGAGTAATGGTTGGAGCTGATATGTCGTAGTTGATGCCTTAAGTTGCAAGCACAAGGTGAGTGTGGCTCATATAAGGCTAGTTTACCTACCTGTGTTAGATAGATGAAATAACTATGCATATCCTTAGACATGGATGCAAAAACCCCTTATTTTGAAGCAAACGTGACGGATCAACCTACACTGGTGAACTAGAACCGGGAAAAGTAAAAGATTGACCTTGAGCTAAAAAAGATATGTGTATAGCATCATGGAGGCCACCACCCCTGATTTATGCACAAGAGCAAAAAAATTGTTAACCTTTAAGGGTCGAGTAGTTGTACCAAATGATGTTGGACTAAAGAACGCCATGCCCAAAGAGGCACATGACACTGCATACTTGATGCATCTTGGTAGCACCAAGATGTACATAATCTTGAAGAAAGGTTATTGGTGGTTAGGAATGAAAAGAGAGATTGCATAGTACAATGCCAGGTGTTTGTCCTAAAAAATTGATAAAGGTCAAGTATCATAAATCGACAGGACTCCTGAAACCGCTCGCTATCCCTGAATGGAAATGGGAAAAGGTCATGATGGACTTCGTGATAGGATTGCCCTCATATGTTAAAGGGAATGATGCAATATGGGTCATTGTGGATCAGCTTACAAAAGTTGCCCACTTCCTACGAATCATGGTGACAAACTCGATGGAAAAATTGGCCAAGTTATACATAACTAAGATTGTACTCTTACACGAAGTACCAAAATCTATAGTATAAAACTAGGATCCAAGATTTACTTCCATATTTTGGTCGACTCTACAAAGATCTCTTAGGACAAAGCTAAACATGAGCACGACATTTCATCCCCCAAACAAACGAACAATCTGAGGGCACTATCAAAACTTTGGAAGATATGTTTTGTTCTTGTCTCCTAAACTTCAGGAATAGGTGGGAAGACTACATGTACCTAATGGAGTTCGCATACAACAACTACTATCAGGCCAACATACAAATGGCCTCGTATGAAGCTTTATACGAAAGGAAACATAGAACTCCAATATTATGAGATGAAGTGGGAGAGTGCAAGTTGGAGCAACTGGAACTTATTGATGATGTGACAAAGAAGATAAGGGTAAATAGGGATCGACTCAAGATGGCACAAGACCGACATAAGAGTTATACTGATAACCAATGTTGAGAGTTGAACTTTGAAGTGGGTGATTGGGTTTTTTTTTAAGGTATCCCCATGGAAGGCAGTAATCATATTTCAAAACAAAGGAAAATTGAACTTGCGATACATTGGATCTTACTCAATCACTTATAGAGTCGGACCACTGGCATACAAGTTGATGTTTCCACCAAAACTGGAGAGGTTCCATGAAGTATTCCACATGTCTAGACTGAGGAAGTACGAGATAGATCCAATATATGAGTTGAATAAACCTCCTTCGAAGCTGGAAGAATCTCTAACCTACCTAGTGGAACCGTTATACATACTAGATTGACAAGAAAATAATCTTCGAAGAAAGAAGCTCAACATGGAAAATTTCTTGTGGCATAGCAACCAAGTAGATGAGGGAACCTCAGAATATGAGACTAGGATGAGAAAGAAATATCCGAGATTATTTTGACTCTCTCTAGACTTGGGGATGCAATTAAAACTTTTAAAGTTTAAATTTTTTATAAATGCATGATTAGTTTTGGGGACAAAACTCCTAAAAAGGAGGGGATAGTTGTAACACCAAGAATTCTCGAACTCGAAACCAACCAAAACCGAACTAGGAAATATGGCTAACCCAAGAAAGAAAACACAACCCGAGATTAAAGATCAAACCGGGTTAAGAATAGGGTTTATAAATGAGACTTAAGGTGATGACGAAAGTCATAATAGTATTTAGAGAACATCCCAGGGTTAGAAATCAAGAATCGGGAAAACCCTGAGGAAGAACAGGTTCGAACTAGGTTTGAACCGGCCCAGATCACAACACCCCTAATTTTTAGATGATGCTAAACAAATTAGAATTGGATGATTCTTGAGTCCATTCAATAGGAAATCAGACAAAGAATTTTTAGAAATTTTATTGGGTCTGCCAAAAAGAGGGTGAAACAGCCAAGAAATTCATCAGAAACTAGTTCGCTATAGTGAGGCACAAGCGGAAAAGCATCTCCAAACAAGCACAACTTGAGGTAAACCTCCTAACTTGTGTTCAGAAGTTGTGATTTACTACTTATCAAATGCTATATCCTCAGATCATTTGTAAACCTATTTAGTTGTGTTACGCTTTAAAGAAAAAGTTTCAAATTTTTGTTGAAAAACAGAGATGGGTTTTATTCAGAGCCATAGTCCATCTGATTTTACTGTGATGAAGGTACCCATCATGGTAACATATAGGGGATTGGTGAGTTGCATGGGACCACTAACCAATAAATTAGGTCAGGGCATGACAACGCTACTCATGCGAAAGGGTCCACCATCTCCGTAGAAACCTTTCCCACGAAGTGTCACTTTCATAGTAGTCGTGAGTAGCGATTATTGATGCTTGGAGTCTAACTTCTAGATGGGGTCCCTACCATCCTTAGATACTTCTAGGGAGTTGTTGGTGATGTCACAACATCTTTTCTCTTTTTCAACTCAATGGTAGTTATTGTCGAGTGCGTAAAATTCATTCACACTCACATGTAGTGCATGTTACTACAACCAATTATGTGGAACATCTTAAACTCCCCCATACAACATCGTATGTCAGAATTTATTCCATCCTGGAATGGTTGGCATATGTTAGTAGGGGTAGCAACGTCTAGAGCAAACAACCCGAGAGCATTGAAGCGGTTTTCATTATTTGTCATCGTTCATCATCCCTACTATAATTTGAGTAACTCCTATCTTTTTCCGTTCATCAGATAGGTAGATAAGTATTCTTTGGAAAATATGGTCTCAAATTCCACCCATCCTAGAGGTGCAGGTATCGTGGCCTACAATTTTAGCCACCACCTATCAATATTCTCATTCAAAAAGAACTCTACCATGGTCAACCTTTCTCACAAAGAGATTTTGACCCTATTCAGGAACTTCTTAGTGGTCCTCTGCTTGTCCATAGTAGTGATCAAATCCTTCTCACCAAAGAAGGGATTTCATCCTAGCTATCTTAAGGCCTTGAAGTTTCTGGGAACATTGAAACCATGTGTTTCCCAGTCGTGAACTGGAACTACCACCTAGGGTGATGCCACTTTAGGTACTCTCTCCTTAGGGGTACTGTTAGATGGGGTGCTCTAGGTGACTCAGGGTTCATCTCAAAGTCCCTCATGAAATCTTGGTAAGCCCGAATATATGTGAAGATTGAAGCTGATGCGTGGGAGTCTCTGGCATGAACTCCCCCTAACTCTTCTCTCACTACTTCCTGATTTAGTCCTCCCACAGATTCATTGGTGTGTTCCATAATCTATATAAATTTTTTTATGTAATTAGTATGTGGGGTAATTTCCTTACTTTATTATTATAAATGAAAACCTTATCAATGTATTCTCATTTTTCATCCACCCCAAAATATTTCATTTTCAAAAATCTCTTGTTTGAAAATGTGGGCTCTAATGCCACTAAAAGTTGTCATGCCCCGACTCGACACCCAGCCGACGATCTCATGCAACTCGTAAATCCCTTCGATGTTACAATGGTGGGTATATTCACCAAAGTAAACCCAAAGGGATCAAGGCTCAAAATAAAAAAGGCTATCTCAATTTTTCAATGGAAAATTGAATTTTTCTTTGAAATATAGTGTGCCAAAAATAGTTTACACAAGCAACTTGATAAAATATAGCAATTGATAAGTAGTAATTAAAACATTCCTATGCATGCTTCGAGATCTACCTCAAGTCACATTGTTCTATAGATGCAATCCAACTTGTACCTTATGGAACCTCTACATTCACCTGTAATAGTATGGGGAGGGGTGAGCTCATACTTAGTGAATGAGGTACTGACATCGGGCCACTAAATTACATATGATGTTAGACTTCACATAAAAATTTTAGCATGGATATTAATTCTTAGTTTTACAAAGTTGTTCCCTATTCTTAGTTTTATCTGACCCCTGAAAACTCTTGTCTTTGAACATCCTGAAACCATAATTCCATATTACGTCGGGTCAAACTCTCTCTTCCTAAATAAATCAATTCAATATATCATGATATGCAAATTCTCACTGGAGATGGCAACTCGGTCAGTGACACCGATGTAATTCAAAAGTTAACTCTTAGAGGAGTTTATGCCACTTGAAGCACCTCGAACGGAGGTATAAGCAACTTGCAAAGTTTGTTTTACTAAATTATTTTACAAATGAAGCTAACTAGCACATCTCATAATTAATTTGACCTTGATACTTACCCAAATCGTATGAGGTTGGTGGCATTCGAAAGTTGAGGCCAAGTGGATCTACTACATTTTTTGTAGCACTTATTAGTCGTCGAGGCCATTGAAAATGACCACGCAAACAGATGCTCTATTTTTGGCCAGACAAGGTCCAATACTGTTTGATCTTGCTGATGACGGTAAAGCTAACGTTAGTGGCCAAGAGAGGTGACTTAGAAAGCTAACTTTCCTAGCTTTCCAATGATACCTAAAACTCTAAGTTTGATGATCATGAGAGGAAGTGGTTCTCTTTATAATTGCGATCGCCGAAAAATAGAGGTCTGAGTGTTTTAGAGAGAATTCTATTCTTCAACCGATAAGGAGATGTCCTAGCTTTCCAATGACACCTAAAACTCTATGTTTGATGGTCAGGAGAGGAAGTGGTTCTCTTTATAAATGCGATCACCGAAAAATGGAGGTTTGAGTGTTTTAGAGAGAATTCTGATCTTCAACCGAAAAGGCGAGCTCCTAGCTTTATATGGCCAAATTCTAGACATAACTGATTATCTTATAATATCCTCCTTTCATCATTCCATATCTTGTGGCTCTCTAAATGAATTAATTACCATGAGATGGGTTTTGGAATTTTGCTCGAGAAAATCCGAGTTTTCCATCAAGTTTGGGTCGTTCAGTCGGGCAGAGGGGATGAGCGTATGTGTAGTGCATGGTGGAACCGCACACCCACATGTGTGGCACATGTTCTAACCCTTCGGTCGGTTCAGCGCTGTTCCGAACCAATTTCCAACAAATTTGTTTCGGTTAGTTTAATTGTTTATTGGTCAGTTCACCACCAATTTGGCTAGTTTTTAGCCTGATAAAATTTTCTAAAATTTTTTTTTCAATTTTCTATTGAATAGACTTAAGAATCACCAAATTCTAATTTGTTTAGTCCCCTCTAAAAATTGGGGGGTTTTGTAACCTGTGTGAATTCAAACCCATTCTAAATTGGTTCTTACTCTGGTTTTTCCAGATCCTTGATTTCCGATTGCATGAAGTTCTCCAAGGATATTTTATCATCGTTGTCATTGTTTTATGACTCGATTTTGAATCATATTCCAAAATCAGTTTGATTTCAAATCCCACTTCAGTTTTCATTTCAACTTTACCTTAGTTTCTGGTTTAGTTCATCTTGGTTTCCAGTTTGGGATTTCGAGTGTTACCTATATCCCAAGACTAGAGAAGTCGAGTGCAAACAACTTTAGGGCACTTCAGTTTTCATTTCAACTTTACCTTAGTTTCTGGTTTAGTTCAGCTTGGTTTCCAGTTTGGGATTCCGAGTGTTACCTATATCCCAAGACTAGAGAAGTCGAGTGCAAACAACTTTAGGGCTTTGAACCTTTGAGAAAGTATTTTGGACCGATAAGGGGTTGGTCTCATGTCTACTTAAAAGCCATTACTTGTAAGTAATGAAACCTTTCCAACCTTATAAACTCATAACACTTCTCTATTTTATCTAATGTGGGATCTTATTCTCAACACTCGCCCTCACCTGCAATATGTATACACTTGCCACGTGCAATTTTTAAACCCGCCATCAACAACTGTCTATGAACTGAGTATTATTCTTCTGGTCTCGGATGAGAGGGAAAGTAGAGGAAGGGCTCATGCTCTCGTTGGAGAGTCTTGGAAGGAGAGAAGAATCAAAGAGACTATATGATGGGAGATGATTGATAAGGGGAGAAGAATCAGACCACGAGTTGGGTTTCCAGTCTCAGGTCAAGTACAGGTGCAAGCCCACTAAGTTTGATAGCATGTGAGAAGGTATTGTGGACCGATAAAGGGTCAGGCCCATGTCTACTTAAAAGCCATGACTTATAAGTAGTGGAACCTTTTCAACCTTATAAACCTACAAGACTTCTCTGTTTTTCCAATGTGAGATCTTATTCTCAATAGAACCGATTCTCATACTCGGTTATTATCCTAGTACTGTGTCACAATTATAGGAACTCCTACTTCCTTTCATTCATAAGATAGGCAAACAAGTGCTCATCAATGAAATGACTCTCGAACTCTGCCCATGTTGGTGGGGAAGAGGCTCTAGCTTGTAATTTCAGCCACCACCTATCTATACTCTTCTAGAAAGAATTCCACCATGGTTACTCACTCAGTCGTGAGAACCTTGACAATGTCCATCATCTTCTTAGGGTTTCGAAGCCAGTCCATGGCTATTACAATGTCTTTATCTCTTATGAACGTCTTGCAGCCTACTTACCTCATGGCCTTCATATCCTTGGTATGTCAAAATCCTAAATCTTTCTAGAAGGTGGAGTACATCTTGTAGTGAGGAATCCTCGAGTCCTCACATTGTCGTCAATTCGACAAGGAGTGAGGCTCTTATCAATCCAGAGTTTAGTCCTACCCCCCACATGATGTTTACTTATGTACATATGTATTTTAGGCTTACGATCGGAGCATAGGAGCCTTCATTGATTGCACCCCTAATTCCACTTCATGCGTTCCTACCTGTTGGTCCCCCAATTGATTAAGTTGTATAGTCTTTCGGATGCACCTGGTTACCTTTTGAAGAGGAAACTTGCACCATTTTGAAAACATGGGCTTTAGTACCACTAAAGTTGTCATGCTTCGACCCAATTTCCCGAGTCGATGTCCAATGATAACCCACCACATCCCATCGATATTACAATGGTGGTTACCTTCACCGAAGTAGAATCGATGGGACAAAGGCCCATAATAGAAAAACTTACAAAATTCAATGAAAATTTAAAACTTTTACAAATCAAGTAGTGAGCCTAATATAAAATACAACTTTCTCTCGAGAATAAAATAAATAATAAGTAAAATAACATTTGTGTATGTCTTTCGAGTTCATTACCTCAGTTGCGTTAGTTTGGATGTTGTGGTTGGTGTATGATACCTTTGCTCCTTTGCACACAGTTGAAAATGTTTAGGGAATGAGGTGAGCTCACAACTCAGTGAATGTGTTTACCAACGTCGAGCCATAACATGGCTTATGACCCGGACTTTACTCAATCTTATTATCATTGTTAGAGTTCATTAATTCATCACTTGCATCGTCTTTGCTTACTATTCCTTATGATAGTCTCTTAATTGGTATTCTTTATCTCAAAAATTCATTTCCCATTTTAGGGGGGAGGTTAGATTTCGAACCACATCCATCTCTGCTACTGACGTGCCCCCTATCGACATCGGGACGACAAAACAATAACATGACTCTTCCAACTGAAAATAGGGCAGGAGCTTTATGAGCTTACCCTAACCTCCTCGGGGCCAACCACAATCCAAATTTATTATGAAAGCTCCTCATGGTCCTCTCTCGATAACCACAATGGTCGTTCGGGCTATAGGTAAGCCTAGTGACCATGAAAAATCTAAAAAAATCATATAGCACTTTGTTTTAGACACATATCTATAAATCGAGAATTATAAGTGATTCATACCACCTTATAAGGTGATCAAGGTGTCCATGAAATTATGGGGAAGTTCGCTACGCACCCCACCAACATCGGTAATCACTGCTTCTTCTCTAGTGAGTTATCAACCAAAACCCGACTCTATATCTATTTTCCGACGAGAGCCCGATTAGGGCCAAAATGACATTGTTCCGGCTAAGTCTATTTGGAAAGTGACCATGGAGACCTAGAAAAAATGATGAGGGACATTGATAAGAATTTTGAAAGATTTATGAAGCTGTTTTGAAATAGATAAAAGATTGGTGACCAAATCATAATTTTTAGAAAGTATAAGGACCAAATTGTGATTTCATGAATGAGTACCAAAATGTGATTTAGGAGGAGTATAAGGACCTATAGGAAAGTTGGAAAAACTTAGGGATTTGAGATGGTAGCTTAAAAAGAGGCAAATGTCCCAAGTGAGACTTTTAGAAAAGTTTAAGGGACCAAATGATAATTTTGGAAAGTTGGAAGACCAAAATAAAATTTATGAGAAGTTAGAGATCCCAACTGAACTCATGAAAGATTAGACGACCTGAGATAGAATTTTATTTGAAATTAAGTCTAAAAAGGAGTAAGAGGAAAGTATAAGGACCAAAATATAATTTTAAAAAAGTTAAGTACTATTTTGTAATAAGTGGGAAAATTAATGGATTTTAATAAAACAATGGTTAAATATAGGGACCCTAGTGAGGAAATGACCAAGATATAAAGGAAAAAAAATAGGGGGACTTGTAAATACGAATGAGAGTCGTATGAACAAGTTGCCAATGCATGTTCGAGCAAAACTGGCCCGATGGAAAAAACCATAATTTTGAGAAATTACACGATTTTACAATAGTATATTGTATAGAACCCAAACTTAATCTGGATTATGTTATGTGAATTGTAGCTTGAGTTACTATGACTACCATGTGTGAACCTCCATTCAGAGACACTAGGAAAAACACCCATAACAAACATGTTACTAGTTACTCGGGTGAGTGAATTTATATACGATGAGTACTATTGGACCAAATGTGGTTCTTTATTAAGTTTTATTGAATTTTTAAAAGTAGAAGAGTATGCTAGGCCTCACTTAATTGAACAATGAAATATGATGGTGTGATAAGTAATGAAATGGATTGAGAACCCACGATAATGATATAAAATAAAATCGGGACTATGTCTCGTGTGAGATTTTACAAAGAATGATACGACCTAAATCGGACATAGTAGTAAGACCAATAAGCTGAGACTTTCTAAAATAAAAATGGAACTCGGCTCCGTGTGCTTTGTTTAAGCTAAGAAGTGATCAATGTTGAATGAATTAGTAGAGAACCAAAACTAGGATATACTAGTATTTAGCACATAATGATGTGAATGGTGTTTTGAAAACACAAGTAGTGGAGTCGATCATGTAGCATACTGAGCCCCGAAAAATTTATAAAATAATATATATGATGCACAAGAACATGAGTAGTGGGGTCGACCATATAACACAGTGGGTCTTAAGAATTAAAGAAACTAATATGTGCTTTAATATGATGCATGCTAAAGAATATGAGTAGCGAGGTCGGTCTGATAACATAACACACGTTCAAATAAGAATAACCATTATATTGTGTGATCATATGTGTGATATGATTAGGTGAATGTGTCATGAAGCCGTCATGACACCTCATATTAGAGGTGATGTTGAGTGTATAGGGAGGACTAGAAGTAGGGATGCAAGGGGAGAGTTGGCTTCAAGAGCTTACCACGAACTTGAATGGAGGTATATGCAGGGGACAAGGCATCGCTTGTGATCCGAAGTTGGATAGAGTTAGATCAAAGGATGTGAGATGTTAGATGAAACATCATCGATATTGTGTATGTGTGTAAGGGGAGAGAGGGCAATCATCTTAGGATGTGCCTTGAGAGTGTGGTATATAATGCACATACCCCTTATAGTCCTAAGTTGCTCGTGCACGAGATCTCAGTAGATACAGTGGCGGAGCCACCGATTGAGAAGTTATGATAATGCATCATCGACAACGATGTGTGAGAACTTGGGAGATTTAATTTTGTGCAAGTATTATGTACCTATACAAGCAAGTTTGGCAGTATGAGGATGAATGGTCACCAAAAAGTGGATGGATCTTGGTTTAAGAGAGAATTTTGGTCAAATACGAACGAGGGGCAACCAACACTTACATAGGGAGCTTAGGGGATCAATGGTCCATCATACCATATCCATAGTTGGTCAGATGAGACGTCATAAACCTCGCTTTGCATTTAATTTTTCTCGAGGACATGATAATAGAAATCACATTGTGTATCAGGTATTTCCTAGTCAGGAATCGAGTATTCGGGTTAAAAGTTGAGCGAGGAAAATGATTACACGCATGTGTGGGTGTGCCCCACGCATAATGCAATACGTTGTCTGGTTCACACTCTAGAGAACATGTTTTTTGTGAATAAATCGGTTGATTTGGTTGTTTCTCGATCGGTTCACCCCTAATCGGTTGGTTCTTGGCCTATTTATTTTTCTAAAAATTATTTATTCAATTCTCTACAATTTGAACACAAGAACAACCATATTACAATTTATATTACATTTTCTAAAAATCGGTGGATTTTAATGCTTAGGATCGATTCGACCGATTTTGACCGTCTCTTGGCCGATTTGTCTTCGACCGGACAGGTTCTTGGCCCCATTATTTTCTCCAATGTTTTTCCTTTATTTTCATATTTTTTAGACTTGTAAATTATCATTTTTGTTATTAGTCGAACTCTTTTAAAAGGATTGGAGCTATTTACCTCAAACTAATTATGTCCTATTTTTTATCTGATTTTCACTTATATAATTCTCTATCCTTGAATTCTGAACATTTGGAATTCTCTTTAGTTGTTTTCTTGAATTCAATTGTATACGGTTTTATCAATTAAATTTGTACTCTAATCTTGATTTTGTTCAAATTCTAATATAATTTTCTGTTACCAATCCATAGTGCATCAAAATCAAAATTAAAATTGTCTGGTGTTACAAACTACACGGGGGCTACTTAGGAGGACGTGGTTCCTGAATCCAAGTTAATTCTGTGTTGGAGGATGAGGGAGCCGTGGGGTGCTTGTAGTTCAAGTGGGACCGGAGATAGGATTCTCAACAATGAAGATAAACTCCATAATTACCTATGAATTATTGTTAAATGGGATGTTGCTTTGCTCTCATATATATATAGTAGATTTGAGTTGCAAATTCATGCGCTCATGTTATGGCACGCAGCTAAAGATTTGGTTAGGGTTGAACTAGAATTGTTAATACTGTACTTAATTGGTTTTTAATCTACTTAAAATAAGATTCTTTTTTTTTTTTTGTACATGGCACCATGGGAGAGTTCATACTATGAGTTTGATTCAATGAAATTAGTTATTCTATGTGCAAAAAAATGTACATGGTACCCAATTTATCAATGGATAAACTATTCATATGATCATGTTACACCAAGCTATTTTAATCTATTCAAATATTTTAATTGCTACGAAAATCTAAAATTGACATCAAATTGTCAATAATAATTTATGGTTTGCAATAATTGAGATAAATTTAAATAGATATTGTATGAATGAAGAAAAATATTTCCACCAAGTTGTTTCAACTCTAATGTCTTCTCTGGGTGAAATAACTCTGGAGGAAACATGAATGTTAAGGGATGTGAAAATAACATTATCAGATAGGAATAGATGGATTTCTCATTTGTCTGGAGCTAAATTTGATGTTATTAGTTTCTTCGCAATTATAATCAGGTCTGCTCGTGCTGCTGTTATATCAATTTTGGTTATCTGGAAAATATTTATCATCTAAAACATAATATCCAGTAATGATCTAACAATTTCATTGGTGTGGTCACTATGGACGAGGGATATAGAGGAAGACATAGTTCCGACGTGTAGGTAAGGCGAGATTGCCTGTTAGTGACACATTTAGCTTTTGGATACGGAGACACAGGTGTTCAGTTTCCCATTTCCTTATCATGTTTGTCAGTCAGTCAGGGAAGTGGGGATAGGGATTGTTGCCTATAGTCCTTTGGGACTGGATTCTTCTCTTTGGGCTCAAAACTGATAGAGACCCTGCCAGATGGCGACTTCAGAAAGGTCCATATTATTCCCTTCTAACAAGAGTTTTATTGTTAATCATAAGGATCTTTGGTGGATTTGAATATGGTATCATGTCCTATAATAGTCTTGGAAGAAAGAACATTGTAGAAACTCCTGTTAAAGTTATTCTTCTTGCGTGGTAGAACACTTAGGCCTTGGTTAATGCTGTAATTAGACATTTAAAAATTTGAGCTTGAGTCGTTATGAGAGACTTGAGCTTTAAAGGGAATGTTGAATCTGAATGGGGTCTTGGCATTGTGTTCTCTAGGTGACTTAAAGCTGGACTCTACTTGCCTGTTACTTAATATTTGGCTCTAAAAATATTGCTATTTTCTCTTTTTGCTGTGCTGATTTCCTTTTTCTGCTGCAGTTTCTACCTAGGTTTCAACTTGAGAACTTGGAGAACAATGCAAAGCTATTTGATCGTGTGACGGAGATTGCTGAGGAAAGCTTTTTCCAGCACCTTAAATTCTCAAGAGAGTACTTATCTCAGGTATCCGCACCATGAAGAGTTGAGCAAGTTTTGTAAAACATGGATGTTTGATGTTACTCGTTCAGCATTAACGCCTATAATGGTATTGGTTAAAATCACGGTTTGGTGTTGGGAAAAGTACCAGAGATGCTCTTGGCTTGCAATAGTGTAGTTTGTATGGATGTTAAGAAAATTGATATATGTTAAGCAAAAAGTGATAGTTTAAAACAAGAAAAAAGGTCACTCGGTGGACTGCCATTGACTGTTAAATAGATGTCACAAGTGAGAAGTTCAATCTAATTGATGATGTTTACATATATAAAATTTATAAAACCAATACGAAAGAAACAACTCATCAACCGGGAGGCCATTTCATCTGCCTGCCCCCAAGAACATGCAAATGGAGGTGATATACAGATTGACCTGCCATTTCAATCCAGATAGATGCTTTGTTTAAAATGTGTTATAAACAAATACACATTTGTTTATGAAGAGCATAATGTAAAGAACACTTACAAGCATCAGGACCATTGTTGATGACCACACGGAAACCATCAAGAATGCCCTCTTTCTCAGCCACTATTTTTGCAGCATGCAGAAGTTGGCCCAGTATATCCACATGCCTCTCTTCAGCCTAAAGAGATAGAGTGCCCACCAATAAAGTGAACTTTTAGGTTTTTAGGATTGAAGCAGGGTAAAAAAAGGAGCTTCCATACAAATATCATACTATATGAACTCCATCTTTTATATTTGTGAAAGCCGGGGAACTAGGCATCATTTTTTCATATATTTGTGAAGGCCAGCAAATTCAGCTTTTTTAGTTAATATTAGCATCACAGTTATAGAGGCATCAGCATTCCTGCAAACCCATGATAAGAAATCTCCTCACGCTAAACAATAAGATATTTGTGAAGTAAGATTCACTCCGACTGCTGAGGTAATTGGGGAGCAGCACGGTATGCTTCCTATGCATAAATTCACTATAACAAGATAAAGGAGAGTGAGATTCCTACCTTCCCCAGCTGAGTCAAACCATCCCTCAATTTTGGAACGACAAGAATGTGAACAGGTGCTTGAGGACTGATGTCACGAAATGCCAGGACCTTGTCATCCTCATATACAATGGTTGAAGGGATTTCCTTGTTTATGATCTTGTCAAAGCTTAGGGAGAAGAAGACAACTTATAAGTGCTAAAGAAGATCCTTTCTGCAAGTCAGCTTAATCAGAGAAAGTATGAAAAATGCACCCATCTTTGTAGATTAATCATAAAAAAATTACACAAAATTATATCTTCCAAATTATTGGAATTTCTTAGTCCACAGGGCAAAGTAAAAAAGAAAGAGTATCCGAAAGGTGACTCATCTGCAACCTTTATAATGGTGGAGCTCGAATTTATTTCAGTATAAAAATATAAAATAACTAGCTAGAAGGAGCAGTACATTGTAGGAGCTCCACTATCAGCAGTTGCAGCAGCTGCTTTGGAGGCATCCTCTTCATTACTTGTAGCACGTACATGGGAAATCAATCTAGAAGAAGAAAGCTTGAGGGCTCAAAAAAAAAGAAAATTGCATAACTATGTATATGTTAAGGAAAGTGCAAGCAATACTGTTGGCAACACTGTAGTCTGTCAGCTTGATCGATGGTACTTCAACCATCTAACCCATCCAAAATTCCTGAAAGTCATTTGTATGTCGTTTCAATAAGATTACCAAATTCAGCGCTATGTCTATCTCAGCCTGGGAAAGGCTCATAGAGACAATTTGGAAGCTCCATACAGATTTAATCAGAAGAATAGAATACGATACTTACATGACATAACATAAATATCATTTGGTATCCTCATTTCCAGGACCTATGACACCATAAATGAGCGAACCATATAGCAAAAACACGCCTTTTTGTTGCATTAGTGAGGTTATCAAATTTTCACCATGAGCTTAAAGAATTTGTGAAAATAAAAACAATCAATAACCAAAAAAGGGAGGAAAAGAAGGAAATGTTAAGCGATTGCCCATAGAAAAGGAAGCTAGCATCACGGTTTATCGAAGTAGCAGCTGGATTCAAGATATATGCTGGAGGGAAGGGGGAATGATAGGAAATTCATGGCTACCTGCGAGATGGAAGAGGAGGTGAGTGTCTTTGGGGATTGAAGGGGGCGAAGGCAACGGCTTTTGGAGCAGCCTTCAAACTAGAAGCGCCGAAGGCCCTAATAGTGGTGGCTCCACAACTCCTGTAGCTCCCATGTACAACAATGCCATTAAAAAAGAAACAATATCTCGCAGTTCATTGAATGAGAGAGCTAGATGGAGAGTTTACCGACCGAAGAAAGGATATGGAACCCAGCGCAGCCATGGGAGCCCGGAGTAAAACAATGGATGGCAGTGGACTGGTGAGCTATCGAAACTCATGGTTCAGTTCGTCAAACCGAATCGGGTCGCCAGTAAAGTGGTTCGGATTGATTCGGTTTGATCAAACCGGATTATGTGAGTGCAACATGGAAGTTCACTCGTATGTCACATTCTTCTTGATTTTGGTTTCTGAAATATCCTTGTAAGCTCTCATGTCTCTAATAATAACCTTAACTACATGTCACCCAAAGAAAGAACCGAAGGAGAAGAAAACACTAGTGCAAAGTAAAAATTAAGAACATCCAACTTATTAAGATTTTCTTAGGTGCTAGCCTACACTACTCCAAACATATATCTAGCTTTAGGATAAGTTATTTTAGTTTGTTATGGTAACAAACTAGATCTCACCCCTTCTAGCATATTTCATACAATACTTATTCTACATTACAAGCGTAGTTAGTACCCCTCTACCATTATATATACTCACACTTCAAGTATTTGCAAAGGTAGATATGAGCAATTTTCACTTCATCTTAAGTCAATCGATTTGAGATTACATATTATTTTTTCACTATTTCTAGTTTAGCTCTTAATCACTAAAATGTTTCATTATTTAGTGGTTTGATAAAAATATGAGCTATCTTAAGTATTTCAATAACTTCAAACTTACTTCTTTTGTTAGATCAGACAAAAAAATAAAATAATATATCTATATACTTATTCCTATCATGTAGTACACAATATTCTTAGAAAACTCTACGCTAGAATTGTTTTCACACAACATAAAACTCACAGTTTGTTGCCCCTCTCCCAATAAATACAACACAGTAGTAAAAGTAATTGCAACAAATTCAACTTTCATTATTGATATAGCAACAATATATTAGTTCTTGTATTCCTAAATTATAGCTCAAGTCACTAGTTTAAAGTTAAAATCAAGTGTGTTCATTCGGTCGTCTATTTCTAACATAATTACTATAAAGTATTCTATCAATCTAATCTTAGGCTATTTTGTAAAAAAAATCCACATCTCAATAGTACCTTTTAAATATCTTAGCACTCTTTTAGCTGCTAACATAGAAGATTAAGTGAGACTTTCCATATACCGACTTATAAAGGAAATAGAATAAGGAGTGTTTGTATTGTAGAATTTAAGTATATTAAATAATATATTACACTCATTTTTCTATTCTATTTATAGATAACCAATCACATCTTCGGTATTTTCGCCACTTTAGGTTTGGTATAATATTAAAAACAATTCAATAAACATTCTAGGATATAATAATATATTAAATATAAATCTTCAAGTTAATAAGATAGGTACTATGCAAGTAAGTTAGCATCTAATGTTTCATTTTCCATTGTTTTTCTAAAATGGGTATAGGGTAGGGTAGGGTGAGTTCAACACTAAGAGTAAGGATAACTAATATTGAGATTTTTTATGTAATACTGAAAATTTTTAAATTAAAGAATTCAATGTTGAACCGAAAATGAACACTCGAGAATGGAGAAGTTAACTCAAACTAGATTGGAGATTAATTCAAACCCTACACTTGGATAATGTAAAAGATTATGAAATCATTTTCCTTGAACCCCTTGATTGGAAATTAGGGATTGCGAATAGTTCATGTGAAAACTAGCTTGAATCGGGATCAAAACTAATTTAAGGTAAAAAGTCGTCAATTTTTTTAGAGTGATTAAATAAATAAAAAAATGATAATCTTGAGCCCAATCAACTTGGAATATGAAAACTAATTTTTAGAAAAGAATTGGGTCAAGAATCAGTAAGATCGGAAGTGAACTAGCCAAAATAAAGTCAAAACTGATCGAATCTGCTTGGATCAATAAAACCCCCAATTTTTAGAGAAGATAATATAAATTGAAAAAGGGGAGTTTTTGTGCCCAAATAATAGCGAATTAGATGAAATATTTTTAGAAAAATAAATTGGGCCAATAATCAATCGAATTGGGGTGAACCAACCAAGGAAAGTCCGAAATTGGCTGAACTGGTCGATTGATTCACTAGAAATTGGTTCACTATAGTGCGAACTAGGCGACGTGCCACACCGGGTGCACATACACACTGAACGCATGGAGTGCACTCACACGTGTCATCTTCTACATACGACTCAGGATTCGAATACTCGATCTAAACTCGGAAATAACCTGACTGTTAGTGAGATTTTATGCATTTACTCCCCTAAGAAAATTAAATGAAAAGCAGAAGCTAGAGAGTCCCATCTGGTAAACTATCGATATGGCCTAATAAAGAACTTGTCCCTCGAGTTGTCTATATAACTATCGGCCCTTCTCTCGTCAGAGAATCACCATAGTTATGTTTAGAAGTCAGACACCTCTACTTTTCAGTGACCTTCAAACCATATGCTCACATTTCCTATCCCGACCACCAAGCTTGGCCAAATAAGTGTCATTACAATCGAGAGAGAGTTAACATTCAAACCCACCCATCTCAGCCACGAACATGCCTTCTACCAACGAAACAATAACACACCTTCATCAACAAAAAATAGACCAGAGGTTTTCGGGGTTCACCCTAACCTCCAAGACGACCAACTACGACCAAATCTTTTTCTAGAGAACCCTCTCAATCCCCTCTTGTCAACCACGATGGTCTCTCGGGCTATAAGTAAGCCTCCTAATCACGAAAAATCTAAGAAACTCTATTAGCTCTCCATTGTTGATACCCCTCTGTAAATTGAACCTTACAGGCAACTTCGACCACTGTATAATGAGATCTAGGTGTCCATGTACTCGTGGAATAGTCAACTACACAACCAAATTACCCTTGACCGTCACAGCTTCCTCGTCGCTAAGTTTTCAGCCAAAAGCCCATTATTTGTTTATATTACAAAGAGTAGATGATCGAGACAAAAACATCACTATTTCGGTCAAGACTGGCCGAAGAGTGACCGTGGGGACCTAGGGAAGATGATGGATGCCTAGATAGGAATTTTGAAGGTTCATTAAAGTTGTTTTGAAAGAGATAAAAGTTTAGGGAGCAAAATGAACTTTTTAGAAAGTTAAGAGATCAAACTATAATTTTTATAAAACTATGGACCCTAATGAGGTTCGGTATAATTATAGTGTAAACCTCGTCCTTTCGAGAATGAAAAAAAACAGGAAGGAACCGGTCGATTCTAAGAAGAAAACCAAACCATTTAACAAACCGAAAATGGTAAAGAAATATTAAAATGGGAAATTGGAAAATCCCAATTGATCAAAAAGTTATGAAAATCATGTGGAAGAACCATGAAGTAAATTGGATGGGAAAATCGAGCCGATTCAGGGTGAACCGGACCTAAACCAGATTAAAATGGGTTGAACCATAATTAATCGAATTGGATAATTCATTTTTATAGGTGGCTTGAAAATCTCAAATTAAAAAATTAAGGCCACCATCAGATAGAAAATGCATTTAGATGAATTTAGAAATTTTTAATTTTGAGAAAACCAGTCGAATGAGGCCTAAATCGACCGATTTTCATCACCGAACCCGGTTAGACCAGACTGGTCTAGTCTAGAACAATGTCATCGTCTTCCTTGGGATGATAGCACTATTCATCAATGTAGAAAACTTTCCTTTCCCAACAAAGGAATATTAACTCTGATTTGGGCATTTTCTGGTGAGAATATGCTCGACAAGTATGGAAACTAGTAGAGTAGAGGGTCCACAAGCTCCCTATATAAAGAGCTCCCCTCTATTCATCATCCACACACCTCAAATCGCCTCCCTCTCCAAAGTGCTCATTTTTTCGGTGAAGTTCAAACTAGAGCCCTGACTTGGGCACTTTTCTCAACCTTAGAAGGTAAACTCAGGTCCTACATACTCCGGAGGAAGTCAGCTACCTGACAACAACCTCCCCTCGATCCAAGGATCATCGGAGAAGTGCTAGTGAGATCGAACAGTGAAGCAGCTCCGTCGGTTTGAAGCTGCCCTATCACGCCCTGACCCGATTTGGTCGGATCCTCGTGAACAACCCACCACTCTCACAATTTATTAAAGGGTTTCCCCTTATTATAAACGGTAAAGAGTAAGGCTTCCTTTAACCTACACCTTTTCCTGGAATGACATAAATCAAAATTGCATAATAATTTAGATTTATCATACTTGTCTCATAGGCGTCTTAGTTGATGGTCTTTAAACAAACTTGATTAAGAAGAGTCATGAAAATTTCTAATGAAATTGGTTATGTGATTTCACCACGGTACCGAGTTAGGACCGACAGTGCTCGATGGACTAGTGGTAGTGTGTCAGGGTCAGGTTGACGGACCAACCTAGACAAACAGCTATAGTTCAAGTTGGGCGTCGGGGTAGTTGGACCTTTGGCACCAAAGATGATGGCTATATGTGAAAAACTCTTGTTTGTACATGCACTTGTGGTACGTGACCATCAAGACACCCTAGGGGTAGTGATGGTTCCCAAGGGCTGTTGGATGACATGGGCAATGATATGGGTAGTTTGTCGTGCCAATGAGTCATGAAGCTCTAGGAGCTTCTTGCACATGAGACCGAGGTGAGGTCAGGATGAGGTCTCCGTCCTTATATGGAAACGAAGTGGCATTCGGGTCTGAGGGTGGGATGTCTAGGACATTCCACTCAAACCTAGGGTAGAAGTGGACAAGCTTCTATCTTGGTGGATAGTAAAGACACTCTTATTCACAAGTGGGTGCATTGGATGAGCTGCACCTACGAATATGTGTATCATTCCTGATGAAGGGCATGTGTTTGTTTGCTAAATGCCTTCCAATGCAAAGGGATGGGCTAAAAGAGCTAAACAAACCTAATATAAAAATGGAAAAAGGTTTTGGATACCTGAATTTGAGGAAAACCCTTTCTAAAGGAAATGATAACCTTGGCATGGTTTGGATAAACTAAAGCTATTTTGAAAACTCACACCCAACACCCGCTCATTGAGTTGTAGAACTCACCCCCACCCTTTTACCCCTTTCAGGTAACCGAGGAAAAACTAACCATTAAGACCCTCCAGTATTGGAACTATAACACAAGTATGTCTAATTTAAAATATTCAGTCTTGTATAATGCTATTCTAGGAAAGACAGGAACAAGGACGCCTTACTCCTCGCGGTTTAGAAAAGGGTGAAACCCTTCATGGACCAAAGGGAGTGGTGGATTACTCATAGAGATCCAACCAAACCAGGTCAGGGCATGACACCAGCCATGTACTGGACCGACCCCCACCCAAGTTAGAAGAAATCTAACCTATCATGCAGAACCGATGCAAATCCTCGGTCGAAGAGATAAGAACCTAAAGGACAAGAACATCCCCATAGTCAAGGTCCTTTGGTAGAACGGACCAGTACAAGAGGAGACCTAGGAAATTGAAAGTGTCATGGGGGATGGACATCCCAAACTATTTGAGTTGTAAGCATTTTGGGGACAAAACCCCTAAAAGGAGGGGAGAGTTGTAAACCCCATCCTTTCGAGAATGAGAAAAACTAGGAAAGAACCGATCGATTCTAAGGAGAAAATTGAAGCATTTAACAAATCGAAAATGGTAAAGAAGGGTTAAAATGGAAAATTGGAAAATCCCAAGTGACCAAAAAGTCATGAAAAACATTGTGAAGAACCATGAAGTAAATTGGATGGTAAAACCAGACCAGTTCAAAGTGAACCAGACTTCAACCAGATTGAACTAGGTTGAACCATAATGAACCGAATTGGATTATTCATTTTTCTAGGTGGCTTGCAAATCTCATATTGGAAAATCGAGGTCACTATCAGATAGAAAATGAATTTAGACAATTATAGAAATTTTTAATTTTAAGAAAACCGGTCAAATCGGGCTTGAACTGACCAATTTTCGTCATTGAACCCGGTCGGACCAGACTTGTCCGGTCCAAAACAATGTTATTATCTTCCTTGAGATGACATCACTGTTCATCATAGCAGAAAACTTTCCTTGCCAGACGAAGGAATATTCCCTCCGATTTGGGCATTTTCTAGTGAGGATAAGCTCAACTAGTATGGAAACTGGTAGAGCAAAGGGTCCTCGAGCTCCCTATATAAAGAACTCCCTTCCATTCATCCTTCACACATCTTAAATCGCCTCCCTCTCCAAAGTGCTGGCAAAGCTCAAACTAGAGCTCCAACATGGGCACTTTTCTCAGCCTTAAAAGGCAAAATCGGGTCCTACAGACTCTAGAGTAAGTCAGCTACCTGACAACAACCTCCCTTCAACCCAAGGATTATCGAAGAAGTGCCAGCGAGATTGAACAGTGAAGCAGCTCTATTAGTTCAAAGCTGCCCTATTTTGGCTGACATGAATTCATCTAATTCAAACCTCCTATAGACAAACCAAGCCTTCCCTTAGCTCCAAAGGCCATCACACGACCTCTCTAGAGGAGAAAGGTAAGCCAATACTGCCCTCCTCCATCGTTGTAGTTCGATTATAGAGAGATAAAATGAAAGATTTTGTTGATCAATTCCCACTGATCCTGACACCAATTGTCAAAATTCTTGATCCTAGAAGGTTCCTTAGGACAAGAGCTAACTCTCTAGATCAAAAACTCAGATCGTCGCACCTCCAACGATAAGCTTTCAAAGTTTTCTCTCTCTACATACACTTTTCCGACGAAGCTCTATTTGAGCTCATTTTGGACCCAAATTTTGAGGTTCAAATGTCATGTTCGACCTGGTTTCGTCGGATCCCCATAAGCAACCTACCACTCTCACAGTTTATTAAGGGTTTCCCCTTTTCTAAACAGCGAGGAGTAAGGTGTCCTTTCACCTATATCTTTATTGGCATAGCATTAAACAAAACTGAATATATTTGTAAACCCATCCTTTGATAATAAGAAAACTGGGGAAAAA
The DNA here is from genome assembly GCA_030064425.1 of Trapa bicornis. NCBI lineage: Eukaryota > Viridiplantae > Streptophyta > Magnoliopsida > Myrtales > Lythraceae > Trapa > Trapa bicornis. Next base: position 10,752,939 of record CM057753.1, on the reverse strand, counting down.
ACTGGTTATTTTCAAATTAAAAACCAAGTCGGTCTACAAACCCGAACCGATAGAGAAAGGGTAAATTGGGAAATTTATGGATCCCGAGTGAACCAAAGAGTCCCAAAAGTCATGGAAATGGACTTAAGAATGAATTGGAGATGAAAACCAAGCCGGTTTGAACTACTATTTTACTGGATTTTAAATTCATTTTCTAGGTGGTATAAAAAATTTAAATTTGAGATTTGAGGCCACAATTATATTGAAAATGAATTTATATGAATTTAGAAATTTTTATATTTGAAAAATTCGGTCGAATTGGGGGTAAACCGGTCGGTTTAAGCTTTGAACTTGGTCCAAACCAGTCCAGTTCTATCACGCCTCGACCCGGTTCGGTTGGATCCCCATGAATAACCTGCCACTCTCCCGGTTTATTAAAGGGTTTCCCCTTAATATAATCCGTAAAGAGTAAGGCGTCCTTTAAACCTGCACCATTTCCTGGAATAGCATAATCAAAACTGTATGAAATTTTAAACTTTACATACCTGTCTTATAAGCATCTTAGTTGATTGTCTTTCAGGGTAGGCTTTCTAGGATTTTCCTGAAAGGGATATAAGGGAGGGGTGAGTACAACTACTCAGTGAATGAGTTTTAAAAAGTCTACTTTTAACTTTTAAGAAGAACATTTATATGGAGTGTGCCAGACTCCTTTCTTTTCAAAAATCCCTTCATTAAAAATTTGGGTTTTTCTATTATTTCTTAGTTACGGGTGTGTCATCACCCAACACATATCCTTCATCATGAAGGTTACACACATTCGTAAGTCAGTATCACTACTAAACCTGCTAGTGGCTTCGGAGCGACTTTTCCTGCCACCTGGATAGAAGTACAACCACTTCTACCTTGGGAATGAGTGGATGTACGCGACATCCGACCCACAATCCCGAAATCACTTCTTCGTGTCTGTATGAGGACAGAGACCTCATCCTGTCCCCACCCCGGTCTCATGCGCTTGGTGCTACTCCAGATTTCGCACAGACAACTGGAACGACGAACTGCCCTTATAGCCACCAGGTCGTCCAATGCCCTTAGGATGCATCACTACCCCTCATGGGCATCTTGATGATCTTGTACTTACAGTGCATGCACAAACAATGTTTTCTCATATTGCCATGTAATCTGTGGTGCCACTGGTCCAACAGCCCCGACTCTCAACTCAACCTACAGTTGTTTGTCTTGACTGGTCCGTCGACCTGTCATGTCGCACTGCCGCTAGTTGACTGAGCATGTCAGTCCTATCTTGGTACCATGGCCAAACAATTCACTTATTAAGTTTTATGGCACATATATCATGTTCATTTACGAGCTCCTGCTCGTGCCAACTAGCCTTGGGCCCACTGTACGAGATTTTCAAAATCGGGCATTTAGCCCCCAAGTTCCAAAACCGAGGCCCCCGGCCTATCAGAGCTATTCGAGCTCCCGTCGAGAAGGTCTCCCAAATTGTTTAAGCATTGACACATAGTTAGGGGAGAGCACTTCCGACAAATCATATGTTTTCTCTATCCATTATACCACCCGGTATAAGGACACCTCCGTTCATAACCGATGAACTGGTTTTCAACTTCCTTTGAGGAAGTCTCATCATACCAAATGGGTATGATCTACTAACAATCGGTAAGTAGTTTTTCTGCATGATTCTCACATAACTTTCTCTAAGTACTGATGTTTAAAATACCACTTAATAGTGGGTTTTCATACCGAGGTACTTATCATTCCTAACCGGGTATGATATAAAATTTCCACTCACAACAGTTATGTGGTTTTTAATTTTAAGTTGTGCTCATCATCCCAACCGGGTATGATGTTAGTAAACCCACTCACCCGTTAATGCCGTGAATTCCACTAGACCGGTTCTTGGTATTCACGCGAGCTTATCCTTTCTGGTGTTCCCGGTACTTCGTGTTCCTACACGATATGAATATCTTGGTTCATTATCCTTCGGCCTAATCGCCTTCATTCATTCCAAATGAATGAGAAAGTCAAACCTTCATTTATTTGCAATTAGGTCCCTAAAGTTATTTCTCTTTAACTTTAAGTCCCAAATGCCAGTTTTTCCTCAAATTGAGTCCCGAAACTTCTAAAATTTTCAATTTATTCCATTTCACAAAAAGGGGTTTAATTTCCCAAATTTCCAATTTGGTCCCCCAACTTTTCCAAAATTACCATTTTTTCCTTCCTTTACAAAAATGGTAAATTTTGCCCCAAAAATTTTTAAATTCCTCAATTAGTCCTCCAACATTATTTTCATGCCCAATTGACCCTCAATTTCATAAAATTTCATTGTGGTCCTTTGAATTTTGAAAATCCTCAATTTTCCCCCAATTCCAACTTCTTAACACAGCCGAATTTGATTTCATCAAATTGATCCATCAAACGTTTCCAATTGTTGAAATTGAAGTTGAGATTGAGTTTCTACATGTTCATACAATTCTTTAGAAATGTGAATCGCAAGTTTTAACGTCGGGACGAGCTCAAACGGAGCTTTGCCGGAAAATGAACTATAGAGAGAGAAAGCTTCGATTACTCACTGGTGAAGGCACGACGGTCCAAGCTTTCGATCTGGGCAGATAGCTCTCGTCCTGAGGTTTATCCTAGAATCAAGAATCGCAACAATTGATGTGGAATTGGATTAGAATTTCGTCATTGAAATTCGGTCGACTCTCTCTCTAGCACCAATTGAAAATTGTAAAGGGGAGCCGAATTGGCTTACCTTTCGGTCCTAATTCGGCCACGGAAAGGCTGAGGAAGTGTTGGGAGGGCTTGGTTTGGCCTGAGTAGGGCTTGAAATGGCCGATTTCAGCTTGGCTGAAATAGGGCAGCTTCGGTTCGTCGAAGCTGCTTCACTATTCCATCATGCCGGCGCTTCTCCAACGATTCTCGGATTGATTGGAGTTTGCTATCAGATAGTTGTCTTCTCCCCAGTTCTAAAGAGCCCGACCTTTGTTCAAGTCAAAGCTCTAGTTTGAGCTTCACCGGAAAATCGAGTAGTAGAGAGAGAGAGAAGTGTTCGGGTGTGAGGAGAATGAATGGGGATGACCTCTTTATATAGGTGTAAAACGGTATATTAAATGAGAGAGATTTATTACTAGTATTAATATTGCCATAAATTATTGGTATTAATTCCAATAATTTAATTTCGGTATTAAATTATTTGTATTAATTCCAATAATTTAATTTATGTATTAAATTTTTGGTATTAATTACAATAATTAAATATATATTAATTTATGGCTATTTATGATAAGGCGTACGTTCGCATAAAAAGTTTTGACCGAAATTTCGGGTTACAAAAAAAAATCATACTTCCTAGGAGGTCACCCATCCTCACACTACTCTCGGGCAAGCACAATTAACTTCAAAGTTCTTATGGATTCTAGTTGACCTGAACCAATTTGGTTTTTCTCTTCTTGTTTGTCTTAAATTTCTTTTCCAAGGTTTAATGAACCCTTTGGATGACCTGGAAGTTGTAAATTTCCAAATTGATTATTCCTAAATAATCGGCTTTGTAAACCAGCTCGATTTTGTTACTTGGGTTGACTGGTTCTTTCCCAGTTTTTCTTAACTCAAAAGTGTGGGGTTTACAAGTTCGGTTCGAAATAGTGTCATCTTCTTCCTTCAGATGATAGCACTATTCACTCACTGGAAAATTGTGCAGCGACAGTGAAGCTGAAAAGTCTCTGGCCAGGGAGTTTCAGGCAATGAATAACCATCATTTAGGTGCCAATCAGATGGCCAACAAGTCCCCGAGCTTCCTATATAAAGAGCCACTCCACATTTATCCTCTCTACACTTGAAGACTCCATTCTCTCTCAACTGCTTAGTTTTCCATTGAAGCTCGAACCAAAGCTCCAATATAGGGTCATTTCTGAGCCAAAGAAGGCATGGTCAGGTTTTCTAGAACTGGGGAGAAGTCAGCTACACGCCCATAATCTCCATTTTCTCCGAGAGTTATCAGAGAAATGTCGGCGTTATCAAACAGTGAAGCAACTCCAATGGACCGAAGCTGCCCTATTGCGGCCAAGCTGAAATCTGCCAATTCGAGCCCTCCTAATGCCAAACCAAGCTCTCCCAACACCTCCTCAGCCATCCAACGGCCAAATTAGGACTGAAAGGTAAGCCAATTAGGCTCCCCTCTACAATTTTCGATCGGTGCTAGAGAAAGAACCAACAGAATTTTGATGGCAGAATTCTAATCCAATTTGGCATCAATTGATGCCATTCTTGATCTTAGGAGGAACCTTAGGAGGAGAGCTATATGCCCAGATAGAAAGCTCAGACCGGTGCACCCTCACCAGTGAGCAATTGAAGCTTTTTCTCTCTACGTTCTATTTTCCGGCGAAGCTCTATTTGAGCTTAATCCGGTGTCAAAACTTACAATTTAAAGTGCTATTGAATCGTATGAAGATGTAGAAACTTAATTTTAACTTCAATTTTAGCAATTAGAAGTATTTGATCAGTCAATTTGATAAAATCACATTCGACTATGTTAAAGAGTTGAAATTGGGGGAAAATTGGGAAAAATTGGGGATTTTTGAAAATTCAAAGGACCAAAATACAATTTTATAAAATTGAGTCTCAATTGGGCATGATAAGAATGTTAGAGGGCCAATTAAGCAATTTTAGAATTTTTGGGGTGAAACTTATTTTTTTTTTGTAAAGGAAGGGCAAAATGGAAATTTTGGAAAATTTGGGGGACAAATTGGGAATTTGGGAAACTTGATCCCCTTTTTATGAAATTGAGTAAATTGAGGTTCAAAGAGGAATTTTAAAAGTTTCTGAACTCAATTTAGGGATAAACCAGCAATTGGGGCCTATAGTAAAAGGAAAAATATCTTTAGGGGCCAATTTTTAAATATTTGAAAAGTTGTGAATTAAATCATTCATACTTAATGAGGTGACCAAGTCAGATGATAATGAACAACGATGGTCATTTTGTGTAGGAACATGAGACATCGGGAATGCTAACTGAGGTTAAGCTCGCAAGGGACGAAAACCTACTTAGTGGAATTTCACTACACGATCGGGTGAGTGGGAATCTTATAAATCATACCGGTTGGGATGATAAGCAATCCGTACCTGAATATAATATTTTCTCGAATTACGTTTATATCTATCTCCTTTTTTACCTCACAGAATGTGGCCTATTTCGAGAAGTAGTGAGTGGCAGTAAGGATGTACACATGAAGTAGAATACTTGCTCGTACATGTTACCAAAAATGAGTAAGTGAGATTTCTGTCATCGAGTTTAATTGAGTCGATCTTGCGTTAGATGAAAACATAAACCTTGCTTGAAAATCCTTTTGTAATGATAGATACTTTTAATAATAGCATGAACGTTATTGAGAACATTTGTTTTGAAAATAGATGTTCTTGAAAACTTTTAAATCCATTACTCAAATTCATAAAATGGGTCGAACAATTGGTCAATATAAATATGTTACATCAAAATCTCATTTTTGGACCTTCAAATTTCGAAAATCCCCAAGTTTCCCCAATTTCAACTCTTCAACACTACCGAATTTGATTTCATCAAATTGACCGATCAAACACCTCTAATTGTTGATGTTGGAGTTGAAATTGAGTTCCTACATGTTCATACGATTCTAAGGAACTTTGAAATCATAGATTTTAATGCCGAAACGAGCTCAAACGGAGCTTCGCCAAAAAATAGATTGTAGAGAGAGAAAGCTTCGATTTCTCACCGGTGAGGGCACGGCGGTCCGAGCTTTCGATTTGGGCAGATAGCTCTCATCTTGAGGATCATCCTAGAATCAAGAATCACATCAATTGATGCCGAATTGAGTTAGAATTTCATCATTGAAATTCTGTCGGTTCTCTCTCTAGCACCGGTCGGAAATTGTAGAGGGGAGTCGAATTGGCTTACCTTTCAGTCCTAGTTTGGCCGTGGGATGGTTGAGGAAGTGTTGGGAGGGCTTGATTTGATTTGAGGAGGGCTCAAAATGGCTGATTTCAGATTCATTGAAATAGGGCAGCTTCGGTCCGCCGGAGCTGCTTCATTGTTCCATCATGCCGGCACTTCTCCAGCGATTCTCAGATTGACTGGAGTTTGCTATTAGATAGCTGTCTTCTCCTCAGTTATAAAGAGCTCGACCTCTCCTTCGGAGGTTAAGAAAAATGTTCAAGTCGAAACTCTGGTTTGAGCTTCACCGGGAAATGAAGCAGTAGAGAGAGAGAGAGAAGTGTTCAGGTGTGAGAAGAATGAATGGGGATGACCTCTTTATATAGGTGTAAAAATTGTGCATTAAATAGGAGAGATTTATTACTAGTATTATTATTTCCATAAATTATTGGTATTAATTCCAATAATTTGTTACAAAAAAATCATACTTCCTAGGAGGTCACCCATCCTCACACGACTCTCAAGTAAGCACGCTTAACTTCACAGTTCTTATGGATTTTCATTCACCTGAACCAATTTGGTTTTCCTCTTCTAATTTGTCTCAAGTTTCTTTTCGAAGGTTTAATGAACTCTTTGGATCACCCGAGAGTTGTAAATTCCCAAAATGCTTGTTCCCATATTATCGGGTTTGTATACTGGCTCGGTTTTCTTACTCGGTTTGACCAGTTCTTTTCCTGGTTTTCCTTAACTCAAAAGTGCAGGGTTTACAACCACCCTAGAAAGTTTCGACTGGACCTTGGCTACAAAATGCCTAAGCTCTAACCACTTATTCAGCCAAGATAGCTCTATTTAAACCAATTTTGGAAAACGGTCAAATTTAGTCATGGTTGACAGGGGTAATGCCCCCTCCCCACCAACCCCAAGTCATTAGGAGTATAACATCATTTGGGATAGATTGTGAATTTAGAAGTTCATTTAATGCAAGTTCTAAAGATTAGGACTAAAATGTAATTATGGAAAGTTTTTGGACGAAATTGCAAATATGGGATAATTGTGGAAATGTCCCTAAGAGTAGCCTAAGGGGCTTATGGGTTATTTTAACACAAATGGAGAAGTCTAAAGTTATTTTCGAGAGTTCAGGGCAAACCTTAGATTTTTTAAAGGATGGGCAAAATGGTAATTTTGCCCAAATAAGAGCAAAATGGTTGTTTAAGCCCAAATGGATGTCAAATAGTTCATTTTGAACTATGGAGGGAAGATGGTAATTTTGCCAAATTAAAATGCAAAATGAGTTGTTTGCAAGTGAGGGGAAAAATACTAATTTTACCCAAATTAAGGACCAAAATACAAATTTTGGAAAAGTTGTATTATTTAGGTGGGAAACTTAGAAGCTCTTGGGAATTTTGGGTAAATAAGACCAAATGTCGCTTTAACTTAAGATATGTGGAATGAAATCATAGGTGGGGGTTAATAACCTAATGGTTCATCAACACGTTGGTCGGGAGAACCAAACCATAGGGGCCAGACCTGTAAATTGTGAAAAATTATGGGATATTATATAAATAATGAGTTAAGTCAAAACTGACCTTATATGTTCTTTGGAATATGTAGAAGAATTGGGCTACAAGTAGTGTAGGAATCACGCCTTCATCTAAAGATGGAAACATCATCGAAATGAACAAGTTCCTACTACAACATTGAGTGGGATTTCCGACTTCGCATTCGATTGGACCGTTATTATCAATACTTATAGTTTTATGAAAATTGTCGTTATGCTTTGGAAAAGCCTTTGAGAAACACACAAGAAAGTTATACATAAGCTTTTTATTAAATGACGAGAGATATCCCCATCTGATTGAGAAACGGAATATGACCTGGTGATTTGAAAATGATGGGTAACAACTCAAGGATTTAAAAATGGGAGATACCCAACCCTTTAAAAAAAGTTAAGAATGATCAGGCTAAGGCCCACTAGTTATGGAAAAAGGGCTAAGACCCATGAGTTAAAGTCACACCATTTATAAAAAGGGGGAGATACTCACTATTTATGAAAGGGGCTAAGACCCACTGTTAATGAAAGGGGTTAGTGCCTGCAATTTGTTAAAGAGGCTAAGACCTATGGTTTATGAAAGGGGCCAAGATCAAATATTTTTTAAAAGGGACTAAGACTCACTATTATAAAAAGGGGCTATGACCTAAAGTTTATAAAGAGGGGGAAGGACCCAAGAATTATAAACTAAATGTTGAGAGTAGTCATTTTAAAAGAGGAGAATCATCCTAGTGAATTATACGAGAATGATTTTTGGGTGTTTAATGAAAAATCACAAATATTAACAAAGTGAGGATGGCTAGCTAGCATGCTGTCCTCAATACCCAATTAATTGCATGTGAGAGTTGGCTCGGATGTTGTTCCCGTCCAATGATCTTGGGCACTTGGTTCAGATGTTGTTCCCATCCATCGTCTAAAACAATGTACCCACACAATGGAAGGGGATTTTTGGTTAAGGAATTAGTACATATCCAATCATCTCGGACATTTAGTTTGGTTGACACGTATTCATCCATCGTCTAAAGGGTGTGAGTACCCACATAATGGAAGGAGGTTCTTGGTTCAAATGTTAGTACCTTTCCAATGATCCTGGATGTTGGGTTCATATTGTGTGTTCCTATCCATCATAAAAAAAATGTGTACCCACATGGTGTAAGGGCACTTCGGTGCGGAGGGTTAGTATCCATCTAAGGATCTCTGGCATTTGGTTCGGAAGATTGTACTTGTCCATCTTCTAAAGGTAGTACCCATTAGATGGAAGGGGTGTTGGTTCAGATGTTGTTCCCATCCACGATCCCACTATTGGTTCATATGATTGTGTCCGTCAACATTGTGTAGGGATAGGAATATAAAATATTCTAGTGCACAAACAACATGTTCGAAAAGGAACCATCATATGTAATGTCTTTTAAAAAGGTACCCATGGTGGGGTACGAATCCAAAAATAGTTTTTAAAATAAAACTCATAATGGAGAGTAAAGAATATGAAGAAAACTTTGTGATAACCATTTTAAGTAGAGACGATATTGACCCATAAATGACTCGATAATTGGTCCTCCCACTCACTAAGCATTGCTCACCCCCTCTCCTTAACACGTTTCAAGCACATACAAAGGAGTGGAGTGGAAGGGAAGAAAATCCTTATGAAGAAGAAAACCCAAGATAAGGCATTAGGGTTATTAACAGGTGATCTGATGCAACTACTCACTTATCGAGATTTGATTTAGAGTTCATTATTATCCACTATGCAAACTGAAAAGTTATTTAGTAAAACTTTTAAATTCATATTTAACTTTGGAGAAACCGTTGTACTTTATCTAAGCCTTACAACCTGTCAGTTCTACTATAGTGAGGTACCCACTACCATAGCATCAAGAGTTGCTTTCTAATATATGAAATCTTCCCCTCCTACTATATTCCTCTCTAATACCAAAAACTATTTTGAGGAGGGGTGAGCAAATGTCACGCCCCGACCCGGTTTGGTCGGATCCCCATGAGCAACACGCCACTCTCCTGGTTTATTAACAGTTTTCCCCTTCTCTAAACCGTGAGGAGAAATATATCCTTTTCACCTATATTTTTCCTGTAATAACATTAATCAAAACTGAATATATAAACCTTGCATACCTGTCTTGTAGGTTCAACTATCAGAAAGTCATTAAGTGGGTTTTCCCTCGGTTACTTGAAAAGGGGTAAAGGGAGGGGTGAGCTCAAAAACATAGTGAATGGGTATTGGAAGAGAGTGTTCATAATTAAAACATTTTTAATCGGAGTGTGCTAGACTGCTTATTTCTTTCAAAAATATTCTTTCCTTAAATTCCCATTTTTTCCAAAACATTTTTCTTCATTTCCACATTAGGTGTGTTTAACAATCAACACACGCCCTTCATTAGGAATGGAATCACACATTTGCAGGGTAGTCCGTCCACTTTACCCACTTGTGGCATCGGAATGACTTTACTGGCCACCTTGATAGAAGCCCATCTTCTTCTACCCTAGGAATGAGTGGATGTTCGCAACATCCGACCCTCAAACCCAAATTCAACTTCGTGTCCATATGAGGACAAAGAACTCATCCCAACCCAACCTCGACCTCATGCGCATGAAGCTACGTCAAGCTTCCCTGACTGCTGGCGCGACAAACTACCCTTATCTCCACCATGTCATTCAGTAGCCCCTAGGACGCATTACTACCTCTCTTGGGTGTATTGATGGTCCCGAACCTCAAGTGCATGCACAAACAATAATTTTTCCACAATGCCATTTATCTTTGATGCCACTTGTCCAATGGCCCTAACCGTCAACTCAACTTGCTGCTGTTTGTCTAGGCCAGTCCATTGACTTGGCCCTGATGTACTGTTGCCACTCCATCGAGTATGTCAATCCTATATTGGTACCATGATGAAATCACACATTCCATTCTTTTAGAATTTTCATGGCATAAATATCACATGTTTGTTTACAAACTCCTACTCGTGCCAACTGGCCTAGGGACATTGTACGTGATTTTCCAAAACTAGGCATTTTAGTCCACAAGTTCTAAATTTGAGGCCTATGGCCTATCTGAGTTGTTCTAGGTCTTGTTACGAAGGTCTCCCAAAATTTTTAAGAATTGACACATAGTTAGGGGAGAACACTTCTGAAAAAATATTTTTCCCTTCATCACACCAACTGGGTGTGATGACATTGTTGCTTATAACCAGTAAGCGGGTTTTCTCCTTCCTCCTAGGAAGTCCTTCATACCAATATGGTATGATCTCTCTACTTACAACTGGTAAGTAGTTTTTCCGCATAGTTCTCACATCACTCCAGCCGGGTGTGATACCAAAATTCCACATAGAAGTGGTTTTTCATTTCCAAAGTGCTCATCATCCCAACCAAGTATGATATGAATAAACCCACTCACCTGTTAACTGTGATGTATTCATCGTCAATTGATTTTCCAAAGTCAACACAAGCTTCTCTTGTTGGCGTTCTAGTCTTTCATGCTCTAACACAATTTGGACAACCTTATCTATTAATACTTGGAATAACAACTGTCGTTCCTCACGTATGAATGACTAAACTCAAAATTTCTAGTTAATTACACTTAGGTCCCTAAAGTTCATTTTCCTTAACTTAGTTTCCTAATGTAAACTTTTCCCAAAATTGAGTCCCGAAACATCCAAATTTCTCTTTGGGTCCTCAATTTACTAAAAATTGTAAAAGGGCCTCAAGTTTTCCAAATTTCCAATTTGGTCCCCAACTTCTCAAAAAAATTACCATTTTGCCCACACTTAACAAAATTGGTAATTTGACCCCAAATAATTCCAAAAATTAACCAATTGGTCCTTCAATATCCTTTCCATGGCCAATTGGACCTCTATTTTGGAAAACTGCAATTTAGTCCTTCAATTTTATGAAATCCCCAAATTTTCCCCCTTTCAAACTGGTCGGATTTGATTTCATCAAATTGACCATTCAATCGGGATTATTTGCTCCAATTGAAGGTATGGATCAGTTTCTACACTTACATACGATTCAATTGAGCTTTGAACCGCATTATTTGTGTCTAAACTGAGCTCAAACAGAGCTTCGCCGAAAAACTGAACGTAGAGAGAGAAAGCTTTGAATGCTTACCGCCGGAGGTGCGACGGTCCGATCTCTCTATTAGGGAAGATAGCTCCCTTCTTGAGGTATCTTCTAGGATCAAGAATTCCTACAATTGACCTCAAATTGAGGGAGAATTCCATCAGTTAAATTCTGTAGTTTCTCTCTCTAACTCCGACCTACAACGACTGAGGTGGGTCGAATTGGCATACCTTTCCGCTCAGTTGAGGTTGTCTAAGGGCTGTGGGCATGTTGGGAGAGCTTGGTTTGGTTGGAGGAGCGCTGAATTCGATCGATTTTAGCTCAGCCAAAATAGGGTAGCTTCGGTCCGCCAAAGCTGTTTCACTGTTTGATTACGCTGGCGTTTCTCCGATAGTCCTCATATCGAATGGAGACTATCGTCGGGTAGCTGACTTCTCCCTGAATCTAAGGAACTCAACCTCACCTTCTAAGGCTAAAAAAAACCTCAATGTCGGAGCTTTGGTTTGAGCTTCACTAAAAAACTGAGTAGTTGAGAGAGAGTGGAGTTTTCATGTGTGAGGAGAGGAAATGGAGAGAAGCTCTTCATATAGGGAGCTCAGGGACTCTCTGGCCATCTGATTGGCACCATTATGGTGCTCATTCATGGCCTGAAACACCTTGATCGAAGACTTTTCACCTCACTAGCGCTGTTCGTTTTTCTGGCAAGTGAATAGTGTTGTCATCTAAAGGAAGAAGATGACTTTGTTCCAAACCGGACCAAACCGGGTTCAATGCTTAAACTGGCTAGTTCAGGAACAATTCGACCGAGTTTTTCAAAATTAAAAATTTCTAAATTCATCTAAATTCATTTTCTATCCAATGTGGCTTTAATTCCTCAATTTGAATATTTTAAGCTATCTAGAAAAATGAATTTAGAAAATGGTTCAATGGTGGTTCAACCTAGTTCAATCTGGTTCAAGTCCGGTTCACCTTAACCGGTTTGGTTTTCTCTTCCAATTCATCCCAAAGTCTTTTTCCATAACTTTTATAACTCTTTGAGTCACTCGGGATTTGTAAGTTTTCCAAATTGCTCTTTTTCTATTGATTAAGGTTTATGCACCGACTCGGTTTTCTCTTTGGAAATGACCGGTTCTTTTCCCGATTTTTCTTATTATAAAAGCATGAGGTTTACAGCAAAGACTAGTGAGTATGAGGACCTCATCAAGTCATTCATGGCTTGATGTCATCGCTACTCAAAATGGCTAACCTAGAGTTTTAAGTTATTTTCTCAGTTACTCAGTTACTTTCAAAACCATTTAAGAGTTTCATACCCTCGCCATGGGGTATCTTTTAAAATCTTTATCTATGGTGATTCCTTATTGAACCCACCATTAAAGGTTAAATTCAACCAGTATTATGTATTTTTAGAGCATTGTTGGTAGGGAATTCATTTCTCTAACCAACTAATCTAGTGACATTAACGAACACTCAATCATTATCCTTTTATTGTTTCAACAGATATTATATTTGTATCGGGTTTTTTTACGAAGGATTTCGCTATCTTCTTCTGTCATATACAATGCAACTGAATACCCTTAAGAGGTGACACTCATAAGGGGTATTCATTAAATCAATCAAATAATTTTCAAATCAAGTTGAATTCCCAACTAACAAAGTAGTGTCCACGAACGCCCACCCGTTATCCATTTCTAAATTTAACAGATTTTATATCATTGTCAAGTTTATGAGTAGGGGATCTCACTATCATCTTTGGACTCATACAATGCGACCAAATACCTTTAAGAGGTGAGGCTCATATAGTTATTTGTCTCGTCAGCCCTAATATTCAAATCATGTCGAATTCCCGGGTAAAGGCATGACTCTCATGGGAATTCAATCAAACAACATAATGTAATACATCCCAATCTACTCAAGTGCCACCCTTATATCTCATCCTTACAAGCAACATGAATTCACCCCCCTTATTACCATTCTTAGTGTGTAGGTACAATTTTACCATTATATTTCATCTAGGTATGAAACATGATTCTCCCCTTATATCTCATCCTTACAAGCAACATGAATTCACCCCCCTTATTACCATTCTTAGTGTGTAGGTACAATTTTACCATTATATTTCATCTAGGTATGAAACATGATTCTCCCCTTATTACCATTCTCGATGAAAATGTCATGCACATAATATTATGCAACATATCATAACAATTTAAGGATTGACTTGCTATCTGACCAATCCTTCTCATAGGAAAACACAACACATAATAGGCATTCAAGCCATATTTCATGATGCATAAAACAACACACATGCCATATTTTACAAAGTGTTTAGTTGTGATTCCTCTTTAAAATTTCCTCGAGACGTATCCCGGTATTTCAAAATAATGGGGCATTTGCTCAAGAAGTTACTTAAAGAAAATTGGAATAAATATTATTTTATTTTTAATAGAGATAATATTGAAGAAAAAAATAACAAATGAAGAGATAGTTGTTACAATGGAGAAAATGAAGTCAAAGTTACAATATTATTAATGTGTCGTATTTAATTTTATATTTACATATTGTATATCATCTATCTTGAATGAATGTACAAGATAAATTGTGATTCTATATTTTCCTATCTATCATTTCTTTCATGGTATCGGAGCTTCTTTTAAGAAAACTCTCAATAGTACGATCCTTAGGGGTCAAGCGAAAAACCCGATCCCAAAGCAACATCTTCTTTGGTTGATTCGTCGCCTTCTGCATCATTTTGCCTCAAAACTACACCCGATAAATCTATACCATTTTGCAACGTTGCTGCATTAAGATTTCTAGTATTAATTTTCATGGAGTAGGTTCTCTCTTGTTATTTTTTTACTAGATTTATGGTTTTTCATAGAGTTAGAATCATCACTTCCTTTAGAAACTGGTTGGTTTGTCTTAGGGGCACTATCTGTTGAGTGGTTATCCTGTTGCTTATCTGTTTCTTTGTCATTGAAATCAGGCTTGTCCTGAACATCATCAACAAATTCTGAGTCAAATTCTTTATTTTCTTGGCCAACTTTATATTTCTCCTTCTACATTAAGTGCTCTTCAAAATTAGAATTATCTGTTCCACTCTTTTGGTCTTCCCTAGTTTGCTCATTTTCAAATGATAATTCATGTTCTACTTCGCTTGATGCACCGTCACCCTTGCAATTTTCCTCTCTTTCGTTCGACCCCAGAGCAAAATCTTGACTTCACCATCAATTTTATACTTGTAGTCATTGCTTTAGTCGCTGCTTTCATCTCTTCCAAATATATTATCCTAACTTAATATCATCTCAGATATCTTACAACCAAAAGTTATCATATTCTTGAACTAGTTGGATATTCAGATCTCGGTTTTCTGATAACAACTTCTCCATCACCATGTCTATGTTTTGTGAATCTCCATCCACAAAATGTCATTTTTTATAATTGAGTCATTTTAATCGACCTCTCCTCCTAAATTGACCATTAGTTTATTCTTAAGTACCATTAGATCTAAACAATTTTTCTTAATCCAACTAGCATTTCTCATTCCTCTCATGTCATTTTCCTTTTTCTACCCTTCAATATTATTCCCACCAAAGTGGATTTCTTAGTTTTCCCTTATCTCTCTCCCTCTTTATCTCGGTTGTACTTCACTCATTCGAACAAACACTAATGATTCTTTGTGATACTCTCATACCATACTTTTATTAATCACAAATTCTATTTGATACATTTACTAAACAACTAGCAATATGCTTTTCTTTATTTTCCAGATCAAAGTTATTTCAAGGTTTTATGATTGTGTTATTATAGATATAGCCCATAAACTCGAGTTGAAGCGAGTGAGCAAATCCAACTAGTTTCAAATTGTTTTCTTACTTCAGATTAAGATCCAATCTCAATATAGCTAACTCTCTTGAGATAGCAAGGGGATAATAGAGATAATATTGAAGACAAAAATAACAAATTAAGAGATAGTCGTTACAATGGAGAAAATAAAGGGATAGTTATAATATAATTAATGTGTCCTATTTAATTTTTTATCTATATATTTTATACCATCTATCTTGAATAAATGTACAAGATAAATTGTGATTCTATATTTTTCTCTCTATCATTTCTTTTAGTTTTTAAGATTGATATGCATAAGATATATGATAAAGTTGATTAAATATTTTTTTAGAGGTTTTTTCTATGGAAAATGAGTTTGGGTGCTAAGTGGATAGTTTGAATTATCAAATGTGTTAACTACATATCATATGAGTTCATTATTAATGGGAAATTGTTGGAATGGTTATCTTAAGCATTAGTGATGGATGGAGACAAGTAAGATGGGCATGAAAGATGGTTGCTCAACACGGAGTCATGATTTGGTCTCTTAGGCTATGTTTGGATTGAGGCATTTTGAGGGGTTTATGGGGGAGGTGAAGTGATGGACTTGGAGGTGTTATTAAAGAGCTCCAAATCCATCATTTGGATGAAGGGGAAGTGTAAATTATTAAAATTGTAAATATACTATTTTACCCTTAATTAAATATTTTAAAATAATTATATATTTTTTAAAATATATCACAATCTAATTTCTTGAGTGTTATATACTATTATATTATCAAATTTCTCGAGAATTATACACGATTATATATATATATATACATATTACACATATTTTAATAATAACAAAAATAATATTGATTAATAATAACATAATCTATAAAATAGAAAATATTAATAACAATATAATGTATATTCAAATAAATATAACTATTTATTCAATATAACGGTTTTAATTGTATTTTTTGTATTTAAAATAAGAGAAACATAATTTTAATGAGTATATTTTTGAAAAATCATCTAAATAATAATTAAACAAATCAAATTAGTTATTGCTGCTTAAAATACATATATAAAAATATAACACACATAATATGCATATCAATAAATAAATATAAAATAATAAAATCTCAATATATTTAAAAATAATAACTAAATATAAAACATAAATTTTAACGTATATAAACATTTAAAAAATTATTATAAATACGTATAATAACTAATCTATAATATATAAAAATGGTTCATATAAACTAATAAACAAAAATTAATATTTTTAATATTAATACCTTTTTAATAATCGTCTTAAACATAAATATTTGTAGATAAAATAAAAAACTACAAATATATTTAAAAATAGTTAACTAAGTTTATTTAATTAAAAATTAAATAGAAGAAATATAAGGATATTAATGTTATTTAATATTATTTAAATTAAAAAATTACATTTACTCCAAATTCCAAAATTGGAGTGAAAGAGTTTGGAGGGGGGTCCACTCCAAAAAAAAATTGCCAAATTAAGGATTAATTCACCACTTCAAATTCTTATTAACCTCTTAATCCAAACATATAATTAAATTTTCTTTCATGATATATATTACTAGACTTTCCTAAAATAATCCATCAATTGATTTAGTTTCAATAATGGGACTACGTGGCATAGCATGTATAAAGCTGATCATCTTTGTAGGAGAAACAAGTGGAGCAAGGTTGTTAAAGTGCTCACCATAGCTTAATCAAACTAGTTTGATGTTGAGTGTTCTCTAGTAGTGGTGACGTACTTCTCATTGTACAATAAATTATATTGAAAATATAAAACACAAGTCCGTATAAGTCAATATACAAGTCACATTGTGTTATATTAAGAAACATCAACCCTTCGATACTACTAGGTTATCATCAAATTCTCTTAAAATATTATTAAATATTTTTGTAATATTTTAATATATTGTGTATGTTCATATAAATATTTCATTAACTCTATATAAATTTCCTATATTGTACAAATTTATTATATAAGTATTACGAAATATAACACATACTTTATCTATTATTCTTTTATTGTATTTAATGTATTATAATATTATTGGGAAAAATTCTTAAAATACGAGTTTATTGAGAAAAACTCTTAAAATATAAATTTAAACGCCATAGTTGAATCTCAAATCAGTTTATTTTCATTATGCATGTTACCTTCAACTTTTGAGCTATCTCATTAGTTATAAACTTTGAGTTTTAGGGAGATTTTGTTTTGAAAATGTTGACATTTTGCATTCACTTGAGTCTTAATCCTATTTCAAGATTCTCCAAGGTGATTCCAACTTTTTTAGTTGTGTTAGTGTCTAACTTTTGATAAAATCTTATCTTATTTCACTTTAATTCATTCAAATATAAAAAAATTAACTCATCTCTCTCATTTTTCTTTTTAAAATAATTTAAAAATACTTATTATTTTTAATATATTTATTTAATTTAGTTTAAATTCAATCAAATATTAACATATTTTTTTATTGATGAATCAGTTTCTTATTTGCTATATTTATGGGACTCCTTATATACATCTTTTATATTCTTATATACACCTTCTTATTTTAAAACTTTCTTATTTTAAAATAATTCAGTATATTTATAAATGAGTTTCTTATTTGCTATATGTGTGGTTATTCTATAAAAATTAAACTCAATTATTTTTTTCATATCTTAATCTCTATATTTATTATTTATTTAATTATGTTAAGATCTTTTTCTCATTTGGTTCATTTTACATTCAACCACTTATTCACTTTTTTTTCTTATTAGGTATATTCAATTCATTCAAATATATATTTAAGCACAATTTTTCTGTATTAGTTTTAAGTTAGGTATCTCTTTTTATTCAAGTTCAAATAATCTAATATATAATAAATTAAATTTTTAATTATTTAATTTATATCAAATATCAAGATTTAATGCTTTACCAAACTCCAATAAATTAAATAGAATTTTGACTAGAAACATGAATCACATGGCATATTAATAAAAAATTTTCCTATTCTATTAAGTTATTTCTATATATATTTCATTAAACATATATAAATAATTAACATGGTACAAATTTATTATCTAATTAATACAATAATATTACACATGTTTTGTCTATAATTTTTCTATTATCTTTATGGACAAATATTCTCAAATGTTACCCGATTTGAATTTGTTGAAGAAAGAGTGCAAACTCCATTGTACCACAAATCCATAGATACATTGTGAGTTAAAGTTGGATGCATAATGGAAGTATACAAGAATTATAAATGTTTATATATATATATATAGATATAGGCCTCAAGCCCCTCATAGTCATGAACCATATAAATATGTTACAATGGAATATTGGCAATTAAGATTCTTAAATATGTTTCAGGTTTGCATCGTTGTTGCTCTATTTAATTTACTCCCACAACTACTTTGTGCTATACCTTTACGCAAAATTATTGAAATCGAGTCGGGCCTTGAACCACTCGGGTGAGGAACATTTTGGTCCCATCATATTATACGTACCCCAAATGTTTGTCTTTATATAGCTTGAATGAATATGCTGATTTTGGTTATTGAGCAAAAAAAAAGAACATGCTGATTTTGGTATAATAGAAATATTCTATAGAATTCAGGTTAAATTTTGATGCCATTTACAAGCCACCATGTTTTTGTAAAAGTTCATTATCCATTGTCTTAGGATAATGTTGGTTATTCATTAATATATGTAAGATTGGACTTATATATACATATATATATATATATATATATAAAAGATAATATGTGAGGCATGTGAACTTGGCATGTATCTGTTCAACGGAATCAAACACACATGACCACACTATATAATTGATTTATTGTATTACTTTTGGAGGACTTGTTACTATTCATTATGCACAGTTCATTAAACCATTCAATTCAAACACACGCAATTTGTCAATCATAATTCTGAATATAACATGGCAATTGAACTTACAATATAATAATAATCAGTTATTTCGATAACATCTCCCTTAATAGCCTTTCAAAACCCCTCCAAGATGAACCGCCCTGATCAACTGACTCACGGGCCCGTTTCTTCCACTCCAGTGCTCTTTCCTTAACCTCCTTTCCATTTACCCCTTCCATCAGCTCCTTCACAAGGCTTGTCACCTCATCCCTCTTCACGTCATGATCGATCTCCAGTCCGATCCCACAGTTTGTGGAGATGATCCAGCAGTTAGTATGCTGGTCGGCGAAGAAGGGCCAACAGAGCATGGGAACCCCGGCAGATAAGCTTTCCATGGTCGAGTTCCACCCACAATGAGTTAAGAAACCTCCAATGGACCGGTGGTTGAGGACATTCTCCTGCGGACACCATCCGGCCGTAAAGCCTCTTCCTTTGGTCTTTTCGACAAAATCTGGGGGGAAAACCGCAGCTTCTCCGGCCACTAGAGTTGGTCTAATTATCCATAAGAATGGATGGCCGCTGTTAGCGATCCCCGTCGCAAACTCGGTTACTTGCTGCGGTGTTAAGGTCGCAATGCTTCCAAAGTTTATGTAAAGCACGGAATTTGGTTCTTTTGAGTCCAGCCATTGAAGACACTGCGAGTTTTCTTCCCATAGACTGCACTTGATATTCTTGGTAGGATAATCTTCTCCTGGGATCAATTCGAGGGCCAGAGGTAACGGACCGATCGCGTAAACCGGTTTGGAGAGCGTCAATGAAAAGGCATTCAGAACCTCCTGTTCGAGAGCCTCAAAAGTGTGAATAACTGTTGCTACGGCTCTATCGGAGATCTTTATACTATCGGCATAGAGATCCAATACCAAATCGTCGACGGATCCAGCGTTTCGAAGAAAGCAAGGGAAGTCACGCAATCTCATATGATTGATTCCAGGAATCCAGTCGACGATTGTGTCGAGGTAGCAATCACTTGAAGGGCCATCAACATCTGCTTTCGAAAACAAAACCACCTTTATTCTTATTGAACCAGATCAACCTGCAACTTAGTAATACTTGGTACCTTTCGAGTTACCTAAGCCTCTTGCCATGAGCTCCGAAAGCTGCATGAAACACATGGTGACGGATGCAGAAAACGGCCAGAAATTGACAACCGGAATCCCGAACTTCTCACCGGCAGGAATGGTCGAGAATGTCATGAGAGAGTCGGACACGATGATGGAGACCGCCGGGAAATCCATGTCGATCGCTGCTCTCTGGTTCAGACTACTGATGAGGTCAGCGAAAGGTCCCCTCGTGTGATTTCTGTAAAACTCACCGAGAGCTTGGATATCGTGATTCGGAGGAGAAGGAAACACATCGGGTATAAACGTGACGAGCTGAAAGTCGGACGGCAGTCCGTCGAGGAAGCTTGGATCACCTCTGGCGGTGACCATGCGGTTGTGTTCGGACTCTATGATTACAAATGAGACATGGAAGCCCTTCCAGTGGAGGAGCTTGGCAAGTTGAAGCATGGCGTTTAAGTGGCCCTGAGGTGGGCAGGGTACGCACACTGCATGTGGTCGTTTGACTGCCTGCACCTCACAAGACATGGTCTTCTCTTTCGACTGCACACAACACCCAACACAACAATGGGTCTCTTGCAAGTACTTATTTTTCCTCCCTTAACCACGAAAATCCGCTATTATTATTATTAAGATATTGCCAAAAATACACTGCTTTCCTCCTCTTCAATTTTAGTTTTTATCACCAACAAAATTCTGATTTTATGAAAATATTATAGATAATATATAAATAATAATATAAAATTAATATATTTACTATTAGAATAGATAATAATAAAATATAATTCAATTATAACATATTATCTAATTAAATAAATTAAATTAGCTTTGGTTATATGAGGTTCTAATCCTTTTTAATGGAAAAAATTAACATTTGGACTATTTTATCATGAGTGGGCTAACTCCATCATAGATCAATGCTCAATATCATTTTTGTATAAGAGTAATCAAATAAAAAAATATGACAAATTAATATTGTTATTATAATTTAATAAAAAATTAAATAGAGTGCAAAATGTGATATATACTAAAATATAATATTAATAAAATCTATAAAAATATATCATATTAAAATAAGGAAAAAAGCTTTTACACACAAGAAAACTAGTAATAAATTTTCCTCTTATATTGGTGTAACCATTCTATGCACTGGAAAAGTGAGTGCAAAAAAAGTAGAAAAGTAAAGTTGTGATTGAAATTGGGAGTGCATATATTTTGTGATTATTATTATAATCAATAAAAATAATAGATGCACGAATGATTGAAAAATGGGCAACCCATAAATTTTATATATGAAAAACTCAATTTTATGTCATGATATAAAATTATGTGGGCCCCAAATAAATTTGATAAAAAATGAGTTAATTAGGATTGGGTTGTTTAGTTTTTTTTGCTGCTGGGCCTTATTTAGCTCAATTGGCTTAAAAAGATCACATCTGATATTTTCATGAAGTAATATTTTTTCGACCATATTAATAAAATTATTAAACCATTTGGGAGATAAAACTCGTTCTACAATTGAGGCGAAAACCTCGTAATTGAATAAAATTGATGTATGTTGGTGGGACATATTAAATCCTACATTGACAAAACAAAAGAATGGTAATTTAGAAAAGGAAAGTTACAGTGGCATTTGTGTGTAAATGAATATCTTCATATGCACATATTCTTACACACATGTATATGAAACGGCATAAGCTAAGTAGTACGTTTATTATTGTACTTATTCATATTTATTATTTCTGATAAGAAAAAAATTAGAAAAAAAACTAACTAATGTTATTTTTTATACTAATAAATAAATTAGTTGTGGCAAATAAATTTCACCTCCATTTGTGGTGGGCGCAAAAAAACCACCGAAAATAATGGGGAAGGCACGTTTTCCCAAACGACAAGATATGTGGCCTTTTTTTTCACCTCAAAACAAGATATGTGACATTCAAAACTGCGAATGTAATGCCAAACTCTCTTGTACATGTGCAAAAAAAAAACTCCACAAACTCTATTTATGGGGCATTCACGCTGGCAAATGGCAAATGGCAAATGGACAAAGATAATCGTCTTCTTCTATTCTTTTTGTATGTATGCATATATTTAAAATTCTTTTGAAAAAGAATAAATAAATTTTATGGACCATGTTGAAGACTATTCGTGGACCAACCATTCATCCATAGATGATAATGGTTTGAATACATAGATTTACAATTCAATATAACTTTATTTTTATTAGATTTTATATATCAAATTTATTTTTATTAGATTTTTTTATCAAATACATACACCTCCGTATCATTTAGCTTTGATGATACTTCGTACATTAATTAGGCACATTTATAAATCAATTTAAATGTATCAGTTAGTTCATTTATACACAAAAATGACATAAAAGCTTTAAAAGGAAAGGAGTAAATAGGATTTGTCCCCACAAACGTATCATTTCCTCTACTTCAATGCTTTTCTCTTCCTTTTTAGAATATGGTTGTCACTATCTCCCCAATGACATGATTTGGTAGTGTGGTTGATATTGTCATGCATACATGGCGTCACATATATATATATATATATATATTGCACAATTCATGGTGTCACATATTAACAGGTAACTTATCATAATATGTTTGATACTAAAATAATTGTATTTTTACTTATCTAATAGGGATATGATAAATTTTTATAATATAAAATATATACTACAATATTTAATAAAAAATAAGCTTTTATAAAGATAATTTAATTATTTATAAATCTTATAAAAATATTAAAAATAACAAAATCTGATAAAACTTAAGATTTTTTTCACTTTTTCCTTAAAATAATTGGGTGCTTTCAGTAATTTAGAATCGAAATACTAAATAAATTTTTTTATTAAATATTTTCAATGATATTTACTTCGATATTAATCTAGATTAGAGTCATGGTTCGACCATGGTATTATTATTCAATTCTTCATTTATTCTTTTTTTTCTTAAAACCTGTTGGGAGAGTGAATTAATAACCATTAGTGAGTGTGAAGATAACTAATATTTTATTTACTCAAAATGGTCAATACGAAATTCATAAATGCTTACCTTCTATTTTTTAAAATTAATTAAAAATAATTAACTAATCTCATTACATGTTATTTTCAATATTATAATTTATATTATTTCAAATAAAAGTGCATTATATATTAAGTTTGGCATAATTTAGGTTTACTCATAAAATCTTAATTTCAATCACACGAGAGCGAAGCAACACAGGTAAGACAAATATTATGACTCAATCATATCCCTAAATATTTAATATTTAATACATAAGTAATTGATGCTAGGAGGGTATATATATATTTCATGTGTGCACTCACTCAATACTATAAAATATAGTTACCTATGTCAAGTTATGCCCTCTATCATCTATATAATCTAGAAATCTCCTTCTACCATGCAAATAAGTATAGGTATATCTTTGCTAATCATATTCTACCACAAATGTATCCTTGAACCTCTACTTAGATCCGTGATATGTAAGTTATTAGCATTCTCTTATCGTATAGCTTTCTCTTTACCTAAGGTGATGACACTATCTCATAGTAAGTGTCTTATTACACATCGTACCATTTTCAATAATATATACCAATTATACAATAAATCATCCATCATAATAAATTTATTAATTGATGGTCTATATATTAGTTCACTAACATGGCTATTTGTATTTTTTATAGTAATTTATACATTAACTTAAATGTCACATCATATTCAAATGGATAAGTTTTTTTTCAAGGAAAACACTAGGTGAGTGCCCATTTTTTCACACGTAACCACTACTTTTTTTCTTATAACACTTAGGCTTTCACCCCATTCTTCATAAATAAATTAGGTATTAGCCCATCTCTTTAATAGTATATGTCTCAACTTTTTTTTCAAAATAATTAAATTTTAGTTTATTTTTTATAAACCACTTTAGCTAAATATTAAGTCATATGCCATTTTTCATAAATATTTACCTTAGTTGAGCTTCAACCCCTTCTATAAATAATGAGTTATATGTCTCTTTCATAATTATTGACCTTATACACTTTATAAACATGAGTTTTAGCACATTTCATAAAAAATGGATCATATACCCCTTTCTTAGCCATTTTATAAATATGTACTTTAATCGCTTCATAAACAATGAATTTTATGTCATTTTCATAAGTATTGACATAAGCCTTTTTATAAACATAGGCCTTACCCCTTTTTTTATAAATATTTGTCTTAACTACTTTATAAACATAAATATTATCCACTTTTATAATCAATGTGCCATATGCCCCTTTCATAAATATGAACCTTAACCCCTTTATAAAGAGATTCAATCCCTTCCATAAACAATAGAACATATGTCCCTTTTATAAACATTGGAAACGGTTGGGTTCTCACCCTATTTTAAATATTCAGGGTCACACCCATCTATTCTATGCTTTCCTCGACCCACTTTTTAAAACCATTTGGAATATTTCTCAGTTTTTGATAAAAATCTCCACATAAATTTTTTTGAATATTTCTCATTTTTTGATAAAAATCTCCACATAAAATTTTCTATATATTTCTTAAAAATAGTTCTCAATCATACATACTAGCATTTTTATAAAACGAGGACTATTGACTACATTGGTTAAATCATACATGAATTAAAAAATCACACTCACCCGTTATTTGTGACTTGTTCGTTCCAAAGATACTCTAATCCCCTCGCTGCACTTGCATGCTAGTTTTGGATGTATATGTATTCTTATAACAATATACATGCATAAATATTATATCCAAAACTATATGAAGTGAGTTTATATTAGTATATCTTATATCACCCTATAATTCTCCATAATTACGATTTTTTTCCTTAAGGCACGATTCACCAAGTTTGTCTATTGACGCACCATTTTTCACTAACATTTACCCATTCTTATTCAGATTGTGAAATTTCCCCAAAACTTATCAAACTAACTCTTAGTTCCTTATTTTCCAAAAATCACATTATAATTCACATTTATAAAATTACCATTGTGCCATTTTTCTAGCAAAATTCTATTTTCTCTCTTTTAGTTTTTCAAAATTAATATTTTCACCCAACATTTTTTAAAATTGACAATTTTGCCCCTCATGGTGTAAAAAAACTATTTTGCCACTTTTTATACAAAATTACTATCTTGCATCTTTTATGCAAAAATGATAATTTTACCATTTATTACACAAAATAATCATTTGGCCCCTAAACTATAAAAATATTTTTGACATCTCCAATTTCATGAAATCACCTTCTAGCCCCTTATGCTCCTCTTAGGGACTATTTCTTGAGTTTTTTTAAAAAAAATTTTTAAACTAGACCCCAAACTTTTTAAAGTTTTTACTTTTGTACTCGAAATTTGAAAAAACTCCAACTAACTTCAAATTTCACAAATTCATCCCCAAATAATTCCATTTATTTCCTAAGGGCTTGAGGAAGTGGTTGAGGGTCTTATCTTGGCCAAATTTGGCCATTTTCCAAAAATGACCAAAATTGAACTACCTAAGGGTTGGTTGGAAATACTTATCGGAGATGGCTTCATCAATGGCTGGAGGGTAGAATAAATGAAGCTAAGGACCATACGACTTATTATATAGTGGTGGTTGACCAAGTGGTTATCGGAGATGGGCGAGTTTTGGCCTCGAACAGTAAGAACATGAAGTTACTAAACAGATCCATAATTGGAAATTGACTCGTGATAATCGAAAGTCACCTTGTCGATGGTTGGCCAAGGATTTTGGGAGGTAGAGGAGAGATAAGGGTTTATTTTTACATTGATGTCAAATAGTATAGTGGTCGGAGGTGGTTGAATTTGACCCCGAAAGCGTGGTGACGAGACGCCGATTTTTTGTCCTAGAAATAGAATTAGGAAAATGGTCCTCGTGTGGTAGTTTCTGATCACTTTCGATTTGGTATCTGACCATAAAACCTAAGAGAAGTCTCTTAATGGCATTTTGAGATAAGAATAACCTCATTCGTTGGTTGGGTAAGTGAGAATTTTGCTGTCGAAGCTTTAGTGTTTGAGAGTGTATTCGAGAACGATTTTTTTTTTTGAATTTGTGAAAGAAATTTGATCGGATGGGGTTGAGTAAGCTCTTCATATGGAGACTATTATGAGAGTTGTCCAATCAAGAATTGGCTTTAATTTAAATCATGTTCCTCCTTCGATCATGACTAGTCTAACCCCACTTTCTTAAAATCCCTATTCCTTGTTTGGGAAATTATTTTCGATCCCTTCCAATCACAATTCTCCCTGATCTGAGTTCATATTGCCGATTGAATCTTGAAAATTCTGATGTTACAACTACTTCACTCCTTTTAGGAGTTTTGTTCTCAAAATATTTTTTCACCAAGGGAGGTAATTCCCCTAAATAATCAACTCAGGTCTTTCACCTTTTTACTATTTTCTTTTGGTTGCTATGCTACTTGTTCATTCTTAACATCTCCAATTCACCTTTTCAAGACACCCACTTCTTTTGTCCAATCCCCTTATTCGTACTAACCCCCAACTTATGCCTTAGATTCGGGGTAGTCGTTTCCCATGCTTGTCTTGGGAACATAATGTCTTTAACACGTGAACTTCCAGAATCGGAGATAAGCCTAATTGGACTAGAAACTGAGATTAAACCGGGAAGGGAAACATGAACCAATAATGAAAACCTAACTAAAAATGGAATCTTGAATCCATATTGAAAACCTAAGCCATGAATGAAACCCTGAATTGGAAATAAAATCCTAAATGAGGAATAGAAACCTAAATCGAGAATGGAACCCTGAACTAGGATTGGAAATCGAATCAAATTAGAAACCAAGGTTAGAAGATGGAATGAGAACCCAATATTAAGAATAGAGATCCGATCGGGTTTGGGATTAGTTTCTCGAGAATTAAAATTGAGATTCTTGGAAAAGGCCAGGTTTTGACTAAATGAGACCGAGATTTTAGATTAAATTACCAAGGACACTGAAAAAGGGCAAAAATGCAATTTAATTTTCAAAAACATAATGGAGAATAAAGGAAGTCGGGTTACTCATATTTGAGTTGGGTCAACCTAACTCACCTATACCACTTGTGAGCCTCCAATCCGCCTAGTGAATTTCAACCACATACCATCATAAATATCAGTATATTTTTTTTTCAATTTTGACTAAATTGCATGCCACAAATTGTAAAAATCAATTAATAATTGAGTTACTAGTCCCCCTAAAAATTTAATTTCATTAACTCTCCCTAAACATATCGAATTTTAGATCAAAAGTTAGAAATCCCAAAATCAAAACCTTACTTTACCACACGATTATCAACCCTAAAAAACCCAACCACCAAATGGAGAGATATGTTATCAAAATTCTGCTCATGGAATCCTCGTGAGTTCTGCGGCCAAGTCCTTGCTTGTTAGTGGCTAGAAAATGACACATGGGGGCCGTTTTGGCTGACCTAGTTCCGGGAGAGAAAATTTGTTTGTCATCGCCATCATTGTGAGGCCAAATTCTAACACCTTTGGCCACCACTCCATTGGCCACCAATGTAAATGTGATCGCCTATCTCCCTTTTACCTCTCTATAGCAAGGGTCGACCTTCGGTAAGGGGAAAATCGGCCGCCATGAACTAATTTCCAATGTTAGCTCTGGCACACTTTGCTCGATCACGACCAATCAAGGACCAAATTTTCCTAACTCTGACGACCGCTTGGCTAGCCACAACCATAGAAAGTTTTGCCTGGACATTAGATACAAATGCCTAAACTCCAACCACCTTTGGTGATAATTTCCAACAACTCATAGAATAGCATCACGCCTTAACCTAATTTGGTCGGAACTTTGTGCACAACCTGCCACCTTTCCTTATGCTAACATGGTATTTCTCCCCAGTTAGAGTAAGGAAAGTAAAGGCGTTCATTAAGCTGGTCTTTCCAAAGAAAAATTATCACATTGATGTAAGGGTGAGCTCGTACTTAATTAGGTGATGTTATCCTACCCTATTGTTCATTGTCCTAATGACCCATGCGCCTCCCTAAAACATTTTAACGAAGGGGGTGAGTCTCGTAACTCAGTGAGGGGTTAGCTATCAATGTATACTAGCTTTTACATTCGAATTTAAGCCATTTGTTTAGTTTTCCACACATAATTCAATCGCACTTTCTCAAAAAGGGTTCACACTTTTGCAGAGCAGTCTTCGATAAAAGCTCGTGACTTCTATACTAAGTCTTAGTGGACATCCATTGTCAAACCCTCAGACTCACATCGTTACTTCGTGTCCGCTATGTGGGACGAGACCTCTCCCCTCCGACTTCGGTCTTAGTGTGCATGAAGCTCCCTGAGCTTCTCGACAGACTTCCCTTATGCTCCCTAAGTCGTCCAGCAGCCCTTGGAGCCACCACTACCCCACCACAAGCGCCTCGATGGCTTCAAACTCATCGCATGCACAACCAAAATTTTTGTTAGTTATATTCATTATCTTTGAGGTTACTAGCTCAATGGGCCCAACGACTCGCCTTCGGCTTTTTGACCATCAGCCCAATGGGTTTTCTGACCCAACATCGGCTTAGGGGTTACCAGTCCAATGAGTCTGTCCACCCGGCTTTGGCATAGTAGCAGACACACACCATTATTCATTTGTGAGAGGGTTCCATGATATAATGCTTAACTTGTAAACGGGCCAGAGCCTGTGCCCATTGGCCTTGGACCCATTATAGTAATTCAAATCTATCATTTCCTGGCATATGCTCTTATTAGGACCGTCTCCCAAAATGTTTAAGCGTAGTCAACAAAGTTAGGGGTGAACATTCCTGGAAAATGGGTTTTCAATTCGGAAAGCTAGTGCTCTTCAATCCAACCACATTCGATGCTAAACCCACTCACCCGGTGTGTAGTGACGTGTTCGTCCGACCAGGTTCTAATTCGTGTCGCGTTTCTCC
Organism: Trapa bicornis; assembly: GCA_030064425.1. Lineage (NCBI taxonomy): Eukaryota > Viridiplantae > Streptophyta > Magnoliopsida > Myrtales > Lythraceae > Trapa > Trapa bicornis. Next base: position 10,723,634 of record CM057753.1, on the reverse strand, counting down.
ACGCTAGTCCTCGAGCACCCGAATCTATATGGTTCAAACATTATTACATGAGATCATCATAAAGGACCTCATACTATCATGTATTTACACCCAAGTCCTTAATTTATGTCCAATTTGTGATTAGTCTTCCCCTTTTTCCCCAACTTTCCATAAATCACAATTTTCCCCCAAGTTTTAAAAAATTACCGATTTGCCCATAATTTTCCAAAATTTAACAATTTGCCCCATATTTCCTCAAAATGAATAATTGGCCTCCAACTTCCTTCAAATTTCCCATTAACCCCCAAATTTCTAAAAATTGCACTTAGGTCCTTATATTTTTGAAAATTCCCAATTTTCCCTAATTCGTCATTTCTATCCAGAGATCAATTTTCGTCAAATTGAAGCCTCAATCCATGTTAATTACACCCTAGCATGATGTTAATTGGTTCCCATTCTTCCCAATGAGCAAATCAAACTTAATTTCGTAGTTTTTGGGTCCAAAACTAGCTAAAATGGAGCTTCGTCGGAAAACTGAGCTGAGAGAGAGAGAACTTTGAATTCTTACTAGTGGAGGGGCGGTCATCAGAGCTTTGAGTTTGTTGAGCTAGCCCTCATCGGGAGGATCCTCTAAGGATCAGAATTCACCCCAATTGATGTTCTAGGCTGAGGAATTTTGATCAACTAGCTATGGTCACCTTCTCCCTCTAGAAACTCTAGACTAAGACGAATGGAGGTGGAATAGCTTATCTAGAAGCTGTAGGGAGGTCGACTTCAGCTATAGAAGGCTGGAGGCGCCCAAGATTTCTCTAGGAGAAGTTCACTACTTCGAGTCCATTAGAGCAACTTCACTGTGCGATCCCTCCGATGCTTCTCTAGGGGTCCACTAGTCGGGCTAAGGGTGCGACTAGGTAGAGGACTTCTCTCCGGTTCTGTTGCCACCAACTAGAGCTCTTTAGGTTGAGAAAATGCTCGATGCTGGAGCTATAGTCTGCACTTCACTGAAAATTGGATCATCTGTCTTTAGGAGCTGCCCGAGTGATGAGGAGTCCGAGTGGAGGGGCGCTCCTTATATAGGGGCATTGACATCTGACAGGGTTACCAACCGGTGTTAGACTTGACGTCTAAATCACCCTATCCCGATGGTGGTGGCCAGATTTTCGACGTGGAAGATGTGGTTCTCCTTCCAGCAGTTGCAGGCTGCCATTAGTCCAAGTTTGAAGATGTCGCTGTTCCACGCGTGCAATATTTGTACATGCGGACTACCACGTGGCACGCCATGATTGGTCGGTCTTGCTGACCTGGCGTCTAACTAGGTGTCCAAGCCAGCCTTTGAGTCGTTGATTGGCCATGTGGCGACCTCCCATTGGTCTCCCCTTCTAGCATGACCGTTGACTAGACCTGGTTAATCTTTGACCATGACATGTGGCAGCCTTCGATTGGCTAGTTTAAATTAGCCAGATTTCCCTCCCATGCACTGCACTGTTGCCACATGTTAGTTCTTGAGTGGCTAGGCCATCCGACGTAGCTCTACCACGTGTCAACTTCTGATTGGTCGATCGATTTTCTGACATCCCGTCAAATGCTGATGTGTCACTTTTGCCATGTGTCAGCTCCCCATTGGTCAACCCTACTGATTGGGCTCTTCGGGCATTGAACATCGACCAGGGACATGTGTCATCATCCTATTGGTCAGCCATTGCTGAGGTGGATTTCCCCTTTGACCATTGATCAAGGAAACCTGTTGTTCCATGATTGGCCAACGCTTCCAAATGCTAACTGAGTGTAGCCTAGGTGTGGCTTGCCACACGTCATGCGCTGATAGGTCATGCTTGTTGACTGGGCGCTGATGTAAACCTTGTCCCTTAAAGAAAAGAAAACTAGGGAAGGAACTAGTCAACCCAAGGGAGAAAACCAAACCAGTTCACGAACTGCAACCGATAAAGAAAGGGCTAATTTAGAAATTTACAAATCTTGAGTGATGCAAAGATCATAAAAACCATGGAAAAGAACTTTGAGAAAAATTGGAAGAGAAAGCTAGATCGGTTCAGGTGAACTAGACATGAACGGGATTGTACCGGTTTGAACCATCATTGAACCGGTTGCTAAATTCATTTTTCTAGGTGGCTTAAAATATTCAAATTGGGGAATCGAAGTCACCATTGGATAAAGAATGAATTTAGATTAATTTAGAAATTTTTAATTTTGAAAAACTCAGTCGAATTGGGCCTGAACTAGCCGGTTTAAGCATTGAACATTGTTGGGCCGGTTTAGAACAGTGTCGTCTTCTTCCTTTAGATGATGACAAATTTCATTCAACATATGGCATTTCAGATGATGAATGAGCTTGACCAAGATGCCAAACGATCAGGGAGAGAGTCTCCGAGCTCCCTATATAAAGAGCTCCTCTCCATTCATCCTTCTCACACCTAAAACTCAAACCAACGTTTTGACATAGGGGTTTTTCTGAGCCTTAGAAGATGATTTCGGGTTCTTTAGATTTTCGGGCAAGTCAGCAACCTGAGGGTAACCTCCCTTCGATCCAAGGACCGCCGGAGAAGCGCCAATAGAATCAAACAGTGAAACAGCTCCGATGGATCAAAGCTACTTTGTTTTGGCCCAGTTGAAATCGGCCAAATTCAGTCCTCCTCTAGCCAAACCAAGCACTTCCAACATCTCCACAATCCTCATATGACCTTAATTGAGCAGAAAGGTATGCCAATTCGGCCTCATCTTTCATTTTCAATCATCGTTAGATTGAGAAACTGTGAAAACTTGTAAACCATGTCCTTTGATAATAAGAAAAACCAGGGAAAGAATCAGTCATTTTCAAATTGAAAACCGAGTCGGTCAATAAACCGAAACCAATAAAGAAAGGGCAAACCGAGAAATGTATGTATCCCGAGTGACACAAAGAGTCCCAAAAGTCATGAAAAAGGACTTAAGGACAAATTGGAGATGAAAATCAAACCAGTTTAGGTGAACTGGATCCGAATCGTATTGAACTAGTTTGGACTATTTTGAACCACTATTAAACCGGGTGCTAAATTCATTTTTCTAGGTGGCTTAAAAAATTCAAATTTGAGATTTAAGGCCACCATTGGATAGAAAATGAATTTAGAAATTTTTAATTTTGAAAAATTTGGTCAAATCAGGGTGTGAACTGGCTAGTTTAAGCTTTGGACCCGGTTCGATCCGTTCGGAACAATGTCGTCTTCTTCGTTCAAATGATAGCACTGTTCACTCGCTAGAAAATCACGCAGCACCGGTGAAGATGAAAAGTCTCCGGCCAGGGAATTTCAGACAATGAATGACTACCATTAAGGTGCCAATCAGACGGCCAAGAGGTCCTCGAGGTTCCTATAAAAAGAGCTCCTCCTCATTCATCCTCTCTGCACTTGAAAAATCCATTCTCTCTTAATTGCTCCAATTTCTGGTGAAGCTCGAACCAGAGCTCAGATATAGGGTCTTTTCTAAGTAAAAGAAGATGTGGTTAAGTTCTTTAGAAATGGGGAGAAGTCAGCTACCCGACGATAGTCTCTATTTGCTCCAAGGGTTGTTGAAGAGACGATGGCGTGATAGAACAGTAAAGCGGCTCTAATGTACGAAATCTGCCCTATTTTGGTTGAGCTAAAAATGGCCAAATCGAGCCCTCCTCAAGCCAAACCAAGCCCTTCCAACACCTCCACAACCCTCCTACAATTGAATTAGAGTGGAAAGGTAAGCCAATTTGGCTCACCTCTATAAATTTCGATCGGTGGTAGAGAGAGAATGGACATAACTTCGATGACTAAATTCTCATTCAATTTGGCATCAATTGATGCAATTCTTGATCCTAGGAGGAACCTCAGGATGAGAGCTATCTACCCAGATCGAAAGCTCGGACCACCGCACCCCTAACGGTGAGCTTTCAAAGCTTTCTCTCTCTAAGTCCAATTTTCCAGCGAAGTTCCGTTTGAGCTTATTCCAATATCAAATCGTGCGATTGCAATTGAATCGTATGAAGGTGCAGGAACTTTAATATAACTTTAATTTCAACAATTAAACTCATTTGATCGGTCAATTTGATTAAATCAAATTTGACTAAGTTAGAATATTGATATTGGGGTAAAATTGGGGAAAATAAGGGAATTTCAAAAATTCGAGGGACCAAAGTTCAATTTCATAAAATTGAGGACCAATTGGGCATGATAAAGATGTTGGAGGACCAATTGGGCAATTTTGGAAATTTTGGGGCAAAACTTTCCATTTTTGTAAAGTACGGGCAAAATGGTAATTTTGGAAGAGTTGGGGGGGACCAAATTAGAAATTTTAGAAATTGAACCCCTTTTGTGAAATTGATTAAATTGAGATCCCAAGGTGAATTTTAAAAGTTTTGTAACTGAATTTGTGCAAAAACTGGAATTTGGGACTTAAAGTTAAATAGAAATAATTAACAGATCTAATTGCAAATAAATGGAAAGTTTGGTTTTCTCAATCATTTGGAATGAATGAAGGTTATTAGGCCGATGGATAATGAACAAGGACGTTCATATCGTGTAGGAACATGAAGTTCCAGGAACGCCAACAAGGACAAGCTCACGTGAATATAAAGAACCAATCGAGTGGAATTCACTACATTAATGTATGAGTGTGATATTTAATGTCATACCCAATTGGGATGATAAGCACCTCATACCCAAGGTACATCCTTAAGCTCACTTCCTCCTCTACTTAGGGCAAGATTCATCCTCTTGAGGGTTCTTGCTCCAAATTTCAGGATTAGGAGTTCTAAGCTGCCCAATCATTCCCCTGTCTAGTTATTCTCTTGGTCATTGAATCCCTTATCTTTGTGTCCTCTCTAATGCCACATACGTTCTTTCATGGGTTTCGGTGTTATCACCTTTTGGTCTTATTTTGACTCTTACCTCGTCCATTGTTTTTTACAACATGGGTCCAAATTTTATATTTAACCTTATTATGTTTACTCACTGACTCTTCCTTACTCATATCACATTTTTCCTTGGGGCCGTTGGGCATACATGCCCCTTACAATCCTGACATTTTCTAAAACCTGTCTCTGTCCATTAGATTTCTAGAATACTTCCTTGAGGGTCGTTCAAATCTTTCCAACCTTTTAGGGTTGTATAACTTCATTTGGTAGTATATTCTCGACTACCTTTACTGTTATTCACTCATCCATGTTGCCTTTGATGTTATGTCTTACATAACCGTGTCAGTTTCCCTTACCAGCTCATCCTTCCCCAACTTCTTTATTAGGTATTTCCAGTTCCAATTATTGGGTTTTTCCACATGACATACCGACACGTAGGGATTTTCATGACTGTTTATCCCAAGTTATTCTCTTTCGGTCTATGTGTCGATTACTTTGTTTTGTAAAGTTCCCTTCTTATGGATTTTATTCTCTACTATGTCCCTCACAGTAGAGGCTTCCACTTTGGAAGCTACATGCTCCACCTTCTTACCATTTCTTGAAAGTTTCTTTCTTCCTCTCTTCACACTCCTTTCTATATTGGGTATTTACCTATCTTTAATCCTCTATTGTCTTAAAATTACCATTTCTTCCCTCGTTCCTTATCTGAGGGACTTCCGGTTATTGGTCTTATTTAGTGTACTCCACCTCATGCTTAGCCATCCTCACTTTAGGCTACATCAAGTGAGCATGGACGATAACTAATCTTGATGTCAGTTATCATTTACTTTAGTCACTTCTTAACTAGAGGAGTTACCTCTCCAAGATTTCTCAAATGTACTGTACTATTTTTTTGGGTAGTCCACCCCTTTCTTACTCGTACAACATCTTTGATGTTATCTTCTGACTTACTTGTTCCTTGGGTCCTCCTAGTATGCTTCCATGGTCCTTTCACCTTACCATGCACTTCATTTGCAAGTTCATCTCCCTATCCCTCTTCACTTAGTTCCATAATCGCTCAGTTGGGATACATATGCCTTTCTAAGGTTTCCTTCCTTGGTAGGACTCTTCCCTTTTTCTCCTAGAATTCCTTTTTCATTTACCGTAGGGAATATCTACCCTTAAATGACATCCTTTGATGTCATAATCTCATATTTACCCTTTCTCTTGAAATCTTGCAGGCACATCTTTTGTACCCTATCCTCATCCCCACTTGTACTTTAGTACATGTCTATTTCCATTATTCCTTGTTTTAAGATCTCTTGATCATCATGTGAGAGGCTTGCCTACACCTCTCTTGGCTTGAGTTTATTCATTAATTTGGCCATTGGTCTTTTTAAGGATTTCTTTCATCTTTTTCCCAATATTTGGCCTTTCCACCTCTCCCTTCTTTGTCGGAGCTTAAATTATGACCTTCACAAGTATTAGTTCATTAACTACCTCGTTCTTACTATTCCCTTGGTCTAATTATCTTAGGGTGGTTGTTTCTCGAGTCTTATTGTCCTTAATGTCCATCCTACTGCCGTTTTAGAGTGTAGTCCTTTCCACTTCCTGATGTTCATTAGGGCATCATTTCTTCTCCTTGTTCATCTTGTTGTTCCAACTTACTTCCTTCCACTATGTTAGCCCGAAGCTCCTATTTGGATTCACTGCATTTTCCAATGTGAGTCGTACTTGAAATTCCGAGACATCCCATTTGTTGTAAAATGATCGGCTTGTCTTCTCTTGTGGAGGCACTCCCTTCTTTGCTCCCAAATGCCTGGAAATTTCTTCTTGAGGGAGAATTCTCTTCAGCTACCCTTTGTTTTATTTGGAGTTTAATGAGGTTCTACCTTCAGTCCCTTTTCCCTCGTGCCACTATGCTAGGATGTTGAAGAGCTTCCTCATGGATGTGGTTGAAATTCCGAGAAGGTGCCGTGTCTCTTGGGATAGTATCCTTTCGGATTCCTATAGCTATGGGGGTATTGTTTTAAATCCTTGTGGTGTGGGATAGTCCTTCACTTCATGTCCCATTTCCTTTACACCTTGAAATAGGTCATTTCTTTGCCCAATTGTTACTACAAGAGTTTTCCTAGACTCCTTACCTTGATGATTTTCTTGTCATGCCTTATTTGCCCAATAATTTTCTTTGATTCATTCCTTTATTCGGGATGGAAATCTTCTTCGTCTCTGTGATGTCTAGGGTAACAGGGGTTTGGTTACTTTTCTTGGGCAATCTTCCTATAGGTGAAGCACAAGGTCACATCATTTTTTTAGAGATATAGTTTTTAGGAACTTGGAATTATTTATTAGTGGACAAGTAGTACAATATGTTGGGGTTTTAGCCCCATTACAAATACAATGGTTACGAAATATATGGGGAGCTATAGGGTTCTTGACAAGCGTCCTCCTTGGTAAGGTTATAAGCCCTTGATGATGTTCCTAGCCTTAGGCTTTGTTCCCTTTGTACTCAGGATTGTGACCTCAACAGGTCATGGCACCATACTTCTGGATACTTCCCTCTAATGTCTCTTGGTTCTTTGGGACTTCTAGGGTATTTTAGGGTGATCTCCCTATGGGGATAGGGTTTTGGGTGGTATTGGTAATGCCAGTCCTAGATTTATTGGTTCCTCTCCTGGAAGCCATCTGAAAATTTTAAAATTTTCTCTTAGTTACTATATTATATAGTCTTCATAATGTATTCAAGGAAACATGCTCTGATACCACTCAAGCTGTCATGCCCCGAACCGGTTTGGTCATATCCTTGTAATCAACCCGCCACTCTCTCAATTTATTAAGGATTATCCCTTCTCAAAACCATGAGGAGTAAGGCGTTCTTTAAACCTATACCTTTCCTGGAATAACATTAATCAAAACTTTAATAAATTTAAACTAAACATACGTGTCATACAAGTGTGGTTAACTTGAGGTCTTTGGGTAGACTTTCCCTTGGTTAACTGAAAAGGGATAGGAGGGGGTGAGTTCAATGACTTATTGAATGGGTGTTTTAAAATTTGACTTTTAGAAAATAGTTTGAATTAGAGTGTTCTAGACTTCTTATTTTCTTTAAAATATTTCATCCTCAAAATCTCAGTTTTCATAGCCATATCTCGTCATTAGCCATAAACGATGTGTTTATCTATCAACACACACCCTTCATCATGAAGGGAACACACATTCATAGGGCATCATGTCCACTGCACCCACTTGTGGCATCATAGCGATTTTACCGGCCACCAAGATAGAAGCCCGTCCACTTCTATCCTGAGAATGAGTGGATGTACGCGACATCCGACCCTTAATCCTGTACAGAAAACTCTATGTTCGTATGAGGACAGAGAACTCATCCCGACTCCACCCTAGTCTCATGTGCATGAAGCTACATTGAGCTTCCATGACTATTGGCATGACAATCTGCCCTTATCTCCACCAAGTCGTCCACTAGCCCCTAGGACACATCACTACCCCTCTTGGGCATCTTGAAGGTCCCGTACCTTAGTGCATGCATAAAACAACAGTTTTCCTCATAAGCCATTTAATCTTTGGTGCCACTAGTCCAACGGCCCCGACCCTCAACTCGACCTGCAACTGTTGGTCAATCAACCTATCTTGTCACAATGTCGCTAGTCCATCGAATGTGTCAGTTCTGTCTTGGTACCATGGCCAAACACATCATTCCTTAAAGTTTTCATGGCTTAAACTCATTTTTTTACGAGCCCCTACTCATGCCAACTGGCCTTGGGCCCACTCTACGAGATTTTCAAAATCGGGCATATTAGCCCCCAAGTTCCAAAACTAAGGCCTTCCGCCTATCTGAGCTATTCGAGCTCCCGTCAAGAAGGTCTTCCAAAAAGTTTAAGCAGTGGCACACAGTCAGGGGAGAGCACTTCCGACAAAAATAATCTTTCAACTATCCATCACACCAACCGAGTGTGAGGATATCTCCGTTTATAATCAATGAACAAGTTTTCTACTTTTTTCTAGAAAGTTCATCATACCAATCAATTATAATCTATTTACAACCAGTAAATAGTTTTTCCATGTAATTTCCACATCACTCCATCAAGGTGTGATGTTTTAAATTCCACTTAGTATTGGGTTTTCATTTCTAAGGTGCTTCATCATCCCAATCATATGATATAAAAATCACACTCACACGTGAATACAGTGAATTCCTCTCAACTAGCTTTTTGCCTCTACACGAGCTCCTTGTTCAGTTTCCTCAAAACCAATTCTTCCTTCGGTTTTCTTGTCTTCAAGGGATGGGGTTTACATGTTTAGCAAACATAGACACACCCTTTATCATAAAGGGAATAAATGTTTACTGATGCAACATGCCCACTGCACCCACTTGTGGATCGGAGCATCTTTACCGTCCAACTTGATAGAAGTCCTTGACTTCTACCTTGGGTCTAAGTGATGCCTTGAGCGGCATGCCCTCAAACTCAACATCTCTTCGTGACCATATGAGGACAGAGACCACATCCCGCCCCCACCCCAGTGTAATGCGCAAGAACTTGAAACGCAGTAGCTTCAAGAAGCCCAAACACATTAGCTTCATAACTAACTAGTACGACAAACTACCCTTATCACACCTGGTCGTCCTACAGCCCTTGAAACCCATTACTAACCCTTATGGGCATCTTGATGTCCCTGATTCAAAGTGCATGCACAAAAAATAGTTTTATAATATTAGCCATTATCTTTGGTGCCAATGGTCCAACAGCCCTGATACTCGACTTGGCCTATAGTTGTTTGCCTGACCAGTCCGTCAACCTAGTCCTGGTGCACTGCCACTAGCCCATCGAGCCTTGTCAGCCTTACCTTGGTCCTGTGGCAAATCAAACAACATTTCTATTTGCAAAAAGAAAACTGACCCAATTCAAGAATGTTAACTGATAGAGAAAGGTGAAAATGAGAAATTTACAAATCCCAACTGAACTAAAGAGTAATAAAAATTAGGGAAAAGGACTTTGGGACAAATTGGAAGAGAAAACAAGACCGGTTCAGGTGAACCGGACCTGAAATAGATTAAACCAGTTTAAACAATCATTGAACTGGTTGCTAAATTTATTTTTCTAACTGGCTTAAAATATTCAAATTGGGGAATTATAGCCACCATTGTATAGAGAATGAATTTAGAAAATTTTAATTTTGAAAAACACGATTGAATTGGGCCTGAACCGTCTAGTTTAAACATTGAACCCGGTCGGACTGGTTTGGTCCGATTTGGAATAGTGTCATCTTCTTCCTTCAGATGACGACACTATTCATTCAACAGATGAATAGACAGTGCCAATGAAGAGGAATCCCCTCTGTTCAGGGCATTTCAGGTCATGAATGAGCGTGACTAAGATGCCAAACGGTAAGGCAGAGAGTCCCCGTGCTCCTTATATAAAGAGCTCATCTTCAATCATCCTCCTCACACCTAAAAACTCCATTCTCTTTCAACTACATTTTTTTGGTGAAGCTCAAACTAGAGCTCTGACTTGGGCAATTTTCTTAACCTTAGAAGGTGAGGTCAGGTTCTTTAGACTTCGGGTGAAGTTAGCTCTCTGATAGCAACCTCCATTCAATCCGAGGACAGCCGGAGAAGCATTGGCGAAATCAAACAGTGATGCAGCTCCGATATACCAAAGCTGCCCAATTTTGGTTGAGCTGAATTCGACCAAATTCAGCCCTCCTCCGGCCAAACCAAGCCCTACCAACATCTCCACAGTGCTCATACAACCTAAATACAGCTGAAAGGTAATCCAATTTGGCCCTACTCAGTTGTTGCAGGTCGGAGTTAGAGAGAGAAATCGCTAAATTTCACTGACAAAATTCTCCTTCGATTCAGGGTCAATTGTAGGAATTCTTAATCCTAGAAGGTACCTTAGGAAGAGAGCTACTTTCCCTAATAGAGAGCTCGGACCGCCGCACCTCCGATGGTAAGCTTTTGAAGCTTTCTCTCTCTTCGCTCAGTTTTCCGACGAAGCTCCATTTGAGCTCAATTCGGACCCAAATGTCGCAGTTCAAAGCTCAATTGAATCATATGGAAGTGTAGGAACTGATCCATACCTTCAACTGGAGCAATTAACCCGTATTGAATGGTAAATTTGATGAAATCAAATTTAGCTAGTTTGAAAGGGGGAAAATATGCAAAAATTTGTGGTTTTTGTAAAATTGAGGGACCATTTTGCAATTTCCTAGAATTTAGGGCCAATTGTCCATGGAAAAAAATGTTAGAGGACCAATTGGTCCATTTTTGGAACATTTGGGGTCAAATTGTCATTTTTTTGGAAAGTAGAGGTAAAATGGTAATTTTTGAAAATTAGGGACAAAATTGGAAATTTGGAGAACTTGAGCCCCTTATACATTTTTGAGTAAAATGGGGACTCAAATGGAATTTTGGAAACTTTGGGAGTCAAATTGGCAAAGGTTTGTATTTGGGACCTAAAGTTAAGAAAAATAAACTTTAGGGACCTAAATACAATTTATCGATAAATTGTGAGTTTAGGCTTTTATGCCAAACTATAAGTGAAAAGGGTGCCCAATTCGTTTAGGGACAAGTGTGATCGGAACTCTAGCAAGAGTAAGCTTACGTCAACTTGGAAAACCAACTAAGGAGAAACATGTCATGGTTAACGAGTGAGTGGGCTTATGTACATCATACCAGGTTGGGATGATGAGCACTTTAAAAAAGATAATCCACTTGTAAGTGGAATTTTGACATCACATCTGGTTGGAGTGATATGCGAACAAAGATAAAACCTACTTACCAGTTGTAAGTAGAGATCATTATCGGTTGGTATGATGGACTTTCTAGAATGAAGAAAAAACCCGCTTACCAATTATAAGCGGAGGTATCATCACACCCTGTTGGTGTGATGAAGTGAAAATGTTATTTTTGTGAGAAGTGTTCTCCACTGACTTGTCTGCCAATGCTTAAACCTTTTGGGAGACCTTCTTGACGGGAGCCAGAACAGCTCAGATAGCCTAGAGGCCTCGTTTTTGAACTTGTGGGGTTGAAATGCCTGATTTTGGAAAAATCATGTACAGTGGGTGTAAACCCCATTCTTTTATAAATATGAAATCCATGAAAAGAACTAGTCGATTTAAAAGAGAAAATCGAGCCAGTTCACAAACCCCGACCGAGAAGGGAAGGGTAAATTGAGAAATTTTCAAATCCCAAGTGACCCAAAGAGTCATAAAAACCTTGGAAAGGAACATTGGGATAGAGAGTCCTCGAGCTTCATATATAAAGAGCCTCTATTCATGGCATTTCAGGTCATGAATGAGCATGACCAAGATGCCAAATGGTCGGGCAAAGAGTTCCCGACATGAAAAGAACTAGTTGATTTAAAAGAGAAAATCAAGCCGGTTCACAAACCCCGACCAAGAAGGGAAGGGTAAATGGAGAAATTTTCAAATCCCGAGTGACCCAAAGAGTCATAAAAACCTTGGAAAGGAACATTGGGATAGAGAGTCCTCGAGCTCCATATATAAAGAGCCTCCATTCATGGCATTTCAGGTCATGAATGAGCATGACCAAGATGCCAAATGGTCGGGCAGAGAGTCCTCGAGCTCCCTATATAAAGAGCTCCTCTCCATTCATCCTCCTCACGCTGAAAACTCCATCCTATCCTAACTGCTCCATTTTCCAATGAAGCTCGAACTAGAGCTCCGACTTGGGTAGGTTTCTCAACCTCAGAAGGCGAGGTCTAGTTCTTTAGACTTCGGGGGGAGTCAGCTACCTGATAGCAACCTCTGTTTGATATGAGGACCATTGGAGAAGCACCGGCAGAATAAAATAGTGAAGCATCTCCAATAGACTGAAGCTACCCTGTTTCAGCCGAGCTGAATTCAGCCAAATTTAGCCCTCACCCGGCCATACCAAGTCCTCCCAACATCCCCATAACCCTCACACGATCGTAATATAGCTAAAAGGTAAGCCAATTTGGCACCCCTCTATCTTTTTCGGTCGGCGTTAGAGAGAGAAACTACAAAACTTCACTAACAAAATTCTCTCTCAATTCGGGGTGAATGGTATCAATTCTTGATTCTAGGAGGAACCTCTGGATGAGAGGTACCTGCATAGATAGAAAGCTCAAGCCGCCGCACCTCCGACGGTAAGAATTTGAAGCTTACTCTCTCTACGTTAGTTTTCCGATGAAGCTCCATTTGAGCTCAATTCGGACCCAAATGATGCAGTTCAAAGCTTAGTTGAATTGTATGGAAGTGTAGGAACTGATCCATACCTTCAATTGGAGCAATTAACCCTGATTGAATGGTTAATTTGATGAAATCAAATTTGGCCAATTTAAAAGGGAGAAATTGGGAGAAAATTTTGTGGAAATTTGAGGATTTGGTAATATTGAAGGCCAATTGATCATGGAAAAGATGTTGGAGGACCAATTGGTCAATTTTTGGAACATTTGGGGTCAAACTGCCATTTTTGTAAAGTAGGGGCAAAATAGAATTTTTGAAAAGTTGGGGACCAAATTGGAAATTTGGGAAACTTGAACCCCTTATACAGTTTTGAGAAAAATGAGGACTCAAAGGGAATTTTGAAAAATTTGGGGAGTCAAATTGGGCAAAATTTACCTTTCCGCTGTAATTCAGTTGTAGGAGGGTTGTGGAGGTGTTGGGAGGGCTTCGTTTGGCTTGAGAAAGGAACAAATTGGCCAATTTCAGCTTTGTCGAAATAGAGTAGCTTCGGTCCGCCGGAGATGCTTCACTCTTCTATCACGTCGGTGTTTCTTTAGTGACCCTCAGAGCAAATGGAGACTACATGTGAGTTGTTAACTTCTCCCCGAATCCAAAGAACCCGACCATGCCTTCTTTGGCTCAGAAAAATGCCCAAGTCGGAGCTCTGGTTCGAGCTTCACCAGAAAATGGAGCAGTAGAGAGAGAATGGAGTTTTCAGGTGTGAGGAGGATGAATCAAGAGAAGCTCTTTATATAGAAAGCTCAAGGACTTCTGGGCCTTCCGATTGGTGCCTTATTGGTAGTCATTCATTGCCTGAAACTCTCTAGCCATAGACTTTTCATCTTCACCGGTGTTGCTTGATTTTTTGGCGAGTGAACAGTGTTGTCATCTAAAGGAAGAAGACGACACTGTTACGAACCAGATCGGACTAGTCTGAACCGGGTTCAAAGCTTAAACTAGTCGGTTCAGGCCTAATTCGACCAAGTTTTTCAATATTAAAAATTTCTAAAGTCATCTAAATTCATTATCTATCAAATGGTGGCCTTAATTCTCCATTTTGAATTTTCTAAGCCTCTTAGAAAAATGAATTTAGCATCTAGTTCAATAGTGGTTCAAACTGGTCCTAACCGGTTCAATCTAGTTCGGATCTAATTCACCTAAATCGATTTGGTTTTCATCTAAAATTCAACCTAAAGTCCTCTTTCATGACTTTTGTGACTCTTTAGGTCACTCGAGATCCATAAATTTTCCAATTTGTCCTTTCTCTATCGGTCCCGGTTCATGAATTGACACAGTTCATAAACTGGTTCAATCCATCTCAGATCCGATTCTCCTAAACTGGTCTGATTTTCTTTCCCAACTTGTCCTAAGGTCCTTTTCCAAGGTTTTATGAACCCTTTTGGTCACTCAGGAGTTGTAAATTTCCCAATTTGCCCATTCTTTGATGATCAGTTTAGTGAATCGGTTCGGTGTTTCCCACTTGGTTTGACCAGTTCTTTTCCCGATTTTTCTTAACTCCAAAGGGTGGGGTTTTACAATAGAAGTGGACAGGCTTGTACTTTGGTGGCTGGTGAAATTGCTTCGAGCCACAAGTAGGTGTAGGGGACGAGCTGCCCTACGAGTGTATGATCCCTTCCTCATGAAGGACGTCTATTTACTGTTAAACACACATGATGTGAAAATGAGGAAAAAGGTTTTGAAAAACTGGAACTTGAGGAAAGAACATTCTTAAAGGAAATATGGAGTTTGACATACTCTAATTAAAGATATCTTGTTTATGAAAACTCTCTCCCAACACCCATTTACTAAGTTGTTGAACTCACCCCCTCCCTTTAGCCCTTGTCAGGTAACCAAGGGAAAACAAATCTAAAGACTTTCCTATATTTGAACCTGAAAAAAAATAGGTATATAAGATTTAATATTGTCATGCCCCGACCCGGTTTGGTCGAATCCCCATGATCAACCCACCAGCCTCACCTTTCTGGGAATACATAAATCAAAACTGCATAAAATTTTAAACAATTCATACATGTCTCACAGGCGTATTACTTGAAGATCCTTTGGCGTAGGCTTTCCGAAATTTTCTGAAAGGGAAATATGGGAAGGGGTGAGTATGATTCAGTGAATGGGTTTTCAAAATTTTAAGTCTTATGAAAAATATTGGCTTTGGAGTGTGTCAGATTCCTTATTTTCCTTTAAAAACCTTTCATTTCAAAATTCGGTTTTTATCACCATTTCTTATTAATCACACTGTGTCATCACCCAACACACTTCCTTCATCATGAAGGTCAATCACACAATCGTAGGCCAGTACGTCCACTAACCCACTTGTGGTGTCGGAGCGACTTTACTAGCTACTTAGATAGAAGTACGTCCACTTCTACCCTGAGAATGAGTGGATGTTCGTGACATATGACCCTCAATCCCGTAACAATTCCCCCTATCCATATGAGTACATAGACCTCATCCCATCCCCACCCCAGTCTCCCGCACTTGAAGTTGCGTCGAGCTTTGCAAAGTAACCTGGTACGACGAACTGCACTTATACCCACTAGGTCCTCCAAGGCCATAGGACACAATAATAGTCTTCTTGGGCATCTTGAAGGTCTCATAAACACAATGCATGCACAATCAGTATTTTCACATCATGCCATATAATCTATGGTGTCACTGTTCCAACGGGTCCAAGCCTCAACTCAACCTGCAGTTGTTTGTCTTGACTAGTCCGTAGATCTGTCAAATCGCACTGTTGCTAGTTGACTGAGTATGTCGGTCCTCTCTTGAAACCTATGCCAAACAATTTAATTATTCAAGTTTTCATGGCATATAATTCATGTTTGTTTACGAGCTCCTACTTATGCTAACTGAACTATTCGAGATTTTCAAAAATTGGGCATAATAGCACACAAGTTCCAAAATCGAGGCCTTCGTCCTAATAGAGCTATTCGGGCTCCCATGAAGAAGGTCTCCCAAATCGTTTAAGTAGTGGCACATAGTCATGGGAGAGCACTTCTGACAAAAATATATTTTCAACTAACCATCATACCGACCGAGAGTGAGGATATCTCTGTTCATAATCGATGAATGGGTTTTCCACTTCATTCGAGGAAATTTCATCATACCAACTGGGTATAATCTACTTACAACCAGTAAGTAGTTTTTCCGTGTTATTTTCACATCACTCTTCTAAGTAGTGACGTTTAAAATACCACTTAGCAGTGGGTTTTCATTTCGAGGTACTTATCATCCCAATCGGGTATGATATAAAAATTCCACTCACAATCGATAAGTAGGTTTTCCTTAAATAAAAATGCTTATCATCCTAACCGGTATGATGTATAAGATTCACACTCACCCGATCGTGCAATGAAATTCCACTAAGTAGGTTTTCGTCCCTTGCGAGCTTAACCTCAGCTGGTGTTCCCGATGTCTCGTGTTCCTACATGAAATGAGCATCATTGTTCATTATCATCTGACTTGGTCACCTCATTCACTACGAATAACTAAATTCACAACTTTTGCAATATTTGTAATTTGGCCCCTAAAGTTATTTTTTCTTTTTCTTTTGGCCCCAATTGCCAATTTTTCCCCCAAATTAAGTCCCAAAACTTTTTAAATTCCTCTTGGGACCTCAATTTACTCAATTTCATAAAAAGGGCTTCAAGTTTCCCAAATTCCCAATTTGGCCCAAAAATTTTCCAAAATTACCATTTTGCCCTTCCTTTACAAAAATGGTAAGTTTCACCCCCAAATATTATAAAATTGCTCAATTGGCCCTCTAACATTCTTATCATGTGCAATTGACCCTCAATTTTATAAAATTGTATTTTGGTCTTCGAATTTTCAAAAATCCCTAAGTTTCCTAAATTTTATACCTAATTTCAACTCATTAACACAACCAAATTTGATTTCATCAAATTGACTGATAAAACACTTCTAATTGTTGAAATTGAAGTTAAAATTAACTTTCTACATCTTCATACGATTCAATAGCACTGAATCGTATGTTTTCACACTAGAATGAGCTCAAACGGAGCTTTATTGGAAAATAGAATGTAGAGAGAGAAAGGTTCAATTGTCACCGGTGAGGGCGTGACGGTCTGAGCTTTCTATCTGAGAAAATAGCTCTCCTCCTGATGTTCCTCCTAGGATTAAGAATGGCATCAATTGATACCGAATTGGATTAGAATTCTATCATTGAAATTTTAGCGATTCTCTCTCTAGCACCGATTGGAAATTGAAGAGGGAAGCCAAATTGGCTTACCTTGCAGTCCTAATTCGGCCTTGGGAAAGCTAAGGAGGTGTTGGGAGAGCTTGGTTTGGCTTGAGGAGGGCTCCAATTGTCCAATTTCAGCTCAGCCGAAATGGGACAGCTTCGGTCCCCTGGAGTTGCTTCATTGTTCGATCACGACTCTTAGAGAAAATGGTGACTACAGACGTGTAGCTGACTTCTCCTCAATTTTAAAGAACTCGACCATGCCTTCTTTGGCTCATAAATGACCTTATATTGGATCTTTGGTTCGAGCTTTGCAAGAAAACTAAGATGCTGAGAGAGAATGGAGTTTTCAAGTATGGAGAGGATGAATGAGAAAGGGCTCTTTATATAGGAAGCTCGAGGACTTCTTCGATGTTCGATCGACACCTTAATGGTGTTCATTCATTGCCTGAAACTTCATGGACTAAGACTTTTCAGCTTCGCTAGCACCACATGATTTTTCAGCGAGTGAACAGTGATGTCATCTGAAGGAAGAAGACGACACTGTTCTGAATCGGACCAGACCGGTCCGAACCGAGTTCAAAGCTTAAACCAGCCAGTTCACCCCCAATTTGACCGAATTTTTCAAATCTAAATATTTCTAAATTCATCTAAATTAATTTTCTACCAATGGTGGCCTCAAATCATAAATTTGAATTTTTTAAGCTACCTACAATAATGAATTTAGAGTTCGGTTCAGTAGTGGTGTAAACTGGTTTGGTTTTCATCTCAAATTCAATCTTAATTCCATTTCCATGACTTTTGGGACTCTTTGGGTCACTCAAAATCCATAAATTTCCCGGTTTACCCTTTCTCTATTAGTTCGGGTTTGTAGAACGACTTGATTTTCAATTTGAAAATGACCGGTTCTTTCCCCGATTTTCTTATTATCAAAGGATGGGGTTTACAACTCTCCCCTCATTTTAGGGGTTTTGTCCCCAAAACAGTTACATGTTAAATAATTGAGGGTAACTATCCCTCATCATACTCTCAGTTTCCCATGTCTCTTCTTTCATGGGTCCGTTCTACCATAAAACCTTGACCATAGGGATTCTCTTGTTCCTTAAATTCTTGTCCCTTCGATCGATGATTCATACTGGTTCTGTCTGATAGGTTAAGTTCTCTTCTAGTTCTAATGGAGGTCAGTCCAGTACATGACTAGGATTAGACTGATATTTTTGAAGCACCAAGATGTGGAATACATCATGTATTCTTCGTAGGTCAGGAGGTAGTTCCAATTTATAAGCTACCAGTCCTATCCTTTGAATGATGGGATATGGACCGATATATCTTGGTTTCAACATTCCTCTCTGCTAAAACCTAAATATTCCCCTCCATGGGGTACTTGATATCCCACCTCAAACTCCAGATCTTTCCTTCGATTGTCCGCATAACTCTTTTGCCTATCCTATGCAGTCTTAAGATGACTCCTTATTAATTTTATCTTCTCCATGGCATCCTCAATTAGTTCTGCCCTTTCTAACTTCCTTTCCCCCTCTTCTTCCCAAAATAGAGGGATACGGCATGGTCGTCCATAAAGGGCTTCATAGGGAGCCATTTGAATACTAGCCTGATAACTATTATTGTAAGCGAATTCCATCAGGCACAAGTATTCCTCCTAGCTTTTATTCATGGTGAATGTGCACTCTCTCAACATGTCATCCAAGGTTTGGATGGTTCGCTCAGATTGTCCATCAATCTGAGGGTGGAATATCGTGCTCATGTGAAGCTTGGTTCCCATGTCATTTTGTAAACTTGGCTAAAACCTTAAAGTAAATCTCGGATATCAATCCGATACTATACTCATCAGAACACCATGAAGTCTTGCAATTTCCCTCATGTATAAGACGACCAGCTGTTCTACTGTGTCTGTCACTCTTATAGGAAGGAAATGAGCTGATTTGGTCAATCTATCCATGATGACCCAAATTGCATCTCGACCCTTTCTTGTCATCGGTAGACCTATGACAAAGTCCATGGTGATGTGCTCCCATTTCCACTCTGAAATTGGTAAGGGTTGTAGCAGTCCTGATAGTTTCTGATGCACTTCTTTTATCTATTGACAGGACAAACATCGGGCTACATATTCTGCAATGTCCCTCTTCATGCCTTTTCACTAGTATCCTTGTTTAAGGGTGCGGTACATCTTGGTACTGCCCGGATGCATTACATTGTGTGCCTCTTCCAGAATTAACCTCTTCAACTCCTTATCTTGAGGCACACATACCCTACCCTTGTAAGTTAGTACTCCATCACCTCTCAAGTTATAGTCCAGTTTCTTTTCTTTGTTAACCGGGTCCAAATAAGATTGGAGTTCTTCAATGGCCTATTCTTGAGCCTTAATATGCTTAGTTAGACTAGGCCTTACTGCCACATTATCCACCGAGCATTTTTCCTGCTTGTCCATCCTCATGTCTACCTCCATCCTTCCCAATTGTTGCAACAAGGATAGGTAACTTATCTTTACTTGTGCCACCTTAGTTTGGTACTTGCGACTTAAGGCATCTGCTACCACATTTGCCTTTCTAGGTGATACTCTTTCACAAGGTCATAATCCTTCACCAATTCTAGCCATCTACTCTGGTGGAGATTTAAGTCCTTCTAAGCTAGAAACTACTTAAGACTCTTCTAATCTATGTATATCCTAAACTTAACCCCGTAAAGTAGTGTCACCATATATTTAGTGCAAACATTATTTTAGCTAATTCCAAGTCATGAGTCAGGTAATTTCTTTCATATACCTTTAGTTATCGCGAGGCATAAGCGATAACCTTCCTTTGTTGCATTAAGACACATCCAAGCCCTTATCTAGATGCATCACTATAGACTGTGTACTATCCTGCATTAGGATTAGGTAACGAGAGTACTAGTGCGGTTGTTAGTTGAGTCTTTAACTCCTGAAATGACTTCTCACAGCTCTCATCCCATGTATACTCAACTCCCTTCCTGGTGAGTCGAGCTAGAGGAGCTGCTATCTTAGAAAAGTCTTGCACAAACCATCTATAGTATCTTGCCAATCCTAAGAAAGTTCTTATTTTTGTAGGATTCCTTGGAGCCTTCCAATCTCATATGGCTTTCACCTTAGCTGGATCTACTTTGACTCCGTCCATGGATACGATATGCCCTAAGAATCCTACCTCCTGTAGCCATAACTCACACTTGGAAAATTTTTCATTAATTGATTTTCCTTTACTATTTCCAAGGTGGTTGCCAAATGCTCTTCATGTTCTGACCTGGTTCGTGAGTATATAAGGATGTCATCTATGAATACTATCACGAACCTGTCCAAATGAGGTTGGAACATACGGTTCATCAAGTCCATGAAGACTGCAGGGGCATTTGTCAATCCAAACGGCATCACTTTGAACTCATAATGCCCATATCTAGATCGAAATGCCATCTTAAGAATGTCCTCTTCTTGAATCCTAAGTTTGTGATAGCCTAACCAAAGGTATATTTTGGAGAAGTAAGGTGCTCCTTTTAACTGATCAAACAAATCATCTATCATTGGGAGTGGGTATCTATTCTTGATGGTAACCTGGTTCAACTTTCTGTAGTCAATGCACAGTCTCATGCTACCATCCTTTTTCTTTATGAATAGAACAGGAGCACCCCACGAAGATTGACTTGAACGTTTGAAATCCTTCTCCAATAATTCGTCTAGTTGTTCCTTTAATTCCTTCAACTCCGCCGGAGCCATGCGATATGGGGCTTGGGATATGGGGTTTGTTCTTGGGATTATAACTATGGTGAACTCCAATTGCCAACTTGGAGGTAGTCCGGGTAGTTCTTCTAGAAATACCTCTGGGTAGCGTCTTACTACCGGAATGTCTTCCAACCTTTTCTCTTTAGACTTTTTGTCTATAACCATGACCAAGAAAGTTGTACAGCCTTTTTGTATCAGCTTTTGAGCTTTCAGAAGAGACACCATTTCTACCTCATTTTTCTTTCTATCTCCTTGGAACATTAATCCTTTCGTCTTGGGAGTGTGGAAGGTTACCGTCTTCTTTCCATAGTCCATCCTCACCTGATGGTTACTCATCTAGTCCATCCCCAAGATTGCTTCAACCTCCTTTAAGGGTAATGGAATCAAGTCAGCTTCGAGTTAGATTCCTCAAATCCTTATCTCACATCCCTTAAATTGTTCATTCTTGTTTTGACCTTCTCCTAAAGGGTAAGGATATTAAGGGATTGTTCTAGTGGAGTGAGCTCAAGTAGTACTCTTGAAACCAATTCTTCCTTGAAGAAGAATATCTCAGCTCCATAGTCAAAGAGGGTATAGACTTGTTGTCCCCATAGTTGTATATACCTTGATTGAAGAAACTTATTATTTTAAAAAAATTCCTTTTATTAAATAAAAAAGATCTTTAGTTTAAAGGACTCTCTTAAACTAATTTAGAGGGTTTTGGGATGTACTTGCTATAGTGCTAGGGTCTCTTCAAGCCTCCCCCTAGGTGAGGCTGTATACCCGAGTTGGTACTCTTGCGGTATCGTCTGGCATAGGGTTTCTAGGATTCCCTTAAGGTGGTCCAAGATTATTCATTTCGCTGTTCACCCTAAGGGTGGGACAATCCTTTGCGAAGTGTCCCACTTGCTCGCATGCAAAGCAGGTATGGCACTCTCCCTCATGATTCCTTTGACACTTTGGACAGCGAGGGTTTCCTTGGGGTAAGGTAGGGACTACTCTAGGAGAAGGTGGTGGCATATCCCTTCTCCTTTGGAATGCCATTGTCATGCCCCGACCCGGTTTGGTCGGATCCTCGTGATCAACCCACCACTCTCCCGATTTATTAAATGGTTTCCCCTTATATTATAAACCGTAAAGAGTAAGGCGTTCTTTAGACCTGTACCTTTTTCTAGTAATATCATAAATCAAAACTGCATAGTAATTTAAATTAATCGTACCTGTCTTGTAGGCATTTAATTGCACAAGTCTTTTAAGGTTCGGCTTTCCGGAACTTCTTGAAAGGGGTATAAGGGAGGGGTGAGTACAACTACTCAGTGAATGGGATTCAAATATTTTGAATTTCAAGAAAAACATTTATATGGAGTGTGCCAGACTCCTTTCTTTTCAAAAATCCCTTCATTAAAAAAATTCAGGTTTTTCCATTATTTCTTAATTACTGGTGTGTCATTACCCAACACACATCCTTCATCATGAAGGTTACACACATTCGCAAGTCAGTATCACTACTGAACCCGCTAGTGGCTTCGAAGTGACTTTTCCTGCCACCTAGATAGAAGTACGACCACTTTTACCCTGGGAATGAGTGGATGTACACTACATCTGACCCACAATCCAGAAATCACTTCTTCGTGTCCGTACAAGGACAGGGACCTCATCCTATCCCCACCTCGGTCTCATGCACTTGGTGCTACTCTAGATTTCGCACAGACACCTAGAACGACGAACTGCCCTTATAGCCACCAGGTCGTCCAGTGCCCTTAGGACGCATCACTACCCCTAATGGGCGTCTTGATGATCCCGTACTCACAGTGCATGCACAAACAATATTTTCTCATATTGCCATGTAGTCTGTGGTGCCACTGGTCCAACGGCCCCGACTCTCAACTCAACCCGTAGTTGTTTGTCTTGACTGGTTCATTGACATGTCATGTCGCACTACCGCTAGTTGACTGAGCATGTCGATCCTATCTTGGTACCATGGCCAAACAATTCACTTATTAAGTTTTATGGCACATATATCATGTTCATTTATGAGCTCCTGCTCGTGGCCTTGAGCCCACTGTACGAGATTTTCAAAATCGAGCATTTAGCCCCCAAGTTCCAAAACCGAGGCCCCCAACCTATCAGAGCTATTCGAGCTCTCGTCATGAAGGTCTACCAAATTGTTTAAGCATTGGCACACGGTCAGGGGAGAGCACTTCCGACAAAACATATGTTTTCTCTATCCATTATACCGCCTAGTATAAGGACACCTCCGTTCATAACCGATGAACGGGTTTTCAACTTCCTTCAAGGAAGTCTCATCATACCAACCAGGCATGATCTACTTATAACCAGTAAGTAGTTTTTCCGCATTATTTTCACATCACTTCTTCTAAGTAGTGATGTTTAAAATACCACTAAATAGTGGGTTTTCATATCGAGGTACTTATCATTCCTAACCAGGTATGATATAAAATTTCCACTCACAACCGGTAAGTGGTTTTAAAATTTTTAGTTGTGCTCATCATCCCAATCGATTATGATATTAGTAAACCCACTCACCCGTTAATGCCGTGAATTCTACTAGACTGGTTCTTTGTGTTCACGCGAGTTTGTCCTTGCTGGC
This sequence comes from Trapa bicornis, assembly GCA_030064425.1. NCBI lineage: Eukaryota > Viridiplantae > Streptophyta > Magnoliopsida > Myrtales > Lythraceae > Trapa > Trapa bicornis. Next base: position 10,700,023 of record CM057753.1, on the reverse strand, counting down.
ATTCCTGGTACTTCGTGTTCCTACATGATATGAACATCTCGGTTCATTATCCTTTAGCCTAATCGCCTTCATTCATTCCAACTCAATGTGAAAGTCAAACTTTCATTTATTTGCAATTAGGTCCCTAAAGTTATTCCTCTTTTACTTTAAGTCCCTAATGCCGGTTTTTCTTCAAATTGAGTCCCAAAACTTCTAAAATTTATCATAGGACCACAATTTATTCCATTTCACTAAAAGGGGATTAATTTCTCAAGTTTCCAATTTGGTCCTCCAACTTTTCCAAAATTACCATTTTGCCCTTCTTTTACAAAAATGGTAAGTTTTGCCCCAAAAATTCTAAAATTTCTCAATTGGTCCTCCAACATTATTTTCATGCGCAATTGGCCCTCAATTTCATATATTTTCATTTTGGTCCTTCGAATTTCAAAAATCCCCAATTTCAACTCTTCAACACTATCGAATTTGATTTTATCAAATTAACCGATCAAATACCTCTAATTGTTGAAGTTGGAGTTGAAATTGAGTTCCTACATGTTCATACGATTCTAAGGAACTTTGAAATCACAGATTTTAATGCCGAAACGAGCTCAAATGGAGCTTCGTTGGAAAATAGATTGTAGAGAGAGAAAGCTTCAATTTCTCACCAGTGAGGGCACGACGGTTCAAGCTTTCGATCTGGGCAGATTGCTCTCATATTGAGGATCATCCTAGAATTAAGAATTGCATCAATTGATGCCAAATTGAGTTAGAATTTTATTATTGAAATTCTACATGTTCTCTCTCTAACACCGGCAGGAAATTGTTGAATGGAGTCGAATTAGCTTACCTTTTAGTCCTAATTTGGCCATGGGATGGATGAGGAAGTGTTGGGAGAGCTTGGTTTGGTTTGAGGATGTTTTGAAATGGCCAATTTCAGAATCGCTGAAATAGGGTAGCTTCGGTCCACCGGAGTTGCTTCACTATTCCATCATGCCGACGCTTCTCCAGCGATTCTCAGATTGACTGGAGTTTGCTATTAGATAGTTGTCTTCTCCTCGGTTCTAAAGAGCTCGACCTCTCCTTCCGAGGTTAAAAAACATGTTCAAGTCGAAACTCTAGTTCGAGCTTCCTCGGGAAATGGAACAGTAGCGAGAGAGAAAGAGAAGTGTTTAGGTGTGAGAAGAATGAATGAGGATGACCTCTTTATATAGGTGTAAAAATCATGTATTAAATAGGAGAAATTTATTACTAGTATTAATATTACCATAAATTATTGGTATTAATTACAATAATTTAATTTTGGTATTAAATTATTTGTATTAATTCCAATCATTTAATTTAGGTATTAAATTATTGGTATTAATTACAATAATTAAATATATATTAATTTATGGCCATTTATGATAAGGCGCATAAAAATATTTTGACCAAAATTTCGGGTTACAAAAAGAATAATGCTTCCTAGGAGGTCACCTGAATTCTCGTTCACCTAAACCAATTTGGTTTTTCTCTTCTAATTTGTCTTAACTTTCTTTTCAAAGGTTTAATGAACTCTTTGGATCACCCGAGAGTTGTAAATTCCCAAATTCCCCATTCATAAATGATCGGGTTTATGAACTGGTTCTGAATCCTCACATGGTTTGACTAGTTCTTTTCCCAGTTTTCCTTAGCTCAAAAGGGCAGGTTTTACAGCCATTTTGTTTCCCCATCTTTGACCGTTATGCTCTTTCCACCCTCCATGATGATTTGGACCCTTATCATCCTTTTTGGTTGTCTGCTCCATTCGACAACGTCGGTTCTGCACCAATCGCTCAAATTTATGAGCCATACTAATTACAGCTGTCAGGTCTGTGGGGCATCCCAGTACCCCCATACGGTTTCAAATATCCATATTGAGACGTCCACAAACCTCTAGCATATGTCTGTTGGCCCAGCTAGGTTTGTAGCAAAGGGTCTTAACTCATTAAATTTTGTCTCATACTTCGATATGGAGTTAAGCCCTTGCCGAAGTTGAATGAACTCTTGCTTCTTCTCATTTATCAGATGGGGCACCAAGTACTCCTCTAAGTACCTCTCCTCGAACTGTTCCCATGTGGGGATGGTGGTATGTAGGTTTCAGGCATTGTCCAACCATCGTTTAGCGCTTCCCTCCAGGAAAAATTCTGTCTAGATCACCATATCCTCTAGTGGTATCTTGACGATTCCCATTAGCTTCTTGATGTTAGCCAGCCAATCCATAGTAGCTCCAACATCCTTTTCTTCGAGGAAAGGTTTACATCCAAGTTGTTAGAGAGTCTTGAAGTTTCTGGGAATGTCCATTGTAGCGGGATGATTAGCAGGGGGAGGATGGGATTGCACTTCCTTTGGTTTAACTCGAGAGTTGGTGCCTGCCTTAGGGACGAAGTTAGGTTGCCCAAATACATGAATGAACTCCTCGTACAATCTTTGGTGCTCCTTGCTGTGTCCAGGAGGAGTTGTCTAGGCTTTTGGGGGAGTTTCTACAGGTAGGGGTGGTTGGGCACTGTTGTAGATTGTCACCCTAGTTCTCTTGGTTCCTTTCTTTGGAGCCATTCTGTAAATTTTAAAATTGATCCTATTAGTTAATATATTTTCTAATCTTGATTATGTATTCGAGAAAACAGGCTCTGATACCATTCAAGTTGTCACGCCCTAACCTAGTTTGGTGAGATCACCGTGATCAACCCATCACCCTCTCAGTTTAATGAGGATTTCCCCTTATTTATAAACTATGAAGAGTAAGGCATCCTTTAAACATGCACCTTTCCTAGAATACATAAATCAAAACTGCATAAAATTTTAAACAATACATACCTGTCTCACAGGCGTATTAGTTGAAGATCCTTTGGGGAAGGCTTTTCGGGATTTCCTAAAAGGGAAATAAGAGAGGGGGTGAGTACAACGACTCAGTGAATAGGTTTTCAAAAATTTTAGTCTTAGGAAAAATGTTGGTTTTGGAGTGTGTCAAACTCCTTATTTTCCTTTAAAAACCTTTCATTTCAAACTTCGGTTTTTATAACCATTTCTTATTAATCATAGTGTGTTATCACCGAACACACATCCTTCATCATGAAGGTCAATCACACAATCGAAGGCCAATATGTCCATTGAACCCATGTGTGGCATTAGAGCGACTTTACCAGCCACCTAGATAGAAGTACGTCCACTTCTACCCTGAGAATGAGTGGATGTTCGTGACACCTAACCCTCAATCTTGTAACAATTCTCTGTGTTCGTATGAGGACAGAGACCTTATCTTGTCCCCACCCCGGTCTCGTGCACTTGAAGCTACATCGAGCTTCGCAAGGTCACCTAGTACGACGAAATGTTCTTATATCTACAAGTTCGTCCAGGGCCCTAGAACACATCACTACCCCTCTTGGGCGTCTTGAAGGTCCCATAAATACATTGCATGTACAATCAGTATTTTCACATCATGCCATATAATCTATGGTGCCACTGGTCAAATAGCCATGAGCCTCAACCCAATCTGCAGCTATTTATCTTGACTAGTTCGGAGATCTGTCATGTCGCACTGCCGCTAGTTGACTGAGTATATTGGTCTTGTCTTGTTACGATGGCCAAATAATTTAATTATTCAAGTTTTCATCGTATATAATTCATGTTTGTTTACGAGCCCCAGCTCGTGCTAATTGGCCTATCTGTTCGAGATTTTTAAAAATTGGGCATAATAGCCTCTAGCCAAACACAACCATTTGAGCTCCCGTCAAGAATGCCTCCTAATTCGTTTAAGCAGTGGCACATATTTAGGGGAGAGCACTTCTAACAAAAATATATTTTCAACTATCCATCATACCAACCGAGTATGAGGATATCTCTGTTCATAACCGATTAACAGGTTTTCCACTTCCTCTAAGGAAGTTTCATCATACCAACTAGGTATGATCTACTTATAACTAATAAGTAGTTTTTATGTGTTATTTTCACATCACTCTTCTAAGTTATGACGTTTAAAATACCACCTAGCAGTGGGTTTTTATTTTGAGGTGCTGATCATCCCAACTGAGTATGATATAAAAATTCCACTCACAACCGATAAGTTGAGGGCCAATTAGGCATGAAAATAATGTTGGAGGACCAATTGAGAAATTTTAGAATTTTTGGGGCAAAACTTACCATTTTTGTAAAGGAAGGGCAAAATGGTAATTTTGGAAAAATTGGAGGACCAAATTGGAAATTTGAGAAATTAATCCCCTTTAAGTGAAATGGAATAAATTGAGGTCCTATGATAAATTTTAGAAGTTTCGGGACTCAATTTGAGGAAAAACTTGCATTAGGGACGTAAAGTTAAAGAGAAATAACTTTAGGAACCCAATTGCAAATAAATGAAAGTTTGACTTTCTCATTCATTTGGAATGAATGAAGGCGATTAGGCCGAAAGATAATGAACCGAGATGTTCATATCGTGTAGGAACACGAAGTACCAGGAACGCCAGCAAGGACAAGCTCGCGTGAATACAAAGAACTGGTCTAGTGGAATTCACGGCATTAACAGGTGAGTGGGTTTACTAACATCATACCCAGTTGGGATGATGAGCACAACTGAAAGTTACAAACCACTTAACAGTTATGAGTGGAAATTTTATATCATACCCGGTTGGGAATGATAAGTACCTCGGTATGAAAACCCACTATTAAGTGGTATTTTAAACATCACTACTTAGAGGAAGTGATGTGAAAATCATGCGGAAAAACTACTTATCGATTGTAAGTAGATCATACCCGGTTGGTATGATGAGACTTCCTTGATTGAAGTTGAAAACCTGTTCGTCAGTTATGAACGGAGGTGTCCTTATACCCGTGCAGTATAATGGATAGAAAAAACATATGTTTTGTCAGAAGTGCTCTCCCCTAATTGTGTGCCAATGCTTAAACAATTTGGGAGACCTTCTTGACGGGAGCTCGAATAGCTCTGATAGGCCCGGGGCCTCGGTTTTGGAACTTGGGGGCTAAATGCCCGATTTTGAAAATCTCGTACAGTGGGCCCAAGGCCAATTGGCACGTGCAGAAGCTCATAAACGAACATGATATATGTGCCATAAAACTTAATAAGTGGATTGTTTGGCCATGGTACAAAGATAGGACCGACATGCTCAGTCAACTAGCGGCAGGGCGACATGACATGTCGACAGACCAGTCAAGACAAACAACTGCGGGTTCAGTTGAGAGCCAGGGCCGTTGGATTAGTGGCACCACATATTACATGGTTTGATAAGAAAACATTGTTTGTGCATGCACTATGAGTATGGGATCATCAAGATGCCCATGAGGGGTAGTGATGTGTCCTAAGGGCCCTGGACGACCCGGTGAGTATAAGGGCAGATCATCGTTCCAAGTGTCCATGCAAAATTTGGAGTTGCACGAAGCGCATGAGACCGGGGTGGGGACGGGATGAGGTCTCTGTTCTCATACAGACACAAAGAAGTGATTTCGGGATTGTGGGTTAGATGTCGCGTACATCCACTCATTCCCAAGGTAGAAGTGTTCGTACTTCTATCCGGGTGGCAGGAAAAGTCGCTCCGAAGCCACTAGCGGGTTCAGTAGTGATACTGACTTGCGAATGTGTGTAACCTTCATGATGAAGGATGTGTGTTGGGTGATGACACACCGTGGTAAATAAGAAATGGTGAAAAAACCCAAATTTTTAAATGAAGTGATTTTTGAAAACAAAGTAGTGTGGCACACTCTATATAAATATTTTTCTTAAAAAGTCAGAATTTTTTAAAAACCCATTCACTGAGTAGTTTTACTCACCCCTCTCTTATATCCCTTTCAGGAAATCCCGGAAAGCCTCTCCTTAAAGACCATCAACTAAGATGCCTGTAAGACAGGTATGTAAAGTTTTAAATTTCATGCAGTTTTAATTATGCTATTCCAGGAAAAGGTGCAAGTTTAAGGATGCCTTACTCTTTACGGTTTACAATAAGGGGAAATCCTTTAATAAACCGTGAGAGTGGCAGGTTGATCATGGGGATCCGACCAAACTGGGTTAGGGCATGACAGTGGTGGGGGGCCAAGTGGTCGTTTGTGGTAGGAGAATTTGGTCATCGACCGACCGTGATCGGGCTAAACCTGACAAACCCGATAGAGGTTATTGTGTCATGCCCCAACCTAGATTGATCGGATCCTCGTGAGCAACCCACCATCCCTTTGGTTCATGAAGGGTTTCACCCTTTTCTAAACCGCGAGTAGTAAGGCGTCCTTTTTCCTATCTTTCCTGGAATAACATTATATAAAATTGAAAATCTTTTAAACATACATACCTGTCTTTACAATTTCCATACATAGAGGTCTTTAAGTTTTGTTTTCTATTGGTTACTTGAAAGGGGTAAAAGGGAGGGGCTAAGTTCTACAACTCTATGAGTGGGTACTAGGAGTGAGTTTTCAAAATAGCCTTAGTTTATCCAAACCATGCCAAGGTTATCATTTCCTTTAAAAAGGATTTATTATTAAATTTCAATTTTCAAATCCTTTACCCTACCAAGGGTAACATTTTCTTTCAAAAGGGTTTTCCTAAAATTTAATTTCCTTTTCAAAACCTTTTTCCAAGGTTTACAATTCCTTTTCCAAGGATTCTCAAGTCTTGAAACCTTTTTCCCATTTTCATATTAGGTGTGTTTAGCTTTCTTAGCCCAACCCCTTACCTCGGGAGGCATTTAACAAACAAACACACGCCTTCATCATGAAGGGTACACACATTCGTAGGTGTAGGCTGTCCACTGCACCCACTTGTGGATCGAAGTATCTTTACCGTCCACCAATATATAAGCATGTCCACTTCGACCTTGGGTCTGAGTGGATGTTCTTGACATCTGACCCTCAGACCCAAAAGCCACTCTATGTCCATATGAGGACAAAGACCTCATCCCAACCCCATTTCATTGTTTATAACCATTTCATTGCTCTCTATTACGACTTATTATGTTATAAGTAATTTTTTAAGACTTTCATCTCATTGGACTTTTTTTAACATTTGAGTTGATCGCTTTAGAAAATTTTATCTCGATCATATGTGACTGCCTTTCCTTTATTGCCATCTCGAGGAATTTCCCACTTTAGGAACTAATTTCATTGGTATTTGAGGATTTCACTCTTGTTCAAAATTTTCATTGGTTGTAGGTTTGTGAAACGGTTCGGTTTTCTCACTTGGTTTGACCGGTTCACTTCCCGATTTTCATTAGCTCAAAAGGGCGGGGTTTACAACTCCTCCCTCCTTTTGGGAGTTTTGTCCCCAAAACTTAATTAGTAACCTTGTATGAGGAATCATTTCCTTTGATGCCCCTTTGGTGTTTGCTTAACATGCAAACTCTTCTCTCGTTCTTTCAATTAGCCCTTTTTACAACCTTCACTGAAGGAATTCCTTTTCCTTTATATTATTTACTCCCTCCACGGAGTCTATCGTAACTAGACATACCTTATTTCAGGGTATATTCTTAGATTCATATTTTTCTTTACTTAGATCTCATTCTTCCCTTGGAGGTTCTATACTCAAAATTGGGAATTCCAAGATACCTAACCATTCTTGTGTCTAGTTTACCTCTTTGGTTATTGAAACCTTTAGCTCGATGTTCTTTCAAGTGTCACGTACTTATTTCCACGGTTTTCTTTTATTATCACTTTTCGCCCTATTTTGACTCTTTCTTCATTTGTTGCTCATTACAACTTTGGTCCAAATTATTATATTTGACATCGTATTACTTATTAGCCAACTCTTCATTACTTTGAGTCATATTCTCCTCGGGGTTGTTGGGCTTACATGCCCTTGCAAGATGGTATTTTCTAGGACCTGTGTCTATCCATTTGATTTCTAGAACATCTCCTGGATTGTCTCTCTTAGCTTTTAGACCTTTCAGGGATCGTATAACTTCATCCCTCTTTTCTTTTGATTGCATTCCTCATCTATCCTTTTTACCATTATCATCTCCTCCATCATGCCTTTAAAGTTACGTCTCACATAACTACATGGATTCCTCTTACCTACTAATCTTTCCCCAACTTCTTTATTGGGTCTTTTCGGTTCCAATTGATTGGGTTTTTCTAATACTATACCGACAAGCTGGGATTCATCCTTTCTTAGGTCCATCCTTGTCCCAATGAAATCCTTTACTCAAGGATTTTACTTTGGCCTTAATCCACTCTTTCACACTTGCCACAACATATCTTAATATGCTTCCTTGGGTTTCTTTCACTTTAGCATGCATTTTATTTGTGAATTTGCCTCCCCACCTCTCGTCACTAGGTTTCGCTTATTCTTAATTACATCATGTATCCTTTGTTAGGATTTCCTTATTTGGGAGGATTCTTACCCTTTTCTCCTATAATTTCTTTTTCATACATCCTTGAAGACACCTAACTTTAAATGATGTCACTTGATGCTATTCTTGTATGCTTACCTTTACTCTTGAGATCCTATGGATAAAAAGTGAAAAAAATTCAAAGGGATTCTAGGCCCACCTTTGGGTCCATTTGGACCCGAGCTTTAGGTCCATTTTTCTGGACCCGAAGCTTGGGTTCAACCAATGGGACTCGTGCCCCCATGAACCAGCCAGTGGGACCCGAGGCTCGAGTAGCGGATCCAATCTATGGACCCGAACCTGAGCACTAACCCAAGCTAACCCAAGGATCCTTTGGTCCACTCAAGTCGGGTAGGGATCCGAGGCTTGGGTCTCGGGTCTCAGGTCCCATTGACATGCCTAGTTGAAAGGTTATTTTGTCAAAAGTGCTCTTCCCTAACTATGTGCCAATATTTAAAATTTTTGGAATACCTTCTTGACGAGAGCTAGAACAGCTCAGATAGGCTAGATGCCTTGGTTTTAGAACTTGTGGGGGCTAAAATGCCCCATTTTGGAAAATCACTTAGAGTGGGCCCAAGGCTAGTTGGCATGAGTAGAAGTTCGTAAACAAACATGTGATATGAAAGCCATGAAAACTCTTAATGAAATGGATATGTGTTTTTGCCAAGATACCAAGATAGGACCGACATACTCGATAGGTTGGCAGCAGTGCGTTAGGGCCAAGTCAACGGACCGACCTAGACAAACTGCTGCAAGTTAGGTTGAGGGTTAGGCCCATTGGACAAGTGGCACCAAAGATAAATGGTTATGTGAAAATTTGTTGTTTGTGCAACCACTTGAGGTTCGGGGCCATCAAGACGTCCAAGAGGGGTAGTGATGTGTTCCAAGGGCTACTGGACGACATGCTGGAGATAAGAGTAGTTTGTTGTGCCAACAGTTAGGGAAGCTCGACATAGCTTCATGTGCATGAGACTGGGGTGGGGTCGAGATGAGGTCTCTGTCCTCATACGGACACAGACTTGATTTCAGGTTTGAGGTCGGATGCCACGAACATCCACTCATTAATAGGGTAGAAGTGGACGGGCTTCTATATAGGTGGCCGGTAAAGTCGCTCCGATGCCACAAGTGGGTGCAGTGGACAGGCTACCCTGCGAATGTGTGATTCCTTCCTGATGAAGAGCGTGTGTTTGATTGTTAAACACACCTAACATGGAAAATGAGGAAAAAGGGTTTTGAAAATAGGAACTTGAGGAAAGAATGTTTTAAAAGAAACAAGGAGTTTGGCACACTCTGATTAAAAATATCTTGTTTTTGGAAACTCTCTCCCAACACCCATTCACTGAGTTGTCAAACTCACCCCCTCCCTTTACCCCTTTTCAAGAAACCAAGGGAAAACCAACCTTAAACATCTATCTATAGCTGAATCATAAGACATGTATGTAAAATTTATATTTAGTTTTGATTAATGTTATTCCAGGAAAGATACAGGTGGAAAGGATGCCTTACTCCTTGTAGTTTAGAGAAGGGGGAAAACCTTTTATAAATCGAGAGATTAGCGAGTTGTTTACGGGGATTCGACCAAACTAGGTCGGGGCATGACATGTACATCATAACCTAGAGGGTCGAACTCGTAGTGTACCGACTGTAGTTACCCTTGGACATGTGGAGAATCAATGACATCTTCCATGTGTCAGTATTGCGAAAGTACGAGCCCGACCCCAGCCATGTGAAAGATCAATCGCTACCAAAGATCAAGGAACACCTGGCCTATGAAGTGGAACACGTTCAGATCCTTGATCGATGTGAGAAAAACCTCTGGAACAAGAGTATCCCCATGGTAAAGATCCTTTGGTGAAATGGTCAAGTGGAGGAGGAAACGTGGAAGGTTGAGTCAACTGTAAATAGTAGATACCCGTAATTGTTTAGTATGTAACAGTTTTGAGGACAAAACTCCTAAAAGGAGGGGAGAGTTGTAAAACTCGTCCTTTAGGACAAAAGAAAACTGGGGAAAATGACCCATAGAGATTTATATGTGAAGAAATGAGCCAATTAATGAATGAAAAATGGTTAATGTGAGAAATCGGAAGATCCCAACAGACCAAAAATTCATAAAAATTGTAAGGAAGAACACGAAACTGGAATTGAGGATAGAACCGAATCGGATCGGGGTAAACTAGACCCGAACCAAACTGAACTGGGATGAACCATAGTGAACCGGTTCAATAATTCATTTTTTTTAGATGGCTTAAAGATGTCAATTTGGGAAATTGAGGCCACAATTAGATAGAAAATAAATTTAGATAAATTTTAAAATTTTAAAATTTTAGAAAACTAGTCGAATTGGGTCTGAATCGGTCAATTTTTGAATTTGGGACAACGAACCCGATTAGACCGGACCGGTCAACGGTCTAACTGGTCAATGGTTAAACAGTCAGCAGACCAGATTGATCAATGGTTAACGATGCCCAGTCAACAGCCACGTAGACACATGGAACAATGTCAAGCTGCCATGTGTCCCGTCAATGGGTCAACAGCTGACGCGGCAAACAAGCTGGACCTCCATGTTTGAAAAACTAGCCAATCACAGTGCGTCACATGGCATGACCGCCACGTCATCATCTTTAACCTTCAACAGCTAATAGAGAGAACAGAGGAGAGAGAGAGGCCGAAAAAGCTGGACTCTTAAACGACTCGAAAAACTCTCCAGTCCGGTCGCCTGCAACCGAGTTGGATGCTGAGTCTTACGCTGGCGGGTAGCCTGAACAGTTACTATGCTGAGTCCTCTACCCAGCCCCACCTTCATATCAGCTTGAGAGACATCGAGGAGGAATGAGGAGGCTCGAACAGTACCACCACTCCTCGGCCAGGAAACTGCCTAACCCTCTGCCGCCACTTTGAGCTTTCCCACGGCTAATTGCGGCCAAACTAGACCCCCTTCAAGCCACCTAGAGATGTCCCAACCTTCCCCCGAGCTAAGAAGGTAAACTCCCTCCGCCGCCCTTCATTGAAAAATACTGTTCATGGTCAAATTCTGCAAGACCTTTAACATTGAAATTCATACGAATGAGGTCATCAATTGAGACGTAGTTTGTTCTAGGGAGGATCCTCACGACAAGAGCAACGCAGTGGTAGTCAAAGCACCGATGTCATGCCTCGACCCAGTTTGGTCGGATCCCCGTGAACAACCTGCCACTCTCACGGTTTATTAAAGGGTTTCCCCTTATTATAAACCGTAAAGAGGCGTCCTTTATACCTACACCTTTCCTGGAATAACATAACTCAAGATTGCATCAAATTTTAAATCAAATGTACATGTCTCACAGGTGTCTTATTGATGGTCCTTAAGGGTAGGCTTTCCAAAATTTCCCAAAAAAGGATATAGGGGAGGGGTGAGTACAACTACTTAGTGAATGGGTTTTCAAAAGTTTGGACTTTTAAGAAAACATTTTATTATTGGAGTGTGCTAGACTCCTTTCTTTCAAAAATCCCTTTATTCAAAAATCTCGGTTTTTCCACCATTTCTTATTTAACCACGGTGTGTCATCACCCAACACACATCCTTCATCATGAAGGTCAAACACACATTCGCAGGCCAGTACGACCACTGAACCCACTTGGGGCTTCGGAGCAACCTTACCGGCCATCCAGATAGAAGTACGTCCACTTCTACCCTGAGAATAAGTGGATGTTCATGACATCCAACTCTCAATCCCAAAATTAATTCTTCATGTCCATATGAGTACAGAGACCTCATCCCGTCCCCACCCCGGTCTCAAGTGCTTTGTGCTACTCCAAATTTCGCACAGTCACCTGGTACGACGAACTGCCCTTATACCCACCAGGTTGTCCAATGCCCTTAGGACGCATTACTACCCCTCTTGGGCGTCTTTATGGTCTCGTACTCACAGTGTATGCACAATCAATATTTTTCTCATTACGCCATAAAATATGTGATGCCACTGGTCCAACGGCCCTGACTTTCAACTCAACCTGCAATTGTTTGTCTTGACTGGTCCGTCGACCTATCATGTCACACTACAGCTAGTTGACTAAGTATGTCGGTCCTATCTTGGTACCATGGCCAAACAATTCATTTATTTAAAGTTTTATGGCATATAACTCATATTTGTTTACAAGCTCCTACTTGTGCCAACTGGCCTTGGGTCCACTGTACGAGATTTTCAAAATCGGGCATATTAGTGCCTAAGTTCCAAAACCGAGGCCCCCGGCCTAAAAGAGCTATTCGAGCTCCCATCAAAAAGGTCTCCCAAATAGTTTAAGTATTGGCACACAGTCAGGGGAGAGCACTTCCGACAAAATATTTTTTCAATTGTCCATTATACCAACCGGGTATAAGGACATCTCCGCTCATAATCGATGAACGGGTTTTCAACATCCTTCGAGGAAGTTTTATCATACCAACTGGGTATGATCTACTTACGACCGATAAGTAGTTTTTCCGTATGGTTTTCACATCACTCTTCTAAGTTTAAAATACCACATAGTAGTGGGTTTTCATTCCGATGTACTTATCATTCCCAACCAGGTATGATATAAAATCCCACTCACAACCAGTAAGTGGATTTTAAATTTAAGTTGTGCTCATCATCCCAACCGGGTATGACGTCAGTAAATCCACTCACCCGTTAATGTAGTGAATTCCACTAGACTGGTTCTTTGTATTCACACGAGCTTCTCCTTGTTGGCGTCCCCGGTACTTCATGTTCCTACACGATATGAACATCTCGGCCCATTATCTTTTGGCCTAACAACCTTCATTCATTCCAAATGAATGAGAAAGTCAAACTTTCATTTATTTGCAATTAGGTCCCCAAAGTTATTTATCTTTAACTTTAATTCCCTAATGCCGATTTTTCCTCAAATTGAGTCCCAAAACTTTTAAAATTTCTCATATGACCTCAATTTAATCCATTTCACAAAAAGGGGATTAATTTCCCAAATTTCCAATTTGGTCCCCCAACTTTTCCAAAATTACCATTTTGCCCTTCCTTTACAAAAATGGTAAGTTTCACCCCAAAAATTCTAAAATTCCTCAATTGGCCCTCTAACATTTTTATCATGCCCAATTGACCCTCTATTTTATGAAATTACATATTGGTCCCTCAAATTTTCGAAAATCCCCAATTTTTCCCCCAATTCCAACTCTTTAACACAGTCGAATTTGATTTCATCAAATTGACCGATCAAACACCTCTAATAGTTGAAATTGAAGTTGACATTGAGTTTCTCCATGTTCATACAATTCCATAGAACTTTGAATCGTGAGTTTTAACATCGAAACGAGCTCAAATGGAGCTTCGCCGAAAAATAGACTATAGAGAGAGAAAGCTTCGATTACTCACCGGTGAGGGCACGGCAGTCTGAGCTTTCAATCTGGGCAGATAGCTCTCATCTTGAGGTTTATCCTAGAATCAATCAATTGATGTCGAATTGAGTTAGAATTTTATCATTGAAATTATGTCGGTTCTCCCTCTAGCACCGGCCGGAAATTATATAGGGCAGGCAAATTGGCTTACCTTTCAGTCCTAATTCGGCCGTAGGAGGGCTAAGAAAGTGTTGGGAAGGCCTGGTTTGGCCTAAGGAGGGCTTGAAATGGCTTATTTCAACTCGGCCGAAACAAGGTAGCTTCAGTCCGCCTAAGTAGCTTCACTGTTTCATCACGATAGCATTTCTCCGACAACCCTCGGAGCAAATAGAGACTATAAGCGTGTAGTTGACTTCTTCCCCATTCTAAAGAACCCAACCTCGCCTTGTTTGGCTCAGAAAAGTGCCCATATCGGAGCTCTGGTTCAAGTTTCACCGAAAAACTAAGTAATTGAGAGAATGTGAGCTTTTCAGGTGTATAGAGGATGAATGGGGAGGGGCTCTTTATATAGGAAGCTCGGGGACCCGTTGGTCATCCGTTTGGCACCTTCATGACAACCATTGATGGCCCGAAATATACCGAACATAAATGTTTCTTCTTTGTCGGTGCTGCTTCGATTTCCCGGTGAGTGAACAGTGCTGTCATCCTGAGGAAGAAGATGACTGTTCTTAACCGGACCGGACCTATTTGAACCGGGTTCGAAGCTTAAATCGGTAAGTTCACCCCTCATTCGACCGAGTTTTTCAAATCTAAAAATTTCTAAATTTATCTAAATTCATTTTCTACTAATGGTGGCCTCAAATCTCAATTTTGAATTATTTAAGCCACCTAGAAAAATGAATTTAGCATCCGGTACAAGAGTGGTTCAAACCATTCCAAACTGGTTGGATCCGGTTCACTTGAACCGGTTTGGTTTTCATCCCCAATTCCTTCACAAGTCCATTTCCATGCCTTTTGTGACTCCTTGGGTCACTTAGGGTCCATAAAATTCCCGGTTTACCATCTCTTTATCGATTGCAGTTCATAAACCGACTTGGTCCTTAAACCAGTTCAATCCGGTTTGGGTCCGGTTCACCCGAACCGATCTGGTTTTTCTCTCTCATTTTGTTCTAAGGTTCCTTCCCAAGGTTTATAAATCTCTTCGGGTAATAAGGTTTTCTTACTCGTTTTGACCGATTTTTTTTCCCAATTTTCCTTGACTCAAAAGGGCGGGGTTTACATTCGATCACCGAACCCTCATCGATAAGATATCAAAGCTTTATCTCTCTAGACTGTATTTTCTGGCAAAGCTCTATTTGAGCTCATTTTTTAGCCAAATGAAGTAGTTCAGGGCTTAAAATGACAAGGAAAACATAAATAAGGTGATTTAAATCATGAATTGGGACAATTAACCACATTTTGATGATCAATTTGGGGCCAAAGTGCAAATTTTGAGAAATTTCGGCAAATTAGGGATTTTTCCCAAATTGGGGGGCGAATGGCAAATTGATAAAATTAAGGGCATTTTCATGAAATTCCCTCCCAATTGAGGGCCAATTGGGCAAATTGGATAAATTGTAGGACCAATTTACAAAGTTTGAGAAGTTTGGGGTCAAATTGTAATTATGGGGAAATTAGTGACTAAATGGAAATTTTGGAAAATTTAAGGGCTGATGGGTGATTTTGATAAAACTAAGGACCTATGAAGGATAATTGGAAATCCTAGGGCTTAATTGAAACTAAGGAGCAAATGAGGATCCAAAGGTAAAAGCACAAACCTTAGGGACCAAATTGCAATTAAGGCAAAATATGAAGGCCTATATGCAAATGCCCAAAAAGATACGGTCTCTTAGTCAAGTATCCTAATATGGATATTTGTGTTGTGTAGGAGTAGACTACTCGAACACTGGCTTCCGAAAGTAGGCCGCGAGTCTAGACTCCGCTAGGAGAAAACCATCGAAATTACCGGGTGAGTGGGAATCGCTATAATGTCCATTCTGGTTGGAATGACGGTTATTTTGAAAATGATTTTTCTCAAAATTAGCCTCCCCTAACTTGATGACTATGCTTAAAATATTTGGGAGCTAATTTCGGGACGTAGGCTTAGTATACCAGTGGGCCCAAGGCCGATGGATACGGGGATGAACCTGTCCAGAACTAGTATGTGATGAACGATGCTAAAAGAAACAAATAATGGGCAATATTGTGTGTGATACATGTTGAGCCAAGTCCGAGTTGTTAAGCTTGTTGGGCCAAACCATTGCTCTATCGAAGCCAAGTCGTCGAACTTGTTGGGTCAAAATGCATAGGCCGAAGCCAAGCTAATATACTATTGTGATATAGGGCCAAAGATAAAGGCTATAACTTAAAAGACTATTGATTATGCATGCACTACGAGATTCGGGCCATCAAGACACCTAGCATGAGGTAGTGATGGAGCCCAAGGACTGTTGCACAACCTAGTGTGCATAAGGGCGGTATGTCATCCAATAGGTCATGAAGCTCGAGGAGCTTACTATGCATTAAGACAGAGGTAGTAGGGGAAAGGAGGTCTCATCCCACAAAGCGGACATGGTGAAGTGGTCAGAGTTTGAGGGTCGGACTACTAATGTCCACTCAAACTCCGGATAGAGGTAGTGCACCTCAATCAGGGTGGATGGTAAAGGCGAGCCGGTCCACAAGTAGAATGGTCGGGGACCATTCTATGAATGTGTGATCCCTTCTATGATAGGAGGGCGGTTATTGATCATGTGAATAGAAATATTGGGAAGGAAATCGCAAATGAACTATCAAACATTTGAAAATGATGAATTGGACATTTCTAAAAGGATTTTTCCCCACAAATTGAGTTGTCAAACTCACCCCCTCTCTTTAAACATTTGTAGGAAGGAACTTGACTACACTAGCCTCTCCCTCTCTAGAACCTATCTCAAGTATAAGAATTTACCATTTCAGTTTTCTTTAATGTTTTCGAGGGAACACATGACAGGTACTACGCCTAACTCTCTTTGATCTTCTAGAGGGATCCCTCTTAGAGGTCTGGAAGAGTGGAGGGTTGATCACAAGGCCTTGACCAAATTGGGTTGGGGCGTGACAACTACAGTGGTATCAGAGATTGTGTTTTCCCGGATGCATTAACAAGACTTTATAACATAAATACTAATCAAAGAAAATTTTACCCCAGCTATGGCACCTAAGAGAGGAGTTAAGAGAATGAGGGCGGCGATTGTTGATTTCGCTAGAAACCCCCTCCCTGAGGTAGAATTCCTAGGAGCTCCATTAGCCCCACAGGGCATTAGCTCTGAAGACCAGAGGCTATATGAGGAATTCATAAGGGTGTTCAGGGAACCCCACCTCTGGCACAAGACTTGCTACAGAAAGGGTGTAAAGTATTCCTCACTTAGATCACTTACAAGGATCCATTGGGAAAGGAGTTAGTCGAAATCCCGATAGCCAACCATTATCCCGATGTCTTCCTAGAGGAACTAACTGGCTTACCCCTAGATTATCAACTCTGAAATTGATCTGCAGTCAGGATTTCATCAACTGAAAATTCGGGAAGAGGACATACAGAAAAACTGCATTTCAATCACAATATGGGCATTACGAGTTAAGGGAAATGCTCTTTGGGCTGACACGCACTCACAACCTTCATGGACCTGATGAACTGGGTGTTTCAACCATACTTGGACAAGTTTGTCATCGTATTTATAGACAACTTCCTCATCTACTCCTGAACCCAAGAAGAGCAACGTGCGCACCTAAAAATAACCCTGAGTACCCTGCGGGAAAACCGGTTATACACCAAGTTCTCTAAGTGTGAATTTTGGCTACAAGAAGTGGGCTTCCTGGGGCAAATTGTCATGCCCCGACCCGGTTTGGTCGGATCCCCGTGAGCAACCCGCCACTCTTCCCAGTTTACTAAGGGTTTTCCCTTCTTTTAAATCCAGGAGGAGTAACGCGTCCTTTAAACCTGTCCCTTTCCTGAAAAAACATTATATATAATTGAAAAATAGACATTCAAGATTTTATAGTTCCTATATAGGGAAATCTTTAAGATTGATTTTCCCTTATTTTCCTGAAAGGGGTAAAAGGGAGGGGTGAGTTCTACAACTTAGTGAGCAGGGGTTAGGAGTGAGTTTTCTTAAACAAAACAACCTTAATCAGAGTGTGCCAAGCTCCTTATTTTCTTTTAAAATATCATTTCCTCAGATAAAGGTTTTTAAAACCTTACCCTACCGAGGGTGACATTTTCAAGTTAGAGTGTGTTAGACCCCTTAATTTCCATTAGATTTTCTCCACTTTAAAAAAAATCTCGGTTTTTCATCATTTCTTATTAATCATGGTGTGTCATCACCCAACACACATCCTTTATCATGAAGGTCAAAACACATAATCGCAGGCCAACCGGTCCACTGAACCCACTTGTGGCGTCGGAGCGACTTTACCGGACACCTAGATAGAAGCACGTCCACTTCTACCCTGAGAATGAGTGGATGTACGCGACATCCGACCATCAATCCCAAAATCAATTCTCCGTGTCCGTATGAGGACAAAGACCTCATCCCGACCCCACCCTGGTCTTGTGTGCTTGAAGCTATGTCAAGCTTCACAAGGTCACCTGGTCCGACTAACTGCCCTTATATCCACCAGGTCATCCAGGGCCCTAGGACACATCACTACCCCTCTTGGGCAACTTGAAGGTCTCGTACACACAGTGCATACACAATTAGTATTTTCACATCAAGCCTTATAATTTGTGGTGCCACTGGTCCAACGGCCCCGACCTTCAACTCAACCTGCACCTATTTGTCTTGACTAGTCTAGAGACCTGTCATGTCGCACTGCCACTAGTTGACTGAATATGTTGGTCCTGTCTTGGTACCATGGCCAAACAATTCATTTATTTAAATTTTTATGGCATATATCTCATATTTTTTTATGAGTTTCTGCTCATGTCCACTAGCCTTGGGCCCACTGTACGTGATTTTCCAAAACCGGGCATATTAGCCCCCAAGTTCCAAAACTGAGGCTTATAGCCTAACAGAGCTATTCAAGCTCTCGTCAAGAAGGTCTCCCAAATCAATTAAGCAGTGGCACACAGTCAGGGGAGAGCACTTCCAACAAAATATGTTTTCAACTATCCATCATACCGATCGGGTATAAGGACATCTTCGTTCATAACCAATTAACGGGTTTTCCACTTCCTTCGAAGAAGTTTCATCATACCAACCGGGTATGATCTACTTACAACCAGTAATTAGTTTTTTCGCGTGATTTTCACATCACTCATCTAAGTTGTGATGTTTAAAATACCACTAAGTAGTGGGTTTTCATTTCCAGGTACTTATCATCCCCAACCGGGTATGATATAAAATTCTACTCACAACCGATAAGTGGTTTTTAACTTAATTTGCTCATCACCCCAACCGGATATGATGTTAATAAGCCAACTCATGGTGACTTCTAATTTAGAAAAGGTGCTCATCATCCCAACTGGGTATGATGTGCATAACCCACTCACTATGACTTCTAATTTAGAAAAGGTATTCATCATGCCAACCGGGTATGATTTGAATAACCCACTCACCCATTAACCATGGCGTGTTCATCCATGGTTGGTTTTCCAAGTTGACGCGAGTTTTCTCTTGCTGGCATTCCGATCACACTTGTCCCGTTGGAGGTGCGACGGTCCAAGCTTTCTATCGAGAAAGGTAGCTCTCTTCCTAAAGTATCTTCTAGGATCAGGAATTCCTACTATTGACCTTTTAGCATCGTTGAGGTCGTATCAAGGTTGTGGGGATGTTGGGAGAGCTCGGTTTGGCTAGAGGAGGGCTGAATTCGACTAATTTTAGATAGGCCGAAACAAGGTAGCTTTGGTTTACCAAAGATGTTTCACTATTTGATTATGTTGGCGCTTCTTTGGCGATCCTCAGATCGAATGGAGGTTGCTATTAGATAGCTGACTTCCTCCGAAATCTAAAGAGCCCGACCTCTCCTTCTAAGGTTAATAAAAATGCCTAAGTCAAAGCTCGGGTTCGAGCTTCACCGAGAAATGGAGTATTAGAGAGAGAAAGGAGTTTTCAGGTGTGAGGAGAATAAAAGGGGATGAGCTCTTTATTTAGGAGTAGAATTGTGTATTAAAATGGGGAGAATTTATTACTACGGTATTAATGTTGTCATTATTCTCAGGAAATTGATGGGTATTTATTAGTATTAATTCCAATAATTAAATATATGTATTAAATTATTGGTATTAATTTCAATAAATAAATATAGATATTTATGATATTTAAATATATATATATATATATTTATCTCCTTATTTTCACCTAATAATTTACACTTTTCATTTTATTTATTCCAATTATATCAATTAAATTTTAAACTTATAATATAATTTCATAAACTATTTTTGACCGAAATTTCGGGTTACTAAAAAAATAACTTTTCAAGAGCTCACCCATCCTAGCACTACTCTTACCCAAGCACACTTAACTTCAATGTTTTGATAGGATCTGATACATTAGTGCTAGTATGTTATTATATTTTGGGTTACTAAAAAAATATGGTTTGACAACTATTGAGGGGATGCAACATGAATAATTCCCAATAGGTCACCCATCCTAGCACTACTGTCGCCAAGCACGCTTAAATTCGAAGTTCTAAAGGGATCCTGCATTAGTGCTAGTATGTTTTTAATTTTGGATTACTAAAAAAATATAGTTTGACAACTATTAAGGGGATGCAACATGAATACTTCCCAATAGGTCACCCATCCTAGCACTACTGTCGCCAAGCACGCTTAAATTCGAAGTTCTAAAGGGATCCTGCATTAGTGCTAGTATGTTTTTAATTTTGGATTATTAAAAAAATATGATTTGTCAATTATTAAAAGGGTGTACACTTAACTTCGATATTTTGTTAGGATCTGGTGCATTAGTGCTAGTATGTTATTACATTTTGGTTTACTAAAAAAATATGGTTTGACAACTATTAAGGGGATGTAACATGAATACTTCCCAATAGGTCACCCATCCTAGCACTACTGTCGCCAAGCACGCTTAAATTCGAAGTTCTAAAGGGATCCTACATTAGTGCTGGTATATTTTTAATTTTGGATTTCTAAAAAAAATATGGTTTGACAACTATTAAGGGGATGCAACATGAAAACTTCCTAATAGGTCACCCATCCTAACACTACTGTCACCAAGCATGCTTAAATTCAAAGTTCTAAAGTGATCCTACATTAGTGCTGGTATGTTTTTAATTTTGGATTACTAAAAAAATATGATTTGTCAACTATTGAAAGGGTGCACGCTTAACTTCGATGTTTTGATAGGATCTGGTGCATTAGTGCTAATATGTTATTACATTTTGGGTTACTAAAAAAATATGGTTTGACAACTATTGAGAGGATGCAACATGAATACTTCCCAATAGGTCACCCATCCTAGCACTACTCTCACTGAGCACGCTCCCTACATAAATAGGGGATGAAAAATGAATACTTTCCAAGAGGTCACCCATCCTAACACTACTCTAGCCCAAGCACACTTAACCTTAGAGTTTTGATAGGATCCGATGCATTAGTGCTAGTATGTTATTTAATTTTGGGTTACTAAAACAATATGGTTTGACAACTATTAAGAGAATGCAAAATGAATACTTCCCGAGGTCACCCATCCTAACACTACTCTTGCCCAAGCACACTTAACCTTGGAGTTTTAATAGGATCAGATGCATTAGTGCTATTATGTTATTTAATTTTGGGGTTACTAAAACAATATGGGTTGACAACTATTGAGAGAATGCAAAATTAATACTTCTCGGGAGGTCACCAGTCCTAGCTCTACTCTCACACAAGCACGTTTAACTTTGGTATTCTAATGGGATCGGGTTCATCTGAACCAATTTGGTTTTTCTATTCTAAATTTTTTTTTTGGTTACTATAAACACGGTGTTACACATATAGTGTCCAAGGACAGAGTGAAAGTGGATCCAGCCAAGATAGAGACCATCTCAAATTGGAAAGCTCCCACCAACCCAATTGAGGTACATAGCTTCCTCGGCCTCGTTGGGTACTACCGGAAGTTTGTGGAAGACTTCTCCAGGATTGCAAATCCATTAACTCCCTTCACAAGGAAGGGAGTGGACTATAAGTGGGACGCCAAGTGTGAGTAATCCTTCCAAGAGCTTAAATCCCGATTAACAATGCCCCTAGTATTGGCCTTATCTGACGCGAACGCCGAGGAGTACACTATATATAGTGATGCATCCGGACAAGAATTGGGATGTGTCCTGATGCAATAGGGGAAAATTATTACCTATGCCTCATGATAGCTAAAGCCCCATGAGAAAAATTATCCCAACCATGACCTCAAGCTGGCAGCCATAGTGTTCGCCCTCAAGATATTGCGTCACTATTTGTATAGAGTGAAATGACGCATCTACACTAACCACAAGAGCTTGAAATACTTCCTAACTGAAAAGGAGCTCAACCTATGGCAGAGGAAGTGGCTAGAGTTGGTAAAGGACTACGACCTGACAATCGAGTACCACCCTAGTAAGACAAACATGGTAGCAGATGCACTCAGCCGCAAGTACCACACAGGAGTGGCCTCGGTAAGTACTAGCTACCAACCCTTATTAAGCCAACTGCACAGCTTAAGAGTGGACCTCAACTCGGATGAGGACCGAGGTAACCTAATGGGTAACCTAGTCATAAGACCTGGCCTAGTGGACCAAATACGGTCTCTACAAAAGGAAGACAAGGAGCTCCATCCCCATTGGAAAGATATTGTGGATGGCCCAGCCTAAGACATCATGGTAAGGAGCAACGGGGTAATGACCTTTAAAGGAAGGGTTTGGGTACCGAACCACCGGGAATTAAAAAGAGGGATACTGGAGGAGGCACACGACTCAATGTACGCTATACATCCAAGTCGTACCAAGATGTATCACACCTTGAAACAGGGATACTGGTGGAAAGGGATGAAGAGGGACATCACTGAGTACGTGGCCAGATGCTTGTCATGCCAACAAATTAAGGTCGAACACTAGAAACCCTCAGTACTACTGCATCCTCTCTAGATTCTCGAGTGGAAATGGGAGCATATCACCATGGATTTCGTGACCGGGCTGCCAATAACAAGAAGATGTCAAGATGCCATATGGGTTATCGTGGATCAACTAACCAAGTCCGCACATTTCTTACCCATCCAGATTACAGACCCGGTAGAAATGTTGGCCGCCCTATACATGGGGAGATCATACGGCTCAATGGGGTCCCTGTAAGCATAGTATCGGATCAGGACCCGAGGTTTACCTCTCAGTTTTGGCCCAGCCTACAAGCTGCCCTTGGGACTAGACTCCACATGAGCACCACTTTTCACCCTCAGATGGATGGACTGTCAGAACGGACCATTCACACCCCATAAGACACGCTTCGGGCTTGCGTTCTAACAATAAATAAGGGTTGGGAGGATTACCTATGTCTCATGGAATTCTCATATAACAACAACTACTAGGCCAGCATCCAGATGGCATCCTACGAGCGACCTTGTTGCACCCCCTCCCCACCCCCACCCCACCACCCCCCCACCCCCCACCCTCCAGCGCATTCTAAAAGAAGGTAAGGGAAAGAAAACTCGAGAAGGTTGAGTTGATAGAGGATGCATCTGATAAAATTCGGATAATAAGGAGATGACTCAAGGCAGCTCAGGATAGGCAAAAAAGTTATGTCGACCACCATAGAAAGGACCTGGAGTTCGAGGTCAGGGATTGAGTATTCCTTAAGGTGTCACCGTGGAAGGGAATACTCTAGTTTCAGTAGAGAAGGAAGTTAAAATCGAGGTACATAGGTCTCTACACCATAACCTAGAGGGTCGAACTCGTAGCCTACTGACTAGAGTTACCCCTGGACCTGTAGAGAATCCACGACGTCTTCCTTGTGTCAGTACTATGAAAGTATAAGCCCGACCCCAGCCATATGCTAGATCAACTACAACTTGAGATCGAGGAAGACCTGACCTATGAAGTGGAAGCCATACGAATCCTTGACCGGCATGAGAAAAACCTCCAGGATAAGAGTATCCTCATGGAAAATGTAAACCCCGCTCATTGGAGTTAAGGAAAACCGAGAAAAGAACCGGTCAAACCAAGTGACAAAATCGAACCGGTTCATCAATCCAATCATCGAGAATGGGCAAATTGGGGAATTTACAACTCTCGAGTGACCCAAAAGGGTTCATAAACCTTGGAAAATAACCTTAGGACAAATTGAGAGAGAAAAACCAGACTGGTTCAGGTGAATCAAATCCGAAACGGATTGAACCAGTTTATGAACCGAGCCGGTTTATGAACTGGAATCGATAGAGAGAGGGCAAACAGGGAAATTTATGGATCTCAAGTGACCTAAAAAGTCACAAAAGTCATGAAAAAAGACTTTAGGATGAATGGGGGATGAAAACCAAACCGGTTCAGGTGAACTAGATCCAAACCGAATTGAACCAGTTTGGACCAGTTTGAACCAATATTGAACCGAATGCTAAATTCATTTTTCTAGGTGGCTTAGAAAATTCAAATTGAGAATTGAGGCCACCAATTGATAGAGAACAAATTTAGAAATTTTTAATTTTGAAAAACTCAGTCGAATTGGGCCTAAACCGGCCGATTTAAGCTTTGAACTCGATTCGGACCAATCCGGTCTGGTTCGAAACAGTGTCATCTTCTTCATTCAAATGACAACACTGTTCACTCGCTGAAAAATCGAACCAGCACCGACGAAGAGAAAACGTTTATGTCGGGCTAAAATCAGCCAATTCGATCCCTACTTAGGCCAAACCAAGCACATCCAACACCTCCCTAGTCCTCCTACGGCCAAATTAGGAAGGAAAGCTAAGCTAATTTGGCTCCCCTCTGTAATTTCCGACCGGTGCTAGAGAGAACCGGCAGAATTTAGATGAAAAAATTCTCACTCAATTCGGCATCAATTGATAGAATTCTTGATCCTAGGAGAAAACTCAGGAAGAGAGCTATCTACCTAGATTGAAGGCTCGGACCGCCACGTCGCCGACGGTGAGCATTCAAAGCTTTCTCTCTCTACATTCTATTTTTCTAGCGAAGCTCTATTTGAGCTCATTCTAGTGTCAAATTGTGCGATTAAAAATGCAATTGAAACGTATAAAGATGTAGGAACTCAAATTTAAATACAATTTCAACAATTAAACATGTTTGATTGGTAAATTTGATGAAATCAAATTCGATTGTGTTGGAAAGTTGAAATTGGGGGGAAAATTGAGGGTTTCAAAAATTCAAGGGACTAAAATACAATTTTATAAAATTGAGGGCCAATTGGGCATGATAAGAGTGTTGGAGGACTAATTGAGCAAATTTTGGAATTTTGGGGTAAAACTTACTATTTTTGTAATGGAGGGGCAAAATAGTAATTTTGGAAAAATTAAAAACCAAATTGAAAATTTGGAAAATTGAACACTTTTTTATGAATTTGAATAAATTGAGGTCCCAAGATGAATTTTAAAAGTTTTTGGACTCAATTTGAGGAAAAACTGGCATTAGCGACTTAAAGTTAAAGAGAAATAACTTTAGGTACCAAATTGCAAATAAATAAAAAGTTTGGTTTTCTCATTCATTTGGGATGAATGAAGGCTATTAGGCCAAAGGATAATGAATCGAGATGTTCATATCATGTAGGAACATGAAGTACCGGGAACACTAGCAAGGACAAGCTCGCGTGAATACAAAGAACTGGTCTATTGGAATTAACTGCATTAACGGGTGAGTGGATTATTCACATCATACCCGGTTGGGATGATGAGCACCTTATCTTAATTGGAAGCCACTGTGAATGGGACTTTTAACATCATACCCGATTGGGGTGATGAGCAAATTAAGATAAAAACCACTTATAGTTGTGAGTGGGTTTACTAACATCATACCTGGTTGGGATGATGAGCACAACTTAAAGTTAAAAACCATTTACCGGTTGTGATTGGGATTTTATATCATACCCGGTTGGGAATGATAAGCGTATCGGAATGAAAACCCACTATTATCTAATATTTTAAACATCACAACTTAGAAGAGTGATGTGAAAACTATATGGAAAAACTACTTACCAGTTGTAAGTAGATCATACTCAGTTGGTACGATGAAACTTCCTCGAAGGAAGTTGAAAATCCGTTCATCGGTTATGAGCGGAGATGTCCTTATACTCGGTCGGTATAATGGACAGTTAAAAATATAATTTTTTCAAAAGTGCTCTCCCCTAACTGTGTGTCATTGCTTAAACTATTTGGGAGAGCTTTTTAACGGGAGCTCGAATAGCTTTTATAGGCTGGGGGCCTCGGTTTTGGAAATTGGGGGCTATTATGCCCAGTTTTGAAAATATCAAACAAGTGGGCCATGGGGGCACAAGCAGGAGCTCATAAACAAACATGAGATATGTGCCATAAAACTTTAATAAATGAATTGTTTGGCCATGTTACCAAGATAGGACCAACATACTTAGTCAACTAGTGGCAGTGCGACATGATAGGTCTCTGGACCAGTCAAAACAAACAGCTGCAGGTTAAATTGAGGGTCGGGGCCGTTGGACCAGTGGCACCATAGATTATATGGCATGATAAGAAAATACTATTTGTGCATGCACTATGATTACGAGATCATCAAGATGCCCATGAGGGGTAGTGATACATCCTAATGGCCTTGGACCACCCGGTGACTATAAGTGCAATTCATCATACCAGGTGACCGTGCAAAATTTGGAGTAGCACTAAGCACATGAGACCGGGGTGGGGACGGGATGAGGTCTCGGTCCTCATACGGACACAAAAAATTGATTTCGGGATTGGTCTCGATCCACATTCTTAGGGTAGAAGTGGATGTGCTTCTATTTAGGTGGTCGGTAAAGTCGCTCTGAAGACACAAGAGAGTTAAGTGGTCATGCTGGCCTACAAATGTGTGTTTGACCTTCATGATGAAGGATGTGTGTTGGGTGATGACACACTGTGATTAATATGGAAATGGTGGTAAAAACTGAGATTTGAATTAAAAGAATTTTTTAAATAAAGGAGTTTGGCACACTCCAATACAAGTCTTTTTCATAAAAGTAACAGTTTTTGAAAAAAAACCCATTCACTAAGTAGTCGTACTCACCCCTCCCTTATATCCCTTTCAAGAAATTTCGGAAAGCCTACCCTTAAAGATCCTCAACTAAGATGCATGTAAGACAGGTATGACAAATTTTAAATATTACAGTTTTGATTTATGTTATTCCAAGAAAAGGTGCAGGTTTAAAGGGGGCCTTACTCTTTACGATTTATAATAAGGGGAAAATCCTTTAATAAACCGGGAGAGTGGCGGGTTGATCACGGGGATTCGACCAAACTAGGTTGGGGCATCACATGAATGATTTGTTTGGCCATGGTACCAAGATAGGACCGATATACTCGATGGACTAGCGACAGTGCGACATGACAGGTCGACGGACCAGTTGAGACAAACAGTTGTAGGTCGAGTTGAGGGTCGAGGCCATTGGACCAATGGCACCACAGATTAAATGGCTTATGTGAAAAACTGTTGATTTGTGCATGCACTAATGTTACGGGACCTTCAAGACGTCCAAGAAGGGTAGTGATGCATCCTAAGGCTCTAGACGACATGGTGGAGATAAGGGTAGTTAGTCGTGCCAATAGTCTTGGAAGCTCGACGTAGCTTCATGCGCATGAGACCGGGGTGGGGACGGGATGAGGTCTCTATCCTCATACAGACACGGAGTTTTGTTATGGGATTAAGGGTCGGATGTCGCTTACATCCACTCATTCTCAGGGTAGAAGTGGACGTGCTTCTATCTAGGTGGTCGGTAAAGTCGCTCCAATGCCACAAGTGGGTATAGTGGATGGACTGGCTTGCGAATGTGTGTTCCCTAAAGGACGTGTGTTGGTTGATAAACACACATGTTATGATTGTGGATTGAGAAATGGCTATGAAAACTGAGCTTTTGAAAATGAGAAATTTAAAGAAATTAAGAAGTTAAAAAAATTAAAACTTCATCTTTTTTAAAATACCCATTCACTGAGTTCTAGAAACTCACTCACCATTTTTATCCATTTTCAGGAAATAGAGAAATGACTAGGGATAACACCAAGGCTTACCCTCTTTCAGGTATGCTTAAATTCTCTTAAGCTTGTATTTTATTTTATATATGTTATTCTAGGGAATAAGGTTGAAATTATGCCTAGCTCCTCTTTAGTTAAAAAAGGGGGAAACCCCTCTTGAACCAAGAGAGCGGCGGGTTGTTCACGAGGATTCAACCAAATCGAGTCGAAGCATGACACAAAATATGAGGGCCTATATGCAAATGCCCAAAAAGATACAGTCTCTTAGTCAAGCATCCTAATATGGATATTCATGCCATGTAGGAGCAGACTGCTTGAATGTCAGCTTCCTGAAGCATGTCACGAGGCCAGACTCCACTAGGACAGACCCATCAAATTTACCGGGTGAGTGGGAATCGCTATAACGTCCATTCTGGTTGGAATGACTGTTCTTTTGAAAATGATTTTTCTCGGAATTAGCCTCCCCTGACTGGGTGACTCTGCTTAAAATGTTTGGAAGGTAATTTCGAGGCATAGCTCGATATACGAGTGGGCCCAAGGCCGATGGATATGTGGATGAACCCGTCCAGAACTAGTATGTGATGAATGATGCTAAAAGATCCAAATAATGGGCAATATTGTGTATGATACCCGCCAAGCCAAGTCTGAGTTATTAAGCTTGTTGGACCAAACTGCTGCTTTGCCGAAGCTAGGTTGTCGAACCTGTTGGGCCAATATGTGTGGGCCAAAGCCAAGCAGATAGATCGTTGTGCTGAAGGGCCAAAGATAAAGGCTATAACTTAAAAGATAGCATCATGACACCTAGCATGAGATAGCGATGGAGCCCAAGGATTGTTGGATGACCTATGGTGCATAAGGGCGGGATGTCATCTAGTAGGTCGTGAAGTTTAAGGAGCTTCATGCGCATTGAAACCGAGGCAATATGGGAAAGGAGGTCTCGTCCCACAAAGCGGACATGGTGAAGTGATCAGAGTTTGAGGGTCGGACTATTGATGTCCACTCAAACTCCAGGTAGAAGCAGTGCACCTCTATTAGGGTGGACGGTAAAGGCGCTGTGGTCCACAAGTGGAATGGTCTGGGACAATTCTGCAAACGTGTGATCCCTCCTATGATAGAAGGGCGGTTATTGATAATGTGAATAGAAAAATCAGGAAGGAAATTGCAAATTAACTATCAAGCATTTGAAAATATCAAATTGGACGTTTTCTAAAAAGATTTTCCCCCACTCACTGAGTTGTTAAACTCACCCCCTCCCTTTAAACATTTTTAGAAAGAAATGTGACTACATCAGCCTCTCCCTATCTAGAACCTATCCCAGATATAAAAGTTTACCATTTTAGTTTTGTTTAATGTTGTATAGGGAAAACATGGCAGGTACTATGCTTGACTCTCTTTGATCTTCTAAAGGGATCCCACTTGGAGGTCCGGGAGAGTGGAGGGTTGATCACAAGGCCTCAACCAAATCGGGCCAGGGCGTGACACCCCAAGTGGCACTGTGAAGATTAATGTGAATGGTTAATTTGATACATTAACAATAAATGCATGAATATTAATCATAGTCAGGAATGAACATGTCGCTCCACTGCGGGCTAGTGGCTACCAGTTTTATTACACACACATTGAAAGGCAAGGCAGGAGCCATATTAAAAGGATTAAAACTTCTACAAGAACAAGGTTACCCAAAATTATATTTGAATCTAACTCTCGCACACTATTTATTATACTTTAGAAGCAATAAATAGAAGTTTCATGCATTTTTTGCCCTTATATTGATTAATCGCTATATTACACGAGATTTTTATAGTGTCAAGTGACACTAGTTAAACGATTAAGTAAATCATCTATAGATATATTAATATATTTATAGAGGGATAATCGAAGTTAAACTAGTTTTAATACTGTTCTATCTGATAATTTTAGATCAATTATTGAGAATGTATAATGTTAGATCAATTATTGAGAAAAATAAAATTATTTTATTTTTATTTTTTTATTATATAAATATTATATTAGATTTGATATATTAATTAAATATTATTTTGTTGAGTAAAAAAACCTACCCTACCAAAGTATATATATTAGAAATGTGAATAATAATTGTATTGTTTTTATTTTTAGAGTGAAGGTGAAAAGACAAATTTCATTTCAAATGAATGATATTGAAGAGGAATGTTCATTCAAATTCTCTTTTCTATCAAAATCATTTTATTACTCATTTGATTACTATCTATTAAAAGTTTAGGTGTACTTATCTAATATATTTTATAAATGATATAATATTAATTTCTAATTAGTATGAATTTGTTAATATTTTGTATAATTCAAAACTACTATCCTTTGATTATAAGAATACTTATCTAATATATTTTATAAATAATATGATATTAATTTTTAATTAGTATGAATTTGTTAATATTTTGTAGAATTCAAAACTACTATCCTTTGATTATAAGAATAATTATCTAATATATTTTATAAATGATATGATATTAATTTTTAATTAGTATGAATTTGTTAGTATTTTGTAGAATTTAAAACTACTATCCTTTGATTATAAAAATTATATCTAACAGGTAACTATATTATACTAATATGATATTAAAACTTGTTTGTTGATTCTTTTATTATTTAATTATTTATGAATAATCAAATTTAGTAAAAAAAATGACCTACATAATTATTTAATCAAAGTGTAAAGTTCAAATAATTGAATATAATTTATCCTATATTACCTATTTTCTTAAAACTACTAAATATTTTAAATACTATAAACTAAATTAATATAGATCATTTTTATATAAAAAGAATCTAATTAAAAATATTTTCATCAACTTAGAGTTAAAACCAAATTTTATAGATTTTTAATATTTATATATATATACATATTCCATGAAAATCTAATAATTGGATCAATTTGAACCATTATAATGGTACACATTGAAACTAAGATATGGTTTGATAGTAAAGAATAATATAAATAAAATTTAAACTATTTTTTATTTTACTTAATTAGATATAAAATTGGTAAATGCTTTTTTTTTTGTATTGAAGAATTTACATGTCAATAATTTATTAAAAATAAAATGTGCATATATAATTTATAATTTAATAAAATATATTTTTTAAAATTTCTTGTGGGGGTGGCATTGTAACTAGAATCGAGCTGAGTTGGGCCTAGTAGTTGTAATCCAACATGTAGCCCAACATATTAAATATATACGGCCATTTTCACTCTACATCCAGCCATCACTAGTAGAGAGAGCAATCAAGAGAGGGAACCCTTCGGTCGAGTGCCTTGCCTATGTGACTCTAGTGTTGCTTCTTTCAAGGTCAGAGATAGCTCTTCTAGTCTTTGGTACCGTGAAGAAAACCGTTCTTATTCAGTTCAGCTCAGTTCAGTCCGTTGAAGGGCTGCATAAGCTCTCAGTTCAATGGTAGGTGCTTTTCGTATCTTCATTTTCTCTGATTCTACTGCACCCGAATTAATATGTCGCGGCTGTTTAACGGAATTGCATATATTTACTACTGCGTCTTCCTGACCTGACTGTGAATGTGAAATTTGGTTGTTTGTTAGGAGTCGCAGAAAGAGCAGCAATCTCCTTCCCTAGAGGACTGCCTGAAGCTGTTGAAGGGCGAGAGAGACGAGCAACGGCTGGCTGGTCTTCTCCTGGTCACCAAATTCTGCAAAGGCGATGATCATGCTTCCATTCGTCGGGTTTATGATGCTGTTGGGCCTCGGTTTCTTGATCGTCTCTTGAGGACTGGTAATTTCTCGCCTGGAGTAATTTCTTGTATCATTAGCTTTTTGATTGAATGGCTACTTTTTTACGCAGAACTTGACTAGAGCTATGTAATTTTGATGTAAAAGTTAGGAACTGATAGATTATAGTTAAGTATATAGACGAGATCACCTATTCAGAGCAGCCTGTGTATACTCATTCAGTGGTCAGACATGTACTACAACCTATAATTCTTGTTTGAGGCGAATGGGCCATATGTAGATATTTCAAAATCTGGCATTTTGTTCTTGTTGGATGTTTTTGAGTTTATATGTATTCAAAAGTTAACAAATGTAATTCTACTTGATAATATTATGCTTTCTTGAGGACAGGGATGGGAACAGGACCTAATGAAAAGAATAACAATAATCGGGATGCATATCTACAGTTGTCAGTGACAGTCCTTGCGACATTTTGTCGTGTTCAAGAAATTGCATTTTCACAAGATATGATCTCAAAAATTCCAGCCATAGTGGAGATCATGTCAAAAGAGTGAGTTTTTTAAATGATTTTCACTATGACTGATGCACAGTATTAACAAGTATTGATAATGAACCAATGCATCTCCTGTGTTGCACTCTGGTTGTACTATAGCTTATATATTTGTTCCCTCATTGCTTGTTTGTGTCCTTTTGGAAACACCAGATCAGTCTCACCTGTTCTTGAAGAATGTTATGAGCTTTTGTATTTGATATCTTCGGCAAACCAAGAGGGAGTAACTGCATTTTTTGAATCTGAGGGTATGAGGGTATTAGCTTCCCACGTTTCTATATTGGAAGATGGTAATTCTTCGATCATTGTATTAGTTTCCTGCATGATAATTTGAGTATAATTTTGTGCTGTTTGTAGATTATGAATTTGTATAGTTTCCATTACCATTATTCATACAGAGGTGTTTTTACACTTTTACCCTGCAAAAGATTCTACACAGGATCTATTTAAAGAGTTAGATTTTGGTATCTATGTATAGTTAAAACATTAATTACTGCAGGTTCACATTTGGTGGAGTTGTATATAAAACTTGTCCAATTATTGCTGAGTAAGGTGTCCCTGGAATTCATTGTGGATACTTACCTCATAGAGATGTCATCAATTGTGAGTCCAAATTGCATTTAATGCAGTTGGTTTGCTTTTGTGTTTTCTTCTCATTCAGTCTGTTATGGAGACAAGTGAGGATGATCTGAATGTAACATATGCAAATATTTCAGGCGGCTGCTTTATCAAGGCAATTTGCTATTTTGCACAATGCCTTAAAATTTGATGTGCTTCATCTACTTTCAGCTATATTCTCTTCACAGTATTCGGTTAGTTCTATGATCTTCTGTTTAAATTTATTTTTTTAATGAATCTATTACTGAAACATAAGGTGGAACAATTAGTTTACATATTTGTGAAATGATTATTTCTTGATATATAACCATTCCTGCCTATTCTTCTTGTTGGTACACCCTTTTGATGAACAGAAAAAACAAATTTCCTAGTAGTATATAGGATGAAAGAACTATTGTAAACAAAAGGATGAAAGAAATAATGAGAAAGAAGATGTGCTCTACATCTGACTTGAGTTCGTTGACTATTTTTGTTTCAATTATTCTGGAGTCAGTGTTTAAATGCTTGGTACAATTTCAAGTGCTAGAGTAACAGAAGGATCCTCATCTCTTGGAGTTAGAATAAATAAAACTTTACATGAGCATATATTTTTATTTTGATACAGTTTTTTTGGTGGTCAAATTCAAGCTAGCAAGGGGATAAGTCTTTTTTCTCTTGCATCTTTCTTGAATTGATCATCAGTTCATTATTTGCATTCTCTTGCATTTTATTTTATTATTTTATTGCAGGAAACACTTAAAAAGACGCTTTGTCAAATGCCAGAAAATAAGTGGTCAGGATATCTTCTCCTTGGCATTGTTGCAGTTTTACAGAACAGGGTAGGTATGTAACTCCTAATTACTTAGGGTCTTAAAATTTTTTAATCTGTTACTCCTTAAACTTGTTTCCATGCTACAAGAATATCAGTGAGTTTTCTTGTTTATATCCTACTGTCATGGCTTTTTAGATGCAATCTCCTACCTCTACTCAAATAATATCCATTATATCTTGTCACTTATTCTGGTTGTCTCCTTAGAATACACCAAATTTAAGAGTAAGGCCCTAGATTCTATAGTGGAAGTTTTCAACTCTGGTAAAAGACCAAAAAATGAAGCGAAGACTAGTGTAGATCGTATTTTGCATGTGTAGATATATGATTATTAGCTTTATATACATTTTCAGAAGTTGATCAAACTTTGGTGATTCTATATTACCATCTATGTAGACCAAATATTTAATGTGTACATTTGCAAGTTCCAAATGATGCAAAAAAATTAAACATTTCTTAAAGTTTTCAACATAAAATCTTCCTATTGAGATTTTAGTATTTAAAATTCTGTTCTAATTTTGTTTTTCATTTGCATGTAGCTCCTGTGGAAAAGCTACATGCCCTTATTTTGTCTGAGTGGGCAATCTCCATTATTGGTGAGAGATGGCTGATAAATCGAGTTAAGTTACCTGATCTGCAGGAGCAAGTTTCTCCTGACAGGTAATTAGTGGATTATCAAGCTTTCTTGGTAAAGTTTTTGTTCAGTTCCTTGCTTATTATTTTCTTCATTTCAGGTGTCTATTACTAGTTTTGGAGTCTTCCCGGGTTGAAATTGCTGTTCTGTTGAATGATATTGCCTACCTAAAATATGAGGCTTCAAAGATTACTTCATCCACCATAGAAAGTATTTTCTCAAAGCAGCAGCATCTAAGTATTGCTTTTTCCTTGATTGAGAAGATAGTTAGACTAATTTCAACCATTGTCGAAGAGGAAGGTATGGGCTTCATGTAAATTCAGAGAACTAAGTTTACAAGTGATGATTTCGTACTTTGTTCCATTCAATCTGCCAATTATATTGTTTCAGTTG
This sequence comes from Trapa bicornis, assembly GCA_030064425.1. Classification (NCBI taxonomy): domain Eukaryota; kingdom Viridiplantae; phylum Streptophyta; class Magnoliopsida; order Myrtales; family Lythraceae; genus Trapa; species Trapa bicornis. Next base: position 10,665,481 of record CM057753.1, on the reverse strand, counting down.
TTTTTATTTGTCAATTTTGTAATAATTCACAAGGAATCTTATTGGTGTGGAATATAAACTTAAATGATTTGCAGGAAATCTTATTGATGATGATACATTTGTGAAGGTTGTTAATGGGTTGAATGAGACAAGTGATGTAGTTTTATGCTATTTACAAGATGCTAAGGTAAAAAAAAGTGTTATGTAACTGCTTATTTTCCTCTGTTGTCCTTTCTGTTAATATCTTTCCCTGTTAACTTTGATTAATGCAGGATCATGGTCAAAGGAAAGGGGATGATCTGCTAGCATCAGTAAGGGTTATTGGAAGGTACAGTGGGCAAATTTTTTCTGTTATTTTTAAATTATTTTTCGTATATTATGTTTCAACTATTAATGCTATTGGTATTATGCTACTTAGATATGTATCAGTTTCTTGCTGCATTATTTAGGTTAGAGAAGCTGACATAATGCAACTTTGGCTGTTACAGATAATTGACAAATTTAAATGAGACAGCTTATTTGAATTGTGTTAATTGAACTTGCAAAATTTACATATTTCATCTGTCCACATGTACCTAAAGGAAATAACAGCTAACTATTTCAGCTACAATTTTCCAAAAATCTCTTGCTAATTTAGTGTGGGCATTTGAATATCCAACTACAGTTGCAACCACTCTTTCATGATTTATTTTTGTTTAGATATATCATTTTGTCCAGTTCAGTGTATCGTTATCATGATGTTGTGATGTGATAATGTTACAAAAATTAGTGCCACTGACAGATGTATATTTCTGCCCATAAGAAACTTGATATTTATATCTGATAGCTCTCAGTAGATAGAATGATAGAAGTGACCGGAATACGCGCTAGCCAGTGGAATGAACATCACTGGTTATTGGACTATTTTATGGCTTATGTTTCTTATTGTAATAATAAGTGTGATTATTGATCCTGAATGGATCTAACCGTCATATTTGTTCAATGTCAGTTATCTTGCAGAATCGCCTATGGCAGGTAAAGATAAAGTGACAGGTCTCCTAGATTATATGCTATCAGTGGAAGGGGAGGATGAGACTAGGTATTTGATATACGTCCCAGAGTAAATTTCCAGTTGGCATACAGAAGTTAGGTACTTCTGCTATGATTGCTAATTTTTGCTGGTCTGTCTTTCCTAAAACTACAGCCCCTTTTCCTCTGTGCTATTCCTGATGCCTCTGCTCTGTCAAATCACAATGAACTCTGAAGGATGTAATATTATAGTATCATCGGGCAGTTATAAAGCTGTAAGTTCATTTGATTCTTGAAAAATGATCCATTTGAGTGTATCTTTTCAGCTGTGATTGCTATTTCTGTTCTGGTGACTTTAATTTTCTGGGATTTCTATCCATGCTGTCTTTTTATGTAGATTCTGGAATTCCTTGTAAAGATGGTTACTCAGAATGCTCATGCGGCAGGGGAGAGTAGTAGTATCTTCTTGACTTGTGATACTGTCCTTAACCTTCTGATTAAGGTAACATTGTTGGTCCCTTTCTCAATGAGATCTATGTGAACTTTCTCTTGCTCATTGAATGTTGGCGGCTTCTATTGTCATTTAGTCACTATTATTTGACATTGTTTGTACTGCAGAGAGTGGAGCTTCAGCTTTTATTGGATGTGTCACTCTCAATTAATCTTCTGAAGGCATTGACTTATTGGACAGGTAAAGCTGTAGAGACTCTCTAAGTGGCTTTTTTATTCTCTCAATCTGAATCATAAACATAATGTTTTTCAATTCATCATGAGATTGTCCGTGGAAATTTCACTGATGCTGTTGAAGTTTTTGGATATTTGATTAGTTGATATATTATTATCTTTCTTTTCTGTTTGTAACCAGCTGCACTTATGTTTTCAATTTTTCCAATATTTAAGCAAAACATTTTGGATAGAATCTACTAAATTCTAAGCATATAATTTCAGTAATTGAAAATTTCTTATCTCAAATTTAGTTTCATTCATATCCTACTAGGTGGCTGTTCTTTTTTGTATTGATAAAATGTGTACTTTTACCTTTTTTAACATAAAAACTTTGGGCTTTGGTTTAGAGAAGGATCACAACCCCTCTGTCGTTATGATGGCTTCAAGCATATGTGCATTGATACTTGATTATACATCTGAGGAGGCTCTTATGAGCTCTGGGCTTGACAAATACACCCGAGATCAGCTTTATTTGCTCATTGCAAAAAGTTTATCTTCTCCTAGACAGGTAAATTGTCCGATCCACTTTATAGTCTACTATATCTGGTTAAGATCAAATAGAGTGAAGAATCCCTTCATGCTCTAGTGGGATAGTATCTAGGAATTGAAATGACATGTGACTGATATTGTTCCTCATAGGATGCAACCAATGATGATGAGTCTGACTTGGACCTTTACGAGATCATTGCATCCGGTAACTTGTGGATTCCTGATATAGTTCTCTGTGTTGGTGTCTCATTATGGGAAAGCTTGGCTCATTGTATTATACTCTCCACCATTATGGCAGGATATTCTCGGTGGGCCTCAAGATTTCCTGGTATGAAGAGAATGGTTGATGGAGGTCAAACGTTCTGAGAAGCCTTGGTCAATGTAAATTATTCACCAAATTAGAACTTGTTGGGTGCGTTTTACAGTGATAGGAACTGCAGATGCGAATCGAGCGATAAATTCATGTGTCAGAATGTTTCAATTATTGTTGGGATATAGTGTATTTGTAATTGTTATTACCAATATGAAGTAACCAAGGGTAGGAAAATCACTAATGTTACACTACACTGGAATACTACACAAATGGTACAGTGTACTATTGGTAGAAAGTTTTTTTTTTTTTTTGCTCATCGTACTATTGGTAGGAGGTTTAATCAACAAAAATCAGAGATCTACTTTGAGAGTATGTGAGAGTGACATTATAGCAAGTGAATATTATTACTCTTATTATCTATACCGAATGGCTTTAACTTAGAAAATTGCTACAGGTATTCAGTTATGTACATCAAGAAATCTTTCATGTTTTGGTAGTGTACAATTAGTTAAAGTGATGTATAAGCTGAGAAAATTGCTACATGTATTCAGTTATGTGCATCAAGAAATCTTTCATGCCGTTGTTGTGTACAATTAGTCTTTTTTTCGCACAAATGTACAATTAGTTAAGGTGATGTATAATTACTCAAATCAGTACTATATATATAATGATATATTTTTGATGGCTCATTTCTTACTTTCAAAAAGGGTGATTGATGAAGTGGTGCATACCTAAGATTTATTTTATCTATTAACTAATTTTTTTAGATCATATCCAATAAGAACAATGAAATATAGTGAAATATTTTGGATGCACTTTTACAAAATAGACATGACAATTATAGTGAAATTTTTACTTATGTTATTTAGATTGTAAGGAATAATGAAATATTTAAATAGGAAAGTGGAAAGTGAGTTTAGAAGTTATTCCAAAATTAACAAGGAAAATACGGACTTCTATAGTTCTCGCTATACAAGAATTGTTAAGTAATAATATTTAATAGAAAAGTTTGAAAAATAAAGTATTTTTGTGGGACTCTCCTAGGGTGTGTGACTACCTGTATTTGTTATATATATATTATATATATATATAATAGATGAGGTTATTTATTTTTATAAATAAATTAATTTTAGTGATAAATAAAATTAAAATATTTATTTTTATAAATAAATTAGTTTGTTGGTTAATGGTACTCAATTCGATTAACACAAACTAATTTATTTATAAAAATAAATATTTTAATTTTCTAAAGTTTTGGAATTTGAACGTAGAATCTCTTATTTGATTTGATGTATTAGATTACTTTGATGCATTAGATCACTCACTCATCCTTACTTAATTATTAAATTAAATTAAATAAATAAATAGACTATATAAATAAATAATAAAAAAAATTCATAAAATAAAAAGTCGGGTACAGTTTTGGGTTTAGGTTCAACCATTCCAATTTGTACACGAATTCGAATTCGGTACAATCAATTGAATCTGAACACTATCTAGGATTCAGATCCAACAATTGTATCTGAAACCGTCTATTCCCGAAAAAATCTGGGTCAGGTCGAGAATTGTCCCGAATCCGTCTATACCTAAAAATATCTGGGTGAGGTCGTGAAAATGACATATTTTGTAAAATTGATAAAATATACACTATTTTTGTTAATTAATAAAAAAAAAGCCACGTGTCATTTTATTTATAAAATATAATAATGATCATTTGATATTAAAAATTTATGGAAATGGTGATACAATCTCAATATGTAACCATCCACTTATATGATAATTAAGTAGATACAAATTTAGAGAAGAAATAACCGATCCCAGAATAGATTTGAAATCGAAAATTTTCATTTCTATTCAGGTATAGATTGGATACTGTCCAATTATTAGACTTAATCTTTTCATTTGGTTTGAATTCGAACCCAATTTCGGAATATATACAAAATTATCAATTAAGTTATATTTTATAATCTATAAATAATTAAGATAAATTTAATAAGAAATAAACTATCATTACTAGTAATTGAGTAACACACTTTTTTAGTAATTTAGAGTGGTAGTAGGTTGTAATACAGAATAAATACTGTTGTATTAGATTTATTTAATTGGATCAAATTAGATCAATAGCGTTCAGTTAGCCCACAGTTAAGATAAGGGGGTTGCAATATGAAGATTGTAATTAATCTTATATTGGTTTTTGGGTGTGAATATACAAGATGCATAACTCTTATAACTGATACTGCTAGTGTCATTTGAGTCTATTCAAACTCACTATAACATGATATTGAATTCAAAGTATTGAGAGTGAAGTATGTACCACATGCAATGGAAGTATTGTGTGTTTATTTTCAATTAATGCAGTACATTATAATTCTCCCTCTTTGAAGAGTTAAGAGCTTAAAGTAAAAAGTAGCCAATGACACTTGTAAAATTTCTAAAACTCAATGCATGCTATATCATATGCGAGCCATGCATATTATTCATATCTTGTTAGCAATTTTATGTGCATGGGATTTGAGTTGATCTTATGCTCCTTTGAAAACTCCAATTTCATGTTCTTTGCGAGAATAAAGACACATAAATAGGTCATTCCTTGATAGGATAAAAGGTCAACATAATAAAGAGGAGGAGAAGATAACCCTAACCACGAGGATCCTGACATATGAACTTATTTATACCATGATACGTAAGAACCAAGATGAAGCCACATAGGAGCTGATGAAATATGGTTCCACTGGACTAACTCCACGATCCCATACCAGTACACTACTTAAAAACCGACAGCAACAACTCATACAAGAAAGAAAGTAGCTGATAAACCCCTACAGACCTATTGATATAGTAGGCTTCATGGCTCAACCTTATAGTAAGTACTCAAGGACTTGGAAGCAAGTTTCCACTATCTAACCCACTAGCGCCACTGATTCCACCTATGCCACCGGATGCACCACCTAGCCCGCCTATTGTGCCGCCCAAGCCTCCAGCTCCACCCATTCCACCGAGCCCGCCTGTTGCGCGGCTCGAACCTCCATCTCCTTCTTTTCCACCGTGTCGGTCTGTGTCCCCACCAATGCCGCCTGGGCCCCCTGTTCCCCCTCCCAAACCGCCTACACCTCCCAGGCCGCCGACACCGCCTATGCCTCCGATCCCTGCTGCACCGCCTATGCCGCCGTAATTGCCGATACCTCCTAACCCACCAAGGGTAGGAAAACCACCTAAGCCAGCGTAACCGCCGATCCCCGAGTAGCCACCGATCCCTCCCCATATGAAGTTCTTCTTGTCATCGAGGCCAACTCCTGCCAAAGAAGCAGCGGTGTCTTCTGGCACGCCAACCGTCATTCCCGGTTCCTGTTGATCTGATACAGTCGGGGTGGTCCGTGTAGATCCAGTAGATGCAACCAGCATGGACAGGACCACCATTGCAATGATCATCAACCTCACCATATTTCTGTTTCTCACTCTACCACAGGCTAGAGAAGTAATACTATTGTGCTAGTTCAATGGAACATGCAAACATATATATAGGGAGTAGGGTTGAGTTTGGAACAGTTGGAGATATATTTTTTTTTCGATCAGAAGACAGTTGGGGATATTGAAGTGGGGGTTTTTGAGTTATTAATTTCAGCTGGAGAAATAAAGCATATTCTGATGCGTTTCCTCCTAGAACTAACTGAAGTAGTAATTAATGATTACTCTAGTTTTCTTCTGAATAACAAAGTATTGACTCTGAGAGAGCAAAAGAATCCACGCCTGTTCTCTAACCGGACTCCCGATGTTATGAAATTTAACTGTGCACAACATTAGACATAAGTTATCATTATGAAATGAAGTTATTGGATCGAGTATCATCATCACGTGCAATATAAATACACAAGTTTTTCTAATGCATATGCTTGTGTAATAAAACCTTATGTATAGAAGATTGATGAGTATATGTGATGTCTTCAGTTTAGTTTATTGGAATATATCATCGTAACATGCTGATTTAGTATAGGTGTAACACTTCCATAAAATTGAACAAATGCTTCTATGCTTATAAACTTTGAGAAACGGTGCCATATGAACAATGGTATTTGTGGTCCATGCCATCATTAAATTTTTTTTTATAGTACAGTTTGAAGGACTTGGGGCTAATACTACGAGTGGAAGATCTTAGAATTGGCAGTTAAATTATTGAACAAAGTATTAATGTGTTACAACAACACTTTAGTGTCATATTAGCGTAATGTCAATTCTATCTAACCTATTATATAAAGTTTTTTCCTAGTTATCGGTAAAAATACAATTGCGTAGAGATGCATGTAATCATCGATCAGTTTTTGGGCACTTCCATCTATGGATTTCCCCATGTCGAAGGGTACCCAATGATGCCAACGTAGATCGGCCGTAGCTGATGATAAGGTTCAATGCAAGGATGGACCGGACCGCACAACCCGTAGTCTTGGAAGTTGGTTGATTCATCTTTAATGGCTCGCTCTCACTATAATGAAGATGGTGTCAGCCGTGCAATTAGGGGGCGGTGAGCGGTACATGTGGTGGGCATGCAGGATGGTACTTGATTAACTTCATTCACTATTTGCTACTTCTTGCCATCAATGAGCTTACTATTTCCTGACCAAAATAAATGCGCCCTTGACGATGCTAAGGCAGGTAGGCACGGAAACCTTTGTGATTCTGCTATTGAATTAAATAATTGTCAAGCGAATGTTTCCTCCTCTTGAGACAAATTTCTCTTGATATAGAAGTTACATTAACTTTTACATTATTCACGGTACCATACATTTGATTTGAATGAATTTTTAGGTAAATATGCTGATGTGCACTAACAAGAAGCTATGTACCAATTTATCATCAAAGTATTACCCGTTGCCTCGTGTTTATTTTTTTAACGAAAAATATCCTAAAAATTTCTTAAAATTTTTAATTTTATTTTTCATACCCGATAATGACCCGAAATTATCTTAATTTAGTCAAAAAATGGGAGAAATGAAAATTGAAAATTGAAAATACCAGGGTGCAAATATTTCAAAAAGTTTGTTTTTAGAATCTTAATCATTGATATGGGCCGGATCTCAAGCCCATGGGCCTCGACCCACTTGGGCATAAGCCTCTTAAAGCCTTCATCTTTTTGTTCAAGGGAAAGCTTGGGTTGACATAACCATACCCTTCTTGTGTTTGAATCCACCTGATCCTCTTTCTTCTCTTCATTCTTTTTCTTTTTTTTTCCTCTTAGATCTACCAGACCCTGATCAACAAGGGGAGGTTGACCCGATGAGGATTGTGGAGATGAGCTAAAAAGTGAGGTTAGATGCGCTAGATTGAGCTCAACTAAACTTTAGTGAGCTAGAGTGTGATGAAATTAGTTTGAATGGGGTCAAACAAGCTTTTTGAATGAGCTTGAGTGAACTCAAGTGAGCTTAAGGTGGATGGTCTTAGGATAGTAGTGATCTAAAATATAGTATTCAAATCACTTGCAAATAAAATCTTCCCCCTCCAATTTTTCCATTTGAGATATTGGAATATTTGAGCATCCACTTTGATATACCAGATTTGCCTATGAACAGGAAACATAATGTAACAAGTAATGATATCAAATAAGAAATATTAGGAATGATCATCACCTTAAACACTACTTGCATGGATTAATTGGCCTAAATAAGGATGATTTTTAAAGCTCAATCACCTTATAAATAAGAATATTGGCCATATTCACACGTAAGGCTAGTTTCTATAAAATAGAGTATATTTGTTAAAATTGATGGTGATCATAAAATTAAAATTAATTTTAAAATACTTATTATTACATAATTTATTCATATGTAATATTTATAATTATCATAAAATATTTTTTAAATAATTTCCTCCTCCTCAAGTGAAGTGTCACCTCATTAACTTCTCTCCCTAAGTTTTAATTAGATATTGAAAATTTTAATGGCAAATTTTACATCTTATTAAAAAGAATATTGTATTCGGTTATAAAAAATCTAAGAACTCTATTCCGTATATATATCATAAACTCTATCCTTAATACTTAATATGTATATATTTTAACCCTCTCTTTTATTTGACTAACTCTTTAATAAAGAGATTTATATAATTACTCTTAATTTATTCATCAAATCTCACCAACAACTCATGTTAACACTCCCACTTAAGTTAAAACATCTAAAATTTTAATTAGTAACTTGGCTAGTTATTTGTAAAATTTTTTATTTAATACAATATTTGTAAAAATATTTGTTAGCTAGTTTTTAGACTTTACAAATAAAAATCAAATTATCTTAAACTTCAAGTTTTTTCTTAATAAAATGTCTATTAATTTCTACATATTATTAATGTGTTAAATAGAATTTTAAGAAATAGTAATAATTGCTTTCTTGTAATAGAACAAATTCATTTCGAACACAAGTGAAAACCTATTTTCTGTAAAAAGTTTCTTAATTCACAAAAAGTTTATAAAATCATTTAGATATCTCACAAAATTCTGTTTCCCTATTAGATAATGCAACTTCGTTTACTTTTCCTTCTTAATTCTTTATAAACCAAAATTTCCTACAACATAAAAACCTCACACAGATCTCTTGTTTATACTATTCTCCGTCCAATCAATATTAGTATATCCATTGTGTGCAAAAAAAATATTAGTATAACCACTAACACAAAAATAATTATTTTTTGAGAACATTACACCTTAATGAGTATTTTAAGTATCATAAAATTTGAATCATTGCTTACATGCAACACCTAAATTTTTAAAACTGTAATTTAAATCCAATAGAATTGGAAACCGATATTGAACCAAGAATGAACACCCGAGATTCGAGATTTTGAAATTGAATCGGATTGGGAATAATTCAAACCCTAAACTTGAACAAGTGTAAAATCATGAAACCACCCTTTGAGACACTCGTTTGATCGGAAATCAAGAATGTCACGCCTCGACCTGATTTGGTCGGATCCCCGTGATCAACCTGCCACTCTTTCGATTTATTAAAGGGTTTCCCCTTATTATAAACAGTAAAAAGTAATACGTCCTTTAAACCTGCACCATTTCCTGGAATAGCATAATCAAAACTACATGAAAATTTTAAAATTTACATACCTATCTTACAGGAATCTTAGTTAATGGTATTTAATAGTAGGCTTTTCGGGATTTACTAAAAGGGATATAAGAGAGGGGGTGAGTACGACTACTCAGTGAATGAGTTTTCAAAGGTCTACTTTTAAATTTTAAGAAAAACATTTATATGTAGTGTGCCATACTACTTTCTTTTAAAAAATCACTTCATTTAAAAATTCGAGTTTTTCCATCATTTCTTATTTACCACGGTGTGTCATCACCCAACACACATCCTTTATTATGAAAGTTACACACATTCGTAGGTTAGTACGACTACTGAACCCACTAGTGGCTTCGAAGCAACTTTACCGGCCACTCAAATAGAAGCACAACCACTTCTACCTTGGGAATGAGTGGATGTATACGACATCCGACCCTCAATCCCAAAATCGCTTCTTCGTGTCCATATGAGGATAGAGACCTCATCTTGTACCCACCCCGATCTCATGCGCTTGGTGCTACTCCAAATTTTGCACAGACACCTGGAATGACGTTCTTCCCTTACACTCACCAGGTCGTCCAGGGCCCTTAGGGCATATCACTACCCCTCATGGGTGTCTTGATGATCCTGTACTCATAGTGCATGCACAAACAAAGTTTTCTTAATTTGTCATGTAATATGTGGTGCCATTAGTCCTAACGGTCCTAGCCTTCAACTCAACCGGTAGCTGTTTATTTTGACTGGTCCGAAGACCGGTCATGTCGTATTGTTACTGGTTGTTTGAGTATGTCGGACTTGCCTTGGTACCATGACCAAACAATTTACTTATTAAGGTTTAATGACACATATATATCATGTTCGTTTATGAGCTCCTGCTCGTACCCATTGGCCTAGGTACTTCGCGTTCCTATACGATATAAACATTATTGTTCATTATTACTCGGTATAACAGCCTTCATTCATTTCAAATGAATGAGAAAACCCAAATTTTTTAGTTATTTACAATTAGGTCCCTAAAGTTATTTCTCTTTAACTTTAAGTCCCAAATGTCGGTTTTTCCTCAAATCGAGTCCCGAAACTTTTAAAATTTATCTTGGTACCTCAATTTATTCAATTTCACCAAAAAGGGGTTTAATTTCCCAAATTTCCAATTTAGTCCCCCAACTTTTCCAAAATTACCATTTTACCCTTCATTTACAAAAATGGTAAGTTTTACCCCAAAAATTCCAAAATTCCTCAATTGGTCCTCCAACATTATTTTCATGCCCAATTGACCCTCAATTTCATAAAATTACATTTTGGTCCTTTGAATTTCGAAAATCCCCAAATTCTCCCCCAATTTCAACTCCTTAGCACAACCGAATTTGATTTCATCAAATTGACCAATCAAACACCTCTAATTGTTGAAATTGAAGTTAAAATTGAGTTCCTCCATCTTCTTACGATTCAATAGCACTTTGAATCGCAACTTTTGACGCCAGAATGAGCTTAAACGGAGCTTCGCCGGAAAACGGACTGTAGAGAGAGAAAGCTTTGATTACTCACCGGTGACGACACGGTAGTACGAGCTTTCGATCTGGGCAGATAGCTCTCATCCCGAGGTTCATCCTAGAATCAAGAATCACATCAATTGATGCCGAATTGAGTTAGAATTTTATCATTGAAATTTTGCTAGTTCTCTCTCTAGCACATGCCGGAAATTGTAGAGGGGAGCCGAATTGGCTTACCTTTTAGTCCTAATTCGGCTGTGGGAGGGCTGAGGAAGTGTTGGAAAGGCTTAGTTTGGCCTGAGCAGGGCTTGAAATGGCCAAATTTAGCTTGGCCAAAACAGGACAGTTTCGGTCCGCTGAAGCTGCTTCACTATTTCATCACGTCGGCGTCTCGCCGCCGACCCTTGGAATGAACAGAGACTATAGACGTATAGTTGACTTCTCCCTGGTTCTAAAGAACCCGACCTCGCCTTGTTTGGCTCAGAAAAGACTCCATGTCAGAGCTCTAGTTTGAGCTTCACTGGAAAATGGAGCAGTTGAGAGAGAATGGAGTTTTCAGGTGTGGAGAGGATGAATGGGTAGGGGCTCTTTATATAGGGAACTCGGGGACTCGTTGGCCATCCGTTTGGCACCGTTATAAATGACATTGAAGACTTGAAACGCCCCAAATAGAAGTGTTTCTTCTTCGTTGACATTTCTTTAGTTTCTTGGTGAGTGAATAGTGCTGTCATCCTGAGGAAGAAGATGACACTATTCTGAATCGTACTGGACTGGTCCGAACTAGGTTCAAAGCTTAAACTGGCCGGTTCACTCCCCATTCGACCAAGTTTTTCAAATCTAAAATTTTTTAAATTCATCTAAATTCATTCTCTATCCAATGGTGGCCTCAAATGAATTATTTAAGCCATGGATTCGGTTCAATAGTGGTTCAAATCGGTCCGAACCGGTTTGGATCCGATTCACCTGAACCGGTTTGGTTTTCATCCCCAATTCCTTCACAAGTCCATTTCCATGTCTTTTGTGACTCTTTGGATCACTTAGAGTCCATAAAATTCTCGATTTACTATCTCTTTATCAATTTCGGTTCACAAATCGGCTTGGTCCTTAAACTGGTTCAATCCGGTTTAAGTCCAGTTCACCTAAACTGATCTGGTTTTTCTCTCCCACTTTGTTCTAAGGTTCCTTCCCAAGCTTTATGATTTTCTTTGGAGTACTATGGAGTTGAATTCCTTTGTTTTGCCCGATATCTATCAGTTCCGGTTCATGAACCGACTCGGTTCATAAACTGGTTCAATCTTGTTGGACCTGGTTCATCCAAACCGGTCTAATTTTCCTCTTCAAATTCGTCATAAAGTTCTTTTCCATGGTATTATGAACCCTTTGGATCACCTAGGAGTTGTAAATTCCTAAATTGCCCATTCACAATTGATTAGGTTTGTGAACCGGTTCGATTTTCTCACTCGGTTTGACCGGTTCCCTTCCCGATTTTCCTTAGTTCAAAAGGGTGGGGTTTACAACTCTCCCCTCCTTTTAGGAGTTTTGTCCCCAAAACTTAATTAGCAACCTTGTATGTGGAATCATTTCCTTTGATGCCCCTTTGGTGTTTGCTTAACATGCAAACTCTTCTCTCATTCTTTCAATTAGCCCTTTTTTACAACCTTTACTTAAGGAATTCTTTTTTCCTTTGTATTATTTACTCCCTCCATGGAGTTTGTCATAACTAGACATACCTTACTTTAGGGTATGTTCTTAGATTTTATCTCTTTATTTGCTTAGAGCAACATTCTTCCCCTTGAGGTTCTGTACTCAAGATTGGAAATTCCAAGATAACTAACCATTTTCGTGTATAGTTAACCACTTGGTCATTGAAACCCTTAGCTCGACATCCTTTAGAGCATTACGTACCTATTTTCACGGATTTCTTTATCATCACTTTTTCATCCCATTTCGACTCTTTCTTCATTTGTTGCTCATTATAAATCAGTTCAAATTATGTTTGACTTTGTCATGCTTATGAACCGACTCTTCCTTATTTCGAGTCATGTTTTCATCGGGCTTGTTGGATTTTCTTGTCCCTTACAACATGACGTTTTCTAGATCTTGCCTCTACATCCAATAGATCTCCAAAACACCTCTTTTAGGGTTTTGTTCCTTATTTTTCAACCTCTCAGGAATTGTATAACTTCATCCCTCCTTTCTTCTGGTAGTATTCCTCGACTACCTTTACCATTATTAACTCAATTTACACAAATGTGTCGGTTCTCCTTACCCACTCGTCTTTCTTTAACTTCCTTATAGTATTTCGGTCCCGATTATTTGATTTCCAGATGTTTTACTGACATACAAGTATTTGTCCTTTCTTAGGTCCATCATCATTCCCAATAACATTCTTTATTCAAGGATTTTACTTTGACCTTAATCCACTCTTACCTATTTGTAGTCATCTCACCATTTTTTATATCGAGTTGATTCCTTTTAGTCTACATGTTGTTTGCTTAATTTGGGAAGTTTCCCCTTTTTTTTTTTTTTTTTTTACAGTTTCATTCTCTACTATTTCCTTTAAGGTAGAGACTTTCATCTTAGGTGATACATGTTCAACCTTCTTACCATTTCTTGAAGGTTTCCTTTCTTCATCTCCTTACACCCTTTCCATATTGGGGCATTTGCCTGCTTTTAGTCCTTTATTATCTTAAAATTTTCCCATTCCATCCCTTATTCCTTGTTTGAGTAGTTTATTAATCTTATTTCGAGTACTTCATATTATGCTCAGCCGTCCACTCTTTAGGATTTATTATACGTGTGTGGACTACAGCCTGTCTTACCAATCGCGGTTATTCCTACATAACCACATCTTAATTGGAGGGCTTACTTTCTCAACGTTTCTCATATGTTCTTTCCTTCCTTACCTTATTATGGATAGTCCACTCATTCTTACTTGCCACAACATCTCTTAATATGCTTCATTGGGTTTCTTTCACTTTAGCATGCATTTTTATTTGTGAATTTGTCTCTTCACCTCTCATCACTAGGTTCTGTTTATTCTTTATTACGTCATGTATCCTTTCTTAGGATTTCCTTATTAGGGAGGATTCTTACCCTTGAGCTACCTATATAACTGATGGTCCTCCTCTTAATGAAGGATAAATAGAATTCTCTTTGGAAGTTAGTATTCTCCACTTTCTGGTGGCCTCCCTCTAAGAGCTTTCTATTTCCTCATCGGACAACCAAACTTGCTGATATCGGTGGCGTTGGAACCACATTGAAGCCAACTTTCCAACTATAACTCTCCCCTACTCGGGACATGCCCTCTACCGATGACAATTTGATGGAACAGTACCACTACTCTTTGGATAAAAAAATAGGGCATGAGATTTCTAACCTTGCCCCGAGCTCCTCGATGTCCAACTATAGCCGAAATTAATTCAAAAAGCCCTTCTTAGTCCCCTCTTGCCAACTACAATGTTTTTTTGGACTATATGTAAGTCTCGTGACCATGATAAATCTAGGAAGCTCTAGTAGATCTCTACTTCTTATACCTTTTCGTAAATCAGGAATTTCAGGCTATTTAGACCACCATAGGAGGTGATCAATGTATCCATAGACTCATGGGTGAGTCAACTACACAACCCTACCACCATTAATCATCATCACATCCTCTTTGGTGAGTTTTTGGCAAAAATCCAACTTTGTGTTCATTTTACAAATAGAGTTATCATGGCCAAAATGACATTGTTCTGACCAAGGTTGGTTGGAAAGTGACTATGGGTACATAAGGAAGATCATGAGGGACCTAGATCAAATTTTTGAAAGGTTATTAGAATAATTTTGAAAGAGATAAAAGTTTAGGGATCAAATCACAAAATTTGGAAAGTTTAGGGAATAAACTATGATTTCATAAAAATAGGGATCTAAACGTGATTTTGTCACACCTGATCTAGTTTGGTCGGATCCCCGTGAGCAACCCGCCACTCCCTTTGGTTTATGATGAGTTTCACCCTTTTTTAAACCACGAGTAGTAAGGCGTCCTTTTTCCTATTTTTCCTAGAATAGTATTATATAAAACTGAATATATTAAATCTTATATACCTGTCTTAAGGTTTAGCAACATAAATGTCTTTAGGGTTGGTTTCCCTTGGTTATATGAAAAGGGGTAAAGGGAGTGGGTGGGTTCTACAACTCATTGAATGGGTGTTGGGAGTGAGTTTTCACAAAAATAGCTTTAATCAAAGTGTGTCAAAATCTTTATATCCTTTAATAATGATCTTTCCTCAAATTATGGTTTTTCAAAACCTCTTTCCATTTGCCATCTGGTGTGTTTATCAAATAACACACACCCTTTCATCAAGAAGGGAACTGTCATGACCAAACTCAGTTTGGTTGGATCCTCGTGATCAACCCGCCGCTTCCTTGGTTTAAGAGGAGTTCCCCCTTTCTTTAATCAAGAGGAGCCATGCATAATTTCAACCTTATTCCCTGAAATAATATAAATTAATAATAATGTAAGATTAAAAATAAAATTTTAAGCATACTTGACAAAAGGTAGGTGATAGTGTTATCCTAACTCATTTTCCTTAAATCCTAAAAATGAATAGAAAAGGGTGGGTGAGTTTCTACAACTCAGTAAATGAGTGTTTGAAAAAAGTGTTATTATAAAATAATTTTTAATTGGAGTGTGTCAGACTACTTATTTTCTTTAACATTATTTCTTCCTCAAACACTTTCCTCATTATTCACAATTAGTGTGTTTAACAATCAACACATGCCCTTCATCATGAAGGGATCACATATTTGCAGGGCAGCTTGTCCACTACACCCACTTGAGGTGTCGGAGCAACTTTACCAACCTCTTAAATAGAAGCCCATCCACTTCTACCCTGGGAATGAGTGGATGTTCGCGACATCCGACCCTTAAATCCGAAATCATCACCGTGTCAGTATGAGGATAGAGACCACATCCTGACCCCACCCGGGTCTCATACGCATGAAGCTACATCGAGCTTCCCTGACTGCTAGCACGACAAACGACCCTTATCTCCACCATGTCGTCCAGTAGCCCCTAGGACACATCACTACCCCTCTTGGGCATCTTGATGGTCTCGAACCTCAAGTGCATGCACAAAAAAAGTTTTCCATAAAGTCATTTATCTTTGGTGCCACTGGTCCAATGGCCCCAACCCTCAACTCAACCTACAACTGTATGTCTAGACTGATTCGTCGACCTGGTCCTCTTGCACTGCCGCCAATCCATTGAGTATGTCAGTCATGTCTTCGTACCTTGGCCAAATCACACAAATCATTCATTAAGAATTTTCATGGCTTATCATCATGTTTGTTTACGAGCTCCTGCTTGTGCCATCTGGCCTTAGGCCCACTATACGTGATTTTCCAAAACCGGGCATTTTAGCCCCCAAGTTCCAAAACTGAGGCATCTCACGTATCTGAGCTATTCGAGCTCTCATCAAGAAGGTCTCCCAAAAATTTTTAAGCATTAACACACAATCAAAGGAGTGCACTTCTGACAAAATAAAATTTTCCATCCATCACACCAACCGGGTGTGATGACATCTTCACTTACAACTAGTAAGCGGGTTTTCTACTTCCTTCTAGGAAGTCCATTATACCAACTAGGTATGATCTACTTACAACCGGTAAATAGTTTTTCCGTGTAGTTCTCACATCACTCCAACCAGGTGTGATGTTAAAATTCCACATAGTAGCAATTTTTCATTTTCGAAGTGCTCATCATCCCAACCAAGTATGATTTGAATAATCCCATTCATACAATATTTGCAGTGTATTTCTTCTTAATCGACTTTTTGCCTCCATGCGAGCTTATTCTTATTGGCATTTCGGTCCTTCATGTTCCTACATGATTTGGACATCCTTGTTTATTAACATTTGACATAATAGCTTGCATTCCTCACGTATGAACAAAATGCCTAAACTTTTCAATTATTTACATTTAGGTCCATAAAGTTCTTTTTCCTTGACTTTAGGTCTCAAATTCTAATTTTTCCCCAAATTGAGACTCGAAACTTGTAAAATTCACTTTGGGTCCTCAAGTTATTAAAAATCACAAAAGGGATTCAAGTTTCCAAAATTTCCAATTTGGTCCCTAACTTTTCAAAAATTACCATTTTGCCCCTACTTTACAAAAATGGCAATTTGACCCTAATAAATTAAAAAAATTGGCCAATTGGTCCTCTAACTTCTTTTTCATGGTCAATTGGCCCTCAATTTTATGAAATTTCACTTTGGTCCCTCAATTTTACGAAATCCTCAATTTCCCCCTTTCAAACTTTTTGAATTTGATTTCATCAAATTTACCTATCAATCTGGTTTAATTGTTGAAATTGAAGGTAAAATTAAGTTCCTACACATCCATATGATTCAATTGAGTTTTGAATCGCATGAATTGAGGCCGGAACGAGCTCAAATGAAGGTTCGCCGAAAAATTGTGCGTAAAGAAGGAAAGCTTATCGTCGGAGGTGTGGAAGTCTGAGCTTTCGATTGGGATAGATAGCTCTTGTCATGAGGTTTCTCCTAGGATCAAGAATTGTAATAATTCACGTCGAATTGAGTGAGAATTTAGTTAGTGAAGTTTTACCATTTCTCTCTCTAACGTTGATCGGAAATCGCAGAGGGGAGCTAAATTGGCTTACCTTTCAGCTCTAATTCGATCGTGTAAGGGCTGTGGGAGTGTTGGGATAGCTTGGTTTGGCTTGAGGAGGGCTCAATTTGGCCATTTTCAGCTTGATTGAAATAGGGCAGCTTCGATCTGCCGAAGTTGCTTCATTATTCGATTACGCCAACGCTTCTCTAGCGATCCTCAGATCGAATGGTGACCACCGTTGGGTAGTTGACTTCTCCCCGAGTCTAACGAACCCGACCTCGCCTTCTTTTGCTCAGAAAACCCCTATGTTAGAGCTCTAGTTCGAGCTTCATCAGAAAACTAAGTAGTTGAGAGAGAGTGGAGTTTTCATGTGTGAGGAGAATGAATGGAGAAGATCTCTCTTTATATAGGGAGCTCGGGGACTCTCCGGCCGTTCGTTTGACTCCTTAATGGCGCTCATTGATAGGAATGTCAATAGCTTGGGTCGGGGTGGGTTTTGGCGGACTCGCGCCCGATCTAAGCTTAGGTCTAGCGGATCCATGCCCAGATGGACCCGAGACTCAAGTCCACATATTCAGGTTTAGAGCCGACTCGCCTAGACCCAAGACCCGCCTGGACCCAAGGCTTAGATCTATTTTTTTAATATGTATTTTTGTAATATATAATTTTTTCTAACAAAAAAAATTTAAAATTATTGCAATATTGTACATTTATTATATTATTTTTTCATTTAAAAGATTTTTTTTATAGAATTGGCCAAAAAATTATATTGCATAAATAAAATTTACTTAAGTAAAAAATGATTACAAATATAAGAGAAAAGTTCGCTATGAGATAAATGAAAGTTTCAAAAATAACATCTATATTTATATTATGATACGTTACAATAATGGTGCACATGCCAAATGTGCTTACCATTTTCTTGAGCAGTATAGATAAAAAAATAGTGCACATCAAATTTAAAAGATTATCTATCGCCGAAGGATGCATACTTCATTTAATAAAAAAATCGTTTATATTGAAGGTTAATAAAAATTAAATATTATTTAGTCACTACAATTTTTAAACAAAATTTGCTCGAGCTCCGCATTTTTATCTCATTCATAATACTTGTTATAATTAAAGTTAATAAAAAGTATCTTAATATGCTTAAAATATTTAATCATTAAAAAGTTCAATCAAATTATACTAAATACATACCAATGTCATAAAACACAATTAACAATTAAACACCACTTGGTCCCGCTTGATCATCATCATTAGAAATACACATCATTTGGACTAACAAATCTTCATCCGGATCATAATCAATCTCATCAACATTAGCATTTACTGAAAATTTTAACAAATGAAATAAATTATAATAAGAGAACATATTGACATAAATTTAGAAAAGTATAATATTAAGCAAATAACATACCGGGTGCCTTTGTTCTTATCTAACTTTGTGCACAAATAAGTGCTTCAACTACTTCATTGACAAATCGACTATGGGATGAACTGATAATGCGACCGCGGATACTAAATGCTGATTATGAAGCAACAGCTGTAACAGGAATAGCCAATATATTCTTAGCCATCTTTGATAATATTAGATATTGAGCAACATTATTTTTCCACCAATGAAGTATGTTGAAGTCATCTGTATTATGGATCACGTCCTCATCCAAATATAAGTACAACTCAGACTTTGCTTTCTTTATCTTCTTCTTCTTCTTATCTTGCTCAAATTTGATAAAAGGATCAAATAGATTTATTTTCTGCAAGTTACTTTCACTACTTGTGCATACAATATCATTCTCAAATACTTAACCAGTGTACTATTCTACAATATTGGCATATTCAGCAAAAAACATCTTGAATGTATTGACTATTGTGCCTATTTCTTGATCAGTCATTTCCTTTGATTGTTTATCAAAACAATACGTCAAACCATCCACCTTCCATTGTGGATAAAGAATTGTTGCAATTCCTAATATAACACTAACTTTCCACCAATCTTTCTCAACTTTCTTCATCATTTCAGCAACCATGACCTCAATGCAGTATATACCATAATACGTCCATCCACTAACAACAGCTTTGATCGAACATACAATAGGAATGTTTGAATTAGTGGTGGGATAATTTCTACCAAAAAATATATTGGTAGTATCGTTGAACACACTCAGCTTGCTAGTAATCTTATTTTCCAATGACAAATCTAATTCACTAGGCAAACATCTATATTGTGAGTCACACAATATCAAATGAGAAAAAACTTCTTGTACTCTAATGCTACCCACAACATCTTATAAGTTGATTTCCAGTGGGTTTTAGAATCAAGAGCAAGCTTCTTATCTAATTCTATATGTAGTTGATGGGCATTTTCCTCAAATTTCTCCAACCTCTTTGGTGTACTAGTCCAATATAATACGCTTTCGCATATATTCTCAATGCTTTATACAATTGTTTTCAATCCTACTTTCACAATTATATTCCGAATGTGTGCACAACACCGCATATCATTGAATTCAAAGGTAGGTTTTTAGTCAAAAATTGTATCATATTATCATTTGTAGAATAGTTATCAAAAGTGATAGTAGACAGTTTGGAATCAATATTCCAATCAATAAGAGAGGTTGATATTTTTTCACACAATACCTCACTTATGTGTAGACATGGTATATGAAATAACCTACAACAAAAGAAATATAAAAAAATTAATAAATCAATTGTACCAAACAAATACCGAAAAAATGCAAATACACATTATTGTATGAATAATTACCTCAATATATGGTTTTGTAATGTATGATCATTATCAATGTAATAACCAATTATTACCATATAACCATTTTTCTATGTCTTCGAAGTCCACATGTCACTAGTGATAGCAATCCGACTATTCAACTTCTTCAAAATCTCTTGCAATGCCTTCTTTTCAACTGCATATAATTTAATGCAATCATTTCTAATTGTATTTCATGACATGATCTTGAATTGTGGTTGTAAATTCTAAAAAAACTCTAAACCTGCAATGCTCTACCGTGTTCATCGGATATCCATGCAGTATAAGCATTTGTGCAAGTGATGAATGACATTTCTGTTGATAAAAAATCCAGTCTCCAATACGATCTTTCTCCAATTGTAAACTCCCATCAACACATCTCATAAAATGTTGATGAATATTGGATATTGTCCTTCTTGATCATTTTCCCTTATATTTCCTAAAATGACTTGTACCTTGTTTGCCATCTTCGACATACAAGTTTCCACATTAGTTGCATTTTGCTTTTAATCTTTCGTCAACTGTAACTTTAGTGTAATGGTCCGAAACACTAGAAGTAAATCTACCCCATTGAGAATTTTGGATTTTAATACTAGGACTACCAAATGAATATCTGGTACCAACAACACCCATAGATGTATATCCAACAACTGATTGCAATTATAAATTAGTCAGTGTTGGCTTATCATCATCTGCCATAGTGTATTATTGTACAAAGCAATGATAAATATAATTACAAATAAAAAAGAAAAATGCAATTTATAAATAAACAAAATTATAGGTTAAAGACAAACACTCCAACCTACTATTTAGTTCAAATTTAATATTTTCTCTTTAAAGGAACCAATGAAGAATTTCCGTACAACGACTTTATAGTTACTTTCTTAATATTCGCTCTCTCAATATTCGTTGATTCTGAGACTTTTTAGATATTAAAAAGGGTAGTGTATTTCATTCACAATATTAAAAAGGATAGTGTATTTCCTTCACAATATCTGTAGCAGAGCTCCAAAAACCTATAGAAATTAAAACTTTTTGGAAAACTAAGCTACACACTACAATAAGATAACTCTATATATACACTTATTTACCTCAATAACATAAGTCTACCCAAAAATAAAATAACTTTCCAAAATTGTACAAAACAATATCAGAGAGATTCACACACTTCAATGGACTAAATAAGTTCTGCTCATAAAGATAATAAACTAAATAAGCATAATGACTTCTAAGAGAACAAGCAACACAACAAGAGAGACTGGATGTGGAGTAATGGGATACGAAAACCAACAGGGAGATGAGGCAGTTCTCGGGCGGCATACATACCTATAAGGAAGCTCAGTGGCGGTGGGCGGTAGGGGCAGCGACGGTAGATGGGGCAACAACAGCTAGGTGGGTCGATCTTTGCTAGGCTTATCTGTGAAGCTGCGATTTGAATATGCAGATTCAAGTACTGTTTTTATTTTTTTTTCACTATAGTGAGATATTTAGAGTGAGATAACCCTTCGGGTCCAGCCAGCGAGACCCGAGCCTATAGGAATTGAACCTTGGGTCTTGGGTCCAATCTATGGACCCGAACCCGAGTAGATTCGAGGAACCTCAGGTGTGCTCGGGTTGGGAAGGGACCCAAGGCTCAATTCCCATTAACATGCCTACTCATTGATGGCTAGAAATGTCCTAAACGGAAACATTTTCTTTTTGTCAGCGCTGTTCATTTTTTTGGCGAGTGAATAGTGTTGTCATCTAAAGGAAGAAGACAACACTGTTCTGAACTGGACCAGACCGGCCCGATTAGGGTTCAATGCTTAAACTAGCCAGTTCAGGCCTGATTTGAATGAGTGTTTCAAAATAAAAAATTTCTAAATTTATTCTCTATCCAATGGTGGCTTAAATTCTCCATTTTGAATATTTTAAGCCAACTAGGAAATTGAATTGACCATTTGGTTCAATGATAGTTCAAACTGCCTTGAATTGGTTCAAATTCGGTTTGTAAACGCTACCCCTTTAGGATAAGAAACTTGGGGAAAGAACCGGTTAACCCGGATGAGAAAAGTGAATCGGTTCATGAACCCCAACCATTAGAGAAAGGGTAAATCGAGAAATTTATAAATCCCGAGTGACCTAAAGAGTCACAAAAATCATGAGAAAGGACTTTAGGAGGAATTGGAAGTGAAAACCAAACTGGTTTAGGTGAATCGGACCTGAACTAGATTGAACCGGTTTGAACCACTCTTGAATTGGTTTCTAAATTCATTTTTCTAGGTGGCTTTGAAAATTCAATTTGGAGAATTGAGGCCACCATTGGATATATAATGAATTTTGATAAACTTACAAATTTTTAAAATTGAAAAACTCGGTCGATTTGGGCCTGAACCAGTCGGTTTAAGCATTGAACCTTGTTGGGACCGGTTTGGTTTGTTTCGAAACAGTGTCATCTTCTTCCTTCAAATGACAGCAATATTCACTAAAACTGAGCAGCACTGATGAAGATGAAAAGTCTCCGGCCAGGGAGTTTCAAGCAATGAATGACTGCCATAAAGGCACCAATCGGACGACCAAGAAAACTGGGGAAAGAACCGGTCATTTCCAATTTGACATCTGAGTCGGTTTACAAACCGACACCGATAGAGAAATGGCAAACCAGGAAATTTATGGATTCCGAGTGACCCAAAGATTCACAAAAGTCATGAAAAATGACTTTAGGATGAATTGGAGAAGAAAACCAAACCGGTTCAGGTGAACCAAATCCGAATTGGTTTGGTCTAGTTTGAACCACTATTTAACCGAATGCTAAATTCATTTTTCTAGGTGGCTTAGAAAATTCAAATTTGAGAATTGAAGCCACCATTGGATAGAGAATGAATTTAGAAATTTTTAATTTTGAAAAATTTGATCGAATCATGCTTGAACCAACCGGTTTAAGTTTTGAACCCGGTTTGGACCGGTCAGGTCCAGTTCGGAACAATGTCGTCTTCCTCCTTCAGTTGACAACATTGTTCACTCACCGGAAAATCGAGCAACGCCGATGAAGATGAAAAGTCTCCAGTCAGGGAGTTTCATTCAATGAATGACTGCCATTAAGGCACCAATTTAATGACGAAGAATTCCCCAAGCTTTTTATATAAAGAGCCCCTCCTCATTCATCCTCTTCACACCTGAAAAACTCCATTCTCTCTCAACTGCTCCAATTTTTGGTGAAGCTCAAACCAGAGCTCCGACTTGGGCATTTTTTAAGCCAAAGAAGGTGTGGTCGGGTTCTTTGGATTCGGGGAGAAGTCAGCTAAATGCCTGTAGTCTCCATTTGCTTCGAGGGACACTGGACAAGCGCTGGTGTGATCGAACACTGAAGCAGCTCCGATGGACCGAAGCTGTCCTATTTTGGCCGAGCTGAAATCGGCCAATTCGAGACCTTCTCAGGCCAAACCAAGCCCTCCCAACACCTCTACAGTCCTTCTACAATTGATTTAGAGCTAAAAGGTAAGCCAATTTGGCTCCCCTCTGTAAATTTCGATCGGTACTAGAGAGAGAATCGATAAAATTTTGATGACTAAATTCTCACTCAATTCAGCATTAATTGATACAATTCTTGATCCTAGGAGTAACCTCAAGACAAGAGCTATCTGTTCAAATTGAAAGCTTGGACGTCGTGCCTTTGACGGTAAGTTTTCAAAGCTTTCTGTTCCTAAGTCCAGTTTTCCGGCGAAGCTCTATTTGAGCTCATTATGGTATCAAATTCTGCAATTCAAAGTGCAATTTAATCACATGAAGGTGTAGGAACTATAATATAACTTCAATTTCAACAATTAAACTCATTTGATCGGTCAATTTGATGAAATCAAATTCAACTGAGTTAGAAGGTTGAAATTGGGGGAAATTTGAGGATTTCAAAAATTTGAGGGACTAAAGTGCAATTTCATAAAATTGAGGGCCAATTGGGAAAATTTTGAAAATTTTGGGGCAAAACTTACCATTTTTTTTAAAGTAGGGGAAAAATGGTAATTTTGGAAAAGTTGGGGACCAAACTGGAAATTTGGGAAACTTGAACCCTTTTTTTGTGATTTTGAATAAATCAAGGTCCTAAGGTGAATTTTAGAATTTTAGGACTCAATTTGGTGGAAAACTGATATTAGGGACTTAAAGTTAAAGAAAAATAACTTTAGGGACCTATTTGAAAATAAATGAAAAGTTTAGTTTTCTCATTAATTTGGGATGAATGAAGGCTATTAGGCCAAAGGATAATGAACAACGATGTTCATATCGTCTTGGAACATGAAGTACCGGTGATGCCAGCTAAGACAAGTTCGCCTGAAGGCATCAAGCCGACTAAGAGGAAATTCACTATACTATCGAGTGAGTGGGATATTTAATATCATATCTGGTTGGGATGATAAGCACATCAGAAATGAAAAACCACTACTAAGTGGTATTTAAACCATCACACTTGAGAGGAGTGATGTGGAAATCACGCAGAAAAACTAATTACCTGTTGTAAGTAGATCATACCTGATTGGTATGATGAAACTTCCTGGAATGAAGTAGGAAACCCGCTTATCGGTTATAAGTGGAGATGTCTTCCTACCTAGTTGGTATGATAGACAAATGAAAAGTTTATTTGTTTGGAAGTGCTCTCCCCTAACTGTGTGACACTGCTTGATGGGAGATCTTCTTGACAGGAGCTCAAATATCTCAGTTAGGCCAGAGGCCTCAATTTTGGATGTTGGAGGCTAATATGCTCGATTTTGAAAATCTCGAACAGTGGGCCCTAGGCTAGTTGGCACGAGTAGGAGATTGTAAACAAACAGGATTTTAAGCCATGAAAACTTAACTAAATGAATTGCTTGGCCATGGTGCCAAGACAAGACCATCATACTCGATGGACTAGCGGTAGTGCGACATGACATGTCTTCGGACTAATCAAAACAAATAGCTATAGGTCGAGTTAAGGGTCGGGGCCGTTAGACTAGTGGCACCACAGATAATATGGCTTATGTAAAAAATTATTGATTTGTGCATGCACTGTGTTATGGGACCTTCAAGACACCCAAGAGGGGTAGTGATGTGTCCCAGGGCTCTAGACGACCTGGTGGAGATAAGGGTTGTAAACCCTGCTCTTTAGAGCTAAGGAAAAGAGGGGAAGAACCAGTAAAACCGAGTGAGAAAATTGATCTGGTTCACAAATCCGATTATTGGGAAACATGCAAATTGGAGAAATTACAACTCCCAAGTGACCCAAAAAGGTTCATAAACCTTGGAAAAGACTGGTTCAGGTGAACTAGATCCGAACCGGATTGAACTGGTTTATGAACCGAGCTAGTTTATGAACCGAAACCGATAGTGAGAGGACAAACCGGGAAATTTATGTACCCCAAGTGACCTAAACAGTCACATAAGTCATGAAAAAGGACTATGAAAGGGGGATGAAAACCAAACTGGTTAAGGTGAATTGGATCTGGATTGGATTGAACCGGTTTTTACCGATTTGAACCACTAT
Source organism: Trapa bicornis (assembly GCA_030064425.1). Taxonomy (NCBI): domain Eukaryota; kingdom Viridiplantae; phylum Streptophyta; class Magnoliopsida; order Myrtales; family Lythraceae; genus Trapa; species Trapa bicornis. Next base: position 10,639,544 of record CM057753.1, on the reverse strand, counting down.
TGAACCGAATATTAAATTCATTTTTCTAGGTGGCTTAGAAAATTCCAATTTGAAAATTGAGGCCACCATTTGATAGATAACGAATTTAGATATATTTAATTTTGAAAAAACTCGGTCGAATTGTGCCTAAATTGGCCGGTTTAAGCAGTGAACCTAGTTTGGACCAGTACAGTCCAGTTCGGAACAGTGTCGTCTTCTTACTTTAGATGATATCACTGTTCACTTGGTGGAAAATTGAAGCAGCGCCGGCAAAGAGGAAACATTTCTATTTAGTACGTTTTAGGCCATCAATGACTACCATAAAGATGCCAAACAGATGGCTGACGAGTCTCCAAGCTCCCTATATAAAGAGCCCCTCTCCATTCATCCTCTCCACACCCGAAAACCTCACTCTCTCTCAGCTACTTAGTTTTAGCGTAAAGCTCGAACCAGGGTCTTTTCTGACCCAAAGAAGGCATGGTCAAGTTCCTTAGAACTGAGGATAAGTTAGCTACATGGTGGTAGTCTTCATTTGCTCCGAGGGTCGCTGGAGAAGCGCCGACGTGACCGAACAGAGAAGTAGCTCCGACGGACCGAAGTTGCCCTATTTCTATTGAGCAAAAATCGGCCAATTTGAGCCCTCCTTAGGCCAAACCAAGCTCTACCAACACCTCTTCACCCTTTCTATGCCCAAATTAGAACTGAAAGGTAAGCTAATTTGGCTCCCCTATGTAATTTCCAACCGATGCTAGAGAGATAACCGATAGAATTTCTATGATAAAATTCTCACTTAATTCGACAACAATTGATGCAAATTCTTGATCCTAGGAGGAACCTCAAGAGTAGAGCTATTTGCCAAGATTGGAAGCTCGGACCGCTGCCCCCCTCAGTGGAAAGAGAGTTGTATCATGAGAGAAGCAAGGAGATCAACCTCTTTTAAAGCTCCGTTTGTGCTCGTTTTGGCGTCAAAACTTGCGATTCAAAGTGCAATAGAATTGTATGGAAATGTAGGAACTCCAATTTAACTTCAATTTCAACAATTAAACTTGTTTGATCGGTTAATTTGATGAAATCAAATTCAGATGTGTTGGAGAGTTGAAACTGGGGGAAATTTTATGGAAAATTTGGGGATTTTAAAAATTCGAGGGACTAAAATGTAATTTTATAAAATTGAGGGCCATTTGGGCATGATAAGAGTGTTAGAGGACCAATTGAGCAAATTTTATAATTTGTGTAAAGGAAGGGCAAAATGGTAATTTTGGAAAAATTGGGGACCAAATTGGGAATTTGGGAATCTTAAACTCCTTTTTGTGAATTTGAATAAATTGAGGCCCCAAAGAGAATTTTTAAAGTTTTGGGACTGAATTTGGGGGAAAATCGGCATTTAGGGCCTAAAGTAAAAGAAAAAGAACTTTAGGCACCAAATTGCAAATATTTGAAAACTTAGATATTTTAGTCATTCCTAATGAATGAAGGCTATCGAGCCAAATCATAACGAACAAAGATGTTTATTTCGTGTATGAACATGAGATATCGGGAACACCAGCTGAGATTAAGCTCGCAAGGATGAAAGCCGACTTAGAGGAAATACAATGCACGATCGAGTGAGTGGGAATTTAGTATCATAATCGGTTGGGATGATAAGCACTTGAAAATAAAAATCCACTGCTAAGTGGTATTTTAATCATCACACCTTAGAGGAGTGATGTGGAAATTAAGTGAAAAAACTAATTACTGATTGTAAGTAGACCATACTCGGTTGGTATGATAAAACTTTTTCGAAGGAAGTGGAAAACCCATTCATCGGTTATGAGCGTAGATGTCCTCACACTCGGTTGGTATGATGGACAGTTGAAAAGTATATTTTATCAAAAGTGCACTCCCTTGACTGCGCGCCACTGCTTAAACATTTTGGGAGACCTTTTTGATGGGAGCTCGAATAGCTTTGTTAGGCTGGAGCCCTCGGTTTTGGAACTTGGGGGCTAATATGACCGATTTTGAAAATCTCAAACAGTGGGCCCTAGGCCCATTGGCATGAGTAGGAGCACATAAACAAACATGGTTAATATGCCATGAAAACTTAAGTAATGAGTTGTTTGGCCATGGTACCAAGATAGGACTGACATACTTAGTCAACTAAGCGGTAGTGTGACATGATAGGTCCTTGAACTAGTTAAGACAAATAGTTGCACGACGAATTGAGGGTCGGGGCCGTTGGACCAGTAGCACCACAGATTATAGGGAAATATGTGAAAAATTGTTGATTGTGCATGCATTGTGTTTACGGGACCTTCAAGATGCCCAAGAGGGGTAGTGATGCGTCCCAAGGCTATGGACGACCCGGTGGATATAAGAGCAGTTAGTCGTACCAAAAGTCTTGCAAAGCTTGGAGTAGCTTCAAGCGCATGAGACTGGGGTGGGGACAAGATGAGATCTCTGTCCTCATATGGACATGGAGATTTATTACGAGATTGAGGGTCGAATATCGTGAATATCCACTCATTCTTAAGGTAGAAGTGGACATGCTTCTATCTAGGTGGCCGGTAAATTCACTCCGACGCCACAAGTGGGTTCAGTGGACGAACTGGCCTGCGATTGTGTGTTTTACCTTCATGATGAAGGATGTATGTTGGGTGATGACACACAGTGGTAATAAGAATTGATTTTGAAAAACCGAGACATGGAAATGAGAAAAATTAAAAGAGTTAAGGAGTCTAACACACTCCAATTTGGAAACTTTTTTTTATTGAATCTTCATTTTCTAAAAATACCCACTTAGTGAGTTGTAGAAACTCACCCCTCTTTTTATCCCTATTCAGGAATTAGAAAAAAATGACTAGGGATAACACCAAGCCTTATCCTCTGTCAAGTATGCTTAAATTTCTCTTAAACTTGCATTTTATTTGATATATGTCTTTCCAAGGAACAAGGTTGAAAGTACGCCTGGCTCCACTTGAGATAAAGAATGAGGAAACTCCTCTTGAACCAAGAGAGCGGCAGGTTGTTGACGGGGATCCTACCAAACCGGGTTGGGGCATGACAACTTGAGTGGTATCAGAGCCTAGTTCCCTTGAAACATTGTCAATCGTATGCCCTGACACTAATCCAACTTTAAACTATTGTGTATGAAGGAGAGTTCCTAGGAAATTCACGGTGAAATCTAGTCCTCCACCTATATCCCTAAAAATGACACCCAACCCAAGGGAGGAAGCCAAACAAAGGTTTCTAAAGGGCGAGAAACGAGTACCCAAGGACATGATGGAAGACTATGGGAAACTAGTAGGAGCCTTACTAGAACCGGAAGGTATCATATACCCTCCTCCTAGACAAGAGGAACCAGTATCACCTCCTAGAAGTCCAACCCCTCCTCCTTCAGTCCCACAACAACCGAAAGGGAATCCAACCAAAAAGGAGGCCTGGGATAATTATTGGGATGCGTATGCCACATTCATGAAGGTTCACCAAGTACCTCCACCTAGTCAACTAGGTGAAGTGGACCTATGAGTGTGAGGTTGAGGTACTAAGGCAGTACAAATTGGAGGCCATACATGAAATTCGTCCTATTAGGGAACACGAATGGACTCCAACCAATTCCATAGAGCCTTCTGATCAACAGTCTCACAACCGTTCTAGGGTTAATTCTAGTCCTATGACCCCAAGGGATTATGGGTATTAATTTCCTGTAATAAGCCAAGTATGGCAATAAAATATTTCCTGAATGAATGAAAGTAAAAGTTATGTTAAAACTTCTTAGTTCTTTAATAAATTGAAAACAAAAGAGTATGATAATAAAAATTTAAGTAAAAGGTAGGAAATCACCTAAGGAAGAAAAGATAGGTTAATTATAGTTAATCTCAACCTTAAGACTTTCCCTGGGAAATACAATAAGGAAGAATCCATCTAAGGGAGATCTTAAGAAAATGAAAAAGAAGTTAGAATAAAGGGAAGCAATCATCAAAGAGTACATATTCATGGAGAGTCCAAGGAGTTAATGATAAGCTTAGAGAAAGAAGAGTAAGGAAAAACAAGGAGGAGTAGAACATTCCAATGGAATCCACAAGAATAGAAGCTGATCGAGAAAAAAAAAGAAATAAGTACTGAGACCACCAAGGAAAGATGGGAAGAAAATAGAATAACAAGAAGGCCCAGATGTAATAACTACTTATAAAGAAACTAAGATACAGTTACTTAGGAACTCTATAATATAGGGAGACTTGTGGAAAGCAGAGGTATGGACCAAAAGAAGAAGAAAAGAAGGAGTGGATGAATAATACAAGATCCTTAAGTTTGGTGGAGATTTAAAAGAGAGAAATTTCTAAAGAATGGTAGGGTGATCAACCAAAAGAATCCCAAAATGGAAGACACTAGAAGGAGGATGAAAATGGGAAGTTGGATCGAAGAAGGAGAATGCTCTAGGTCAGAAAAAACAATCGAGGAAATGTCGCAAAATCGAAGCCAAAATGAGGACATCAATAAGAAGTACAAGTGGCTAAGTAAGTGCTTTGGGAGGTTAAGTATGATCTATTTTCAAGAAGACATGGAAACCTAAATATAAATTTTAGAATGATCCGATTGAAGAAAATAACTCCTATTGACCAAATCATTCTCAAGAGTAAATGAAGCTCTAATAAGAGCTGGGGAGTAGTAATGAATACACCCTAATTGAGGCAAAGGCGGAATACCAAGGACACGAAGATATGAAAGATTTTGACACAAGAGGGATGAGAGGTCCACCTCAAAGTAATAAACAAATGCTGGAGCAAGTGAGAATGAAGCAAGAAAAATGAAAAGTACTCATGGGTCCGAAGACTATATGTAAGCTGGTGAAGATAACGATAAAAGACATTACATAATTAAATGATTGTAATGGTAGAACTAGAAGGAAATCTCGAGAGAGAGGGAATGTGAAACTCACTAGAGAAGGGAATCTTGGGAAAACATAGTTGTTTCAAAGAGGAGGAAATAGAACCGACAGAATGGGAAAAAAATAAGCTCTTCAAGAACAAGATGCTGGAGATGGAAGGATCAAGTACAAGGAGAAAGAAATCGTAAAGATCCAAGGGATAAGTCAAACCCAAGTAACATGTAAGTAGGAGGACGAAATCAAAAGATGCCATACGAGTAAGAAAGGAACTAACTTAGAATAGAGGATAGTAGAAGGATCATGATGAGAGTAAGAATTGATTTGGAAAGAGAAGAGATCTTAAAGAGGAAGGATGCTAGTGGGAATGAGGAATGAAGTAAGAAATCAAGAGTTTTAATATGTCAATGAGTATTAGGAAGTTTATGGATTTGAAGGTTGAATGACCGAATAAGGAAGTTTGGAAAAGACAAGTAAGTAAGGAAACCAATACGATTATAGGGACGTATAGTCAAAGACATAACGAAGAATGTCATGCGATAAGGGGCATGTAAACCCAACTAACTTAGGGAAATATGACTTAGGCAAGGAAAAGTCTATGAGTAAGGCATAACGAAGTCAAGCATAAAGGTGATAACCAAAGAATGAGGAAGGGATCCATGTAGGATGAAAAGGTGATAAATGCAGAAACTTGTGGAAGAAAAATGACCGAAACTCATAGTTCAGAAATCTTAGGTAAAAGAAGCTTAGAATGGGAAATGATGCCTTTGGAAAGGAAGGATGTAACTAAAGGAAATGATCCTAGATCTTCCAGGAAGATATTCTAGGCTAAATTAAGTTCCATGGAATGAGGAAAGGATGAGAATGAGATGAGAATCTTAGGTATGTTATGAAAGGGATGAACGAAAACAACTAAGAAGGTTGTAAGACGATAAATTAGAAAATTTATATATCAATGAAAGTTTTAATCCAATCCGCAAAAAGTGTGAAATAAGTTTTTGGGACAAAACTCCTAAAAGGAGGGGAGAGTTGTAAATCTCGTTCTTTGGAGTTAAGGAAAACTGGGGAAGAACTAGTCAATTCGAGTGAGAAAACCAACCGGTTCACAAAAAATCCGATTATTGGGGAACGGGAAAATTGGATAAATTACAGCTCCCAAGTGACCCAAAAAGGTTCATAAACCTTGGAAAAGAACTTTAGGACAAATTGGGTGAAAAAAACCAGATCGGTTTGGGTGAACAGGATCCAAACCGGTTTATGAACCGAGCCGGTTTATGAACCGAGCCGGTTTATGAAGTAGAACCGATATAGAGAGGACAAACCCGGAAATTTATGGACCCCAAGTGACCTAAAGAGTCACATAATTCATGAAAAAAGGACTTTAGGATGAATGGGGGATGAAAACCAAACCGGTTCAGGTGAATCGGATTAAAACGGTTTGGACCAGTTTGAACCACTATTGAACCGAATGCTAAATTCATTTTTCTAGGTGACTTAGAAAATTCCAATTTGAGAATTGAGGCCATCATTTGATAGATAATAAATTTAGAAAATTTTAATTTTAAAAAACTTGGTCGAATTGGGCCTGAACCGGTCGATTTAAGCTTTGAACCCGGTTCAGACCGGTCTAGTTTGGTTTGGAACAGTGTCATCTTCTTCCTTCAGATGACAGCACTGTTCACTCGCCGGATAATTGAAGCAGCGTCGACAAAGAGGAAATGTTTTCATTCAATATGTTTCATGCCATCAATGACTATCATAAAGGTGCCAAATGGATGACCGATGAGTTCCCGAGCTCCCTATATAAAGAGCCCCTCTCCATTCATCCTCTCTACACCTAAAAATCTCACTCTCTCTCAGCTGCTTAGTTTTTCGGTGAAGCTTGAACCAAAGCTCCAATATAGGTTCTTTTCTGAGCGAAAGAAGGCATTGTCAGGTTGCTTGGAACTGAAGAGAAGTCAGGTACACGGTGGTAGTCTTCATTCGCTCTAAGGGTCACCAAAGAAGTGTCGGCATGATCGAACATTGAAGCATCCTCGACGGACCAAAGCTGCCCTATTTCTATCGAGCCAAAATCGACCAATTCAAACCCTCCTTAGGCAAAACCAATCTCTCCCAACACCTCCTCAACCCTCCTACGACCGAATTAGAACTGAAAGTTAAGCCAATTCTGCTTCCCTCTATAATTTTCGACTAGTGCTAGAGTGAGAACCAACAGAATTTGGATGATAAAATTCTCACCCAATTTGGCATCAATTGATGCAAGTTCTTGATCCTAGGAGAAACCTCAGAAGGAGAGCTATCTGACCAAATTGGAAGCTCAGATCGTCGCGCCCCCGATGGTGAGCATTTGCAACTTTCTCTCTCTATGTTCTATTTTCTAGCGATGCTTTGTTTGAACTCATTTCAGCATCAAAACATGCATTTAAATGTGCAATTGAATCATATGGAGATGTAGAAACTCCGATTTAACTTCAAATTCAACAATTAAACTTGTTTGATTGCTCAATTTGATGAAATCATATTCAACTATTTTAGAGAGTTGAAAATGAGGGAAAATTTGGGGATTTCAAAAATTTAAGGGACTAAAATGTAATTTTATAAAATTGAGGGCCAATTGGGCATGATATGAGTGTTAGAGGACCAATTGAGAAGTGGACATCCACTCATTCTTAAGGTAGAAGTGGACATGCTGCTATCTAGGTGGCCGGTAAAGTCGCTCCGACGCCACAAGTGGGTTCAGTGGACGGGCTGACCTGCGATTGGGTGTTTTACCTTCCTGATGAAGGATGTATGTTGGGTGATGACACACCCTAGTAATAAGAATTAATTTTGAAAAATCAAGACTTGAAAATGAGAAAAATTAAAAGAATTAAGGAGCCTGACACACTTCAATTTGAAAACTATTTTTATTGAAACTTCATTTTTTAAAAATACCCACTCACTAAGCTGTAGAAACTCTCCCCTCTTTTTATCCCTTTTCAGGAATTAGAAAAAAATGACTAGGGATAACACCAAGCCTTACCCTTTGTCACATATGCTTAAATTTCTCTTAAGCTTGCTTTTTATTTGATATATGTCTTTCTAGGGAACAAGGTTAAAAGTACGCCTGGCTCCACTTGAGTTAAAGAAGGAGGAAACTTCTCTTGAATCAAGAGAGTGGCAGGATGTTCACGGGGATCCAACCAAACCGGGTCGGGGCATGATAAGGGCAGTTAGTCGTACAAGAAGTCTTGAGAAGCTCGACGTAACTTCATGCACATGAGACCGGGATGGGGACGGGATGAGGTCTCTGTCCTCATACGGACTTGGAATTTTGTTACGGGATTGAGGGTCGGATGTCGCATATATCCACTCATTCTCAAGGTAGAAGTGGACGTGCTTATATCTAGGTGGCCAGTAAAGTCTCTCTGACACCACAAGTGGGTACAGTGGATGGGCTAGCCTGCGAATGTGTGTTATCCTTCATGATGAAGGGCGCGTGTTGATTGATAAACACATCGTGGTAGTGAGGAATGACTATGAAAATCGAGATTTTTAAGGATGAATGGTTTTAAAAGAAAATAAGGAGTCTAGCACACTTCGATTCAAACATTTTTCCTAAAAGTCAAACTTTAAAAACTCATTCACTAAGTCATTTTACTCACCCCCTCCCTTATATCACTTTTCAGGTAACCCAAGGAAAACCTACCCAAAGTTTAAAATTTCATGCAATTTTGATGAATGTTGTTCCAGGAAAGGAACAAGTTTAAAGAATGCCTTACTCCTCATGGTTTAAAGAAGGGGAAAACCCTTAATAAACCAAGAGAGTGGTGGGTTACTCACGGGGATCAGACCAAACTGGGTCGGGGTGTGACATCTCGTGTATGTGTGGCATGCTGACCGGGCGCCATCTGTCCATTGACCGAACATGTGGCAGCCTCCCATTAGTTGATCGTATCTACGTGGCAGCTGATGTGGTGCCAGCTGGCTGTTGATCGTTGACCAGTTCGTTTACCCTTGACCGTTTACTGGTCTGGTCCAACCGGGTTCACGGTCCGAAATTAAAAAATTAGCCGGTTTTGACCTGATTCGACCAATTTTCTCAAATTTAAAATTTTCTAAATTTATTTTCTATTTAATGGTGGACTCAATTTTACAATTTGGCATTTTTAAGCCACCTAGAAAAATGAATTTGTGAACCAGTTCACTATAGTTCATGTCGATTCGGTTCAGTTCAAGTCTGGTTCACCCCGAACCGGTCCGGTTTTCTCTTCAATTCCACTTCCTAGTTCTTCCTTGAAGTTTTTGTGAAATTTTGGTCACTTGGGATTTTCCAATTTCCCATGTTAGCTAATTTTTCGTTCATTAAATGGCGTGATTCTTCTTGTATAAACCTATACGGGTTCTTTTTTTTCGGTTTCCTTTGGTCGAATTGGACAGGTTTCCTTTGTCCTCAAAACTATTACACATCAAACAATTGTGGATATTTGTCCTTTTTGTTGACTCGACCTCCTAGGTCACTTCTGGTACTTGGCCATTTTGCTAGAGTATCTTCACCATAGGGATATTCTTGTTCTAGAGGTTCTTCTCACGCCGATCGAGGATATGGACAAGTTCTACTTGGTAGGTCAGGTCTTCCTCGATTTCCGGTGGTGACTCATCTAGTATGTGGCAGGGATTAGGTTCGTACTTTCGTAATAGGGACACGTGGAAGACGTCATGGATCCTCTATAGGTTTGGAGGCAATATCAATTGGTAGGCTACAGGGCCAACCCTACGAATGATGGTGTATGGGATAATGTACCTGGGTTACAACTTTCCTCTTTGTTAAAACCTGAGTATCCCCTTCCAAGGTGACACCTTTAGGAATACTTTGTCCCCAACCTCAAATTCTAGATCCTTTCTCCGGTTGTCGACATAACTTTTCTACCTATCTTGGCCTACCTTGAGTCGGCTCCTTATGATTTGGATCTTTTCCGATGCGTCTTCTATCAATTCTACCCTTTCGAGTTTTCTTTCTCCTACTTCCTCCCAAAACAAGGGTGTGCAGAAAGGTCATCCATAGAGGGCTTCATAGGGCACCATCTGGATGCTGGCCTAGTAGCTATTGTTATACGCGAATTCCATGAGGCACAGATGGTCTTCCCAATTCTGCTTCATAGTCAGAACGCACACCCACAGCATGTCTTCTAGAGTCTGGATAGTCCATTCAGACTGTCCATTCGTTTGTGGATGAAAATTTGTGCTCATGTGGAGGCTAGTCCATAGTGCTGCTTAGAGGCTGGGCCAGAATTGGGAGGTGAACCTCGAGTCTCGGTCTGATACTATGCTTATCGGTACCCCGTGAAGTCATACGATCTCCCCCACATATAGGGCAGCGAGCTTCCCTATCGGTTCTATCACTCATATGGGTAGGAAATGAGAAAATTTGGTCAGTCAGTCCATGATTAGCTATATGGCATTCCGACTCCTTCTTGTTGCCGACAGTCCGGTCATGAAATCCATGGTGATGTGCTCCCATTTTCATTTTGGGATCGAGAGAGCCTCCAGTAGCCCGTAGGGTTTCTGATGTTTGGCCTTAATTTGTTGACATGATAGGCATTTGGCCACGTACTCTACAATGTCCCTCTTCATTCCCTTCCACCAATAACCTTGTTTTAGGGCGTGATACATTTTCGTACTGCTCGAATGCATAGCGTACATTGAGTCATGGGCCTCTTCCTGTATCCCCATCTTTAATTCCTGGTTATTTGGTACCCACACCCTCCCTTTGAAGGTCATCACCCCATCGCTCCTAACTACGATGTCTAGCGTGGAGTGGTTCTTGTTTGGCTCCCAATGGGGATGGAGTTCCTCATCATCTTTTTGTAAAGCTTGTATCTGGTCCAATAGACTGTGTCATACTACTAAGCGGACTACTAGGTTACCTTGGCCCTTGTCCACACAAAGGGTCACCCTTAAATCTCGCAACTGACTTAGTAAGGGCAGATACCTGGCATTGACGGAGGCCACTCCCATATAGTACTTGCAGCTAAGTGCGTCTACCGCCACATTGGCCTTACCGGGGTGGTACTCGATGGTCAGATTGTAGTCCTTTACTAGCTCTATCCACCTTCTCTGTCACAGGTTGAACTCCTTCTAGGTTAGGAAGTATTTCAGGCTCATATGATCGGTGTAGATACGACACTTTACTCCATACAAATAGTTGTGCCATATCTTGAGGGCAAACACTATTACGGCTAATTCGAGGTTGTGAGTGGGGTAATTCTTCTTGTGGGGCTTCAGCTGTCATGAAGCATAGGCGATAAACCTTCCTTATTGCATCAGGACACATCCTAGTCCTTGCCCAAACACATCGCTATACACCGTGTATTCCCCAACGTTCACGTCGGGTAAGGTCAGTATTGGAGTCGTCGTGAGTCGAGTTTTGAGCTCTTGGAAGGACTCTTCACACTTGGCATCCCACTTGTAGTCCACTTGAGTCGTCATGTTTGTTTACGAGCTCTTGCTCATGCCAACTGGCATGGGGTCCACTGTTCGAGATTTTCAAACTCGGACATATTAGCCCCTAAAGTTCCAAAACCGAGGCCTCCAGCCTATATGAGCTATTCGATCTCCCGTCAAGAAAGTCTCCCAAAAATTTTAAGCAGTGGCACACAGCTAGGGGAGAGCATTTTCGACAAAATAAACTTTCAATTGTCCATCATACCAACCAGGCATGAGGAGATCTCCGCTTATAACCGACAAGCGGATTTTCCACTTCCTTCTAGGAAGTTTCATCATACCAACCGGGTATGATCAACTTACAACCACTAAGTAGTTTTTCCGCAAGATTTCCACATCACACTTGTCAGATGTGATGATTAAAATGCCACTTAACAGTGGGTTTTTATTTTCAAGGCACTTATCATCCCAACCAGATTTGACATTAAATTCCCACTCACCTGATAGTGCAGTGAATATCCTCTTAGCTGGCTTGTCGTCCTTAATAGAACTTATCTTAGCTGGCGTTCTCGGTACTTTGTGTTCCTATATGATATGAACACTCTTGTTCATTATCATTTGGCGTAATAGCCCTCATTCATACCAAATGAATGAGAAAATTAAACTTTTCTTTTATTTGTAATTAGGTATCTAAAGTTATTTTTCTTTAACTTTAAGACCCTAATGTCGATTTTTCCTCAAATTGAGTCCCGAAACTTTTAAAATTCACCTTGGGACATCAATTTATTAAATTTCACAAAAGGGGGTTTAATTTCCCAAATTTCCAATTTGGTCCCCAACTTTTCCAAAATTACCATTTGCCCCTAATTTACAAAAATGGTAAGTTTTGCCCCAAAAATTGCCCAATTGGTCCTCCAACATCTTTATCATGCCCAATTGGCCCTCAATTTTATGAAATTGTACTTTAGTTCCTTGAATTTTTAAAATTCCTAAATTTCCACCAATGTTTCCCCCAAGTAATTTATATGAATCATTAATTTTTCTTTCATGGAGTTTTTCCATTATTCATATGATTCATCATTAACAAGTTTTCAAAATAGTCATTTTTTAGCTTAGGCCAAGATAATCCATATGTGACTCAAGATAGTCGAGTTAGGCAATATAAAATATAAAAATATGTGATGTACATATAGGATCTAGAGTATTTTATATTGTACTAACTACTCATTTTTTTTTGGATATTTACTTAAAACATGTATTTTAGTTTATTTCTAGATAATTTTTTCTTTTTATTAATATAATTAATATATTTTTTCTTTTATCATATTGGATCAAACAAGATTAACTAATCTAATAAAAACCTTTCCATGTGAATATTTACTCTAATTTAATAATTCAATATTTATATTTATTTCTGTGAAATTCATAGAATTAGAAGAACTCGTACTCTTGGAAGAAATGATAAAAGAAGACCCGGAAAGAGATATACAAACGCTTCGTATTGGGATCCATAAAGAAATAATCCAATTGATCAATATGTACAATGAGGATCATATCCATAAGATTTTTCACTTATCGACAAATATAATCGGTTTCATTATTTTCAGTGGTTATTCTATTCTGGGTAATGAAGAACTTGTTATTCTTAACTCTTGGGTTCAAGAATTCCTATATAACTTAAGTGACACAATAAAAGCTTTTTCTATTCTTTTATTAAATGATTTATGTATTGGATTCCATTCACCCCATGGTTGGGAACTTATGATTGGCTATGTATACAAAGATTTTGGATTTGCTCATAATGACCAAATTATATCTAGTCTTGTTTCTACTTTTCCAATCATTCTAGATACAATTTTTAAATATTGGATCTTTAGTTATTTAAATTGTGTATCTCCATCACTGGTAGTGATTTATCATTCAATGAATGAATGATCCAACTAGAATATAATATGTTACATAAGAAAAATATTTAAAGATGCACTTACTCTTTCTTTCTACTGAGACGAGGATTTCTCCTATTCCTATATTCCAGTAAAATTATTTCAGTAAATGACAGAATTGTGGATAGGGACTATACAAGTGACCTACCTAACTTTATTTTAGAAATTTTCGATATCAATGATTGGACCATGCAAATTAAAAATACCTTTTCTTGGATAAAGAAAGAGATTACTCGATCTATTTCCGTATCACTAACGATATATATCATAACTTAGACATCCATTTCAAATGCATATCCCATTTTTGCATAGCAAGGTTATGAAAATCCACGAGACGCGAGCGGGCCTTGGCCCTTTGTCTTAGGATTAGTCAGTTCTATTTCTTGATGGGAGCATGGAAGGGATATAACTCAGCGGTAGAGTGTCACCTTGATGTGGTGGAACTCATCAGTTCGAGCTTGATGATCACTTCCTACACTTTCATACGATTCAATTGCACTTTAAATAAAAAACTGGACTTAAAGAGAGAAAGATTTGCAAGCTTTCCATCGGAGGCACGACGGTCCGAGCTTTCAATTTGGGCAGATAGCTCTTATCTTGAGGTTCCTTATAGGATCAAGAATTACATCAATTGATGCCGAATTGAATAAGAATTTAGTCATTGATGTTTTTTCGGTTCTCTAGCACCGATCGGAATTGTGACAACGTATTTTTAGTAACCCAAAATTAAAAAAAAATATACCAGCACTAATGCACTGGATCCGGTCAGCACTAATGCACTGTAAGTATTCATGTTGCACCCCCTCAATAGGTGTCACATTGTATTTTTTTTAGTAACCCGAAATTTCGGTTAAAATTTTTTATGGAATTGTATTTTAAGTTTAAAATTCAATTGATATGATTGGAATAAATAAAATAAAAAGTGTTGTTTCAACCGAAATAAATAAATATCTAGTAAATTCCTTTAGGTAAAAATAATTATGTGAATTTGGTTTAATTATTATTAATCATATGCCCCTACCATAAAAATCTATAAATTAATACCTATATTTAATTTTAATTATTGGAATTAATACCCATAATTTAATACCTACATTTAATTATTGGAATTAATATTAATAAATACATATCAATTTCACATTTAATGAGAATAATGGCCATAATGTAGTAATAAATCTTTCCCAATTCTACACCTAGCTCATCCCCATTCATCCTCCTCACACCTAAAAAAAACTTCTCTCTCTCTTTACTGCTCCATTTTTCAGTGAATCTCGAACCAGAGCTCTGACTTGGGCATTTTTCTCAACCTCAAAAGGAGAGGTCGGACTCTTTAGATTTCGAGGAAAGTCAACTATCTAATAGCAACCTCCATTCGATTTAAGGATCGTCGAAGAAGCACAAACATAATTAAGCAGTGAAGTAACTTCGGCAGACTGAAGCTGCCTTGTTTTGGCCTAGCTAAAATTGGTCGAATTCAGCCCTACTCTAGCTAAACCACGGTCTCCCAATATCCCCACAATCCTCATACGACCTCAACAAAGCTGAAAGGTCAATTGTAGGAATTCTTGATCTTAGAAGGTACTTTAGGAAGGGAGCTACCTTTCTTAATAGAAAGTTCAAATCATCGCACCTCTGACAAGACAAGTGTAATCGGAATGCCAGCAAGAGAAAGCTCGCGTCAACATGGAAAACCAACCGAGGACAAACACGTCACAGTTAACGAGTGAGTGGGCTTACTAATGTCATTGTAAAACCCGCCCTTTTGAGCTAAGGAAAACCAAGAAAAGAACCGGTCAAACCAAGTGAGGATTCAGAACCGGTTTACAAACCTGATCATTTCTGAACGGGCAATTTGGGAATTTATAACTCTCGGGTGATACAAAGAATTCATTAAACCTTTGAAAAGAAATTTAAGACAAATTAGAAGTGAAAAACCAAATTGGTTCAGGTGAACAAAAATCCATAAGAATTGTGAAGTTAAGCGTGCTTACCTGAGAGTAGTGTGTGGATGGGTGACCTCCTCGGAAGTATGACTTTTTTTAATAACCCGCAATTTTGTTCAAAAAAATTTTTTATGCGAATGTACGCATTATCATAAATGGCCATAAATTAATATTTATTTAATTATTATAATTAATACTAATAATTTAATACCTAAATTAAATTATTGAAATTAATACAAATAATTTAATACCGAAATTAAATTATTGGAATTAATACAAATAATTTAATACCGAAATTAAATTATTGGAATTAATACAAATAATTTAATACCGAAATTAAATTATTGGAATTAATGCCAATAATTTATGGCAATATTAATACTAGTAATAAATTTCTCTTATTTAATACACGATTTTTACACCAATATAAAGAGGTTATCCCCATTCATTCTCCTCACACACGAACACTTCTCTCTCTCTCTACTACTCCATTTCCTGGTGAAACTCGAGCCAGAGTTTCGACTTTAACATTTTTCTTAACCTCGGAAGGAGAGGTCGAGCTCTTTAGAATCAAGGAGAAAATAGTTATTTAATAGCAAACTCCAGTTAATCCGAGAATTGTTGGAGAAGCGTCGGCATGATAGAACAGTGAAGCAACTTCGGCGGACCGAAGCTGCCCTATTTCGGCAAATCTGAAATCGGCCATTTCGAGCCCTCCTCAGACCAAACCAAGCCCTCCCATGGCCAAATTAGGATTGAAAGGTAAGCAAATTCGGCTCCCCTCTACAATTTCCAGCCGGTGCTAGAGAGAGAACCGGCAGAACTTCAATGATGAAATTCTAACTCAATTCGACATCAATTGATACGATTCTTGATTCTAGGATGAACCTCAAGATAAGAGATATCTGCCCAGATCGAAAGCTCAGACTGTCGTACCATCACCAGTGAGTAATCGAAGCTTTCTCTCTCTATAGTTCATTTTCTGGCGAAGCTCCGTTTGAGCTCGTCCCGGCGTTAAAACTTGCGATTCACATTTCTAAAGAATTGTATGAACATGTAGAAACTCAATTTCAACTTCAATTTCAATAGTTGGAAATGTTTGATGGGTCAATTTAATGGGTCAATTTGATGAAATCAAATTCAGCTATGTTAAGAAGTTGGAATTGAGGGAAAATTGGGGATTTTCGAAATTCAAAGGACCAAAGTGCAATTTTATGAAATTGAGGGTTAATTGGGCATGAAAATAATGTTGGAGGACCAATTGAGAAATTTTGTAATTTTTGGGGAAAAACTTACCATTTCTGTAAAGGAAGGGCAAAATGGCAATTTTGGAAAAGTTGGGGACCAAATTGGAAATTTGGGAAATTAAACTCCTTTTTTGTGAAATTAAATAAATTGAGGTCCCAAGATCAATTTTAAAAGTTTCAGGACTCAATTTAAGGAAAAATCTGCATTTGGGGACTTAAAGTTAAAGAGAAATAACTTTAGGGACCTAATTACAGTAAGTTCATCATACCAACCGGGTATGATCTACTTACAATCGGTAAGTAGTTTTTCCATGTAGTTTCCACATCACTCCAACCAGGTGTGATGTTAAAATTCCACATGATAGTGGTTTTTCATTTTGAGGTACTCATCATCCCAACCGGGTATGATGTGAAAATTTCCACTCACTCAATATTTGCAGTGTACTTTCTTCTAAATTGGCTTTTTGCCTTAACGTGAGCTTATCCTTGCTAGCGTTCCTGATCCTTTATGTCCCTACACGATTTGAACATCCTTGTTTATTAACCTTTGGCTTGATAGGCTTCATTCCTCACGAATGAAAACAATGCCCAAAATTTTAATTATTTGCATTTAGGTCCCTAAAGTTTTTTTTCTTTAACTTTAGGTCCAAAATGCTAATTTTTTTCCCAAATTTAGTCTCGAATCTTCTAAAATTTACTTTGGGATCTCAATTTATTCAAAATCACAAAAAGGGTTCAAGTTTCCCAAATTTCAAATTTGGTCCCTAACTTTTCAAAAATTACCATTTTGCCCCTACTTCACAAAAATGGCAATTTGACCCCAATAATTTCCAAAAATCAACTAATTGGTCATAAAAACATCTTTTTCATGGCCAATTGGCCTTCAATTTTGGTAAATTGTACTTTGATCCCTCAATTTTTTGAAATCCCCAATTTCCCCCAAAAATTTCCCCCAATTTCTCCTATCAATCTGGTCGAATTTGATATCATCAAATTGACCATTCAATCGGGTTTAATTATTGAAATTAGAGTTAAAATTGAGTTCCTACACTTCCACATGATTCAATGGAGCTTTGAATCTCGTCATTTGGATCTGAATTGAGCTCAAACGGAGCTTCGTTAGAAAACTGGATTTAGAGAGAGAAAGCTTCGAAAGCTTACTGTCGGGAGTGCAGTGGTCCAAGCTTTCAATCGGGGCAGGTAGCTCTTGTACTAAGGTTCCTCCTAGGATCAAGAATTTCATCAATTCGGGTCAAATTGAGGAAGAATTTAGTCAGTGAAGTTTTGTCGATTCTCTCTCTAACATTGATCGGAAATTAAAGAGGGGAGGCAAATTGGCTTGCCTTTCAACTCTAATTCAGTCGTATGAGGGCTATGGAAGTGTTGGGAGAGCTTGGTTTAGCATGAGAAGGGATAAAATTGGCCATTTTTAGCTTAGCCAAAATAGGGCAGCTTCGGTCCGTTGGAGCTGCTTCACTATTCGATCACACCGGCACATCTCCGGCGACCCTTGGAGCAAATGGAGACTACCGTCGGGTAGCTGACATCTCCTCAATCTAAGGAACCCGACCTCACCTTATTTGGCTTAGAAAAATGCCCAAGTCAGAGCTCTAGTTTGAGCTTCATCAAAAATTGGAGAAGTAGAGAGAGAGAGAGAAAGGAGTTTCAGGTGTGAGGAGGATGAATGAGGAGGAGCTCTTTATATAGGAAGCTCGGGGACTCCTTAGTCATCCGTTTGGCACCTTTATGGCAGTCATTCATTACTTGAAACTCCCTAACTAGAGACTTTTCATCTTTGACGACGCTGCTCTATTTTTCGGTGAGTGAACAATGTTGTCAACTGAAGGAAGAAGATGACACTATTCCGAGCCGGACTGAACTGGTCCGAACTAGGTTCAATGCTTAAACTGGTCGGTTCAAGCCCAATTCTACCAAGTTTTTCAAGGAGGGCACCTAGTCTATAGCACCTCTCGTATAGGTCAGGAAGGCACCTAGTCTATAGCACCTCCCGTATAGGCCAGGAGGGCACCTAGTCTATAGCACCTTTCGTACAGGCCAGGAGGGCACCTTGTCTATCGGCATCAGTGGAATTCAAAGAGCCCAGTATGAAACCGTAACCCCGCTACGGCAGGTACCATGGGGGCAAATGTCCACCCAGAAGGAGAAGGCAATGCTTCCTTTAAACCTGCACCTTTCCTCGAATAACATAAATCAAAACTGCACAAAATTTAAAACTATTCATACATGTCTTATAGGTGCATTAACTAGTAGTCTTTAGGGTATGCTTTCTAGGATTACTTGAAAGGGATATAAGGGAGGGGGTGAGTACAACGACTCAGTGAATGAGTTTTCAAAGTTTAACTTTTAGAAAAAATGTTTGATTCAAAGTGTGTCAGACTCCTTATTTTCTTTAAAAAACACTTTCAAATTTCAGTTTTTATCACCATTTCTTATTACCATGGTGTGTCATCACCCAACACACAACCTTCATCATGAAGGTAAAACACACAATCGCAGGTCAGCCCGTCCACTAAACCCACTTGTGGCGTTCGAGGGACTTTACCGGCCACCTAGATAGAAGCACGTCCACTTCTACCTTGAGAATGAGTGGATGTTCACGACATCCGACCCCCAATCCCGTAACAATTCTCCATGTTCGTATGAGGATAGAGACCTCATCATGTCCCCACCCCGGTCTCATGTGCTTGAAGCTACTCTGAGCTTCACAAGAATTCTAGTTCGACTAACTGCACTTATATCCACCAGGTCGTCCAAAGCCCTGGGACGCATCACTACCCCTCTTAAGCGTCTTGAAGGTCCCGTAAACACAGTGTATGCACAATCAACATTTTTCACATAATGCCATATAATCTATGGTGTCACTGGTCCAACGACCCCAACCCTTAACTCAACCTGCAGTTGTTTGTTTTGACTAGTCCGGAGACCTGTCATGTCACACTATTGCTAGTTGACTGAGTATGTCGATCTTGTCTTATTACCCCTACCAAACAACACATTGCTTAAGTTTTCGTGGCATATTAATCATGTTTATTTATGAGCTCTTGCTCATGCCAACTGGCCTAGGGCCCATTATTCGAGATTTTCAAAATCGGACATATTAGCCCCCAAGTTCCAAAATCGTTGCATCCGGCCAAATAGAGCTATTCGAGCTCCTGTCAAGAAGGTCTCCCAAATTGTTTAAGCAGTGGCACACAGTCAGGGGAGAGGACTTCTGACAAAATACATTTCAACTATCCATCATACCAACCGAGTATGAGGACATCTCCGCTCATAACCGATGAACAGGTTTTCCACTTCCTCGAGGAAGTTTCATCAAACAAACCGGGTATGATCTACTTACACCAATAAGTAGTTTTTCCACATGATTTTTACATCACTCCTCTTAGGTGAGATGTTTAAAATACCACTTAGCAGAGTGTTTTCATTTTCGAGGTGGTTATCATCCCAACCGAGTATGATATAAAAATCTCACCCACCCGTTAATGTAGTGAATTTTCTCTTTGCTGACTTGTTGTCCTTACTCGAACTTATCTTAGCTAGCATTCTCGGTACTTCGTGTTCCAACATGATATAAATATTTTTGTTCATTATTATTTGGTTTAATAGCCCTCATTCACCCAAAATGAATGAGGAAACCAAAATTTTCCTTTATTTACAATTAGGTCCCTAAAGTTATTTTTCTTTAACTTTAAGTCCCTAATGCCGGTTTTTCCTCAAATTGAGTCCCAAAACTTTTAAAAATCATCTTAGTACCTCAATTTATTCAAATTCACAAAAAGGGGTTTAATTTCCCAAATTTCCAATTTGGTGCCCCAACTTTTCCAAAATTACCATTTTGCCCCTACTTTACAAAAATGGAAAGTTTTTCCCCAAAAATTCCAAAATTGCCCAATTGGTCCTCCAACATCTTTATCATGCACAATTGGTCCTCAATTTTATGAAATTGCACTTTAGTCCCTCTAATTTTTTAAATTCCCAAATTTCTCCCAATTGTTTCCTCCAATTTCAACCTTCTAACTTTGTCGAATTTGATTTCATCAAATTGACTGATCAAATGAGTTTAATTGTTGAATTTTAAGTTAAATTGGATTTCCTACACCTTCATAAGATTCAATGGCACTTTGAATCACACGATTTGGTTCGAAATGAGCTCAAATGGAGCTTAATCGAAAAACTAGATTTAGAGAGAGAAAGCTTAAAAAGCTTACCATCACGAGCGCGGTGGTCCAAACTTTGGATCTGGGCAGATAGCTCGTGTCCTGAGATTCCTCCTACGATCAAGAATTGAATCAATTGATGCCAAATTGAGTGAGAATTTCATCATTGAAGTTCTGTCGGTTCTCTCTCTAGCATCGGTCAGAATTTACAAAGTGGAGCTAAATTGGCTTGTCTTTCAACTCTAATTTAGTTGTACGAGGGCTATGGAGGTGTTGGGAGGGCTCGATTTGGCCTAAGAAGGGCTCGAATTGGTCGATTTTAGCTCGGCCAAAATAGGGCAGCTTCAGTCCGCTAGAGCTGCTTCACTATTCAATCACGTCGACATTCCTCCGGCTACCCTTGAAGCAAATGGAGACTACATGCGTGTAGCTGACTTTTCCCCGGTTCTAAAGAACCCGACCATGCCTTCTTTGGCTTAGAAAAAGACCCTATATCGAAGCTCTAATTCGAGCTTCACCGAGAATTGGATCAGTTGATTCAAAATGGAGTTTTCAGGTGTGGAGAGGATGAATGAGGAGGGGCTCTTTATATAGGAAGCTCAGGGACTTCTTGGTCATCCAATTGGCATATTAATAGCGGTCATTCATTGCTTGAAACTCCCTAGAAAGAGACATTTCAGCATCGCTGACGCTGTGCCATTTTTCGGCAAGTGAACAGTGATATCATCTGAAACGAAGAAGACGACACTGTTCTGTATCGGACCGGTCTGAACCGGGTTCAAAGCTTAAACCGACCGGTAAGAAACGCAAGCTTTCTCTCTCTATTATGAATTTTCTGGCGAAGCAATGACAGGGTGCAAAACTCAACCAAATTAAAAAATTCAAAATGTAGGATGATCGAGGGGAGCTAGAGGACGTGACTAAAGGTAAGAATCGAAGAAATTAAGGATTTACAGGCTGCCAATTGAACGATGTAAGATCTGAAGCTTCATGTGTTTGAATTGGGGAAGAAGATGAAGTTTAATTTGGGGATTTTAGGGGACTTTTGTGCAATTTTCAAAAATATTGGATGGTTAAACGGTAATTTCACAAAATTGAGGATGTTTTCATGAAATTCACCCCAATTGAGGGTCAATTAGGCAATTTGAACAAATTTGGGGCAAATTGGAAAATTTGAAAAGTTGGGGGACCAAATTGCAATTTTTGAAAAATTGAGGACAAAAAGGAAAATTTGGTGAATTAAGGACCAATTGGTGAAATTGAAAGAGTTATGGACCCAACAAGAATAATTGAGAACCCAAGGGACCCAATAGAGACTAAAGGGAAATTAGGGACACAGGCACAAATTAAGCAAAGTATGGGACCTTAGGTGCAGATATGAGAAAGTTTGTGACTCATTCGTCACCACGTCCTAATATGAACACTCGCACCCTGCAGGAATGGATTATTTGAATTTCGACCCTAGAAGTGCACTAAGGAGAGAGATTCCGCCAGCGCGACCCCGTAAAGATCATCGGGTGAGTGAGAATTGCTATAACGTCCATTTTTCCCTTAATTAGCATCCCTTGGGTGACTCTGCTTAAAAAAGTTGGGAGCTAATTCTGAGCTTACATTCAAGTAGGCCCAAGGCCAATGGATACGGGTGTGGACCCAGTCTAGAACAGACATGTGATATATGATGCTAAAAGACTTGAATAATGGGAACCTTGTGTGATAGCCATAAGCTGAGTTGTCAAGCTTGTTCAGCCTAACCACTGCTCTGCTGATGTCACGCCCCGACCCAGTTTGGTCGGATCCCCAACCCGCCACTCTCTCGATTTATTAAAGGGTTTCTCCTTATTATAAACCGTAAAGAGTAAGGTGTCCTTTAACCTACACCTTTTCCTATAATAACATAAATTAAAACTGTGTAATAATTTAGATTTATCATACCTGTCTCACAGGCGTCTTATTTGATGGTCTTTAAGGGTAGGCTTTCCAAAATCTCCTGAAAGGGATATAAGGGAGGGGGTGAGTACGACTACTCAGTGAATGGGTTTTCAAAAGTTTAGACTTTTAAGAAAATATTTATTATTGGAGTGTGCCAGACTCCCTTCTTTCAAAACCATTTCATTTGCAAATCTTGGGTTTATCACCATTTCTTTTTAACCACAGTGTGTTATCACCCAACACATATTCTTCATCATGAAGGTTACACACATTCGTAGGTCAGCACAACCACTGAACCCACTTGTGGCTTCGGAGCGACTTTACCGGCCACCTAGATAGAAGTACGACCACTTCTACCCTAAGAATGAGCGTATGTACGTGACATCCAGCCCTCAATCCCAAAATCGATTCTTCATGTCCATATGAGGACAGAGACCTCATCCCGTCCCAACCCCAGTCTCATGCACTTTGTGCTACTCCAAATTTTGCACGGTCACCTGGAACGACAAACTGCCTTTATACTCACTAGGTCGTCTAGGGCCCTTAGGACACATCACTACCCCTCATGGGCGTCTTGATGATCCCATACTCATAGTGCATGCACAAATAATGTTTTCTTATTATGCCATGTAATTTGTGGTGTCATTAGTCCAACGGTCCCATCTTTCAACTCAACCTGCAACTGTTTGTCTCGATTGGACCAGAGACCAGTCATGTCGCACTACTGCTAGTTGACTGAGAATGTCGAACCAGCCTTGGTACTATGACTATACAATTTACTTATTAAAGTTTTATGGCACATATGTCATGTTCGTTTACGTGCTTCCACTCGTGCCCATCGGCCTATGGCCCATTGTTCGAGATTTTCAAAAACCGGGCATATTAGCCCCCAAGTTCCAAAAACCGAGGCCCCCGGGCCTATAAGAGCTATTCGATCTCCCGTCGAGAAGGTCTCCCAAATTGTTTAAGCATTGGTACACAATCAGGGGAGAACACTTCCGACAAAAATATGTTTTCACTATCCATTATATCAACACGATATAAGGACATCTCTGTTCATAACCGATGAACGGATTTTCAACTTCCTTCGAGGAAGTTTTATCATACCAACCGGGTATGGTCTACTTACAATCGGTAAGTAGTTTTTCTGCAAGGTTTTCACATCACTAACCGTGATGTTTAAAATACCACATAGTAGTGGGTTTTTATTTCGATGTGCTTATCATCCCCAATTGGGTATGATATAAAATCTCACTCATAATCGATAAGTGGTTTTTAACTTTAAGTTGTGCTCATCATCCCAACCGGGTATGATGTTAGTAAACCCACTCACCCGTTAATGTAGTGAATTCTACTAGACCGGTTCCTTTTATTCACGCGAGCTTGTCCTTGTTGGCGTTCCCGGTACTTCGTGTTCCTACACAATATGAACATCTTGGTTCATTATCTTTTGGCCTAATAACCTTCATTCATTCTAAATGAATGAGAAAGTCAAACTTCTATTTATTTGCAATTAGGTCCCTAAAGTTATTTCTCTTTAACTTTAAGTCCCTAATGCTGGTTTTTCCTCAAATTGAGTCCTGAAACTACTAAAATTTATCATAGGACCTCAATTTATTCCATTTCACAAAAAGAGATTTAAATTTCCAAATTTCCAATTTGGTCCCCCAACTTTTCCAAAATTACCATTTTGCCCTTCCTTTACAAAAATGGTAAATTTTACCTCAAAAATTCTAAAATTTCTCAGTTGGCCCTCTAACATTTTTATCATGTCCAATTGACCATCAATTTTAGGAAATTGTATTTCGGTCCTTCAAAATTTTGAAAATCCCCAATTTCCCCCAATTTTATCCCAATTCCAACTCTTTAACACATCCGAATTTGATTTCATCAAATTGACCAATCAAACACCTCTACTTGTTGAAATTAAAGTTGAAATTGAGTTTCTCCATGTTCATACAATTCCATAGAACTTTGAATCGCAAATTTTAACGCCGGAACGAGCTCAAACGGAGCTTCGCCAGAAAATAGACTCTAGAGAGAGAAAGCTTTGATTACTTATCGGTGAGGGTACGACGGTCTAAGCTTCCAATCTGGGTAGATAGCTCTCGTCCTGGGTTCATCCTAGAATTAAGAATCGTATCAATTGATGTCGAATTGAGTTAGAATTTCATCATTGAAATTCTGCCGGTTGTCTCTCTAGCACCGGTCGAAAATTATAGAGGGGAGCCAAATTAGCTTACCTTTCAGTCCTAATTCGGCCGTGGAAGGGCTGAGGAAGTGTTGGGAGGGCTTGGTTTGGCCTGAGGAGGACTCGAAATGGCTGATTTCAGCTCAGCCAAAACAGGGCAACTTCGGTCCGCATGAGCTGGTTCACTGTTCCATCACGCTGATGCTTCTCTGTCGACCTTTTGAGCAAACAGAGACTACAAACGTGTAGCTGACTTCTCCCCGATTCTAAAGAACTTGACCTCACCTTGATTGGCTAAGAAAAGACCCCATATCGGAGCTCAGGTTTGAGCTTCACTAAAAAATGGAGCAGTTGAGAGAGAATGGAGTTTTCAGATATGGAGAGGATGAATGGGGAGGGGCTCTTTATATAGGGAGCTCAAGGACCCATTGGCCGTCTGTTTGGCACTGTTATAATAGGCATTGAAGACCTGAAATGTACCGAACATAAGTGTTTCTTCTTCATTGGCACTACTTCGATTTCCTGGCGAGTGAACAGTGCTGTTATCTTGAGGAAGAAGATGACACTGCTCCGAACCAAACCGGGTTCGAAGCTTAAACCAGCTGGTTCACCCCTCATTCGACCGAGTTTTTCAAATCTAAAAATTTCTAAATTTATCTAAATTCATTTTCTATCCAATGGTGCCTCAAATCTCAAATTTGAATTATTTAAGCTACCTAGAAAAATGAATTAAGGATCCGGTTCAATAGTGGTTCAAATCGGTCCAAACCGGTTCGGATCCAGTTCACCTGAATCGGTTTGGTTTTCATCCCCAATTCCTTCACAAGTCCATTTCTATGTCTTTTGTGACTCCTTGGGTCACTTAGGGTCCATAAAATTCTCGGTTTACCATCTCTTTATTGATTCTAGTTCATAAACTGACTCGGTCCTTAAACTAGTTCATTCTCAATCTGGTTTTTTCTCCCACTTTGTTCTAAGGTTCCTTCCCAAGGTTTATAAATTTCTTTGGAGCACAAGGGAGTTGAATTTCACTGATTTGCCCGTTCTTTATCAGTTTTGGTTCATGAACTGACCCAGTTCATAAACCGGTTCAATCTAGTTGGATCCGGTTCATCCAAACCGAGCTAGTTTTTCTCTTCCAATTTGTCCTAAGGTTCTTTTCCATGGTATTATGAACACTTTGGATCACCCGGGAGTTGTAATTTCTCAAATTTCCCATTCACAAATGATCGGGTTTGTGAACCGGTTCGGTTTTCTCACTCGGTTTGACCGGTTCTTTTCCCGATTTTCCTTAGCTTAAAAGGGCAGGGTTTACAACCGAAGTTAGGTCATCAAACCTGTTGGGCCAATACTCGTGGTGGGCCAAAGCCAAGCCGATAGACCGTTGTGCTAGAGGGCCACAGATAAAGGCTATAATTTAAAAAGATTGTTGATTGTGCATGCAGCGTGATGTTTGGGCCATCAAGACACCTAGCATGAGGTAGTGATGGAGCCTAAGGACTACTGGATGACCTAGGGAGCATAAGGGTGGTTTCGTCATTCAGTAGGTTGTGAAGCCGAGAAGCTTCCTGCGCATGGAGTTAGAGGCGGTAAGGGAAATGACGTATCATTCCACTGAGTGGACATGGTGAAGTAATTGGGAGTTTGATGTCTCAAACTATTGATGTTCACTCAAACCTCGGGTAGAGGCAGCATCCCTCTATTAGGGTAGATGGTAAAGGTGTTGCGGTCCACAAGTGGCACGGTCGAGGACCATTATGCAAATGTGTGATCCCTCCTATGATAGGAGGGCATTTGTTGATCATTGATCGTGTGAAATGCGTGAATAATGGAAAACAAAAAAATTTAATGAAATTAAGAAAATATTATAGTAGTTTCCCTCATTGAGTGTTTTACTCACCCTGTCTCTCACCCCTTTTTCAGGATCATACCCTAGCGGAAAGTTCCCCGACGTGCTCAAGCCCTTAAGGTATGCTTCCTACCCCCAACTTAAAGTATGGGTTTGAACATAAATATGCATGTACCTTCCTTGTCTTATTCGGGTAGGTATACTCGAATGACGCAAGAAAGGGTGGCGGGTTGATCACGGACCCCAATCAGACTGGGTGGCGGGTTATCCTATTCACTAAACTTTACACCTCACCCCCTCACCCCCTCACCCCCTCTCCATAATCCATTTTAGATGTTGATTGTGAAGAAGCTAGTGGCGAAGGGACTTTTCTAGATAAACTATATCGATGATAATTACAGAAGTTTTTCCACTAAATAGAGGATTTGGGATTTGAAATTTTATTAAATGAATTTTGGTTTATTAAATGATTTGTATTGCCCCAATTAATATACTAGTTTAGTCATAGAGATTCAGAATAAGTCTGTAGGATGTATAGGCTTTAGTAAACTTAACAGTGGACAACTAAGGGCAATATGAAGTAAAATGCCTAGGTTGTGCACACAATTTATAGTGTTGAACTAGATTCAATCATGGTTGGATGAGCCGAAAAATGCATTCTAATAGTTGGAAGCCCAATTTGAGTAGACCATGGAAATGATCATGTTGCCGTGTCCATCTGTGACCCCTAGAAGATCTCATTGGGCTTTGTAATCTAGGCCCAACATTAGAAGATCTAGCCCATACTCGCACGCCGCAGTTGAAGCTCAAAGATCTAGAAGAACGGCCCCGCCATCCCCTTGAGTAGTAACTGAAGCTAGGGTTCCATGAGGAGGAATCACCATCAAAACAAGATTGTTCGAATGGTCAATATGGGAAGTGTGCATCAGAATAAGGCCACAACCCCTAATAGGTTGTGCTAATATTATTGAGTGAAAAAGGGAATAACTCTAGTAGATTGAATGAAAAATTCACTTATTAATCATGTTATTCACTTATTATATTATTTTTTTAATTACAATATTCAATTCAAATATAGGAGTTAAATGCCAAATTTTGAATAAAAAAATTCCATTATTAGCTAAAATGAATTTGCTTTATTATACCATTTTAAATTTAGAGCTATAAGGATTTTATTGAATCAAATTTACTATGTGGCCTTAATATTGAAAAACAATTTATTACTCTCTAGTCCAGGACAATTTTTTTAATTAATCATAGTGTTTTTAGTAAATAAAAGAACAAGTTCATTATTAACATATATACATTGAAATCTTAGTCATAAATTTAGTGCAAAAAAAATTCACACATAAATGATTCTATTTTATCGTTAAACTAAAATGTCAAACATTCTAAATCTATTTATAATTTTAAGAATTAACATCTCTTTAAGTATAAATTTTTACTATTTTAAATATATCACAATTTTTTGCAGTTATTAAATACATAAATTTACTTATTTATTATATCTAATATACCTTTTGCATCCAAATGCAAATGTGCTACTAAAAATTAATGAGCCGAAGAAACGAACTAATAATGCATTTACTTGATTATAATAACATTACATTATCACATTGCTTAAAGGGTTAGAATATATAAAAAAAATTAATAAATTTAATAAAATAACTAACTTTTAGCTTGTATAAGATATTAGTTCTGATTTAAACCCTATTATGCTTCTGTACTGTGAATGCAGAACAGTTTGCCACTCTTAAACTTTAAACGAGAAAGCAGCAAGCCGTGAGATATGGCTGCAGCGGCGAAAGCTTCAGCCTTTCTTGTTTCACGGCCAGTGACATTCGTTACTGGCAACGCCAAGAAGCTCGAAGAAGTTCGTACAATTTTGGGCCAGTCGGTTCCCTTTCAGTCTCTGAAGCTCGACAGTAAATCCATCTCTTCTGTAGCCATTTCTTTATCGAGCTTATTATTGAGCTTCTTTCTGGTCTGAAATTGTTAGTTTGGGTTTCTGTACAGTTCCCGAATTGCAAGGAGAACCCGAGGAAATATCTAAGGAGAAGGCTCGCTTGGCTGCATTGCATGTAATTTCTTCTAATGATTCGTTTGGAGTACTGCCCTTTTTGGTTCTGATGAAATTTATGAATAGAATAGCGGAGTCCTTATGTTGGATCCACTGATTTCGTTTTCCTCAAGTGTATATGTGAAAATATATATTCACATGTACAAGATTGATATTTGTATTGATTCTGCCCAAAACTCGTGAGAGTAGCATTTCGATGTTGTGCTCCTCGTGTTATTTCCCTTTTTTCCTTCTCAGTGATAGAAAACATGATTTTGCATAGAACATCCGATGTTTTCCAGACAATGATGAAAATGCGTTTGCTTTTTCATTTGCATTATGAAAATAGAATGGATTTGGATTATTTGACTAAGTTTGTCCACCTACAGATGAAAAGTATTTGATCATGAATTTTATTCATTGGAAAGACTCAGATTCATGCCTCCTAGGTACCAGGTGCTTTACCTTTCCACCCAACATTGGTGAAGAAAAATATGTTAAATGTGTGAAGTACCATGTAAGGACTGATAGAAGCTTGGGAAGTTGAAAGTTTTTCTGAAAATTCTTCCTGTCCATGTTGTTTTCTCTCTCTGGCTCATGCTATTTTATTACTAAGATCTG
Organism: Trapa bicornis; assembly: GCA_030064425.1. Taxonomy (NCBI): domain Eukaryota; kingdom Viridiplantae; phylum Streptophyta; class Magnoliopsida; order Myrtales; family Lythraceae; genus Trapa; species Trapa bicornis. Next base: position 10,610,318 of record CM057753.1, on the reverse strand, counting down.
TTCTCACTAATCAAGTTTTTGTTTTGAATGAACTCTCTAATTAAGCACTTGAAATATATTTCTGTTTAATAAAAGTTTTTCCTTGTTCACTTTTCTTATCATAGAATATGAGTGAGATATTATAGAATATGGGTGTCCTGAATATTTCTGAAAGTACCAGAAATGATTCTCTTTTTTTTTTTTATCAAAACACATTGCTAGGAGTAAAATTCATGTTATGGGGCAGTATGGTATTTTATCCAATTCTTCAGAAAAATTATCTAAATGTTTTAGTGTATGGAAAATTGTTTTCCAGTGTTTTAGATAATGTGCATTTTTTAATCTCATGCACACCTGAAATGATTTTGAAGGTGAATGGACCTGTTCTGGTGGAAGATACTTGCCTATGTTTCAATGCCTTAAAGGGTCTTCCTGGTGTGTGACAGCTTTCTTTTTAGCATTTCAATATTGAGTCTTACTGTACTTGTTAATACTGAGTTGCAACTGATCTCTTGTACCATGTAAATTTGTTGCAGGACCTTACATGTAAGTTTTTCTCTACCTGTCTGCTATTTTTGATTGCCATGTAGGTGTTTCTAGACTTCCATGAAAATGGAATATTGTAGGATCAAGTAAAAATTAATGAAATTCAGATGTAAAAGCTTATCTCTAAATTAATTACATGCAGCACCTGATGAATGAAATATAAATGGTTACAATGGCTGCCACTTGAAACTGCTATTTGTAAAGAAACAAATGATGGAAAATAAGTTTAATTGGTTCTCACCTACCTTAAGAAATTTTCATTGATTATTTATTTTGGCTTTCTTTGTTTGGGCTAGAGGGTAAGGTTACTTATGAGTAAGCTTTCTTAGATTACTTGGTTGCTGTGTTTTTCGTATGGTAGCCAGAAAAAGGTACAATGACATGTTTTGAATTTTATATCAGTAAAACGATAATAGAACTTTTTGGTAATAAAGTGAAGGTATGGATATAAAGAAATGGAGAACCTTCTTTTCTTTTTACATGCTCAGTATTTAGAGCAGTGAAAGAGAATTAAGCAAGCAGATTTCGGTTCAGTAAAAGGAGAAAAAATAATTTGAGATTAGCTACTCCGATCCAAATTATTCTTCATACTTTTTGTTTACCCAACCAATATTACCTATGCAGCAAGTGGTTTCTACAGAAGCTTGGACATGAAGGTATGTGATGCTCTCATCCCTTTTTCTTGTTCATTCTGTACTCTGTTTTCCCTGCTTGTTTACTAAATTGTTTCTTGGATCGTCTCTTTTATAGGTCTGAACAATCTTTTGATGGCATATGAAGACAAATCAGCTTATGCTCTCTGTGCATTTTCTTTTGCTCTTGGACCTGATGCTGAACCGATTACATTTCTGGGAAAGACTCCGGTATGGTATAAACATCCTTGTTCTTCTCAAAAGTCAAAACTTGCAATTGAGTTATTTTTTTTGTCTATCGTAAAAGTTCTTTAAACTTAGCCCAGCATCAGAAATTTGATAGGATCTTGAAGGCATTGAGAAGGCTTGAAATAAATAACATTTTTTAGTTTTTTTTTCTAGGTACTATTTATTGTTTATAACATTTTAAGAAATCTAAACTTGATGGAGCACCAAACTGCATATACTTAAGTTGAAGATATTAAGAGGAAGATAACAGACATTGGGATGGATAAAAATTGAGCAGTTGCTGCCAAATTGATTTTTTTACCACTTTGTATTGGGTGACTAACATTTTTTTGAGCAGAAACTTTGGTAAAATTTCTAGATCTACCATGAACTATATTTTGTTGCAAAACTCTACATGAACTTCACTTTGCATTCCATATCTTCTATATAAACATTTCCATCAAAATTTACCATTAAATGAATGTAAAATGTTTTTATTGCCCTTATAGTCTTTACATGACTAATAGTCTTTTTTGTATTTTGTTCAATATTTTCATTTGAATGACAATAAAGAGCATTTTATACATTTAAAGGTAAAATTTGACAGAAAATATTGACGTGATATACATGAATCGAATCGGAAACTGAAGTTCATGATAGAATTTTATTACCCCCTTTTGATTTGATCCTCAAAGTAAGAAATTTTGAAGTTTTTCCCTTTTTTGTTCTTGCTAACTGAAGAGATCTAGGGTTTGTTTTTTAGACAATAGTTACAGCATAGTATTTGGCTTTTAGATCATAGACATATTTGGGGCCTCTGGCTTAACTTTCCATGGTTGCAGTTATAATCTATATTCTTGAATATGATACCATAACTCCTGCATTGACTTCAAGAGTGCTTGGAGTGTGAGTTATATATGACTGATGGTGGAGTTTGACCTCAAATATGGGAAAAGTATGTACTCCCTTGACAATTTGGGTTGTGTTTGCTTTTGCAGGGGAAGATAGTTCCACCAAGAGGACCCACTGATTTTGGATGGGATCCAATCTTCCAACCTGATGGTTATGAGCAAACGTAAGTCCGCCAATTCTTCATTTATAGCAAACAATTATTTTAGCACCTTATGTGCAGCAGATACCAACTATCCATCTGCTATTATTAAAGCTATGCGGAGATGCCAAAGGAGGAGAAGAATAAAATTTCTCACCGTTACAAATCCCTCGAGATGGTAAAAGCCCACTTTGCAGAAGCTGGATACAACTTTCAGCTCGATTATTGAGATTATGTAAACACTATCATCTAATAGAAGCAACTATCAGTTTTTCATTTTCAGGATAATAATCTGCCTTTCATGTTATAGCCTGCGTATGACAGAAAAGAAGTGTAGGATTGATAAGATTTCAGTATAGGTGCTATTTGGATATGGGTATATTCATTAACTAATTCAATTTGATTAAAAACATGAAAATGCTGAACAACCTTGAGTGCTATTTTGATATGGGCATATTTGAAGGAGTACTACTTGATAGAAGTTTCTTATGATAGTGGAAATTCTTACAATCATCAAAATACTGTTACACAAAGGGTTGCTTCCACTTGTTATCATATGAACTGAGATATTCGTAGGACTGACTGATGATGATGTGATGACAGTGCATCATAGTTCTGCGAAAGTATGAGGAAGCCTATAGTTTTCTATTTAATACTTGCAAATTCAACGTGTATTTATTATTTTTATAAAATACATTGTGTGTAATATTGAAGTACTTGGCAACAAAGTAGCGAAACAAATAATGTCAAGTTTACTTTTGTAACAGGTGATATGAGATTTTCTAATGCGTTTTTTAACATTTTCATTTTCACCAACAGGAGAGAAATCCATCTATAAATTTTCGTCATGGGATAAATAATATGTTCAGTTTTTTTTAAATAGACAATAGAATTAGATATTGCGAAATTTTACATTAAAATATTAATTAGGAAACTATCACAGGTAGTACATTAATATTTGAATTTGCTCATGTTCCCTTATTAGGGTCCCATAGAATCGATCATGTTTCAAACTAATTGGATAGCTAGATAAGAGTCGGTATCTTGATTCAACTTCAATTATTTTTAAGTTTAATTATTATTATTTTTTATTTAAAAAAATTAACATAAACTCCCCCGTATATGTATATTATGTTTTTGTTAGTAAATAAATAAAATAGTAATAAAAAAATAATAATAATATAGCAAGTAAAAGTAAAATAACAATATAAACTTTAACTTGAAATTTAATCTCATGATAATAATTATTTATCACTAATTTTACCTTAAAAGTAGGAATAACATTTAAATTAATGAACAATTATAATACTTGATAAATAAAAATAATGTTAATAGAAATATTAAAAATTGCAATTATACCTTCAATATCAATATTAACTAATTGATATTAAAATTTACTAACTGTAATTAAACTAACCAATATTAGAATTTCCTATAATAAATAACATTTTAAATAATTATATAGAGAGCTCGGGACTCGTTTGGAACATTTACACTCATTCATAGTCTTAAACACCCGCAGACGATTCAACTTCACCGGCGCTACCCGTTCTTCCAGCGATTGAACAATACTGTTATTTGAAGGAAAGAGACGACACTGTTTCAAAACGGACTATACCCGTCCGAATCGGGTTCAATGCTTAAATCGGCCGATTCAAACCCGATTCGACCAAGTTTTTCATAATTTAAAATTTCTAAATTCATTCTCTATCAAATGATGGCTTCAATTCACCAATTGAGCCACCTAGAAAAATTAATTTAGAAACCGGTTCAATGATGTTTAAATCGATTTAATTCAGTTCAAGTCCGGTTCACCTGAACCGGTTTGGTTTTCTATTCCAATTCATCCCAAAGTCTTTTTCCATTACTTTTATAACTTTTTGAGCCACTTGGGATTTGTAAATTTTTCAAATTGCTCTTTTTTTATTGGTTAAGGTTTATGAACCGACTCAGTTTTCTCTTTGGAAATGACCAGTTCTTTTCTCGGTTTTCATATTGTAAAATGACAGGGTTTACTGCGGTGGTCTGAGCTCTAGATAAGGTTGGCTAGTGCTCTTCCCATGGATCCTCCTATGATCAAATTTTGGGTCAATTGGGTGCCTAAGTGTAGAGAATTCGATGAGAGATGTTCTAGTGTTCTAGTTTTTGCGACATTATTATTCTAGTGAAATGAGCACGAATTGGCTTATCTCAAAGGTTCCTGGAGGTCGAGGAGGGCTGTCAGAGGTTCAGATTGGTCATAGGAGGGTGGAGGTGGCTGGAGTTCAACTCGAGTTTCTATAGTTTCGGGACTGCCGGAGTGATTGTATTGTGCGAGCTTCCAAGCTCGTCTCCAATGATCGTTGGACTAAAAAGAGTTGGTAGTGAGGTAGGGGACTTCTTCTTGATTCCAAAGATCCTGTGTAAATCCCATCCTTTCGAGAATGAGAATCTGAGAAAGAACATGTCCATTCTAAGGAGAAAACGAACCATTTAATGAATAAAAAATGGTAAAGAAGGGTTGGAATGGGAAATTGGAAAATTCCAAGTGACCAAAAAGTCATAAAAATCATGGGGAAGTACCATGAAGTAAATTGGATGGGAAAATCGGACCGGTTCAGGGTGAACGAGACCTAAAACAGATTGAACCAGGTTAAACCATAATGAACCAAATTAGATAATTTATTTTTCTAGGTGGTTTGAAAATCTCAAATTGGAAAATTGAAGCCAAATCAGATAGAAAATGAATTTAGACTAATTTAGAAATTTTTAATTTTGAGAAAATCGGTCGAATCGGGCTTGAACTAGCTGATTTTCGTCACTAAACCCGGTTGGACCAGACCGGTCCAGTCCTGATCAATGTCATCATCTTCCTTGGGATGACAAAGTTCATCAATGCAGAAAACTTTCTTTTCCCGACAAAGGAATATTCCCTCTGATTTGAGAATTTTCTGGTGAGGATAAGCTCGACTAGTATGAAAATTGGTAGAGTAGAGGGTCCCTGAGCTCCCTATATAAAGAGTTCCCCTCCATTCATCCTCCACACACTTGAAATCACCTTCCTATCCAAAGTGCTTAGTTTTCCAGCAAAGCTCAAATAAGAGCTCTGACTTGGGCACTTTTCTCAGCCTTAGAAGGCAAACTCGAGTCCTACAGACTACGGAGAAAGTTAGCTACCTGATAACAACCTCTCATCAACCCAAGTTTGTCGAAGAAGTGCTGGCAAGATCGAATAATAAAGCAGCTCCGTCGGTCCGAAGCTGCCCTGTTTTGGCCGATCTAAATTTGGCTAATTCAGACCTCCTACGGCCAAATCGAGCCTCCCCTTAGCCCCCAAGGCCATCACATGACCTCTCTGGAAGAGAAAGGTAAGCAAATCTAATTCGACTCTCCTCCGTCGTTGCAGTTCGGTTCTAGAGAGAGAAAGTAATAGATTTCTTTGATCAATTCCCACTGATCCTGACACCAATTGTCAAAATTCTTGATCCTAGAAGGACCTTGAAGACAAGAGATAACTCCCTAGATTAAGAACTAGGATCGCCGCACCCTCGATAGTAAGCTTTCAAAGCTTTTTTTTTATCTACGTACAATTTTCTAGTGAAGCTCCGTTTGAGCTAGTTTCAGACCCAAATTTTGCAATTCAAAGTTGAATTGGATTGTATGGAAGTATAGGAACCGATTCCATCCACCAATTTAAGAAATTAACCCCCATTTGAATGGCCATATTCAGGAAATCAAATTCAATCAGTATAAAGGGGTGAAATTGGGAAGAAATTGAGAATTTCGAAAAAATTAAAAGACCTAAATGCAATTTCTCAAAATTGAAGGTCAATTGGCAATGAGAAAGATGTTGGAGGACCAATTGGTCAATTTTTGAAAGAAGTGGGACGAATTGGCCATTTTTGGATGTTAGGGGCAAAACGATAATTTTGGAAAAATGGGGGGACCAATTTGGAAAATTTGAGCCCCTTTATAATTTTGAGAAACTTAAGGAGCCGAGGAGGGTATTGGAAGTCCTTATGACTTGATTGGGGAAAAAATTAACACTAGGGACCTAAAGTCAAGAAGTATGAACTTTAGGGACTTAATTGCAATAAAACCAAGAATTGGGCCTAGTTTCCAATACGTGAGAACAAGAAGGCTTTCACGTCGAACCTTTCCTTATAAGGATGCTCAAATTGTGTAGGGACACGTTGGACCAGGAAGCGAACCAAAAAGGGAGCATAACTTGGACTTGGAGAACCGACTACGGACCAACACGTCACAGTCATCAGGTGAGTGGGATTACTTAAGCCATACCCGGTTGGGATGATGAGCACATTTTAAATTGAAAGACTATAGTGAGTGTGAATTTTATACATCATACTAGTTGGGATGATGAGCTCACTTTTATGAAAGGAAAAACTTATTTAACAGTTGTAAGAAGGCATATTTAAATATCATACCCAGTTGGGGGTGATAAGCACGATTTTAGAAGTGAAAATTCACTTGTGAGTGGACCTACCTCTAACATCACACCCGGTTGGTGTGCTGAGTACTTTGAATGAAAAGAAATTTTGTTGAAAATATTCTCCCCTGACTGTGTGTAAATGCTTAAACTATTTGGGATACTTTCCTAATGAGAGCTAGAATAGCTCCAACAGGCCGAGGGCCTCGATTTTGAACGTATAGGGCTCAAGGCCTAGTTTTTGAAAAATAACTCGTGAAGTAGGCCTAAGGCTAGTGGGCATGGGCTGGAGCCCGTAGATAAACATAAGTAAAAGAGCCATGAAAGCTCTCATTAAAAATGGAAATGCCGTGTGATTTGCCACGGGACCAAGTCAGGACTGACAAGGCTCGATGGGCTAGTGGCAATGCGGCAGGACTAGGTTGACGGACCAGTCACACAAATAACTACACGCCAAGTCAAGTGTCAGGGCCGTTGGACTGTCGACACTAAATATAAATGATATCATGTGAAAACTATTATTTGTGCATGCACTCTGATTTGGGACCATCAAGACTTCCAAGAGGGGTAGTGATGGGTTCCAAGGGCTATTGGACGATCCGGATGCAATAAGAGTAGTTTATCGTACCAGTTAGTCATAAAGCTACTATTTTGGGAATTCTTATAGTTATTGTGTTTGGGCTTCTTGCGCATGTGACTACGGTGGGGGCGGGATGAGGTCTCCATCCTCATACGAACACAAAGAGATTTTGAGTCTGATGGCCAGGCGCAATGGGCATCACTCAGACCCAAGGTAGAAGTTGATGACTTATATCAAGGTGGACGGTAAAGACACTCTGATCCGCAAGTGGGTGCAATGGGCGTGCTACATCGAAAAATATTTGTACCTTTTATGATAAAGGGCATGTGTATGTTTGCTAAACGCCTCCCGAGGAAAGGCAATGTGCTAAAGAGCTAAACATACATAATAGGTGAAAATGGTGAAAGGCATTGAAAACAAATGAATGATTTTGGGAATGATTTTAATAAATTAAACAAATTCCTTTTTGAAAACTCACTGCCAACACCCACTCACTGAGTTGTAGAAACTCATCCCCCTCCCTTTATCCCTTTCAGGAAAGGAGACAAAAACCTAAGAAGATTTCCTAAAGTTGAAACCTAATTCAGGTATGTTTTTAAAATTACACAAGTTTTGTATAATGCTATTACAAGAAACTAGGTGAAAAAGGACGCCTGACTCCTTGTGCTTTACAAGAAGAGGAATCTTTCTTAGACTAAAGGGAGTGGCATGTTGCTTGCGGGGTTCTAACCAAACCAGGTCGGGGCGTGACAACTTGAATGATATCAAAGTCAAGTTCCTTGAATATGTTAACAAGACTAAATAACATAAGAACTAAGAGGAAATTTATCAAAATTTTCAGATGGCTTCCAAGAGAGGATCTAAGAGAACTAGGGCTGCAGTCACTGACATTGCCCAAAACCCTATCCCTGTAGAAACTCCTAGAGAAGATTTGATGGGTCCACCTGGAATAAGCTCGGAACACCAAAGGCTATACGAAGAGTTTACCCGACTATTTGGGAGGCCCAACCTCACCCCCGAGGTGGACACAAACTCCCAAACTGAGCTCGAAGAAGTACAATTCCATCCCACCTCTGTTCATATTCCTCCTCTGATTGACATCCCCAAATATGTCAAGACACTCCGTCAATTAGGATGTAAGCCCTTCTAAGGGGAGAAGGACGCTGGAGCCGCTATGGATTGGCTGGCCAACATTAAGAAACTTATGGGGATAACAAGGATCCCACCATAAGAGATGGTGACCCTAGCGGAATTCTTCCTGGAGGCTAGTGCAAAGAGGTGATGAGACAATATCAGAAGCCTGCATGCTACCACACCCACCTAGGAGCAATTTGAGGAAAGGTATTTAGAGGAATACTTGGCTCCACACTTGATCAATGAGAAGAAACAAGAGTTCTTCCGACAAGGCCAAGGGTTTAACACTACCTTAGAGTATGAAACCAAATTCAATAAGTTGAGGCCCTTTGCCCCCAATCTGGCCGGACTAGCAGATATATGCCAATGATTCGTGGACGATCTCAATATGGACATACGAGACCGGATGGGAGTACTAGGATGCCCCACATATATGGCAATAATAATTAGTATGGATCATGAATGTGAGCGTCGAGTACTAACCCGACGCCATTAGATGGAACAAGCAAGTCGGAAGGAGGACAAAGGCCAAAATCGCCGTGGTGGACGTAAGGAACAAGGTGGTCCTAGGTGGGGAAGCAAAATGGGATTCCCAAGGAGGAAGGAAGTCTACCCCACACAAAGGGAGGTAAACACCGCTATACTACGGAGGGGCCCCCACTACCTAAAGTGTTAGAAAAACCATGAGGGGTCATGTCGAGCTTGTTTCAGATGTGGGCAAATGGGACACTTTGTAAGGGAATGCCCCACTTTTCATGGCAATATGCAAGGGAACACCCTTGAACCACCCCAAGGGAACCCACAAACATTAAACGGAGGACGAGACGCAACCGCCATGTTAAGGGTGCTAGCTAGGGTTTATAACCTCACACAAGAAAAGGCTCGAAAAGATCTTAGTACAGTAGTGGGTACTTCCCAAACTCTCCATAACCAAAGTTAGACAAAGTATTGTAATTTTACCCTATATAATAAAAGAAATTTGATTCGCTAAAAGAAACTTATTATTTTCTCAATTAGGATACATACAACTATGTGGGAGAAAAGTCTATGCTCTCTTTGACTTAGGGGCAGAAAGGTCCTTTATCAAGGAAGACTTAGTCCCAAATCCTCCACTGGAACTTACATCTCTAGAACAAAGTCTCAACATTCTCACCCCATTAGGTGAAGGACTGAATAAAGAAAAACAATTAAAAGGATGTGAAGTTAAGATTGGTGTAGTAAGATTGGAAGCTGACCTAATCCCATTACCTCTGAGAGAGGTGGAAATAATAATGGGAATGGATTGGTTAAGTACACACCAAGTCAAGGTGGACTATGGAGAGAAAATGATAACCTTCCACACTCCCGAGGCACTCAGATTACGATTCCAAGGGGACGGGAGGAAAGGAGAAACGCACCTTGTGTCCCATATGAAAGTCCAAAAGATGATACACAAGGGTTGCAAGGCTTTTCTCGCAATGATCACCAACGTAATTTCAGAAAAGAAAGGACCATAAGGCATTCCGGTGGTTGAACACTACCTGGAGGTATTCCCTAAGTAACTTCCAGGACTACCCTTAAGTCGTCAATTGGAATTTCCAATAGAGGTGATCCTTGGGACAAACCCCATATCACAAGCCCCCTATCGCATGGCTCCAACAGAGTTAAAGGAATTAAAAGAGCAATTAGATGAGTTACTGGAGAATGGTTTCATACACTCTAGCCAGTCTCCATGGGGTGCATCGGTACTATTCGTGAAGAAGAAGGATGAGAGCATGAGGTTATGCATCGATTATCGGAAGTTGAATCAGATTACCATAAAGAACAAGTATCCTCTTCCATGAATCAATGATCTATTCGACCAATTAAAGGGGGCAGCCTATTTCTCCAAGATAGATCTCCAGTTAGGGTACCACCAACTAAGGATCCGAGAGTGAGATATACCCAAGACCTTGTTTCGGTCCCGATGAGGGCACTATGAATTCATGGTGATGCCCTTTGGATTGATGAATACCTCTACAACCTTTATGGATCTAATGAACCGGGTGTTCCAGCCTCATTTGGACAAGTTCATGGTAGTATTTATAGATGACATACTTATATACTCACGAACTAGGACATTACATGAGGAACATCTGGCCATCACCTTGGAAACACTACATGAAAATCGCTTATATGCAAAGTTTTCCAAGTGTGAATTTTGGTTGCAAGAAGTGGGTTTCTTAGGGCACATGATGTCCAAAGACAAAGTAAAGGTGGATCCGATGAAGGTAGAGGCCATATTTGACTAAAAGGCACCCACAAACCCCTCTGAGATATGCATCTTCTTGGGACTAGCAGTGTATTACCGGCAGTTTCTAGAAGACTTCTCCAAGATAACAACCCCATTAACCCAACTCACGAGGAAGGGACTAGAGTACAAGTGGGATTAAACTTGTGAGAAGTCCTTCTAGTAGCTAAAATTCTGCCTAACGACGACACACATAATAACACTGCCTGATCCAAATGTGGGGGAGTATACCGTCTATAATGAAGCATTCAGACAAGGACTCGGGTGCGTACTAATGTAGCAAGGAAAAGTTATCGCCTATGCCTCACAACAACTAAAGACACATGAGAAGAACTACCCCACCCACGATTAAGAATTAGTTGCAATAGTATTTGCCCTCAAGATCTGGCGACACTACTTATGCAGGGTTAAGTGCAGGATATACACATATCAAAAGAGTCTCAAATATTTCCTAACTTAGAAAGTCATAAATCTCCGACGGAGGAGGCGGTTGGATTTAGTGAAGAACTATGATCTTATGATAAAATACCACCCCGGGAAGGTTAATGCAGTGGCAGACGCTCCGAGTCGCAAGTATCAAATTGAGGCAATCTAGATAAAAACTATAAACCCCGCTCTTTGGAGTTAAGGAAAACCAGTCAAAGTGAATGAGAAAAACCGAACTAGTTCATAAACTCGATTATTGAGTAACTAGCAAAATAGAGAAATTCCAACTCCCTTATGACCCAAAAAGATTTATAAACCTTGGGAAGGAACCTTAGGACAAATTGAGAGAGAAAAACCAGACCAGTTCAGGTGAACCGGACCCGAATTGGATTGAACCGGTTTAAGAACCGAGCCGGTTTATGAACCGGAACCGATAGAGAGAGGGAAAATAGGGAAATTTATGGACCCTAAGTGACCTAAGGAGTCATAAAAGTCATGAAAAAGGACTTTCAGATGAATTGGAGATGAAAACCAAACCGGTTCACTTAAACCAGATCTGAAACGAATTGAAATAGTTTGGACCGGTTTAAACCACTATTGAACTAGATGCTAAATTGATTTTTCTAGTTGGCTTAAAAAATTCAAATTTGAGATTTGTGGCCACCATTGGACAAAAAATTAATTTAGATAAATTTAGAAATTTTTAGATTTGAAAAATTCGGTCAAATTGGGGGTGAACCGATCGGTTTAAGCTTTGAACTGCTCCATTCGGTCAAGGTTGAGTTATTTAGAACTGAGGAGAAGTCAGCTACACGTCTGTAGTCTCCATTTGCTCCGAGGGTCACTGGAGAAGCATCAGTGTGATCGAACACTAAAGCAACTTCGGCGGACCGAAGTTGCCCTATTTTGGCCGAGCTGAAATCAGCCAATTCAAGCTCTTCTCAGTTGCCCTATTAAATCAAAGCTGACTTCTCCTCAGCTCAGAAAAGTGCCTAAGTTAGAGCTATAGTTTGAGCTTCACTACAAAATGGAGCAGTTGATAGAGAATGGAGTGTGAATGAGGAGAGGCTCTTTATATAAGAAGCTCGGGGACTTTCTGGCCATCTGATTGGTGCCTTAATGGTAGTCATTTATTACCTGAAACTCCCTGGCCAGAGACTTTTCAGCTTCGCCGGTGCTGCATGAATTTTCGGCGAGTGAACAGTGCTACTATCTAAATGAAGAAGACGACACTATTTCGAACCGGTCCAAACCGGGTTCAAAACTTAAACCGGTTGGTTCACCCCAAATTCGACCGAATTTTTCAAATATAAAAATTTCTTATCTACTGATTCCTTACCAACTTCCTTATTGATTTTTCCCCGGTTCCAACCATTGGGTTTCACGATGACTTACCGACACATTGTGATTCTTTCTCTCTTATGTCCTTCCTCATTTTCAATGGCGTCCTTTATTTAAGGACTTTACTTTCTCCCATCCACTCTAGTTTATTAACATTTGGCACAGTAGCCTTCATTCTTCACGTATGAACAAAATGCTCAAACTTTTCAATTATTTACATTGAGGTTCCTAATACAAAAATTTCCCCAAATTGACTCCCAAAACATCTAAAATTCACTTTGGGTCCTCAATTTATTCAAAATCACTTAAGGGGTTCAAGTTTCCCAAATTTCCAATTGGTCCCCAACTTTTCAAAAATTACCATTTTGCCCATACTTTACAAAAATGGCAATTTGACCCCAATAAATACCAAAAATTGATCAATTGGTCTTCTAACATCCTTTTCATGGCTAATTGGCCATCAATTTTGGAAAATTGCACTTTAGTCTCACAATTTTACAAAATCCCCAATCTTCCCCAAATTTCCCCAAAATTTTCCACAATTTTCCCCCTTTTAAACTTGTCGAATTTGATTTAATCAAATTGACTATTCAATCGGGGTTAATTGATCCAATTGAAGGTATGGATCAGTTGCTACTCTTCCACATGATTCAATGGAGCTTTGAATTGCATCATTTTCCAAAAATGGTAAGCTTTGCCCCAAAATTTTCCAATTGGTCCTCCAACATCTTTGTCATGTCCAATTGGTCCTCAATTTCATGAAATTGCATATTAGTCCCTCTAATTTTAAAATTCCCAAATTTCCCCCCAATTTGAACATTCTAACTCTACAAAGTTTGATTTCATCAAATTGACTAATCAAATGAGTTTAATTGTTGAAATTGAAGTTACATTGGAGTTCCTACACCTTCATACAATTTAATTTCACTTTGAATAGAATGATTTGGTCTCAGAATGAGCTCAAACAGAGCTCTGCAGGAAAAGTGGACTTAGAGAGAGAAAGCGTCGAAAGCTTACTGTCGGGGGCGCGGTAGTCTGAGCTTTCGATCTGGGCAGATAACTCTCATCCTAAGGTTCATAATATTATCAAGAATTTCATCAATTGATTTCGAATTGATTGAGAATTTTATCATCGAAGTTTTGCAGTTCTCTCTCTAGCACCGATCAGAAATTATAGAGTGGAGCCAAATTGGCATACCTTTCAGTTCTAATTCAGCTATAGGATTTGCTTCAGTTTCTCACTCGATTTGACCGGTTCTTTTTTCGATTTTTCTTAACTCCAAATAGCGGGGTTTACTGTAAACCCCACACTTTTGAGTTAAGGAAAACCGGGAAAAGAACCGGTCAAACCGAATAAGAAAATCAAGCCAGTTTACATTTGGGAATAAGCAATATGGAAATTTACAACTTTCGGGTGATCCAAAGGGTTCATTGAACCTTGGAAAAGAAACTTAAGACAAACTAGATAACAAAAACCAAATTGGTTTAGGTGAACTAGATTCCATAAGAACTTTAAAGTTAAGCATGCTTGCTCGAGAGTAGTGTGAGGATGGGTGACCTCTTGGGATGTATGATTTTTCTGTAACCCGAAATTTCGGTCAAAAATTTTTATGCGAACGTAAGGCTAATCATAAATAGCCATAAATTAATATATTTAATTATTGTAATTAATACTAGTAATTTAATACCGAAATTAAATTATTGAAATTAATACCAATAATTTATGATAATATTAATACTAGTAATAAATCTCTTCCATTTAATACACGGAGTTGTAGAGAGAGGGAGAGAAGTGTTCATGTGTGAGGAGAATGAATGGGGATGACTTAAACATTTTTCTTAGCCTTGGAAGGAGAGGTCGAGCTCTTTAGAACCGGGGAGAAGTCAGCTAACGGATCGCAAACTCCAGTCAATCCGAGAATCACTAGAGAAGCGCCGACATGATGGAACAGTGAAGCATCTCTGGCAGACCGAAGCTGCCCTATTTCGGCGAAGCTGAAATTAGCAATTTTGAGCCCTCCTCAGACCAAACCAAGCCCTCCCAACACTTCCTTAGCCCTCCCACGGCCGAATTAGGACTGAAAGGTAAGCCAGTTCGACTCCTCTCTACAATTTCCAACTGGTGCTAGAGAGAGAACCGACGAAATTTCAATGATGAAATTCTAACTCAATTTGGCATCAATTGGTGTGATTCTTTATTCTAGTATGATCCTCAAGATGAGAACTATCTGCCCAGTTTGAAATCTCGGACCACCATGCCTTCACCGATGAGAAATCGAACCTTTCTCTCTCTACAGTCTATTTTCCGGCGAAGCTCCGTTTGAGCTCGTTCCGGCATTAAAATTTGCGATTCAAAGTTTCTTAGAATCGTATGAACATGTAGGAACTCAATTTCAACTCCAATTTCAATAATTAGAAGTGTTTGATCGGTCAATTTGATGAAATCAAATTCGATAGTGTTGAAGAGTTGAAATTGGGGGAAAATTTGGGGATTTTCGAAATTCAAAGGGCCAAAATGCAATTTTATGAATTTGAGGGTCAATGGGGTATGAAAATAATGTTGGAGGACCAATTGAGGAATTTTGGAATTTTTTGGGGCAAAACTTACCATTTTCGTAAAAGAAGGGCAAAATGGTAATTTTGGAAAAATTGGGGGACCAAATTGGAAATTTGCGAAATTAAACCCCTTTTTGGTGAAATTGAATAAATTGAGGTCCCATGATAAATTTTAAAAGTTATGTGACTCAATTTGAGGAAAAACTGACATTAGGGACTTAAAGTTAAAGAGAAACAACTTTAGGGGCCTAATTGTAAATAACTAAAAGTTTGGGTTTTCTCATTCATTGGAAATGAATGAAGGCTGTTATGCCGAGTAATAATGAACAAGGTTGTTCATATTGTGTAGGAATGCGAAATACCTGGAACGCCAGTAAGGACAAGCTCACGTGAATACAAAAAACCGGTTTAGTGGAATTCATGGCATTCACAGGTGAGTGGGTTTACTAACATTATACCCGGTTGGGATGATGAGCACAACTTAAAATTTTAAAACCACTTACCGGTAGTGAGTGGAAATTTTATATCATACCCTGTTGGGAATGATAAGTACCTTGGTATGAAAACTCACTATTTATTAGTATTTTAAACATCACTACTTAGAGGAAGTGATGTAAAAATCATGCGGAAAAACTACTTACTGGTTGTAAGTAAATCATACCCTTTTGGTATGATGAGACTTCCTTGAAGGAAGTTGAAAACCCATTCATCGGTTATGAATGGAGGTGTCCTTATACCGGGTGGTATAATGGATAGTGAAAACATATGTTTTGTCGAAAGTGCTCTACCCTGACTGTGTGCCAATGCTTAAACAATTTGGGAGACCTTCTCAATGGGAGCTCGAATAGCTCTGATAGGTCGGGGGCCTCGGTTTGGAACTTGGGGGCTAAATGCCCAATTTTAAAAATCTCGTACAGTGGGCCCAAGGCTAGTTGGCACGAGCAGGTGCTCGTAAATGAACATGATATATATGCCATAAAAACTTAATAAGTTAATTGTTTGGCCATGGTACCAAGATAGGACCGACATGCTCAGTCAACTAGCGACAGTGCAACATGACAGGTTGACGAGCCAGTCAAGACAAACAACTGTGGGTTGAGTTGAGAGTCGGGGCCGTTGGACCAGTGGCACCACAAATTACATGGCAATATGAGAAAACATTGTTTGTGCATGCACTGTGAGTATGGGATCATCAAGACGCCTATGAGGGGTAGTTATGCGTCCTAAGGCCACTGGATGACCTGGTGGCTATAAGGGTAGTTCGTCGTTCCAGGTGTCTGTGTAAAATCTAGAGTAGCACCAAGCGCATGATACCAGGGTGGGGATAGGATGAGGTCTCTGTCCTCAAACAGACACGAAGAAGTGATTTCAAGATTGTGGGTCGGATGTCACGTACATGCACTCATTCCTAGGGTAGAAGTGATCGTACTTCTATCCGGGTGGCAGGAAAAGTCGCTCCGAAGCCACTAGCGGGTTCAGTAGTGATACTGACTTGCGAATGTTTGTAACCTTCATGATGAAGGATGTGTGTTGGGTGATGACACACCGTGGTAAATAAGAAATAGTGGAAAAACCCAAATTTTTAAATGAAGGGATTTTTGAAAAGAAAGGAGTCTGGCACACTCCATATAAATGTTTTTCTTAAAAGTTAAAAGTAGACCTTTAAAAATCCATTCACTAAGTAGTCATACTCACCCCCTCACTTTTATCCCTTTCAGGAAATCCCAGAAAGCCTCCCCTTAAAGACCGTCAACTAAGATGACTATAAGATAGATATGTAAAGTTTTAAATTTTATGCAGTTTTGATTATGCTATTCTAGGAAAAGGTGCAGGTTAAAGGACGCCTTACTCTTTACGGTTTACAATAAGGGGAAATCCTTTAATAAACCAGGAGAGTGGCGTGTTGATCACTGGGATCCGACTAAACCGGGTCGGGCGTGACAACTAGAGTGGTATCAGAGCCTGTTTCCTCAAATACATAATCAAGGCTAGAAAATATAGTAACTAATAGGATTTATCCTAAAATTTTCAGATGGCTCCTAGGAGAGAAACCAAGAAAACTTGGAAGGGCTCTACTCAAAACCCTACCTTTGTAGGGAAACAACCCTAGAAGCTTCCCAAATGCCTGACACCTGGCAGAAATGTCGAAAGACCAAATGGGGAAGCATCCTGGAGAATGGTGCTAGGACCTATTGATGGCACAACCCTAAGTATAAAGGAGGATGCTTATTAAGAATTCCATATCTCCCTAGTTAATTTGTGACCATTTTCTGTGATAGGGCTGAGAGCCCAACCTTTTGTATCCCCATGTTAATAAAAGATTCAAATTCCCCAAAACTCTATCTTCTGAGTATGTGATCTTCCTAGGAATATGGCCTAAGGAAAATAAAATAAACCCACACTATCCTAGAAACTAAGGAAGAGTCGCATCCCAGTGATGGAAGATGAATCAAGAAACCTAAGAGGACTCTTACCATGACCCTAGCAAAGGTGATTCAGCTAGAAAACTGTCAAAGTGATCAGACTCAAGAACGGTAAAGCACCAAACCAATAGTAACCCTGGAAAAAGCCCCACTCGAAGGAAAGGAAGAACCACAACAATCTATGTAAGGGAATGACGATGGGACATTACCTGAAGAGATGCCCAACCCTACTAAAGGACATGAAGATTGGAGACCGATACCATGGAGCGGGTTACATAAACAATTCAAAAAGAGGTCAAGAAAAGATGAGATGAATACAAAAAACTTCTTAAGAAGGTCAAACTGAGAAGGATACCTCATGAATAAGGATAAGGTACATGAGAAGCATACTTAGAACCCTCTCATAAGGGGCAAACACAAAAAAACGTCCCCCAAAACTCTAGGGAATGACATAGTGAGAGTGAAGAAGAGAAGGAATACGTTGTGAAAAGGAATCATTGGTTGGCAGATGTGCAAGGAGCCAACCTCTCATCAGAAACTACTTGAAGGAAGGACGTATCAGAGGCCAAGACTAACCTGCTTTGGAAAAGTGATATAATTTTTAAAATACTACCTCTTTTGGAAAAAGCAAAAGAGTCAAAAATCAAAGTCTCTGACCAACATACCTAAGGAAGACTGGGAAGTAGAAAGGACTACACCCTAAAAAGGTTAGTGAGATAACGTTAAGGATAGGAGTACGCGAGAAGACAATTGCCCTAAGAATACCTAAACCAAGGGATTGGTGGAGGCAGGGCAGTTAACCAGCTAATACGCGGAAGAACCATGATATAAGTTCCGACAAGCAAGAGAGGCAGAAAGGTTAAATACTTTGAAAGAGAAGGATGAAAGAAATCCTTAAAGGGACCAAAAGGCCAAATTAATAACCAAACTCAAGCCAAGAAAGAAATAGGCAAGCTTCTCACATAATGATCAAGAAATCTTGAAACAAGGAAGATTTGTACGCTTCCTAAGGAAATAGACAGGTATTGGGTATGAATGAGGATGAGGATAGAGTATAAAAGATGTCCTGCAAGACCTGAGGAGTAAAGGTAAACAGGAGAAGACAACATCAAGAGTAGAAATCCCCCAGAGCAAATGTAAAAAGGAATGTCCGAAGAAAGTGAAAGAATTCTACAAAGGAAGGAAGCCCCAAAAAGATGTGTATCCCAATTGAGAGGAAATGAAACCAACCAAAATAGAAGGAACGATAAGCTCACAAATGAAATGTTTGCTGAGATGGAAAAGTCGAGTACCAAGGAAAAATGAGGTCCTAAGAAGGAAATTAAACTAAAGGAATTATTGATGGGTGGATGGACATAATGTGGAGTGAAAGGAACCAACACTTAATTAGGAAATATTTCCAAGGAAGGAAGTATCGTAATGGCCCAGGCTGACCTGTTTGGAGGGAACAGGAAAACCAAGTAGAAAGAGGAAAACTAATAATAACAAACAGCCAAATAGAATAAACAAAACCCTAAGAAGGAATAAGATGTAGTAAAGACTACACTTTATGATGGAGAATAGGATGGGCATGAAGAACGAGTGATACTGTTGCCTAGACGATTGGACCAGAAAAATAAAGAATTGTGAAATGGTTTTGAACAAAGAGAGGGGATTAAGGACAAAAGAAAACCCGTGAGTAGAGGATATCATTGGGAATGATGATGGATCAAAGAAAGGACGAAACCCAGCATGTTGGTAAAACATTTGGGAATTTAATTAATTGGAACCGGAAATACTCAATAAGGAAGTCAAAAAGTAACGAGTGGGTAAGGAGAACCAACACAATTGAGTAAGTAGAGTTAATAATGATAAAAAAAAGGATAGTTGAGGAATACTATCAAAAGAAAAGAGGAATGAAGTTATACGATCCCTGAAAGGTCTAAAAGCTAAGAGAGACACTTCAGGAGATGTTCTAGAAATCAAATGGACAGAGATAGGTCCTAGAAAATACCATGCTGTAAGGTCATGTAAGACCGACAACACGAGGAGAATATGACTCAAAGTAAGGAAGAGTCGGCTAATAATCATGACGAGGTCAAATATAACAATTTGAACCAAAGTTATAATAGACAACGAATGGAGGAACAGTCGAAATGGGACGAAAAGGTGGTGATACAGAAATCTGTGGAAATAAGTACGAAATGCTCTATAGGACGACGAGATAAGTGTTTCAATGATCAAGCGGTTAACTAGACACGAAAATGGTTAGTTATCTTGGAATTCCCAATCTTGAGTACAGGACCTCAAGGGGAAGAATGTTGCTCTAAGCAAAGAGAGAGATAAAATCTAACAACATACCCTGAGGTAAGGTATGTCTAGTTATGAAAAACTTCATGGAGGGAGTAAATAATATTAAGGAAAAGGAATTTCTTAAACGAAGGTTGTAAAAGTGACTAATTTCAAGTACGAGAGAAAAGTTTGTATCTTAAGCAAACACCAAAGGGGCATCAAAGGAAATGATTGCTCATGCAAGGATGTTAACTAAGTTTTGGAGACAAAACTCCTGAAAGGAGGGGAGAGTTGTAAAGCCCGCACTTTTGAGTTAAGGAAAACCGGGAAAAGAACCAGTCAAACCGAATAAGAAAACCGAGCCGGTTTACATTTGGGAACAAGCAATATGGAAATTTACAACTTTTAGGTGATCCAAAGGGTTCATTAAACCTTGGAAAAGAAACATAAGACAAACTAGAAAACAAAAACCAAATTGGTTCAGGTGAACTAGATTTCTAAGAACTTTAAAGTTAAGCGTGCTTGCCCGAGAGTTGTGTGAGGATGTGTGACCTCCTGGGAAGTATGATTTTTTTGTAAACTGAAATTTTGGTCAAAAATTTTTATGCGAATGTACGACTTATCATAAATAGCTATAAATTAATATATATTTAATTATTGTAATTAATACCAATACTTTAATACCTAAATTAAATTATTGGAATTAATACAAATAATTTAATACCAAAATTAAATTATTAAAATTAATACCAATAATTTATGGCAATATTAATACTAGTAATAAATCTCTCCCATTTAATACACGATTTTACACCTATATAAAGAGGCCATCCCCATTCATTCTCCTCACACCTTAACACTTCTCTCTCTCTCTCTCTCTACTGCTCCATTTCCCGGTGAAGCTCGAACCAGAGTTTAGGCTTAAATATTTTTCTTAGCCTCGGAAGGAGAGGTCAAGCTCTTTAGAACTGGGGAGAAGTCAGCTATCGGATAGCAAACACTAGTAAATCCGAGAATCACTAGAGAAGTGTCGACATGATGGAACAGTGAAGCAGCTCCGGCGGACTGAAGCTGCCCTATTTCGACGAAGCTGAAATCGGCCCTTTTGAGCCCTCCTCAGACCAAATCAAGCCCTTCCAACACTTACTCAGCCCTCCCACAGTCGAATTAGGACTGAAAGGCAAGCCAATTCGACTTCCCTATGTAATTTTCGGCCGGTGCTAGAGAGAGAATCGACGGAATTTCAATGATGAAATTCTAACTCAATTCAGCATCAATTGATATGATTCTTGATTCTGGGATGATCCTCAAGATGAGAGCTATCTGCCCAGATCGAAAGCTCGGACCGCCATGCCCTCATCGGTGAGAAATTGAACCTTTCTCTCTCTATAGTCTATTTTCCGGCAAAGCTCCGTTTGAGCTCGTTCTGATGTTAAAATCTGCGATTTAAAGTTTCTTAGAATCGTATGAACATGCAGGAACTCAATTTCAACTCCAATTTCAATAATTAGAAGTGTTTAATCGGTCAATTTGATGAAATCAAATTCAGTAGTGTTGAAGAGTTGAAATTGGGGGAAAATTTGGGGATTTTCGAAATTCAAAGGGCCAAAATGCAATTTTATGAAATTGTGGGTCAACATCATATCCGGTTGGGATGATGAGCACAACTTAAATTTTAAAACCACTTACCAGTTGTGAGTGGAAATTTTATATCATACCCTGTTGGGAATGATAAGTACCTCTATATGAAAACCCACTATTTAATGGTATTTTAAACATCACTACTTAGAGGAAGTGATGTGAAAATCATGTGGAAAAACTACTTACCGGTTGTAAGTAGATCATACTCGGTTGGTCTGATGAGACTTCCTCGAAGGAAGTTGAAAACCCGTTCATCAGTTATGAACGTAGGTGTCCTTATACCGGGCGGTATAATGGATAGAGAAAACATATGTTTTATTGAAAGTGCTCTCCCCTGACTGTGTGCCAATGCTTAAACAATTTGGGAGAGTTTCTCGATGGGAGCTCGAATAGCTCTGATAAGCTGGGGGCCTTGGTTTGGAACTTGGGGGCTAAATGCCTGATTTTGAAAATCTCGTACAGTGGGCCTAAGCCTAGTTACCACGAGCAAGTGCTCGTAAATGAACATGATATATGTGCCATAAAACTTAATAAGTGAATTGTTTGGCCATGGTACCAAGATAGGACTGACATGCTCAGTCAACTAGCGGTTGTGCGACATGACAGGTCGACGGGCCAGTCAAGACAAACAACTGCGGGTTGAGTTGAGAGTCGGGGCCGTTGGACCAGTGGCACCACAGATTACATGGCAATATGAGAAAATATTGTTTGTGCATGCACTGTGAGTACGAGTTCATCAAGACACCCATGAGGGGTAGTGATGTGTCCTACGGGCACTGGACGACCTAGTGGTTATAAGGGAAGTTCGTCGTTCTAGGTGTCTGTGCGAAATCTGGAGTAGCACCAAGCGCATGAGACTGGGGTGGGGACAGGATGAGGTCTCTGTCCTCACACGGACATGAAGAAGTGATTTCAGGAATGTGGGTCGGATGTCACGTACATCCACTCATTCCTAGGGTAGAAGTGGTCGTACTTCTATCCGGGTGGCAGGAAAAGTCGCTCTGAAGCCACTAGTGAGTTCAGTAGTGATACTGACTTGCGAATGTGTGTAACCTTCATGATGAAGGATGTGTGTTGGGTGATGACACATCATGGTAAATAAGAAATAGTGAAAAACCTCGAATTTTTAAATGAAGGGATTTTTTTAAAACAAAGGAGTCTGACAAACTCCATATAAATGTTTTTCTTAAAAGTCAAAAGCTTTTAAAAACCCATTCAGTGAGTAGTCGTACTCACCCCCTCCCTTATATCCCTTTCAGGAAATCCCGAAAAGCCTCCCCTTAAAGACCATTAACTAAGATGCCTGTAAGATAAGTATGTAATGTTTTAAATTTTATGCAGTTTTGATTATGCTATTCCAGGAAAAGGTGCAGGTTAAAGGACGCCTTACTCTTTACGGTTTACAATAAGGGGAAATCCTTTAATAAACTAGGAGAGTAGCGGGTTGATAACGGGGATCTGACCAAACCGGGTTGGGGCATGACATTTACACTTTGAGTCACTTGGGGTTTTCCAATTTCCCATTTTACCCCCTTCTTTACCGGTTTCAGTTCGTTAACGAGCTTGGTTTTCTCATTTAAATCGACCAGTTCTTTTCCTGATTTTCTTATCTTTAAAGGAACGAGGTTTACAACTCTCCCCTTCTTTTAGGGGTTTTGTCCCCAAAATTAAGTCAACAATCCTTTGCATCGGGAATAATTTCCCTTGATTTCCTCTTGGGGTTTGCTTGGCATGCTATTGCTTTGGTTGTTCCTTCACTTAGTCCTTCAAGCCACACACTTAAGGAATCTTTCTTCCTTTACATTATCCACTCACTCCATGGAGTGTATCATGATCAGTTATGTCTTACCCACTAATCCTAAGTAACATCCTTAGGTCCACTTCTTACTCTTTTCAGGGTAATACTTTTCCTGTTGGGGGTTCTTATCCAATTCACTCAGTTGGGTCTTACAAAAACGTTTGATCATCCCTATTTTCAATCATTCCCTCAGTTGTTGATGCTCTTTAGCTTAGCATCCTTTCGGACTTTTCATCCTTAACCCTATGGGTTTTGATATGATTTTCTCCTTATCTTATTTTAGTGCTTCCTCCATCTTTGGTTTACTATGACTTCGGTTCCAGTTCTTAGGTTTGACCAACGAACTCTATCTTACTTGAGTCACATTTTTCCTGAGACTATTGGAACTACATGTCCCTTACAGTATGACATGTTCTAGAAATGCCTTTGTCCATTATAGTTCTAGAACATTTTTCCTCGATAACGGTTCATGCCTTTCCAACCGTTTAGGAGTCGTGTGGCTTCATCCTTTCTTATTACCTGGTAGTTTTCCCAAACTACCTTCAGTGCTATCCAATTGTCACTTAAATTTTTACATAATGATCGTGTTGGTTTTTCCTTATCTACTGATTCCTTACCAACTTCCTTATTGGTTTTTCCCCAGTTCCAACCATTGGGTTTCACGATGACTTACCGACACGTTGGGATTCTTTCTCTCTTATGTCCTTCCTCATTTTCAATGGCGTCCTTTATTTAAGGACTTTCCTTTCTTCCATCCACTCTAGTTTATTAACATTTGACATCGTAGCCTTCATTCTTCACGTTTGAACAAAATGCCCAAACTTTTCAATTATTTACATTGAGGTCCCTAATACAAAATTTTCCTCAAATTGAGTCCCAAAACATATAAAATTCACTTTGAGTCCTCAATTTATTCAAAATCACTTAAGGGGTTCAAGTTTCCCAAATTTCCAATTGGTCCCCAACTTTTCAAAAATTACCATTTTGCCCATCCTTTACAAAAATGGCAATTTGACCCCAATAAATACCAAAAATTGATTAATTGGTCCTATAACATCCTTTTCATGGCCAATTGGCCATCAATTTTGGGAAATTGCACTTTAGTCTCTCAATTTTACAAAATCCCCAATTTCCCCCAAAATTTTCCACAATTTTCCCCCTTTTAAACTTGTCGAATTTGATTTCATCAAATTGACCATTCAATCAGGGTTAATTGATCCAATTGAAGGTATAGATGAGTTGCTACACTTCCACACGATTCAATGAAGCTTTGAATCGCATCATTTGGGTTCGAATTGAGCTCAAACGGGGCTTCGTTGGAAAATTGAACTTAGAGAGATAAAGCTTCGAAAGCTTATTGTCAAGGGTGTGGTGGTCCGAGCTATCGATCAGGGTAGGTAGCTCTCATCCTAAGGTTCCTCTAGGATCAAGAATTACATCAATTCATGTTGAATTGAGGGAGAATTTGGTCAGTGAAGTTTCACTGATTCTCTCTCTAACATTGATCGAAAATTGTAGAGGGGAGCAAAATTGGTTGTATGAGAGCTATGGAAGTGTTGGGAGAGTTTGTTTTATCCGGAGGAGGGCTGAATTCGATCGATTTCAGCTCGACTGAAATAGGGCAGCTTCAGTCCACTAGAGCTGCTTGACATTTTTATTATGCTGGCACTTCTTCGACGATCCTCGGATTGAATAGAGGTTGCTATTAGATAGCTGACTTCCCCCGGAGTCTAAAGAGCCTGACCTTGCCTTCCAAGGTTGAGAAAAAGGCCCAAATCAGAGCTTTAGTTCGAGCTTCATCGAAAAATGGAGCATAAGAGAGAGAGAGTGAAGTTTTTAGCTGTAAAAATTATTTTTTAAATGGGAAAGATTTATTACTACATTATGGGTATTTATTCTTATTAAATTGGGAAATTCATGGCTATTTATGGGTATTAATTCCAATAATTGAATGTAGGTATTAATTTATGAGTATTTATTTAATAATGGTATTAATTCCTCAAAATCCCTTTCTCCTTTATATTTGTTTGAAAATTAATTTTGTACATGTATATATATATATATACTCTTATATGTAAACATCTCTTCAACATTTATATATATATATACACACACAATTAACAATTATGTATATAATATTTAACTTTCGCTTAAATTCAACAGGAAAATTTTCTAACCGAAATTTCAGGTTACTAAAAACATATTCAACTACTCCCCACCTTTTTGGGAGTTTTATCCCCAAAACATATTCAACATCTTTTGCATAAGAAATAACTTCCCTTGATGTCAACTTGGAGTTTGTTTGACATGCTTACACTTCGGTTATTTTCACTTAGCCCCTTTATAACACACACTTAAGGAATTTATTTTCCTTTCCATTGCTTACTCATTCCAGGGAGTTTGTCCTAGATAAGCATGTTTTACTTGTGAGTTCAAGGGAATATCCTTAGGTTCACATTTTCATTTGCTTAGGGCAAGACTCTTCCCCCTTTAGGTTCTTACTCAAAATTTTCGGATTGGGAGTTTCAAAATGCCCAATCATTCTTGTGTCTTATTATTCTCTTTATCATTGAAACCCTTAGCTCGGTATTCTTACGAGCATTACGTACTTTTTTTCTTAGGTTTTTGTGTCATTACCCCTTCGTCCTATTTTGACCCTTCATCCATCCGTTAATTATTTCAACTTTGATCCAAGCTAGGTCTGGCCTCGTCATGCTTACCAACTAACTATTCCCTACTTGAGTCACATTTTTCCTCGGGATTGTTGGGCTTACATGTCACTTACAAAATGATATACATACTCTAGAACATGTCTTTGACCATTTTAAATGTTAGAACACTTCTATAATGGTTCTTCTCAACCTTCCATCTTTTTGGGGGTCATATAGCTTCGTCTCTCTCTTCGTCTGGTAGTATTTCTCGACTACCTTTACCATTATCCTCTCATCCATCTTTCCTTTGACATCATGTATTACATAACCATTTTGATCTCCTTACCCACTCTTGTTTGTTTGTGACCATTTCACGATTCCCTTATTTGGAGAGTTCTCCTTTAATGGTTTTCTTTCTCTACTATGTCCTTCAAGTCAAGAGTCCCTCTTGAAGGTTCCCTTCCTATGCATTCTTACACCCTTTAGATCTTTTGTGAACCTTTAATCATTCACCAACCTTAATTTCTCAGTTCACCCTTTACTTTCTTATATGAGGTATCTCCAATCGTCGAGTCTTATTTCGTGTACTCCTCATAATGCTCATCCGTTCACTCTTTAGGCTCCATTAAGTGAGTGTGGACCACGACCCGTCCTGATGTTAGTGGTTATTTCCCTATTTCACTTCTTAATTGAGGGCTTACTTCTTGGGTCTTCATGAGTACTTTTCTTTTGTACTTGATCTTTCCATCTCAACTAGCATTTCATTGGTGAGCTTATCTTTCTTTCCACTTCAGTTGGTTCCATTACCTCTTAGTTGGGATACGTATGCCTTTCTGGGGCTTCTTTCCTTGGTAGGATTCTTTCCCTTTCTCCAGGAATTCCTTTTTTTTTCATTTGTCCTTTGGAAGTATCTAACCATTAAATGACTTCCTTTGATGTCGTCCTTCCCGTATACCCTTCCTAAGAAATCTGGTGGTACATCTTTGTATCATTTCCTTAATTCTATTTGTATCCCGCATAAGTTTTCTTCCTTGAGAAGGGTTCAGACACAGTTTGTTTCAGGACCACTTTGTATGAGGTTTATTTAATCCTCCTCATGGCTTGAGTATGGTCCCCATTCTGTTTTTTACCCTAATTTCCTTTAAGGATTTCCTTCATCCTTCTTTTCCAACATTTGGCCTTTCTCTTTCTCTCTTCTTCTCCTGGGTTTAAATCCATAATTCCTACAAGGGTCAGTTCATTAACTGTCTCATCCCTACAACTTTCCTTGTTTACATGTCTTGGATTAGTTGCCCTTCGAGTTCACTTGTCCTTGGCACCTATCCTATCGCCCCCATTTTTAGTGTAATCTTTACTACTATCTAGTCCTTCCTAGGGCGTCTCCTCCCATAGTTACTAGTTACCTTTGTTCGCTAGATTCTTCTTGGCTCCTCTGCTTTTCCCTAGTATGTTACCCCTTGCTATCCTGAGACATCCTATTTGTCTCTCAATATTTGGGGTTTGTCTTCTCTGGTGGAGGTGCTTCCTTCTTTGCTCCTAGATGGCATGTAGCTTCCTTGTAAGGGAAGATCCCCTTCATCTATATTATATTCTTGTTTGTGATTTCTCAAGGTCCTACCATTGGTCCTTCCTGCCCACTGTGGCTTTGGATTTTTGGTAGTTGACGTGTTTTCTCGAGAGGTATTGCCTTAAATGCATGGAGTTTGGACATTCCTCCATTACATGTCCTATCCCCCTACATGTTAACTTGATTCCTGTCCTTAGTAGGGATGGGCACTTCTCCACGCAGTGTCCTTATCGTTCATACTTGTAATTACATGGACCTAAGTGGTTCCTCCTAGCATCTTTCTAGGGAATTGCTCGTTTTGGTGCTTTGCCGTCCTTGATTCTGGATACCTTCAGTGTTTTCTTGTGGAGTTTTCTTTGACAAAGGATCACTCTAAGAGTCCTTCTATATTTCTTGATTCCCTAATTTAGTTTCTTAACTGGGATGGGATTCTCCTTAGTTTCTATGGTAGCGCATGTTTGTTTGGTTTCTTTCCTTGGGGCCATCTTCCTAGTAAGATCACATCCTTTGAAAGATAGGGTTTTTAGGAATTTGGAGTACTTCATTAATAGAGTAGTACAATATGTTGGAGGTTTTAGCCATATTACAAAAAGTGCTCATAGAATAAATAGGGATTTATGAGATTCTTGATAAGTATCCTCCTAGGTAAGATTATATGTCCTTTGCTGGTATTTTTGGCTTCAAGCTTGGCTTCCATCATACTTAGAGTTATTACCTCAATAGGTCCTAGCATCGTCCTCCTGGATATTTCCCCATTTGGTATTTTGAGACTTCTACTATGCCTCGGGCATTGGGAAGCTTCTAGGGTTGTCTTCCTATGAGGATAGGGTGTTGAGTAGAGTCAGTCCTAGTTTTCTTGGTTCTTCTCTTGAGAGCCATCTGAAAATTTTGAAACTTTCTCGTAGTTACTATGTTATACAGTCTTGATAATGTATTCAAGGAAATATGCTCTGATGCCACTCAAGTTGTCACGCCCCGACCTGGTTTGGTCGGATCCCTATGAACAACCCCCCACTCTTCGGTTTATTAAGGGTTTTCCCCTTCTCTAAGCCATGGGGAGTAAGACGTCCTTTTTCACCTGTACCTTTCCGGGAATAACATTAATCAAATCTGAATATATTAACCTTACATACCTGTCTTGCAGGTTCAACTTTAGGTGGGTTTTCCCTTGGTTACCTAAAAAGTGGGTAAAGGGAGGGGGTGAGTTCGACAGCTCAGTGAATAGGTGTTAGGTGAGAGTTTGCACAAAATCAATTTTAATCGGAGTGTTCCAGACTCCTCATTTCATTAAAAATGCTTTTCTTCAAATTGTAGTTTATCAAAACCTTTTTCCAAGGTTTACCAATTCATTTCCAAGGATTCTCAAATCCTTTCCACGATTTTCATAAACTCTTTCACATTTCCATATTAGGTGTGTTTCACAAATGATACATGCCCTTCATCAGGAAGGGTTCACACATATTCACAAGATACAGTTACACCGAATGCACCCACTTGTGGATCAGAGCATCTTTACCATCCACCCTAATAGAAGTCTCTGACTTCTACTCAAAGTCTGAGTGAACGTCTTCGACGTCCTACCCTCAGACCCAAAATACTTCGTGTCCATATGAGGATGGAGACCTCATCCCGACCCCACCCCAATCTCATGCGCATGAAGCTATATCGAGCTTCCCTAACTATTGGTATGACAAACTGCCCTTATCTCCACCATGCCATCTAGTAGCCTCTAGGATGCATCACTACCCCTCTTGGGCATCTTAATGGTCCTGAACCTCAGTGCATGCACAAAACAATAATTTTTCATATAAGCCATTTAATCTTTGGTGCCACTGGTCCAACAGTCCTAGCCCTCAACTCGACCTGCATTAGTTTGTCTCGATGACCTGGTTTAGTTGGATCTCCATGATCAACCCGTCACTCACCCGACTTACTTAAGGTTGCCCTTTCTCTATAAACCGTGAGGAGTACGGCGTTCTCTAAACCTATACCTTTCCTGGAATAACATAAATCAAAACTGCATAAAATTTGAAACTTATCATACTTGCCTTACAGGTGTGTTAGCTGGTAGTCTTTGGGTAAGCTTTTTGGGTTTACCTGAAAGGGATATAAGGGAGGGGGTGAGTTCAACGACTTAGTGAATGGGTATTTTAGGGTATAACTTTCAAAAAATAGTTTAAATTGGAGTGTGCTAGACTCCTTATTTTTCATTTTAAAAACATTTCATTCTCAAATCTCAGTTTTCATAACCATTTCTCATTTAATGATGTGTTTATCTACCAACACACACCCTTAATCATGAAGGAAACACACATTCACAGGCCAGCCCGTCCGCTGTGCCCACTTGTGGCGTCAAGCAACTTTACCGGCCACCTAGATAAAAGAATGTCCACTTCTACCCTAAGAATGAGTGGATGTACGCGACATCCAACCCTCAATCTTGTAACAAAACTCTATATCCGTATTAGGACAGTGACCTCATCTCGTCACCACCCCGGTCTCATGTGCATGAAGCTAGGTTGAGCTTCTCAAGACTTCTAGTATGACTAACTGCCCTTATTTCCACCAGGTTGTCCAAAGCCCTAAGATGCATCACAACCCCTCTTGGGCATCTAGAAAGTCTCGTAACACAGTGCATGCAAAAATCAATAATTTTTCCACATAAGCCATATAATATGTGGTGCCACTAGTCCAACAACCCCAACCTTCAACTAGACCTGCAACTGTTTGTCTCGACTGGTCCGTAGACCTGTCATGTCGCACAGCCGCCAGTCCATTGAGTATATCGGTCTTGTTTTGGTACCTGGCCAAACAACTCATTCATTTAAATTTTCATGTCTTAAATCATGTTTGTTTACGAGCTTCTACTCGTGCCAATTAGTCTAGGGCCCACTATTCGAGATGTTCAAAATTGGGCATATTAGCCCCCAAGTTCCAAAATTGAGGCATCCGGCCTAACAGAGCTATTCGAGCTCATGTCAAGAAGATCTCCCAAACATTTTAAGTAGTGGCACACAGTCACAGTAGAGCACTTCTGACAAAATAACTTTACTGTCATCCATCACACCAACCGAGTATGAGGACATCTCCGTTTATAACCAATAAACGGGTTTTCCACTTCCTTCCAGGAAGTTTCATCACACCAAACGGGTATGATCTACTTACAACCGGTAAGTAGTTTTTCCGTGTGATTTTTATATCATTCCTCTTAGGTGTGATGTTTAAAATACCACTTAGCATTGAGTTTTCATTTCCGAGGTTCTTATCATCCCAACCGGGTATGATATTATATATCCCACTCACCCGATCGTGCAATGAATTTCCTCTTAGCAGCTTGTTGCCTCCACACGGACTTAACTTAGTTGGCGTTCCTGGTACTTCATGTTCCTACACGATATGAACATGTTTGTTCATTATCCTTTGGCATAATAGCAAATGGAGACTACAAGCGTGTAGCTGACTTCTCCCCGAATCCAAAAATCCGACCACACCTTCTTTCACTCAAAATAATGCCCAAGTCGGAGCTTTAGTTCGAGCTTCACCGGAAAATGGAGCAGTTGAGAGAGAATGGAGTTTTTAGGTGTGAGGAAGATAAATGAGGAGGGGCTCTTTATATTGGAAGCTCGGGGACTTCTTGGTCATCCGATTGGCACCTTAATAGTAGTGATTCATTGTCTAAAACTCCCTGGCTTGAGTCTTTTCATCTTCACTGGCACTGCTTGATTTTTTGGCGAGTGAATAGTGCTATCATTTGAAGGAAGAAGATGACACTATTTTGAACTGGACCAGACCGGTCTGAACTAAGTTCAAAGCTTAAACCGGCTAGTTCAGGCCCGATTTGCCGGAGTTTTTCAAAATTAAAAATTACTAAATTCATTCTCTATCCAATGGTGGCCTCAATTCTCAGATTTAAAATTTTTAAGCCACTTAGAAAAATGAATTTAGCATCTGGTTTAATAGTGGTTCAAATAGTTCCAAACTGGTTCAATCCAGTTCAAATCCGGTTCACCTGAACCAATTTGATTTTCATCTCCTACTCATCCTAAAGTCTTTTTAATGTCTTTTGTGACTCTTTGGGTCACTCAGGATCCATAACTTTCTTGGTTTGCCCTTTATCTATCAATTCCAGTTTATAAACTAGCTCGGTTTTCTTTTTGGAAATGACTGGTTCTTTCCTAGGTTTTCTTATTATCAAAGGACGGGGTTTACAACTCTCCCCTCCTTTTAGGGGTAACTATGTCCTCAAAACTGTTAGATGCCAAATAATTGAGGGTAACTATCCCTCATCACACTTTCAGTTTCCTATGTCTCTTCCTGCACGGGTCCGTTTTGCCATAAAACCTTGACCATAGGAATCCTCTTGTTCCTTAAGTTCTTATCCGTCTAGTTGATGATTCGTACCAATTCTGTTTGATAGGTCAGGTTCTCTTCCAATTCCAGTGGAGGTCGGACATGGCTAGGATCAGGCTGATATTTCCGAAGCATAGAGATATGGAATACATCGTGTATTCTCTGTAGGTCTGGAGGTAATTCCAATTTATAGGCCACCGGTCCTATCCTTTGAATGATTGGATATGGGCCAATATACCTTGGTTTCAGCTTTCCTCTTTGTTGAAACCTAAGTATTCCCCTCCATGGGTACACTTTGAGAAATACTGGATCTCCTACCTCAAACTCTAGATCTTTCCTTCGATGATCCACATAACACTTTTTCTTGTCCTGTGCGGTCTTAAGGTGACTCCTAATTAGTTTTATTTTCTCTGTGGCATCCTCAATTAGTTCTATCCTTTCTAGCCTTCATTCCCTCACTTCTTTCCAAAATAGAGGGGTATAGCATGGTCGCCCATAAAGGGCTTCATAGGGAGCCATCTGAATACTGGCATGATAGCTATTGTTATAAGAAAATTCCATTATGCACAATTATTCTTCCTAGCCTTTGTTCATGGTGAGTATGCACACTCTTAACATATCCTCCAAGGTTTGAATGGTTCACTCAAACAACCCATCTGTTTGAGGATGAAATGTCGTGCTCATGTGGAGCTTGGTTCCGATAGCACTTTGTAAACTTGGCCAGAACCTTGAAGTAAATCTTGGATCTCTATTTGATACTATACTCACCGGAATGCCATGGAGTCTCACTATCCTCATGTATAAGACGGCTAGTTGTTCCACTGTATCTGTCACTCTTATAGGAAGAAAATGAGCTTATTTGGTCAATATATCCACGATGACCCGAATTGCATCTTGACCCATCCTTGTCATAGGTAGTCCTATGACAAAGTCCATGGTGATGTCTCCCATTTCCATTCCAGAATTGGTAGGGGTTGCAACAGCCCTGACAGTTTTTAGTGCTCCACCTTTATCTGTTAACAAGACAAGGGTCGGGCTAAATATTCCGCAATGTCCCTCTTCATAAGTTTCCATCAATAGCCTTGTTTAAGGGTGCAGTTCATCTTAGTACTGCCCGGGTGCATTGCATACACCGAATCATGTGCCTCTTCCAGGATTAATCTCTTCAGTTCCTTATCTTGAGGCACACATTTCATACCCTTGTAGGTCAGCACTCCATCACTACGCAAGACGTAATTTGGTTTCATTTCTATATTGACCGCTTTCATATAGGATTGGAGCTCCTTATCCACTTTTTGTTGAGCCTAGATCTATTTAGTTACACTAGGCCTCACTACCATGTTAGCCACCAGACATCTTTCCTGCTTATCCATCTTTAGGTCCACCTCTATCCTTCCCAATTGTTGCAATAGGGGTATGTAACTCGTCTATACTTGTATCGCCTCAGTTTGGTACTTATAACTTAAGGCATCTACTACTACATTTGCCTTTCCAGGGTGATATTCTATCACAAGGTCATAGTCCTTAACCAATTCCAACCATCTCCTCTAGTGGAGATTTAACTTCTTCAAAGTTAGGAAGTACTTAAGACTCTTGTGATTTGTGTATATCCTACACTTAACCCTGTAAAGGTAGTGTTGCCAAATCTTTAGGGAAAATACTATTGCAGCTAATTCTAGATCATGAGTTGGATAGTTTCTTTCATGTACCTTAAGTTGTCATGAGGCATAAGCAATAACCTTCCCTCGTTACATCAATACACATTCGAGTCCTTGTCTGGATGCATCACTATAGACGATGTACTCTTCCGCATCAAGGTTAGGTAGGGAGAGTACTTGTGCAGTTGTCAATCGAGTCTTTAACTCTAGGAAAGACTTCTCACTGCTTTCATCCCACTTATACTTAACTCCTTTCCAGGTGAGTCGAGTTAGAGGAGCTACTACCTTAGAAAAGTCTTGCACTAACCGTCTATATATTATCCTACCAGACTTAAGAAACTCCGTATTTCTGTAGGATTCCTTGGAGCCTTCCAATCTGATATGGCTTCCACCTTGGTTGGATCTACTTTGACTCCATCCTTGGACACTAAATGTCTTAAGAATCCTACTTCCTACAGCCATAACTCACACTTGGGGAATTTTGCATATAATTGATTTCCCTTTAATATCTCCAAGGTGATTGCCAAATGCTCTTCATGTTCCCACCTAGTTCGTGAGTATATAAGAATGTTATGTATGAATACTATCACGAACCTGTCCAAATGTAGATGGAACGTACGGTTCATCAAATCCATGAAGGCTGCAGGGGTATTCGTTAAAATGAACGGCATTACTCTAAACTCATATTGTCCATATGTAGATCCGAATGTCATTTTTGGGAATGTCTTCTTCTCATATCTTGAGTTGATGATAGCCTGACCGAAAGTCTATTTTGGAGAAGTAAGTTGCTCCTTTTAATTGATTGAATAGGTCATCTATTCGCGGAAGTGGGTATCGGTTCTTGATGGTGACCTAGTTCAGCTTCCTGTAGTCTATACACAGTCTCTTACTTCTGTCCTTTTTCTTTACGAATAGGACAAGTGCACCCCACAAAAACTAGTTAGGACGTATGAAATTCTTCTCCAATAATTCGTAAAATTGCTCCTCCAATTCCTTCAATTCCACTAGAGCCATACGATATGCGGCTTGGGATATGAGGTTTGTTCCCGGGATTATTTCTATTGTGAATTCTACTTGCCAACTTGGAGGTAGTCCGAGTAGTTCTTTTGGAAATACTTATGGGTAGTGCCTAACTACCGAAATGTCTTCAAGTATCTTCTTTTCAGACTCTTCATTGATAACCATTGCTAAGAAAGTCGTACAACCTTTCTATATCATATTTTAGGCTTTTAGGTGGGATAGCATCTGTACTTCACTTTTCCTTCGATCACCTTGGAACTTTAATCCATTCATCTTGGGAGTGTGGAAGGTCACTGTCTTCATTCCACAGTCCATCCTAGATTCATGGTTACTTAACCAATCCATCACAAGGATTACTTCAACCTCTTTTAAGGGTAATGGTATCAAGTCAGCTTCAAGTTTGATTCCTCCAATCTTTATCTCACATCCTTTTAATTGCTTATTCCTATTTA
The DNA here is from genome assembly GCA_030064425.1 of Trapa bicornis. Classification (NCBI taxonomy): domain Eukaryota; kingdom Viridiplantae; phylum Streptophyta; class Magnoliopsida; order Myrtales; family Lythraceae; genus Trapa; species Trapa bicornis. The sequence continues at coordinate 10,575,319 of CM057753.1, read as the reverse complement.
AACCTTCTCCTAATGGTGTGAGAATGTTGAGGCCTTGTTCTAGTGGAGTAAGTTCTAGGGTTACACATGAAATCAACTCTTCCTTGATGAAGGATCTCTCAGCTCCTAAGTTAAAGAGGGTAGAAACTTGTTGTCCCCATAGTTGTATATATCCTGATTGAAGAAGAGTGTGTTTTAGAAGAAAGATTTTCTTTATTAAATAAAAATTTTCAGTTTACAAGATTCTCTTGAACTAGCTTGAAGGGTTTGGGATGTACCCGCTATAGTGCTAGGGTCTCTTCTAGCATCTTCCTAGGTGAGGTTGTATATCCTAGCTGGTACTCGTGTTGTAGCATCTGGCCTAGGATTCCTAGGGTTCCCTTGAGGTGGTCCAAGGGTATTCCTCTGCTTGTTCTCCCTGAGAGTGGGACAGTCCTTTGCAAAGTTCCCCACTTGTTCGCATGCAAAGCATGTAAAGCATGCTCACTCATGGTTCTTTTGATATCTTGGACGGCGAGGGTTTCCATGATGTTAGGTGGGGACCACTCTCTAGAGAGGTGGTGGCATGTCCTTTCTCCTTTGAAATGTCATTCTATTTCCCCATTTTGGACCGTTATGCTCCTTCCGTCCTCCATGACAGTTTGGACCCTTATCATCCTTTCAGGTCATTTGCTCCATCAGACAGCGTCGGGTCTACACTAGTCACTCACACTCATGAGCCATACTGATTTCTACTGACATGTCCATGGGGTGTCCTAGTACTCCCATACAGTCTCGAATGTCCATATTGAGACCATCCACAAACCTCTGGCATATGTCTGTCAGCCCAACTAGGTCAGGAGCAAAGGGTCTTAACTCGTTGAATTTCATCTCGTACTCTGATATGGAGTTAAGCCCTTGCCAAAGCTAGATAAACTCTTGCTTCTTCTCATTTATCAAATGAGGCATCAAGTACTCCTTTGAGTATCTCTCCTCAAACTGTTCCCAAGTGAGGATGGTGGTATGTAGGTTTTTGACATTGTCCCACCATCATTTGGCGCTTCCCTCCAAGAAGAATTATGTCATAATCACCATATCCTCTAGTGGTATCCTGAAGATTCCCATCAACTTCTTAATGTTTGCCAGCCAATCCAAGGCAGCACCAGCGTCACGCCCTGACCCGGTTTGGTCGGATCCCCGTGATCAACCCGTCACTCTCCCAGTTTATTAAAGGATTTCCCCTTATTATAAATCGTAAAGAGTAAGGCGTCCTTTAACCTGCACCTTTTCCTGGAATAGTATAATCAAAACTACATGAAATTTAAAACTTTACATACCTATCTTACACGCATCTTAGTTGACGATTTTTAAGGGGAGGCTTTCCAAGATTTCCTAAAAGGGGTATAAGGGAGGGGGTGAGTACAACTACTCAGTGAATGGGATTCAAATATTTTGAATTTCAAGAAAAATATTTATATGGAGTGTGCCAGACTCCTTTCTTTTCAAAAATCCCTTCAAAAAAAAATTAGGTTTTTCCATTATTTCTTAATTACCGGTGTGTCATCACCCAACACACATCCTTCATCATGAAGGTTACACACATTCGCAAGTCAGTATCACTACTGAACCCGCTAGTGGCTTCGGAGCAACTTTTCCTGCCACCCAGAAAGAAGTACGACCACTTCTACCTTGGGAATGAGTGGATGTACGCGACATCCGACCCATAATCTCGAAATCACTTCTTCGTGTCCATATGAGGACAAAGACGTCATCCTGTCTCCACCCCAGTCTATTTCACACAGACACCTGGAATGACGAATTGCCCTTATAGCCACCAGGTCGTCCAGTGCCCTTAGGATGCATCACTACCCCTCATGGGCGTCTTGATGATCTCGTACTCACAATGCATGCACAAACAATGTTTTCTCATATTGCCATGTAATCTGTGGTGCCACTAGTCCAACAGCCCTGACTCTCAACTCAACCCACAGCTGTTTGTCGTGACTAGTCCGTCGACCTATCATGTTGCACTGCCGCTAGTTGACTGAGCATGTCGGTACTATCTTGGTACCATGGACAAACAATTCACTTATTAAGTTTTATGGCACATATATCATGTTCATTTACAAGCTCCTACTCGTGTCAACTAGCCTAGGCCCACTGTACGAGATTTTAAAAAAACTAGGCATTCTAGCCCTCAAGTTCCAAAATCGAGGCCCCGGTCTATAGGAGCTATTTGAGCTCCCGTCAAGAAGGTCTCCCAAATAGTTTAAGCATTGGTACACAGTTAGGGGAGAACACTTCCAACAATAGGTTTTCACTGTCCATTATACCAACCGGTATAAGGACATCTTCGTTCATAACCGATGAACGAGTTTTCAACTTCCTTCGAGGAAGTCTCATCATACCAACTGGGTATGATCTACTTACAACCGTTAAGTAGTTTTTTTCGCATAATTTTCACATCACTTTCTCTAAGTGGTGATGATTAAAATACCACTAAACAGTGGGTTTTTATACCGAGGTACTTATCATCTCCTACCGGGTATGACATAAAATTTTCACTCACAACTGGTAAGTGATTTTTATCTTTAAGTTGTGCTCATCATCCCAACCAGGTATGATGTTAGTAAACCCACTCACCCGTTAATGCCGTGAATTCCACTAGATCAGTTCTTGGTATTCACACGAGCTTGTCCTTGCTGGCGTTCCCGGTACTTCGTGTTCCTACACAATATGAACATCTTGGTTCATTATCCTTCGACCTAATCGCCTTCATTCATTCCAAATGAATGAGAAAGTCAAACTTTCATTTATTTGCAATTAGGTCACTAAAGTTATTTCTCTTTAACTTTAAGTCCCAAATGCTGGTTTTTCCTCAAATTGAGTCCCGAAACTTATAAAATTTATCATAGGACCTCAATTTATTCCATTTCACAAAAAGGGGTTTAATTTCCCAAATTTCCAATTTGGTCCCCCAACTTTTCCAAAATTACCATTTTGCCCTTCCTTTACAAAAATGGTAAATTTTGCCCCCAAAATTTCAAAATTTATCAATTGGTCCTCCAGCATTATTTTCATGCCCAATTGACCCTCAATTTCATAAATTTTCATTTTGATCCTTTGAATTTCAAAAATCCCCAATTTTCCCCCAATTCCAACTTCTTAATATAGTTGAATTTGATTTCATTAAATTGACCCATCAAACATTTCCAATTGTTGAAATTGAAGTTGAAATTGAGTTTCTACATGTTCATGTGATTCTTTAGAAATGTGAATCACAAGTTTTAACGTCGGGACAAGCTCAAACGGAGCTTCGCCAGAAAATGAACTATAGAGAGAGAAAGCTTCGATTACTCACCGGTGAAGGCACGACAGTCCGAGCTTTCGATCTGGGCAGATAGCTCTTATCCTGAGGTTTATCCTAGAATCAAGAATTGCATCAATTGATGCGGAATTGAATTAGAATTTCGTCATTGAAATTCGGTCGACTCTCTCTCTAGCACCGATCGAAAATTGTAAAGGGGAGTGGAATTGGCTTACCTTTCGGTCCTAATTCGGCTGTGTGCCGACGCTTCTCCAACGATTCTCAGATTGACTGGAGTTTGCTATCAGATAGTTGTCTTCTCCCTAGTTCTAAAGAGGTCGACCTCTCCTTTCGAGGTTAAGAAAAATGTTTAAATCAAAACTCTTGTTCAAGCTTCACCGGGAAATGGAGCAGTAGAGAGAGAAGTGTTCAGGTGTGAGGAGAATGAATGGGGATGACCTCATTATATAGGTGTAAAATTGTGTATTAAATGGGAGAGATTTATTACTAGTATTAATATTAACATAAATTATTGGTATTAATTTCAATAATTTAATTTCGGTATTAAATTATTTCTATTAATTTCAATAATTTAATTTAGGTATTAAATTATTTCTATTAATTTCAATAATTTAATTTAGGTATTAAATTATTGGTATTAATTACAATAATTAAATATATATTAATTTATGGTCATTTATGATAAGGCGTTCGCATAAAAATTCTTTTACCGAAATTTTGGGTTACAAAAAAAATCATACTTCCCAAGAGGTCACCCATCCTCACACTACTCTTGAGTAAGCACACTTAACTTTAAAGTTCTTATGGAATCTTGTTCACCTGAACCAATTTGGTTTTTATCTTTTATTTTGTATTACATTTTTTTTCCAAGGTTTAATGAACCCTTTGGATCACCCAGAAGTTGTAAATTTCCAAATTGCTTGTTCCCATATGATCGGGTTTGTAAACTGGCTCAGTTTTCTTACTTGGTTTGACCGATTCTTTTCCCTTCTTTCCTTACACCTTCTCAATCGTTCATACTTGTAATAGATTCCCATCAACTTCTTAATGTTTGCCCGCCAATCGAAGGCAGTACCAATATCCTTTTCTCTGAGGAAAGGTTTACACCCTAGTAGTTGGAGATTTTGAGGTTTTTGGGAATGCCTATTAGAGGGGGATGGTTAACAAGGGGAGGATGGGATTGTACTTCCTCTAGTTGCAATAATTGGTGCGTGCCTCAGGGACGAGGTTAGGTTGCCCAAATAGATGGGTGAACTCCTTATACAGCCTCTGGTGTTCCGTGCTAAGTCCACGAGGAGTTGTTTGGGCTTCCCTAGGGGTTTCCAAAGTTAGGGGTGGTTAGGCAGTGTTGGAGACTGCAGCCCTAGTTCTCTTGATTCCTTTCTTCGGAGCCATTCTAAAATTTTTTAGATCAATCCTATTAGTTACTATATTTTCTAGTCTTAACTATATATTCGAGGAAATAGGCTCTGATACCACTCAAGTTGTCATGCCCCAATCCGGTTTGGTTGGATCCCCGTGATCAATCCACCACTCTCCCGACTTACTAAGGGTTGTCCCTTCTCTATAAACTATGAGGAGTAAGGCATCCTTTAAACCTACACCTTTCCTAGAATAACATAAATCAAAATTGCAAAAAATTTGAAACTTATCATACCTGCCTTACAGGTGTGTTAGCTAGTGGTCTTTGGGTAAGCTTTTCGAGTTTACCTGAAAGGGATATAAGGGAGGGGGTGAGTTCAACAACTCAGTGAATGGGTATTTTAGGGTATGACTTTCAAAAAATAGTTTAAATTGGAGCGTGCCAGACTCCTTATTTTTCTTTTAAAAACATTTCATTCTAAAATCGGTTTTCATAACAATTTCTCATTTAACGGTGTGTTTATCAACCAACACACACCCTTCATCATGAAGGAAACACACATTCATAGGCCAGCCCATCCACTATAACCACTTGTGGCGTTGGAGCGACTTTACCATCCACCTATATAGAAGCACGTCCACTTCTACCCTAAGAATGAGTGGATGTACGCGACATTCGACCCTCAATCTTGTAAAAAAAACTCTGTGTCAGTATGAGGACAGAGACCTCATCCTGTTTCCACCCCGGTCTCATGCGCATGAAGCTACATCGAGCTTCTCAAGACTTCTATTACGAGTAACTGCCCTTATTTCCACCAGGTCGTCTAGAGCCCTAGGACGCATCACTACCCCTCTTGGGCGTATTGAAGGTCTTGTAACACAATGCATGTACAAATCAATAATTTTTCCACATAAGCCATATAATCTATGGTGCCACTAGTACAACAGCACCGGCCCTCGATTAGACCTGCAACTATTTGTCTCGACTCGTTCATAGATCTGTCATGTCGCACTGTAGCCAGTCCATCGAGTATGTCGATCCTGTCTCGGTACCATGGCCAAACAACTCATTCATTTAAATTTTTATGGCTTAAATCATGTTTGTTTACGAGCTCCTACTCGCCCCAATTGGCCTAGGGCCCACTGTTTGAGATTTTCAAAATCAGGCATATTAGCCCCCAAGTTCCAAAACCGAGGCTTTCGGCCTAATGGAGATATTTGAGCTCCCGTCAAGAAGGTCTCCCAAAAATTTTAAGTAGTGGCACACAGTCAGGGGAGAACACTTTCGACAAAATAACTTTTCAGTTGTCCATCACACCAACCCAGTATGAGGACATCTCCGCTTATAATCAATAAATGGGTTTTCCACTTCCTTATAAGAAGTTTCATCATACCAATCGGGTATGATCTACTTACAACCGTTAAGTAGTTTTTCTGTGTGTTTTTCATACCACTCCTCTCAGGTGTCATGTTTAAAATACCACTTAGCAGTGAGTTTTCATTTCCAAGGTGCTTATCATCTCAACCAGGTATGATATTAAATATCCCACTCACCTGATAGTGCAGGGAATTTCCTCTTAGCCAGCTTGCTACCTTCATGCGGACTTGTCTTAGCTAACATTCCTAGTACTTCATGTTCCTACACGATATGAACATTTTTGTTCATTATCCTCTAGCTTAATAGCCTTCATTCATTTCGAATGAATGATAAAACTAAACTTTTCATTTAATTGCAATTAGGTCCCTAAAGTTATTTTTTTTCTTTAACTTTAAGTCCCTAATGCCGTTTTTCCACCAAATTGAGTCCCAAAACTCTAAAATTCACCTTAGGACCTCAATTTATTCAAAACCACAAAAAGGGGTTCAAGTTTCCCAAATTTCCAATTTGGTCCCCCAACTTTTGTAAAATTACCATTTTGCCCCTACTTTGCAAAAATGGTAAGTTTTGCCCCCCAAAAGTTCAAAATTTGTCCAATTGGTCCTCCAACATTTCTATCATACCCAATTGGCCATCAATTTTATGAAATTTTACTTTAGTCCCTCGAATTTTTGAAATCCCCAAATTTCCCCCAATTTCAACCTTCTAACTCAATTGAATTTGATTTCATCAAATTGACCGAACAAATGGGTTTAATTGTTGAAATTGAAGTTAGATTGGAGTTTCTACACCTTCATACGATTCAATTGCACTTTGAATCACACGATTTGATGTCGGAATGAGCTCCAACGGATCTTCGTCGAAAAACTAGACTTAGAGAGAGAATGCATCGAAAGCTTACTATCGGGGGCGCAACGTTCCGAGCTTTCAACCTAGGTAGAGAGCTCTTGTCCTGAGGTTCCTTATAGGATCAAGAATTACATCAATTGATGCTCAATTGAGTGAGAGGGTTTTGCCAGTTCTCTCTCTAACACCGATTGGAATTTACAAAGGGCAGCCAAATTAGCTTAACTTTTAGCTCTAATTTAGCTGTAGGAGGACTGTGGAGGTGTTGGGAGGGTTTGGCTTGAAATGGCCGAAATAGGGCAGCTTCAGTCCATTGAAACTTCTTCATTGCTCAATCACGCCGGCGCTTCTTAAGTAACCCTCAGAGCAAATGGAGACTACAAGCATGTAGCTGACTTCTCCCCCAATCCAAAGAACTCGACCACGCCTTCTTTGGCTTAGAAAAATGTCCAAGTCGGAGCTCTGGTTTGAGCTTCATCGAAAAATGGAGCAATTGAGTGAGAATGGAGTTTTCAGGTGTGTGGAGAATGAATGAGGAGGGGCTCTTTATATAGGAAACTCGTGGACTCTTTGGCCGTCCAATTAGCGTCTTAATGGTGGTCATTAATTGCCTGAAACTCCCTGGCCGGAGACATTTCTTCTTTGTCAGCACTGCTTAATTTTCTGGCGAGTGAATAGTGCTATCATCTGAAGGAAGAAGACGACACCGTTCCAAACCGGACTGGACCGGTACGAATCGGGTTCAAAGCTTAAACTAGCCGATTCAAGCCTGATTCGACCAAATTTTTCAAAATTAAAAATTTGTAAATTCATATAAATTCATTCTCTATCCAATGGTGGCCTCAATTCTCAAATTTAAATTATCTAAGCCACCTAGAAAAATAAATTTAGCATCTAGTTCAATAGTGGTTCAAACTGGTACAAATTGGTTCAATCTGGTTTGGATCTAGTTCACCTGAACTGGTTTGGTTGTCATCTCCAACTCATCCTAAAGTCCTTTTTGATGACTTTTGTGACTCTTTGGGTCACTTGGGATCCATAAATTTCTTGGTTTTCCATTTCTCTATCGGTTCCAGTTTGTAAACCGACTCGGTTTTCTCTTTGGAAAAGACTAGTTCCTTCCCCGATTTTCTTATTATCAAAGGATAGGGTTTACGGGTCCGTCAACCTGTCTTATCACACTACCGCCAATCCATCGAGTATGTCGGCCCTGTCTTGGTACTATAGCTGTCACGCCCCAACCCAGTTTGGTCGGATCCCCATGATCAACCCGTCACTCTCCCGATTTATTAAAGGGTTTCCCCTTATTATAAACCATAAAGAGTAAGGAGTTCTTTGAACCTGCACTTTTTCTTGGAATATCATAATCAAAACTGCATGATATTTTAATTTCACCATACCTGTCTCACAGGCATCTTAGTTGATGGTCTTTAAGGGTAGGCTTTCCGAGATTTCTTGAAAGGGATATAAGGGAGGGGGTGAGTACAACTACTCAATGAATGGGTTTTCAATACTTTTACTTTTATGAAAAAGATTTGTATTGGAGTGTACCAGACTCCTTTCTTTCAAAAATTATTTCATTTGAAATCTCGGGTTGTATCACCATTTCCTTATTTAAATACGGTGTGTCATCACCCAACACACATCCTTCATCATGAAGGTTACACATATTCGTAGGTCAGCACGACCATTGAACCCATTTGTGGCTTCGGAGCGACTTTACCTGCCACCCGGATAGAAGTACGTCCACTTTTACCCTGAGAATGAATGGATGTTTATGACATCCGACCCTCATTCCTGGAATAAATTCTTCGTATCCCTTATGAGGACAAAGATCTCATCCCGTCCCCACCCCAGTCTCATACACTTGGTGCTACTCCAAATTTTGCACGATCACCTGGAACGACGAACTACCCTATACTCATCGGGTCATCCAGGGCCCTTAGGACGCATCACTACCCCTCATGGGCGTCTTGATGATCATGTATTCATAGTGCATGCATAAACAATATTTTCTTATTATGCCATGTAATTTGTAGTGTCATTAGTCCAATGGTCTCAACTTTTAACTCAACCTGCAGCTATTTGTCTTGACTGATCCGAAGACCGGTCACGTCGCACTACTACCAGACAATGTTGTATCAAGCATGCTTAAGAGGGTACACCAGAGAGGGATGACCAAGTGTGAACCTAGTAGTCACACTTAGCATCTTGTGGCGGGAAGAATGATTTCAAGGTAGCAAGTGTCATTGATTGAACCATGAAGGAAATTACGAGCATCCAAGACTCTCAATCCTCCCCTAAGCCATCCAAAATGTGATCTTTAATTTTATGATTGGTATCTGGATGCCTAATATGAGTGATGCGTGAGGCCATGGCAATAAACTTTAAGAGATAAATTATATCTCTTCATTGTTTAGGTTAGTTTATGTGCTAATTTACAATGTATACAATATCTCTAGTTTACTCCATACAACTACGGCCGTAAACAATCCAATGACTTGTAAATTAGAAAATGATATGAGAGAGTTTGAGAATGACAATAATGATGATTTGGTCCATGCATATGTGATATATGTCTGGTAGCTATAAGATCGCCTATAGATATGCTTATACGTATAAGAGTTCTTATAGGTGTGTTGGAGAGTATAGGTTTACTATTAGGGTGGATTAATTATTCAATGTTAATGTAATATTTTAGGAATCGGGGTAAATTTTGGTACAAAAAAGTGCAACCCCTATTTTTTCTCAAACACACTTATATTGATAAATTGGTTGAATGGAAAGTTAATGGGACATGTGTAGTAAATTTCTCCATGTAGGGTTAATCATCAACTCATTATTCAACAAAATGATTTTAATGAATATATTGATAATACAATTCATTTTGATCCTCACAAATTAATTATGTACAAATTTTAGACTCAAAATATGAGCTCCTATTGATGGAATGAGCCCACTAAAAATTTATTTATTCATCTTGAAAAAAATTAGTTTTATTACTTTGTTCATGATAAATTACTTAAAAAAATATCATATTTAGTCAAATTCGTACCATATACACCACTTTTAACTATTATAAAAAAATTCACAAACTTTTTTATTTTATTTATATATTAATATGAGCGTTGTAATTTACAAAGAATGTTAGTTGGATAACAATTCCGGAGACAGAAAATATGTGGGTAAAATTTTTAAATTAAGTATATTTTATTTTAGGTCAAATAAATAAAAAAATATTAATAAAATTATTGTGATATAAGGCGACTCAACAAAACTAACTTGAGTAGACTAACATAATCTAAATTGGGTTAAGTAATCTTTTTTTGCTTGCCATATATTTTTTATTATATACTTTAATTTGTCATGTAACTAGTCATCATTCTTATAAACACAAATAACAAATGGACTAATTTTCTTCAACAATCAATTACTAAAATTATCAACAAATTTTTTATTTTGAACAACCCTAAAAAATAACCCTAAAGTATTTTTTACACCTCCCTCCACTATTGGCAGTTTGCTTTGAGAACTTGCTCGATAAGGCGTTCCTATATTTCATGCAAAGCGAACGATAAAAGGTTGGCAATGATAAAATTACAAGTTCAAAATCAAAAATTTTTTAATCCGTTAAAACTTTTAATAGTGGAATCTACTCTTCCCATCTCAATTTTGAGCGGTGGCACTATCCATCAACCCCACATCTCTCTCATTATTTTCACAATTAGCAGCACCCATCAATCTGAGTTTAGGGTAACGATTACCCCCAACAAGAGTATTTTCACACTTGATTGGCTATATGGATGGATCAAAATGTTAGAGGGTAGTGATATTGGGAGATAAATATTTTTTTAAAAAGGAAATTAGGGATGAAAGTGTCATGTAAATGTAAAAAAAATGGAGAACTTAATTTAAAAAAATAAAATTAGCAAGTAAAAAAATAATATTACTAAATTCTTAATCACTCATGTTTATTTTCTAAAGTATTGGTGGATAATTATTTTGAACTAAGTAATAAATGATGTGTTAATATATATGAGTACTATAAGTCATGTCTACTTTGAGATATTAAAAAAATTATTTTTTAGTCAATTTATACTATAACATTAGATAATTTTATATCAAAGAAAATATTATAAATATATTTGGTCATTTCTCACCCTATATTTATTTTATTGTAATCTCTCTTGTTGGCGTTAGATGAGTCTTGGTTTTGTACTTTGTGTAGAAATTTTAGTTTGCCATTATTTATATAAGTTAAAAATGCATTGACTTGCACATTTATTTTTGTAAGATGTCATTGATCTATAGATTAAAAAAATAATGGGATATTCCTTATAATGTAAAATGAAATTTAGACTCAAGATTGCTAGGTTACATTTTTCTATTAGAGTTAAAATCATACCCAATAATTTGTTTACATGAGAAGATGAAATGTAATGTATTATTTAATTATATGATTCTATCTCATAGGGTGCATATTTTCAGCTATCTCATGGTAGCTGAAAATATGTCACCTATAGTAAATAAGTTTCTACTTAAAACCTAACATTTTGACATGCTCAAAATATGATTTTAGACTATGCAAACCAAGATAAAATGGATATAAATCACAGGGGATGTCAGATAACTGACTGTTAAATGTCTAAGTTGTAATAAGTCCACTTCCGCTTCTAGCAGATGCCAATCTCGGCTACACGTGTATTCCAGCCCTTGTAATAGTGTGGATGCATCATCTTCCAAGGTATTGCAACCAGCTTTTTTTACCTCCACTTAGCACTTTTCCATGCCCGCCAAGAACAACAAAAGTTGTTCTAACAAATTCACATTTGATCTTGAATAAGTCATCATAATTGACTGCTAGGAGGTGCCAGTCCCATTATTTATACATGTATTTATAGTTGAATTTACCCCATCCATCATAGTATTAGAGCTGATAGTAAACTAAATAGTAAATTAAATATTTAATGCAACATTTTAAAAAATCCAATAGTTGTAACCTTTCCAAATACCCTAGACGTATAAGCAATATTACTAAGCCTATGATCACAACTATATTTATCAAAACTTCTATCAACTAGTATATTTTCCAGCGATGCATGTTAGGGTAGATGGTTTTCAGAATCTATATAAGTAGCAAACCAAATCAGTATAATCAAACCACAACGAAAAAATATATGATCTATAAATTCAGATTTTTTACACAAGCAACACTTACAAGATACATTAGCATTATGACCCTTCAAATTAGCATTCACATGGAGAGCATTAGAACAAATTCTCCATATGAGATTCCTAACTCTAGACATGCACCTTATCCTCCATATACTTTTTCAAACACATTTAGAAATCTATAAAGATGAAGAGCAAAAATATGTAGCTAGTTGTGCACGTTTGAAAAGAAAGATATTGACATATTTAGCTTTGATTATACACAATTTTCCCCAAGCCCAAATCTGCATGTCTTCTATAGCAACCTAGGGAATTATAATCTTTTGGATTGCATGGTCATTAGCCTTATTGGGATGCCCTATAATGCGGCCTAAAACCGAGTCATTTATGTGTATTAATTAAAGAACATACCCTTAGATTTTGCATATTAATGTCAGTTAGTATATTGCCTAGGCGGTACAGTCCTTCCATTCAAGGATGTGCCCTTCATTTCCTATGTGGCATGCAAGACCTTCATTCAGCTTGTCCTTGGCTGAGTGGATACTCTGCTAGTACTAGAAAGGCATTGACCCTATAGAAGCTGAGAGGAAATCAGTATTTTGATAAAATTGCCCTTTAAGAACCCTAGCACACAAAGGATAAGGGTGATAGAATTCTCCCTACAAATTTTATTAGTAGAGCCATGTTGAACTTATGAAGGTCTTTAAATCCTATTCCTATATCCTCTTTAAGTGTTGACAGCTTGGACGGGCTAACCCAATGGATTTTAGATGTACATTTGTCATGCCCCCACTAGAGCCTTGAAGTCAAGAAATTAACTTCATTGCACCAACATTGTGGAAAGACGGAGGAACTCATAGCACAAGTGGGAATTGGATGTAAAAATGTTTTGATTTGTAATTCTCTTCCACCTGGTGATAGATAGCTAGATTTCTAGCTCTAGAGCCTTGCTAGATTTTTCCTTAATGAACTCGAGTGTTTTGGTCTTATTTCGGCCCCAACTAATCAGTAGCCCCGGGTATTTGTCAGTTGGTAGTGTTGTTTTCATCTATAAGGAAAAGAGACTGTTGACTTTAGTAAATGAACTGAAATACACAACTGACTTATTATTGTTTATTTTTTTTACCAGATGCACTAGAGTAAATTGTAATGATATCAAATATTTTTTTAAATGTTTTGTGAGTATTCTATGAAAAGAATGCATCATTGGCAAAAAAAAAAAAAGTAAAGATGCAATTGGATATGCTTTGTTCATTTTTATGATGATAAAGGGTCTACCTAATGAAGGCCACACTCCGGTGCAAAGGGCTCCTAACATGACCCATGATGTCCCACCATTAAAGGACCCGCTCCCTTTTTAGCTCCCCATTGATCATGAACTTCTTGGGTGCTTATGAATAATGAATGGAAAGGGGAAGAATTGTATGGAAAGTTAAGGGCGTGGACTAAATGGCTAGAGCAAAGAGATAAAAATACCAAAATATTCCATCAAAGCGTTATCCTCAAGCCTAGAATAGACTAACTCGAATCAAATATGTAAGGGTTTAGATAGAAGTAACTTCAGCATCAGTTACACCAACAATTACTCCTCAATTGAGTCATTTATCCATTGGAAATTGTCAATTTGAACGATAAAAAACCCTAAAAGACCACTAGTGTATAGAACATAGTACTTGGCCCAATATTTCCATTACAAGGTTTGGTGGATCTTTCTTATTCTACCATGTGAACGAAAATCCTTTAAAAGTCCACATAAAGCAGTTTAGCTTTATATAACATACTACATAAACTTTGCATAGCATGTTTAGACCCTCTTCCTTGTTTTTTGCTTGGGAGGTGATGGCATTGAAATCACCAACTACCAGCAACGACGCAGCTCTATGGTTATTTAGCTCGTGAAGTATCCGCCATTGATTTTCATATTCTTCCTAGTTGCAGGAACTATAAATCTAAGTGATAAACACACAGGCATTTTATTTGAGTACTACACTCATGTATCTATCATATAAGAATAAGATAGAAGAACTACTGCCTTATCTATATTTCATCATATAGACAAACATCCACTAAGGCCGATAGGAGTTATATGGACTCTTTCTAGAATCTTTACTTGGCTTCTAATTTTCTCTATTTTTATGGGTAGTTTTAGTTTCCATTAGGAAGAGTATAAGAGGCCTCCTCTCCCTAATTAAGTCATTTATCGCTCAAATTGTGAAGGCGGATCATAAACATTGACAATTCCACGTGGTTGTCTTCATAAGGTATGTATGACTACATTGGGTCTGCCACCACAACCTGTGTACCAGTCACCCTTTAGATGGTCCACCTTCGTGATTAAAATGGAGTATAGTTCAGTTTTCTTTGGGAGATAACTCTTGCCTCATGTATTAGGAGATTCAATTGCTTTATGCTGAATACTTTTCCTTTGGTATTTTCTAGTTGGGGGATTCCTTGGTCTTAACACTCCTAACTCTTTTTGTGTTTGTGTGTTGCTAATAACGGCAGAAACACTTTGCTTTTGAGTGACTTCTATCATTTCCCATGTATGTTTAAGAGACAATCGATTCATAGCCTCAATAATGTAGAGAGGGATATTTGCCAAGTTGTCCCGAGGTCTCATTTTCAGTTGGATGTTCCACTTTATAATTATATGTAGTTTCATTTCCCTCCATAGTTACCTCTTCAATACATATAGACCAACTATCATCAACCTTGTTGCCTTGATCCTACCTCTCATGTTTAGGGTGTGGTTTAGATGTCGTCGTTGAGGGGTAGCTATGATTAAGAGGCTTCGGAGCTGATTTATTTGGTCCATGATCCCTTTGATTTCCTTCCTAGTTCGGAAAAGTGTGATAGCACATACTTACAAACTTGGGCTTTAGATCTCGCATTCAAGGACCAAGCGAATGGAAATTTTTTAAAGCACGCATTAAGCAATTTTGTTTTTGTTTATTTAGCAACATCTAAATCAGACATTCGAGAGTCTCTCATATTTGAAATTCAACTAGATATTTTATCATTTTATATTGACAGACCATATTCCTTCAATAATTCTTGTACCCATAAATATTGAATGTTGTTTCCCTCTAGTTGGGATCATCCATGCTAATAACATTTTCACCATTCTTCCCAATTTTCGACTAGTTACCTTACATAATGTGATTCCTATAGAGGTTGTGGACTTACTTACATCCAAATAGGCATCTACTTGAGTTGCATATCATTAATATTGTTGTAGCGAGCGATTAAGCATCAATAATCTTCCACCATCTCAGTTTTCTGACAATAACTTCTCCATCACCATGTCTAAGTATTTTGCATCTCCATCCACAACATGTCATTTTTATTATCGAGTCACCTTAATTGACCTCTTATGCTATATTGACCATTAACCTATTCTCAAGTATCATTAAATCTCTATGATTTTTCTTTATCTAACTAGCATTTCTCATTACTTCAATGTCATTTTCCTTTTTCTACCTTTTAATACTGTCCTCATTAGAGTGGATTTCTTAGTTTTCCCTTATCTCTCTCCCTCTTCATCTCAGATGCACTTGCACTCATTCGAATAAATGTGGTACTCTTATCCCATATTTTTATTATTTACAAAATCTATTTGGAGCATTTACCAAACAACTAGCAATATGCTTACCTTTCTTTTGCATATCAAACTTCTTTAAAAGCTTTAGGATGGTCTTATTATAGATATAACTCACAAATTCAATATACACATCAATATATCATTCTATTAATTAGTCCACTTTTGGGTTTCTCATCTGTTTGTGTTTTCTTGTGCAGTTCAACATGCATGAAATCACTCTTATGTCAATAGCTTGACACTTCTTCATTTTTTGCTAACTCGGGCTAAAGCGAGTGTCAAATCCAACCAGTTTCAACCTATTTTTCAACTTCAGATTAAAATCAAATCTCAATATCACTATCTCTCTTGAAATTGTTGTGGAATAATAGAGATAATATTTAATACAATAATAGAAAATAAAAAGCTAGCAGTTACAATGGAAAAAATGAAGAAAAAGTATTTACAATATCATTAATGTGTTGTATTTAAACCTATATATTGTACACAATCTATCTTCAATGAATGAGATAAATTATTATTCTATATTTTTCTTTCTTTCAACTAGGAACAAAATGCTTCTAGGGCAATATTGCTTTCATCCTGGGGAGAATCTCAATGTTGACGACGAGTCTTAGTGACTGTGGAATGTTGGAGGAGTTTGACCTAGTGTGGAATCGGTCGACAATCATAAAGGGGTCGGAGAAATTGGATGGGACAAGGCAATGTTATAATGGAGTAAGGTGATTGTAACATGATAAAATAGTGATGAGAAAATGTTAGAAGGAATATGATAAATGGAGCACATATTCTAAACAACGACTAGGAAAAGGTCAATTATCATAAGATTTGTTACCATCCATGGTGCATTGCTCCCATAGTTGCAATAAGGTAATTGTTGGACAAATGTGCTTAATAAAATCCTACTTAAGAATAATGTGCAATAATATGCTAAAAAAGCTACTTTTTCTAACTAATTCAAAGTGATTATCTTCATTCTTATAATTTTTTTTAATTTTCTCCTAATAGATTTTTATAAGAGGATATTGTTTCAAAAACTCTATTTAAGGGGCAAAACCTATATAACTATTGTTGATGGAAAAAAGACTGACATAGAGGAACATTGATATTTGAGTATTAATATTGATAGAAATATTAATATTTGCATAAAATATTTAATTTTTATAATTTATAGATATATCTATATTGAGATAATGATGTGTTCTTTGATTAATTATAAAAGAAAAGAAAGAAATTAATCAATATATATTATGTTTCTTTTTCCTTCTGTATTTTATTAATATTTTTATTGTGTTCAATTTATAGGAATGTGAGTGAAAGACTATTTATTTATGTGTCCATAGATTGAATGTTCCTTCTATTTTCATGGCAAACCTCTCCTCTCCTGTGCTTCTCTCTCCCTATCAACCAATGTGAGAAAATTCATCAAAACCTTTTATTTTCTCCTCCCTAGTTCTCTCCCTCTATTTTCGCATCATCTCTATCTCTCTATATGTATCTCTCTCTCTCTTCTTCCATTTTATTGGAAAATTTAATGCACTATCACCAACAACCTGGAAACTCTGGATAAAAAAAATGCTAACATTGAAGAAGGTACTTTTATGTTTTCTTTTTTAAATTACTAGTTTTTATAAGCTTGATGTTCCATCTTGGACCTTGAAGAATAGGTATCAATACACATGATATGTTTATATTTTCATAAATTCTTTATTCTTAGTTTGATCAATGCCACATTTTCCTAGACCTAGTTTTATTCTACAAATTAATTTTAATAAAGTGTGTGTCATATTTTGCAATTTTCAGGTGTCCCTATAGTGTGATCTCTCATCAAGAAAATTAATATTACATATGGTTTCAACTTTATAACTAGAAGATTTTATATTCTGATTACCTAGGTTGATTTAGAAAAAAGGTAAGAAATGTATATAAATTTTGAAGATGCTATAGTAAATTAGAATGCCACATTGGTAGCTTTAAGAAAGGTTGGGCTTGATTGAGGAGGTAATGAGAAAGGCTCTTGAAGCTTTTGACAAGGAAAGACAATGTGATGGAGTTAAAAGTGATGCTTTCAAGGGTGATAAGCTCTCCACTGATGAAGACCTATATGATGTATGCCTCCAAACTGGTGAGGAATTCTCAAGCGAGTTTTTGCGAGATAGGATAAGCTTGAGACAAGTGAACATCATGATGCCCAATGTCGATGTTCAACAACCAATGAGCGCTGGCTTTGTTTCTACTAGAAACTTCAACAATCCTTTCTATGAAGATGTGGCATCATTTCCTCATCATCGTAGAGTATACTCCAATTGTACTCCACATGTTTTGGAGCATTCTAATTTAGTTAAATTGGATAAAAAGAGTTCTGATGTTGGAGTAAGGGCACTTAACTTAGATGAGATGAGTCGGTTCCATGGAGGACTATATGACTATTTCAATCAAGGTGGTCTTGGTCTCTCTTTTGATAATAATGGGAATACCCGAATAGTAACTACACCATCATCAGAGTCCCCACAATCTCATAAGAAGATGAAGTTCCTTTGCAGTTATGGTGGAAAGATATTCTTGAGACATAATGATGGGAAGCTTCGTTATATAGGAGGGGAGACAAGAATCATATCATTTAGGGAAAACATCACATGGCATGAGTTGGTGATGAAGACATTAGCAATTTGCCCCCAACAACACACAATCAAATACCAACTTCCTGGTGAGGATCTTGATGCATTGATATCAGTATCCACAGATGAGGATCTACATCACATGATCGAAGAGTATCAAGAGCTTGAGAAGGTTGGAGGATCTCAAAAGTTACGGTTGTTTCTTGTGCTAACTAATGAAATGGATAACCCAACTCCCGGCTCACACGAGACAAAGGAAATGGAGCAGTCTGGTGTTGATTTCCAATATGTTCCCACTGCCAATAGAATAATGGATCGAGACTTTACTAAACAAGGAGTAACAAATCAATTGAATCAAGTAAGTACTTATAACTCTAGCTATACAGAGGATTCTGGACAAGCCCAAGAGACCAAGAAGTTGAGTCCAAGTTATGCCAAGTTGATGGAGATAAGTTTTAGCTCTTCTACTCCTTTATTTTCTAATAATACACAAGTTATTACCAATGTCTTAGGAAAATCTCCTTCTAACAACATCTTAGTGAGCAACCCAGTTCTTGACGATCAATCTTGCAGTGTTGTGGTAGAAGGAACCATCCCAACTTTGATGGAACGAATTCCAAAGGAAAAGAGTACTAATATTATTGTCCAAGATTCTTCAATGTTTCATGTGGATGAATTGAAGAGCCTTGTTGCTGAAGCTGAACAAATTGATGGTGAGAGTGTTTCACAAGGTCATGTGAAAAAGCCACACAAAGATATTTCACATGCTCTTCATGTTATTAAAAGTGATGAGAGATTAGACAATATTTATTTTGATTATGATGCTAAGATTGATTTACCTTTCAAAGGACCAAATGAGTCAACCACCAACATTACTATAGATGAGAATTTTGGAAAAGTGGAGTATCCTCCATTAGAAGTTGGAGATTTTTCCTCACGAGAGTGGCATATGAAGTCTCAAGATTTACATGAAGTAGATGAATCTCCAGGACAGAATATGACACTAACCACTTCATTATGTGGCAATCACTTTGTTGATTTTGGCAACAAAATAAATTCTACGAAGACTATAAATCGAGAGGCTAATGGGATCGATGATATTTTTATTGTTGAGGATGTAACTAACAATCTTACATCGTCTGACATCTTGATACGATCGAGGATTGTGGTTCCACGTATAGAAAATGAATTTAGCGATGTAGAGTCTTTATCGAGGGAATTAGAAGTTGGAAGCAACAATCATGATATTAATTCTGAGGTAACAATTTGTATTTTATTAAAAAATTCATATTTTGTGTTTAATTACAGTGAATTTCATGACTTATGGAGAGATATTTTACCAAAAGTTTAGGAAGCAGGAAGTTTGGGTGAAGATGGAGATAATCCCATAAGTGATGCTGCCATAGCTGAGATAGAAGCAGACATGTATGGTTTACAGGTAAATAAGATATTTTAACTCTTAAAAATATTATAATATGTAATCACGGGTAATTAGAGATTTATCATCCTAAAATTTATTTTTATGGTAAATACACTTATAGATTATAAAGAATGTTGATCTTGAGGAACTACAAGAGTTGGGATCTGGCACTTTTGGTACGGTTTACCATGGAAAATGGAGGGGAACTGATGTTGCAATTAAGAGAATCAGGAAGAGTTGTTTTGCTGGCAAATTCTCTGAACAAGAACGATTGGTTAGTACTTCATTTTTGCTACTAATAAGGAGTTTGAGGTTAATAAATAATATGTATAATCTTATCATTTAGTTATACACGCCAAAATTATTCATAATGAATCTAATATAATTTTTTTCAGACAAAAGACTTTTGGAGAGAAGCAAAAATCTTATCAAATCTCCATCATCCAAATGTTGTGGCATTCTATGGTCTTGTTCCCGATTGTCCAGGTGGAACCATATCAACTGTGACTGAATTCATGGTAAACAGCTCATTAAGACATAATCTACTAAGAAATAGCAGGTAGTTATTTAATCAATTTTACATATTTTGAAGCATTTTTAATATAAGTGATTTTACTTTGTTATTCGGTTGTAAAAATTCACACAACCAACAACCCAAAAAAGAGAAAAATTAATAGACTTATGGTGAAACTATTGTAGATTGCTTGATGGAAGAAAGAAGCTCATCATTGCCACTGATGCAGCTGTTGGGATGGAGTATTTGCACAAGAAGAATATTGTCCACTTTGATTTAAAGTGTGATAACTTGCTCGTCAATTTGAAGGATCCACGAAGACCTATTTGTAAGGTGCTTTTACCATCCATTCATACATTAATCATTCCAACTAAAAAGAAACAAGTAAAGTATAAATTGACTAATATTTTATTATTGAATGTCTATGATAAAATTAAAATTATTTTGATGAAGGTAGGAGATTTCGGACTATCAAGAATCAAGCAAAACACGCTTGTATCAGGTGGCGTTAGAGGCACCCTTCCTTGGATGGCTCCTGAGCTACTAAACGGCTCCAATAGTCGGGTCTCGGAGAAGGTTAGCATGTTCATGTTTCATATCATATATTTAAAAAGTGCATAAATAAAGCTTAACTTTTGTTCTATGCTCTATTAGGTTGATGTCTTCTCATTTGGAATTGTGATGTGGGAGATGTTAACAGGAGAGGAGCCTTATGCTAACATGCATTGTGGTGCTATCATAGGTATAAATATTAGTGTATTTCATTTTTAACAAATAGGTATAAGGACCTTTATCATATTTATCTCCTAATTATTTTACTTTTGGATGATTTTTTGGCACATTCTTGTAGGGGGGATTGTAAATAACACATTGAGACCTCCAATACCAGAGCGTTGCGATGTAGGATGGAAGCAACTTATGGAGGATTGTTGGGCTCATGATCCTTCCCACAGACCTTCTTTCACTGAGATTACAGATCGGTTGAGGTTCATGTCAAACACCACAACCACTCCTGGTCGGAGCTTGTCTAACCAGAGGATCAAGTGAAAGTTGATTGATTGTAACATGATCCATCATTTATTTTCTGTAATGTTTTTGTTCTTGAAAGTACATAACAATGTACAATTGTTTTCTCGCTCACCGGCTTGCTCAATACCATAAAGTAGAGCCATTAATTCAGGTACTTTATATGTACAATAACAAATACTATGATTTCAATCCACAGCTAGTTGTCTAAAAATGTTGAGATGATGATTATGATTAAGCCCTCCAACTATCTTCCATTTAAGTTAGATAAAATGATAGAACTCTTTGTTGTCTAATCCTTATGTCAGTTTTTCATTTTTAGCACGCTTTGTGTTTTGATCCATTAGGTATGCTTTCTCCTTGACTTTTTTCCTTCAGAGCCGCGGATGAACAATTGCCATGTTGAGGGAGAGACGTCATTTTGCTGCAAAGATGGTTGAATATAAGTCTTTAGAATATAAAGAAATGCACACTAGCTCATTTTTACCATCTTCTTCTTGCTGTCATGCCATGTTGTATGACCAACGAAGACTTCATTTTTTGACAATTGAAATTATTAAACCTAATGCATCACCACCCAATTCCATGAGATCACATGTTCTAACTATCACCTCTAAGCATTGGTAAATAAAAGAATACTTTCATCTTATTTCTATCATCTTTAAGTGCATTCAAGAAACCTATTTAATAAACCAGGAGAGTGGCGAGTTGATCACAGGGATCCGACCAAATCGGGTCGGGGCATGACAAATAATATGTGTATTTAATCATTTGAGTCGAGGTCGGGTTATAGCCTATTGGGCTAGTGGTACAAAAAGAAGGGTTTTAAAAAATACTATTGTTTGGGTTTGATATGGTATGGAATCATGAGACGTTCGATATGAGATAGTAATGGTTTTATGTGTTGTTAGATAACAAGGTTTGGATAAGTGAAGCTATCACTTTTCCAATATGTCATGGGACTCTCGGAGTCCTATCTACAATAGTCCAAGATAGAAGGAGGGATGGCTCATCCCTCTAATAGCGGACAAATTCATTGGAAAAGTCTGGGGTTGGACAGTAGTGCTCACACGAACTAATGGTCAAGGTTGTGGCCTTATAACAGAGGTTGTAGGCTCTTATCAAGGTGGTTGGTAAATGTAGTCCAGAACACAAGTGGAACATACTAGATGTCCATTCTACAAATGTGTGCTATTTTCTTAGGGAAAAGTTATATGTGATGCTTTTTGAATACAATATCTGGTTATGGAAACTTTGAACCCTTATCTAGTATAAATATTGTTTTGTGAAAATGTTAATTATTATTATTTAGAGTTTGTGCTAAATCGTAGATATGACGTCGTGATGTCAGTTACCCTATTCACTAAGTTGTGAACTTATTCCCCTCCAAGTATCCTTTTGAGGCAATTAAGATGAAAAAAAGAAATGTAGATATTTGAGAAGCTATCATGAACCGAAGGTACACCTTACATTTATTACTTGGTCTGGTATGATTTATGAAGTTTATTTTTCAATTTCAAGTTGAATATTTTTGGGAGATGACTTGAAATTATTTTATTTTGATTCTTAAATTCTATCAGACATAAAATGATGATGCAACCATTGTTGTAAAACCAAGAGAATGTGGTAGGTTGTCTGGAGGTTCAACCGGGGAAAACGAATCAAGGCGTGACAACCTATGCCAATGAACATTTTATTATTCACTTCATTTGGAGTCTTTGAGTGCCTAATATGGAAAAAAACTCACCGTATATGAGGCAATGGAGGAGAGATACATTGACATGGGGCTATTGAGCTTCTTCAACAACATCTATTACTGATCCAATATTTTATTTTGAGCTCGTACATGAGAACCGAAAAAAACTTTAAGATGTTAACATATCATAGCAATAGTGACAATAACAACTACCTAGAGGTTAGCCTTGTTGATATTCTATGTCTCAAATTCTGGGTTTGACACCATTCTCTCTAGCGTGATTCTTGTTGATGAGAAAAGGAGATGACACAAGTAGGGAGTCATCTCCATACCCCAAGAATCCATAATGGATTTAACATGTCTCATATTCTTCCAAATATACTAGTTTGTATTATGAGTTTAAGTGGGAGTGTAGACAAATATGATGGAAGGGTAAGAGTAAGAGAGTATTGTGCGTCGATAAGTGGTTGAATGCATATGTACTTAAAAGTTATAGCTTGTAGTTAGTTGAACCTTTCTAAGGTTGAATACACTTGCTATGTACAATTTTAAACAAACTCTCAACAACTCTTTATAACCCGGGTATGATTCTTCCTATCTCCGAATGAGGAACAATGCTTTCCCCTTATTATAAACCATAAAGAGTAAGGCATCCTTTAAACCTGCACCTTTCCCTAGAATAACACAAATCAAAACTGCATAATATTTTAAATTTATCATGTCTCACATGCATCTTAGTTGATGGTCTTTAAGGGTAGGCTTTCTGAAATTTTCTGAAAGAGATATAAGGGAGGGGGTGAGTACAACGACTCAGTTAATGGGTTTTCAAAATTTTTAACCTATGGGAAAAAGAATTGTATTGGAGTGTTCCAGACTCCTTTCTTTCAAAAATTCTTTCATTTCAAATCTCGATTTTTATCACCATTTCTTTTTAACCATGGTGTGTCATCACCCAACATAAATCTTTCATCATGAAGGTCAAACACACATTCGCAGGCCAATACGTCCACTGAACCCACTTGTGGTGTCGGAGCGACTTTACCGACCACCTAGATAGAAGCACGCCCACTTCTACTATGAGAATGGGTGGATGTACACGACATCCAACTCTCAATCCTGAAATTTATTCTCTATGTTTGTATGAGGGTAGAGACCTAATCCCGTCCCCACCCCAGTCTCATGCGCTTGGTGCTACTCCAAATTTTGCACGGTCACCTGGTACGACAAACTGCCCTTATACTCACCAGGTCGTCCAGGGCCCTTAGAATGCATCACTACCTCTCTTGGGCATATTGATGGTCCTATAATCATAGTGCATACACAATCAGTATTTTCTTATCATGCCATATAATCTGTGGTGCCAGTAGTCCAAAGGCACCGACCTTCAACTCAACCTGCAGCTATTTTAACTAGTCCGGAGACCTATCATGTCGCACTGCCACTAGTTGACTGAATATGTCGGACCTGTCTTGGTACCATGGCAAAACAATTCATTTATTAAAGTTTTATGGCACATATCTCATGTTTGTTTACAAGTTCCTGCTCGTGCCTACTGGCCTATTGCCCACTTGTTCGAGATTTTCCAAAACTTGGCATAATAGCCCTCGAGTTTCAAAATTGAGGCCCTCCAGCCTATAAGAGTTATTCGAGCTCCTATCAAGAAGGTCTCCCAAATCGTTTAAGTATTGGCACACAGTCAGGGGAGAGCACTTCTGACAAAAATATATTTTCAACTGTCCATCATACCAACTGAGTATGAGGACATCTCCACTCATAACCGATGAACGGGTTTTTCACTTCCTTCGAGGAAGTTTCATCATACCAATCAGGTATGATCTACTTACAACTGGTAAGTAGTTTTTCCGCGTTATTTTCACATCACTTCTCTAAGTTGAGATGTTTAAAATACCACTAAATAGTGGGTTTTCATTATGAGGTACTTATCATTCCCAACCAGGTATGATATAAAATCCCACTCACAACCGGTAAGTGGTTCTTAACTTTAAACTATGTTCATCATCCCGACCGGGTATGACGTTAGTAAGCCCACTCACCCGTTAATGCAGTGAATTCATTAGGTCAGTTCTTTGTATTCACGCGTGCTTGTCCTTGCTGGCGTTCCCGGTACCTCGTGTTCCTACACGATATGAAGATCCATGTTCAATATCCCTCGGCCTAATAGCCTTCATTCATTCCAAATGAATGAGAAAACTAAACTTTTATTTATTTGCAATTAGGTCCCTAAAGTTATTTTTCTTTAAATTTAAGTCCCAAAACTTTCAAAAATTTCCACTAGGACCTTAATTTATTCAATTTCATAAAAAGGGGTTTAATTTCCCAAATTTCCAATTTGGCCCCCCAACTTTTTCCAAAATTACCATTTTGCCCTTCGTTTGCAAAAATTGTAAGTTTTACCCCAAAAATTCTAAAATTCCTCAATTGGCCCTCTAACATTCTTATCATGCCCAATTGACCCTCAATTTTATAAAATTGCATATTGGTCTTTCAAATTTTGAAAACCCCCAATTTCCCCCCAATTTCAACTCCTTAACATAGCCGAATTTGATTTCATCAAATTGACCGATCAAACACTTCTAATTGTTGAAATTGAAGTTAAAATTGAGTTACTACATCTTCATACAATTCAATAGCACTTTGAATCGCAAGTTTTGACACTTCAACGAGCTCAAATGGAGTTTTGCTGGAAAATAGACTGTAGAGAGAGAAATCTTCGAAAGCTTACCGTCGGGGGCACGACGGTTTGAGCTTTTGATCTGGGCAGATAGCTCTTGTTATGATGTTTATCCTAGAATTAAGAATTGCATCAATTGATGCCAAATTGAGTTAGAATTTCCTCATTGAAATTCTGTCAGTTCTCTCTCTAAGACCAATCGGAAATTACAGAAGGGAGTCGAATTGGCTTACCTTTCCATTCTAATTCGATCGTGGGAGGACTGAGTAAGTTTGGGATGACTTGGTTTGGTCTAAGTAGGGCTCAAATTGGCCGATTTCAACTTGTCCAAAATAGGACAGCTTCAGTCCGTCGGAGCTGCTTTACTCTTCCATCATGTAGGCGCTTCTCCGGTGACCCTCGGAGCAAATGAAAACTACAGGCGTGTAGCTAACTTCTCCTCAGTTCTAAAGAGCTCGACCTATTCTTCTGAGGTTAAGAAAAATGCTCAAGTCAAAGCTCTAGTTCGAGCTTCACCGGGGAATGAAGTAGTAGAGAGAAAGAAGTGTTCAGGTGTGAGGAGAATGAATGGGGATGAGCTCTTTATATAGGTGTAAAATTGTGTATTAAATGGGGGAGATTTATTACTAGTATTAATATTGCCATAAATTGATGAGTATTTATTATTATTAATTCCAATAATTTAATTTAGGTATTAAATTATTATTAATTTATGGATATTTAATTTATTCGCCTAAAAAATTTTGATCGAAATTTCAAGTTACAAAAAATGGTAAGTTTTACCCCAAAAATTCTAAAATTCCTCAATTGGCCCTCTAACATTCTTATCATGCCCAATTGACCCTCAATTTTATAAAATTGCATTTTTGTCCTTCAAATTTCGAAAACCCCCAATTTCAACTCCTTAACTCAGTCAAATTTGATTTCATCAAATTGACCAATTAAACAACTCTAATTGAAGTTAATGTTGCCAAGGTTTTATGAACCCTTTGGATCATCCAAAAGTTGTAAATTTCCAAATTGCTTGTTCCCAAATGATCATGTTTGTAAACCGGTTCGGTTTTATTACTTGGTTTGACCGGTTCTTTTCCTAGTTTTCCTTAACTCAAAATGGCAGGGTTTATATTATCATTTTTTGATAACTTTTATCATGCTAAAAAATCAACAATTATTGACGAGATATATGTTGTTTCCTTTGGACTTGGGCTGACTTTCACGAGTTTTCAAAATATGGCATTGAATAACTTCTCTTTTAAAACCTATGGTATTTGGCCTAGTGGAGCTTTATAATTTATAATAGATTTATATGATTCATATAAATAATATATTCCCTAAATTAATTTTTAGCGAGGTTCAAGCAATCAAGTATAAGATATTCTTAAAAATATCAAACATAATAAATATGTGAGCAATATCACATCTTTAGTCAAATCAGACTCGATGCCAGGAATCCCACTCATCATTGTTCGATGACATGATCGTCCCGTAGGGATTCCCGAGTATTTGTGTTCCTCTCATACGATCATGTATATTTTGCTTCATTACTCATTAATTCCTATACTTGGGGAATTCGAGTGAGGAATTTCCTCCATAATTCGGATATGTCCTCAATGGCATTTTCTATAATTTTTGCACTCGATATTATATCTCCTTCCAAACATGACTTTAGGCTGAATTGTAATTTTCCTCAAGTATAAAAAGTATTTTGTCATTTTAGGAGACTAATGGCATGGTTTGTAATTATTTTAAAACCTAAGGGGTATTATTGTCTTTTCCATTCTAATGGCAATTGTGTCATTTTAACCCATTTACCTAGCATCATATGAAGCTCGGGGTATCAGATTCATTTACTCATTGACAACATTAAACACTCTCAGCTGATGTTTCTTTTTGCATCATTTCTAGTCCTAGATAATCATTCGTCAGGGTGCTTACGTCGATTGTCGTCAGCCAATCCATTTCCCACTCCCTTCATAGATGTTTCACGTGTCACGCCCCGACCCGGTTTGGTCGGATCCCCATGATCAACCCGCCACTCTCCCGATTTATTAAAGGATTTCCCCTTATTGTAAACCATAAAGAGAAAGTCATCCTTTAACCTACACCTTTTCCTAGAATAGCATAATCAAAACTGCATGAAATTTAAAACTTTACATACCTGTCTTAAGAGTAGGCTTTCCGGGATTTACTGAAAGGGATATAAGGGAGGGGGTGAGTATGACTACTTAGTGAATAAGTTTTTAAAAGCTTTTGACTTTTAAGAAAAATATTTCTATGGAGTGTGCCAAACTCTTTTTTTTTTCAAAAATCCATTTGTTTAAAAATTTGGGTTTTCCACCATTTCTTAGTTAATGGTGTGTAATCACTCAACACACATCCTTCATCATGAAGGTTATACATATTCGCAAGTCAATATCATACTGAACCCGCTAGTGGCTTCGGAGCGACTTTTCCTGCCACCCGGATAGAAGTACGACCACTTCTACCCTGGGAATGAGTGGATGTACGTGACATCTGACCCACAATCCCAAAATCACTTCTTCATGTTTGTATGAGGACAGAGACCTCATCTCGTCCCCACCCCGATCTCATACGCTTGGTGCTGCTCCAAATTTCGCACAAACACCTGGAACGACGAACTGCCCTTATAGCCACCAGGTCGTCTAGTGCTCTTAGGACGCATCACTATCCCTCATGGGCGTCTTGATGATCTTGTACTCAAAGTGCATGCACAGACAATGTTTTATCATATTTCCATGTAATCTGTGGTGCCACTGGTCCAACGGCCCCGACTCTCAACTCAACCCGTAGTTGTTTGTCTTGACTGGTTCGCCGATCTGTCATGTCACACTGCCGCTAGTTGACTGAGCATGTCGATCCTATCTTGGTACCATGGCCAAACAATTCACTTATTAAGTTTTATGGCACATATATCATGTTCGTTTGCGAGCTCCTACTCATGCCAACTGGCCTTGGGCCCATTGTACGAGATTTTCAAAATCGGGCATTTAGCCCCCCCAAGTTCCAAAACCAAGGCCTCCAGCCTATCAGAGCTATTTGAGCTCCCGTCGAGAAGGTATCCCAAATTGTTTAAGCATTGGCACACAATCAGGGGAGAGCACTTCCGACAAAACATATGCTTTCTCTATCCATTATATTGCCCAGTATAAGGACACCTCCATTCATGACCGATGAACGGGTTTTCAACTTTCTTCAAGGAAATCTCATCATACCAACCGGGTATAATCTACTTACAACCAGTAAGTAGTTTTTTCGCATGATTTTCACATCACTTCCTCTAAGTAGTGATGTTTAAAATACCACTAAATAATGGGTTTTCATACCGAGGTACTTAACATTCCCAACCGGGTATGATATAAAATTTCCACTCACAACCGGTAAGTGGTTTTAAAATTTTAAGTTGTGCTCATCATCCTAACCGGGTATGAAGTTAGTAAAACCCACTCACCCGTTAACTCAGTGAATTTCACTAGACTGGTTCTTTGTATTCACATGAGCTTGTCCATGCTGGCGTTCCTGGTACTTCGTGTTCCTACACGATATGAATATACTTGTTCACTATTACTCGACTTAACAACCTTCATTCATTTTCAATGAATGAGAAAACCTAAACTTTTTAGTTATTTACAATTAGGTTCCTAAAGTTATTTCTCTTTAACTTTAAGTCCCCAAATGCTGGTTTTTCCTCAAATTGAGCCCCGAAACTTTTAAAATTTATCTTGGGACCTCAATTTATTTAATTTCACAAAAAGGGGTTTAATTTTCCAAATTTCCAATTTGGTCCCCCAACTTTTCCAAAATTACCATTTTGCCCTTCCTTTATAGAAATGGTAAGTTTTGCCCCAGAAATTCCAAAATTCCTCAATTGGTCCTCCAACATTATTTTCATGCCCAATTGACCCTCAATTTCACAAAATTGCATTTTGGTCCTTTGAATTTCGAAAATACCCAATTTTCCCCAAATTTTCCCCCAATTTCAACTCCTTAATACAACTGAATTTGATTTCATCAAATTAACCAATCAAACACCTCTAATTGTTGAAATTGAAGTTAAAATTGAGTTCCTCCATCCTCTTACGATTCAATAGCACTTTGAATTACAAGTTTTGACGCCGAAAGGAGCTCAAACGGAGCTTCGCCGGAAAATGGACTATAGAGAGAGAAAGATTCGATTACTCACCGGTGAGGATACGACAGTTCAAGATTTTGATTTGGACAGATAGCTCTCATCCTGAGGTTCATCATAGAATCAAGAATCGCATCAATTGATGCCGAATTGAGTTAGAATTTCATCATTGAAATTCTATCGGTTCTCTCTCTAGCACCGACCTGAAATTGCAGAGGGGAGTCGAATTGGCTTACCTTTCAGTCCTAATTCGGCTGTGGGAGGGCTGAGGAAGTGGTGGGAAGGCTTGGTTTGGCCTGAGGAGGGCTCAAAATGGCCTATTTCAGCTTGGCCCAAATAGGGCAGCTTTGGTCTATCGGAGCTGCTTCACTATTCCATCATGCCGACGCTTCTCCAACGATTCTTGGATTGACTAGAGTTTGCTATCAGAAAGCTATTTTCTCCCCAGTTCTAAAGAGCCTAACCTCTCCTTCCGAGGTTAAGAAAAATGTTCAAGTCGAAGCTTTGGTTTGAGCTTCATCGGGAAATGGAGCAGTAGAGAGAGAGAGAGAGAGAGAAGTGTTGAGGTGTGAGGAGAATGAATGGGGATGACCTCTTTATATAGGTGTAAAAATCGTGTATTAAATGGGAGAGATTTATTACTAATATTAATATTGTCATAAATTATTGGTATTAATTCCAATAATTGAGGTCATCCATCCTCACACTACTCTCGAGCAAGCACGCTTAACTTTAGAATTCTCAGGGATTCTCGTTCACCTGAACCAATTTAGTTTTTCTGTTCTAATTTTTCTTAAGTTTCTTTTCCAAGGTTTAATAAACCCTTTGATCCCCCGAAAGTTGTAAATTTCCTAATTGCTTTTTCCCAAATGATCAGGTTTGTAAACCGTCTCAGTTTTCTTACTCAATTTGACCGGTTCTTTTCCTGATTTTCCTTAACTCAAAAGTGCGGGGTTTACATCACGTATGTTTAGTTCCTTTTTCTCTTTGGTGTTTTCTTTTAATGAAGGTTTTTATTGACTCTTTGCTCAGTTTAACGACACCTGTCAATGCACGAGCTTGAGTTCTTCCAGCTTGCCTCACCTTCTTGATGTCAAAGTTGCAGCTTCCATTTAGTATGTGGTTCCTCTTCCTTAGCTCAATCAACCTCTTCCATTGTCATTCTTATATCTTCCATGCCTGCTGGTGGGACAACGCCAATCATGGTATTTCTCTTCATTTTCCTCTTGTTCAGTTATCTGTGATCACTCCAGGTATGTCCATTCCTCATCTTCTCGATTAATAATTTTTTTCTCTAAATGTAGGTTCATTGATGAATCGTCTATCGAGATTTGATTTATGCTACTCCTTAGCAAAAGTTATATGGTCCTAATTTTTCAATTTTAGTTTGGAGCTCCGGTTAATGATTCTTTCGATTTGTTTGCAGCCACAACTTCGAAAAAATCCCTCCTGCCCTCTCCTTAGGTGGTATTCAACTACAAGTATTCCATTGGCTTTATTCTTGCTCGACTGTGTTCCCATATATGCTGAAATCTTCTTTTCGCTTGTCAATGCTTGTATCCTCGGTGTTTGTAGTTCTTGTTAAGAATAAGATCCTACTTTGGATAAAATAGAGAAGTGTTGTGGGTTTATAAGGTTGAAAATATTTCACTACTTACAAGTCATGACTTTTAAGTAGACATGTGCTCGACCCCTTATTGTTCCACAATACCTTCTCACATGGTATCAGAGCCAGTGGGCTCGCACCCGTATGTGACCCGAGACTAGAAACCTGGCTCGTGGTCTGCCCGAGTATGGAGGAAAAATACCCAACTTGAGTCTCTATTGTCCCCCCTCGTCCATGACTAGAAGAATAATACTCAACTCATAGATAGTTGTTGAGGTCGGGTTTAAAATTGCATGTGACAAGTGTATCCACGTTACACATGAGGGCAGGTGTTGAGAATAAGATCACACATTGGATAAAATAGAAAAAGTTGAAAATGTTCCACTACTTACAAGTCATGGCTTTCAGGTAGATATGGGTCCGACCCTTTATCAATCCACAATACTTTCTCACAGTTCCCAAACTTGAATTCCTTAAGTAACCTTTCATCCCTCTCCTTCTCTATACACTACTTGTTTTCTACTGTATTTCTTGCAGTTCTAATGTTCACCTATTTATAGGAACATGGATATTGAATTTCTCAGGTAATTTACATTTTTTCTAATGCATCTCATTTAGTAGCCCCTGATAAATAGTATACCTTTTAACTTTGGTCCTATTGATTTTTAGGAAAGAAAACTAATCATTTTGTAGATCCATTTTGTATTGATTGGTCATTCATTAAATGGCTAGATTAAATTCTATCAGTTTAAGTTTATCTTACTCTGAGTGTTGAGTGTTATAGATAGGCATTGATGTAGCGAATGGGCAGCATGTTGTCCAAATCTCCACAATTATGGCCTAAGGTTGGACTATGTTAAGGTATTTTTCTTTGGCTTTATGAAGCATATGTCATATGCTTCTTATTGAGTTTTCTCTAGATATTCTAGGAAAAATGTATGGCTGTTATTCTCCTCCTCATTAGGCAAATCCCATTCACATGCATAAGTTATGGGTTTAGCCATGTGGTATATTTATGATAGTGATCATCTTGCTTTTGCATGATTAGTTCCATTTTTATGGTTTATAAAATTATTAAAATTCTTTAATTTAGTATGGGAATTAGTTTATAATGATTGAAACTATTTATGAATTTGCTAGCTGATACAAACTCTTAGTGTTATATATTTTTAATTATATCAAACATAATAAATATTCGAGTAATATTGCATCATCGGTTTAATCGGGCTCGATTCCAGAAATCCCACTCATCATTGTCCAGGGATATGTTTATCCCGTAGGGATTCCCGAGTGTCACACCCAACCCGATTTTCTTAGTTGGACCTGTAGATAACCCGTCACATCCTCTCAATTTTACAACAATGAGCATCTTATAAGTGTAAGCCTGATATAATTTAAGGCTGAAATAAAAGATCTCAAATTATTTCCCAAAAATATTCAATTAAAATTTTGAAAATAAACTTTATAAATCATATAGGGACTAAATAGCTTACATTTGGTTATGGGTGGCTTCTCAAATATTAACGTGTCTTTTATTATCTTTGTTGCCTAAAATAGGTATTTAAAGTGGAATGAGTTCACAAATTAGTGAGCAATGCTTAATCATGGACATGATTAAGCACTTACTCTAAATAATAATGATTAATATTTTTAAGAAATCAGGATTTATACCATATATGGGTTCAAAGTTTCCATAACCATATATTATATTTGACAATCATCATACACAACTTTTCCCTCATATAAAAGAGTACACATCCATAGAACAAACTTTCAATTTATTTACTTGTGGTATCGAGCACCTTTACCGACTATATTGGTAAGAGGTACAAATCTATAAACTTGACCATTGGTCTAAGTGAGCACCATTTATAATCTATAGAACCATTTCTGATAAATCTTAAAATCAATAGAACCATTTATAATCTATAGCCCTTCGTGGGATTTTTTCATATTTTTCTCCTAATTATTTTACTTTTGGATGATTTTTTGGCCCATTCTTGTAGGGGGTTGTAAATAACACCTTGAGACCTCCAATACATAAGTAAATAATTATTTTACTTATGGAGAATTGTTTGGCTCATGATCCTTTCCATAGACCTTCTTTCATTGATATTATAGATCCATTGAGGTTCATGTCAAACACCACAACCACTCCTGGTCGAAGCTTGTATGATTGGAGGATCAGAAACTCCCCATGAAACCCAGACATTTCCACCCGGACTAAGCTCGAAACACCAAAGATTGTATGAGGAATTCACTCGAGTGTTTGGACGGCCTAACCTCACTCATGAAGAGGACACCAACTCTCGAGCTGAGCCCAAGGAAGTGCAATCTCATTCCCCTCTTGCTAACGTTCCTCCTCTAGTTGACATCCCCAAATATCTCCAAACCCTCTGACAACTGGGATGTAAGTCATTCCTAGGAGAGAAGGATGCAAGAGTTACTATGGACTGCCTAACCAGCATAAAAAAACTCATGAGGATAGTTAGATTTTCATAAGAAGATATGGTAATCCTAACAGAATTTTTCCTGGAAGCTAATGTGAAAAGGTGGTGAGATAATGTCAAGAGCTTACATACCACCACACCTACCTGAGAGCAATCGAGGAGAGGTATTAAGAGGAATACCTAGCTCTGCATCTAATCAACGAAAAGGAACAAGAATTCTCCCAACTCCGACAAGGATCCCACACCATCTCGGAGTATAAGACTAGAATCAATGAGTTAAGACCCTTTGCCCTAGACTTGGCCAGACCGACAAATATATGCTAGCGATTCATGGATAGTCTCAATATGGACATACGAGACAGTTTGGAAGTACTAGGATGCCCCACGGTTTTGGCTGCCATCATCAGCATGGCCCATAAGTGTGAGCATTTGGTACATATAAGATGCCATCGGATAGAGCAAGCCGGTCGAAAGGAAAATGGAGGATAAAAGAGCTAGAGAAGTAAAAAAGAGACTGGTGGGCAAAGATGGGGGACAAGAATGGGGCCCTTTAGGAGAAATGACGGTTACCATACCCAAGGGAGGCAAGTACAATCCCACAAACGAGAAACCCCTATTGCCCTCGGTGTCAAAAAAGCCATGAAGGGTCGTGTCGAGCATGCTTCGAATGCGAACAGCTCAAACACTTTGCAAAGATTTGTCTAGCCCTTCGAAGTAATACACAATGAAGTAACCATCAACCACCTTAAGGGAATCCAAGGGCACTAGACGAAGGACAAGATATAGTCACTACATCGAGGGTACCAACCCGAGTATACAACCTCACCTAGGAGGAAGCGCGGGATGATCCTAGTACTATAGCTAGTACTTAACAAAGCTCTCCTAGAAAAATAAAACCAAAACCATGTAATTCATCATTATTATAATAAATAAAAGTTCCATTCCTTACAAAAAAAATTGAACTTGTGATAAGATACAAGAAAAAGAAAATCCTAAGGACGTACCCTCCAAATCTCCAGAGAAAGGGGAAGCAGGAAGGATATCATCCAAGGATGTCATGAAAGTTAAGGTTAGATAGCCTCAAGGGTGAATAAATAGAAATTCCAAGAAAGAATGGGGAAAGATTCTCCCAAAGAAAAAAAATCATGGGGAGGCATACATATCCCAACAAAGAAGTAATGGAAAAAGTGACGAAGGAGGAGGAAGATGAAGTGCCTGCAGAGGTGAAAAAAAATAAGGGAAGCATACTAGGAGTACCCAAGGAGTAAGTTAACCAAAGGAATATGTAAACTTCGCCCTTTTGAGCTAAGAAAAAAATGGGAAAATGACCGGTCAAACTGAGTAAGAAAATCGAACCAGTTCACGTACCCGATCAATTGGGAATGGGAAAATTGGAAATTTACAACTCCCATGTGATCCAAAGGATTCATAAAAACCTTAAAAAAGAACCCTATGACAAATTGGAAGAGAAAAATTAGACCAGTTTAGATGAACCGGATCCAATTGAATTGAACCAATTTATGAACCGAGTCGGTTCATGAACCAGAACCGATAGAGAAAGGGAAAACAGGGAAATTTATGGATCACTTGTGACCCAAAGTGATTTAAAAACCTTGGGAAGGAACCTTAGAACAAAGTGGGAGAGAAAAACCAGATCGGTTTGGGTGAACCAGACCCGAACTAGATTGAACCGGTTTAAGGACTGAGTTGGTTTATGAACCGGAATCGATAAAGAGATGGTAAACCGGGAATTTTATGGACCCTAAGTGACCCAAGAAGTCACAAAAGACATGGAAATGGACTTGAGAAGGAATTGGGGATGAAAACCAAACCGGTTCAGGTGAACCGGATCCGAACCGATTTGGACCGGTTTGAACCACTATTGAACTATATCCTAAATTCTTTTTTCTAGGTGGCTTAAATAATTCAAATTTGAGATTTGAGTCCACCGTTGGATAGAAAATGAATTTAGAAATTTTTAGATTTGAAAAAATCGATTGAATGAGGGGTGAACCGGCCGGTTTAAGCTTTGAACCCGGTTCAAATCGGTCCAGTCCGGTTTGGAACAGTGTCATCTTCTTCCTTAGGGTGACAGCATTGTTCACTCGCCGAAAAATTGAAGCAGTGCCGATGAAGAAGAAACATTTCCATAAGGTACGTTTCAGGCCATCAATGTCTATCACAAAGGTGCCAAATGGACGGCCAACGGGTCACCGAGCTCCCTATGTAAAGAGCCCCTCTCCATTCGTTCTCTCTACAGCTAAAAAGCTCAATCTCTCTCAGTTGCTTAGTTTTTCGGTGAAATAGAGCTCTGATATAGCATCTTTCTTGAGCCAAACAAGGTGAGGTCGGGTTCTTTAGAACCGGGGAGAAGTCAGCTACATGCTTGTAGTCTCCGTTTGCTCCGAGGTTTGCCAGAGAAATGCTGGCGTGATGAAATAGAGAAGCAGCTCCGGCAGACAGAAGCTGCCCTGTTTCATCTGAGTTGAAATCGGCCATTCCGAGCCCTCCGAACACTTCCTCAGCCCTTCCACAGCCGAATTAGGACTGAAAGGTAAGCCAATTCGGCTCCCCTTTACAATTTCTGATCGGTGTTAGAGAGAGAGTCAGTCAAATTTCAATGAAAAATTCTAATCCAATTCAGCATCAATTGATGCGATTCTTGATTCTAGGATGAACCTTAGGACGAGAGCTATCTGCCAAGATCGAAAGCTCGGACTGTCGTGCCTTCACCGGTGAGTAATCGAAGCTATCTCTCTCTATAGTTTATTTTTCGGCGAAGCTCCGTTTTAGCTTGTTTCGACATTAAAACTCGCAATTCAAAGTTCTATGGAATTGTATGAACATGGAGAAACTCGATTTCAACTTCAATTTCAACAATTAGAGGTGTTTGATCAGTCAATTTGATGAAATCAAATTCAGCTATGTTAAAGAGTTGGAATTGGGGGAAAATTGGGGATTTTCGAAAATTCGAGGGACCAAAATGCAATTTCCTAAAATTGAGGGTCAATTGGGCATGATAAAAATGTTAGAGGGCCACTTGATGAATTTTATAATTTTTGGGGTGAAACTTACCATTTTTGTAAAGGAAGGGCAAAATGGTAATTTTGGAAAAGTTGGGGGATCAAATTGGAAATTTGGGAAATTAATCCCCTTTTTGTGAAATGGAATAAATTGAGATCCTATGATAAATTTTAAAAGTTTCGGAACTCAATTTGAGGAAAACCGGCATTAGGGACTTAAAGTTAAAGAGAAATAACTTTAGGGACCTAATTGTAAATAAATGAAAGTTTGACTTTCTCATTCATTTGGAATGAATGAAGGCTATTAGGCCAAAGGATAATGAACCTAGATGTTCATATCGTGTAGGAACACAAAGTATTGGGAACACTAGCAAGGACAAGTTCGTGTGAATACAAAGAATCGGTCTAGTGGAATTCACGGCATTAATGGATGAGTGGGTTTACTAACATCATACCCAGTTGGGATGATGAGCACAACTTAAAGTTAAAAACCACTTACTGGTTGTGAGTGGGATTTTATATCATACCCGGTTGGGGTTGCTAAGTACCTCGAAATGAAAACCCACTATCAAGTGGTATTTTAAACATCACAACTTAAAGGAGTGATGTGAAAATCATGCGGAAAAACTACTTGCCGGTTGTAAGTAGATCATACCCAGTTGGTATGATGAAACTTCCTCGAGTGAAGTTGAAAACCCGTTCATCGGTTATGAGCGGAGATATCCTTATACCCGGTCAATATAATGGACAGTTGAAAATATAATTTTGTCGAAAGTGCTCTCCCCTGACTGTGTGCCAATGCTTAAACTATTTGGGAGACCTTCTTGAAAGGAGCTCAAATAGCTCTTATAGGCCAGGGGCCTCGGTTTTGGAACTTGGGGGCTAATATGCCCGATTTTAAAAATCTCGTACAGTAGGCCCAAGGCCAGTTGGCACGAGCAGGAGCTCGTAAACAAACATGAATGATATGCCATAAAACTTTAAATAAAGGAATTGTTTGTTCATGGTACCAAGATAGGGCCGACATACTCAGTCAACTAGCGGTAGTGCGCATGACAGGTCGACAGACCAGTCAAGATAAACAACTGTGGGTTGAGTTGAGAGTCGGGGCCTTGGACCAGTGGCACCACAAATTACATGGCTTGATAAGAAAACATTGTTTGTGCATGCACTATGAGTACGGGATCATTAAAACGCCCATGGGGGGTAGTGATGCGTCCTAAAGGCCCTGGACGACCTGGTGGGTATAAGGGCAGTACATCGTACCAGGTGACCGTGCAAAATTTGGAGTAGCACCAAGCGAACACAAAGAATCGATCCCGGGATTGAGGGTCGGATGTCACGTACATCAAGTTATTCTCAGGGTAGAAGTGGACATGCTTCTATCTAGGTGGCCAGTAAAGTCGCTTCAAAGCCACAAGTGGGTTCAGTGGTCATATTGACCTATGAATGTGTATAACCTTCATGATGAAGCATGTGTGTTGGGTGATGACACACCGAGATAAATAAGAAATAGTGGTAAATTTTGAGATTTGAAATCAAAGGACTTTTGAAAAAAAAAAGGGAGTCTTGCACACTCCAATACAATTTTTTTTCCTAAAATATAAAAGTTTTGAAAACCCATTCACTGAGTAGTCGTACTCACCCCCCCTCCCTTATATCCCTTTCAAGAGATTTTGAAAAGCCTACCCTTAAAGACAATCAACTAAGACACCTGTGAGATAGGTATAATAAGTCTAAATTATTATGCAGTTTTGATTTATATTATTCCAAGAAAAGGTACAGGTTAAAAGGATGCCTTACTCTTTATGATTTATAATAAGGGGAAACACTTTAATAAACTGGGAGAGTGGTAGGTTGTTCACAGGGATCCGACCAAACCGGGTCGGGGCATGACAACTAGAGTGGTATCAGAGCTTGTTTCTTAGAATACATAATCAAAACTAGAAAATATAGTAAATGATAGGATTTATCTTAAAATTTTCAGATGGCTCCCAGGTGAGAAACCAAGAAAACTAGGAATGACTCTACTCAGCACCCTGTCCTCGTAGGAAGACAACTCTAGAAGCTTCCCAAATGTCTAGGGCATGGTAGAAATCCCCAAGGACTAAATGACAAGAGGATGATGATTGGACCTGTTGAGGTCATACCCCCGAGTACAAAGGGAGCCAAGCCTAAAACAAGTAATACCAGCTGGGGCTTATAACCTTACCATGGAGGATGCTTATCAAACACCCCGTAGCCCTCTATCTATGTCATAACCACCTTTTTGTTATATGGTTAAGGCCCTGACATATTGTACTCCTTCTCCATTAAAGAAGAATTCCAAGTTCATGAAACCATGTCTCTAAAAAAATGGATTTAAGCCTATGCCTCAACTATAGGAAGATTTCCCCAAGAAAAGTAACCAAACAAACCATGGGGATCGAGGAGAAACCCATCCCAAATAAGGAAATTAACTAAAAGACTAAAGAGTCTAGGAGAACTCTTAGGGGAAAACTAGTAGGCAGAGAAGGCTCGACAGGAAAACCGACAAGGAGACTAAGGAGTGAGAACTCTGGTAGTAACTACTGGGCAAGGAAATGACTATTACAAGGTGAGGACAATAGGAACACCACTCGAGAAAGTGCTCGACACTACAAAGGATAAGTATCAAGATAACCTTTTATAGGTGTAAGGGAAATGGTGCATAAAGTGAAGGATTGCCCCACATCGCAAGGATTTAGAACAATACCTTCTAAGAAAAACGCCTCTACAACTACATGAATCCGAAAGTATTCCACCCCATGAAATATGACTCCTGCACAAAACTTCAAACAAACATAGGAGGAAGCTCTTCAAGATCCTAGCATAGTGGTGGGTACTTCCCAACCTAATCTCCTTTAAGAAAAGCTAAGGCCCCAAGTTGGTAATTGTATTTCAGAAGTAAATTTTGAGTTCCTAAAACTTTTTGTCCCTCAATGATGGTGTAATGGTGTGCCTCAACTAGATGATGGATGCAAAAAACTGAAAGTAGGACCACGATCAATTGCAAATAAAAGAAAGGCTAGATGAAGAGAATTCTTCCTTAAGAAGAAATTTCTAGCCATCTGGGGAGAAAGGAAGGAAGCACCTCTACAAGAGAAGACAAACTGAGCATTAGACGACAAATGGGATGTTCTAGGATGATAAGTACGACTTGCTTTGGAAAAAGCAAAGAAGTCAAGTTTCAGACCAGCATAGTGGAAGGAAGCAAATCATAACAACAAGATAGTTAGAGAGAATAAATGACGCCCTAAGGAGGACTAGGAAGTAGTAAGAACTACACCCTAAAAAGGGTAATATGATGGGCATTGAGGATAAGAAGACTTGAGAGACAACTATCTCAAGATAATTAGACAAGGAGAATAGTAGGAACGAGTCAGTTAATGAACTAACCCTCGTGAATGTCATAAATTTAATCTCTAGTAAAGAAGGGAGAGGTGGAAAGGCCAAATATTTGGAAAAAAAAAAAGGAGGATGGAGGAAATCCTTAAAGAGAACAATGGCCAAGAACGGATTGACGACCAAACTCAAAGCCATGAGAAGATTAAGTAAGCCTCTCGCGGGAAGATTAAGAGATTTGGAAACAAGGAGGATTTGAGCTCTACTTAAAGGAAATAGACATGTATAGGGGTACAAGTTGGAATGAGGATGGGGTACAAAGGATGTACCCGTAAGATTTCAAGAGTAAAGGTAAATGGGAGGGGATGGCAAAGGATGTCATTCAAGGATATATACATACGAAAATGAATGAAGAAGGAATTCCGGGAGAAAGGGAAAGAATCTCATCAAAGAAGGAAACCCTGAGGAGGGATACATGTCCCAACTAAGAGGTAATGGGACCAAGTGATGAGGGATGCGGAGATGAACTTGCAAATGAAGTACATGGTGAGGTAAAAGAACCAAGGGAAGCATACTAGGAGAACCTAAGGAGTAAGTTAAACCCAAGGAACGAGTAGGTAGAAAGATAGCATCAATAGATGCCGTAACAAGTAAGAATGGTTAAACTATCCATAATAAGAAAATAAAGGAAAGAACGTTCGAGAAACCATGAGAAAGTAAGCTCCCTAAATAAGAAGTGGTTAAGGGGGAACAACCACTAATATTAAGAAGGATTGTGGTCCACACTCGCATAATAGAGCCTAAAGAGTGGATGGCTAGGCATAGGGTGGAGTACACGAAATAAGACCGATAATCGGAAGCTACTCAAATAAGGAATAAGGGATGGAATGGAAAATTTAAGACAATGGAGGACTAAAAGCGGGCAAATGCCCCAATATAGAAATGATGTAAGGAGATGAAGAAAGGAAACCTTTAAGAAATGGTAAGAAGGTTGAACATGTAACTCCTAAGGTGAAAGTCTCTACCTTGAAGGAAATAGTAGAGAATGAAACCGTAAAAAGGGAAGCTCCCCAAACTAAGCAAATCGACATGTAGACCGAAAGGAATCAAGTTGGTATAAAGAATTGTGAAATGATTACAAACAAGTAAGAGTGGATTAAGGCCAAAGTAAAATCCTTGAGTAAAGGATGTCATTGGGGACGAGGATGGACCTAAGAAAGGATGAATCCCAGCTTGTCGATATAGTATTGGAAAACCCAATCAATTGGAACCGAAAAGATCCAATAAAGAAGTTGGGGAAGGATGAGTAGGTAAGAGGAATCCATGCGGTTATGTGAGACATAACTTCAAAGGCATGATGGAGGAGAGGATAATGGTAAAAAGGATAGTTGAGGAATGCTATCAAAAGAAAAGAGGAATGAAGTTATACGATCCCTGAAAGGTCGAAAAGCTAAGAGACAACCTCAAGGAGATGTTCTAGAAATCTAATGGACAGAGATAGGTCCTAGAAAATGCCAAGCTGTAAGGGGCATGTAAGCCCAACAATCCCGAGGAGAATATGACTCAAAGTAAGGAAGAGTGGGCTAATAAGCATGATAAGGTCAAATATAAAAAAAATATTTTGGACCAAAGTTATAATAGACAATGAATGAAGGAAGGGTCAAAATAGGATGAAAAAGGGATAATAAAGAAAAATTGTGGAAACAAGTACGTAACGCTCGAAAAAACATCGAGCTAAAGGTTTCAACTACCAAAAGGATAACTAGACGCGGGAATGATTAGTTATCTTGGAATTCCCAATCTTGAGTACACAA
Source organism: Trapa bicornis (assembly GCA_030064425.1). Taxonomy (NCBI): domain Eukaryota; kingdom Viridiplantae; phylum Streptophyta; class Magnoliopsida; order Myrtales; family Lythraceae; genus Trapa; species Trapa bicornis. The sequence continues at coordinate 10,533,308 of CM057753.1, read as the reverse complement.
TCTCAAAGGGAAGAATGTTGCTCTAAGCAAAGAAAGATATGAATCTAAGGATATAAATTGGAATAAGGTATGTCTAGTTATGATAAACTCCATGGAGGGAGTAAATAATATAAAGGAAAAGGAATTCCTTAAGTGAAGGGTGTAAAAAGGGCTAATTGGAAGGACAAGAGAAGAGTTTGCATGTTAAGCAAACACCAAAGGGGCATCAAAGGAAATGATTCATCATACAAGGCTAATAATTAAGTTTTGCGGACAAAACTCCTAAAAGGAGGGGAGAGTTGTAAACCCCACCCTTTTGAGCTAAGGAAAAATCGGGAAAAGAACCAGTCAAACCAAGTAAGAAAACCGAACCGGTTTACGTACCCGATCAATTGGGAACGGGCAAATTGGAAATTTACAACTCCCGTGTGATCCAAAGGATTCATAAAAACCTTGGAAAAGAACCCTAGGACAAATTGGAAGAGAAAAATCAGACCAGTTTCGATGAACCAGATCCAATTGAATTGAACCGATTTATAAACCGAGTCGGTTCATGAACTGGAACCGACAGAGAAAGGGCATATAGGGAAATTTATGGATCCCTTGTGACCCGAAGTGATTTATAAACCTTGGGAATGAACCTTAGAACAAAGTTGGAGAGAAAAAACAGATCGGTTTGGGTGAACTGGACCCGAACTGGATTGAACCGCTTTAAGGATTGAGTCAGTTTATGAACCAAAATCGATAAAGAGATGGTAAACCGGAATTTTATGGACCCTAAGTGATCCAAGGAGTCACAAAAGACATGGAAATGGACTTGTGAAGGAATTGGGGATGAAAACCAAACCAATTGAGGTGAATCGGATCCGAACCGGTATGAACCACTATTGAAACGAAATCCTAAATTTATTTTTCTAGGTGGTTTAAATAATTCAAATTTGAGATTTGAGGCTACATTGGATAGAAAATGAATTTAGAAATTTTTAGATTTGAAAAACTCGGTCAAATGAGTGGTGAACCGGCCGGTTTAAGCGTTGAACCCGGTTCGGACCGGTCCGGTCCTTTTCGGAACATTGTCATCTTCTTCCTGAGAATGAGTGGATGTTCGTGACATCTGACCCTCAATCCCGTAACAATTATCCTGTTCTATATGAGGGAAGAGACCTCATCCTGACACCACCCCGGTCTCATGTGCTTGAAGCTATGTCGAGCTTCGTAAGGCTACTTGGTACGACTAACTTCCCTTATATCCACTAGGTCGTCCAGGGCCATAGGACGCATCACTACCCCTCTTGGGCATCTTGAAGGTCCCGTAAACACAGTGCATGCACAATCAATATTTTTACATTATACCATATAAGCTATGGTGCCACTAGTCTAACGGCTCTGACCCTCAACTCAACCTGCAGTTGTTTGTCTTGACTAGTCTGGAGACCGGTCATGTCGAACTGCCGCTAGTTGACTTAATATGTCGGTCCTGTCTTGGTACCCTGGCCAAACAATTCAATTACTTAAGTTTTCATGGCATATAATTCATGTTTGTTTACAAGCTCTTGCTCGTGGCAACCGGCCTATGGCCCACTGTTCGAGATTTTCAAAATTTGGGAATATTAGCCCCCAAGTTCCAAAATCGAGGCCTCCGGCCTAACAGAGCATTTCGAGCTCCCGTAAAAAAGGTCTCCTAAATTGTGTAAGCAGTGGCACACAGTCAGGGGAGAGCACTTCTGACAAATTATATTTTCAACTGTCAATCATACTAATCGAGAATGAGGACATCTCTGCTCATAACCGATGAACGGGTTTTCCACTTCCTCCAAGGAAGTTTCATCATACCAACCGGGTATGATCTACTTACAACGGGTAAGTAATTTTTCCACATCATTTTCACATCACTCCTCTAAGTTGTGATGTTTAAAATACCACTTAGCAGAGGGTTTTCATTTTCAAGGTACTTATCATCCCAACTGGGTATGATATAAAAATCCCACTCACCTGATCGTGTAGTGAAATTCCTCTTAGTCGGCTTATTGTCCTTACTCGAACTTGTCTTAGCTGGCATTCTCGGTACTTCGTGTTCCTACACGATATGAACATACTTGTTCATTATTATTTGGCCTAATAACCCTCATTCATCCAAAATGAATGAGAAAACCAACTTTTCCTTTATTTGCAATGAGGTCCCTAAAGTTATTTTTTTTCTTTAATTTTAAGTCTCTAATACCGGTTTTTCCTAAAAATTGAGTCTTAAAACTGCTAAAATTTATCTTACGGCCTCAATTTATTCAAATTCACAAAAAGAGGTTAATTTCCCAAATTTTCAAATTTGATCCCCTAACTTTTCCAAAATTACCATTTTGCCCCTACTTTACAAAAATGGTACGTTTTTCCCCAAAAATTCCCAAAATTGCCCAATTGGTCCTCCAACATCTTTACCATGCTCAATTGGTTCTCAATTTTATAAAATTGCACTTTAGTCACTCTAATTTTCGAAATTCCCAAATTTCCCAAAATTATTCACCCAATTTCAACCTTCTAACTGTGTCGAATTTGATTTTATAAAATTCACCAATCATATGAGTTCCTACATCTTCGCACAATTTGGTGCCAGAATGAGCTCAAATAGAGCATCACCGGAAATTTGGACTTAGAGAGAGAAAGCCTCGAGAGCTTACCGTCGGGGATGCGGCGGTTCGAGCTTTCGATTTGGGGTTCCTCCTAATATCAAGAATTGCATCAATTGATGCTGAATTGAGTGAGAATTTCATCATTGTAGTTCTACCAGTTCTCTCTCTAGCACCGATTAGAAATTACACAGGGGAGCCGAATTGGCTTACCTTTCATCTCTAATTTAGTTGTAGGAGGGTTGTGGAGGTGTTAGTAGGGCTCGGTTTGGCCTAAGGAGGGCTTGAATTAGCCAATTTAAGATCGGAAAAAATAGGGCAACTTCGGTCCGTCAGAGCTGCTTCATTGTTCAATCACGTCGGCGCATCTCTGGCAACCCTTAGAGCAAATAGAGACTACAAGCATGTAGCTGACTTCTCCTTGGTTCTAAAGTGCCCAACCTCGCCTTGTTTGGCTTAGAAAAATAAACAAGTCGGTGCTCTAGTTTGAGCTTCATTGGAAAATGGAGCAGTTGAGAGAGAATGGAGTTTTCAAATATGGACAGGATGAATGAGGATGAGCTCTTTATATAGGAAGCTCGGGGACTTCTTGGTCATCCGATTGGTGCCTTAATGGCGGACATTCATTGCCTGAAACTCCCTGACTAGAGACTTTTCAGCTTCGCCGGTGCTGTGCGATTTTTCGGTGAGTGAACACTGTTGTCATCTTAAGGAAGAAGACGACATTGTTCCGAACTGGACCTGGCCGGTCTGAACCGGGTTCAAAGCTTAAACCGACGAGTTCACCCCCAATTCGACCGAATTTTTCAAATCTAAAAATTTCCAAATTCATTTTCTATAGAATGGTGGCCTCAAATCTCAAATTTGAATTTTTTAAGCCACCTAGAAAAATAAATTTAGCATCTAGTTAAATAGTGGTTCAAATTGGTCCAAACCGGTTCAATCCGTTTGGATCCGGTTCATCTGAACCAATTTGGTTTTCATCTCTAATTCATCCTAAAGTCCCTTTTCATGACATTTGTGATTCCTTACATGACTCGGGGTCCATTAATTTCCCAATTTGCTCTCTCTCTTAGGGTTTCGGTTCATAAACTGGCTCAGTTCATAAACTTGTTCAATCTGATTCGGATGTGGTTCACCCGAACCAGCGTGGTTTTTCTCTCCCAATTTGTCCTAAGGTTCTTTTCCAAGGTTTATGAACTCTTTTTGGGTCACTTGTGAGTTGTAAATTCCCCAATTTGCTTGTTCTCCTATGATCGGGTTTGTGAACTGATTCGATGTTTCTTACTCGGTTTCACTAGTTCTTCTCTCGGTTTTCCTTAATTCAAAAGGACGGGGTATACCGAAACTACAGAATTTCACTAACAAAATTCTCCATCAATTCAAGGTCAATTGGAGGAATTCTTGATCCTAGAAGATATCTCAGGAAGAGAACTATCTTCCCCGATAGAGAGATCGGACCAACGCATCTCAGATGGTAAGCTTTCGAAGCTTTCTCTCTCTATGTTTAGTTTTTTAGAAAAGCTCCATTTGAGCTAATTCGGACCTAAATGATGCAGTTCAAAGCTCAATTGAATCATATGGAAGGGTAGGAACTGATACATACTTTCAATTGTAGCATTTAACCCCGAATGAATGGTCAATTTGATGAAATCAAATTCGACTAGTTTGAAAGGGGGGAAATTAGGGAAATTTTTAGGGAAATTTGGGGATTTCATAAAATTGAGGGACCAAAATGCAATTTCCAAAAATGGAGGGCCAATTGGCCATGGAAAAGATGTTGGAGGACCAATTGGTCGATTTTTTAAAATAATTAGGGTCAAATTGCCATTTTTTTAAAGTAAGGGCAAAATGGTAATTTTTAAAAAGTTGGGGACCAAATTGGAAATTTGGAAAAATTGAGCCCCTTAAACAACTTTGAGTAAATTGAGGACCCAAAGTGAATTTTTGGAGGTTTTGGGACTAAATTTGGGGAAAAGTTGGCATTAGGGACCTAAAGTCAAGGAAAATAAACTTTAGGGACCTAAGTGCAATTAATTGGAAATTTTGAGCCTAGTCGTTCATACATGAGTAACGAAGGCTGTTATGCCAAGTATTAATATATAAGAATGTCCAAATCGTGTAGGAACATGAGGGACCAGAACGCCAGCAAGGACAAGCTAGCGTGGACATGGAAACCGACTGAAGAATAGTACACTTCAGTTATCGGGTGAGTAGGTTTATTCATATCATACCCGTTTGGGATGATGAGCACTTCAGAAATGAAAAACCACTTCTATGTGGGATTTTGATATTATACCCGGTTGGAGTGATGTGATAACTTTGCAGAAAAACTACTTAACAGTTGTAAGTAAAGAGATCATACCCGGTTGGTATGATGAACTTCCTGAAAGGAAGGAGAAAACCTGCTTACCAGTTGTAAGCTGAGATGTCATCACACCCAGTTGGTGTGATGCATGGAAAGCTTATTTTGTCAGAAGTATTTTCCCCTAACTGTGTGCCAATGCCTAAAATTTTTTGGAGACCATCTTGATAAGAGCTAGAATAGCACAGATAAGCTAGAGGCCCCGGTTTTGGAACTTATGGGGCTAAAATGCCCGATTTTGGAAAATCACGTATAGTGGGCCCAAGTCCAATTGGCATGACGAGGAGCTTACAAAAAAACATGATATGTTAAAGCCATGAAAATGTTTAATGAATGGATTATGTGATTTCACCATGGTACCAAGTCATGACCAACATGCTTGATGGACTAGCAGCAGTGCGTTAAGGCCACGTCAACGGACCGACTTAGACAAACAGTTGTAGGTCGAGTTGAGGGTCGGGACCATTGAACCAGTGGTACCAAAGATAAATGGCTTTGTGGAAAACTATTGTTTGTGTATGCACTTGAGGTTCAGGGCCATCAAGATGCCCAAGATGGGTAGTGATGTGTCCTAGGGGCTACCGAATGACATAGTGGAGATAAGGGTAGTTTGTCGTGCCAGCAGTCAGGGAAGCTCGACATAGCTTCATGCACATGAGACCGGGGTGGGGTTAGGATGAGGTCTCCATCCTCATATAAACATGGAGTATTATTGGGTCTAAGGGTTGAACATCAGAGATGTTCACTCAAACTTTGGGTAGAAATCTGGGACTTCTATCAGGGTGGATGGTAAAAACGCTCTAATCTACAAGTGGGTGTAGTTGATGTAAATACATCGCATGAATATGTGTGTGTACCCATCTTGATGAAGGGCGTGTGTTGTTTGTGAAACACACCTAATATGAAATGGGAAAGAGGTTTTGAAAACCTTGGAAAGGATTTGAGAATCCTTGGAAAAGAATTGGTAAACCTTGGAAAAAGGTTTTGGAAACTGGAATTTGAATAATAGCATTCTTAAATGAAATAAGGAGTTTGGCATACTCCAATTAAAGTTGTTTTTGTGAAAACTCTCACCCAACACCCACTCACTAAGTTGTCGAACTCACCCCGTCCCTTTACCCCTTTTCAAGTAACTAAGGGAAAACAAACCCAAAGATTTTCCTGTAGTCGAACCTGTGAGATAGATATGTAAGATTTAATATATTCAGTTTTGATTAATGCTATTATAGGAAAGATACAGGTGAAATGACGTCTTACTCCTCGTTGTTTAGAGAAGGGGAAACTCTTAATAAACCGTGTGAGTGGCAGGTTGCTCATGGGGAACCGACCAAACCGGGTTGAGGCGTGACAAGCCATATGTGAAAAATTATTGTTTGTACATGCACTTGTGATACAGGACCATCAAGATGCCCAAGAGGGGTAGTGATGGGTCCTAAGGGCTACAGGACAACATGGTGGAGATAAGAGTAGTTCGTCATGCTAGTCAGTCTTGAAGCTCAGTGTAGCTTATTGTGCATGAGACCGATATGAGGTTGGGATGAGGTCTCAGACCAAGGGTAGAAATGGATGTCAAGAAAGTGGCATTCAAATCTGAGGATCAGATGTCAAGAACATGCACTCAGACCAAGGGTAGAAATGGATGGGCTTCTATCTTGGTGGATGGTAATGACGCTCCAATCCACAAGTGGGTGAAGTAGATGCGCTACACCTACGAATGTGTGTGCCCTTCCTAATGAAGGGCGTGTGTTTGTTTGCTAAATACCTCCCAAGGCAAGGGGATGGGCTAAGAGAGCTAAACACACCTAATATGTGAATAGGAAAAAGGATTTTCGAGATTTGAGAATTCTTGGAAAATGAAATGGTAAACCTTAGAAAATGGTTTTTGGAAAAAGGTTTTGAAAACCAAAATTTAAGAAACCTCTCTTTAAAGGAAATGATAACTTTGGCTTGGTTTGATAAACAAAATTTATTTTGAAAACTCACTCCCAACACCTACTCACTGAGTTGTAGAACTCACCCCTCCCTTTTACCCCATTCAGGTAACAGGGGAAAAACCAATTTTAAAGACTTCCCTATGTTGGAAATATAAGAAATGTATGTCTGTTTAAGATGTTCTATTTTGGATAATGCTATTCTATGAAAGAAAGGTAAAAGGGCGCCTTACTCCTCGCGGTTTAGAAAGGGTGAAACCCTTAATGGACCAAATGGTGTGGCAAGTTGCTCACGGGGATCTGACCAAATCGGGTCAGGGCGAAACAACTTGAGTGGTATCAGAGCCTGTTTCCTCGAATACTTATCAAAACTATATAACATAAGAATTAAATGAAAAATACCTACCTTATTGGAAGATGGCCCCAAAAAAAGTAGCCAAACAAACCCACGCTACCCTAGCCACATTGGAAACTAGGAAGAATCCCATCTCAAAGGTGGAAATGAACTAGGGAACTAAGGAGTATAAGAGGACTCTTGGAGTAACCCTTGGTAAAAGAAGACTTGATAAGAAAACCTTCAAGATGTTTGGGCTCAAGGACGGTGAAGCACCGAACCACCAACAATCCCTTAGAAAGGTCTCAGAATACTCGAAGTATAGGAAGAACCACAAAGGTTCACGCAATGAGATGACCAATTATAGATGTGGATAATGGGGACACTACATGAGAAGGTGCCCAACATTATGGAGGACAGGTCCCAAGAAAACATGTTATGAGTGTAGAAGAGTAGGACATATAGCAAAGGACTGCACTAAACTACAAGGAATCAAAGTGATACTTTCCAATAAGGACACCTTCTCACCTACCGAAGATCAAAGCAATAACACCACAAGAACCACAATTTCAGCTAGGGATTTCAACCTCACATAGGAAGAAATTCTTCTAGACCCTAGTATAGTAGTGAGTACTTTTCGACCCGTCATTGTAACAATCTCCCTTAAGAGAAGTTAAAACCCCAAATCATATTCCTACTTCAATGATGAATAAAGAAAATTCTAAGTTCCTAAAAAATTTTCTATCTCTCAATGATGCAATTGTGTGCCTCAATTACCTAAGGAAGGATCACGGGAAGAAGACCAAGGGTACGACCTTAAGAAAACCCAAATGAAGCCGAATGTAGATTTTCCCTTAAGGAGCGGATCAAGTAAGATGTTCACAAAGAGGTCAAGAAATAGCAAGGTAAAGAGAAAATTCAAACTTCTTCTTAATAAGGTCAACTAGAAAGAAAGTAAGATACATGGGAAGTACACCTAGAACTCCTCAAAAAGGGCAAACATGGAAAGCATCCACCAGTAACTCTAGGGTAGGACATAGAGTGAAGAAGGGAACTCTAGAGGGATGTATACAACTATGTACCCTTGAAGGGACAATTGATGGACAATTGGACATAAACCGAAGTGCTAGGAACCAACCTATAATTAGGAATTCCTCGAAGGAAGGACAAGGAAGGATAAAGAGCAAACAACCATACCGATATCAGAAGGGTGTAAGAAAGGAAAGAAGGAAAAGACTTTGAGGAGCGTTAGGGAGGTTGAACGTGAAACTATCAAGATGGAAGACCCTGGGTATAAGGATAAAGGTAGGAAGTGAGACCATAAAGGAAAATTCCCAACCTAAGGAACCCACAGATGGATCATAAGAGGCTTAACCAGAAATAAGGAACATCATAAAGGGGCATATGTGTTTAAGGATGTATCGGGATGGCCAAGTGTAACCTGCTATGGAAGAGTAGAGGAGTCAAATAGGGATTTTAGACAAACCTAGTGGAAGAAAACAACTAGTAACAACAGGATTGTCATGGAGAATAAACGATACCCTAAGAAGGACCAGGAAGTAGTAAAGACTACACTCTAAGAAGGGCAATAGGATGGGCATCAAGGATGAGTAAATTCTAGAGACAGCTGCCCCAGATAGTTGGACAAGGAAATAGTAGGGACGAGGCAGTTAATGAATCGACCTTCAGGAGAACCATGGATTTAAGCCCCGAAAATGAAGGGAGAAGTGAACAAGCCAAAACATTAGAAAAGAAGGATGAAGGAAATCCTTAAATATATCAATGGCTAAGATTATATTAACGACCAAAAGCCATGAGATGGTTAAGTAAGCCTCCCATGGGATAATCAAGAGATCTTGAAACAAGGAGGATTTGAGCTCTCCCTAAAAGAAATAGATGTGTATTGGGTACAAATGATAATGAGGATGGTGTATAAAAGATGTGCCCACAAGGCATCAAGAGTACAGGTAAGCACGAAAGGATGGCACAAAGGATGTCATTTAAGGTTACATGTCCTCAAGGATGAATGAAAGGAGAATTTTGGGAGAAAAGAGTATGAATCCTCCCAAGGAAGGAAATTGTAAACCCTGCCCTTTTGAGATAAGGAAAATAGGGAAAAGAACCGGTCAAACCGTGTAAGAACACCGGTTCGGTCTAGTTCGGAACAATGTCATCTTCTTCCTTCAGATGACAGCATTGTTCACTCGCCGGAAAATCATACAGCGATGGCAAAGCTAAAAAGTCTCCGGCTAGGGAGTTTTAGGCAATGAATGACCATTATTAAGGCACCAATCGGACAGCCAAGAAGTCCCTGAGCTTCCTATATAAAGACCCCCTCCCCATTCATCCTCTTCACACTTGAAAACTACATTCTCTCTCAATTGCTTCATTTTTCAATGAAGCTTGAACCAGAGATCTGACTTGGGAACTTTTATTAGCCAAACAAGCCAAGGTCAGGTTCTTTAGAACCGGGGAGAAATCAGCTACACACCTGTAGCCGATGTTTGCTTTTAGGGTCGCCGGAGAAGCGTCGGCATGATAGAACAATGAAGCAGCTCCGGTGGACTGAAGCTACCCTATTTTGGCCGAGCTTAAATCGGCCATTTTGAGCCCTCCTCGAGCCAAAACAAGCCCTCCTAACACCTCCACAGCCCTCCAACAGGCAATTGAACGGCAATTGGATTCTTAAAGACCCCTTAGGAGAGAACTTGTTGCCCAAATTGAAAGCTCAAATTGTCGCCCCCTCATCGGTAAAGAAACCGAGCAATCTCTCTCTAGAAAACATTTTCGACGAAGCTTCAATTAAGCTCAAAAATGGACCAATTGAAGTAATTCAAAAGTGTGGATGATTGTAGAGAGATGAGGGAGTGATTAGCAGCATGATAGGGGCAATTAACCAAGTTTAAGAGGTCAATTCGATGAAATAAAAATTCATGAGGCAAAAGTGTAACTTTTGGAAAAAAAATGGGTAAATTGGGGATTTTTTTTTGGAAAATTAGGGTTTGAATTGCAATTAAAGGAAAATTGGGGACTTGGATGAAAATAAGAGGAAATTAGGGATCTAATAAGGAAATTGGATGCCTTAGGGACCTAATTGAAGACAAATTGAACATTAGGGACCTAAAGGCAATGTTACAAACTTTAGGGATATAATTGTGATTAAGGAATAAATTAAAGATCTATGTGCAAATACATAAGAATACGAGGTCCTTATGTGAATACTCGAATCCTATAGGAACGGGATGTCCGAGTAATTGTGCAGAGGTGCGCATCGTGATCGGAATCCAGCTGGGAAGGACTCGTCACAAGTACTAGGTGAGTAGGAATTTCCAACAACACACTAGTTGGGGTGATGAGTATGTTTTCATTTGAAAACCATTTTCCCAGAAATAGTCTTCTGTGATTGTGTGAATCTGCTCAAATATTTTGGGAGCTATTTCTAAGACGATCTAGTGATACTCTAGTGGGCCCAAGGCCAATGAGCATGGTCTTAGGCCTGTAGACAAATACACGAGTAATAAATCCCTAAAAACTCATATAATGGATAATTGTGTCGGACAGCTATCGAACCATGACCGGAGTTGTCAAACTCACTAGGCTAGTGATTACCAAGCTAAAGTCAGGTCGTCGAACCCATTGGGCTGGAAACACCAAGCCTAAGTCGGGTCAGCAAGCTCATGTGAGCCGGTAGCACTAAAGATAAAAGGTCTTAACTGAAAAGACCGATTGTTATGCATGCATGAGATGTGGAACCATCAAGGTGCCCATTACGGGGTAGTGGTGGTTCTAAGGGCTACTGAATGACCCAGTGATTATAAGGAAAGTTTGTCATTCAGTATGTCGGGAGGCTTGGGGAGCTTTGTGCACACTGAGACCGAGGTTGGAGGGGAGAGGTCTATTTCCACATATGCGGATACGAAGTACGAATTCGGATCTAGGGATCAAGCAATTTATACCCACCCAAACTTTTGGTAGAAGTGGTGAACTTCTACTAGGGTGGACAGAAAATACGCTCTTGTTCACAAGTGGAACAGTCGGGGACTGTTTTACGAACGTGTGATCCACTTTTATGAAAAAAGGGGGTGTGTGTTACTTATCAACCTGCTAATATGAACTGAATTCCTTGTGGTACAAAAGGGAAATGAGAAAAGCTAATGTGTCCTAATCATGAATCTAGGCCTAATAAAATGTGAAACCTGATCAAACCTTTCCCCTATGATGCCCACTTACTGAGTTGAGAAACTAATCCCCTCCCCTTTTATTTTTTTTAGGAAGGATTCCCAAAGCCACCCCTCAAAACCAACCAACCAACCACATGTACTTTATAGTTAAGATATTTTTATGACTTAACTAGTTTTGACAATTTCATTCCATGGGAACAATGAGGAGAAGTACGACTGACTCCCCACGGCTCCAAAAAGGGAAACCCCTCTAGGCCAGATGGAGTGGCATGTTGTTCACAGGATTTCGACCAAACTGGGTCAACACGTGACACGTGAATTATAATCAAATTAGAACACTGGTCAAGTTGAAAGGTAGGATCCCAATATAATATTGAGATATTGTCCGTATGAGTCCCAATGGACATCAAACACGTCCGACCCTCAGACTCGAATTCCACTTCATGTTCGTATGAGGACATAGAACTCATCCTGACCCCACCCCAATCCCATGCGCAAGAAGCTCCCAAAACATCATTACTAACTCGCATGACGAACTACCCTTATCTCCACCATGTCATCCAATAGCCCTTGGAACTCATCACTATCCCCTAGGGCATCTTGATGGTCTCATATCCATGACTACATGGAAAAACAATAATTTTTCATGATTAAGCCATTCTCTTTGGTGTCGATGGTCCAATGGCCTCGATACTCAACCCGACATGCAGCTGTTTGCCTAGGCTAGTCCGTCGACCTAGCCCTGATGCACTACCGTTAACCCATCGAGCATTGTCGATCCTAACTTGATACTATAGTGAATCACACAATCATTTTCCATTTTAAATAGGAGTTTTCATGGCACTTCATAATCATGTTTGTTTATGGGCTTCAGCCCATGCCCAATAGCCTTGGGCCCACTGCACGTGTTTTTCCAAAATTGGACGAAGAGCCCTATGAGTTCAAAAACTGAGGCCCCTAGCCTGTTGGAGTTGTTCTAGCTCCTATCAAGAAGGTCTCCTAAATAGTTTAAGCAATTGTCACACAGTAAGGGGAGAACACTTCTGACAAAAAACTCTTTTAGTTCATCACATCAACCGGGTGTGATGATAGATGTGCTTACAACCGATATGCGGGTTTTTCCTTTCCCTAATGAAGATCATCATACCAACCTGGTATGATGTTTATTTAATCCTACTCACAACTGATAAGTAGCTTTTCTTTTCATAAAAGTGAGCTCATCATCCCAACTAGTATGATGTATTAAATTTTCACTCACCCGATGACTCCAACGCGTTCGTCCCTAGTTAGTTCTCCAAGTCTGAATTTGGCTCCCTCGTTAGAGTTTCGATTCAGGAGTCCCTACAGGGTTAGACCACTCTTATATGTTAGGGTTTGGCGTAAAACCTTCTTAGCTTTTCGGTATTGGCTACTAGGCCTAAATATATGGTTTATTACACTTAGGTCCCTAAAGTTCATACTTTATGACTTTAGATACCTAGTGTTAAATTTCCCCCAAATTAAGTCTCAAGGACTTCCAATATCCTCTTTGGGTCCTTAATTTACTTAAAATTGTGTAAGGGGTTCAAGTTTTCCAAATTCCCAAATTGGTCCCCAATTTTTCAAAAATTATGGTTTTGCCCCCTACTTTACAAAAATAGCCATTTGGCCCCAAATATTTTAAATATTAACCAATTGGTCCCCCAACATCTATCTCATTGCTAATTGACCTTCAATTTAGAGAAATTGCATGAAGGTCCCTCAATTTTTCCAAATCCCAAAATTTTCCAACAATTTCTACCCCCTTTACTGACTAAATTTGATTTCTTCAAATTAGTCAATCAATTGGGGTTATTTCTTCAAATTGACGATATGGATCAGTTTCTACACCTCCATACAATTCAATTACACTTTAAATTACAGGATTTCAGTCCGAAATGAGCTCAAACATAGATTCACCGAAAATCAAAAGCTTACCGTTGGAGGCGTGGCAATTCGAGTTCATGATCGGGATAGACAGCTCTTGTCCTCAAGGTCCTCCTAGGATCAAGAATTGGGGCAATTGCTGTAAATATTTGTGGGAATTCGATCAAGGAATTCTGTCACTTTCTCTCTTTAGAACCATACTGTAATGATAGAGTAGGGCTGAATTGGCTTACCTTTCACCTCTATATAGGTCATGTGGTGGTTGAGGGGGTTGTGGGAGGGCTCGATTCAGCCACAAGAAGTTAGAATTGGCCAAATTCCAATCAGCTGAAATAGAGCAATTTTGATTCGTTGGAGCTACTTCATTGTTCGAGCTCGTCGGCGCTTCTACGGCGATCCTCGGGTCAGTTGGAGGTAGGCATCAGGTAGTTGACTTCCTCCCGAGTCTGAAGGACTCAAATTTGGCTTCTAAGGCTAGAAGAAGTGCCCAAATTGGAGCTCTAGTTTGAGTTTCACCAGAGAATAGAGCACTTCAGAGAGAGGAGTGAATTGTGATGTTTAGAGGATGAATAGAGGGAAACTCTTTATATAGGGAGCTCGGGGACCCTCTGTCCGACCAATTTCCATATTGGACATGCTCATCCTGATCTTAAATTACCCAAATCGGAGCAAATTTCCTTTCGCCAGAAAAGGAAAGAATTTCTTTTCTTGATAAATAGTGTCATTGGATGGAGGAGGAAGAAGACACAGTTCGCACGTGTGAGCTTTCCATGTACGTACCGGCCACGTGATAGCATGTGATTGATCGGTCCAGCAGACTTGGCGATCTAACTCAGCCACCATGTCAGTCGTTGGCTGGTTGACCGAACATGTGGCAGCCTATGATTGGTCAGTCCTATTGACATGGCGATTTGACTCAGTCACCACATCATCAGTTGACTATTGACTAGACACGTAGCAGTCTCTCATTGGTTGGTCGTGTCTGTGTGGCTGCTGACTGGACATTTGTTGACTATTGACCATTGCCTGGGTGACAGAGTGCACCTTGTCACATGTCACGCTCTGATAGGTCGTGCGAGTGCTTATTGGGAGCTGATGTCATGCCCCAACCCGATTTGGTTGGATCCCCGTGAATAACCCGCCACTCTTTCTTGGTTCAAGAGGAGTTTCCCCCTTCTTTTTTTCGAGAGGAGCCAGGCAAAATTTCAACCTTATTCCTTGGAAGACATATATCAAACAAAATGCAAGTTTAAAGAAAAATTAAGCATACCTAATAAAGGGTAACGCTCGATGTTACTTCTAGTCATTTTCTCTTTTCCTAAAAAGGGGTAGAAAAGAGGGGTGAGTTTCTACAACTCAGTGAATGGGTTTTTCAAAGGTCTACTTTTAACTTTTAAGAAAAATATTTATATAAAGTGTGTCAGACTCCTTTCTTTTCACAAATCCCTTCATTTAAAAAATTCGGGTTTTTCCATTATTTCTTAGTTACCGGCGTGTCATCACCCAACACACATCCTTCATCATGAAGGTTACACACATTCGTAGGTTAGTACGACTACTGAACCCACTAGTGGCTTCGGAGCGACTTTACTAGCCACCTGTATAGAAGCACGACCACTTCTACCCTAGGAATGAGTGGATATACACGACATCCGACCCTAAATCCCAAAATTTGCTTCTTCGTGTTCATATGAGGACAGAGACCTCATCATGTCCCCACCCTGGTCTCATACGATTGGTGCTACTCCAAATTTTGCACAGACACGTGGAACGACGATCTGCCCTTATACTCACCGGATCATCCAAGGCCCTTAGGACGCATCACTACCCCTCATAGCATTCTTGATGATCTCGTACTCACAGTGCATGCACAAACAAAGTTTTCTTAAATTGCCATGTAACATATGGAGCCATTAGTCCTGCCATTTTCACATCACTTTCTCTAAGTGGTGATGATTAAAATACCACTAAACAGTTGATTTTTATATCGAGCTACTTATCATCCTCAACCGGATATGATATATAATCTCACTCACCCGATAGTACAGTGAAATTCCACTTAGTTGGGTTTCATCCATAGACCTCAACTGGTGTTCCCGATGTCTCATTCTCCTACACGAAATGAACATAATTGTTCATTATTATTTGGCCTAATAGCCCTCATTCATTCCAAATGAATGAGAAAACTCAACTTTACATATATTTGCAATTAGGTCCCTAAAGTTATTTTTCTTTAACTTTAAGTCCCTATTGCCAGGTTTTTCCTAAATTTAAGTCTTAAAACTTTTAAAATTCATCTTAGGACATCAAATTATTTAATTTCACACAAAGGGATTTAATTTCCCAAATTTTCAATTTGGTCCCTCAATTTTTCCAAAATTACCATTTTGCCCCTTCTTTAGAAAAATGGTAAATTTTTCCCCAAAAATTCTAAAATTTCTCAATTGGCCCTCTAATATTCTTATCATGACCAATTGACCCTCAACTTTATAAAATTACATTTTGGTCCTTCAAGTTTTTGAAAATCCCCAGATTTCCCAAATTTCAACTCTTCAACACTGCAGAATTTGATTTAATCAAATTGGCCGATCAATCACCTCTAATTATAGAAATTGGAGTTGAAATTGAGTTCCTACATGTTCATGCAATTCTAACAAACTTTGAATCACAGACTTTAATGCCGGAACAAGCTCAAACGGAGCTTCACCGAAAAATAGACTATAGAGAGAGAAAGCTTCGATTTATCACCGGTGGGGTCGCAGCGGTTGGAGCTTTCTATCTGGGCAAGTAGCTCTACTCCAGAGGTTCTTCCTAGGATCAAGAATGACATCAATTGATATCAAATTGAATTAGAATTTTCTCATTGAAGTTCGGTCGACTCTCTCTCTAACAACGATCTAAAATTGTAAAGGGAAGCCGAATTGGCTTACCTTTCGGTCCTAATTCGGCCGTCGAAGGGCTGAGGAGGTGTCGAGAGAGCTTGGTTTGGCCTGAGGAGGGCTCGAATTGGCCAATTTCAACTCAGCCAAAATAGGGCAGCTTCAATCCGCCGGAACTGCTTCACTGTTTGATCACACCGAAACTTCTTTGGCGACTCTCGGGATGAACGAATGCCACCACCGTGTAGCTAACTTCGCCCTAGTTCTAATGAACACAACCTTGCCTTCTTTGGCTCAGAATTGATCCTATATCGGAGCTTTGGTTTGAGCTTCACCAGAAAACAAAGCAACTGAGAGAGAGTGAGCTTTTCAGGTGTGGAGAGGACGAATGGAGAGGGGCTCTTTATATAGGAAGCTCGGGGACCCGCTGGCCATCCGTTTGTCATATTTATGACAGACATTGAAGACCTGAAACGTACCGAATGGAAATGTTTTTTTTCATCGGCGCTACTACGATTTTCCGGCGAGTGAACAGTGCTGTCATCCTAAGGAAGAAGATGACACTGTTCTAAACTGAACCAGACCGATTCGAACCGGGTTCAAAACTTAAACAGGCCGGTTCACCCCTCATTCGACTGAGTTTTCCAAATCTAAAAATTTCTAAATTCATCTAAATTAATTCTCTATCCAATGGTGGCCTCAAATCTCCAATTTTAATTATTTAAGCCACCTTGAAAAATGAATTTAGGATTCGGTTCAATAGTGATTCAAACCAGTCCGAACCGGTTCGGATCCGGTTCACCTTAACTGGTTTGGTTTTTATCCCCAATTCCTTCACAAGTTCATTTGCATGTCTTTTGTAACTCCTTGGGTCACTTAGGGTCCATAAAATTCCCGGTTTACCACCCCTTAATCGATTTCGGTTCATAAACCTGCTCGGTTCTTAAATCGATTTAATCCGGTTTGGGTCCGGTTCACCCGAATCGATCTGGTTTTTCTTTCCCACATTGTTCTAAGGTTCCTTCCCAAGGATTATAAATCACAAGAAATCCATAAACTTCTTGGTTAACTCATTCTCTATCAGTTCCGGTTCATGAATCAACTTGATTCATAAATTGGTTCTATCCAGTTCGGACCTATTTCTCATGAACTTCTTTGGCCTTTCTTCCCCATATCATCCTAGGGTCCTTTTCCCAAGTTTATGAATATTTTTTAGTCACATGGGAGTTAGAAATTTTTAAATTTGCTCGTCCTCTAATAATCGAGCTTGTAGACTGATTCGGTTAAAAGATCACATTGACCGATTCTTTCCTGGTTTTTCTCATTACTAAAGGACGGGGTTTATAACTCTCCCCTCCTATTAGGGGTTTTGTCCTCAAAATAGTTACACATTAAATAATTGAGGATAACTATCCTTCATCATAGACTCTGTTTCCCATGTCTCTTCCTGCATGGGTCCGTTCTGCCACAACACCTTAACCATAGGAATTTTCTTATTCCTCTAATTTTTGTCTCTTCGGTCAATGATTCGTACCGGCTCTGTCTGATAAGTCAGGTTCTCTTCCAGTTCCATTAGAGGTCTGTCCAGTACGTGAGTAGGATCAGGCTAATATTTCTGAAGTACCAAAATGTGGAATACATCATGTATTCTCTGCAGATCAAGAGGTAGTTCTAATTTATAAGCTAATAGTCCCATCCTTTGAATAATGGGATATGGACCGATATATCTGGGTTTTAACTTTCCTCTTTGCTGAAACCTAAGTACTCCTCTCCATGGAGATACTTTGAGGAATACCTGATCGTCCACTTCGAACTCCAGATCTTTCTTTCGATTGTCTTCATAACTCTTCTGCCTGTCCTGTGTAGTCCTAAGATGACTCCTTATTAATTTTATCTTCTCTGTGGCATCCTCCATTATTCCAGTTTTCTCTAACTTCCTTTCGACCACTTCTTCCCAAAATAAAGGGGTACGATAGGGTCATCCATAAAGGGCTTCATAGGGAGTCATCTGGACACTGGCCTGATAACTATTATTCCATCAGGCATAAGTATTCCTCCCAACTTTTGTCATTTGTGAGTACACATGCTCTAAGCATATCTTCCAAAGTTTGGATGGTTCGCTCAAACAGCCCATCTTGTCTGAGGATTGAATGTCGTACTCATATGGAGCTTGGTTCCCATGGCATTTTGTAGACTCGGACAAAACCTAAAAGTAAATCTCAGATCTTTATCTAATACTATACTCACTAAGACACCATTGGAGTCTTATCATTTCCTTCATGTATAGGACGGCCAGTTGTCCTACTATGTCCGTCACTTTTATAGGGAGGAAGTGGGCTGATTTGGTCAACCTATACACTATTACCCAAATCGCATCTCGCCCCTTTTTGGTCATCGGTAGACCTGTGACGAAGTCCATAGTAATATGTTCCCATTTCCACTCTAGAATTAGTAAGGGTTATAGTAGTCCTAACAGTTTCTGATGCTCTACTTTTATCTATTGACCGAACAAGCATCGGGCTACATATTATGCAATGTCTCTCTTCGTATCCTTCCATCGACATCCTTATTTGAGGGTGTGGTGCATCTTAGTATGTTCATCCGTCCATTCTTTAGGCTCCATTAAGTGAGCATGGACCACAACCCGTCCTGACGTTAGTGGTCATTTTCCCGAATTGATTTCTTAATTGAGGGCTTACTTCTCCAGGATTCCCCCTATATTCTTTCCTTTACTCTATTATGATTGTAGTCCACCCACTCTTATTCGTTACGGCATTCTTTGATGCTACCATGCTATTTATCCATTCCTTTGGTTTAATTTACTTCTTAGGACCTCATGAGTACTTTTCCTTGGTATTCGATCTTTCCATCTCAACCAACATTTCATTTGTGAGCTTATCGTTCTTTCCATTTCGGTTGGGTCTATTTCCTCTTAATTGGGTTACGCATGTCTTTACGGGGCTTCCTTACTTGGTAGGATTCTTTCCGTTCCTCATGACATTCTCATTTGCTCTAAGGGAATTCTACCCTTAAATGACATCCCTTGATGTCATCTTCTCCTCTTTACCTTTACTTCTCAATTCTTATAGGCACATCCTTTATACTCTATCTGCATCCTCATTCGTACCCAATACATGTCTTTTTCTTTAGGTAGCGTACAAATCTTCCTTGTTTTGACATTTCTTGACCAAATTGTGAGAGTCTTGTCTATCCCTTTCTTGGCTTGAGTTTATTCGTTAATTGGCCTTTGGTCATTTTTAAGGGTTTTCTTTCATCCTTCTTTTTCCCGAGTATTTGGCCTTTCCGCCTCTCTCTTCTCAATTGTTGTAACAAGATATGTAATTTGTCTTTACTTATGTCGTCTTAGTTCGACATTAGCCATTCTGGGTGTTATTTTATTGCAAGATTAAAATCCTTCACCATTTCCAGTCGTCTCCCTGGACGGGGTTTAATTCCTTTTTAGTTATGAAGTACTTATAGCTCTTGTGATCTTTGTATATCCTGTACTCAATCCCATGAAGGTAGGGGTACAATATCTTTAGGGCCAATATTATCGCGGCTAATTCTAAGTCATGAGTCAGGTAATTTCTTTCTCCGATGAGCTTCCCATTCTCCTTCCCTCTATATTTCCTTCTAATTCTACCATTGAGCTCCTTAAATTTTGAGCTTATTCTTGCTCTTTGGATCCAGTATTACCTTCATTTGACCTTGCCTTATTCCCACTCACTTCCATATTCGCCTACTCCCTTAAGGTGTTTCTCTTATCCTTATTGCTTTCAAAGCTTTTGTACCTTTATATCCCCAGTGTTTCCCTCTTTGTGTTGGTTGGGGTATATTTTCCCACTATTCCCCATCTCTGATTAGACTTCGCTTACTCCTCCAAATCATTTGGTCCAACTAAGTTATTTCCCTACATATTATTCCTTTGACATTCCTAATTCAAGTTTTCCAGGCCTTCTTGTAGTGGATCATGTTCAACCTCCTAACACTCTTACCTAACCACTCGTACTCTCTTATATTTGATCACCTTATTCTTTGGAAAATTCTCTCCTATCTTGTAGGCTTGGTACGCCTCCTCTACTCTTGTTTTTCTTTTACCTTCCATCCATTTCTTATCTTCTTAAATTCCTAAGGAATTTGTTAAACTTGGGGCTTCTTGTCATTGCACTTTCTCTTCATCTTTACCAGGTGAAATCTTAATATCTTTTCCCTATCGATCAGCCTCTATTCTTGTGGTCATACTTCTTTTTGGGTCTCTCGAAAGTTATGTGTCCTTGAATGGTTGCTCCTCCAAATCCATTTTCCTTTCTTTAGGATCTCCACCAGATGAATTTCTCCTTTTCTAAATCCTAAAGTTTGAGTTTAACTATCCATACGCCATTCTTCCTTAGGAGGATTTTCTTCTCTTTAAACTTTTATCTACTTAGATTTTTCTCAAGGAACTCAGGAGTTTTAATAAACTTCTAATTCATTCGGGAAATATTCTCTTACCAAAAAATTGGCTTATTACATGACTTCTCTACCCCCTAATCCCTTGGGATCATAGGACTAGAGTTAACCCTAAAACAATTATGAGACTCTTGGTCGGAAGGCTCTAAGTAATTGATTGGGGTCCATTCGTGCTCCTCCATAGGACAAATTTCATGTGTGGCCTCCAACCCGTATCGCCTTAGTACTTCCACCTCGCACTCATATGTCCATTTCATCTATCAAGATGGATTGAAGTCAGGTTGAGTGGGTGGAGGTACTTGGTGGACCTTCATGAAGGTGGCATAAGCACCCCAATAATTATCCCAGGCCTCCTTCTTGGGGGGGTTCCTTCTGTAGTTGTGGTATTGGAAGAGGGGTTGGACTTTTAGGAGGTGGTGATGGTTCCTCTTGTCTGGGGGGAGGGTATATGATGCCGTTGGGTTCCAGTAAGGCTCCAACTAGCTTCCAGTAGTCCTCCACCATGTCTTTGGGTACTTGTTTTTTGCCCCTTAGGAACCTCTGAATGGCTTCTTCCCTTGGGTCGGATGTCTTTTTCATGCTTATAGGAGAAGGACTAGATTTTCTTGCGAAATTCCTAGGGATTCTCATTCCTACAAGATATTTTAGAGTTGGATTAATATCATGGCATATTATTGATAATGTTTCAAGGGAACTAGGCTCTGATACCACTCTAGTTGTCACACCCCAACCCAGTTTGGTTGCATCCCCATGAACAACCCGCCACTCTTTCTCAGTTAAAGAGGAGTTACCCCCCTTCTTTTTGTCCAGAGGAGCCAGGCGAAATGTCAACCTTGTTCCTTAGAAGACATATATCAAATAAAATGCAAGCTTAAAGAAAAATTAATCATACCTGATAAATGGTAAGTCTCGGTGTTACTTCTAGTCATTTTCTCTTTTCCTAAAAAGGGGTAGAAAAGAGGGGTAAGTTTCTACAACTTAGTGAATGGGTTTTTCAAAAGTCTACTTTTAACTTTTAAGAAAAATATTTATATGGAGTATGCCAGACTCCTTTATTTTCACAAATCCCTTCATTTAAAAAATTTAAGTTTTTCCATTATTTCTTAGTTACCGGTGTGTGATCACCCAACACACATTCTTCATCATGAAGGTTACACACATTCGCAGGTCAGTACGACTACTAAACCCACTAGTGGTTTCAAAGCGACTTTATTGGCCACCCGGATAGAAGCACGACCACTTCTACCCTAGGAATGAGTGGATGTACACGACATCCAACCCTAAATCCCAAAATTTGCTTCTTCGTGTCCATATGAGGATAGAGGCCTCATCATGTCCCCACCCCAGTCTCATGCGCTTGATGCTACTCCAAATTTCGCACAGACACCTTGAACGACAATCTGCCCTTATACTCACCGGATCATCCAGGGCCCTTAGGACGCATCACTACCCCTCATGGGCATCTTGATGATCTCGTACTCATGGTGCATGTACAAACAAAGTTTTCTTAAATTGCCATGTAATATGTGGTGCCATTAGTCCCAACGATCCTGACCTTCAACTCAACATGTAGCTGTTTGTTTTGACTGGTCCGGAGACCGGTCATGTCGCACTGCTACTAGTTGACTGAGAATGTTAGACCCATCTTTGTACCATGACCAAACAATTCACTTATTAAGGTTTAATGGCACATGTATATCATGTTTGTTTACGAGCTCCTGCTCATGGCCATTGGCCTATGGCCCACTGTTCAAGTTTTTCAAAAATTGGGCATTCTAGCCCTCAAGTTCCAAAACTGAGGCCCCCAGCCTATAAGAGCTATTCGAGCTACCATCAAGAATGTCTCCCAAATAGTTTAAGCATTGGCACAAAGTCAGGGGAGAACACTTCCGACAAAATAGGTTTTCACTGTCCATTATACCAACCGGTATAAGGACATCTCCGTTCATAACCAATGAACGGGTTTTCAACTTCCTTCGAGGAAGTCTCATCATACCAACCGGATATGATCTACTTACAACCGATAAGTAGTTTTTCCGCAAAATTTTCACATAACTTTCTCTAAGTGGTGATGATTAAAATACCACTAAATAGTGGGTTTTTATATCGAGGTACTTATCATCCCCAACTGAGTATGATATATAATCACACACACCCGATAATGCAATGAAATTCCACTTAGTCGGGTTCCGTCCTTAGCAAGTTGGACCTCAACTGGCGTTACCGATGTCTTATTCTCCTACACGAAATGAACATAATTGTTCATTATTATTTGGCCTAATAGCCCTCATTCGTTCCAAATGAATGAGAAAACCCAACTTTACATATATTTGCAATTAAGTCCCTAAAGTTATTTTTCTTTAACTTTAAGTCCCTATTGACGGGTTTTTCCTAAATTTGAGTCTCGAAACCTTTAAAATTTATCTTAGGACCTCAAATTATTTAATTTCACACAAAGGGGTTTAATTTCCCAAATTTCCAAATTGGTCCCTTAATTTTTCCAAAATTACCATTCTGCCCCTTCTTTAGAAAAATGGTAAATTTTGCCCCAAAAATTCTAAAATTTCTCAATTGACCCTCTAATATTCTTATCATGACCAATTGACCCTCAATTTTAGAAAATTACATTTTGGTCCTTCGAATTTTTAAAAATCCCCAATTTCAACTATTCAACACTACCGAATTTGATTTCATCAAATTGCCCGATCAAACACCTCGAATTGTTGAAATTGAGTTCCTACATGTTCATACGATTCTAAAAAACTTTAAATTGCATATTTTAATGCCAGAACGAGCTCAAATGGAGCTTCATCGGAAAACAGACTATAGAGAGAGAAAGCTTCGATTTCTCACCGGTGGGGGCGCAACGGTCGGAGCTTTCTATCTGAGCAAGTAGCTCTCCTTTAGAGATTCTTCCTAGGATCAAGAATGACATCAATTGATGTCGAATTGGATTAAAAAAATTTTTAATTGAAGTTCGGCCGATTCTCTCTCTAACAACGATCTGAAATTGTAAAGGGGAGCCGAATTGGCTAACCTTTCAGTCCTAATTCGGTCGTGGAATGGCTGAGTAGGTGTTGGGAGAGCTTGGTTTGGCTTGAGGTGGGCTCGAATTGGCCGATTTCAACTCGGTCAAAATAGGACAGCTTCAGTCCGCTGGAGCTGCTTAACTGTTTGATCACACCAGAACTTCTTTGGCGACTCTCAGGACAAACGGATGCCACCACCATGTAGCTAACTTCTCCCTATATATAATGAACCCAACCTCGCCTTCTTTGGCTCAGAATTGACCCTTTATCGGAGCTCTAGTTCGAGCTTCATCGGAAAACTAAGCAACTGAGAGAGAGTGAGCTTTTCAGGTGTGGAGAGGACGACTAGAGAGGGGCTCTTTATATAGGGAGCTCGGGGACCCGTTGGCCATCCGTTTGGCATTTTTATGATACGCATTGAAGATCTGAAACGTACCAAATGGAAACATTTCTTTTTCATCGGCGCTGCTTCAATTTTTCGGCAAGTGAACAGTGATGTCATCCTGAGGAAGAAGATGACAAAGCTTAAACCGGCCGGTTCACCCCTCATTCGACCGAGTTTTTCAAATCTAAAAATTTCTAAATTCATCTAAATTCATTCTCTATCTAATGGACTCAAATCTCCCATTTGAATTATTTAAGCCACCTTAAAAAATGAATTGAGGATTCAGTTCAATAGTGATTCAAACTGGTCCGAACCGGTTCAGATCTGGTTCACCTAAATCGGTTTGGTTTTCATCCTCAATTCCTTCACAAGTCCATTTCCATGTCTTTTGTGACTCCTTGGGTCACTTAGTCCATAAAATTCCCAGTTTACCACCTCTTAATCGATTTCGGTTCATAAACCAGCTTGGTTCTTAAACCGGTTTAATTCGGTTCGGGTCCGGTTCACCCGAACCGATCTGGTTTTTCTCTCCCACATTGTTCTAAGGTTCCTTCCCAAGGATTATAAATCACAAGAAATCCATAAACTTCTTGGTTAACTCATTCTCTATCGGTTCCGATTGATGAATCAACTTGGTTCATAAACGGGTTCTATCCAGTTCAGACTCGGTTCTCTTGAACTACTTTGGTCTTTCTTCCTCATATCATCCTAGGGTTCTTTTCCCAAGTTTATGAATATTTTTTAGTCATATGGGAGTTAGAAATTTTTTAATTTGCTCGTCCCCTAATAGTCGGGCTTGTAGACTGATTCAGTTTAAAGATCACATTGACCAGTTCTTTCCCGGATTTTCTCATTATTAAAGCACGGTGTTTACACTTGACTAGTCAACAGTTCGTTAACTAGTTGGACTGTTGACCGGTCCAGTCCGACCGAGTTCAGTGACCAAAGAGTGAAAATCGGTTGGTTAAGGCTCGATTCGACCGGTTCTCTCAAAATTAAAATTTTCTAAATTTGTCTAAATTCATTTCCTATTCAATGGTGGCATCAATTTCCCAAATTGATCATTTTAAGCCACCACAAAAATTGAATTCGGTTCATGTATGGTTCAAATCGGTTCAATACGGTTCAGTTCAGTTCAAGTTAGGTTCACCTCGAGCCGATCTGATTTTCTCATCCAATTGTTTTTCATAAACCTCCCCCATGATTTATGTGACATTTTGGTCACTTGGGATTTTCCAATTTCCCATTTCAACCCTTCGTTATTGTTATCGATTCATCAAGGTGTTCGATTTTCTCCTCAATTTGACTGGTTCTTTCCCGGTTTCCTTGACTAGCGGATGATGGGTTTCACAACTCTCCCCCTCTTTTTAGGAGTTTTGTCATGCTCCGACCTGGTTTGGTCAGATTCCCGTGAGCAACCCGCCACTCTTCCAATTTATTAAGGGTTTTCCCCTTTCAAATCGTAAGGAGTAAAGCATCATTTATACCTGTACCTTTCCTAGAATAACAATAATTAAAACTAAAATAAATTAAATTTACATACCTATCTTGTAGGTTAAGCTACTGGGATGTCCGTAGGTGGATTTTTCCCTCAATTACCTGAAAAGGGGTAAAGGGAGGGGGTGAGTTTGACAACTCATTGAATGGGTGGTTGAAACATGAGTTTTAGAAAATTGTTGAATTGGAGTGTGCCAGACTCCTTATTTCCTTTAAAAATTGTTTCTTCCTCAATTTCTTGATTTTCAAAACCATTTCTCATCATTAACCACAATCGGTGTGTTTAACACTTAACAGTTGCCCTTCTTCAAGAAGGGATCACACATTCATAGGGTAGCCCATCCATTGCACCCACTTGTGGCGTCAGAGTGAATTTACTGGTCACCTAGATAGAAGCCCATCCACTTCTACCCTATGAATGAGTGGATGTACGTGACATCCAACCCTCAAACCCAAAAAGAAACTCCACGTCTGTATGAGGAAAGAGACCCCATCCCAACCCCACCTCGGTCTCATGCGCATGAAGCTATGTCGAGCTTCCCTGATTGTTGGCACGACAAACTACCCTTATCTCCACTATGTCGTCTAGTAGCCCCTAGGATGCATCACTACCCATCTTGGATGTCTTCATGGCCCTGAACCTTAGTGCATGCACAAAACAATAATTTTCCACATAAACCATTTAATCTTTGGTATCATAGATCCAATGGCCCCAACCTTCAACTCGACCTGCAGCTATTTATTTCAATTGGTCCATCAACTTGTCTTATCGCACTGCCGCCAGTCCATCGAGTATGTGGGTCCTATCTAGGTACCATGGCCAAACACATTATTCATTTAAGTTTTCATGGCTTAATCTCATGTTTGTTTACGAGCTCTTGCTCGTGCCAACAAGCCTTCGACCCACTGTACCAAATTTTCAAAATCGGGCCTTTTAGCCCAATAAGCTCCAAAATCGAGGCCTCTAGCCTATCTGAGCTATTCAAGTTCCCGTCAAGAAGGTCTCCCAAAAAGTAAAAGCAGTGGCACACAATCAGGGGAAAGCAATTCTGACAAAAATAATCCTTTCATTCATCTATCATACCAACTGGTGTGATGACATCTCCATTTACAATCAGTAAACGGCTTTTTCATTTCCTTCTAATAAGCCACCATACCAAGTGGGTATAATATACTTACAACTATTAACTAGTTTTTCCGCATAATTTCCACATCACCCCATCATGGTGTGATGTTAAAATTTCCACATAATAGTGGGTTTTAAGTTATGAGGTACTCATCACTCAACTATGTATAATGTGAAAATTCTCACTCACCCGATAGTGCAGTGAATTACTCTTAAAGTGACTTCGTGTTCCTACACATTATGAACATCCTTTTTTATTATTATTTGGCCTAAACCCTTCATTCATCATGAGAGAATAAAATGCCCAAACTTTTAGTTATTTGCATTTAGGTCCCTAAATTTCTTTAACTTTAGGAGTTTTTAGGTGTGGGAAGGATGAATGAGGAGGAGCTCTTTATATAGGAAGCTCGAGGACTTCTTGGTCGTCTGATTAGCACCTTAATGGAGGTCATTCATTGCCTGAAACTCCCTGGACGGAGACTTTTCATCTTCGTCGACGCTGCTCGAATTTCCAACGAGTGAACAGTGATGTCATCTGAAGGAAGAAGACGAAACTATTCCAAACCTGACCAAACCGATCCGAACTGGGTTCATCGCTTAAATTAACTGGTTCAGGCCTGATTCAACCGAGTTTTTCAAAATTAAAAATTTATAAATTCATCCAAATCCATTCTCTATCCAATGGTAACTTCAATTATCCAATTTGAATTTTCTAAGCCACCTAGAAAAATGAATTTAGAATAGGTTAAATAGTGATTCAAACTGGTTTAGGTCCGGTTCACTTGAACCGGTTCGGTTTTGACCTCCAATTCATCCTAAAGTCTTTTTCCATGAATTTTATGACTCTTTAGGTCACTCAAGATTTGAAATTTTCCCTTTTTATCCTTTCATTATCTATTGTGGTTTGTGAACCAACTTAGTTTTTCTCACCCAGCTTGACCGGTTCTTTCCCCGGTTATCTTACCTTTAAAGGATGGGGTTTACAACTCTTCCCTCCTTTTAGGACTTTTGACCCAAAACTAAATTAACATATTTTCCTCGAGAATAATTTCCCTTCATGTCCACTTGGGGTTTGCTTGACATGCTAACATTTCGTTGGTTCTTTCACTTAGCCCCTTTTAAACACGCACCTAAGGAACTTCTTTTCCTTTCCACTATTTACTCTTTCCACGGAGATTATCATTACTAGACGAGTCTTATCCACTATTCCAAAGGCAAATCTTTTGGTTCACTTCTCCCTCTGCTTAAGGCAAGATTCTTCCTCTTGGGGTTCCTGCCCAGGTCTTCAGAATTGGGAGTTCCAAAATGCCCAATCATTCTCGTGTCTAGTTATTCTCTAGATCGTTGTAACCCTTAACTCAGGGTTCTTTCAAGCATTATGTACTTATTTTCACGGGTTTGGTGTCATCCCCCTTCATCCTATTTCAACCTTTCATCCATCCGTTATTTATTACAACTTCGTTCCCACTTAGGTTTAACCTTGTCATGCTTATTAATTGACTCTTCCTTACTTGAGTCACATTTTTCCTAGGGACTATTGGGCTTACATGTCTCTTATAGCATGACATGTTCCAACATATGTCTCTATCCATCAAATTTCTATAGCACCTTCTTTAAGGTCATTCTCAACTTTCCAACCTTAAAGGGATCGTATAACTTCATCCCTCTTTTCGTCTGGTAGTATTCCTCGACTACCCTTACAGTTATCCAATCATCCTTCATGCCCTTGATGTAATGCCTTTCATAACTGTATTAGTTTTTTTACCCACTCGTCCTTTCCCAACTTCCATATTGCATTTTTCTAGTTCCAATCATTTGGGTTCTCCGATGACTTACGGGCACGTTGGGATTCTTCCCTTTTTACGTCCTTCCTCTTCTCTAATGGCATCCTTTATTTAAGGACTTTCCTTTTCCTTAATTCACTTTTATTTACTCATAACCGTTTCATGATTCAATATTCTGGGTTGATCCCTTTCAGTCTACATGTCTATTGTTTTGTTTAGGGAGTTCCCTTCTTACAATTTCATTCTCTACTATGTCCCTCAAATTAGAGACTTTCATCTTAGGAGCTACATGCTCCACCTTCTTACCCTTTCTTGAAGGTTTCTTCCTTCATTTCCTTACACCTCCTTCTATAATAAGGCCTTTTCACACTTTGAATCCTTCCTCATCTTAAATTCCATTTTATCCCTTATTCCTAATCTGAGGAACTTCAAATTATTAGTCTTATTTCGTCTACTACACCATATGCCCAACCGTCCACTCTTTATGCAAGTGTGGACCACAACCCGTCTTGATATTAGGGCAGTTGTTTCTCGAGTCTTCTTGTCTTTAATGTCCATCATACTGCCCTTTTTAGGGTGTAGTCCTTTCTACTTCCCGGTCTTCCTTAGGGCGTTGTTTATTCTCCTTGACTATCTTGTTGTTATGACTTGCTTCCTTTTGCTATGTTGGTCTGAAACTTCTATTTGACTTCATTGTTTTTTCCAAAGCGAGTCGTACTTTCCATCCTGAGACATCCCATTTGTCATCAAATGCTTGGATGGTCTTGTCTTGTGGAGGAACTCTCTTCTTTACTCCTAAATGGTTGGAAATTTTTTCATAAGGGAGAATTTTCTTCAACTACACTTTGTTATGTTTGCAGTTTTATCGAGATCCTACCTTTAGTCCTTTTTTCTTTCCTGCCACTATGCCACGATCTTGAAGAGTTTCCTCCTGGATGTGATTGAAATTTTGAATAGGAGTTGTGTTTCTAGGGGAAGTGTAACCTACTTTGGAAAAGCATAGTCGTCAAATAGAGATTTCATATGAACCTAGCGGAAGGAAGCAACTAGTAACAACATGATGGTTAAGGAGAATAAATGACGCCCTAAGAAGGACCAGGAAATAATAAGGACTACACCCTAAAGGGTAATAGGATAGACATTAAGGACAAGTAGACTCAAGAGACAACTATCTCAAGATAATTAGACCAGGAGAATAGTAGGGATGAGGCAGTTAATGAACTGACCCTTGGGAAGGTCATAAATTTAAACTCCGACAAAGAAGGGAGAGGTGGAAAGGCCAAACATTTGGAAAATAAGGATGAAGGAAATCCATAAAGAGATCAATGGCCAAGACCGGATTAATGACTAAAGTCAAGCCATGAGAAGGTTAAGTAAGCCTCTCGCATGATGATCAAGTGATCTTGAAACAAGGAGAATTTGAGCTCTCCCTAAAATAAATAGACATGTACTGGGGTACAAGTGGGAATGAGGATGGTGTACAAAAAACATGCCGGCAAGTTTTCAAGAGTAAAGGTAATCAGGAGAGGATGGTATCAAAGGATGTCATTTAAAGTTAGATGCCCTCAAGGGCAGATGAAAAAGGAATTCCAGGAGAAAATGGTAAGAATTCTCCCAAGGAAGGAAACCCTGAGGAGGGATACATGTCCCAACTAAGAGGTAATGGAACTATGTGACGAGGAATGAGGAGATGAACTTGCAAATGAAGTGCATGCTGAGGTGAAAGAACCAAGGGAAGCATACTAGGAGGACCCAAGGTGTAAGTTAAACCCATGAAATGGGTAAGTAGGAAGATAGCATCAAAAGATGTCGTGACAAGTAAGAATGGGTGGACTATCCATAATAAGGAAATAAAGGAAATAACATTCAAGAAACCTTGGGGAAGTAAGCCCTCCAATTAAGAAGTGGTTAAGGGGAACAACCACTAATATCAAGATTGGTTGTGGTCCACACTCAATGGAGCCTAATGAGTGGACGATTGGGCATAGTGTGGAGTACACAAAAAAACCAATAAGAAAGTTGGGAAAAGACGAGTAGGTAAGGAAAATCGACACGGTTATGTAAGACATGACGTCCAAGGTAAATAGGATGATTGGATAACGGTAAAAGTAGTCGAGGAATACTACCAGACGAAAAGAGGGACAAAGTTAAACAATCCCGGAAAGGTTGGAAAGTTGAAAACAACCCTCAAGGAAGTGTTCTAGAATTCTAATGGACAAAGACAAGTTCTAGAACATGTCATGCTGTAAGGGACATGTAAGTCCAATAGTCCCAGGGAAAAATGTGACTCAAGTAAGGAAGAGTCAATTAGTTAAGCATGACAAGGTCAAACAAAAAAAATTGGACCAAAGTTGTAATAAATAATGGATGGAGGAAGGGTCAAAATAGGACAAAAAGATAATAACACCGAAAACAATGAAAACAAGTACATAATGCTCGAAAGAACAGTGAGTTAAGGGTTTCAACAATCAAGGGAACGATTGGGCATTTTGAACTCCCAATCTTAAAATCCTGGGCAAGAACCCTCAAGATTAAGTATCTTGCCCTAAGCACAAGAAAAAGTGAACCTCAGGATATACCTTTGGACTCGTGGGTAAGACATACCTATTTATGATAAACTCCATGGAGTGAGTAAACAATGGAAAGGAAATAAAACTCCTTAAGTGCATGATTTAACGGGGCTAAGTGGAAGAACAACCAAAGTGTTAGCATGTCAAGCAAACCCTGAGTTGACATCAAGGGAAATTATTTCCGATGCAAAGGATGTTGTTTAAGTTTTGGGGATAAAACTCTTAACAGAGGGGAGAGTTGTAAACCCCATCCGTTAAAGATAAAAAAACCAAGAAAAGAACCAGTCAATTCAAAAGAGAAAATCAAGCCAGTTAACGAACCCAAACTGATAAAGAAATGGTAAAATGAGAAATTGACAAATTCCAAGTGACTCAAAGAGTCATAAAATCATGAAAAAGAACCTTGCAACAAATGGGAAGAGAAAACTAGACCGATTCAGAGTGAACCAGACATGAACCCAATTGAACCGGATTGAATCGGTTTGAACCATACATGAACTGAATTCTAAATTCATTTTTTATGGTGGCTTAAAGTGATCAAATTGGGAAATTTAAGCCATCATTCGATGGGAAATGAATTTTGATGAATTTAGAAATTTTTAGATTTGAGAAAACCGGTTGAATCGAGCTCGAACCGACCGATTTTCACCATTGAACTTGGTCGAACAGGACCGGTCCAATTCGGAACAGTGTCATCTTCTTCCTCAGGATGACAACAATGTTCATTAATGTAGAAAATGTATATCTCTGACGAAGATGTAACTGCTTTGATCATGCCATTTTCGGGCAAGGATAAGCTCAACCAAAATGGAAAGTGGTTGGGTAGAGGGTTCCCGAGCTCCCTATATAAAGAGCTCCTCTCTATTTATCCTCCACAAACCTCAAATTGCCATTCTCTCTCAACTACTCCATTTTTTAGCGAAGCTCAAACCATAGCTCCAACTTAGGTAAATTTCTTAGCCTCAAAAGGCAAGGTCGGGTCCTACAAACTCCGGGGGAAGTCAGCTACCTAACAGCAACTTCCTTTTGACCCGAGGACCACCGAAGAAGCGCCAAAGAAATCAAACAATGAAGAAGCTCCGATGGATCGAAGCTGCCCAGTTTTGGCCGAGCTAAATTCAGAAAAAATTCAACCCTCCTACGAACAAACCTAGCCTCACCGACACCCCCACGGCCCTCACATGGCCTCAACAGAGCTGAAAGGTAAGCCAATTTGGCCCTCCTCGGTCATTGCCAATCGGAGTTAGAGAGAGAAAGTGTTAAATTTTACTGATAAAATTCACCTTCAATTGGACATCAATTATAGCAATTCTTGATCCTAGAAATAACCTTAGGACGAGAGCTACCTCCTCAGATCGAGAGCTCGGATTGTCGCACCTCTGACGGTAAGCTTTCTAAGCTTTTTCTCTCTACAAATAGTTTTCCAATGAAGTTCTGTTTGAGCTCAATTCGGACCCAAATGTTACGGTTCAAAGCTCAATTGAATCGTATGGAACTGTTGGAACTGATTCATACCTTCAATTGGAGCAATTAACCCTGATTGAATAGCCAATTTGAAGAAATCAAATTTGGTCAGTTTGAAGGGGATAAATTGGGGAAAATTGGAGATTTTGAAAATTTGAGGGATCTCTATGCAATTTCTCAAAATTGAAGGCCAATTGGCAATGAGAAAGATGTTGGGGGACCAATTGGTCAATTTTTGAAAGATTTGGGGCCAAATTGCTATTTTTGGAAAGTATGGGCAAAATTGTAATTTTTGGAAAAGTGGGGACCAAATTGGAAATTTGGGAAACTTGAGCCCATTTCATAATGTTGAGTAAATTAAGTACCCAAGGAGGATATTGGAAGTACTCAGGACTTAATTTGAGGAAAATTTAGTATTAGAGACCTAAAGTTAAGGAAAATGAAATTTAGGGACCTAAGTGCAGTAAACCAGCAATTTTGAGCCTAGTCACTCATACGTGAGAAAACAACAGCTATCATACCAAACCTCAATTGATAAGGATGCCCAAATCGTGTAGGGACATGAGAGACCGGAACGCCAACAAGGAAAAGCTAGCGTGGACTTGGGAAACCAATTGGGGACGAACACGTCACAGTCATTGGATGAGTGGGAATTTTCTAATGTCATATCCGATTAGGTGATGAGCACGTTTTGAACCATAAATCCACTGTGAGTGGGCTTAATTATACATTATACCCGGTTGGGATGGTGAGCACTTTAGAAATAAAAAATCACTTGTGAGTGGGATTATTTCACATCATACCCGGTTGGTATGATAGGAAAGGAGAAACTCACTTATCGGTTGTAAGCGGAGATATCTTCACACTCAGTTGGTGTGATGAGATAAAAATAAATTTTGTCAGAAGTATTCTCCCCTAACTGTGTGCCAATGCTTAAAATATTTGAGATATCTTCTTGACGGGAGCTAAAACAACTCAGATAGGCCAGTGGCCTTAGTTTTTGAACTTTTGGGGCTAAATGCCTGGTTTTTGGAAAAACGTGTGTAGTGGGCCCAAGGCTAGAGGGCACAAGCAGGAGCTCATAAACAAATTGATTATAAAGAGCCATGAAATTTTCTAATGAACTTGATTGTGTGATTTCACCACGGTACTAAGTCAGTTCCGACAATGTTCAATGGACTGGCGACAGTGCATCAGGACTAGATCGACGAACCGGCCTAGACAAACAATTGTAGGTCGGGTTGGGTGTCAGGGCCTTTGGACAGTTGGCACCAAAGATAATGGCTTTATGTGGAAAAACTTTTGTTTGTGCATGCACTTATGGTACGGGACCATCTAGACACCCTAGGGGTAGTGGTGGGTCTCAAGGGCTGTTGGACGACATGTGGGGGCGATAAGGGTAGTTTGTCGTGTCAATCATTCATGAAGCTCTATGAGCTTATTGCGCATGAGACTGGGGTGAGGTTAGGATGAGGTCCCCGTCCTCATACGGACACGAAGTGGTATTTAGGTTTGAGGGTGGAACGTTTGGTGTTTCACTCAGACCGAGGATAGAAGTGGATGGGCTTCTATCTTGGTGGATAGTAAAGACGTTCCGAGCCATAAGTAGGTGCAGTGGGCGGGCTGCACCTACGAATGTGTGGACCCTTCCTGATGAAGGGCGTGTGTTTATTTGTTAAATGCCTCTCAAGGCAAGGGGATGAGCTAAGAGAGCTAAACACACCTAATATGGTAATGGGAAAAAGGTTTTGAAATTCGAACTATGAGTAAATCCTTTTTAAAGTAAATGATAACCTTAGCACGGTTTGGATTAATCTTTTTTTTTAAACTCACTCGCAACATCCGCTCACTGAGTTGTAGAACTCACCCACTTCATTTTACCACTTTTCAGGTAAACGAGTGAAAACCAAACTTATAGACATCCATGTAAGACAGGTATGTCCATTTTAAGATATTCAGTTTTTTATAATAATATTCCATGAAAGATAGAAAATAAGGATACCTTACTACTCGCGGTTTAGAAAAGTGTGAAATCTTTTATGGATCAAATGTAGTGGCAGGTTGCTCAGAAGAATCCGACCAAACCGGGTCAGGCATGACATGACATGTGTTTGTTTGAGGTGTGAAACAAAATTTGGTATGTTCACTAATGTAAACCCCCTACAATTTGGGCGATACCTACCCTAAGGTTAATGAGATAAGCTAATAAACAACAAAAAATCTAATTACTAAGGATAAGACAAGTAGGGGCTTGCTTATCATAAAACTTTTCACAAATAGGGAAACATGTTGTGTAAAAATATGTTCACTGAATTGTCGAACTTACCCACTTTTATCCCATTTTAGGAAGCGCACATACCAAAAAGAGAAATGGAAGCAGTAAGGAAAGATTTCCTCAAAAAGGTAAAAGTTATTAAAATGATTTATTTATTTTATTTATGGAAAACATGTATATCTATACGCATTTACCTTTACTATACCAAGTTTATAGAAATACTATTCTAGTACGGGAAAGTGTGACGGGTTATTCATAGTTAATTGAACAAACCGGGTCGGGATGTAACTACATCCCTATTTCTTTTATCAACTTTTTCACATCCATAACCTAGCTCAAATCCACAAATGATTCTTCACCTACATGGGGAAGGAAGAATTGGATGATCAAGGGTATGCTGTAGGGATCTCAATTATTATTTTTCATCATAGCATGTCCATGCCTTTACAATTAGAATTATGGGCGGCAAAAAATTTGGTTTGGATCGAGGTCCAATCGAACATGAGTTCAAATGAAGGACCAAAATATCATTCTGGAAGTTCTGCAATCACCTGTTAAAAAAGATGACATCTTTTATGAGTGGAGGTGTATATGAAAGAAGGAGAATTTAAGGCTAAATTACAAGGTTCAATTGATTCGAAGACAAGATCAAGGTTCATCATTGTGCTCCATCTTATCAGTTCACATGCCAAATACGTACATCATTATCAACCGACAAGAATGCATTTTTTTCTTTACCGAATGTCTTAAAATGGCAACCTTTGTCTGTTATATTACTTGCTTACCTTACATTGAAGACCTTCAAATGGTATATTCAAGACTGATGCCACAACTCTTGCAGTGTGAGTGGTTCTAGAAAATGGGGAATAGTAGATTCGGACTTTCTCTATTAGTAAGTTATTCTCCTTCAGCTCCTATTAAGTTCAACTATGTCAGCATGCATTGTTCATAATCACTGTAGATTAGAAATTGCTCAGCATATAAAAATGAATAGCAAAAGATGGAAATCTACACAGGGTGGATTACTCAAGAAATTTCCATGTTCACTCATCAAGGATATCCAATCCACGGATAATCTCAATCACAGTAGTAATCACAGTAGTACGTGAGAAGAATCAGCTCAAGTACCAACACATTTGTATAGAACCTCGGTGTACCAAGTGTAAGAAAATAATATCTTCATAGCCCCATAAAACTCGGACCAAAATCTGTGTATAGAAGCATCATTAGTTTTCTCTCATGTGACAACAGACGAGACGAATGAATGAGGACGATTGAGATGCATTCAAATGATATAATCCAAAATTATGTTCAGAATCTGCTACCTTTTGAAAGGCGTTCCATTTTCCTAAAGTACAATAAGCTATAAAATGATGAAGGCCAGGCCAGAGTGAGACGTTCCAAGACAACCTACAATAACATCAATTCTTCACTAACACTGTATTTGTACTTCAGGCGTAAAATTTTACGTCATATCAGATCTCACCGAGTTCAGTGACCACGGCGAGATCTGATACACCGAGTTCGGTGAGAGGGGACGGGAGGGAATGGGATAGACCCAAATTACCATATACAGAAACTGAAGGGATAATTTATATGCATGTTCTCTACTGTCTCCCACAACATAAAAAGTCTGAACATCATCATGTTATAATGAATAAGATAAAAGTTAGACAAACGGTGAACAAATTGACACTAGTTGCGTATAGAGTCGCCATTGGATCACTAGATGAACGACTAATCTAAGTGGCATCATGAAGAATTCCATCTGAATCGGATCAAAACCCAAATAGTATTATTCCATACTAAGCGCTAGACAAAGCTCAAAATGGTTTCTTAAATGAAAACCAGGATGCTAGCATGGAATGAGAAGAAGAGTTGCAGAAGCTAAAAATTGGAGCTTGAAAAGATGAAATTGGTCATGGAGGAGGAGGCCCTTCTCATTTGGAATGCTCTTGCCCGTGCCTCAGTACCCAGTACCTGTTCCGTAGAAACGGAGCCATCTCCATCGGCTGCCAGCTCTCGTAGATCAATCTCTTCTCTGAAGAGTATCTTGTCCTTTCTCCTCTCAGATGCGGCGAACTGCGAAGGCACGTTGGCATCGATGAATGTTTCTTAAAATTGTAATCCAGTCCCATAATCATCTTTGTATTTCCATTTCCAACTATTCAAATTATTACCAACCATTAAATTCAACTAAATAGTTGATTTTATACATAATTTTAGATAGTAAAAATACACGCACATGAACTCGGAGTGGGAGCCTTGTTTTTTTTCGTTTTTGTTTACTCTTTTTTTCTAGATGCCAAAGACAACCTCATTTATAATTTTCGTGATTGCACAATCCGGAACGGACACGCATTCCAAAGACAGCTTAATGAAAACATGTCATTTCCACGTCACTCTCTCCATGCAATTTCGCATTGTTTTCGTGCAAAAAAAGAACTTGTAATGGCGTGTCATGCCAAAATACACGCGCGAGAGCCCAGAAGCTCCTAGTTTGCCTCGAGTGTTCTTGATTTTTTTTCCAAAGTTATTTTTTTAAGGAAATTGGCCGTAGAGAACCGGGCCTTCGTATATTATGAAAAAACTAGTGTTAAAGTATTAAATCATAAATATGATAATAGTAGGAGTTCAGTATTTTTCAAAAGGTCGATGCGCTCTATTAATTAGATTAAAGAATCATTATAGCATATCTAGAAATAATAAACTAAATAAAATTCGAATTTAAGATTTAGAACCTACTAAATTATATTAAGAGTTTAATCTAATGGAGAGATTTATTGAAAATTGGAGATATTTATTTTCAGGGATAAATAGAGATAATGTGTGGTTATTTAATATAATTAAGAAATAATATAATACAATATTATTTTATTAAAAATTATTATACTTTCCAAATTACTATAAAATGAAATAGTGAGAGAATATAGTTATACATTCTATCACCTTGTGCTCAACGACACGCGTACCGGTTCAATATAATACTTGACTAAAAACTAGATCCAATCAAATAGGAACGAGTCAACTAAATTGTTACTCGAACAATTTGAGTAAAGCGGGTTAATCGGGATCTAATATTATTGAGTAGAAAAAATGTAAATAATACATATTAGATAATAAATAATTTTAATTAGAATATATAATAATTACATATTATAAATCTGACTGTTATTAATTAATTATATATTAACTTAGCATCATTATTGAATTTTAATATACAATCGAGTCAAATGAAATAAAAATTCACCTTGAATTGACTTCCATTCTTCGATGGATGGCATAGATATGGGTCTGGACGATATGGATTTGTCTGACACGTCACACAGGTTAGACAAAATATTCTGTGTATAAGTAATTATAAAAATAAATTTATTTTATTCTATTATATGATATGAGATAACATGTAGAATTTCTTAATTATATAATGAAATTAAATATATATATACTTTTTATTGAATACAAGTTTTAATTTAAATATTGAGGAATAAATAATTGAGAAATTACTAGATTATACTAAACTATTGCTTGTCCCAAGTATTTTGGATAAGATTAACTTTTTACTCCAATAAACTAGGTATGTGAATAACACCTTTTTAATTCAAGAAAAACTCACTATATAAAATATTATTTATCTTTTTAATATTCAGATGAAGCTTCCTTAAAACTTTCCTTAAATCTCATATAAGTGCTTTTTTTTTTTAATTCTTTTCTATTTACCTGAAACTGACTGCCGTAGCCTTCCTTCCTCGAAGCCTATTATCTCATTTCAAGCAACTCTCCAATTTCTCCTTTCATCTCTATACCTCGATTATCTCACAGACCCCGTCTCTTTCCTCTGCAACATCCAGTGAAAAGAAGATGGAGAAGGCGATCGACCGTCAGAAAATCCTCCTCCAGCACCTCCGGCCTTGTTCCTCCGCCTATTCTACCGAATCTCCCCTTTCCGTGAGTCTCCCTTTCCAGACTGAACGATCATATCCTTTTTTTTTCGTCATGAAGTTTGGGTCAATCGTGGTATTTTGAGTTCTTCTTGAAGACGCTCTGATTTCCTCACGGGGATTTGACGCTGCCCTTTGCAGCTCAGTTTCGTTCACTTTGAGATTGATTGGAACAGATCGAACCAATAGGATGATTGGTTTTCCTATCAAGGATGATCCCGTCGACATGATGTTGGTTCACTCTTCGTTCCTTTGAGGAGAGATGTATCGTGTATAGCGTGTTTTCCCAATTCTGTAGTTTTGTGGGCCAATTAAGCTGCAGTTTCTTATTTATGATTTTTATTCGGCCAATTTTATGATTTGATCAGAGAACCTTCTGTTTTACATCGATATCAGAGAAATTTACCTTTTTACTAAAAACGAGGAAAATGGTTTTGGGTGATAGCCGCTCAGCTGTCTGCCATAAACTAGAAACATCAATGAATTTTGAGTCTATGATTTTGCGATTTAACTCACCTTTAATTTGCCTCTATGTTATATTCGATAGAGTGTTCACTTGAGAGACAATTATGCCGGTCATAAATGCAGATAGATGCCACTGTACTAGATTTTTACTATTTTAGGTAATTACTACTACACTATGTTCTGCTGATGGGCTATATCTCTGCCACTTTGAAACAGGCATCTGCATGTTTGGCCGGTGATAGTGCTGCCTATCATAGGTCTTCTGTCTTTGGAGATGATGTAGTAATTGTGGCGTAAGTCACTTGCTCTTATGCTCTGATCACTTTATTGCCAATAATTTTATTTAGGTTTCCTCAATTTTTGGGTCATGCTTGTCCAGGGCATATCGCACAGCACTTTGTAGGTCCAAAAGAGGTGGATTCAAGGACACCTACGCTGATGATCTGCTTGCTCCTGTGCTGAAGGCAAATTTTTTTACCTCTCTACTCTTGATTCTTGCTTGATTAGTGACTGGATGAGGAGCTGGTGGAATGCTTTTTTTTTTCCTTTTTTTTGTTGAAAATTATAGTTATCTTTCGACTTCATCTATTTTGGATAGTCGATACTAATCCAGAAGCTTTTCTGGTGACGAGCTTAAATACAGGCTCTGCTCGAGAAAACAAATTTGAATCCAAGTGAAGTCGGGGATATTGTTGTAGGAACTGTGTTGGCACCTGGATCACAAAGGGCGAGTGAATGCAGGATGGCAGCATTCTATGCTGGATTTCCTGGTATATTGTTCACATAAGTTGTGTTGTATCTTCCCATGATATTCATGTTCTCTGAATATTTCTTCCTTAGATGCTTTTGTTCTGTATTTTCTGCTTAAGTTGATGTCTTGTCATAACCAGTTCTTGTTATTTGACTTTTTCAGAAACTGTGCCTGTGAGGACAGTGAACAGACAATGTTCCTCTGGTCTCCAGGCTGTTGCTGATGTAGCTGCAGCTATTAAAGCCGGGTTTTATGATATTGGTATATCCCTTCTTTTCTGAAAGAGCTCTCAGGTGTTCCACAGGAATATTTTCAACTGATATTATTACTTTTGGAAATAGGCATTGGAGCGGGGCTTGAGTCCATGACTGTCAATCCAATGGCTTGGGAGGGATCAGTCAATCCAAAAGTACTATAACCCTCTATATGCAGCGTATTCATGTCTTTCTGCCTTTTTTTACATATTTTCATTCCTTTCTCTTATGAATCCAGGTAAAAGATTTTGCCCAAGCCCAAGATTGCCTTCTCCCAATGGGTGTTACTTCTGAAAATGTAGCACATCGGTTTGGTGTAACAAGGCAAGAGCAGGATCAAGCTGCAGTAAGTATAACATTTTCCCTGCTCATTTTGCATGGTGTTTCCTTATGATAGAGTACTGATACCTTGAGATTTTTGGACAGGTTGAGTCTCATAGGAAGGCTGCAGCAGCTACAGCTGCTGGCAGGTTTAAGGATGAAATTATTCCTGTGGCAACGAAGGTAACTTTAAGTCTAGCATAGTTTCTGTAGATATTTTGCATCTCCTTTCATAATATTTGTTTTTTTTTTGGTGCTTTTTTGTGCCTTTGTCATTTTTTTAAAGTATTGCTAGAGATAGTGATTGCATACTCATGGCTATAATTTCTTAACAGATTGTTGATCCAAAAACTGGTGATGAGAAACCAGTGACAATTGTTGTGGATGATGGTATTCGGCCGAACACAACAACATCTGACCTTGCAAAACTCAAGCCAGTCTTTAAAAAGGATGGCACCACCACAGCTGGTAACTCCTAAAGAATATAAAGTTTTTGCAACATGCTTTTTTGGATATGTAGACGAGTAGATTGTACTATGTTTTTGTGCAGGAAATTCTAGTCAAGTGAGTGATGGTGCTGGAGCTGTTCTCCTTATGAGAAAGAGTGTTGCAATGCGCAAGGGACTTCCTATTCTTGGTGTCTTTAGGTAAATCGGAATTCTTACTCCCAATATTAGTTTTTGCATACTTATTATTTCAAACTGTCTTCATATGATGTATTTACCATCCATTTTGAATTACTCCAATTTTGTCCATGTTTTCTGAGTGCAACCATCCAATAATTTTCAAATACTGCTACTTCATAGTAAATTAATTGTCCCTTTTAATTTGGAAGATGACATAAATTCATCACCATCCTTGGATCTTTATATTTTCCGGCTGCTAATTTTCTAGAAATATGTGATTACTTTGTCCTTCCTCTTATTTTTTTGAAAATTGTGTTCCTCCATTATCAATCATTGGAGATTGAAGAATGGTATTTCTAACATAGGTTTATCAAAATTGAATGGAGTATAATTCAATATATGGACAATATAAGAAAATTTGATTTGGCATTTTGGTGACTTTCATATTAATCTTTTCTTGTTTATAAAATATTACTAAGCATTTTGTTCTTGCTACTTTGAAAGGATGTTATATTATCAAGTCTTTCAATGTATATGTGTATTGAGCTACATATATCAACATATTAATGAATTACGGGAGACAAAAGGTGATTTGAGTGATCTATAGATAGATGATGATCCCTGCTCTAGATGATTCTTCCAATTTGAATTGAACTCTCTCATTTAATTTCATATTCAATGAGTATTTTCAATATTATACAATAATAGAGGTGGAAAAATGATGAATATGGAACAATGCAGGACTTTTGCTGCTGTTGGTGTTGATCCTGCCATTATGGGTGTTGGCCCAGCTGTTGCTATTCCTGCAGCTGTCAAGTCTGCTGGACTTGAACTTGATGATGTAGATCTTTTTGAGATAAATGAGGTAATTCTAATTATTGTTATGGTAATGATACAACTCATATCATGAAAAATATTTCATTAACCATGTTTTTATGTGCAGGCTTTTGCATCTCAATTTGTGTATTGCCGCAACAAGCTAGGGCTTGACCCTGAAAGGATCAATGTCAATGGAGGTGCTATGGCTATTGGACATCCTCTGGGAGCAACAGGTAATGCTATTTATCAATTTTTATGAATCCATTTATCTTTTCAATTTTGTTCTTATGATGAATTTCTCAGTGTTCAAAGAGTCATTTACTTTCCCACTTTTCATATATTTTTGTTTCTCACGAGTGAGTGGTAACAACATAATGGGGAAAGTGTTTTGTTACACTTTCTTGTCCATTTGAAGGGCCTTTCAGAGTCTTATTCATATCTTCTTTGGCCAAATTAAATATCTAAAATTCGGATCTTAAAGTCCCTCGGGGTTGGACCTCGTAGTATGTACATGATATTTTGATATCAACTAATTTATGCCATTGCTATTGCATCTGTTGGGGTCTAATCCATTAATTTAATTGCAGGGGCTCGATGTGTTGCTACTTTGTTGCATGAGATGAAGCGCAGAGGGAAAGACTGTCGTTTTGGAGTTGTATCAATGTGCATAGGTTTGTTTCTTGGTTCTCCAGAGTCTCTGGCAAGACTATATTTCCTATATATGAAACTAAAACTATATTATCTACTAAATTGTTATTTCTTCTCCTACACCTGATTGCACCCATTTCCATCATCTCGTATATGCCCTGTTAAAGCATCATCATCTTCAACATGCATACGTACTATAAGGACATATCACGATTGCATGTTCTGATGGACAGATCCAGTAGCCCAATTAGCAAAGGACTTTAATGGTTCAATTTTAGGATCTGCTGATACACCCTGCTCAATCCCTTGAACCTGTTAGGAAAGTGGTGCTCATGATTTGAAGAAGTAATAAACGAAATTGTTGTATCATTCTTATTACTGCAGGAACTGGCATGGGGGCAGCAGCAGTTTTTGAGAGAGGAGATGCAGCTGATGATCTCTGCAATGCCAGGAAAGTGGAGAGCAGCAATATATTATTGTCAAAGGACGCCAAGTAGAATATTCATCTGTCTTGTTCTCACCTCTTGGATCATCCATCAAATAATTCTATGAAGGAAACTGTCTATGTGATAATAAATTAAGAAACCTGAACAAGGTTTGATGAATTCTTTCCTTAAAGCATGCTTTCTTTTTGCAGCCCTCTTATGATCAGTCTGTCTATTCATGTGCTTCTATGGATGACTCAGTTATATAATCTCTGCACTTGAAGTTCATGAGCATGAATCTATCCTGCTTTCAAATTGTGTTTTAGTTAATAATAGCTCAGTGAGAAAATGATCAAAGAAGTTTTTTCACTGTATCCTTGAGATGTACGAAAACATTATATTTAACCAATATTATTAAATA
This sequence comes from Trapa bicornis, assembly GCA_030064425.1. Lineage (NCBI taxonomy): Eukaryota > Viridiplantae > Streptophyta > Magnoliopsida > Myrtales > Lythraceae > Trapa > Trapa bicornis. Next base: position 10,489,863 of record CM057753.1, on the reverse strand, counting down.
AATTTATAAGGAAATTTGTAATTAATCACACAATATTTTAAATTTATACAACCATTTATAAATAATCACAATTTTTTAGTATTACAATTCTACTAGAGAGTTCCGGCCACTGGAATTTACCTACTTAAAAGTGGTGATTTTAGATTATTAATTATATATTAAATATTATTATTATTTTGTAAAATAACTCAAAAAATTTTAAGTGAATTTATTATTATTATTTTTTTCTAAGCGATTTATATCAATTATATTATATATATATTTATTATTTTTATATTATTACTATTATTATTTTAATTAATTAATATATTTGTTTTATTGTATTTTTTAACATATTCTTATTATTTATTTTATTATTTTATATTTTTAACCAATATTTGTTATATTGATGACCATCCTTATTATTTTACTATTTATTTTTCTCTTTTTTGAAAGCGATTCCTCACCTATGCTTGTTGTACTTCTATTCCTTCTTGCGCTTCACATTTCTCTTCTTTTTTCATTTCTTTCTTTTCCATTTCTTTCTTTTCCCTTTCTTTTTAAATATTATGGATTCGGAAGGTTATAGGCAAGGAAGGAGAGAAACAAACCCTTAGTATCAGGAACTTACTCCTGAAATGAATTTTTACTGCTGAATTACTTTATTTTCCAACATCTTGTATAATTACAAGGGAAGTCCATCAAACATCGTACTATCTTCTGTCGGATACCTCCGAGGTGATCATTCTTACTTTCATTTATTATTATTACTAATATTTTATTAATTATATTTTTTATATATGTCATTAATATTAATAGCGTGCCTTTATTATTATTATTAACACTTTTATTATTAATGATGTTATCAATTTATTGTTTAATTTATAATGTTATTTATTATTATGTAATATTTTATCATTAAATATTATTATTTCATTTGTATTATTTGCTTATTATTATTATTTTCATTTTCAATAATTAATTAATTATTTTAATTTTTTTTGTTATTGTCATTATTGTTATTTTTTTTCATTATTATGATGTTATCATTTTATTTATTTTAATAATATTATTATTTATCAACTTATATATTTTTTATTATTTTATTACTATGTAATATTATTTATTGTCATTTTAATAATATTATTATATATTGTTCTTATTATCTAATTTTTTTTTGTTTATTAATATTATTATTATTTTTCATTTAGCAATAATTAGTTTTATATTTTGTTGTTATTGTTAGCCTACAAAAATTTAAAGTTATTTGTTATCATTTATTATAATGATATCATTATTTTATTATCTTAACATTATTATTGATTAAACTCTCTTTTTATTATCGTTATTATTAGGTAAAGTCATTAAATTTTTTATTATTTTCATTATATTTTTTATATATTTATTTTTTTATGTATATTTAGTTTATTAATATATTTATTTATTTTTTTATTGTTATTGTATTATTATTAATAATTTTATTTTCTTTAGTTAGTTTTGTTATTATCATTATTATAATATGGAGTTAATGAATATTATTATTATTATTTTAGATTCCTTGCATATGGTTTTTTTGTTTGAGCTCAACCATTGCAACAACTTTTATAGCCTTTTTAACTTCCATCCGTGCTAAAGCATAACTCATTAGGTGTGTGATATGCTCATTTTTATTGATATTATATTTATAAATCAGTATTGAATTAATAGTTTTTCGCACCCAAACTTTCAGGTTGATCAAACCTACCCAGTATTTGGTAACGTCTTCTCCTACTTATTATTATTTATTAATTTGAGTTTCTTACATTTTGTTGTTTGCTGTTTATTATGCCCGTAAATTCGCCAATATCTAAGTATTCGTTAATTTGAGCTCGTATTATCTCATGATTCACCCTTATCATACTTGAAAATCTTTCCGCATTCATCAATTTTTGGACAAAAATGGGACATTTTAAGTATTTTTGACTTTTTGTAGATCGAGATCATGTGTACAAACTTGTGAAATAGTCAACTACACAATCCTACTACCCTCCATACTTATTATTACCTCTTCCAGCCAAAATCCGCCTTTGCATTATTTTACCAAAACTTTTTGATCAAACTTGGATCAACACTATTCCAACCATGGCCGGTTGAATAGTGATCGTATGGATATAGTAAAGATAATGCGAGATCTAGATGTGATTTTTGGAAGAGTAATTAAATTTATTTTAAAAAGATAAAAATTGAGTGACCGAAATATAATTTTTAAAAAGTTTAGGAACTTATTTGTAATTTTTATTAAAATATGGACTTGAATGAGGTTTTTTAGAAGGGTAAAGACCTAGAGTAAATATGAAAAATATTTAAAAAGTTTAAATGATAGCTTAAATTTAAATAAGCACCAGAGGGTAACTTTTTGAAAAAGGACCAAATTGAAATTATTAAGAGTCGTAGGACTAAAATATAATTCGTGAGAAGTTATGAGTCATTTAAGAAGTTAAGAAACGTTAGAAGAGTTAGGGAAAAATATTTATGTATGAAATCTAAGTGCAAAATAAGTAATTAGGAAGAATAATGATTAAAATGTAATTTTGGAAAAATTAACTATTAATATATCATAAATGAAAAATATAAGAACCTTAGTAAAAAAGGGTGAAAAAATGACTTAAAACTATGGGTGGGAAAAAACTTAGAATAAAATGAATAATATTGGAAATTTAGGAGTATTAGTAAGGATAGTAAAACGTGTTCTCAACACAAAATTTGGGCAAATTTGATCATAAAGGGGCAAAATCATAATTTTAGAAAGTTACATGACAGTATTAAAATTACTATTTATAACCTAGTCTGATATATTATTTATCATTTGGTTAATTATAGTATAAAATGTTATAAGTGGTACGAGCGAACTTCTCTATCAAGTAGAGATATTTGGAAAACACATAAGAACGAACGCATTTCGAATACTTAGGTGAATAGTTTTATAAACGATGAGTTATATTGGATAGATCATGATTACTATCAACACCCATTTGCTTACATCGAAACGTGACTAGAAAACTATGGTAAGAGAACTAGATTTTACGAGAAATATAAAATACACAACTTTAACGACAAAAGCAAAGTGTCATATCTTTCGTCACACTAAGAAATTTCACTCTTATAATTCTAAATGAGAAATGAGAATAAACCATACATATAGTAATGATAGAGGCATACAGATTGGTTGGATAACTCACCAAGTCGCCAAAATTAACAAAGAAATATATGTCTACTTGATAAATGATTTTGTTTTGAAAGTATGATAGTGGGGTCGGTTATATATCATACCACATACTTAAATTTCTTTAAGAGCCATTATGTTAGTATTTTCCTATCCACTTTCCATACATTGTATGGGCGGACGAGTGATGGCACTAGCATGACACCTAATGATAGAGGTGGTGTTGAGCGTACATGAAAACTAAAAGTGGAGATACAAGGGTACCAAAATGTCTCAGGACCAAGGGAGGATCGAAGAATACAGGATGTTAGATGACACATTATCAATATTCATATGAGAGGGCAGTCATCTTGATATGTTCCATGAATGTATACGGATTACGTACGCACATACACCTCACAACCCGGGGTTCACATACAGTGAGACTCCAAGGTTTTATATATGCACTCAATCAGAAAGGTTATGAAAAGGGAGATGAACTCTCGGGTTTTGTAAAAATAAGGTGTGTGGGGGAAGGTCATATAAGAATACCGTTTTTTAAGTGCAGATTACATACACACTTAACCTCATGGACTAGAGTTTTGTATGGGCAAAACTCTAGGATTTATATTTATGTATACAATTGCTAAGATTATGAGAAAGGAGATGAACTCCTGAAACTTTTGTGAAAACAAGAATAGACAATGATAAGCTAAATTAAAAACTAAGCTAAAATATTATAACAAATAAACAAACAAATAGGAACCAAGTCGTAAGCAATATCGTGACTCGACATCGGTAAACTCATTCATTAAGCTGTGAGCTTGTCCCCCACCCCTAACTATATTCAGGAATATATGAAGGAGTTCGGAGATTGTATACAACCGCGACTCCTATTACCACGTGTCATGCCTCGACTTGGTCTAGTCGGAGTTTTGTGATCAACCCGCCACCCTTCCTCGTACTAATTTAGTATTTCTACCAAATAGTCCAAAGAAGATGAAGGCGTCAAAGTGTACCTATTTTCCATAACAAAGTTTACAAAACAACTAAATAAAAGTTACCTGCTTACGGTACCTTTGATTTTCTCCTCTACCCTCTGCTTGTCGTGGCGAGTTGGTTTTCCTAAAAAAAGATTTAATGGGAGGGGTGAGTTTCTACAACTCAGTGAGTGGGGGTTGAGAAGTTAGTTTTCAAGATAATTAGTTGATCAAAACATTTTATGCATTTTGTTTATTGTAATATGAATTCATCACTTATTGAGCCCTTCCCCTTGCTTAGGATGCGTTTTAGCAAGCATTCACACGCCCTTTCTATCATAGAAAGGGAACACACGTTCGCAGAATAGTTCCCGACTATTCCACTTGTGGACCGTAGCGCATTTACCGTCCACCCGAGTTTGAGTGGACATCAATAGTCCGGCCTTCAAACCCTAATCATGTCCACTTGGTGGGACGAGACCTTATTTCCCCTCTGACCTTAGTCTTAGTGCACAAGAAGCTATTTGAGCTTCTCGGCATACTGGATGGCAAACCGCCCTTATGCACCCTTGGGTCGTTCAGTAGCCCTTGGGACTCATCGGCTAACTCTCTTGGGCATCTAGATGCTCCTAGAATCCTCATGCATGCACAACAACAGTTTTGATTTATCAACCATGATATTTGGTGCTAACGGCCCCAACACTCGACCTGGTCTGGGTCCACTACCACTAGCCCATCGAGTCTTGTGAGTTCTCTCTTGGCCCCGTGGCAAGTCACACAGTAATTCCAGTTTCATGAGAGTTTTCATGATTCTTAAAATTCACGTTTGTCTACGGGTCCATCCCATGCACACTAGCCTTGGGTCCACTTAACGAGTTTTCCAAATCTAGGCCTTTGACCCTATCATTTTTAAATCCGAGGCCTCATACCTATTGGAGCAATTCTAGCTCCCATTAGGAACATCCCCCAAAATGTTTAAGTAGTTTCACGCAGTCAAGGGAAACCATTCCTAGAAAAATGATTTTTCAAACCTAAAAACGGTTCTAATCACCTCCAACCGGGTATGATGCCGAAAATCCCACTCACCCGGTACAGTGACGTGGCCGATCGGGTGAGATCTTGATTTGTGGTGCTCTCCCTTGCACCGGTACTTGAACAATCAACTCCTGCATGGTTCGAGTACCCTTATCAAGAGAATCGACATAATGGACTTCATAGTTTTGGTTATTTGCGCATTTGTCCTCACACTATATCTTAATTGCATTTAGGTCCCTCAATGTTTATAACCTTACATTTGGGTCCACAAGTTTTCATTTAATCTCAATTAAGTCCCTAGGACTTCCAATTATTCCTCATGGATCCTTAACTTTTCCAAAATTATCAATTGGTTCTCAAATTTTCCAAAATTGCCAATTGGTCCTTGAATTTTCAAAAATTGTCAATTGACCCTCCATTTCATCTAATTGCTCAATCAGGTCCCAATTGGAAGTTAATTTCATGAAAATACCTCAATTTTCCTTAAATTACAATTCGCCCCCTAATTTTCCAAAAATCCCCAAATTACCTAATTTCTCAAAAATTGTAATTTGGTCCCTGAATCACAATTTCGTTCAATTGACCACCAAAACTTGGTTAATTGCCCTCATTCTTGATTCAAATCATCTTATCTATATTTTTCTCATCATTTCAAGCTTTAAACCGCTCGATTTGGCTCAGAAATGAGCTCAAATGGGGCTTCGCTAGAAAATTCAGTATATATAGAGAAAACTTTGATATATTACCAGTGAGGGTTCAACAACCGAATCTCTTGCTTTCTTTGAATTGCACTCCTCTCAGGGATCCTCCTTGTATCAAGTCGTGCCTCAATTAGTGGCATGAGCAGTGTGAATTTCTTACTTTAACATTTTACATAAACGTGCCATAAATAGTATTTTTCGGTGAAGGGGCAGCAGAGGGGCTTACCCTATTAGCTCTAGGGAAGGTCAGGGCACCTCTAGGTGGCATTTGGGGGGCTTGGTTTGGTGAGAATTGTCTTGGGGAATAGTCAATTTGAGCTTGAGCAGCTTGGGCTGCTAACAGCCGAAGAGCAGCATTACTATTTGAGCTTCCTCACTCTTCAATGTGGTACTCGAGCTGAAGGAAGGGTGCAGCTGGGTAGAGGACTTCCTTCCGGTTCTATTGACACCGAATGTAGCTTGAGAGGTGGAGAAAAGCCTCTATGTCGAAGCTCTAGTTTGCTGCTCGCCAAAAAGTTGAGCACTTCGCCTTCTTCGGTCGATTATGGGATGTTGAGAATGAACGAAGGGGTGCTCTTTATATAGGGAGCTCAACAACTGACCGGGCTACCGGCCGGCCTAAGACTCGACCTCCAACTCGACTGCCGACGACCTGATTGGAGCGATTTCTGAGTTACCGAAGACTCCCCTTCCTCCGCTCTCTCTCTCCTCTCTCTTCTCTCTATCAACGACCAGAGGTTGAAGATGATGATGTGGCATGAATACCATGTGGCACGCCATGATTGGTCAGTTTTTCTGATGTGGCATTCCAACTCAGCCATCACGACAGTTGCTGTCCGGACACGTGGCAACCAATGGGAGGCTGACCGTGTCTACGTGGCATGTTGACCAATCATCCACTGACTATTGATCGGATACGTGGAAACCTCCCATTGGCTGCTCGTGCTTGCATAGCTGCTGACTGGGCTCCGTTGACCGTTGACAGTCCGGTCCGATCAGGTTTGGTGACTCGCATTCGAAAATCGACCGATTTAGACCCAATTCGACCAGTTTTCTAAAATTTAAAAATTTCTAAATTAATCTAAATTCATTTTCTATCTAATGGTGGCGCCAATTTCCAGAATTGACATTTTAAAGCCACATTGAAAAATGAATTATTGAACGAGTTCATTATAGTTCAATCCAGTTCGGGTCCGATTCACCTTAAACCGGTCTGGTTCTCCCATCCAATTCACTTCATGGTTCTTCCCCATGATTTTTGTGAATTTTTGGTCACTTGGGATTTTCCAATTTCCCCTATTAACCATTCATTATTATTTTTAGTTCCTTTTTTGGCTTGGTTTTCTTAAAATCACCGGTTCTTTCCCCGATTTACTTGGTCCGGGGAACGGGTTTCACAACTCTCCCCTTCTTTTAGGAATTTTATCCTAAAAAAGTAGCCATCCATCCTTTACATCATAAATGAATTATCTTGTGGTCTACTTGGGGTTTGATTTGACATCCTATCGCTATGGTTACCCCTTTTTGCTCATTCATTTACTCCCTTGGACTTAGTTCCTTTGACTTGCCTTACCTCCGTGTCCAAGTAATTTCTTAAGTCCAATGCTTCTCGTCATTTGGGGTCAGACCTTTCCTCTTGAGGGTTTTTCCTAGAACTAGGAGTTTCAAAATGTTCGATCATCCCCGGGTCTATTTGTTTTCTTGATTATTGAACCCCTTAGCTCGATGTCTATTCAAGCATTTCATACTTGCATTCTCGGGTTTCGGTGTTATCCCCTTCTTGTCCCATATTGGCCCTTTATTCCATTCTTATATCACTTTCTTGTTTGGTTTCTCTGTTTCCAATTATTGGGTTTCCCATCCACTCCTCGACTTACCGACCTACTAGTGGGCTTCTTCCTTTTATTCCTCCCTCACGTCCGATGACGTCCTTACTCAAGGACCTCTTTTTCTTAGACCCATCCTTATTCTCTTATGACCATTTCATGGTTCTTTTGTTCCAAATTAATCTCTTATGGCTTACTTGTCCATTCCTTGATTTCACTCTAAGGAGTTCCCTTCGTTGGTTTTATCTCCTACTCTCGTACCTTGAAGTTAGGATTTCTTTCCATCCTTTGAGTTGCGCATTCATTATTCTCATCCTTCCTTAAAGGTTTTCCTTAATCACTTCTTAGTTGAAGGACACACTCTCCAAGGTTTCTCGGATATCCTTCCCTATATTTCCTTATTATGGGTATCCCGCCCATTCCCACTTGTTACAACATCATCTAAGGTTATCCTCCTACTACCCATTCCTTGGGCTTAGCTTTGCTCCTCGGGTTGTGGGTACACTTCCCTTTGTGTTTGTTGTTGAGGGTATCTGACCTTTAATCATTTTCGTGACATCCTTTGATGCATGTCATTTTCCGCTTACCCTTCCTTTTTACCCTTTCCTTTTTCCTACTTGAAACTTTTACAAGTATACTTGATTCGGGGAATTTCGAATCCTCCTTGCGTCAAGGTCTAATGATCGTCTTACGGGAGCTTGCTTACTCCTTCTTGTGGCTCGAGGGTGGTCGTCAATCTCTTGACCAATGATTTCTCTAAGGGTTTCCTTCACCCTTCTTTTTCTAACGTTTGACCTTTTCACTTCTCCCTTCTCCGTCGGGGTTTAAATCTGTGATTCTCACAAGGGTCGGTTCGTTGAACTGCCCTGTTCCTATTCTCCTCTTTGTCCAATTGTCTCAAGAAAGTTGTCTCTCGAATTCACTTGTCCTTAATGACCATCCTATCTTGTCACACCCCGACCTGGTTTGGTCATATCCCCGTGAACAACCCGCCACTCTCTCGGTTTATTAAAGGGTTTCCCCTTATTATAATCCGTAAAGAGTAAGGCGTCCTTTAAACCTGCACCATTTCCTAGAATAGCATAATCAAAATTGCATGAAATTTAAACTTTACATACTTGTCTTACAAGCATCTTAGTTGATGGTCTTTCAAGGTAGGCTTTCCGGGATTTCCTGAAAGGGATATAAGGGTCTTTCAGTGAATGGGTTTTTAAAAGCTTTTGACTTTTAAGAAAAATATTTATATGGAGTGTGCCAGACTCCTTTGTTTTCAAAAATCCCTTCATTTAAAAATTTGGGTTTTTCCATTATTTCTTAGTTACCACGGTGTGTCATCACCCAACACACATCCTTCATCATGAAGGTTACACACATTCGCAAGTCAGTATCACTACTGAACCCGCTAGTGGCTTCGGAGCGACTTTTCCTGCCACCCGGATAGAAGTACGACCACTTCTACCCTGAGAATGAGTGGATGTACGTGACATCTAACCCACAATCCCGAAATCACTTCTTCGTGTCCGTATGAGGACAGAGACCTCATCCTGTCCCCACCCCGGTCTCATGCGCTTAGTGCTACTCCAGATTTCGCACAAACACCTGGAACAACGAACTGCCCTTATAGCCACCAGGTCGTCCAGTACCCTTAGGACGCATCACTACCCCTCATGGGCGTCTTGATGATCCCGTACTCACAGTGCTTGCAGAAACAATGTTTTCTTATATTGCCATGTAATCTGTGGTGCCACTAGTCCAACGGCCCCGACTCTCAACTCAACTCGCAGCTGTTTGTCTTGACTAGTCCGTCGACCTGTCATGTCGCACTACCGCTAGTTGACTGAGCATGTCGGTCCTATCTTGGTACCATGGCCAAACAATTCACTTATTAAGTTTTATGGCACATATATCATGTTCGTTTACGAGCTCCTGCTCGTGCCAACTGGCCTTGGGCCCACTATACGAGATTTTCAAAATCGGGCATTTAGCCCCCAAGTTCCAAAATCGAGGCCCCGGGCCTATTAGAGCTATTTGAGCTCCCGTCGAGAAGGTCTCCCAAATTGTTTAAGCATTGGCACACAGTCAGGGGAGAGCACTTCCGACAAAAATAGGTTTTTACTGTCCATCATACCGATCGGTATAAGGACATCTCCGTTCATAACCGATGAACGGGTTTTCAACTTTCTTCGAGGAAGTCTCATCATTCCAACCGGGTATGATCTACTTACAACCCGTAAGTAGTTTTTTTTTTTGCATAACTTTCACATCACTTTCTCTAAGTAGTGATGATTAAAATACCACTAAACAATGGGTTTTTATATCGAGGCACTTATCATCCCCAACCGGGTATGATGTTAGTAAACCCACTCACCCATTAATGCCGTGAATTCCACTAGACCGGTTCTTGGTATTCACGCGAGCTTGTCCTTGCTAGCGTTCCCGGTACTTCGTGTTCCTACACGATATGAACAACCTTGTTCATTATTACTCGGCATAACAGCCTTCATTCATTTCCAATGAATGAGAAAACCCAAACTTTTAGTTATTTGCAATTAGGTCCCTAAAGTTATTTCTCTTTAACTTTAAGTCCCTAATGTCGGTTTTTCCTCAAATTGAGTCCCGTAACTTTTAAAATTTATCCTGGGACCTCAATTTATTCAATTTCACCAAAAAGGGGTTCAATTTCCTAAATTTCCAATTTGGTCCCCCAATTTTTCCAAAATTACCATTTTGCCCTTCTTTTACAAATATGGTAAGTTTTGCCCAAAAAATTCCAAAATTCCTCAATTTGGTCCTCCAACATTATTTTCATGCCCAATTGACCCTCAATTTCATAAAATTGTATTTTGGTCCTTTGAATTTCGAAAATCCCCAATTTTCCCCAATTTCAACTCTTCAACACTACCGAATTTTATTTTATCAAATTGACTGATCAAACACTTCTAATTATTGAAATTGGAGTTGAAATTGAGTTCTTGCATGTTCATACGATTCTAAGAAACTTTGAATCACAGATTTTAACGCCGGAACGAGCTGAAACGGATATTCGCCGGAAAATAGACTGTAGAGAGAAAGCTTCGATTTCTCACCGGTGAAGGCACGGCGATCCGAGCTTTCGATCTGGGCAGATAGGTCTCATCCTGAGGTTTATCCTAGAATAAAAAATTGCATCAAGTGATGCGGAATTGGATTAGAATTTGGTCATTGAAATTCCGTCGACTCTCTCTCTAGCATCGATCGAAAATTGTAAAGGGGAGCCGAATTGGCTTACCTTTCGGTCCTAATTCGGCTGTGGAAAGGCTGAGAAAGTGTTGGGAGGGCTTGGTTTGGCCTGAGGAGGGCTTGAAATGGCCAATTTCAGCCATGCCGAAATAGGGCAGCTTCGGTCCGTCGGAGTTGCTTCACTATTCCATCATGTCGGCGCTTCTCCAATGATTCTCGGATTGATTGGAGTTTGCTATCAGATAGCTGTCTTCTCCCCGGTTCTAAAGAGCTCGACCTTTGTTCAAGTCGAAGCTCTCGTTCGAGCTTTACTGGGAAATGGGCAGTAGAGAGAGAGAGAGAGAAGTGTTCAGGTGTGAGGAGAATGAAATGGGGATGACCTCTTTATATAGTCGTAAAACCCGTGTATTAAATGGGCGAGATTTATTACTGGTATTAATATTACCATAAATTATTGGTATTAATTCCAATAATTTAATTTCGGTATTAATTCTAATCAATTAAATTTCGACATTAATTCTAATAAATTAAATTTCAGTATTAATTCTAATAATTTAATTTCGGTATTAATTCTAATAAATTAGATTTCAGTATTAATTCCAATAATTTAATTTCGGTATTAAATTATTTGTATTAATTAAAATTATTGGTATTAATTATATATTAATTTATGATAAGGCGTACATACAAATTTTTGACCAAAATTTCGGGTTACAAAAAAAGTCATACTTCCCGAATTGGCTTACCTTTCGTTCCTAATTCGGCCATGGAAAGGCTGAGAAAGTGTTGGGAGGGCTTGGTTTGGCCTGAGGAGGGCTTGAAATGGCTGATTTCAGCTTGGCCGAAATAGGGCAGCTTCGGTCCGTCGGAGTTGTTTCACTATTCCATCATGTCGGCGCTTCTCTAATGATTCTCGGATTGATTGGAGTTTGCTATCAGATAGCTGTCTTCTCCCCGGTTCTAAAGATCCCGACCTTTGTTCAAGTCGAAGCTCTCGTTCGAGCTTTACCGGGAAATGGGCAGTAGAGAGAGAGAGAGAAGTGTTTAGGTGTGAGGAGTATGAAATGGGGATGACCTCGTCGTAAAACCCGTGTATTAAATGGGCGAGATTTATTACTCGTCGTAAAACCCGTGTATTTAATTTAGGTATTAAATTATTGGTATTAATTATATATTAATTTATGATAAGGCGTACATACAAATTTTTGACCGAAATTTTAGGTTACAAAAAAATTCATATTTCCCAAGAGGTCACCCATCCTCACATTACTCTCGGGTAAGCACGCTTAACTTTAAAGTTCTTATGAAATCTAGTTCACCTAAACCACTTTGGTTTTTGTTTTCTAATTTGTCTTAAGTTTCTTTTCCAAGGTTTAATTAACCCTTTGGATCACCCGAGAGTTGTAAATTCCCAACTTGCCCGTTCAAAAATAATCGAGTTTGTGAACCGGTTCTGAATTCTCACTTGGTTTGACCGGTTTTTTTCCTGGTTTTCCTTAGCTCAAAAGGGCGGGTTTTACATATCTCCTTCTTTAGGGTGTGGTTACCACCACCTTTTCGGTCATTCTTAGGGCATCATTTAGTCTCCTTTGGTTATCCCATGGTTACTAGCTGCCTAATTTTGCTAGGTGGTTTTTGTAGCCCTACTTGGCTCCTCTGCTTTTCCAAAGCAGGTTACACTTTGTGATCCCTAACTTCATGTTTCTACCCGAAGAACTTTTGGTTCTCGTCCTTGTCTCGTGCACTCCCGATTTTGCTTCGTCGTCTGATCCTAGGTTTCCTTAAGTGGGTGGGGTTAGAGACTAGTTTTGATGTTCATCATTTCTTAGTTAGTGGGCGTACTCTTCGAAGATTCCTCTCCCCTCGGAAATTCCTTCCTTTGTTTCCTGATTATGGTTACCTTACTTATCCCAATTGGGTTATCGTCTCCTTTTTCGTTGACTCCTCGTTCACCTGTTCTTTGGGTTTAACTCTATACATGGTCCTACCTCCCCTCTTACATAAGCTTGCCTCTTCTAGGGAGGTCGGAGTACCTTGACCTCTTTGTCTGGAGGATTCAAAGGCATTATTTGTCCTTCCCGTTCCTTATTTGTCCTGGGGCATGAGATTTTGATTGAACACATTATGACTCAAGGTGAAATATTTTTATGGGAACTTGAAATCTTATTCATTGAGAATTGAATACAAGACATTTGGGGACTTCTTCCCTCCAAGGAAGATGGTTAAACGAAAGGTCGGGAAGCTCTACTCTAGAATTTTGAGGAACTCTCTCCGGGGTGGGTTTGAAATCCTCACTTGGAGTGGTGGCTCCTGGGGTGGTCTCCTGTCTTTCATCCCCTCAAACTCCGGTGGTCGGGGAGTTATTACTCTTAGGAGGTATTGCCACCAATCCATGTGGTGTGGGACATCTCCTCATCATATGTCCTATTCCTCCACACCTATAATAGGTTATCCCGACACCGGTTCCTACGTGGATCCTTTGGCATTTACGTGGTGGAGAGATCCCCTTTTCCATGGCTAATCTCTTTTCCTTTCTCTTCCTTTCTTCATGTCCTTCCCTAATGGGATATGGACCGATATACCTCAGTTTCAACTTTCCTCGTTGTTGAAACCTAAGTATTCCCCTCCATGGGGATACCTTGAGAAACACTTGATCTCCCACATCAAACTCCAGATCTTTCCTTCAATGATCCGCATAACTCTTTTGCCTGTCCTGAGCAATCTTTAGGTGACTCCTGATTAATTTTATTTTCTCCATGGCGTCCTCAATTAGCTATGCCCTTTCTAGCATCCTTTCCCCTACTTCTTCCCAAAATAGAGGGGTACCGCATGGTCATATATAAAGGGCTTCATAAGGAGCCATTTGAATACTTACCTGATAACTATTATTGTAAGCAAATTCCATTAGGCACACGTATTCCTCCCAACCTTTGTTCATGGTGAGTACACATGCTCTTCAAATTTTTATCATTGGAATTTTTCAATCTGGAATGTCCTTTGCTGTTATCTCACCATCTTAACTTTACTCTTGAGATCTTATGAGTACTTTTCGTTTATCTTGCTTCATTCTCATTTGCTCCCGCATTTGTTTATTCCTTTTTGGTGGACCTACCATCCCTCTTGTGTCAAAATCTTTCATATCTTCGTGTTCTTGGTATTCCTCCCTTTGCCTCAATTAGGGTGTATTCCTTACTACTCCCAGTTCTTATTAGAGCTTAGTTTACTCCTCCAGATGATTTGGTCAATAGTAGTTGTTTCCTTCCATCGAGTCCGTAAAAATTCTTATTTGGGTTTCCTTGTCTTCTTGCAAGTAGATCATACTTCACCTTCCCAAACACTCACTTGACCACTCATACTTCTTACTGAGGCCCTTATTTCGGCTCTAGTTTTGCGGCATTTCGTCAATTGGTTCTCTTAAACAGAAGCTTTCTTGTTCCTCGATCCAACTTCCTATTCTCATCCCTCTTCTAATGTCTCTCGTCTAGGATTCTTACATTTGATCGCCCTACCATTCCTTAGAAGTTCTCTCTTTTAACCTTCTCTTATACTTAAGGATCTTGTATGGTTCATCCACTCTGGCTTTTCTCTGTCTTTTGGTTCCATACCTCTACTTTCCACAAGTCTCTCTATTTTATGGAGTTCTTAGGAAACTGTGTCTTAATTCCTTACAAGTAGGTGTTATACCTAGGCTTTCTTATTATTCTATTTTCTTCTCATCCTTCCTTAATGGTCTTGACATCCTTGGTGTTCCTCCACACTTACTTCCTTTTCTTCCTGATCAGTTTCCATTCCTTTGATTCCCTTTGAAATATTCTACTCATTCTTATTTTTCTTACTCTTATTCTTTGAGCCATTCTTTAACCCCTTGAATTTTCCATGAATATGTACTCTTTGATGTTTGCTTCCCTTTATTCCAACTTCTTTTTCATTTTCTTAGTTAAGATCTCCCTTGGATAGATTCTTTCTTATTATCCTTTTGAGGGAAAGTTTTTAAGGGTTGAGGTTAGCTAACCCATCTTCCTTATGTAATTATGTACCTCTTACTCTTAATCTTTATTATTAAATCTTTGAGTTTTTTCAAGGAACTCAGAAATTTGATAAAAAATTTTACATTCATTAATTCAAAAATACTTTCTTGCCATACTTGGCTTATTAAAAAAATTTTCTACCCCCTAATCCCTTGTGGTTATAGGTAGAGAGTTAACCCTAGAGTGATTGTGGGATTCTTGATCGGAAGGTTCTGAGGAACTAGTTGGGGTCCATTCATGTTCCTTATAGAATGAATCTCGTGTATGGCCTCCAATCCGTATTGCCTTAGTACCTCAACCTCACACTCATAGCTCCACTTCACCCATTGGCATGTATTGAAGCAAGGCTGAGTATGTGGAGGTACTTGCTGGACCTTAATGAAGGTGGCATACACATCCTAGTAATTATCCCAGGCATCCTTCTTGGTTGGATTTCTCTCCGGTTGTTGTGGGACTAGAGGAGGGGTTAGGCTTCTAGGAGGAGATACTAGTTCCTCCTGTCTTAGAGGAGTGTATATGATGCCTTCTGGTGACAAAATAAGGCTCCTACCAGTTTCTGGTAGTCTTCCACCATGTCTTTGGGTACTCTTTTCTCACCCCTTAGGAACCTTTGTCTGGCTTCCTCCTTTGAGTTAGGTGTCTTTTTCAAGTATTTTGGTGGAGGGTTGGATTTCACCGCGAACTTCCTAGGAACTCTCATTCCTACATGATAGTTTAAAGTTGGATTAATGTTAGGGCATAATATTGATAATGTTTCAAGGGAATTAGGCTCTAATACCACTTAAGTTGTCATGCCCTGACCCGGTTTGGTTGGATCTCTGTGAACAACCCGCCTCTCTCTTGGTTCAAGAGGGGTTTCCTCCTTTTACTCAAGAGGAGCCAGACATACATTCAACCTTGTTCCCTGGAATGACATATATCAAATAAATTGCAAGCTTAAGAGAATTTAAGCATACATGACAGAGGGTAAGGCTTAGTGTTATCCCTAGTCATGTTTTCTATTTCCTGAAAAGGGATAAAAAGGATGGGTGAGCTTCTACAACTCAGTGAATGGGTAAATACAATGTAATTTCAATAAAATAGTTTTTAAAGTGGAGCATGTCAAACTTCTTAATTTCATTAAAATTTCTCATTTTCAAAATCTTAGTTTTTCATAACCATTTCCCATCTCAATGGTGTGTTTATCAACCAACACATGCCCTTCATCATGAAGGAACACACATTCGCTGGCCAGCCCATCCACTGTACCCACTTGGGACGTTAGAGCGACTTTACCGACCACCCATATAGAAGCACATCCACTTCTACCATGAGAATGAGTGGATATATGCGACATCCAACCCTCAATCCCGCAACAAAACTTTGTATTCGTTTGAGGACAGAGACCTCATCCCGTCTTAACCCCAATCTCATGCGCAATGAAGCTATGTCGAGCTTCTCAAAACTTCTGGTAAACTAATAGCCCTTATCTCGACCAAGTCATCCAGAGCCCTAGGACGCATCACTACCCCTCTTGGGCATCTTGAAGGTCCCATAACATAGTGCATGCACAAATCAATAATTTTGCACATAAGCTATATAATCTGTGGTACCACTGGTCCAACGGCCCCAACCTTCAACTCGACCTGCAACTGTTTGTCTTTACTAGCCCAAAGACATGTCATATTGCACTACTACTAGTCCATCAAGTATGTCGGTCCTATCCCGATACCATGGCCAAACAATTCAGTCACTTAAGTTTTCATGGCTTAAAATCATATTTGTTTATAAGCTCCTGCTCATGCCAACTGGCCTAGGGACCATTGTTCGAGATTTTCAAAATCGGGCATATTTACCCCAAGTTCTAAAACTGAGGCCTCTGGCCTAACTGAGTTATTCTAGCTCTTGTCTAGAAGGTCTCCCAAAAATTTTAAGCAGTGGCACATAGTTAGGGGAGAGCACTTCTAACAAAATAAACGTTTCAGTCGTCTATCACACCAACCGAGTATGAGGACATCTCCACTTATAACCGATAAGCGGGTTTTCCATTTCCTTCCACGAAGTTTCATCATACGAACTGGGTATGATCTACTTACAACCGTTAAGTAGTTTTTTCGCGTGATTTTCACATCATTCCTCTTAGATGTGATGGTTAAAATACCACTTAGTAGTGGGTTTTCATTTCTGATGTGCATATCATCCCAACCGGGTATGATATTAAATATCCCACTCACTCGATCGTGTAGTGTATTTCCCCTACATCAACTTTCGTCCCATGCGAGCTTTGTCTTAGATGGTGTTCCTGATATCTCGTGTTCCTACACGTTATGAACATCCTTGATCATTATTATTTGGCTTGATAGCCTTCATTCATTATTAATGACTAAAATAACTAACTTTCCAAATATTTGCAATTTGGTCCATAAAGTTCTTTTTCTTTTACTTTAGACCCAAATGCTAGTTTTTCCCCAAATTGAGTCCTAAAACTTTTAAAATTCACCTTGAGACCTCAATTTATTCACATTTACAAAAAGGGGTTCAAGTTTCTCAAATTCCCAATTTGGTCCCCCATTTTTTCCAAAATTACCATTTGGCCCCTCATTTACAAAAATGGTAAGTTTTACCCTAAAACATCCAATATTTGTTCAATTGGTCCTCCAACACTCTTTTCATGTCTAATTGGCCCTCAATTTTATAAAATTGCATTTTTGTCCCTCAAATTTTTGAAATCCCCAAATTTTCCCCCAATTTCAACTTCCCAACACAGCCGAATTTGATTTCATCAAATTGACCGATCAAACAAGTTTAATTGTTGAAATAGAAGTTAAATTGGAGTTCCTACATCTTCATACAATTCAATTGTACTTTGAATCACACGATTTGACGTCGGAACGAGCTCAAACAAAATTTCACCAAAAAATAAAACGTACATAGAGAGAGCTTCGAATGCTTATCGGTAGGGGCGCGGTGGTCCGAGCTTTCGGTCTAGGCAAATAGCTCTCGTCCTGAGGTTTCTCCTAAGATCAAGAATTGCATAAATTGATGCTAAATTGAGTGAGAAATTTGTCATCAAAATTCTGTGGGTTCTCTCTCTAGCACTGATCGGAAATTATAGAGGGGAGCCAAATTGGCTTACATTTCTGCTCTAATTCAGCTGTAGGAGGGTTGTGGAGGTGTTGGGAGAGCTTGGTTTGGAACCCGACCATGCCTTCTTTGTCTCAGAAAAGACCCTATATTGGAGCTCTATTTTGAGCTTCATCGAAAAATTGACTAGCTGAGAGAGAGAGGTTTTCGAGTGTGGAGAGGATGAATGGAGAGGGGCTCTTTATATAGGGAGCTCGGGGACTCGTCAGACATCCGTTTGATACCTTTATGACAGTCATTGATGGCCTGAAATGTACCGAACGGAAACATTTTCTCTTCGCTAGAGCTGGTTCGATTTTCCGGCGAGTGGACAGTGATGTCATCTAAAGGAAGAAGACGACACTATTCCAAACCGGACCATACCGGTCCAAACCAGGTTTAAAGCTTAAACCGGCCGGTTCAGGCCCGATTCGACCGAGTTTTTCAAAATTAAAAATTTCTAAATTCATTCTCTATCAAATGGTGGCCTCAATTCTCAAATTGGAATTTTCTAAGCTATCTAGAAAAATGAATTTATCATCCGGGTCAATAGTGGTTCAAACGGGTCCAAACCAGTTCAATCTAGTTTGGATATGATTCACCTGAACCGGTTTCATTTTCATCCCCCATTCATCCTAAAGTCCTTTTTGATGACTTATGTGACTCTGTAGGTCACTCGTAATCCATAAATTTCTCAGTTTGCCCTCTCTCTATCAGTTTCGGTTCATAAACCGGCTTAGTTCATAAACTAGTTAAATTCGGTTCACCCGAACCAGTCTGGTTTTTCTCTCCCAATTAGTCCTAAAGTTCTTTTCCAAGGTTTATGAACCCTTTTTGGTCACCCAGGAGTTGTAAATTCCCTAAAATTTGCCCCTTCTTTGATGATCGGGTTTTTGAACTGGTTCAATTTTCTCACTCGGTTTGACTGGTTCTTTTCCCAGTTTTCCATAACTCCAAAGAGTGGGGTTTATAGGTTTTCTCTTTGGAAATGACTGGTTCTTTTCCCAGTTTTCTTATTATCAAAGGACAGGGTTTACATGTATTGCCCTCAGTCCATGGGGGTGTGGGACAATCCTTTATTACTTGTCCTATTCCCTTATACCTATAACATGTTATCTTGGTACTTGTCCTGAGTAGGGTTGGGCACTTATTAACGTAGTGTCCCTATCGTCCATACTTGTAACAGGTTATTTCCTTGCGTGGACCGATGTGGTTCCTCCTTTATTTTGAGCAATGCAGTGTCTTTCTAGCGTATTGTTGGTGGTTCGGTGCATCACCGTCCTTGAGTCTAAATACCCTGAGAGTTTTCTTGGTGAATCTTCTTTGTCAAAGGATCACTCTAAGAGTCCTCCTAGATTTCTTGATTCCCTAATTCTGTTTTCTTAACTAGGATGGGATTCTCCCTAGTTTCTATGGTAGTGCATGTTTGTTTGGTTACTTTTCTTGGGGCCATCTTCCTAGCAAGGTCACATAATTTGAGAAACATGGTTTTTTTAGGAATTTATAGTACTTCATTAATGGAGGAGTACAATATGTTGGGGGTTTTAGACCTATTACAAAAAGTGGTCCCAAAATAGATAGGGAGCTACGGGGTTCTTGATAAGCATCCTCCTAGGTAAGGTTGTACGCCCTTGCTGGCATTTCTGGCTTCATGCTTGGCTCTCTTCATACTCAGGGATGTGACCCTAACATATCCTAGCACCATACTCCTTGGTGGTACTGGATACTTCCCCATTTGGTCCTTTGGGACTTCTGCTATGCCTTGGGCATTGGGTAGCTTCTAGGGTTGTCTTCCTATGAGTATAGAGTATTGGTTGATGTTGGTGACATTAGCCCTAGTTTTCTTGGTTCCTCTCTTGGGAACCATTTGAAAATTTTTAAATCTTTCTCTTAGTTACTATGTTATATAATCTTCATAATGTATTTAAGAAAACAGGCCCTATATCAGGTTCCTCTCTTGGGAACCATTTGAAAATTTTTAAATCTTTCTCTTAGTTACTATGTTATATAATCTTCATAACATATTCGAGGAAATAGGCTCTGATACCACTTAAGTTGTCATGCCCGGACCCAGTTTGGTCAAATTCCCATGAACAACCCGCCACTATTGTGGTCTATCAAGGGTTCCCCCTTTTCTAAATTGCGAGAAGTAAGGCGTCCTTCTTTCCTGTCTTTACTGTCTTTCCTATAATAACATTATACAAAACTAAATATCTTAAAATTTACTTACCTGTCTTATAGGAGGGTCCTTAAATTTGGTTTTCTCTTGGTTACCTGAAATGGGTAAAAAGGGAGGGGGTGAGTTCTACAACTCAATGAGCGGGTGTTGGGAGTGAGTTTTTAAAAATAGCCATGACAAGGTTATCATTTATTTAAAAAGAAAGTTTTTCTTCAAATTTTATTTTTTAAAACCTTTACCCTGCTAAGGGTGACATTCTCTTTTAAAAAGTTTCCTCAAATTTCAATTTCTTTTCCAACAACCTTTTTCCAAGGTTTACCATTCCTTTTTCCAAGGATTCTTAGATCCTTTCCAAGGTTTTCAAAACCTTTTACCCATTTCCATATTAGGTGTGTTTAGCAATCAACACATGCCCTTCATTAGGAAGGGTACACACATTCATAGGTGCAACCCATCCACTGCACCCACTTGTGGCTCGGAGCATCTTTATTCGCCACCATGAAAGAAGCTCGTTCATTTCTACCCTTGGGCAACTTTCTGTCCATACGAGGGCAAAGACCTCATCCTGACCTCACCCCGGTCTCATGCCCAAGAAGCTACTCTGAGCTTCCCGACTGATTGGCACGATGAACTGCCCTTATCTCCACCATGTCATCCAGTAGCCCTTAGGATCCATCACTACCATTCTTGGGCGTCTTGATGGTCCTGTACCACAAGTGCATGCACTAAACAATAGTTTTCACATATAGCCATTTATCTTTGGTGCAACTGGCCTAACGGCCCCAACCCTCAACCCGATCTACATTTGTTTATCTAGGCCGGTCTGTCGACCTGGCCCTGACGCAAGTCCATCGAGTATTGTCGGTCCTGACTTAGTATCATGGCAAAATAACACAATCATTTCATTAGAAATTTTCATGGCTTTCATAACTCAAGTTTGTTTATGAGCTTCAGATCATGCCCACTACACGTGATTATCCAAAACCGGGCATTTAGTGCCACAAGGTAAAAAACCAAGGCCTCTGGCCTATCCGAGCTATTCTAGCTCCCGTCAAGAAGGTCTCCTAAAGCATTTAAGCATTGGAACACTATCAGGGGAGAACACTTTTGACAAAATGTATTTTCACTTCATCCCACCGACCGAGTGTGATGATACCTCTGCTTACAACCGACAAGCGAGTTTCTTCTTTCTTCAAGGAAGTTCATCAAACCAACCGAGTATGGTTTCCTCTACTTACAACCGATATGTAGGTTTTAGCTTAAATCGACCATCACCCCAACTGGGTATGATGTTGAAGTCCCACTTACAATTATTTTTTTCATTTCTAAAGTGCTCACCATCCCAACCGTGTATGGTGTTAATATGTCCACTTACTCGATAACCATTATGTGTTCATCCGTGGTCGGTTTTTCCAAGTCTACACGAGCTTACTCTTGCTTGCATTCCGGTCACACTTGTACCTACATGATTTGGGCAGCCTTATCACTTACTATTTGGCATAAAAGCCTTGGCTCACAAATTATCAATTAATTGCACTTAGGTCCCTAAATTTCATTTCTCTTAACTTTAGGTCCCTAATGGCAACTTTTGCCCAATTTGAGTCCCAAGATTTCCAAAATTCCCTTTGAGTCATCATTTTACTCAAAATTGTATATGGGGCTCAAGTTTTCCAAATTTCCAATTTGGTCCACAACTTTTCACAAATTACCATTTTGCCCCTACTCTCCAAAAATGGCAATTTGACCCCAAATATTCCAAAAATCGACCAATTGGCCCTCCAATATCTTTATCATGGACAAATGGCCTTCAATTATGGGAACTTGCAAAGAAGTCCCTCAATTTTTTGAAATCCCTAAATTTTCCCAAAAATTTCCCCAATTTCTCCCCTTCAAAATGTTCGAATTTGATTTCTTCAAATTGGCCATTCAAGCGGGGTTAATTGCTCTAATTGAAGGTATGGATCAATTCCTATAATTCCATATGATTCAATTGAGCTTTGAACCACAACTCTGCATTGAATGAACAATGCTATCATTTGAAGGAAGAAGATGACATTGTTCCAAACCGGACTAGATTGGTCCGACCGGGTTCAAAGTGTAAATCGGCCGATTCAGGCCCGATTCAACTAGTTTTCTCAAAATTAAAAATTTCTAAATTCATTCTCTATCTAATGGTGGCTTCAATTCCCTAATTTAAATATTTTAAGCCACCTAGAAAAATGAATTTAGAAACCAGTTCAAATCGGTTCAATCTGGTTTAGTTTGATTCAACTTGAACCAGTCTAGTTTTCCCTTCCCAATTGTCTCAAGGTTCTTCCCAATTTCTCTGTCCTTCTTTTCCAAATGTTTGGCCTTTCCACCTCTCCCTTATTTACTGGAGATTAATCTATGACCTTCACAAGTGTTAGTTTGTTAACTGCCTCGTCCCTACTATTCTTCTTGTCTAATTATCTTGAGGTAGTTGTCTCTCGAGTTTTCTTGTCCATCTTATTGCCCTTTTTAGGGTGTAGTCCTTACTACTTCCCATTCCTTCTTAGTGTATCATTTATTCTACTTGACTATCTTGTTATTACGATTTGCTTCCTTCTGCTATGTTGGTCTGAAATTCCTATTTGGCTTCTCTGAATTTTTCCAAAACAGGTCATACTTGCCATCCCAAGACATCCTTAACCACTTATGCCCCATTTTTGAGGTTCCTTATTTCTAGTTAAGCTACTTATGATCTATCCGTCGATTCCGTAGCTTAGAAATTTCCTTCTTATGGTCCCACTTCCTTATTTTTCCTTATCCTTCCTTCGATGAGTTCCTGATTATGGGTTGGTTCCTAGCACTTCAAGTTATGTCCATCCATCAATGGTCCCTTTGAGGGGTACTTACTCGTATACATACTTCCAGAGTTCCCTTTCCTAGTACACTTCTTCTCTTCTTCACTCATACTGTGTCCTTACCCTAGATGTCACGCCCCAACCCGGTTTGGTCAGATCCACGTGAATAACCCGCCGCTCTCTTGGTTCAAGAGTGGTTTCCCCCTTCTTTAATTCAAGAGTAGCCAAACGTAATCTCAACCTTGTTCCTAGGAATAACATATATCAAATAAAATGTTATCTTAAGAAAGTTAAGCATACCTGACATTGGGTAAAGCTTGGTATTTTTCTAGTCATTTCTCTAATTCTTGAAAGGAGATCAAAAGGGTGGGTGAGTTTCTACAACTCAGTGAATGGGTATTTAAAAAAATAATTTTTAAATTGGTGTGTGCCAAACTCCTTAATTTCTTTAAAATATCTCATTTTCAAAATCTCAATTTTCATAGCCATTTATCAATCCACAATCATAACTAGTGTGTTTATTAACCAACACACACCATTCATCATAAAGGGAACACACATTCGCAAGCCAACATGTCCACTATACCCACTTGTGGCATCAGAGCGACTTCACAGGCCAACTAGATAGAAACACGTCCACTTCTACCTTGAGAATGAGCGGATGTACATAACATCTGACTCTCAATCCTGTAACAAAACTTTGTGTATGTATGAGGATTGAGAACTCATCTTGACCCACCCCAGTCTCATCTGCATGAAGCTACGTCGAGCTTCCAAGACTATTGGCATGACTAACTGCCCTTATCTCCACCATGTCATCAAGTAGCCCTAGGACACATCACTACCCCTCTTGGACGTCTTGAAGGTCCCATATCTTAGTGCATGCACAAATCAATAATTTTCCACATAATCCATATCATCTGTGGTGCGACTAGTCCAATGGCTCCAACCCTCAACTCGACCTACAACTATTTGTCTCGACTTGTCCGTAGACCTGTCATGTCGCACTACCTCCAGTCCATCGAGTATGTCGATCCTGTCTTGGTACCATGGCCAAACAATTCATTCATTTAAGTTTTCATGGCTTAGAATCATGTTTGTTTATGAGCTCCTACTCGTGCCAACTAGCTTAGGGCCCATTGTACAAGATTATCAAAATCGGGCATATTAGCCCCCAAGTTCCAAAATTGAGGCCTTTAGCTTATCTGAGCTACTTGAGCTCCCATCAAGAAGGTCTTCCAAAAAGTTTAAGCAGTGGTACACAGTCAGGGGATAGCACTTCTGACAAAAATAAACTTTTAGCCGTCCATCACACCAACCGAGTATGAGGACATCTCTGCTTATAATCGATAAGTGGGTTTTTGACTTCCTTCCAGGAAGTTTCTTTATACCAACTAGGTATGATCTACTTACAACCAGTAAGTAGCTTCTCCACGTAATTTCTACATTACTCCTATCAGGTGTGATGGTTAAAATATCACTTAATAGTGGGTTTTTATTTTCGAGGTGCTTATCATCCCAACCGAGTATGATATTAAATCCACTCACCCGATTGTGTAGTGAATTCCTCTTATTTGGATCATTGCTTCCACGTGAGCTTGTACTTGCTAGCGTTCCGATACCTCATGATCCTACACTGTATGAATATTTTTGTTCATTATGCCTTGGCATGATAGCCTTCATTCATTATGAACGAATCAAAATTTCAAACTTTTCAAATATTTGCAATTTGGTCCCTAAAGTTCTTTTTCTTTTACATTAGGTTCCAAATGTCGATTTTCCCCCAAATTGAGTTCCAAAAATTCAAAATTATACTTTGAGACCTCAATTTATTCAAAATTACATAAAGTACTTCAAGTTTCCCAAATTCCCAATTTGGTCCCCAATTTTTCCAAAATTACCATTTTGACCCTCCTTTAAAAAATTGGTGAGTTTTACCCCAAAAATTGCCCAATTGGTCCTCTAACATCTTTATCATGCCCAATTGGCCCTCAATTTTATGAAATTTCATTTTAGTCCTTTGAATCTTAGAAATCCCCAAAATTTCCTCAATTTCAACTTTCCAACATAGTCAAATTTGATTTCATCAAATTGACCGATCAAATGAGTTTAATTGTTGAAATTAAAGTTAAATTGGAGTTCCTACATCTTCATATTATTCAATTGCACTTTGAATCACACGATTTGACGCTGGAACGAGCTCAAACGGAGCTTGGCCATAAAACTGAACGTATAGAGAGAAAGCTTCGAATGCTTACTCTCAAGGGTGCAACGGTCCGAGCTTTCGATATGGGCATATAGCTCATGTCCTGAGGTTCCTCTAGGATCAAGAATTGCACCAATTGATGCCAAATTGAGTGAGAATTTAGTCATTGAAAATCTGCCGATTCTCTCACTAGCATCGATCGGAATTTACAAAGGGGAGCCAAATTGGCTTACCTTTCCATTCTAATTCGACCGTAGGAGGGCTGAGGAGGGCTCGAATTGGCTGATTTCAGCGTGACAGAAATTGGGCAGCTTCGATCCGCCGGAGCTGCTTCACTGTTTGATCATGCCAACGCTTCTCCTGCGACCCTCAGAGCAATTGGAGACTACCACCGTGTAGCTGACTTCTCCCCAAGTTTAAGGAACCCGACCACGCCTTCTTTGGCTCAAACAAGACCCTATATAAGAGCTCTGGTTCAAGCTTCACCGAAACACTGAGTAGCTGAGAGAAAGTGAGGTTTTCAAGTGTGGTGGATGAATGGAGAGGGGCTCTTTATATAGGTAGCTCGGGACTCATCGGCCATCTGTTTGGCACCTTTATGATAGCTATTGATGGCCTGAAATGTACTGAATAGAAACGTATCCTCTTCGCTGGTGCTGGTTTGATTTTCCGGCGAGTGAACTGTGCTGTCTTTTGAAGGAAGAAGACGACACTGTTCTGAACCGGGCCGGATCGGTCCGAATCAGGTTAAAAGCTTAAACCGGCCGGTTCAGGCCCGATTTGCCCAAGTTTTTCAAAATTAAAAATTTATAAATTCAGTCTCTATCGAATGGTAGCCTCAATTCTTTAATTTGAATTTTCTAAGACACCTAGAAAAATTAATTTAACATCCGGTTCAATAGTGGTTCAAATCGGTCCAATCCGGTTCGGATCTGGTTCACCTGAACCGGTTTGGTTTTCATCTCCAATTCTTCCTAAAGTCCTTTTTCATGACTTTTGTGACTCTTTAGTGTAAACCCCGTCCTTTAATAATGAGAAAAACTGGGAAAAGAACCGGACGACTTCAAATTTAAAACCGGATCGGTCTACAAGCCAAATATCAGGAAACATGCAAATTTGAGAATTTACAACTCCCATGTGACTCAAAATGATTCATAAACCTTGGAAAAAGAACTTAGAATGAATTGGAGAAGAAAAGTTGCACCGGTTCGAGTGAACCGGGTTTGAATCAGATAGAACCGGTTTATGAACCAAGTTGATTCATGAATCAGAATTGATAGAGAAAGGGAAAACAAGGAAATTTATGGATCCCGAGTGACCCAAAAAGTACCAAAAGTCATGGAAATGGACTTGAGCAGGAATTGGAGATGAAAACCAAACCGGTTTAGGTGAACCGGATTGAACCGGTTTGGACCGATTTGAACCGCTATTGAACTATATTATAAATCCATTTTTTTCTAGGTGGCTTAAATAATTTAAATTTGAGATTTAAGGCCACCAATGGATACAAAATGAATTTAGATAAATTTAGAAATTTTTAGATTTGAAAAATTCGTTCGAATGGGGGGTGAACAGGTAGGTTTAAGCTTCGAACCTGTCGGTCCGGTTCGGAACAGTTTCGTCTTCTTCCATCAGATGACTGCACTGTTTACTCACCGAAAAATAGTACACCGCCGACGAAGCTGAAAAGTCTTTGGCCAGGGAGTTTTAGGCAATGAATGACTGTCATTAAGGCACTAATTGGACAGCCAAGAAGTCCCCAAGCTTTCAATATAACGACCCCCTCCTCATTCACCCTCTCTACACATTAAAAGTTCACTCTCTCTCAGCTGCTTAGTTTTCTGGCAAAGCTCGAACTAGCGCTCTGACATAGGGTCATTTTTTAGCCAAAGAAGGCAAGGTTGGGTTCCTTAGAACCACGGAGAAGTCAACTACATGCATGTAGTCTCCGTTTGCTCCAAGAGTCACCAGAGAAATGCCGGAGTGATAGAATAGTGAAGCGGCTCTGGTGGACCGAAGCTGCCCTATTTTTGGCCGAGCGGAAATCGGCCAATTTGAGCCCCCTCATGCCAAACTAAGCCCTCCTAACACTACATCAGCCCTCCCACGGCTGAATTAGGGCTGAAAGGTAAGCCAATTCAGCACCCCTCTACAATTTTCAATTGGTGTTAGAGAGAGAGTAGGCCAAATTTCAATGACAGAATTCTAATCCAATTCCACATCAATTGATGTCATTCTTGGTCCTAGGAACAACCTCAGGAGGAGAGCTACCTGCACAGATAGAATGCTCAGACCGTTGCGCCCTCACTAGTGAGCAATTGAAGCTTTCTCTCTCTATAGTCTATTTTCTGGCGAAGCTCCGTTTGAACTCGTTCTGACATTAAAACTTGTGATTCAAAGTGCTAGAAAATCGTATAAACATGTAGAAACTCAATTTCAACTTCAATTTTCAACAATTAAAAGTGTTTGATCAGTCAATTTGATGAAATCAAATTCGTTTGTGTTAAGAAGTTGTAATTGGGGGAAATTTGGGGATTTTCAAAAATTCGAAGGACCAAGATGTGATTTTATAAAATTGAGGGTCTATTGGGCATGATAAGAATATTAGAGGGCCAATTGAGGAAATTTTAGAATTCTTGGGGGTGAAACTTACCATTTTTGTAAAGGAAGGGCAAAATGGTAATTTTGGAAAGTTGGGGGACCAAATTGGAAATTTGGGAAATTAAAACCCTTTTTGTGAATTTGAATAAATTGAGGTTATAAGATAAATTTTAAAAGTTTCAGGACTCAATTTTAGGAAAAACCGGCATTAGGGACTTAAAGTTAAAGAAAAATAACTTTAGGGATCTAATTGCAAACAAATAGAAAGTTTGGTTTTCTCATTCATTTGGAATGAATGAATGCTATTAGGCCGAGGGATAATGAAGAATTATGTTCATATCATGTAGCAATACGAAGTATCGAGAACGCCACCAAGGATAAGCTTACATGAATATAAAGAACTGATCAAGTGGAATTCACTACATTAATGGGTGAGTGGGATTTTATATCATACCCAGTTGGGGATGATAAGTACCTTCAAATGAAAACCCACTACTAAGTGGTATTTTAAACATCACGACTTAGAGGAGTGATGTGAAAATCACGCGGAAAAACTACATTCTGGTTGTAAGTAGATCATACCTGGTTGGTATGATGAAACTTCCTCCAAGGAAGTTGAAAACCCGTTCATTGGTTATGATCGGAAATGTCCTTATACCCGGTCGGTAAGATGGACAGTTGAAAACATATTTTTGTCAGAAGTGCTCTACCTTAACTGTGTACCACTGTTTAAACTATTTGGGAGACCTTCTTAATGGGAGCTCGAATAGCTCTTATAGGCTAGGGGCCTCGATTTTGGAACTTGGGGGCTAATATGCCCGGTTTTGAAAATCTCGAACAGTGCGCTATAGGCCAATTGGCACGAGCAGAAGCTCAAAAACAAACATGAGAAATATGCCATAAAACTTTAAATAAATGAATTATTTGGCCATGGTACCAAGATTGAACCGACATATTAAGCTAACTAGTGGTAGTGCGACATGACAGGTCACTGGACTAGTTAAGATAAACAACTGTAGGTTGAGTTGAAGGTCGGGGCCATTGGATTATATGACATGATGTGAAAATACTAAATTGTGCAAGCACTGTGTACAGGACATTCAAGACACCCATGAGGGGTAGTGATCTGTCTTAGGGCCCTTGACGACCTGGTGGATATAAGGGCAGTTCGTCAAACTAGGTGACCTTGTGAAGCTCGACGTAACTTCAAGCGCACGAGATCGGGGTGGGCTCGGGATGAGGTCTCTGTCCTCATACGGACACAGAGAATTGATTTCGGGATTGAGGGTCAGATGTCACATACATTCACTCATTCTCAGGGTAGAAGTGGACATGCTTCTATCTAGGTGGTCAGTAAAGTCGCTCTGACGCCACAAGTGGGTCCAGTGGACAGGCTAGCCTACGATTGTGTGATTAACCTTCATGATGAAGGATGTGTGTTGGGTTATGACACACCGTGATTAATAAGAAATGGTAATAAAAAAAAACATAGTAGATTTGAAATGAAAGGATTTTTGAAAGAAAATAAGGGTTCTGGCACACTCCAATACAAATCTTTTTCCTAAAAGTTAAAATTTGAAAATCCATTCACTGAGTATTTGTACTCACCCCTCCCTTATATCCCTTTCAAGTAGACCAAGGAAAACCTACCCAAGACCTCCTGTTAGTTACACCTGTAAGACATGTATGATTAATTTAAAATTTTATGCAGTTTTGATTTATGCTATTCTAGGTGTCATGCCCCAACCCGGTTTGGTCGGATCCCCGTGATTAACCCACTACTCTCCTGATTTATTAAAGGGTTTCCCCTTATTGTAAACCGTAAAGAGTAAGCGTCCTTTAACCTGCACCTTTTTCCTAGAATAGCATAATCAAAACTGCATGAAATTTAAAACTTTACATACCTGTCTTACAGGCATCTTAGTTGACGGTCTTTAAGGGGAGGCTTTCTGGGATTTCCTGAAAGGGATATAAGGGAAGGGGTGAGTACGACTACTCAGTGAATGGATTTTTAAAACCTTTTGACTTTTAAGAAAAATATTTATATGGAGTGTGCCAGACTCCTTTGTTTTCAGAAATCCCTTCATTTAAAAATTCGGATTTTTTCCATTATTTCTTAGTTACCACAGTGTGTCATCACCCAACACACATCCTTCATCATGAAGGTTACACACATTCGCAAGTCAGTATCACTACTGAACCCACTAGTGGCTTCGGAGCAACTTTTCCTGCCACCCGGATAGAAGTACGACCACTTCTACCCTGGGAATGAGTGGATGTACGTGACATCCGACCCACAATCCCGAAATCACTTCTTCATGTCCGTATGAGGACAGAGACCTCATCCGGTCCCCACCTCGGTCTCATGCGCTTGGTGCTACTCTAGATTTCGCACAGACAGCTGGAACGACGAATTGCCCTTATAGCCACCAGGTCGTCCAGTGCCCTTAGGACCTATCACTACCCCTCATGGGCGTCTTGATGATCCCGTACTCACAGTGCATGCACAAACAATGTTTTCTTATATTGCCATGTAATCTGTGGTGCCACTAGTCCAATGGCCCCGACTCTCAACTCGACCCGCAGCTGTTTGTCTTGACTAGTCCGTTGACCTGTCATGTCACATGCCACTAGTTGACTGAGCACGTATCTTGACAACATGTCTTACATAACCGTGTCGGTTTTCCTTACCCACTCGTCCTTTCCCAACTTCTTTATTGGGTCTTTCTGGTGCCAATTATTTGGTTTCCCAATAGTTTACCAACAAATTGGGATTCTTTCCTTCTTAAGTCCTTGGCATTTCTTATTCAAGGGTTTTTCCTTTTTCCTTAATCCACTTTTACTTACTCATAATCACTTCATGATTCTTCATTCTACAATAATTGCTTTTAATCTATGTGTCTATCACTTTGCTTGGGAAGGTTCCCTCCTCCGGGTTTTATTCTCTACTATATCTCTTACAATATCTTAGGAGTTGCATGCTCAACCTCCTTATCATTCATTGTATGGTTCTTTCTCCCTTTCTTCATACCCTTATCTATGTTAGGGCATCTGTTTGCTTGGATCCTTCTCTATCCACAACTTTTATTTTATCCCTTGTTCCTTACATAGGACACTTCCGATTATTGGTTTTATTCTGTGCATTCCATACTACGCTTGAATGTCCACTCTTTAAGCTTCATATGCGTGTGTGGGCTATGATCCGTCTTACCAATTGTGGTTATTCCTTCTTAGCTACACCTTATTAGGGAACTTATTTTCCCAACATCTTCTCGAACATTTTTCCTCTATTACCAGAGTATGGGTTGTCCAATCATTCATACTTGTCAAAGCATCTTTTGATGCTAACCCATTAAATAATTTATGTTAAGGAGGGTTCACATCCTCCTTATTTCAAAATCTCTTGTTCGCCCTTCTCATGTGTGTTTGCCCCTTTATGAGAGGGTTCTAAGTATGCTTCTCATATACCTTATCCCTATTCATGAGGTATCCTTATCGGTTTAACCTTCTTAAGAAGTTTTTGTATTCACCTCATCAGTTCTTGACCTCTTTGTGAACCATTTATGTAACCCGCTCCATGGTATTAGTCTCCAATCCTTCATGTCCTTTGTGGCCTTTGAGGAGGTATTGCCCTAAATCTATGAGGTGTAGAACACCCCTTCTTTCCTTACACCTATAATAGTTCATCTTGGTACTTGTCCTTTAGTAGGGTTGGGCATCTCTTCAGGTAGTGTCCCATCGTTATTCCCTTACCTGGATTGTTGTGGTTTCTTGTTTCCTTCGAGCGGGGCTTTTCCATAATTACTAGCGGTTTGGTTCTTTACCATTCTGGAGTCTGATCACTTTGACAGTTTTCTTGCTGAATCACCTTTGCTAAGGGTCATGGTAAGAGTCCTCCTAGGTTTCCTGATTCATCTCCCATCATTTTGATGTGACTTTTCCTTAGTTTATAAGATAGTGTGGGTTTGTTTTATTTTATTTAGGTCATATTCCTAGAAAGATCACATCCTCAGAAGATAGAGTTTTGGAGAAATTGAATATTTTTATTAACATGGGAATACAAATGGTTGGGCTCTGAGCCCTATCATAGAAAATGGTCACAAATTAACTAGGAAGCTATGAGATTCTTGATAAGCATCCTCCTTTATACTTAGGGTTGTGCCATCAATAGGTTCTAGCACCATTCTCTACGATGGACAGTAAAAACCTATTTTTATTGGAAGTGTTCTCCCCTGACTATGTGTCAATGCTTAAACTATTTGGGAGACCTTCTTGATGGGAGCTCGAATAGCTCTTATAGGTCGGGGGCCTCGGTTTTGGAACTTGAGGGCTAAAATGCCAATTTTTGAAAAAGTCGAACAATGGGCCATAGGTCAATGGACACGAGCAGGAGCCCGTAAAAGAACATGATATACATATGTGTGTGTGTGTGTGTGTGCCATTAAAACTTAATAAGTGAATTGTTTGGTCATGGTACCAAGGCAGGTCAGAACATACTCAATCAACTAGTAGCAGTGCGACATGACAGGTCTCCAGACCAGTCGAGACAAATAGCTACATGTTGACTTGAAGGTCAGGACTGTTGGGACAAATGGCACCATATATTATATGGAAAATTTAAGAAAACTTTGTTTGTGCATGCACCATGAGTACAAGATCATCAAGACGCCAATAAGGGGTAGTGATGCGTCCTAAGGGCATTGGACGACCTGGTGGCTAGGGCAG
Source organism: Trapa bicornis (assembly GCA_030064425.1). Classification (NCBI taxonomy): domain Eukaryota; kingdom Viridiplantae; phylum Streptophyta; class Magnoliopsida; order Myrtales; family Lythraceae; genus Trapa; species Trapa bicornis. The sequence goes on along the minus strand of CM057753.1, from coordinate 10,457,276 downwards.
TTCGTCGTTCCAACTGTCTGTGCGAAATTTGGAGTAGCACCAAGCGCATGAGACCGGGGTGGGGACAGGATGAGGTCTCTGTCCCCATACAGACACCAAGAAGTGATTTCGGGATTGTGGGTCGGATGTCGCATACATCCACTCATTCCCAGGATAGAAGTGGTCGTGCTTCTATCCGCGGTGGCAGGAAAAGTCACCCCGAAGCCACTAGCGGATTCATTAGTGATACTGACTTGCGAATATGTGTAACCTTCATCATGAAGGAGGTGTGTTGGGTGATGACACACCGGTAACTTAAAAATAATGGAAAAACACAAATTTTTAAATGAAGGGATTTTTGAAAAATAAAGAAGTCTAGCACATTCCATATAAATGTTTTTCTTAAAAGTTAAAAGTAGACCTTTGAAAACCCATTCACTAAGTTGTAGAAACTCACCCCTCTTTTCTACCCCTTTTCAGGAAAAGAGAAAATGACTAGAAGTAACACTGAGCCTTACCCTTTATCAAGTATGCTTAAATTTGTCATTAAGCTTGCAATTTATTTGATATATGTCTTCCAAGGATCAAAGTTGAAATTTCGACTGGCTCCTCTCGACTAAATAAAGGGGGAAACTCCTTTTGAACCAAGAAAGAGCAGCGGGCTGTTCACGGGGATCCAACCAAACCGGGTTAGGGCGTGACACAACATCTAGTTAGTTCCGATTTACAACCCTAAGATAGCCCAAACTAAACCTGAATAGTCCCCAATAGAAACTAGGAACTTCCAACCCAGAGGAACAAAGGCAATAAGTTGAGCTAAAAGACTAGGAAGGAGGATTCCAATGAAGAACAAGGAGCCTACCCAGAAAGGGTGTCATGCCTTGACCCCGTTTGGTCGGATCCCCATGATCAACTCACCACTCCCTTATGTTAAGAGGGGTTTCCCCTTCTTTTAATTAAGAGGAGCCAGACATAAATTAAAACTTTGTTCCTTGGAATAATATTAATCAATCAAATACAAGCTTAAAAGGAACTTTAAGCATACTTGACAGAGGGTACATCTTCATGTTTTCTTTCATTATATCTCCTTACTCCTGAAAAGGGGTAAAAGAGTGGTGGTGAGTTCTACAACTCAGTGAGCGAGTGTTAGGAGTGAGTTTTCAAAACATTTTTATGCGTATCCAAACCATGCCAAGATTATCATTTTCTTTAAAAAGGATTCTTCCTCCATTCGAGTTTTCAAAACTTTTTTTTCATTTCCACAATTGGTGTGTTTAGCTCTCTTAGCCCATCGCCTTGCCTCGTTAGGCGTTTAGCAAACAAACACATGCACTTCATCAAGAAGGCTACACACACTCACAAGTGTTGCTCGTCCACTGCACCCACTCGTGGATTAGAGCATCTTTACCATCCACCAAGATAGAAGCCCATCCACTTCTACCCTAGGTCTAAGTGGATATTCTCGACATCCAACCCCAGACCCGAATGTCACTCCGTGTCCGTATGAGGATAGAGACCTCATCCTGACCCCACCCCAGTCTCATGTGCAAGAAGCTCCCAGAGCTTCATGACTAACTAGCATGACAAACTACCTTATTACCCCTCATGTCATCCAATAGCCCTCGGAACCCATCACTACCCCCTAGGGTGTCTTGATGGTCCCAAACCATAAGTGCATGCACAAACAAGATTTTTTCACATATAGCCATTATCTTTGATGTCGAAGGTCTAATGGCCTCGACGCTCATCCCGACCTGCAACTGTTTGCTAGGCCGGTCCTTTGACTTGGCCCTAACACACTATCGCTATTCCATCGAACACTGTCAGACCTGACTTGGTACCGTGGCGAAATTATATAACCAATTTCATTAGAAATTTTCATGACTCTTTCTTAATCAAGTTTGTTTATGAGCTTCTACTTGTGACCACTGACCTTGGGCCCACTATACGTGTTTTTCCAAAACTTGGCATTTAGCCCCATGAGTTCAAAAACTGAGGCTCCTGGCCTATTTGAGCTGTTCTAGCTCCCGTCAAGAAGGTCTCCCAAATTTTTTAAGCATTGGCACACAATCAGGGGAGAACACTTTTGAAAAAATTCATTTTTAACTCATCACACCAACCAGGTGTGATGATATCTTCGTTTACAATTGGTAGGTTATTTCTTATTTTCTTAAGGAAACTCATCATACCAACCGGGTATGATTATCTCTACTTATAACTAGTAAGTAGGTTTTATCCATTAAAGATAGTGCTCATCATCCCTACCAATATGATGTGTAAAGTAGCCCACTCACACAATGGTTGTGACATGTTCGTCCATAGTCGGTTTCCCATTTCCGCTAGCTTCTCCTTGCTGGCATTCCAGTCTCTCGTGTCCCTACATGATTTGTGCATCCTTATCAATTAAGGTTTGGCATGACAGCTATCGTTTTCTCACGTATGAGCGACTAGGCACAAAGTTGTTGCTTTAATGCACGTAGGACCCTAAAGTTCATTTTCTTTAACTTTATGTCCCTAATGCTAACTTTTTCCCCAAATTGAGTCCCAAGGCTTCCAAAATTCCCTTTGGGTCCACTATTTACTCAAATTGTGTAAGGGGCTCAAGTTTTCCAAATTTCCAATTTGGTCTTTAATTTTTCAAAAATTTGGATTTTGCCCCTATTTTCTAAATATGGCAATTTGGCCCTAAATGTTCCGAAAATTTACCAATTTGTCCCCCAACATCTTTCTAAGTGCGAATTGGCCTTCAATTTTGGGAAATTGCATAGAAGTTCCTCAAGTTTTAGAAATCCCAAATTTTTTGGCTTCAAACTGACCGAATTTGATTTTTTCACATTGGCCATTCAATCGGGGTTAATTGTTCCAATTGAAGGTATGAATTCATTCCTACACTTCCATACAATTCAATTGAGCTTTGAATTTCATTATTTGAGTTCGAAATGAGCTCAAATGGAGCTTCACTAGAAAACTGTTTGTAGAGAGGGAAAGCTTCGAAAGCTTACCGTTAGAGGTGCGGTGGTCCAAGCTCGGTAGAGAGATGAGGGACCCAACAGAATTTGGAAAATAATTAACCCGCGCCTAAAAAATGGGTAGAAGTGAGAAGACCCAATGATTGAAAATCCCTCGCATAAGGGATGAGGAACAAAAAAGAAAATTGGAGGACAATGAAGGATTAAGGGTTGACAACCAGTAGGTAAGAAGGAGAGAAAGGAAAAGCCTTTGTGAAATGTAGAGAGGTAGAACTTGAAATTCCCAAGGCAGAAATATCTACATGGACGAATAAAAGTAGGAAGTAAGTTTCAGCTAAGGAACTGACAGTAGAATCCTAAGAGGCTTAACCCAAAAAAAGTACCTTAAGAAGGGGCATAAATGGTTGAGGATGTATTAGAAGGAAGGAAATAAATGGGAGAAAAGATCACAAATAAGTCAGTAAGCCTTGAGCTGGATGAGAAACACAGAGGTCGGAACCGGGAAACCCAATAAAGGAGACCAAACGCATCCAAAGAGGGGACATGATGTCACAAAGAAAGGACGATTGGATAACACCAAGAGTAGCCAAGAGACATTATTGGGTGACAAGAAGGCACAATCATGGTAATTTCAAGGAGATTGGAAAGGAGTGAACCGCATCAAAAGGCCACCTAAGATTATAGAGCAAGGAATGATCATGGAACAGACCACTCCAAGACATGAATGAAAACCTTGAAGAGGAAGGACCTTACCCTAAGCAAAATAGGGGGTGGACTTAAAGGCATACTTGTGGAATAGTGGGTAAGACACACCAAACTAGGATACCCTCCATCGAGTGAGTGATTAATGGAATGAAAGAGACATTCCATTAATGTGTGGATTAAAAAGGACAAAGAAAGGGAGATTTTCCAATGAGAAAGAGGTGAAACTTAGTTTTAGAGACAAAACTCATAAAAGGAGGGGAGAGTTGTAAAACCCATTACCACGATTCGAGGAAAACCGGGAAAGAATAGGTCAAATTAAGGAGAAAATAGAACCCCTTGATGAATCAAGGACAATAAAGAGGGGTTTAAATGGGAAATTAGAAATCCCAAGTGACCAAGATGTCAAAAAAAATCATGGGGAAGGATTATGAAGGGAATGGGATGGGAAAATTAGACCAGTTCGGGGTGAACCAAACTGAACTATGTTGAACTAGTTTGAACTATATATGAACTGGTCACTAAATTCATTTTTCATGGTGGCTTAAAATGATCAATATGGGAAATTGAGGCCACCATTGAATAACAAATAAATTTAGATAAATTTAGAAAATTTTAATTTCGAGAGAATCGGTCGAATCGGGCTTGAACTAGGCAATTTTAACTTTCTAGTCACTGAACCTAGTCGGACCAAACCGGCCAACAGACCAATGACCAGTCAGCGCCCAGTCAGCACACATGCAACCAATCAGAGAGTGATGCATGGCAAGGCGCGCTCTATCAGTCGGTCAATGGCCAACAAGCACCTAGTCAACAACCATGCAGACACGACCAGCCAATGAGAGGCTGCCAAGTGTCCAGTCAACGGTCAACGGATGACGTGGTGGCTGAGTCAAATTGTCGTGTCAACATGACCGACCAATAACTGACTACCACGTGTTTAGTCAACCAGTCAACGACTAACGTGGTGGTTGAGTTGGACTGCCATGTCAACAGGACGGACCAATCACGTGCTGCACATGGTCGGCCTGCACATGTGAAGCTCGCACGTGCAAAATAGTGTCATCTTCCTCCTTCATCTGATTACACTGTTCATCAAGGAAGGAAAATATTTCCTTTTCTAGCAAATGGAAATTTGCACCGATTTAGGAAATTTTCGTTCAGGATGAGCACCACTAGTATGGAAACTGGTCAGATAGAGGGTTCACGAGCTCCCTATATAAAGATCTCCCCACTATTCATCCTCCACACCTCAATTCTCTCTTCTCTCTGAAGTGCTCTATTCTTTGGCTAAGCTCAAACTAGAGCTCTGATTCGGGCACTTTTCTTATCCTTAGAAGCCGAATTTGAGTCCTATAGACTCAGGAGGAAGTCACCTACATGACACCTACCTCTAACCGACTCGAGGATCATTGGAGAAGCGCTGACAAACTGAAATAGTGAAGCACCTCCAACAGAACGAAGCTGCTCTATTTCGACTGATTAGAATTCGGCAAATTATGACCACATACGGCCGAATCGAGCCCTTTCATAGCCCCTACGACCACCACATGACCTCCAGAGAGGTAAAAGGTAAGCCAATTTAGCCAATTTCGACTGATTAGAATTCGGCAAATTATTATAGTCCGGTTCCGGAGAGAGAAAGTGATAGAATTCTTCGATCGAATTCTCACTAATCTTGAAGCAATTGTAACAATTCTTGATCCTGGGAGGACCATGAGAACAAGAGAAACCTTCTCTAGTCAAGAACTTAGATTGTCGTGCCTCTAACGGAAAGGTTTCGAAGCTTTCTATCTCTACATTTAGTTTTCCAGTGAAGCTTAGTTTGAGCTCGTTTTGAACTCAAATCGTGATATTCAAATTGCAATTGAATTGTATGAGGGGTAGAAACTAATTCATATAATAAATTTGAAGAAATAACCTCTATTGAATGGCCAAATTGAAGAAATCAAATTTGGTCAGTAAAGGGGGTAGAAATTGGGGAAAATTAGAGATTTCAAAAAATTGAGGGACCTCCATGTAATTTCTCAAAATTGAAGGCCAATTAGAAATGTGAAAGATGTTAGGGGACCAATTTGTCAATTTTCAAAATACTATTTTTGTAAAGTAGGAGCAAAATTGTAATTTTTGAAAATTGGGGACCAAATTGGGAATTTGGAAAAATTTGAGCCCCTTACACAATTTTAAGTAAATTAAGGACCCAAGGAGGATATTGGAAGTTCTGGGGACTTAATTTGGGGAAAATTTAACACTAGGGACCTAAAGTAAAAAAAGTATGAACTTTAGGGACCTATGTTTAATAAACAAAAAAATGTAGGCCTAGTAGTCAATACTGAAATGCTGGGAAGCTTCTACGCAAAACCCTAATTTATAAGAGTGGTCAAACCCTGTAGGGACACTTGAGACTGGAACGTTAACAGGGGAGCCAGACTCAGACTTAGAGAAACGGCTAGGGACGAGTACGTTAGAGTCACCAAGTGAGTGGAACCTTTTACACTTCATACACGGTTCGGGTAATGAGCATGTTTTGAAAAATCTAGTCACCGGTTATAAGTGGGATTATCCAACATTAAATCTAGTTGGTATGATGAGATTCCTTAAGGAAAGTAAAAACCTGCATACCAGTTGTAAGCGGAATTATCACCACACTCGGTTGATGTGATGAATTAAAAGTAATTTTTATCAGAAGTGTTCTCCCCTAATTGTGTGACAACTGCTTAAACGATTTGAGAGACCTTCTTGACAGGAGCTAGAGGAACTCTAATAGGCTAGGGGCCTCAGTTTTTGAACTCAAGCTTAAGGCCTAATTTTGGAAAAACACATGCAGTGGGCCCAAGGCCAGTGGGCACAGTCTAAAGCCCGTAAATAAACATAATTAGGAAGAGCCATGAAAAACTCATATTTAAAGAAATGGTTAATGATTGTTTGATTTGCCATAGTATCGAGTCAGGACAAATAATGCTCGATGGGTTGGCAGTAGTGCATCACAGCTAGGTCGATGGAATGACCTTGACAAACAGTTGTAGGTCGGGTAGAGTGTCGGGGTCGTTGGACTATCGGCACCAAAGAGAATGACTTAATCATGAAAAACTCTTATTTGTGCATGCACTTATGGTATGGGACCATCAAAATGCCCTTTTGGGTAGTGATGGGTTCCAAGGGTTGCTAGACAACATGGTTGAGATAAGGGCAGATAGTTGTGCCGATTAGTCAATTTTTGGAATATTTGTTTTCAAATTGCCATTTTTTTAAAGTAGGGGCAAAATAGTAATTTTTGAAAACTTGGAGACAAAATTGGAAATTTGGAAACGTAAAAGGAAGACTCAACGGGAATTTTGGAAATCTTGGGACTCAAATTGGGCAAAAGTTGGCATTAGGGACCTAAAGTTAAGAGAAATAAACTTTAGGGATCTAAGTGCAATTAATTGATAATTTGTAAGCCTAGGCTTTTATGCCAAACCATAAGTGATAAGGCTGCCCAAATCATGTAGGGTGACTGGGCATATTAACATCATACCCGGTTGGGATGGTGAGAACTTTAGAAATGAAAAAACACTTGTAAGTGGGACTTTAACATCATACCCGATTGGGGTGATAGTCGATTTAAGCTAAAACCTACTTACTGATTGTAAACGGAAGTATCATCACACTCGATTGGTGGGATGAAGTGAAAATACATTTTTTCAGAAGTGTTCTCTCCTCACTGAGAATCCTTGGAAAAAGGAATGGTAAACCTTGGAAAAAGGTTGTTGGAAAAGAAATTGAAATTTGAGGAAACTCCTTTAAAAGAGAATGTCACCCTTGGCAGGGTAAAGCTTTTGAAAAATCGAACTTGAAGAAAAATTTTCTTTTTAAAGAAATGATAACCTTGATGTGGCTATTTTTTGAAAACTCACTGCCAACACCTGCTCACTGAGTTGTAGAACTCACCCCTCCCTTTTTACCCCTTTCAGATAACGCTATTCCAGAAAAGACAAGAAAGAAGAACGCCTTACTCCTCATGGTTTAGAAAAGGGGGAACCCTTGAGAGACCACGAGAGCGGCGGGTTGTTCACGGAGATCCGACCAAATCGGGTCGGGGCATGATAACTTGAGTGGTGTTGGAACTTGTTTCCTCAAATACATTATCAAGATTATATAACATAGTAACTAAGAGAATGTTTAGAAATTTTTAGATGGCTCCCAAGAGAGGAACCAAGAAAACTAGGGCTGATGTCACCAACATCACCCAACACTCTATACTCGTAGGAAGACAACCCTAGAAGCTCCCTAATGCCCGAGGCATAGCAGAAGTCCCAAAGGATGAAATGGGGAAGAATCCAGTACCACGAAGGAGTATGGTGCTAGGATATGTTAGGGTCACAACCCTAAGTACGAAGGGAGCCAAGCCTAATGCTAGAAACGCCAGCAAGGGCGTATAACTTTACCTAGGAGGATGCTTATCAAGAACCCCCTAGCTCCCTATCTAGTTTGTGACCACTTTTTGTAATAGAGCTAAAACCCCAACATATTGTACTCCTCTATTAATGTAGTACTCCAAATTCCTAAAAAACCCATGTCTCTCAAATGATGTGCCCTTGCTAGGAAGATGGCCCCAAAAAAAGTAACCAAACAAACTAGCGCTACCATAGAAACTAGGGAGAATCCCATCCCAGTTAAGGAAAATGAATTAGTGAATCAAGAAATCTAGGAGGACTCTTAGAGTGATCCTTTGACAAAAAAGATTCAATAATAAAACTCTCAAGGTATTCAGACTCAAGGATGGTGATGCACTGAACCACCAACAATACCCTAGAAAGACGCAGCAATGCTCGAAGTAAATGAGGAACCACATCGATCTACGCAAGGAAATAACCTATTACAAGTATGGACGATAGGGACACTATGTTAAGAAGTGTCCAACCCTACTTAGGACAAGTATCAAGATAACATGTTATAGGTATAAGGGAATAAGACAAGTAATAAAGGATTGTCCCACAGCCCATGGACTGAGGGTAATACCTCCTAAGAACCATGTCAACTATCGAAATCCAAAGTCACAGAAGACAGGAAGGACTAGAGACAAGAACCATGGAGCAGGTTAAGTAAGCTATTAACAAAGAGGTCAAGAAATAGCGAGGTAAAGGAAACAAATTTGAGCTTTTTCTTAAGAAGGCCAACCAGAGAGGAATACCCCAAGAATAAAGGTAAGGTACATGGGAAATACATCTAGAACCCCTCAGAAAAGGGCAAATGTGGAAAACATACTCTAAAAACTCTAGTCTAAACCCCGCCCTTTAGAATTAAGGAAAATCGGGAAAGGAACCGGTCAAACCAAGTGAGAAAACTGAACTGGTTCACAAACCCGATCATCAGAGAATGTGCAATTTGGGAAATTACAACTCCCGAATAGCCTAAGGAGAAGAGACCTTAAAATAAAGGACGTCCATGGGAATGAGGAATGAAGTAAGAAAGGAAGAGTTTTGGTATGTCGGTAAGTTATCGGGAAGCTTAAGGACTTGAAATTTGAATGACTAAATAAAGAAGTCTAAAAAAGACAAGTAAGTAAGGAAACTAATACAATTATAGGGATGTGAAGTCAAAGACAAGTTCCGAAGAATGTTATGCAGTAAGGGACATGTAAGCCCAACTGTCTTAGGGAAATATGACTTAGGTAAGGAAGAGTCTATGATTAAAGCATGATGAGGTCAAGCGTTAAAATGTGGAACGAAGAAGTAATAACCAAACAAAGAGGAAAGGATCCATGCAGGATTAAATGGTGATAACACCAAAACCTGTGGAAGAAAATAACCGGAATTCCTAGTCCTGAAATATTAGGTAAACGAGTTTGGAATGGAGAAATGGTGCCATCGTAAAAGAGGGGTGTAAACTTCAGGATATGATTCTAAGTCTTCCAAGGAGATATGCTTAGCTAAAGTAAGCTCCATGGAATGAGAAAGCGATATGAATGAAACAAAAATCTTAGGTATGTGATGTAAGGGATAAACGAAAACAATTGAGAAGGTAGTATGCCGATAAATTAGAAAATTTTATATCAATGAAAATTCATTCCAGTACAAAAACTATGAAATAAGTTTTGGGGACAAAAATCCTAAAAGAAGGGGAGAGTTGTAAACCCTGCCCTTTAAAATTAAGGAAAACCAAGAAAAGAACCAGTCAAACCAAGTGAGAAAAATCGAATCGGTTCACAAACCCGATCATTAGAGAACGGGCAATTTGGGAAATTACAACTCTCGAATAGCCTAAAAGGTTCATAAAACCTTGGAAGAGGACCTTAGGACAATTTGGGAGAGAAAAACCAGACTAGTTCAAGTGAACCGGATCCGAACCAGATTGAACCGGTTTACGTACCAAGTTGGTTTATGAACCAGAATCGATAGGGAAAGGGAAAATCGAGAAATTTATGGATCCCGAGTGACCTAATGTCTTGGACCGACACGGTTTGGTTGGATCCCCGTGATCAACCCGCCACTCTCCCGATTTATTAAGGGTTGCCCCTTGTTTATAAACCATGAAGAGTAAGGCGTCCTTTAAACCTGCACCTTTCCTAGTGTAAAACCCGCCCTTTTGAGCTAAGGAAAACCAGGAAAAGAACCGGTCAAACCAAGTGAGGATTCAGAACCCGTTCACAAACCCGATTATTTCTGAACGGGCAAGTTGGGAATTTACAACTCTCGGGTGATCCAAAGGGTTAATTAAATCTTGTAAAAGAAACTTAAGACAAATTAGAAAATAAAAACCAAAGTGGTTCGGGTGAACTAGATTCCATAAGAACTTTAAAGTTAAGCGTGCTTAAATTTCGATTAAAAATTTGTATGTACGCCTTATCATAAATAACCATAAATTAATATATATTTAATTATTTTAATTAATACAAATAATTTAATACGGAAATTAAATTATTGGAATTAATACCAAATTTTAATTTATTGGAATTAATACTGAAATTAAATTATTGGAATTAATACCAATAATTTATGGCAATATTACTAATAGTAATAAATCTCGCCCATTTAATACACGGGTTTTACGCCTATATAAAGAGGTCATCCCCATTTCATTCTCCTCACACCTAAACACTTCTCTCTCTCTCACTACTGCTCCATTTCCCGGTAAAGCTCGAACCAGAGCTTCGACTTGAACAAAGGTCGGGCTCTTTAGAACCGGGGAGAAGATAGCTATCTGATAGCAAACTCCATTCAATCCGAGAATCGTTGGAGAAGCGCCGGCGTGATAGAATAATGAAGTAGCTCCGGCGGACAGAAGCTGCCCTATTTCGGCCAAGCCGAAATCAGCCATTTCAAGCCCTGCTTAGGCCAATCCAAGCCATCCCAACACTTCCTCAACCTTTCCACGGCCGAATTAGGACTGAAAGGTAAGCCAATTCGGCTCCCCTTTATAATTTTCAATTAGTGCTAGAGAGAGAGAGTTGACCGAATTTCAATGATGAAATTCTAATCCAATTCTGCATCAATTGATGCGATTCTTAATTCTAGGATGAACCTTAGGATGAGAGCTATCTATCCAGATCGAAAGCTCGAACCTTCGTGCCTTCACCGGTGAGTAATCGAAGCTTTCTCTCTCTATAGTTCATTTTCCGGCGAAGCTCCATTTGAGCTCGTCCCGGCATTAAAACTTGCGATTCACATTTCTAAAGAATCGTATGAACATATAGAAACTCAATTTCAACTTCAATTTCAACAATTGGAAATGTTTGATGGGTCAATTTGATTAAATCAAATTCGGCTGTGTTAAGAAGTTGGAATTGGGGGAAAATTGGGGATTTTCGAAATTCAAAGGACCAAAATGAAATTTTATGAAATTGAGGGTCAATTGGGCATGAAAATAATGTTGGAGGACCAATTGAGGAATTTTGAAATTTTTGGGGAAAATTTACCATTTTTGTAAAGGAAGGGCAAAATGGTAATTTTGGAAAAGTTGGGGGACCAAATTGGAAATTTGGGAAATTAAACCCCTTTTTGTGAAATGGAATAAATTGAGGTCCTATGATAAATTTTAGAAGTTTCGGGACTCAATTTGAGGAAAAATCGGCATTTGGGACTTAAAGTTAAAGAGAAATAACTTTAGGGACCTAATTGCAAATAAATGAAAGTTTGACTTTCTCATTCATTTGGAATGAATGAAGGTAATTAGGCCGAAGGATAATGAACCAAGATGTTCACATCGTGTAGGAATGCAAAATACTGGGAACGCCAGCAAGGACAAGCTCATGTGAATACAAAGAACCAGTCTAGTGGAATTCACGGCATTAACGGGTGAGTGGGTTTACTAACATCATACCCGATTGGTATGATGAGCACAACTTAAAGATAAAAACCACTTACCGATTGTGAGTGGGTTTACTAACATCATACCCGATTGGATGATAGCATACCTTATAATTTAAAAACCACTTACCGATTGTGAGTGGGTTTACTAACATCATACTCGGTTAGGATGATGAGCAAAACTTAAAGTTAAAAACCACTTACCGGTTGTGAGTGGGTTTACTAACATCATACCCGGTTGGGATGATGAGCACAACTTAAAGATAAAAACCACTTATCGGTTGTGAGTGGAAATTTTATATCATACCCGGTAGGGGATGATAAGTACCTCGGTATAAAAACCCACTGTTTAGTGGTATTTTAATCATCACCACATAGAGAAAGTGATGTGAAAATTATGCGAAAAAAAACTACTTACCGGTTGTAAGTAGATCGTACCCGGTTTGTATGATGAGACTTCCTCGAAGGAAGTTGAAAACTCATTCACCGGTTATGAACGGAGATGTCATTATACCGGTTGGTATAATGGACAGTAAAAACCTATTTTGTCGGAAGTGTTCTCCCCTGACTGTGTGCCAATGCTTAAACTATTTGGGAGACCTTCTCGACAGGAGCTCGAATAGCTCTGATAGGCCAGGGTCCTTGATTTTAGAACTTGGGGGCTAAATGCCCGATTTTTAAAATCTCGTACAGTGGGCCCAAGGCCAGTTGGCACGAGCAGGAGCTCGTAAACGAACATGATATATGTGCCATAAAACTTAATAAGTGAATTGTTTGGCCATGGTACCAAGATAGGACCGACATGCTCAGTCAACTAGTGGCAGTGCGACATGATAGGTCGACGGACTAGTCAAGACAAACAGCTGCGGGTTGAGTTGAGAGTCGAGGCCATTGGACTAGTGGCACCACAGATTACATGGCAATATAAGAAAATATTGTTTGTGCATGCACTGTGAGTACGGGATCATCAAGACGCCCATGAGGGGTAGTGATGCGTCCTAAGGGCACTGAACGACCTGGTGGCTATAAGGGTAATTCGTCATTCTAGCTGTCTGTGCGGAATCTGGAGTAGCACCAAGCGCATGAGATCGGGGTGGGGACAGGATGAGGTCTCTATCCTCATACGGACACGAAGAAGTGATTTCGGGATTGTGGGTCAGATGTCACATACATCCACTCATTCCCAAGGTAGAAGTGGTCGTACATCTATCCGGGTGGCAGGAAAAGTCGCTCCGAAGCCACTAGTGGGTTCAGTAGTGATACTGACTTGCGAATGTGTGTAACCTTCATGATAAAGGATGTGTGTTGGGTGAAAACCTATTTTGTCAGAAGTGCTCTCCCCTGACTGTGTGCCAATGCTTAAACAATTTGGAAGACCTTCCCGATGGGACCTCGAATAGCTCTGATAGGCTAGGGGCCTCAATTTTGGAACTTGGGGGCTAAATGCCCGATTTTGAAAATCTCGTACAGTGGGCACAAGGCCAGTTGGCACGAGCAAGAGCTCGTAAAGGAACATGATATATGTGCCATAAAACTTAATAAGTGAATTGTTTGGCCATGGTACCAAGATAGGACCAACATGCTCAGTTAACTAGCGGCAATGTGACATGACAGGTCAATAGATTAGTTAAGACAAACAATTGTAGGTTGAGTTGAAAGTCGGGGCCATTGGACCAGTGGCACCACAAAATACATGGCAATATGAGAAAACATTGTTTGTGCAGATGTGGGTCAGTTAACTAGCGGCAATGTGGGTCAGATGTTGCGTACATCCACTCATTCCCAGGGTAGAAGTGGTCGTACTTCTATCCGGATGGTAGGAAAAGTCACTCTGAAGCCACTAGTGGGTTCAGTAGTGATACTGACTTGTGAATGTGTGTAACCTTCATGATGAAGGATGTGTGTTGGGTGATGACACACCGGTAACTAAGAAATAATGGAAAACCCCGAATGTTTTTAAATGAAGGGATTTTTGGAAAGAAAGGAGTCTGGCACACTCCATATAAATGTTTTTCTTAAAAGTTAAAAGTAGACCTTTGAAAACCCATTCACTGAGTAGTCATACTCACCCCCTCCCTTATATCCATTTTAGGAAATCCCGTAAAGCCTACCTTGAAAGACCATCAACTAAGATGCCTGTAAGATAAGTATGTAAAGTTTAAAATTTCCTGCAGTTTTGGTTATACTATTCTAGGAAATGGTGCATGTTTAAAGGATGCCTTACTCTTTACAATTTATAATAAGGGGAAACCTTTTAATAAACTGGGAGAGTGGCTGGTTGTTCACAGGGATCCGACCAAATCGGGTCGGGGGTGACAACTATAATGTTTACTTTAATTCTTCATTCTTTCTATTAATTCATACATTTGTCATGATCAACAACTGCACTCTATCATAAGAGGGATCACACGTTCGCAGAACGGTCCCCGACCATTCCACTTATGGACCGGAGCGCCTTTACTGTCCAACTTGATAGAGGTGCACCGCCTCTACCCGGAGTTTGAGTGGACATCAATAGTCCAACCCTCAAACCTTGATCACTTCACCTTATGCACCCTGGATCTGCATAGTGGGACAAGACCTCATTTCCCGTACCACCTCGGTCTCAGTGCGAAGGAAGCTTCCTCGAGTTTCACGACCTACTAAATGACATATCACCCTTATGTACCCTGGGTCGTCCAGCAGTCCTTGGGCTCCATCACTACCTCATCCCAATTGTCCTAATGGCTCGAACATTTGAGTGCATGCACAATCAACAGTCTTTTTTAATTATATCCTTTATCTTTAGCCCTCTAGCGCAACGGTTTGTCAGCTTGGCTTCAACCTACGCGTATTGGCCCAACAAGTTCAATGACCTGGCTTCCACAAAGTAGCGGTTTGGCCCAACAAGCTCGACAACTCAGACTTAGCTTGATGGGTATCACACAAATTCCCATTATTCGGATCTTTTAGCGTCATTTATTACATATTGGTTCTGGATGGGTCCATGCCCGTGTCCATCAGCCTTGGGCCCATTGGCATATCGAGCCTAAGCCTCGGAAATTAACTCTCAAATGTTTTAAGCAGAGTCACCCAGTCAAGGGAGGCTAATTCTAAGATAAATCATTTTCAAAGTTAAACTATCATTCCAATTGGAATAGACATTATAGTGGTTCCCATTCACCTGGTGATTTCGGCGGGGTCGTGCCGGCAGAGTATAGCTCCTCGGTGTGCTTCTGGGACTGGTGCTCAAGTAGCCCGCACATGCTAGGCACGAGTGTCGTATCAGGATGTGTTGACTAAGAGGTTGCATAATTTCTCGTATTTGCACATAGGGCCCCGTATTTTACCTTAATTGCACTTAGGTCTCTCATTGCCCCTTAGTCCCTATTAAGCCCCTAGGGTTTCCAATCATCCTTCTTGGGTCCTTAACTCTTTTAAATTCATTAATTGGCCCTTAATTTTTCCAAAATTGCTCTTTAGTCCTTAATTTTCTAAATTTTGGAATTTGGTCTCCCAAGTTTTCAAATTTTCCAATTTCTCCTCTATTTCGCCCAAATTGTCAATTTGGCCCTCAATTGGAGTGAATTTCATGAAAACACCCTCAATTTCGTGAATTTTCCATTCAACACTCCAATTTTTCAAAAATTGCATAAAAGCCTTCAAAATCCCCAAATCGAACTTCATCTTCTTCCCCAATTTAAGCTTATGAACATTCGAATCTCATCTTGTCCAATTAGCGGTCTGTACGTCCTTAAATTCTCAAAGTCTCACCTCAATTCGCCTCCTCTAGCTTTCCTCGATCATCCAACACTTCGAATTTCTGAATTTGGATGAGTTTTAAGCCTCGTCAAAGCTTCGCCAGAAATTTTATAGTAGAGAGAGAAAGCTTGCTTATCTTACCAATGGAGAGGCAATGGCTGGAGCTTGAGGTAGGGGCAGCTGATGCTAGTCAAGGGGAACCTACCAATACTAAATCCTACTGCAATTCGCCGTTGTCCTGTAGGAATTTGAAGAGAGAAGTTTTAGGGGTGCAGCTCTAAAACTCAGAAATTCTGACGAGGGGAGGCGAAATTGAGCTTACAGGGGTTTGGTTCATTCTGAGAGTATCTAGCGCTCGAGTGTTCTCTCCCGATTCCAATGCCGCTCTCCAGAGCTTCTATAAACCCCATCCTTTAAAGACAAGGAAAACTAGGAAAAGAACCAGTCAATTCAAAAGAGAAAACTGAGCTAGTTCATGAACCTTAACCGATTAGGAAAGGGTAAAATGGGAAATCAAAAAATCCCAAGTGACTCAAAGAGTTATAAAAACTATGGAAAAGAACATTGAGACGAGTGGAACGAGAAAACCAGGCTGGTTTAGGGTGAAATAGACTTGAACCAGATTGTACCGGTTTGAACCATACTTGAACTGGTTTCTAAATTCATTTTCCTTGGTGGCTCAAAATAATCAAAATGGGGAATTGAAGCCACCATTAGATATAGAATGAATTTACAAAATTTTAATTTTGTGAAAACTAGCCGAATCAGGCCTGAACTGGCCAATTTACGCATTGAACCCGGCCGGACCTATCCGGTCCGGTTCAGAACAGTGTCATCTTCTTCCTCTAGATGACAACACTATTCATTAATGTAGAAAATGAATAACGCTGGCAAAGCTTAAATTGCTTCGATCAGGCCATTTGTGGGCAAGGATAAGCTCGACCAAAATGGATAGTTGTGGGGCAGAGGATCTCAAAGCTCCCTATATAAAGAGCTCCTCTCTATTCATCCTCCACACACCTCAAATCTCCATTCTCTCTCAACTGCTCCAGTTACTGGTGAAGCTCGAACCAGAGATCTGATATAAGCATTTTTATTAGCCTTAGAAGGCAAGGTCAGGTCCTATAGACTCTGGGGGGGGAAGTCAGCTACTTGATAGCAACCTCCTTTCGACCCGAGAACCGTTGGAGAAGCGTCGGCTGAATCAAATAGTGAAGCAGCTCCGAAGGACCGAAACTGCCCTATTTTGGCCAAGCAGAATTCAGCCAAATTCAGCCCTCATCCAGCCACACCGAGCCTTCCCAACACCTCCACGGCTCTTACACGACTGCAACAGAACTGAAAGGTAAGCCAATTCGGCCTTCCTCTGTCATTTTCGATCAGAGTTAGAGAGAGAAAGTGCTAAAATTCACTAACAAAATTCTCCCTCGATTCGATGTCACTTGTAGCAATTCTTAATCGTAGAAGTAACCTCACGATGAGAGCCATATTCCCATATATAGAGCTAACATCGTTGCACCACTAACGATAAGCTTTCGAAGCTTTCTCTCTCTATGAATGATTTTTCGGTGAAGCTCCGTTTGAACTCGTTTCGGCCTCAATTCATGCGATTCAAAGCTCAATTGAATCGTAAGGAAGTGTAGGAACTGATTTATACCTCTAATTGAAACAATTAACCCCGTTTGAATGGCTAATTTGAATAAATCTAGTTTGGTCAGTTTGAAAAGGGGGAATTGGGGGAAAATTTTGGCGAAAATATGGGATTTCAAAAAACATTGAGGGACCTCTTTACAATTTTCCAAAATTGAAGGCCAATTGACCATGAGAAAGATGACGGGAGATCAATTTGTTGGTTTTTGAAACATTTGGGGTCAAATTACCATTTTTGGAAAGTAGGGGCAAAATGGTCATTTTTGAAAATTCGGAGACCAAATTGGAAATTTGGAAAACTTGAGCCCCTTATAGAATTTTGAGTAAATTGAGGACTCAAAGGGAATTTCGGAAACCTTGGGACTCAAATTGGGGAAAAGTTGGCATTAGGGACCTAAAGTTAAGAAAAATGAACTTTAGAGACCTAAGCGCAATTAATTGATAATTTGTGAGCCTAGGCTTTTATGCCAAACCGTAATTGATAAATATGCCCAAATCGTGTAGGAACAAGTGTGACTAGAATGCAAGCAAGTGAAAGCTTGCATAGACTTGGAAAACCGACCAATGACGAACACATCACGGTTATCGGGTGAGTAGGCATACTTATATCATACCCGGTTGGGATGGTGAGCACTTAGAAATGAAAAACCACTTGTAAGTGGGATTTTAACATCATACCCGGTTGGGGTGATGAGCAATTTAAGCTAAAAACTTACTTACCAGTCGTAAGTAGAGATAATTATACGAGGTTGGTATGACGAACTTCCTTGAAGAAAGGAGAAACCCCTGGTAAGCGGAGATATCATCACACCCGGTTGGTGTGATGAAGTGGAAAATATACTTTTGTCAGAAGTGTTCTCCCCTAACTATGTGTCAATGTTTAAAAGATTTAGGAGACCTTGTTAACGGGAGCTAAAATAGCTCAGATAGGTCAGACGCCTCGCCTTTTGAACTTATAGGGTTAAATGCCCGGTTTTGAAAAATAACGTGCAGTGGGCCCAACGCCAGTAGGCACAAGCAGGAGCTCATAAACAAACTTGAGTAAAGGAATGCCATGAAATATCTAATGAAATTGTGTATGTGATTTCGCCAAGGTACCAAGTTAGGACCGACAATACACGATGGGCTAGCAGTAGTGCGTTAAGGCCATGTCAACGAACCAGCATAGACAAACAACTGCATGTCGGGTTGAGGGTCGGGGTCATTGGACCATTGGCACCAAAGATAATGGCTATATCAAAAAACTATTGTTTTGTGCAGACACTTGTGGTACAGGACCATCAAGACGCCCAAGAGGGTAGTGATGGGTCCTAAGGGCTACTAGAAAAATATGATAGAGATAAGGGCAGTTTGTCGTGCTAGTCAATCGGGATTCTCGAAGTAGCTTCTTGCACATGAGATCGGAGTGGGGTCGGGATGAGGTCTCTATCCTCATACAGACATGAAGTGGCATTCGGGTCTGAAGGAAGGATGTGAAAAATATCCACTTAGACTCAGAGTAGAAGTGGACGGACTTCTATCTTGGTGACCGGTAAAGATGCTCCAAGCCACAAGTGGGTGCAGTGGACGAGCTGCACCTGTGAATGTGTATTTCCTTCCTAAAGAAGGGTGTGTGTTGTCTACTGAACACACTTAATATGGAGATATTTTTTAGGAGAACTAAATTTTGAGGAGAACTTATTTTAAAAGAAACGATATACATTGGCACAATTTAAATGAAGATATTTTTCATTAAAACTCAGTCCTAACACCTGTTCACTGAGTTGTAGAACTCACCCCCTCTCTTTTACCCCTTTCAGGAGTAAGTAAACATGACCAAAGAAAACACGAAGATTTATCCTCCGTCGGGTATGCTTAATGTTACTTTTAAGCTTGCATTGATTGATTTATACTATTTCAGGGAACAGGGTTTGAATTACACCTTACTCCTCTTGATTAAAAGAAGGGGGAAACCCCTCTTAAACCAAGGGAGTGGCAGGTTGATCACAGGGATCCGACCAAACTGGGTCGGGGTGTGACAGCTTCTTTGGTGAAGATTTCGCTTGTCGTCGGAGCTTTGGTTTGTTGTTCGCTGGAAAATGTACTCTTCTTCTTTTTCGATCGATTGTGTGATGCTGATAACAAATGGAGAGGTGCTCTTTATATAGGGAGATCGGCAACTACTCAAGCTACCTACCGACGTAAGACTCAGCCTCTTACTCAACCGCTGGTGACCTGACCGGAGAGTTTTACAAGTCATCGGAGACTCCAGCTTTTCCGGCATCTCTCTCCTCTATTCTCTCTATCAGCGTTTGAAGGTTGAAGATGATGACGTGGTGGTCGTGTCATGTGGGGCATTGTAATTGGCTAGTTTTTCTGACGTGGAGGTCCAGCTTGGCTACCACGTCAGTCGTTGACCGGACACGTGGCGACCTCCATTAGTTGCTCGTGTCTACGTGGCTCGATGACGAGGAGTCAACTGACCATTGATCGAACATGTGGCAGCCTTCCATTGGCTGCTTGTGTCTGCATGGCTACTGATGGGGCGACGTTGACCATTGACCGGTCCGGTCTATTGACCGATCTAGTCCGACCAAGTTCGATGTCCTGAATTTGAAAATCGGTTGGTTCGGACATGATTCGATCGGTTTTCTGAAATTTAAAAATTTTCTAAATTCATATAAATTTATTTTCTATCTAATGATGGCCTCAATTTCCCAAATTGACATTTTTAAGCCATCTAGAAAAATGAATTTATGAACCGGTTCACTATAGTTTATCTTAGTTCAGTTTGGTTCAAGTTCGATTCACTACGAACTGGTTCGGTTTTATCCTCAATTCCACTTCTTAGTTCATGCTCACAATTTTTTATGAATTTTTCGTCACTTGTTATCTCTCAATTTCCCATGTTAACCCTTATTTATTATTTTCTATTGATTAAATTAGCCTTTTTTTTACCATAGTGTTGGTTCTCCTCCCGGTTTCCTTCGTTCGAGGGGACAAGTTCTACAAAAGCAATGCACCCCAAATTGAATACGACTTTCCCTTGATGATTTAGCAACTAATAAGTTAAACATATAAATATTCCTGCACGCATCTTGAGTTCCATATATCGATTCACGTGTGAGAGTTGGATCCGACTAGACTCGTGCCTCTTTGTACTCCTTTGAACACCTGAAATGGTTTTGGGGAGGGTGTAAACTCAAAGCTTAGTAAATGAGTTTACTGGCATTGGACCACAACATTGCCTAAGACCCTGGCTTTACTCAAAATATTTTAACATACATTTCCCATAATTATCTATTCACAACACATGTAGTTTTGACAGAAAAAAATTATATTTCTTAATCTTTTAACTTATCATTTATCACACGAATCCGTTTCTCATTTCTTACATCACAACTTAATTAACACACAACATCACCCACTGGGTTATCACACACGAGAAACTCAGAGCTACAAGGGGAATGTGTGATATATGTCACACACCCAAGGTACATCCTAAGATATTTGTCCCTCTCATATCATTGTCGATTATATTTACTTATAGAATCATCACAATATCTCATTTGGCCAAATCAAATCGGATCAATATACATGATCACATAAACATAATGATCATTCTTTTTCTAGAGTTCAGTTTGTTATCTAACCAACCCCACTACTCATTTTCTTAAACACATCTCACAATGCAACATATTCTTCATTATTAATTCATGGGTCTTTATTTGCTATTTGACCGGCCCTACTATTTTTGTACTTAAAACACCATTTTCATATCAATATGCGTATAAATCAATAAATTACGGGTTCAATTTTCTAACTCATCAACCACTCATTACTCAATTCTTAAAAGTTTGCTTAATAAAATATACATGAGTCTAGCTCTATTTTCATTTTAGTAGTTTTCTCAAGTAAGTTCAATGGTGGGTTCTTAGTCCATTTTTTTGTTCCAAAATATAATATTACATATGCTTTACCTATTTTTTAATATCTTTTAAAATATTACTTATCATATTCTTTACTTGAAACTAATTAAGTAAACCTTATAAACAACCATATTCAGTCCAATAGAACTCGCTATAAAGCCACTTATCGATGTATTTAGGACTTGTTCGTCTCAATACTTTTCCATGTATCTCGGATCGAGGAATCCTCTCGTATCACTTGCAACAGTTAAATTACATAGTATGGAATATGTCATATTTAGTTTTAACAGTAATTCTAGTACCGTTTTATAATTTTCTAAAAATTATGATTTTGCTCTACACGTCTGATTCGTTTAATTTACACATCAATAATCCATTTATATGATCCATTTTTCATATCATTATTAATCCATATATTTTTCTCTCATTATTTAGTCATATTTATTCTAAGTCCCTAATACCTTTCAAATCTTTCATTACACTCTTAACTTTCAACTTTTTCACTTTAATGGTAAAACTTTTCAAAATTATAATATAATCTCTACTCTTTCCAGTTATCCATTTTTGAAACATTAACTTTTACACATATTTATTTCAGATCCCCTTAACATTCCCTGAGTTTATTTGGGACCTTAACTTCTTTTAAATTTTCTATTCAACCCAAACTTTTTTAAAAATTATCATTTGACTTCTAAACTTTTATAAAATATTTCACTTAGATCCTTAAACTCTTTTAAGCTACAATTTCAGATACTTACGTTTTATCAAGCTTTATTTCAGATCCCTAAACTTCTACCGAGTCTCATTTGGAACTCAATTTTTCTAAAATCGTAATTTGGCCCCAAACATTTTAGAATTTACATTTTATTTCCCCAACTTTCCTATACTTTAAAACAACTTTATAAACATTTCAAAAATAGTTTATACGCCCACATCTTATTTTTCACATTCCCATGATCACTTTTTGAACAATATCGATCAGAACAATATTGTTTTTGTTGCGATCGAGAATTTACCGAAAAATTGATATATATTGAAAATAAGCCAAAAATTCAACGGAGAGAGTAAGTCAAATATTAGAGTGAGTGATACCTGTATTTTCTTGAACTACCCCAAATAGTGATTATACTCATATGAACAAATAAGATTTACATAATTAGTTAACCAACGAACACTTTTGATCAAATGCCTAATCTTTTATCATTAAACTAATTTTAATACAAATATTTTGTATTTATTTAAAAGAAAGGAGATGTTAGGTTGGTATAACCACCAAAGGTCATGTAATTTAGATAGTATAAAAATATATCGGCGAAAATTGATATGATTACAAAATTTAAAGTATCTTTCAATAAAAAATCATACCAAATTGTAAATAACTCTAAATTTTAATTATTTTTTTAGCTATTACCTCTTTTGGGAGGGGCTTAGGGTAAATTACCTATAAGATATGGGCAGAAAGAAAATGATGCTATAGCCACATGTCCATACTTGTGCTGTTGAACTGAAGCTAATAAAAAGGACAGAAAATTTAAAAGTATAAGTTGAATGTGCCGCTCAGCATCAGCATTATTATCAAATAGAGAGGAGAAATGAATATGTACGTTTTCGAGTCTACATTCATCGTGAAGAAGACGTACTGAATAACTTCTTTGTCGCCCATCGATATATCTTCTTCTAGGTAGGTTCCTCTGGTGTACTCTTTACTCAGAAAGCATTGCTGCTGATTTTTTTTAGAAAGAAAGAAAGAAATGAGTCTCAGGAAGAGTGAGAAGCAAGAAATGTCCTACCACGTTATCCACAAGCTGCCTCCCGGCGACAGTCCTTATGTCCAGGCCAAGCACGTTCAGGTTCAGATCATGTGCAGGCAGCGTGAACCTGCGATCCTTCTGTGCTAACATTTATCCTTCGTTTCTCATGTTTCAAGTTCCTCCTCCCTCTTCTCTGAAATCTATTGATTTTCTTTTTTTCCGGGTATTAGTTACTGAATTAGAGGTATATCCGGGACCTGTGTGGGAGATTTGTTCGAAATCTGCTTCGCTTTTGAAAAGATTTGAATCTAACTGCATTGGCCAAGTCCAGTAATTTGTCAATTTAAGCATTCTGGAATTGTTAAGATGTACTACTTTCGTGTCTGGCTGCAGAATTTGATCTTTTGACAATTTCCAGAGTAGTATTCGTGATTAGACCCATGTGATAAATTTCATTATTGAAAACATGATGTTTTAACTAACTTCTACAATTGTACAGTTTACCATGAAAAGTGATGCTGTTTGGTTCTTGAATAATTGGAAGCATTTTGTGTTAGAAAATACTCTCAACCAAGCCAAGACGAATTAGGCAGTGAAACTCAA
Organism: Trapa bicornis; assembly: GCA_030064425.1. Classification (NCBI taxonomy): domain Eukaryota; kingdom Viridiplantae; phylum Streptophyta; class Magnoliopsida; order Myrtales; family Lythraceae; genus Trapa; species Trapa bicornis. Next base: position 10,433,685 of record CM057753.1, on the reverse strand, counting down.
ATTGGGCTTCAAGTTATTAGTATTCCCAAGCTTGGTTTAGTAAGCTATGTAGGCAAAATTGGAGATTCTCTATTTTAACTAACAGATGAAAACATATTTCCGTACTTTCAAAATGCTATCATGTGAAAGTCGTCCTCTGTTTCTACAAAGGTTTTGATTTTTAAATTCGATCAGTGGGGGAGACGGTGGGGGTGCTGTAGTTTAATCATTTTACACTTTGGCAGTGGTTTTCTATGTAATTCTAACTATTTATTTTCTTTTGAAAAATCTAGCTGGTTCACAAGGACCCAGATGCAGCAATAGTTCTATTCTGGAAGGCTATACATGCAGGGGATCGAGTAGATAGTGCCCTAAAGGACATGGCCATCGTTATGAAGCAACAAGATAGAGCTGAAGAAGCAATTGATGCTATAAATTCTTTCCGAGACCGTTGTTCCAAACAAGCTCAAGAATCACTAGATAACATATTGATTGACTTGTACAAGGTGCATATTTTGATTACATTGTTTCATCATATTCTGCAATTGATGAAGGCTTTTACTGCCAATCTGACAGTCAATACATTAGTCTTTATATTTGAATTACTTTAACGATGCAGTCATGTTAAGTGTGCATGTGTTCTTGTACTGTGAATAATGAATGCTCTATAAAGAAAATTAATTTAGGTTCCTGCTTGATAAGGACATTGTGTTTATGCCAATGAGGTGGTGGACACTGATGCACCTTTTTTATCTTCTAGTTAAGATTATTGAGAATGTTTTAGCATTACTATCATTGGGGCGCTATCCTCTGAAATCAAGAACAGTCAAAAGTGTTTCAGTGAAAGTTGCCCTCTTCCACGAGCACATGAACTTGGGGAATTGCATATAATCTAAGCATGCTCTCTAGGTTATTTGCACTATGATGATTCCTGTTAATTTGATACAGATTTCCTCTTAATCATTTTATTTCTTTTGACCATGTCTTTTACTGTTATATATTATATACTTGACTGACAATTTTATTTCTTTCAGAAATGTGGTAGAATCGAAGAACAGATAGAGCTTTTGAAGCAGAAGCTTTGGATGATATACCATGGTGAGGCCTTCAATGGGAAACCAACAAAAACTGCTCGCTCTCATGGGAAGAAATTTCAAGTTACTGTCAAGCAAGAGACATCAAGAATTTTGGTAATTCAGAATATTCACCCATCGTTGTGAATTCTATTAGGATCTCGTCAGTCTCCATCCAAGAATTTGGATTTTCTTTTTAATTTTATTTGAGAGTGAGCTGGTCCTCAGAATCATTTTGTTAACTATTATACAATTTAGCTTCTATAGAAGAAATAAAAAATAAGGTAGGTTGCTGCAAGAGGACATGCGAATATGCTTGAGTTCGACTGTTGTATGCATATTTATCCTCTAAAGTTTAGTACTATATAATTACTTTCATTGCTTTTATCTCTAAGAACTTTTCTAACAGTAGCATCTGCAATTTCGCTGCTGTGAATGTTGGCACAAATAAATCCTGGTGACAAGTGGGACATGTTTTGACAAGTTTATTTTTTGCCCCACTGTCTCAAACAGGGGAACCTTGGCTGGGCTTATATGCAACTGGGAAATTACGTAGCTGCAGAAGTGGTCTACCGAAAAGCCCAGCTGATTGACCCAGATGTGAACAAAGGATGCAACTTATGCCTCTGCTTGATTGAGCAATCCCAATACTTGGAGGCACGTACAATCCTGGAGGATGTGATGATGGGTAAACTTCCTGGATCTGAGGATCCCAAATCAAGAACCCGAGTTGAGCAGATCCTCCTCGAGCTAGGAGGAGCTAATTCCCATGCATCCAGATCATCGCCTCGGTTGGTTGAGTCGAGCTCCAGCCTAGAGGATGTTTTTTCCCAGGGAATCGAGCGATTGCTGAATGATTGGGTACCACCACACATGTCGAGGAGACTCCCTGTGTTTGAAGAAATCTCTCCTTTCATGAACCAGTTGGCTTGCTGATAAGCTTGCATTACTAAGGTACACTTCTCTTTTAGCACATATGTATAGTAGATGATGGTAATGGGCCCAAGCGTAGGAGCAGTGTCTGATCAGAATGGTGATATGAGGTTATTGACTGGTTTTCAGCCATGGTTCGTGTAGCAAAAAACCTAGAGCTAGTCAAGTTCTTGTACCCTGTTTTTGTATCTACGGTTTTGGTCTCTTCCAGGACGGTGTAACATGAACAATAACTCGTTGTCTGCGTTGCTTTATTTAATGGAAGAGACTGGAGTACTTTTATCTGTTTCTTGTTCTGCGGTATCCTTTGCCGACTTGTTTTATACACGGTAAGGGGAGACTAGCAGAAGCTATGTCCATGAGACATATTGGATATAATTCTATTGCTTCAATGATATATTATTTTCAACTAATGAATTTGGGTTACTAAATCAAGGCCACTATATATGTTTTAGCTACATGACACACGAAAACTCATATTATACAGTGGATGGATAAGGCTGTCATTAATGTGTTTAACCCAATAAATTAGCCCACCTCTAGATTATAAAAAAAAGAATTGGGTCAATTCTTATTGAATTTGAACTTATTGTTGCGTTAGTTCTTGATTTATGATATATCAAACATTTCATAATTTTTAAATTTCTAAATTTTATCTTTATTTTAAATAATTTGCTAGACAACTTTAGTGTTATTACCTTAAAATTATTTAATTTTATTGTTAAAATTAAATATATGATCATATATTTAATATTATATATTTTATAATTTTGTTATTATAATAAAATCAATTAAATTGTTACTAAAATTTAACATAAGCTCACATATTTAATATTAGATACTTGCAATTTAATTTTTATTACCATAAATTTAATTAATTTTATTATTTAAATTGAAAATAATAATAATAATAAGGTATGACATATACATCATTTTCTACTTATTATTGAATTAAAAATAGTGACTATTTTAGAAACAAACATGGAAATCTTAATTATATTTATCACTTGCATATTTCATTTTTATTTTTTTATTATTTGTTTAATTTTATGATTTATATATTTATCATGCTTTTATTAATTAAAAATTATTTGTCAAAATTTCATTAAAATCTTATATTGCATTAATTTATATGATAATGTGATTTATTAAAAAATATGTAATAAATATGAATATTTATTCATTAGCTAAAAGCCTTAATGTTCAAGAAAATAATTTCCTTTTTTGGAAATAAATCAAAATTAAACATTGCAAAAATAAATTTTAGTAATATATAATATTATTTAAAAAACTAACTTTTTATTAATTATCATATTATACGTATAATTTAGTTACGCGCCAACAAATTTGATAAAAATATTATTTTACTTTAATAGTTGTATGATGGCATTTTTCTAATAAATTAAAAATTAATTAATTAGATCGAAAGTCAAAGTTAAACATGTAATTCGAATGGAATTGAGAAAATAAATTAAGTTAAATTAAAAATATATATAAAGATAATCTTAACTTATACATCTGGAAATAAATTTAAAAAAGTTGTGATGATGGAAAATCGTGTATGGAAAAACTTTATATTAATAACTTGATTAAACGCAATCGAATTATAAATATAATAATTTTTTTAAGTGAATTCATCTTAGGTAAAAATGTAAATTTTAGTTCTAAATATAAGAAAATAAGTTAAATTTCTTTTTATAAAAATAAATTACTCATCAGCACAATGTATGACAACCCCTTTACCCGTAGATGCTATAAATCTTAATCACATTTTCCATTCATTTTCTTTCTTATTTTTTCTTTCAATTGAGAGTGATTAGTCTTCAATGAGTCCAGTTGCATAGTTTCAATATAGTACTTAAAGTAACTAAACGAGCATATTATTTTGTTAATTGGTATCCTATATAAATACTCTATACAAGCGTAAACTTAAATAGGTTCAACGGTAATAAAAAAACGGACGTAATTAAACAATAATTATGCCTAAAATGTCTAAAAAAATATTTTATTTAAGAGCTAAATTATACTATCTACAAAGATAATTTTGAAAGTTCCCCGTAGACAAAACTTTTACATTCAATAATTATGAGGTATATATAAGTAAATCTCTATCCGAATACTAAATATTTAATTATAATTAAATTTTCACCATGGACATAAATTTAATCGCTTCCAACTAAGGGTGGTATTGGACCTGATCAAGTTCATGTTCACGCGAAGTAAAAGATCGATGAACAACATCGGACAAAGAAGGGGATCGCAACTAAGGAATAAAGAGAATGGAGCGGTAAAAATGAATGCCACCTTCATAGACCATTAAGGTGAGATGAAGTTTTAGGGCATTTTAGTTAAATGTCTCAAATGCATATGATGAGAAAATGATGAGAATGCCTTTAGTTTTGGGCGAAATTACTATAACTCTACTAAAGATGAAAAAATAAATACACAACCACATGTTTTAGTTACTTAGAGAAATAAGGGCAATAAATTACAAAATTGCCCCTGAATCTATAATTTACACAAAAGTTGTGGATTTCCCCAAATATCAGAATAATATCGAAAGATATAAATTCTATAATGTTATTTATAATTTAAAAAATTTTGACATTTATTATAAAATTAGGACACAAGTGAAAAAAATTATAATTTTAAAAATATTATGATAAAAAGTATTAAATACTTAAATTATTTACTCGAAAGAAAATTTTAAAATTCATGTATAATGTGTACTGAGGAATTACTTTAGGATTAATATGTTACCGGATAATCGAGTAAAAATTCTAGTATTGAATTTGATTGTACTAATTATTCAATATTACCCACATATTTAATATTTTGAAATAATTAAAATATTTTTGTAATATATTTCTTCTATAGTACTTGAAGCTTAATAAAATTATTTAGAAAAATATATTATTTATATGAGCATTAATCATATTTATTATCATTTCAAAACATGATAGGTATATAGATCTATTTCCTCGACATATAAAATGAGCTAGGACCATAGTAAAAAAAATATAAATTTAAGTTATAATTTATGAAATGGATCCAATGTCAACATTTTCTGTTTCTCCAATGCCATGTTTTAAAAACTCATAAAATTGGGTCCAAGGTCAATGGAAATGAAACTCGTCGTGTAAATAATTGTGATCATAAAGTTGAACATTTTAAAATAATAAAATACAAGATTTTGTATGAAATAGGTCATACCTATTAAATACTATCAATTTGGAGATGGGTCTCATCTCGTAGGATTGATAGTCTAAATACAACAGTTTTAAGAGAAAATACTTGTATATGTATGATTTATGATGGACGGTAAGATGTCTAGTATCAAGTAGTGATAGTTCTAAGGATTACTAGTTAGCAATGTTGGTACAAGGGAATTTGTGGCTCAACTAATATGTAAAGTGCTTTGGGAGTCATATGCGCATGAAAACGGGTGAATTTGGAAGATTTAGTCTTTGTATAGCGGACAATCTAATTTAAATATCTAAGTGTTAGGCTACAATGCTTACATAGACGATTGATTAATGTTGTAATCTCGTACTACTATGGTAGAGATCGTCGCCTCGTACTAGTGTGGTAGATGTTGTAGACTCAAACCAAATGCTTATTTTACGAATGTGTGCTCTTTTACATGAGGAAAAAGTTGTATGTAATCCTTATGAAATATAAGTTCCGTTTTATCGAACTTCAACTCTCTATATGGTTAGATCTTATTTTTTAAATGTTCCTTATCATTATTTAGTATGTGCTGAATTGTGGATAAAATATCACTAATATTAACTAACTTGCTCACTTGAGTTATGGATTAATTTCCCTTTAAATACCACTTTCACGGAACTAAGGTAATAAGTGACATGTTAATATTTGAGAAACTGCATTAAACCAAAGGTAGGACTTATATTGAATAATTGATCCCAATATTATTTATAAAATTTATTTTCTAAATTACAATTGAATATTTTAGGAAAACATGAGATATTTATTTTGAAACTTACATCATGTCATATATACAATAATAAAACTTCAATTATTGTAAAATTATGAGAATGTGATGAGTTATCTACAAGTACGAAAAAATCGAGTGGGGACAAATATATATCCTTTACTTCTAAAGCATAATTCAATCTCACCAATTATCAATTGTGGTTGGGCAAACTTGCAGAGCTACCCAAGGACGAGATGAAACTTTCTTCTTAACCAATTTACAACATAAATTTCCTTCCAACAAGAAGTTTTTTAGGCGTTGTGAGAAGTTTCTCACTGAATTTTGAATGATAAATTCATTCCTTTCCAATCATCAATTCCCACGTCACTTGAGATTATAAAAACTTTAAATGATCCAACTATCTTTTCACGACCTCTAGTCCGTCCAAGATTCATCACCAATGAATTTTTTTAGTAATTCTCTCTCTAAAAATAGTTTTTTGATAATGTTCTGTTTTCAACCAAATTAATTAATAAAAAACTTAAAATGATCTTAGCAACATTGTGAAGTTAATTAGGTTATAAAAAAGATCAAATTAAGAGCTTAAAGAATTGAATTTCAATGGATATAAAAACAATATGTAAAAAGGGTATTCAAGAATTCAGGGGTAAAAATATAAATAGGAGAAAATGGGGGAATAATGGTAATTGAGTTGATATAAAATATTTAAATATAAATAATCAAAATATAGGGGTCAAATTACAAGTATGAGAAAAATTAGGGACTTACTTGTACTTAAGTTGTATTTAAGGGGGAATATAAGTGTGAAAGATAAATAATTTAAATATAGAGGTCTAAATACAAATATGAAAAAAAATGGGAATTTATTTTAATTAGGGGAAAATAATGAGAGTTAAGGGTTAAAATAGAATTTATAAGAGTTTATAGAATTTTGTTGATTAAAAGGGATCTAAGTAATTAATTAAGAAATTAGTGGTAAATATTGAAAATAAAATAATTAAGAATAATTTAGAAAACAATATTTAAAGATCAATAATAAGTATAGAATTTCAAAGAGAATATATAATATAATAGATTTAAAATTGAGATTTTAAAAAATGGAATTAATAAATAAATGAAAATTTTAGACATAATTATAGGAATTTATAAAAGTAATTAGATGACATATATAACATATTTAATAAAGATAAGGTTTAAAGGTAAATAATGGAAATTTAGGGATCAATATGAAGAGTTAATAAAGTTAAATTTAAAGGATATATTAAAGATAATTGAGAGTTAAATAATAAATATTAGAAAATAATTATAATTAAAATAGGAAATAAAATATTATAATAATTTATGAAGTATTATTGGGGATAAATAAATTATTAGATATGCAAAAATGTGCTAATAAAAAAATAGTTCTAATGGGATACAACATATTTAATGAGAGTTATTCGTATGAGTTGGGATAAAAGATTAAAATTTAAACAAAAGAATAGTCAAATGAATTAGGTAGTATACATTAGGCAAACAATTAGGTAACTTCGGTAATTAAAGGAATTAAGCAAATATGAATATAGTGGTAGGAATTTGAATAAATATGAGTTATGATTTATGACAATACTCTTTAGGATAATGAAATTTGAAACTAAGTTGAGTAAATTTAATAACATTGATTTCGATTGAACCGATTAAATTTAAACTTTTTAATTTATAAAACTGTAGGTGTCATGCCCGTCCCGATATTCTTTGGCTGAAGACTTGTGCATCCCCGCTGATTCACTTGATATTACAAATGTATGATCATTTGCCAAGTTAAAATCGATATAACCCAAACTTAGATAAGTAATACTCTTAAGTGAAAACAATGGAAAATTTAAACTTTCTCGTACAAGAAGTACAACATGAGCCTCTTTACTAATTTACCATCAAACCCCGAAAAGCTTAGCAATATGATATAAAATGTACTTCATGTGTTGGTAATGAGGCTACCTTGGCAAATGGGTGTCTTGGGGTATGCTTATTCGTTCTTGCCTCACGTTGCTTAAGCTTACTTGCCACATGGTTTGGGGGAGTGGGGTGAGCTTACAACTTAGTGAGTAGGACATTGACATTGTACTACTACATGCCATATGACCTAGACCTTTTCCATTATTGAGAATATGATCCCATATTGGACAAAATAGAGAAGTGTTGTGGGTTTATAAGGTTTGAAAGGTTACATTACTTTCAAGTCATGGCTTTTAAGTAGACATGGGCTCGACCCTTAATTGGTTCACAATACCTTCTCTAACATGGTATTAGAGCTAGTGGGCTTACAATCGTACCTGACCCGGGACTGAAAACCCGGCTTGTAGTTTGACTCTTCTCCTCTTATCTATCATCTTCCATCATATATTTTATTTTAATCTTCTCCCCTTCCAAGTCTCTCCAACGAGAGCATGAGACCGGAAGAATAATACCTGGCTCGTAGACAGTTGTTGAGGGTAGGTTTAAAATTGCACGTGGGTGGCAAGTGTATCTACGTTGTACATGAGGGCGGGTGTTGAGAATAAGATCTCAAGTTGGATAAAATAGAGAAGTGTTGTGGGTTTATAAGGTTTGAAAGGTTCCACTACTTACAAGTCACGTTGGATAAAATAGAGAAGTGTTGTGGGTTTATAAGGTTTGAAAGGTTCCACTACTTACAAGTCATGACTTTTAAATAGACATGGGCCTGACCCCTTATCGGTTCACAATACCTTCTCTAACACCCATAAACCACATAATAATATAACCAATTCCTAATACTCGCATTACCCCTACAAGCCCTAAGGTTTACTTTTGCCCCTTGAGATAAGGTCTGGGGCTTTCCGGCTTGTATCCTATTATACGATTGGGGTTATGCTTGGTTTCCCCCTTTTTTGTTCACGAGTTTCGCAACCCTTAATTCATTTATGAAATTAGTGGGATTTAATCCCACACACAAACACATCTTACGTTCAAGCGACACTTCCAGGTTAGCATGACCCGTGCCTCAACCCAACAACTTAGGCATTAACACACAATAATGAGCACTTATGACCCTAAACACACAATCGTATTCTGCCTAGAATGGATCGCCACTCGTGTGATCCCAGATCGGGAGTTGGAATATGGGGAGGCTCTAGTGCTCTCTTTCCACCATCGACACATCACTTGTGCTACCTTGCAGCTTGGTGCTTAGCATCTCAGGTCCTTGCTGCCTTGCGGCCGCTCTTCCACACAAAATATGGCACTTAGGCCTACACATCAATTGGGCTACTCGGGACCCACAATTTAAGGATCTCCCCAGAATGCACGGTTCTCTTGAGACGACACTAGACATGGAATTGGAATACAAGGGTTGTAAACCTTCTCTGTACTCACAGCTGGTGTCTCAGCACTAGTGTAATGGCCGCATAATCCACCTCTAACCAGCCCATGGCCCCTACACATATGACTCATCCCTCTACTTAACCATCATAGAGGTGTACTAGGATGGTACTCGTACGTGTTTCGGGTGTCCTGGGATACATGGAAGATAACACTTTGCAGTCTTTAATCTCCTTTCCATTTTCACCATGTGACAACACAACCACAAAGGCGTACATATGTTGCCCTTGATTCTCCATACCAGTATTCATAAATAATAACAAGCATATAACTTCGGGTCATAATCATGGCACTCATAACCATATCTCGTAACAATGTTATAGGCACTGTGCTACCAGGAGCTTAGCACACTCGTGCCAAAATTTTCTCATCATTATGCACACAAGAATTCACACAACAATCAATATGCTAACACATGAAAAAACATCAAGAGTTTGGACCCTCTCTGGTCATCTCCCCTTAATGACGTATGCACAAGCACCGGGAGATAAACTCTACAGGAATACCTTTGGAAAGGGAGATATCGGTCATTAGTAGCTAATCTTTGTCAGTGGGTTTGTGTAGTTCAACTCGATCACAGCTACTCGATGACCAATATGTCTCAATTCCACTAACCACTTGGCCGGCCACAAACCACAGAAAGTTTTGCATGCTCCTTGGATACAAAAGCCTATGTTATTGTCAGACCACTGGACACCTTCGTTGAGAATTTCTGTCAATACCCTCTATTGCTCGATTTTGGCCGGTTTTGGCAAATGGCCAAATTCAGCCTTGGTTGGCTGGGGTAGAGCCACCCCTCATTCCATGGGCCAATCAGAATATGATAAGAGTGATTGGGGGCAAATTGTGAATTTAGAAGTTAATTTGATTTAGATTCTTAAGTTTAGGATCTAAATTGTAATTATGAAAAGTTTGGGGGCCAAATTACAAATATGGAAAAAATATGAAAAATGTCCCTAAGAGTAGCTTAAGAGGCTTAGAAGTGATTTTAATACATATGGGGATGTCTAAATTTATTTTTAGGAATTCAATGGTAAAATCGTAAATAAAGTGTAAATGAGGGTTTAAATGGTAATTTTGCCCAAATAGGGGCAAAATGGTTAATTTTGCCCAAAGAGATGTCAAATAGTTTATTTTGAACTATGGAGGGCAAAATTGTAATTTTGCCAAAATAAATATGCAAAAATTATTTTTTTACAAATAAGGGGCAAAATAGTAATTTTATATATTTTAGGGACCAAAATGTAATTAATACATTTTTCAGTCCCAAGTATGTTTAAAGGAGTTATGGGGACCTAAAAGAGGGCATTGGGAAGTATAGGGTCCAAATTAATGATCTTTTGATGAGTAGGGGCAAAATATTTTGCCCTACTCAAGAACCAAAAGTTTGTTTGCCCTACTCAAGAACCAAAATGCAAACTTTGGAAAAGTTGGGTTATCTAAATGGGGAACTCAGATACTTTTGGGGCATTTTTAGTGAATAAGAACTAATGTAGTCTAACCTTAATTTTGAAAGAAATCATAGGTGGGGTTAGTAAGTATTAAGGGTCATCGACACGTTAGTCGAGAGAACCTAGCCCGACAGACAAAACCGTAAATTGTGAAAATTTACGAGATAATAGTTATGATTATTTAGTAGACCTCTAAACTAACTCGGTTGTGCAATTTGATTCATGTAAAATGAATACTACAATGGATGGCATGAGGACTGCATAACCAGAGATAGAGAAAATAACGGTCGAGATGAACAAGTCTCGATGAAAAAGTGAGTGGGTTATATTTGACGACACAACCTATTGGACTGACCGAGCTCGATTATTTGACTTTGTGTGACTTGTGTGCCAACTATTAAACTGCACTTTTAGAACTTATATAAGAAGTGTGAACCAGTAAAAGCATGCCCACTAAATCAAAGATCATTTTGAAAGTGCAAGAAAAAACCGGTCATGAGAACCAGGATGTTAGATGAATGCTAGTTTCTGAGAAACTGAAGAAAGAGCGTGTGTTTGGTTTAGAGCCTTGCATGAATTTGGGGAGAGAGTAGCTAAGGGTTGAACTCCCCATATATGTGATTTGATTTATTGCTCTATATAATGGTGGCTTCAATTTCCTAATTTGAATATTTTAAGCCACCTTGAAAAATGAATTTAGAAACTAGCTCAAGTATGGTTGAAACCAGTTCAAGTCTGGTTCACCCTGAACCGGTCTGGTTTTCTCCTCCCATTTGTCCCAATGTTCTTTTCCATGATTTTTATGACTCTTTTAGTCATTTGGGATTTTCCATTTCTTTATTGGTTGTGATTCGTAAACTAGCTCAATTTTCTCTTTTGAAACAACTAGTTTTTTTCCCGATTTTCTTATTTTTGAAGGGGTGGGGTTTACATACCGGGTGAGTGGGAACTCTATAATGTCAATTTCAGTTGGAATGATGGCTTGCCTTGAAAATGATTTTCTCAGAATTAGCCTCCCTTGATTGGGTGACTTTGCTTAAAACATTTGGGAGCTAATTTCAAGCCTTAGGATCAGTAATGCAAGTGGGCCCAAGGCCAATCGACACAGGTATGTACTCGTCTAGAATCAGCATGTGATAAATACTACTAAAAGATCTAATTAATGGGTAATTATGTGTGATACCCATTGAGCCAAGTCTAGGATGTTGAGCTTGTTGGGTCAAACCGTTGCTAAGCCGAAGCCAGGTTGTCGAACCTATTGGGCCAATACGCATGGGCCGAAGCCAAACGAACAGACCCTTGAGCTAGAGGGCTAAAGATAATGGTTATACGTGAAAAAGACTCTTGATTGCTCATGCACTATGAGATACAGGGCCATCAGGACATCTGGTGTGACGTAGTGATGGATCCCAAGGGTTGTTGGATGACCTAGGGTGCATAAGGGTGGTTTGGCATCCAGTATGTCGAGAAGCTCTAGAAGCTTCCTACGCATTGAGACCGAGGTAGTAGGGGAAAGGAGGTATCTTCCCACATAGCGGACACCATGAAGTGATTAGGGTTTGGGGGTCAGACAAGCAAGGTCCAATCAAACTCAAGGTAGAGGTAGTTGACCTCTATCTAAGAGAATGATAAAGGCACTTCGGTCCACATGTGGATCGGTCGAGTACTATTATGCAAACGTGTGTTCCCTCCTATGATAGGAAGGGCATGTGAAAGTGTGCAATACCCAAGAACGGGCTGAACATGAAATGTTAAAATCCTAAAAGTTTCCTAATTAAATATTTCCCTAAGATCTCTCCCACTCACTGAGTCGTTGAACTCAACCCTTCCCTCTAAAATTTTTTCAAGAAATAAGAAAACTACGCGAGATCTCCCCTTCGCCAGAATCTGAACCAGGTACAAATTAAACTTTCAGTTTTGTTTAATGTTGTTCCAGAGAAAACATGATAAGTACTGCGCCTGACTCTTTTTGACCTAAGGGAGGCATCCTCCTCGAGGTTTGGAAGAGTGGCAGGTTGATCACAAGGCCCCAACCCAACCCAACCGATTTGGTGCATGACAAGTAACTATGGGATGGTCAAGGGAGGATAATGACACCCTAAGAAGGTCCGGAAGGTAGTGGCGACTACACCCTAAAAAGGAGATGGGATGGGCGTCAAGGACAAGTAAGATAGACAACTGTCTCAAGACAATTGGACAAGGAGAGTAGTAGGAATGATGCAGTTAAATGAATTGCCCTTCATGAGAATCGTGGATTTAAACCCCGATGGAGGAGGGCAAAGTGAAAAGGTCAAATATCGGAATAAGAAGGATGAAGGAAATCCTTAGAGCAATCAATGGGCAAAGAGATTGGAGACCACCCTCGAGCTACGAGAAGGATTAACTGAGCCTCTCGTAAGGCAATCAAGAGACCGAGACACAAAGAGGATTTGAACTTCCCCCAAATCAAGTAAACTTATAGAAATTATAAGTAGGGATAAGGAAAGGGTACCAGGGATGTGACCTTAAGACCTCCAAAGGAAGGGTAAGTAGAAAAGGACGGCATCAAAGGATGTCACGAAGTTGATGAAAGGTTAGATACCCTCAAGGACGAATGCAAAAGGAAGTTCTAGGGGGAAAGAGGAAGAAGCCTACCCAGGAAGGGAGACCTGGAAAGGCATACATATCTCAACAAAGAAGTAATGGACCCGAATTGAGGTGGAATAGAAGGTAAACCTGCAAATGGAAGACAAGTTGCGGTGAAGGATCAATTACAAGGGAAGTGTACCCAATGCCCAAGGAGTAAAGCAAAACCTAAGGAACGGGCAGTAGGAAGATAACCTCAAATGATGTTGTAACAAGTGGGAATGGGTGGGATACCAATAATAAGGAAATATAGGAAAGGATATCCAAAAAAACCTTAGAGGGCACACCCTTTAGTTAAGGAGTGATTAAAGGAAAACCTTCAAGAAATGATGAGAAGGATGAACACGCAACCTATAGGATGGAAAATCTCAACTTCAAGATGCAAGAATAGAAGATGAAACCAACGAAGGGAACTCCTTCAGGTGAAATCAAGGAATGGAAAAGTAAGCCATAAGAGATCAACTCATAATAAAGAATCATGAAATGGTCACGAGCAAGTAAGGATGGTCCTAAGAAAAGAAGTCCTTGAGTAAGGACGCCATTGGACATGAGGGAGGACTGAAAGGAGGAAGCCTACCAGTACGTCGGTAGGTCCAGAAGTGGATGGAAAACCCGATATTTGGAAATGGGAAAGCCAAATAAGAAAGTGGAGTAAGAACATAATAAAGGACCAACATAGGAAAAAAGGGGATAACACCAAAACCCAAAAAAAAAGTATGAAACACTCGAACAAACACTGACTAAGGGTTTCAACCATCAAGGGAATAAATAGACCCGAGGATGGTCAGACATTTGGAACTCCCAAATTTCGGACAAAACCCTCAAGAGGAAAGGCCTGACACCAAACAACGGGAAGCATTGGATCTAAGAAAATACATGGACATGGGATTAAGACAAGTCAAGTAACGAAGTCCAAGGGAGTAAATGGATGAGTGAATGGGGGTAACCAAAGAGGTAGGGTATCAAAACGAAACCCAAGTTGATCACGAGGAAATTCATTCCTAATATAAAGGGTGAATACTTGAATTTTGGGGACAAAACTCCTAAAAGGAGGAGAGAGTTATGAAACCCGTCCCCTCGGAACAAGGAAATCAGGGAAAGAACTAGTGGTTTTGAGAAAAACGAGTCAACTAATGAATCGAAAATAGTAAAGAAGGATTAATATGGGAAATTGGAAAATCTCAAGTGACCAAAAAATTCATAAATATCATGGGCAAGAATCATGAAGTGAATTGGATGGGAAACCCAGACTCGAACCGGACTGAACCGAATTGAACCATAGTGAACAAGTTCAATGATTCATTTTTCTAGGTGGCTTAAAAATGTTAATTTGGTAATTTGAGACCACCATTAGATAGAAAATGAATTTAGAAATTTTTAATTTTGAGAAAACCAGAAAATCGTTTTTGAACCGACCGATTTTTGAATTTTGGTCACCAAATTCGATCGAACCAGATTAGTCAACGATCTAGTCGGTCAATGAACCAGACCAGTCAACGGTCGAGCCGTTCAATAGACTAGACCGGTTAACACTCCAGCCAGTCAACGGACCAGACCAGTCAATGGTCAACGGCTCCCAATCAATAGCCACGCAAGCATGGGCAGCCAATGGGAGCTGCCACATGTCCGATCAATGGTCAGTGAATGATTGGTCATCCCACCACACAGACACGAGCAGCCAATTGGAGCCCACCACGTGTCAGGTCAATGGTTGACGCGGTGGCCGAGTTGGAATGCCATGTCAGAAAAACCAGCCAATCATAGCACGCCATGTGGCACGCCAGCTACGTCGGTCTTGAGCCTTAGTCTGGTGATAGAAAGAGTAGAGAGAGAGGTCGCTTCCTCCGGCAACCCAGGAAGAGCTCCGGTATGGCTGCTGGTGACCGAGTCGGAGACCAAGTCCTATGCCAAATGATAGCCCAGTTAGTTGACGAGCTCCCTATACAAAGAGCACCCCTCCATTCATTCTCAACATCCCACAATCAAGCGAAGAAGGTGAAGTGCTTAGTTTTCTGATGAGCAGCAAACTAGAGCTCCGACATTAGGACTTTTCTCAACCTCTGAAGTTGCATTTGGTGTCATTAGAATCGGGAGGAATTCCTCTACCTAGTTGTACCATCCCTTCTGCTCGAGGACCACCGTAGAAGAGTGAGGAAGCTCAAATAGTGTCATCGCTCCTCGGCTATCAGCAGCCCGAGTTGCTCGAGCTCAAGTCGAGTTGTCCCCAGGCCAATTCCGGCCAAACTGAGCCCTCCGCCCCCCTCCCCCCCAAATTCCACCTAGAGGTGCCCCAACCTTCCCTTGAACTAAGATGATAAGCCCCTCCGCCACCCCTTCACCGGAAAATAATGTTCATAGTGCATTTTTGTAAAAACTTAAATAGAGAAATTCATACTACTCAGGCCACCAATTTAGGCATGGTTTGATCTAGGGAGGATCTCCAAAAGGAGAGCAATTTAGAGAAAGCAAGAGCTCTGGTCATCAGACCCTCACCGGTAAGATATCGAAGCTTTCTCTCTATAGACTGAATTTTCCAGCCAAATCGAGCGGTTCAAAGCTTGAAATGATGAGCGAAACATAGGGAAGATGATTCTAATCACTTATGGGGGCAATTAACCAAGTTTTGGGGATAAATTGGACAAAATTATGATTCGGAAAACAAATTGCAATTTTTGAGAAATTGAGCATTTTGAGGATTTTGGGAAAATTAGGGCTCGAATTGTAATTTAAGGAAAATTGGAACATTTTTATGAAATTAACCTCTAATTAGGGCCCAATTGGGTAATTTGATTAAATGGAGGGCCAATTGGCAATTTTTGAAAATTCAAGGACCAATTGGCAATTTTGGGAAAATTGAGGACCAATTGGTAATTTTGGAAAAGTTAAGGACCCATGAGGGATAATTAGAAGTCCTAGGGACTTAATTAAGAATACATTGAGCATTAGGGACATAAAGTCAAAATTTATGAACTTTAGGGACCTAATTGCAATAAGGTATAAATCAAGGACCTATATGCAAATATATGGAAGTAAGAGGTCTTATATGCCAAACCATCCTGATATGAATACTCGAACCATGTAGGAACTCATCATACGTGTACGAGTGCCAATGAACACATTGGAGATTGGAATCCAGCTGGGACGAATTCGTCACAATATCGAGTGAGTGCGATTTTCAGCGTCATACCCGATTAGGGGTGATGAGAACCACTTTTAAGTTTGAAAATCAATTTTCCAAGAATGGTCTCCCTTGACTGCATGAAACTGCTTAAACATTTTGGGAGACATTCTTGTTGATGGCAGCTAGAATTTGCTCTAATAGGCTCAAGGCCTAGTCTTTGAAAACAATAAGGCCGAAGGCCTAGTTTTGGAAAAAAAAACTCATGAAGAGGGCCCAAGGCCAATGTGCACGGGTTGGAACCCATTGACAAACATGATTATAAGAACCATGAAAAAAATATCATAAAACTGGAAATGTTATGTGACTTGCCATGAGGCCAAGACAAGATTGACAAAGCTCGATGGGCTAGTGGCAGTGCACTAAGACTAGGTCGACGAGTCAGTTAAGGCAAACAACTGCAGGCTAGGTCAAGTGTCGAGGTGATGCGAACCCCGCCAATATACTAACGGCACCCTACACCAAATATGGAATAGACCCCAAGACTTTCACGATTAAAGTAAAAAGAATGGAATATACCTTGTTTGGTTAAGAAACAAGGTACGGATAGAAGTAAATGCCACACCAAACTCCTCTAAGAAGAGCTCCTAAAAAACCCTGGTGATAAGTCTGATTGCTTGAACGCCACAAGTAAAAACCTGATAAGTTCAAAAGTTCTCTCAAAAGAGAAATAAGACATAAGCCTCACAATAAAATTGAAATAAAAAATCTATCTTTACAATGCTATAAAGTTAGCCTTTTATAGGCACTTTAGAGTATTAACTATTATCTAAATATGTAAATAAAATATTATGGTTGACATGACAACCATATAACTATTCATATAGAAATTATTGCTAATATATTTCTTATACTTATCTAGAAAATATATTGCTAATTTAATCTTTTAGAAGATTTATTATGTTAATAAATCTCCCACTTGAAATTCAAATTTGAATTTCAAATTTGAATTATCCTCTTGAGATCTTATTCGGCTTTTCTTTTGGGCTTAAGATCTTATTGGGCACTTTATTAACAATATATATATAAGATTATTAACATATATAGCAACATATTTAGGAAATATAAGATTATTAACACAATATATATATTTCCTAAAATTAGAAAATAACATATATTTCATAAAAATATTTAAGGCCACTTTTAAATATATTTCATGTTTATATAAGGAAATGTTATATATTATTATATCATCAAAATATGCATCAATAAACTTCTCAATAAAAGCATATAATAAATAATTCAATAATCTCATAGAAATATTAGTTGCATTAGTTAAACAATAAATCATAATTAACCATTCATATAAACCAGGTTTTGTATTTAATGAGTTTATCAATTTATATTCATCTTGAATTCGAATTTTATTATATTCACATTTAAACTTTATTTTTGAAATCAAATAAAATCCATGCAAATCATCTACTATATGATCTAAATAAGGGATAGGGTGAGGAAAAATTAATACAATAGTTTGATAATCAACGAACATTTGCCAAGTTTTACCTTTTCGAGGTGTTTGCACAAACACATGGACTTGGTCTTAAATTTGATCCTTGATTCCTTGAGTTAGTGCTAAACCACATGATATCTTCATTGGAACATGCTTGAATTCCTGCAAAAAAATTATAATATTGCTCGACAAATATCCGACAATGGGGTTAGTATTTAAAAAGATATCCTTGTACATGAGTACTGTAAGGATATGTAAATTTAAATTGTTCTCACTTTTTCTTGCAATAAAATTATTTTTACTCTCTTTCTTTTCAATTATGACTTTTTTCTTTTCTTTTTCAATTTTGGCTTTTCTCTCTTCTATTTCTCTTTCTTCCTTTTCAACATTGCCTTTTGTATCTTTCTTTTCAATTATGGCTTTTATCTCTTCTTGTTTTTCTGCTATTTTCTTTTCATTTTCCTTTTTCCTTTTCAATTAATTCTCATGTATTTGCTGTAGAGTCAAAGTACAAGAGATATCGGTCTATTATTCATCACAAATGAGTACATATTTGTTAATCTATCATGTGTAACTTGACAATCAAACTTACAAGGTTGTCCCAATAGAATATGGCATGCTTGCAATTGGCACCACATCACATAATACCTCATCCTTATATCTTCCAATAGAGAATGAAACCAACACTTGTTTGGTTACCTCGAGCTTGTGTTGATTATTCAATCTTTGAATTTGATAAGGCTTTGGATGCTTCAGTGAAGGTAATGCCATATTATCTCTAGCCATATTAGTGCAGCTTCCTCCATCTATGATAATAGAACAAACTCTATTTTTCATAGAACAATGAGTATGAAATAGATTCTCACGTTGGTTGTCTATGATGTCATCAATCCATGGCCTTTCACTTGGAGTACATTGATTGATGGAATCGTTCCCGACGCTATCACAATTAACTTGAAGATCTTCATATTCCTCGAGTTTTTGTGTATCGAAATGCATATATTGAAAGCCCCAAGGTTGTTGTTCAACGGAAGTATGTTGATAAGAACGACGTCTCACACCTTCCTCCAAGCGATCCATTTGCGTGTGAAGTGGCTCAAATCCAGACTTTACAACTTGTTTCATCATGGTTTTCAAGTGTAGATTTTGAACGGGCTGAGGGAAACTGGCTTCTTTCCATGTCTTTCCTCTTTGTTGGAAATTGTAATCCTGCCAATTGTTAGAAACAAAAGAACCTCGCAACTCTCCCTCAGATGTTTCTCTCAAACACTCATGTTTAACACTTAAATGGCTTTTCCTTAAAGATTTAAAACACTCTTGCCTTTTCCACTCATATGTCTTCTTTCAATTTTAATTGAACTAAAGAACAAATCATTTTCATAAAGCCATTCAACTTAAGAAACAATTAAAACAAATAAATAAACTTTCAAAAACCAATTTTAAAAAGGATTTAAGTGCAAGGTATGAGAATATTAAAAAAAAATAGGAAGAAAAATAAAATCTAAGAGAGTAGAATGAATAAGTTACTGAATATATACTTTTGTGTCTTTTTTTTCTTTTTTGCCTTTTTATAATTCTTTTTTTTGCCTTTTTTTTATTCTTTTAACTTTTTTGCACGCCTTTTTTAATACTTTTTTTACGAATTTGTTTGGCTTTTTTTAGACAATATTTTTTGGCTTTTTCTATTATAAAGAAAGTAGATAAAAAAGATGAGATTTTTTTATAGAGAATAAAAGTAGAAAGAAGTTAATGAAAATATACTAGATAGGAGAAAAAATATATTTTTTTGAAATTTTTTTAAACGGGATGGATATAGGTAGAAGATAAGAAAAAATAAAATGAAATTTGAAAGGATGGTATGGAACTTGTCGTGCAACCGTGTGCTCTAATACCAACTGATGCGAACCCCGCCAATATACTAACGGCACCCTACACCAAATATGGAATAGACCCCAAGACTTTTACGACACAAGTAAAAAGAATGGAATATACCTTGTTTGGTTAAGAATCAAGGTACGGATAGAAGTAGACGCCACACCAAACTCCTCTAAGAAGAGCTCTTAGAAAACCCTGGTGATAAATCCGATTGCTTGAACGCCACAAGTAAAGACCTGATAAGTTCAAAAGTTCTCTCAAAAGAGAAAGAAGATATAAGCCTCACAATAATATTGAAATAAAAAATCTATCTTTAAAATGCTATAAAGTTAGCCTTTTATAGGCACTTTAGTGTATCAACTATTATCTAAATATGAAAATCAGATATTGTGGTTGACATGCCAACCATATAACTATTCATATATAAATTATTGCTAATATATTTCTTATACTTATCTAGAAAATATATTGTTTCCTAATTTAATCTTCTAGAAAATTTATTATATTAATAAATCTCCCACTTGAAATTTAAATTATCCTCCTGAGATCTTATTGGGCTCTTCTTTTGGGCTTAAGATCTTATTGGGCACTTTATTTGGGCTTGAGATCTTACTGGACTCTTCTTTTGGGCTTCCACTTAGGTTTTGTCAATTGCTCCAATCAGCCCATTCGATGCTTCTTCAAATCTTTTAGCCCTTAACACGTGAATCACAACATGCCCAATTAGATTCACATCACGAGGTCGTTGTACCGTTGGCACCAAAGATCATAGTTAATGGTTCAAAACTATTGTGTGCATGCACTGTAATGTGGCACTATCAAGACAACTAGTATGAAGTAGTGATGGATCCCAATGGCTGTTGGACGACCTTGATGCAATAAGGGCAGGTTTGTCGTGTCAGTTAGTCATGAAGCAGGTAGCTTCCTGCACACTGAGACCGAGACTGGAGGGGAAACAAGGTCTCGTCCCACAAAGCGAACATCATGAAATGATTAGGGTTTGAGGATCGAAAATATGATTTCCACTCAAACTCTGGGTAGAGGTTGTTAACCTCTACTTCGGTAGACGGTAAATGCATTACGGTCCACAAGTGGAATAGTGGGGGATTGTTCTACAAACGTGTGATCTCCTTTCTATGATAGAAAGGGCGTGTGAATGTATACTGAAATGTCTTCCGAGCAAGGGGAAGTGTTTAAGAAGAGATGAGTTCATATTACAACAAACTGAAAATATAAAATGTTTTGATAAACTAATTATTTTGAAAACTCACTTCCCAACCCCCGCTCCCTGAGTTGTACAAACTCACCCCTCCCCTTAAATCTTTTCAAGAGAAACATCTCACCCAGAAAAATAGAAGTTAGGGGAGAAAGCCAAAGGTATCACAAACAGGTAAACCATTATTTAGATATTTTGTAAACTTTGTTATGAAAAACTGGTGTACTCCGACGCCTTTACCTTCCTCGGTCTATTTGGTAGAAATACTAAATTAGTACGAGGAAGGGTGGCGGGTTCATAACAGGACTCCAACCGAACTAGGTCGGGGTGTGACAGCTAGGGTTCCTTATTACTTCACCACCAGCTTGTCTCTCATTCCTCCGTTCAATTGAATATCTCGTCACTATTTCATGATCACCTTGGCTGTCACTCACTAGGGCTCCTCTAGGGTGGGTAGGCCCCCTTTTATTTATCCTCAAGAGGTCTTTGGGTTTGCCTCAATTTCAATTCATGCGTGCTAAGCCGGGCCCTACACCTTCATGACCAAGCATTTATCCTATTGTTATCCTTGGTCGGTGTCTGCCCCTGGGATCTTACCACCTTTCTTTGTGATCGCCTCCTTAGTTCCTACCATGGGCTCCTCGATCTCTACTTGGTTTGCCGACCATGCCTTACCCTTACTTCAGTTGACCATGTTTCAACTTAGGTTTCTTGTTCTTCAGTACATCTTGCTCTTTTGGGGTTCTCTTATGGCACTTTACTTTAGCTTATCACGTACAGTTTCCCTTATGGCTTTCCAGGCTCACTAAGGGGTTTACTCTGTTGATTCCCTTATCATTGGTTCTAAACCTCCCTTACTCCTCTCAAGGTCTATTTTTAGGTTTTCTACCCTAGTCTTACTGTTCTAGGGTTTCTATCCTGGTGTCCTCCTTTAGGGTGGTTGGTACTGACTTAGGGAAGCTAGGTGGCTAATTATTTATCCTCTCCTCCTGAGGTTTCTTGTATGGGAATGTATTTCCTTTCTTCCTACTTCTGGTGTCCATATAGTTCAAAAGTTTCCTAGTTCACGAGGGCTCGATAGGCCAAGAACTTTCTAGTCCCTTTGTCCTTTCCTGGGTACTTTTAACTTTCTGAGGGTTTCTAGGCTAGGGGTCATTTCCATCCTTCACATTTGGCATTGCGCAAGAGTGAAATAAATTGGAACCTTTATTCATGAACTGATGAAGCCCCGGTTATGGCTTATTACAGTAGTCAATTTCAAGCAATTTATTACTATGTCCCTAACCTCTCTAGTTAATTGACCTAGAGTTAAATACCGGTGGGTTGCGAGACTCTGCGTCAGTTGCCCTGGTGTGTCTCCTCCACTTAGGTGGGCAACTACCTTCGAGGTATCTCTCACATCTTGTGTAAACTCCGTCCCTTCATAGATAAGAAAATCGGTAAAGGAACTAGTCATTTCAAAAGAGAAAACCGAGCCAGTTCATAAACCAAAACCGATAAGGAAAGGATAAATTGAAAAATCTACAAATCCCAAGTGAGCCATAGGGTCATAAAAACCATGGAAAGGAACCTTGGGACAAATTGAAAGAGAAAACAAGACTGATTCAAGTAAATCAGACCGAAACCATATTGAACCGATTTGAACCATCATTAAACTGGTTGCAAAATTCATTTTTCTAGGTGGCTTAAAATATTCAAATTAGGGAATTGAAGCCACCATTAGATAGAGAATGAATTTTGATGAATTTAGAAATTTTTATTTTTCATAAAATCGGTCAAATCAAGCATGAACCAGCTGGTTTAAGCATTGAACCTGGTCGGACAGGTCCGGTCCGGTTCGAAACTGTGTCATCTTCTTCCTTTAGATGACAGCACTGGTCATTCAATACATAAACGAACAGCACCGAGGAAGGAAAAATGGCTTTGTTCAAGGCATTTCAGGGCAAGGATAAGCTTGACTATGATGTGAAACGGTCGGGCGGAGAATCCCTGAGCTCCCTATATAAAGAGCTCCTCACACCTAAAATCTCCATTGTCTCTCAACTGCTCCATTTTCTAGTGACGCTCAAACCAGAGCTCTGACTTAGGCAGTTTTCTCAACCTTAGAAAACCCAGTTGGGTTCTTTAGATTTTGGAGGAAGTCAGCTACCTGACAACAACCTCCGTTCGATATGAGGACCGTCGAAGAAGCGTCGACAGAATCAAATATTGAAGCAGCTCCGAAGAACTAAAGTTGCCCTGTTTCGATCGAGCTAAAATCGGCCAAATTTAGCCCCCTCTGGCCAAACCAAGCCTTCCCAACATCCTCATAGCTCTTATACAATCTCAATTGAGCTAAAAGGTAAGCCAATTCGACCCTCCTCAGTCATTACAAGTCAGAGTTAGAGATTGAAACTATAAAAATTCACATGTGAAATTCTCACTCGATTCAAGGTCAATTGTGAAAATTCTTGATCCTACAAGGTACCATAGGAAGAGAGCTACCTTCCCCAATAGAGAGCTTGGATCGTCGCAACACCGACAGTAAGCTTTTGAAGATTTCTCTCTCTATGCACATTTTTCTGGCATAGCTCCGTTTCAGCTTAATTCTGACCCAAATGACGCGGTTCAAAGCTCAATTGAATTGTATGGAACTATAAGAACTTATCCATACCTTGAATTGGAGCAATTAACCCAGATTAAATAGCCAATTTGAAGAAATCAAATTCGATCAGTTTGAACGAGTGAAATTGGGGAAAAATTTTGGGATTTCATAAAATTGAGGGACCTCTTGGAAATTTTACAAAATTGAAGGCCAATTGGCCATCAAAAAGATGTTGAGGGACCAATTAGTCAAATTTTGGAACAATTGGGGTCAAATTTCCATTTACGAAAAGTAGGGGCAAAATTGTAATTTTTGAAAAGTTGGGGACCAAATTGAAAATTTGGAAAACTTGAGCCCCTTATACAATTTTGAGTAAAATGAGGACTCAAAAGGGAATTGTGGATACTTTGGGACTCAAATTGAGCAAAAGTTGGCATTAGGGACCTAAAGTTAAGAAAAATAAACTTTAGGGACCTAAATGCAATTTATCGATAATGTATGAGCCTAGGCTTTTATACCAAACTGTAAATGATAAGTCTGCACAAATCATGTAAGGACAAGTGTGACCAGAGCACAAGCCAGAGTAAGCTCGCGTACACTTGGGAAACAAACTGAAGACAAACATGTCTCGGTTATCTAGTGAGTGAGTTTATTTACATCATACCCGGTTGGGATGATGAGTACTTTAGAAATGAAAATTCACTTTTAAGTCAAATTTTAACATCATAGCCGGATGGGATGATGGGCGGTTTAGGCTAAAACCTATTTACCAGTTGTAAGTAGAGGAAATCATACCCAATTGGTATGATGGACTTCCTTGAAAGAAGGAGAAAACCCGCTTGTCAATTGTAAGCGGAGAGATCATCACACCCGGTTGGTGAGATGAAGGAAAAATATATTTTTGTCAAAAGTGTTCTCCCATTACTATGTGCCAATGCTTAAACTCTTTGGGAGACCTTCTTGACTGGAGCTAGAACAGCTCAGATAGGCTAGAGGCCTTAGTTTTTGAACTTGTGGGGCTAAATGCCTAGTTTTGGAAAATCACGTAGAGTGGGCCCAAGGCCAGTGGGCACGAGTAGGAGCTCGTAAACGAACATGAGTTATGAAAACCATGAAAACTCTTAATGAAATGGTTATGTGATTTTACCATGGTACCAAGTCAGGACCGACGGCACTTGATGGACTGGCAACAGTTTGTCAGTGTCAGGTCGATGGACTAGCCTAGACAAACAATTACAGGTCAGGTTGAGGGTCAGGGCCGTTGGACCAGTAGAACCAAAGATAAATGGCTATGTGAAAACTATTGTTTTATGCATGCACTTGTGGTACAGGACCATCAAGATGCTCAAGAGGGGTAGTGATGGGTCCTAAAGGCTACTGGACGACATGGTGTAGATAAGGGTAGTCTTTCGTGGTAGTTAGTCATGAAGCTCGGAGTAGCTTCTTGTGCATGAGACCGGGGTGGGGTAGAGATGAGGTCTCCGTCCACATACAAATACAAAGTATTTTTGGGTCTAAGGGTTGAACATCTAGGATGATCACTCAGACACCGAGTAGAAGTCAGAGACTTCTATTAGGGTGAATGGTAAAGATGCTCCGATCCACAAGTGGGTGCATTCGGCGTAACTGCATACCGCGAATGTGTATACCCTTCCTAATGAATGGCATGTGTTGTTTGTGAAACACAAAAAGTATGAAAATGGGAAAAAGGTTTTGAAAACCTTGGAAATGATTTGAGAATCCTTGGAAAAATAATTGGTAAACCTTAGAAAAAGGTTTTGGAAAAAGATATCAAAAATTGAGGAACAACCTTTTTAAAAGAAAAGGTCACCCTTGGTAAGGTAAAGGTTTTGAAAACCAAACTTTGAGGAAAAAGCTTCTTTTTAAAAAAATGATAACCTTGGTGTGACTATTTTTAAAATTCACTCCCAACACCTGCTCACTGAGTTGTAGAACTCACCCCTTCCCTTTTTACCCATTTTAGGTTACCAAGGGAAAACCAAACTTAAAGACCTCCATGTAAGACAGGTATGTAAGTTTTAAGATATTTAGTTTTGTATAATGCTATTCCAGGAAAGAAGGATGTCTTACACCTCGCGGATTAGAAAATTGTGAAACCCTTCATGGACCAAAGGGAGTGATGGGTGGCTCACAGAGATCTGACCAAACCGAGTTGGGGTGTGACAACTTGAGTGGTATTAGAGCATGTTTCCTCAAATACATTATCAAAACTATATAAAATAGTAACTAAGAGGAATAAATCTTAAAAAATTCAGATGGCTCCCAAGAGAGGAACCAAGAAAACAAGAGTCACAATTTTTTACACTGCCCAACAACCTCTCCCTATAAAAACTCCTAGAAAAGCCCCAACGGGTCCACCTGGACTAAGCTCGGAACATCAAAGACTCTATGAAGACTTCACACGAGTGTTTGGAAGGCCCAACCTCACTCCAGAAGTGAACACTAAATCCTAAGACGAGCCCGAGGAAGTACAATCCTAGGAGGGAGCACGAAATGATCCTAGTACCATAGCTAGTACTTACCAAAGCTCCCCTAGACAAATATAGACAAAACCCTATAATTCGTTATCATTATAATAAATAAAAAGTTCCATTTCCTACAAAAATAAACTTGTGATGTGATACAAGTAAAAGAAAATCCTAAAGACATACCCACCAAATCTCCAAAGAAAGAGAAACAGGAAGGATGGCATCTGAGGATGTCAGAAAAGTAAATTTAAGGTTAGATGCCCTCAAGGGTGAATAAAAAGCAATTCTGGGAAAGAAGGGGAAGGATTCTCCCAAGGAAGGAAACCCTATGGAGGCATACATGTCCCAACTGAGAAGTAATGGACCTAGTGACGAAGGATGAGGAGATGAAGTGCATGTTGAGGTTAAAGAACCAAGGAAAGCTTGCTAGGATGACCCAAGGAGTAAGTTAAACCCAAGTAACAGTAAGTAGGAAGATAGTATCAAAGGACGTGTGATAAATAAGAATTGGTGGGCTACCCATAATAAGGAAATACATGAAATAACATTCGAGAAACCTTGGAGAAATAAGCCTTCCAATTTGGAAGAGGTTAAGGGGAACAACCACTGACATCAAGGCTGGTTGTGGTCCACACTCACTTAATAGAGCCCAAGGAGTGGATGGTTCGACATAAAACAAAGTGCTAGGAACCAACCTATAAGCAAGAGTTCCTCAAAGGGAGGATAGGGAACAAAAGAGAGTTGGAGGACAGGGAAGGATAAAGAGTGAACAACCACACTGATCTTAGAAGGGTGTAAGATATGAAAGAAGGAAAAGCCTCCAAGGAGCATTAGGGAGGGTGAATCGGGACGAGAGTCCCTAGGTAGAAGGATAAAGGTAGGAAGTGAGACCTTAAAAGGGAAATTCCCAAGCTAAGGAAGCAACATATGGATTATAAGAGGCTTAACTAGAAATAAGGAACCTCATAAAGAAGCATAAGTGGTTGAGGGTATATTGGGACGGCCAAGTGTGACCAAATTGTAAGAATAAAGAAGCCAAATAGGGATTTTAGACAAACCTAGTGGAAGGAAGCAACTAGTAATAACGGGGTGGTCAAGGAGAATAAACGATGCCCTAAGAAGGACTGGGAAGTAGTAGAGACTACACTCGAAGAAGGGCAATAGGATGGGAATAGTGTGGAGTACACGAAATAAGACCCAACGTGTCACACCCCAACCCGGTCTAGTTGGATCCCTATGTACAACCAGCTGCTCTCTCGGCTCAAGAGAAGTTTCCTCCGACTTTAACTCGAGATGAGCTAGGCGTAATTTCAACCTTTTTCCCTGGAAGACATATATCCAATAAAATGAAAGCTTAAGGAAATATAAGCATACCTAACAAAGGGTAAGTCTCGGTATTGTTCTTAGTCATTTTCCTTTTTCCTGAAAAGGGATAAAAAGGAGGGGGGTGAGTACGACTACTAATTGAATGGGTTTTTTAAGAAAATCACTTTTAGGAAGAGAGTTGTATCGGAGTGTGTCAGACTCCTTTCTTTATAAAATCCTTTAAATTTAAAATCTTAGTTTTTTCAATCATTATCACGGTGTGTCATCACCCAACACACATCATTCATCATGAAGGTTCAACACACATTCGCAGGCCAGTATGACCACTAAACCCACTTGTGGCTTCGGAGCGACTTTACCGGCTACCTAGATAGAAGAACGTCCACTTCTACCTTGAGAATGAGTGGATGTCCGCAACATCCAACCCTCAATCACAAAATTGATTCTTCGTGTCCATATGAGGACAGAGACCTCACCCCATCCCAACCCCGGTCTCATGCGCTTAGTGCTACTCCAAATTTTGTATGGTCACCTGGTACGACGAACTGCCCATATACTTACTGAGTCGTCTAGGGCCCTTAGGATGCATCACTGCCCCTCATGGGCATCTTGATGATCCCTAAATCATAGTGCATGCACAAACAATATTTTCTTATCATGCCATGTAATCTGTGGTGCCATTAGTCCAACAACCCCGACCATCAGTTCAACCTATAACTGTTTGTCTTGACTGGTCCGGAGACCATGAATTCCACTAGACCGATTCCTTGATTTCACGCGAGCTTTTCCTTGTTGGCATTCCTGGTGCTTTGTATCCCTACATGATATGAATATCTCAATTCATTATCTCTCGGCCTAATAGCCTTCATTCATTCCAAATGAATGAGCAAAACCAAACTTTTATTTAATTGCAATTAGGTTCCTAAAGTTATTTTTCTTTAACTTTAAGTCCCTAAATGTCGGTTTTCCCTCGAATTGAGTCACAAAACTTTTAAAATTCCCCTTGGGACCTCAATTTATTTAATTTCACAAAAAGAGGTTTAATTTCCCAAATTTCCAATTTGGTCCCCCAACTTTTCCAAAATTGCCATTTTGCCCTTCCTTTACAAAAATGGTAAATTTTACCCCAAAAACTCTAAAATTTCTCAATAGGCCCTCTAATATTCTTACCATACCCAATTGACCCTCAATTTTAGAAAATTTCATTTTGGTCCCTCAAATTTTTCAAAAAACCCCAAATTTCCCCGATTTTTCCCCCAATTTCAACTCTTTAACACAGCAGAATTTAATTTCATCAAATTGACTGATCAAACACCTCTAATTGTTGAAATTGAAGTTGAAATTGAGTTTCTCTATGTTCATACGATTCCATAGAGATTTGAATCACGAGTTTCAAAGCCAGAACGAGCTCAAACGGAGTTTTACCGAAAAATAAACTATAGAGAGAGAAAGTTTCGATTGCTCACCGATGAGGGCACGACGGTCTGAGCTTTCTATCTAGGCAGGTAGCTCTCCTCTGGAGGTTCATCCTAGGATTAAGAATGACATCAATTGATGTCGAATTGGATTAGAATTTCGTCATTGAAATTCGGTCGACTCTCTCTCTAACAGCGATCGGAAATTACAAAAGGGAGTCGAATTGGCTTACCTTTCGGTCCTAATTCGGCCATGGAAGGGCTGAGGGAGTGTCGGGATGGCTTGGTTTGGCTTGAGGAGGGCTCGAATCGGCCAATTTCAACTCGGCTGAAACAGGGCAGCTTCGGTCCACTAGAGCTGCTTCACTGTTTGATCACTCGATGCTTCTCTGGCGACTCTCGGAATGAATGAATGCCAACAACCGTGTAGCTGACTTCCCCCCGGTTCTAAGGAACCCAACCTTACATTCTTTGGTTAAAAAATGACCCTATATTGGTGCTCTGGTTCGAGCTTCACCGGAAAACTAAGCAACTAAGAGAGAGTGAGCTTTTCAGGTGTGAAGAGGATGAATGGGGAGGGGGTCTTTATATAGGAAGCTTGGGGACTTCTTAGCCGTCCGATTGGCACCTTTATGACGAAGGCGTATTGAACGGAGTCATTTCCTCTTCGTCGATGCTGCTTCGATTTTTCGGCTAGTGAACAGTGCTATCATCTGAAGGAAGAAGACGACACTATTCCGAACCGAACCAGACCGGTCTGAACCGGGTTTGAAGCTTAAACCGACCTGTTCACCCCTCAATCAACCAAGTTTTTAATGGTGGCCTCAAATCTCAAATTTGAATTATTTAAGCCACCTAGAAAAATGAATTTAGGATTTTGTTCAATAGTGGTTCAAACCGGTCCAAACCAATTTGAATCCAGTTCACCTAAACCGGTTTGGTTTTCATCCCTAATTCCTTCACAGGTCCATTTCCATGTCTTTTGTGACTCCTTGGGTCACTTAGGGTCCATAAAATTTCTAGTTTACCATCTCTTTATCGATTCCTGTTCATCAACCAACTCGGTCTTTTAAACCGGTTCAATCCGGTTCGAGTCCGGTTCACCCGAACCGATCTTGTTTCTCTCTCCTACTTTGTTCTAATGTTCCTTCCCAAGGTTTATAAATCTCTTTGGATTACAAGGGCTCCATAAATTTCTTGGTTGACTCATTCTCTATCGGTTCTAGTTCATAAACCAACTTGGTTCATAAATTGGTTCTATCCGGTTCGGGCCTAGTTCTCATAAACCGATCCAGTTTTTCTTCCCCATTTTGCCCTAAGGTTCTTTTCCAAGATTTATGAACCATTTTGAGTCACCTGTAAGTTATAAATCATCAATTTTCCTCCTTTCCTAATAATCGGGCTTGTAGACCGTTTTGGTTAAAAATTCAAAACTGACCAGTTCTTTCCCCAGTTTTCTCATTATCAAAGGACAGGGTTTACAACTCTCCCCTTCTTTTAAGGGTTTTGTCCCCAAAATAGTTACATGTTAAATAATTGAGGGTAACTATCCCTCATCATCGACTCGGTTTCCCATGTCTCTTCCTGCACGGGTCCGTTCTACCATAACACCCTGACCATAGGAATTTTCTTGTTCCTTAAATTTTTGTCTCTCCGGTCGATGATTGGTGTCGGTTCTATCTGATAGGTCAAGTTCTCTTCTAGTTCCATTGGGGGTTGATCCAGTACGTGACTAGGATTAGGTCGATATTTTTGAAGCACTAAGATGTAGAATACATCATGTATTCTCTACAGATCCGTAGGAAGTTCTAATTTATAAGCTACCGGTCCTATCATTTGAATAATGGGATAGGGACTGATATATCTTGGTTTCAGCTTTTCTCTTTGCTAAAACCTAAGTATTCCTCTCCATGGGGATACTTTGAGGAATACTTGATATCCTACTTCAAACTCCAGATCTTTCCTTCAATTGTCTGCGTAACTCTTTTGCCTATCCTGTGTGGTCTTAAGATGACTCCTTATTAATTTTATCTTCTCTATGGCATCCTCTATTATTTTTGTCCTTTCTAACTTTCTTTCCCCCACTTCTTCCCAAAATAGAGGGATGTGACATGGTCGTCCATAAAGGGCCTCATAGGGAGCCATCTAAATACTAGCCTGATAACTATTATTATAAGCAAATTCTATCAGGCACAAGTATTCCTCCCAAATTTTATTCATAGTGAGTACGCATGCTCTTAGCATGTCTTCCAATGTTTATATGGTTCGTTCAGACTGCCCGTCTGTGTGAGGGTGAAATGACGTACTCATATGGAGTTTGGTCCCCATAGCATTTTGTAAGCTTGGCCAAAATCTAGAAGTAAATCTTAGATCTCTGTCCGATGCTATACTCACTGGGCCACCATGGAGTCTTATGATTTCCTTCATATATAGGATGGCTAGCTGTTCTACGGTGTCTGTTACCTTTATAGGAAGAAAATGTGTTGATTTGGTCAATCTGTCCACTATGACCCAAATCGCATCTTGACCCTTTCTGGTCACCGGTAAGCCCGTGATAAAGTCCATGGTGATGTGCTTCCATTTCCACTCCGGAATTGGTAAAGGTTGTAGTAGTCCTGACAGTTTCTATTGTTCTGCTTTTATCTGTTGATAGGACAAACATCGGGCTACATATTCTACAATATCCCGCTTCATACCATTCCACCAATATCCTTGTTTGAGGGTGTGGCACATCTTAGTACTGCCTGGATGCATAGTATACAACGAATCGTGTGCCTCTTCTAGAATTAATCTTTTCAACTCCTTATCTTGAGGCACACATACCCTACCCTTATAGGTTAGTACTCTGTCACCTCGTACGTCATAGTCTGGTTTCCTTTCTCTATTTACCATATCCAAATAAGAGTGGAATTCTTTATCGGTCCTTTGTTGAGGCTTAATATGCTCAGTTTGACTTGGCCTCACCGCCACATTCGCCACCAAGCATTTTTCCTACTTGACCATCCTCAGATCCACCTCCATCCTTTCCAATTGTTGTAACAAGGGTAGGTAACTTGTCTTTACTTGTGCCGCCTCAGTTTGGTACTTGCGACTTAAGTCAACTACTACCATATTAGCCTTTTCGGGGTGATATTCTATCGCAATATCATAATCCTTCACCAATTCCAGCCATCTCCTTTGACGGAGATTTAACTCCTTCTGAGTTAGAAAGTACTTGAGGCTCTTGTGATCTGTGTATATCCTGCACTTAACCCCGTAAAGGTAGTGTCGTCATATCTTTAGGGCAAACACTATTGCAGCTAATTCCAAGTCATGAGTCGGGTAATTTCTCTCATGTACCTTCAGTTGTCGCGAGGCATATGCGATAACCTTCCCCTATTGCATTATGACACAACCAAGCCCTTGTCTAGAGGCCTTACTATAGAATGTGTACTCTCCTGTATTAGGGTCAGGTAAGGAGAGTACGGGTGCGGTTGTTATTCGAGTCTTTAACTCTTGAAAAGACTTCTCACAACACTCATCCCATTTATACTCAACTCCTTTCCTGGTGAGTCGAGTTAGTGGAGTGGCTATTTTAGAAAAGTCTTGCACAAACCGCCTATAGTATCCTGCCAATCCTAAGAAACTTCTTATTTTTGTAGGATTCTTTGGAGCTTTCTAATCTGATATGGCTTCCACCTTAGCCGGATTTACTTTAACTCCGTCCTTGGATACGATGTGCCCTAAGAATCCTACCTTCTGTAACCAGAACTCACATTTGGAAAACTTTGCATATAATTTGTTTTCTTTCAATATTTCCAAAGTAGTTGCCAAATGCTCTTTATGTTCCGACCTGGTTCGTGAGTATATGAGGATGTCATCTATGAATACTATCACGAACCTGTCCAAATGAGGTTGGAACATGCGATTCATTAAGTCCATGAAAGTTGCAGGGCCAGCCAAATGGCATCACTCTGAACTCATAATGTCCATATCTGGATCGGAACACCATCTTAGGAATGTCCTCCTCTCGAATCCTGAGTTGGTGACAACCCAACCGAAGATCTATTTTGGAGAAGTAAGCTGCTCCCTTTAATTGGTCAAACAAATCATCTATCCTTAGAAGTGGGTATAGATTTTTTATGGTGACCTAATTCAGGTTTCTATAGTCAATACACAGTCTCATGCTTCCAATGGGTTGTAAGTAGATCATACCCAGTTGGTATGATGAGACTTCCTCGAAGGAAGTTGAAAACCCGTTCATCAGTTATGAACGGAGATGTCCTTATACCAGTCGGTATGATGGACAGTAAAAACCTATTTTTGTCGGAAGTGTTCTCCCCTGACTGTGTGCCAATGCTTAAACAATTTGGGAGACCTTCTCGATGGGAGCTCGAATAGCTCTAATAGGTCGGGGGCCTCGATTTTGGAACTTGGAGGCTAAATGCCCGGTTTTGAAAATCTCGTACCCCTGGACCTTGCTCGTTCGACCCTCAAACCTCAATCACACTTCATGTCCACTTTGTGGGATGAGACCTCCTTACCCCTGCTACCTTGGTCTTAGTGTGCAAGAAGTTCCCAGAGCTTCTTGACATACTAGACGACAGACAACCCTTATGCTCCTTGTGTCATCCAACAGCCTTGGGATCTACCACTACCTCATACCAAGTGTCTTGATGATCTCGCATCACATTTTGCATGCACAGTCAAGAGTCTTTTCATTTATAGCCATCATATTTGGCCCTCTAGCTCAAGAATCAGTTGGCTTGGCTTCGGCCCATGTGCACTAGCTCAACAGGTTCGATGACCTGGCTTCAGCTTAGGGGCTATTCAGCCCAACAAGCCCAACATCACAGCCTTGGCTCGGTGGGTATCACACACAATTACCCATTATTAGGACTTTTAGTAGTTTATAACATGTTGATTCTGAACGAATCCATACCTATGTCCATTGGCCTTAGGCCTACTTGTATTATCAAGTCGAAGCCCTTGAATTAGCTCCCAAATATTTTAAGCAGAGTCACCCAGTTAGGGGAGGCTAATTCCGAGAAAATCATTTTTTAGGCTAGTCATCGTTCCAATCGGAATCGACGCTATAGAGTTCCCACTCACTCAATAACAGCAACGGGTCATCCCGGTGAGACCTCACTCCATGATGCGCTTCCTCATGCTGGTACATGGGCAGTCTACTTCTACACGGTACATATATCCATATCCGGAGAATTGGCATAAGAGGTTGCATACTTTCTAGTATTTTGTGTATAGTTCCTCACATTATGCCTTAATTGTGTTTAGGTCCCTAAGGTTTAAAATTTTACATTTAGTTCCCTATTCATCCCTTAATTTCAATCAAGCCCTTAGGATTTCCGATTATGCTTCTTGGGTCATTAATTTTTCGAAAACCACCAATTGGCCCTCAATTTTTCCAAAAATTGCCATTTGGTCCCTAATTTCCCAAAATTGCCAATTGGCCCTTAATTCCTCAAAATTTGCCAACTGGTCTTCCATTTCATTCAATTTTCCCAATTGGACCTATATTGGGAGTTAATTTTATGAAAATTCCCCTAGTTTCCTCAAATTGTAATTCAGCCCCCAATTTTCCAAAAAAATCCCCAAATTGTCCAACTTTTCAAAAATTGCAATTGTTCCCCGAATCATGATTTCATCCAATTGATCCCTAAAACATAGTTAATTGCTCTCATTCATGATCTGAATTGTCTCTCATATGTCTCCCTCATCATTTTAAGCCTTGAACCGCTTTATTTGGCTAAAAAATGACCTCAAATGAATGAGAGCATACCGGAGCTCTTCCTAGGTCACCAGAGGAAGCGCCCTTCCTCCTCTCTCTCCTTTTTGTTAGTTGACTAATGTTGAAGATGATGATGTGGTGATCGTGCTACATGGCACGCTATGATTGGTTGTTTTTATGATGTGGTGTTCCAACTTAGCTGCCATGTCAGCCATTGACCGGTTGACCAGCCATTGACCGGTTGACCAGACATGTGACAGCCTCCCACTGGCTACTTGTGTCTATGTGGCAAGCTGACTGGTCGTCCGCTGACTATTGATTAGACACATGGCAGCCTCCCATTAGATACCCATATATCCGTGGCTGCTGACTAGGCACCATTGACCGGTCCGGTCTGTTGACCGACTGGACCGTTGACCAATCTGATTTGTTAACTAGTTGTACCGTTGACCAATCCAGTTCATTGACCGGCTAGATAGTTGACCAGTTTGGTCTAACTGAGTTCGGTGACCCGAATTTGAAAATTGGTCAATTTAGGCCCGATTTTCCCAATTTTCTGAATTTTAAAAATATCTAAATTTATCTAAATTCATTTTCTATCTAATGGTGGCCTCAATTTCCCAAATTGATATTTTTAAGCCACCTAGAAAAATAAATCAATGAACCGGTTCACTATGGTTCAATCTGGTTTAGTACTGTTCGGGTCTGGTTCAGCCTGAACCGATTTGGTTCTCCCATCCAATTCACTTCATGGTTTTTCCCATGATTTTTGTGAATTTTTTGTCACTTGGGATTTTCCAATCTCCAATGTTAACCCTTCTTTACTATTTTCGGTTCATTTATTGACTCAATTTTTCATATGAAAATTTGCTGGTTCTTTCCCCGGTTTTCCTTGGTCCTAGAGGATGGGTTTTACATTTCGTCTAGCCATCCACTATTTCTCGTGCCTAATGACCCTTCTGTGTTCATCAACTTTCGTGCCAATGAATACCGACCAACATTTGGTGGAAGTTTATTCGACAACGTCATCTCGTGTTCCCCATTTGTCGTGCCAAAGTGCTAGGATGGCATTTGAACATGTGTCAATTTGTACTCATGTCGTCTCGCCATACATCGCTTGTTGTGCATGAAGATCCTTCTATGTCCACCGTCTTTCATGTTGATGAATACCAATCATCATTTGGTGGGATTTTATTCGGCAGCACCACCTCGTGCTCCTTATTTTTCATGCCAAGTTGCTTGACCAACGTGTGGGCATTCATTATGTAAACCCTATTCTCTCAAAACAAGGAACATAAAGTTTTCAAGAGAGAACCGAATATCCAAGTGAACCAAAATTTGGTAAATAAAGGTCAAAACAGGAATTCGTTGGGTCCCAAGTGGCAAATAAATACTTAAAAACCATGGAAAAGAACTAAGAATTGAATTTGATGTGAGAACTGTACTGATTTAGGGTGAACCAGACATGAACCGGATTGAACCGTGAAGAATCGGTTAATGATTCAATTTTCTAGATGGCTTAAAAACATCAAATGGAAAAAATGATGACACCACTAGATAGAAAATAAATTTAAAAATTTTTAATTTCGAGAAAATCGGTCAAATTAGGCCTAAACCAGTCGATTTTCGAATTTGAGTCACTGAACCCGGTTGGACCGGAGCGGTCAACGGTCTAGCCGGTCAACGGACTGCTACCATGTCAATGCCCAGTTAGCATGTGCGACCAATTCAATAGGCACGACAAATCAGTGAGCGACACGTTGCGAAGCGAACCTTGTCAATGCTCAGTCAGCGTCTAGAAGCGTTGACCAATCAGAGCACGACACGTGTCCTCGGTCAATGGTGGGAGTAGAAAAATCCACCTTAGCAATAACCAACCAATAGGGGAGGGACACATGTCCTAGGTTAACGATCACTATCGAAGAAACCTAGTCAGCCGAACCGACAAATGGAAAGCGAACACGTGGCAAAGGTGCCACGTCAACGTCCGATTGGGATATTG
Source organism: Trapa bicornis (assembly GCA_030064425.1). Taxonomy (NCBI): domain Eukaryota; kingdom Viridiplantae; phylum Streptophyta; class Magnoliopsida; order Myrtales; family Lythraceae; genus Trapa; species Trapa bicornis. The sequence goes on along the minus strand of CM057753.1, from coordinate 10,397,022 downwards.
GAGAAATGGTCGACCAATCAGAGGTCGATACGTGGCAGAGCCATGTTGGACAGTTGTAGCCAATCAATAGTTGACACGTAGCAATTGTACAGTACGTTGGGAGAAATATAAGATTATTTAAATCAACTAATCAGAGGTTGAGACATGGTTGTCGCGTAGTGCACGAAAAGGAAAATCTAATTAATTGAACTGGATCCTAAATTTATTTTTCTAGGTGCTTAAATAATTCAAATTTGATATTTGAGACCACCATTGGATAGAAAATGAATTTAGATAAATTTAGAAATTTTTAGATTTGAAAAACTCAGTCGAATGAGGGGTGAACCGGCCGGTTTAAGCTTCGGACCCAGTCGGAACAATGTCATCTTCTTCCTTCAAATGACAGCACTATTCACTTGCTGAAAAATCGAAGCAGCATCGGCAGAGAAGAAATGTTTATGTTCGATATATTTCAGGCCATCAATGTCTGTCATAAAGGTGTCAAACGGACGGCCAACGAGTCCCCGAGCTCCCTATATAAAGAACCCCTCTCCATTCATCCTCTCCACACCTAAAAAGCTCACTCTCTCTCAGTTGCTTAGTTTTCCGGTGAAGCTCGAACCAAAGCTCTGATATAGGGTCATTTCTAAGCCAAAGAAGTTAAGGTCGGGTTCATTAGCACTGGAGAGAAGTTAACTACACGATGGTGACTTCCATCTCCGGCGGCACCGACATGATAGAACAGTGAAGCATCTCCGGCGGACCAAAGCTGCCCTATTTCGGTTAAGTTGAAATCGGCCATTTCGAGCCCTCCTCAAGCTAAACCAAGCCCTCCCAACAAATCCTCGGCCCTCCCACGGTCGAATTAGGACTGAAAGGTAAGCCAATTCGGCTCCCCTCTACAATTTTCGGTCGGTGCTAGAGAGAGAACCAGCGGAATTTCGATGATGAAATTCTAACTCAATTCGCATCAATTTATGCGATTCTTGATTCTAGGATGAACCTCAGGATGAGAACTATCTGCCCAGATCGAAAGCTCGGACCGTTGTGCCCTCACTGGTGAGTAATCGAAGCTTTCTCTCTCTACAGTTCATTTTCCGACAAATCTCCGTTTGAGCTCATCTTGACGTTAAAACTTACGATTCAAATTGCTAAAGAATCGTATGAACATGTAGAAACTCAATTTCAACTGCAATTTCAAAATTGGAAACGTTTGATCAGTCAATTTGATGAAATTAAATTTGGTTGTGTTAATAAGTTGGAATTGGGGAAAAAAATTGGGGAAAATTGTGGATTTTCGAAAATTCGAAGGACCGAAATGCAATTTCCTAAAATTGAGGGTCAATTGGGCATGATAAAAATGTTAGAGGGCCAATTGAGGAATTTTAGAATTTTTTGGGTTACACTTACCATTTTTGTAAAGGAAGGGCAAAATGATAATTTTGGAAAAGTTGGGGGACCAAATTGGAAATTTGAGATATTAAACCCCTTTTTGTGAAATGAAATAAATTGAGGTATCAAAGGGAATTTTAAAAGTTTTGGGACTCAATTTGAGGAAAAACTCGACATTTGGGACTTAAAGTTAAAGGAAGATAACTGTAGGAACCTAATTACAAATAAATAAAAGTTTAGTTTTTCTCATTCATTTGGAATGAATGAAGGCCATCAAGCCGAGAGATAATGAACCGAGATGTTCATATCATGTAGGAACACGAGTACCGAGAATGTAAGCAAGGACAAGCTCGCGTGAATACAAAGAACCGATCTAGTGGAATTCACTACATTAACAGGTGAGTGGGATTTTATATCATACCCTATTGGGGATTATAAGTATCTCGAAATGAAAACCCACTATCAAGTGGTATTTTAAACATCACAACTTAGAGGAGTGATGTAAAAATCATATGGAAAAACTACTTACCGGTTGTAAGTAGATCATACCCGGTTGGTATGATGAACCATCCTCGAAGGAAGTTGAAAACCCGTTCATCGGTTATGAGCAGAGATGTCCTTATACCCGGTCGGTATAATGGATAGTTGAAAATATATTTTATCGAAAGTGCTCTTCCTTGACTGTGTGCCAATGCTTAAACAATTTGGGAGACCTTCTTGATGGGAGCTCGAATAGCTCTTATAGACCGGGGGCCTCGGTTTTGGAACTTGGGGGCTATTATGCTCGGTTTTGAAAATCTCGAACAAGTCGGCCATAGGCCAGTGGGCATGAGCAGGAGCTCATAAACAAACATGAGATATGTGCCATAAAACTTTAATAAATGAATTGTTTGGCCATGGTACCAAGACAGGACCGACATATTCAGTCAATTAGTGGAAGTGTGACATGACAGGTCTTTAGACCAATCAAGACAAATAGCTGCAGGTTGAGTTGAGAGTCGGGGCCGTTAGACTAGTGGCACCATAGATTATATGGCATGATAAGAAAATACTGTTTGTGCATGCACTATGATTACGGGATCACCAAGACACCCATGAGGGGTAGTGATGCATCCTAAGGGCCTTGGACGACCCGGTGAGTATAAGGGCAGTTCGTCATACCAGGTGACCGTGCGAAATTTGGAGTAGCACTAAGCGTATGAGATCAGGGTGGGGACAGGATGAGGTCTCTGTCCTCATACAGATATAGAGAACTGATTTTGGGATTGAGGGTCGGATGTCACGTACATCCACTCATTCTTAGGGTAGAAGTGGACGTGCTTCTATCTAGGTCGCCGGTAAAGTCGCTCCGAAGCCACAAGTGGGTTCAGTGGTCATGCTGGCCTGCAAATGTGTATTTGACCTTCGTTATGAAGGATGTGTGTTAGGTGATGACACATCGTGATTAATATGGAAATGGTGGTAAAAACCAAGATTTGAATTGAAAGGATTTTTGAAAGAAAGGAGTCTGGCACACTTCAATATAAATCTTTTTCATAAAAGTAAAAGTTTTGAAAAATCCATTCACTGAGTAATCATTCTCACCCCTCCCTTATATCCCTTTCAGGAAATTTCGGAAAGCCTACCCTTAAAGACCATCAACTAAGATGCATGTGAGACAGGAATGACAAATTTAAAATATTATGTAGTTTTGATCTATGTTATTTTAGGAAAAGGTGCAGATTTAAAGGACGCCTTACTCTTTATAGTTTATAATAAGGGAAAGGCCTTTAATAAATCAAGAGAGTGGTGGGTTGATCATGGGGATCCGACCAAACCAGGTCGGGGCGTAACAGTATGGGTGTATGGTTGTATTGGTGTAGGGGTGTAGGGGTTTAGGGGATTTAGGGGGTGTAGGGATGTATGGGTGTAGGTGTGTATGGGTGTAGGGGTGTAGGCATTTAGTGGGTGTAGGGGTGTAGGGGTGTAGGGGTATGAAGGTGTAGAGGTGTAGTGGTGTAGTGGTGCAATGGTGTAGGGGTGTATGGGGTAGGGGTGTAGGGGTTTAGATCTAATCGACAATGGTGGACTAGATCTAGTTCTATCCAAGTGGGTCCAAGGCCTCGATTTTGAAAAGTGAAGTGGGCCCAGGCCTGTATTTTGAAAACTCGTATGAGTGGGCTCAAGGCCAATGGGAACGGAGCAATCCCATAAATAAGTTTATGATTTAAGAGCCTTATAAAATTATCACAAATGGATAATATTTACTAATGTTGTTGAGCAAGAGTCGAGTTGGAATCCGTTGGGCTAGTTGTGCAAATATAAACGTATTAAATCCCAAGACTTATGTATGTGATTTCAATTGTATAGAACCAAAGAGACGTCTGGTACATGGTAGTGTTGGTTCTAAGGGCTACTAGACAGTAAAGGTACATGGGAAGCTATGCTATTCTGGTATGACTTGAAGCACTAGGAGCTTTGTGTGCATTGAAACTGAGGGGATAGAAGAGTGAATTATCACCCCTACATATGGGGATTGAAGTATCAATAAGTGTGGGGGTTAGGTGCTCACACAGACGATGTGGTGGAGGTTGTGGCCTCTCACCGGGTGGACAATAAATATGCTACAGGCCACTGGTGGAACACATCAAGGTTGTAGCCTCTAAGGGTCTATTCTATGATTTTTTTTTTATCCCTTTTATGAGAAAGGGTGTTTGTACGTTTGTGTTATACAGACCCATGGTAGGCCTATCATAAACAAATCATAAAAATTATTCAAACTAGGAAGGAACCTACCTTAAGCTTATAGGAACAAGCAAGAGAATCTAAAGGAGAATCTTTTTTCAATGGTAAACAAGTTGTTGCTTGTTTATTTGTCAATTAAACTCATTTTAAGCTTGTGAGATACAAGTAATGGATTTAACTGGGAAATTATTTTAATAAGCATACTAGTTATAGTTTGTTCAAACCTTTGCTTTAAAGAAATGAAAGATGTCTATACTTTTGAGTAAATACTGAATCATGAACAGTAAGTTACAATGTTAGTAGGACCCTCACCGAGTTGTAAACTCACCATTCCTTATCCCTTCTAGGTCTTAATTATGTCAAGCAGAACATTAAAAGATGAACTACTAAACTAGAACGTTAATTATCCTTACAAGTTTATGTACAACATTATATATTTAGACATACTTTGGAAAACTAGATCTGATGGATTATTTTCTGTTGATTTATGTCTTGCTCCTACTAATACTATGATAACGGAGGTATCATCTATTATAGTACTAGCAGGAATAGCGGGTTGTTCACAAGGTTCTGATCAAATTGGATCGGTGTGTGACAATTATGTGTTTTTGCCCCTAGTACTAGGTTCTCGTTAATGAAAGTTATAGACTCGAAACATTCCTCTAGAGTCGTGTCTCCATGGGCCTCATCCTCACACTTGTGACGTTCATCTTCATGACCAGTGGTTTGATTGCATGATGACATCAATGTCATAGAATTTTGAAATTTCTTCAGGAGAAGGTCCCATTGAGTAATGGGAACCCTAGTGTTTTGTTGAAAGAGCTTTCTATCATTGTCAACTCCTTCAGATAGGAGCTTCGACACATACCTTGCTCTCTTCTTGATTTCCTTTGAGCATGCCCTTAGCTATTTTGGGGCTTGATAATAGATTGGTCGTCGGATATTTTTCTTCTTAGAGGAGTTGGGAAAACTATGATTTTGATGTCCCTTTGGTTTGATCAAGACACTATTTTTGTCTTTGTTACACCTTGCGACCAGGGTCCAATCTTTCTCTTTATTAGACTTATCTATAACAAACACGTTGAAGCTTGCATGAGCATGTAATTGTAATAATGCTTTTGCGTCATGATTCTTGACATGTAATGAATATGAACATGGAGTGTCAATTATCATAGGTGCATGACTTCCAATGGTGATTGTCCTGGGAGTAACAATCTCACTTATCCCATTGATAGCCATCACATTACTTGTTGTAGTATCGTCTTCAAAGATAATATTCTCTTGATATGCCAATGTCATTATCTTTTCTTTGAGGACAAATCACTTCTCCAATGGATAACTAATCAAACAATGGTACTTGCAATAATTTGGATGATCTGTTCGCCCAGCCTAACCTATACATTTCATCAGTGTTAGTTCAAGGAGTTTTAACTCGAGTAGGTGCTTGAGCATCCCTAGGAGGTCGGAGTCCGAGAGCGAGTACGTCTTGTCTTATCTCTACTCTAAAGATAACCTTTTTTGTTGTGCTGGTATGAACACACGAGTCTTCTCATCCCTTTTCATTTTAGAGATTGTAACATGTAGTATTTGTAGTCAACGCTTGTTATTTAAGGATATAGCACAATTTCCAATGTATACCTTGTATGCACATGTCGATCATAGAATGCTCGGACAAACTGTCCTTGTAGTTGAGACAAAGGTTTCTCCACCTCTGGATGTAGTTCATGACCGATTCAGTTGGCATGTACTAGTAAGTTCGATCATACTCATCGTACATTTTGTGTTGTAGAACCTATTAAGTAACTTATGTTCCAGTTGCTCCGAGCTGTTGATCGATCCTAGCATGAGGTCCATATACCAATCAAATGCATTTTCCTTCAAAGTTCGCATAAATTTCTTTACTAGCAAATCACCTTCTATCCCTGCATCCTTGCAAGTCTTGACAAATTGAGCAATATGATATCAAGAGTTGCCCTTGTTGTCGAATTGTTGGAACTTAAGTGGTTGATAATTTGGGGGTATCATAAGCAACTCAATTCTACGCGAGTACGACTTCATGTAGGATGACTGGGATGAGCTACATACTTTAACTTGATCTCTCAGTGCCTCTTTGATCAGTAAGTATCAAGCTGTTTGTAGTGACTCATATTGTCTTCATTACTGAGATATCATATTTGCTTATCCCATCGACTCTTGATGCTTCTTCTTGCACATGACTTTAGATGGTTAGATTATCACATATGGCACATATTCGACTTATTGGACATTCTTTATGCTCTCCACCTTGTTCATCATGTAGGCTATTTGAGAATTTATTTCTTGTATAATTTTTATGAGGCTCACAATTGTCATAGCCATGATGGATACTTATTATTCTAGCGATGTGATATTTGTAATCATGATAGGTGATAAGTAACATGCTAGTGTTGCTAAAAACTTCCACTTCAGTGAGTAGATTTTGAGATGCAAAAGATTATGAACATTCACTATTATCAAATAGTTACATGTTTTCGACCATTATACATTTAAGAGTCTCACCATCTATATTCAAAAATTGGTGCATCAATGCCTTTTCAAGGAGAGTGAAGATATTGACAACAGAATGTTACATTGGTATTGTAATAGAACTAGGGATAAACGACCTATATACATGATTTATTTTTATAATGATCCGTCACTACGTCGTTATGTAGGAGAATTAGGATTAAATTCTGCAACAGTATGAGTAATGAAACTGGAAGTAGGATTGGTTGTAACATGTGCTAGTGCATTAGGGGAGGCGTCATAATCCACACTCTTTTCTTTCATTTTAGCGATGACAAGTTTTTTTAGTGTCATTTTCGCTAGAAATTTATTGCGCTCTTAAACATGAAACGTGGTGAGTGTGTAAAAGATGTAATACAATAAAATTAAATTTTATTTATTCAGATATTATGAGTACACTTTTTTGTAAAAATTTTAATATAGTAAAATATTTTTTTTTAATTCTCTTTTTACTATAGTGTACCATTACTGAAATAGTATATACAATTGAGACGAGTTAATATAAAAGTTTGCACGAACTTGAACTGATATTATATGTGCACTATAAGTGAGTGCTTAACACCGCGTTTCTCTATTGGAGAAGGATGTGGAATCATTGTTACTTTTAGGCTTTAATTGACTGTGTTCGAAAGAAGTCCGATTAGTATAGTATTTCGTATACTTTTCTCGACTAATGTATATTCTCATTCGTTTTATTTTTTACACATATTTTATTAATTAACACATAAATTTTACACAAAATTTCACGATAATTTTGAGTAATTTTTAATTTATCAAAATTTATTTAGAGTTTATATTCTCTAGTATTTCTTATACCACTCTATTTATAAAGTAAATATCGTGCACACTAATTGATTTTTTTAGCAAATATTTATATATATTCCCATAAAATATTTAGATAATATATATTTATACAATATTATATTATTTTATTATTTATAATAATAATACATTTCAAATAATATTGTATAATTTTATCAATATCATAGTTTATTATTTATTTATTAAATAATAATAATATATTTAATAAATTCATATAAAATCTTGTATTTATTTCCATTTGTTAATTAATAACTCAAATTTATTTTTAAAAATTATTATAATATATTTTGTATTTATTATTTAATGATAATATTAGTAAAAAAAACTTTTTAATCAACTATACAATTTTAAAAAAAAATTATGACACTACAATTACTATTTTGCTTAAATTTAATAGTGGTGCATTTTCTTTATGAAATAATTTACTATTTAGCCCTCTCAAATTATTTGTTAAAATGGTTAATTACACTAATGATACAAAAATTGCAGGTGATGGGTAGCTTAACATTTTAGTTCCTCATTTGTTTTATTTATTAACATTTTCATGAATTATATTTTCCAAATATATATTTTTTGTAATTTTATTTTTTTTCTTAATATTTTGATTTAATCATTTATTTTGATGAAAGTGGATGAAAGTGAAATTGTATAGCTAAATTATTTTTTATTAGAAAATTCCATTATAACATGAAAAATCGCATATCAAAATACATAAGTTAGGGGCATACCCTCTCTCTAAATATTGCTTATTTGACTTAATTGACAGAATGTGGGTTGTACAATTCTTCACCCTACTCATCAAAAGACATCCAATGAACAAAAACTTCCAATCTGTCAAAGACATTTCGCAATATTGCTTTAGATTCCATAGGCTGAGTACCATTTTCCCCGATTTGGGAAGAAAAAAAGGCAACACATCTTCAACAATTTTGATATGGAAGAGAGCTTGTGGGATCGATAGAGCTTACTTAACCTTATCAAAAATGAAATTTTAAACAATTGTTTAATGTCAAAATTTATCGATTTTTATTGAAAATAATTTTTTTTCAAAAAAAAAGTTTTTGCTCTTAATATTATTGAATCTTATGAATTCTATCCAAATTATTGTTACCATTTTCTCTTTTTATAATATTTTTAAGTTTTTGTTCATTTTTCTCACCATCCATTTTTCTTTTTATTATTATTGCATTTATTTATATTTTAATTAAACCACATTAATTTTAAATCGTAAATATAAATTTTATTCCTTTTATAATTAACAAAACATCAATACATTTATAGAAAAAATGAAAATAAATCAAAATATTTTATATTGTATAATAATTTTATACATAAATTAAATACTAATATTTTACATTATATCGAAAATCATAAAAAAAAATTCTAAATTTTAACTAATAAAATCAATTCATATAAACTTTATTTTAGGGAATGTAGCATTCATCTAGCAGTCCACAATAATTAGTCCAATCTAGAGTTTAACCTAAACCGTTATTTCTTTCCATGGATTTTGTGGGGGAGGATCACGTTCCTAACCCTAAAGTTTGTTCTCTTGAGTCAGCTTCACCGATTAAAAGCCATCACCGTCAGTGTAAATAACTCACGGGGCCAATGAGGATTGCGTTCGTCCTTAAGCCAACATATTTGGAATCTTCGCCTCATTTATTGTTGTTGCTCGCGGTTCAGGAACACTCGCAGGTTGATCGTCGAGTGCCTTCTTGAGTCCTGTTTATCTCCACCCGGTACTTAAAAGTGAGACACGATACTGGGCAGAAAAGCCCCTTTCGATATGATTGCTTGGGGAGAGATCACTTTAGTTTCAATGTCAACTGCCACCTACGCTATATTGGTAATCGGAGGCCGTCCCTCCATCTTTGTAGCTAGTCCTAGGTTACCTCTTTACTGGCGGCCCAGGGCCGAGAGGGCCGAGAGGGCCGAGAGGACCGACAATTCTGCTTTTCCATTTAATCTTGTCTATTCCATATTCAAGTTTTTGAATTAATTCGATTAAGTTCTAAAATCTTTTTCTCTAAATTATCTTATTAGTCTCATTGTAGGATTTGCAAGGAGGAACCTAAGAGATTGTAACCAAGGAGAAGGGTTGAAGCACCAATTCATTCTGTGCCAATGGGTGGTGATGAAGATTCCGAGATAATACAAGTGGACCTTAACCCTTATACCCCAATGAAAAAGCTACCTTGATAGGTCTGATACATGCAGAGAAGAAATTCAGTTGAGTACCCTCTTGCTCAAATAGACTTGGAGTATTAAAGGATAAGTTCATATTAAGGTGGATGGTACAAACATGTTATCAATTGAAGTATATCAAGTAGTGGAGGGATTAGTTAGAGAAAGCCCCTAGGAAATTGATATCTACAACCTTTTCATTGAAGTAGGTAACTAGATGTTAATAGGCAATGGGTATAAAATTGCCAATCGAGCAGACTCAAGATCCACTTACTGGAAAACGTCATTCAGGGTGCAAGTTTTATTGGATATAGGACTAACTTTATGCACTAGAGCTTGGGTGAATGCTGCTCAAGAGGACAAAGTCTATGCTACATTCAAATACGAAAGAATCTCAGGATTTTGCTACATATGTGGAAAGATTAGCCACCAAGTTAAGCAATGCAAGGTAGAAGGGGTAGAAAATGGGACTTATGGACCTTGGATGAGAGCTCAGCACAAAGCACGACTGTGATACTAAATGGCTATGGGGGAGGTGGAAGACATCAAGTTCCCAACAAGACAAAAGTACACCATATCAAGGAGGGTTGGCAAAGGAATTTATTTTTTAGCAGCAATACTCATATTACTAGGGGGAGTTGGCAAGGAAAGAGTAAAAATTGGGACGACGATCTATCTTACTCTAATTCTAATTAATATGAGAAGAAGTATAAAGATGAAAGGAGTACCTCAAACACAACGGCTAGGAAACTAGAAAGGGATGATAAGTCCACGGATGAACAGATTACAACCTCTTCAATTCCAAGCGCGCCATCAAGACAAGAGGACAATAAGTTGAAGTTGAAATTATTCAGATCAGAGGATGGCGGTGGAACCACCGGACAAGTGTCTTCATAAGCCAAAAATGGGGCGTATCCATACTCAATAGGTAAACCCTATTTTTCCTAAATAATATGAGCACGAAAATTTTAAGAAAAATCAAGTTTTAGAAATATAAAAAAAATTTTAAAAACGAGTTTTGAAGTGATCTAAGAATAAATTAAAATTTTAAATTAAAAAATAATAATTCAATTAAAAATAGGAAGTTATGATTGGACTATATCAAGTTAAAATAAAATTGATCCAAATTAAATCGGATCCAATTAAGAGTAATTAATTTTAATATTTATTTTTTTGGGTGACTTAAAATAATATATTGATAAAGTGATATAGCTACCGTATAGAAATTAAATTTAGATAAATTTAAAAAATTTTATTTTTTAGAAAATTGATCAAATTATACCATAATCTATCGATTTTCTAATTTCGGGTCACCAAACCTGATTCAATTGACTCAATTGATTAACAGGTCGACTCCCAGGTCAATGCCCCTTCAGCACGTATGATCAATCAGCACACGACACGTGGCAAATGCGACCAGATAACCAATAGATCAGCATTTGTAAATGCTAACCAATCAGAGAGTGACACGTGTGTTGTCAACAATCAACTAATGAAAATCCACGTCTGTTGGACTAACCAATCAGAGAGTAACACGTGTAAATCATCAATTATTAATTTATATAATTCCATATTAGTGGGATTGACCAATTAAAGCACGACGCATGAAAAGTATGCTAGATCAGCAGCTAGCTCAGAACTCGGAGAAATATTTACCAATTAGCAAATGATATGTGGCGTTGCCACATTAGAAATCCCTAGCCAATCCTTAGAGGACACGTGACATTGGCACGGGACGTAAGATGGGGAATCTGGCTTATTTAATTCAACCAATCAGAGAACATCACGTGGTAAAGTCTTGACGGTCATCTGACATATAGATTCGGTCAATTATCATGTTGGATTAAATAACCAATAATCGATCATCACGTGTTAGATCAGACAATCAAAGAATGATGTACGTGTTGAGTCAACTATCACTTCAACAACTCTATCTAATCACAGTTCGCCATGTGACAACTCGTATATGTGAAACATTGTACGTGTGTTCACAGAGTGTGTCTTGTACCTTTAAATATCTCAACGAAGAGGAGAGGGAAAGTCTGGCTAGTAGTAAAATTGCTCAAACAATGCCTTAAATCGAAGAGTTAATGGCCAACAAATGGTGGAAAACTGAGAGTTTGTAAGCTCTCTATATAAATAGTTACTCTCCCCTCATCTTCTACACACCTTGAAAACTCAGAAACTTTAAGCTACTCCATTTTTCAATCACCTGCAAACTAAAACTTCAACTTTGGCACTTTTCTCTACCTCGGTGAATTCGGATTTTCTAGAATTCTAAAAAAGTACTCCATCTGAGAATATACTATGTTTAACTCGAATATCACCAAAGAAATGCTGGTAAGCTCACATAATACCATTGCTCTAACGCCTGAATGCTCCTAGTACAACTCGAGCTCAATTCAAGCTGTCTTCAGGACACCAACGACCGAGCCTATCCTCCCCAACCATCCCTAGTCAAGCCATGTCCTCCCTACATCCTAGTGGTAAGTTTCCTTGCCATTTGAGAGAATATTCAAATTACAGAGTGATTTTTACTGAAAATATACTAAATCAAATTCTAATACTTATTCCATCAATTGAGATACCTTTTGATTATAAAAAGTATCCTATTGAAGAGAGCTAACTTCCTACACCAAGAACTCCGGACGCCATGCCATTCTCCGTAAGAAAATGAAGATTTCTCTCTATAGAATTATTTTTCTGAAAAAACTCAATTTTAGATTATTACTAGGCCAAATTGAAGTAATTAAATTATAAGTAAATATGAAAAATAATTAGTATCATGTTATGAAAAAGATAGATAAGGCTAGTAAAGAGGTATACTCGTAGGGGTTGTATTGAAAGATGCAATACAGGACACACTAAGAGTGTGTTTACAGGGAGTAGGAAGGAGGTTCCCTCACAACCAATACATGATAAGTTTAGTAGTGGTGGCAGTGGCTAGTCGATGATAACCAGGGGCCATGAAGCTACTTGCTTGGAATTGACAGGAGCGGTTGGGGTCTCCTCTAATAGTTTGAATTCTGAAAAATCTCATAAGGACGAATCGATCAGAGATAATCTTCCTCGTGGAAATGAAGAATAAGTCACCAAAGCTAGAAAAAATCTGGAAAACACAACAATTCCTGGAGGGAGAATATGTTGAACCAGTGGGGTCTAGTGGAGGACTTGCCCTTTGGACTAACTTGGACAGCATGGAAGTTTTGGACAAGCATCACAATCTTATAGATATTGATGTATACACAGCTAGATCCATGGATAGGTTTAGAATTTCATACATTTATGGACCATGTGATTTTGAGGCAATACAAGTCTTATGGAATCAATTGAAGATGATGGGCGGGCAAACTGCTGAACCATGACTTATAATAGAAGACATGAATGATATTGCATATTCGTATGAGAAGCAAGAGGGAAATCCTAAATATCCTAGAAGTATAGTTTGCTTTTAGACTATGATTTTTTAGACCAAGATAATATACTATGGTTTTAAGGGACAATAATTCATGTGGACAAATAATAGAGACCAGCCAAATACCTTGTATGAAAGATTGGATAGTGGCTTATAATTAGTGGCATGGAGTCAGAAATTCCCGCACACAATAGTCTACCATAAGGAGTGGTTAGAGTCTCATCACATGCTCTTAATACTGGACATGAACCCTCCACACCAACTCACTACTAAACGCTTCTAATTCGAGGACAAATGGCTTATATATGAGAGTTGTAGGCAGTAAGTCCAAGAAGGCTAGAGATGGAGGCAGACTTATGATGGGGAAAAATTAAATACCACAAATGGAAAGCTCAAGAAGTGTAGCTATGATACAATCCATCGTGCATATAAAATGACCCTTAAGTTGCATGAACAACTAAGAGCACTATACATTCATGATTGCCAGATGGGGGTAACAAAAAAGGCACTGACTACAGAGATCATTCAAGTATGGGCGGAGGAGAAACTATTTTGGAAGCAACTTGCTAGAATAAAATGGATAATAGAGAGAGATAAAAATATTGCTTTCTTCCACCAAAGCGTGAAACAACAAAGGTGTAAACAAAATATCAACTGGATAAGGCTACAGAGTGAAGAATGGCCAGTAAATGAGGAGCAAATAAGGAAGAGTTTTTTTTTATTATTTCTATGTTTACAATTTAGAAGGATCATACAAGATTAATAAAGCATTGAGAGGTGTAAATAAACTTTAATTGTGGAGATGAACCAACACCTATCCAAACCAATAAAAAGTGGGGAGATAGAATCTACAGCATTTTAGTTGGGGCTAAATGGACAGCGGATCCAGCTGGATTCAACGATTCCTTTTACCACTACTTCTAGGATATAATTGGTAATGAGACTGACATAATCTTGATCCCTAAACTCCCTAATCCTGTGGAGATGGCATAGTTTAAACCCATATCGTTTTGTAATTTTATTAAAAAATTATCTCTAAAGTGTTGGTCAATAGAATTAAGTTATGTGGTAAATTTAATCATGTTACCAAAGTACTTTTATCCCATGATAAGCATTTATGACAATGTAGCATTACTATATGAGTGTATCCACTATCTACAAGAATAGAAGAGGGAAGAGAGTATAGTGTGGAATGAAAATTAATATCACTAATGCATATTATAAAGTGAGTGTCACTTTCTTCATAAGATGTTAAAGTACTAGAATTCCCTCATTTTTTATTATCTAGATAATTTTTTGTGTATTTACAATGACGGATGATTATACACAAAGAAAAGATAAAAATAATCTAATCGATAATTGGATTAAAATAGAGAGATCCTTTATCACTTTATCTTTTTATTATAATTGTTGATGGCTTATTTACACTAATTGTTAAAATATGTAAAAAAAATACACTGCACTTAAAATTGAAAAAGCATAACCACTAATTTCATATATGTTCTTTATATATTGTGTTATTTTTTTTATGTACAAAATATTACATCGTTAAAAAATATTTTAAATATTTACTACAATGCGTCTAGATAAAGGGTTAATTTTTAAAAATTAACCTTATATTTATGTTTTAATGTAAGTGAAGGATTGAAAACGGAAATTTAGGACTCTTTGTAGATACAAGGAGCACTGGGCTATAAGTAACTTAGTATCTCATTACTACAAGGAGATGCAATAAGCATGCTTATCAAGAGCTAAAGTAATATATACAATTGAAGTTAAAAAGTTAAGTATCTCGGACCTTCTCACACTGCGGAAAGAAAAGTCCAATAAAATTAATTATTAGTTTAATTCTAACTTTATAAAAGAAATTTTACTTTAATGTATATAGTAGAGAAAGTTGACAACCCAAAAAAGAGAAGTAATAAAATTTAATATGCAAATATTTAACCAAACAGGTTATAAATGCTGACCCCAAATAGTTTTAATATAAAGTTCTTAAAGGTAAATACTTTAAAAATATATATTCATATATGTTAAATTAAATTATTCACCCTTATCACATTAGAAAAATATATTTTTTTTGCACGTAAGTAAATCCTATCAAAGCATGATATAATAAATTGACACGAGAAATTTAGTCAAGGTACGGGGAGATGATGGTTGCCAAAGCTTCCCTCCACGAAGATAGTAGAGGACAACATGCTTTGGCTGCAATTACTAAAGACTTTCTTATTCCATTTTCAGTTCCTCTTTTGATCTTTTGACGTTTCTATTAAATCTAAATAGTTTTGAACCCTTTAAAATCACACTTCCCTTCTTTCCTAACAACCTCATGACTACCCATATCCTTTAGTTGAAGCTATAGTTACCAACAGCTCTACCACCTCTTTTTTCATCAACGGAAAGAACTTCATTCAAATCACCAGTTAAGACCAATGATCCTAAGAAACTATCATGTATTTGCTTGATTTCATTCAAATGCAAATGTAGGGAACCGACCATAGGCACAAGACAAAAACTAATCATCCATGAACATAGAGTGAGATATCTGTGCATATAAAATTCAGTATGTTTTAGAATTGAAACCTGGAGCTCTCAAGTGAAGGTAAATTAAAAAAAAAAACTAGATTCCAAAACATCTTCTCATTAATACAACATCCAAATTTTGCTACTACACCATTTATGAAAATCATGATTCCCTCAATGATACAAATCAAATGAAAATAAATCTCTGCATCCACTAGGGAACCCAGGCCAATGGCAGTGATGATGAAGTTCAAACAGTTATGCAGACACCCTACAGAGATTTTTCTGCTAGTAAAAAAAAAGGATGCATAAGAATCTATTAGCATCCATAGCAGGAAGAAAGCTTCAATTGTTTATTTCCAGATCTTAATGGACTTGTCGTAACTTGTGGAGGCGATCATTCCGCTGACAGGTGATTGTGCCAGTGCTGAGATTACACATTCATGAGCTGGGATTGTCACGCTCCTGTTCTCAGGGAAGTTCCAGATCACCATTGTCTGCAACCAAATAAAAAGCAAGAAAGATCCATTAGCACTTTTAGCACAGGAAGAAAGTAGGACAAACTATTCTATGAGAGATTCCATCATTATGGCATAGGGTATTGTGTTAGTTTTGATGAAAGTGCCATGGACTCAGAATTCAAAACCCTGAACTTAAAGGAATGTTTTTACTTAATTAAATTATAAAAGTTTTGTTTGGATATATAATTTCATTTTAATTATCTTTCTTCTTAATATTATGGAATGAGCATTCCCCCAGTATATGTAGGGAATACTCATTCATGAACCCAATAGTATAATCTATTAAAATGGAAACACATTCCTAAAGTAAAAACACTATTCAAACCGCATTTCAATTCCATTACTTCCATTCCGTATTTCGTGCTACTATGGGGGATCTTTATGTTAAATATATGTGAAAGTCATCTACTACTATCTACTGCACATACATTTTTTTTAAATAATGTACCCCAAGGCCAAAATATAATTAAGTAATTTGGAAAATTAAACCCATAAATATTAAAATGCTAAAATCCCAAGTAAGATGTAAACTTTTACATGATAACTCAATTTAGATAAAACTTTCATTTGACTCGATTCACTTAAACGCCTTTTTTATTGATGATCCAAAGCAAACAATATTCTTTGAAATGAGTTGTGAATGAAAAGTTTTCATGTGAATTGTGATATCAATGAAAGATTTGTACATGAAATTTTTTTTGCTCAATATTTGTACATGAATTGAGTTAAATAAAAAGTCTACACAAATTGAACGCACCTTATTTGGAAATTTAGCCCTAATAAAAAATGAAAATAAATAATAACATTGAGATAGGAAGGTGCTGCAAGGCTCCACAATTAGGGCTGCCAACCCCAAAATGGTTAGGCCAAATGGCTACTAGAGGGCCAGCAGCTCCCATTTCCTGATGTATTAGCAACCAGATCAAGATCCCAAATTAAAGAAAATGGGTCACACTTATTTGGGATGGGATTTGACTGAAATAGTTTAGGATGAAATTGAAAAACAAGTTGAAGACAAAATAATAATGTGTTTTTTTTCCTTGAAGCACAGCCATTTGTCTACATGCAATTCTAAACATATTGAAAGGCTACAAAAGAAATTTGTAATGCAAATCTCACTAAAATGCATACATATATCTTTAATAGAATGTAATTTGCAAATTGTTAATAATAATAACATAACATGTAAAGACAACATTTTTTATATCGGTGGGGTCTAAATTAAATAAAACATAATATTGTTTCTTGGAGTTGTTGCCCATTTTCTAGTAGACGAATAGAACTATAATATTAGAGGAAAGGAAATTCCTATTCCTGGCTAATTACACATTCAAACAATTGGGTTTAATTCCATATCATGAACATAAAGTGACATATAGCAGCAAGCATGTTCATGTATATTTAAGAATAAGATTCATGGCAAGACATCCAATTTGTTCCGGTGAAGAATATAATTGCAATAATTTAAATTAAAGCAACATTAACTAATGAAGATTGAATCTATTACCATCCACATCTAAAGCATAATAAACAAGTTAGAAACATGGTTTAAAGTGAAAGTATAAAGGCGACAAGTACCTGGTAACCCCCAATGACCAACAGATTGGAATAGATTGGGTGAAAAATGCACGACTGAAAATTGTTTCCGCTTGCATTGAAATCATGAATGCATTCTCCATTTGAAAGTGACCACACCTTAACAGATTCATGGCTCACAGAAGCTAATTTCCCCCCAGTGGCATCCCAACATACAGAATGTACATCAGAGGGATGGCCCTAAACACAAGAGAGCATCACTGAGAATAAAAATCTGTTTTACAGATAAAAAAACCAAAAATATGTTTCAGCAGTGCAAGTGAATAAAAACTCTATGAAATAGCTAGGTCCTTAAAAGGATAACTACTGAAAATGAACTCAGTTCTTTGAGCATGAGAGTTTCTCAAATATTGCTGAGCTCCTCCCATATTGAGTTTTAATAGAACATAAAATATAGCATTTTTTCAACAGTTATCCTACATCTTAGGCTTGAACTGTATTAGATTCATCCCAAGCTTCAAAAATTGACATTTGAACTTACAAAAAATAAATAAACATTTGACCTCATCAAAAGGTTGGAAAGGAAATTGAATAGAGGGGAATTGAGCTCTGCTCTGTGTTACATGAATTGCGGCATGAAAGAAGGTAGGATATCAAGAGAGAACCATATTTTAACTCAACTCGACTTTGCTGATCTCTTTTCAAATAAATCAAACATCAACATAGCAACACAAAATTATGGAAAGGACAAACAAGGCAAGAAAAAGAAAGGAAGAAATGAAAATAAAAAACTCGAAGTCCAGACATTTATTATAGCTAATTTAAAATCCCAATTTATAGTCTCATTGCAAAAATTTTGCAACAATATGTTGCAGTTGTACAGTAGAAGAGGGAAAATGCATTTGATTGATAATTTAGTTTTTCTGTTGCCAAGTGAGGCACTACAAAGCTATATAATATTCTCCACAATTAGTCTTCAGACAAACAAAAGATAATAAAATATTAGATTAACACACCTTTAATAAAAGAGTCTGCCTATCAGTCTCTACATCAAAGATGCCCACCATGTTATTAGCTGCAGCAGCCAATAACTGCCCAAATCTAGGTTGAAATCTCACTAGTGCAGTACCACCCTAACACCAAAGCTCATTGTTAGGCAGTGACACAAAAAAGTTCCAAAACTAACTCAGCAGGTATTATGACAGCAAATTAGTTGAGATGCCTTACTAACCTTGGAAACCCGAGTGCATGAGTACTGGTTGATGTTCCAGAAACGAATTTCATTGTTATTGTCGCAGGAACAGAAAAGGTCAGTCTTGCTGGGATGGAAATCAACGGACGTCACAGGAAAACTGTGTCCACTGTATGTTTGCAAAGAGAAGTTTGGCTGCATGACCATTGAAACTTTAATACATAAGTTAAATCCAATTAGGAAAGCAATCCAATCTGGTTTCAAAGTAGGCCAGTGGGTTCATGTTTTCATCCACTTCCTACTATCCATAACTGATGTTTGTAAAATGATAAATTGCAGCATCTAGTTTGGTCAACAAAAACCAACGTGATGAGCAAAAAAAAAAACAAAACCAACCTGAACTTTCTCACCATACCAAATTAATGCCTGGTTTAGCCAGGAAGTTGTCAAAAGAATGAAAGTGAAGTTGGAAATATTAGCTTTGTGTAGTATATTTTCAATAATAAATAAAACAAAAATTTACCTGGGTAGCATCCCACACTCGGACCGTTGTATCAAATGAAGATGTTGCAAGCTGGGTTGAATTTGGTCTAAACCGGACATCGGTAATTATGTGCGTATGTTCTTCAGAACTGCTTTCTGTTTGCATGGCTTCCATGTGCCAGAGGATGACCTGTTCATATTGAAAATTTTTATCACTCGATCAATCTTATAATAGTCTGTTATCCTATATCTTAACATATTTTCTAATTATAATGTACTAATAGCTGCTCTTCAAGCCAAAGATTGGCCTATAATCAACTAACAAATAAACAAGAAATGTGCTTTCTATGAATAACAGAATTGAAATCATCTTCAGATAAAATGACCAGTCTCATTAATTTATCACTTCTTGTCCCCATAAATATAGGTGCCATACCATTTTTACATGCTATTGAAAGGACTTAAGAACCAAAATCACTTTACAAAGTTCATAACGAACTTTCAATATTTCAACATCTCAAGATGGGTATTTATTTTTTGGAGAGAATAGCTAACATATGAAGGCAAGCAAGAGAAAGCTTTATTTGCTTAATTTCCAAAAAAAGCTTTCTTTGCTTTATAGGCCTTTAGTGAAATCTGTTCCTATGTCATTCTAATTACTTTGATAGTAATACATGCCTTCTTATCATGACCAGCACTCGCAAGATATTTCCCATCGGTTGAAAAGTGACAGCAGATAACTTTACTGTTACTCTCACGTATGGAACTAACTTCACTGAATGATAAACCTGAAAGGGAGAGACTTCAATGAGAAATTTGGACAATATAACAATATTCTCACATTAAAAAGTCTAGCATGGTACCCTTCACGAGGTCTGCTGCAAGTTCAGATTGATTTTGTTTTAACTTCCCAAATACATCTCTGCCATCCACGTCATCAGCTGAGAGGAAAGACTCCACATTGTCTTCTAGAGAGCCAACATCTCCAAAATGGTCTATGTCATCCTACAAAGAATGTATTGTGAAAAAGAATCAGAATTACCTAAATGCAGCTTTTGAAAAAATGCTGCACATTTTCAAAATATCAATATTATAAATCTAGTGAATAACACAAGCAGAAACTAAGTATTATCACATGAGGACAAGCATCAATTTTAGGACTGTACAACTATTTGCTTGATAAAAAATTAATAATAATATCTGTGATGTGAAAGGTTTAAATCATAGTGGAACAATCATCCAACTGATAAGGTTGGTAGTGATTCACCTGAACTTCAATCACATGTTTGTGAAGAATGGGCTCATTGAAAAGAAAGATTCATCTAATGGTTATGACCAGGTTAGTAGATAAAAAAACAGAAACACCATCAAGGGAAGTTCTAACTGAAATCAACTAGAGGGCATAACCTGTGCATTGCACGGAATAACATTGAGAAAAAATAAAAACAAATAGTGAAATTATATTTATTTGTACAAATTCATTTCACTTATGGGTAATGTGTGCATGACTTGAACTATATATAAATTATCAAGTTTTATAATCATAATAATATATTAAAATATCAAGTATCTCTGAAAAAAGGAAAAAATGAAAACAGGAAACAGCGGGTAAATGTGGACAAGGGATATAAGTTATTGCAGATGGGTTGGCAACTGCTAGTCAGATAAAGGAAATAGGAACTGGTTTAACTGTTTACATGCAAAACTCCTATATTATCCTTGTGAGTAAAATTTAGAAACCTATGCTAAAATAAATTAAAGGGTATTATTATAGGGAAAGGTAAAAGGACCAAAGGTGGTTTACCTTCCTGTATAGTATAATAAAAAGTATAGATAAGGCCACCTCACCTAATCTAGTTATTAAAAGTACCAAAACAAGCAGCAGTTTTAGCATGAACTGGGGGATTTCCCCAAATCACTCTAAATTGCCGAAAAAGAGTAATTTATATACCAGTTGATTCGTGGATGAGGTAAGACCCCCAAGTCCATTCGTGCCATACATCATAAGACCTTTTGACATGCTAGTAGCTTGTTGAGTATTGCTTGCCATTGAAACTCCATCCCCAGGTGTGTGAGTTGAAGGAGTTGATGGTTGAGAGTTAGGGGAAGGTCCAATTGTGTTTCCAGTACCTGTGCTGTTAGCTGGTCCAGAAGATGACAGCCCTTTCCGCTTCCTCTATTATTTGGAAAAAAAACGAAACAAAAACATAACAAATTTTACCTCATACTCAAAGGGGCAAGGGTGGCATTTTTTATATACTATGCCTTAATACTTCAATGCAGCATATATTACTAACATAACAATTTTTACATCATACTTAAAGAGACGGATGACATTTGCTATAAATACTTCAATGCCCCATATCATACTACAATTTTTTAAGAGCCTATAAAAACTCTAAATGCATGTTTAGAAGTTCCTAACCTGTTGCTGAACTTGCTGTGGCTGGATCTGATCATGTGGTTGTTGAGATGATGATGGTTGAATATGAGGCATGTTCATCTGCTAGCAATTTATATTTATCAGACACATCCACAAGAAAAATTACAAATAGATAGTTCATTTCTTGAATATTGAATAAGTGACGAGCAAGACAACAGAGAGGGAGGGGGCAAAGACTCCCATCCTTATATGTACTGCCATTTTTTTAACATCAAGACAACAAGATAAACACATAATTGTTGAGTAATCTTTATCCATAAATCACTGTTTTTAAGCACAGCTTTAGTTGTTAAATGGAACACAGTTCATCATCACTACTACTTATCAAGCAAGAGAGACTAACACAACCATAAGTTACCTTCGAGGAAGATGACTGCATAGGGGAGCCAGCAGATGCATCATTTGCCATCATTTGCCCATCTTTTGCATTCAAGGAACCCCTAGGCATTCCCCTAAAAATCCGAGGATCCATTTCCCCAAAAATGGAGGGATTACTAGAATTTCCCTGAGATTGGATTTGGGCAAGAAGCTGGTGTTGCTGCTGCAGCTGCTGCTGCGGCAAGAGGTGGAGCTGGTTCACTGGATTCATGATAGGCTTTTGAACATGTGCACCTAAGTTTGGCCGAATCGAGTCAATTCCCTGATGAAATACATTTCCCCTTCAGAAGTTGCAATAAAAACATACTCTTGAGAAGTCTTAATGCAATAAAAAACTTACTGCTAGGGGAAATCCTTTCAGTGGTAGATCACCAGTGCAGGGGTTTATTCCTGACTCAAAGAAAATGACAAAGAAGAGTGCTTAATTGACATCCAAAGATCACGATGTAACAGAAAATCAAATATGGATATACTGCTGTTTGAACATTAACCAAAATCATTAGGGTTTATACTATACATGTCATAAAGATAACAGAATTCTTTGCAGAGACACATCCTATAAGTACTTGTACCACATTATAATATTATTTTAAACAGAATGAAGACTGGCTAACCTTCTATAATTATGGTTTAATATGAAAGATATATTCCAAACATGATCTTATTGCATAAACTAAAAAATGGGCATATTATATATTCTGATGCCAAACCAATTAATAATCACCATGTTTATTTTTACATCCTTCAATAATAGAGGGCTGCAACATGCAAATTATGTGATAAGCTTGTCAGTAATTGAGGATAAAGTAAGCAGTTTGGTTTACTTGAGGTAAAAATTGAAACATTAACACTTTTTAATTTTAAAATTAAAATAAATAGATTTTTCTTTATTGGTAGATAACTCAACAATCTAAGTATCAGTTGATTGGAAAGGAAGTAACAAATTGTAGATACTGGTTTAAATAATGTGTGCATCCAGAAGAAAAAAGTTTGAAAGGGAGATTAGGTTGATATTTATCATCATATATAAAAGGGATCTTACAAATATATTATGAACCTTCTAAAAGTCTAAAACTCCATATCATTGATGTTGAAGTTTATTCTGTTAACAGATTAAAACCAGATGATTAAGAAGCTCTTCAAGAGGAAATAAGAAATCAAAAGGCACAAGTTTCTGATATGATGAAGGTGACTACCATATTAACTAATGATGCTTACTATTTCTGTGTCATTTCTAAGAACTTCTTCACTCCAATTCCATTCACTCCCAAGAACCTTTACATTCCTCAGAAATAACTATATGAATACAAAATATAACCCATGAAAAGGTTGCAACTTAAGTTGTTCAATTTACCTGGATTCCCAACTCCAGGTCGTTGCTGCATCATGCCTTGTCCATACAGTGAGGAAGAGTTTACAGGTAGAGATCTCTGGGCCGTCCCCATGTTAACTTCACTCTTGATATCCTAAAAACATATATATTTACAACAAGGAAAGCTAAAAAAATTTCAAAAGAGGAAAAGAGCTAAGCAATCATTCATATGCAGCTCATGAAAATATTATATTATCATGCCTGCATTTGTTGTAATGCAGCTGCAATGCCACCAGAATTTCCTTGGAGTAATTGACTGATGCAGAAAGATGATTGTCAGATCCAGTTATATAAGAGAGAGAATAAGTGTAAAGTACAATGATTGTTATTGAGATACCCATGTTGAGATGATGGTGGTTTCAGAAGGGCCATTCTAGCATCTAGTAAAGGCTGCGAAACTGAATCATTCATTAGGTTAGATATTTCCATGCATTCCTTATACTTTTCCGCTGATGCAGAGAGAATTGACTGACCAGGCATTGTTTCTGTAGTACCAACATTTGCAAGACCTCCAATAGGAGGCTGAGTAGAGTCCCTTCTTTGCATTTGAGCCTGACGGATCAACTGAAACTGTTGCATCTGAAGCTGTTGCTGTTGTTGTTGTTGCTGCTGCTCTCTTGCTTTATCATGTTGTGCCTGCATAAAATTCTATTACCACAGAAAGAAGAATAAAAATATGTTTGGATTGAAGTGTCTGGAGGGGAGGGTTATTATTTAATTGTGGGATCAAATTTTAATTTTCACCTAATCCCTTATTACCTCTCTTTATTCCCCCTTTTCTGAAGGGAATGAGGATTAGAAGGATAGAGGAATTTTCCAAATAAGGGATTCATCTATCCCTCCAAACCCTCCCCTCTTTATACCTCCAAACCCCTCAATCCAAGCATACCCTAAAAGCCAAAGGCTAAAAAACATGGATGTCAAATAAATCAATACACAGTTATTCGCAGGAACTCACCTCTATATAAGCAGATGCAGGTTCAGAATGTTTTTCATTTGTCCTTGCAATAAAAATGTCCCAAAAGACAGACCACCACTCAAATAGGAAACCTCCAGGAGCATCAATTGCTGCATATGCAAAACTATGCCCTGAGAAACTCTTGCTTGTTCATCTAGAATGCCAAGTATCAGTGTGCACTAATTTATGTGTACAGAATGTCTCAAGGCACTCAATTAGGTCTAATGCAGAAATAAGTAACAAAACTTGGGAGGGATGACTGAAGGATAACAAATTGGATACTAAAAGAATAGTATACTACATTCAGTTTCTGATTATGTTATTGCCACTCTAATTATCAAGTCTCCAACTGTTCTTTTTCAGAAACCAAAACAGCCATCGGTATAGAAGGCACCGGTATATTATACACCCACTGCAATCAATAGAAATAAAAAAGCAACAGCCCTGAAATAAAATTTTATAAATTTAAAGTAAATTGGGTATTTTACCTACTGGGTCAGGAGAGACCTTTCCTTCTGTCATAAAGGACTTTGCTGTGTTGTTCAATTTCTTCTTCAAGAGGTAATCGTATATGTAAATATCAAGCCTACAAAGGAGAATAAAACCAAAAAAAGAAAAAAAATGAAGACAACCGATTAAATCAGTACTTATGTATAACTGATGGCAATCAATAACAAAAATTAAGATAGCCTATAATTTCATACATCTTATCTGCTTCCCAGTTACTCTGATTCTGAGCCATGGCTCCTCCAGGTTGAAAACTTGCACAGCTAAACGTTTAAGGTGTCTGCAAAAATTCGAATTTCAGGCGACCAAGGATTCGGCTGGCACTATGAGAGTGGATGCAACTTAAAAATTCATTTTTTTCCCAAAATTTTTCTTCGATCAGCAACAACACAAGGAACGATGTGCCAGTATCTGAACCAGCAATCAAGAAACCATTAGATCATACAGTACTTCTTCATAATTCAATCAGTTGATCGATTAACTGCCATAAAAATTCTTATATTTACAAAAAGGCTGAGCTGGGTTACTGAACCATGCAATCCCCAGCCAGAATATTTCAGATAAGGAAGATCAGATCGAGTTGCCAGAGACAAAGTATTCACAATTCAGAAATTTTGATTGCGCCTCAGAATCTTCTACAGTGGAGCGCTCATGAGTAAAATCCGATTCCTTCGGAGCAATCAAGAAAGCGACTTTATGGGGGAGAAGAAGATCGAAGAGAAAAGGCACGAGATGTCAGAGAATTATAAAAGGGCGCATCCTAAAATTAGTTAAAGAAGAAGAATGAGGAGCAGGATTAAATACAGCGGAGGAGGCGGAGATGTTCTAGATGGCTGCTCCGCTGCGGAATCGCCGGAGGGGACTCAGAGCAGGAAACGATCACTGGGAAGTTTGTTCCATGAGTCGTCGTATTTGTGTTTTTTCTGTTATTTTCTTTTTATCATTTTTGCCAATGAAAATGGGCTGAGAGGGCTATTAGACCCTCCCTAATCACGAGATTAAATAGAAAAGGTCCTCATAGAGGCATGATACTCGAGTTCGTATGGCCTTGCTCCCCTAACTTTATTGGGCCCGGTCGAGTTCAGTTCCCCTTGGACATGTACTTTTTTTTGCTCTTTCGGCCTAGACTAACCCGGTGGAAGATGAGTATATCTGGACATATGAGGGATCCATGTCCGGTTTGGAGGCTCGACTTCCGAATCAGTTTCGAAAGATACGAGTATTGGTTGAGTAAGTGGCAATATATGATTGAAAATTGATATTAAATAAGTCGGCTGAAGTTAATTATGATTTGAATAAGTTGGCTGAAGTTAATTATGATTTGAATTAGCTGGGTTGAAATTTGAAGGTAGTAATTATTTAGAAAAAAAATTATCCATAATATATTTATGTTGAATTGAAATATTTTAAAAGATTGTATTAAAAATTATATATAAATTTTTATGGATATTTAGGCTTTTATATAAATTAATTTGATTTAATTTATATATATAATTATTTAATAAATAATTTTTATAAAATAACATATTAAAACACAATTAAATTTTAGGGTTGAATTGGATTATCTTACAAAACTTATTTGAAATAAAATTTGTATCGAATTAAGTTGCGTGTATAGGATTTTGAACTAAATTAATTTTTATACAAAATTATTTTAAATAATAATTCTCATTAAATAATATATTAATAAGTATACCCGTGCTGTCACCAATATTCTAATTTAAAATTATATTGAAGTTAATAAAGTTAAGTTGTTTAAATACAAATTATAGAATTATGTCGTTTAATATAAATTAATTCGATTAAAATAACCTGAATTTGATCAATTCGATCTAACTAGTTCAAATAAATTAAATATAATATTTTAAAATTTTTTAAGTTTTATTAATATTTTTAGAGATATTTTTAAAATTTTTATAAATAATATATCGTTCAATTGGGTAAACCCAAATCCATATAATTCAAAATCGGGTTCGAAGGCCAACTAAGTTCGTAGAAAGTGAAACAGACTCCGAGCGTTCAATTTGTGATAAGGTGTTAAAGTTAGTACTATTCACTTAAGTTAGATATAAATATAATCATAATATAAATTTAATGTTATAATTATTTTGCATTAATATTTATATTTCATTACTTATCCGTTCACATTTATCCCAAATGACATTGCATTTCTTCATGTCCAAATCCATCTTTAACTATTAAAATTAATTGATTTATAATATTTACATATGTTTTTGATTTAAATATTATTTGTATTTAAATCCTCTTACTTCATCATTATACATTTCAATTCTCAATATTAATTTTTTAATTCATAAACTGTGTTACATCCTAATTTGAATTATGGGTCGAGCCTACGAGCAATACGTCATATTTTCTTTATTTTACAATAGTAGATATTTAACATTGGAATCGAGGTATATTCAAAGTGTAACATAAATCAAGTTTAAACTGGAAAAATAATTTTAAACTGAGAAAAAAATTTTAAATCGAGAAATAAGATACTGAATTAAGAATGAGAACCAAAGTTGGGAATATAATCTTGAACAAAGGATGCAATATGAAATTGATAATGAAATTGTGACTTGAAAACAAAACCTGAAATCGAGAATATAACCTCAATTTGGGAATATAACCCCAATTAGGATTTGGAAAGTCAAGTTTGGATCATAACTCAATGTTAGAAATGGGAAAGGGAACTCCATGGCCATGGCTAATCTTCGGCAATGGAGAAATTAACCAGGACAAGTCGATTTCTACCGATGGGTCTATCGAGTTCAGCCTAATCTCACTTAGTCAACAACCAAATTTGCTGAACTTTGGCAACCTTCTGGCTAGCCACCACCACAGAAAGGTTCACCTCAACCTTTCCTACAAAACGCCTAAACTCTGACCAACTCCGATGGAAATTTTTGACAAACCCCTTAGTAGGTTTGTTACGGTTAGTTTTGGAAAACGACTAAATTTGATCGTGGTTGGCCGGGGTAAGGCACCCCCCTACTCCTTCCACGAGCCATCAGAGGTATGATGAGATCAATTTAGGATAAATTGTGAATTTAGAAGTTAATTTGACCTTAGTACCAAAGTTTAAGAACTAAAATTCAATTATGAAAAGTTTGGGGTTCAACTTGCAAATATGAGAAAATTGTGAAAAATGTCCCTAAGAGTATTATTAGGGGCTTAAAAGTGATTTTAAGACACATGAAAATGCATAAAGTTATTTTCGTGAGTTTGAGTGCAAAATCATAAATTTTATATAAATTAGTAGCAAAATGATAATTTTGCCTAAATATGAGAAAATGGTTAATTATGTCCAAATATATGTCAAATAGTTCATTTTGAACTATTAATGATAAAAATAGTAATTTTGCCAAAATAAATATACAAAAATAGATATTTTTGCAAGTGAGAGATAAAATGGTAATTTTGCCTATTTTAGGAACCAAAATGCAATAAATATATTTTGGAGCCCAAATGTGTTTAAACAAGTTGTGAGGACTCAAATTAGAGATTTGGAAAGTCTAGGGTCCAAAATGGAGAATTTTAATAAGTAGGAGCACAATTGTAATTTTGCCTAAATTAAGGACCAAAATGCAAATTTTAGAAAGGTTGGGTTATCTAAGTAATGGACTTAGAAACTTTTGGGCATTTTGGTAAATAAGACCTAATGTGGGTTAACCTTGATTTGGAAGAAAATCATAAGTAGGGTTAGTGATTATGAAGGTTTATCGACACGTTAGTCGAGAGAACCAAGCCCAAGGGACAAAACATAATTTGTGGAAAATTACGGGATATTATTTATAAGTGTTTAATAGATATCTAAATTGATCAAGTTGTGTAATTTGATTAATGTAGAATGAATTTTGTAGCAGATCACATGAGAATCGTACAACCAGAGATAAGAGAAAATAATGGTCGAAACGAACAAATCCCGATGAAAATTGAGTGGTAGTAATAACGACGACTCCAATTGGATCGGTCGAAGCATTTTAGAATTTTTGAGTTGTGCTCTTAAATAACTACTAAGTAGGCATATCAATGGGACCTAGGACTTGAGACCCGAGTCCCTACACGACTCGAGCGAACCTGAGATATGTTGGGTTTGCTCTCAGGTTCGGGTCCATAGATTGGACCTGAGCCCTGCTAAAAATACGAGCTTGGGTCCAGCATGTGTGGGTCCACCTTTCTGGACCTAAAGGGTGGGTCCATAGAAGGGTGATCCAGTGTCGGATCAAGGTGCTAGTAATATTACTAGTATCATGCCCCGACCTGGTTTGGTCGGAGTCCGTGATCAATCCGCTACCCTTCCCTGCATCATTCAAGTATATCTACCCGAATGAGGTAAGGGGTAGGAAGCGTACCTTGAGGGCCTGAGCGCATCTGGGAGCTTCCTATTTAGGTGTTATCCTAAAAAGGGGTGAGAGAGGGGGGTGAATAAAACACTCAATGAGGGAAACTACTATAACGTTTTACTTGAATTTGTCTTTTCTGTCTTTTAATTTAATCCCTTTTGTTATTTCACACAATCACATGACCAACAACCGCCCTCCTATCATAGGAGGGATCACACATTTGCTGGATGATCCTCGACTGTCCTACTTGTGGATCGGAGGGCCTTTACTGTCCACCCTAATAGAGGGATACTGCCTCTACCCGGAGTTTGAGTGGACATCAATAGTCTGACGTCAAACCCCTCATTACTTCTCCATGTCCGTTCAATGGGACGATACCTTATTTCCCTTGCTGCCTCATTCTCCGTGCATAGGAAGCTTCTCGGCTTCATGACCTACTAAACGACGAAATCGCCCTTATGCTTCCTGGGTCATCCAGCAGTCCTTGGGCTCCATCACTACCTCATGCCAGGTGTCCTAATGACCCAAATATCACGGTGCATGCACAATCAACAATCTTTTAAATTATAGCCGTTATATTTGGCCCTTTAGCACAACGGTGTGTCGGCTTGGCTTCGACTCACCATGCATACTGGTCCAACAGGTTAGAGGACCTGACTTCGGTAGAGCAATAATTAAGCCCAACAAGCTCGACAACTCAGCTTGGCTTGACAGGTATCACACAAGGTTCCCATTATTTAGGTCTTTTAGCATCATATATCACATGTCTATTCTAGACGGGTCCATGCCCGTATCCACCGGCCTTGGGCCCCCTAGCATCTCGAGCTTAAGTTTGGAATTAACTCCCAAATGTGTCAAGCAAAGTCACCTAGTTAGGTGATGCTAATTCTGAGAAAATAGTTTTCAAAGTTGAACCGTTATTACAACCAGAATGGACGTTATAGCGGTTCCCACTTACCAGTGATCTCGGTGGGGTCGTGCCGGGGGAATCTCTCTCCTTGGTGTGCTTCTAGGGTCGGCGCTCGAGTAATTCATTCTTGCAGGGTGCGAGTGTTCATATTAGGGCGTGGTGAACAATGGGTCACATACTCTCATATATGCAACTAAAACCCCATACTTTGCTTAAATTGCACGTGAGTCCCTAATTTCCCTTTAGTCTCTATTGGGTCCCCTAGGTTCCCAATAATTGTTTTTTTGGGTTCTTAACTCTTTCAATTTCACTAATTGACCCTTTTCCAAAAATTATAGTTTGGTCCCCCAACTTTTCAAAATTTCCAATTTGCTCCAAATTGCCCAATTGACCCTTAATTGGGGCGAATTTCATGAAAACACCCTCAATTTCGTGAAATTGTTATTCAACCCTCCAATTTTTAAAAATTGCACAAAAGTCCCCCAAAATCTCCAAATTGCCCTTCATCTTCTTTCCCAATTCAAGCTTGTGGAACTTCAAATCCTACCTCATCCAATTGGTAGCCTGTAAGCCTTATTTTCTTCGATTTTTGCTTCTATTCACCTCATCTAACTCCCCTCGATCATCCTACATTTCAAATTTCTGAATTTGGTTGAGTTTTATGCCATGTCGGAGCTTCACCCGAAAATTCACAATAGAGAGAGAAAGCTTACGTTTCTTACCGATGGAGGGGCATCGATCGAAGCTTAGGTGGGGGTAGTTAGAGCTAGTTGATGGGGATCTAGTAGGACCGAATCCGGTTGTAATTCACCACTGTCATATGGGAATTTAAAGAGAGAAGTTTCAGGTGGTGCTGTTTTGAAATTTTGAAATTCCGAGAGGGGAGGCGAAATTGAGCTTATCGGGGCCTGTAGGTGTGTTATGGGGGTGCTTAAGCGGTTAGGGAGGGCTAATTTAGGTGGTTGAAGGGCCAAAAGGGGCAAGGTGGCGTCTGGTAGGAGCTCGCTACTCGGAGCTCTAGAGCAGTTTCACTGTGCAATTCTTTATGGACTTCCCCGAGCGTCCTCTGGCTGTTATGAGAAGGTCTAGAGCTAAAGAAATCTTCCCCAGTTCCAATGTCACCCTTTAGAGCTACTTTGGTGGAGGTTTTGCCCATCGTCGGAGCTCTAGTTTGCAACTCACCGTAAAACTCAGTCTTCTTCTTCTTTGTTCGATTGTGGGATGTTGAGAACGAATGATGGGGGTGCTCTTTATATAGTAGGCTCAGCAACTATTCAGGCTACCCACCGGTGTAAGACTCGGCATCCGACTCATCCACCAAAGACCTAACCTGAGCATTTTTTGAGTCGCTAGAGACTCTAGCTTTTTCGGCGACTCCCTCCCTCTCTCTCTTTTATATCAATGTCTGAAGGTTGAAGACGAAGATGTGGTGATCGTACCACGTGGCATGCTATGATTGGTCAGTTTTTCTAACATGGAGTGCCAGCTCAGCCGCCACATCAGCCGTTGACCGGACAAGTGCTAGCCTCTCATTGGCTGCTCATGTTTGTGTGGCATGCTGACAGGGCGCTAGCTGTTTGTTGATCGGACATGTGGAAGCCTCCCATTGGTTGATCGTGTCTATGTGGCAGCTGACGTGGCGCCAGCTGGCCATTGACCGGTCTGGTGCGATCGGGTTCACTACCCAAAATTCAAAAATTGGTCGATTTGGACTCGGTTCGACCGTTTTTCTCAAATTTAAAAATTTCTAAATTCATTTTCTATCTAATGGTAGTTTCAATTTTTAAAATTTACATTTTTAAGCCACCCAGAAAAATGAATTTGTGAACTGGTTCACTATGGTTCAGACTAGTTTGGTCTGGTTTACCTCGAACCGGTTTGGTTGTTTCCTCAATTCGTCTTCTCGACTCTTCCTTGAAATTTTTGTGAATTTTTAGTTACTTGGGATTTTCCAATTTCCCTTATTAGCTATTTTTCATTCATTAAACAACTCGTTTCTTTATGTATAAACTTATACCGGTTCTTTTTCCGATTTTCTTTGGTTCTAAGGCATGGGTTTTACATCTAGCACCGTGATCCTGTACCATGATCCCATGTCGGATCACGGTACTAGTAAAATTACTAGAATCGAAATACAATCCCAATTTTGTTGATTAGCAACTTGCATTTTTCTTTTTTTTTTGTAATTATATTTATTATTATTTTGTACAGTAATAAACGATGATAGATGGTGATGAGACAACACCAACTAATGTGCAATCGCAATTAGTGGTTGAATCTACTTATATGGGTATTGTAGGTGTAACTGCTAGTCCTAGTACTAACATCCAAAATGTTCAATGGGGTAAATTTTCTTCTAATGTTTGGGACCATTACACGAGAGTTACAGTTGACGGTAGATTAAAAATAAAATTCAACTATTGTGGAAGCTTGTATGTTGGAGATGGTAAACAAGTTACAAGTCATTTGAGAAAATATATGGGGAAATATTTAAGAAGGACAATATTTGATATTCGTCAATATTTTATGAGATATGTTGATGGAAGTTTGCAATTGGACAAATGCGGTGTTGGGGACTGGGTTTTTGATCAATAGGACTGTCGTTCATTACTTGCATAAATGATTATCCTACATGGATATCCGATAAACACGGTAAAGCATTACATGTTCAGAGAATTTGTGGAAAAGTTACAATCACAATTTAAGATTATGTCGCGGAATACAATTAGAAATAATTGTATTAAATTATATTAAGTTGAAAAGAAGGTGTTATAAGATATTTTCGAGAAGTTGAATAGTTGTATTGCTATCACTAGTGACATATGGACGTCAGAAATACAAAAAAAGGTTATATGATAATAATCGATCATTACATTGATAATGATTGAAAATTACAAAGTCGTATATTAAGTTAATGATTCATATAATAATATGTATATGTATTATTTAGTATTGGTTTGGGACATTTGATTTATTTAATTTTTTGGTATATATTTTTTTATTATAGGCTCTTTCATGTACCGTGTCTATATACAAGTGATGTATTATGTGAGAAAATATCAAACTCCCTTATTGATTGCAATATTGATTCCAAATTGTCTACTATTACTTTGGATAACTGTTCTACCAATGATAGTATGATACAACTTTTGACTGATAAACTCCCTTTGCATTCATTGATTTTGGGTGGATGGATAATACATATGCGGTGTTGTGCACACACTTTGAATTTAATTGTAAAAGCAGGGTTGAAAATAATTGTAGAAAGCATCGATAATATACGTGAAAATGTATTATATTGGACTAATACTCCTAAGAAGTGGGAGAAATTTAAGTAAACTGCCCATCAACTACATATTGATTTGGGTAAAAAGCTTGTTTTTGATTCTAAGACCCATTGGAACTCAACTTATAATATGTTGCGGGTAGCATTAGAGTACAAAGATATTTTTCCTCATTTGAAGTTGCGTGACGCACAATATAGATGTTTGTCTAGTGAATTATATTGGTCATTAACAAATAAGATTACTACAAAATTTAGCTTGTTCAACGACGCCACCAACGTATTTTTTGGTAGAAGTTATCCCATCGCTAATTCATATATGACTATTGTTTGTTCGATCAACGATGCTGTTAGTGGGTGGATGTATTGTGGTATACATTGCATTGAAGTCATGGCTATTGAAATGATGAAGAAAATTGAGAAATATTGGTGGAAAGTTAATGCTATATTAGGAATTGCAACAATTTTGGATCCATGATGGAAAGTGGACAGTTTGACATATTGTTTTGATAAAGAAACAAAGGATGTTGTAGATCAAGATATAGGCATAATAGTGAATACATTTAAGATGTTGTTTGTTGAATATGCTAGTATGGTAGAATAGAATAGTGCTCAAGCATTTGAGGATGATTCACGGACAAGCAGTGGAAGTAACTTCGAGCAAACAAGTCTATTTTATGCTTTTATCAAATTTGAGCAAGATAAGAAGAAGAAGAAACAAAAATCAAAGTCTGAGTTGGACTTATATTTGTATGAGTACGTGATTCACAATTTAGATGGATTCAAAATATTTCAATGGTAGAAAAATAATACTGCACGATATCCAATATTATCAAGGATGGCTAATGATATATTGGCTATTCCGGTTACAACGGTTGTGTCGAAATCAGCATTTAGTATGAATGGTCGCATTATCAATTCATCTCGTAGTCGACTTACCAATGATACAGTTGAAGCACTCATTTGTAAACAAAGTTGGATAAGAGCAAAGACACCCAGTAAGTTATTTGATTAGTGTTGTATTTTTCAACATTTATGTAGCATTGTTCTCTTATTATAATTTATTTCATTTGTTAAATTTTGCAGCAAATGCTAATGTTGATGAGATTGATTATAATCTGAATGAAGATTTATTGGTCCAAATGCTGTGTACTGCTGGTGATGATGACCAAGCGGGACCAAGAGGTGTTTGATTTTTTATTTTACTTTGTATTGTATTTTACAACATTGGTATGGATTTAGTATAATTTGATTAAAGTTTGTAATGATTAAATATTTTAAGTTTATAATGATTATGACATTGTTATGGATTGTGTGCTCGAAAAGTAAGAGAAGAAGGTGAAAGGAGATGTCGGGAGAGAGGTCACCATGGGCATTACCCAGATAGATAAAGAGACAAATATAGAGGGTTAGTTCAACTCTTTGAGATTTATCACCTTCATTTATGATGACATTTTCACTATACCATCTTTTTCGGGACAATATTAGTCCTTTGGATGTGGATGATATGGGACATGCATACTAATATGGAACATGTTAATTGTAGTATGATCACCATGACTTTGATGATTATCATGTAAGCAAAGATCCTCTTAACTTTCCATTTGGGAATACCAACTGCCATTCTAAACTATCTTAGGATAGTGGGAGGTTTCCCAGTATTGGTTAAATTCTACATTCTATATTTCAATGCAATAAATGACACCTATACTATTGTTTCATAACCTACAATGTTGCTCTTGTTTGAAAATTTAATGTTGTTATGCAAGAGGAATTGCTGGTTAAATTCCACGCCCTACAAAGTCTAAGTATCTTAAAAATATCTGTTGTAGTGGAAACACATTCCACTTATAAGCTTTGGTGTGATCAAATATTCTCAAAGATAAGCAAATATGGTATATGAATTTTAAGATTATGGGCAAAATGGAAGCATAGTGATTGTTGATGTAAACCTCACTCTTTGGAATTAAGGAAAATCGAAAAAAGAATTGGTCAAAACGAGTGAGAAAACCGAATCGGTTCACAAACTCGATCATCGAGGAATGGGAAAATTGGACAATTTACAACTCCCGAGTGACCCAAAAGAGTTTATAAACCATGGAAAAGAACCTTAGGACAAATTGGGAGAGAAAATATGACCAATTCGGGAGAACCAGATTGAACCGATTTATGAATCGAGCTATTTTATGAACTAGAACCGATAAAGAGAGGGCAAACTGGGAAATTTATGGTTCTCAAGTGACCTAAAGAGTCACATAAGTCATAAAAAAGGATTTTAGGATGAAAATCAAACTAGTTCAGGTGAACCAAATCTGAATTGGATTAAATTGGTTCGGACCAGTTTGAACCACCATTGAACCATATGCTAAATTTATTTTTCTAGGTGGCTTAGAAAATTTTAATTTGAGAATTGAGTCCACCATTTGATAGAATATGAATTTAGATAAATTTAGAAATTTTTAATTTTTAAAAACTCGATCGAATCGGGCCTGAACCTCTAGTTTAAGCTTTGAACCTGTTTCGTACCGGTCTGGTCTAATTTGGAATAGTGTCATCTTCTTCCGTCAGATGACAACATTGTTCACCCACCGGAAAATTGAACTAGCACCGGTGAAGAGGAAACATTTTTGTTTAGTACATTTCAGGCCATCAATGATTGTTATAAAGGTGCCAAACGGATGGACGACGAGTCCCCGAGCTCCTTATATAAAAGCCCTTCTCCATTCATCATCTCCACACTTGAAAACCTCACTCTCTCTCAGTTAGTAAGTTTTTCGGTGAAGCTTGAACTAGCTCCAATATAGGGTCTTTTTTTAGCCAAAGATGGCATGGTCGAGTTCCTTAGAACCGATGAGAAGTCAGCTACACGGTGCTAGTCTCCAATCGCTCCGAGAGTAATAGGAGAAGTGCCGACATGATCGAACAATAAAGCTGCTCCGGTGGACTGAAGCTGCTATTTCTGTTGAGCTAAAATCAGCCAATTCGAGCCCTCCTTAAGCTAAACTAAGCTCTCCAAACACCTCCTTAGCCCTCATACTACCGAATTAGAACTTAAAGGTAAGCCAATTTGGCTCCATTCTATAATTTTCGACCGGTGCTAGAGAGAGAACCGGTAGAATTTCGATAATAAAATTATCACTCAATTCAGTATTAATTAATGCAATTATTGATCCTAGGAGGGCTATTTGCCCAGATTGAAAGCTTGGACCGTCGCGCCCCCGACAATGAGCATTTGAAGCTTTCTCTCTCTATGTTCTATTTTCCATTGAAGCTCCATTTGAGCTCATTCCGACATCAAAACTTGCGATTCAAAGTGCAATTGAATCGTATGAAGATGTATGAACTCCAATTTAGCTTCAATTTTAACAATTAAACTTGTTTGATCAATCAATTTGATAAAATCAAATTCGGCTTTGTTGGAAAGTTGAAATTGGGGAAAATTTGGGGATTTTGAAAATTCGAGCGACTAAAATGCAATTTTATAAAATTGAGGGCCAATTGGGCATGATAAGAGTGTTGGGGGACCAATTGAGCAATTTTTGGGGTAAAACTTACTATTTTTGTAAAGGAGGGGCAAAATGGTAATTTATTAAAATTAAGGACCAAATTGTGAATTTGGGAAACTTGAACTCATTTTTGTGAAATTGAATAAGTTGAGGATCGGATGTCGTGAACATCCACACATTCTCAAGGTAGAAGTGGACGTGTTTCAATCTAGGTTGCCGGTAAAGTTGCTCCGACACCACAAGTGGGTACAGTGGACGGAAGGGCGTGTGTTGGTTGATAAATACACTGTTATGATGTGAAATGATTTTGAAAACTGAGATTTGAAGATGAGAAAATTTAAAGTAAATTAAGGAGTCTGGCACACTCTAAGTTGAAAATTGTTTTTTTATCGAAACTTCATTTAAAAAAAAACAAATACCCATTCACTGAGTTGTAGAAACTCACCACTCTTTTTATCCCTTTTTAGGAAATAGAGAAAATGACTGTGGATAACACCAAGCTTTACCCTCTTTCAGGTTTGCTTAATTTCTCTTAAACTTGCATTATATTTGATATATGTCTTCTAGGGAACAAGGTTGAAAGTACGCCTAGCTCCTCTTGGGTTAAAGAAGAAGGAAACTCCTCTTGAACCAGGAGGGCAGCGGGTTGTTCATGGAGATCCGACCAAATCGAGTTGGGGCTTGACAACTTGAGTGGTATTAGAGCCTAGTTCCCTTGAAACATTGTTAATATTATGCCTTGACACTGATCCAACTTTAAACTATGTGTAGGAAGGAGAGTTCCTAGGAAATTTGCGGTGAAATCCAGTCCTCCACCCATAACCTTGAAAAAGACACCCAACCCAAGGGAGGAAGCCATACAAAGGTTCCTAAATGGTGAGAAACAGTACCCAAGGACATGGTGGAAGACTACCGGAAACTGGTAGGCGCCTTACTAGAATCGGAAGACATCATATAGCCCCATCCCAAACAAGAGGAACCAGTATCACCTCCTAGAAGCCCAACCCCTCCTCTTCAAGCCCCACAACAAACAGAGGGGAAACCAACCAAGAAGGAGGCCTGGGATAATTACTAAGATGCATATGCCAATTTATGAAGGTCCATCAAGTACCTCCACCTACTCAACATGGCTTCAATCCCTCCCAATGGGTGAAGTGGACCTATGAGTGTGAGGTTGAAGTACTAAGGCGGTACGGATTGGAGGCCATACATGAAATTCGTCCTATTAGGGAACACAAATGGACCCAACCAATTCCTCAAAGCCTTCTGATCAAGAGTCCCACAACCGTTCTAGGGTTAATTCTAGTCCTATGACCCCAAGGGATTAAGGGATAGAAAATTACTGTAATAAGTCAAGTATGGCAATAAAATATTTATTGAATAAATGAAAGTGAAATTTATGTTAAAACTCCTAAGTTCCTTAATAAATTCAAAACAAAAAGAGTATGATAATAACGATTAAAGCAAAAGGTAAGAAATCACCTAAGGAGGAAAAGACAGGTTATTTATATTTAACCTCAACCCTTAAGACTTTCCCTCAGATGTATGATAAGGAAGAATTCATCTAAGGGAGATCTTAACAAAAAAGGGAAGAAAAAGTTGGGACAAAGGCAATAAGAGTAAGGATAGGCTCAAAGAATAAGAGTAAGGAAAAACAAGGAGGAGTAAAATATTCCAAAGGGAATTAAAAGAAAGGAAGCTGATCAAGAAGAAAAGGAAGTAAGTATGAGGGAACACCAAGGATGTCAAGACCACCAAAGAAAGATGGGAAGAATGTAGGATAACAAGAAAGCCCAGGTATAACAACTACTTGTAAAGAACTAATATACAATTTCTTAGGAACTCCATAAGATAGGAAGATTTGTGAAAAATAGAGGTATAGACCAAAAGAGAAAGAAAAGTCGGAGTTGGTGAACTATACAAGATCCTTAAGTTTAAGTGAAGATTTAAAAGAAGAGAACTTCTAGAGAATGGTAGGGTGATCAAACAAAAGAATCCTAGAATGGCAGACATTAGGAGGAGGATGAGGATAGGGAGTGAATTAAGGAAGGAGAAAGCTCCGGGTTAAGAAAAACAATTGAGGAAGTGTCACAAAAGATCGAGCCAAATAAGGACTTTAGTATGTTGTACAAATAACTAAGTGAGTGTTTGAAAAGGTTAAGTATGACCTACTTGCAGGAAGACATGGAAGCCCAAATGGAAATTTTAGATAGATCCAATTGGAAGAAATAAACTCCTATTGACCAGATCATCTAGGAGAGTAAACGAAGCTTTAATAAGAACTGGGGAGTAGAAAGGAATACACCCTAATCGAGACAAGGGAGGAATACCAAGGACTTGAAGATATGAAAGATTTTGATACAAGAAGGGTAAGAGGTTTACCTCAAAGGAATAACTAAACTCTAAGAGCAAATGAGAATAAGGTAAGATAAATGAAAAGTACTTGTAGGATCTCAAGAGTAAAGGGAAGCAGGTGAAGATAGCAACTAGAGTGGGTATTCGCAATGGTAAAGGTTAGAAGGAAATTTCGGGAGAAAAGAAGTGTAAAACTTACCTAGAAAGGAAACCGTGGAAGGACACACGAGTACCGGTTAAGAAGAAATGGAACTAACAAAATTGGGAAGAAGATAATCTCCTAAAAGACAAGCTGCTAGAAATGAAAGGATCAAGTGCAAAGGGAAAGAAATCATGAAGATCCAGGAGATAACTCAAACCCAGGTGACGCATAAACATGAAGACGTCATCAAAAGACGTCATACAAGTAAGAAAGGGACTGACCGTAATAAAGGATCATGAAATGATCACGATGTGATTAAAAATGGATTTAAATGGAGAAGAGACTTAAAAAGGAAGGATGCCAGGGGGAATGAGGAATGAAATAAGAAAGGAAGAGCTTTAGTATGTCAATAAGTTATCGAAAGCTCAAGGACTTGAAGATTGAATGACCAAATATAGTAGTTGGAAAAGACGAGTAAGTAAGGAAATTGATACAGCTATAGTGATGCGAAGTCAAAGACAAGATCCGAAGAATGTCATGCGGTAAGGGACATGTAAACCCAACTATCCTAGGGAAAACATGACTTAGGCAAAGGAGGATATATGATTAAGGCATGATGAAGTCAAGCGTAAAAGGTGATAACCAAAGAATGAAGAAAGGATCCATGCAAGATGAAAAGGTGATAAATGTTAAAACTTATGAAAGAAAATGACTGGAACTCATAGTTCTAAAATCTTAGGTAAAGGAGTTTGGAATGGAGAAATGGTGCCTTGAGAAAGGAAGAATGTAACTAAAGGAAATGATTCTAAGTCTTCTAGGGAAATATATGTAGTTAAAGGTAACTCCATGAAATGAAAAAGGGATGTGAATGAAAAGGAGATATTCAGAAGGTGATATTGGGGATAAACAGAAACAACCGGGAAGGTTGTAGGTGAATAAATTATGGAACACATCTCAATGAAGGCTCATACTAGTACAAAAAGTGTGAAATAAGTTTTGGGGACAAAACTCCTAAAAGGAGGGGAGAGTTATAAAACTCGCTCATTGGAGTTAAGGAAAACCGGGAAAAGAACAAGTCAAAATGAGTGAGAAAATCGAACCGGTTCACAAACCCTGATCATCGGGGAAGGGGAAAATTGGAGAATTTACATTTCCTGAGTGACCTAAAAGAGTTCATAAACCTTAGAAAAGAACCTTATGACAAATTGGGAGAGAAAAACTAGACTGATTCGGGTGAAACATATCAAAACCAGATTGAATTGGTTTATGAATCGAGCTAGTTTATGAACTAGAACTGATAGACAGAGGGCAAACTGGGAAATTTATGGATCCCAAGTGACCTAAAGAGTCACATAAGTCATAAAAAAGGACTTTAGGATGATTGGGGGATGAAAACCAAACCCATTCAGGTGAACCGGAGCCGAACTGGATTGAACTGGTTTGGCTAGTTTGAACCACTAGTGAACCAGATGCTAAATTCATTTTTTAGGTGGCTTAGAAAATTTCAATTTGAGAATTGAGGCCACCATTGGATAGATAATGGATTTAGAAATTTTTAATTTTGAATAACTCGGTCGAATTAGGCCTGAACCGGCTGGTTTAAATTTTGAACCCGATTCAGTTTGGTCTAGTCCGGTTCAGAATAGTGTCGCCTTCTTCTATTAGATGACAACACTGTTCACTCGTCGAAAAATTGAACTAGTGACGACGAATAGGAAACGTTTTTGTTTAATACGTTCCAAGCCATCAATGACTATCATAAAGGTGCCAAACGAATTTCAAAATTTTGAGGGACTAGAATGCAATTTTATAAAATTGAGGGCCAATTGGGCAAGATAAGAGTGTTGAGCAATTTTTGGGGTAAAACTTACCATTTTTGTAAACGAGGGGCAAAATGGTAATTTTGGAAAAATTAAGGACCAAATTGGGAATTTGGGAAACTTGAATCCCTTTTTGTGAAATTGAATAATTTGAGGTTCCAAGGTGAATTTTTAAAGTTTCGGGGCTCAATTTGGTGAAAAACTGGCATTTGGGGCCTAAAGTAAAAGAAAAAGAACTATAGGAACCAAATTGCAAATATTTAAAAAGTTAGATATTTTTAGTCATGGCTATTAAGCCAAATAATAATGAACAAGAATGTTCATACCGTGTAGGAACACAAGATATTGGGAAGGTCAGCTAAGGCAAAGCTTGCAAGGGAAGAAAGCTGATTTAAGGGAATTACACTACAAGATCGGATGAGTGGGATTTGCACATCATACCCAATTGGGATGATGAGCACATCAGAAATGAAAATCCACTGCTAAGTGGTAGTTTAATAATCACATCTAAGAAGAGTGATGTGGAAATCATGTGGAAAAACTACTTATCAGTTGTGAGTGGATCATACCTGGTTGGTATGATAAAACTTCCTAGAAGGAAGTGAAAAACCGCTTGTCGGTTATAAGCGGAGATGTCCTCATACCCGGTTGGTATGATGGACAGTTGGATAGTTTATTTTCTCGGAAGTGCTCTCTTCTAACTTTGTGCCATTGCTTAAAAATTTTGGGTGACCTTCTTGACGGGAGCTCGAATAGCTCATATAGGCCGGAGGCCTCGGTTTTGCAACTTGGGGGATAATATGCCCAATTTTGAAAATCTCGAACAGTGGGCCCTAGGCCAATTGGCACGAGCAGGAGCTTGTAAACAAACATGATTATTAAGCCATGAAAACTTAAGTAATTGAGTTGTTTAGCCATGGTACCGAGACAGGACCGACATACTCAATGGACTAGCGATAGTGTGACATGATAGGTCTTCAGACTAGTCAAGACAAATCACTGCATGTCGAGTTGTGGGTCAAGGCCGTTAGACCAGTGGCACCATAGATTATATGGCTTATGTGAAAAACTGTTGATTTGTGCATCCACTGTATTATGGGACCTTCAAGATGCCCAAGAGAGGTAGTGATGCGTCCCATGGCTCTGTACGATCTAGTAGAAATAATGGCAGTTAGTCGTACCAGAAGTCTTGCGAA
Organism: Trapa bicornis; assembly: GCA_030064425.1. NCBI lineage: Eukaryota > Viridiplantae > Streptophyta > Magnoliopsida > Myrtales > Lythraceae > Trapa > Trapa bicornis. The sequence continues at coordinate 10,354,479 of CM057753.1, read as the reverse complement.
GCTCGACATAGCTTCATGCGCATATGATAGGGGTGGCGACGGGATTAGATCTCTGTCCTCATACGATCACAGAGTTTTATTACGGGATTGTGGGTCGGATGTCGAGAACATCCACTCATTCTTAGGGTAGAAGTGGACATGCTTCTATCTAGGTGGCCGGTAAAGTCGCTCCTGTGCCACAAGTGGGAACAATGGATGGGCTGGCCTACGATTGTGTGTTTCTTCATGATGAAGTGCGTGTGTTGGTTGATAAACACACCATTGTGATGAGAAATGATTTTAAAAATTGACATTTGAAGATGAGAAAATTTAAAGGAAATTAAGTAGTGTGGCACACTCCAAGTTGAAAACTATTTTTTTTATCGAAACTTCATTTACAAAAAAATACCTATTCACTAAGTTGTAGAAACTCACACCTCTTTTTATCCTTTTTCAGGAAATAGAGAAAATTACTAGGGATAACACCAAGTATTACCCTATGTCAGGTATGCTTAATTTCTCTTAAGCTTGAATTATATTTGATATATGTGTTCTAGGGAACAAGGTTAAAAGTACGCTTGGCTCCTCTTGAGTTAAAGAAGGAGGAAACTCCTCTTGAACTAGGAGAGCGGCGGGTTGCTCACGGGGATCCAACCAAACTGAGTTGGGGCGTGATAGTAGATGAGGGAGGTGAATTGTACATAGGCCAAGACAAGAAGAATCAATTTAAGAATTTCTCTTTCTATTATATGACAGACATACATATTCACAAAACTGTGGACATTTTATTGGCATAAAACATGCGCAACTCTGCACTCATCTCTCTTACTAGAGTAACTCATAATTATTCCCTATTTCTCTTACAAACTTGTAACGTATATCACACAATTACCCTTCCATTCCTTACACGTACAATAGTAAAGAGTATGGTTTGCTAAAAGCATGAACCTCCTGAAGATATCTCGAAGACAACTTACATGCAAGGAATAGATAATGTATTTTACGACTGAGTTGTCTATGGCTTCAGTTTGCTTTTAGCTACTATAAACCAACCTTGAGCCCATTATTCTGCTTATTGTTGCAAGGGATCTTTCTGAGTCACCCTGCAATTTCAATGAAGAAACTTAAGCACCAACAAGCCCGACCTAAGGATAAAGAATACACATTAATCATACAACAAGGAAACCATGGTTCATTACCAAATAAGGGCACATGTCACGCTCCAACCCGGTTTGGTCAGATCCCTGTGAGTAACCCGCCGCTCGCTTGGTTCAAGAGGGGTTTTCCATTCTTTTAGATAAGAGGAGCCAGTTGAATTTTCAAATCTCTTTCCTTGGAATAACATTAATCAAACCAAAGCAAGCTTAAAAGTATTTCAATCGTACTTGACTTAGGGTTTATCTTCTCAAGCTCTTGGGTTGATCTCCTTTTTCCTGAAAAATGAATAGAGGGAGGGGATGAGTTTCTACAACTCAGTGAGCGGGTGTTGGGAAGGAGTTTTAAAAAGACACTTAGTTTATTAAAAGCCCTTTTTATAATCTTTCTTGAATCCTTGGTGTGTCTACCTCTATTAACGCATCCCATTGCCTCGAGATGTTCTTAGCAAACAAACACATGCCCTTCATCATGAATGGTACAAACATTCGTAGGGTAGTCCCAGACTGCACCCACTTGGGGATCAATGTGACTTTGCCATCCACCTTGATAGAAGTCCCGGACTTCTACCCTGAGTCTGAGTGGATGTCCCAAATGTCCTACCCTTAGACTCGAAATCCACTTCATGTTCGTATGAGGACGAAGACCTCATCCTAACCCCACCCTGGTCTCATGCGCAAGAAGCTACCAGAACTTCATGACTAACTGGCACAACGAACTGTCCTTATCTCCACCATGTCGTCCAACATCCCTTAGAACCCAACACTACCCTCTAGGGCATCTTGATGGCCTCGAATTCATGAGTGCATGCACAAACAATAATTTTTCATTATTTAGCCATCTTCTTTTGTATTGACGGTCCAACGGCCCTGACACTTAACCTAGCCTACAACTGTTTGTCTAGACCGGTCTGTCTACTTAGCCCTGACTCATTGTCGCTAGCCCATTGAGTATTGGGGTGTGACAATTGATGAGGGAGGTGAATTGTACATAGGCCAAGACAAGAAGAATCAATTTAAGAATTTCTCTTTCTATTATATGACAGACATACATATTCACAAAACTGTGGACATTTTATTGGCATAAAACATGCGCAACTCTGCACTCATCTCTCTTACTAGAGTAACTCATAATTATTCCCTATTTCTCTTACAAACTTGTAACGTATATCACACAATTACCCTTCCATTCCTTACACGTACAATAGTAAAGAGTATGGTTTGCTAAAAGCATGAACCTCCTGAAGATATCTCGAAGACAACTTACATGCAAGGAATAGATAATGTATTTTACGACTGAGTTGTCTATGTCTTCAGTTTGCTTTTAGCTACTATAAACCAACCTTGAGCCCATTATTCTGCTTATTGTTGCTAGGGATCTTTCTGAGTCACCCTGCAATTTCAATAAAGAAACTTAAGCACCAGCAATCTCAACCTAAGGATAAAGAATACACACTAATCATACTACAAGGAAACCACAGTTCATTACAAAATAAGGGCACATGTCACGCTCTGACCCAGTTTGGTCAGATCCCCATGAGTAACCCGCCACTCCCTTGGTTCAGGAGGGTTTTCCCTTCTTTTAGACAAGAGAAACTAATTGAATTTTCAAATCTTGTTCCCTAGAATAACATTAATAAAACTAAAGCAAGCTTAAAAGAATTTCAAGCGTACCTAACTTAGGGTTTATCTTCTCAAGCTCTCGGGTTGATCTCCTTTTTCTTGAAAAATGATTAAAGGGAGGGGGTGAATTTCTACAACTCATTGAGCAGGTATTGGGAAGGAGTTTTAAAAAGACACTTACTTTATTAAAAGCCCTTTTTATAATCTTTCTTGAATCTTTGGTGTGTGTAGCTCTATTAACGCATCCCCTTGCCTTGGGAGGCATTTAGCAAACAAACACATGCCCTTCATCATGAATGGTACAAACGTTCGTAAGGTAGTCCCAAATTGCACCCACTTGGGGATCAACGTGACTTTGCCATCCACCCTGATAGAAGTCCCAGACACTGCCCTGATCCAGCGGCCCTGACACTCAACCTGGCTTACAATTGTTTGTCTAGACTGGTCCGTCTACCCTAACGCACTGCTGCCAACCCATAGAGTATTGTCAGTCCTGACTTTGTTCCATGGTGAATCACACAATTGATTCCATTTTAAATAAAAGTTTTCATGGCTGTTGCTATTCATGTTTGTTTACGCGCTTCAGCTTGTGCCCATTGGCCTTTAGCCCACTGCACATATTTTTTCAAAACTGGGCCTTAAGCCTTATGAGTTCAAAATCGACGCCCCTAGCATGTTAGAGTTGTTCTAGCTCTCGTCAAGAAGGTCTCCCAAATAGTTTAAGCAGTGGTACACAGTAAGGGGAAAGCACTTTCGACAAAATCTCTCTTTTTAACTCATCACACCAACTGGGTGTTATGATTGGTCTGCTTACGACCGGTATACAACTTTTCCTTTCAGAAACTCATCATACCAATCGGGTATGATGTTTTATTTAATTCTACTTACAATCTAGTAAGTAGGTTTTCAGTTCTTAAAAGTGAGCTCATCATCCCAACCGGTTTGATGTATAAAAGTCCCACTCACCCGGTGACTTTGACGCGTTCATCCTTAGCCGGTTCTCAAAGTCTGAGTCTAGTTCCATTGTTAGCGTTCCGGTCTTAAGAGTCACAACATGGTTTGACCACTCTTGTGCATTAGGGTTTGGCATAAAAGCTTTCTAGCTTTTCAGTATTAGCTACTAGGCCCAAATTCCTAATTTATTGCACTTAGGTCCCTAAAGTTCATACTTCTTGACTTTAGGTCCCTAGTGTTAAATTTTTCCCAAATCAAATCCCAAGGACTTAAAGTACCCTCATTGGGTCCTTAATTTTCTTAAAATTATGTAAGGGGCTCAAGTTTTCCAAATTGCCAATTTGGTCACTAATTTTCTAAAATTACCATTTTGCCCCTACATTCAAAAAATAGTCATTTAGCCCCAAATCTTTGGAAAATTGACCAATTTGTCCTCTAACATCTTTCTCATTGTCAATTGACCTTCAATTTTGAGAAATTGCATGGAGTTACCATAATTTTTTGAAATCCCCAATTCCCCCCCCCCCCCCCCCCCAAATTTCCCCAAATTTCTACCCTCTCTACTGACCGGATTTGATTTCTTCAAATTGGTCATCAATTGGGGTTATTTCCTCAAATTGATGATATGAATCCATTTCTACACTTCCATAAAATTCAATTGCACTTTGAATTGCATGATTAGGGTTCGAAATGAGCTCAAATGCAGCTTCACCAGACAACTAGACGTAGAGAGAGAAACTTCAAAAACTTTCCGTTGGAGGCGCAACTGTCTGAGTTCTTGATCATGGAAGTCAGCTCTTGTCCTCAAGATCCTCCTAGGATCAAGAATCAGAGCAATTGTTGTTAGGATCAGCGGAAATATGATCAAAGAACTTTGTCACTTTCTTTCTTAAGAACTGAACTGTAATGATGGTGGAGGGCCGAATTGGCTTACCTTTAACCTTTGGGGAGGTTGTGTGGTTGCCGAGGGAGCTATGAGAGGACTCAATTTGGCCGTAGGAGGTTGGAATTGGTTGAATTCTGATCGACCAAAACAGAGCAGCTTTGGTTCGCTAGAGCTGCTTCACTGTTCGGACTTGCTGACGCTTCTTCAGCGATCCTCGGATAGGTTAGAGGTAGGCGTCAAATAGCTGACTTCCTCCCGAGTCTGTAGGACCTGAATTGAACTTTTGATGCCAGAGGAAGTGCCCAAATTGGCACTTTGGTGTGAGCTTCACTAGAGAATAGAGCACTTCATAGATAGAAGGAAATTGTGGTGTGTGATATGCTGAAGTTAAAATATAAAAAATAAGGGCTAAAATAATAAAACTTCTTATTTCATCTCGAATCAAGAAGCTATCGTTAGTTCGTTACCATATGTCAGTATATTTTTGGAGCACAGGCCAATAACATTTCCAAAAAAAATAAAAGGCCCTTACCAAAGTCAAAAGTTAATTCTTATTTGACATTTGGCTCAATTTTGCAACTTTATTTTACCTATTAGAAAAAAACATGAATCTAAATTTTCTCTTATGACATCCTTATTTTTCTCTTTCTTTCTTTTCATTCTCCCCTATCTCTGTGCAATCTTGCACCCTTTTCCATTTCTCCCTCAAGTTTTCTTTCTACATTTGGTATGTGATCTTCTCCATTTATGACTCCTATATATCCCTCAATCTCAAGATTCTAAACTTTGAGTTGTACCTAGCACCCAAAGAGGTTTCAACATATGGCATGCATCCTATATTAGAAGGATCCATATTTTTTGCCCAACTAATAGGATCCTTAATAAATTATGATATAGCTCAATGTAACCAACACCAATCCTTTTGAAGTACCATGTCAGAAAATTATCAATGCACGAATTTTTTAACTCAAATTTGAAACATACTCGGCATCTTACAATCCAATTTGATGTCAAGAGTCGAAGAAAATAAAAGGGAGGCCAATATTATAGTATCAAACAAAGAACAAAGATGAATCGATCATAAGAATATAACATTAATGGAATCAAAATCAGTAATACATATATTAAATCAATCTCCATTCTATATGAGCCAAACTAACATCCCAAAGGTTCAAGTGAGAAGCTCTAAAGAAGACTATGAATAAAGGAAAGATAGTAAGGGGAGAATCAACATAGATCATCAAGCATATTTTATGTGACAGAGGACAAAACTCAGAATTTATCTGATTTTAGTGTGGCCAGGTGGAGCAGCAACAAGCAAAAACATTAATACGATGAGGTGAATAACAGTTGAAGCTCCTTATCAAAAGCACTTGAAGCCATGGCAGACAGAAAGAATGATGATGAGTATCAAGGTAATGACGATACCGAACACAATCAACTTGATCTTCATGTTTTGGATCCACATCTTTCTCTTCATTTTCGTTCCTTGTTGTCTAAAGTCTTGTGCCTGCACATAATTGAATCAACATTGTATTTCATGTACATGTACTTATGTGCTAAATGATTCAATAAATCTATAACGAAATCCATAAACCAATCTTACTAAAATAACGCTCTAGGATATATATATAACAATACAAAAAGTAATGTGTGTACCAACCTGAGAGCGAAGGTTCTCAGTTTTATCAACAAGAAGCTCAATCTTCTCTCCTCGATCAAGAACCTATAACAAAAGATAAGTCAAATAATATATACAATCATCTTGCTTGTACATATGGGGAAAACTGCAAAATCCATGCCTTTTCGATGTTCTCCATCATCACACCCTTGACTTCAGAAACTTGAGCTTTCACTTTGGCAAGTTTGCTGATCTCTTCAGGATGGTCAACACAGTATTGCATATGCTCTTTCAGCTTGGATCTAAACATACAGAACAAATTTAAATGCATTAATCTGAAAATGAAGTGGCATGGAAACATATCAAAGAAAAGATGGACGTATTCCTATGAAGGAGAGCTTAGACAGAAATGAAGATACCGAAACTCTTTGTTCAGACTATTGGCAGAAGCAGTTGAAGCCTTGCCTCCACCATATCTTTTGTTAAAGTCATCCTTGACCCTTTCCAAGAAAGCAATAGGAATTTGTCTTCCAGTAGATTCAATAGCGACTACACAATAGGCTGCAATTTCCAACATAAGGCAGCCAGATTAAACCTGGAAGACTATACATGCTAAAGATTAAACATAATATAATCTCATGGGCAATCCCACACACAAAGTCAATTTTCAATGAATGAAGTAATACAAACCAACCTGAAAAAGCAAAACTATATAATCTATGGCAATTAACGAGGTAATACAAAGAAAAGACTACTTAAACTGATGGGCCTCACATAAATGAATGATAATTATGGAATAAGATTGAAACATGATGTGTATTCAGTAGCCTGAAAGACTTAGTAACCAAGACCATGCTCAACTTTGTGCAGTAATCCTCTCAATAGAAAACAAATTTTCCTTAATTTATTTTGCTTATACCTATTATAAAGCCCAATGTTAAAGCAACGTCTAATCTGTATTTGGAGCTTCATGGATTTATCATATTTACTGGAAAATGCATGCAATACAAGTATTTATCATCTTCAAATACAGGTGTAACAGAAGTAGTGAGCAACAATAAATCATAGTTAAATCCATTGACATATTGTGTATACCATTACTAGTCATCCTAAATATCATGTGTGAAATATAGGAGATAAGTTTCAAACAACTCTATTTCAGGATATATAAAACATTGAGCGTTAACTGTGACCTTAATTCTTATGGGAGACAATTATTGGAAAAAACCGAAATTTTAGATCATTCTTAAGAAGCATAACCTGCAATAAATATGGATATTTTTTTATGTATGTAGCATTTTCAGAGAGAGCAATATGGCAAGCACCCTAATCTAACAAAATAAACAACAGAGGATGAAGAAATCTGCAAACAACGATCTGACATCCAATCAAATCCTTAAAGAAAAATGGATTTATGAGTGTATCACATTTAGCGGGATCAAAATTTTGATGTCACCTAACTAGCCATATACTGCCAGCCTTTTTAAGGAACAATAATATCAACTGACAAAAGTTGATAGGTTATACGTAAACCCATAATACAAAATGTGATGATGACCATGCGATCATATCTTACAAATCCGACCATTGAGATCTCACTCATTTTTTATGGAAATTATTCAAAGAATAGACTGAAACCAAAAACATGCATAAAGAAGCCCCAAAAAAAGTGTCTTTGAAAAGGAGGTCACATTCCTTCATGTGGAGAAACTCCAATTCAAGATAAGATACCAGATGATGAACATATACACAACACGCTGGACGATGCGAATAAAAAAAATTGAATTCCGTGAGATCTTCCAAATATGAGATATTACATAGACGATCGCAATAAGGAATGGAGAAAAGGAGACGTACTGAAGCCGTTCTCAGCGAGGTAGTTGAAGGTATGTCCATCGCAATTGTAGGTGAATCTGTTGTTGGAGGAAGGGAGCTTCTGCAGGCACTGGGAGGCAACCGAGGTGAAATTACCGGTGAACTCCGTGTACTCGACGAGGATGACCGTACCCCGGGCCACAAAGCTATAGATCAGAGATTTCTGCCCCATGTATGATATCCAAGTCCAAATTCCCCACAATCTGAATGCAGAATCACATACAAATGCTTTCGAACTATGATGAAACTGGAAGAGCGGAAGAGGAGGAGGAGGAGAAAATTGAAGTGTAGAGAGGCAGGGAGAAACGATCGGGGAAAGAATGGGCACGATTCAAGAGAAATAGAGTTTTTCATTTATTATTTATTAATTATTTTTTAATGTTAAAATAAATGTACCTTTTTTTCTTTTTACTTTTTGTTGAGCATAGTAATATTGGGGAAGGACATGCAAAAGCTCATACCATGGAAGGAAATGAAAAACATATATAGAATATATATGTGAAACAAAAACTCATGTTGTTGGGGAGGCATAGAGGAAAATAAAAGAAATTACACACGATAGAAGAACACTTGTGGACTAAAATCTCAATTGGGTTGATTCAAGCTTTAGCATTGATGATATTGACACAACTTGTTGCCCATTTCCCCCATCATATCATATGCACTCTCAAACCCTTCAATCCAAAGTCAAAACATTAACAAATTAAAATAATAACTAATAAATTATAATTATTAAAATAAATTAAAATGATATGTGTTGAAGAAGTACTGTCGGATTATTACTCCTAATAATATTCATCACATGTTCATATTATTATATATAATTAATTTCTCTTTTAGAAATTATATGTATTAATATTTTATTTTTTACCCCGTCTATTTATAGCTTTAATAAGTTTACTGAAAGTATGATTGATTTACTAGTGACATGTATGATAAGATACTCTCCATTTTTGTAATTTTTTAGGCTATTTTTCTTTATTTTATTATTTTTATTATATATGATCGTATACTAAAAAATAAGTTAAACCAATCAATATCAAGTAAGATTCGAAAAGCACAACCGGGACCTACCACAAAAAATGGACTTTATCTAGCATTTCACACTGCCTAACTGTATAGCTTGCACTAACTTGTCCAGGAAAGAAATCACAATATATAAAATATAGAAGAACTAACCTTATATATAAAATATAACTCTCTAACAAGAGTTTCTTAGGTTACCCAAACATGAACTTTAATCACTTACCTAATGAAAACATTTGGTCCATAAAGCATAAAATGAAGCGATGACTTCTTACTTTTCCTTTTTTTAGAATTAATTTGGAACAGAGAAGCTGTATATGGCAAAAGATTAGTGCGTGCTATATCACCCACGATAAAGGAGCATGTATGCTTTTTTTAATCATTTTATATATCTTATTAACTTGATATTATTAATATTTATTATAATTAAAATAAATAAATATATATAACTTATAACAAAATAGCTAGACATTTCAATGAGAACCAAGATTCGAGCGAACGGAGTAGCCTCAGCTTGAGTTCACCCTTGGGTCCAGTAGATTCAATTCCAACGGGTTCAGGTCCTGCTAGTGGATCAAAAAATTGGGCCCCTCCCTTGGAATTTTTTGGGTGGGCCTGCTTGAGTTCACCCTTGGGTCCAGTAGATTCAATTCCAACGGGCTCAGGTCCTGCTAGTGGATCCAAAAATTGGGCCCCTCCCTTGGAATTTTTTTCACCCAAAGGTGGGTCCAAAAGGGTGGATTCAAAAACTGGACCCCCTCCCTTGAATTTTTTTCACTCCTTTTAATGAAATGGCAAGCTTCATCGAGTGTCCTTGGATCTTGAAGTTGAGGGAGTTCGGGATCTCGACGTTGTAGATTCTATACTTGTAGGTCTTCCCGGGCTTCATGGTGAAGAGGGGCTCGTTCTTGCCCTTGTCGGACTTTTTGTTGATGAGGACGCCATCGGGCCTGGCCAAGGAGCAACCGCTATTAAGGAAGCCCTTTAGCTGGGTGTGGGACTTGGCGTACCAATCACCGATGAGAACGGTGTAGGCATCCTCGGGGTCTACATATGGGATCGAGATGAGGAGCCTACTGTTCACACGTAGCCCACGGGCAACACGATGGATGGATGTGGTTGGGTAGTAGAAGTAGCTTCCGATCTACTCCTTGACCTGGAAGTGGTAAGTGTAGTTGGTCCCTAGGGCTTTAGGGCACATGGTCCCTAGGTGCCATATTGTCACAAGTTCTTCCAATGCTGAATGCCACTCCTGAGTAAAAAAAATAAGTGCATAAAAGGAAAAGCATAAGCGAACAATTATGGATGGGGAGATTACTAACATGCCTATGTTATTTCATGCTACCATGTGATGAGTAAAGATTCCTCAAATACAGATATTGCAATTACAATGGAGCAAATGAAAAGATAGTAGTTATAATGGAGAAAATGAAGTGATAGTAGTTACAATATCATTAATGTATTGCATTGAATTTTCTATTTATATATTATATACCATCTATTTGAATGTATGAGTTAAATTGTAATTATACATCTTTCTCTCTATCAATTCTTTCATGGTATAAGAGCATTTTGAGTAAACACCGAATAGTATGATCCTTGGGGGGTTGGGCAAAAGCCAGACCCCATAGCATCTTCTTTGGTCGATTCGTCACCTTCTGCATCATTTTGCATAAGAACTACACCCTATAAATCTGTACTATTCTGCAATGCTACTGCATCAAGATTTCCAGTATTAATTTCCATGGAGTCGGTTCTCTCTTGTTGTTCTTCACTAGATTTTTGACCTTTCATAGAGTTAGAATCATCACTCCCTTCAAAAGCTGATTGGTTTGTCTCGACACTATCTGTTGAGTGGTTCTCTTGCTACTTATATGTTTCTTTGTCATTGGAATCAGACTTGTCTTGACTACTATAAATAAATTTAGAGTCAAATACTTTATTCTCTTGCCTAACTTCATCTTTCTCCTTCTACTTTGAGTGCTCTTCAGAATTAGAATTTTCTGTTCCACTCTGTTGGTCTTCCCTAGTCTTCTCTTCAGAATTAGAATTCTCTATTTCACTCTATTAGTCTTCCCTATTCTGCTCATTTTCAGATGATGATTCATGTTTTACTGCACTTAATGCACCATCACCCTTACAGTTTTCCTCTCTTTCGCCCAACCCAACCCAAAGCAAAATCTTGACTTCACCATCAATTTTATAATTGTAGTCATTGTTTTAGTCGAATTGATTTCAAATCTATTCTTCTAACTCAATATCATCTTAGATCTCTTACAACCAAAAGTTATCATTTTCTCGAATTAGTCGGATATTCAGATCTCAGTTTTCTAACAACAACTTCTCCATCACAATTTTAATATTTTGTGCATCTCCATCCATAAGATATTATTTCTATAATTAAGTCACCTTATTTGATCTCTATTCCTAAATTAATCATTAGTCTATCATCAACTATCATTAAATCTCGACATTATAGTTTTGTTTGATCAAATTAGCATTTCTCATTCCTTTAGTATCATTTTCCTTTTTCTACCATTCAATTTTATCCCCACTAGAGTGGATATCTTAGTATTTCTCATTCCTCCAATGTCATTTTCCTTTTTCTACCTTTCAATCTTGTCCCCACCAAAGTGGATTCCTTATTTTCCCTCTTATCTCTCTCACTCTTCATCTCGGTTGCACTTGCACTCATTCGAACAAACACTAAATCACTCTCTATGATACTCTCATCCCATATTTTTATTAATCATAATATCTATTTGACACATTTACCAAACTAGTAATATGCTTACCTTTATTTTATAGATCAAACTTCTTTCAAGGCTTTATGATGGTCTTATTGCAGATATAGCCCATAAATCTAGTTACACATCAATCTATCATTCTATTAATTAGTCCACTTTCAGGTTTCTTCTTTGTTTATATTTTCTTGTGCAGTTCAACATGCAAGAAATCACTCTTATGTCAACAACTTGACACTTCTTCACTTTTTGCTCACTTGAGTGAGTAAATCCAACTAGTTTCAAACTATTTTCCGACTTCATATTAAGATCCAATCTCAATATATCTACCTCTCATGAGATTGTGGGGGAATAATAGAGATAATATTGAAGACAAGGATAGCAAATGCAGAGATTGTAGTTACAATGGAGTAAATGAAAAAATAGCAGTTACAATGGAGAAAATGAAGTGATAGTGGTTACAATATCATTAATGTATTGTATTGAATTTTCTAGCTATATATATTATATACCATCTATCTTGAATTTATGAGATAAATTGTGATTATACATCTTTCTCTCTATCAATTCTTTCATGTACAACTCATTGGAAGGTCTAATAAAAGGAATTTGAGATTGACCGGTAAAAAAAAGTCACAACTTTTAAGTAGATATGAGCTTGACCCCTAATCGGTCCACAATATCTTCTCAAATGGTATTAGAGCTAGTTGTCTCACACCCGTACCTAACCCGAGACTAGAAACCCGACTCGTGGTATGCCTAAGTATGGATGAAAAATACCAAACTTGATGTTATTGTTCCCCCTCGTTCAAGACCGGAAGAATAATACACAGCTCATAGATAGTTATTGAGGGCTGGTTTAAAATTGCACATGACAAGTATGTCCACGTTGCACGTGAGGGTGGGTGTTGACAGTATGATTCCACATTGAATAAAATAGAGAAGTCTTGTGGGTTTATAAGGTTGAAAATATTTTACTACTTATGAGTCATGACTTTTTAGTAGACATGGGTCTAACCCCTTATCGGTCCACAATACCCTTGTGGAGAGATGGTATCATAGGTGATATTCTAGGTGAAGAACAGGTTTGTTAACCTACATCCCATCACGTCAAATTCAATCCTTTTAGATATTAATTTTTTTTTGTAATTTTTTTGGGATGAGGAAGAAGATGTAAGAATCTTCTCGGTCGTCCTCCTCTAGCGTATGACAAGACGATGTGAAAATGGCCTCTTTTATAAATAACCACTCTTATATGGACTCGACTCGGGTCCAAGCGGGTCTCGGGTCCAGTAGACCTGAGACCAGGTCGGTTCTGGACCCGAGCTCGGGTCAGATGTGGGTCTGCCAAAACCCACTCCAACCCAAGCTATTGACATCCCTAATAATACCACACATATCGTCCACAATCAATATTGAAAGAATGAAATAAAAAGTAAAAATAATAGAGAGCCCGATTCATACCAATAGAGTGGAATCCGACCCACAATCTTAATTTGACACTCTAAGTGGGATTGCCTCTTCTTATATCATTCTCCATTTGAATTAGAGCACCTGAAGGGGGCAAGGAGAAAAAATAGAGCCCTTAATACCATATTCTTTTTCTTTTTCTTAACACTAAAAAATTGGAATGTAATTAATTTATAATTTTGGTGAGATCTATATTTAAAATATTTTTAGTTGATGTAATTAGACATATATTTATTTTTAAAGTTACTTATGTAAATAAATAAAAATTTAAAAAATACAGTTTCAAACTTAATTCAATCAACTCCACCTACAAGATTAACTCAAATCTATAATCTTACTCTTTTAGAAAAATAACATATAATTTATCTCATGTTTTTTTTATTATTAGAACATAAATTGGGATTGTGTTGATAAATTGAGAGTAATTAGTCGGATTTTCACTGTCCAGAATGTTGGGAATTGTTACTCACATCTTTCAATTCAACTTCCAATGATTCTAAACCCCAATATTTTCCCAAAATACCTCTAACATGGCAGTACTCTCTTTTTCCCCAAAATATATAACAACCCATGACAAAATCAACTATCATTTTTCTACAATTATGAAACTACTTGGTCGAGCTTCAATTAAATCAAAATGACCTTTGCAACACCTTTGATTATATGTTTTATTTTGTCCTCTATTTTCCCATTGTCAAGTCGAGCTTTGACAAGCCACTGGATGCTCCAACTAGAGGTTTTTTTAATCCAAGTAACACACAAGACTCCCTTTGTCACACCCTGACTTGGTTCATCGGACTTGCAGATAATCTGCCACATCTTTAAGGTATTACAACAATAACCACCTTATCATTTTAATAAGAAAAATACATCAGGATATCATTTAAATAATATACATGAAAAACATATTCAATAAAATATACTAGGGCTAAGCACGGAATGAAATACACAAATTTGGTTATCATGACTTCCTATAACCTTGTTGTACCTCTTATATTCCTTAGTTACCTGAAATGGAGATTGGAGTGGGATGAGCTATAATGCCTAGTGAATATGATTTCCTAACATCGTGGCATCATGTTTATAATTTAGCACATACTCTAAAACATTAGTTTCTTTTAAGAAACATTTCACAAGGTTTATCCAAAATAATTAATGTTTTAACACGTGAGGTTTGCATTAGGCAAACATATCACAACATATTCGTTCCATCATGAAATAATCACATAGTTGCATAAGAGAACTCCCTTCCTTTTCATTTGTGGCCTCGAGCACATTTACCAGACACCTATCTGTATGGACCAAGGTGTATATGTGAGACTGTTTGTATGAGCATCGTGACTCAACCCCTAGACACATGAGTATGTTTGTCCGCTATTGAGGGATGAGTCATTTTCCCCTTCGCGCAATGTTTGGTGCACATAGGACTCCTAGAGCACTCGACATACTAGACTAACGTTCACTTCCCTTATTCCAACCTTACTTTCCAACAATCCTTGGTATCATCACTACCCCATATAGGGTGTCTAATAATCCCTCTTAACAATCACATGCATGTTGTTTATCCGTAATCCATTATTTTTGTTCTATCAGCTCAATGGGATGAGACTCGTTTCTAGCTCGATAGAAATTATCGGGCATGACCTATTTCACAAAAAACCAATTGTTAAGTGTTTTATTAGTATGCCTTGGCTCATAACTCATTACAAGGGTTATTTATGGAATGAGACCCGTTTATATTGGCCTTGGGAACACAACGAGTATTTTCCAAAATACGACCTTGTACCCACTTCTTTTGAAAATGATGGCCTTGGGCCCATTTCTCAACAAACAAGGATCAACTAACATTCGGAATATATTATGAAAAAAAGGTTTTCTGCTGAGTTCATGCTATTATGGTAATATATTTCATAAAAGGGGATTTAGTAGCTCATGCTATCAAATTTGCGAGTACTAACGCATCATCGACCCAATCGGACTCGATGCTAGAAATCACACTCACTATTATCTAATGACATTTTTGTCTAGGAGGGATTCCCAATTATTCATACTCCTGTTACCTGATAATGTATGAATTGTTCCCTTTTAGTCTTAATTCATGTACTTGGAGATTTTGGGGTCGATCATTATGAGTGTCCAATCGATTTCTCGGTCTAGGAGTATTTTTGTATTTTCCCCCTTTTATAGTCTGACCAAACACACCCTTATGACATGCTATTTTCTGCAAGCCTAAATACGGCCTTCGGATGTGTGATTTTTGGTAAGCCAAACGTCCCTTAGTGCCCCTATTGTAATTTCGCCTCAAGGACATGGGTATTTCCACCATTTTTCTCATATGAGGGCATTATGGTCATTTAAACAAAATGCCTTCAGCTCTATTTTCCATTTGTGGTTTCATTAACCCTCAGCTCATTCTCACCCATGAATTCTCTCTACTTTAGTAGAAATCCGCCTTTCCTCCTACTTGAACCTTCTTCAATTTTTAGTTTTTGAGATCACCCGAAGCCAAGGAGTCTATGGAATGAGCTCTTCTTTAGGTACATTTGAGCTTCTTCTCCTTCTTCAGTTGCATTTCGTCCTTAGGACACAATCTATTGCCTTGATCGTTCTCCTCGATTTTATTCTTAGTTTTTTTTTGACTCCCTTGATCTTTGGTTCCCTTATACTAAGACATCCTAAAGTTGTGTCATCTCCTAATCGAGTTGTTCCTCAGCTATACATTAGCTCCCTTGATTCGAGTTCCAATTTTCAGACCCCCACTCACCTAAGAGGATTCTAGTTCTTATTCACACTTTAGTTTTATCACAATTATTGGTTTCAAGGTTTCTTCATCCTTAGATTCATTGTTGAAGTTCATCCACTACATGTCGAGTTCCCAGTTTCATTGATTGTTCCCAAGGTAATTCCCTTCCTATCCTTGCCTGAAGCTTGGTTGGCTCATGGTTTCTAATTGACTGGGAGTAATTTCAACACCATGCTTGTTCTATGCCTTAGCCCGCGTGAATTAGTGTAAGGTTGGTCAGAGGTAGTTCCGAAGTTCAGTAATTTTGTGGTTTTCTCTGTCAGATTTGCTTATGCTTGCTATTTTGATTCTTGATTGATGGTTTCCTTTCATTTCCTTGCAAGTGTTGATCTATGAATTGATCATATTCGAGAATTAACTAGAAGTTATCCCGTTAATGCTCCACCTATGGAGGTTGGCTATTTTCATCCCCTGACTTTGGTTCTTGGATCCTTGATGTTGAGCATTGCGGGTTCCCTTGGCCATTAGTTCTCCTATATTGACTTGACTTGGAATACTAGAGATGTACCATACTTAAACAAGGTAATTATCCTCTTAGTATCATTTTGCTTTCTACCTATGTTGTTTTATCAATTCTTCTAGACATTTTAGGAGTGTCCAAGGTTATGAAATAGGAAGGATTCATAGAGGACGCAAGGCGTATGACCTACTGTGATGACATTCTCTTATGATTCAAAATTCACGTTATACTAGCTTGATTACATAAATCTATGAGTGGAGAGTCTTCTTACTGGATGTTTGCTTCGAGGGACGAAGGGATTTAACTCTGCATTTTTCTCTATGATGTGCTTAGGTAATTATCTCTCCCACACTAATTGAGTAGGTTGAGGGAGACAAGGTAATTATCCTCTTATTATCATATTCCTTTCTACCTATGTTGTTTTATCAGTTATTCTAGACATTTTAGGTAAAGTGTCCAGGCCTATGAAATAGGAAGGATTAATAGAGGACACATGGAGTATGAATTACTATGATGACATTCTCTTATGATTCAAAATGCATGACATACTAGCTTGATTACATAAATCTATGAGTGGAGAGTCTTCTTACCGAATGTTTTCTCTGAGAGACGAAGGGTTTTAACTCTGTGTTTTTCTCTATGATGTGCTCAGTTAATTCTCTCTCCCACACTAATTGAGTAGGTTGAGGGAGACAATTAGCTTGACATTCCTCTGCTCGAATTCTTCAGGTGGATTATGTAATAGGTGTGAGTTGAGTCTCATTCCTAAATGTCTTCAGTTATCTCATTGTTTCTAGTCCTTGCGAGTAAGGTACGATTAGGGTATACCTCAAATCAATTCTCTTCTATAGTTTGTGATGAATTGGAGTCCTCCTTAGGTGGTCATTTAAGGTAAGGTTAACTAAATTGAGCAATGATTTAGTTGGTGGGGAAATGAATGGTGAGTTTAGAAGTTATTGATTGATTTACCCAATTCCTTGGTTTGATTTGGCATTTGGTTTGATGCATAAGGTAATTGTCATCTTGAGAAAAACTATTCAATTCTCATGGCAGAAATCCAGTTTCATCCATCTATAGGAATGGTGTCCAACTACGTTTAATCTTCTAGTTTTATTCCTCAAATTGTAGGAAGTTGTATAATTTTTCAGAGTAATATTCCTGACTTTAGTATAATAGGTTTATTGCTTGATTTGGCATGGTATGTGTCATGCACCGACCTAGTTTGGTCGGATCCCTGTGATCAATCCACCGCTCCCTTGGTTAAGAGGGCTTTCTCCCTTCTTTTATTCAAGAGGAGCCAAGCATAAATTCAAATCTTGTTACCTGGAATAACATAAATCAATCTAATGCAAGCTTAAAAAGAAATTTAAGAATACCTTACGAAGGGTACAACTTCGCAGTCTCTTTCATTCTATCCTTACTCCTAAAAAGAGGTACAAAGGGAGGGGGTGAGTTCTACAAATCAGTGAGCGGGTGTTGGGAGTGAGTTTTTAAAATAACATTTAATTTATTCGAACCCTACCAAGGTTATAATTTTCTTAAAAAGATTTCTTCCTCCAATTCTGTCACGCCCCAACTCGGTTTGGTCGGATCCCCGTGATCAACCCGCCACTCTCCCGGTTTATTAAAGGGTTTCCCCTTATTGTAAACCGTAAAGAGTAAGGCGTTCTTTAACCTGCACCTTTTTCTTGGAATAGCATAATTAAAACTGCATGAAATTTAAAACTTTACATACCTGTCTTATAGGCATCTTAGTCGACGGTCTTTAAGGGTAGGCTTTCCGGGATTTCCTGAAAGGGATATAAGGGAGCGGGTGAGTACGACTACTCAGTGAATGGGTTTTTAAAGGTTTACTTTTAACTTTTAAGAAAAAATATTTATATGGAGTGTGCCAGACTCCTTTCTTTTTAAAAATCCATTCATTTAAAAATTTGGGTTTTCCCATTATTTCTTAGTTACCGGTGTGTCATCACCCAACACACATCCTTCATCATGAAGGTTACACACATTCGCAAGTCAATATCACTACTGAACCCGCTAGTGGCTTCGGAGCGACTTTTCCTGCCACCCGGATAGAAGTACAACCACTTCTACCCTGGGAATGAGTGGATGTACGTGACATCTGACCCATAATCCTGAAATCACTTCTTCGTGTCCGTATGAGGACAGAGACCTCATCTTGTCCCCACCCTGGTCTCATGCGCTTGGTGTTACTCTAGATTTCGCACAAACACCTGGAATGACGAACTGTCCTTATAGCCACCAGGTCATCCAGTGCCCTTAGGACGCATCACTACCCCTTGTGGGCGTCTTGATGATCCCGTACTCACAGTGCATGCACAAACAATGTTTTCTTATATTGCCATGTAATCAGTAGTGTCACTAGTCCAACGGCCCCGACTCTCAACTCAATCCGCAGCTATTTGTCTTGACTAGTCTGTCGACCTGTCATGTCGCACTGTCGCTAGTTGACTGAGCATGTCGGTCCTATCTTGGTACCATGGCCAAACAATTCACTTATTAAGTTTTATGGCACATATATCATGTTCGTTTACGAGCTCCTGCTCGTGCTAACTGGCCTTGGGCCCACTGTACGAGATTTTCAAAATCGGGCATTTAGCCCCCAGGTTCCAAAACCGAGGCCCCTGGTCTATCAGAGCTATTCGAGCTCCCGTCGAGAAGGTCTACCAAATAGTTTAAGCATTTGCACACAGTCAGGGGAGAACACTTCCGACAAAATAGGTTTTCATTGTCCATTATACCAACCGGTGTAAGGACATCTTTGTTCATAACCGATGAACGGGTTTTTAACTTCCTTCGAGGAAGTCTCATCATACCAACTGGGTATGATCTACTTACAACCGGTAAGTAGTTTTTCCGCATAATTTTCACATCACTTTCTCTAAGTGGTGATGATTAAAATACCACTAAATAGTGGCTTTTTATACCGAGGTACTTATCATACCCTACCGAGTATGATATAAAATTTCCACTCACAACCGGTAAGTGGTTTTTATCTTTAAGTTGTGCTCATCATCCCAACCGGGTATGATGTTAGTAAACCCACTCACAACCAGTAAGTGGTTTTTAAATTTTAAGGTGTGCTCATCATCCCAATCGGGTATGATGTTTGTAAACCCACTCACCTATTAATGCCATGAATTCCACTAGACTGGTTCTTTGTATTCACGCGAGCTTGTCCTTGCTGGCGTTCCTGGTATTTCGCGTTCCTACACGATATAAACAATCTTTTTCATTATTATTCGGCATAACAGCCTTCATTCATTTCCAATGAATGAGAAAACCCAAACTTTTAGTTATTTGCAATTAGGTCCCTAAAGTTATTTCTCTTTAACTTTAAGTCCCTAATGTCGGTTTTTCCTCAAATTGAGTCCCGTAACTTTTAAAATTTATCCTGGCAAGGAGAAAAAATAGAGCCCTTAATACCATATTCTTTTTCTTAATAGTAAAAAATTGGAATGTAATCAATTTATAATTTTTGCAAGATTTATATTTAAAATATTTTTAGTTGATGGAATTAGACATATTTTTATTTTTAAATTTACTTATGTAAATAAATAAAAAATTTTAAAAATACGGTTTCAAACTTAATTCAATCAACTCCACCTACAAGATTAACTCAAATCTATAATCTTAATCTTTTAGAAAAATAACATAGGATTTATCTCATGTTTTTTATTAGTAGAACATGAATTGGGAATGTGTTGATAAATTGAGAGTAATTAATCGGGTTTTCACTATCTAGAATGTTGGTAATTGTTATCCGGTTAAGGGTGAACCAGAACCGAACTGAACCGGCATGAACCATGAATCGGTTCACAAATTCATTTTTTTAAGTGGCTTAAAAACTTCAGTTTGGGTAATTGAGGCCACTATTGGATTGAAAATGAATGTAGAAATTTTTAAATTTCAGAAAAATGGTCTAACCGGGTCCGAACTGGTTGATTTACAAATTTTGGGCAGCGAACCCAGTCTGATCGGTCAACGGACCTGTCAACAGATGGGTCAGCGAAAAAGAAACTGCGTGGTTAATGGTCAACAGTCAGCAGGCACCCATCAGCTTGCCATGTGGACACGAGTAGCCAATGAGAGGCTGAAATGTGTCCCGTCAACGGGTTAATGGTTGACGCGTGGCCGAGCTAATATTCCATGTTAGAAAAACTGACCAATCACAGCGCGCCACATGGCATGGGCACCACGTTATCGTCTTCAACCTTCTGACACTGACAGTGAAGAGGGAGGAGAGAGAGTCTTCGGAAAAGCTGGAGTCTCCGACGACTAAAAATAAACTCTTTAGTCAGGTCGTCGGCGGCCGAGTCTTATATCGGCGGGTTGCCTGAATAGTTGCCGAGCTCCCTATATAAAGAACACCCTCTCATTCATTCTCAGCATCCCACAATCGAGCAAAGAATAAGAAGAGTACACTTTCCAGTGAACTGCGAACTAGAGCTCAAATAGTGTTGTCACTCCTCGGCTGGAAAATAACTAGCCTTTTGCCGCCTAATTCGATCCCCCCCATCCAATTGCAGCCAAGCCAAACCCCCTACACCCCTCCTGGAGGTGTCCCGACCTTCCCCTGAGCTAAGAAGGTAAGCTCCCTCCGCTGCCATTCACTGGAAAACACTGTGCACGATTGAATTCTACAAAAACTTTAACACTAAATATCACACTGCTTAGGTCATCAATTGAAGCGTGGCTTGATCCTGGGAGAATCCACGCGATGAGGACAACATGGTGGTAACCAAATCTCCGATCACCGAACCCTCACTAGTAAGATATCGAAACTTTTTCTCTCTAGACTGTATTTTCTCGCGAAGCTCCGTTTGAGCTCATTTCCGAACCAAATTGAGTGATTTAAAGCTTGAAATGACAAGAAAAACATATAGGAGAAGATTTAAATCAAGAATGAGGGCAATTAACCAAGTTTTAGGGTTAGTTGAATGAAAATATGATTAGGGGACAATGCAAAATTTGAAAAGTTTGGACAAATTGCGGATTTTGCAAAAATCATGGGTCTATTGGAAAATTGATAAAATTAAGGATCTTTTTATGCAATTCACATCCAATAGAGGGTCAATTGGGCAAATTGGACCAAATGGAGGACCAATTTGAAACAATTTGAGAATTTGTGGTCAAATGGCAATTTTGGATCTAAATGGGAATTTTTTGAAAATTGAGAGATCCAAGGGCAATGGTGATAAAAGTTAGGACCGGAGAAGTTACTTAGAAAACTTGGTGACCAAATTAATGAAAAAGGGGAAATTAAGGACTTAAAGATAAATGCACAAACCTTAGGGACCAAAGTGCAATTAAAGAAAAGTATGAAGGCCTCTATGCAAATATGCAAAGAAATGCGGTTCCTTAGTTCAATACCCTAACGAGGACATCTATGCCATGTAAGAGCAGACTACTCGAGTGTCGACTTCCAGAAAAGAGACTGCGAGGCTAGACTCCTTGTAAACCCATCCCTTTTTAAGTTAAGGAAAAACTGGGAAAAGAACTGGTCAAACCGAGTAAGAAAACTGAACTAGTTCTCAAACCCAATCATTTGGGAACGAGCAATTTGGGAATTTACAACTCCAGGGTGATCCAAAGGGTTCATAAAACCTTGGAAAAGATCCTTAGGACAAATTGGAATAGATAAACTAGATTGATTTAGATGAACTGGACCCAAACCGGATTAAACCGGTTTAAGAACCGAGCCAGTTTATGAACCGAAACTGATAGAGAGATAGTAAAATGGGGAATTTATGGACCCTAAGTAAATCAAGGAGTCATAAAAGTCATGAAGAATGACCTTAGGGTGAATTGGAGATGAAAACCAAACTGGTTCAGGCGAACCGGATCTGAACCGTTTTGGACTGGTTTAAACCACTATTGAACCAAATTCTAAATTTATTTTTCTAGTTGGCTTAAAAAATTCAAAATTTAGATTTGAGGCCACCATTGGATAGAAAATGAATTTAGATAAATTTAAAAATTTTTAGATTTGAAAATTTTGGTCGATTGGGGGATGAACCGGCTGGTTTAAACTTCGAACCCGGTTCGGTTTGGAATAGTGTCGTCTTCTTCCTTCGGATGAGAGCATTGTTCACTCGCCGAATAATCAAAGCAGCGCCAATGAAGAAGAAACGTCTCCATTCAATACATTTTCATACATCAATGCCTATCATAAAGGTGCCAATCGGACAGCCAAGAAGTCCTCGAGCTTCCTATATAAAAACCCCCTCCCCATTCATCCTCTCCACACCTAAAAAGCTCACTCTCTCTCAGTTGCTTAGTTTTTCGGTGAAGCTCAAACTAGAGCTCTGATATAGGGTCATTTCTGAGCCAAAGAAGGTGAGTTCAAGTTCTTTAGAATCGGGGAGAAGTTAGCTACATGCCTGTAAAATCTCCGTTTGCTTTGAGGGTCGACAGAGAATCGCTGGCATGAAGGAACAGTGAAGCAGCTCTGGCGGACCGAAGTTGCCCTATTTCGGCCGAGCTGAAATTGGCCATTTCAAGCCCTACTCAGGCCAAATCAAGCCATCCCAACACTTCTTCAGCCCTCCCACGGACGAATTATGACTGAAAGGTATGCCAATTCTGCTCCCCTCTGTAACTTGTGATCGGTGCTAGAGAGGGAACCGATAGAATTTCGATGATGAAATTCTAACTCAATTTGGCATCAATTGATGCAATTCTTGATTCTAAGATGAACCTCAGGGGAGAGCTATCTGCCTAGATAGAAAGCTCAGACCACTGCGCTCTCAAAGGTGAGAAATCGAATCTTTCTCTCTCTATAGTCTGTTTTCCGGCGAAGCTCCGTTTGAGCTCGTTACGGCGTTAAAAGTTACGATTCAAAATACTAGAGAATCGTATGAACATGTATGAACTCAATTTCAACTTCAATTTGAACATTGGATGTGTTTGATTGGTCAATTTGATGAAATCAAATTGGGCTGTGTGTGAAAGTTAAAATTGGGGGAAAATTGGGGAAATTGGAGATTTTCAAAAATTTGAAGGGCCAATATGTGATTTTATAAAATTAAGGTTTAATTGGGCATGATATGAATGTTAGAGGCCAATTGAGGAATTTTAGAATTTGGGTGAAACTTACCATTTTTGTAAAGGAAGGGCAAAATGGTAATTTTGGAAAAGTCGGGAAACCAAGTTAGAAATTTTGGAAATTAAACACCTTTTTTGTGAATTTGAATAAATTGAGGTCCTAAGATAAATTTTAAAAGTTTTGGGACTCAATTTGAGGAAAAACCGGCATTAGAGACTTAAAGTTAAAGAAAAATAACTTTAGGGACCTAATTACAAATAAATGAAAAGTTTAGTTTTCTTATTCATTTGGAATGAATGAATGTTATTAGGTGAGAGATAATTAACAAGGATGTTCATATCGTGTAGGAACACGAAGTACCAGGAGCGCCAATAAGGACAAGCTCGTGTGAATACAAAGAAACAGTCGAGAGGAATTCACTGAATTAACGAGTCAGTGAGAATTTAATATCATACCCAGTTGGGATGATAAGCACATCGAAAATGAAAATCCATTGCTAAGTGATATTTTAATCATCACACCTGAGAGGAGTGATGTGAAAATCATACAGAAAAGCTACTTATCAGTTGTAAGTAGATCATACCCAGTTGGAATGATGAAACTTCAACGGATGAAGTGGAAAACCCGGTAATCGGTTATAAGTAGAGATGTACTCATACTCGGTTGGAATGATGGACAGTAGAAAAGTTTATTTTGTCGGAAGTGCTTTCTCTTAACTGTGTGCCTCTACTTAAAATTTTTGGGAGACCTTCTTGACGGGGGCTCGAATAGCTCATATTTGCCGGAGGCCTCGATTTTTGAACTTCGGTGCTAATATGCCCGATTTTGAAATTTTTGAACAGTGGGCCCTAGGCCAATTGGCACGATTAGGAGCTCGTAAACAAACATGATTAATATGCCATGAAAACTTAAGTAAATGAATTGTTTGACCATGTACCGAGACAGAACCGACATACTCTCTCAACTAGCAGCAGTGCGACATGACATGTCTCCGAACTTGTCAAGAAAAATAGCTGCAGGTTGAGTTGAGGGTCGAGGCCGTTGGACCAGTGTCACAACATATTATATGGCATTATATGAAAAACTCTTGATTGTGCATGCACTGTGTTACATGGCCTTCAAGACACCTAAAAGGGGTAGTGATGCGTCCTAGGGCTCTGTACGACCTGGTGGATATAAGGGAAGTTAGTCGTACCAGAAGTCTTGGGGCTCATTTTGGTGTGAAGGAGGGTGTTGTTATCTGGATTTTCTTGAAGAAATTATGGAGATAGGGAGGGAAGTATCAGTAGTCATAAAGGGGAAGGATTTTTATATGAACTTAGGGATTCTCTATCAGGCCCTAGCCCGATTTTCCGAGTCAGAGAGCTGATGGAAACTCACCACACCCTCTCAATGCTACTAAGGTACGTACCAACACACGAGTAGAGTTGAAAAATTATAAGGCTCAAAATTAAAATACACCTAATTACGGGTAAATTTAAACTTTTATAATTACTTAGTGAGACCCCAAAAATTAAACCTTTATTTTCCCTTGAGAATGACAACATATGATAATTAATTTAACCTTTGTGCATGCCCAACAAGTATCATAACTTAGTTGCATAGCAATAGGATTCGAGCTTGTAGAAAGTGTTTGAGCTCTGCATATATTCCTTAAAATAGTTAAGGGTGAGGGTGAGCTCACAACTCATTGGATTGATCTAAAGACATCGAGTCATGACATGGCTTGCAAGACAATCCCTAACCTATTCTTTTATTGACTTATTCTCTTTGATTTGGTTCATAGTTTTTATTTATTTTATTTGTTAAAAACTTGGGTGTTTAGCTTTCCTTTTTCATAACTTCACAAGTTGGGTGCATAAATAAAATCTCCGAGTTTCGCCATATATGGACTCGGATAGTGAGAGGTATATGCATTAATCGCACTCCCACGAAACATCTAGAGATGTCTGTCCCACTCATATGAATGTTAGTGATATATCATCTAACATAATGCATCCTTTTATTCAATCAACCTATTCTAGGATCACATGTAATGCCTTGGACCATATTGTAAACCTCCCTAGGTCCTGGGAATTGTTGGAAATCTTGTATCCCCACTTTAAGTTTCCCTATATGCGTGGCACCACCTCTATCATTAGGTGCCACACCGGTGCCATAAATCATCTGCCCACATAATCAATTCAATGCATAGGATAGGATAAATAATAAAGATCTTTCATTCTTAATTTTGTTGTGTGGTATACTATCTGACCAATTCGGTATTCATATTTTTAAAGCAAGGAAATAAACTTCTTGAGAAGTATGTATTCTTTATTAACATTCTTGGGGATTGGCGAGTTAACCAAATGCCCGTAAATCTCAATTATTTCCACTTATGTGGTTTGTTTTTATTTTAGATTTAAGAATATGTTCTTGACTTTTCATGTTGTGTGTCTTGATTATTGATCCTTAATTGGGTATCCTGATGCTCTTTAATATCTGGTGAGATCTCTAGTTCTCCTTACATACTTCTCTAACCATGCTTGGATTTAGTTAAAGGAATTACTAAATAGGAATCACGACTGATCCAATAGGACTCGTCGACTATAAGCCCACTCATCCAAGAAGCCAAGCATGCATTTGTTCTGGTTTAGTTCCTATAGTCTCTAACCAGTGTTCCCTCACATGACTAATGTGTAGAGGTAAAAGCAGAGAGGAAGTGGTGAGGATCAAGGATAGTAGGTTCATGTAGTTGACTCTCCCACAAGTCTGTGGACATATGTATCTCGACCTGCGATGGTCGGATTTGTTTGAAATGTCTGTTTTTCAAAGAAGTGATAACAGTGAAGGCTCACCAGAGGTTCTCCAATTTTTCACAAGTAGGAGGCTCATGTATAGCTCAAAAGACCATTAGGTTTGTAAGAGGGGATTGAGAGGGTTTTCAAGAAAAATATTTGGTCGTAGTTGTCCGTCTAATAGGTGGGGAGGGCCCCCGAAAGCTCTTGCTCTATTTTTGGCCAACAAAGTAAGGTTAATATTTCTTTGGATTGTGGTCGGGAGAGGAAATGTTGATTGCCGAGAGGTGTGGGATTTGAAAGCTGACTCTCACTCGATTCTAAGAACACCTTGATCACTAAGCTTGGTGGCCAGAAGTTAAAATGGGAATATCTAGTTTAAAGGTCCCCAGAAACTTGAGGTATTTCACTTTTAGAGATAATTTTGATAATACTCCACTGAGGGGAGGGTCGACCCTTATATAAGGAGGTTAGAGACTAAGTCAAGACACCCTTCACGATTCGATCATAAAGTCAAATTGTTGCTTAGGAGGAAGCTCAGTCACTTCTTCTAGAAATATGTTAGGGTATTGTTTTATCATGGTTTTGTCCATTTAGGGTTGTTGTCACGCCTTGACCCGGTTTGGCCAGATCCCCGTGAGTAATCCACCACTCCCTTTGGTCCATGAAGGGTTTCATCCTTTTTTAAATCGTGAGGAGTAAGGCGTCCTTTTTCCTATACTTCTTGGAATAGCATTATACAAAATATAATATCTTAAAACATACATACCTATCTTACGGTTCCCGAGGTCTTTAAGTTCAATTTTTCCTTGGTTACCTAAAAGGGGTAAAAGGGAAGGGGTGAGTTCTATAGCTCAGTGAACGGGTGTTGGGAGTGAGTTTTCAAAATAGCTTTATCCAAACCATGCCAAGGTTAACATTTTCCTTTCAAAGGGTTTTCCTCAAATTCAATTTCTTTTCCAAAAGCTTTTTCCAAAGTTCACCATTCCTTTTTTGAAGGATTTTCAACCTTAAATCTTGAAACCATTTTCCCATTTCCATATTAGGTGTGTTTAGCTTTCTTAGCCCATCCCCTTGCCTCGTTAGGCATTTACCAAATAAACACATGCCCTTCATTAGGAAGGGTACACACATTTGCAGGTGTAGCCCGCCTACTAAACCTACTTGTGGATCGGAGCGTCTTTACCATTCACCAAGATAGAAGCCCATCCACTTCTACCATGGGTCTGAGTGGAATGTCCTAGACGTCCGACCCTCATACCCGAATGCCACTTTGTGTTAGTATGAGGATGGAGATCTCATCCTGACCCCACCCCAGTCTCATGCGGAAGAAGCTCCTAGAGTTTCATGACTGACTGGCACGATAAACTACCCTTATCGCCCCCATGTCATCCAACAGCCCTTGGAACCCATCACTACCCCCTAGGGTGTCTTGATGGTCCCGTACCATAAGTGCATGCACAAACAAGATTTTTCCACATAATGCCATTATCTTTGGTGCCAACGGACCAACGACCCCAACGCTCAACTTGACCTATAGCTGTTTGTCTAGGTCTGTCCGTTGACCTAGCCCTGACCCACTGCCGCCAGTCCATTGAGCACTGTCGATCCTGACTTGGTACCAAGGCAAAATCACACAATCAATTTCATTAGAAATTTCCATCGCTCTTTATAATCAATTTGTTTACGAACTCCTGTTCATGCTCACTGGCCTTGGGCCCACTACAACCGTTTTTCTAAAAAAATTGAGCATTTAGCCCCATGAGTTCAAAAACTGAGGCCCATGAACTATATGGGCTATTTTAGCTCCCGTCAAGAAAGTCTCCAAAATATTTTAAGCATTGACACACAGTGAGGGGAGAACTTTTGACAAAAATTCAATTTCCATCTCATCACACCAACGGGTGTGATGATATCTCAGCTTACAATCGGTAAGCAGGTTTCTCCTTTCCTCATCATACCAACCAGATATGATGTGAAATAATCCCAATCACAAGTAGGTTTTCATTTCTAAAGTGCTTACGATCCCAATTGGGTATTATGTATAATTAAGCCCACTCACCCGATGTCTATGACGTGTTCATCCCTAGACAGTTTTCCAAGTTTACGCGATATTTCTCTTGCTGGCGTTCCGATCACACGTGTTCCTACACGATTTGGGCATCCTTATCAATTAAGGTTTGGCATGTCAACCATCATTTCTCACGTACGAGCAACTAGGCTCAAAATTGTTGGTTAACTTCACTTAGGTCCCTGAAGTTCATTTTTCTTAACTTTTAGGTCCCTAATGCCAACTTTTCCCCAAATTGAGTCCCACGGCTTCCAAAATTCCCTTTGGGTCCTCAATTTACTCAAAATTGTGTAAGGGGCTTAAGTTTTCCAATTTGGTCCCCAACTTTTCAAAAATTACAATTTTGCCCCTACTTTCCAAAAATGGCAATTTGACCCCAAATGTTTTGAAAATTGACCAATTGGTCCCTCAACATCTTTCTTATGGCCAATTAGCCTTCAATTTCGGTAAATTGCAAAGAGGTCCCTCAATTTTTCGAAATCCCCAATTTCTCCCCTTTAAACTGACCGAAATTGATTTCTTCAAATTGTCCATTCAATCGGCATTAATTGCTCCAATTTAAGGTATGGATTAGTTCTTACACTTCCATACAATTCAATTGAGCATTGAATTGCATGATTTGGGTCCAATACGAGCTCAAACGGAGCTTTGCCGAAAAACTATTTGTAGAGAGAGAAAGCTTCGAAAGTTTACTGTTAAGAGTGCAGCGATTCGAGCTCTCAATCGGGGAGGTAGCTCTTGTACTAAGGTTACTTCTTGAATCAAGAATCTCTACAATTGAAGTCGAATTGAGAGTGAATTTGGTTAGTGAAATTTGACACTTTCTCTCCAACCCCGATCTGCATTGACTAAGGAGGCCAAATTGGCTTACCTTTCAGCTCTGTTGAGGACGTATGAGGGCCGTGGGGATGTCATGGATGCTTGGTTTGGCCGGAGGATGGCTGAATTTAGTCGAATTCAGCTCGGCCAAAATATGGCAGCTTTGGTCCGTTAGAGCTGCTTCATTGTTTGATTCTGCTAGTGCTTCTCTGGCGGTCCTTGGGTCGAAAGGAGGTTGCTATCAGGTAGCTGACTTCCCCAGAGTCTATAGGACCCGGCCTTACCTTCTGAGGCTGAGAAAAAGTCCTAAGTCAGATCTTTGGTTCAATCTTCACCGAAAAATGGAGCAGTTGAGAGAGAATGGCGATTTGAGGTGTGTGGAGGATTAATGGAGAGGAGCTCTTTATATAGGGAGCTCGGGGACCCTTTGCCCGACCACTTTCCATTTTGGTCGTGCTTATCCTCGCTTGAAAACAGCCTAATCGGAGTGGTTACATCTTCGTTGGAGATATACCTTTTTTGCATTAATGAACAGTTTTGTCATCCCGAGGAAGAAGATGACACTATTCTGAATCGGACCGGTCTGGTTCAACCGGGTTAAATGATGAAAATCGATCGGTTCAAGACCGATTCAACCAGTTTTCTCAAATTGAAAATTTTCTAAATTCATTTCCTATCCAATGGTGGTTTAAATTTCCCAATTTAATCACTTTAAGCCACCATGAAAAATTAATTTAGAATCTGGTTCATGTATGGTTCAATTCGATTCAATCCGGTTCACCCCAAACCAGTTTGGTTTTCTCTTCCCATTTGTACCAAGGTTTTTTTCCATGATTTTTATGAATCTTTGGGTCACTTGGGATTTTCCAATTTCTTATTTTACACTTTCTTTACTAGTTTGGGTTCATTAACTGGCTCGATTTTCTCTTTTAAATTGACCGGTTCTTTGCCCTATTTTTCTTATCTTTAAAGGATGGGGTTTACAACTCTCCCCTCATTTTAGAGGTTTTGTCCCCAAAACTAAGTCGAAAATCCTTTGCATTCGGAGTGACTTCCATTGCCGTCCTCTTGGGGCTTGCTTGGCATGATATCACTTTGGTTGTTTCCTTCACTTAGTCCTTTAGCTACGCACTTAAGGGTATCATGATCAGTTATGTCCTAACCACCAATCCCAAGGTACATCCTTAGGTCCACTTCTTATTCTATTGAGGGTAAGACTTTTCCTCTTGGGGTTCTTATCGGGTTGGATATTCCATATAAGTCTGATCTTCCCCATTTCCATTTATTTCCTTGATCATTGATGCTTTTTAGCTCAGCATCCTTTCGGATTCTTCATCCTTAACCCCGTGAGTTTTGATGTGATTCCCTTTTTACCTTATTTGGTCCTTCCTCCATCCTTTGTTTATTACAACTCTAGTTCTAGTTCTTAGGTTTGACTTCATCATGTTTGATTAACGGACTCTTTCTTACTTGAGTCACATTTTCCTAGGGCTGTTGGACCTACATGTCCCTTACAACATGACATGTTCTAGAAATTTCTTTGTCCATTATAGTTCTAGAACATTCTCTCGATAACGGTTCATGCCTTTTTGATCGTTAGGAGTCGTGTGGATTCATTCCTTCTTGTTACCTAGTAGTGTTCCTCGACTACATTCGGCATTATCCAATTATCCCTTTACATTTTGACTTTATGATCTTGTTGGTTTTGCTTTATCCACTCGTCTCTTACCAACTTCCTTATTGGTTTTTCCCTGGTTCCATTCCATCGAGTTTCCCGATGACTTACCGACATGTTACGATGTTTTCCCTCTTATTTCCTTCCTCATTTCCAATGTCATCCTTTACTCAAGGACTTTTCCTTTCTTCAGTCCACTCTTATTTGCTCGTGACCTTTTCATGATTTCTTATTCCGAGTTGATCCCTTTCAGTCTACGTGTTGATTCCTTTGTTTGGGGAGTTCCCTTTTGATGGTTTCATTCTCCACTATATCCTTCAAAGTAGGGACTTCCACCTTAGGAGTTACACGTTCAACCTTCTTACCATTCCTTGAAGGTTTCCTTTCTTCATCTCCTTATACCCTTTTTATAGTAGGATATTTGTCTGCTTTTAATCTTTTATTATCTTAAAATTCCCATTTTGTCCCTTATTCCCTATCCAAAGAACTTCCAACTATCGGGTCTTATTTCTTGTACTCCGCACTATGTCCAACCTTCCAATCTTTAGGGTCCATTAAGTGAGTGCGAACCACGACCAATCTTGATGTCAGTGGTCATTTCCTTTAATCACTCCTTAACTGGAGGGCTCACTTCTCCAAGATTTCTTAGATGTGCTTTCATCTTTTTCCTTATTATAGATAGTCCACCCCTCTCATACTTGTACGACATCTTTTGATGCTATCTTCCTACTTACCCGTTCCTTGGGTTTAACTTACTCTTTGTGCCCTCATAAGTACTTTTCCTTTGTACTTGATCTTCCCAGCTCAACTGTCATTGCATTTGCGAGCTTACCTTATCTTCCCATTTTAATTTGTTCCATCACTTCTTCATTGGGGCATGTACTTCCCCAGGACTTCTTTCCTAGGTTGGTTTCTTTCTTCTTTGCCATTACAGGTATTTGACCTTAGAGCAACTTTATGACACCCTTTGTTATCATCCTTTTGGTGTGCCCTTCCTCAGAAATCTTGAGGTACATTCTTATACCCTTTCCTTAATCCTACTTGTATCATGTACAACATTTCTTCTTTGGGAAGGGTTCAGGCACTATTTGTTCTAAGGCCTCTTTGTGCGAGGCTTACTAAATCCTCTTTATGGCTTGAGTGTGGTCACCATTTCGTTTTTGGCCATTTATTTCTTTAAGGATTTTCTTCATCCTTCTTTTTCCAATGTTTTGGCCTTTACACCTTTCCCTTCCTTGCTGGAGTTTAAATTTATGGTCTTCTCGAGGGTTAGTTCATTAACTGCCTTGTCCCCACTATTCTCCTAGTTCACATGTCTTGGAATACTTGTCCTTTGAGTTTACTCATCCTTGATGCCTATTCCGTCATCCTTTTTAGGGTGTAGTCCTTACTATTTTTCGGTCCTTCCTAGGGTGTTGTTTATTATCCTTGATCATTCCGTTGTTACTAGTTGCTTCCTACTTGACTACTCTCCTTTTTCCAAAGCAGGTCATACTTGCCATCCCAAGACATCCTTAACCACTTATGCCCCTTTTGTGGTGCCTTATTTTGGGTTAAGCCTCTTATGATCCACCTGTCAGTTCCTTAGCTTGGGAAATTCCCTTTTATGGTCTCACTTGCTACCTTTATCCTTCTACCTAAGTACTTCATCCTAGGAGTTTAACGTTCAACCTTCCTAATGCTCCTTGAAGGCTTTTCCTTCTTTCCTTTCTTATAACCTTCTAATATCAGTATGGTTATCTACCCATAATTCTTCATTGTCCTCCAATTCCCTTTTTGTTCCTTATCCTCCCTTCGAGGAGCTCCTGATTATGGGTTGGTTCCTTGCACTCCATGTTATGTCCAGCCGCCCATCAATGGTCCCTTCGAGGGGTCCTTAGTCGTATACATCCTTCTAGAGTTCCCTTTCCTAGCACATTTCTTCTCCTATTCACTCTTACCGTGTCCTACTCTAGAGTTGCTGGAGGACGTTTTCTATGTTTGCCCTTTTTGAGGAGGTTCTACGTGTACTTCTCATGTACCTTGCCTCTATTCTTGTGGTATTCCTCTCTAGTTGAACTTCTTAAGAAGGAGTTCAAATTTTTCTTACCTCGCTATTTCTTGACCTCTTTGCGAACAACTTACTTAACCCGCTCCACGGTTTTGGTCACTAGTCCTTCCTTAATCCTTGCATTTCTCATTCAAGACATTCCTCTTACTTACCTTTTCCTTTTATATATACTCTGCTTCATTTGTGTTTTCTTCCTTTGGTCCTTCTTATCTTTCGTGACCCCTCCTCATGAGAACACAACTTTGTTTGAAGGACAAAGCTTTTAGAAAAAATTAGAATTTTTATTAATAAGAGGTACAATATGTTTTGGGCGTTTAACCCTATTATAAGAAGTAGTTTTCGCTTGTGGAGCTACTATACAAGGTTCTTAGTAAGCGTCTTTCTTGGTTATAAGTCCCTTGCGGTGTCTTTGGTGTTAGGTTGGCTCTCCTCCTACTCATGGACGTGATCACAACAGGCGCTAGCACCACATTCCTTGCTGGCATTGGATGCTTCCCCATAATGTCTCTTGGTCCTTTGTGACTTCTACTATACCTCAGGCATTAGAGAAATTTTAGGGTTGTCTTCCTACGGGGACAAAGTGTTGGGTAGTATTGGTGACGTCAGTCCTAGTTTTCTTAGTTCCTCTTTTAGGAGCCATCTATAAATTTTGAAACTTATTTATCTTAGTTTCTATCATATATAGTCTGGATAATGTATTTGAGGACACATGCTCTGATACCAGTCAAGTGATCATGTCCCGACCCGGTTTGGTCAGATCCCCATGAACAACCTGCCACTCCCTTTGGAACATGAAGGGTTTCACTCTTTTTTAAACCGCGAGGAGTAAGGCATCATTTTTTCTGTCTTTCTTGGAATAGCATTATACAAAACTGAATATCTTAAAACAGACATACTTGTCTTACAGTTCATGTACATGGAGATCTTTAAGTTCAGTTTTTCCTTGATTACCTAAAAGGGGTAAAATGGAGGGGGTGAATTCTACAACTAAGTGAGCAGGTATTGGGAGTGAGTTTTCAAAATAGCTTTATCAAAACCGTGCCAAGGTTAACATTTTCTTTTCAAAGGGTTTTCCTCAAATTCAATTTCTTTTCCAAAACCTTTTTCCAAGGATTTTCAACCTTAAATCTCAAAACCTTTTTCCCATTTCCATATTAGGTGTATTTAGCTTTCTTAGCCCATCCCCTTGCCTCAAGAGGCATTTAGCAAATAAACACACACCCTTCATCAGGAAGGGTACACACATTCACAGGTGTAGTCCGCCCACTGCACCCACTTGTGGATCAGAGCATCTTTACCATCTACCAAGATAGAAGTCCATCCACTTCTACCCTGGGTCTGAGAGGAACGTCCCAGATGTCCGACCCTCAGACCCGAATGCCACTCCGTGTCCATATGAGGATGGAGACATCATCCTGACCCCACCTCAGTCTCATGTGCAAGAAGCTCCCAGAGCTTCATGACTGACTGGCACGACAAACTACCCTCATCGCCCCCAACGTCGTCCAACAAACCTTGGAACCCATCACTATCCCCTAGGGCATCTTGATGGTCTAGTACCATAAGTGCATGCACAAACAATAGTTTTCCACAAAATTATATTATCTTTGGTACCAACGGTCCAACAACCCCGACACTTAGCTCGACTTGCAAATGTTTGTCTAGGCCGGTCCGTCGACCTGACCCTAACACACTACTGCCAGTCCATCAAGTAATGTGGGTCTTGACTTGGCACCGTGGCAAAATCACACAATCGATTTCATTAGAAAATTTCATGGCTCTTTATAATCAGTTTGTTTATAAGCTCTTGCTCGTGCCCATTGGCCTTGGGCCCACTCCATGCGTTTTTCCAAAAAATCGGGCATTTAGCCCAATGAGTTCAAAAACCAAGGCCCCTGGCCTATATGAGATGTTTTAGCTCCCATCAAGTTTTTCCAAATATTTTAAGCATTGGCACACAGTCAGGGGAGAACACTTCTGACAAAAATTCATTTTCCTTCTCATCACACCTAGTTGGTGTGATGATATCTCCGCTTACAACCGGAAAACGGGTTTCTCCTTTCCTCATCATACCAACTAGGTATGATGTAAAATAATCCCACTCACAAGTGGTTTTTCATTTCTAAAGTGCTCACAATCCCAACTGGGTATGATGTATAATTAAGCCCACTCACACCCGATGACTATGACGTGTTCGTCCCTAGTCAGTTTTCCATGTTTACGCGAGCTTTCTCTTGTTGGTGTTCCAGTCACACGTGTCCCTACATGATTTAGGCATCCTTATCCATTAAGTTTTGGTATGTTAGCCATCGTTTTCTCACGTATTAGCAACTAGGCTCAAAATTGTTGGTTTACTGCACTTAGGGCCCTAAAGTTCATTTTCCTTAACTTTTAGGTCCCTAATGCCAATGTTTCCCCAAATTGAGTCTCAAGGCTTCCAAAATTCCCTTTGGATCCTCAATTTACTCAAAATTGTGTAAGGGGCATAAGTTTTCCAAATTTCCATTTTGGTCCCCAACTTTTCAAAAATTACAATTTTGTATATAATTTCCAAAAATGGCAATTTAACCCAAAATGTTCCGAAAATTGACCAATTGGTCTCTCAACATCTTTCACATTGCCAATTGACCTTCAATTTTGGGAAATTGCATAGAGGTCCTCCAAGTTTTCAAAATCCTTAATTTCTCCCCTTCAAACTAACCAAATTTGATTTCTTCAAATTGGCCATTCAATTGAGGTTGATTACTCAATTTAAGTTATGGATTTGTTCATACACTTTCATATGATTCAATTGAGCATTGAATTGCATGATTTGGGTCTGAAATGAGCTCAAATGGAGCTTCGTCGGAAAACTGTTCATTGTGAGAGAAAGCATTAAAAGCTTACCTTTGGAGGTATGACGGTCCAAGCTCTCGATCAAGGGAGGTAGCTTTTGTTCGAAGGTTCCTTCTGGGATCAATAATCGATGCAATTGAAGTCAAATTGAGGGTGAATTTGGTTAGTAAAATTTGGACTTTCTCTCTCTAACCCTGATCTGCAACGACTAAGTAGGGCCGAATTGGGTTACCTTTCAGCTCTGTTGGGGCCGTGTAAGGTCATGGGGATGTTGGGGAGGCTTGGTTTGGATGGAGGAGGGCTGAATTTGGTTGAATTTAGCTCAGCCAAAAGAGGGCAACTTCGGTCCATCGGAGCTACTTCACTATTTGATTTCGTCGGTGCTTCTCCAGTGCTCTTTGGGTCGAAAGGAGGTTGCTGTCAGGTAGCTAACTTCCCCAAGGGTCTATTGGACCCGACCTTACCTTCTAAGGCTGAGAAAAAGGCCTCAGTTGGAGCATCGGTTTGAGCTTCACTGGAAAATGGAGGAATTGAGAGAGAATGGCGATTTGAGGTGTGTGGAGGATGAATGGAGATGAGCTCTTTGTATAGGGAGCTCGGGGACCCTCTGTTCGACCACTTTCAATTTTGGTCAAGCATATCCTCGCCCAAAAATGGCTTGATCGGAGTGGTTACATCTTTGCTGGAGATATACATTTTCTGCATTAATTAATAGTGATGTCATCCTAAAGAAGAAGATGACATTGTTCCAAACCGGAACGGTCCAGTTCAACTAGGTTCAATGGTGAAAATTGGCATGTTCAGGCCCGATTCGACAGGTTTTCTCAAATCTAAAAATTTCTAAATTCATTTCCTATCCAACGGTGACTTAAATTTCCCAATTTGATCACTTTAAACTACCATGAAAAATGAATTTATAATCTGATTCATGTATGGTTAAAATCGGTTCAATCTGGTTTAGGTCTGGTTCACCCTAAACCGGTTTTGTTTTTTCTTCCCATTTGTTCCAATGTTCTTTTGCATGATTTTTAAGACTCTTTGGGTCACTTAGGATTTGTCAATTTCCCATTTTACCCTTTCTTTACCAGTTTGGGTTCATTAACCGACTCAATTTTCTTTTTTGAATTGATCGGTTCTTTTTTCGATTTTACATATCTTTAAAGGACGGGATTTATAGTTGTCCTTGCCTCTTTTCGCTTGTGATGTGAGCTAGAAATGTGGCATGCCCTTTCCTGATCATCCTCTATGCCTTAAGGCTTTAGATTAAATGGGGTTTGCTTCTACCCTTTTCTCCTTGAAATACGATCCCTACTGTATCAGGAGTGTGGAGCATTACTATCATGTCCTGACCTAGTTTCCTTGATTGGACCTGTAGACATTCCACCACGTCCTCTAAGTTTTATAATAACGGGTGCCTAATCATTATAAGCCTGACAAGATGTAAGGCTATGAATAAAACATAACAAGTTATTTCCTAAAAATATTCAATTTCAATTGGAAAATAAACTTTACAAATCATATCGGGACTAAGTATTGAATGTAAGGCGTACTATCGGTTTAGGGCAAGTTCTCATATTATTAAAATGTCTCTTAGTTCCCTAAAAGGGGTATTTGGAGGGTAATGAGTTCACAACTTAGTGAGTAGGTTAGTTGATATTGTGACCTCATGTCCAAGATTTAGTACATACTCTAAATAATAAGTAATATTTCAAGAAAACAAGATTTAAACCATTTAGGGCTTCAAAGTTTTTAATAAACAAATCTTATATTTGACAAGCATCACACACAACTTTTCCCTCATGTAAAAGAGCACACATTTGCATAACAGACTTCTGGTCTATTCCACTTATGGTTTTGAACGACTTTTCCAACCACATTGTTATGGGGCTACAACCTCTATAACACAGGTATGAGGCTACAACCTCTACCACATTGGAACGAGGCTACGACCTCGACCAATCGTTTGTGTGAGCATCGTTGCCTAACCCCCAAACATACTGATTAATTTGTTCACTATTAGAAGGACAAGACCTTCTCCTTCACCAGGTCTAATGCACATGACACTCCCAAATCCTAGTGACATGCTAGCTCAACCATACCTTCCCTTGTATCGACATTGTTGACCAGCAGTCTTTAGAACCATTACTACCCCATAACAGGTGTCTTATGGTCTCGTCATAAACCATACACAAACAAGTGTTTTTCTCTTAAAATAAGTCTTTTGGTAATATCAACCCTACAAGATGAGATTTACCTAAAATTCGATAGTATTTAATATGTGTGGCCCATTTCACACAAAATCGCATGTTTTAATATTTTAACATACTCAATTTATAATCACAATTATTTATGGGATAAGGCCTATTTTCATTGGCCTTGGGCCTAATTTCACTAATTTTTAAAGTATGGCATTAGACCCACTATTTTTAAAAATGATAGCCTTAGGCCCACTTAACAAATTATAGTTTAAATATATTCATTTGACCATGGGCTTGACCCATTTCATATATTAGAGAATTGATCAATATATCATTATTTTAAATAAAATACATGATAATTTTCCTCAGCGAATCATGCTCACATAAAAAATATATTCCCCAACATATTTTTTATTAGGGTACAAGCAGTTAAGGGAATATATATTCTGAAAATATTTTAATTATTTCAAAATATTAAACATGCAAGCAATATCATATTATCAATCCAATTAGAATCGATGCAAAAAATCCTAGTTACTATTATCTAGGTACATGTTCATCCCAAAGGGATTCCCGAGTCTTTGTGCTCCTTTCGCACGATCATGTATGTTTTGTTCCCTTAATATCATATATTGTTTTTTTAGCTATTCTTCAGTCAGTAATCCATACATTTACCGTAAAATTTCTAAAATTACATTTTTTTTCTTATACCCTATTTTTCATAGTTACATCTAAGTTATTAAAATATAAATTTTCTACAATAATAATTCTTAAATTTGTGCCTTCTACATGTTATCTTATTCTCTTTGATCTTGGGATCAATTATTACGAACATCCAATTAACTTTATCAGGTGAGGGACATTTTCATAAATAAATTCCCTTTATTTCACCGGACCCAAACATGTATTTAATCATCAACAATCAAACATCTTTTAATGGAACTTATGCAATTTTGTCCAACTTTTTGGGGGTATTTTCATCTTTCTAATTTGAGGGCAATTGGGTAATTTTAACCCAATTTACCCTCAGCTACATCTAAAGCTCGGGGTCTCAACTTCCCTTATTCACTTGCGAATTTAGATTCTCTTAGATAATGTTCATTCAGCGCCTCTAGGTCCCCAATGATCATTCGTCAGCACACTTCCAATGATTTCCTCCATCCATTCCCTCTCCCCACACCCCTCCCCCCCTTCATTTTGAGTCTTAGGTTCTTTATGTGTTTAGTTTATTTGCGTGTAAAATCCTCTCAATATGTGCAGGAGTTCTATGTCCGCTTCTGTATGTTTCAAGCTTCTTAGTATCCTCGATGCTGGCGATTGGCGACACTCGACGGAGCTTGAGGTGATGTTTCCCATCCTTCCCTTCTTCTTCTATCGGATTCTTCCTATGACAGGGTCTCCATTCACTATGATGTCCAGGATCGTGAGGTCTTCAATTTGCTCAATGCAGGTTAGGCTCTCAACTATTAGTTCTTCTTCCAATTTCACAATCTTCAATTTTGAGAATCTAAAGCTTTTCATTTGGTCAGAGTTTCTTTCTCACTTCCTGCATCTCAAGTTGCCATCCATTCTATGTCGCCCTCCCAAGCTCGACGCCTACCTTTGACTCCCCGGATGAGTCTCGATTTCCTCCAGCTTGAGTGATTTAGACCTACAAGTTACTCCATTCTTCCAAGTTTGCTCGACTGAGCTTTCCACGCCAATAAAAAACCAAATTACTCTTGCAATTCATCCATGTTGCATTCCCCAGTGGATTTCCTAATCTAAGCTTATTCCTTTTTACTTTATATTTGCCTCCTGACCCTTGGATGAAAGTCATTAGCTCCAATTGTGATTTACATTACTTTTGATGCCTTCATAGGAGTGACTTTGGATGGTGGGTTCCCTTTTGTATCTTTAGAAGGTAGGTCTTGCATTCTCTCATAGCTTCTCTATTTGTTTTGTGCAAGAACAAATGTAGTTCAATTTACATAGGAAAAAGAATCTTGGCTTAGCCCCCTTCTCAGGATAGTTGCTCAATTTCTTAGGTAACTCCTCATCACTCTCTCACTTTTTGTTTCCCTTGTTTTTTTTATAATGTTAGTGTGCTTCTTCCAAGACTAAGGACAACCTTTTTATAGGACCATGGATTCTCATTTCTTCTAGTAAGTTTCACCTGATCTTATATGTTTCATTTAATGTCACCCTTTAAATGGGTACCTCATTGAATTTTGTTCATTAGTTTACAAAAGGAATCTGATAATTAATGATCCCTATTTAATAGTTAACTCTTGATGTCGTATGAAAGTGATTATACACATAATTTTTTGTTAATTTTTTTGGATAGCCTAAAGTTTTTTCAGTGGTTGAGCTTAATACATGAAATGGAGTTGGTTATGGACAATGTGGCTGATCATCCATTAGTATCTTCCAAGTCCATTAGTATCTAGTTAGAGGCATGAAAGTCTGGTCCAGTAGGTTAGTCTATGTCCAATCCAGTTTTCATTTTGGTTATATGTTTTCAAATGGTAATATCATTCCTTATGTACAGGTACATGCGATGGGCTCTCCATGGAGTTGGCTTTGGGATCGGTCCACTTATTACCTAAGTACTGGGGTTGGGTTGCTTTCTCCTGTTCATAAGAAGACGTAAGTCCTCTAGTCTACGCCAACCCTTCATTCCTTTGCTAAGTAATTAGTTTGTTGTGTATTTTTCTAGCACAATTCATGCGAACTTAGTTCATATTGGTGTCTTGGGGGATGCCTTCCTTAATTGCTTGTTGGATGAAGGTAATATTGTATCTATACATTTTCTTAGTACTTGGAGTCTATCGTTCTTTTAGTAATTGATTAGTTATTTCTTCTTGGTAGTTATTCATTATGCAACTTAAGTGTAGAGCACTCGGACTAACTCTTACAAATTTAAGGCTCAACTAATATCAACTAAAATGTTGGATTTGGATTCCTATGGGGTGAGTCTTTTTCATTGTAGAGATATTGACTCTACTTTAGTTAGTAAGCATACTTATATATGAATTACCCCTAGCCCTATAAGAAATTTAGATTCCTTAACAACTAATAATAAAAACCTAATTGTTTAGCATTGGTTTGTAGGTGTGTCCCTCAACTCCTTATGGTTGGATCCCCATTTAGTCCCTAACCAGCTTTAGCTTCTGCACAACCCTTTTATCTTCCTAGTAATGAGTAAGTTTATTTGATGTTCATTGTAGGTTCATCATCTACATGTTTATTGTATCCTGCTAGTCTTTTCTTATGTCATGTATTGTCTTTTAGATGGTTTCCAAGGAATTTATCTCATGTTTCTAGTTATTTGGAATTAACGGTATTGAAACGATAAAATTAGTTAGGTTAATCTTCAACGCATGTTCTCCTTTTTGTGTCTCTGACTTCTAGAGTGTCTTATTATTGATTTTATTCATTTGAAAATTTTCACTCTTATTATTCTAAATTGTAGGTTCCAGTTAGTGAGGAGAATCCCCCTACTTTAGAATATTGGTTCAACCTCTTGTAGCTAAATACATTTTAGGTAATAACCCTCATAATCATTCCTAAAATTAATAGATTTCACTTGATGAACAACAAAACTTATTTTGCTGCTATTGGTTTTTGTCTTGTAGAATTTCGTAAAGATAAATCTCATGTTGCGTTGAGATTAGGTTATGATGTCTTTATTAATAAACTCGGTAAGGGTTGATTTATCAATTGTTTATTGTGGGTTAATTCGTTGATTACAATAGTATGTGCATTGCACTATTTTAATATTAGTCTATTTTCTTAACTACATTCTTGCTTATTTTGCTCATTGTCGAATTGTATTTCCATGTAGAGGTGGGTGGTGCTTCACCTTCAGATTTCCTTCCCATCCATTCATTTGGGCGCCACATAGTACAATCAATTCGTTCATTTTTGGATGAAGAGCTGATGACTGATGCCAAGTTTAAAAGGATGCCTCCCAAGGAAGATAAGACGCCTCCCCCAGAACTACAAATGTTAGAACTAGCTTAAGCTCAAGAAGAAGCCGAAAGAAACTACTGGGAGGCTTACGTCAAATATGTGAGGGTGTTCCATAAGTTCCCACCGGTTCATATCAGCCCCGAGCCAGCCAATCTTAAGTGGCAAGCCTACAATCATGAAGTTGTAGTACGAGAAAGATATGGGATCTTTGTGACTCATGAAGTTAGAGCCCGGGGAGCATCAGGCAAGGCATCCCTATTCCGGTACAAGGAGCCCAGTCTGAACCCATATAAGTTGCAGGACTCCTCATCCACTAGCGTTTGATTTGTCCTATGCTAGCCCGAGCTCACCCTAAAAGTGGGTGTCAACCTCCGAGACATCAAATGAGGAGTCCTGCAACCCACTGAAGGTGGACTCTCATCGATTAATATGTGGGATTAGAGACGGAGTTGAGTAAT
This sequence comes from Trapa bicornis, assembly GCA_030064425.1. Lineage (NCBI taxonomy): Eukaryota > Viridiplantae > Streptophyta > Magnoliopsida > Myrtales > Lythraceae > Trapa > Trapa bicornis. Next base: position 10,311,978 of record CM057753.1, on the reverse strand, counting down.
TTCAACCCATTTAATAAGTCAATTATGGCAACTCTTTATAAATAAATGAAAAGTTCTCCTCTTTACACCAAATTTTGAATCCTATAAGGATAAGAACATGAAAAGCAAAGAGAAACCCTCTGCAATGAAAGGAGGAAACTCGGGGATAAGATAAGGAGGGATGAAGGATGGACCCTAAACCCTTATAAGGACTATAGGAAAGGGACGGACCCCCTCCCGAAAATGATAATTGAGTAGAGTGAATCAAGGACCCCCGAACACTAAGGTAAAAAGCCTCAGGACTTGTCAAACCGAAACCGACGAATGAAAATAAGAGACAAATACCAAAGGTATTCTCTGAGGGAGCATACACCAAGGGAATGGGTAACCTAGAGGGGGATGTTGGCCAAGGATGTCACAAGACTCATGATGGATCGAACTTATAGGATCACCTGGAGGAAAGAACGAAAGTCCAGGAAAAATACGTACCCCAAAGGGTGGTGATGAGCACAATGATGAAAGTAGGTGCAACGGGGAAAATAAAATGATAGATCATAGTTATAAGGCGGCAAACACTGCTACACCGTAAGGTATAAATTGCATTACGGACAAACAAGAGGGATTTAGCCGTAGTAACAACAAAAAGGGAAGGGGCATTGCTAAGGAATCACTATTGCCAAGGGGAAGTAACCAGGAAAGATCACATTCAAGGACGAATAATGAAACCGACTATAAGGGCCACTGTATGCCTACTTGGAGGAATAGGACAAATCAAATGCTAGTGGATGTCTAGGCATGCCTCGGGCAGCGAACCAGAAGGAGAAAAAATCAGGGAGAAATTAAGAGATGCCGAAGGTTGGGCATCGTCTATCACACTCAGGCGACAAGACTAAGACCTAGTCAAAAATAAAGTGATGAATCAATTACCAGGGACATAAATGGGAATGGTGACAAGTAATGCACCAAGGCAAAGTAGACAATGAGGAATAAATTGCCCAACATTACCAGGCAAGGATGAAGGAAGGAAGGTGTGAAGTAGGCATCGCCTAGGGAAATTGAATGGCTCATCATGGTACAATGACAAGAAATTATCAAGGAGAAAGGAAGACAAAAAGGAAACATTGGTGAATAAGGGTGACACGATAAAAAATGAACTCTCATGGAAGCCCGAGTAGTGGGGCTCAACTTTAGAAGTGAGAAAGGACAATCGACAATTGGTAGAGGACATGGGTGACTATGGATTGGAATTGGCCTAAGATGAGGATGTATACAAGACAAAAACGTGAAGATGAGTGATGTGATGAAATAACCATAGAGCCTGAATGTTAAGCCAATTACTTGGAGTTATTGAAATATATTCTAGTGTAGGGAAATAGCAAATAGAATGAAGGCTCGAGACCTCGATGGTCCAAAAAGAGACATAGTACCATAGGGAGGAAACCGATAACTATACGTCATTGATGACCCATTCGGGATAAGGTAACATCCCTCAATGTGTTCTACCCATGAGATGGGAGTGGGACGTGTCCTAATTGAAATTAAAAAGGGGTGTAAGGAGGGTCAAATGCCCCATAAATCCAAAAGAGGCTAGGTCAGCTCATGGCGACGATGATGGATCGACATCCCTAAGGATAGAAGGGGAAGTAGGCATTGTCATAGAAATCATGGAACCCTAAGAAGCCCCGACGAAGTTGGATGTGAAATTGTGGAGGATGATTTCTTACTCCATTGAAGGGGGCTAACGCTCCTAGTTGCATAGCCTGGGTGGGAACTGTGCGGTAACGAATAAGCCAAGGCACAAGAATCATGGAACGAATGGGTGAGTCCAAGGAATCAATAAGTAGTCTATGACAAATCACATCAGAATGAAGAATCGTAAAATGGTCATGAGCAAATAAGGATGGATTAGAGAATGGAAACCCTTAGGTAGGGAAGCTGTAAACCCCATCCTTTTATAATGAGAAAACCGGGGAAAGAACCGGTAAGTTTCAAATTTAAAATCGAGTCGGTCTACAAGCTCAATTATTAGGAAACAGGCAAATTTGAGAATTTACAACTCCCATGTGACTCAAAATAGTTCATAAACCTTGGAAAAGAACCTTAGGAAGAATTGGGGGAGTAAAATCAGACCAGTTTGAGTGAACCGAGTCCGAACCGGATAGAAAGGGTTTATGAACCAAGCCGATTCATGAACCGGAATTGATAGAGAAAGGGCAAACCGAGAAATTTATGGATCCCGAGTGACCCAAATAGTCCTAAAAGTCATGGAAATAGACTTGAGAAGGAATTGGAGATGAAAACCAAATCGGTTTACGTGAACCGGATCCAAACCAGATTAAATCAGTTTGGATCGGTTTGAACCACTATTGAACCAGATTCTAAATTCATTTTTCTAAGTGGCTTAAAAAATTCAAGTTTGAGATTTCAGGCCACCATTGGATAGAAAATGAATTTAGATGAATTTAGAAATTTTTATATTTGAAAATTTGGGTCGAATGGGGGGTGAACCGGCTAGTTTAATCTTTGAACCCGGTTCAGACCGGTTTGGTACGGTTTGGAACAGTGTCGTCTTCATCCTTCAGATGATAGCACTGTTAACTCGTCGGAAAATCGTGCAACACCAGCGAAGTTGAAATGTCTTCGGCTAAGGAGTTTCAAGCAATGAATGACCATCATTAAGGCACCAATCGGACGGCCAAGAAATCCTCGAGCTTCCTATATAAAGACCACCTCCTCATTCATCCTCTCCACACCTGAAAAGCTCACTCTCCCTCAGTTGCTTAATTTTTCGACGAAGCTCCAATCAAAGCTCCGATATAGGGTCATTTCTGAGCCAAAGAATGTGAGGTCGGGCTCCTTAGAATCGGGAAGAAGTCAGCTACATGCTTGTGGTCTCCGTTTGCACCGAGAGTCACCGAAGAAACGCTGGCATGATAGAACAGTGAAGCAGCTCCAGCGGACCGAAGTTGCCCTGTTTCATCCAAACTGAAATCAACCAATTCGAGCCACCCTTAGGCTAAACCAAGGTCTCCCAACACTCTTTATCAGCCCTCCCATGATCGAATTAGGGCCGAAAGGTAAGCCAATTCAGCTCCCCTCAACAATTTCCGATTGGTGTTAGAGAGAAAGTCGGCTGAATTTCAATGACATAATTCTAATCCAATTTGACATCAATTGATGCCATTCTTGATTCTAGTAGGAACCTTAAGAGAAGAGCTATCTACCCAGATAGAAAGCTCAAACTGTCGCGTCCTCACCGGTGAGTAATTGAAGCTTTCTCTCTCTATAGTTTGTTTTCCGGTGAAGCTCCATTTAAGCTCATTCTGGTATTAAAACTTACGATTTAAAGTGCTATGGAATCGTATGAACATGTAGAAACTCAATTTCAACTTCAATTTCAACAATTAGAAGTGTTTGATTGGTCAATTTGATAAAATCAAATTCGACTGTCTTAGTGAGTTGAAATTGGGGATTTTCAAAAATTTGAAGGACCAAAATGTAATTTTCTAAAATTGAGGGTCAATTGGGCATGATAAGAATGTCAGAGGGCCAATTGAGCAATTTTAGAATTTTTGGAGTAAAACTTACCATTTTTGTAAAGGAAGGGCAAATGGTAATTCTGGAAAATTTGGGGGCCAAATTGGGAATTTGGAAAACTTGAAACCCTTTTTATGAAATTGGGTAAATTGAAGTCCCAAGAGGATTTTTAAAGGTTTAGGGACTCAATTTGAAGAGAAACGGGCATTAGGGACTTAAAGAAAATAACTTTAGGGACCTAATTGTAAATAAAGGAATAGTTTGATTTTCTCATTCAATTGGGATGAATGAGGGCTGTTAGGCCAAAGAATATTGAACAAGAACATTCATATCATTTAGGAATATGAAGTACCAGGAACGCTAGCTGAGATGAGTTCAAGTAAGGACAACAAAGCCGTCTAAGAGGAATTTCACTACACAATCAAGTGAGTGAGATTTTATATCATACCTAGTTGGGGATGATAAGTACCTCGAAATGAAAACCCACTACTTAGTGGTGTTTTAAACATCGCAACATAGAGGAGTGATGTCAAAATGATGTAGAAAAACTACTTACAGGTTATGAGTAGATCATACCCAGTTGGTATGATAAAACTTCCTCGGAGGAAGTGGAAAACCCATTCATCGGTTATGAGCGGCGATATACTCATACTCGGTTGGTATGATAGATAATTGAAAATTTATTTTATTGGAAGTGCTCTCCCCTGACTATGTGCCACTAGTCCGGGGGCGTCGATTTTGGAACTTGGGGGCTAATATGCCCGATTTTGAAAATCTCGAAGAGTGGGCCATAAGCCAATTAGCACAAGCAGAAGCTCGTAAACAAACATGAGATATGTGCCATAAAACTTTGAATAAATGAATTGTTTGGCCATGGTACCAAAATAGGATCAACAAACTCAATCAACTAGCAGTAGTGCGACATGACTGGTCTACGGACTAGTTAAGACAAACAGCTGTTGAGTTGAATGTCGGGGCCATTGGACCGGTGGCACCACATATTATATGGCATGATGTGAAAATACTGATTGTGCATGCACTTTGTTTATGAGACCTTCAAGATGCCTATGAGGGGTAGTGATGTGTCCTAGGGCCTTGGATGACCTAGTGGATATAAGTGTAGTTTGTCATACCAAGCGACCTTGCGAAGCTCGATGTAGCTTCAAGCGCACGAGACCGGAGTGGAGACGTTATGAGGTCTCTATCCCCATATGTCATGAACATCCACTCATGAGACCGAAGATTTGTTACAGGATTGAGGGTCAGATGTCATGAACATCCACTCATTCTCAAGGTAGAACTGGACATACTTCTATCTAGGTGGTCGGTAAAGTCACCCCGATGCCATAAGTGGGTTCAGTGGACGTACTGACCTGTGATTGTGTGATTGACCTTCATGATGAAGGATGTGTGTTGGGTGATGACACATTGTGATTAATATGAAATGGTAAAAAAATAGAGATTTGAAATGAAATTATTTTTTAAAGAAAATAAGCAGTCTGGCACACTCCTATACAAATATTTTTCTTAAAAGTTTAATCTAAAGAAAAAACCATTCACTGAGTAGTTGTACACACCCCCTCCCTTATATCCCTTTTCAAGTAAAACAAGGAAAACCTACCCAAGACTTCTTGCTAGTTACATCTACATGACAGGTATTATCACACCCCAACCCTGTTTGGTCGGATCCCCGTGATCAACCTGCCACTCTCCTGATTTATTAAAGGGTTTCCCCTTAACATAAATTGTAAAGAGTAAGGCGTCCTTTAAACATGCACCTTTTCCAGGAATAACATAAACAAAATTGTATAAAGATTTATCATACATGTATCATAGGCATCTTAGTTGATGGTTTTTAAGGGTAGGCCTTTCGAAATCTCCTAAAATGGACATAAGGGAGGGGGTGAGTACGACTACTCAGTGAATAGGTTTTCAAAAGTTTAGACTTTTAAGAAAACATTTATTATTGGAGTTGCCAGACTCCTTTCTTTTCAAAAATCATTTCATTGAAATTCTTGTGTTTATCACCATTTCTTTTTAACCACGGTGTGTCATCACCCAACACACATCCTTCATCATGAAGGTGACACACATTCGCAAGTCAGTACGACTACTGAACCCACTAGTGGCTTTAGAGCAACTTTACCGGCTACCCGGATAGAAGTACGTCCACTTCTACCCTAAGAATGAGTGGATGTTCGTGACATCCAACCCTCATTCCTAGAATAAATTCTTCGTGTCCGTTATGAGGACAGAGACCTCATCCCATCCCCACCCCGGTCTCATGGGCTTGGTGCTACTACAAATTTCGCACAAACACTTGGATCGATGAACTGCCCTTATACTCACTAGGTCGTCCAAGGCCCTTAGGACACATCACTACCCTTCTTGGGCATCTTGATGGTCTCATACTCACAGTGCATGCACAATCAAAATTTTCTCATCATGCCATGTAATCAGTGATGCCACTGGTCCAATGGCCCTGACTCTTAACTCAACCCATAGTTGTTTGTCTTGACTGGTCCGTCGACCTATTATGTCGCACTGCCGCTAGTTGACTGAGCACGTCGGTCCTATCTTGGTACCATGGCCAAACAATTCACTTATTAAGTTTTATGGCACATATATCATGTTCATTTATGAGCTCCTGCTCGTGCCAACTAGCCTTGGGCCCACTGTACAAGATTTTAAAAAATCGGGCATTTAGCCCCCCAAGTTACAAAACAGAGGCCCCCGACCTATCAAAGCTATTTGAGCTCCCGTCAAGAAGGTCTCCCAAATTGTTTAAGCATTGGCACACAGTCAAGGGAGAGCACTTTTGACAAAACATATGTTTTCTATATCCATTATATCGCCTGGGTATAAGGACACCTCCGTTCATAACCAATGAACTGGTTTCCAAATTTCTTCAAGTAAGTCTCATCATACCAACCAGGTATGATCTACTTATAACCGATAAGTAGTTTTTCCGCATGATTTTCACATCACTTCCTCTAAGTTGTGATGTTTAATATACCACTTAATAGTGGGTTTTTATACCGAGGTACTTATCATCCCCAACCGGGTATGATATAAAATTCCCACTCACAACCGGTAAGTGGTTTTTAATTTTAAGTTGTGCTCATCATCCCAACCGGGTATGATGTTAGTAAACCCACTCACCCATTAATGCCGTGAATTCCACTAGACCGGTTCTTTGTATTCACGCGAGCTTGTCCTTGCCGGCATTCCTAGTACTTCGTGTTCCTACACGATATGAACATCTCGGTTCATTATCCTTCAGCCTAATAGCCTTCATTCATTCCAAATGAACAAGAAGGTCACACTTTCTATTTATTTGCAATTAGGTCCCTAAAGTTATTTCTCTTTAACTTTAAGTCCCAAATGCCAGTTTTTCCTCAAATTGACTACCGAAACTCTTAAAATTTATCATAGGACCTCAATTTATTCCATTTCACAAAAAGGGGTTAAATTCCCAGATTTCCAATTTGGTCCCCCAACTTTTCCAAAATTAGCATTTTGCCCTTCCTTTACAAAAATGGTAAGTTTCACCCCAAAAATTCTAAAATTCCTCAATTAGCCCTCTAACATTTTTATCATGTCTAATTGACCCTCAATTTTAGGAAATTACATTTTGGTCTCTCGAATTTTTGAAAATCCCCAATTTCCCCCAATTCTAACTCTTTAACACAGTCGAATTTGATTTCATCAAATTGACTGATCAAACACATCTAATTGTTGAAATTGAAGTTGAAATTGAGTTCCTCCATGTTCATACGATTCCATATAACTTTAAATCATGAGTTTTAACGTTGGAATGAGCTTAAATGGAGTTTCGCCAGAAAATAGACTATAGAGAGAGAAAGCTTCGATTACTCACCGGTGAGGGGCTTTCGATCTGGGCAGATAGCTATCATCCTGAGATTCATCCTAGAATCAAGAATTACATCAATTGATGTCAAATTGAGTTAGAATTTCATCATTGAAATTCTGTCGGTTCTCTCTCTAGCATCGGCTAGAAATTGCAGAGGGGAGCCGAATTGGCTTACCTTTTAGTCCTAATTCGGCTGTGGAAAGGCTGAAGAAGTGTTGGGAAGGTTTGGTTTGGCCTGAGGAGGGATCAAAATGGCCGATTTCCACTCGGCCAAAACAGGGCAGCTTCGGTCCGCCAGAGCTTCTTCACTGTTTCATCACGCCGGCGTTTCTCCAACGACCCTCGGAGCAAACGGAGACTATAGGCGTGTAGCTGAATTCTCCCTAGTTCTAAAGAACCTGACCTCACCTTGTTTGGCTTAGAAAAGACCCCATATCGGAGCTCTGATTCGAGCTTCACTGAAAAATGGAGTAATTGAGAGAGAATGGAGTTTTCAGGTGTGGAGAGGATGAATGGGGAGGGGCTCTTTATATAGGGAGCTTGGGGACCCGTTCGCCGTCCGTTTCGCATCTTTATGACAGCCATTGAAGACATAAAATGCACCGAATGGAAACATTTCTTTTTCGCCAGCTCAACTTTGATTTTCTGGCGAGTGAATGGTGCTGTCATCCTAAGGAAGAAGATGACACTATTCCGAACCGAACCGGAGCGGTCTGAACCAGGTTCAAAGCTTAAACCGGCTAGTTCACCTCTCATTTGACCGAGTTTTTCAAATCTAAAAATTTCAAAATTCATTCTCTATCCAATGGTGGCCTCAAATCTCCAATTTGAATTATTTAAGCCACCTAGAAAAATGAATTTAGGATTCGTTTCAATAGTGGTTCAAACCGGTCCAAACCGGTTTGAATCTAGTTCACCTGAACTGGTTTGGTTTTCATCCCCAATTCCTTCACAAGTCCATTCCCTTTACTTTTGTGACTCCTTAGCTCACTTAGGGTCCATAAAATTCCCGATTTACCATTCCTTTATCGATTCTGATTCATAAATCGACTCGATCCTTAAACTGGTTCAATTTAGTTCGGGTCTGGTCACACGAACCAATCTGGTTTTTCTCTCCCACTTTATTCAAAGGTTCCTTCCCAAGGTTTATGAATTTCTTTGAAGTATAATGGAGTTGAATTTCTTTATTTTGCCCAGTCTCTATCGGTTCCAATTCATGAACCGACTCGGTTCATAAATCGGTTGAATCCTATTGGACCTAGTTCATCCAAACTGGTCTAATTTTCCTCTTCCAATTCGTCCTAAGGTTATTTTCCATAGTATCATAAACCCTTTGGATCACCTGGGAGTTGTAAATTCTTAAATTGCTCATTCACAATTGATCTGGTTTATGAACTAGTTCGGTTTTCTCACTCGGTTTGACCGGTTCCCTTTCCCGGTTTTCCTTAGCTCAAAAGAGCAGGGTTTACAGGTATGAAAAGTTAAAATTGTTTGCAAGTTTTGATTTATGTTATTCTAGGAAAGGTGCAGGTTTAAAGGATGCCTTATTCTTTAGGGTTTGTAACAAGGGGAAACCCTAAAATAAATCGAAAGAGTGGCAGGTTGATCTTGGGGATCCGACCAAACCGAATCGGGGTGTGATAACTAGAGTGGTATCAAAACCTATTTCCTTAAATAAATAATCAAGACTAGAAAATATAGTAACTAATATGAATTATTTAAAATTTTCAGAAATGGCTCCAAGGAAAGGAACCGAGAGAACTAGGGTTGCCGTCACCAACACTGCCCAACCACCCTCACCCGTAGAAACTCCCAAAGTAGCCCAGACAACTCCTCCTAGACTCAACAGGGAGCATCAAAGATTGTACGAGGAGTTCACACGTGTATTTGGGCAACCTACCCTCGTTCCTGAGGCAGACACCAACTCTTGGGTTGAACCAGAGGAAGTGCAATCCCACCCTCCCCCTACTAATCCACCCACTCCAACGGACATTCCTAGAAACCTCAAAACTCTTTGACAACTAGGATATAAACATTTCCTTGGAGAAAAGGATGTTAGAGCCGTTATGGATTGGCTAGCCAATATCAAGAAGTTGATGGGAATTGTCAGGATACCACCAGAGGATATGGTGATCCTGATGGAATTCTTCTTGGAAGGAAGCACTAGACAGTGGTGGGACAATGTCCAAAACCTACATACCACCATCCCCACTTGGGAACAATTTGAAGAGAGGTACTCAGAGGAGTACTTGGCACCCCATCTGATAAATGAGAAGAAGCAAGAATTTATCCAACTTCGGCAAGGGCTTAACTCCATATCGGAGTATGAAACAAAATTCAATGAGTTAAGACCCTTTGCTCCCAACCTAGCTGGGCCAGTAGATAGCTGGTGCAGACTCGATGTTGTCGAATGGAGCAGACGACTAGAAAGGAGGATAAAGGTCCAAATCGTTAGGGAGGACGGAAAGCACATAACGGCCCAAGAGGAGGAAATAGAATGACATTTCAAAGGAGAATGGACATGCCACCACCTCCTCCCAGAATAGTCCCTAACTTACCCTAGGGAAACCCTCGCTGCCTGAAGTGTCAAAGGAACCACAAGGAAGCATGCCATACCTATTTTGCATGCGGACAAATGGGACACTTCGTAAAGGATTGTCCCACCCTTAGGGAGAACAGGTAGAGGAATACTCTTGGACCACCTCAAGGGAATCCCAGAAACCCTAGGCCAAACGCTACAGCAAGGTACCAGCTAGAGTATACAAACTCACTTAGGAGGAGGCTAGAGGAGATCCTAGCACTATAGTGGGTACATCCTAGAACCCTACAAATTAGTTCGAGGGAGTCATGTAAACTAAACATCTTTTGATCTAATAAAGGGAATTCCTTCTAAACCATACGTTTCTTAAATCAGGGTATATACAGCTATGGGGACAACAAATTTATGCCCTCTTTGACTTCGGAGCAGAGAGATCATTTATCAAGGAAGAGTTGGTTTCAAAAATACCCCTAGAGCTCACTCCACTAGTACAAAGCCTTAATATCCATACACTTTTAGGAGAAGGTTTAAACATGAATAAACAATTAAAGGGATGTGGGATAAAAATTGGAGGAATCCAACTTGAAGCTGACCAGATCCCATTACCCCTAAAGGAGGTTGAAGTAATTATGGGAATGGACTGGCTAAGTAACCATCAGGCAAAGATGGACTGTAGGAAGAAGACGATAACCTTCCATACTTCCAAGATGAAAGGACTAGAACTCCAGGGAGATAGAAGGAAAAGTGATGTACAATCGATGTCCCACCTGAAAGCTCAAAAGATGATACATAAAGGTTGTACAGTATTTCTAGCCATGGTTGTGGATGAAAGGTCTGAAGAAAAGAAACTAGAAGATATTCCAGTAGCCAGACATTATCCAGAGGTTTTTCCAAAAGAGCTACCTGGACTACCTCCAAGTCGACAAGTGGAGTTCACCATAGAAATAACCCTAGGAACAAATCCCATATCCCAAGCCCCATATCGCATGGCTCCAGCAAAGCTGAAAGAATTAAAGGAACAATTGGATGAATTATTAGAAAAGAATTTCATACGTCCAAGTCAGTCTCCATGGGGTGCTCCTTTTCTATGCATAAAGAAAAAGGATGGAAGCATAAGACTGTGCATCGACTACAGAAAGCTGAACCAGGTCACCATCAAGAATCGATACCCACTCCCAATGATAGATGATTTGTTTGACCAGTTAAAGGGAGCAGCTTACTTCTCTAACATAGACCTTCGGTCAGGCTATCACCAACTCAGGATTAGAGAAGAGGGCATCCCTAAGATGGCATTTCATTCCAGATATGGACACTATGAGTTCAGAGTGATGCTATTTGGATTGACGAATGCCCTTGCAGCCTTCATGGACTTAATGAACCACATGTTCCAACCTCATTTGGATAGGTTCGTGATAGTATTCATAGATGACATCCTTATATACTCACGAACCAGGTCAGAACATGAAGAGCATTTGGCAACTACATTGGAAATATTGAAGGAAAACCAATTATATACAAAATTTTCCAAGTGTGAGTTTTGGCTACAGGAGGTAGGATTCTTAGGGATCATATCTAAGGATGGAGTTAAAGTAGATCTAGCTAAGGTGGATGCCATATCAGATTGGAAGGCTCCAAGGAATCCTACAGAAATAAGAAGTTTCTTAGGATTGGTAGGATACTATAGATGGTTTGTTCAAGACTTTTCTAAAATAGCAGCTCCGCTAACTCAACTCATGAGTATAAATGGGATGATAGTTGTGAGAAGTCTTTTCAAGAGTTAAAAACTCGACTAACAACAGCACTGGTACTCTCCTTACCTGATCCTAATGTAGGAGAGTACACATTCTATAGTGATGCCTCTAGATAAGGGCTTGGATGTGTCTTAATGTAACAAGGGAAGGTTATCGCGTATGCCTCGCGACAACTGGAGGTACATGAAAGAAATTACCCGACTCATGACTTGGAATTAGCTACAATAGTGTTTGCCCTAAAGATATGGTGACACTACCTTTACGGGGTTAAGTGCAGGATATACACAGATCACAAGTGTCTTAAGTACTTCCTAACTCAAAAGGAGTTAAATCTCCGTTAGAGGAGATGGTTGGAATTGGTGAAGGATTATGATCTTATGATAGAATATTGCCCGGTTAAGGGCCTCGGTTTTGGAACTTGGGGGCTAATATTGCCCAGTTTTGAAAATCTCGAACAGGGGGCCATATGCCAGTTGGCACGAGCAAAAGCTCATAAACAAACATGAGATATGTGCCATAAAACTTTAAATAAATGAATTGTTTGGCCATGGTACCAAAACAGGACCGACAAACTCAGTCAACTAGCGACAGTGCGACATGACTGGTCTACGGACTAGTCATGACAAACAACTGGAGGTTCAGTTAAGGATGGGAGCCGTTGGACCAGTGGTACCACAGATTATATGACATGATGTGAAAATACTGATTTGTTCATGCACTGTATTATGAGACCTTCAAGACGCCCAAGAGGGGTAGTGATGACCCTAGACGACCTGGTGAGTATAAGGGCAGTTCGTCGGATGAGGTGACCTTGCAAAGCTTGGAGTAGCTTCAAGCGCATGAGACTGGGGTGGGGATAGGGTGAGGTCTTTGTCTTCATGCAGACATAGTGAATTGTTATGGGATTGAGGTTTAGATGTTGCGAACAGCCACTCATTCTCAAGGTAGAAGTGGACGTACTTCTATCTAGGTGATTAGTAAAGTCGCTTCGACGCCACAAGTGGGTTTAGTGAACGTACTGGCCTACGATTGTGTGATTGACATTCATGATGAAGGATGTGTGTTGAGTGATCACACACCGTGATTAATATGAAATGGTGATAAAAACATAGATTTGAAACGAAAGGATTTTTGAAAAAAAATAAGGAGTTTGACACACTTCTATACAAATCTTTTTCCTAAAAGTTAAATTTAAAAAAAAACAAACTCACTCACTGAGTAGTTGTACTCACCCCCTCCCTTATATCCCTATTTAGGTAGATCAAGGAAAACCTACCCAAGTCTTCCTGTTAGTTACACCTGCAGGACAGGTATGAAAAGTTAAAATTATTTGCAAGTTTTTATTTATGTTATTCCAGGAAAGGTGCAGGTTTAAAGGATGCCTTGCCCTTTAAGATTTGTAATAAGGAGAAACCCTTAAATAAACTAGGAGATTGGAGTTGTAAACCCCATCCTTTGATAATGAGAAAACCGGGGAAAGAACCGATTAGTTTCAAATTTAAAACTGAGTCAGTCTACAAGCTCGATTATTGGGAAACGGGCAAATTTGAGAATTTACAACTCCCCTGTGACTCAAAATGGTTCATAAACCTTGGAAAATAACCTTAGGATGAATTGGGGAAGAAAAATCAAACCGATTCGAGTGAACCAGGTCCGAACCGTATAGAACCGTTTTATGAACCAAGCCGATTCATGAACCGGAACTGATAGAGAAAGGGCAAACCGGGAAATTTATGGATCCCAAGTGACCCAAAGAGTCCCAAATGTCATGGAAATGGACTTGAGAAGGAATTGGAGATGAAAACAAAACCGGTTCAGGTGAACCAGATCCGAACCAAAATGAACTGTTTTGAACCACTATTGAACTGTATTCTAAATTCATTTTCTTGGTGGCTTAAAAAAAATTCAAATTTGAGATTTGAGGCCACCATTGGATAGAAAATGAATTTAGATAAATTTAGAAATTTTTATATTTGAAAAATTCGGTTGAATGGGGGGTGAACCGACCGATTTAAGCTTTGAACCCAGTTTGGACTTGTCTAGTCCGGTTCGAAACAATGTTGTCTTCTTCCTTCAGATAACAACATTGTTCACTTGCCGAAAAATTGCACAGTGCCGACGAAGTTGAAAAGTCTCCGGCCAGGGAGTTTCAGGCAATGAATGTCCGCCATTAAGGTGCCAATCGGACAACCAAGAAGTCCCCAAGCTTTCTACATAAAAAACCCCTCCTCATTCATCCTCTCAACACCTGAAAAGCTTATTCTCTCTCAGTTGCTTATTTTTCTGATGAAGCTTGAACCAGAGCTTTGATATAGGGTCATTTCTGAGCCAAAGAAGGTGAGGTCAGGTTCCTTAGAATCGGGAAGAAGTCAGCTACACGACTATGATCTTCATTTGCTCAAAAAGTCACCAGAGAAACACTGGCGTGATAGAAAAATGAAGCAGCTCTGACAGATAAAAGCTGCTCTATTTCGGCCGTATCCAAATCAGCCAATTCGAGCCTCCCTCAGGCCAAACGAAGCTCTCCCAACACTCCCTTAGCCCTCCCACGGCCGAATTAGGGCCAAAAGGTAAGCCAATTCAGCTCCCCTCTATAATTTCTGAACAGTGTTAGAGAGAGAGTCAGCCGAATTTCAATGACAGAATTCTAATCCAATTCGACATCCATTGATGTCATTCTTGATCCAAGCAGGAACCTTAGAAGGAGAGCTATCTACCCAAATGAAAGCTTAGACTGTCACGCTCTCACCGGTGAGCAATTGAAGCCTTCTCTCTCTACAGTTTGCTTTCTAGCAAAGCTATATTTGAGCTCGTTTCGATTTTAAAACTTACAATTCAAAGTGCTATGGAATCGTATGAACATGTAGAAACTCAATTTAAACTAAAATTTCAACAATTACAAGTGTTTGATCGGTCAATTTGATGAAATCAAATTCGGTTGTGTTAGTGAGTTGAAATTGAGGGAAATTTTTGGGACTTTTGAAAATTCGAAGCACCAAAATGCAATTTTCTAAAATTGAGGGTCAATTGGGCATGATAAGAAAGTTAGAGGGCCAATTGAGCAATTTTAGAATTTGTTGAGTAAAACTTACCGTTTTTATAAAGGAAGGGCAAAATGGTAATTTTGGATAATTTGGGGGCCAAATGGAGAATTTGGAAAAGTTGAACCCCTTTTTATGAAATTGGGTAAATTGAAGTCTCAAGAGGAATTTTAATAAGGGACTCAATTTGAGGAAAAACTAATATTAGGTACTTAAAGTTAAAGATAAGTAACTTTAGGGACCTAATTGCAAATAAAGGAATAGTTTGATTTTCTCATTCGTAGGATGAATGAGGGCTATTAGGCCAAAGAATATTGAACAAGAACGTTCATATCGTGTAGGAATACAAAGTACCAAGAATGCTAGCTGAGAAAAGTTCAAGTAAGGATAACAAAGTCGGCTAAGAGGAATTTCACTATACAATCGGATGAGTAAGATTTTATATCATACCCGGTTGGGTAGGTATGATAAGTACCTCAAAATGAAAACTCACTACTTAGTAGTATTTTAAACATCACAACATAGAGGATTGTTGTGAAAATGACGCAGAAAAACTACTTATAGGTTGTGAGTTGATCGTACCCGGTTGGTATGATGAAACTTACTCGTAGGAAGTGGAAAACTCATTCATCGGTTATGAGCGAAGATATCCTCATACTCAGTTGGTATGATGGATAGTTGAAAATTTATTTTGTCGCCCTGACTGTGTGCCACTGCTTAAATGATTTGGGAGACCTTGACGGGAGCTCGAATAGCTCTTATAGGTTGGGGGCCTCGGTTTTGGAACTTGCGGGCTAATATGCCCTGTTTTAAAAAATCTTGAACAATGGGCCATAGGCCAGTTGGCACAAGTAGAAGCTCGTAAAAAACATGAGATATGTTTCATAAAATTTTAAATAAATGAATTGTTAGCCATGGTAGCAAAATAGGACCAAAAAACTAAGTCAACTAGCGATAGTGTGACATGGCTGGTCTGTGGACTAGTCAAGATAAGCAATTGCAAGTTGAGTTGAGGGTTGGACCAGTGGCACCACAAATTATATGGCATGATGTGAAAATACTGATTTGTGCATGCACTGTGTTATGGGACCTTCAAGACGCCCAATAGGGGTAGTGATGTGTCTTAGGGCCCTGAATGACCTGGTGGGTATAATGGTAGTTCGTTAGACCAAGTGACCTTGCGAAGCTCGGAGTAGCTTCAAGCGCATGAGACCAGGGTGGGGACGGGATGTGGTCTATGTCCTCATACGGACACGGAGAATTGTTACGGGATTGAGGGTCGAATGTCGCGAACATCCACTCATTCTCAAGGTAGAAGTGGACGTACTTCTATCTAGGTGGCCGGTAAAGTTGCTCTGATGCCATAAGTGGGTTTAGTGAACGTACTGGCCTACGATTGTGTGAATGACCTTCATGATGAAGGATGTTTGTTGGGTGACACACCATGATTAATATGAAATGGTGATAAAAACAGAGATTTTAAATTAAAGGATTTTTTAAAGAAAATAAGGAGTCTGGCACACTTCTATACAAATCTTTTTCCTAAAAGTTAAATTAAAAAAAACTATTCACTGAGTAGTACCCCCTCCCTTATATCCCTTTTCAGGTAGACCAAGGAAAACCTACCCAAGACTTCCTGTTAGTTACACCTGCATGACAGGTATGAAAAGTTAAAATTGTTTGCAAGTTTTGATTTATGTTATTCTAGGAAAGGTGTAGGTTTAAAGGACACCTTACTATTTACAGTTTGTAACAAGGGGAAACCCTTAAATAAACTGGGAGAGTGGCGGGTTGATCACGGGGATCCGACCAAACCAGGTAGGGGGCATGACAGAAGCTATCAAGCATAAGGAAGTGCATGAGGTCTAAGTGAAGAAGAGAGATGTAAGGATGGCAATGTAAATGTATCGACAAGTAAGATGAGTCAAACACACTAAATTTCAAGGAGTGGTAGCAAAAGAGAGGGGGATGGGACTAGAGTAGTGCAAGTTGGGAATGGCATGAAGGAAGAGTCCATAAGGATAAATCCCATGACATGAGTGGGTGATGCAGAAGGGAGTGGAACCCCTGGTCATATTGTTAAAAAGGCAAAGGAGAAGAGTTGCAAAGAACGAGCATGAAGCCCCCGATGGAGCTTTATAGGAATATCAAATAAGAAAGGAAATGGTAAGGATTCGGTACTGGGAAAATCCGAACTTCAAGGTATAGAGGATTACGAGATTAGTGAAAAATAAATAGACAAGGGGTTATGTACATGGGATGGTTGGACCGCGTTCAAGATAGTTGGGGAACACTACCAAATGGTCAGGATAGACAGAGTTCTATGACCCCTACATGAGTAAAATTTTGAAAAAGATTGGAATAGTATGAAAGAGAAATACATTTTCTATTTAAGCTACATACATCAAGTTTTGGGGACAAAACTCACTAAAATGAGTGGAGTAGCTGTAAACCCCGTTATCTCAAACTAAGGAACCAGAGATGGGGAATGAAAATTTTCGAAAGAAAACTAAGGATCAAAGCGAACTCAAATTGGTAAATAAGAGTCAAAATGGGAAATTTGGAAATCCCAAGTGGTCAATGAAAAACCAAAACCCATGTAAAGGAACCATGAATGAAATTGGGCATGAGAACCAGACCGGTTCAGGGTGAACCTAACCTAAACTAGATTAAATCAGGATGAATCATATGGAAATGGTTTAAAGATTCATCTTTTAGGTGGCTTAAATACATCAATTTGGGAAATTGAAGTCACCATTGGATAGAAAATAAATTTACATGAATTTTTAAATTTTTAAATTTCAAAAAATCTGTCGAATCAGGCCTAAACCAACTGATTTTTGAATTCGGGTCACCGAACCAGGTTTGATCGGACCGGTCAATGGTCCAGTCTGTCAACGGACTATCTATCAAGTCAGCACCCAGTCAACAGATGTGACCAATCAGCGTGTGACGCATGGCGAAGCGCACCCCGTCAGTTGCTCCGTTATCGCCTAGAAGTGCTGGCCAATCAGAGAGCGACACATGTTCTCAGTCACCGGTCAGAGTAGGAAAATCCAGTCAGTGATGATCGACCAATAGAAGAGTGACATGTGTCCCCGATCAATGGTCAATGTCAGAGAAGCCCAATCAGCTGGACTGACCAATGGAAAGCGGACATGTGGCAAAGGTTCAACGTTAGTGTCCTACTAGGATATCACTGAAACGGTGGACCAATCAGAGGTCGACAGGTGGCAGAGCCATGTCGGATGTCCTCAGCCAACCAGAGGTTGTCACGTGGTAGTGGCATTATGCGTTAGAAGAGAAATCTAACGTATTTAAATTAGCCAATCAAAGAATGCCATGTGACACGGTCAAACGACTGACATAATACGATCAGCAACCACGCTAGAACGAGTGGCCAATGGGAGGCCATTACATGTTCAATCAGCGAATCAAAGGCTGACTAGGATGTTGAGTTGAAAGTTGTGTCAGCAAAGCCAACCAATCACAGTGTGCCATGTGGCAAGCTTGCACACACGGTACATCATCATCTTCCTCCTTAGGATAGTTGGCATAAAATGGATAAGAAGGAGAGCTTGGTCTCCAATGAATCGAAAAGCTCTCTAATCTAACCACCGATGAGCGAGACAGGGGTCGAGTCCTATGCCGGCCGGTAGCTCTATCAATTGTTGAGCTTCCTATATAAAGAGCGCCCCTCCCCTTGATTTCCTCATCCCACAAATGAGCAAAGAAGAAGAGGTGCTCCATTTTTTAGTGAGACATAAACTAGAGCTCTAACATCGGCACTTTCCTCAACCTCTGAAGTTGCAATTGGTGTCTTTGGAATCATTAGGAAGTTCACCACCCAGCTGCACATTCCGTTCGATTTGAAGATCACTAGAGGAGCATCGGCAAGCCTGCACAGTGCTATTGATCCCATTGATCCGAAGTGGCAAAATCATGTCGAACCCAATTCCAGCCACCCTAGACCTCTTACAGCAAAAACAATCATCCCACGACTCCTCTTGGCTGACCCTCGACCTCCCTGAAACTCCGCCTCCACTTGTTGAAGTAATAAAATTCTAGAGAGAGAAAGTGGTAGAAAAATACTAATCAAATTCTCTTTGCCTAGCACGTTTTCCAATCCCTGAAAGACCCTCTCGATGAGTGCTAGCTTCCCAAATCCAGAGCTCCGGCAACTGCACCCCCGCCAGTAAGATTTCGAAGTTCTCTCTCTCTCTCTCTCTCTCTCTCTCTCTCTAAGTTTAGTTTTCTAGTAAAACTCCGTTTAAGCTTATTTTGGGACCAATTAAGATGATTCAAAGAACGAACAGGTTGTAGGAAGGTGGGGAAGATGATTAGTATCGTTCTAGGGATCAATTAATTGAATTTGAGGGATCAATTTGATGAAACAAGATTTCGGAACAAAATGAACAAATTGGGGAAGTTACATGAAAATTGGGAGAATTTTGTGAAATTAACTTCCAATTGAGGACTAATTGGTGATTTTTGAGAAAAATTGGGGATCAATTGGTAATTCTGAAGAAATTAAGGGCCAATTGGTCATTGTGGAGAAATTAAGGACTTAACCACAATTAAGTATAAACTTGGGGTCTTAATTGTGATTAAGGCATAATTAATAACCTTCATGCCAATTGTGTTGATGTGAACGCTTGGATCATGTATGACGGGCGATTCAAGGACTTGTGTGTAGGGGCACGTAGACGGCCGATATATAGCCGGGAACAAGTTGTGATGTATAGGTTGAGTGGGTTTTGGCATCACGTCCGTATGGGCCGAAGAACACACCTTTGACTGCTTGAACTAGATTAAAATTTTTGGTAGACTTTTCCTATGAGAGTATGAATCATGCAATAAGTAGAGCTAGTATTGCTCAAGTGGGTCTAAGGCCAATGGGCCCGGACTTAGGCTCATAGATAAATAGATGATTAACAAACCTATGAAAACTCATACAATGAGTAATTTGTGTGTAATAGCTACCAAGCCATGACTAGGGTTGTCAAACTCATTGGGCTAGTGATTACCGAGCCGAAGCCGGGTGGTCGAACCCGTTGGGCTGGTAGTACCAAGCCAAAGCCTAGTCAACAAGCTCATGGGGGTCGGTAACACCAAAGATAAAAGACCTTAGCTTAAAAGACTTATTGTTTGTGCACGCATGAGATACGGAATTATCAAGGCACCTGGTTTAGGGTAGTGGTGGTTCTAAGGGCTGTTAAATGACCCAGTCAACATAAGGGAAGCTTTATCGTTCAGTATGTTGGGAAGCTCGAGGGGCTTCATGCGCATTGAGAGCGAGATCGGAGGGGGAGAGGTCTTATAAACCCCGTCCACTCGGACTAAGAAATTAGAAAAGGGAACCATAAATTTTCAAGAGAAAACCGATGATCTAAGTGAACTGGAAGTGCTAATGAATGGTGAGAATTGGAATTTGGAAAATTCCAAGTAGCCAAGAAATACCTAAACATCATGGAAAAGAACCATTAAGGGGATTGGATGTGAAAACTAGATCGGTTTAGGGTGAAACGGAGCTAAACCGGATTGAACTAGATTGAACCGTGAAGAACCGGTTCAAATATTCATTTTTCTAGGTGGCTTAAAAAAACCAAATTAGAATATTGAAGCCACCATTAGATAGAAAATAAATTTAGAAGAATTTATAAAAAAAATTTCGAAAATCGGTCAAATCGGGCCTGAAACCGGCCGATCTTCAATTTCGGGTAAGCAAACATGATCGAATCGGACCAGTCAATGGTCCAGCTAGTAAATGGACCACTACCATGTCAGTGCCCAGTCAGCAGGCACAACCAATTAGCAAACTACACCTAGTGAAGCATCCCCAGTGTGACGCTTAGTCAACACCTGAAAGTGCTGGCCAATTTGAAGGTGACATGTGTCATTGGTCAACGGTCAGAGGAGGAAAATCCACCTCAGTGACGACCGACCAATAGGGGAGCAACACATCTCCCCGGTCAATGGTCAATGTCGGAAAGCCCCCGTTAGCAAGATTGACCAATTAGGAGCTGACAAGATGCAAGGACACCATGTCAGCATCCGACAAGGATGTCAGAGAAATGGCTGACCAGTCAGAGGTTGACACGTGGTAGAGCCACGTCAGATGACCTCGGCCAATCAGAGGCTGTCATGTGGTAGTGGCATTGTGCGTCATGAGGGAAATATGAGGCATTTAAATAAGCCAATCAAAGGATGCCACGTGTCACGGTCAGTAGCCACATTGGAACGAGCAGCCAATGGGAGGTCACCAAGTGTCCAGTCAACGAGTCAAAGGTTGATTAGGCTACTTAATAGGAAGTCGCATCAACAAAGCCAACTAATTACGAAGTGCTATGTGGCAAGTCCGCATGTGCAAAGCTCAAACGCGTGACACAATGTCATCTTCTACCTCTGGTATGGACAGATAAAGTAAACCCCATCCACTAAGACCAAGAGAACCGGGATGGAAAACTGAAAGTTTTCAAGAGAGGGAGAGAGAGAGAAACTAGGAGCTTAAATGAACTAGAAGTTGTAAAATAAGGGCCAAGATAGGAATTTGGAAAATCTCTAGGAGCCAATAAATCATAAAACTCATGGAGAAGAACCGTGAAGTTCATTGAGTGTGGAAACTAGACCGGTTCGAGGTGAATCGAACTTGAACCAGATTGAACCAGAGTGAATTGGGTTGATCCATGAAGAACCGGTTCAAAGATTCTTTTTTTGTATGTGGCTTAAAAATATCAAATTGGAAAATTAAGGCCACCATTAGATAGAAAATGAATTTAGGTGAATTTAAAATTTTTTAATTTTTAGAAAACCAGTCGAATCGAACCTCAACTGGTAGATTTATGATTTTGGGTCACCAGACCCAAATAAATTAGACTGGTTAATGGTCCAACTGGTCAATGGACCGCTGCTAGGTCAGCGCCAGTCAGTAGGCTCAATCAATGCATGAAAGCGCTGACCAAATAGAGCATGACATGTGTCCCTTGTCAATGGTTAGAGGAGGAAAATTCACCTCAGCGACGACTGGCCAATAGGAGAGTGACATGTGTCTCATTCAATGGTCAATGTCTAAAAGGCCTCGTCAACAAAGACTGACCAATGAGGAACTAATATGTGGTAAATGTGCCATGTCAACATTCGACAAGGATGTCAGAGGAATGACCGGCCAATCAAAGGCCCACACGTGGCAGCACCACATCGGATGACCCTAGCCAATCAGTGGCCGACACGTGGCAGTGGCACTATGCATCAGGAGGAAAATCCAATTCATATAAAATAGTTAATCATAGGATTCCACGTGTCACGATCAGCGGTCAAGGGAATCCGGTCAGCAACCATGTGGGTGAGAGCAGCCAATGGGAGGCTACCATGTGTCGAGTCAACGAGTCAGAGGTTGACTAGGCTACTGAGTGGGACGTCGCATTAGCCAAACCAGCCAATCACTAGGTACCACATGGCACTTCCACATGTGCAAAGCTCACACGCGCAGAATAGTGTCGTCTTCAACCTTTGGCTAACAAACTATCGGCAACTGCCAAAGGAAGACCGGATCTTTCTCCTCCAGAATATTGGTTGCTGCCGACGGAATCGGGCAAGTCAGATGCTGAGAATTGAAATGATTAGATTGGCTCTCAGTAGAGAAATTCAAGTCAGATGCCAAGAACTGAAATGATAGATGGGATCATGCGCTCTCAAGTCTGAAAGAGTCTCATTCCACTAACTCTCAAGCTTAGTTATTGGCTCTCAGTTATTCCCCTTTCCTGATACTCTAGTTCGTCCTTTTGTATTTTAGTCCCCTTTTTATCGGGTTGTTGGGCCTACATGCCCCTAGCAGTACAAGTCTCGCATCAAGTTGTTTCTTCTTGGGCCTGAAGCCTGGCTTGTCTTGGCGTTTTGCGAGAATAATCAAAATCTTTTATTCATTAACCAGAAAAACCCTAGTTATGGTATATAATGGCGACCAATCCCGAGAATTTATTACCACTTTTCTAACCCCAACGGTTAGCTGACCTAGAGTTAAACATAAGCGGGTTGCGAGATTCAGCATCGAGTGTCCTAGCATGTCTCCTCCTTCTAGGCAGGCAATCGCCTCATTGGTATCTCTCGCAATGGGGGCAAGGGTTCAGGTTGGGTTCTTCGAACTCCATGGATGTTGATAAGCTAGGAGCCCTTCTAGCTTGTACTACTGGCACGATATCTACACCATACCGATTTAAGACAGCAACATCGTGGGCATGTTGCATGGGACCGGCGGTACACACACTGCTGTGTATTGGAGGGAGTCGGCAGAAAACCCTCACAAAATTAGTATAGGCCTCCCAAAAATTTCTCTCGACCTCTTCTTGGATCTGGGCCAGATTTGGTTCCTTAGGTGGGGAAGTTTCATCCTCCATCGAGTAGGGAGGGGTTCTCTCTCAAGGTGCATCCCATGGGATAGGCTCTTCCAGCACCTCCAACCTTTGCTCCATGGCATGTATCCATGGGATATACTCTTTAAGGGTATTTCTGTTCATATTTTTTACAAGGGTTGTCAAGAATCATGAAGTAGGATGGGTGGGGAAACCTATTAGAAAGGTTATGCTCTCATGCCACACAAGTTGTCACGCCCTGACCCGGTTTGGTTGAGGTTTCGTGATCAACCCACCACCCTTCTGTTCATCATCTAGGTATCTCTACCCTAATGATACAGGGAAGGTAAATGCGTGCCTACGTTCAAACCCTTACTATAAGTGGGGGTAGGTAACATACCTTGAGGGCCTGAGCTTGTCCAGGAACTATTCGTCCTTGTTCTGGACCGAAAAGGGGTGAGAGGAAGGGAATGAGTATGTAGATACATATACTTAGTGAGGGAAACTACTATCATGAGTAATTTATTATTTCTCCCATTAGTTATTCATTTGTCATTTTTCACACTATCAACTGCCCTCCTATTATAGGAGGGATCACATATTCACAGAATGGTCCCCGACCATTCCACTTGTGGACCAAAGCGCCTTTATCGTCCACCCTAATAGAGGTTAACTGCATCTACCCTGAGTTTGAGTGCACATAAGTATTTCGACCCCCAAACCCTGATCACTTCACGATGTTTGCTTTGTTGGACAAGACCTCCTCTCCCCTACTACCTCGGACTTAGTGCATAGGAAGCTCCCCGAGCTTCTCAACCTACTGGACGCCATACCACCCTTATTCACCCTGGTCATCCCGCAGTCCTTGGGATCCATCACTACCTCATGTCAAGTGTCCTAATGGCCCAAATCTCACATTGCATGCACAATCAAGAGTCATTTTAAGTTCCATTATCTTTGGCCTTCAAGTGCAACAATCTGTTGACTTGGCTTCGGCCCATGCGTACTAGCCCAACAGGTTCAACGACCTGCTTCGGCTGAGGAGCAGTTTGGCCCAACAAGCCCAACACCCCATACTTCGCTCAGTAGTTATCACACATAATTTCCTATTAATTGAATCTTTTAACATCACTCATCACATACTAGTTCTAGATGGGTCCATACTCATGTCCATCAGTCTTGGGCCCACTTGCATACCGAGCATAAGCCCTAGATTTAGCTCCCAAATATTTTAGGTAGAGTCATTCAGTCAAGGGAGGTTAATTCCAAGAAAATCATTTTCAGAATAGAACTGTCATTCTAACCGAAATGGACGTTATAGCATTCTCACTCATCCGATAATTTTAACGGGGTCGTCTAGGCGGGGTCTAGCTTCGTGGGGTGCTTTCGGAAACCAACGCTCGAGCAGTCTGCTCCTACATGGCACAAACATTCATATTAGGGCACATCAACCGAGATGTCGCATATTTTCTAGTATTTGCACATATGGCCCCGTATTTTGCCTTAATTGCATTTAGGTCCTTCATTGTCCCTTAGTCTCAATTAAGCCCCTGGGATTTCCAATCATCCTTCTTGGTCCTAATCTCTTTTAAATTCCCATTGGCCCTTAATTTTCCAAAATTTCCATTTAGTCCGTAAATTTCCAAAATTTGAAATTTGGTTCTCAACTTTTCAAAATTTCCAATTTACCCCATATCTTGCCCAATTGACCCTCAATTGGGAGTGAATTTCATGAAAACACCCTAAATTTCGTCAAATTGCCATTCCACCCTCCAATTTTTGAAAATTGAACAAAACCCCCAAAAAAATCCCCAAATTTGCCTTCTTCTTCATCCCCAAGTTGAACATATGAACATTCCAATCTTACCTCGTACAATTAATAGCATGTAAGTCCTTGATTTCTTTGTTTCTTGTTATAATTCGCATCTTCCAGCTCCTCCTGATCATCCTACACTTCAAATTTCCCATTTTGGTTGAGTTTTAAGCCTCGTTGGAGCTTCATTGGAAAATTTAAACTAGAGAGAGAAAGCTTGCTTAGCTTACCGATGGAGGGGTGGTGGTCGGAGCTTGAGGTGGAGGCAGTGAGTGCTCATCGAGGAGAACCTACCAAGATTCAATCACGCTGCAATTCGTTGCTACACTGCGATGACTTTAAGAGAGAAGTTTTGGAGGTGTGGTTCTAAAACATAGAAATTTCAACGAGTAGTGGTGAAATTGAGGTTCCCGGGGGTCTATGAGGGGCTGTGGAGGGCCTTAGACGGTCAAAGGTGGCCAATGCTAGCGATGGAAGGGCTAAGGGAGCTAGGCTTGGGTCAATCAGGAGCTCGCTGTTTCAAGCTCCAGAGTAGCTTCACTATGCTATCACTCAATACTTCTCCGATCGTCCTCTGGTCGCTTTGAGAGTGTCTCGAGCGAGAGCACTCTTCCCTAGTTCCAATGCCACCCTTCAG
The DNA here is from genome assembly GCA_030064425.1 of Trapa bicornis. Classification (NCBI taxonomy): domain Eukaryota; kingdom Viridiplantae; phylum Streptophyta; class Magnoliopsida; order Myrtales; family Lythraceae; genus Trapa; species Trapa bicornis. The sequence goes on along the minus strand of CM057753.1, from coordinate 10,286,459 downwards.
AGCTTATTTGGTTGTGAAATTGCTCGCTATCGGAGCACTATTCATTCAATGCAAAAAATGAACAGCGCTGGCGAAGGAAAATCATCTCCATTCATGATGTTACAGGGCAAGGATAAGCTTGACCAAGATGTGCAACAGTTGGCAGAGAGTCCCTGAGCTCCCTATATAAAGAGCTCATCTCTATTCATGCTTGTCACACCTGAAATCTCCATTCTCTCTCAAGTGCTCCATTTTTCAATGAAGCTCAAACCAGAGCTTCGGTGTGGGTAGTTTTCTTAGCCTTAGAAGGCAAGGTCGGGTTCTTTAGACTACAGGGGAAGTCAACTACCTTATAGCAACCTCCGTTCGATTCAAGGACTGTCAGAGAAGTGTCGGCATAATCAAATAATGAAGCAGCTTCGAAGGACCGAATCTGCCCTATTTCGGCCAAGATGAAATCAGTCAAATTCAGCCCTTCTCCAGCCAAGCCAAGCCTTCTCGACACTCCCACGGCCCTCACATGACCGTAATAAAGCTAAAATTGAAGCAATTAACCTCGATTGAATGGCCAATTTGAAGAAATAAAATTCAATTAGTTTGAAGGGGAGAAATTGGGGGAAACTTTTGGGGAAAATTGGGGATTTCATAAAATTGAGAGACCTCTTTGCAATTTCCCAAAATTGAGGGCCAATTGGCCGTGAAAAAGATGCTGGAGGAACAATGGGTCAATTTTTGGAACATTTGGGGCCAAATTTCCATTTTTGGAAAGTTGGGGCAAAATGGTAATTTTTGAAAAGTTTGGGACCAAATTAGAAATTTGAAAAACTTGAGCCCCTTATCCAATTTTGAGTATAATGAGGACTCAAAGGGATTTTTGGAAACTTTGGGACTCAAATTGGACAATAGTTGGCATTAGGGACCTAAAGTTAAGAGAAATGAACTTTAGTGACATAAATGCAATTAACTAATAATTTTAAGTCTAGTAGCTCATATGTGAGAAATGAAGGTTGTTATGCCAAACTTTAATAAATAAGGGTACCCAAATCGAGTAGGAACACGAGAGACCAGAATGCCAGCAAGGCTAAAATAAGGTAGAGTCAAAAAACCAGCTGGAGAAGAATACGCCACAGTTATCGGGTGAGTGGGCTTATTTACATCATACCCGATTGGGATGATGAGCATTTTAGAAACCAAAAAAAACTTGTAAGTGGAATTTTGACATCATACCTGATTGGGGAGATGGGCGAACGAAGCTAGGACCTACTTACCGGTTGTAAGTAGAGAAAATCATACCCGGTTGGTATGATGGACTTCCTTGAAGGAAGGAGAAACTCGCTTGTCGGTTGTAAGCAGAGGTATCACCCGGTTGGTGAGATGAAGTGAAAATTATATTTTGTCAGAAGTGTTATCCCCTAAATGTGTGTCAATGCTTAAACTTTTTGGGAGACCTTCTTGATGGGAGCTAGAATAACTCAGATAGGCCAGAGGCCTCATTTTTTTAACTTGTGGGTCTAAATGCCCAATTTTGGAAAATCACATGCAGTGGGCTCAAGGCCAGTGGGCACGAGTAGGAGCTTGTAAGCAAACTTGAATTAAGAAAGCCATGAAAACTCTAATGAAGCTGATATGTGATCTTGTCATGGTACCAAGTCAAGATCGACAGTACTCAATGGATTGGTGGTAGTGCGTCAAGGCCAAGTTAACGGACCTGCCTAGACAAACAGCTGTAGGTCGGGGCCATTGGACCAGTGGCACCAAAGATAAATAGCTATGTGAAAACTATTGTTTTGTGCATGCACTTAAGGTACAAGACCATCAAGACACCCAAGAGGGGTAGTAATGCATCCTAAGGGCTACTACACGACGTTGTGGAGATAAGGGCAGTTTGTCATGCCAGCAATCGGAAAGCTCGGAGTAACTTCTTGCGCAGGAGATCGGGGTAGGGTCAAGATGATGTCTCTGTCCTCATACAGACACGGAGTTGCATTCAGGTTTGAGGGTTGAATATCGCAAACATCCACTCAGACCTAGGGTAGAAGTGGACAGACTTCCTTGGTGGCTAGTAAAGACCCTCCGAGCCACAAGTGGGTGCAGTGGACGGACTACACCTACGAATGTGTGTTCCCTTCCTAATGAAGGGCGTGTGTTGTTTGTTAAACACACCTAATGTGGAAATGAGGAAAAAGGTTTTGAAAATCAGAACATGAGAAAAACTTTCATTGAAAGAAAACAACAACCCTAGCATAGATTAGTTAAAACTATTTATATTAAAAATTTATTTCCAACCCCCCCCCCCCCCCCACACACTCATTGAGTTGTAGAACTCGCCCCATCTTTTATATTTTTACAGGAGTAGGGGAGAACATGACTAAGGAAAACGCCAGGATCTAACCTCTGTCAAGTATACTTAAAAGTTCTTTTAAGCTTACATTTTCTTGATTTATGCTATTTTAAGGAACAAGGTTTAAATTATGTCTGGCTGCTCTTGATTAAAGGGGGACACCCCTCTTAAATTAAGGAAGCGGCGGGTTGATCACAGGGATCCGACCAAACTAGGTCAGGGTGTGACAAGGGAGCTTGGCAACTGTTCAAGCTACCGGCCGGCGTGAGACCCGGCCTCCGACTCAACCACCAGTGACCTGATCAGAGAGATTTTTTAGTCACTAGAAACTCCAACTTTTCCAGCCTCTCTCTCTTCTCTATCAGCGAATTGAGGTCGAAGATGATGACATGGTGGGCGTGCCACGTGGTGCATGGTGATTGGCCAATTTTTCTAACGTGGAGGTCCAACTCACCCTGCATCAGTCGTTGACCAGTTGAATAGACACGTGGCAGCCTCTCATTGGCTGCTTGTGTTTGCGTGGCAGGCTGACGAGTCATCTGCTAACATTGACTGGACATGTGGCAGCCTCTCATTGGCTGCACGTGTCTACGTGGCTGCTGATTGTGCACCGTTGACCATTGGCTGGTCTGGTCTATTAACCGACTAGACCATTGACTAGTCTGGTTCATTGATTGGTCAAACTGTTGACCAGTTTGGTCCAACCAGGTTCGCTGTCCCAAATTCGAAAATCGCGCAGTTCAAACCCGATTTGACTGGTTTTTTTAAATTAAAAATTTTGTAAATTTATCTAAATTCATTTTTTATCTAATGGTGTCCTAAATTTACCAAATTGACATTTTTAAGTCACCTAGAAAAATGAATTATTGAACTGGTTCGCTATGGTTCATCCTTGTTCAATCTAGTTCGGGTCAGGTTCACCCCGAACCGGTCCGCTTCTCTCATCAAATTCACTTCCCGATTCTTCCTCACAATTTTTGTGATTTTTTTATCATTTGGGATTTTCCAATTTCCCTTGTTAACCATTTTTTACTATTTTCTATTGATTAAATTGGCCAGATTTTCAAAAATCGTATCGGTTCTCCTCCCGATTTCCTTGGTCCAAGGGGACGGGTTCCACAAAGAGGGTCATCGAGCTCCCTATATAAAGTGCTCCCCTCTATTCATCCTCTACACACCTCAATTCCCTCATCTCTCTCAAGTACTCTATTCTTAGGTGAAGCTCGCACCAAAGCTCTTATGTCGGCACTTCCAATAGCCATAGAAGCAGAATTTGGGTCCTATAGACTCAGGAGAAGTCAGCTATCTAATGCCTACCTCTAACCGACCTCAGGATCGCCTAAGAAGCGCCAGCGAGCTCAAACACTAAAGTAGCTCTAGTGGACCGAAGCTACTCTATTTTGGCAGATCAGAATTCGACAAATTATGACCTACTACGGCCAAATTGAGTCCTCCTATAGCTCCCTCAGCCACCACATGACCTCCCTGAAGGTGAGGTAAGCCAATTCAGCCCTCGTCTGTCATTACAGTTCAGTTCTAGAGAGAGAAAGTGACATAGTTCTTTGATCGAATTCTCACTAATCCTTACATCAATTGCTTCGATTCTTGATAGTAGCAACACCCTAAGGACAAGAGTTGACTTCCTCAATTAAGAACTCGGATCGTTGTCCCTCCAATAGAAAGCTTTCGAAGCTTTCTCTCTCTACGTCCAGTTTTTCGGCAAAGCTCTATTTGAGCTTGTTTCAGACCCAAATCCTACAATTCAAACTCCAATTGAATTGTGTGGGAGTGTAGAAATGGATTCATATCATCAGTTTGATGAAATAACCCCAACTGAATGGTTAATTTGAATAAATCAAATTCGATAAGTAGAGTGGGTAGAAATTGGGGGAAATTGGGGATTTCAAAAAATTGAGGGACCTCCATGTAATTTCTCAAAATTGAAGGTCAATTAGCAATAAGAAAGATGTTTGAGGACAAATTGGTCAATTTTTGAAAGATTTGGGGCTATATGGCTATTTTTGAAAAGTAGGGGCAAAATAGTAATTTTAGAAAAATTGGGGACCAAATTGGGGATTTGGAAAACTTGAGCCCCTTACACAATTTTAAAAAAATTAAGGACCAAAGGAGGGTATTGGGAGTCCTTGGGACTTGATTTGGGAAAAATTTAATACTAGGGTTCTAAAGTCAAGAAGTATGAACTTTAGGGATCTAAAGTCAAGAAGTATGAACTTTAGGGATCTAAGTGCAATAAACTGAAAATTTGGGCATAGTAGCCAATACTGAAAAGCTATAAAGCTTTTACACCAACCCTAATGTATAAGAGTGGTCAAACCATGTAGGAACTCTTGAAACTGGAGCGCTGACAAGGGAGATAGACTCAGACATGGAGAACTAGCTAGGGACAAACGCATTAGAGTTCCCGGGTGAGTGGGACTTTTATACATCATAACGATTGGGATGATGAGCTTACTTTTATGAATTGAAAACCTACTTATCGAATTGTAAGTAGGATTAAATAAAACATCATACCCAGTTGGTATGGTGAGCTTCTTAAAGGAAAAGCCGCATATTAGTCGTAAGAGGACCTATCATCACACCTGGTTGGTGTGATGAGTTAAAAAGAAAGATTTTGTCGGAAGTGCTCTCTCCTGACTATGTTCCACTACTTAAACTATTTGAGAAACCTTCTTAACGAGAGCTAGAATAGGTCTAATAGGCCAGGGGCCTCAGCTTTGAACTCATAGGGCTCAAGGCCTAGTTTTGAAAAAAACACGTGTAGTGGGCCCAAGGCCAGTGGACACAGGCTGAAGCTCGTAAACAAACATGAATAGGAAGAGCCATGAAAACTTCTATTTAAAATGGAATCAATTGTGTGATTCACCACGGTACCAATTTAGGACTGACAATGCTCGATGGGTTGGTGGTGGTACATCAGGGACAAGTCGACGAACCGGCCTAGACAAATAGCTATAGGCCAAGTTGAGTGTCGAGATCATTGGACCGTCTGCACCAAAGAAAATGGCTAAATGATGAAAAATTATTGTTTGTGCATGCACTCATGGATTCATGACCATCAAGATGCCCTAGGGGGTAGTGATAGGTTCCAAGGGCTACTGGACGACATGGTGGAGATAAGGGCAGTTTGTCGTGCCAGTTAGTCATGAAGCTTTGGTAGCTTCTTGCACATGACACCGAGGTAGTATTAGGATGAGGTCTCCATCCTCATACGGACACGAAGTGGATTTCGTGTCTGAGGGTCAGACATCTGGGACGTCCACTCAGACTCAGGGTAAAAGTCTGGGACTTCTATCAGGGTGGATAGCAAAGTCGCGCTAATCCCCAAGTGGGTGCAGTCTGGGACTGCCCCATGAACGTTTGTACCCTTCATGATGAAGGGCATGTGTTTGTTTGCAAAACGCCTCCCAACGCAAGGGGGTAAGTTAATAGAGCTAGACACACCAGGGATTCAAGAAAGATTATAAAAAGGGTTTTTAATAAACTAAGTGTCGTTTAACTCCATCCCAACACCTGCTCAATGAGTTGTAGAAACGCACCCACTCCTTTTATTCCTTTTTCGGGAAAAAGGAGATCAACTAGAGAGCTTGAGAAGATGAATCCTAAGTCAAATATGCTTAAAATTCTTTTAATCTTACTTTAGTTTGAATAATGCTATTATAGTGAATAAGATTTGAAAATACACCTGGCTCCTATTGTCTAAAAGAAGGGAAAACCCCTCTTAAACCAAGGGAGTGGCGGGTTGCTCATGGGGATCTGACCGAATCGGGTTGGGGCGTGACAACTTGAGTGGTATCAGAGCTGTGTTCCCTTGAAAGCATTATCAAGACTATGACCTGACACTAATAAGGATTAAATTACACTGTAGGAAGAAGAGTCCCTAGGAAATTCGTCGTATGAACCAATCTCGCTCATGGACCCTTGAAAAAGGATCCTACCTCAGGCAAGATAAATGTCCAAAAACTTACTGAATTTGAAAATGGGCACCAAATGACATGGTTGAGTACTATAGGAAACTTCTTGGGGAGATATTGAAACCAGCCAACATACCATATCCCTCCCCGAGGCAGGAAGAACCCATACCTCCTCCAAGGGACCCGACACCACCTCCCGCACCATGACAGCCGGAAAGGGCCCCAACTCGAAGGGAGGGGAACAACTATTGGGATTCTCACACAACCTTCATGAAGGTTTTCCAAGAGCCCCCACCAGCTCAATACAGCTTAGACCCCCCCTACCCCCTCCCCCCCCCCCCCCCCACCAAATGGATAAAGTGAGCCTACGAATGTGAAACTGAGATGCTGGGAAGGTACGGGCTCAAGGTATTCCATATGGTCCATCCTAGTAGGGAGCTCCGTCAAGAATATGGATGGACATCTACCAGCCCTTCGGAGCCCTCGGATCACGAATGCCAACACAATTCGGAGACTAACTCTTGGCCTATGACCATGAGGAATTAGAAGGAAAAGTAGTGAGAATTATCTGTAATAAGCCAAGTACGACAAGAATTATTTCCAAAATGAATATAGATTAATAAAGTTTTTTTATATATGCTAGTCTCCCCATTAACAATGAGTTGCCACAAAACAACAAAGGGATGGGAATATACCTAAGTATATCGATAAGGACCAAGGTAGAGCATAGAGGAACCACGTGAGGAGAAAAATTGTTGTAAAAAAAACCTTCATGGAAGGGTTGAAAGAACTCAAAAAGGAGCTAGTACTACAATGGATTAACTTAAACTCGAATAGTCTCAAATGAGAGCAAGGAACTTCAAGCCCAAAGGGACAAAGGTGACAAGTCGAGTTGAAGACTAGGAAACCTCAAGCAGGAATTCTAGGAAAGAACAAGGAGCCTACAAAGAAAGGGAATCGTAGGAAGGGACATGATCTAACAAAGAGGCGAAGGACCCAACTGAATGGGAAAAGAAAAGGATATGCTCATAGATGAAAAAGGGGTCGAGTGCAAGGGAAGCACTTTCTTCTGCAGGTCCAAAGAATGAGACAAACTCGAGGGAAGGGAAAAGGGAAGGTAGCATCAAATGATGTAGTGACATGTAGGAGTGGAAGGACTAGTATAAGAAAGGAATCTAATGACCAACAGGGATTAAGCAAACCTTCATACAAGAGTCAAGAAATTCTGAAACAAAGAGGAACTGAACTTTCCCTTAAGAAGGACAACTTGAAGGAAGGACAACAAAGGATAAGATACATAAGACATACCCACAGGATTTTCCCAAGAAGAAGTAAACATGGGAAACAACATCAAGAGGTTATAAGGTCGGAATCTGTAGGAGCAAAGAAGGGGAGAAAAAGTATTGAGGGAAGGAAGCTCGGAAGGATGTGTACAACTCAAGGGAATCATGATTGGACGGTTGGACATAGTATGGAGCACACAAAAAGAACCCGACACTTAAGAGTCCCTCGAATGAGGAAAGAAGGACTGAGAAGTAGTTATTACTGTACCCTAAAAAGGGCGACAGGATGGGCATCAAGGACAAGTGAATTCGAGAGACGATTGTCTCAAAACAATGGAACGAGTAGAATAGTAGGGACAAGATGTTAACAAACTAACCTTCGTGAGAATTATGGATGTAAACCTGACTAAGAGGGGATAGATAGAAAGGCCAAACGTTGGGGAAGAAGAATGAAGAATATCCTTAATGAATCAATGGCCGAAAAATGAATTGGCGACCACACTCAGGCCATGAGAAGAATTAAATAAGCCTCACATAAGGAGGTCAAGAAGCCTTGAAGCAAACAGTACCTGAACTCTTCCTAAGGAAGCGGACTTGTGTGGGATGCAAGTAAGATAAATAAAAAGGGTACAAAGATGTACCGCAAGATTTTCAAGGAAGGGTCAACAAGGAGGACAACGGCAAAGGACGACATAAAGTTACACTAAGGTCGGATACTCGTAAAGGCAAAGAAAGGAAGGATCCTAGAAAAGGAAGGAGTCCTGGAGAAGTGCATGCCCCAACAAAGAGACAATGGACCCGACGGAACTGGGGACAGCAAATAAACCGCACCTAAAAAATGGGTAGAAGTGAAAAAAGCCTAATGACCGTAAATCCCTCGCATAGGGGATAAGGGACAAAAAGGGGAATAGGAAGACAATGAAGGATTAAAAGCCGACAACCATACCGATAATAGAAGGGTGTAAGAAAAGGTGGGAGGAATAGCCTTTAATGAACGTTAGAGAGGTTGAACGTGAAACTCCCAGAGCGAAAGTCCCTATGTAGAAGGGTAAAGGTAGGATGTAACGCCCCAACCTGATTTCATTGGATCCCCATGCACAACCCACCACTCTCACTGTTTATCAAGAGTTTCCCCTTTTTTAAACCACGAGGAGTAAGACGTCCTTTAAACTGTATCTTTCTTAGAATAGCATTAAACAAAACTGAATATATTAAATTTTACATACCTGTCTTAAGGGTTCGGCTACAAAAAGGTCTTTAGGGTAGGTTTCCCTTGGTTACCTAAAAAGGGGTAAAGGGAGGGATGAGTTCTACAACTCAGTGAATGGGTGTTGGGAGTGAGTTTTCAATAACAAAATAGTTTTAATAAAAGTGTGCCAAAATCATTAGTTCCTTTAAGAATGATCTTTCCTCAAAATCCGGTTTTCAAAACTTTTGTCCTCATTTCCACATTGGCTATATTTAATAGTCAACATACACCCTTCATTAGGAAGGGAACACACATTCACAGGTGTAGCCCGTCCACTGCACCCACTTATGGCTCGGAGCATCTTTATCGGCCACCAAGAGAGAAGCTCGTCCACTTTTATCCTAAGTCTGAGTGGAAGTTCACGACATCTGACCCTCAAACCCAAAATCAACTTCATGTCTATATAAGGATAGAGAGCTCATCCCGACCCCACCTCGGTCTCATGCGCAAGAAGCTACATCGAGCTTCCTGACTGCTGGCATGACAAACTGCCCTTATCTCCACCATGTCGTCTAGTAGCCCTTAGGATGCATAACTACCCATCTTGGGCATCTTGATGGTCATGTACCTCAAGTGCATGCACAAACAAAGTTTTAACATTGACATTTATCATTGGTGTCACTGGTCCAACGACCCCGACCCTCAACTCGACCTGCAGTTGTTTGTTTAGGTCGGTCCATCGACCTAGCATTAACGCACTACTGCCAGTCCATCGAGTAATAGTCTGTCCTGTCTTGGTACCATGGCTAAATCACACATTCATTTCATTAGAAATTTCAAGGGTTTTTATATCTCATGTTTGTTTATGAGCTCCTGCTCGTGCCCACTGGCCTTGGGCCTACTGCACGTGATTTTCCAAACTGGCATCTAGCCCCACAAGTTAAAAAAAATGAGGCCTCTAGCTTATATGAGTTGTTATAGCTCCCATCAAGAAGGCCTCCCAAAGAGTTTAAGCATTGGCACACACTCAGAGGAGAACACTTCTGATAAAACACATTTTCACTTCATCACACCAACCGGGTGTGATGATATCTCCGCTTACAACCGGCAAGCGGGTTTCTCCTTCCTTCAAGGAAGTCCATCATACCAACCGTGTATGATTTCCTCTACTTACAATTGGTAAATAGGCTTTAACTTCGTTTGCCCATCACCCAAATCGGGTATGATGTCAAAATTCCACTTACAAGTGGTTTTTCTTTTCTAAAGTGCTCATCATCCCAACCGGGTATGATGTGAATAAGCCCACTCACCTGCTAACTGTGTCATGTTCGTCCTCAGTTGGTTTTCCAAGTCGACGCGAGCTTACTCTTGCTGGCATTCCAGTCACACTTGTTCCTACATGATTTGGGTTTCCTTTTCACTTAAGGTTTGGCATAAATGCCTAAGCTTACAAATTATCAATATATTGCATTTAGGTCCCTAAAGTTTATTTTTCTTAACTTTAGGTCCCTAATGCTAACTTTTGTCCAATTTGTATCCCAAAGTTTCCAAAATTCCCTTTGAGTCCTCATTTTACTCAAAATTGTATAAGGGATGCAATTTTACCAAATTTCCAATTTGGTCCCCAACTTTTCAAAAATTACCATTTTGCCCCTACTCTCCAAAAATGGCAATTTGGCCCAAATTATTCCAAAAATTGACCAATTGGTCCTCCAACATCTTTTTCATAGCCAATTGACCTTCAATTTTAGGAAATTGCAAAGTGGTCCCTCAATTTTGTGAAATCCCCAATTTTCCCCAAATTTTTCCCTTAATTTCCCCATTTCAAACAAGCCGAATTTGATTTCTTCAAATTAACCATTCAATCAGAGTTAATTGCTTCAATTAGAGGTGTAAATTATTTCTTACACTTCCATATGATTCAAAGGTCAATTGAGCCTTCTAGGATCAAGAATTCCTACAATTGACCTCGAATTGAGGGAGAATTTTTTCAGTGAAATTTTGTAGTTTCTCTCTCTAACTTCGACCTGCAACGACTAAGGAAGGCCGAATTAGCTTACCTTTCATCTCAGTTGAGATCCTATAAGGGTTTTGAGGATGTTGGGAGGGCTTTGTTTGGCCGAAGGATGGCTAAATTTGGTTAATTTCAGCTCGGCCGAAACAGGGCAACTTTAGTCCTTCAGACTTGTTTCACTATTTGATTCTTCCAGCGCTTCTCCAGCAGTCCTCGGATCGAACGGAGGTTGCTATCTAATAGCTACAATTTGGGAGACCTTCTCGATGGGAGCTCGAATAGCTCTGATAGGTCGGGGGCCTTGGTTTTGGAACTTGGGGGCTAAATGCTCGATTTTGAAAAATCTTGTACAGTGGGCCCAAGGCCAGTTGGCACGAGGAGGAGCTCGTAAACGAACATGATATATATGCCATAAAACTTAATAAGTGAATTATTTGGCCATGGTACCAAGATAGGACCGACATGCTCAGTCAACTAGCAGTAGTGCGACATGACAGGTTGACTGACTAGTCAAGACAAACAACTGCGGGTTGAGTTGAGAGTCGGGGCCGTTGGACTAGTGGCACCACAGATTACATGGCAATATGAGAAAACATTGTTTGTGCATGCACTGTGAGTACGGGATCATCAAGACGCCCATGAGGGGTAGTGATGCGTCCTAAGGGCACTGGACGACTAGGTGGCTATAAGGGCAGTTCGTCGTTCTAGGTGTCTGTGCAAAATTTGGAGTAGCACCAAGCGCATGAGACAGGGGTGGGGACAAGATGAGGTCTTTGTCCTCATATAGACACGAAGAAGCAATTTTGGGATTGTGGGTCGGATGTCGCGAACATCCACTCATTCTTAGGGTAGAAGTGGTCGTACTTCTATCCGGGTGGCAGGAAAAGTCGCTCCGAAGCTACTAGCGGGTTCAGTAGTGATACTGACTTGCGAATGTGTGTAATCTTCATGATAAAGGATGTGTGTTGGGTGATGACACACTGGTAACTATGAAATAATGGAAAAACCTGAGAGAATTTTTAAATGAAGAGATTTTTGAAAAGAAAGGAGTCTGACACACTCCATATAAATGTTTTCTTGAAAGTCAAAAAGGTTTGAAACCCATTAACTGAGTAGTCGTACTCACCCCCTCCCTTATATCCCTTTCAGGAAATCCCGAAAAGCCTACCCATAAAGACCATCAACTAAGATGCCTGTAAGACAAGTATGTAAAGTTTAAAATTTTATGTAGTTGTGATTATGCTATTCTAGGAAAAGGTGCAGGTTAAAAGATGCCTTACTCTTTATGATTTATAATAAGGGGAAACCCTTTGATAAACTGGGAGAGTGTCGAGTTGATCACGGGGATCCGACCAAACCAGGTTAGGGCATGACATGACCGAACTTTTATCTTGGTGGTCGGTAAAGACATTCTGATCCACAAGTGGATGCAGTGGATGGGCTGCACCTGCGAATGTGTGTACCCTTCCTAATGAAGGGCATTTGTTTGATTGCTAAATGCCTCCCGAGGCAAGGGGATGGGCTAAAAGAGCTCAACACACCTAATGGTAATGGAAAAGGTTCTGAAAAATGGAATTTAAGGAAAATCCTTCTTAAAGGAAATGATTAATCATGGCACGATTTGAATAAAGCTATTTTCTTGAAAACTCACTCCCAACACTCGCTCAATGAGTTGTAGAACTCACCCACTCCTTTTAAATCCTTTTAGGTAACTAGGAAACACCATTCTTAAAGACCTTCCTAAATTGGAATAGTAAGAAGACAGGTATGTCAAATTGAAAATACTCAATTTTTTATGATGCTATTCCAGGAAATATAGGTAAAAGGATGCCTTACTACTCACGGTTTTGAAAAGGGTAAAACCCTTAATGGACCAAAGGGAGTGGCGGGTTGCTCACAGGGATCCGACCAAACTGGGTTGGGGTGTGACATAACTCCTTGGGGTTATAGGCTTGGAGTTAGTCTCCAAATTGTTTCGGGATTCATGATCTGAGGGCTTTGAAGAGCTAGTAGATGTCCATCCATACTCTTGGTGTACCTCCCTGCTGGGACAGACTCTATGGAATACCTCAATTCTGTACCTTCCCAATATCTCATTTTCGCATTTGTAGGCCTACTTTATCCATTGGGTGGGGTCTAAGTTGCACTAAGCCAGTGGGGGTGCTTGGAAAACCTTCATGAAGGTTGCGTGAGCATTCCAATAGTTGTTCTAGGGCCTCCCTTCGAGTTGGGGTCCTTTACGATGGTCGTGGTGCTAGAGGTGGTTTCAGGTTCCTTGGAGGAGGTATGGGTTCTTCATGCCTTGGGGAGGGATATGTTATGTTGGTCGGCTTCAATATCTCCCCAAGAAGCTTTCTATAGTCCTCAACTATGTCCTTTGGCACCCTCTTTTCGAATTCAGCAAGTTTTTGGACATCTATCTTGCTGAAGGTAGTAGCCTTTTTCAAGGGTACGTGAGTGGGGTTGGTTCGCACAATGAACTTCCTAGGGACTCCTCTTCCTACAGGATAATTTAATCCTTATTAGTGTCAAGTCATAGTCTTGAAAATGCTTTCAAGGGAACACAGCTCTAATACCACTCAAGTTGTCATGCCCCGACCCGGTTTGGTCAAATCCTCGTGAGCAACCTGTCGCTCCCTTGGTTCAAGAGAGTTTCCCATTCTTTTAGTCAAGAGAAGCCAAGCGAAATTTCAAATCTTGTTCCTTGGAATAGCATCAATCAAACTAAGGCATGTTTAAAAGAATTTTAAGCATACCTGATGGATGATACATCTTTCCGAGTCTCTTAATTCATCTCCTTACTCCTTAAAAGGGATAAAGTGAGGGAGTGAGTTTCTACAACTCAGTGAGCAGGTGTTGGAAGTGGGTTTTCGAACGCTTAGGTTATCAAAACCATGCCAAGGTTTAACATTTATTTTTCAAGGATTTTCTCAAATTTTGGGACTTTTCATATATTCTTATTAGGTGTGTTTAGCTCTCTTAGCATATCCCCTTACCTCGGGGGGCATTTAGCAAACAAACACATGCCCTTCATCAAGAATGGTACAAACATTCGTAGGGCAATCCCAGACTGCACCCACTTGGGGATCAGCACGACTTTGATGTCCACCCTAATAGAAGTCCCTAACTTCTATCCTAAGTTTGAGTGGGCGTCCCAAACATTAGACCCTCATACCTAAATTCCACTTACTGTTCGTATGAGGACATAGACCTCATCCTGAGCCCACCCCGGTCTCATACACAGGAAGCTCCTAGAGCTTCATGACTAACTTGCACGACAAACTGCCATTATCTCCACCATGTCGTCCAGTAGTCCTTGGAACCCATCACTACCCCCTAGGGCATCTTGATGGTCCTGTATCCATGAGTGCATGCACAAACAAGAAATTTTCACGATAAAGCCATTCTCTTTGGTGCCAATGGTCCAACGGCCCCGACACTTAACCCAACATGCAGCTGTTTGTCTAGGTCGGTCTATCAACCTAGCCCTAATGCACTGTCGCTAGTCCATTGAGCATTTTCCATCCTGACTCGATACCTTGGTGAATCACACAATCATTTTCCATTTTAAATAGGAGTTTTCATAGCTCTTCCTAATCATGTTTGTTTATGAGCTCCAGCCCGTGCCCACTAGCCTTGGGACCAGTGCACGTGTTTTTCCAAAAATTGGACCTTGAGCCTTATGAGTTCAAAAGTTGAGGCCTCTGACCTGTTAGAGATGTTCTAACTCCCATCAAGAAGGTCTCCCAAATGGTTTAAGAAATTATCACACAGTCAAGGGAGAACACTTCTCAAAAAATCTCTTTTAATTTATCACACCAACTGGGTGTGATGATGGATCTGCTTATAACTAGTATGCGAGTTATTCTTTTCCTTAAGTAAGCTCATCATACCAACTGATTATGATGTTTATTTAATCATACTCACAACCAGTAAGTAGGTTTTTAGCTTTTAAAAAGTGTTCATCATCCCAACCGAGTATGAAGTATAAAATTCCCACTCACTCGACGACTCTGACGCGTACATCCCTAGCTAGTTCTCCAAGTCCAATTCTGGCTCCCTCATTAGTGTTCTAGTCTCAAGAGTCCCTACAGGGTTTGACCATTCTTATACGTTAGGGTTTGATGTAAAATCTTCTTATATTTTTAGTATTGGTTGCTAGGCCCAACCTTTCTAGTTTAATTCACTTAGCTCCCTAAAGTTCATACTTTTTTACTTTAGCTCCCTTTTGTTAAATTTCCCCCAAATTAAGTCCCAAGTACATCCAATATCCCCCTTGGGTCCTTAATTTACTAAAAATTGTGTAAGGGGCTCAATTTTTCCAAATTCCCAATTTGGTCGCCAATATTTCAAAAATTACAGTTTTTCCCCTACTTACAAAAAACAGCCATTTAGCCCCAAATATTTCAAAAATTAACCAATTGGTCCTCTAACATCTTTCACATGGCCAAATGACCTTCAATTTCAAGAAATTGCATAGAGGTCCCTCAATTTTTTGAAATTCCCAAATTCCCCCAAATTTCTACTCCCTTTACTGGCCAAATATGATTTCTTCAAATTGGTCGTTCGATTAGGGTTAATTCTTCAAATTGACGATATGAATCAGTATCAACACCTCCATACAATTTAATTGCACTTTGAATTGTAGGATTTGGGTCTGAAACGAGGTCAAATGGAGCTTCGTCGAAAAATTGGACGTAGAGAGAGAAAGCTTCAAAAGCTTACTGTTAGATGCGCAACAACACGAGTTTGATCGGGGTAGATAGCTCTTTTCCTCAAGGTCCTCCTAGGATCAAGAATTGGGGCAATTGCTATCAGGATTAGTGGACTTCAATCGAATAATTCCTTCACTTTCTCTCTAGAACTGAATTGTAACAACGAAGGAGGGCCGAATTGACTTACCTTTCGCCTCTTTAGAGGTTGTGTGGTGGTCGAGGGGGCTATAAAAGGGCTCGATTCAGCCATAGGAGGTCAGAATTGGCCGAATTCCAATCGACCGAAATAGAGCAACTTTAGTCTGTTGGAGCTACTTCACTATTTGAGCTTGTTGACACTTCTCTGGCGATCCTCGGGTTGGTTGGAGGTAGGCGTCAGGTAGCCAAGTTCATCCTGAGTCTGTAGAACCCAAATTCGGCTTTTGAGGCTAAAGGAAGTGCCCAAATTGGAGCTCTAGTTCGAATTTCGTTGGAGAACAGAGCACTTCAAAGAAAAGAGTGAATTGAGGTGTGTGGAGGATGAACGAAGGGGAGCTCGAGGACCCTCTGCCCGACTAGTTTCCATACTGGTCATGCTCATCATGATCGAAAATTTCCCAAATCGGAGCAAATTTCCAATCGTCGGAAAAGGAAAGAATTTCTTTCCTTAATGAACAATGTTATTGAATGGAGGAGGAAGATTACACTCTTCCGCACGTGTAAGCTTCGCACATGCGGGTCGTCCACATGGCAGTATGTGATTGATTGGTTCTACTGACATGGCGATCTAACTCAACCGCCACATCAACCGTTGACCAAACACGTGGCAACCTGGGATTGGTCGGTCCTACTGACATGGTGATCCGACTTAGCTGCCACGTCATCTATTGACCGTTGACCGGACATGTGGCAGCCTCTCATTGGTTGGTCGTGTTTGCGTCGCTGCTGACTGGGCACCCGTTAAATGATGATCGACTGATAGAGCACACCTTGCCATGCATCACGCTCTGATTAGTCTCACGCATGCTGACTGGGTGCTACCGGTCAGCGGTCTGTTGACCGGTCCGATCTGACTGGGTTTAGTGACCAGAAAGTGAAAATCGGTCGGTTTAGGCCTAATTCGACCGGTTCTCTCGAAATTAAAAAATTCTAAATTTATCTAAATTCATTTTCTATTCAATGGTGGCCTCAATTTCCCAAATTGATCATATTAAGCCACCAAGAAAAATTAATTTAGTGACTGATTCATGTATAATTCTAACCAATTCAATCTAGTTCAGGTTCGATTCACCCTGAACCGTTCCAGTTTTCTTATCCAATTTTCTTCATAATCCTTCCCCATGATTTATGTGACATCTTGGTCACTATGGATTTCTAATTTCTCATTTCAACCCTTCTTTATTGTTCTCGATTCATCAAGGGGTTCGGTTTTCTCCTCAATTTGACCGGTTCTTTCCCGGTTTTCCATGACTCGTGGTGATGGGTTTTATAACTAGACATATTGGAACTTCCAATTCCGAAAAACACCTTCAAGAGGAAAAGTCTGACCCCAAATGACAGGAAGTACTAGACCTAAGGAATTTCATGGACATAGGGGGTAAGACAAATCAAAATAACCAAGTCCAAGGGAGCAAGGGATTTAGTCAAAAAGATGCAACCAAAGCGATAGGATATCAACTCAGACCCTAATTTGACCTGTCATGCCCCAACCCGATTTGGTCGGATTCCCGTGATTAACTTGCCACTCTCCCGGTTTACTAAAGTGTTTCCCCCTTATTATAAACCGTAAAGAGTAAGGTGTCCTTTAAACCTGCACCTTTCCTGGAATAACATAAATCAAAACTACATAAAATTTTAAATTTATCATACATGTCTCGCAGGCGTCTTAGTTAAAGGGTATACTTTCTGAAATTTCCTAAAAGGGAATTAAGGGAGGGGTGAGTACGACTACTCAGTGAATGGGTTTTCAAAAATTAACTTTTAGGAAAAGGATTTATATTGGAGTATGCTAGACTCCCTATTTTCTTTAAAGAAATCCTTTCATTTCAAATCACTATTTTTATCATCACTTCTTATTAGTCATAGTGTGTCATCACCCAACACACATCCTTCATCATGAAGGTAAAAAAAACACACAATCGCAGGCCAGCCCATCCACTGAACCTACTTGTGGCGTCGGAGCGACTTTACCAGCCACCTAGATAGAAGTACGTCCACTTCTACCCTGAGAATGAGTGGATGTATGTGACATCCGACCCTTAATCTCGAAATCAATTCTCCGTGTTTGTATGAGGACAGAGACCTCATCCCGACCCCACCCCGGTCTCGTGCGCTTGAAGCTATGTCGAGCTTCACAAGGTCACCTGGTCCAATGAACTGCCCTTATATCCACCGGGTCGTCCAGGGCCCTAGGAGACATCACACCCCTCTTGGGCATCTTGAAGTCAGTATTTTCATATCATGCCATATAATTTGTGGTGCCACTGGTCCAATGGACCTAACCTTCAACTTAATCTGCAGTTGTTTGTCTTGATTAGTCCGGAGACCTATCATGTCGCACTGCCACTAGTTGATTGATTATGTTGATCCTATCTTGGTACCATGGCCAAATAATTCATTTATTTAAATTTTTATGGCATATAACTCATGTTTGTTTACAAGCTCCTACTCGTGCCAACTAGCCTTGGGCTCACTTGTACGAGATTTTCAAAATTGGGTATATTAGCCACCAATTTCCAAACCGAGGCTCCCGGCCTATCATAGCTATTCGAGCTCCCGTCAAGAATGTCTTCCAAATTGTTTAAGCAGTGGCACATAGTTAAGGGAAAGCACTTCTGACAAAATATATTTTCATCTATCCATCATACCAATCGAGTATAAGGATATCTCCGCTCATAACTGATGAATGGGTTTTCCACTTCCTTTGAGGAAGTTTCATCATAACAACCGGATATGATCTACTTACAATCGATAAGTAGTTTTTCCATGTCATTTTCACATCACTCTTCTAAGTTGTGACGTTTAAAAATACTACTTAATAGTGGGTTTTCATTACTAGGTACTTATCACCCCCAACCGGTTATGATATAAAATCCCACTTACCCGTTAATGTAGTGAATTCCACTCGACCGGTTCTTTGTATTCACGAGAGCTTATCCTTGTTGGCATTCCCAGTACTTCATATTCCTACATGATATGAACATACGTGTTCATTATTCCTCGACCTAATAGCCTTCATTCATTCCAAATAAATGAGAAAACTAAACTTTCTATTTATTTGCAATTAGGTCCCTAAAATTATTTTTCTTCAATTTTAAGTCCCTAATGTTGGTTTTTCCCCAAATTGAGTCCCAAAACTTTTAAAATTTATCTTAGGACCTCAATTTATTCAAATTCACAAAAAGGGGTTTAATTTCCCAAATTTCCAACTTGGTCCCCCAAATTTTCCAAAATTACCATTTTGCCCTTCCTTTACAAAAATGGTAAGTTTCACCCCAAAAATTCTAAAATTCCTTAATTGGCCCTCTAACATTTTTATCATACCCAATTGACCCTCAATTTTATAAAATTACATCTTGGTCCTTTGAATTTTTTTAAATCCACAATTTTTCCCAATTTTTCCCCCAATTTCAACTTCCTAACACAACCGAATTTGATTTTATCAAATTGACTAATTAAACACTTCTAATTGTTGAAATTGAAGTTAAAATTGAGTTACTACATCTTCATACGATTCAATAGCACTTTGAATCACTAGTTTTGATGCTGGAACGAGCTCAAACGAAGCTTCGCCGGAAAATAGACTCTAGAGAGAGAAAGCTTCAATTACTCACCGTCGGGGGCACAGCAGTTCGAGCTTTCGATTTGGGAAGATAGCTCTCATCCGAAGGTTCGTCCTATAATCAAGAATTGCATCAATTGATGCCGAATTGAGTTAGAATTTCATCATCGAAATTCTGCCGGCTCTCTCTCTAGCACCGGTTGGAAATTGTAGAGGTTAGCCGAATTGGCTTACCTTTCAATCCTAATTTGGCCGTAGGAGGGCTGAGGAACTGTTGGGAGGGCTTGGTTTGGCCTGAAGAGGGCTCGAATTGGCTGATTTTAGCTTGGCCGAAATAGGGCAGCTTCAATCCGTCAGAGCTGCTTCGGTGTTCCATCATGCCAGTGCTTCTCCGGCGACCCTCGGAGTAAACAGAGACTACAGGCGTGTAGCTGACTTCTCCCTGATTCTAAAGAACGTGACCTCTCCTTTCGAGGTTAAGAAAAATGCTCAAGTCGAAGCTCTAGTTTGAGCTTCACCGGGAAATGGAGCAGTAGGGAGAGAGAGAGAGAGAGAAGTGTTCATGTGTGATGAGGATGAGGGGAGAGTTGTATAACTTGTCCTATCGGACCAAGGAAAACTAGGAAAAGAACCGACAAATTTTCATATGAAAAATCGAGTCAATAAATGAACCAAAAATAATAAAGAAGGGTTAACATGGGAGATTGAAAAATCCCAAGTGACCAAAAATTCACAAAAATAATGGAGAAGAACCATGAAGTGAATTGGATGGGAGAACTGGACCGATTTGGGGTGAACCAGTTCAATGATTCATTTTTCTAGGTGGATTAAAAATATCAATTTAGAAAATTAAGGCCACCATTAGATAGAAAATGAATTTAGATAAATTTAGAAATTTTTTAAATTCTAAAAACCAAGCAAATCGGGCCTAAACTGGCCAATTTTTGAATTTAGGTCACCAAACCCGATCGGCCTAGACTAGTCAACGGTCCAGCCATTCAACTAACTGGACTAGTCAACAGTCCAATCGGTCAACAGACTGGACCAGTCAATGGTCAACGACACCCAACCAGTAGCCACGCAGACACGGACAACCAATGGGAGGTTGCCACATGTTTGGTCAACAGTCAGTTGACGACCGGTCAGCTTGTCACGTAGACACGAGCAACCAATGTGAGGCTACCATGTGTTCGATTAACCGGTCAATGGCAAACGTGGCGACTGAGTTGGAATGCTACGTTAAAAAAAATCAGCCTACGACACCTAGTCCAGCCGGTCAACAGATCGGACACGTCAATGGTCAACGACACCAAGTCAGCAACCACGCAAATACGGGCAGCCAATGGGAGGCTGTCGCGTGTTTGGTCAATGGTCAGTGGACGATCGGTCAGCTTGCCACGCAAACATGAGTAGCCAATGTGAGGTTGCCATGTGTCTAGTTAGCTAGTCAATGGCTACTGTGGTGGCTGAGTCGGAACGCCACATTAAAAAAAATCAGCTAATCACAGCGCGCCACACAGCATGTCCGCCACATCTTCGTCTTCAAACTCAATCAGTTGACAAAAAAGAGACAGACGAGGAAGGGCACTTCCTCTGGCAACCCGAGAAGAGCTCTGGTATGACTGTCGGTGGCTGAGTCGGAGGTCGAGTCCTACACCGGCCAGTAGCCCAGTCAGTTCTCAAGCTCCCTATACAAAGAGTACCCCTCCATTCATTCTCAACATCCCAAAATCGAGCGAAGAAGGTGAAGTGTCCTAGTTCCCAGTGAATAGCAGACCAAAGCTCCGACAGTGGGCTTTTTCTCAACCTCTGAAGCCACATTCGGTACCCCTGGAACCGGAAGGAAGTCCTCTACCTAGTTGCACCCTCCCTTTAGCCCGAGAGCTACTGGAGAAGAGCGGAGGAGCTTGTACAGTGCCTTCGCTCCTTGGCCGTCAGCAACTTGAGCTGCTCGAGCTCAAGTTGAGCCCTCCCCAGGCCAATTTCGACCAAATCGAGACCCTTATATCATACATAGAAGTGTCTTGACCTCCTTAAGTGTTGTCGGTAAGCCCCCTCCGTCGCCCCTCGCCGAAAAATACTATTCACAATACATATCTACAAAATTTTAAATTGCAAAATTTGCACTGCTCAAGCCAACAATTGAGGCGAGGTTTGATCCAAGGAGGATCCATGAGAGGAGAGCAACCCAAAGAAAGTAAGAGCTTTAGCCGTCGGACCCTCACTGGTAAGATATCGAAGCTTTCTCTCTCTAAACTCAATTTTCCAGTGGAGCTTCATTTGAGTTCATTTTTTAGCCAAATGAAGCGGTTTAAGGCTTAAAATGACGAGGGAGACATAGGAGAGATGATTCAGATCATGAATGAGAGCAATTAACTAAGTTTTGGGGGTTAATTAAATGAAATCGTGATTCGGGGACCAAATTGCGATTTTTGAAAAGTTGGGCAATTTGGGGATTTTTGGAAAATTAGGGGTTGAATTGTAATTTGAGAAAATTAGGGGCATTTTCATGATGGAAGACCAATTGGCAAATTTTGAGGAATTAAGGGCCAATTGGCAATTTTAGGAAATTAGGGACCAAATGACAATTTTTTGAAAAATTGAAGGCCAATTGGTAGTTTTGAAAAAATTAAGGACCCAAGAAGGATAATCAGAAATCCTAAGGGCTTGATTAAAATTAAGGGATGAATATGGGCTTAAATGTAAAATTTTAAACCTTAGGGATCTAAACATAATTAAGGCATAATTTAATGCCTATATGCAAAATACTAGAAAGTATGCGGTCTCTTATGCCAATCCTCCGATATGGATATTTCGTATCGTGTAGGAGCAGACTATGTCACGCCCCAACCCGGTTTGGTCGGATCCCCATGATCAACCCGCCACTCTCCCGGTTTATTAAAGGGTTTTCCCCTTATTGTAAACCGTAAAGAGTAAGGCGTCCTTTAACCTGCACCTTTTTCCTGGAATAGCATAATCAAAACTGCATGAAATTTAAAACTTTACATACCTGTCTTACAGGCATCTTAGTTGACGGTATTTAAGGGGAGCCTTTCCGGGATTTCCTGAAAGGGATATAAGGGAGGGGGTGAGTACGACTACTCAGTGAATGGGTTTTTTAAAAGCTTTTGACTTTTAAGAAAAATATTTATATGAAGTGTGCCAGACTCCTTTGTTTTCAAAAATCCCATCATTTAAAAATTTGGATTTTTCCATTATTTCTTAGTTACCACGGTGTGTCATCACCTAACACATATCCTTCATCATGAAGGTTACACACATTCGCAAGTCAGTATCACTACTGAACCCGCTAGTGGCTTCGGAGCGACTTTTCCTGCCACCCAGATAGAAGTACGACCACTTCTACCCTAGGAATGAGTCGATGTATGTGACATCCTACCCACAATCCCGGAATCACTTCTTCATGTCCGTATGAGGACAGAGACCTCATCTTGTCCCCACCCCAGTCTCATGCGCTTCGTGCTACTCCAGATTTCGCACAGACACCTGGAACGACGAACTGCCCTTATAGCCACCAGGTCGTCCAGTGCCCTTAGGACGCATCACTACCTCTCATGGGCGTCTTGATGATCTCATACTCACAGTGCATGCACAAACAATGTTTTCTTATATTGCCATGTAATCTGTGGTGCCACTAGTCCAACGGCCCCGACCCTCAACTCAACTCGCAGCTGTTTGTCTTGACTAGTCCGTCGACCTGTCATGTCGCACTGCCGCTAGTTGATTGAGCATGTCGATCCTATCTTGGTACCATGGCCAAACAATTCACTTATTCAGTTTTATGGCACATATATCATGTTCATTTACGAGCTCCTGCTCGTGCCAACTAGCCTTGGGCCCACTGTACGAGATTTTCAAAATCGGGCATTTAGCCCCCAAGTTCCAAAATCGAGGCCCCCGGCCTATTAGAGCTATTCGAGCTCCTGTCGAGAAGGTCTCCCAAATTGTTTAAGCATTGGCACACAGTCAGGGGAGAGCACTTCTGACAAAAATAGGTTTTTACTGTCCATCATACCGACCGGTATAAGGACATCTCCGTTCATAACCGATGAACGGGTTTTCAACTTCCTTCGAGGAAGTCTCATCACACCAACCGGGTATGATCTACTTACAACCTGTAAGTAGTTTTTTTCACATAACTTTCACATCACTTTCTCTAAGTAGTGATGATTAAAATACCACTAAATAGTAGGTTTTTATATCGAGGCACTTATCATCCCCAACCGGGTATGATGTTAGTAAACCCACTCACAACCGGTAAGTGGTTTTTTTAACTTTAAACTGTGCTCATCATCCCAACTGGGTATGATGTGAATAACCCACTCACCTGTTAATGCCATGAATTCCACTAGACTGGTTCTTTGTACTCACGCGAGCTTGTCCTTGCTGGTGTTCCCGGTATTTAACGTTCCTACACGATATGAACAACCTTGTTCATTATTACTCGGCATAACAACCTTCATTCATTAATGAATGAGAAAACCCAAACTTTTAGTTATTTGCAATTAGGTCTCTAAAGTTATTTCTCTTTAAGTCCCTAATGTCGGTTTTTCCTCAAATTGAGTCCTGTAACTTTTAAAATTTATCATGGTACCTCAATTTATTCAATTTCACCAAAAAGGGGTTTAATTTTCCAAATTTCCAATTTGGTTCCCCAATTTTTCCAAAATTACCATTTTGCCCTTCTTTCACAAAAATGGTATGTTTTTCCCCAAAATTTCCAAAATTCCTCAATTGGTCCTCCAACATTATTTTCATGCCCAATTGACCCTCAATTTCATAAAATTGTACTTTGGCCCCTTTGAATTTCGAAAATCCCCAAATTTTCCCCCAATTTCAACTCTTCAACACTACCGAATTTAATTTCATCAAATTAACCGATCAAACACTTCTAATTATTGAAATTGGAGTTAAAATTGAGTTCCTCTATGTTCATACGATTCTAAGAAACTTTGAATCGCAGATTTTAACGTCGGAACGAGCTCAAACAGAGCTTTGCCGGAAAACAAACTGTAGAGAGAGAAAGCTTTGATTACTCACCAGTGAAGGCACGACAGTCCGAGCTTTCGATCTGGGCAGATAGGTCTCGTCCTAAGGTTCATCCTAAAATCAAGTATTGTATCAATTGATGCGGAATTGGATTAGAATTTCGTTATTGAAATTTGGTCGACTCTCTCTCTAGCATCGATTGAAAATTATAAAGGGGAGCCGAATTGACTTACCTTTCGGTCCTAATTCGGCCGTGGAAAGGCTGAGGAAGTGTTGGGAGGGCTTGGTTTGGCCTGAGGAGGGCTTGAAATGGCCTATTTCAGCTTGGCCGAAATAGGGCAGCTTTGGTCCGCCAGAGTTGCTTCACTATTCCATCATGTCGGCGCTTCTCCAACGATTCTCGGATTGACTGGAGTTTGCTATCAGATAGCTGTCTTCTCCCCGATTCTAAAGAGCCCAACCTTTGTTCAAGTCGAAGCTCTGGTTTGAGTTTTACCGGGAAATAGAGGTCACCCATCCTCACACTACTCTCAAATAAGCACGCTTAACTTTGAAGTTCTTATGGAATCTAGTTCACTGAACCAATTTGATTTTTGTTTTCTAATTTGTCTTAAGTTTCTTTTCCAATGTTTAATAAATCTTTTAGATCAACCGAAAGTTGTACATTTTTATATTGGTTATTCCCAAATGTAAACCGCTTTGGTTTTCTTATTCGGTTTGACCGGTTCTTTTCCCGATTTTCCTTAACTCAAATGTGCGGGGTTTATAGACTACCTAGGTACCAGCACGAGGAAGCGCATCACGGAGTGAGGTCTCAACGGGACGACCCGTCGCTATTATCGGGTGAGTGGGAATTTTATTGCATCGATTCTGATTGAAACGATGACTATGCCTCAAAAATGATTTTCTCGGAATTAGCCTCCCTTGACTAGGTGACTCCGCTTAAAATATTTAGGAGCTAATTCCGGGGCTTAGGCTCAATAATACAAGTGGGTACAAGGCCGATGGACACGGATATGAACCCATTCAGAATTAGCATGTTTATGAATTTCTAAAAGTCCTAATAATGGGTAATTGTGTATGATATCCACCGAGCCAAGGCTGGGATGTTGGGCTTGTTGGGCAGAATAGCTGCTAAGCCGAAACCAGGTCGTCGAACTTGCATGGGCTAGTGCATATGGGTCGAAGCCAAGCCAACTAACCCTTGAGCTAGAGGGCCAAAGATGATGGCTATAAATGAAAAAACTATTCAATGTGCATACAAAATGTGATGTAGGACCATTATAACACTTGGTATGAGGTAGTGGAGGATATTAAGGACTGTTGGATAACCTAGAGAGCATAAGGGCTCTATCAACCATTATCGAGAAGCTCTGGGAGCTTCCTGCGCACTAAGACCGATGCAGCAGGGGGAATGAGGTCTCATCCCACAAGCAGACATGAAGTGTGATTAAGGTTTGAGGGTTGGACGAGCAAAGTCTACTCAAACTTGGGGTAGAGAATGTTAAACTCTATCAGGGTAGACAGTAAAAGCGCTCCGATCCACAAGTGGAACAACCGGGGACTATTCTGCGAACATGTGATCCCTTCTATAATATGAGGACAATTGATGTGTGAATATTATGCTAATGATGAATAATGAATTAAGTAACAAATTAAATCGATTGTTGTATAAATTTCCCCTCACTAAGTATATATGTATATACCCATTCCCCTACTCTCACCATTTCATGAACCTCAAAAAGGATAAGGACCAAGTAGACATAAAGCTCCAAGAAAAAGCTCGGAGTTAGGTTCCCTATCCCAAACTAATAGTGAGTGAATGAATGTAGGCACCCTTTTATCTTTCATGTATCATCAAGGTAGGAATGCTAAGATAATGTATGAAAGGGTGGCGAGTTGATCATAGGATTCTGACCAAATCGGGTCGGGGTATAACACGGAACAAGCTCGAATCGATACATATCTGCATATCGGTCAAGCATCTTAGCACGACAAACATGGAGTATGAGATATCGTTGTCGAACCGTCTTCCACCAAATGCTAATCGATCTTCATTGGCATGGAAGTTGATGAACATGAAAACATTTTCAAGTATAAGAAGCATTGGATGGCAAGACAATACAAGCTCGAATTGATGTATGTTCGCATGTTAGTCAAGCACCTTGTCACGACAAATAGGGAACACGAGATGACGTAAGGGTCCTCAGGCACAACAAAAAGTTGATAGTGAGACAATATCCGCTCGAATCGACGCATACCTGTGTATATTGGCATGACAAACTAGAAATACGAGATGGTACTACCAAATAGGTTTTTACCAAATATTAGTAGATTTTTATGTCACCAAAGTTGATGAGCGTGAAATGCTCTTGAGATGACACTTAAATGATGGTTGAACTATAAAATAACCTCAACAAAATAAAAAAATAAGTATATGATACATATCTCGCAAGGGTCGAGAATACATTTGTTGAAGTCCCAAACAATGACAAGAAAGCAACGTAATGGCTGTAACAAAAAATAAAATGTCTTCAAGAAATCTAAAAAATAATCATTAACTCAAGATTATAATTATGGTTAAAAACAATAATAATAAAGTCAACTAAAAAATTAAATTAATAATAATACAATAATAAATAAAAATTAAAACAAACCAAAAAAATAAAATAAACTAAATATGGATAAGAAAATAAATATAAAATATAATATAATGACAATAATAAAAAAAATATTGATATTACCCAATAATAAGGATAAAAAAGAGAAAAAAAATAATAAATAATAACAATGTTAAAATATTAAAATAATAACACCATCGTAATAATAAATAATTTCAATTTTTTGTATGCTAACAATAACGATAAAATATAAAATTAATTAAAAATAATAATAAATAAAAATATATTATTATAATAACAAAATTATATAATAAAAAATAATACATAAATTATAATAAAATGAAAAAGATATAATTTAATATATAATAACAATAAATAAGATGATAGTAAAAAATTTTAATTATGGAAAGTAATAATAATAAACAAATAACATAATACTCGAATTAAATGATAAAATAATAATAATATATAAAAGTAATAAAAGAATAAACATGATGTGATGAATAATAACCGTATATAAAATGTACACTAATTAAAATTAGACAACATAATAATAATGATAATAATATATATATATATTTTTTTTAATGTGCTGGTAATGTTAAGTGGCACGATTTCCGATTTCACCTTGCACAATTCCGTACATTGGGATTTTCTGGAGAGTGTGAAGAATGGGTTGCTTCTTATCTTCACTAAAGTATCATCTGTTCTTGCTCCCTTAAAATCCTTTATTTAAGAGTGTGATGGTCATTGTATAGATATTATCTTAGCCTTATTTTAGTTATTATTTTATCCTATATAAATAATATGTTTACATAAGATTCGTTAATATTAAGCGTCTCCAATCGCACTCGTACACCGATAAATGAAGAGAGAGAACATTATATGTATCAAGAAAGATGAAGTATACAATTAAATATAAAGGGAGATAAAACCTCAAATGGAAACTTATATATGATTTCAATACGCCTGCCTCCATAAGGCGGTAAAGAATAAAATCCTGCAAAAAAAAACAACAATGAGCAATGTCATTGTTCATGAAATGTTTTCTTGCTTTCATCTTGTCACATATGTTAATGAAATATTTGACATATTTGAGGGACATTGTGACATTGCTCATTGTTGTGAAATAATGAGCAATGTCATTGTATCATTGTTCATGAAATATTTGAGGGACATTGTGAAATTGCTCATTGTTGTGAAATAATGGATCATATTAATAAAGAAAGATGCATAAAGACGTTTTTTTTTTTTTTTGCATGAAAGCAAGAATGCCCGGAAGAAAGTGATATTTGAGGGAGAAGAATATCGAACAAGATGTCAATAGAGGGATTTTACGTCCACAATAGTGAGGCTAATTTCATGAACTATTCTTATATTAAAATAATAAATAAATAAAATTAACTACAATAACTAATATTGGTTAAAAACGTAAAGGGGAATAAAAAAAATAAAATTAAAAAGTAATAATATTAAAAAATCAGTAAATTTATATTTAAAGGTTAATACAAGAATTACCTAATGAAAAAAATGGATAAGATATTTAAAAAAAATAAAATATTAAAAAAATAACGCAAATTTATATAAAAAATAATTAATGAAAAAGACGTATAAACCCCTAAAAAAATTAATATCCATACATTACTTACCACTAATTCGATAAATGAAAATTTGTAATATTAAAATTTTTTGGAAATAAATACAAAATTTTATATGAATTTATTTAATTATATTTATTAAATATAATATTAATATTTTAAATAAATAAATAATAATAAGATAATATTAATAAAATCAGAAAATATTATTTAAAATTAATTATTATTTCGGATAATAAAATAAGAAAACATTATATAAATATATTACAAGAATATATTAATATCTACTAAAAATACTACATTTTCTCTATAAATAGCTATTCTAGTAGCTAAAAAAATATAAAATTTGAGTAAAATCAATCAAATTAAATATTATTTTAAAATTTAGTGGACGAATTCATAAAATAAATAATAATAAAAAATTAATAAAAATATATAATTCGATAAAATTTTACCTGATACGAGAATTATCAATTTTTTTATGTTTCCACCCATAAAAGTCTAAAAGTCACGTTATTATTTAATTGAAAAACGTGACGGTACACTTGCTCTCGTACATTTTATCAAGTTGATACGAACTAATTCATCAACTTATCTCGATGGGATACTAAATAATAAATGATTTATTTTAATAAAAGAAAAAAAGTATAATTAGATAAATATCTACATACTACCGTTAGTGTACTTGTTAAAACCTTAAAATTACGTACTAATATACTACTTCAATTAATAAATATTACGTTAATCACTCAATTGGCACATATAACTTCACGGGTAAAAACAATTAAATTAAATTGTGTTGATCTAATATATTGTTTCGATAATAATAATAAATTTTAATATTAAATAAAATATAAATTATTTATAAAAATCTCTAGAGAATAATCGAAAATTTTTAAAAAATAATCTAGTAAATTAGTGAAATTCTAAAAGTTTCAACTACTTTAAATACATCATTAAGAATTAATTTGTAGTGTACTTGGATAAAGTTAATTCAAACGGAAATGTTAACTTGTTTTGATAGAATATACTATACTTATTTGACACTATTGAATTTAGTATAAGAAAACTAATAAATTTTATTTAATTATATTAAATTTTTTATATCATATCAATTAATAAATAAAAAATTAATTTTATTATATTGCTTATTTTACCCAATTGCGCTACATATTAAAAATATTTACGAAGTGTTACTTACCACTTTTTAACTTCTACAAGTACATTTTATTTAATTTGTTACTTAATGGTAAAACAAAATATTGTTTGATGATCTTTTTTTATTTATTACTTGTATAATTATTTTAAAAATAGTGTATAATATTATTTATTTATTATCCATAATTTTTGCAAAATATGTTAATATGATCCATTATTTCACCAATATTTTAAATTATTACATTTATCTTGACAAACTAAATAAAGATTTTCATTCCATATCATATAAAATATTTGATGTTTATGTAAAAATAATATATAATTATTTAATAAGTAGCTTTTTTATTAATAAAGATAATTAAAAATTTAATGGATTATATATTTTACTATTTTTATTCTTCTAGATATAATATGCCCATTTGTAAAAACAGTTGTATTATTAAGATGTTAAAGAAAAGAATGTATCATTATAAAATATTATTAAATATAATTTACCAAAGAACAAAAAGAAATATGCACTAAATGCTATTTTATACAAGTTTTGTAATAATACTAAGGTAAGTTTGAAAAGTTAACAAACTTCAAGTTGTAATTAATTTGGCTGAAGTTAAATTGGCAATTAATCCTAAAATTAATGTATAATTATAATAAATGTACTGTGAATAAACTATAAAAGAAAGGCTAAAGTTCGTAATACGGAAACTGTTGCTCCACAAGAAAACCCTACACGTTCACTGCAAGTCTCTGCCGCGGATAACCTCCCCTGATCTCCCTGCATTGATCGTCGCCTCCAAATTATCATCTGTGAGTACTTTACTCCGTTGTCTGTTTGACGTTACTTAATTTTCATGATTTTTTTTCCGGCTGCTAGAGAAATGTGTGAAGGAATCCGCTGTTCTACTAGTCAATAGGTCGCAATGGCGAAGAAGCGGAAGCAGTCCACTGCAGCAACCGCGGGACCCGCCAAGAAACAGCAAGTAGAAGGAGCGGTGGTGGTTCAAAAACCCAAAGAGGAGGAATACGAATACATGCCACTGGAGGCTGATGTGGAAGAGGAAGAGATCGAGGAAGAGGAAGAGGAAGAGGATGACGACGACGATGATGATGGACAAGGAGGTGGAGATGAAGACGAAGACGAAGACGAAGAACCTATTCAGAAACTTCTTGAACCTTTCACCAAGGACCAGCTGGTCGCGATCATCCTTGAAGCTGCTAATAAACACCGAGATGTTTCGAATCGCATTCGGAAGATGGCCGATGAAGATCCTGTGCATCGCAAGATATTTGTTCATGGCCTGGGCTGGGACACCAACACAGAAACCCTAGTAAGCGCCTTCAAGCAGTACGGAGATATTGAAGATTGCAAGGCTGTGTGTGACAAGGTCTCTGGGAAATCAAAAGGTTACGGCTTTATCCTTTTCAAGAGTCGCCGTGGTGCGCGGAATGCTCTAAAAGAGCCACAGAAGAAGATCGGTAACAGGATGACTGCTTGTCAGTTGGCATCTATTGGGCCCGTGCCCTCCAATCAGCAGGCTGCAGCCCCTACTCCACCCGTGTCAGAGTACACATTGAGGAAGATCTATGTGAGCAATGTTGGTGCTGATTTGGACCCAAAGAAGCTCACTGAGTTCTTCTCCAAGTACGGTGAGATTGAGGAAGGGCCTCTGGGGCTTGACAAGGTGACGGGTAAGCCAAAAGGTTTCTGTTTATTTGTGTACAAGACACCTGAGAGTGCAAAGAAATCTCTGGAGGAGCCACACAAGAACTTTGAGGGTCATATCTTACACTGTCAGAAGGCTATTGATGGGCCAAAGCCTGGGAAGTCTCAGCACAGTCGGCAACAACAAAATGCACAGACTTTGCAGTTTCAGAGTGTTGATAGTTCGGGATACGGTGGTGGTGCTATGGGGCAATTTGGTGCTCCAATTGGGATTGGACCAGGAGCTGCATCTGCTGCACCTGCTTTGAACCCTGCCTTAGGACAGGCAATTGCTCTGCTGGCAACTCAGGGGGCTGGGTTGGGCATTGGTAATTTGCTTGGTAGCTTTGGTGCAGCCTCAGCCGTGAACTCAGCCATGCCTGCTACAGGACATGGACTCCAGGCAGCATATGGAAGCCAGGTAAGCCCTGGAGTGGTTGGAGGCTATGGAACTCAAGCTGCATACCCAACCCAGCAGCAGATAGGGCAAACTGCTTCGAGAGGACAACATTCAGGTCAATACCCTGGCGCTGGACCATCATATATGGGTCATTAGGTATTGCTAAGGTACACTCTTCATCTGCTCTCGATTTATGAAACTGGAGGATGATTTGGATTTCATTCCATTAATCGTTTTGCAGAATATTGTTTCTAAACGTGCACAACCTGTGATTTGAACCACAACTTTTACTTACTCAAAATTAAAAATGAATGTCTATTTCTTTAGGTTTGGTTTCTCCCTCTGGAAAGGTGCATAGTGAAATTTTTGGGTGCTATAAATTTTCAGTTGTTAAAAAAGCATTGTTTTGTTTTTGCCCCTTTTGTGTTTAACCGCATGATGGCTTCTCAATAATGCACCGGAATTATAGTTTAACTGTTAGTAAACTGAAAAATGTTATATCTTGCTTCCTACTTTTGTTATTTATTTTGGTAAGTGTCTGATGGGTTGAGAGTGGAGTCAAGAACAAAGTGGATTCTTGCTTTACTTCAATCATAACTTTTCTTGTGTTCTAAATTTTTATATAAGAATGCATACAATTTCCATGACATATTTTGCTAGTTCTTTTTAAAATCTAACACTGTATAATGTTGATTGTTTCTTCTGTTTTTTCTTTTGTAACTATTATGTTATATAATTTGAGTTATTTGTAGGTATGCTAAAGAAGAATGTTTTATCTTTTTTTTTTCGTTTCAAAACTTTTGACTGCTTATTTCATGGAAACATTTATACAATTCAGTAGCTATATGGAAATCCAAGCTCATTAGTTATGCTTTTAGTTTATTTTGCCTACTAAGTTCTTGTTCCAGTTATATTTTTCTGGCATAAAACCATTTCTAGTATGTATTTTGCTTGTATTTTAACATATAGCAAGGAAAAGGTTTTTATAAAAAAAATTGAGGCAATGTCAAATTGCTGATTTCTCTACTTTTACATGTAGATAGATTCTCACACTATATATGGATTGCTTCAAGTGATGCATAATTACATGCATAGATACTCCCAGGCGTTAGATGGTTCAGTTTGTGAATTATTTAAACTATTATTTGCTTGCTTTTAATTTCTCTTCCTACTGTGCACATCTTTTATCATTTACTGTAATGGCTAATCATTTTGAAATTTTATTACTACACGGGGAGAGATTAAGTTATTCTGTTTGATGCCATACAAGTAAATGCTTTGTTTGAAAAGCTTCAATTGTATTTCTATATTGTTTTTTAGTTGACAATCTCTTTGATGATTTTTACACTAGTTTTTCAATCAGACAATTCAGATATGCCATCTATTTGACATCTAATTATTGAAACAGTTATCTTGCTATGATGGTAAATTCTGGATCATTGAGGTGCAAATTGTTTTAATATTTAACTGGCAATATTTTTCTTTTGAAACTATTTGACTTCTTTGGAAAACATTTTGACGATTGAAAAATGTTTTTATCTGTGACATTGTGCAGATCTGAACATAGAAGGATCAGTTCAGTACTGCCTTGGTGATTGTTCTGAAGTTTCGAGACCTCATGCAAATGCAGTATTTGTGATTGCTTACAAAGGCCTGAATGTTTAAAATAGTTCAACTGAGCTTATGTTTTTAGCTACTGCTTTTGCCAAGAACTTCATTATGAATATTACCAAAGTATTTTCATTTTAAGCTTTGTTTCCTTTTAAGTGATGAACATAGTTGTGACATTTTAATTATAAAACCATCTGCAGCTTGCATTGCCCATCAATGAACAAAGACTTTGAAATCCATTCTGCTTACATTAACATTCACGTGCCTGATCGTCTGAAACATGTCTTACCCTGCAATAATTCAAGTTTGGATTTCTGGACTGGTAGTGTTTCCTATCAAGGGGTCTTAATGCACGTCCTGGAGGAAAGAACTTGTGTTGTGGTTGTGATATAGTAATGGGATGCAATCCATGGAAATCCACTATCAAGTGTTGGTTTTTTTATGCCATTTTGCTAAAAAATGAATTTATCAAGTAGGTTGGTTGGCATTTCTTATGTTTAGGGTTTTCTATTTTCAGAAGTTTGTCTTTTGAATCTGAGCCTGTTTTCTGTTATGGAAGTACTGAGGAGACTGCTTGTTTGTCTTTACTTATATTATTGAAGTTGGTTTAATGCATTAACCCCAATCTAACAAATTGAAACTTTTGTTCATTCATTTATGTAGAACATTAAATTTACCTTTCTTTAGCAATCCTTCCTGTAGAACACATGCAGATCTTGACTATGATTCTGCTAAGTTGTAGGGTTATCTTTTGATGTATGAAAAGTTGAACATTTGCGTGGGTGTTTGTAACTGTGATCATGGGTTAACCGTATGTATGTATGTGTGTATATATGACTAACTGCTGTCATGAACATATTTGGGGTTGCCTGAGGCCCCAACTTTAGAAAAAGATAAGCAGCAGTAGCATCCGACTGAAGAGGGCTCAGGTTGGTGCCCCAATTCTTGGGATCACTTGAGGACAAGTTTTCAACAGAGCTTGTTTGGCTGACCCTGGAAACTGTATTGTAGCCACTGTGGGATATATGTTTCATTGGCATCATTGGGCTGTTTGAATACATTGGATTGGGAGGGAAAACAAGTAGACCATGGTTCCCCATTGTTTGAATTTTCATTTGTGCCATACTGTTACTGATTCAATGCATGGGTAGTAGCATTTGATTTTGAATTGATTGATGTCTGCAGCTGTTTGGTACTAATGTGGCTGATTAATGCTCAGATCTGTCTTCTAGCACTATACAGATCAGTCTTCTAACACTATGCAGATCAGTCTTCTAACACTATGGTTCATGGGGCAGGTTAAATATGAAGTACTCCTCTAACACTTTGAGCTGTAATTTATATGCTATACTAATACTTAGGTTCTTGAATTTAAATGAATCAACAATTTAATAAAGACTTTAATTTTGTTTAAGATATGAATAATTTAATCCGGCTTTTAAATATAAAGATTGATGCAATGTTGATGTGGTGATTCTCAAGTGCTTATGTGAGGATGATGCATGGTTGAATCATCAAACCATATCAATTATGTTCAAACCATATCAATTATGTTCATGTTGAAACAGCTAAAATATTTGGATTAAATTATTAAAATTTGAATTTCCATATTACGCGTGTTTCTGGGTTATAAATGCCATGATCATTTCATTCTATTTTAAATATGAATTTTCTCGGACGGAATATTTCGATATATTTTTATAATAAAGATAATTTTTTTCTTAATTTTGTCTGTAAATTTTGAATTTGATTTTCTTCCAATTTGATCATAATTCCCTAACTATTAAAGTTAGAAAATGAAAGCTGAAACTTTCTAGATAAAAAATAAAGAAAAGAGACGAAATGTTAAATTAATTTAAAAAAAAAAGAAACAGTTCAGATGGGGTCGGTAGGTTTAATTGAATACTCTCCTTTTTTTGGTTTTTAATTCAATTATTATTTGTGTGCAAAAAAATCAATTATTATATACATGGAAGGAGAGATAGGACCGGATCGTTGCCACGCATAACGCACTCGGACCGGATCTCCCATCTAATTCAGTGGTACCATGCCTATTTTGTTTTTAATTTTTTTTCCAAACCTCTACTTACAATTGATGCTATTTAACCTATCCGTATACCTAAACGGACGACTAAGGCTATTTTAAAAAAATAGGAAAATTTGTATATGTACAGTTTGAGGTATGAGAAATAAAAAAAATTAAAAAATGCAGAAAAATACCGACATAGTAATTTGGAAAATAAAAAAATGGAAAAAATCGTTGGCCATCCACCAATCCTAAAAATAAAAAAACGAAGAAAATCTCGGAACCGTCTAATAATGGAACATTTAGGGGATTAGATTATAAAAAATTTAAAAAAAAGTAAGAAAAACCCCTTTAATGTACCAAACAAACAATGTTTTTCCTCTGTACAATTTTTTGCCTCAAAATTAATAAAAATAATATTATTTTTAATTATTTTAGTACAAAAAATTGGTAGAAGCCCGATTGATTCCGTATCGACCTCCATGCACACGTAGGATTTAGGAACCCCGTCGGGTCCAAGTCAGACGGGGTTTGCCACCGTCCTTGGTACTCGATTTCTCTAACCGGATGGAGCGTTAATTGGACCGACTCATGCAAGAGAAAGACCATGCTGGGCGGTCTCTCCATTTGTGCTATCAAAAGGTTACGCTTGAAAAAACATATACTTTTCCTTGTTCACTTGTGAAGTTGAATGTTAAGTTTATTTTGGGTGTAAATTATTGTGATTTAAAAATTATTAAATTCTATCTATTTGAGTCAATAAAAATGTTTTTAAAATATGATTTAATTCTATTACTAATAATTAAATATAAATTTTATTTAAATAAAAAATACTCATTAAATTGAAGTACCAATGATAAAGCGACCCATAAAATAGGGTGGAAAATGAATATGATTTTCCAGCTAAGGGAACGTGTAAGTAGTTCATGGAGGAAATTTGTAGGTCTACATTAATTTTAATCGATAAATAAGCTTAATTTGGGTATGACAAGAAAAACAAAGCATAACTTAATGAGTGATTATTCATTTCCTCTATCTATATCCCATAACCCTTCTATTTAATAAATAAAATTTACAAATTGATTGTTTGTACTGATTAATTTATTCTCGCCCAATTAACTTTTATGAAAAAGTTTAATAAATCATACAAAATATTAATTTGAAAAATTTCACATTGATCAATTCTCCAAAATCAATAAGAAGGCAATATTATTTTGGTAAAGATTTAGAAGGCAATATTCACTTATGTAGTGTAGAAAGGTAGTGATTGTGTTAGAGCTTGGCTTTGGTGATGTAGCCATTGTGATGTTAACAACCCACCATCAGCAATTTGAAATTCTTATAATTCACTTTCATTTTGATCATGCATAAATATACAATATAAAAACTAACAAGTTCATTGCTATCATATTATTGAATACTTAAGAATATCAAATAAATCTAAAATTGTATATTAATTATTACTAATAAATCATATTAATTAAGTGAATAATCAAATTAATCAAAATTTAAAAATGATCAAATAGGTTTTATAGTACTTTTTTTCCTTTTTCATATAACTTTACATTTTAAAATAAAACTAATTAACAATTTGTTTTGACTATACAATAAAAAATATTTAAGGCACCCCTTTTGATTTGGATGTGGGAGGGGTTCCAAAGACACCTATACAAAGTTTCAAATAAGTATTATATATATCAATTAGAAAGATTGTAGAAAATTAAATTGGAATCTCATTGTAAGACTTCACGAAGACGAAATAGTGATATAACTTCATTTCTATAAGGAATATTTATTAATTTAATAGATTTTTTAAATATTAAAAGGTAAAGTTATATTAATAAACATAAAAAATTATAATATTTGTTAAAATATATAACAAAAATTACATTACTTTAAATATTTCTTATAAATTAGATATAAATGACCAATTTTCAATCAAAATATATTATTTTATTTGTTGTATAATTAGTATTTCAAAATTAGTAGCCATGCATATACAAGACTAACTATAAAGTAGAAAACTGATTATAAAGTAATGTAGGACAAATTTTATACATTTTAACCTTAAGTTTGGTTTTTCCTCGGTTACCTGAAATGGGTAAGAGGGAGTGAATGAGTTCTACAACTCAGTGAGCGGGTGTTAGGAGTGAGTTTTTAAAATAATTTTAATTTACCCAGCTAAGGGTAACATTTTCTTTTTAAAAGGATTTCGTTTTCTCAAATTCAATTTCTTTTCCAAAACCTTTTTCCACAAGGATTCTCAAATCTCACCATGTCAAGGATATCATTTTCTCAAATTTCAATTTTTAAAACCTTTTCCCATTTACCATATTAGGTGTGTTTAGCTTTCTTAGACCATCCCCTTGCCTCGGGAGGCGTTTAGCAAACAACACACGCCCTTCATCAATAAGGGTACACACATTCGCAGGTGCAGCCCGTCCACTGCCTCCACTTGTGGATCGGAGCATTTTTATCGTCAACCAAGATAGAAACTCGTCCACTTCTACCTTGGGTCTGAGTGAATGTTCTCGACATCCGACCCTTAGACCCGAATGCCACTTCATGTCCATATTTGGATAGTGACCCCATCCCAACCCCACCCTGATCTCATGCACAAGAAGCTACTCCGAGATTCCAAACTAACTAGTACGACAAACTGCCCTTATCTCCACCATGTCGTCTAGTAGCCCTTAGGACCCATCACTACCCCTCTTGGGCGTCCTGATGGTTCGGTACCTCAAGTGCATGCATAAACAATAATTTTCACATATGACCATTATCTTTAGTGCCAATGGTCCAACGGCCCCGACACTCAACCCGACGTACAACTGTTTGTCTAGGCTGGTCCGTTGACATGGCCCTGACGCACTACGGCCAGTCCATCAAGTATTGTCGGTCTTAACTTAGTACCATGGCGAAATCACACAACAATTTTGTTATAAATTTTCATGGCTTTCTTTACTCAAATTTGTTTACGAGCTCTTGCTTGTACCCACTGGCCTTGGGCCCACTGCACGTGATTTTCCAAAATTGGGCATTTAGCCCCATGAGTTCAAAAACCGAGGCCTTTAGCCTATCTGAGCTGTTTTAGCTCCCGTTAATAAGGTCTCCCAAATCTTTTAAGCATTGGCACATAGTCAGGGGAGAACACTTCTCACAAAAAGATTATTTTCAACTTCATCACACCAATCGGATGTGATGATATCTTCGCTTACAACCGGTAAGCGGGTTTCTCGTTCCCTCAAGGAACTTCATCATACCAACCGGGTATGAGGTTAGGTAATTCCACTTATAATCGGTAATTAGGTTTTTAACTTTAAATTTGCTCATCACCCCAACTGGGTATGATGTTAAATATGCCCACTCACTCGATGACCATGACGTGTTCGTCCCTAGTCGATTTCCCAAGTCCATGCTAGCTTTTCCTTACTGGCGTTCCGGTCTCTCGTGTCTCTACACGATTTGGGCATCTTTATCAATTAAGGTTTAACATGACAACCATCAATTTCTCACGTATGAGCGACTAGGTTCAAAATGGTTGGTTTATTGCACTTAGGTCCCTAAAGTTCATTTTCCTTAACTTTAGGTCCCTAATGCCAATTTTCCCCAAATTGAGTCCCAATGCTTCCAAAATTCTCTTTCGGTCATCAATTTACTCAAAATTGTATAAGGGGTTCAAGTTTTCCAAATTTCTAATTTGGTCCCCAACTTTTCAAAAATCACAAAATTTCCCATACATTCGAAAAGTGGTAATTTGGCCCTAAACATTTCAAAAATTGACCAATTGGTCCTCCAACATCTTTTTCATAGCCAATTGGCCTCAATTTTTGGAAATTGCAAAGAGGTCCCTCAATTTTTTGAAATCCCCCATTTCCCCCAATTTCTCCCCTTCAAATTGACCGAATTTGATTTAATCAAATTGGCCATTCAATTGGGGTTAATTGCTCCAATTGAAGGTATGGATAAATTCCTACACTTCCATATGATTCAATTGAGCTTTAAACCGCAACATTTGGGTCTAAATTGAGCTTAAATGGAGCTTCACTAGATAACTGCTCGTAAATAGAGAAAGCTTCAAAAGCTTACCATCGGAGGTGTGGCGGTTCGAGCTCTCTATCTGGAGAGATAGCTCTCGTTGTGAGGTTCCTTCTAGGATTAAGAAGTGCTACAATTGATATCCAATCGATGGAGAATTTTATCAGTAAATTTTAACACTTTCTCTCTCTAACTCCGACCGACAATGGCAGAGTAGGGCCGAATTGGCTTACCTTTCAGCTTTGTCGAGGTAGTGGGGGTGTCGGGAGGCTTGGTTTGGCCAGGGGAGGGCTGAATTTGGTCGAATTCAACTCGTCCAAAATAGGGTAGCCTCGGTCCTTCAGAGCTGCTTCACTGTTTGATTCCGCTGACACTTCTTCGATGATCCTTGGGTTAAAAGTAGGTTGCTGTGAGGTAGCTGACTTCCCCTAGAGTCTATAGGACCCGACCTTGCCTTCTAAGACTGAGAAAAAGGCATATATCGAAGCTCTGGTTTGAGCTTCACTGGAAAATGAAGCAGTTGAGAGAGAATGGAGATTTGGGGTGCCTGGAGCATGAATGGAGAAGAGCTCTTTATATAGGGAGCTCAGGGACCCTCTGCCTAACAGTTTTTCATTTTGATCAAGCTTATCCTCGCCTTGAAATGG
The DNA here is from genome assembly GCA_030064425.1 of Trapa bicornis. NCBI lineage: Eukaryota > Viridiplantae > Streptophyta > Magnoliopsida > Myrtales > Lythraceae > Trapa > Trapa bicornis. Next base: position 10,246,438 of record CM057753.1, on the reverse strand, counting down.
CCTGAACAAAGCAGTTTTAGCTTTGCCGGTGTTGTATGTTTTCTACATTAATGAACAGTGCTGTCATCATGAGGAAGAAGATCACACTGTTCTGAACTGGACTAGACCGGTCTGACCTGGTTCATGGCGTAAATCGGCTGGTTTAGGCCCGATTCGATCGATTTTCTCAAAATTAAAAATTTCTAAATTAATCTAAATTCATTTTGTCACGCCCCGACCCGGTTTGGTCGGATCCCCGTGAACAACCCGCCACTCTCCCAGTTTATTAAAAGGTTTCCCCTTATCATAATCCGTAAAGAGTAAGACATCCTTTAAACTTGCACCATTTCCTGGAATAGCATAATCAAAGCTGCATGAAATTTTAAACTTTACATACATGTCTTACAGACATCTTAGTTGATGGTCTTTCAAGGTAGGCTTTCCGGGATTTCCTGAAAGGGATATAAGGGAGGGGGTGAGTACGACTACTCAGTGAATGAGTTTTCAAAGGTCTACTTTTAAATTTTAAGAAAAATATTTATATGGAGTGTGCCGGACTCCTTTCTTTTCAAAAATCCCTTCATTTAAAAATTTGGGTTTTTTCATTATTTCTTAGTTACCTGTGTGTCATCACCCAACACACATCCTTCATCATGAAAGTTACACACATTCGCAAGTCAGTATCACTACTGAACCTGCTAGTGGCTTCGGAGCAACTTTTCCTGCCACTCGGATAGAAGTACAACCACTTCTACCCTGGGAATGAGTGGATGTACGTGACATCCGACCCACAATCCCGAAATCACTTCTTCGTGTCCGTATAAGGACAGAGACCTCATCCTGTCCCCACCCCGGTCTCATACGCTTAGTGATACTATAGATTTCGCACAGACACCTGGAACGACGAACTGCCCTTATAGCCACCAGGTCGTCCAGTGCCCTTAGGACGCATCACTACCCCTCATGGGTGTCTTGATGATCCCGTACTCACAGTGCATGCACAAATAATATTTTCTTATATTGCCATGTAATTTGTGGTGCCACTAGTCCAACGGCCCCGACTCTCAACTCAACCCGCAACTGTTTGTCATGACTAGTCCGTCGACCTGTCATGTCGCACTGTCGCTAGTTGACTGAGCATGTCGGTCCTATCTTGGTACCATGGCCAAACAATTCACTTATTAAGTTTTATGGCACATATATCATGTTTGTTTACGAGCTTCAACTCGTGCCAACTGGCCTTGGGCCCACTGTACGAGATTTTCAAAATCGAGCATTTAGCCCCCAAGTTCCAAAACCGAGGCCCCTAGCCTATCAGAGTTATTCGAGCTCCCATCGAGAAGGTCTCCCAAATAGTTTAAGCATTGGCACATAGTCAGGGGAGAACACTTCCGACAAAATAGGTTTTCACTGTCCATTATACCAACCGGTAAAAGGACATCTCCATTCATAACCGATGAACAGGTTTTCAACTTCCTTTGAGAAAGTCTCATCATACCAACCGGGTATGATCTACTTACAACTGGTAAGTATTTTTTTTTCGCATAATTTTCATATCACTTTCTCTAAGTGGTGATGATTAAAATACCACTAAACAGTGGATTTTTATACCGAGGTACTTATCATCCCCTACCAGGTATGATATAAAATTTCCACTCACAACCGGTAAGTGGTTTTTATCTTTAAGTTGTGCTTATCATCCCAACTGGGTATGATGTTAGTAAACCCAATCACCCGTTAATGCCGTGAATTCCACTAGACTGGTTCTTTTTTTTTCACGCGAGCTTGTCCTTGCTAGCGTTTCCGGTATTTCGCGTTCCTACATGATATGAACATCTTGGTTCATTATCCTTCGGCCTAATCGCCTTCATTCATTCCAAATGAATGAGAAAGTCAAACTTTCATTTATTTGCAATTAGGTCTCTAAAGTTATTTCTCTTTAACTTTAAGTCCCTAATGTCGGTTTTTCCTCAAATGGAGTCCCGTAACTTTTAAAATTTATCTTGGGACCTCAATTTATTCAATTTCACCAAAAAGGGGTTTAATTTCCCAAATTTCCAATTTAGTCCCCCAATTTTTCCAAAATTACCATTTTTCCCTTCTTTTACAAAAATGGTAAGTTTTGCTGCAAAAATTCCAAAATTCCTCAAATGGTCCTCCAACATTATTTTCATGCCCAATTAACCCTCAATTTCATAAAATTGTATTTTGGCCCTTTGAATTTCGAAAATCCCCAAAATTTCCCCCCAATTTCAACTCTTCAACACTATCGAATTTGATTTCATCAAATTGATCGATCAAACACTTCTAATTATTGAAATTGGAGTTGAAATTGAGTTCCTGCATGTTCATACGATTCTAAGAAACTTTGAATCGCAGATTTTATCGCTGGAACGAGCTCAAACGAAGCTTCGCCGGAAAACAGACTATAGAGAGAGAAAGTTTCGATTACTCACCGGTGAAGGCACGACAGTCTGAGCTTTCGATTTGGGCAGATAGGTCTCATCCTGAGGTTTATCTTTGAATCAAGAATTGCATCAATTGATGCAGAATTGGATTAGAATTTCGTCATTGAAATTCGGTCGACTCCTTCTCTAGCACCGATCGAAAATTGTAAAGGGGAGCTGAATTGGCTTACCTTTCGGTCCTAATTCGGCCATGGAAAGGCTGAGGAAGTGTTGGGAGGGCTTGGTTTGGCCTGAGGAGGGCTTGAAATGGCCGATTTCAGCTTGGCCGAAATATGGCAACTTCGGTCCGCCGGAGTTGCATCACTATTCCATCATGTCGGCGCTTCTCCAACGATTCTCGGATTGACTGGAGTTTGCTATCAGATAGCTGTCTTCTCCCTGGTTCTAAAGAGCCCGACCTTTGTTCAAGTCGAAGCTCTGGTTCGAGCTTTACCGGGAAATGGAGCAGTAGAGAGAGAGAGAGAGAGAGAGAGAGAGAGAGAGATAGAAGTGTTAAGGTGTGAGGAGAATGAAATGGGGATGACCTCTTTATATAGGCGTAAAACCCGTGTATTAAATGAGCGGGATTTATTACTAGTATTAATATTTCCATAAATTATTGGTATTAATTCCAATAATTTAATTTCAGTATTAAATTATTTGTATTAATTCCAATAATTTAATTTAAGTATTAAATTATTGGTATTAATTACAATAATTAAATATATATTAATTTATGGCTATTTATGATAAGCCGTACGTTCGCATAAAAATTTTTGACCGAAATTTCGGGTTACAAAAAAATCATACTTCCACCCAACCTCACACTACTCTCAGGCAAGCACGCTTAACTTTGAAGTTTTTATGGAATCTAGTTCATCTAAACCAATTTGATTTTTGTTTTCTAGTTTGTCTTAAGTTTCTTTTTCAAGGTTTAATGAACCCTTTGGATCACTCGAAAGTTGTAAATTTCCATATTGCTTATTCCCAAATGTAAACCAGCTTGGTTTTTTTATTCGGTTTGACCGGTTCTTTTCTTAGTTTTCCTTAACTCAAATGTGCAGGGTTTACACATTCGCTATCTAATGATGTCTTCAATTCCCCAATTTGAATATTTTATGCCACCTAAAAAATGAATTTAGAAACCAGTTCAAGTATGGTTCAAACCGGTTCAATTCGGTCCATGTCCGGTTCACCCTGAACCGCTATGGTTTTCTCTTCTCAATTGTCCCAAGGTTCTTTTCCATGTCTTCTATGACTCTTTGAGTAGTTCGAGATTTGTCAATTTCCCATTTTACCCTTTCCTTATCGGTTATGGTTTGTGAATCGACTCAGTTTTCTCTTTTGAAATGACCGGTTCTTTTCCCGGTTTTTCTTATCTTTAATGGGATAGTATTTATAACTCTCCCCTTTTTTTTAGAGGTTTTGTCCCCAAAACTAAGTAAAAAATCCTTTGCATAAGGAGTAATTTTTCCTTGACGTCCTCTTGGGATTTGTTTGACATGTTATCAGTTTGGTGGTTCCTTCACCTCGCCCCTTTTTAACTATGTTCCTAAGAAATTCTTTTCCTTTCATTGTTTACTCACTCCTTGGAGTTTATCATGATTAAATATGTCTTACTCACTGGTCCAAAGGTACGTCCTTGGATCCACTTCTTACGCTACTTAGGGTAAGGCTCTTCTTCTTACAGTTTCTTATCCATGTCATTGGGTTGGATGTCCCATAAACGTCTGATCTTCCCCATTTCCATTTATTTCCTTGGTCCTTGATGCTCTATATCTTAGCATCCCTTTGGACTCTTCGTCCTTAACCCCGTGTGTTTTTTATGTGATTTCTTCCTTATCTTATTTTAGTTGTTCCTCCATTTTTGATTTACTACGACTCCGATTCCATTTCTTAGGTTTGACTAACAGACTCGATTTTACTTGGGTTACCTTTCATTGGGACTGTTGGAACTACATGTCCTTTACAACATGACATATTCTAGAAATATCTTTGTCCATTATGGTTCTAGAATGTATGTCCTTGATAACAATTCATGCCTTTCCATCCGTTTAGAAGTCGTATGGCTTCGTTCCTTCCTATTACACAGTAATGTTTCCCAACTACCTTCTATGTTGTCCAATTGTCTTTTAAATTTTTAACATCGGGATTGTGTTAGTTTCTCCTTATCTACTCATTCTTTACCAACTTTTCTATGGGTTTTCCCTTGGTTACAACCATCAGTTTTCCTGATAGCTTACCGACACATTGGGATCCTTTCTCACTTATGTCCTTCCTCATTTACATTGGCGTCTTTTACTCAAGAGCTTTCCTTTCCTCCATCCTTTATTGCTTGCTTGTGACCATTACACCATTCCTTATTTTGAGTTGACCCTTTTCGGTCTACTTATTGACTCCTTGTTTGGGGAGGTCTCCCTTTTATGGTTTTCATTCTCTACTATGTCCTTCAAGGTAGAGACTTCCATCTTTAGGGTTATAGCTTTATCATTCCCTGAAGGTTCCTTCCCTTTACCTCCTTACGTTCTTCTCTACGTTGGGGCATTCGCTCGCTTTTAATCCTTCATCTTCTTGAAATTTCCATTTCATCCCTTTTCCTTATTTGAGGAACTTCTGATTATTAGTCTTATTTCTACTACTCCACCCTATGCCTAGCCATCCACTCTTTAGGCTCCATTAAGTGAGCGTAGACCACGACCAATCTTGATGCCAATGGTCATTTCCTTTAATCACTTCTTAACGTGAGGGCTTACTTCTCCAAAGTTTCTTAGATGGGCTTTCCTCTATTTCATTATTTTGGATAGTCCACCCCTTTCTTACTTGTACGACATCTTTTAATGCTATCATCCTACTTACCTGTTCCTTAGGTTTAACGTACTCTTTAGGCCCTCATGAGTACTTTTCCTTTTGTCTTGATCTTCTTATCTTAACCAGCATTGCATTTTACAAGCTTATCTTCTCTTTCCACTTTAATTAGGTCTATCACCTCTTCATTAGGGCATGTACTTCCCTAGGACTTCTTTCCTTGATTGGCTTCTTCCTTCTTCGCCCTCATAGGTATCCGACCTTAGGGCGACTTTATGACGCCCTTTGTTATCATCCTTCTGGTGTGCCCTTCCTCAGAAATCTTGCGGTACGTCTTTGTACCCTTTCCTTAATCCCACTTGTATATAGTATAATGTTTCTTCCTTGGGAAGGGTTCATGCACTATTTGCTCTAGACCTCTTTGTGCGAGGCTAACTAAATCCTCCTTATGGCTTGAGTGTGGTTACCATTTCATTTTCGGCCATTTATTTCTTCAAGGATTTCCTTCATCCTTCTTTTTCCAATTTTGTGTCCTTTTCACTTCTCCCTTCTTCACTAGGGTTTAAATCCATGGTTCTCCCAAGGGTTAGTTCGTTAACTGCCTCGTCCCTACTATTTTCTTGTCCAACCATCTGGGGCAGCTGTCTCTAGAATTCACTCGTCCTTAATACCCATCCTATTGCCCTTCTTAGGGTGTAGTCTTTACTACTTCCCAGTTCTTCTTAGGGCATCATTTATTCTCCTTAACCATCCCGTTGTTACTAGTTTCTTCCTTCCACTAGGTTTGTCTGGAATCCCTATTTGGCTCCTCTACTCTTCAAAAGTAGGTCACACTTGGCCATCCCGTACATCCTTAACCACTTATGCCCCTTTATGAGGTTCCTTATTTCGGGTTAAGCCTCTTATGATCCATCTGCTGCTTCCTTAGCTTGGGAATTTCCCCTTTTATGGTCTCACTTCCTACCTTTATCCTTCTACCTAGGGGCTTCCGTCCTGTGAGTTTCACGTTCAACCTCCTTAACACTCCTTGAAGGCTTTTTCTTCTTTCCTATCTTACACCCTTCTAATATCGGTACGGTCATCTGCCCTTAATCCTTCAATGTCCTCCAATTCCCTTTTTGTTCCTTATCCTTCCTTCGAGGAGCTCTTGATTATGAGTTGGTTCCTTGCACTCCACGTTATGTCCAACCGCCCATTAAAGATCCCTTCAAGGGGTACTTAGTCATATACAACCCTCCAGAGTTCCCTTCCTAGCACATTTCTTCTCCTATTCACTCTTTCTGTGTCTTATCCTAAAGTTGTCGAAGGACGTTTTCCGCGTTTGCCCTTTCTTAGGAGGTTCTAAGTGTACTTCCCATGTGACTTACCTCTATTCTTGTGGTATTCCTCTCTGTTTGTCCTTCATAAGAAGGAGTTTAAAATTTTATTTACCTTGCTATTTCTTGACCTCTTTGCGAACTGCTTACTTAGCCCGCTCCACGACTTTGGTCACCGGTCCTTCCTTGATCCTTGCATTTCTCATCCAAGACATTCCTCCTACTAATCTTTTCTTTTTATTTGTACTCTACTTTAATGTGTTTTCTTCCTCTGGTCCTTCTTATATTCCGTGACCCCTCCTCATATAGTTGAGGTATGAGAATGCGACTTTGTTTGAGGGACAAAGTTTTAGCAAAAAATAAAATTTTTTTATTAAAGGGTACAATACATTTTGGGTGTTAACCCTATTACAAGAAGTAGTTTCAGCTTGTGGAGCTACTATACTAGATTCTTAGTAAGTATCCTTCTTGGTTACAAGTCCTTTACGGTGTCCCTCCTACTCATGAACTCAACAAGCGCTAGCACCACATTCCTTAGTGGCATTGGATGCTTCCCCATAATGTCTCTTGGTCTTTCGTGACTTTTACTACCCTTCAGGCATTGGAGAGCCTACAGGAACAGTTTGTTGGGTAGTGTTGGTGACATCGGTCCTAATTTTATTGGTTCTTCTCTTGGGAGAAATCTGAAAATTTTAAAACATTCTCTTAGTTATTATGTTATGTAGTCTTAATAATGTATTCAAGGAAACATGCTCTGATACCACTTAAGTTGTCACGCCCGACCCGGTTTGGTCTGATCCCCGTAATCAACCCGCCACTCCCTTTGGTCCATGACGGGTTTCGCCCTTTTTTAAACCGCAAGAAGTAAGGCGTCATTTTTTGGTGACATCGGTCCTAATTTTATTGGTTCTTCTCTTGGGAGAAATCTAAAAATTTTTAAAACATTCTCTTAGTTATTATGTTATGTAGTCTTGATAATGTATTCAAGGAAACATGCTCTGATACCACTTAAGTTGTCACGCCCCGACCCGGTTTGGTCTGATCCCCGTAATCAACCCGCCACTCCCTTTGGTCCATGACGGGTTTCGCCCTTTTTTAAACCGCAAGAAGTAAGGCGTCATTTTTCCTGTCTTTCCTAGAATAGCATTATACAAAACCAAGTATCTTAAACATACATACCTATCTTACAGTTCCAACATGGGGAAGCCTTTAAGTTTGGTTTTTCCTCGGTTACCTAAAAGGGGTAAGAGGGAGGGGGTGAGTTCTACAACTTCGTGAGCGGGTGTTGGGAGTGAGTTTTCAAAATAACTTTTATTTACCCAACCAAGGGTAACATTTTCTTTTCAGAAGGGTTTACTCAAATTCAATTTCTTTTCCAAAACCTTTTTCCAAGGTTTACCATTTATTTTTCCAAGGATTCTCAAATCTCACCATGCTAATATTATCATTTCCTCACATTTTGGTTTTCAAAATCTTTTCCCATTTACCATATTAGGTGTGTTTAGCATTATTAGCCCATCCCCTTGCCTCAGGAGGCGTTTAGAAAATAACACACACCCTTCATCATGAAGGGTACAAACATTCGTAGGTGCACCCCGTCCACTGCCCCCACTTGTGGATCAGAGCGTCTTTACCGTCCAACAAGATAGATTCCCATCCACTTTTACCCTGAGTTTGAGTGAATATTCTTGACATCTGACCCTCAGACTCGAATACCACTCCGTGTCCATATGAGGATAGAGACCTCATCTCGACCCACCCTGGTCTCATGCGCAAGAAGCTACTCCGAGCTTCTAGACTGATTGGCACGACGAACTGCCCTTATATCCACCATGTTGTCCAGTAGCCCTTAGGACCCATCACTACCCCTCTTGGGCATCCTGATGGTCTTGTACCCCAAGTGCATGCACAAACAACAATTTTCACATATGGCCATTATCTTTGGTACCAATGGTCAAACGACCCCAACATCTAACTCGACCTGCAGCTGTTTTTCTAGACTGGTTTGTCGACCTGGCCTTGATGCACTACCACTAGTCCATCGAGTATTGTTGGTCCTAACTCAGTACCATGACAAAATCACACAATAATTTCATTAGAAAATTTCATGGCTTTCTTTACTCATGTTTATTTATAAGCTCGTGCTCATGACCACTGGCCTTAGGTCCACTACACATGATTTTCCAAAACTTGGCATTTAGCCCCATGAGTTCAAAAACTGAGGCCTCTGGCCTATCTAAGCTGTTCTAGCTCCCGTCAAGAAGGTCTCCCACATTGGCACATAGTCAGGGGAGAACACTTCTGACAAAAAGATTATTTTCAACTTCATCACACCAATCGGATGTGATGATATCTTTGCTTACAACTGGTAAGCGGGTTTCTCGTTCCCTCAAGGAAGTTCATCATACCAACCAGGTATGAGGTTAGATAATCCCACTTATAATCGATAAGTAGGTTTTTAACTTTAAATTTGCTCATCACCCCAATCGGGTATGACGTTAAATATGCCCACTCACCCGATGACAGTGATGTGTTCGTCCCTAGTCGATTTCCCAAGTCCATGCTAGCTTTTCCTTGCTGGCGTTCCGGTCTCTTGTGTCCCTACACAATTTGGACATCTTTATCAATTAAGGTTTTACATGACAACTATCATTTTCTCACGTATGAGCGACTAGGTTCAAAATGGTTAGTTTATTGCACTTAGGTTCCTAAAGTTCATTTTCCTTAACTTTAGGTCCCTAATGCCAATTTTTCCCCAAATTGAGTCCCAATGCTTCTAAAATTCTCTTTGGATCATTAATTTACTCAAAATTGTATAAGGGGTTCAAGTTTTCCAAAATTTTAATTTGGTCCCTAACTTTTCAAAAATATAATTTTGCCCTCACTTTCCAAAAGTGGCAATTTCACGCCAAATGTTACAAAAATTGACCAATTGGTCCTGCAACATCCTTCTCACGGCCAATTGAACATCAGTTTTGGGTAATTGGAAAGAGGTCCCTCAATTTTTTGAAATCCCCAATTTTCCCCAAAATTTTCTCCAATTTCTCCCCTTCAAACTGACCGAATTTGATTTCTTCAAATTGGCCATTCTATCGGGGTTAATTGCTCCAATTGAAGGTATAGATCAATTCCTACACATCCATATGATTCAATTGAGCTTTAAACCCCATCATTTGGGTTTGAATTGAGCTCAAATGGAGCTTCGCTAGAAAACTGTCCAAGCTTGTAGAGAGAGAAAGATTTGAAAGCTTACCATTGGTAGTGTAGCTGTCCAAGCTCTTTGTTTGGAGAGGTAGCTCTCATCCTAAGGTTACTTATAGGATCAAAAAGTGCTACAATTGATATCCAATCGAGGAAGAATTTCATCAGTAAAGTTTAGCACTTTCTCTCTCTAACTTTGATCAACAATGACTAAAGAGGGTCAAATTGGCTTACCTTTCAGCTCTGTTGAGGTTGTGTGAGGGTTGTGGGGGTGTGGGGGAGGCTTGGTTTAGCCGGGGGTGCGCTGAATTTGGCCAAATTCAGCTCGGCCAAAATAGGGCAGCTTCGGTCCTTCGGAGTTGCTTCACTGTTTGATTCCATCGGCACTTCTCTGACGGTTCTTGGATCGAAAGGAGGTTGTTGACAGGTAACTGACTTCCCACAGAGTCTATTGGACCTGACGTTGCATTATGAGTCTGAGAAAAAGGCCTATATCAGAGCTCTGGTTCGAGATTTTCTGAAAAATGGTGCAGTTGAGAGAGAATGGAGATTTGAGATGTGTGGAGGATGAATGAAGAGTAGCTCTTTATATAGGGAGCTCGGGGACCCTCTGCCCGACCGTTTTCTATTTTGGTCAAGCTTATCCTCACCTTGAAACGACCTGAATGGAGCAATTTCAGCTTCACCAGCGTTGTACGTTTTCTGCATTAATGAATAGTGACGTTATCATGAGGAAGAAGATAACACTGTTTCGAACTGGACCGGACTGGTCCGACTATGTTCATGGCATAAATAGGCCGGTTCAAGCCCGATTCGACCGGTTTTCTCAAAATTAAAAATTTCTAAATTAATTCTCTATCTAATGGTGGCTTCAATTCCCCAATTTGAATATTTTAATCTAACTAGAAAAAATAATTTAGAAACAGGTTCATGTCTAGTTTAAACCGGTTCAATCTGATTCACGTCCAGTTCACCCTAAACTGGTATGGTTTTCTCTTCCCAATTGTCCCAAAGTTCTTTTCCATGTTTTCTATGACTCTTTAAGTCATTCGAGATTTGTCAATTTCCTATTTTACCCTTTTCTTATCAGTTATGGTTTGAGAATTGGCTCAGTTTCCTTTTTTGTAATGACCAGTTCTTTTCTTAATTTTTCTTATCTTTAAATGGACTGGGTTTACACATAAAATCTAGGTTGATCAGATTTTTGTATGAGTTAAACAATAAAATAAGTAATATGATGGAAATGCAATATCAAGTTGAACTACAAGATATGGTGTACCAAGCTACCAAAATGGAACAACAATTGAAGAGAAAGAGTATACAAAGAAGATAATTTAACATTGGTTACTCGCGCTCATGGTAACCAACCTCTAGGCAATGTGGAGTTTCTTCAACTCAATCTTATCTTATTCTCCCAAATCTCGTTAAATGAAGTATTTTCGATATCAATGTAGAGTTCACATAGCAACTCAATGTCCAGAAATGCAGACACTGATGATTCATGCTGACGAATGATTGAGATTGATGGTGAAAAAGAAAATAACGATTATGATATGCCATCACTTAAGGATGCCTATGGGGGAGAATATGCAACAAAAGGAGAATTATTGGTAGCAAAGCAAACACAAGTGTTTAAGTTGGAAAGAAGAAAATAACTAGTGTGAGAATTTATTGCATACTCATTATTTTCTGAAAAATAAGATTTGTTATGTAATTATAGATAGGGGAAGTTTCAATAATGTAGTTCGCATTAAACTTGTGGAGAAGTTGATATTACCTACATTGAAGTATAACCACACCGACTTCAATAATTGAACGATCAAGGTGAACTCAAGGTAACCAAGTAGGTTTTGGTAGTATTTCCATTAAAAAAATATGAGAATAAAGTATTATGTGATTTGGTACCAATGCATGCATATCATAATCTATTGGGATAAATTTGATAGTATCATAATCTATTTGCGAGGTGAAGCAATTTGGTCAACATGCACTCAGTCATGTCAGACAATGAAGACTAATAGGCTTGTCAATTTGTTGGGTCAAGTTTCATGTGATCCTAACACGATTCGAGCTTGGATCTGTGCGACAGACCTAGACCTGACTTGAGTTTAGCTTCGTGTGGTGGACTCGAACCTGACCCACACAAACCTGAATCCAACTTGAGCTTGCACAAATGGGAAACATTGGGTTTTGGTTTGGATTTAGTTGGACCTGAACCCGAATAGACCTGAGCTCAAGTCTAGCTGGACCTGAACTCAAATAGACACTTATTCGGGTCTAGCTGGACTTGAACCCGAACAGACTCAAGCTCGAGTCCAGCCGGACCCAGATCTGAACAGACCCAAGTTTAGGTTGGGCACATGCTGGATCTTGGGTCCAACTGCTATCCCTATGACCAATTATAGTGCACCACATGTCGATTGATACTGTGGATGATAGTTAAACATGTCGTGTAAAACCCATCCCTTGGAAACAAAGAAAATTGAGCAAAAGGAACAGGTATAAGTTTATACATGATAAAATGAGTCGTTTAATGAATGAAAAATAGCTAATGTGGGAAAATGAAAAATCTCAAATGACCAAAAATTTACAAAAAGACAAGTAAGAATGAGAAGTGGAATCGAGGGTGGAACCGAACTGGTTCGGGGTGAACCAGACCCGAACTGAAACAAACCGACATGAACTATAGTGAACTAGTTCATAAATTCATTTTTCTAGGTGGCTTAAAAATGTCAATTTAGAAAATTAAGACCGCTATTAGATAGAAAATGAATTTAGAAAATTTTTAAATTTGAGAAAAACGATTGAATCGGGTCTGAACTAGTTGATTTTCAAATTTTGGACACCAAACCTGGTCGGACCAGTCTGGTCAACGGTCAACGGCCAGTTGGCGCCACATTAGTTACCATGCAGAGATGGGCAGCCAATGGGAGGCTGTCACGTGGTCAGTTAACGGCCAGTTGGCGCCACATCATCTACCATGTAGACACGGACAACTAATGAGAGGCTACCATGTGTCTGATCAACGGGTCAACTACTGACATGGTGGCCGAGCTGGCACTCCACGTCAGAAAAATTGACCAATCACAGCGCACCATGTGGCACGACTGCCGCATCATCATCTTTAACCTTCAAATGCTAATAGAGAAGAGAGAGAGAGAGAGAGAGAGAGTCACTGAAAAAGCTGGATTCTTTGTCGACTCAAAATTGCTCTTGTCAGGTCGCCGAAAGTCGAGTAGGTCGAGTCTTACGCCTGCGGGTAGCCTGAACAATTTCTGAGCTTCCTATATAAAGAGCACCCCCTCATTCGTTCTTAGCATCCCACAATCGAGCGAAGAAGAAGAAGAGTGAGTTTTCCCGTGAGCTGCAAACTAGAGCTCCGACGACGAGCAAAACCTCCACCAAAGGATCTCCGAAGGGTGGCATTGGAACTGGGGAAGAGTTCTCTAGCTCTAGACCTTCTAAGAACAGCCAGAGGATGCTCGGAGAAGTGCACGGAGAATCACACAATGATGATGCTTTGGATCTCCTAGCAACGAGCTCTTACCCGACGCCACCTCACCCCTTCCGACCCTCTCACCACCCTCATTGACCACCTTTGACCATCTAAGACCCACCACACTACCCCTGCAGGCCTCGGTAAGCTTAATTCCACCTCCCCTCGTTGAAATTTCTAACTTTTAGAGTTGCACCACCCAAAACTTGTCTCCTCAAATTCCTGTAAGACAGCAATGAATTACAACAGGATTCGGTCCTGCTAGATCCCCCTCGACTAGCTCTAGCTGCCACCACCTCAAGCTCCGACCGTCGCCCCTTCGTTGGTAAGAAATGCAAGCTTTCTCTCTCTATTGTGAATTTTCAGGTGAAGCTCCAACAGGGAATAAAACTCAACCAAATTTAGAAATTCAAAGTGTAGGACGATTGAGGGGAGCTGGAGGAGGAGAATAGAAGCAATAATCGAAGAAATTAAGGACATACATGCCACTAATTGGACGAGGTAAGATTCAAAGTTTCATATGCTTGAATTGGGGAAGAAGATGAAGGGCGATTTAGGGATTTTAGGGGGTGACTTTTGTGCAATTTTCAAAAATTGGAGGGCTGAATAACAATTTTACAAAATTGAGTGTGTTTTCATGAAATTCACCGCAATTTAGGGTCAATTGGGAAATTTGGACAAATTTTGGGCAAATTGGGAATTTTAAAAAGTTGGGGGACCAAATTGTAATTTTTGAAAAATTAAGGACTAAAGAGCAATTTCTTGAATTAAGGGCCAAATAGTGAAATTGAAGGAGTTAATGACCCAAAAAGAATAATTGGGAACCCATGGGACCGAATAGAGACTAAAATAGAAATCATGGACCCATGTGCAATTTAAGCAAAGTATGAGCCTCTAGGTGCAAATGTAAGAAGAGGCGTGATCTCCCCCTAATATGAACACTAGTACCCTGCAGGGACGGATTACTCGGGCACCAACCCCTGAAGCACACCAAAGAGGGAGACTCCACTGACGCTACCTCATCGAGATCACTGAGTGAGTGAGAACCGCTTCGACATCCATTCCGATTGGAATGACGGTTTAGTTTTGAAAACTATTTTCTCGAAATTAACATCTTCTGACTGGGTGACTCTGCTTAAAATATTTTGGAGCTAATTTTGGGCTTAGGCTCGAGATGTTAGTGGGCCCAAGGCCGATGGATACTAGCATGGACCCGTCCAGAACAGAAATGTTATATATGGTGCTAAAAAACCTGTATAATGGGAACTTTGTGTGATACCCATTGAGCCAAGCTGAGTTGTCAAGCTTATTGGGCTTAACTATTGCTTTGCCTAAGCTAGGTCTTCAGAGTTGTTGGGCTAGTACGCGTGGTGGGCCGATGCCAAGCCGATAGACAGCTGTGCTAGAGGGACAAAGATAACAACTATAATTTAAAAGATTGTTGATTGTGCATGCACCGTCATGTTTAAGCCATCAGGACAACTGTCATGAGGTAGTGATGGAGCCCAAGGACTGCTGGGCGACCCAGGGAGCATAAGGGCATTTTCATCATCAAGTAGGTCATGAAGCCGAGGAGCTTCCTGCGCATGGAGATTGAGGCAGTAGGGGAAATGAGGTATCATCTCACTAAGCGAACATGGTGAAGAAATTGGGGGTTTGATGTGTCAGATTATTGATGTCCTCTCAAACCCCGGGTAGAGGTAGTATCCCTCTATCAGGGTGGATGGTGAAGGCACTACAGTCCACAAGTGGCACGGTCGAGGACCGTTCTACAAATGTGTGATCCCTCCTATGATAGGAGGGCGATTGTTGATCACTGATTGTGTGAAATGCATGAATAACGGCAAATGAAAACATTTTTTTGAACAGACAAAATGAAATTAAGAAAATGTTATAGTAGTTTCCCTCACTGAGTGTTTTACTCACCCTCATCTCTCACCCCTTTTAAGGTTAACACCTAGACAGGAAATTCCTAGACGCACTCAGACCCTCAAGGTATGCTTTCTACCCCCAAACTAAAGTAAGGGTTTGAACGTAAACACGCCTTCACCTTCCTTGCCTCATTCGGGTAGATATACCCGAATGATATAGGAAAGGGGTGGCGGGTTGATCACGGTCTCCTACAAACCGTGCCGGGGCGTGACAACTTGAGTGGTATTAGAGCATAACTTTTCTGGTTAGTTTTTCCCCAACCCATCCTTATCTAGGATTCCCGATCATATTGCAGAAAACATGAACGGGAACACCCCCGAAGAATACATTCCATGGATACATGCTATGGAGCAACGAGTAGAGATGCTAGAGGAGCCCATCCCCAAGGATGCACCCCGAGATAGGACCCCTCACTACTCGGTGGAGGATGAAGTGTTCCCATCCAGGGCACCCGGCCTCGCTCAGATTCAGGTCAAAGCTGAAAGGAACTTTTGGGAAGCATACGCCAACTACGTGAGGATTTTTCACTGACTCCCCCCTTCCTCAACAGTTTGTGTACCATAGGCCCCACACAACACACCCACGATGTAGTTGTCTTACACCGATACAGATTAGATATAGCACCTCCCATATAGGCTAGGAGGGCCTCTAGTCTATCAGCATCAGCAAAATTTGAGGAGCCGAGTATGAACCCGTGCCCTCGCTGCAGTAGGTACCATAGGGGCGAATGCCCACCTAGAAGGAGAAAGCGCCTCGAGACACCAGATGCGGACTCTCGCAATCCGCATAGGTATAATTCTAAGCCAGTTAACTAGTGAGGGATAGAAAAGGGGTAGTAGATTCTAGAAAGGTCCATTGTAATAAACCTTGGTCGGGGTTTTTCGGTCCAACGAATAAAAAAGATTTCCCTTTTCAAAAAGAAAACCCCAAATTCCATAACCAATTCCTGGAACAAGGGAGCTTCAAAAGCCTCCAAAATACCAAGAATCCTAAAGGACGAAAACCAAAGCCCACCTTAAGTGGGCCATCCCTTTCCAACAACTATCCCTCACAGGACAGAGCTAGGATGACAAGAGGCCCGAGAAGTGCCTTACAGGACAAGGGAAAGCCAGGACAACCCATGACTAGCCCAAAGAGCAGAATGGGAAACCGTACGGACTAGAGGCCATCGACAAATCAGTAAGAACCCTAAGAGGTGAACCAAAGGAGAGCCTCATTAGGAAAGGCTACCTCAAAGAAATAGAGAATAAGAACCCGAACTAGGACTGGCAGCAGGGCAAAGGCTGAATTATCCAGAGACGTGAACTTGGCAAAATGCCGTGGACAAGCCAGGGATAGACCTAACCACCCCACGAGATAGCCAAGGTTAATGAAGGGTTGTAGCATAGTACCCCAAGGGTGAGGGATAGAAAAGCTAGGCTATAACGAAGGAATGAAACATCCCGACCCTAGAGATTATGGAAAGGCAGAAGGAAGGAGCCAGCAAGCATGGAAATTCTAAAGTTAAACGAGTTAGTTACGTAAGGAAGTCAGACTCCAAATTGGAAAAGGACACCGAATTGAGAGGACAAATCAATAATAGAACGAAAAGCAAAGGAGGGGCACCAACCCCAACACACAAGGGAGGAACACAAACCCAAGAAGGAAGGATCAACACTTGGAGTGGGTAGTAGGACGAGTTGAGATAAAATGAATATCTTGATAGGGCAACCGAGGACCAGCAAGGGAGGATTCGGGTCCTCGTGGATGGAACTGGAGACCACACCTCGGAACCAGTAAGGGAAACCTCTGGAAACCAGTTCCATGTGGGAAAAAACTTCACAGGAGGAAGAAATCCTCTAAAAGACAACTGCTATGGGAAGGAGAGAAATTCGAGGGAGTACCGCCATCAGCAAACGTAATGACCCCCAAACTCACATAAGGAGTTGGACACCCATGTTCTCGGGGACCTCAAAGCATGGGAAAGACATAGGGAATTAGGAACCTAGGAGTAAGAGAGTCTAGCAACGAAGTGACCTAGGCAATACAAAGGACGAGAATAAGAGAGAGTACGCCCTAAGGACCAAAGCGAAGGGACACAATCCCAACCATAGGGTAAGCCGAACATGAGGCCAAGGATGGAACCAAAAGCTTAGGAGTCGCACTGCTAGGGATAACTAAGTTAATCATCAACAAGAGTAACCCAAGAGGGGCTAAAGGTCTAGAAAAGGGGAAGTACGTCGAGAAATGCAAACACAATAGCCAACCGGACAAGGTGTAAATGAACCCAGGTACGATGGGAGGCATCAGAACCCTAAACCCAGACAACACCCCAAAAATGAAAGTATGACCCCAAGCTACCAAAAGTATCAGACCGACGAGGTTTTGTGAATGCTAAGATAAAGGGGACGAGTCAAACTAACTGAAACCCGAAGAGTGGAGGAAGTGTAGCAAAGAGAGTAACTTAAGCCGGTAGGATATTAACTTACACCTTAAGGAAGCCACGTCAGTACCTCTTTAGACATAAAAAGTTAGGTGACAGAGTTTTGGGGGACAAAAATCCTAAAAGGATGGGAGAGTTGTAAAACCCATCCCTTAGAAACAAAGAAAACCGGGAAAAAGGGATCGATATAAGTTTATACATGAAGAAATGAGGCGTTTAATGAATGAAAAATAGCTAATGTGGGAAAATAGAAAATTCCAAGTGACCAAAAATTTACAAAAATGCCAAGGAAGAACCTAGAAGTGGAATTGAGGATGGAACCAAACCGGTTTGGGGTGAACAAGACCCAAATCGAACCAAACCAGCATGAACCATAGTGAACCAGTTCACAAATTATTTCTAGGTGGCTTAAAAATGTCACTTTATAAAATTGAGACCACCATTATATAGAAAATGAATTTAGATAAATTTAAAAATTTTTAAAATTGAGAAAAATGGTCGAACCAGGTTCTAACCGACCGATTTTCGAATTTTGGGCAGCGAACCCGGTCGGACCGAACTGGTCAACGGTCAATAGTCAACGATCAACGACTAGCTAGCACCACGTCAGCTGCCACACAGACACCGACAGCCAATGAGAGGCTGCCACGTGGCAGGTCAACAGCTAGTTGGCGCCATGTCAGCTGTCACACTGACACGAGCAACCAATGAGAGGCTGCCACGTGTTCGATCAACGGATCAATGGCTGATGCGGTAGCCGAGCTGATACTCCACTTAGAAAAACTTACCAATCATAGCACGCCACATGGCATGACTACCATATCATTGTCTTCAACCTTCAAACGTTGATAGAGAAGAGAGAGAAAGTCATTGGAAAAGCTGTATTCTCCGACGACTCAAAAAATGCTCCGGCCAGGAAACCGGCGGGTAGCCTGAACAGTTGCCAAACTTCCTATATAAAGAGTATACCCTCGTTCATTTTTAGCATCCTACAATCGAGTGAAGAAGAAGAAGAATGAGTTTTCTAGCATGCTGCAAACTAGAGCTCCGATGACGGGCAAAACCTCCACCAAAGGAGCTCTAAAGGGTGGCATTGGAACCGGGATAGAGTTCTCTAGCTCCAAACCTTCTCAGAACAGCTAGAGGACGCTCAAAGAAGTGTACAATGAAGCTGCTCTGGAGCTCCAAGTAGCGAGCTCCTGCCTGATGCCACCATGCCCCTTCCAACCCTCCCACCACCCACATTGATCACCTCTGACTGCCTAAGACCCTCTACACCACCCCTACAGGCCCCGCTAAGCTCAATTTCGCCTCCCCTTGTCGAAATTTCTAAATTTTAGAGCTCACCACTTGAAACTTCTCTCTTCAAATTCTAGTAGGATAGCAACGAATTGCAACAAGATTCAGTCCTGCTAGATCCCCCTTGACTAGCTCTAGCTGCCCCCACCTTAAGCTCCGGTCGCCGACCCTCCGTCGGTAAGAAACGCAAGCTTTCTATCTCTATTGTGAATTTTTTGGCGAAGCTCCGACAGGGCGTAAAATTCAACCAAATTAAAAAATTTGTAGTGTAGGATGATCGAGGGGAGCTGGATGAGGCGAATAAAAGCAAGAGTTGAAGAGGCGAATAAAAGCAAGAGTTGAAGAAATTAAGGACCTACAGGCTGCCAATTAGATGAGATAAGATTTGAAGCTCCACATGCTTGAATTGGTGAAGATGATGAAGGGCGATTTGGGGATTTTAGGGGGTACTTTTGTGTAATTTTGAAAAATTGGAGGGCTGAACGATAATTTCACGAAATTGATGGTGTTTTCATGAAATTCATCTCAATTGAGGGTCAATTGGGCAATTTGGACAAATTTGGGGCAAATTTGGAATTTTTAAAAGTTGGGGGACCAAATTACAAATTTTGGAAAATTAAGGACTAAAGGGTAAATTTGGTGAATTAAGGGCCAATTGGTGAAATTGAAGGAGTTAAGGACCCAAAAGGAATTATTGGGAACCCAAGGGACCTAATAGAGACTAAAGAGAAATCATGTACCCATGTATGTGCAATTTAAGCAAAGTACGGGGCTCTAGGTGCAAATATAAGAACGGGCATGACCTCCCTAATATGAACATCGGTACCCTGCAGAGATGGATTACTTGGGCACCAACCCCTGAAGCACACCAAGGAGGGAGACTCCGCCGACGTGACCCCGCCGAGATCATCGGGTGAGTGAGAACCGTTATGACGTCCATTTCGGTTGGAATGACGGTTCAACTTTGAAAACTATTTTCTTGGAATTAGCATCCTATAACTAGGTGACTCTACTTAAAACATTTGGGAGCTAATTTCAGGCTTAGGCTCGAGATTTCAGTGGGCCCAAGGCTGGTAGATACGGGCATGGACCCGTCCAGAATAGACATGTGATATATGATTCTAAAAGACCTAAATAATGGGAACTTTGCGTGATACCCATCGAGCCAAGCTGAGTTGTCAAGCTTATTGGGCTTAACTGCCGCTCTGTCAAAGCTAGGTTTTCGAACCTGTTAGGCCAGTACACGTGGTAGGCCGAAGCCAAGCAGATAGATCGTTGTGCTAGAGGGCCAAATATAATGACTATAATTTTAAAGTTTGTTGATTGTGCATTCATCGTGATGTTCGGGTCATAAGGACACCTAGCATGATGTAGTAATGGAGCCCAATGACTGTTGGGCGACCCAAGGAGTATAAGGGCGATTTTGTCATCCAGTAGGTCATGAAGCCGAGGAACTTCCTGCGCATGGAGATCGATGCAGTAGGGAAAATGAGGCCTCATCCCACTGAGCAGACATGGTGAAGAAATTGGGAGGTTTGACGTGTCGGACTATTCATGTCCACTCAAACCTCAGCTAGAGGCAGTATCCATCTATTAGGGTGGACGGTAAAGGTGCTCCGGTCCACAAGTGGCACGGTTGAGGATCGTTCTGCGAATGTGTGATCCCTCCTATGATAGGAGAGCGGTTGTTGATCACTAATCGTGTGAAATGCATGAATAACGACAAACATAAACATTTATTGAACAAACAAAATGAAATTAAGAAAATGTTATTGTAGTTTCCCTCACTGAGTGTTTTACTCACCCCTTTTCAGGATAACACCCAGACAGGAAATTCTTGAACGTGCTCAGACCCTCAAGGTACGCTTCCTATCCCAACCTAAATTAAGGGTTTGAACGTAAACATGCCTTCACCTTCTTTGCCTCATTTGGGTAGATATACCCGAATGATGCAGTAAAGGGGTGGCGGGTTGATCACGGTCTTTGACCAAACTGGGTCGGGGCGTGACATGTTGGAGAAGGATGACTAATCATAGAGTGTTACGTGGTGATAGTAACACAGTTAGCCATGTTCAAATACAGTGAGCCAAACACATCCAATCAGAGAACAACATGTGATAGATAATACACAATGAGATTATTTTAATCTAGTAAGCAACACATGCTAGTGGTGATAGCCAATCACTGTATTACAAGTGGTGTAAACCCCACCCTATTAAGTCAAGGAAAATCGGGAAAAGAACTGGTCAAACCGAGTAAGAAAACTGAATCGGTTCACGTACTCGATCAATTGGGAATGAGCAAATTGGAAATTTACAACTTCCATGTTATCCAAAGAATTAATAAAAACCTTGGAAAAGAACCCTAGGAGAAATTGGAGGAGAAAAAAATCAGACCGGATTAGATGAGCTGGATCCAATTGGATTGAACCGGTTTATTAACCGAGTTGGTTCATGAACTGGAACTGATAGAGAAATGGCAAACAGGAAAATTTATGGATCCCTTGTGACCCGTAGAGATTTAAAAACCTTGGGAAGGAACCTTAGAACAAAGTGGGAGAGAAAAATCAGATCAGTTCGAGCGAACCGGACACGAACCGGTTTAAGGACCAAGTCAATTTATGAACTAGAATCGATAAAAAGATGGTAAACTGGGAATTTTATAGACCCTAAGTGACCCAAGGAGTCACAAAAGATATGGAAATGGACTTTTGAAGGAATTGGGAATGAAAACGTAACCGGTTCAGGTGAACCGGATCTGAACCAGTTTGGACCAGTTTGAACCACAATTGAACCAGATCCTAAATTAATTTTTCTAGGTAGCTAAAATAATTCAAAATTGAGATTTGAGGCCACCATTGGATATAAAATGAATTTAAAGGAATTTAGAAATTTTTAGATTTGAAAAACTCGGTCAAATGAGGGGTGAACCGACTAGTTTAAGCTTCAAACTCGGTTCGTACCAGTCCGGTCCGGTTCGAAACAGTGTCATCTTCTTCCTCAGGATGACAGCATTGTTTACTCACCAGAAAATCGAAGCAGCATTGGCGAAAAGAAACGCTTCCATTCGGTATGTTTTAGGTCTTCAATGCCTGTCATAACAGTGCCAAATGGACAGCCAACCGGTCCCTGAGCTCCCTATATAAAGAGCCCCTCTCCATTCATTCTCTTGACACTTGAAAAGCTCACTCTCTCTCAATTGCTTAGTGTGTCGGCAAAGCTCAAATCAGAGCTTCGATATAGGGTCTTTTTTTAGCCAAACAAGGCGAGGTCGGGTTCTTTAGAAATGGGGAGAAGTCATCTACATGCTTATAGTCTCCGTTTACTCCGAGGGTTGCTGGAGAAACGTCGGTATGATGAAACAGTGAAGCAGCTCCGGCGGACCGAAGATGCACTATTTCAGCCGAGTTGAAATCGGCCATTTCGAGCCCTCCTCAGGCCATACCAAGCCCTCCCAACACTTTCTTAGCCCTTCCACGGCCGAATTAGGACCGAAAGGTAAGCCAATTCAACTCTCCTTTATAATTTCCGATCGGTGGTAGAGAGAGTCGACCGAATTTCAATGATGAAATTCTAATCCAATTCGGCACCAATTGAGGTGATTCTTGATTCTAGGATGAATCTTAGGATGAGAACTATTTGCCCAGATCAAAATCTCAGACTCTTGTGCCCTTACCGGTGAGTAATCGAAGCTTTCTCTCTTTATAGTTTATTTTCCGGTGAAGCTCCATTTGAGCTTGTTCCGACGTTAAAACTCATGATTCAAAGTTCTATGAAATCGTACGAACATGGAGAAACTCAATTTCAACTTCAATTTCAAAATTAGAGGTGTTTGATTGGTTAATTTGATGAAATCAAATTTGGCTGTGTTAAAAAGTTGGAATTGGGGGGAAATTGGGGATTTTCAAAAATTTGAGGGATCGAAATGCAATTTCCTAAAATTGAGGGTCAATTGGGTATGATAAAAATTTTAGAGGGCCATTTGAGGAATTTTAGAATTTTTGGGGTAAAACTTACCATTTTTGTAAAGGAAGGGCAAAATGGTAATTTTGGAAAAGTTAGGGGACCAAATTGGAAATTTGGGAAATTAATCCCCTTTTTGTGAAATGCAATAAATTGAGGTCCTATGATAAATTTTAAAAGTTTCGGGACTAAATTTGGGGAAAAACCGGCATTAGGGACTGAAAGTTAAAGAGAAATAACTTTAGGGACCTAATTGTAAATAAATGAAAGTTTGACTTTCTCATTCATTTGGAATGAATGAAGGTTATTAGGCCAAAGGATAATGAACCAAGATGTACATATCATGTAGGAACATGAAGTACCGGGAATGCCAGCAAGGACAAGCTCACGTGAATACAAATAATCGGTCTAGTGGAATTTAGGGCATTAATGGGTGAGTGGGTTTACTAACATCATACCTGGTTGGGGATGATAAGCACATCGAAATGAAAACCCATTACTATGTGGTATTTTAAACATAACGACTTAGAGTAGTGTTGTGAAAATCATGCGGAAAAACTACTTACCAGTTGTAAGTAGATCATACCCGATTGGTATGATAAAACTTTATCAAAGGAAGTTGAAAACCCATTCATCGGTTATGAACGGAGATGTCCTTATACCCGGTCGGTATAAGGGACAGTGAAAACATATTTTTGTCGGAAGTGCTCTCCCCTGACTGTGTGCCAATGCTTAAACAATTTGGGAAACATTCTTGACGGGAGCTTGAATAGCTCTTATAGGCTGGGGGCCTCGGTTTTGGAACTTGGGGGCTAATATGCCCGATTTTGAAAATCTCATACAGTGGGCCCAAGGCCAGTTGGCACGAGCTGGAGCTCGCAAACAAAAATGAGTTATATGTAATAAAACTTTAAATAAAGGAATTGTTTGGCCATGGGACCAAGATACGACTTGGTGAGTATAAGGTCCGTTCGTCGTACCTGGTGATCGTGCGAAATTTGGAGTAGCACTAAGCGCATGAGATCGGGGTGGGGACGGGATGTGGTCTCTGTTCTCATACGGACACGAAGAATGGATTTTGGGATTGAGGGTTAGATGTCGCGAACATCCACTCATTCTCAAGGTAGAAGTGGATGTACTTCTATCTGGGTGGCCGGTAAAGTTGCTCCGAAGCCACAAGTGGGTTTAGTGGATGTACTGACCTGCGAATGTGTGTTTAGCCTTCATGATAAAGGATGTGTGTTGAGTGATGACACACCATGATTAAATAATGAAATGGTGATAAACCTAAGATTTCAAATGAAATGGTTTTGAAAGAAAGTAGTTTGGCACACTCCAAAATTTATCTTTTTCCTAAAGATAAAAAGTTTTGGAAAGCCATTCCCCGAGTAGTCGTACTCACCCCCTCCCTTATATCCCTTTCAAGAGATTTTAGAAAACCTACCCTTAAAGACCATCAACTATGATGCCTGTGAGACAGGTATGATAAATCTATATTATTATGCAGTTTTGATTTATGTTATTACAGGAAAAGGTGTAGGTTAAAAGGACGCCTTACTCTTTACGGTTTATAATAAGGGGAAACCCTTTAATAAACCAGGAGAGTGGTATGTTGTTCACGGGGATTTGACCAAACCGGGTTGGAGCGTGACAACTAGAGTAGTATCATAGCCTATTTTCTTGAATACATAATCAATACTAGAAAATATAGTAACTAATAAGATTTATCCAAAAATTTTCAGATGGCTCCCACAAGAGGATCTAGGAAAACTAGGAATGACTCTGCTCAGCACCCTGTCCTCGTAGGAAGACAACTCTAGAAGCTTCTCAAATGCCTGAGGCATGGTAGAAATCCCCTAGGACCAAATGACAAGGTATCCAAGAGGATGATGCTTGGACTTGTTGAGGTCACACCCCTGAGTACAAAGGGAGCTAAGCCTGAAACCAGGAACACCTTCTAGGGCTTATAACCTTACCATGAAGGATGTTTATATCAAACACCCTGTAGCCCTCTATCTATTTTAATACCACCATTTTGTAATATGGTTAAGACCCTAACATATTGCACTCCTTCTCCATTAATGAAGAATTCCAAGTTCCTGAAACCATGTCTCTAAAAAAGGATGTAAGCCTACGCCTCAACTGTAGGAAGATTGCCCCAAGAAAAGTAACCAAACAAATTGTGGGAACCGAGGAGAAACCCATCCCAAATAAGGAAATGAACCAAAAGACTAAAGAGTCTAGGAGAACTCTTAGGGGAAAACTAGTAGGCAGAGAAGGCTTGATAAGAAAACCAACAAGGAGGCTAAGGAGTGAGAACTCCGGTAGTAAATACTGGGAAAGGAAATGACCCGTTACAAGGTGAGGACAATAGGAACACTACTCGAGAAAGTGCTCAACACTACTAAGGACAAGTATCAAGATAACCTTTTATAGGTGTAAGGGAAATGGGGCATGAAGTGAAGGATTGCCCCACATCGCAAGGATTTAGAACAATACCTTCCAAGAACAACGCCTCTACAACTACATGAATCCGAAAGTATTCCACCCCATGAAATATGACTCCAGCTCGAAACTTCAACCACACCCGGGAAGAAGCTCTTCAAGATCCTAGTATAGTGGCGGATACTTCCCGATCCAATCTCCTTTAAGAAAAGCTAAAGCCCCAAGTTGGTAATCGTATTTCAGAAGTAAATTTTGAGTTCCTAAAACTTTTTGTCCCTCAATGATGGTGTAATGGTGTGCCTCAACTAGATGAGGGAGGAAAAGGACTGAAGGTAGGATCTCGATCAATCACAAATAAAACAAAGGGTAGATGAAGAGAATTCTTTCTTAAGAAGAAATTTTCAATCATCTGGGAGCAAGGAAGGAAGCACCTCTACAAGAGAAGACAAGTCGAGCATTAGATGACAAATGAGATGTTTTGGGATGATAAGTACGACTTGCTTTAGAAAAAGCAGAGAAGTCAAGTTTCGGACCAACATAGCGGAAGGAAGCAAATAGTAATAGCAAGATAGTTAAAGAGAATAAACGACGCCCTAAGGAGGACTAAGAAGTGGTAAGGACTACACCCTAGAAAGGGCAATGGGATGGGCATTGAGGACAAGAAGACTCGAGAGACAATTGTCTCAAAATAATTAGATAAGGGGAATAGTAGGGATGAGTCAGTTAACGAACTAACCCTCATGAATGTCATAAATTTAATCTCTAGTAAAGAAGGGAGAGGTGGAAAGGCCAAATATTTGGAAAAACAAGGATGGAGGAAATCCTTAAAGAGATTAATGGCCAAGAACGGATTGACGACCAAACTCAAAGCCAGGAGAAGATTAAGTAAGCCTCTCACAGTATGATTAAGAGATCTAAAAACAAGGAGGATTTGAGCTCTACTTAAAGGAAATAGATGTGTATAGGGGTACGAGTTGGAATGAGGATGGGGTACAAAGGATGTACCCACAAGATTTCAAGAGTAAAGGTAAATGAAAGGGGATGGCATCAAAGGATTTCATTCAAGGATATATACATACAAAAACGAATGAAGAAGGAATTCCGAGAGAAAGGAAAAGAATCTCACCAAGGAAGGAAACCTTGAGGAGGGATACATATCCCAACTAAGAGGTAATGGGACCAAGTGACGAGGGATGATGAGACGAACTTGCAAATGAAGTGCATGGTGAGGTGAAAGAACCAAGGGAAACATACTATGAGAACCTAAGGAGTAAGTTAAACCCAAGGAACAAGTAGGTAGAAAGATAGCATCAATAGATGTCGTAACAAGTAAGAATGGGTAGACTACCCATAATAAAAAAAATAAAGGAAAGAACATCCGATAAACCTTAGGAAAGTAAGTTCCCTAACTAAGAAGTGGTTAAGGGGAACAACCACTAATATCAAGATGGATTGTGGTCCACACTCGCTTGTGGAGTACATGAAATAAGACCGATAATCGGAAGCTACTCAAATAAGGAATAAGGGATGAAATGGAAAATTTTATACAATGGAGGATTGAAAGTGGGCAAATGCCCTAATATAGAAAGGGTGTAAGGAGATGAAGAAAGGAAACCTTCAAGAAATGGTAAGAAGGTTGATCATGTAACTCCTAAGGTGAAAGTCTCTACTTTGAAGGAAATAGTAGAGAATGAAACCGTAAAAAGGGAAACTCCCCAAACCAAGCAAATCGCCATGTAGATTGAAAGGAATCAACTCGGTATAAAGAATTGTGAAATGATTACAAACAAGTAAGAGTGGATTAAGGCCAAAGTAAAATCCTTGAGTAAAGGATATCATTGGGAACGAGGATGGACCTAAGAAAGGATGAATCCCAGCTTATTGGTATAGTATTAGAAAACCCAATCAATTGGAGCTGAAAAGACCCAATAAAGAAGTTGGGGAAAGATGAGTGGGTAAGAGGAATCCATGCGGTTATGTGAGACATAACTTCAAAGGCATGATGGAGGAGAGGATAATGGTAAAAAGGATAGTTGAGGAATGCTATCAAAAGAGAAGAGGGATGAAGTTATACGATCTCTAAAAGGTCAAAAAGCTAAGAGAGACCCTCAAGGAGATGTTCTAGAAATCTAATGGACAGAGATAAGTCCTAGAAAATGCCATGCTGTAAGGGGCATGAAAGCCCAACAATCCCGAGGAGAATATGACTCAAAGTAAGGAAGAGTCGGCTAATAAGCATGACAAGGTCGAATATAAAATATTTGGACCAAAGTTATAATAGACAACGAATGAAGGAAGGGTCAAGAAAGGACAAAAAAGTTATAATAAAGAAAAACCGCGGAAACAAGTACGTAATGCTCGATAGAACATCGAGCTAAAGGTTTCAACTACCAAAAGGATAACTAGACACGAGAATGATTAATTATCTTGGAATTCCCAATCGAGTACAAAATCTCAAAGGGAATAATGTTGCTCTAAGCAAAGAACGATATGAATCTAAGGATATACCCTAGAATATGGTATGTCTAGTTATGATAAACTCTGTGGAGGGAGTAAATAATATAAAGGAAAAGAAATTTCCCTAAGTGAAGGATGTAAAAAGGGGCTAATTGACAGAACAAGAGAAGAGTTTGCATGTTAAGCAAACACCAAAGGGACATGAAAGGAAATGATTCCTCATGCAAGGTTGATAATTAAGTTTTGGGGATAAAACTCCTACAAGGAGGGGAGAGTTGTAAAACCCGCCTTTTTTAGTCAAGGAAAATTGGGAAAAGAACCGATCAAACCTAGTAAGAAAATCGAACCGGTTCACGTACCCGATTAATTGGGAACGAGCAAATTGAAATTTATTACTCCCGTGTGATCCAAAGGATTCATAAAAACCTTGCAAAATAATACTAGGACAAATTGGAAGAGAAAAAAATCATATCGGTTTAGATGAACCGGATCCAATTGGATTGAACCGGTTTATGAACGGAGTCAGTTCATAAACCGGAAGTGATAGAGAAAGGGCAAACAGGGAAATTTATGGATCCCTTGTGACCCGAAGATATTTATAAACCTTGGGAAGGAACCTTAGAATAAACTGGGAGAGAAAAACTAGATCGGTTCGGGTGAACCAGACCCGAACCGGATTGAACCAGTTTAAGGACCGAGTCGGTTTATGAACTGGAATCGATAAAGAGATGGTAAACCAGGAATTTTATGGACCCTAAGTGACCCAAGGAGTCACAAAAGATATGGAAATGGACTTGTGAAGGAATTGGGAATGAAAACCAAACTGATTAAGGTGAACCGGATCTTAACCGGTTTGGACCGGTTTGAATAGGATCCTAAATTCATTTTTCTAGGCGGCTTAATTAATTCAAATTTGAGATTTGAGGTCACCATTGGATAGAAAATGAATTTAGAGGAATTTAGAAATTTTTAGATTGGAAAAAATCGGTCGAATGAGGTATGAACCGGCCGGTTTAAGCTTCGAACTTGGTTCGGAACATTGTCATCTTCTTCCTCAAGATGACAGCACTGTTCACTCACCGAAAAATCGAAGTAGTGTCGGCAAAGAAGAAACGCTTCTGTTTGGTACGTTTTAGGCCTTCAATGCCTGTTATAATGGTGCCAAATGGACGGCCAACGGGTCCCCGAGCTCCCTATATAGAGAGCCCCTCTCCATACATCCTCTCCACACCTAGAAATCTCACTCTCTCTTAGTTGCTTAATTTTCCGGTGAAGCTCGAACCAAAGCTCCGATATAGGGTCTTCTTTTAGCCAAACAAGGTGAGGTCGGGTTCTTTAGAACAAGGGAGAAGTCAACTACATGCATGTAGTCTCCGTTTGCTCCGAGGGTTGCTGGAGAACGTCGACATGATGAAACAGTGAAGCAGCTCCGACAGATCGAAGCTGCCCTGTTTCGGCCGAGTTAAAATTGGCCTGAGCATTCCTTAGGCCAAACCAAGCCCTCCCAACACTTCTTCAGCCCTTCCACGGCTGAATTTGGACCGCAAGGTAAGCCAATTTGGTCCCCTTTACAATTTTCGATTGGTGTTAGAGAGAGTCGACCGAATTTCAATGACAAAATTCTAATCCAATTTGACCGAATTTCCAATCGGTGTCACAAACATCCACTCATTCTTAGGGTAGAAGTGGACACACTTCTATCTGGGTGGCCGCTAAAGTCGCTCCGAAGCCACCAGAGGGTTTAGTGGATGTACTGACCGGCAAATGTGTGTTTAACCTTCATGATAAAGGATGTGTGTTGAGTGATGACACACCATGATTAAATAATGAAATGGTGATAAACCCAAGATTTCAAATGAAATGGTTTTGAAAGAAAGTAGTTTGGCACACTCCAAAATTTATCTTTTTCCTAAAGATAAAAAGTTTTGGAAAGCCATTCCCCGAGTAGTCGTACTCACCCCCTCCCTTATATCCCTTTTAGGAGATTTCAGAAAGCCTACCCTTAAAAACCATCAACTAAGACGCCTGTGAGATAGGTATGATAAATCTAAATTATTATGCAGTTTTGATTTATGTTATTCCAGGAGAAGGTGCAGGTTAAAAGGACGTCTTACTCTTAACGATTTATAATAAGGGGAAACCCTTTAATAAACCAGGAGAGTGGCGGGTTGTTCACGGGGATCCGACCAAATCGGGTCGGGGCGGGACACGTGGTAACATGTCGCATGTGCATGCACAAGCACACACAATGTCGTCTTCTCCAACGATCACACTATAACGCCTTGACATAATATCCTAGGTCGGGCAACCTTCAAAACCGCTATGCTCTCTCGACGCTACCATAGTGGGGCCCCACTAATGTAGTGCTGACATGTTGTAAGGTTTAGGAAGCACAAAGTAAAATAATCTTTACATGAAACTTAAACATAAAATTTCTTTCATAAACTCGACAGCCAAAACCACAAAAGTGAAAAATACCTTACACCCCAAAAATCCTCTGCTTGTAAAGACTCCTATATTTATTATCGAGGTGACTTATGTAAACCCTGCACTTTTGAGTTAAGGAAAACCAAGAAAGAACCGGTCAAACCGAGTAAGATAATCGAGCCGGTTTACAAACCCTATCATTTGAGAACAAGCAATTTGGAAATTTACAACTTCCACATGATCCAAAGGGTTCATTAAACCTTGGAAAAGAAACTTAAGAAAAATTAGAAGAGAAAAACCAAATTGGTTAAGGTGAACGAGATTCCATAAGAACTTTGAAGTTAAGCGTGCTCGAGAGTAGTGTGAGGATGGGTGACCTCATGGGAAGTATGAATTTTTTTGTAACCTGAAATTTAGGTAAATAGCAATAAATTAATATATATTTAATTATTGTAATTAATACCAATACTTTAATACCTAAATTAAATTATTGGAATTAATAAAATAATTTAATACTGAAATTAAATTATTGGAATTAATACCAATAATTTATGGCAATATTAACACTAGTAATAAATCTCTCTCATTTAATACACAATTTTACACCTATATAAAGAGGTCATCTCCATTCATTCTCCTCACACCTGAACACTTCTCTCTCTCTACTGCTCCATTTCCTGGTGAAGCTCGAACTAGATCTTCGACTTGAACATTTATCTTAACCTCAAAAGGAGAGGTCGGGCTCTTTAGAACAGGGGAAAAGATAACTATTTAATAGCAAACTCCAGTCAATCCGAGAACAGCTGGAGAAACGCCAGCATGATGGAACAGTGAAGTAGCTTCGGCAGACCAAAGCTGCCCTATTTCGACCAAGCTGAAATCGACCATTTTGAGCCCTCCTCAGACCAAACCATGCCCTCCCAACACCTCATCAGTGCTTCCTCAGCCGAATTAGGACCGAAAGGTTAGCTAATTCGGCTCCCCTTTACAATTTCACATCGTTGTTAGAGAGAGAGTCGACTAAATTTCAATGAAGAGATTCTAATCCAATTGGACATCAATTGATGTCATTCTTGATCCTAGGAAGAACCTCTAGAGTAGAGCTACCTGTCTAGATAGAAAGCTTCGACCGTCGCGCCCTCACATGTGAGAAATTGAAGCTTTCTCTTTCTACAGTCTATTTTCTAGCGAAGCTCTGTTTGAGCTCGTTCTGGCGTTAAAATCTGTGATTCAAAGTTACTTAGAATTGTATGAACATGTAGGAACTTTATTTCAACTCCAATTTCAATAATTAGAGGTGTTTAATTGGTCAATTTGATGAAATCAAATTCGGCAGTGTTGAAGAGTTGAAATTGGGGAAATTTGGGGATTTTTGAAAATTCGAAGGATCAAAATGTAATTTTCTAAAATTGAGGGTCAATTGGTCATGATAAGAATATTAGAGGGTCAATTGAGAAATTTTAGAATTGTTGGGGCAAAATTTACCATTTTTCCAAAGAAGGGGCAAAATGGTAATTATGGAAAATTGAGGGACCAAATTGAAAATTTGGGAAATCAAACCCCTTTTTGTGAAATTAAATAATTTGAGGTCCTAAGATAAATTTTAAAAGTTTCGGGACTCAAATTTAGGAAAAACCCGACAATAGGGACTTAAAGTTAAAGAAAAAATAACTTTAGGGACCTAATTGCAAATATATGTATAGTTGGAATTTCTCATTCATTTGGAACGAATGAGGGATATTAGGTCAAAGAATAATAAATAATTGTGTTCATTTCATGTAGGAGAACGAGAAATCGGGAATGCCAGTCGAGGTACAACTTGATAAGGATAGAACCCGACAAGTGGAATTTCACTACACTATCGGGTGTGTGGGATTATATATTATACCCAGTTGGGGATAAAAAGTGCCTCAGTATAAAAACCTACTGTTTAGTGGTATTTTAATCATCACCACTTAGAGGAATGATGTGAAAATTTTGCGGAAAAACTACTTACCGGTTGGAATGATGAGACTTTCTCGAAGGAAGTTGAAAACCCATTCAACGGTTATGAACGGAGATGTCCTTATACCGATCAGTATTATGGACAGTGAAAACCTATTTTGTCGGAAGTGTTCTCCCTAGACTGTGTGCTAATGCTTAAACTATTTGGGAGACCTCCTTGATGGGAGCTCAAATAGCTCTTATAGGCCGGGGGCCTCAGTTTTGGAACTTGGGGCAAAATGCCCGATTTTAAAAATCTCGTACAGTAGGCCCAAGGCCAGTTGGTAGGAGCAGGAGTTCGTAAACGAACATAATATGTGTCATAAAACTTAATAAGTGAATTGTTTGGCCATGGTACCAAGATAGGACCGACATGCTCAGTCAACTAGCAGCAGTGCGACATGATAGGTTGATGGACTAGTCATCAAGACGTCCATGAGGGGTAGTGATGTGTCCTAAAGGCCTTGGACGACCCGATGAGTATAAGGGTAGATCGTCGTTCCAAGTGTCTGTGCGGAATTTGGAGTAGCACCAAGTGCATGAGACCGGGGTGGGGATAGGATGAGGTCTCTGTCATCATACAGACACGAAGAAGCGATTTTAGGATTGAGGGTCGGATGTCGCGTACATCCACTCATTCCCAAGGTAGAAGTGGTCGTGCTTCTATCTTGGTGGCCGGTAAAGTCACCTTTATGAAGGTCCACTAAGTACCTCCACCCACTCAACCTGATTTCAATCCGTCTTGATGGATGAAGTACTAAGAAGGTACGGGTTGGAAGCCACACATGAAATTCTTCCTATTGAGGAGCACGAATGGACCCCAATCAATTACTCAGAGCCTTCCGACCAAGAGTCTCATAATCATTTTAGGGTTAACTCTAATCCTATGACCCCAAGAGATTAGGGGGTAGAAAAGTCATGTAATAAGCCAAGTTTTTGGCAAGAGAATATTTCCCAAATGAATTAAGAGCTTTATTAAAACTCATGAGTTCCTTGAGAAAAATCTAAGTAGATAAAGGTGTAAGAGAAGAAAATCCTCCTAAGGAAGAATGGCTTATGAATAGTTAAACTTAAACTTAGGACTTAGAAAAAGAGAAATTTATCTCGTGGAGATCCTAAAGAAAGGAAAATGGATTTGGAGGAGCAACCATTCAAGGACACATAACTTTCGAGAGACCCAAGAAGAAGTATGACCACAAGAATAGAAGATGATTGATATAGAAAAGATATTAAGATTTCACCTGGCAAGGATGAAGAGAAAGTGCAACAACAGGAAGCCCCAAGTGTAACAAATTTCTTAGAAATTTAAGAAGATAAGAAATGGATGAAAGGTAAAGTGTGAGTTGAAGAAAAACAAGAGTAGAGGAGGCGTACCGAGTTTACAAGATAGGAGAGAATTTTTCAAAGAATAAGGCGATCAAACATCAGAAAGTTCGAGTGGTTAGGTAAGAGTGTTAGGGGGTTGAGCATGATCCACTACAAGAAGGCTTGGAAAACTCGAATTTGGAACGTCAAAGGAATATTATGTAAAGAAATAACTAAATTGGACCAAATGATTCGGAGGAGTAAGCGAAGTCTAACCGGAGATGGGAAATAGTGGGAGAATACACCCTAACCAACACAAAAAGGGAAACACTGGGGATATAAAGGTACAAAAGCTTTAAAAACGATAAGGATAAGAGAACCACCTCAAGGGAGTAGGAGAATATGGAAGCGAGTGGGAATAAAGCAAGGTCAAACGAAGGTACTACTGGATTCAAAGAGCAAGAATAGGCTCAAAAATTTAAGGAGCTCAATGGTAGAATTAGAAGGAAATACGAAGGGAAGGAGAATGGAAAGCTCATCAGAGAAAGAAATTACCTGATTCATGACTTAGAAATTAGTCACTATAATGTTGGCCCTAAAGGTATGGTACCCCTACTGGCACGGGATTGAGTACATGATATACACAGATCACAAGAACTATAAGTACTTCCTAACTAAAAAGGAATTAAACCCCATCGGGGGAGACGACTAAAAATGGTGAAGGATTATGATCATACAATGAAATACCACCCAAAAAGGCTAATGTGGTAGTAGATGCTTAAAATCGTGAGTATCAAACTGAGATGACATAAGTAAAGACAAATTTCATATCCTGTTATAACAATTAAGAAGGGAGAGGTGGAAAAGCCAAATACTCGGGAAAAAGAAGGATGAAAGAAAACCCTTAAAAGGACCAAAGGCCAATTAATGACTTAACTCAAGCCAAGAAAGGGATAGACAACACTCTCACAATATGGTCAAGAAATCTCGAAACAAGGAAGATTTGTAAGCTCCCTAAAGAAAAAGATAGGTACTGGGTACGAATGAGGATGCAGATAGAGTATAAAGGATGTGCCTGCAAGAATTGAGAAGTAAAGGTAAATAGGAGAAGACGACATCAAGGGATGTCATTTAAGGGTAGAAATCCCCTAGAGCAAATGTAAGAAAAGAATGTCAGGGGAAAGGCTAAGAATCCTACCAAGGAAGGAAGCCTCGAAAAGACATGGGTTTCCTAATTAAGAGGAAATGGAACCAACCCTTAATTAGGAAATATTTCCAAGGAAGGAAGTATTGTAATGGCCCAGTGTGACCTGTTTGGAGAGAACAGGAGAACCATGTAGAAAGAGGAAAACTAGTAACGGTGGACAGCCAAAGAGAATGAACAAAACCCTAAGAAAGGATTAGATGTAGTAAAGACTACACTCTATGATGGACAATAGGATGGGCATGAATACAGCTGCATGGACAATAGGACCAAAAAAATAAAGAGAAAGACACAGTTAAAGAACTGGTCTTCGAGAGAACCACATATTTAAACCACAACAAAGAAGGGAGAAGTGAAAAGACCAAAACATTGGGAAAGAAGAACGAAGGAAAATCCGTAAAGCAATCCAAAAAGATCCAATAAAGAAGTTGGGGAAGGATGAGTAGGTAAGAGGAATCCATGCAGTTATGTGAGATATAACCTCAAAGGCATGATGGAGGAGAGGATAATGGTAAAAAGGATAGTTGAGGAATGCTATCAATAGAAAAGAGGGATGAAGTTATATGTTCCCTAAAAGGTCGAAAAGCTAAGAGAGACCCCCAAGGAGATGTTCTAAGAATTTAATGGACAGAGATAGGTCCTAGAAAATACCATGCTGTAAGGGGCATGTAAGCCCAACAATCTCGAGGAGAATATGACTCAAAGTAAGGAAGAGTCGGCTAATAAGCATAACAAGGTCGAATATAAAAAAAAATTGGACCGAAGTTATAATAGACAATGAATGAATGAAGGGTCAAAATAGGACAAAAAAATGATAATAAAGAAAAATCGTGGAAACAAGTACATAATGCTCAAAAGAACATCGAGCTAAAGGTTTCAACTACCAAAATGATAACTAGACATGAGAATGATTAGTTATCTTGGAGTTCCCAAATCTTAAGTACGGAATCTCAAAGGGAAGAATGTTGCTCTAAGCAAAGAAAGATATGAATCTAAGGATATACCCTAGAATATGGTATGTCTAGTTATGATAAACTCAATGGAGGGAGTAAATAATATAAAGGAAAAGAAATCCCTTAAGTAAAGGAGGTAAAAATGACTAATTGAAAAAACAAGAGAAGAGTTTGCATGTCAAGCAAACAACAAATGGACATCAAAGAAAATGGTTCCTCATACAAGGTTGCTAATCAAGTTTTGGGGACAAAATTTCTAAATGAGGGGAGAGTTGTTAATCCTGCACTTTTGAGTTAAGGAAAACCAGGAAAGAACCGGTCAAACCGAGTAAGAAAATCGAGCCGGTTTACAAACGCGATCATTTGGGAACAAGCAATTTGGAAATTTACAACTTCCGGATGATCCAAAGGGTTAATTAAACCTTGGAAAAGGAACTTAAGAAAAAATAGAAGAGAAAAACCAAATTGGTTTAGGTGAACGAGATTCCATAATAACTTTGAAGTAAAGTGTGCTCGAGAGTAGTGTGATGATGGGTGACCTCCTGGGAAGTTTGATTTTTTTTGTAACCCGAAATTTCAGTCAAAATTTTTATGCGAACGTACGCCTTATCATAAATAGCCATAAATTAATATATATTTAATTATTATAATTAATATAAATAATTTAATACTAAAATTAAATTATTGGAAATAACACTAATAATTTATGGTAATATTAATACTAGTAATAAATCTCTCCCATTTAATACACGATTTTACACCTATATAAAGAGGTCATCTCCATTCATTCTCCTCACACTTGAACACTTCTCTCTCTCTACTGCTCCATTTCCCGGTGAACCTCAAACCAGAGCTTCGACTTGAACATTTTTCTTAACCTTAGAAGGAGAGGTTAGGCTCTTTAGAACCGGGGAGAAGATAACTATCTAATAGCAAACTCTAGTCAATCCGAGAATCACTGGAGAAGCGCCGGCATGATGGAACAATGAAGCAGCTCCGGCGGACCAAAGCTACCCTATTTCGGCCAAGCTGAAATCGACCATTTCAGCCCTCCTCAGACCAAACCAAGCCCTCCTAACACCTCATCAGTCCTTCCTCGGCCGAATTAGGACCGAAAGGTAAGCTAATTCCGCTCCCCTTTACAATTTCAAATCGTTGTTAGAGAGAGAGTCGGCCAAATTTCAATGAAGAAATTCTAATCCAATTCGACATCAATTGATGTCATTCTTGATCCTAAGAAGAACCTCTAGAGGAGAGCTACTTGCCCAGATAGAAAGCTCCAACCGTCGCGCCCTCACCGGTGAGAAATTGAAACTTTCTCTCTCTACAGTCTATTTTCCGACGAAGCTCCGTTTGAGCTCGTTCCAGCGTTAAAATCTGCGATTCAAAGTTCCTTAGAATTGTATGAACATGTAGGAACTTAATTTCAACTCCAATTTCAACAATTAGAGGTGTTTGATAAGTCAATTTGATGAAATCAAATTCGACAGTGTTGAAGAGTTAAATTGGGGAAATTTGGGGATTTTTGAAAATTCGAAGGACCAAAATGTAATTTTCTAAAATTGAGGGTCAATTGGTCATGATAAGAATATTAGAGGGCTAATTGAGAAATTTTAGAGTTGTTGGGGCAAATTTTACCATTTTTCCAAAGAAGGGGCAAAATGGTAATTTTGGAAAAATTGAGGAACCAAATTGGAAATTTGGGAAATCAAACCCCTTTGTGTGAAATTAAATAATTTGAGGTCCTAAGATAAATTTTAAAAGTTTCGGGACTCAAATTTAGGGAAAACCCAACAATAGGGACTTAAAGTTAAAGAAAAAATAACTTTAGGGTCCTAATTGCAAATATATGTAAAGTTGGGTTTTCTCATTCTTTTGAAACAAATGAGGGCTATTAGGCCAAATAATAATGAACAATTATGTTCATTTCATGTAGGAGAATGAGAGATCGTGAACGTCAGTCGAGGTCCAGCTTGCTAAGGATATAACCCAACTAAGTGGAATTTCACTGCACTATCGGGTGAGTTGGATTATATATCATACCTTGTTGGGGATCATAAGTGCCTCGGTATAAAAATTCACTGTTTAGTGGTATTTTAATCATCACCACTTAGAGGAAGTGATATGAAAATTTTTCGGAAAAACTATTTACTGGTTGTAAGTAGATCATACCCGGTTGGTATGATGAGACTTCCTCAAAGGAAGTTGAAAACCCGTTCATCGGTTATGAACGAAGATGTCCTTATACCGATCAGTATAGTGGACAGTGAAAACCTATTTTGTTGGAAGTGTTCTCCCCTGACTGTGTGCCAATGCTTAAACTATTTGGGAGACCTTTTTGATGGGAGCTCGAATAGCTCTTATAGGTCGGGGGCCTCGGTTTTGGAATTAGGGGCAAAATGCCCAATTTTGAAAATCTTGTACAATGGGCCCAAGGCCAGTTGGCACGAGCAGAAGCGTGTAAACGAACATAATATATGTGCCATAAAACTTAATAAGTGAATTGTTTGGCCATGGTACCAACATAGGACCGACATGCTCAGTTAACTAGCGGCAGTGTGACATGACAGGCCGACGGACTAGTCAAGTCAAATAACTGCGTGTTGAGCTAAGAGTCGGGACCGTTGGACCAGTGGCACCACAGATTATATGGCATAATGAGAAAACATTGTCTGTGCATGCACTATGAGTACGAGATCATCAAGACGCCCATGAGGGGTAGTGATGTGTCCTAAGGGCCCTGGACGACCCGGTGAGTATAAGGGCAGATCGTCATTCCAGGTTTCTGTGCGAAATTTGGAGTAGCACCAAGCGCATGAGACCAGGGTGGGGATAGGATGAGGTCTCTATCCTCATACAAACATGAAGAAGCAATTTCGAGATTGAGGGTTGGATGTCGCGTATATCCACTCATTCCTAGGGTAAAAGTGGTCGTATTTCTATCCGGGTGGCCAATAAAGTCGCTTCGAAGTCACTAGTGGGTTTAGTAGTCATACTGACTTGCGAATGTGTGTAACCTTCATGATGAATGATGTGCATTGGGTGATAACACACCTAGTAACTAAGAAATACCCGAATTTTTAAATGAAGTGAGTTTGAAAAGAAATGAGCCTGGCACACTCCATATAAATATTTTTTTAAAGTTAAAAGTAGACTTTTGAAAAACCCATTTACTGAGTTGTGGAAACTCACCCTCTTTTTACCCATTTTCAGTAAAAGAGAAAATGACTAAAATTAACACTGAGCCTTACCCTTTATCAGGTATGCTTAAATTTATCTTTAAGCTTGCATTTTATTTTATATATATCTTTTAGGGAACAAGGTTGAAATTTCGCATGGCTCCTCTCAACTAAAAGAAGGGGGAAACTCCTCTTTAACTGAGAAAGAGCGGCGGATTGTTCATGGGGATCCAACCAAACCGGGTTGAGGCGTGACTACTTACCTCAAGTTTAGTATTGGGAGTTCGTCAAGGCATTCTATGTTAAGCAGTACAATACTTAAAAGGAGGATAGGGGAAAGGGGTGAGCTATGAGATTTAGTGAGTGGGGCACTAATATTAGGACGTCATGTCCATGAACTCAACCCCTAATAAAAATAGTAGCTTGGAGTAAAAGAGTCATTTAAAAGTTTTTTCTTCTTTAAAATACATTTAGTTTTCTCCTAACTAAGCTTATTAGGGGATTAAGTCCCTATCCACACAAACACTCAACAACACATGATAATGACTCAAGCATTGCCTCACAAACCACATTATGTCTGTCCACACAATACATGCATGGTGGGATAAACAACCTAGCGGTAGGGTCATGCTCCTCTCTGCTAGTGCCTAATGGCATGTTTTAGTAGCTCTCCACTAGCCTTCACTAAACCGTGTCAAGAAGAGAATCCCCTCATACTAATAAATGTCTAGACCACGGATGCCTATGAAGTATTATAACCATCTCTATCTTTCACCTGATCAATTAGTAGACACCACCGTATTACTCCCATATCCTGGATATTTGAGAGCAAGCATCTCCCCCATTACTTTATTTCCTAGATATCCCTTAATACTCTATATTACCCCTTTATACGGGCGTCGACTAGTACTATCCCACATCCTCCTCAATCATAGAATAATCCAAATCAATATAGTGCAAAACAAAGTCAGGGCTGACATCTTTATCTGACTTTATCCCTCTAAAGTTTTTTCTCATTAGGAGCACGAGTTTATATACAAAAATATTTCATAAATATATATCGGGTCAATAATTAAGATATTTAAAATACCATACTATGATATAAATATGAATTTGTTAAATAAAAGGAATATAAATAACTTCTAAATTATGTACCTTCAAGTCTCAATCCATATGGGATCGATCATTATGGTTCTGAATTTCCACACTCCAAACACAACCTTTTTGCGGGTTTTATGGCACATGCTAAATGCACCTCTTAAGGGCAAACTCATCATTTTGCATGGTAGGGCATTCATTGTAAATTGTCCTTAGGTTTTGGCAGGTTCGTCATTACTCCTTAAGGGTACTTTGTGATTTCAATCATCTGCCCTTGGCAGAATGACGATCCCAACTTCTGTTTCACTCATGTCAGGTCATTCGAGCTGATATTTTCTCTCTGTTGTAGGTCACCCGACAAAAACCCTCATCTCATCTTTCTTGGTTTCTAAGCTCCAGTTATAATCACGATGCTCCCGATCTCGCCTTTGCCATTCCCTTCAGGTACGCACCCAACCCATAGTTCTTTTGTTGCCTTTCTTAGTTTGGTGTTTGGAGATTTTGGGCGAAGTTTTTCGAGTTCAGTTGTTCAAGAGGTTCCTGCCCTCGTCACGTCTTG
Source organism: Trapa bicornis (assembly GCA_030064425.1). Classification (NCBI taxonomy): domain Eukaryota; kingdom Viridiplantae; phylum Streptophyta; class Magnoliopsida; order Myrtales; family Lythraceae; genus Trapa; species Trapa bicornis. Next base: position 10,205,969 of record CM057753.1, on the reverse strand, counting down.
GAAATATGGTGTGGGAATTCCTTTCTCACTCTTGCACTAGATTGACGCCTAAGGATTCCTCCTCTCAACCTCTCCCTGAAATCCTCAACCCCTACTCCCCTCGAAACCCTCAGCTCAGATCCTATTTGATGGACTCTCCGAAGCCTCTCCCAGTGGAGTTATGCCTTCGATTCGAACTTGTTGAGTTGCTAATAAGGTATGCCAAGCTCACAATCCCTTCTCTCCAATTGTTTAGCCTCAATTTGATTAATCCACACAAAATCCTTAATTCCTATCGTTCGAGGTCTAATGTAGGTTTAGGAGAGGGCTTTGTCTTATTTTATTTGTAGGTGAATCCTTAGGAGCCCTCCCAAGGGTTTTTTAAGCCTCGATTCTACATGCTGAGGTCCTTAAGTAAATTACTAGGGCATCGCTAGTCTCTTCATTTTGGTAATCCTACCGAAATCCATCCCCCGTCTCTCCCTGGAATTCAAGTAATTTCTTCAATTTTTCATAATTCTACTCCTCTTTTCTTCCAGCCATTGACACAGCTGCACGACCAGTCATTCCAAGCAAACACTTCTCAGCTGGGCATTCTTGTGCTCACTTTCTCGGGAGATGTCTCTCAATTTTCCTTTAGGATGATAAACCTTTCCTTGAGATTCTCTGTTAGTTTAAAAATTCCTTGCACTCCTTTTGATAAGAAGTCAAGTAGATTTTCTTTTATCCCCTCTTAAAGTGGTAAAGGAATCCCTTCAATTCATTCCTTCGTTAATTTAGATGGTTGAATTCTTTTGTAGGTGAAACGGTCAGGTTCTTGCCGAAGGTTTATTGGTATGGGTTGGCTTCCATTGGACTCCTTCACAAGTTCACGATGGCTAATAAAAATTGGGCAACCTTTGCCCAGTCAACATGTTGGTCTATTCCAAGCCCAAATGTTACGTTAGACATTACTCCTTTAGAAAACTAATTAGGATGGTTTCGGAAGAAATCTATCGAGCTTATTGGAACTTTATTTACAACTGAGTGACCTTTAGCCCCAATCCTTTTGTAATTGAAATCATAGGTTAAACATCCATTTGCTGGATGATGAGAGGTCTTGCTGAAAAATACTTTTATATATGAACTCTGCCCTTTTGTACGTAATCCATGTCCATCGTATAATGCATATTTGCTACCAACACTTTGTTTGCATGGCTGATGATATCATTATTTTATGTATAAGTTATATCTTCCTTGGTTTCATTGTAACAATTTATGAATGGCTTTGTTTCAAGTGTTGCTAGGTGGTCGTTTGGAAGGAACGATAATGGCTTCCCTTTGTCCCTCTTAATCCAACCCTTGATCCATTTACAAACTTCAAGCCTGAACAGTCTTGGCCCTTACTAGGTTTATCGATGCTGTGAATTTGGTTAGCCCAAGCCTAGGGGCCCTTTTATTATAATTGGCCTCTGCTCAATTTGTTCTTCCCTAGCCCACCCTTTCCATTAAAAAAACGTTCAATGCCATTTCTTATTTTTTATGGTATGCTTGTGTTTGAGGGGTGCAATAAGGTCCAACCCATGTTTGCCTTGTTGAACTTGTAATTTTGGGTGGGCTGACATTCTACTTCCTCGATTTCCTATGTAAGTAATACACAATGTACATCCTTTTTATCTATCAATATATATATATATATATATTAATTTATATGTATATTTATTTCTTTATCCACGTGTCTAACCTAACTTAATTATGACTCATCCAAATTAATCCCATAAGTAAAATCTAATCCCCAATTGAATGTGTTAAGTTGATTCCCAAATCAAAAATAATTCTTTTAATCCAAAAATATTTCGGTCATTATCTAAATTCTCATGAATCAATCTTTTATTTGTTTCCTTATTCTTTACCATTTAAATTTTTCATAGAAATTTTTAGATTAAAAAAAATACGGTATTTCAAACATACTTATGGAGGCATTCTATAAAATTTTCTTTCAAAATACTTATATTTTCTTCCTTCTAAAACAAGAACCATAGCCCTTTTTTATTTTAGTTCTAAGCTCTACTTTTCAAATTCATGGATATAAATCCATACTTCATAAACCACAATTTTAGTATTGACCTCTTAACATGAGCCAAAATCCTTCCCATCTTAAAATATAGCTATTTCTCATTTTCTAAAATGTGTTAATGCCGTTTTGACAAGAAGTCCAATTTTATTTTATGAAAAAGTATTGAAATTTCATTTCATTAAACAAGAATCAAAGACCATTTTTATAATTTCTAGGTCGTAGCTCTAAATATCTAAGACTAAGTAGAAACTATTTTGTCATGCCATAACTTGATTTCGTTGGGTCATCATCTCAATTCCCATGGAAGGGCATAGAATGGGCTGATGGGTTGGAGGCCCAATAGGACAAAAGAAGAAGAAATAATGGCCCACTTGGTTCACATAGGTTGATTTGAACTACATGTGTAGGAGTGGGCATACAAATGGTATATACACACATAAATATATATATATTTATTCAAATGTATGTATGGATATAATTATAATATATATATATAAAAGTCATCGAAGGAATTCAACCAAGAAGAAATGAACTCATGTGTCTTGGGTTTGGACACCTATGATAACCATCCATACCCTTGAATTAAAAAGGTAAGAGATTAAAATTTGTTTTAACATTTAATTTTTCTTAATTAATAAAAAAATACAAATTAGATTTTGAAAAGTCGAAACCTTGATAACAAGCCTAATGTAGGAACAAAATGATCCGTACTATAACCTACCTAAATGAACATGGACAACACACACGAACGAATATGGAATCACCACTCAGTGGGATAGAAAATCCTAAGGGATGTATGTGAGATTATGATTCTGGCATTAGGTTTGATTGAATTAGTGTTATGCTTGTTACTTATTTTAAGTTTCTTGAATTGTGTTTTTATAAATTCTTGTTTTAACTAAAATTAGCATGGAAGCACTCAACCATACTTTTATGAAATATGGAGTTCTACTCATATTTTGAAACATGGGGCTACATTATGTATTTTTGTGAAATATAGGCTTAGGCTCTTATTTTGGAAAGTGGGGCTACAACCTAAAATAAATTATTTAGCCATATTTTTAAAAGAGGGGTTAGGTCCCATACTTTTTGAACAATGGGTTTTAGCCCATATTTTTGGAAATGAGATTATGAATCATTAATTGGAAGAGGGACCTTAGTCCATGTTTTTGGTAATATTTTTAGATGGCTTCCATGACTTAATGACTAGAATATTATATAGGTTTAGAGAGGTTGACTAGATAACATGCCAATCACTATGCTACTATAGAGGGGTTGGCCAGATAGCAAGCCCGCCTCTATGGCAACTGTAATATGTTGCTTGTATTTATGGTAAATGTGAAATGGTACTAGAAGATTTGTGTACGAAGGGGTAGCATCAAGGTACTAAGAGATATCTAGGATGTGAGATAATACGAGTGAGATGTTTTGTCCCAAATATCTAGTACATATGAGTCATATGATAGTGTAGAGCGATTGATCAAGTAGTGGTTGTAGTATTCCTAAGGTATCGGTGGTTTGGACCTTTAAAGGTACTAAAGGTTACTCTTCCGGACATGGTTAAGTGAAGGTTAGTGCGAAGTTGCTTAGATACGCCACTTAGCACTAGTAGAGAGCGTCGTGACTACACTTTTAGGTTGTGACCCTAATACACGGGTATTGTGATGATATTCACAATACGGTTTGTGAGGAAATGCACAAGTCATTACTATGTTGTGTTAATTGTGTGCTTGTATGGATGGAGACTTGTTCTCTTGATAAGCACCGATGAGAAAAATCCATGTTTTAAAAGAGAAAACATATTTTAAAAGATTTATATTACATGCTCTTGTTTTAGTAGGGGTTTTCTTTGTGGAAATGACGACCTAACATCAATGCCTCACTCATGGAGCTTCGCAATTCACCCCTCTCCCTAACACCCCCTTCAAGTACCGTTTGAATTAAGCAAGATAATCTTGAAGTGTTCACGGTGTAGAACTTGAGATATTCCACCTCGACGAAAATTACAAGTCTTTCAAGCAGCCTAAATTTTGAGATATGGGTTTGTTTTTGTAAAGATTATTCTTGTATCCTGTGATTGTTTAAACTTGTTTAAAAATTTTACTGAATGAAACTGTATATTGTGTTTTTGGTTCCTTACAACTTGTTGGTACAATATTAGTGAGGGCCCCACTAATGTAGTATCGGGAGGGCATGATGATTGTGGTGCTAGTATAACCCAAAAATATCGGGTTGGGGCATTACCGTGGATGTCTGAATGGTTATCACTATTAGATAATATCTAGATGATTGTATGTTAACAAGTATCATCTACACACAGACCTTTTAGTTTAGCGGTGAATCTTTAAATAGTGTGAAGTGTTATGACAATATATGCATGAGTGGTTAGTAGCTAATTACCGAACTACAATGGAATCACCTAAGTGGGTGTTAACAGTTGCCATCTTTACTCTAAACTTTTGGTTTTGAAGTGAATCTACGAATAATATGATGTGTTAGGATAACACGAGTGTTTTATATAAGATAATTTTTTTTGTAATTTGTTATGGCAATACAGACATGAGTGGTCGATAGCTAACTATTGAACCATGATGCAATCACCTAAGTGGGTGTTAATGATTGCTACTTAAACCCATAGCTTAGTAGTGAATCTTCGAAAAGTGTGATGTATTATGATAACATGAGTTTTTAGAAAAGAGAAAGCATTATGTACTGGTGTGTGTTTTGAATTGGTAAAAGAAAAGTATTATGTATTTAATTTTGAGTAGAGACTGAAATCGATGACATGACCATCGGTGTCAGTCATCTCATCCACTAAGTATAAGTTCACTCTAATCTCCCTAATCCCATTTCGCGTGAGAGAAAATCTAGGAGAAGTGCTAGTCAAAAGTAGATTCATGATCTAGTGGATATTGAGGTATAATCATTGAAGAAAATTCACATAGATATTTCTATTTAGTAATGTTATTACACTGGGTTTATATGTTTTGTAACTCTTTATATTACATTTTATGAAAAGTTGAAATTTTGAAAAAAATGATAGGTTTTATAGTCTGAGTCTTTTGACTTATCAATCCTATGGTAGTGTGGGTTCTACAATTATAGCATCGGAAAAAGTGCGGCGGGTTGTTACTCCACCTCGACTAGGGAATCGAGTTGGGGTGTGACAATGTCTCAATGAACTCCACCCAACTTGTAAAATATGACTTTAGATTGTGTTGTCTCTTGAGGTGCTTAAAAGATTCATAATCTTTGTGAATTGCAAACAATTTTGACCACATATAGTGTAGTTATGTTTCTAAAGTTTGAATTATGGAATACATTTATTTATGGTGGATAGGATAATTAAGGGCTATTCCACCCAACTTCTCACTAAAATATGTAAGTGATATTTTTTCCTGCATCAACACATTACCAATCCCTATTCATGATTCACCACACTTAATTTTAAGTGTTTTAGTAAAATTATGTAGTACAAGCAAATGAGAACTAATTAGCTTGTCATTTATTAGTTTTAATATCTTTTCTTGCTTGACAACCCTTTTTAAATGAGACATATTTTTTTTATAAATGCACTTAGAGGTGCAACACAACTACTAAAATTAGGAACAAAACCCCTATAAATACTAGTTAGACCATAAAAACTTCTCACCTAACTTATTGAATTAGGCTTACTAAGCTCAAATTACCATAATATTTTTCTTCCTAACTTCAATCAATTTAGAACTTACAACATATCCATGAAAAACAAGATTATCCAAGTAAAAGCTACATTTCTTGAAATTTGAAAACAACATATCATTTCTTAGAGTTTCTAAAGCAATTTTAAATATTATACATGTTCATATAAGGTCTTGTTGTATATTAGGATGTCATCAAATATACTAGTACAAACTTTCTAATGAAAACACACAAGACATGATTCATTAATCTCACAAATGTATTAGGTGGATTAGTCTATCCAACATGTATAACTAACCATTCATATAAATCATATTTTATTTTAAATGTCGTTTCCCATTCATCCCCTTTCGTGCAAATTTGATGATGTCCACTCTTAGGATAAATTCTTTAAAACATACACGAACCATGCAACTCATCAAGCATATAATACAAATGAGGAATAAGACGTCAATACTTTACCATGATATTGTTGATTATTTGACAATTGATGCATATTCTTCAAATCCCATCATCACATAAATTTATGCTCCATCGTATATATCTTATTTCCTCAGCTTTACAACATAACGTTGAAGTTCTTTTTCTCATGGTTACATCTATATATGCCATCTAGAGATCGTCGCTCCTAGGATAAAATCAAATTAATGATTGATTTCTCTTGGAGGTATCTCCTCAAGAAAGACATCCATAAATTCCTACAAAAGAAAATGATATTGCACGAAAAATATCTAATAAGATAATTTGTAATGGCGTGACCCAATACCTCAGGTCAAAGCGCTATCACAATTGTCACACCATTTCGATGCTACAATAATGGGGCACTCACTATGGTAGTAACGGAAGGTCGTAGGGCTCAGAATACACAAGGTGAGATATTCTTTCATAAAATTTTTCAACATAAATTCTTTCACAAAACATCATGAATACAAATAACACATTACCCAAAATTCCTCTACATCTAGAAACTCTTATAGTTATTGTCGAGGTGGCTAACCTCAAGTTATGTACTAAGACTGAGGTTCTTCTAACTCAAATCGTATCATACTTGAAAGGGGTTAAGGAGAGGGGTGAGCTATGAGGCTTAGTGAGTGGGGCACTGATATTACAACATATTATCTACGAACACAATCCCTACTAAAAATTGTAGCATATAGTATAAAAGGCTTCCTAGGAAAATGAACCCCCATCACACAATCATACAACACAGTATAGCAATGATTAATGCATTGCTTTACAAGCCATATTATGATCGTCGCCACAATATTCATGTATCAGTGTCACAACCTTGCAATGGGGTCATGCCCCTCTCTACATGTGCCTAGTGGCATGTCACAAATCTCTCCACTGGCGGAGTCAAAAATATATCTGCTTCTTCTCATTTATCAAGCGTGGTGTGCAATACCCTTTAAAGAAATTGTGTTCGAACTCGCTTCATCCAATTTGGACATGAGTTGTATGTACATTCTCCCACAACCTCTTAGAAAAAGATTCCACCAAAACTCCACCATGGAGACTCTCTCCTCATTTGGGATCTTAACAGCATCTATGAGTCTATTTGTACTATTCAACCATTCCAATATAGTTCAAACATCCCTTTCTTTACTAAACTATTTACTTCTTAATTATCTTTAAAGTCTTTAGACATCTTAGAATATCAAAGTTAGAGGGTCTTTGTAACACCAGAAAATTCAAAATAGGAATCGGACTCGAGTGAACTAGGAAAGTTGTAATTAAACTAGGGATGAAAACTTGAGGTCGAGTATGGAAAGCAAAACACGTTGGAAAACCAGTACAAACCCCAACCTTAGAAATGGGAAAGTCCACCCAAACTACTTGAGGAAACCTTCCCTAATTAGAAATCAAGGATCAGGAAGAGCCCAAGTGAAAATTGGGTCGAATCGGGATCAAGAGTATTCAAGTAAAAAGGACACCAATTTTTAAGAGGACCTAGACAAATCAAGAAAGGGAAACTCTTGAGCCTAATAAAAAGAAAATATGATGATGATTTTTAGAAAATTGGATGTGGCCAAGAACCAGTTAAATCGAAGGTGAATCCACCAAAAGATGGCAAAAATTGATCAAACGAGCTCATAGCAATAAAAAAACTACCCCAATTTTCATAAGGGGCTAATTAAATTGAAAAGTTGATGTTCTTGAGCTGAAATGATAAGAAATTGAATGAATTATTTTTAGAAATTTAATTTGGGCTAAGAACGGTCCAATTGGAGGTGAATAGACCAAGGAAAGGCAAAATATTGGTCAAATCAACTAATAAATTCATTTGAAATTGGTTCACTACAATGCAAACTAGTCAACATGCTACGTTGGGTGCACACACATGCATGCATGCACGTGTGTCGTCTCCTTCGCATTACCTAGGATCCAAAAACCCGACCCAGATCTAGAAAAAAACTCCAAAATAATCCGAATGTCCGGAGATATTTCTATAACTCTTTCCTAAAGAAAAGTAAATGAAAAGTGGATTCTAGGGACTCTGATCTAGTAAGCTAAGGATATGGTGTCACGCCCCAACCCGGTTTGGTCGGATCCCCGTGAGCAACCCACCACTCTCCAAGTTTATTAAAGGGTTTCTCCTTGTTATAAACCGTAAAGAGTAAGGCGTCCTTTAAATCTGCACCTTTTCTTAGAATAACATAAATCAAAACTGCATAATAACTTAAATTTTATCATACTTGTCTCATAGGCGTCTTAGTTGATGGTCTTTAGGGATATGCTTTCTTAAATTTCCTGAAAGGGATATAAGGAAGGGGGTGAGTACGACTACTTAATGAATGTATTTTTCAAAACCTTTAACTTTAAGAAAAATATTTGTTTTGGAGTGTGCCGGACTCCTTTCTTTTAAAAGTCCTTTGATTTCAAATCTAAATTTTTACCACCATTTCTTTATTTAATCACGGTGTGTCATCACCCAACACACATCCTTCATAATGAAGGTTAAACACACAATCGTAGGTCAGTACGTCCACTGAACCCACTTGTGGCTTCGGAGCAACTTTACCGGCCACCCAGATAGAAGTACGTCCACTTCTACGCTTAGAATGAGTGGGTGTTCGTGACATCCGACCCTCAATCCTGAAATCAATTCTTCGTGTCCGTATGAGGACAGAGACCTCATCCCATCCCCACCCCAATTTCATGCGCTTAGTGCTACTCCAAATTTCGCACGGTCACCTTGTACGACGAATTACCCTTATACTCAACGGATCGTCCAGGGCCCTTAGGATGCATCACTACCCCTCATGGGCGTCTTGAGGATCCCATAATCATAGTGCATGCACAATCAATATTTTATCATTATGCCATATAATCTGTAGTGCCACTAGTCCAACGGCCCCGACTTTCAACTCAACTCACTGTTGTTTGTCTTGACTGGTCCGTCGACCTGTTATGTTGCACTGTCGCTAGTTGACTGAGTATGTCGGTCCTATCTTGGTACCATGGCCAAATAATTCCTTGATTTTAAGTTTTATGGCATATAACTCATGTTTGTTTACGAGCTCCTGCTTGTGCAAACTGGCCTTGGGCCCACTGTACGAGATTTTCAAAATTGGTCATATTAGCCCCCAAGTTCCAAAACCGATGCCCTCGACATATAAGAGCTCCCGTCAAGAAGGTCTCCCAAATAGTCTAAGTATTGGCACACAGTCAGGGAAGAGCACTTCAGACAAAATATATTTTCAATTGTCCATTATACTGATCGGGTATAAGGACATCTCTGCTCATAATCGATGAATGGGTTTTCAACTTCCTTCGAGTAAGTTTCATCATACCAACTGGGTATGATCTACTTACAACCGGTAAGTAGTTTTTCCGTATGGTTTCCACATCACTTTTCTAAGTTGTGATGTTTAAAATACCACATAATAGTGGGTTTTCATTTTGACGGGAGATTTTTCCTCAAATTGAGTCCTGAAATTTTTTAAAATTTATCAAAGGACCTCAATTTATTCCATTTCACAAAAAGGGGTTTAAATTTCCAAATTTCCAATTTGGTCCCCCAACTTTTCCAAAATTACCATTTTGACCTTCCTTTACAAAAATGGTAAATTTTACCCCAAAAATTCTAAAATTTCTCAATTGGCCCTATAACATTTTTATCATGCCCAATTGACCCTCAATTTTAGGAAATTGCATTTCGGCCCATCGAATTTTTGAAAATCCCTAATTTCCCCCAATTTCAACTTCTTAACACAACTGAATTTGATTTCATCAAATTGACTGATCAAACACTTCCCATTGTTAAACTTGAGGTTAAAATTGAGTTTCTAAATATTCATATGATTCTTTAGCAATTTGAATTGCAAGTTTTAATGCCGGGACGAGCTCCAACAGTGCTTTGTCGAAAAATAAATTGTAGAGAGAGAAAGCTTCGGTTACTCACCAGTGAGGGCACGACGGTCCGAGCTTTCAATTTGGGCAGATAGCTCTTATCCTGAGGTTCATCCTAGAATCAAGAATTGCATCAATTGATGCCGAATTGAGTTAGAATTTCATCATCGAAATTCTGCCAGTTCTCTCTCTAGCACCGACCGAAAATTGTAGAGGGGAGCTGAATTGGCTTACCTTTTAGTCCTAATTCGACCGTGGAAGGGCTGATGAAGTGTTAGGAGGGCTTGGTTTGGCCTGAGGAGGGCTCGAATTGTCCAATTTTAGCTTGGCCTAAATAGTGTAGCCTCGGTCCGTCGGAGCTGCTTCATTGTTCCATATACCGGCGCTTCTCCAACAATTCTTGGATTGACTAGAGTTTGCTATCAGATAGCTGACTTCTCTCTAGTTCTAAAGAGCCCAACCTCTCCTTCCGAGGTTAAGAAAAATGCTCAAGTCGAAGCTCTAGTTCAAGCTTTATGGAAAAATGGAGCAGTAAAGAGAGAGAGAGAGAAGTATTCAGGTGTGAGGAGAATGAGTGGGGATGAGCTCTTTATATAGGTGTAAAATTGTGTATTAAATGGGGAAGATTTATTACTAGTATTAATGTTGCCATAAATTTTTGGTATTAATTTCAGAGTTCTTTTGGGATCTAATTCACCTGAACCAATTTGGTTTTTCTCTTCCAATTTGTCTTAAGGTTCTTTTTCAAGGTTTTATGAACCCTCAAATGGTTGGGTTTGTGAACCAGTCTGAGATTTCTCACTCAGTTTGACCAGTACTTTTACCGATTTTTCTTAACTCAAAAGAGCGAGGTTTACATGTGGCATGATAAAATTTTGGTTCCTCGAGCCCTTTATATAATTGTTTGCATTCGTCTCACTGACAGTCGATCGAAATTTTCTCTAAAACACATATACCTCAGTTTTTCGATGACCTTCAAACTAGAGTCTCCCATTTTCTACTTCATCGACCAAGCTTAGCCAAATAGGTATCATTAGAACCTGGGGAGAATAAGCTTTTGAACTCCATCCTTCCTAGCCACTGATGGGCCCTGTAACAATGACATTTTAATGGAATAGTAATATTGCTCTATCATCCGAAAATAGAGCACAAACTTTCGAAGTTCGCCCCAACCTCCTCGACGACCAACCATGACCCAAATGTTTTCTTGGACCTCATCTTGGTCGCCTCTTGCCAACCCCGGTGGTCTTGCAAGTTGTAGGTAAGCCATGTTACCATGAAAAATTTGAGAAGCTCCCGAAACTCTCCATTTTAGATACCTCACTGTAAATTGGACCTTACAGGTGACTTCGACATCTTAGAGTGAGATCTAAGTGCCCATAAACTTGTGGGAGAGTTAGCTACCCAACCTCACCGCTATCAGACGTCACTGCTTTCTCTCAAGTGAGTTTCTAACCAAAACTTGACTTTGTGTCTATTTTCCGGTGAGTGTCTCATTTGGGCCAAAATTGCATTATTCCAACCATGTTTAGCCAAAAAGTGACCGTGGTGACCTAGGGAAGATGATGAGGGGTTTGATTATGATTTTTGAAAGCATTGAAGGAATCATTTAGAAAGAGAAAGAAGTTTAGGGGCCAAACGTGAATTGTTGAAAATTATAAGGACAAAATTGTAATTTCATGAAAATATGGGGCTGAATGAGATTCAGTAAGTATCGGGACCTAAAGAAAGGTTAGAAAAACTAAGGGACTTGAAATGGAAGTTTAAAAGAGGCGAAGGACCTAAGTAGAAACTTTTGAACATTTAGGGACCATATTGTAATTTTTGAAAAGTATAGGGACCAAACTATAATATCATCATAATAGAGACCTGAATGAGATTCAGTAAAATTATAGGGACCTAAAGAGGTTAGAAAAACTTAGGGACTTGAAATGGAAGCTTAAAAGAGGTGAAGGACCTATGTAGAACCTTTTGAAAAGTTTAGGGACCATATTGCAAATTTTGAATAGTATACAAACCAAATTGTAATTTCATCAAAATATGATCCCAAATGAGATTCAGTAAACGTATAAGGACCTAAAGAAAGTTTAAAAAGACTTAGGGACTTTGAATGGAAGCTTAAAAGAGACCAATGAGCTAAGTAGAACATTTTGAAAAGTTTAGGGACTGAATTGTAATTTTTTAAAAGCATAAGGACTAAACTATAATTTCATGGAAGTAGGATTTCAAATGTAACTCAATAGAGTATATGGACCTAGAAGAAGATTTAGAAAGCATAGGGACTTGAAATTGTAGTTTAAAAGAGGCTATGTACCTAAGTGAAAATTTTTGAAAAGTATTGGGGCTAAATTATAATTTGTGAAAAATAAGAGGACTAAATTGTAATAAGAAGGAAGTTAGGGAAACTTAAAGAAATGATAAAATGGCTTAAGGCCCTAGTGAAAAATGACCTAGAGAAAATGGGACAGGTATAGGGATTCGAGAATACAAGAGATAGGTGTATGAATGGGGATGGTCCATTATGAATATGTTTCCTTACGAGTGTAGTATATGTATGCACATACCCCTCATAACCTTGGGAACCTCGTGTGTGACATCTTAGTGGATATGGTGACAGGGCCACCATGTGTGATGTTGTGATGACATGTGTACTATTGACAATGGTAAAAGAGGGACTGTAACACTAGAACTCGGGTTAAGCACGAGTGAATTGGAAACCGAGGGTAAACTGAGAATAGAATCATAAATTTAGAATAAGACCCTAAGCCAATAAATGGGATCCCAAATTAAAAATGAAAACTAAAATTGGGAACGAATTTTTAAGTCCGGGATGGGATCTGAAATTGGAAATGAAATTACAAACTAGAGATAAAAACCGAAACCAAGAAAGACACACTGAACCGGGAATGAAAATTGAGTCAGGAATTGTAAAGTTAAATTTGGATCATAACCTAATGTCAGAAATGAGATAGGAAACCCAATTATGGGACTAGGGATCCGATCGGATTCTAAGGCACGAAAAGCGATGTTTTGGGGCGAAAGAAAGTTTTCGCTTACACAGGGTCGATATTTCAAATTTAATTATAGAAGGGACCTAAATAGGGAAAAATGGTAATTTAAATTACAAAAATAAAAAAAAGAAGGGATGTCGGGTTGGTTGGAATTGAGTCGAGTGGACCTGACACACGTGACTCTTTCATGAGCCACCGTCCGATAAGATTTATGTTGCACTACAATAAGTATCGCTCTAATTTATCAATTTTTGATCAATTTGAGTGATACAAATTGCAATATCAGCTAGGAATTGAGCTATGAGTATCTTTATGGAGTTAATTACATTAACTACTCTCAGATAGCTCAAATTTTGAGTTTAAAGTTATAAATCCCGATCTCATACACCTTACCAACCTCTAGACGATTAAATGGGCAATTCTCTCTTGTCTGACCACTAAATGGAGTGATATTGATGTCAAAATGCTTCCTATGGACTCCTCTTGAGTTTGTTGCTGGATCCCAACTTGTTAGTGGTTGAAAACTAATGCGTGAGGGCTATTTTTAATGACCGTTATATGGGAAAAAAATTTCTCCTCGTAGTCGATAGCCTTTCTAGGCCAAATTCAACCACCTCCGGCCACCACTCCGATGGCCACTAGTGCCAAAGTGACCGTCTGCCTTCCTTCTACCCCTCCATAGCAAGGGCTAATCTCCAGCGAGGGAGAAATGGCTGACACAACCTAATTTCCACTAGTGGGTCTATTAGCTTCAGCTCGATCACCATGTGTTAATGCTCAACTCCAGTGACCTCTTGGTCGGCCACCACCATAGAAAGCTTTACTTGAACCTTGGCTATAAAATTCCTAAGCTCCAACCACCACTAGTGATGATTTCTAATAACACCCTCAATAGCTTTATTTCATCCAGTTTTAGAAAACCACCAAATTTGGTGATGGATGGCTGGGGTAAGCCCTCCCTTCCCTCACTCCTTCCATGAGCCATTAGGGGTATGATGAGATCATTTGGGGGTAAATTGTGAATTTAAAAGTTTATTTGATTAAAGTTCCAAAGTTTAGGGACTAAAATGTAATTATGGAAAATTTGGGGACCAAATTGCAAATATGGAAAAATTATGAAAAATGTACCTAAGAGTAGCCTAAAGTGCTTAGAAGTGATTTTGAGAAATATGAGGATGTTTAAGGTTATTTTTGGGAGTTTGTGGGCAAAACAATAATCTATTGGTAAACGAGGGGCAAAAGGGTGATTTTGCACAAATAGTGGCAAAATTGTCATTTATGCCCGGAGGGGGGGTGGGGGGTGGGGGTCCAAATAGTTCATTTTGAACTATGGTGGTAAAGTGGTAATTTTGCCGAAGTAAATATGTAAAAATGAGTCTTTTTGCAAGCGACGGACAAAAGGTTAATTTCGCCCATTTTAGGAACAAAAGTGTAATAATTACATTTTTGGGACTCAAATGTCTCTAAATGAGTTTTGGGGACCAAAATGAAGGAATTGGAAAGTCTATAGTCCAAAATGGGGAAATTTTGATAAGTAGGGGAAAAATGATAATTTTACCCAACTTGGGTAGTATTTTGCAAATAATGAAAAATATGACTTAGGAAAGGTACTAAGATATGTTGGGGATCAAAATGGAACTCAAGGAAACTTCAGCACCCAAGTAAAAGATTTAGAAAAGTCTAGAGTCCAAAAATGAAATGATTTTAATTCATAAGGAGCAAAATGGTAATTTTGACTAACTTAAGGACCAAAGTATAATTTTGGAAAATAGTGTACCAAAGTGGTAGATTAAGAAATTCTAGATACATAGACAAGTAGAACCTCAAAAGGCTATGATCCTAAAGCAAGTATTAACCAACCTTAGAGGAAGGTTAGTTAAAGGACGATTATTCGACACAGGAGTCGAGTAAACTGAGCCTGGGGGAAAACCATAATTTCTTA